>CM073574.1:47498153-50036487 GCA_037074715.1 Magnolia kwangsiensis | reverse complement strand
AAGACCCAAAACTTGTAGAAATATTGACGCTAGGTTACCCTAAAACTTAGGGACAATCTCTAAACCCAGTTGCTCTCGGGAGCATTTTGAAACTTCGTATCGGACCTGGACCGTACGTCGAAAGTCCAATAGCGACAAACTTAGAAAATTATGACCGCTTAGTTGGACTTGACTATCACCTCAAAAATCAAGACCAAACGATGTCCTGAGACCATTTCCTTGAGTTCGGAGTGAAGAGTGTGAGAAAATGAAGTTTTTTAAAGAAATTAAATAAAAATTTAAGTAATCTGGATTATTTCGCTTGCGCGTTATTTCTAAGTGTTCTGACCATTAGATTTTAACCCAAATTTACCCTCGGATCAGGATAGGTGGCCCATGCATGTCATAGCACTTGTGGCTCTGATCGACTTTCGGTGACCGCTGAACTGAAACTAGTCCACCACGGTCGATTTGGAAACCCGATCGGACTGAAAATTTGACTTGATCAAGATCCAAGATTTGTGAGCTTAAGTCCGACCGCATTCAGCAAAGGGAGCTCCAGAAGTGCTCCGTTAGATCGGAATAACCTCCCTTTAGACATAACCTAAGTATACCATGGCCTGGGGTCTATTTTCGTGAGTTCTGGGCCTAAATAAGGACCTTAAACCCTCTCTCATTCCTCTCATACGAATTTGAGAAAACCCTAGGAGAGAGGAGAGAGTAAAGAGAGAGAAAGTATGGGAGAAGTGGGAAGATCTCCCTGATACTCTATCCTACTGCTGCACGTGCTTAACCATCACGATCTAATCACTATTTCGGCGATTCTGACTTCGTTTCTATGTAAGGAAACCTAACCCTAATATGTTTTAGGGTTTCGATAGTTCCAAGTAGTGAAATAATTGACTTACCTCGTGTTATATATCGTCATATCAACGTTGATGAAGACTTAGAGATTCCATCAACTTCTTTACGCTTCTACGGCATAAGGTACGGACTTTAGACATTTAGGTTGTCATTTTTCAAACCTTTCAATGTCGGATAATGATAGATTCTTGACGTGGATGCTATTTCACATGTAGAACATGCTATCCATTTTTCGTTTCGGTTAAATACGAATAATATGAAATTTTATGTATTCTCTATATTTGTAGAAAATACCGTATATGTACAAAATATGAAAGTGTGTTTACCATGATTAACTGCCGTCTATGTATGCTGGATGTATGTGTAACAACTCTTGGGCTAAAGGTTTAGCCCAAATACATGATATACCAACATACGATATGTATTTAGTATGTGTAGCCTAAGTGTTTGTGAAAATGACTGAATGAGTATAGACTTTGTATTTGTGCTCGCCATGACAAATTGTCGTGGATATATGATTGTTGATGGGCGACAACCCTTTGACGAAAGGATTTGCCCTAATACGTATGCAAATTAACACATAATATGTATGATGTAATGTGTAGGCTAAGTGTTTGTAAAAGTGTCTGAATGAGTTAGTAGTTAGCAAGATGTACCTGTATGCGGGTTGAGATATGATTCTCAACCACATCAATGATGTGTATGATTTCCTCCATGTATGACTTATTTTGATGTTTGCTTGATTATGAATTGAATGTGTGTGAATTCATGTTTACAATACACTTCAGAACACGTTCATATGATTGAATGATTTGTAATCTTGATCCATTACTGCTTTGACTATCTCACAGGACATCATGTTGTAATTGAATGTGTTTGGAGTTATTGAATAGTCCAGGTAATCGGTAACTGGACTTGAGTTCGTGGTTGAGTTGGATTTGTCACGCAAAACGTGTTTGATGAACCCGAGCCGTGCGTTGCTTGTCGACAGTGATTAGGGCACACGAGGTGCTTATTGTAAGTGCTATGATTTCATATCCCTTTGGTTGTCAAATTTTGTGGTGCCAAAACCTATATCTATGTCTTGTATATCTTGTGTTTCTTGTTTGAGACTATTCATTGCTTCAAGACATCGCATTTCAAGACAAGAATTTAAATGAAGAAAGTTTCAAGTCATGGATGAAGAATTCAAGAATAGAAGTCTTCAAGTATGCATGTTCAAGATACAATCAAGTTCAAGTATAGTAGAAGACTTTGTTCAAGTCAAGATCAAGCTCAAGAAGGCCTACAACAAGATTCGTAAATTCTCAAGCTTCTCTTAAGGGTCATCTGAGTATACAGACTATCAATGTCTATCTCACTTTTAAAGTTTGTTTGACCTTAGATTGACCTTAGGATGGGCTTTACTATAGGTCATTCTGGATACATAATTCGTATATTTTAATATGCTTGTTCGGGATGTTTTAAGACCAGTCCTAGGGACTTCAAGACCAGTCATAGCTCTTCTATGATCAGTCTTGAGTTTTTCAGGACCAGTCCTAGGTTGTTGAAAATTTTTAAATCTTTCTGGTTATCCTATGACCAGCCCTGGACATTCTACGACCAGTCCTGTGAGTTGTACCACTCGTCTTTCGACCAGTCTTAGCCCTACGACTTAAACTCCAGCAACTAAATTGGGGGTCCCACGACCAGTTGTAGGTGGCCCACGACCGGTTAGCCTACCTAGGACCGGTCGTGGAACAACAAATCCTTATCCCCCGAAAATTTTTAAAAATCTTTGAAGCTACGACCAGTCCTAGAATCCTAAGACCAGTCGTAGATAGGATTTTTTAGGCTATAAATAGAGTACGAACTTCAGAGTTTTAACAATTCAAATCAATTCTATTCAACCATTCTTTAGGCTATACTCTGAGATAAGTTTGTGTTGTTTTTAAGCTACTTTGCGCTCATTTAATATTCCTTTTGCTAGCTTATTTTTTATTTGATTTTGATCTACATTCCAATCTTATTTAAAAAGGAAAATTTCTTATATTCCTTCTTTTTAGATTCAAAATCAAATAGAACTAGCCCTTTTGATTTAAAATCAATTAGACATAGAACCATTCTTAAAGTGAGTATTGGACTTTGAACGTTGAATCGAACTTCTACTCCGATTGGTTCTACCGGGCTACTTCAAAAGGAGATTCAGGTATTTTACATTTTTGTAATTTACTTTCTTCGGTTTTGTTTGAGATTTGTCAGAAAAATCTCATTGTATTGATTATCTGAGGAGAGCCAGAAAACTCAGATTGTGTGGGTTTTTGGATTGTGTAAGCCCGAGATCAAAGACACAATTGTGAAGGTTTTAGGTGAACCTATGAAACCTATTTTGATAGTGCATGCTAATATCCCCTGTGTGAGGATATTAGGAGTGGAGTAGCATTCTGTGTGGCTGTTGGATAATAGTTGGTGTACACACAGGCGAACCACTATATATCGTTGTGTTGTAGATGTGCTTTATTCTTTCATATCTTTATTCATTCAGTTTTGTGGTTTGTATTCATGGATAAATGTTGTAATCTTTTTATTCCAAGCAAGGGTGGAGAATGTTGTAATAACTTAGGATTTATTTCTGCAAGTTATTTTGATTGCTTTGCATTTTCATTCCTCATTGGTTTGTGATACAAGGACGTTCTAGAAATAAGGTTGTCCTACCTTAAACCTTTGGTTTTTGGTGTAAGGTTGTCCTTAGAACTGATATAGTATTATTCTTTTTATTTTAGGCTATTGAGATTAATTTCAATTCAGCATTGTGCTTTATTTCTTTTATTATTCCGCTGTTTTAGTTTTATTTGGCATTGCCCTATTCACCTCCCCTCTAGGGCATATAGCTAGGCCCCTTTCAAGTGGTATCAGAGCCTAATAGATCGTGCTTATTGTTTATTTATTGGATTTATTTCTTGAGCTAACGATCTAAGCTATATTAAGATGTCAAATTTTGATAGCCTATCAGTCATTAGGCCACCACCCTTTAATGGCACAAACTATGCCTATTGAAAAGCTAGGATGAGGATCTTCCTCAAATCCTTGGATGAAAGTGTGTGGCTGGCCACAGTGAATGAATGGAACCCTCCTATCGCTGAAGTAACTAATGTCGATGGTTCAAAATCAATGAAAGTAACGACTTATTCTCTTTGCACCACACTTCAGAAAAGTGAGAGTAGTGCCAATGCAAAAGCACTAAATGCAATTACTTGTGCATTATCAACAGATGAATTCAAAAGAATCATCTCTTGTGAAAATGTAAAACAAGCATGGGATGTATTAGAAATGACACACGAGGGTACATCTATTGTCAAGAAATCTAAAGTCCAACTCCTCACAACTAAATTTGAAGAAATTCATAAGGAGGAGAATGAGATGTTTATGGACTTTTACACTAGATTGAATGACATTATGAACTCTATGTGGGGTCTTGGTGATTAAATCTCAGAAAATAAAGTGTGCGCAAAGATACTACGTTCACTTCCTGAACGGTTCAATTCTAAAGTAACCGCGATTCAGGAACTTCGTGATACGGATACTATGAGGGTTGAGGAACTAGTTGGTTCTCTTCAAACCTACGAGTTGTCCTTTAAAGCTCCTAAAGGAAAATCTATTGCTCTCAAATCATCTAAAAATGTTTCACAAGAGAGCACTTCGGATTTAGAAAATTTCGAAGATAATATGGTGCTTTTAGCAAAAAAAGTTTTACAAAATTTTTAAAAGCAAGAAAAAAGTTGATTTTCAAAAATCAAATGATAAGAGACGATCTAAACCTAGAACTTGAAAGCCTTTGAAAGATAGTCAATGTTACAACTGTCAAGAGTATGCGCACTTAGCTAACAAATGTCCTAAAAAGGACAAATCAAAAAGGAAAAGCATGATGGCTACTTGGGATGAATCGTCTGATTCTGAATCCTCTTCTAAATCAGAAGATTCTGAAATCGAGTCGGGCGATGATGTTAAAGCCCTTATGACTCTAGCCAAGATCACTTTTTCAGAAAATGATGATTTATCTAGTGAAGAAAATTTGAATAGTGATTGCGATAATGAAGATGATCTTCAGGATGCTTATAATGCCCTTTATAAGGAAAGTTGTAAAATTGCCGTCAAGCTTAAATTACAAAAAAGAAAAATTTTCTAAGCTTAAGGAAGATTATGAGTCTCTCGTTTTAGAAAAGTCTCATATTTTTGATTCTTTTGAAAAGACCAAAGGTGATTTAGATTTCAAAACCTCCAAATTTGAAGATTTGAGATCCGAAAATGAGAAACTCAAAAAAGAGGTAGCTTCTCTTCTGAGTTTGAAAGACACATGAAGATATGCCCAAGGTGATCCTAAATTGAAAAAATTATTGTCCGGATCAAGAAAATGTGGCGATCGATCCGGTTTGGGTTATGATAAGAATACATCTCCTAAACAAAAGAACATTGTTCCTAAATTTATAAAAGGAGAGTCTTCAATCTCAAAAGAAAAGAATACTTATCAAGGTTTTTTCAAAAATTCAAGGACTTTTCAAAAACCTAAAGGTAGCCATGTCAACTTTGATTTTCAAAACCGAAATTCATTGGTTGAAAAAATAATTGATCTACTCAAGGAGCTATTAAAGTCTAAATCTATAGGTCTCTCCTATAACAACAGACAGAAAAGGACCATCTATACTCCTAAACCCAAAACAGTTCTGAAATGGGTTCCTAAAGTTGCCTGCTTGGTTACTCACACTGCTTTCAAAGCTACAAGCCATTTAAAGTGGTACCTAGATAGTGGTTGCTCCAGGCATATGACAGGCGACAAGGCTTTATTCACCGATCTAAAAGATATGACTGACGGGTCAGTCACATTTGGTGATGGAAACAATTGCAAGATCATTGGCCAAGGTACGGTTCAGCTTTATAACCTTCCTTTATTTAAGAATGTTTTATATGTTGAGGGCTTGAAACACAACCTTCTAAGCATTTCTCAGATATGCGATAACAACCATAGTGTAAAGTTTTCTAATCAAGGTTGTGAGATATTTAATAAAAAGGATTCTGTTATATTAACTGGTCGTAGAACTTTTGAAAACTGATACATTGTTAGTGATGCAAGCTCATCTACTCAATCGTATTACATGGTTCATACCGATGAGACTGAATTATGGCATAAACGCCTTGGACATGTACACTATCGGAACTTATTTAGATTGAGCAAAAGATAACTAATTAGAGGTCTACCCAAATTGTAAAAAGTAGACAAAATATGTGGTGAATGCCAGTTGGGCAAACAGACTAGGAGCTCTCACAAGAAAGTGAACTCCAATACCACATCTAGACCACTCGAGCTTCTCCATATGGATCTTATTGGACCAACCAGATCGGAGAGTCGAGGAGGCAAAAAATATATCCTGGTTATCGTAGATGACTATACCAGATTCACTTGGGTATCGTTCTTAAAAGACAAAACTGAAACCCTGGATGAAGTGAAAAAGGTCATCAAAAGAATCTAAAATGAAAACGGTTCTCATGTTAGTAAGATCCGTAGTGATCATGGATCCGAATTCAAAAACAGTAGTTTTGAGAAATTCTGTAGCGATCAGGGAATATCGCATGAATTCTCTTCGCCCAAAACACCGCAACAAAATGGTATAGTTGAAAGGAAAAATAGAGTGCTTTAGGATATGGCTAATGTTATGTTGAATAGCATGAAGCTCTCTAGAAATCTTTGGTCTGAAGCAGTTAATACCGCATGTTATATTATTAATCGGGTTTATACCAGTAAATCTGATAATAAGACTGCTTATGAATTATGGTTTAAAAAGAAACCTACTGTCAAATACTTTTGAGTTTTTGGCAGCATGTGTTATATTTTACGTGATCGTGAAAATTTGGAAAAGTTTGATACGAAGAGTGATGAAGGTATATTTCTTGGTTATTCTTTGAACAGTCGAGCTTATAGAGTTCTAAATAAGAGAACTGGTGTGATTCAAGAGTCCATCAATGTGGTCATTGATGATCATTTGAATACACCAGCTCCGAGTTCAGATGATGATGAAGCTCCTATTATCGACAAACAAGATACCTCATCAAATCAAAAAGAATCTGAACCAAGGACTGTCAAAGATCATCCAACCAATCAAATACTTAGAAACCCTCTCACTGGAGTTGGAACTCGAAAATAACTTGAGAACATATGTAATTATGTTTGTTTTACATCCTAAATAGAACCGGTCAACGTGAAAGAAGCACTTTCTGATGAAAATTGGATAGTTGCTATGCAGGATGAACTTAATCAATTTGTTCGTAATGATGTCTGGTATCTTGTTCCTAGACCTAAAGATAAACACATTATTGGACCAAAATGGATCTTTAAAAATAAGTCTGATGAGCTCAGAAATATAATACGAAATAAGGCTAGACTGGTTGTATAAGGGTACACTCAGATTGAAGGCATCGATTACGATGAAACCTTTGCTTCAGTCGCTCACCTTGAATCAATTAGACTTTTTATTTTCATCGCATGCTTTAAAAAATTTAAGATTTATCAGATGGATGTAAAGAGCGCCTTCTTGAATGGCGATTTACCTGAAGAAGTGTATGTTGAACAACCTTCAGGGTTTGAAGACCCCAAGTTATCTGACCATGTATTTCGTCTCAAAAAGGCTCTCTATAGTCTAAAACAATTGTCCAGGGCATGGTATGAGAAATTGACTAAATTCTTACTTAGTCATAGCTTTCAAGTAGGAAATGTCGATAAGACGCTCTTTGTTAAGAAGCATAACAGTGATATTTTGATGGTTCAAATTTATGTTGATGATATTATTTATAGATCAACTTGCTCTAACATGTCTATTGAGTTTGCAGAGTTAATGAAATCAAGGTTCGAAATGAGCATGGTTGGCGAACTAAACTATTTCCTAGTGTTGTAAGTAAAACAACAACCTGATGGATTTTTCATTTCCCAGACCAAATATGTTTCAAACTTGGTTAAAAGGTTTGAATTTGAGAATGGTAAGAACTTTGATACTCATATGAGTATAACGTTAAGACTCACAAAAGACTCTGAAGGTAAAGATATAGATCCTAAACTATATCGTAGTATGATTGGTAGTTTGTTGTATCTAACTGCTAGTAGACCTGATATCGCATTAAGTGTTGGTATTTGTGCAAGATATCAGTCTAATACTAAGGAATCACATCTTTCTGCTGTTAAACGGATTATTAGATATGTCGCAAGTACTATAAATCTGGGTCTTTGGTATCCTTTTGATACTAGTGTTCAATTAGCCAGGTACTCAGATGCTGATTGGGCCGGTAATATCGATGATAGAAAATCAACCAATGGTGGTTGTTTTTACATTGAAAGTTGCTTATTTTTTTGGTTCAGCAAGAAACAAAGCTCAATATCGCTCTCCACTGCTGAGGCTGAGTATATTGCAGCTGGATATGCATGTACTCAACTAATTTGGATGAAACGCATGCTAAGCGATTATGGAATTAATCAAGATTCAATGATCTTACATTGTGATAATTCCAGTGCTATAAATATTTTAAAAAATTTAATCCAACATTCATGTACTAAGCACATTGACATTAGGTATCATTACATTTGTGAGTTGGTTAAAGAAAAAGTTATTTCCTTGGAATATATATCAACCGAAAATTAACTTGCTGATATATTTACTAAACCGCTCGATAAAAGTAGGTTTAATAAATTAAAATTTGATCTTAGTATGTGCATTTTACATTGAATATTCTTACTTATATATATCATAATGTACTATATTTAGTATTATTTGTGTTTAAATTTTAATTTTTTACATTAAAAATGTATTTTTAGTCGATAGTACGATCGGTCGTGAACCGCACTCGACTGGTCGTGGAGCTCGTGAATATGATATATTTTGGAAAAATCTCCTTCTTCTTCATTTTCACTCCGACCTACGATGAGTCGTGGCTCGACCAGTCATAGGATTTCTTATTTTTCTTCAAGGTGAGTCCTATTTCATCATTTTTCTTGAAGATTCATGCTCTCTATGCTTTGATTTGATCATTGTGTAGCTAGATTTCATCTCTTGTTGGGTTTTTCAAGGGTTTCTTCTCAATTTGCTGATTTAGAGAAAACCCATCATTTCTTTTGTGCATTTCTCTTGCTCTTTGTATATCTTTTTGAATATGGATGCTAGACGGAAGAAGAAAACATCCCGTGGTCCATCCTCATCTAGATGTACACCGATAACAAAATGGTACCTTCGGTCACCCGAAGATGATTCTTAAGATGTACGGGATTTGCGTGTCCGTAATGTTATCGTTGAGCATACCGCTGATCTCAATCACATTGCTCCATACGGTATTGTCCCTATCCTTGAATCTGTTGACTGGACTAACATTTTACTTTGGGGTGGGCCTACATACCAGTCTATTGCCCAATCAATGGTTGCATGCATCTTAGAATTTTCTCTTGATAATTTAACTTTTTCAATTGATACTAGAGAAGGAAAATTTGAAGTATACCGTCATTTGATATCAGGTATTATAGATATACATGTTAATGATGAAGGTATATCGATTCATATTTTATATGATAAACCATCTGAATCGAAAAAACGCATGTTGACAAGAGATTTATGTAAAATTGATGCGTAATGGACACATAAAGGGAATGCGCTCCCTTCAAAGTATCTGTGACCTAGATACAGAGTGTTACATCATTTTTTCATTTCTAATGTGTATCCTCGATCCGGTAATAAAATCGAATTGACTTCCTTCACGGTTCGTGTGTTGCATTCTATTGCTTCTGGTACTATGGTCTGCCTTTCTTCTTTGATTTGTCATTTTATCATTCAGTTTCGTCTCTATCCGGGTCATAGTGATATTCCGTTTGGTTATCTTATGACTGTTTTAGCCACTCACATGCTTGTCGATAAACCTATTAATGAGGCACCAATTCATCATCTTATTTTCAACAATTCCAATCTTAATAAGATGAAGTTGGATTTGCTTCAAGGCTAAGTTGATGAAGGTGGTGTTGGTGGTGAAGCCGAAAATGAAGGGGAAGCGGGCGATCTTCCTTAACATGATATTAATATGGATGAGATATTTGATGATATAGAAACTGATTCGCCAAATGATCCTGATTACGATCCATCTAGTCATGATGTACGCCTTCGTGCATTGGAGGAGAAGATTGACAACATGAGTATAGCCCATGATATGCAATTTAAATATATGCGAAAATATCTTCGTCGCATCAATAGAGGCTCACACCAGATTGATCCGACTATCCCTACTCCCTTCTCTGGATCTGATTAGGCGAATTATCATCTGGATAGTATAACATTATCTTTTATTTTGAATATTGTATTGTCTTTTGGATATTGTATTGTGGATTGATAATGGCTTGATGCTTTTGATTTATATTTTGAAATACGCTATGTCCTTTCATATTTCTTTCTCATTATCTGCTTATTGTTACTCTCTATGTTGTTGTTCTCTTTCCTATTGTGACTTTCTCTTGTCATTTTGTGACAAAAAGGGAGAGTAGTAAGGTAAAAGGAAGTAGTATGGAAAGATGGAGTAATGTGTTTCGATTGATTGATTGAGAAGGATATGTGGATTGAGAATATGGAGTCTTGATGTTTACATGTTGATTACTGTTTATATGAGCAATACTCGTATTACTCAGGGGGAGTAGAGTAATTTGTGCTCATGATTCCTTATTATCTTTTATGTGTTTTGTCACAAATTTGACAAAGGGGGAGATTGTAAGTGCTATGATTTCATATCCCTTTGGTTGTCAAATTTTGTGGTGCCAAAACCTATATCTATTTCTTGTATATCTTGTGTTTCTTGTTTGAGACTATTCATTGCTTCAAGACATCACATTTCAAGACAAAAACTTAAATGAAGAAAGTTTCAAGTCATGGATGAAGAATTCAAGAATAGAAGTCTTCAAGTATGCATGTTCAAGATACAATCAAGTTTAAGTATAGTAGAAGACTTTGTTCAAGTCAAGATCAAGCTCAAGAAGGCCTACAACAAGATTCGTAAATTCTCAAGCTTCTCTTAAGGGTCATCTGAGCATACAGACTATCAATGTCCATCTCACTTTTAAGGTTTGTTTGACCTTAGATTGACCTTAGGATGAGCTTTACTGTAGGTCATTCTGGATACATAATTCGTATATTTTAATATGCTTGTTCGGACTGTTTTAAGACCAGTCCTAGGGACTTCAAGACCAGTCCTAGCTCTGCTACGACCAGTCTTGAGTTTTTCAGGACCAGTCCTAGGTTGTTGAAAAATTTTGAATCTTTCTGGTTGTCCTACGACCAGTCCTGGACATCCTACGACCAGTCCTGTGAGCTGTACGACTCATACTTCGACCAGTCTTAGCCCTACGACTTAAACTCCAGCAATTAAATTGGGGGTCCTACGACCGGTCGTAGGTGACCCACGACCAGTCGTAGGTGGCTCACTACCTGTCGTAAGCTACCTAGGACCGGTCGTGGAACAACAAATCGTTATCCCGCGAAAATCTTTAAAAATCTTTGAAGCTATGACCAGTCCTAGGATCCTAAGACCAGTCGTAGATGAGATTTTTTAGGCTATAAATAAAGCACGGACTTCAGAGTTTTAGCAATTCAAATCAATTCTATTCAAGCATTCTTTAAGCTATACTCTGAGATAAGTTTGTGTTGTTTTTAAGCTACTTTGCGCTCATTTAATATTCCTTTTGCTAGCTTGTTTTTTATTTGATTTTGATCTACATTTCAATCTTATTTGAAAAGGAGAATTTTTGATATTCCTTTTTCTTAGATTCAAAATTAAATAGAACTAGCCCTTTTGATTTAAAATCAATTGGACATAGAATCATTCTTAAAGTGAGTATTGGACTTTGAACGTTGAATCGAACTTCTACTCCGATTGGTTCTACCGGGCTACTTCAAAAGGAGATTCAGGTATTTTACATTTGTGTAATTTACTTTCTTCGGTTTTGTTTGAGATTTGCCAGAAAAATCTCATTGTATTGGTTATCTGAGGAGAGCCAGAAAACTCAGATTGTGTGGGTTTTTGGATTGTGTAAGCCCGAGATCAAAGACATAATTGTGAAGGTTTTAGGTGAACCTATGAAACCTATTTTGATAGTGCATGCTAATATCCCCTGTGTGAGGATATTAGGAGTGGAGTAGCATTCTGTGTGGCTGTTGGATAACAGTTGGTGTACACACAGGGGAATCACTATATATCGTTGTGTTGTAGATGTGCTTTATTCATTCATATCTTTATTCATTCAGTTTTGTGGTTTGTATTCATGGATGAATGTTGTAATCTTCTTATTCCAAGCAAGGGTGAGGAATGTTGTAATAACTTAGGATTTATTTCTGCAAGTTATTTTGATTGCTTTGCATTTTCATTCCTCATTGGTTTGTGATACAAGGACGTTCTAGAAATAAGATTGTCCTACCTTAAACCTTTAGTTTTTGGTGTAAGGTGTCCTTAGAACTGATATAGTATCATTCTCTTTATTTTAGGCTATTGAGATTAATTTCAATTCAGCATTGTGCTTTATTTCTTTTATTATTCCGCTGTTTTAGTTTATTTGGCATTGCCCTATTCACCCCCCCTCTAGGGCATATAGCTAGGCCCCTTTCACTTATGCACTTCATGTCAATCAACTCAACGGACGCTCGTACTAGTCGAACTCGTCAAGTAACCCGATTAGCCCGATGTATGTTAACTATGTATGGACGCTACTGCTTGAATCTAAAGTACCAAACTTACCAGTAAAAATTTCGTTAACCATGGTACCTCGATCTGCTAAGACTCATGAGTCGGGCATGGTGGTATGGGACATCGTGGTCGAGCTGTCGGCCTATGCTGGGGCCACGAGCCTCCCGGTAGTGACCAGTGAGCAACCCAGACTCGTGATCTGAATATGGTGGTATGAGACACTGTATTCGAGCTGTCGGCCTACACTGATAAGGTGATGGGAGAGTGGTGTAACGATTGCGAGTAACGGCCCTGACAGCCCTTTGTAGTGATCTCGAGCGTACTTTGAGTCTACGGGAAGACGACGACTCTTCCGTAGCAACAAGAGTACAAACTAGGCCTGTATTGATAAGCTGATGGGGAAGTGGCGTAACGATTGCGTGTAACAGCCCTGACAGCCCTTGCATCGACCTAGAACCGCACTTCGTATGAGATATGCTAGGACTGACGACCCTAGACTGGATCATTGTTGGGAATTGATATATGGGAGGTACCTTAGCTTCCTAATCCTGGTGTATGAAAAGGACTAATAATAACTCGGTAATCACACTCATAACATCGCACTGCATGTGCCTGAAAGATGTGGAGCACTGAGGGAAGAAAGCATGTCGCGAACGAAAGATGGTGTCACATGAGGGAGTATGTTGACGAGGGCATACATCATATCATTTCATCCTTGCATTAACTACAGTATTTAGGAATGTTTGCTATGTTTGCTTTATCATTACCGCTTGACTGATTTGATAACATGTTAATCTTTACTCTATTGTTCCACTGAGTTAGCTACTCACTCCCACGTTACAGGACAGTATTGTACACACTAACCAGACCCTGTCTTAGTTCAGGTGAAGGCGATGCTTGTGAAGCGGAGCCGGACTTTGCTCTTTGATGGTGAGTTCTCCTACATGTAACTCTTTGGCAGATCTCTTTGACCTGGAGTTGCATCGACGGGGCTTCAGTATTTGGGATAGAAGACATTACATTTTTTTCATTTTGTACATTTTGTAATCAAACTTGTAATTGTTAACCTAGTAACATTCATACTCTGAGGGATTACTATCACTCTTATCTAGTTTAAATACTTATCATAGTCTTCCGCTTGTATAATTTAAACGCCTTTGGAGTATGATATGCTGTTTTTGGTATAATCCCAATCATGTTTAATGCCCTTCTACAGACAACATTCATTCATCATTATCTATGTTGTATAAGTGATGTTTCGGAACTCGGGAGTTGAGTTTCTACTCGACCCCTGATTTTCAAGATGTTACAAATAATGAGTACATTTATGTACCAAATAAGTATAAAAGACTAAACATTAAGGGAGAAAAATATGACATTTTGCATTCTCATTACTGATATATATATATATATATATATATATATATATATATATATATATATATATATATATATATATATATATATATATATATATATATAATGTTTTCAGTGAATGAACTTATAAAAAGTTTGGATGGCATAGAAACATCATGGTGGACCTAAGGGAGGTTTCAATAGTAGGCATTTTTCTACCCACTTTTTCCCGTTTTACCAACTTGAGTTTTGGATCAATCTCATTTTTTAGGCTCATGTTATGACTTTATGTTTTTATAATAAAAATAAAAAGTTGATTTTTAGTAAATTTCTCTAGATTTGATAGTATTGACATTATATTTTATCTCTAATTTACAATAATAACATGATATTGAATAATATGGTAAAATGGATGGTCGACGGAATGGATTTCTCACAAACGTCATGGTGGGCCTGGCCTCGCTTCTCATCATTAGAACTTTTTGCAAAAGCCTTTAACAAGCAATTTCCATCCAACCTGCACATATGACTTGGTATCATGTACATTTTGCATGAAGTATAATAATACAAAGATCCATTGGATAATGAGCTATTGGTTTCAAGTCATCTCTCTCTTTTTTTATACACACATACACACCCACACTACATTAGCTTTTATATACGACAATGAGTACTCAATCCGTGCCCTCATGTAGAAACTCTTATAAGTCTACCACTAGGGCATGAGTAAGGACCCGTTCTTACGTCATCTCAAACCCACACAACAAAAGTTATTTAAATTCACCGTAATAACATTATACCATCTACTTTGTATACATATATAACTTTAAATTAAGAAAATTACAAACTCAAATAGGCAACAATACTATATAAAAGAAGTGGAGAAGGGCCCCATGCACCATTTGGACCATTTTGTAAGCCCTCTCCATTTTTTCCAATTAGGGCATAGCATGAACATGCATGTAGCCCGACTTCCTCTCTCCACCCCTCCCATCCCACAAAGGGCTATTTGAGTTCATCATCATGTAACCGTAACATCCACTTTGTACATGTGTCACTTTAAAACAAGAAAAAAACATAAACAGGAGTAGACTACTGTACTTGAAATAAAGTGGAGAAGGGTCCTTATCATTCGGACCATGTTGCAAGCCCTTTTAAGTTTTCCAATTACCGTGTAGCATGCACGTGTGTAGACTAGCCTTTTCTCTCCCCACAAGGTTATTTGGGTCCACCATAATAACATTATGACATCCACTTCAATCCTATCATCACTTTAAAACAAGAAAAACATGATATCAATTAAGCCTCATGGCTAAAAACAAGTAGGGAAGCGTCCTTACCATTGGATACTACCCCCGCAAGGCATAGCTAGAGGTGGACGGTTATGTCAGGGGTTCTGTGGGCCAACGTGATCTATATATTTTTCCACGCTGTTCATATATTTTGATAGGTTATTTTAGGCTACGATGTCAAAAAAGGGACAAATCAAAGGCTAAAGTGGACCGCACTATATGAAGCTGTGGAGATTTAAAGCCTCAAGGGTTACAAAAGTTTTGGATCAAGCTAATATTTATGTCTTCCTTGTATGCAAGTATACGTGACCTTGTGAACAGGTTGGATGGCAAACGGACATTACGGTGGGCCCTAGGATGTTTTCAATGGTAAGCGTTAAATCCCCACTTCTGAATGCAGTATGGGCCACTTGAACCTTCAATCTGCCTACTTTGTAAGTTCATGCACTAAAATTCTGTTAAAATAGATGGACCACGTTAATGAAATATATAGCTCATGGTGGGCCTCACATAGTCCCTGATACGGCTGTTCGCACCACAGCCAAGGTGCGACATGCGCGTTCATGCATCCTGCCTTTTCTCTCTAACTCTGTCCTTCGAGAATGGGACGCGCGCGGATTAGCTACTGACAGATTGAGTAGTGATACTTGCCATTGTAGTGATGTCACCGACTTTTGTAGGGCCACCATGATATTTGTTTTGTATCCACACCGTCCATCCATTGAAGAGATCATTTTATGGTATGAACCAAAGAAAGAGCCGGATCCTAAGCTAGAGTAGACCATACCACAGAAAATGGTAGGGAGGTTGATGCTACCATTAAAAGCTTTCAAGGGCCACAAAAGTTTTTGATAAAGATTGTGTTTTTCCTTCTTTCATGTCTGTGTTAACAACTTATGAACATGTTAGATCTCTAATAAATGTTATGCTAGACTTTACGGATATAAAATAAATATCCTTGTAACTTGATTTTGAAATACCCTTTTATCTTAATTTTGAAATTGTCTATTAAGTATTTAATAAAACACATGTAAACAACTATTGTTATTGTTTTACGTATCTTGAGAAATTGAAGATGCACCCCATGTGTCTGAAAAAACTGCAGCACATTGTGGATAGGATGTATCACCGGATGAACGATCCCAACATTTCATTCGGGGGCCATCAACTGGACAATCGATAGCGGAAAATAAATTTTCACCGAAAGAAAACGATAGGGGAAGATAAATGGATAAATCGTCCAAACCTAACAAGGAACCATCAATTGGATGGCTATGATCGTCCCATCCTCGATTTAGACGGAAGGAAGAGCATACCACGCATCTTTTGGACGTTTGTTGTGCCAGTCACCTCCAAGGGACGTCCATAGGCCTTCGCGGCTAACATCCCAACATAGCACATTTGTGTGAGATCCTGACCATCCATCCGTCAGGTCGAACAATCTTCATGCTCTGTCTGAAAATCGTGTTGGTTCTTTAAACAGGAGGGCCATACCCGTACAAAAACAGCCCTTTAACACCGATGACCCACAGTCCATATTTAAAGTACATATTATGGTCTCTATGATGAGAAGACCGCATGTATTTTTTTTTTTTTTTACTTTAGTAATATTCATACTTTCCCTACATACTGAACGGTACAGATCTTTCATAAACATGAGACAAATATGAGTATTTGCATCGTAGTCTGCAATTTATCTCATGCGAGCAAAGTACAGAGAATTCTCCAAGGAGCGACGAGTGGGGCGGCTGAAGGTAGTTACATGATACTCTGGCAGCGTATGACGCTTGATAAGCATTCTCTGAAGTTCTACACGTGTCATAAATCAATTCAATTAAACAATCTTAAAATCAGATTGTTGAAGGATCGTGATCTCTGATGTGTGTAGCCATAGACCTTTATTTATTTTAAATAGGAGGATTGAATGTTTTTCATTTTTAACGGTCCAATAAATGTCAACTAATTTTAAAGTCCAATAATAAATTTAAAGTAGTTTTCCGTTCGCGGTACATCTAAACCGGGTGAAAGAAATTGTAAAGTTCAATTTTTAACTTACTTACACGCCACGTATGCAATTTTTTAGTGCCTGCGTGTCATCCATCGCACTCTCGAGTATCAAAGTATTTTTCGCTCAAGAAAGCGAAAGCGCAGGAGCGTAGGGGCGTTGGAAACTAGAGTCCACCGGCAAAAGACAAAGGGACCACAGGCGCGTTCCATGACGTGGGCATCTTTTTATCTCGTGAGATGAGTTATACGAGAAAATGCCAAAAGTTCCCTTATTTCGCCCCTTTGCTTGATGATCAGGGCCGTTCGTCAAAAAGGTCTGCTATGGATTGAGCACACGACGAAGAACGTGCAGGGAGCATATTCTCATTATCCCGATGAAATATACAGCGTTGTTTCTAGGCTACCTTTGAATCGACGGGAGGATCTTAGTCATTGAGATTATTTGTCGTGTGGCCCAGCTGTGGTGGAGACTTCCGGATTGTCAGCCTGGATCATCAAGCGGTGGAGCTGAAGGGACGGCTGTTGTTATTTAATCCTCGGCGAAGGAAGATGGCAAACTCTGGTACGGAGAGGTTTTTATCAAAATAAGCTCAAGGTATGGCCGGTTTGAAAAAATAGCGTTTGTTATCATTTCTTTTTAAAATTTTAACGCAGGATAATTTTTTAGCTTTTATAGGAACAAAATACCCTAACGTAAATGCTTTTGACTGCGGGAGAAGGTTCGTGTGGTGATTGAGTCTATTTAAAGAGATATTCAATCCGTTTATTTTCTTCATGGCCCACTATTTGGATGGAAGATATTAAGGACTCATTGGACATCTTTATTCTAATATAATGAGAACTACTTTAAAAAGTTTTATTTATTTATTTATTAATTTTAACTCTTAATTTAAATAAATTCATTTGATAAAAATCACTTTTCTGAAATTGAAAAAAGCTTTTATTAAAAATAAGCAAGGTTTGGTAAAATATTATATAAGAGCTTTTTTTAAGGATATTAATATCATTTTTAAAGATTACAACAACTCATTATCATGGCAATCTAAAGGATTGTTTTGGCGGATTTTATTATAGATGGATTGTGCACCAAATGGCAAAAAAAAATATGGATGGATAGAATCTTCATACTTTAAGACATTAGAGCTATCCATTATGTTAGATATTGAATGTAAATCATCCATCATATGGAGCTCACCTTTGATGGGGATCGTCTATTATATAAGCCAAACTTTCAAAATGGTTCATCCATTATGCGAGGCCTGTCCTGAATGTGGATCAGTCATCATTAATGTAACATCTCGAAAAAATTCGTACAAAGATCCGAGTACCACTTCAAGTAGAAATCGCTAAGGATCGAATTATGTATAAATTAGACGAAAATTAATTAAGTGATAAACTGAATTAATCGGTAGTTTAGCTTGAACCACTTTCTATATGAGCGGCAAGACCTAAAACTAATAGGATCGTTAAGGCTACATTACTTAAAAACGTAGGATCAATCTCAAAACCCATTTGCTCTCGGGAGCACACTGAAACTCCGTATCGGATCTGTACCTCGCGTCGAAAGTCCAATTACTGCGAAACTATACGCTTATGATAGCCTTACTGGGCTTAACAACTATCTCAGAAATCAAATTCAAAAGTGTCGAGAAACGCATAACTTGAGCTCGGAACAAAGTATGTAAGAAACGCGAATATCTTTAAGAAATGAACTGAAACTAAAGTGAATTGAGCCGTTCGCTTGCAGGACAAATTTGAGGTTTCAGACCGTCAGATTCTGACCCAACTATACCCTCGAATCAGAAAAAATTTTCAATACATGACAGTGTACTTGTGGCTCTGATTGAGTACCGGTGACTGTTGAATTGAAATAGGTCCTTCGCGGTCGATCCACTAATCTAATCGGACCGAAACTTTAATCTTGCAAAGATCCAATTTTAGGGAACTTTTTTCGAACCGTATGTAGGAAATGGGCCTCTAGAAGAGCTCCGTTGAATCGTAACAATCACTCTTTGGCTATAACCTAAGTATACTGTGACCCTGGGGCCATTTTCATCAGTTCCGAGCCTATATAAGGACCTAAACCACCCCTCTCATTCTATACGAATTTCAAACCCTAAGAGAGAGAAGAGAGGAAAAAGAGAAGGAAAGAAGAGAAGAAGGAGAGAGAGAGAGAGAGAGAGAGAGAGAGAGAGAGAGAGAGAGAGCGAGATCGTTTTTGGGATTCGATACCACCACTCCATGTGCCGAATCATCTTATTTGTGTCGCTATTCTGATGATTTCGACTCCATTCATGGGTAAGAAATTCTAACCCTAATCTATTTTAGGGATTCAAATAGAGTAAATGATGAAATAACTAACCTACTTCATACTATAGATAGCCGTTGTGCCGTAGATAAGGACTTAGTGTACAAACTGAGTTCGATACGAGTATATCGGTGAAAGGTGCGGACTATAAACGTTTAGGTTATAGTTTTCAAAGCTTTCAATGTCAGTTAATGATTTATGACTGATTTGATTGCTAACACATGTGTTTAGATATATATGATGTTTTCCATATAGTACACATATATGTAAACTATATTGATTTTAATGCATGCTATGTGTTTATTGAAATGTCTGAATGAATATAGAATTATGATTTGTGCTTGTTATGATTGATGTTTAGGAATACATAATTGTTGTACGTGTGACAACTCCTATGTGGAAGGATTCGCCATAATATGTGGTTTAACTAATTTACTATATGTATGTGATATGTGGAGTCTAAGTGTTTGATAAAATGCCTGAATGAGAAAATGCTTGTTGGAATATACTCAATGAGGGTGTTGAGATAAGATTCTCAATTCCTTTATCTATAGTTACAGTTTCCTTTATGTAACATATCTTACTATTATGTGATTTATAAATGACATGCCTATGTATGATAACATGTGTACTAATTGCTTATTGAAATACTCAAATGAGATTTATATTTAGAATGGTTGTCACATACTGTCTTTGAGTATCACATGTGAATGTTATTATTTGGAGTGTGATTGGAGATACGATGTAGTCCAAGCAATCGGTAATGTTTTACGATCGGTGACCAAACTGTTTTGTCCATATTAAATATTTTGATGAATCCGAGTCGTATGATGATTATCGATAGTGGTTAGGCGACGTGGAATGCTTACGCACTCCCTGTCGATCAATTTAACGTACGCTCGTATCAGTTGAGCTTGTCAAGTAACCCGATTGACCCACCGTATGTTCACCATGTATGCACGCTACTGCTTAAATCTAAGGTACCAAACTTACTAGTGAAAACCCGATTAACCTTGGTACTATGATCCGCTAAGACTCATGAGCTGGGCATAGTGGTATGATATACCATGGTTGAGCTGTTGGCTTACGCTGGGGCGACGAGCCTCCTCGTAGTGACAAGTGAGCAAACCAAACTCGTGAGCTGAATACAGTGGTATGAGACACTATATTCGAGTTGTCCGCCTGCACTAAGGTGGTGAGCATTTTCCGTAGTGACCTCGAGTATACACTAGGACTACTCTAAGGTAACGAGCCTTGCCGTAATGACCTTGAGTATAAAATAGGCCTACGATTAGGTGACAAACTTCTCGTAGGGACCTCGAGTGTGAATTAAGCATACGCTAAGATGACGAGCCTCCCGTAGTAACCTATAGTATAAACTCGCAAACTTGCCTATCGTATGTGATTAACTAGTATTGACGACCCTAGATGGATCATTGTTTGGGTAAATGATACAAGGGAGGTGCCTTAACTTCCCAAACCTGCTGTATGAAAAAGTCTAATTAAGAACTTGGCTAAACACGATCATGCACTGCATTGCATGTGCTTTGGCGAGGAAGCGCATGTTTACCGAAAGTGTTGTATGCGCGATCGTGAGATGATGTCACTGAGGGAGTGCAGGCAAGGGTATACATCATTGTCGCATACCATTCTTGCATTAACAAGAGTACTTAGGACATGATTGTTGTATTGCTTTATCATTACTGCTTAACTGAATTGATAACATGTTAACCTTTACCTTATAGCTCTACTGAGTTGATCACTCACTCCCATGCTGGGACGGTATTTTAAAATACCAACCAGAACTTGTTATAGTTTCGGATGATGATGGGGCATACAAGACGAAGCTTGCCTTTTATGACGACAAGGAGAAGTTCTCCTATATGCAACTCTCTAGCGGGTTTATGTAGACCTGGAGTTGTGCCATCGGGGCTACAAGGATATGGATTAGATAGCACTACACTTCATCATTTTGTTTATTTTGGAACCATGTTGGAACTATACATATAATTATTTAACCTGGTAACACGTTCATACTTTAGGGACTTACAATCACTTATATGCTTATATGTACTTATCACAGTTTTCCGCTTGCGTAATTTAACCGTCTCTGGAGTATGATATGTTGATTTGGTATAATCCCACTCATGTTTAATGCACTAATATGGAAAACATTTAATCATCATTATCTATGTTATATAAGTGATGTGTTGGAACTTGGGAGGCTCCTGCTTGACTTCCGATTTTCAGGGCGTTACAATTAAGGACTAGCTTTGATATGGACCGTCTATTATGTGGGTCCCACCCTAACGTAGGCCATCTATCATATGGTGCCTACCATCAATGCTAATCGTCCTTTATGTGGGGTCCTCAATGTTCTCTACCCATCATTTGGAGTCCACATTTGATGTTGTCATTGTGTGGGCCCCACCTTTGAAGTGGGCTGTCTATCATATGTGGCCCAATTTTGATGTACACCATCTATCATGTGAGGCACACCTTCCATGTGGATTATCCATCATGTTGGGTCACTTTTGATATGGTCATTCGTCATGTGAGACCTTGGTGTGAACCGTCCATTAGGTGGGGCTCACTTGATGTGGATTGTCCATCACGAGGGGCCACACATTGATGTGGGTCTTCCATCATGTGAGGCCTACGTCTCCATTATGTGGCCCACCTTGATGTGGGTCATTCATTATGTGCGCCCCATCTTCAATATGGGTCATTCATAATGTGGGCTCAGATTTGATGTCAATTGTCCATCATGTTGGCCTATCTTTAATGTCCATCATCCATTATGTGGGTCCCACCTTTAATGTGGATTGTCTACCAAGTGAGGTCCACTTGATGTGGATGGTCCATCATGTTGGCTCCCACTTTGATGTGGTTCATCCATTATGTGGGGCCCACCTTTGATGTGAACCATGTATTATGTGGGCTTACCTTGATGTGGATCATTCATGATGTGGGGCCCACCTTCTATATGGGTCGTTCATTATGTGGGCCCACTTTTAATGTCCACCAGCCATCATGTGGATCCCACCTTTTCTGTGGGCCGTCCATCATGTGAGGTCGGCTTGACGTGGATAGTTTATCATGCAGGGCCACATTTTAATGTGGGCCATCCATCATGTGGGATCCATCTTTGATGTTCATCAACCAACATGTGGGTCCCATCTTTGCTCTGGACCATCCATTATGTGTGACCCAACCTTCAATATAGGTCATTCATCATGTGGGCCCACCTTTGATGTCAACCTTCCATCATGTGGTCCCACTTTCAATGTTCACCGTCCATCATGTGGGTCTCAACTTTGATGTGGACCATCCATTAGGTGCGGCCTGCTCGATGTGGATCATCCATCATGTGGGGCCACACTTTGATGTAAGTCATCCATCATGTGGCGCCCACATTTGTTGTGACTATGTATTATGTGAGCCCATCTTAATGTACACCAGTCACCTTGTGGAGATCCACCTTCGATATGGGTCGTTCATCGTGCGAGCTTATCTTAGAGAGACTGTAAAGAGAAAATGGTAAGATGGGAATTACTTGAAAAAGTTTAAGGACAAATTTATCAAAAAATTAGTAAAAAAGTTTACTGATTTAAGCCAAACAAGCTATTAAAAAATAAGTGACCTCTTTATTACTTATTATTATTATTATTTTTAAATGTTTATGCTAGTTTCTAAAAAATTAAATGGTAAAATTAGAGCTTTATCAAATTGTCTATTTTTAAAATATTCAAATAAGCTATTAATAGTAGAGATACCAAACGATGCCTAATTTCAGCAGGATACGAGTTCTTTGTGGCCTATAACAACTCATAACGGAGATAGTTTACTCAAACCATTTCTTATGGTGTGGTCCACCTTATCTATGGATGTGACTTATTTCGTGCCCCTCGTTAAATTAAATTTTGTATCAAATGGACAGTGGATTTAACACATGACAACCAACCCTTAACACATGACAACTACAACATTGACTATTTGCCATCTAACATGTTGATAAGATCACACTCATTGAAGGGAAAACACAAGTATCAGCTTAATCTAAAACTTTTGTGGCCTAAGAAATTTCAACTATGGGCGTTTAATCACAACTGCTTCCTGTGATGTGATCCACTTAAGCATTTAATCTACTTCATTTTTGGGCTCATGCACTCAAATAACCTAGCAAAACAGTGTGAATAAAACACTGGACTTGGATTGGTACCCCCGCACGTCCCGCGCTCGACACAGGTAGGGGCTTCAAGGGCTCACCATGATGTATGGGTTTCATCCACACCATTCATCCATTTATGTATGTCATTATAGGGCATAAGTCTAGAAAATGAGGTAGATCCAAGGCACAAGTGGACCACACTACATGAAGCAACGGTGATAATGAAATCCACTGTTGAAATCTTTATAGGGCCACCGTGATGTTCATTTGCAATCCCTCCACCCTTGAAATTTTTATAGGGCCCATTGTGATGTTTATTTTCCATCTAACATGTTCACAAGGTCAGATGAAGGGAAAACGCAAATATAAGCTTCATCCAAAACTTCCGTGGCTCCTATGAAGTTTTTAAAGATGATCGTTTAATCTCTATTGTGTGCTCACCTGTCTATTTTGAGCTTATGTACATTACGGTGGCCCATCTGGGCGCTTGTGTGCTCACCTGCCTATTTTGAGCTTATACACATTACAGTGGCCCCTCTGGGCCCTTGCATGTGCCGAGCTTAGGACATGCAAGGGTAGTACCCAATCCGAGTCTTGTGTTTTATTCATACCACATCGTCACTTCATTTTCTTCTCCTATTATTTTATTATTTTATGTGTTTTTTTTTTTTTTTTAGTATTTGCCACTTGAACCCTGGATGTGGTTACTTCTAAAGCTCTCTAAAATCTTCTTAAAAATTCAAATTCCCACAAAGTTGAGACCTCATTCTTTGATGATGAAAAATGGTGCCTAATTCCTTAATATTTTCCCGTCACTTATGCCCTTACCAATGTTCAGCGGCAGGCCAATTGTACAAGTCATTCGGATCGAGAGATCTCCGGATCTTTGGTGTCATAAGTGATTCTACAATTTATGACTGACTATAAATTATTTTAAACTTTCATAGGCTAGTGAAGACTCCAGGATATATACCTTGTTTCGTCTGAGTCAATACCACTCCATCCATACAAAAGGATAAAAAAAGGATTAGGAAGACCCGGAAGAGGTGAGGTGACCCGCTGTTGGGGGCAACATTCCACAGTGGCCCACTCAATATATATGGACCACTTTCTTGACTGTTGTTTTATAAGCCATTGATTGAAAAGCCTAGAATTGTCTGATCTTGAAGATATAGGCAGCAGGTTTGATAGTTGTAGTTCATTAGATCAACAGCTTAGATTACTGAAGAAGAACACTTATCCAACGGCTATGGTTGACCAACCTATCCTATAGCAATAAGTCTAATGCATTCTAGCAAACCTCGTCCGAACTAGCAATAGCTTTCATAATGCAAGCTGCCCATCACCATCACATGGACCCCAACATGTAGATCCCTTGGTCAATAAATCAGATAGGTCGGCTGGTTGGGGCTAACTCCGATGTTAGAAATCGTCGGAACGCTTAGAAAGGCTGGCTGAATCTTTTTTCCTTCGTCCATTTAATTGGTGCATTTCTGGCCCACTGTAATCTATCTAACCTGATTTTTGTGCCAAAGCATGAAATTAA
The DNA here is from genome assembly GCA_037074715.1 of Magnolia kwangsiensis. NCBI lineage: Eukaryota > Viridiplantae > Streptophyta > Magnoliopsida > Magnoliales > Magnoliaceae > Magnolia > Magnolia kwangsiensis. The sequence goes on along the minus strand of CM073574.1, from coordinate 50,011,240 downwards.
TGAGAACCTTGAATAGCTTGGATCTCATGCCTGGTGTGTCCTGCGGGCATATGCAGCGTGGTGTACATTAGATGCCTGTATACATGCGCCGTCTTTGGAAAGCTCATGTACTGTGTAAGCTTGTGAGATGAATAAGACAGTTGAATTCAACAAGAGATGAGACAGACCCCTGAGGTGGGCATGCATGAAATTGACCGTTGAATGGACCCTAACCACAGCAAATGGATAATGGATGGCCCCCTCCTGGCGCAATCTCTCTCTTTATATGTGTATCAGCTTGCATTGGACCTATTTTACACCTGTAACTGTAGGAAGGGTATTAACTTTCAACTTTAGATGTTTTGTCCCTTCAAAGGTGTTTATGTCATTTCAATTGTTTCATATGCCAGTAATCAATTCCTATTCTTTCCTTCAATCCACCTGGAACATGAAGCTAATTGGGTCTACAATGATGTTTGCAGAGAACTTGACTCTATTAATCAGTTTTGCCATATCATGGTAGGACATGTGCCAAATAGTTAAGTAGATCTAAATCTCAAGTGAGCCTCCTGAGAGGAAACAGTGAGGATTGAATGTCCACGATTGAAACATTCGTGGGGCCTTAGAAGTTTCAGATCAGGCTAATTAATATTTTCGTGTTTTCAGTTCATCTTGGTAAAAATAACCTTATCAATAGCATGGATGGCATATAAATATCACGGTGGACCCTAGGGAGGTTTCCATGTAGGCATTTTCCTAATCACTTATCCAGTTGTGCATCTCACCTAAGTTTAAATTTTGCCTTATTTTGGGCCCATGTCATGGCATGGATGGACAAAGTAGATTTCTTATATACATCATGGTGGCCTGGCCTAGCTTCCTATCATAGGAAGTTCATCCTAATCATTTTAAGAGGCAATTTGCATCCAACCCACACATATAATTTAGTATCATGGAGATAACTTTAAGATGAAGCATGAGAGTGTAAAGATTCATTGGATAATGAGATATTGATTTCAAGCCATCTCAAAGGCTCACAACAAAGGCCAGCTGGATTCACTTTAAATGACATTGTAATATTCACTTCACACACATGTCACCTTAAAATAAGAAAAATACAAACTCAATTTAGGCCACAAATAAAAAAAAATAAATCAGGGAAAGGTTGCCCACCATTAAAACCATATTGTAAGCCCTTTTCATTTTTTGAGTAGCATGCATGGCCTCTTCTCTCCCCCCAATATCTTGCATTCATGATCCCAACGATGTAGGCATGAACGGAAGTGAAAGTAATTCATTAGATGTGGGCCGGTTCTTACATGGGGCATGATTTAATTGGGCTCTAGGTGCGTCCAAATTAAAAAAATTCATTACAGATTGAGAAAAATTACCATTTAAAGCACAAATAGAAAATTAACTATAAGTTTTACTATTTTAGGAAAGTTTTAGTTTATTTGCATTATGAGTCTTAATTAAGATTTCATTTTATTATTTAAAGCTTTATGATCTAATTTGAGAGAGAAATTTCAATAAAGTATTTTTAAATATTCGTTAACTTTTTTGGATTCAAGAGCCATTACGCTTATGGATTTAAGGTCTTATTCACTTTGACAATGATCCTTCTCTTTATCCTTTCATGCTCTTTCCCGTGTTACCAACCTTCTTTTAGAGGGCCATAGGATTATGGCCCATCGTGGATGAGGTCTATCTATCACTGAATGTGTTATGGATGGATGTCTTAAATCTGTCTGGTGGTCTGTCGATCATATCGACAGGGTTTCAGATGAGATCGAGGTTGTTATTGAGAGAGGCTCGATGACATCGATAATTCACAGAATTTTCAGCATTAGTCGCTGGACAGTTTTCTTGGTTCTGTCGATATGATCGAGAGACCTTCAGATCATATTGACGCTGTTATCGAGAGTCCTTTAATATCATTGAAGAGTTCCATAGATGCGATTGCGAAAACACAGATTTTACGGATTTTGAGTCTTTTCGCAATTGGAATGCGGAAGGAAAGTTGCCTAAACTATAGATAGGTGTTCCTAGGACTTTTCTAGTGAGGGGAGATGATATGCCAAGGCTTTCTAAAGGGGTTCCAAGGGTATGTTAGGGTTTTTAAAGGGTGTAGCAAGGATGAGATTCGAGGTTGTTCGAATCGGGTAAGTTTTTTCTCTTTGTAATTTCTATTTTCATAGTGAAGATCTGTCGCTTTGTGCCGTGGTTTTTTCCCGCAAGGGTTTTCCACGTTAAATTTGGATGTTCTTTATGTTCTCTTGTGTGCTTGGTGCCATTGGATTGCCATCCTAGATCTAGATCTGTATGATTCCGCAGGTCAAAATCCCCAACAGAATGGACGACCCCAAGCTTTCTATTTGGGGGCCGACAATCGAAAGGGGAAGATAAATGGATAGATAGTTTAAATCCAACAAGTGGCCGCTGAGAGAATGGCCATGATATCCCCATTCAGGGTCCTTACTCATGCCTCGGTGGTAGACTCACAAGAGTTTCAACACAAGGTCATGGCTTCCATACCCATTGTGGTGAAATTCTACTGTGATGTGACTGTGTGATTGTGTGTGGGGTGTAAGTGTGAAAAAAGAAGATCTCCCCATCTTGAAATTAGAGATGGAGGAAGGTGCATGCCAGTCAACTAAAAGAGATGAACATGGGCTTTCACTGCAAATATCCCAGCATAAAAATGACGCAATAGCTGTGTTAAAACTCTGAAAAAATAAAGCAGACCTAAAGCTCAAGTGAAACAATCACAATCCACAGGAAACAGTGGGGATATTGAACACTTACTTCTTGGCTGCACAGAGGTTTTGGATGAGCTGATATATGTGTTTTTCCTTCATCCAGGGTCACCCGACTTTATGAACAGGTTGGACAGCAAATAAACATTGCCGTGGGCCTGAAAAGTTTTCAATGGCAAGCGGTGTTGTCCACTCGAGCATTTAGATCTGCCTCATTTTTGAGCTGAAATGACCTATAAAAATGGAAGAACGGCATGGATATAATACATAAATCATGGCCGGGTCCACAGATCTTTGACATCAGCTATCTGGATGGTGCTGGGTCACCAGCCAAACGGCAACCAGACGCACACCTGTATGAAAAAACAGCCGTTTAGCAGTAATGATCACAGACAGTCCATATTCAAAGTACACATTCTGGTCTCTTTGGTGAGCAGACTGCACAATTTGTTAATCATAGTTATGTTCATAGTGTGTTTCTATGCACTGAACGGCACGGATCTTTCACACACATGAGTATTGGCACGTGTATTAGCACGTTTGTCTTGTAGCTCGCAGTTCATCTCATGCCAGCTGAGTATAAAGAATCCTTATATTGAAGAGAGGGGCGGCTTAAAGGAGTTAGCAGATAGCGTATGATGCTTGATAACCATTCTCAGAAGATGTACACAAACTGAGTTAGCTTGTTTAACTTGCTCACTCAACTTGGAAAAGCCCGACTTGACTCACTCAAAACTGGATTCGAGCCAAGTTAAGCTGAATTTTTTAGCTCAAAAAAATTCCGAGCCGAGTTAGAAATAGACCAATCTTAACTCGGTTCAAATGGATTCGATTCTTGTCAAATTCTCTTAATATAAATATTTTGTAAATATTTATATATTTAAATAAATTATATATAATATATAATATATATTATATATATTAAAAATTCTAAAATCTATACTTGAACTTAGCTTGTAAGTTGAATTCAAACTTGGCTTGAAAGAACGAGTTCAAACTCAGTTTGATCTTGACTGGAGCTGGCCAGAGTTGGTGACCGAGTTGGCTAATCAAGCTTGAGGACTAAGCTGAGTTAAGTTCTAAGCTGGGTAGCCTGTTTGCTGAGCCGAGCCGGGCCAGGGCTAAGCTTGACTCGTCCAGGCGGGGCTCTGTTATGCCATAGTCATGTATGGGTTTTATCCACGTAAGTTATTCTGTTATGCCATAGTCATGTATGGGTTTTATCCACGTAAGTTATTCGATGGAAATGGCCACACAAATACTACTGATATAGTTTGTTGGTCTATTTATTTGTTTTCTCACTGTAAGTCTTCCTCACTGCAAGATCCAGGCATGCTCAGGATGTGATGAGGTCGATCACCGTTTTCCTCAATTTATAAATACCTTGAATTGAAAAGACAATTTATAAATACCTTGAATTGAAAAGACAAAATTTTAAATTTATGAGAAGAAAGAAAAAACTTATAAAAAATTGATTTATCGAATAAATGAATAAAAAAATGAATTTAACATCCTTTAAATAACTCAAAATAAATTTTGAAAACATAATTAAAGAATTCTAATCAAACTAAGAAATAAATTTAGAAAATTGGGTAAATTTTCTCTGCATGTCGACTTGTCATTGACTAGTTGAAACAACAAAAAACTGTTTAGAGACTTTAACTAAAAATTGATTTTCAACCTGTCAACCCATTTAAATTGCTAGAAATCAGGTAGCTAGCAATTTGAAATTCTTGGCGAAATTTCAACCCGTCAACCAATTTTGTTGACCAACCAAACTATGCTAAGTATGTTTGATTCTTTTTTGTTTCTTTTATTCCGTCCATCTTAGCCATGAACAAGACCGGGACCCGTTCTACATCACCTCCCAACTTGGTGAGTATGTCAGAGTGATTTTGGGCTGGCTTGATGTGCTGCCTGGATCTTGCAATCAAGTTTCATAGGTACAGCAATTCTCAGCTCATGAAACAGACTTGTCTGGGTTTGAACTAGGGGTGTACACGGACTGAGTTAGCTCGCTCGACTTGACTCGAAAAAGCTCCATTCGAAGCTAAGTTCGAGTTGAGTTAAGTTGATTTTTTTAACTTGAAAAAATTTTGAAATAAGTTCGAGCTTGCCCGAGCTCGACTTGACTCGGATCGAACCCCAACTCGAATCGAACTCAGATCGAACTAGTTCGATAACTTGGTTACTTTGATATTGACGTTGCTCACCAAGTGTTTGATGAAATGACTCAATGAAGTGTCGGCTAGTAACAAGGAAGGTATATATATGAAACAAATATCATTTTTTCTTCATTTTGATATTGTCTAGAAGTTGTTTGTTGAAAATACTTGTAAATAGCTACGGATATTTTAGACACGGTGAGAAATTAAAAGTGCACAACATGTGTTTGTGAAAATACAGCAGAGGCTCGATTTTGACTCGAATTGGCCTGAGCTGCTGACCGAACCGAGCCAAGCCGAGTTCGAACTGGGGTCAGCTAGTGGCCGAGCCAAGTCGAGCTGAGGCCAGCTCGACTCAGTTCCACTCGGTGTACCCCCCTAGTTTGAGCTGGTCCGGTTCCACAAGCTTGATGCTCGGCCCAATAATGTGAAATGAGTCAGTCTGGGTCTGCATCGTGTGAGCCTTGATGTGGTCACAAACTTAAACTAGCCAGTTAGCAATCGGAACTAAAATTGAAGCCTGGGACCAAATGACCAATACATGGCCTCAACTCTCATCTTGGTTCCTGACCAATACCAGGCCCGGAGTCGAACTGACCCTAAGCCAGCTGAGCCCATTTGACTACTCATGATGTCTGTCTTTCATCCCATGTTGGACCCATCAGCTCTGATACGATGTAAGTTGGGACCATACCATGCAAATGCTCATATCAGCTCAGCACTAAATGACAGGCCTCCCTCAGTTTGAGTGAACCACTTAGCTGATTATCTGTACATTTGGATGCTCAATTGAACTAATCTTTCAATATATTAGTACTATTTTTACAACTGCCCACCGAATTTCGGAAAACCTGGAGAGCCCATATAGCATTATGCAGCGAGTGGGGATACCCCCACTTTGGCTATTTTCATCGGATAACTTACTTCTATGCCACGTATGCATTTTTTTGGTGCTTGCGTATTATTCATCACTCTCGAGTATCAAAAGTATTTCTGGCTTTAGAAATCAAAAGTAAAGGTGCGTGGTGTCGTTGGAAACGGGATTCCGCCGGCAAAAGACAAAAGACAGGAGCGTTCTCGAACCCTGTTCTTATCTAGAGAGATGAGTGATGCGAGAAAAAGACAAAGGCTAGCTCGTTTTGCCCTTTTCCCGATTGATGATAAGGCCGTTCGTCTGGAAGGTCCTACTATAGATCGACCACATGACGAAAATCCCGCTGAGTATTAGCGCTCATCATCCCTGGCTGAAATATGCAGCGTTGTTTCTATGTCACCTTTGAATGGACAGGAGGATCTCAGTCTGTGAGATTTTTGTCGAGTGGCCCATCTGTAGTGGAGACTTTCAGGTTGTCGGTCTGGATTATCAAGTGGTGGAGTTGAAGGGACGGCCCTTGGTATTTGATCCTCGGCCCAAGGTAGTTTAGTAAGTCCCGTTTTTTAAACTTGGACAATGTCTCATGTTTCCATGATCCAGACCGCTGATTCAGCGCCTCACCGCGGATGAACCATGTTTAATGTGTTTTATATCCACGCTTTTCATTTTTTTTTTTCCTAACTAATTTTAGTACATGACCACGAAAATGAAGTAGATCCGAAGCTCAAGCTGACCACACCACGATGACACCCAGTATTGAAACCATCCTAGGGTCCACCGTAATGTTTATTCGCCATCCAAGGTTAATGACCCTGTGAACTGTTTGGATGGCACATAAACAATGAACGTTGAGGTGGATAGACTCTGGTAAGGTTTCAACAGTAGACATTTCCCTTTGTCAGTGTTTCATTTGGAGTGGTGCACTTGAGTTTTGGATCAATCTCATTTTTATCTAATGTCCTAATATGATATAGATAAATGGATGGACCGGACAAACTTCTTTCAAATATCATAGTGGACTTTACCTAGTTTTTGACTGCAAAAACTTCATGTGGTAAGATGGTAATATGCATGCACTCTACTCCCATTGTACGCGGGTTGCCCGCTGGAAGCCTCTCACGGACAAGTAGTTAGGTAGGGCTTACTGTGATGTTTACGAGAAATCCATCCCATTCACTTATTTTGCCGAATTATTTTAGGATTGCCGTCACCAATTCAATCAAATTGAACCACTTGTATGACTGAAGGCATAGATTATGTTTTTACGTGTGCGTAAAGTGCATGGTCCTGCTATAGTCTACTCAAATCAAAGTTTGAGTGAACGCGCTGGTGTCCCCACACTTTGAGCTGAACATATAGGAGATTGGGATCAAATATCCAGTGTCATCTCAACCGCTTATATTTAGGCTTCCATGGAAACGATTTATGAAAAGGTAGGTATTAGTCCTTCCAAATGAGTTTTTTTGACTTATAACAATAGATGTGAGTCTACATACTTAAAAACTTATTCTTTCACTGATACTTTTAGTTTAAAATACTTTTTTTTTTAAAGAAGAAGGATACACATATAAATTAAAATAGGCAAAATTTTACCGATTTCATTAATATTTGAAAATGATACTCGTTACAATCGACAAGTACTGTAAGACAACCAAATGAATAAATCAAAGGGAACAAATAAATACTTCATGTATCTCCCAAAATACATGATCCAGGTGGGCATGATTACCTAAATCAGAGCTTAGATCATGGTCTTACAACTTGGGATTGAAGAAAGATTACTTCTACTCTTAAGGTATTGTAGAGGGAGCAACTAGACAGTAGTTGTGTAAAACTAGGCTAGGCTATGCTAAGAAAGATAGATTGATGTGTTTGGCATAGAGTCTTGAGCTCTTTTTTGATTGCTCATTTTATAGATTTTTCAGGTGGTGAAACTCTTGCTGTGGTTTACTTATTTTTTCTGGATCTTTTGTGCTCATATCGCGGTTCCAGATATGAGAATCCCTTTGATTGCTTTAGAATTGACAACTTGGATTAGAAAAAATGACTCTAGTTAGATCTGGACTCCCTGACTTCTCAGATATTCTCTTAGCTGATTAGTCGTGGAGGTGTCTGTGGTCCACTAAAGACCATGCCTAAATATGTTAAGATTCTTTTAATCAAGACGGCTAGGTTAAGGGCTAGATCCTGTTCAATACTTACTACTTAACGTCTTTGGTTATGGTCCGCTACATGTATTAGGTTAGAGGTCATCAAAGTTTCTCTAGATCTGAGCCACTGAATTAGGTCTTGGAATCCCCATGAGCTAATCGGTGTGTTAAAGTGACCATGACCAATCTCGTGGTAAACCCACTCCTTCACTTCAAGGTGTTGGATGATCCAGATTAAACCTTTCGTTGCACTTAACCATCCTATACGTAATGCTCTCAAGTGATAGAAGGATTTGCCATACAATTGTGGCGTTGGTCCAGAAATGATCTAGTTATCTTATTATCTTAATTCTGATTAATGTCCCGAATAGGGAACCTGTCTGGGTCGATTTGTCTGTCTCTCCAGATCTGGGTCCAAGTCATGATTGGTTTGCTTGGATGTCAGTCTAATATTTGGATTTTCAGAATCTTTGCAAATGCTACAACCACTCCTCAATGTCTCTAGGAAGATCTCTTATTTTCAAAGAACTATAAAAGACAGCCTCATCGAAAATATCAGTAGGTCTCTTATACATATAATGGGCATGTTGCTTCATTAATGGGCACAATAGATGTTGGTACATGACATGCATTGATTCCTCATCTTAAATATGAAAATAAGGGCTCATACCTTGGCATTTATAACAAAATACGTACTGCCAAAGGAGACGTAAATAATGATAGAATGTTTCATGTGTCACGTGACATTGATGTGACCAGGGCATAAAAAATGAGTTTAACCAAGGACGTGTGCCCAAAAATGATGTAGATCCACAACTCAAATGGGCCGAAAAACAGGTAAAAGTAGGTAGCTAAATTCCTACTGTTGAAACCACCTGTAGTCCACCCTGTGTTTACATGTCACCAGTATCATTCATAAGTTCATTCCTACGGGTATAAACTGAAAATGTATAAATATTAGCCTGATCCAAACCTACTGTGGCTCCGCAAATGTTTCAATGGGTGCGTTCAATTCTCACATTTTCATGTCAGCGCATTCAGTATTAGATCAGCCTCGTTTTTCGACTCATGTCCTGGCATGATATCGAAAAACGGACGGACGGGGTGAATTTTTCACAAACATCATGGTGGGCCCTGCCCAGCTTAGTGTGCTTTGGCTGACCATCCCACTCACGGATTGCATACTGCCTGGACGGTGCTCCGTGGCCCCAGCATGATGTATGTATTTTATCCACGCCGTCCATCCAATTTGGATCATCATTTAAGAACATGAACGCCCACCGTTAAAAACTTCATGGGGGCCGTCCATCAATTTTGGATCATCATTTTAGGGCATGAACGCCCACTGTTAAAAACTTCTCAGAGGCCATCCATCCATTTTGGATCATCAGGGAATGAACGCAATAGGAAGTTTTTAACTGTAAGCGTTCAGTCAACACTGTTTTCCTGTGGTGTGGTACACCTGAGATTTGGATCTGCCTCATTTTTGGAATGAGCTGAAAAATGGATGGATGGCGTGGATGAAACACATGATGGTGAGGCCCACAGAGCACCGTCCAGGACGTATCAATTTCGGCAATTTCCAATCATATATATATATATATATATATATATAGTGCTAGATTCTGCTAGTGCATCGCCATGTAAAAATGGTGATGACTATCCAAACGTACATATAACACAGTTCGATGGCAATCTAGACCGTTCAAATAGCAGAAGAAACTGTCCATTGTTCATAACCCAAAAATTACACTCACAAAAAAAATATAATAACCATCTTATTTTTCTGTTCCAATCGGGTTCAATCACTATATTAGCCTTAACTACCATTTGATCACCACCATTGGACGGCTACGATTGCTCTACCACTGGGATATTAGAGATATGATCCATCCACAATGTTGCCCCACAATATGAATGGCCTAGATAGTAATTCGACGAGATGAGCCACCACCATTTTCAAACTGGTAGTAAACTATCATAGGAGTCCAGCCCCATTTTTACATCATGGTTCTGATTGGAGTTGCGTGGGTCCTGTTCTAGTGGTGGCACCCAACGGGAAGACCCGATGGGTTTCCGGCCCAGTAGTAGTAATGGGCCTGATTTTTGAGCCCGTTAAGTATGGGCTTGCCTTGGACCTAAATTTTCCACGTTTATTTATTGAGGCTCAACCCGACCCTGGGAATAGGCCGAACCCAGTCCCTGTGAATAGGCCCTTTTTAACTTCAATGGGTTGGATTGGGCCCCAAAATCAAAGCTCCGGGTGCTATATGGACTGTGCCCATGCCTAACTTTAGGTTAAATTAAAAATCAAATTGGACTTGGGCAATACCCATATCCGGCCCATTGGAAGCCGGAACCAGCCATGTGGGTGGTACCCTGACCATGGGCCCACCTTGATGTATACGTTGTAGTTGTATATCCACTCAGGCGGTCCATCTGTTTTGTCAATTAATTTTATGGTATGAGCCCAAAAATGAAGCAAGTACAAATCTCAGGTAGACCACACCACAGGAACAGTCCGGATTGAACGCCCACAATTAAAAACTTCCTAAGGCTCACTGTAATGATTATTTTCCATCCAATCTGTTGATAAGGTTACACAGACCTGGATGAAGGGAAGACACAAATATCAGCTTTATCCATGGGCTGGTCTACAAAAAAGTTTTTAATAGTCATTCACCACTTTTTCATGTGGTGTGGTCCACATGAAATTTGTATCTGCTTCATTTTTGGGCTCATGATATACAATAAGTTGGCAAAATGGATGGACAGCATAGATATACAACGCATACATAGAGGTGGGCCCCACGGTCAGGGTCCCAGCCAAGCGCGCCCATAAGAGGGCTAGTTAGGGTAGTCAATGGGTTAAGTCCAGCTGCGAGTTGTTTGTCTCGTTTAGTTTCTGAGGACGGTTTGGGTTAAGGAAAAATGGTTTTGGGTCGGGCTTGGGTAAGAAAATGTAGACCGTTTAAGTAAATGGGTGGGCATGAGGTTGAACCCTACCCTACTCAGCCTGCGCGTAAAGCTTACCTTTAGGGAGGTACTATGATGCATGTGTGTTTGTATGATATGTATAAAAAGGTAGTATGATGTATGTTTGTATGCATCCACTAACCTGGTAGGCCAGTGCATACCTTTAGGGCCATGTACAATTCCTCATTTTGACGGCATTCGTGTTGGGCTAGATCAGGTCGGTTGAACTCAGCTCGATTTTAATTGAATTAGTTGGGGTCGGGTCAGGCCTGAGCTTGATGAGTTTTAAGTTGGTTGTGTTGGCCACATGGTAATAGGTTGCGAGTCAGTTTTAGGCTGAAATTTTTGGCCTGTTTAGTAAACGGGTCGGACACAGCCTGACCAACCTGACCCATTGCCACCCCTGAGCTATTCCCAGTTTAACTAGTTTGATGTTTTTATATAATTAATTTTTAGATAGAGTCATGCTCACTGGGCGCACCTTCTTAGGTGAGCACCCATGCGCACCTTTGTATGTGTCATGGGCACAAAATCTGATCAGTCCACTTGATGCGGCACCCCATGAAACCCCCAAGCGCTAACTTTTAGGCGATTGGTTTACATGATGCAGCACCCTATGAAACCCTCAGGGCCAACTTTTAGCATGCGCTCCAAAACTATGGCAGGCCATGGCAAAGAAAAGCAAATCTAGAGAAAAATTTGTTTTCTTTTGCCATGGCTCACCAGAGTTTTGGATCAGGTTGAAAGTTGGGCATCAGAGGTTTCATGGGGTGCCGAATCACATGAATGAATCACCCGTGACATGTATCAAAAACTGCTCACAAGTTTTCGTGAGAACCAGTTCCCAAGTGAACATTTAACTATTAAATATATTCGAACTTCAAATAAAAGTGGCTGTTGACATGGTGATCATGATGACAGCAATGCCTTATCTCAACTAATTGGGGTTGACACCAGGATTCATGTTTTGTTACTTACTCTATGAAGAGCTGTAAGTTTAGTTAGACCATATGTCACATGCTATTTTTTTATTTTTATTTTTTAATTACCTCTACTCATGTCCTTTTGCGCCTTTTCATTATCTTTTTAGATTGCTCAGCTTACATCAACTCACTTTCTAATTGGTACAGATCTTGATATTTATTGCACCCATTTAAGTTTACTCCGTCTCATCTTATTATGTAGTGGTGCTACTTCTAAGTTTGGAAATGTATATATGCTCTTTTAGTATAATATATCATACTTTTATCATTAATATATATTTATTGATGATTGTAATTTAATATATATCGAATCGATGCGATTGGAAGAATTCGTTGGAAGACTTTACTAAGGTCTCCGTATTCCTAAGGAATAAAGTAAGATAAGTTCGATGTGAAATATATTGTGAGACTCAAATTATTCTGTTTCCTAGATTTAAAATATTTTCATGGACAATAGATAAGTTAAGATAGCTTAATTTGTAGGCCACTATATATGGTATGGCTGTTATACTTATGATAGGCCTTCACCATGGGATATTGTCCCTATACATGTAAAAGCGTGTGTATGTGAATACATTAATTAGATTTAGGTAGTCAAGTTAGATTTATTCTTATACTTTTACATTTATCATTGGACTTGAGAGGGGCCAGGGTCCTAGTGGGGATTTAATTGATGGCTTTGATTCACAGATATGTGAGCTTTTTAAGTGAATCATGGTAAATTGGGAGGTCAATCATTTTCTTATAGGAATTAGGATTTTCAATAAAGAATTTATGGTCCTTATGTATTTAGTCTTATATAAAGAATCATACTAATTGATTAACATGGCTGACTAAACTAGTTTTGTAATTAATTTTGACTAAATAGTTTATTTCAAATTCATTATATGCATTATTTTATAAATTAATAATTTAAGATGATTAATCATACTCATATGGGATATGATATGGCTAGGATAGTGCACGATGTATATGATACTATGAGAAATGGTGATCATGTACATCTATATGATGTACATGTGGAAATATCCAGTTGTTGAGGGTCAAATATTGTATATTAGACCTCAGTTATTACCTGAATTTACGAACATAATACTGTTTAACGGCGTATTTTAATCGTGTTTGTATTGCAAGGTGAATTTAGGAGCCTAGATTGAAAAAATGTATTAAAAGCATGGATTTAACGGTCAGAAGTCACCAAGGCAAGGGGCAGACCCTAGAGGACCGAGATCAAAGAATTTACATACCAGAGATATGAGAAAATCAAGTGATTGAAGTTTAAGTGGCCTGAAAGTCATCCTGAATGTAAGATCACAGGGTTCCTGCCATCCGTTCAGCTCGAAATTTTAAATCTAGCCTGGGGACCCTAAACTAATCGTACACATCGAAATTTAGCCCTTGGATCCCTTTGGAATTGGCCCAACGAAAAGATCAGACTACATATCAGCGATTTGGGGCCCACCTGATCTCTGAATATGCTTCGATTTTGGTCTCAATCCCTTAAATCGGATGCGAGAGAGGATGGACAGAGAAGATGTATTAAGACATCATTGTGGACCACACTTTGAGTAGTGTGTGTGTGTCCATAGCATACATACATTGGCCGCACACCAGACCTGAAATTTGGTCAAAGGGTCCTTGACCTGACCGAATTCTTATTGTTCACCGTCTTCCTTCTGCAAACAACGGACAAATGTCCTCTGAAATTATTAACGGGCCACCACCGTCCACCACATGGATGATCAGGACCGTTTATTAGGTCCAAGAGCCCCAACTGACCGTACCCATGGACTCCCTTCACTCCCATACACGTGTACACAAGTATATAGACAGAAAACGCAGGATAAACGACGAGGTGAGTTGATATAGTGGGCTGCACCAAAACTCAACCAAAACCACTCCTTTCCGACTGAAATTTAGCCAGGAATCCAATGAACTGGGTGGATTTCACCAAAAATATAATTGTGGAGCCCACTGAGCATGTCAGTGCAGGAAATTTCGCACCGTACGTACGTCCTATTTTTTCAAACATTGTGGGGAGTTGTGGGCCATTGGTTGTGGTCGGATGGGTGATCCAAACCGTTCAGAACCTTCAGAGGGGGGGTATTTACCCCACCCATAGAGTCCAAATTGATTTCTTGGACGTCCATTGGAAAAAAAAAATCTGTTCAAACACACGTGAGTTGCGTTTTCGTCTTTGTTATGCACGTAATTGCATAAGAAACTACTACCGACCTTCTCCACTGACTTCCAGCCCTCTAAGCCGCCCTTAGGGCCTAAAAAAGAGAGAGAGAGAAGGATGTGGGAAGACCAATCCGTGGAGCGTGGGCTGATTGCAAAGAGTTTTTTTTTCCTTCTTTTCTTTATTTCTTATTTGTTTATTTTATATTCTTTTAAGAGATTTGGTTTAATCATGTCCGTGATTGGCTAAACCTCTTAGCTAGAGCTAAGAGGTGAAGCTTGTAGCGTGATAGATGGTTTTCTATGCTTTGATTCATACTTTAGTTGAATTTTCTTTTGATTATAGTTTGATATTAAGGAATGTTTTTAGTTTTTAATGATTTGTTGTGACTTAAATTATAATGGATCGCAGCTTTGAGCATGTTCTTAGCATTATAGGGTTTGTGAATTTGGAAACCTTATTGTTCACCATCGTTTCCTCGGCATGGTTGGATGATGGAATCCTTCCTAACATTCATACATCCCTTAGATTGGATATGGATTGGCTAAATTCTATTGTTTATTTTGTCTCATGGGCATGATTTTGTGATGGAATCAATTCTAATTCTCATACCTATCTTTTCTTGAAAATTGGATCAAAGAAAGTTCATAGTTATTTTTAACGTATTATCTTCCATCTGGATGAAGATAGGACTCTGATTCCAGTTATGTTTATAAATCAAGCATAGATCTCCCTGATCTCTACAAGTGAATCCTTAGCACCATAGTTTCTCACCTTTGAATTTTACAAGTTTTTAGTTAAATAATTCACCATTCTTCTCTTACATTCACTTGATTTAAATTACATCTTCTCATAGTTCTAGTTGGAGTTACTTTCAAATTACGTACAATGTTTAGTTCTTGTGGATTCAACTTCGGTCTTACCAAGATTATTACTACATCGCAACTCTATACTTGGGGTGTGAACAATAGCCTTAGTCAAAATTCTTATCTTGTTATGCAAGTGTGTTGTAGGTGATACTTGTACTTTAAGTAACCTATAAGGATTGCTCTAAAAATCTTTCAATGATAAGGAAGCCTTGATGACAGAGGCTTACAAGTTTATAAATATATGGGAGTATGATGCAGGGATGGATATCATGAAGTCAATCACCGTCTTCCTCAAAGGGGATAATTACTCCGAATCTACGGGGCTTCTCTCGACTCCTTACAGAGATTCCTCGAATTTATGAGGAAAAATAGAAAAAATAGAAAAAAATTCTAATAAATTCAAAAATAGCTTGATTAATGATAAAAATGAAATTACAACCCTTTAAATAGTAGTCTTAAACCTAGGAAGAAGTTTTAAATTCAAACTCCCTAAAAGCGTGACTTACTATAAATAGTAAACTTCCTATTTATAGACTGTCATGATTCCTACTAGACTTCATGGTTTTCAATTGAAAATAGTAAGTGTCCAATTTAGCCTAACCACATTATTCTCCTGATTTTTCTAAGCCATTTTCATGTTGGGAACAACTCCTAAAGCTCAAAAGATCAAGAGTTATGATTGAATTAAAACTTATCATAAATAGTACAAATGAAATTAAAAAGGATTTTTGACCGTCGATCTGATGGAATCTCACAAATCTAGCGTGGGCAACCCGACATAGAAGGTTGGTTGGATAAAGTAGCTTCTCCTACCCCAAAATCATATATGGTACGCCGAATAACTCATTCCCATTTGCGAGATATGCCTATATTAGGGTTCTAATGGTCATGATTACTTCCGCCTCCAATCAGGCTTTCTCTGGTCCATCTTGGACATGAAAGTATCCGTGACCCTCTCTACACCAGATTAACCTAGAAATTTTTATAGAATTTTATGCTCTAAGAAAATTTCCTTGACACAAAGTAGAAACACTAGGGTGGCCAGTTTGATCGAAGGAAGAAAGAAAGAGCAAGCATCGACCATCTTTTATTCTCCATGAAAAGTATGTGGTAAGTTTGTGTTAATTCATATATGCATGGAAGTAAATCTGACCTGATTTTTTTTGCTTCCATCATGTGCAAACACTTCAGTAAATTTTCTTGAATTCATATGTTTCTAATTCGATCCTTCTTCATGCCTCTCATCCATCTCATCTTCCTCATGTTAACTATACTCATCTTATGAACGTGTTGTTCCTTAACTAACTAATAATTTGTTCTATAAAATTCAATAAAAATAAAAACAAAATTCAGACTTCATTATAGAGGGAAAGTGTTCTAACATATCCCCCACTAGATGGTCTTGTTAACCATCCATTTTTGGATAACAAATCGATTGGCTAGGATCATATGATGGGTGGCATTTTTAGAGATGGCCCATGTCACGAGTGAGCTTAGGGAAGGAAATGCCTTGACTATCAAAAGATGGGCTCATACCTTGTCTACTCCAGAAGTGGCCCAGTGTTATGTATATACAGAATGTAGTCAATGCTATAATAAAGAATGGGCAATTTAAAGACTTATCTGTGCCCATTCAACATTCACCAACTTTAAACTATTATTTGATCCGGGTCATGTTACATGATCCCAAGTGTTTATATTTAGGACTGATATTAGATGGGGACATGATGTAGAGTGGGTCGTAGACAGTTTCATGACCAAGATGGATTAGAAAAGGCCCGGTCGACGACAGAAGTGATCCGGACCGTCGGACCTTAGATCGGGCATATCTTGCAATCCAAAATGAGTTATCTGATGTAAAATATATAATTTTGGGGTAGAACGAGCTACTTTAGCCAACCAACCTCGCTATGCTAGGTTGCGTAAGATGGATTTGCCAAAAACCCCTGGATTGATGGTCATTTCCCTATTTTAATTTCGTTTTTACTATAAATAGTAAGTTTTAGTTTGATTATAACTCTTCATCCATTGGACTTTAGGAGTTGTGTCCAACATGAAAAGTTCTTAGAATAATTAGGAGAATGGTTTGGTGAAGCCAAATAGGACACTTACTATTTTTGGCCGAAAACCTTGCGCGCTAGTAGACATCACGACTGTCTATAAATAGTAAGTGTACTATTTATAGTAAGTCGCGGATTCTAGGAGTTTTAGTTGTAGTTTGCTTCTGATTTCTTTCCTATTACTTGGTACCCTTATTTAAAGGGTTGTGAACTCATTTTTATTGATTCATTAATCAATTTTGAATTTATTAGAATTTATTTCTATTTTCTGCTTTCTTCCCTCATGGATTCAAGAAGTCTCTGTGAGGAGTCTAGAGAAGTTCCGTGGATTCGGAATAATTATCCTCTTGAGGAAGATGGTGCTCCACCTCACGTCCTTCCCTGCGCCGGGATACCTAAATAAATAAATTGTTTATATTTAGGATTAATATTAGATGGGGATACCTAAATAAATAAATAAATCTTAAATTGGACTAGTTATGAAACTTAAGGGTGGTAGGGTTGGGTTCAAGACATACATAAAATATTCATGAAGCCCAACTCTGACCCAACTAGATACACTTAATATAAATATGATATCTTTGTGTACATGCTTGTCTTTGGTAGTTTATTCTGTATAGACTAGGTGTATTTGAAAGTGCACCTACTAATGCCCTGGTTTGTCAATTACGGTGTGAGTTGAGTCAGTCGGACTACAGAGCCTAACAGGAAGAACAATTCAAGCGTCTGCCTCAACTGGATATGTGGAAGATCGCCATAGGTAAATCATAGCTTCACATCGCATGTCCCAAAACACCAGGTGATTAAAACCCTTAAAAATAACTTAGAACATATGAGGGTTTTTGGGTAAGTGAACTTTTTCAAATAGCAGAAAATCTCTAAGTTTGCTTGCCCTGTTGATTGTATTGATACACCTTTCGATATGATCGACCTGCTCTGTTGATGTCCTCGATACTTAATCAATACTATCGATCAGAGGACTAAAAGTGTCCAGCAACCTCATACTCATTTGGACGGAATTATCGATATATCGATACAGCTATCGATATCATCGATATTCAAACATCTAGTCCATCGGAAGTGGCTCGATAATATCGACAGGAAGATTTATGGTGCCCCTATTTTTCTAAAGAAAACTACTATGAGCTTCGATATATCGATGACTGTTCCGATTCAATCTTAATTTAAATATTGATCAGATCGGAAGTCATTCGATCATATTGACAGTGGGCGCGTATTTCTTCCAGCAAATATTTTAGGATGTTTTTAATTTTGATCGGGGGCCACTCGAGGAAATCGATATTCTTATGTCGATGCTATCGAGTCTTGGTCGATTGGATCAAGACTGGACACAAACTGTCTAGCATGCTTATAGGTAAATCTATACGATTTATCGATCCCATCGACACGGTCTCGATATCATCGTCATTCAAATTCCGATGACATCGGTTGACCCTCAATCATATCCTATAAAACATGAGATATTTCAACTAGTCTCTCTCTTTTTTAAATGTCGATAGATCGATCCCAGTATCGATAGAATTGGAGTTCGAAATCCAATAACATTGACACCAGTATTGATCCCATCGACTAGCTGACAATAGGTTTCAAAAGCGTATGATATTTGAGTTTGTGTTATCGAGCAGATAGTCGATCTCATCGAGAGTATACGCTCGATGATATTGACCCTGCTCGATGATATCGAACTTTGTTATAAATATGACCGTTTTATATCCATTGAAACCTTTTGCCTATATAAAGAGAGACTTGTCCATATTGTTGGCAGAGAAAGAAGAGAGTGCTTTTGTGTGTTTTACCTCTAGATCATATACCCAAAGCCCTTTCTCTCACGGGAGTTATCTTCCAATCCACTCTCATTCATTGACATTCAATAGAGTGGATTGAGAAATGAACTTTCGCATTCAAGGATCATTCAACAACTATTTTAATAGCATATCATTAAGCTGGTATGCCTTCGATGAATAGATGACGGGAATCACTCTATCTTCCTTATATGAAAATTCTAAGAGAGTGGATTTTTGTCCTAACCTTGACCCAACCCGAAGCCAAGAACTGGTATATCTTTTGTGTTGCGGATTAAGGGAGCTGAAGACTCTTCAACAATAAGAAGGAGATCTTCATCACTATGCTAAATGACACTCATCAACTTATTTGTAAGTACCTAGAGTCCAGAGGACACTTGTGATTATTCCTTTCTAGGATTGGATCTTAAGTGTTGATCACCCTTTGAAGTCCTCATAAGAGGCCTCCTGCGGGAGTGTACGCTGTGGGTGCGTTGTGTGGACCCTTACTCTGTGGAGAGCATAAACATCTGGGTGCGTTGTGTGGACCCTTGCTCTGTGTGGGCATAAACATCTGGTTAGGAGTGCACCGAAAAAACTTCAGGGTTAGAGGTGAACCGAGTAGAAACCTCCATGTAAAGGTTAAAGGTGAACCTGATTTAAAACCTTAGGTTTGAGGTGAACCCTGGGAAACCTCCTTAGTGAAATTCGGTACACTCAAGGGATGAGTGCGACAGCCGGGAGTGGAGTAGACAAGTAGTCGAACCACTATAAAAATGACTATGTTTGTGATTGTTTTCATTTTTCATTGTGTGATATTCCTCACATGCTTTTGTATCTGATTGTCTAAGATCACACCTCATATTCACACACAGTCATATCCACCACAACTTACATGCAACCTGTCTATCTTTCAAGAAGTTTGTGATTGGATCCTCTACTAGGCTTGGAAGCCAGTAGAGTTACATCTGAGTAATCCTGTAAATTGTATATCTGATAAGATTAGTGCAATAAGAATTTTAAATAAATCTTAAATCCTTAAAAAGTCCTATTCACCCCCCTTTAGGACATATTGGCATATTCCTACTTCGACTCAAGTGGTCTTCACCGCTATTTCAATTAGTATCAGAGCAGGTCTCTCTTTAAGGGCTTCACCGCCTAGAGAGTGATCTTGACTGAAGTTGAGAAATATGACTAAAGGAGAGGGCTCATCAGTCACTTGACCTCCAGTATTTGATGATTCAAATTATGCATACTAGAAGGCTAGAATGCATTACTTCCTGAGATCTTTGGATCATGATGTTTGAAATGTAGTTGAGAAGGGATATGTGGTACCATTTAAACAAATCGTACTTGAAGATGAAACTACCATCACTAAGCCCAAACCCAAAGAAAAGTGGACGGCGTTCGATAAAGAACAGCGAACTGCTGAAGCAAAAGCAATGAATGCTATCTACTATGCTGTGTATCAAGATATATTCAATCAGATAAGTATGTGTGAGACATCTAAGAAAGCATGAGATCTACTGGAAACAACCCATGAAGGCACAAACACTGTGAAGAGGTCTAAACTACAACTTCTGACTTCACAGTTCGAAAATCTCAAGATGGAAGATCATGAGACATTTATGGAGTTCTTCACCAAATCGAATATTATTAGTAACTCCATAGGTGGATTGGGAGAAAAAGTTCCGGTACCAAAAATTTATAGGAAAATCTTAAGATCCCTATCGGAACGATTTAATCCCAAGGTAACAACAATTGAGGAGTGTAGAAATATTGATGAAATGAAAGTAGAATAACTGGTAGGTTCCTTATAAACTTTTGAACTACACTTCACTTAATCTCAGAAATCCAAAAAATATTGTCCTAATAACTTCTAAGAAATCAAAACATGAGGACAGTGAGAGTGAAAAAGAAGATGAAGATGAGGAAATGGCTTTGCTGGCACAGAGATTTAGAAGATTCTTTCAAAAGAATCACGACCGCTCCTCTAGAGGTAGAAAGGTGGATGACAAACCTTCTGCAGGAAAATTTAGAAAAAGAACCAAAGAACCACAATGCTATGCCTGTCGGGAGTATGGAAACCTATCTACCGAATGCCCAAACAGAAAAACCAAGGGCAAGGCAATGGTTACCATGTGGGATGATATAGAAGATTCAAACTCAGAATCTAGCGACTCAGGGAGCGATGGAGACCAAAAATTCTTGAAAATACTTATGATCTCCACAGCTTCGATCATTCGAACTGAATCTGAGGATGAATAGCAAGCTATTGAATCATTTCCGTCCGATGATGAAAAGACTGGAGAAGAAGAAGAAATTGAAAAAGATAAACTGCAGGATGCTTATAATCAACTATACATTCATAGCATCCATATCCTTAAAAGACTCGGTATGTCTGAAAACAAAAAGGAATTGTTGCAGAAAGACTTGGACAAAACATTGAAAATTAACACACATTTAGCCAATGATTTGCAACAATATCATTCAGATAATGATAAGTTAGAAAGAGAAAACCTATCCCTAAAAATAGAATTATCAAAACTTATGAACCAGGCTGAATTGCTAAGAGATGATAATGCGCAATTCAAAAATGAGAACCACTCACTTTGTATTGACTTAGAAAAATTTAAGAAATTTGTCGAGATAAACTACAAATTTTCTCAAAGTGGTGAAAAAATAGAAAAATTGTTAGGAATGAGAAGACTAGGAAGAGACAAGAGTGGACTAGGATATGAGAAAAATAAAAAGAACACTAGAAATAAAGCCCCAACAAAACTAGCTGCTTCAAGTAGCAATATAGGAATTTCTCCAGTTTGTCATGTATGTGGTGATGTGGGTCATTATAAGTTTGAATGCTTGGCACCAAAATAGACACTGAATGATAAAATTCTTCTAAGAAAAGACACCCATTCATCACCACCTAAAGAAAAGGACAAAATAAAGAAACCGGTCTTACAATGGGTAGTTAAAGAAAAACTGAACTGTCGGATGATTAACTTTCATATACCCTGATATAACAAGCAGAAAAAGGAACAAGTCCGGATCATGCATCTAGATCTGGATATTTGTTAAAATGATATAGTTTTGCTGAGCCTTCAAGTTACATCTGAGGTTCGACACCTCGAACTTTTTGTATATAAACATTATCATGTTTATAATTTTGTTTTGAACAGAACTTGTCCAAATTTTATGATATATACTGATCAGATTAGGATATATATAAAAGTGTGTCGAAATTGTGAAAAACCTAAAAAATACCTATTTTCGATACAATTGTTGATCCTTTCGATTTTACCGACCAAAGGGTCGATACAATCGACGACTCTTCAGAATATGAAAAGCTATATAACCGTGGATAACATCGTGAACAGACTCGATAGAATTGATTAACAACTTCTCGATATCATAGAGACAATGGTTGATATGATCGACAGATGGCGCTCGATAAAAATCAGCAGGGCAAAAAAGAGGGTTTATTCTTCAAGGGCTTCTCGGACATCTTCTCTGCTCGATCCTCTCGGCTAATCACTAGGAGCCATGTCGGACTACCCAAATCCTTCCGTAAATCAGGTAATATCCTTCTAAAAATGTCAGAGTTCTTTTTGGATATTTTTGATTTGTTAGGCGTTTTGTCATTTTTTTCTCCCAAAATTCTTCAAAAAGCTTATTGGTCCACATGGAAAAAGACAAAGGTGTGTATCTGGTTAGGGGGAGTCTTCAAGAACTACCCGATAAAAAGTCCTTACTTCAAGAGAAAGGGCGAGGATCCCGGACCGTGGGACCCCCACACGGCAAAGATCACGATAAACTTCACGTGGTGGGTATCAGACTGAAGTTCCTGCACCTCCTCAACCAGCACCACCTCCTTTGGTTATCCAACGCCCCAAAAAATACACTGGTAGGAAGCTGATCCATGTGAGAAAAGGCGACAGGGGCTGTTTGGCACCGTACAATCTGGAACCTCTATTCGCTACAATTGGGTGGCTTCCCATCCTAGATTTCGGAGGGCCTTATCAACTCGAACAAACACGCAGCTTCCTTACAGCGTGTCATTATCCGGTATTTAACCCTCCTTCATTCATGGTTTTCCTGGATGGTGATGATGCGTTTATCACTCCGACCATAATAGCTCACATTCTCAATCTATAGTTGAGTCTAAAAGGCCTTTCAAATTTGGATCTCGATCTGCTTGATGTCCGATCCATGATAACCAAGTACCTATGCTATAATAGAGATATTCCCTGACATCAAGGAAATGTCTTAAAAGCTAGGTATATGGAACCCCGCTTTCGGGTTATGCATGGGATCTTCACTACAAATTTGTATCTAAGGAGTATAAATCGAGTAGATCTCACGAGTCTTATGGTCATGATAGTATACTCTGTTGCGAATGGGACAAAGGTTTGCCTTCCAACACTGATTGTCAATCAATTGGTAAATACTATACATACATCCAGAGATCTGCATTTACCGTATCCCTGGATCATAAGCAGAATATATCAAAGCATTAGTTTTCCTTCTACAACTGATCCTGTACTTCCACTTCAAGTTTTTAATTTCAAAAACATTCACAAAATGGATCTGATCTACCACGAGTACAAAGAAGGAGGGATTCAAGAAGAAGGTGGCGAAGGTGTTGGTGATACTCATACGGAGGAACCGGAGATGGAAGGTGGTGAATCCGGCAGAACTGATCCAATCCCATCTGTGTCAATCCCTGAACATACCAAACGATACAAGCTGGACAGGATCGAGGCGATTCAGCGGGACATTCAATCAGTGCAAGAACGACTTACAGTCTTCGAGCGAGTTGTCCATAAGGTACAACAGTCTATGCAACAGTTGGTTGACCTGATGACTTGTCGTCGAGATGACACAGCTCCATCTCACTTTGCTCCCTAGCACTGATTTCTGAATGTTGTCACACACACTTATTCTTTAACTTAGCGTACGAACTGTAGTATCTTTTTGAAAGTTCTACGCTTCTTTGAGTGCATGTGACAACTCTCTATTCTGCACAGGCTGAAAGTTTTTTTTGTGCCCACGGATGGGTTGAAATACTGGTTATAATATTTGAATGCCCTCAAGTGGGCTTTGTTTTTTTTTATTTTTGGATAATGGATTAAATACTGCTGTCTGGGGCAGTATATCTTTTTGATACTTTGGCTGTAGTTCATTCTCATTTCCTTGTCATATTCATGCTTTTCTAGTTTACTATCTTCTTGCTTATGAAAGGACTGTGCTGATTGCTTCATCTATTTACTTCCTGCCTTAATTGATGTATGCTTATCACTGTTGAAAATCTGTATACATCTATCTGTCTGTAGTTCTCCCATCTGCTTAAAATCTTCAGTCAATATTACTTGTTATGCCTTTGCCAATGACTGACAAAAAGGGGGAGAAAAGTTAAAAATACTCCATGTGAAAAATTGGATATTTGTGCTCTTATATGTTGTCGGTGTAAGGGGGAGCAGCTGCACTAGGAAAGGGGTTTTTATAGTAAGGGGGAGAAAATTCTGGTTGAGTACATGAATGTTATAGAATTTGTAAAATTGTGTAATCACATGTACACATAATTTAGGATGTATCTGTTTAGATATTTTCCTAGGGTGTTTTGGGTATTTTGTCACGTAATTGACAAATGGGGAGATTAAAAGTGTACCTACTAATGCCCTGGTTTATCAATTATGGTGTGAGTTGAGTCAGTCAGACTACAGAGCCTAACAGGAAGAACAATTCAAGCGTCTGCCTCAACTGGATGTGCAGAAGATCGCCATAGGTAATTCATAGCCTCACATCCCATGTCCTAAAACACCAGGTGATTAAAACCCTTAAAAATAACTTAGAACATGTGAGGGTTTTTAGGTAAATGAACTTTTTCAAACAACAAAAAATCTCTAAGTTTGCTTTTCCTGTCGATTGTATCGATACACCTTTCGATATGATCGACCTGCTCTGTCAATGTCCTCGACACTTAATCGATACTATCGATAAGAGGACTAAAAGTGTCCAGCAACCACATACTCATTTGGACGAAATTATTGATATATCGATACAGCTATCGATATCATCGATATTCAAACATCGAGTCCATCGAAAGTGGCTCGATAATATCGATAGGAAGATTTACGGCGCCCCTATTTTTTTAAAGAAAACTACTATGAGCTTTGATATATCGATGACTGTTCCTATTCAATCTGAATTTAAATATTGATCAGATTGGAAGTCATTCAGTCATATTGACAATGAGCGCGTATTTCTTCCAGCAAATATTTTAGGATGTTTTTAATTTTGATCGGGGGCCACTCGAGGAAATCAATATTTTTATGTCAATGCAATCAAGTCCTGGTCGATTGGATCGAGACTGGACACAAACTGTCCAGCATGCTTATAGGTAAATCTATATGATTTATCGATCCCATCGACACGGTCTCGATATCATCGTCATTCAAATTCTGATGACATCGGTTGACCCTCGATCATATCCTATAAAACCTGAGATATTTCAACTAGTCTCTCTCTTTTTTAAATATCAATAGATCGATCCCAGTATTAATAGAATTGGAGTTCGAAATCCAATAATATTGACACCAGTATTGATCCCATCGACCAGCTGGCAATAGGTTTCAAAAGCGTATGACATTTGAGTTTGTATTATCGAGCAAACAGTCGATCCCATCGAGAGTATACGCTTGATGATATTGACCCTGCTTGATGATATTGAACTCTGTCATAAATATGACCGTTTTATATTCGTTGAAACCTTTTGCCTATATAAAGAGAGACTTGTCTATATTGCTAGCAGAGAAAGAAGAGAGTGCTTTTGTGTGTTTTACCTCTAGATCATATACCTAAAGCCCTTTCTCTCACGGGAGTTCATCTTCCAATCCACTCTCATTCATTGACATTCAATAGAGTGGATTGAGAAATGAACTTTCGCATTCAAGGATCATTCAACAACTATTTTAATAGCATATCATTAAGCTGGTATGCCTTCGATGAATAGATGACGGGAATCACTCTATCTTCCTTATAGGAAAATTCTAAGAGAGTGGATTTCCATCATAACCTTGACCCAACCCGAAGTCAAGAACTGGTATATCTTTTGTGTTGTGGATCAAGGGAGCTGAAGACTCTTCAACAACAAGAAGGAGATCTTCATCACTGTGCTAAATGAGACTCATCAACTTATTTGTAAGTACCTAAAGTCCAGAGGATACTTGTGATCATTCCTTTCTAGGATTGGGTCTTAAGTGTTTCTCACCTTTGAAGTCCTCATAGGAGGCCTCCGGCAGGAGTGTACACTGTGGGTGTGTTGCGTAAACCCTTACTCTGTAGAGAGTATAAACATCTGGGTGCGTTGTGTGGACCCTTGCTCTGTGTGGGCATAAACATCTAGTTAGGAGTACACCAACAAAACTCTAGGGTTAGAGGTGAACCGAGTAGAAACCTCCGTGTAAAGGTTGAAGGTGAACTTGATTTAAAACCTTAAGTTTGAGGTGAACCTTGGAAAACCTCCTTAGTGAAATTCGGTACACTTAAGGGATGAGTGCTACAGTTGGGAGTGGAGTAGACAAGTAGTCGAACCACTATAAAAATGACTGTGTTTATGATTGTTTTCATTTTTCATTGTATGATATTCCTCACATGCTTTTGTATCTAATTGTCTAAGATCACACCTCATATTCACACACAGTCATATCCACCGCAACTTACATGCAACCTGTCTATCTTTCAAGAAGTTTGTGATTGGATCCTCTACTAGACTTGGAAGCCAGTAGAGTTACATCTAAGTAATCCTGTAAATTGTATATCTGATAGGATTAGTGCAATAGGAATTTTAAATAAATCTTAAATCCTTAAAAAGTCTTATTCACCCCCCTCTAGGACATATTGACATATTCCTACTTCGACTCAAGCAGTCTTCACCGCTATTTCAGTATTGCATCATTTGACCTAGCCCATTAATAGGCGAGACTTAAGTCGGATAGGTCCAACCCATGTATGACCCATTGACTTAGCCGGGCCACATTTCTAGCCCAACCTAACCCACTACCCATTTAGTGTCGCTTGGATCCGTGTTTGAAGCAGATGGGGTCAATAGATCCAAGGGCTAGTCCAACTCAGTACCACCACTAATAATGGCCGAAATAGAAATGCTAGCTCTAGAAAACAAAATTTGCAAACTTAGTTCTAGGTATTTAATTTTATATACAAAAAGTATTTGGATAATATTGTCTATTGTATTTATTTTTCTTATAATGTTGTTTAGATGTTATTACTGAGAAAAATAATCTTATAAAATAATGTAACGTGATGCATTACTAACATAAATCAGTCTTACAACACTATATCTCTTCTCTTCTCTTGACCCTAAATTTCAACAATGACAACTAAAGGTGGTCCCCACTTTATGGACAATACAAATTTATAATTGTACTTTTGTTATAATTAATGTGGATCGTTTATTTTTGTGGCTATGGATCAAATGGCTAAACTTATCCAATCAAGAGGGATGGGAAACCAAAGGTGGGGCTCACCTTCGATGTAGACTTTTTTTTTTTTTTTTTTTAAAATTTTTTTTTTTTTTTTATAGAACTGAGATGATTTTCATTGCAGAGCAAAATTTTAAAGAAATCCTATTCGGGAGGGAACCAAGGCCGAGGCCTAGATCGCCTATCGTATACTATACAAAGAGTTTCCTAGGATGCTCTCTAATGTAGCCTAAACCTATTTTATCCAAGAAAACCTGGCACTTAACAATCCGAGGAAGGGAGGAAAGATCTTGGAAGAGCCTGTTAGTCTACGTTTTGCTTCCGATTTTAGCCAAATTGTCAGCTGAACCGTTGGCTTCTCTCAGAACATGGGCAATCTGAAAATTGCCTCGAGAGGAGAGCATCTTGATCCTAGTTAGCCAATAGGACCATTTCTAGGAGGGAGAGGAATTCATCTTTAAACAAGACACCACCCAGCTGGAGTCTAACTCAATGAGGACTTTTGTAATGCCCTAAAAATCGGGGGTCGAGCAGGAGCCCAACTCCCAACTTCCAACACATCACTTATGCAACACAGATAATGATGATTAAATGTTGTTTGTATTAGTGCATTAAACATGAGTGAAATTATACCAAAACAACATATCATATCCCAGAGACGATTAATTACATAAGCGGAAGACTGTGATAAGTGTATAGAGCATATAAATGAAGGTAAGTCTCCTGAGCATGATCATGTTAACGGGTCAAATAATTACATGTAAAATTTCAAATATACAAAATGTGTAATGTTATCTAGTTAGCATCCCAGTGAACCCCGTCGATCAGAGCGGTCTATATAAACCCGCCTGATAACTGCATATAGGAGAACTCCTCGTCATCATAAAAGTCTGACTTTGCCTCGAAAGCATTGCCATCATTTGCATCTATAATAGGGTCTGGTTAGTATTTAAAATACTGTCCCAGAACGTGGGAGTGAGTGATCAACTCAGTGGAATCATAAAGCAAAGGTTAACATGTTATCAATTCAATCAAGCAGTAATGATAAAGCAGTACAACACTCATGTCATAAGTACCCTTATTAATGCAAGTATGGTATGTTATAATGATGCATGCCCTCGCCTTCACTCCGTCTTATGAAAACATCTAACGATCACGACATGCACCACTCCCACTGTGCTCTTCCACGCCAAAGGCACATGCAATGAGGTGCATGAGCATGATAATCGAGTTCTTATTAGATCTTTTCATACAACAGGATTGGGAAGCTAAGACACCTCCCTTATATCATTTTCCAAATAATGAGCCATTCTAGGGTCATCAGTCCTAGCTAATACCATACGATGTTGCGGTTCCAGGTCACTACAAAGGGGCTCGTTACCTCAATGCAGGCCTAACTTATACTCTAGTTATAGCGGAAAGGCTCGTCGCCTCAGTGCAGTCTCAGAGTATACTTGAGGTCACTACTAATGGTTCGTCACCAAGTCGTAGGCCGACAGCTTGAATACAGTGTCCCATAACACTGTATTCGGCTCACGAGCTTAGGCGGGCTCGTCACCCCGGCGTAGGCCGACAGCTTGACCACGGTGTCCCATACCACCATGTCCAGCTCATGAGTTTTAGCAGATCGAGGTATTAAGGTGAAACAGGTTTTCGCTAGTGAGTTTGGTACCTTAGATTCAAGCAGTGACGTTCATACATGGTGAACTTACATTAGGCCAATCGAGTTGCTTGACAAACTCGACTGGTATGGGCGTACGTCGTGCCGATTGACATGGAGCACGTAAGCACTACGTGTGGCTTAACCGCAGCGTACGACTCAGATTCCTCGAACCTATTTGGTGTGAAAAATCGGACCCATTCACTAACCCAAAAATTAGTACCGATCGCCTGGACTACTTCGTAGCCCCAAACATATTCCAATCAGTAGCATATGCATGTAGTAGCCAAAGATAGCATGTGACAACAAAAATCAAATATAAATCTTACTTTAAGCAATTCGACAAAATACATACTACACATGTCATCATACATAGGCATTTTATCCATACAACACATAGTAGTAAGATAGGTTATATAAAGGATACTATGACCATAATTAAGGGAATTGAGAACCTTATCTCAACACCCTCAATACATGCACTTAAACCAGCATTTTCACGTTCAGGCATTTTATCAAACACTTAGGCTACATATATCATATATATGTAATAAGGTAGTTATAATAGGTATTATAGCGAATCCCTTTACAAAAGGGTCACCATACGTACAACAATCATGTATTCTCACTCAATATACATGGCAAGTATGAATCATAATTCCATACTCATTTACACATTTCAACAAACACATGGAATGCATTGTAAATTAACATAGACCCTTGTATCTAAGCATATGTGATAGCAATCAAGCCAGTCATAAATCATTACTGGCATTAAAAGCTTTGAAAACCATAACCTAAACATTTATAATTCACACCTTACAACGATAAACAAGTATCGAACTTAGTTTGTAGATCAGGTCTTTGTCTACGGCACGACGACCACCTATAACATGAAATAAGTTAGCTATTTCATCACTTAAACTATTTGAAACCCTAAAACAGATTAGGGTTAGGTTTCCTTACCTAAGAACGGAATTGGAATCACTTGTATAGTGATACAGGAATAGTGGTTGATCACGTGGAGCGGGAGGGATCAAATCCTAGGAACGAACTCCAACTCTCACCTCACTTTCTCTCTCTTTCCTTCTCTTTTCTCTCTTCTCTCCCTAAGGGTTTTCCAAATTTGTATGGAACGAGAGAGAGAGGGTTAAAGCCCTTTCTATAGGCCCAGAACTGATGGGAATGGCCTCAGGGCCATGATATACTTAGGTTATAGCCAAACGTTGGCTGTTTTGATCCAACAGAGCTGTTCTGGAGGCTCCTTTTCTACATGCGATCGGACTTAAGCTCTCTTTCCATGGATCTAGGTTAGGCTAAGTTTTCGGTCCGATTGGGTTTGTGGATCGACCGCGGGAGACTTGTTTCAGTTCAACGGTCACTGATGCTCGATCAAGGTCATAAACACACTGACCTATGTTAGAAAATTTTTCTAATCCGATGGTGTAATTAGGTTAGATTCCGATGGTCAGAATCCTTAGATTTGGCCTACAAGAAAACTAACTCAATTCACTTAAGTTTCAGTTTGTTTCCTAATGATATTCACGTTTCTCACACACTTCACTCCGGGCTCAAGTTGTGCATTTCTATGTATTATTAGGACTTAATTTTTGAGGTGGTTGTCAAGTCCAATGAGACGATCATAACCGTATAGTTTTGTAGTAATTAGACTTTCGACATGCGATACACGTCCAATATGGAGTTTCATGATGCTCCCAAGAGTAACTGGGTTTTGAGATGGATAAGTTTTTAGGTAATACAGCATTAGCGATTTTACAGATTTTGAGTCTTACAGATCATATTTAAAGTGATTAGTGCTAATTTTACAGGTAATCTAATTTAGCAATTAGTTAATTCACGACTAATTTTTAAAGGATTTAATCCTTGGTGATCTCTGCTTGAGGTGGTACTCGAGTCTTTGTATGGATTTTTTCGAGATGTTACAACTTTAGACAGGCCATGAGATAAATGAAATTTTAATCCATTGAGAACATCCTGCAATTCAGCCGTATTGTTGGAGGCTTCCCCGGAGCTGCTTATAAAGGCAAAGACCAGATTACCGAGATGATCTCTACAAATGCCACCACCACTAGCTGGGCCTGGATTTGAGAGAGTGGAACTGTCCACATTTAACTTGAAGCATTCCTCTCTGGGCTTGACCCACTTGACAATAGAGAAGGAATGAGCGGGGCGAGGAGAATCGGCATGGGAGAGGGCTGAAAGGGCAGCAGAGGAGGAAGGATGATGCTGGATATTTCTTGCGATATGGGGGAAGAGGGTCTCTAACCACCATATTACCTTGCAGAAAACACTTGCAATAG
This sequence comes from Magnolia kwangsiensis, assembly GCA_037074715.1. Classification (NCBI taxonomy): domain Eukaryota; kingdom Viridiplantae; phylum Streptophyta; class Magnoliopsida; order Magnoliales; family Magnoliaceae; genus Magnolia; species Magnolia kwangsiensis. Next base: position 49,979,962 of record CM073574.1, on the reverse strand, counting down.
AGAAGGCCTTATTATCGAACCTGGCTGTGCATTCCTTACTTTCCAAACCTTCCACAAAATGAAGGCAGGGGCTAAACGGAGGCCCACCTGGCTGCTATGATAAAGAAGGGGTCTATGCCACCACCAATGGAGCCAGTTTCAGATGAATTTTTGATGGAACAATGCGATCCCAAAGAACCCAGCTGAACGCTGCCAGACATAATTAGTTAGAGATCCAAACAAGAAGAGGTGAGAGAGGGATTCAACTAGAGGGCTTGCTGTAGGAGCATTCCTGCAGCAGTTGCATATTAAAGCTAACTGGATCCCTTTCATTTGTATGTGATCATCAAAGGGTAAAACGCCATGCAATAATCTCGATAGAAATAAGGATATTTTTGAAGGAATCTTTGAGTGCCACACTCTCTTACCCCATGAAATATTCTGCCCTTTATCTCTGCTAATGTTCTAAGTCGATTTGGTAGAGAACTTACCTGCAGGATCGAACGGCCAGAGAAGGATGTCATCTACATCTAAAGTGTAGAATCCTCCATTATAGATAATGTCTTTTAGCCAGTCTGGAAGAGTTTGAGGTGCATCTTGTTTGAGGTCGTCTGCGTCAAGGAAGTCGGCAACTCTAAGGTCTCTTATGGAAGCTGAGATGTGAAGTGAAGGGAAAGGATCCAGGGGGGCCCGGCCCAATCCAGTTAGAGTTCCACATGTTGCAATTTCCTCGGCCTATCACCCATTGGGCGTGTCTGTCCAGAATAGGGAAAAGCCCCGCTAATATTTTCCAGATTGGGGAAGCATCCGATGCTAATTTGTTGGGGATGTTGTCTGCCGAGTTTTGCATATATTTTGAGTGAATGAATTCACCCCATAGGTTGCTATTCCTCCCGTGTTTGGTTCCCCATGCCATCTTCAGATGAAGGCCTTTCATTACATCCTTTAGCTTCCTAACTCTAAGTCCTCCCTCAACTTTTGACATGGTAATGGAGTACCACTTTCTCCAATGAAGATTTTTCTTGCCATCCCGCCATCCCTAGAAGAAACTGGCGATCATTCTTTCTACATTCCTTAGGACTTTCTTGGGCACAATCGTGGCAACTAAGGTATGGATTGGAATACCTCAAAGAACGAATGAGATTAGGGTGAGTCTACTAGCTTAGGAGAGAATTCTAGCACTCCAGCCTTGGACCTTGGCAGCTAGTTTGTCCAACAGGGGGGCGAAGGAGTTACATTTGATTCTGCCTTTGATTATTGGAACTCCCAGGTAAGAGAAATAGCCCGCAGCTTTACTAATCCCAAGAATCTTTTGGATGCTTCTAATCCTGGTGGTAGACATCTTGGAGGAACAATGGAAGGAACTCTTATGTAGGTTCACTCTTTGGCCTGAAACAGACTGGTAGTCGGAGATGATGTTTTTGACCACTTGAAGAGATTTGCTGGAATTGTTAAGGAACGACACACTGTCATCAGCATATAGTAAGTGAGAGACCTGTTTGCAGCCTTGTTTTAGCTTGAAGGGAGTGCACAGACCATTGAAGACTAGCCTGGATAGATCCTTACTGAAAACTTCAGTGGTTAGAATGAATAGGCTAGGGGAAAGGGGGTCGCCTTGTCTCAAATCGCGAGAGGACTTAAAGAAACTGCAGCTCAACCCATTTACTAGAACCAAAAACTAGTTATTATTCCAGCAAGATTTGATCAATTTTACCTAGCTAGCTTAAACCTAAATTTTAGCAGGACCTGTTTCAGAAAATTCCACTCAACCTTATCATAAGCTTTCTTCATGTCGAGTTTTAGAACAATATTTCCTTCGCGGACCTTCTTGTCTAAATTTCTGAAAATTTCTTGACCAAGGGCGATGTTTTTTGCTATAGAGCAGCCCCTAAAAAAGGCTCCTTGCTCTAAGGAGACCAACTTCGAGAGAAGAATACTTAACCTATTAGAGAAGATATTGATAAATATCTTATACACTACATTGTGCAGGCTTATTGACCTATAATCGACAAAGGATTTAGCCCATGGATTTTTTTGGCACTAGGCAGACAAGCATGGAGGAGGACATTGGAAAATTGTCCCCTTGGAAAAATTCTATGATGGTTGAATGGATATCTTTTCTGATGATGTTCTAACAACCTGCATAAAAGGCCCCCGGAAGGCCATCCGGCCCGGGAGCTCCATCCTGGGGAAGTTTTTGGACTGCTTGTCTTATCTCGACAATGGAAGGGACTTGTAACAACATTTTGTTGTCATGTTCAGAGAAAAGGGGAGGGACACAGTCCAGAAGGTCTTTCGTACTTGAGGAAGAGCTAGGGGCTGACTCAGAGGATAGTAGGGATTGCAGAAATTTGACTGCTTCTCTTTGGATGGAAGGCTGATCCGATATAGACCCTGCATCTCCCAAATGGATTTCTTGAATCCCCAATCTTTTGATTTTTTTTATAGTCGAGAGGTGGAAAAACTTCATGTTTTTATCGCCTTCTTCTAACCAGGAATTGTAGGTTTTTTGCTTCTAAAAGATTTCTTCATTGAGCTCTATTTTGGCCATATAGAGCTTGGCTTCTCCTAATTCGGTTGATGTTTCGATCAGAAACGAAAAGCATTTGATTTGGGAAATTATCTTGCCTAATAATAACAAGGAGAAATATAAAGAGAATAATAATCAAATTTATTCATTCCGAATTCATCACATCCTTTCGATCCTTTGATTCCAGGATAAAACCTTTATAACAAAAATTATAAGTGTTAAATAGATTTAAATATAAATTTTGGCAGCATTCCGGCTCATATCATTCATGTCTCTATAAGAGATGAGTTATGCGGCTCTTCTCTATGCACGCATTTTCCTTCATCGACATAATAAATGAATCCCAGGAATCCCTGAAGAATTTTGGAAGGACTAGAGATATTCTAAAAAAGTGACATGATGTCACTTCATAGATCATGTAAGCCCCGTATCTTAGACCGTACCGTTCCATAGACCTCCGCGGTCTTTTCGGTAGAATTTTGGCAACCTTCGACCCTTAACCGGTATTTGCATGTGACCTTAATTCACACGCCGTTAACCCGAGTCGACTTAATCCAAGACCTTTACCATAGCGACTGCGTCGTCGCCGCGGTTTCGATGCCGCGACTCGCGTGCCGAGGCGATGCCCTGGTCAGGAGATGTGGGCTAGCGTTCTATGCGAGGAAAACACCGCGCGTTGTAAAACCCAAGAGAAAGCCTCACAAGTCCAAGCCCCTCCCTCTCTTCCAAGCTCCAAGTGTGGCCCACCTTTCCATCCCAAGATCTCCCATCTCAACTATCCAAACCTCATCTCCTCCGTTGGAGTTGAAGCTAAGGAGCTAAGGAACTCAAGGGAGCAAGAAGATTGAATGGTGGGTGCTTGATAAGAGTAGTTTTTCATATTTTTATGATGGGCCAAGTGAGGCCAACCGATCAATGGTTTGGATCTCACTTGGGACCCTAAGATGTGGTCGATGGCCCACTTTGATCATCATGATCATTCCATGATGGGGCCATTCTCCATGGACCCCATCATGATGTTTATTTTTCTTATATACCTAGGGTCATCTAGACCGCCTATTTTAGTGGAGAAGAGATCTTCACCGTTGGATTTTGAATTTAATGGGCCCATGTGTAATGGGACCCACTTGATGTATGTTTGGTTGTAAGGGAGGTCCCATAGTATCGGGGTCCTTCCATCACCCGTGTCCCACTCTCTATCTGTCACGCCCCAAACCAGGAAATCAGATTCACAGGAATCCCGATCGCCGAATCCGGTGCCGACAGCCTCCGTAGTACCCCATTCTCGGCTCCTAGCATTCATATGCCAAATTTTCGATCTTGGGATCCTACAAGGAGGATTTTTTTTATATATTTAACTAGTAATAAGAATAATCACAAGTTTACCCAAATCATAAAGGTAACATCATCATCACATATCCACTAATATAATCATTTGAATACAATGCTGAAAGGGAAATATATATGTCAAAATCAAAGCTCCAGAAAACAGCTGCACGCTCTAAGCTCAATGTTGCTGCAACCTAACATCACCTGCACGCATCTATCGTACATAAGCTTATAGAAAGCTTAGAGGGTGGTGTAAGTGTGTGCACGAGATAAGTGCCAAGTATTCAATACAATATTATAATCATACAATACCGGAAAGCTATTAATCCATAAACCAAACAATGACTGAATAAGCAGAAACACTGATAAGAGAAGGAATTATCAGCGTAAACAGAAATACTGACAAGATTATAATCATGCCATAACAGAATAAGCGGAAGTATGAACAAGTCCATAAGTTAATCAATATCAGAATACGTAATATAGGACAACTATGCAAATGATGAGTTATAGATAATCAAATGTCGAATGACAAGGATATAATGTAATACATAATTCGAAAGAGCTAACAAATATCATCACTCTCATCTAAGTCACAGGAATACAGAAACATAACAACCCACAATGCCACACGCAGAAGATGTAATGGAATATGCAGTATATAGTGCTAATGGAATGACCATGCTGGAGTGTGATGTCGGGATAATAGTACGTAGTATCGCAGGCTACGGGGTCCACCACAAGGAACCTCTATCCAAACCAGTCCCATACCTAAATTTGGATAGTCTGACTCAACGTGGTAAACTCCTGATCTCAGATTAGTCGTGCGCCCAACCGAAATACTTACCATAACGAAGATACACAACAATTAGTTACGCACCACCAGCCCGAGTGGATAGTGAATGGATGAATGAATGAGTATGCAACTCCTACTTAGTAGCCTGTCAGCATAGTAGCCTGCCAACCGCTGGTAGCTCGCCCAGTGTGGTAGCTCACCCAGGCTTCAGCCCCGCCCACATCACACCTGCCCACATCAGCGTCCGCCCACGTGCCCCCGCCCACATGCACAACAATGACGGGGTGTCATAATATCATGTCAGTCCTCATATCAGTATGGTTTCTCTCTGGAGAAATCACCGGGGTCTATTACACTTCACACCACCTGCTGCCCCAATCAAGCGCACAACTAGATAAGTGAAAAAGACCTCACTATCCGCCTATCAGTAGTCTGCTAATACTTACCTGGCTCGCCGATAGCGGACCCATTCCTTGAGCTAGTCAAACTCAGCCTAGCCATGCCTACTCCCTCGGGCGGGTAAGGCCGCACCCCCTTCCAACCGACCACGACACAGTGGAGAATGCAACCATCTGAAAATCGACACTCAACGCTCATCTACCCACTCGGTCTGGACGTTGGAGCATCCTCTGAAATCAAGAGGGTGTTTAAGAATTTTCACCCAGGGCCATCTATGGCGGCCCAATGCTCGAACAGATTTTTGGTGTCCCATCTGGCCATCCACGATATGCCTGTGGAGGCTACGACCCTGATTTCACTAGGGCGTACAGTAATCACAACACAATGCAAGATGAATGAGTCATACAATCCAATCATGCATCAATCCTGCGTATGTCATGCGCTCATGTGAGATAATCTCCACCTATCAGGGAGTCTCACATCATCCTGCCCAATGACATATGCAATGGTCAATCACATCTCATAACAAACATGCAGATGATGCGAATGAGCATGTATCATAATGTTATGATGTCACATACTCATAAACGGTATCAATAACCAGCGTCGACAATGTGGACTTTTAACCAACATTGCCCCTAAGAAATGACCCACATAGAATCAAATATATGATGGGCACATGACCTCACACAAGGGCCAAATATACGAAACAGGTGGGCCTTGGTCATGGGCCTAACACATATCACAATGGGCCTTGCCCATAGGCCTCAAATACATCTGGATGGGTCGCACCCATGGGCCTCAGATATATCAAAATAGGCCTTAAATATACTTCGCAGGTGAGTTACATACCTGGGTCTAATACACATCAGTATGGGCTATATCACATAGGCCTAATATACATCACTATGGCCACAACCCATGGGCTTTAAATACACAATAGGTGGGCCTTACACATGGGCCTCAAATATATACCACGGGTGAGCCTCAATGGACGGGTCACCAATACAACAGGATGGGCCTAATGACATGGACCCCATAAATATATCGAATAAGCAGCACCAATTGGGCCTTACATACATTGCAATGGGCCATGACCCATGGGCCTTACATACATCACAATGGGCCTTGCAACATGGGCCTCATATATATTTAAGGTGGGCCTCAACAACAGGCCTCATACACATCAAGGTGGGCCTCAACAACGGGCCTCATACACATCAAGGTGGGCCTCAACAACAGGCCTCATACACATCAAGGTGGGCCTCAACAACGGGCCTTATACACATCAAGGTGGGCCTCAACAACCGACCTCATACACATCAAGGTGGGTCTCAACAACGGGCCTCATACACATCAAGGTGGGCCTCAACAACAGGCCTCATACACATCAAGGTGGGCCTCAACAACAGGCCTCATATATGGCCTTAGCAATAGGCCACAAATATATCAAGATGGGCCTAATCAATCATATGGGCTAAATCAATCAAATGACCGATTCGAGCAGACCGATCAAATGGACCGATACAAATGGGCTGTGCGTCATGGAGTTATACTAAGCATGTTATAAAGTAATGCCCTATCCTTACAACGCAGCTGGCCTAGACAACTTTCATACAACAAGTACGAGCCTACCAATGGGCCCTAGGGAGAGTCGCAATGCGGACATTTAACCAACATTATACTCGTAATGTGGACGTCAAACTAAAATTCCTCCCAAGGTGTAGCCCGTAGTGAATAACATTACGTAAACCAGGTTGGGATCACACATTGAAATGGACCTTAGGTACACCCCATTGGGCCTTAAATACATCAAATGGGCCATGTCATATGGGCCTTTTACTCATCAAATGGGCCACATTAATGGGCCGCACCAATGGGCCTTATGTGCATTGTAATGGGTCATAACCCTTGGGCCTTAGATTCCATCAAATGGTTCTCGACCCATGGGCCTTATACATATCAAATGGGCCTAATCCCATAGGCTTTAAAATACATCAAATGGGTCCAATCCCATGGACCTTGGAACACATCAAATGGGTCCACTCTATGGGCCTTAAATTACATCAAATGGGCCTAATCCCATGGGCCTTGGAACACATCAAATGGGTCCACTCTATGAGCCTTAAATAGTTTAACAATTAGCTACATTCATGGACCCAATTAAATTCAACTGTGGTGGGCCTCAAAAGTATATTCATTAAGCCCAACATTTAGGGAACTAAAGATATAAATCATTTTCTCTAAGATCTTTATAATATGGTGGGCTCCACTCCTCAAAATTTCAGCCCAAGGCCAGCATAATTATAACATGTTGCTGTCCTAAATTTGGGCACTCCATTCGAGTGGGTCTAAGGCCTCTAAAACTCTAAAAATTGAGGGCCAAGGTACCTCATCATACATATAATAAGAGGAAACCCAAAAAGGTGGCCTACTATCAGAAGAAATATTTTTGAATTATGGTTTTTTATCAAGGCATATTGCTGGACTGCATAGCAGAAAAAATCTAGGAGTCCAACCATCTTAGCCCATTCTTTTGGATACCCAAACGGGGTTACTTGAGGCTGAAATTTCACAGAGTGATACTTCCATAGGTGGGTCATACCCCCACAAAATTTCATAATTTTTAAATATTTCTAAGTATTTTAATTAGTTTAAACAAAATATACTGTTCAGAAAAATCGGACAGACCTGGACGTCCTAACGTGGTGGGCCAGTCCGGCCCTCACCACGGTGTTTACAGGGGTCCATTGGCCCTGAAATTTGGTAGGTAGGTTTTAAAATAAGTGCACTATACTCCTAAAAAATTTTAAAATTTTTGGACATCTGTAAATATTTTAATTCATTTACATAAATCAATCTGTCCTGAAAATCGGACTGATTTGGACACCATATTATAATGGGCCGGTCCCGCCATCACCATGGTGTGTATAGGTGTCCATTGGCCCCAAAATTTTGTAGTTAGGTCCTAACATAAGTAGGACACCCCTATGAAAATTTTTATAATTTTTAAACACCCACAAGTATTTTAATAAATTTTAAAAATCCAACTGTCCATGGTGGAGTGTTGCTGGAACAGTGAAGAAAATCCAGACTGTTCACCTCACTTGGACCACACCTTTGGGACCCCAATGAAGGTCAGTTGGGGCTGAAATTTGGGGGACATCAAGATGAGATCCCCACATTTCAGAAAAGTATATTTAATAGATATGAATCGTCCCCCAAATAGTCCCAAAATCTAGTCCAAAAACAACCAGAAACTGTCCAGAAAATTCTGGACAGCAACATGTACTTAGATAAAATTTATTATATAAATTAAATAAAAAGGGAAATACATTAATGGGCCACACACATCAGAAAATAAAATGAGGGAAAAGAGAGATAGAAGGACAATCCGGCCATAGGGAAAGGGGCTTCGCCACTATTGAGTCCTCCCAAGATCAATCACACCCGCACATCATACCTAGATTTACATTTACAACATGGATCTTGTACATGCATGGCCTATAATCAAAATACATGGTGAGGATGCCATCCCCACCATGGTTATAAGGTCTAGATGACCTAAACATAATATGATATGAAATAAAACTACCATGATGGGGCCCATAGAGAAAGGCCCCATGCATGGATCATGCATGCATAAGGTAGGCCATTAGGCCACAACCATGGGATTGTGTGGGATCTCCATCATTGATTGGTGGGTCCTACACTTTTCTCATGAAAGAAAAAAAACATCTATGCTATAGAAATCATTACATCTAGAGGAGCACCCACCATTCGATCTTCTTGCTCATATGAGTTCCTTAACACATTAGCTTTGATTCCAATGGAGGAGATGGGGAATGGATGGTTAGGATGAGAGATCATGGGGTAGGAAAGTGGGCCACACTTAAAGTTTTGAAAGAGAGGGAGAGGCTTGGAGAATTCTCATACGTATGGGATTTCTCTCCTTAGATTTTTTTGAGTTTGAAAATAAGAAAGAGAGAGAGAGAGTTGTAAAGGGAGAGAGAGATGGGTGATGGATGTGGTGAGTGATGGGTATAAGAAAATCTTGACTTTTGTGGCCATTTGTATAAGAAAAGTATGGGTGGTGTAAGAACTTTTTGACTTTGAGGGCTTTTGGTGTAAGAGAGGTATGGGCTTGTAAGAGATTCTTGACTTTTTTAGTTGCTTGAGAATGGGTGAAAGGTGATGTGTACTTGACATGTACTTGACATGTGATGGATTGATGAGATTGATGTGACATCTCGTAGAGATTCTCTTGGATTTCGCAACGCGTAATATTTTCTTCGCACCGAACGTTGGCCCACATCTCTTGACCAGGGTATCGCCTCGGCGCGCAAGTCGCGGCATCGGAACCGCATCGATGACGTGGTCGCTATAGTAAAGGTCTTGGGTTGAGTCGATACGGGTTGACGGTATACGAATCAGGGTCGCACACAAATATTGGTTAAGGGTCGAAGGTTTCCGAAATTCGACCAGTAAGACCGCGGAAGTCTATGGAACGGTACGGTCTAGGATACGGGGCTTACACTATCTCTCTCTCTCTCCTCTTTTTTTTATATTTGTGTGATGATTTGGCCGTGTGGCCCACTTAAATGGAACCCATCATGAAGTAAGTATTTTACCCAAGTCGTCTATGAATGGGGTCCACCTTATGTGTGTTGTACCCACACCATTCATCATGTGGTGACCCACTTGAATAAAGCCCACCTCTGTTGTGAGGACCGTCCAGCGTCCAGGGACACTGGACGTCTTTGTGAAAATACAAATATTAGCTTGGTTACAAACTGTAACGCCCGTGAAAAATCCATACTTGGGCCCGAGTACCAACTCGACCCGAAATCGCGTAGAATTAATTTCCATGGAAATTAAGTGTAAGTTAGCTAGCGCAACGCTAGAGTAGCTGGGAAATAGTCCCTGATTACTTTAAATACGTTCTACAAGACCCAAATCGAGTAGAACAAATGACTCTATAATACTCTATAACCTCGGATCAAACTTTAAGCGGGTTTGTTCTCTGGACCACTTTGAATTCTTGTATTGGGTTTAGACTGCGCGTCGAAAGTCCGATACTTCCTATCTTAGACCGTTAGAACCGCCCAGCTGGACTTGACAATCATTTCGAAAATCAAGTCAAACCGATAATCACAGACTATTTCATTGAGCCCGGACTGAAGAGAGTGCGAATAGGGACAAAATTGGAATTTTAAATTCAAATCTGGCACACGACTTGACGCGTCAGTATTAAGCGTTCTGACCGTCAGAATTCATCCAGATTACACCCTCGGATCAGGAAAAATTTCTATTTTATATCATGAGACTTTCAGCCCTGATCTACGTGCGGTGACCGCTGAACTGAAACTGGTCCGCCACGTGCGATCTGCGAACCCTGCCAGACTGAAAACTTAATACGTGCTATATCTGGTACGCATGAGCTTAAGTCCAATTGCAATCGACCAGGGGACCACCAGAAAGCAACTTTGGGACCGAAACAGCCCCGAAATGGATAGGCACTAAGTAAACTTCGTTCCGGAGCCTGTTTCCGGCACTTTTAAGCTTATAAAAGGGGTTGAAACCCTCATTCCTCTCTCCCATCCAAAAATTGCAAACCCTAGCTTTGGGAGAGAGAAAAGGAGAGAGAGTTTGAGAGAGAGAGTGGAAGGAATTTTTCCCGTCTCCGAGCCACCGACTGCTAGTGCTTCAGCAACTCTTTCCAATCATCTGGCTGGTGATTTCTCCGTTCTTTCAGGTATAAAACAACCCTAGAATTTGCTGATTTAGGGTTTACTTAGATTCATAGCGTGTTATCTAACGTAACTTGTAAAATAGGTTCTCCCACTGCCGTAGACGAAGCGTACACGCTCCGTTCAAAATCACGCATCCGTAAGACATAAGGTGCGGATTTTAGACGCTTTGATTGACGGTTTATAACGCTTTCAATGTCGTTTAATAGTAGATTATCGACGGCATCGCTGTTTGACATGTACAACATGCTCTCCGTTTTCTGTTTCGTAAATTAATGAAGAATATGAGATTTAGGGCATTTTAGTCATTTGTAGGAAGTACGGTCTACATTCATATTTTTCTGACGTGATTGACATGGTTTGTTGTCGCATTAAAAAGTTAGGAATGCGTGCATAATTAGTTTGGCGAAGAGATCTGCCTAATTGCGCACTTTGGGTCGACATACTATATGTAGACTTAAGTGTGTAGTGTATGTGTTTGTATAAATGTTTGTATTAGTATGTATTGAATTAAATGATGTTATGAGATAGTTTGAGATTGATTTCTCAATTAATATGCTGACCTAAATGGTTTCCTACATGTTGACTTTATGCACGATTTCATTACAATGCATGGAATGTATGTGTTGAAGATTTGCTTAAGTTGAATGTTATAACATGTGTTAACATGCTCACATGATTGTATTTCAAGTCCAACACTCTTACATAAATTGCTGATGTGATTCCATAAATGTTTGGGACTAGACTTAGTCCAGGCAGTCGGTAACGGAGCGAATTCGTGGCTGACTGGTCATAGCCACGAACGACGCGTCGATGAACGCGATTCGTGTTTGGGGTTGGCGGCAGTGGTTAGGCCACGCGAAGTGTTTTACGCACTTCATGTCGTTCGACTTGAGATGCGATCGCGCTAGTCGAGCCCGTCAAGCAACCCGACTGGCCGATGTATGTTCACCTTGTATGAGTCATAACTGCTTGAACCTAGGGTACTGAACTTACCATTGTAAACCCTGTTAACCATGGTACCTTGATCCGCGAAGACTCATGAGCCGGGCATGGTGGTATGGGACACCGTGGTCGAGCTGTCGGCCTACGCTGGGGCCACAAACCTCCCCGTAGTGACTAGTGAGCACCTAGACTCGTGAGCAGATTATGGTGGTATGGGACACTATATTCTAGCTGTCGGCCTACACTGATCAGGCGACGAGTCCTTTATAGTGACCGCGAGCGTATTCTGAGTCCACGGGAGGTGACGACCCTTCCGTTGCAGTAGAGTATGGTAGGCCTGTATTGATAAGGTGATGAGAGAGCGGTGCAACGAGTGCGAGCAACAGCCCTGACAGCCCTTGCAGTGACCTACGAAATATACATCGTATGAGATTACTAGGAGTGACGACCCTAGACAGGATCTGTGTTGGGATTGATACAAGGGAAGTACCTTAGTTTTCCAATCCTGCTGTTTGAATGGACTAATAACAACTTGGAAATCATATCACCATAGCATTGCATGTGCCTGGAAGATGTGGAGCACTCTAGGGAGTGTGGCATGCCGCGGTCGTAAGATGTTGCCGTATGAGGGAGATCGTCGGTGAGGGCATACATCACGTCATATCATCTTGCATTAACAACAGTACTAGGATTGTCTGATTTACTGCTTTACTATTTTCGCATGATTGAATTGTGAACATGCTAATCTTTGCTCTATGATTCCACTGAGTTGATCACTCACTCCCACGTTATGGGATGGTGTTTGCAACACCCACCAGACCCTGTTGTAGATGCAGGTGAGGCTGAGATCCAGGAGGTGGAGCCAGACATCGACGAGGACCAGGACGAGTTCTCGTACATGCAGTATCACGATGGCTTCCCGTAGGCGACCTGGATCGATGGGACTTCAGTGGGACTATTTTGAACATTACATTTTTGTTCATGTATATGTATATGAGACTCAGAGATGTAGTCATACTTTGGAGATAGATGAGATTTACTTTGTTTTTCCATACAGTGATATATATATATATATATATTGTTTAGTCTTCCGCTTGCTTTTATCACTGGATCTGAAGTATGAATTGCAGTTTTGGTATACTTTTACTCATGTGAATGCTTTAAATCAGACAACATTGAATCATAATCATTTTTGTTGCATAAGTGACGGTCTGGAACTCGGGAGTTGAGTTTATACACGACCCCCGATTTTCAGGGTGTTACAAGTTGGTATCAGAGCATGAATGAGAGTATACTGGGCCTGGATTATGGTCTCGCGACGTACGCTGTCACTTCCTTTGACTTAGGTGGGTGCGAGAAGGGTCTAGAAACATTTCTAGGACCGCAGATTCGCCATTAGGCGAAGTCTATTTGACTCGATCGCACGATCGAGTCTGTAACGCATCTCGGGTCGTGTAAAGCAACCCGAATAGCTTCTAAGCTGTAGGAAGTCGGGTTGAGACGTCCTATGGGCGATTTTAAACCCGTAAAGGTAAATTCTTGGGCCGTGGGATGACCACGACTCCTGTAATCAATCGCCAGGGCTTAAAAACCCCGTTTCACCAAAAATCTTCTAAATTCTTCCTCTAAATACTCCGATCTTCATTTCTTTCTTGTCCATTTCATGTTAGGCATCAAACCTAATGTGAAAATAACATAAATTAGTACTTTCACAAAATTGTACAATGAATAGTAAAATTTCATGAAAAATGGCCATAAGGCCATTCTAACTTTACTTTATTTAGAAAATAAGGGTCTAGATGGATGTATTGGATCCTTCTACCCCAAAATCATATGCTGCATCATAGGGTTTGGTATTCGGGATTGCGGAGTGGTCCCGGAAAGCTCCGAACACATGTTTGGGCTCATATAAGTCAAAATACAATGAACCAGGGGGTGGAACATATATATTTGGAGTCCTTGGACCAAGGGGGACCGAACCCACCTGGTCCCACCGACCGGATACATCATCGGTCGGCGATGCCATCGCCGATCCGGCGATGCATCGCCGTACAGGTGGGCCCCTTTTGTGAGGTTTTCAGGCGCACGCCCTAAAATGCCTAGTACATCATCCCCATATACCTCCCGTCCCACGAAAACCCCTAAAACACACCCCTCCTTCACAAACAGCCCTCCCCTTAGCCCTATTTTTGATTTTCAGCAACCACCTCCAAAATCCGAGATTCCCAATCATCCCTAGATCCCTCCTTGGCCAAAATCGACCATCATCCATCACTTCTTGAGAGTTGGCAGCCCTTCCTCTTGAAGATTTCATCATTTGGAGCTCTGAAAACCCCCAAATCGAGCTGAAATCGTGAGGTGCTCCATTCCACTTTTTTATTTTCATTTCTCCCTGAAAATACACTCTTGGAAAGCTTGAAGCATCCCTCTACGATGCTTAGATTTCTTTTTTTCAGATTGGACAGCCACTTCTCCGCATTTTCACTGTTTTCCATGGCTTTCGTGGAAGCCATTTTAGGCCTTTTATCACTCTCATCCATCATATCTTTGATGGGTAAAAGGAAAACCGCAACAGACGAGGCTGGGCCAAGCCTCCCTGCTCTATCGAGAAGACCGCGGGGTGGTGCCGCAAGTTCAAGCGCCGCCGCAGGTCCAGCTGCAGTCCTGGAGTGCCGTACAAAGCGGGATTTGGATCCCCATGCACACCTTGGGCGAGCAATTTTATCAGAGATGCCTCATGGCCAATACACTGATCGCAAAGTGTTATTTGAGGCGGACGTAGATGGATGACTATTCGACCAATATCTGTTGTTCGAACGCATTGAAGCTGCGCATTGGGGTCCGATCTTTGAAGCTCGCGCTCGTGCTAATGTGAGCACCGTTCGTGCCTTCTACGCTAGTATCCAGAATCCTATCTTGGAGCCGTTGCAGTTTAAAATCCCTTTTGGTAGAGATCGGATGGCTACGATTGATGTACGACTGATTGCGCGACTTCTGAACGTGCCTCTTGGTGATGTTCATCCTAGTGAGAAGAACCTGAGGACTACGCGTGAACGAGATCGCCACACCAGATTCCTGTGCAGTAAGTTGGTTCCATGGCAGCCTAATAATAGCCTTAAGGCGACGTATATGTCTGATGATTTGCGCCTGCTGCACCATATCTGCACGTTCAATGTTTATCCCAGGTCGACGAATCGCATTGAATGTACACGCCTTATGGTTGATTTCCTGTATTTAGTGGCCCAGGGAGAGAACGTATGCATGGCTACTTTCATCTTACGACAAATAATCCTCATAGCCAGGTCAAGAAGAACATCCGAATCGCTTCCTTTTGGTAGACTGATTTGCAAGATTGCGCTTGAGTTTGCCTACAGACTTGGGCCAGAATTGCCAGTATCGATTCATACCATTGATGAGTCGACTATGGTCAAGATGAAGATTGGGTCGCAGTACCGTGAAAATCAGCTCGAGGAGGACAGCGAAGATGACTTTGATGATGAGAAAGATCAAAGCGAAGAAGAACCTAGAGCAGAGGTTCAGGAAGAAACTCAGGAAGAGGAGGCTCAGGATACTGATGAGAGCCCTCCTCCTTCTGCGCAGGCTACTATCGACGATCGCATTGCTCGGATGGAGGAGAGTCAGACCGCTTTGCGAAGGAAAGTGCAGGAACTTCGCGCTGAAGTCGAGGATGCCAAGGCCGTTACAAAGAACAAACTCGGCAAGGTGACTCGTACCTTGAAGGCGATCCTGTGTTGCTTGCAGGATAAGAGTGCTCCTCCTCCGTCACCAGACCAGACTAGCGATGCGATCTTTGATGTTATTATCAGAGTTAGTCATTTTCTGCTTATGTGTGTAAGCCTGTTAGGGCTAGTGCTTGTTTATGTTGCTGTTACAATTTTAACTATCTTAGTTCCCATGTATTTCTCGTCATGATGCTTGTAAGGATATATCCCTTGTATTGTGACAATTTTGAGTAAATGAAATGCATGGAATGCCTTTGACTCCTTGTGAATGATTGCGCTAAATTTGTGCTATTGAGACTGACAAGGTTGCGCCCTATTTTGAATATAGAGAATGCCGCCTAAGACTACGAGGAGCACGGCTCAGCTTGCACTGACTGAGCATATGGATCAGACTCCTTCACAGTCTGACACTCATGTGGACCCTGCTTTGGGCCCGATTCCTGAGGCAGTTCGATCGTCTCAGCCTGCCGATGGTCCTACAGATGGACCACCGCCATTTACACCGTCAGTCAGAGAGCCATATCGCGCATCTACTTCCACACAGCATCCGCCACAGCCTGCTCCACCCCCTGACAGATTCGAGCAGATGATGGCTATGATGCTACAGCAGCAGCAGCTTCTGACTACCATCGTGGGGACATTAGCCCAGGGTGGGGGTGCGGCTCCATCTACACCACCTGCACCGCCTACGCATCCAGCTGAGGATGCTTATACGTACACTCAGGATGAGGGCATGGCTCATCCTGCGCCGCCTGCTTACCCTGCGGGGAACGCCGCAGATACACGGAGCCTATTAGTGCGATTTCAGCGCTTGCGGCCTTCTACTTTCACGGGTTCTCACAGACCTGAGGAGGCTGAGTACTGGCTCGACCGTGTGTCAAAGATTTTGTGGATGTTACATTGCACTGAGGCCGAGCAGGTAGAGCTGGCTACATTCCTGTTTGAGAGAGAGGCCAGCATGTGGTGGGATAGCGTACTGCGGACCGTTGCCGCCGGCTATGTATGGACGTGGGCAGCGTTTGAGTTCCACTTCCATGAGAAGTATTATCCCCAGACTTACAGGCACGATAGGGAGAATGAGTTTCTCCGCCTCAGACAGGAAGCTATGACAGTTACAGAGTATGAGCATCGGTTCACGGAGTTGGGCAGGTACGTCCCGACGATTTTGGCTGATGAGCAGATGCGCATACGGTGCTTTTTGGAGGGTTTGCGACCGGATATTCGGTCGAAGATGTGCTGTGTTAGCATTCCCACTTATGCGGAGTTGATTCACATGTCCATGAGGGCAGAGCAGGACGTGGATCGACTTGCGCGATCTCGTGGCCCTGTTGCTTCTAGGCCACGACCAAACTTGCCAGACAGGCCCTTTGCAGGCAAGAGGCCTCGTGTCGACCCTCCTACTCGGGCCATAGCCCCAGTACCACCGTTTCGGCGCCCCGATTTGACGTGCACATACTGTGGTAGGTCAGGCCACTTGGCGCAGAGCTGCTTTTCGAGGATGCGGGACAGTGGATTCTCGCCGCCGCAGAAGATTGACCGTGTGCGTCCACAGGCGATATCAGCACCTCCTATACGGTCAGCTCCTGCGCACCCTACATTTAGACCTCCGGTATCGCAGATCAGACAGCCTCCACGGCCCTTGACACAGCGGCCGAACCGGCCACAGCAGGCTCGGGTTCATGCATTGACAGTTGAGGCAGCTGCAACGTCGACTTTCCAGCATTCAGCCTTCGAGGTCACGGCCTATATTGGAGGTACTCCCGTTCTTGTGATGGTGGACACTGGTTCCACGATTTCTTTGATATCGTGTGCCGTAGTCAGGCGTCTTGGGTTACAGACTATCACTATGGATAGCGTGCGAGTCTTTGCAGCTCATGGGGATTATTTGGATGTCATCCAGATGTGTGAGGGTTGTTTAGTTGATCTGGGAGGCAGGACGATGACTCTTGATCTTGTCGTCGATCCCTCGCTCGTTTATCTCGACGTCATTCTTGGCATGGACTGGTTGACTGCAGCGAGAGCCGAGATTGACTGCGAGGCTCGTATGGTGACGGTGTACGAGCCTGAGGGCACGCCTTTCACGTTTTCAGTGCGGGTAAATCTTCCTTTCCACATACTTAGTTACGCCACTTTATTGCGCGACGCTGGTGCCCAGATACTCGAGCATGTGCCAGTCGTTTCTGAGTTCGGGGATCTGTTCAGGAAGATCCCTGGTTTGCCGCCCCGACGTGAGATCGATTTCACTATCGATCTGGTCCCTGGTTCTACACCCGTCTCACTGCCGACGTATCGCATGACACCATGTGAGATGGAGGAGTTGAGGATGCAGATTGATGGTCTGCTAGAGCTTGGCCTTATATGGCCTAGCGTGTCTCCTTGGGGAGCACCGGTCTTGTTCGTGAGGAAGAAGGATGGTTCGATGCGATTGTGTATTGATTATCGCAGGCTGAACCAGTTCACGGTGAAGAACAAGTACCCTTTGCCCAGGATCGATGACTTGTTCGATCAGCTGAGAAGAGCGCAGTACTTCTCAAAGATTGATCTTCAGTCAGGTTATCATCAGTTGCGCGTCAGGGATGAGGACGTGCAGAAGACAGCATTCAGGACCAGTTTTGGCCACTACGAGTTCCTCGTGATGTCGTTCGGTCTTACGAACGCACCAACCGTGTTCATGGATCTGATGAACCGAGTATTTTGGCCTTTCCTCTATCGATTCGTCGTTGTATTCATTGACGACATTTTGGTGTACTCCAGGAGTCGAGAGGAGCACTTACGTTTGGTCCTGGATACGCTCAGACAACATCAGTTGTTCGCACAGTACAAGAAGTGCGACTTCTGGAAGCAGGAGGTGAAGTTTCTGGGACACGTGGTGTCCAAGGATGGCATGACAGTTGACCTGTCTAAGGTAGCTGCGGTGCAAGACTGGGAGCAGCCTGGTTCTGTCACTGAGGTGAGGAGTTTCTTGGGTCTCGCTGGCTACTATCGGCGCTTCATACGGGACTTCTCGAAGATCGCGAGACCCTTATCTCAGTTGACACGGAAGGACATGAAGTTCGCCTGGAATGACAAGGCGGAGTCAGCTTTTCAGGAGCTGAAGGACAGACTTACATCCGCCCCTGTGCTAGTATTGCCAGAGCAAGGGGTTAGATACACTATATACACTGACGCGACTAGCGTTGGTTTGGGTTGTGTCCTTATGCAGAGGGACAGGGTAATTTCGTATGCCTCGAGACAATTAAGGAAGCACGAGGAGAATTACCCTACACACGACCTAGAGTTGGCAGCCGTTATATTCACACTGAGACTCTGGAGACATTACCTCTACGGAGAGGAGTTCGAGCTCTTTTGCGACCACAAGAGCCTCAAGTACATATTCACGCAGCGAGACTTGAATATGAGGCAGCGGCGATGGATGGAGACGTTGAAGGACTTCAAGTTTGAAGTCTCTTACCATCCTGGGAAGGCGAACCTTGTGGCTGATGCGTTGAGCCGCAAGAAGGCGATAGAGTTTGCGGCTCCGCTGATGGTTGCCGAGTGGGATATGGTTGAGTTCTTACGAGACTTTGAGCAGAAACTCACTATAGAGGAGCCGTTTGAGTTCATCGCACATGTACAGGTGCGATCTCAGATCGATGACCGAGTCATCGAGGCACAGAGGGACGATGCGTATCTTACTGAGCTTCTAGAGCAGGCCAGTGATGATGCTGACGCCGACTGGCGAGTTAGTATGGATGGGGGCTTACGTTACCGTGGCCGCTTATGCGTCCCAGATGTCCCTGACTTGAGACGAGAGATTCTCGAGGCTGCGCATTCTACTAGACTCGTGATGCATCCAGGCAGCACAAAGATGTATCGTGACGTGAAGAGGACGTATTGGTGGGAAGGTATGAAGACCCACATAGCTGAGTTCGTGTCCCGTTGTCTCACTTGTCAGCAGGTGAAGGCAGAGCATCGCCGACCACCTGGACTTTTGCAGCCTATGCCGATTGCAGAGTGGAAGTGGGATTTCATTTCCATGGACTTCATTTCTGGGTTGCCGAAGACGAGAAAGGGACATGATTCCATTTGGGTGATCGTCGACCGATTGACGAAGTTGGAGCACTTCCTACCGATCAGAGTTACGAACTCTGCAGACGAGCTGGCTAGATTGTACATCAGAGAGATTGTGCGTCTGCATGGAGTTCCGTTGGAGATCGTGTCGGACAGAGACACGCGGTTCACTTCTATCTTCTGGACTCGCATTCAGGAGGCTATGGGTGTGAAGTTGAAGTTCAGTACTGCCTTCCACCCACAGACAGACGGACAGACAGAGCGGGTGAACCAGATCTTGGAGGACATGTTGCGAGCTTGCGATTGGACTTCAAGGACAGTTGGGATGATTGTCTTGCATATGCGGAGTTTGCGTACAACAACAGCTTCCAGGCGAGTATCGGTATGACACCTTATGAGGCGCTATATGGGTGACCTTATCGCGCACCGCATTGTTGGTTAGAGGTCGGTGAGCGTAGCTTTATTGGCCCAGAGTTGGTGCAGGCGACGTCAGAGAAGATTGATATTATTCGACGTCGACTCCTTACAGCGCAGAGCAGACAGAAGAGCTACGCCGATACGAGACGACGGCCACTAGAGTTCACAGTTGGGGATCATGTGTTTTTGTGAGTTTCCCTTATGAAGGGAGTCCTTCGGTTCGGGAAGAAGGGGAAGCTGGCACCGCGATTCATTGGTCCATTCCAGATCCTCGATCGTGTGGGAGCGGTGGCTTACCGCTTGGCTTTACCCACGCCTCTCGTGAGCGTTCACAACGTATTTCATGTTTCTATGCTGAAGAAGTACGTTGCTGATCCTTCCCATATCATCAGATGAGAGCAGGTGCAGTTAGGAGAGGATGTTACTTATATCCTACGACCGACACGCATCCTAGACAGGAAGGAGCAGGTACTACGTAGCAAGGTGATTCCCCTTGTGAAGGTATTGTGGACGCATCACTCTGAGGAGGAGGCTACCTGAGAGACAGAAGCCGAGATCAAAAAGAACTATCCACAGCTTCTCGAGGAGTACGAAAAGGTACAAATTTCGAGGATGAAATTATTTGTTAAGGGGGGTAGATTGTAACGCCCGTGAAAAATCCATACTTGGGCCCGAGCACCAACTCGACCCGAAATCGCGTAGAATTAATTTCCATGGAAATTAAGCGTAAGTTAGCTAGCGCAACGCTAGAGTAGCTGGGAAATAGTCCTTGATCACTTTAAATACGTTCTACAAGACCCAAATCGAGTAGAACAAATGACTCTATAATACTCTATAACCTCGGATCAAACTCTAAGCGGGTTTGTTCTCTGGACCACTTTGAATTCTTGTATTGGGTTTAGACCGCACGTCGAAAGTCCGATACTTCCTATCTTAGACCGTTAGAACCGCCCAGCTGGACTTGACAATCATTTCGAAAATCAAGTCAAACCGATAATCACAGATTATTTCATTGAGCCCAGACTGAAGAGAGTGTGAATAGGGACAGAATTGAAATTTTAAATTCAAATCTGGCACACGACTTGACGCGTCAGTATTAAGCATTCTGACAGTCAGAATTCATCCAGATTACACCCTCGGATCAGGAAAAATTTCTATTTCATATCACGAGACTTTCAGCCCTGATTTACGTGCGGTGACCGCTGAACTAAAACTGGTCCGCCACGTGCGATCTGTGAACCCTGCCAGACTGAAAACTTAATACGTGCTATATATGGTACGCATGAGCTTAAGTCCGATCGTAATCGACCAGGGGACCACCAGAAAGCAACTTTTGGACCGAAACAACCCCCAAATGGATAGGCACTAAGTAAACTTCGTTCCGGAGCCTGTTTCCGGCACTTTTAAGCTTATAAAAGGGGTTGAAACCCTCATTCCTCTCTCCCATCCGAAAATTGCAAACCCTAGCTTTGGGAGAGAGAAAAGGAGAGAGAGTTTGAGAGAGAGAGTGGAAGGGATTTTTTTCGTCTCCGAGCCACCGACTGCTAGTGCTTCAGCAACTCTTCCCAATCATCTGGCTGGTGATTTCTCCGTTCTTTCAGGTATAAAACAACCCTAGAACTTACTGATTTAGGATTTACTTAGATTCATAGCGTGTTAGCTAACGTAACTTGTAAAATAGGTTCTCCTACTGCCGTAGATGAAGCGTACACGCTCCGTTCAAAATCACGCATCCGTAAGACATAAGGTGCGGATTTTAGACGCTTTGATTGATGGTTTACAATGCTTTCAATGTCGTTTAATAGTAGATTATCGACGGCATCACCGTTTGACATGTACAACATGCTCTCCGTTTCCTGTTTCGTAAATTAACGAAGAATATGAGATTTAGGGCATTTTAGTCATTTGTAGGAAGTACGGTCTACATTCATATTTTGCTGACATGATTAACATGGTTTGTTGTCGCATTAGGAAGTTAGGAATGCGTGCATAATTAGTTTGGCGAAGAGATCCGTCTAATTGCGCACTTTGGGTCGACATACTATATGTAGACTTAAGTGTGTAGTGTATGTGTTTGTATAAATGTTTGTATTAGTATGTATTGAATTAAATGATGTTATGAGATAGTTTGAGATTGATTTCTCAATTAATATGCTGACCTAAATGGTTTCCTACATGTTGACTTTATGCACGATTTCATTACAATGCATGGAATGTATGTGTTGAAGATTTGCTTAAGTTGAATGTTATAACATGTGTTAACATGCTCACATGATTGTATTTCAAGTCCAACACTCTTACATAAATTGCTGATGTGATTCCATAAATGTTTGGGACTAGACTTAGTCCAGGCAGTCGGTAACGGAGCGAATTCGTGGCTGACTGGTCATAGCCACGAACGACGCGTCGATGAACGCGATTCGTGTTTGGGGTTGGCGGCAGTGGTTAGGCCACGCGAAGTGTTTTACGCACTTCATGTCGTTCGACTTGAGATGCGATCGCGCTAGTCGAGTCCGTCAAGCAACCCGACTGGCCGATGTATGTTCACCTTGTATGAGTCATAACTGCTTGAACCTAGGGTACTGAACTTACCATTGTAAACCCTGTTAACCATGGTACCTTGATCCACGAAGACTCATGAACCGGGCATGGTGGTATGGGACACCGTGGTCGAGCTGTCGGCCTACGCTGGGGCCACAAACCTCCCCGTAGTGACCAGTGAGTACCTAGACTCGTGAGCAGATTATGGTGGTATGAGATACTATATTCTAGCTGTCGGCCTACACTGATCAGGCGACGAGTCCTTTATAGTGACTGCGAGCGTATTCTGAGTCCACGGGAGGCGACGACCCTTCCGTTGCAGTAGAGTACGGTAGGCCTGTATTGATAAGGTGATGGGAGAGCGGTGCAACGAGTGCGAGCAACAGCCCTGGCAGCCCTTGCAGTGACCTACGAAATATACATCGTATGAGATTACTAGGAGTAACGACCCTAGACAGGATCTGTGTTGGGATTGATACAAGGGAAGTACCTTAGTTTTCTAATCCTGCTGTTTGAATGGACTAATAACAACTTGGAAATCATATCACCATAGCATTGCATGTGCCTGGAAGATGTGGAGCACTCTAGGGAGTGTGGCATGCCGCGGTCGTAAGATGTTGCCGTATGAGGGAGATCGTCGGTGAGGGCATACATCACGTCATATCATCTTGCATTAACAACAGTACTAGGATTGTCTGATTTACTGCTTTACTATTTTCGCATGATTGAATTGTGAACATGCTAATCTTTGCTCTATGATTCCACTGAGTTGATCACTCACTCCCACGTTACGGGATGGTGTTTGCAACACCCACCAGACCCTGTTGTAGATGCAGGTGAGGCTGAGATCCTGGAGGTGGAGCCAGACATCGACGAGGACCAGGACGAGTTCTCGTACATGCAGTATCACGATGGCTTCCCGTAGGCGACCTGGATCGATGGGACTTCAGTGGGACTATTTTAAACATTACATTTTTGTTTATGTATATGTATATGAGACTCAGAGATGTAGTCATACTTTGGAGACAGATGAGATTTACTTTGTTTTTCCATACAGTGATATATATATTGTTTAGTCTTCCGCTTGCTTTTATCACTGGATCTGAAGTATGAATTACAGTTTTGGTATACTTTTACTCATGTGAATGCTTTAAATCAGACAACATTGAATCATAATCATTTTTGTTGCATAAGTGACGGTCTGGAACTCGGGAGTTGAGTTTATACACGACCCCCGATTTTCAGGGTGTTACACAAGCTCATGGGGCGGCCCACTCATATACACCATACCTTGATTTATGTATTCAATCCACACCGTCCATCTCTTTCCTTGCCTCATTTTAGGCGTTGAATTGAAAAGCAAAGTCAATCCGAGGTTCTGGCGGGCCATAGCATAGCAAATGATGGTTCTCACCATTGAAATCCTTCCTGAAATTTCTATACATCGAAAAATACTCAATATTGGGCTCGTTGGATTTGTTACGAGCTGTGAAATCCTATGGCTGGAGTGGATTCACTTGGAGCGAGCCCCACACTCAAAAAAATAAAGGTTTTCAAAAATAAATAAATTATTAGCAGTAGCTGCTGCTGCTGCCAGTGCAGACAGCGCCTGCGGCCTTGTAGGCGGGTGGATGCCAGGGAAACCACGGCTCCAGCCATGGGCCCCACCTTAATGTTTATTGTCATCTGACCCGTTCATGAGGTGGGCCCCTCCCTGAAGTGGGCCCCCTCCAAGTTTTAGCTGCATCCAAACCTCAGCCGGCCCACACCATAAGGAACAATGTTGATTGAGTGTCTACCATTAGAACCTTTTTGGGGCCCACAGAAATTTTAGATTAATATGAAATTTGTTGTTCCTTTTCATCCAAGTTTTACGACCTTACCAACAGATTGGATGGAAATAAACATTAGGGTGGGCCCCACGTGGGACCCACAATGATGTCTGTGCCTTATTCCCACTGTCCACCCGGACGGTGGAGTCCACAGAGATGTATGTGTTTACCATGCCATCCAGCCTTCTGCTGGCTGTTGGACATCTGGTGGGACCCACCAATGATGCATGTGCTGCATCCAAACCGTCCATCCACTTTGTAAGCCCATCTTATGGCATGGGCATAAAGAATGAGCCAGATCCATAGTCCAAGTGGACCTCACCTTGACATGTTTTGAGGCCCACATTAATGTATCTGTGGTAGTCCATTGGAGCCACTTTGATGTGGATATAAGGCCCATGTTATGAGGCCATTCAATATATTAGTGGCCCATGGTTGAGGCCCACTTTGATATATATGTAAGGCCCATGGGTTGAGGCCCATTTGATGTATTAGGGGCACATGGGTTAAGGCCCATTGAGATGTACTAGGGCCTATGGGTTGAGGCCCATTTGATGTACATATGGGGCCCAATTGGTGTGGCTCATTTTTTACATATAAGACCCATTTGATGCATTCTAAGGCCCACGGGTTATGACCCATTGCAATGCACATAAAGCTCACTGGTGTGGCCCATTGATGTGGCCCACTTGATGAATATAAGGCCCATATGATGTGGCCCATTTGATATATTTAAGGCCCAATGGGATGTACCTAAGGTCCATTGCAATGTGTGATCCCAACACGGATTATGTAATGATGTTTATGACGGTCGTGCCTTGGGAGCAATGTTGGTTTGACGTCCACATTGCTAGTATAATGTTGGTTGAATGTCCATAGTACGACTCTCCCAAGGACCCATTGATAGGCTGTACTTGTTGTGTGTAGGTCGTTTAGGCCCATCTGCATTGTAAAGATAGTTTATTACTTTATTACATGTTTAGTATAGTTCCATGACTCATGATCATACGCATCATATGTATGCTTGATATGAGAAGTGACTGATCATAGCATATGCCTTCGGGCAGGTTGTTTATGGGCTCCCGGTTAGGTGGTGTTGCCCTATATGAGCACACGATACGCGCAGAATTTACTGCATGACTGGATAGTGTGATTCATGCATTTCACATTGTGTGACATGGTTACTGTACGCCCTAGCGACATCAGGGTCGTAGCCTCCACAGGCGTATCGTGGGTGGTAGGATTGGATACCAAAAATCTTATTTTACATGGGGTGCTATAGATATCCCTGGGTGAAAGTTTCTAAACTCTTATGGTACCAAGAGGTTACTCCAACGTCTAGACCGAGTGGGTATAGGAGTAATGAGTGTCGATTACCAGACGGTCGCACTTTCCATTGTGTCGTGGTCGGTTAGAAGGGGGTGTAGCCTTACCCACCCGAGAGTAGGGGGCAAAGCTAGGCTGAGTTTGACCAGCTCGAGGAATGGGTCCGTTATCGATGAGTCGAGCCTGATATTGGCAGACGGATAGTGAGGTCTCTTCCACTTACCTTATTGCGCGCGATGGGGCAGTGATCTGGTTTAAAGTATACTAGACCCCGGTAATATCCCAGATTTGAGCTGTATTGATATATGAACTTAGATAAGGATTGTATGCTTGAGTTGCATTTCTCATCGCATGGCTTGGTATGGCCGACATTATTCATGTTTTGCATCGCATGACCTTAGTACGACCAATAGTATTTATGGATCCATCAGCATATTCCGCATTACTCTGATATTGCATGATCATATTACTATCTTTCTCACACACTTTCACCACTCTCTAAGCTTTCCATAAGCTTATGCAGGACAGTTGCGTGTAGATGACGTTGGGACGCAGCAACGCTTAGGCAGGAGTGCTTTGCATATTATTTTGGAGCTTTTGGTCTATCATCATTGTATTTCTCTTTATGCTCATTGTACTTATAAATTTTTTGATCATAGTGAAAATGTAATGGAGTTTTTAATTGTTGTTTGTGGGTTATGCCTTTGGTTATGCTTATCACGAATCAAATTGATGTTGAAAATCCTCCTCGTAGCATCCGAGGATCGGAACCTGGCGAATGGGCGCTGAGAGCCGAGAATGGGGTTTTACGGAGGCTGTCGGCACCAGATTCGGTGATCAAAAATTTTATGAGCCCAATTTCGAGTTCAGGGTGTGATAGATCATCCGCACAACTCCTTGACGAGTTGCGCAGGCTGAAGAGTGGCGCGGGCCTACACAACTTGTTAAGAAGTGGTGCGGCTTAGCTTCCTTTCCTCTCCCTCTTCTCTCTCCAATACCTGTCAGAGGCACTGGTCTTTTGGAAATTTGATCCCTTAAATGAGAGGGTAGGGGGTATTTATAGGCTTCCACACGTGTGGGCCCTTGAATCCCATGCTGTGGACCCCACTTCGCATCGCTTTGTAAGTCTTCAATCCAACCGTCTCTTTGGAGAGTTGCGCAGGTTAGTGCAACTGTGATGAGTTACGCGATCCCGCGCAACTCAAGTTCCCGTGCAACTTGTGATCCGCGCAACTTGACTTCTCTTCTCTTTTTATTTCTCACCTCAGTCTTCAATCTCCCTTCTTTGATTTCTTTCCTTCTTCACTTGCTTTCCTTAATCAATTTTTATGCTCCAACAGATGCCCCCTTGATTCGATATTTGACCATTCATTAGGTCGACTTAAAGGATCAAAATTACTTGCATGTGAGTTATAAGTGGGTCCTTCGCTACTTTTATCGGATCCCTCAGCTATAAATATTGAACCTCCCAATCATTTGTTCACTTTCAGAAATTTCCTTTAGCGTGGACCCTTTCCTGTGTAATTCATTGTCCGCGCTACTCATCCCATCACGCTACTCATTCCCTACGCTACTCAGCCCATTGCGGAACTTAGAGTCCGCACAACTCTTCTGTACTTAGTGCAAAATCCCCTGTTCTGAAACTCTACCCAATTTTTAACTTCTCAAACTTAGCCAATTTTTTAATCTTCTAAACTTAGCCACTTTTCTGATATCCTTATAATGGCTTGTATAAAAAGAACCTATCACCTTGTAGATCCTCCAACCGACCAACTCTCTCATGCTAGCATCCCATTCTCTCCAACTGGCTCACAAATTCCTGAATCTTCCTCTCCTATTCCCGCACTCTCTTCTATTCATGGAGCTACTTCTTCTAACCCTGCGCCTTCTTCAATTCCCAAACTTGCTTCTTCCCCTCTTATTCATGAAGAACGTCTAAAGAAAAGAATCAAAGTAACCAAGAAGCAACTTGCCTATATAAAAGAACCCATTTTGCCAGTTCTTAATTTTTCTGATAGAATAAAGACACTTTCTTAGTCGATATGCCAAGCCATCATTGTTGGAGACATAGCTGGGCCTTCGAAACAAGGCCAAGAGCTCGACTAGGAAACATAGCTGAAATCAACAGCCAATCTTCGTACCGATATTACTCGATCTCCTATTAGAGAAGACACATCGCCACCATCTTTCTCTAAGAAGAAACAAAAGAAATCGATAGACCAAGAGCTTCAGGAGAAAATTAAGGAGCACAAGAAGAAGAAGTTTCTGAATACCCAGGATACTGTAAAAGTCTAAGATGGCATCATAAAATTCAACAGTCCTTTCAGGAATGCACTAATTGTAATCCCTCTGAACATCCGTCATCGTCTGCCTATCGTCCAAACCGAACCCACAGATTGGATGACTCAAAGTAGAATGATGTATACTCCGAACTGGTCCATCAAAGAATCAAGGATGCTAGAGGGCATCTTGTCAGAGAGAGGATTAAAATAGCAGGTCGGCTGAAAGTGCCCTGGTTTATCAATTAGCGTGAGTATTGAGTCAGCAAGCCAAGTGAGCCCCATAGGAAGATTGTTCAAGTGTTTGCCTCAACTGGATGTGTTTCCGAACTCGTCAAAGGTAAACTTAGCCTCACATCCCATGTCGCAAAACATTAGGTATATAAAACCCTTAAAAATGAATATAACATCTTAGGGTTTAAGGTGAGAAAACTATTTTATAAAATTAGAAAAATCTCTAAGTTTTTTACCTTTGTCAATTTATTAATATGTGGTTTAATGAAATTGAACCCTGTTATCGATGTCCTCAAAACTCACTCGATGGTATCGAATTGAGGACTTTTGATGTCCAGCAACTATAAAGAACTCTGGACTGAATTATTGATGAATCAATGAATTGTTCGATATCATCGAATTTTGAATCTCGAGTTCATCAAGACGACTCGATAAAATTGACATCTAGTCAGTTGTGTCTAATATGCTATTAAGGTAAAACATGTGATTCTCGATATATCGAAGAGATCCTCGATATCTTTGAAATTTAAATCTCGATGATATTGATAGACTTTCAATGATATCTGATTGGGACACAAAACTATCCAGCAAGTTTTTAGGTAAAATCCTTCAAGTATCGAGGATCACTCGATAAAATCGATATTCAAATATCGATCGATGTCATTGAAATAGGACACAAACTGTCCAGTAAGCTTATATGAAAAATCCTTAAAAATATCGATGAATTGACACTGTTATCAATATCATTGACATTCAAATTCCGATGATATCAAGTGATGCTCGATCACATTAAATACCTATTATGTTTCAAAGGCAACTGCTATCTTATTTTCAAATATCGAGGAATCGAACCTTGACTCGATAAAATCGGAGTTTGAAATTCGATGACATCGAAGAGTGTTCGATTTCCTCGACCAATTGGAAAAAAGGTTCAAAAGCATTTGACAGATTGAGTTCGTGTCATCGAGTGGCCATTCGATGCTATCGAGAGTATACACTCGATGATATCGAACCACGCTCGATGATATAAAACTCTGTCAAAAATATGACTGTTTTATTTTCGTTAGAACTTTTTATCTATTTAATGAGAGCTTGTCTTTAGTTGTGGTAGAGAAAATAGATAGAGCTTTTGAGTGTTTAAATCCAGATCATATACCCTAAGCCTTTTTCTCTCATGGGAGTTCATCCTTCAATCCACCCTCATCATTGATATTCAATAGAGTGGATTGGGGAATGAACTTTTGCATTCAAGGATCCTACAGCTACCATCCTAATGGCGAATCATTGAGCTAGGATACCTTAAATGCATAGATGATTGGAATCACTCTGTTTCTCAAATAAGAAAATATTTAATAGAGTTAGATTCCATCATAACCTTGACCCAACTTGTTGCCTTACATTGGACATCATCTTTGTTGCGGCTCAAGGGAGTTGAAGATTCTTTGTCATCAAAGTAAGAGATCTTCATCAACGTGCTAAATGGGGCTCATCTACTTATCTGTAAGTCATTAGAGTTCAGAGACCCTTTTGATAATTTCCTTTGTAGGATTAGGTCAAAGGTGCTTCTCACCCCTTTCAAGTCCTCATAGGAAACCTTTAACATGAGTGTACGTGGGGGTGTTGTGTGTTGACCCTTCCTCTGTGGAGAGCATAAACTGTTAGGTCCTTGTGTAGGTCCTTGACCTGTGTGGTCTAAAACTAGGGTGTTGTGTGTTGACACTTGCTCATGGGAGCATAAACTATTGGGTTCCCTGTGTGGATCCTTGGCCTGTGTGGCCTAAAATCTGGGTGTTGTGTGTTGACCCTTGCTCCTGTGTGGGGCATAAACTTGTGTCGTGGAGGCACGTTAGAGTCAGCCTAGTGTAGGTTGTACTGGTTTGAGGTGAACCTGATTTGAAACCTCCTTTAGTGAGATCCGGTACACTCAAGGGTTGACTGCATCCGTCGGAAGTGGAGTAGACATGTAGTCGAACCACTCTAAAATGGACTGTGTTTGTGATTGCCATTTACTTCTATTGCTTGTGTGATTTATCTGAATATTATCATATTGCATGTGCACATGATTAGCTGGAATTAAGTAGATTACACCTCACACACAGTCACATCCATCATGAACTATGTTTCTTATCTTATTTATGTTTTGAATAGTTTTGTGATTGGATCCACTATTTGGCTTGGAAGCCATTAGAGTTACATTAAAGTAATCCTATTACTTGCATATTTATTCAGGATTGGGTAATAGGTTTTAAATTATCGTAAAATATTAAAAAGTCCTATTCACCCCCCTCTAGGACATCTTGGCATGTTCCCACTTCAACTAAAGCGGTCATTACTACAATTTCATCGGTGACATCCATCCTATGTGGTTCCTCATTCCTTGCTATAACCCCTATGAACTGTTTCCCATAACCTTCTACGAAACAGTACGTCAGCGCTTCAGAGATAGAAGATCATTATTGGGAAATGAAGAATTTCGCACACAGTTTCTTGTCCTCACGCAAATACTATGCTGACTGGGCCAAAGAAATTCTTAACAAACATTTTGATACATTGACGGAAGTTGTCCTCTACGGCACCATCAAAGCCACTTCTGAATACTTCCACAAAGACCACATGGTTTATAAGGGATTCCTTAGCTATTGGTGTCCTACCACCAATTCCTTCCACCTAGGTTAGCATTACACTTTGAGACCTACACAGAATGATGGGACTCCCTATAACAGGTCGCTTTTATGATGAATATGTCCCCATAAATGAGGAGTTCTCACATTTTTTGCCTCCTAAAAGATAGGCATTAATATCTAATGCCTCAATCGAATTGTTCAGAGAAATGTCTAGGTTTCCTGCCATCAAGAAGATCCCCCAATTTCTTTGGCTGGCTCACTTTTCTCAGGAGTTACTGTATATTTCTTTGCTTTGTATTATGACTTCATGCATTTTACTGATACTCATCTTACCTACCATTCTCTTCTTTTCTTTGCATATTTAAAAACAGCCACTCTGATGACTTGGAGAACGCCCGTCATAGATAAGGAATCCCTCAGAATATACTCCTAAAGGTGAATTAACAGCCTTCCTTGCATATTGGCTCAACATCATTGTGCTTCTAAGCTCTAAATGGGTTGATGCCATCAAACCTTCCGTATTTGCTGTCGTAGGAGGAGTAGCGGAGGGTTGGAAATATTCGCTAGCACCCCCCGTTCTTTGTTCACTATATAGGGCTTTTGGTAAGGCTGCTACTCATTATCAGAACCCATTCGTCGGAGTCAGCTCGGTGTTTACACTATGGCACTACTTTTTCGAGTGGCTAGGCATTTATTTTCCTTGGACGTATGATGACCCAGAGAAAGCCTACATTTATCTTTCACAAATTCCACTGTGTCATTATCAGAAGAGAGTGATGTTGAAAGGAACGTACGAATGGGTGATCATCATGATCGAGTCGACTAATGCATCGACTTTTATCAGTTCTCATTCTCTCAGTATATTATGGATCATGAGACTTTTGATTACAAAAAATTCCTCCGTTCGAACGTGCTTTCTTTATTTCGATATGTTTCAGCAGTTATCCATTGCAAGAAGGTAGCTAATTCTGGAGGGAACCCTATTGCCCGAGTAGGAACATGCAACAAATTTGGTATGATTAAACTATTCCTGAGCATCCTGAAGTGGTGATCCACATTATGAGGAGCTACGGTGTAGGTCCCTACAATTGGGGATTAATTTGGAGACAGTTGCTTGTAGTGCAAATCAATTCGAAATTCATCATTCCCAGTTTCGAATGTTTTCTTCGCACAACGTATCCATGGATGAGATGGTGGGGGCACCAATCTTTCCTGATTCGTCGCTATATACCAATGGATTCTCCCACATGGATACCTGCTCCTGGAATCAGAAAGCGTAATCTCGTAGAAGGAGTAGGACATACTGTCGAACAAGACCGTGCCTCCGTTCCTTGTGAAGCCTCTGTAAAAATTTCTTTAGAAGAATCAATTTGTGAAATTAAGCCTGCCAACACCCTTGAGGGTTGGATTGCCCATGGATTTCCCTTGGAACATTTGAAGGCTCAAAGAAGGCATACTGGTAGGGAAGATACTGCTATTGATGCTACCAAAGTTTCTCATATCCTTGCACCAACTAATCCTATTCCAACTCTGGCAGCTTCCGAGCCTTCTGAAATTCAAACAGTATCTCTATTTGTTCCTTGACCACCGTCCACTCACGGAGATTCATCATCCCCTGTTACTAGATCACAAACTTGGGCTAGGTCTTCTGCATCTCTTGTGATCGTTGCCACATAAGATCCTGTCCTTGCTGAGAAGAGACAATCTCTGCAGAAGGGGAAACATGAGGTCGTTGAAGAGCTAGTCATGGATTCATCGTCATCTTCATCATCTTCAAAGAAAGAAGTTGAAGGATCCTCTTCTGGTGATTCTTCTTCTACAGGAAGCGAATCATCTTTTGGAAACTCAGGGGAAGAGGGTGAATTGGATGCAAATGAAGAAGAAGAAGAAGAAGAAGAAGAAGAAGAAGAAGGAGAAGGAGACGTGGGTGATGATGAGCATATCATCATAACCACCGAAGTTGATGAAGAAGTCCCTCAAGAGGATGCTATTCCCCATGCCACATCTACAGGAGTCGACAAAGAAGAAGAGCCCCTTGATTATGGAGAGTATGAAGATACACCCGGAGCTGACCTGACTATATCATTCAGTAGCAATTATTCTCCCCTTCCACGCACAATGCTTTCGGGTCCTCCAACTGATATCACAATAGTTCTAGAGACTCCCAATTTCCACAGGCATGATTCAAACCGTCTCGGTTGCTCCTTCTGTTAAGCGCTCTGCCAGAAAAGTTGGGGCACCTCTCAAGCTCCCAATTAAAACTAGTACAGTGGCTCGTGAAATAGTTTTCCCAATGGAGCCAATTGATGCCGCTACTCTAACTACAGTTGTGTCTAGCACTAAAGCTAGGGTACCATCTTTTGCTGACATGGCTACAGATATGCCTGACCTGTCTTCTCTTCTTGAAGAAATGCAGCCTGTAGAAATAATAATCCCTGCTCCAATGATTTCGATGGTTGCAGGTATACTTTATTCCACTCCCCTATCCTATAATAATATTTTGCAATTCACCTTCTGACTCGTGCTTTCTTTCTTATATACTTTGTAGTTCGCCCTATTTCCAGCGGTTCTGCAAGCTCCAACTCTATTGCTACTGTCTCGCACTGATCTTGTCTC
The DNA here is from genome assembly GCA_037074715.1 of Magnolia kwangsiensis. Taxonomy (NCBI): domain Eukaryota; kingdom Viridiplantae; phylum Streptophyta; class Magnoliopsida; order Magnoliales; family Magnoliaceae; genus Magnolia; species Magnolia kwangsiensis. The sequence continues at coordinate 49,946,572 of CM073574.1, read as the reverse complement.
ACCCTATTTCCAGCGGTTCTCCTCGTACACTGATCTTATTGAAGAGTTCTTTGTCAGTAGCTATATATATTTTCAAAGATCCCACACAATGGTCGGATTTGGAAATAGTATTGGCCTCCCTTGAAAATGCTGCAAGGATAACAAAGATTAACATCTCTCCCTTACGTGAATCTCTTTCTCATTTTCGCGAGACCTTTTGCAAATTAGGAGCTGCTCAAGACATGACTGTCGCCCCTAAAATTCTTGCTCACCAAAAAGAGTTATCGCAGCTTAAAGATAAAGTTTCTAGAGTAGTAACAACAATTTCTGGCTATGATAAATAATTCAACTCTCTTGAGGAGCAAGTGAAGGCTTCCAAGCATTCTTCAGGAGTCATAAGTGAAAAGATTTTAAGTCTCAAACAACAAATCTCTAATTTGGAAGCTCAACAGCGTGAAGCTGACTTGAGGACCATCAAGTTCAAAGCCGATATTGAAGTTAATAGGTGAATAGCTAATCTTGAGCAATCAGAGATTTCGAAAGGAGAAGCAGCAATAATTTCTCTGGAGCAAGAATTGACTGATGTTCCTGATTAAGTTAGACTTATCATCGATGCTGAGGTGGACAATGCAGCTGTAGAAGTGCAATTGAAGGAAGATTTTCAACGATACATGCTTGCATTAGGAATGTCAAAATATCTATTAGTTTTCTCTTATATCTACTATGACTTTCGCACTTGTTCTTTGATGTCATGTATGAATTTTGATAATCCAGAAATGTTGTGAATATTTGAGAAATGATCAGTTCTTGTAATCATACTTTTGCATAGTATTATTTTCTCTATTATTAGCATGACATCGCTTACATGGTGTTATTTTACATGGACGGTGCTAAATTTTGATTTCAGTTAGTTTCACACATAGTCTAAGCTCATGAGTAGTTGGAGCAATCATAGTTTTTAAACTCATAAGTAGTTGGAGTCAGGCCTTACGTGAATGGTCTCTTTAACTCTTATGAGTTCGCTGGACTTATCGCAGTTGGAGAGTTTATAAATTACGATCCATCAGAGGGGCCCAGTGAAGCTACCGGGATAGTGAACTCGGTAGGTTTTACACACAGAGTTGGCCATAGTAACTCTCTAGAGTTCACGGGGCGCACTAAGGTACCTTTGGGTACTAAATCCAGGGCTGCCAGTCCATCAATGAGGGGTCGTCTTGTTTTAGAGACCTATTCTTATGAGTTACTATTGAAATCAAGCCAGGGATCTGGGGAGTCATGTTGCCTTAGAAACTCACTTTTTCTTCGTTTACAAGGTCAGATCCATTCACGAGAGGACATTTTCTTTCCAGCTCTCGTGACGCTATCAGAAACTGTATAGACGGCATAGGTCTTACTAATTGCTTCATCATTTGCCCGCATGGGTGCACATGATGATCTTTACAGGCTTTTTAGGGCCACAGGCTTCTCACTGCTACCTGTATGATCTTATTGTATCGCCATTGCCAATGATGATAAGTCTTATGCATAGTTGGCTTTATAGGCTCGGCTCTGCTACCGTATATGATGGATCACCATTGTTGTTGCAATACTTATATGTGGTTGACTTTATAAGCTTATTCCACTGCCATAGATGATAAATCGCCATTATGGATGATATTTATATGCAGCTGGCTTTATAGGCCTTGCTAAAGATAATAAATCAAAATTAATATATTGCCCCTGCTGATGATATGAAATAAAATTTTATAGTTAAAATAGTGTATCAGCTTGGCGGTACTATTAATTTTGATAAATTTAGATAATAAAATGGCCTTTGCATCAACAATATGGCGATGGCGATGACGACTTTTAACGATTTGACGATAATCATTGGTGTTTTTCATCTGGCGATTATCATTGGCGCTCGAACTTGATATACTTCAAAGCCTACATTTTATGCATATATAGGGAGAAATACAAAGTTTTAACTTCTGAAGCTTCTCTATTATTCGTCTGTCTTGCCCCCTTTCGGTTTGGAAGTATTATGCTGAAATTTTTTCAAACCAAAATTGAGTCCATCTTCTAAATTGATGTATTGTTGATAAACCAAAGTATTGATTGGCGTATTGATGCAGATTTTTCCTCACAATGAATATGCTTTATATTGTGGCTTCATATCCTGATTGTGATGATCATCTCAATTGGGATCGTAAGCCATCATAAAATTGAGAAAATGGTGGTAATAGGAATATTCACTTTCTCTCATCTGCTTAATTTTATTCGAGCACTTAGGTCAAGATAACTTGATTTTATCTGCTATTAGCATTCGGTTCATCATATGAGGCACATCATGGTCTTCAAATGTGCATGCCCCCAAATTTCTCCTTTGACTAATGAATTCTTTTACTAGTTCATCTTCTTGGTGATAAGCAGAAGTTAGGTCATTCAAAATGATTTCTCTAACAAAAGACTTCTATGATTCACTCGTCGATGTCATATTTGTAGTTGCCCTTCTATGTTGCTTATCATCTTTCTTCATAACTATTTCTCCTGTTTTATCATCCTCTGCAATATATTTTTTAGTATGAAACAATCTTCTGTATGATGCCTTAGGCAATAATGGTAATGACAATAATTCTTCTCTTTAGTCATTTCAACGTCTTTTGGATATCTCAGCGAAGGTAACTTGATGGTTCTAACAGCTAGTAGTTGTTCCATCATTAGCAACACATCTTCTTCGTTGCTGTTCAACCGTAGGGAGGTCGACCATGGGGATGGACTGAGGGACTTGAGAGCTGAACATCAACTGAAGTTGCTTGTTGATATTTTCTTCCTTGGAAGGATCCTTAGGTCTTGGAGATAGTTGGGGAACAACTAAACTATCTGGAGAGGAGCCTCGGGTCTCTACAACATTTCGACGAGCAGGTAGAGCGTGACTGGGTGTAGAATTTCCACAAACATTCTCAAAGTGATTGGAAATAGTTTTTTCACAAGCATTTCTACAGACATTCTTAGTGTCGGCTATTTGGAATGGTTATCTCTCCTGGGATCTTGCAACACGGGTGAAGGCAATCAATGACAGAATCTCTATTCATATCTGAATTCTGGAGCGTCATTACCCAGGGATGGAATTCTCCCTTCTTTCCTTTGATTTGAACCTAAATGTCATATGAATTACCTGCCACATGGAGCTGAATTGGAGATAGGAACAATGACCCCTTCAATTTAATCACCTTTACTCTTGTGAACATCTGAAAAATGCCAAATTTGTATAATGTGTCTATGTGAATCACTTCTCTGAAATGACTACCCAAATCATGGATAACTGACTCGAACCACGCATGGGTCGGGATCCCGAAGAGGCGGATCCATGTTTCTTCTCCTTCCATCTGTATCGTTGGAGACCACAGGAACATCTCCACCTGTCCTAGGTTCTGCCAGAAAGGAGAGTCAGCCACGAAATCTGAAAGTTCCTTCCTGGATTTAAAGGAAATGAGAAATTGGTAGGGGGAAGTCCTCGCTACATCAATAGTTGATGCTTTAAATCTGGAAGACCTGATACCATCAATAATCTAGAGGATGGAGACCACCTTGCTTCCTCTGAAACCCACAAATCCTAGATCTAGCTCGTTAAGCTTCCGAGCGACTTTTGAAGGGTCCACAAACACTCTTCCATATCCAGGTTTATCTGGATTGGGGATAGCCCCTAATTTTTCCCATATTCTCACCTCACCGAGTGAGGTAGAATCTGGTTTTACTCCTATCGAAGCCTGCTACGAATACGGATGTAACTCTATTGAGGACCTCGGGCATTAGATAGATCTAGGGCGTGCCTCCTTAACGGAGACCAACCTACCATCAATCCTATTCCTATCAAGCACGCCCTTAGTAGCTCGTGCATCATCTTCATAGAAATACCGAACGAATCCATAGCCTCTTGGTTTGTTCGTCCTTGCGAAAAGGGGGAGAAAGACCTCAGAAACTCTACCATATTTTTGGAAGATCTTGAGCACATCTTCTATAGAGCAGCTGAATTGAAGATTTTCGATGAAGAGGCATTTTGGATCTGGGATTAATTTCTTACTAACACCATCGTTGGATCTCGATCTCCTTCGGGAGGAGATGTGATTTCTCGTGCGCCCCCTTATACCTCTTCGATGCTTACTTCAGGTGGGCCCACCTTCGATGTAGACTACCTTCCATGTATACTATCGAACAACCTCAATCGACCTTCATGTGGATCCCACCTTTGATGTGGATGGCTTCATTGTTTGAGGCCCACCTTCAACATGGGCCGTCCATCATATGGATATTGGTTGTCCATCACGAGGGACCTTGGATTTGGATTGTCCATTAGGTGGGGCCCATATTTAATGTGGACCGTCCATCATGCAAGGCCAAACTTAGATGTGGTCATTTATGTGGGGCCAAACATGAATTTTAAATGCCACAATAGCAAAGATGGTTACCCTCATGGTCATGTATGGGGCATTTGGATTTAAGTTACTTGATAAGTTACTTATACCTTAAGTAGCTTATATTGATTTATGTTTGTTAAACTGAAGTGATTAAGAGCCCACTTGGATGCCACCAAATAAATAACCTTTCCTACATACAACAACAGTAGATAAGTAACTTATTTGAGATAAAGTTTAGTTTATGATTAATTATAAATAAGTTTTTATTAAAAGTTACTTAATCACTTTAATTTAACAAGTAAAAATCAAGATAAGCTACTTGAGGCATAAGCAACTTATCTTACATAACTTACTATCAACAGAAAAAGTTACTTATAATATACCATAAACCAAACTTATCTCAGATAAGTTACTTATCTACAGTTGGCCGTAGAAAATGTACTTTATTTGGTGGTATTCAAGTGGGCCCTTAGAATGTGTAACAAGGACACACACACACATATGCCCTTAGAATGCGTAACAAGGACACACACACATAGAAAAGGTTCTATGCGGTCGAGCTCATGGGAACTTCCCATGAGGTTGAGTTGTGTGGGCTCTACCATGATGTATGTCGAACATCAACACTGTGCATTTGATGGGTCTCCTTTAAATTAAGGGATATCCCAAAAATCAGCTGTATATGGAACTCAGGTGGGCCATACCATCTAAAATCATGTGAAGACATGGTTAAAACATTAAAAAGTACTTGGTGGGGCCCACCAGAAATTTGGTTGCATCTGAAACTTAGCTTGACCCCTCATCCAAGTGGGACACACAATGGATGAGCTAGATTTGTGAACCAGTTCTCAGTGGGCCTAACAAATGATTATGAATGTTTTAATGGAGGGTAACCCCTCTCAACTTTTATATGTGGTGTGGCCCACAAAAGTCACCAATTGACTTGATTTTTAAGATCTAGGCCCACCATATATGAAATAGTGCATTTGACTGATGGGGTAGATGTTCGACATGCATCACAGTGGGCCCACACAGCCTGACCTCTTGGGAAGTTCTTATGAGCCGGACGGCATAAAAGAACACACACACACGTCCTACCTCGCCCGGACAGTAATCCATCCGGGCAGGGCTCTGTGGTGCCCATTATGATATAAGAGTTTCATCCATGTTGTTCATCACTTTTCTAGGGTCATTTTAAGGTATCATTTTAAAAATGAGATAGGTACACAGCTCAGGTGGACCACACCAAAGGAAGTTGCATTGATAATGACACCCACCATTGGAACCTAAGGGCCACCGTGATGTTTTTTTACCATCCAACCTATTAATAAGGTCATTTAGATGTGGATGAAGTGAAAAAATAAATATCATCTTTATGGGACACTTCTCCAGCTCCCAACAGTTTTTAATGGTGGAAGTTCAATCCCCACTTTGTGATCCACTTAAGCCTTGGATCTGCCATGCTTTTTGTATAATACCGTAAAATGATCCTGTAAAAGCGATGAACGGCCTGGATAAAACTCTTATATCATGATGGGCCCCACAGAGCCCTACCCAGACGGATTACCGTCTGAACGGGGGTAGGACGCAATCCGTGTCCATATATATATATATATATATATATATATATATATATATCAGAACTTTACTGGATCATTTTAAGGTATTATACAGGATCAACATGAGGTCAAGCTTTTACTGGCCGTTGGAATCTTAAAATGATCAGAACTTTTTGTAAAACCGTTGGAATCTTGGCCGTTGAAATGGTACCGTGAGGTCGACCTCATGGGAGCTTCCCTTGAGGTCAAGCTCTGTGGGGCCTACTGTAATGCGTGATAGACATCCATACCATTGATCATATGCAAGCTTCCATGGTGAGCCATGACGTAAAAATCGGGACAATCCTTGACTTAGATGGCCCATATTATAGACAACAATTGAGAGTGGATGTCTGACCATTGAAACCTTTCTAATTGTATATGGGGCTTAATGAGATATAGTTTATACATCCAGCCCATCCATTGTGTGTGTGGTGCTTGGACGAGGTGTCACACCAAAGTTTGGGCCATTTCAAAACTCATGTGGGCTCTACCAAATGCTTTTAGATGTCTTAAGCATGATTTTCTATCGTTTCAGATGGTATGGCCCACCTGAGTTTCAGATACGACTGATATTCGGCACATACCACAACCTAGAGGGACCTAGCTACCAAATGCACGGAGTGAATGCCCCTCTTTCTTTTTTTTTTTTGTTAACTTGTTAGTACACCTCACTTTCAGTTCACGGTTCAATGTTAGCCACCCCCACTAGGGATCCATATCAAGACCTCAGTGTTGAAACGAGGTATCTTTCACCCAGTCTGCCACTTAAGCCATGGATCAGGGTGTGGAGTGAATGCCCTCACATATAATGGTAGGGCCCACACAGCTTGACATCACGAGAAGCACCCATGAGGTGGACCTCATAGTACCATTTCTCATATATATATATATATATATATATAGAGAGAGAGAGAGAGAGAGAGAGAGAGAGAGAGAGATATATGAATGCTCAACAGCCCACCAGCTCTTAGGAGAACTTGTGATAACTTTTTCAAAACTCATCACACGTGATGTAGGTTCAAAATTTGAACCATTCATGTGATGCATCACCTTATGAAACTCTCGGGCCCAACTTTCACCCTTATCCAAAACTTTGGTGGGCCATGGCAAAAAAGGGACAAATAGAGGGATTGCGCCACAATAACTGAACACTCCCAAGCCCAGCCCAAAAATTTTTCTGCACTGTACATGTTATTCCAAAGCCCAGCTCACCGCAAGGTGATGTATCCAAATCAGTCCAAAGCGTTGCTGCCCCAAGGATAGGAAAACGAAGGCCATATTTATTAAAGCACACGTGCCAGGTCACACTGCACGCGGTGATCTTCTTTTTGCCATCCACCTACTGTAGTTGAATTCATGCTGGCCAAGATTCGAACGGTTGACATCTTCCTTATCAGAACTTTACTGGCCCTATTCAACTGAACGTGAATGCGCCCAACAGGTGCAGCATGCAATATGTCAGTTCCCATTCAAAAAGTGCTACATGCACTGTTGCGATCAACAGAAAAAAAGAGAGTAAAGATTCTCCAAAAAGAAAAGTTAGAATTTATTATTTTTATTATAAATTTCATGTCTGTCACAAGCACATGACACTTTTTCACTTACATTAAAATAGGATGAGTGTTAATATCTTTTTAATATAATTCAAATCCTAAATAACTGAACTTTAGATTTGGAGCTGATTCATTAAGAAATATGCCAAAAACCTTAACTGATCAGTCTTGAATCTATAAAACTAGTCTCGTTGATAGGCTAACTCAGTTGACTCTGGTCGACTCAGCCATCTTGATATATGTAAACCCAGTTGAATCTTCGAGTCAACTCAATTGGCTGGCCATTGACTGTTCTTGATGGATGGTTGAACGCTGTGGGTTACTCAGCAATGGGCTACACTCCTATAGTTCAGACCCATTTTGAAAATGCTGGCAGCTCGTCATCTTCTCTTGTTGTATAATTTTTCAACAGTATGGACCGTCCAAACCTCTGATTTTATTGTGGATGGAGGTCAGTCTAAAATTATATTGGGATTATGATAGTAAAAATATGATTTTTCTCTACGAATTTTGACCTTTCATTACTCTGCTTTTGGAAACAGATTCCATCTTGTCTGTGGTGCCTACAATGATGGGTAGGTTTTATCTACACGATCCATCCATTATTTCAGATCATTTCAGGGTATGAGCTCAAAAAATAAGGTGAATCTAAGACTCAAATGGTCTACCCAGTGGGGATATCGGTTGTCCATCACGAGAGACCATGGATGTGGATTTTCCATTAGGTGGGGCCTATATTTAATGTGGACCATCAATCATGCAGGGCCAAACTTGGATGTGGTCATTTTTGCAGGGCCAAACTTTAATTTTAAATGCCACAAGGGCCGAGATGGTCACCCTCATGGTCATTTATAAGGCATTTGGATGGTAAGTTACTTAAAATAAGCTACTTATGCATTAACTTATCTTAATTTCTACTTATTAAATTGAAGTGATTAAGAGCCCGGATATCACTAAATAAGTTACTTTTTCTACTTACAACAGTAGATAAGTATCTTATTTGAGATAAAGTAAGTTTGGTTTATGATTGATTATAAACAAATTTTTATTTAAAGTTACTTAATCACTTTAGTCTAACAAGTAGAAATTAAGATAAACTACTTGATGCATAAGATACAACTTATGATCCAAATGTACCACTAATTTTAAATAAAAAAGTTATATATAATTGATCATAAACCAAACTTATTTCAAATAAGTTACTAATCTACCGCTGCCAGTAGAAAAAGTAATGTATTTGGTGGTATCCAAATGGGCCCTTAGAATGCACAGAGGTGTAATAAGATGGGTTTGGACTGGGTCAGGCCAGAAGCAGGCTTTGCTGGGCCTGACACTCAAAAGGCCCAAGCTGGGCATGGGCGTATCATACATAGCCGAACCTCAGCATGAAACATATGAGTGTGGCTGTGCCTGAAAATTAATCAAATAAAGGTCTCCTATGGTGAATTATCCTAATCCATCCCTTGATCAAATGTCATTCATATGCACAAATATATACACTCTGGAAAAATGAAGCCTGAGGGCAAAATGTCATATATATATATATATATATATATATATATATATATATATATATATATATATATATATATATATATATATATATATATAACTGCTTACCTGTACACCGGTTTTCACGACCTTAAGTGTGAACCTCAACATCATTAATTGGATCTAACAAACCGTTGAGTTTAAAACACTCGTGCCTCAAAATACTCTATAAGACTCGCCTTCTCTCACAATTCCATCGCCGGATTTACATGTATCTATCTCTTTCTGGCTTCCGCTCATTACCTCACTCAAACAAATGAAATTGACCCTGGTGACGTGAGCAATGATTGCATAGTCCTCTATTATATCCACCCTGTCAATCCTATTTGTGATATCATTTTAGTGCATTAGATCAAAGCTGGAGTGGATCCAAAACTCGAGTATACTACATGAGAGGAAATGATTAGAATTCACTTACTAGCGTTGCAACATTCATTCGGCCATGGAAGCTTCTTATGAGGCTAATTTTATTTATTTATTTATTATTATTATTTTTAAAATTTTATTCCATCCTATTATAAATGACCTTATAAATGGTTTGGATAGCATATAAATGTTAAGGTGAAGCCTGAGAAGGTTTTAATAGTGAAAATGTCTTTCCTTATATTTCTATCTTGCATGGCCCCTCAAGTTTGAAATCCATCCATTTTTAGTCATATGTTCTAAAATGATCTCACAAGATAGATAAACGGGGTGGATTTCTCACAAACATCACAGTGGACCCTAGATACACCTTGCTACCTGCGCTGTTAGTACGCAATCCACTCCGATTCGATCGCATCCTACCCTGTCCATGTGCTTTGAGTGATCACCGTGATGTGAGTTATATCCACTCCATTCATACATTTTTTTCGTATCATTTCAGGATATAATACCAAAAGTTAGGCAAACACAAGACACAGGTGGACCACATAATGGGTATTAAACTCTTACCTTTGAAAGCTTCTTTTGGGCAATAGATGTTTTGGATCAAGCTGATATTTTTGCTTTCTCTTAATCCAGGTCCATGTAACTTTAATCCAGGTCCATGTAACTTTATGAATGGGTTGGATAGAAAATAAACATCATAGTGGGCCCTAAGAAAGTTTCAACAGTGAGAATCATTATCACAGCTGCTTCTCGTGGTATGGTTCACTTGAGCTTTAGATCTGCCCCAGTTTTGGTATAATGCCCTTAATTGATAAGGAAAAATGGATGGACAGTCTGATAAACCCATAAATCACACTGGCCACTCAAAGCTCCTGCCCGTTCCTAGATGGAGACGGGACTACGATTTCCAAAACTTATGTGGCCCTCTTTGGTAAGAGGTTTTTTTTTTTTTTTTCCTAACGCACCCACGCACACCTCACACACTCACGCTGGTGGAATTTCACCACCTATGGATACTCGAACCCTTGACCAAGAGTTTAGAGTCTACCACCCGAGCAAGAGCAACGACCCATTGTTTAATATACCCATTGTTTGGTCCAACCGTGTCTTGCACTTGTCTAATTTTTGGTATCACATCATGAAATGATATGAAAAAATGTATGGACAATGCGGATGTAACCCATACATCACGGTGGCCACATGTAGGAAGGTTTTAAACGGTAGGATATAAACATCAACATGACGCAATCCGATGCCGTTTTGGCTAGTGACGCTGCCACGTCTAGTGGTTGGTGCTATATGGGCCCCACCATGATCTATGTGTTTTATCTACACTGTCCATCTATATTTATACATCATTTTAATAATTCATTTCATAAATAAGGCAGATCAAAATCTCAGTTAGACCACACCATGAAAAAACAGTAGTAATTGAGTCTATCATTGAAAACCCCCTAGGGCTCACTGTAATGTTTACTGTAAATTAGGTCATACAGACTTGGATGACTTGGATGAAGGCAAAAAATAAATATCAGCTTAATCCAAAGCTTTTGTAGCCTCAGGAAATTTTTAACTATGAGAATTCAATCAACAATGTGTGGCCTGCTTGAGGTTTTGATCTACCTCAACTTTGGGCTCATACTATCGAATTATTTGAAAAAATGGATGGAGAGCATGGATGAGACACATACATCGTTTTGGTCCACAGAGCACCGTCATGAAAAGTAGCCAATCAGTTCCTTACACAATCTTCATCTAGATAATTGAGGAGTTAGCGGATGACATCGCATGCGCGACTGGATGCTCGGATGCTATCTAGGATCCACCGTTTGTTTGTAAGAAGTCTATTTCAACCATATATTTTGCAAGATCATTTTACGACATATGATTAAAAATAAAGTGGACTCAAAACTCGAGTAAGCCATACAAGATGGAAAATTGAGAAATGATTTCCTACCATTTAAAACCTTCTTAAGCTCCATGTATATGTTTATATACCATTCAAACTGTTTATAAGGTCATTCTTAATGAGACGAAATAAAACTACAAAAAATTATGACTGATAAGAAGTTTTTGTGGCCGAATGAGTGTTTTAATGGTAGTCACTAAATCTCAATTGTTTTTTCTTGTGTTGCATACTTGAGTTCATTCTAGTTTTAATCTAACGTACTAAAAGGATATGATACATGACTACTCAATCACCATTCACATCACCACACTCAATTCATTTTTAGAGTAGAGGGAAGGAGGAAAAGCTGGGCAGGTACTGGTAAATACGGTAATGAAATTCAAAGCACACGAGTTTTTTTTGGGTGTTTGGAGGCACGTCCGTTAAAAGTATTTTAATCTCAACCGTTTGGTAGATCCAATGAATGATGCTGAGCTTCACACTTAAAAGTCGTGCAAACGATGTGCCGGTGAGCACTAAACATGTGCGAGATTTTTGAGAACTCATCATAAATTATGTGAGTCCCACATCTGAACAGTTCACGTGACGCAGCACCCCATGGAACCCTTGCGGTCCAAATTATACTTTGATCCAGAACTTGGTGAGCTATGGAAGAAGAAAACAGTTTCCTCCCTTGATTTGCATCTCTCTTTACTATGGCCCACTAGAGTTTTAGATTTTAGTAAAAATTGGTCCCATGGGATTTCATGGGATTCCACATCATAGTGAAAATTGGTCCCATGAGGTTTCATGGGATTCCGCATCACATGGATTATTTAGATTAGACGCCCATGACATGTGTTCAAAGGTGCGCACCTGAGCGAGCATGCCTTGCGCACATGCACGAGCATGCCTTGCTCACGTGAGCACTGTTGCACACGTGTCATGGGCCTCTAATCCGAACAGTCCATGTGATGTGGCATTCTATGAAATTGCAAGGTACCAATTTTTACCCTGACCTAAATCTCTGGTGGGCCATAGCAAAGAGAGATGCAAATCAAGAGAGAGAACTATTTTCTTTTGCCATAGCTCACTAAAGTTTTGAATCAAAGTAAAGGTTGGGACATGGGGTTTCACAAGGTGCTGCATTACAAGGACTGTTCATATTTTAGATTCACATCATGTATGATGAGTTTTCAAAAAGCTCTCCCGATAACCAGTAAGAGATGGCGGAAAGCTGAGCATTTGGCTATTATATATAAATAAATAGTTGGGCTGAGCCAAGCTGGATTGGGCCACAATAATCTAACTCTCAGGCCCAGTCCAATTTTTCTGCAGTGTATATGCTATGCCCAAGCCTAGCTCACGGCAAGATGATGGATCCAAACCAGTCCAAAGCGTTGCTGCCCCCCAAGGATGGGATAACGAAGGCCGTATTTTTTAAAACACACGGGCCAGGTTACACGCGGTGGTACATAAGGTCTTCTTTTTGCCATCTACTGTAGTCGAATCCATGCCGCCCATGTCCTCCTGCAAGACAGATTCCAACGGTTGACATCTTCCTTAGCAGAAATTTACTGGCCCTATTCAACTGAACATGAATGCGCCCAACAGGTGCAGCATGCACTCTGTCACTTCTCATTGAAAAGGTGCAACATGAACGGTTACCATCACTAGAAAAAAGTAAAGATTCTTTAAAAAGAAACGTTAATTTTATCATTTTTGTTATAAATTTCATGTTTGACATGCACATATGACACTTCACTTTTTCTTATTGATATTAAATAATATTTTGAGCATTCATATCTATTGAATACTTAGATTTGGAGCTAATTCATGAAGAAATACACTAGCAACCTTGACTCAGCCTTGAATTGATAAAACTAGTCTGGTTGACTGGCTAACTCAGTTGACTCTGAACGACTCAGCCATCGTCATATAAATAACCATCAAGTCTTTCAGTCAACCCAGTTGAGTCTTTGAGTCAAATGAATTTTCTGGCCATTGAGTGTTCTTGATGGATGGTTGAACGCTATAGATTACTCAGCTTGTTTCTTTACATGTAGCATAATTGTTCAGCAGTATGAACCGTCCAAATGTCTGATCTTATTGTGGATGGAGCTCAGTCTAAAATCGTTAGGAGATTATGATAGTAAAAATCTGATTTTTCTCTACGAATTTTGACCATTCATTATTCTGTGGTGCCTACTGTGATTTCTAGGTTCTATCTACACAATCAATCCTTTTTTTAAAAGATCATTTCAGGGTATGAACCCAAAAAATGAGGTGAATCCAAAACTCAATGGGGATCGAATGTCCACTGTTAAAAACTTCTCAGGACAGGCAGAAGTTTTGATAAACTGATATTTTTGTTTTCCTTTCATCCAGTCTATGTGACCTTATGGACATGTTGGATATCAAATAAACACTACGATGGCCATATAGAGGTTTATCGGTGGGCATCATTATCATGGTCGCTTCCCATTGTGTAGTCCACCTGAGCCTTGGATCTGCCTCAGTTTTAAGCTAATGCCTAAATTGATATTTTAAAAAAAATGAATGGACAGTTGGCATGCATAAAACCCATATATCATGGTGGGCTTCACAAAGCCCCTACCTCCGGAAGGACCTAATCTACTTCATGTACTTTCATACCGTTCATTTAGTAGCTATTAATTTGATATTTAAGATTGCATAGTCATTGTGAATTTAACGATGTATTCAATCCAAAATTTACTACATTTTTAATTTTGTTGGTGTGGATATATATCAGTACTGGCATCTGAGAAAGGAAGATTCTCCACTGTTAATGGCTAGTAATGCTACTGTTACCCAACTGTAGACCTATGACATGGGTTGGAATGCCCATGTGGTGTGTAACAAAGAAAGAAAAAACACTCTTGTACCATTCATTTAAGTGCACAATTCATTTAGTAGACATTAATTAATGTTTGGAGTTGTATATTCATTCTGATTTTAAAGATGTTCTCGATCTACAACCTGCACGACGGTTTCGTTAGCGTTAGTATCAGTGCGACTAATCGCTAAGGTGGGTGATTCCCTACAATTACTGGCAAGTAATGCTATGGTCAATGAGCTCGGTGATTCTCCAGCTGACTCGCTTCGATGACAAAAAGCTCTACCACAATGATGTGTGTGCACCATCCATTCCATGCACTAGGCCAACTCATGTAAGCTCAAAACTCAGGCCAACGTAAAACTCAAGTGGGACACAATGACTAGTACACCATTGAAATTCTTCCGAGACCATTGTGATGTTTTATTTGTCATTTAGGGGATTAGTGGTAAGTTACTCTGGATAAGCTACTTATGCCATAAGTAGCTTATCTTGGTTTTTAATTGTTCAGTTGATAATAAGTATGTTTGGTAATGAATATACTTGTCAATCAAACAGACAAAAAACATATTTAGTTCCTAACATCACTAGCAATTATCCCCCAAGTTAGTTTAGTACCCCTCACATTCACCATTTATGATCATATGGAGTCAACCTTTGATGTGGGCCATTCATTGTATGGATCCTACCATTGATGTAAGCTGCCCATTATATGGGGCCCACCTTGGATGTCAGCCATTCATTATTATGGCTTGACCTTTAATATGCACCATTCATTATGTAGGGCCACCTTTGATGTTGGTCATCCATCAAGTGAGGACTACCATCAATGTTATTGTCCATAATGTGGGGCCTACCTTAAATATCCATCGCCCATCATGTGGAACCCACCTTTAATGTGGACTGTCCATCATGTGAGCCCCACCTCTGATGTAGGCCATCCATCATGCAGGCCTACCGTACGGATATGGGCCATTCTTCATTAGGGCCGACCTTTGATGTTGATTGTCTATCATGTGGGGTCCACCATTATTAATTATCCATCATGGGGAGCCCACCTTTGATGTGTACTATCCATTATGTGGGCCCCACCTTCAAAATGGGTTGCCCATCATGTAGGGCTTGCCTTGGATGTGGGTTATTCATCATAAGGGGTTGATCTTTGATGTATACCATCGATCATGTGGGGCCATCTCAATATGAACCATCGATCATGTGGGGCCTAACTTCACTGTCTATCATGTAAAGTCCACCTTTGATGTGAACCCTCCATCACGTAGGCCTCACCTTTGAAGTGGGTCGTTCATCATACTAGCTCGCTTTGAATGTGAGCTTTTTATCATTATGCTTTGACCTTAATTTGATGTGGACAATCCATATGTGGGGCCCACCTTTTATATGCAGCATTCACCAGGTATAACACCCTGAAAATCGGGGGTCGTGTAAAAACCAGACTCCCGAGTTCCAGACCATCACTTATGCATCAAATATGATTATGATTTAATGTTGTCTGAGTTAGAGCATTCACATGAGTAAGATTATACCAAAACTGCAATTTATACTCCAGATCCAGTGATAAAACGTAAGCGGAAGACTGAAGAATATATATATCACTGTATGGAAAATAAAATATCTCAACTGTCTCCAAAGTATGAATACATCTCTGA
Source organism: Magnolia kwangsiensis (assembly GCA_037074715.1). Classification (NCBI taxonomy): domain Eukaryota; kingdom Viridiplantae; phylum Streptophyta; class Magnoliopsida; order Magnoliales; family Magnoliaceae; genus Magnolia; species Magnolia kwangsiensis. Next base: position 49,930,710 of record CM073574.1, on the reverse strand, counting down.
GTCTCATATACATGTCATAAAGCAAAAATAAATGTCAGGTGATAGTCCAACTAGCACAAGTCCCACTGATCCAGTCCATCTAGGCGAAGCCGTCGGAGAACTGCATATACGAGAATTCGTCCTGATCCTCGTAGTAATCCGACTCTGCATCCTGGATCGTCTCGACACCTGCATCTAAGATACTGTCTGGTAGGTGTTGCAAATACCGTCCCGTAATGTGGGAGTGAGTGATCAACTCAGTGGAATCATAGAGCAAAGATTAGCATGTTATCAAATCAATCACGCGATAATAGTAAAGCAGACAATCAAACATTCCTAGATACTGTTGTTAATGCAAGCATGAAATGACATGATGGATGCCCTCACCGACTTCTCCCTCATACGGCATCATCTTACGCCCGCGGCATGCTTTCTTCCCACAATGCTCCACATCTTCCAGGCACATGTAGTGCGATGTGGATATGATTACGCGATCGGACTTAAGCTCATGGTCACTGGATGTTGTTCACACCAAGTTTGTAGACCGGTAGAGTTCCCAGATCGCACGTGGCGGATCAGTTTCAGTTCAGCGGTCACGGAGGCTCGATCGAGAATTTCAAGTACACTGACCTGAGTGAGAATTGTTTCCTGATCTGAGGGTGTATTTGGGTCAGATTCTGACGGTCTGAATGCTTATACTGATCTAGTAAACGAAACGTGCCAGATTCATTTAAATCACATTTAGATTTTTATGAATTTCACTCTTTCTCACTCTCTTCACTCCAGGCTCAATGAAATAGCCTCAGAGCATCGGTTGAGCTTGATTTTTGAAACGATTGTCAAGTCCAGCCAAACGGTCATAACGGTCTAAGATTGTAGACATCGGACTTTCGATGCGCGGTGTAAATCAAATACGAAGTTTCAAAGGGTTCATGAGAGCAAACGGGTTTAGAATTTGATCCAAGGTTTCAGGGTATTATAGCGTCATTGATTCTACAAGGTTTGGATCTTGCAGAACGTATTTAAAGCGATCAGGAACAATTTCACAGCTACCCTAACGTAGCGCTAGTTAACTTACGCTTATTTCCTAAGGAATAAAACCTAAGTGATTTCTGATCAAGTTGGTACTCGAGTGTCTGTACGGATTTTTTCGAGGCGTTACAATCTACCCCCCTTAACAATAAATTTCATCCTCAAAATTTATACCTTTTCGTACTCCTCGAAATGCTATGGGTAGTTCTTTCTGATCTCGGCTTTCGTCTCCCAAGTAGCCTCTTCCTCAGAGTGATGTGTCCACAACACCTTCACAAGGGGGATGACCTTGCTACGCAGCACCTGCTCCTTCCTGTCTAGTATACGCGTCAGTTGCAGTATATATGTCACATCCTCACTTAACTGCACCTGCTCCCATCTAATGATATGGGAAGGATCAAGAACGTATTTCTTCAGCATAGAAACATGAAATACGTTGTGTACGCTGGCGAGAGGCGTAAGCAAAGCCAGACGATAAGCCACTGCACCCACACGGTCGAGAATCTGAAACGGACCAATGAATCGCGGTGCTAGTTTCCCCCTTCTTCCCGAACCGAAGGACTCCCTTCATATGAAAAACTCACAAAAATATATGATCTCCAACCGTGAACTCTAGCGGGCGCCGCCTCGTATCGGCATAACTCTTCTGTCTACTTTGCGCTGTAAGAAGCTGGCGTCTAATAATATCAACCTTCTCCGAGGTCGCCTGCACTAACTCTAGGCCAATCAATCTGTGCTCACAGACCTCTTCCCAGAAATGCGGTGCTCGACAAGGTCTCCCATACAAAGCCTCATAAGGTGCCATACCGATACTCGCCTAGAAACTGTTGTTGTACGCGAACTCTGCATATGCAAGACAATCATACCAACTGTCCTTGAAGTCCAATACGAAAGCCCGCAACATGTCCTCTAGAATCTGGTTCACCCGCTCTGTCTGTCCGTCTTTCTGTGGGTGGAAGGCCGTACTAAACTTCAACTTCACACCCATAGCCTCTTGAATGCGAGTCCAGAAAATAGAAGTAAAGCGCGTGTCTCTATCCGACATGATCTCTAAGGGAACTCCATGCAGACGTATGATCTCTCTGATATACAGCCTGGCTAACTCGTCTGCAGAGTTCGTAACTCTGATCGGTAGGAAGTGCGCCGACTTCGTCAGACGGTCGACGATCATCCAAATAGAATCATGTCCCTTCCTCTTCTTCGGCAGTCCTGAGATGAAATCCATGGAAATGAAATCCCACTTCCACTCAGCTATAGGCATAGGTTGAAGGAGTCCAGGAGGTCGGCGATGCTCTGCCTTCACCTGCTGGCAAGTGAGACAACGGGACACGAACTCTGCAATGTGGGTCTTCATACCATCCCACCAATATGTTCTCCTCACGTCGCGATACATCTTTGTGCTGCGCGGATGCATCGCAAGTCGAGAACTGTGCGCAGCCTCGAGAATCTCTCGTCTCAAGTCGGGGATATCTTGGACGCATAGGCGGCCACGATAACGTAAGCTCCCATTCGTTCCAACTCGCCACTCGGCGTCTGCATCATCACTGGCCTGCTCTCAAAGCTCAGTCATACACGCATCATCCCTCTGCGCCGCGATGACCCTGTCATCGATAAGAGGTTGCACCTGAACGTATGCGATAACCTCGAATGCCTCCTCCACAGTGAGTTTCTGCTCAAAGTCTCACAAAAACTCAACCATGTCTGTAAGACCCGTATCCTAATTCGCACTGTTCCGTTGATTCCCGCGACCCTTCTCGTCAAATTTCGGCAATTCGCGACTTATGGTTGACGTTGCGCACGACCGTAAGTCGTATCCTATTCATTTGAGCCGGCTTAATCCGAGACTTGTATCATTGCGACCGCACCGTTGCCGCGGTTCCAACGCCGCAACTCACGCACCGATCCGATACCCAGGCGATGAGATACGGACCCACGTTCAGTTCGAGTAAAAAACACCGCGCGTTGCAAATCCCAAGAAATCTCTACAAAGTGTCCCATCAATCACATCAATCAATTCCATCAATCACCTCTCATGTCAAGTACAAGCACCCATACTTCCTTTCTCCACAAGTCAAGTCACTCCATACCCAAGTACAACTAACCCATGTCATGCCCATACCTTTCTCTTACACAAGCAACCCAAAGTCCACTCTCACATCACTTCATCCATCACCAAACCCATCACACATCACTCCATCACCCTTTTTCACCCATCACTCCCCTCTCTCTCTCATTCATTCTCAAAAAAAAAAATCTCTCCAAGCAAAAATTTCACACGTCCAAGCATTCCCAAGCTTTTTCAAAAGCCAAGTGTGGCCCACCCTCTCATCTCTCATCCACACCATCAAAGGTCCATCATCCACCGTTCAAGGCGAAGGCAAGGAGCATTGGAGGCCAAGGGAGCAAGGAGGAGGCTTAGAGGTGGGTGATCCACCGTTAAATTTCTTTTTAGGGACCACTTGTTTGTGGGACCCATTTTTTTGTGTGTAATTTGTATCATGTGGGGCCCATAGTAGCGAGGCCCCACCATCACCGTCTCTTATTCTCTCTTTCTCTCTCCTTATCCTTCTCCTAAAATGAAGTGGGCCCCACCGATTCATGATAAATCTACTCCATCCATCAAATGGTGTGGCCCACTACATATTAGATAAATGATATTTATTATATATATATATATATATATATATATGTACATGCAAGGTGGGCCACGATCATGTGGGACCCACCTTGGTGAACGTGGACCATGTCCCTGTGGGACCCACCGTGTTGTATCTGTTTAAAGCACGCCGTCCAGCGTCTCTGGACGCTGGACTGGCAGCGTTAACACATTACACTTAAAAAAAAAGAAGAAAGGAAAAAAGTATACTTTTACAGTGGGCCACTGATGCAGGCCCCACCTTGAGGTATTTGCTTGATCCAAGCCGTCCACCACCTTTCTCAGACTATTTTAGGCGTTGAGCCAAAGTTTGGGACCAATCTGATTCTCAGGTGGGCCATACCATCTAAAATCATGTGGAGACATGCCTGAAACATACAAAATCATTTGGTGGGGCCTATCTAAAATTTGGACGTGGTTGAAACTTGGTTTGGACCCTTAATTTTGTGAGACACATGCAATGGACGGGGTAGATCTGTTTAATGTGGGTCCCACCTAGGATAAAAAAATAATTTTCTTTTTGATATGACTTTGTGCCATGACGTCCAGAGACGTCCACGTTAAAAAGCGTGGCCGCATTGGCCCACTTGTAGACTCCACCATGATGTATGTTTTACATCTATACCGTTCATTTAATAGGTCCCCTTGAATGGTGCGTTGGCTCCAAAAATCATCCACAAACTGAACTCAAGTGGGCCATACTATCCAAATCATGTGAAGACATGCCTAAATCATATAAAACACTTGGTGGGGCCTACCTGAATTTTTAATGTGGCTGAAACTTGGTGTGAACCCTCAAACAGGTGGGACGTACGTAATGGACGGGTTGGATTGCAAATAAACACTTTGGTGGGCCCTACATGGGATCCACTGTGGTATGTGTGGCTTACCACACCATCAAAACAGTGGGTGGTGACACCCACTGTGATGCAAGTGTTTCACTCACGCCGTCCGTCCACGGCAGTGGACGGTGGCCCCCACTCAGATGTATGTGTTATGTCCACGCCGTCCATCACGTGGGCCCCTGGCCACGTGACGTTATGAACGGGTTTGGATGGCAATAAACATTACAGTGGGCCCTAGGCCATGTGATTCAATGAGCAGTTTGGATGCAAATAAATAGTACAGTGGGCCCAGGTTGGGTAAAAAAAAAATATATACATTACGGTGGGCCCTGGGTCTATATGACCTCATCAGCAGGTTTGAATGGAAAATAAACATTTTGGTGGGCCCCTTGCTACATGGCCTTATCAACAGGTGGGATGTAAAATAAACATTTTTGGTGGGCCCCTTGCCACACGGCCCTAACAACAGGTTGGGTGGCAAATAAGCATTTCAGTGGGCCCAGGATTGGATGGAAAATAAATGTTATAGTGGGCCCACATGAGAGTCTACCATGATGCATGAGTTTCATCCAAACCGCCCATTTATTTGTTGTTGTAAAATTATTTCATGGCTTGTGCCAAAATGAACCAGATCTATGGTTCAAATGGGCCACCATGGTATGCGTATAGGGCCATGTTGACCCATTTATGGCCATTCATTTAGGCCCACCTTGGTGCACATCTAAGACCATGGGATTAATCCCATTTGGCATGTGTAATGTCCATGGGATTAAGCCCATTTGGCATATCTAAAGCCCATGGGTTTCGGCCCATTTGATATATATAATGCCCATGAGATCCGGCCCACTTATTCTATATAAGGCCCACGGGATCTAAGCCCATTTGGTACATATAAAGCCCATGGGATCAGGCCCATTTGATGTGCAAGGGGCGCAAATGGAATGACCCATTTGACATATTTAAAACTCATGTGTGTAGTCCCACTTTGATGTATTTCATGGCCCATGAGTCATGGACCATTGCAATGTACATAAGGCTCCTTGGCGAGGCCCATTAACGTAGCCATTTGAAGAATGTAAGGCCCACGCAATTCGGCTCATTTGATATATCCAAGGCCTAGGGATCGAGGCCCAATGGATGTCCTTAGGGTCCATTGCAATGTACGTCTATCATGGTTCGTGAAATGATATTTACGGCAAACCGTGCCTAGAAAACAATGTTGGTTAAATGTTCGCATTGTAGCTCTCTTTAGGGCCCATTGATAGGTCCATACCCGTTGCTATTCATTGCCTTATAACATGCTTCGTATAACCTCATGACTCATGCCCATACGCATCATATGTATGCTTGATATGAGTAATGACTGATCATAACATACGCCATTGGACAGACCATTTACGGGACTCGTTATGTGACTGAGTGCCCTACATGATTGCGCAGTACGCGCTGGACTTCTGCATGATTTGACGTGTGATTCATGCATCTCGCATATGTGTGACTTGATCACTACACGCCCTAGCGATATCAGGGCCATGGCTCCACAGGTACATCGTGGATGACCGTATTGGATACCGAAAATACTTATTCTAGCACTGTGGGCACTTAGGATGTCCTTGGGTGAAAGTCCCAGAACCTTTTTGGTACCAGGAGATGCTCCAGCGTCTAGACCGAGTGGATACATGAGCGCCCGAGTGCCGAATACTAGTATGCCGCGTCTCCCACTGTGTCGTGGTCGGTTGGAAGGGGGTGTGGCCTTATCCGCCTGAGTGAGGGGGCTATAAGCTAGGCTGAGTTTGACTAGCTCGCAAATGAGTCCGCTATCGACGAGCCGGGTAGGTATTGACATACTACTGGTCAGGCGGATAGTGAGGTCTTATCCGCTTGCTTGACTGTGCAACTAGGGAGGTGGCAGTCTCTGCGAAGTGTATTAGACCCCGGTGATATCCAGAGAGGAACTGTACTGATATACGTATTTGAGGAGTACCGACTTGCTTGGATTGCATTTCGCATATGACATTTGGCTATGTAGGCCTTGCATTGCATCAGTGTGGCCGATGGCATCCATATCTCGCATCATGCCTTGCATTACATAGCCTTGGTATTTTCATGGACTTACCACATACTTCCGCATTGTCCTGATACTGTACACTTGGCGTTTGCCTTATGCACACACTTACACCACCCTCTAAGCTTTCTATAAGCTTATGCACGATAGATGCGTGCAGGTGATGTTAGGTTGCAACAGTGTTGAGCTTGGAGCGTGCAGTGGTCTTCTGGAGCTTGATTTTTCTTTATTTATGTATTCCCTTTCAGCATTGTACTCAAATGATTATATTAGTGGATATGTGATGATGATGTTTCCTTTATAATTTGGGTAAACTTGTGGTTATGCTTATTACAAGACAAGTGTACGTTCAAAAAAAAAATCCTCCTTGTAGGATCCCAGGATCGGAATCTGCCGTATGTTGCGCTGGGAGCCGAGAATGGGGTACTACGGAGGCTGTCGGCACCGAATTCAGCGATCGAGATTCTTGTGAATCTGATTTCTGGGTTTGGGGCGTGACAATGTCTCACTCGGAAACCATCAGCGGAGCCGCAAACTCTATCGCCTTCTTACGGCTCAACGCGTCAGCCACAAGGTTCGCCTTGCCTGAATGGTAGGAGACTTCGAACTTAAAGTCCTTCAAAGTCTCCATCCATCGCCGCTGCCTCATATTTAGATTTCGCTGCGTGAATATGTACTTGAGGCTCTTGTGGTCGCAAAAGAGCTCAAACTCCTCCCCGTAAAGATAATGTCTCCAGAGCTTCAATGCGAAAATAACGGCTGCCAACTCAAGGTCGTGTGTAGGGTAATTCTCCTCGTGCTTCCTTAATTGTCTCGAGGCATACGAAATTACCCTATCCTTCTGCATAAGGACACAACCCAGACCAACACTAGACGCGTCAGTGTATATCGTGTATCTAACCCCTTGCTCTGGCAATACTAGCACAAGGGTGGACGTCAACCTGTCCTTCAACTCCTGAAAAGCTGTCTCCGCCTTCTCACTCCAGGCGAACTTCACATCCTTCCGTGTTAGCTGAGATAGAGGTCTGGCGATCTTCGAGAAATCTCGAATAAATTGTCGATAGTAGCCTGCCAAACCTAAGAAACTCCTCACCTCAGTGATAGAACCAGGCTGCTCCCAGTCTTGAACTGCAGCTACCTTAGCCAGGTCAACTGCCATCCTATCCTTAGACACCACATGTCCCAGGAACTTAACTTCCTGCTTCCAAAAGTCGCACTTCTTATACTGTGCGAATAACTGATGCTGCCTCAGTGTATCTAGGACCAATCGCAAGTGCTCCTCGTGCTCCTCTCGATTCCTGGAGTATACCAAAATGTCGTCTATGAATACAATGACGAATCGGTAGAGGAATGGCCAAAACACCCTGTTCATCAGATCCATGAACACGGTTGGCGCGTTCGTGAGGCCGAACGACATCACGGGGAACTCGTAGTGGCCAAAGCTGGTCCTGAAAGCTGTATTCTACATGTCCTCATCCCTGATGCGCAACTGGTGATATCGTAACTGCAGATCAATCTTCGAGAAGTACTGTGCCCCTCTCAACTCATCAAACAAGTCATCTATCCTGGGCAAGGGATATCTATTCTTCACCGTAATCTGATTCAGCCTGCGATAGTCAATACATAATCGCAGTGAACCATCCTTCTTCGTCACAAACAGTACTGGTGCTCCCCAAGGAGATATACTCGGTCGAATGAAGCCAACCTCCAACAGATCATCGATCTGTTTCCTCAACTCCTCCATCTCACACGGAGCCATGCGATACGTCGACAGTGAAACGGGCGTGGAACCAGGTACCAGATCGATAGTAAAATCAATCTCTCGCTGAGGTAGCAACCCAGGAATCTTCCTGAACAGATCCTCATAGTCACGAACTACTGGCGTGTGCTCAAGTGTCGGGGCATCAACGTCCCGCAAGAAGGAAGCGTAGCTAAGTCTGCGGAAGGAGAGATTTACCCGCACTGGAAATGTAAAGGATGTGCCCTCCGGCTCGTAGACTGTCACTATACGAGTCTCGCAGTCAATCTCGGCCCTCCCTGCAGTCAGCCAATCTATGCCAAGAATGACGTCGAGATAGACAAGAGAGGGGTCGACGACAAGATTAATAGCCATCCTCCTGCCCCCAAGATCCACTAAACAACCCTCACACATCATGGTGGCATCAGAAAAAGTCTCGTGCGCTGTAAGAACTCGCACCCCATCCATCCAAATATTCGGTAACCCAAGGCGTCTGACTATGGAATGCGATATCAATGAAATTATGGATCCTGTATCCACCATCACAAGTATAGGAGTACCTCCAATATGGACGGTGACCTCAAAGGCCAAGGGCTGGACAGCCTCTGTCTCGGATGCTTCTGTTGTCAATACATGTACCCGAGCCTGCTGTGGACGGTTCGGCCGCGGTACCATGGGCCGTTGAGGTGGCCGGAACTGAGGTGTGGGAGGTCTGAAGGAAGGATGCGCAGGAGCCGACCGTAATAGCGGAGCAGATAAAGCTGGTGGGCGAGGACGGTCGATCTTCTGCGGTGGCGAAAACTCGCTGTCTCTCATCCGAGCGAAGCAGCTCCCCATTGTGTGGCCCAGTCTCCCACAATAAGTACATGACGCATCAGGGCACCGCATCGAAAGTACTGGCGTTGTAGCCCTAGGAGGAGGGTCGATGCGAGGCCTCTTAAGAACAAATGGCCTGTCCTGCATATCTGGTCGTGGCCTAGTAACCACAGGGCCACGAGATGGCTCAAGTCGATCAACATCCTGCTCTGCCCTCATGGACATATGTATCAACTCTGCATAGAAAAGTATACTCACGCAGCACATCTTCAACCGAATGTCCGGTCGCAAGCCCTCAGAAAATTGATGTATGCGCATCTGCTCGTCAGCAAGTATAGTCGGGATGTATCTGCCCAACTCAGTAAACCGATGCTTATACTCTGTAACTGACGTGCCTCCCTGCCTGAGGCATAGAAACTCGTTCTCCCTCTCGTGCCTGTAAGTCTGGGGATAGTATTTCTCGTGAAAACGGAACTCGAATGCTGCCCAAGTCCAGATGAAATCAACAGCTACGGTCCGCAACACACATCCCACCACAAGCTGACCTCTCGCTCGAACATGAACGTAGCCAACTCAACCTGCTCAGACTCCGAGCAGTGCAGCATCCTCAGAATCTTCAACACACGGTCGAGCCAATACTCGGCCTCCTCGGGTCTGTGAGAACCCGTAAAAGTAGGAGGCCGCAAGCGCTGGAATCGCTCAAGTAGGCCCCGTGTATCAGCAGTATGCCCAGTAGGATAAGCAGATGGTACAAGATGAGCCATGCCCTCATCCTGAGTCGAAGTACCGGCATCCTCAGTTGGATGCACAGGTGGTGCAGGTGGAGTCGCACTCCCACCCTGGGCTAAGGCCCCTGCTATCGTAGTCAAAAGCTGCTGGTGCTGCTGATGCATCATGGCCATCAACTGCTCAAACCTATCAGGAAGTGGAGCATGCTGAGGCACATACTGTGTCAAGGAAGACGCACGATACTGCTCTCTGACAGGCTGTGTGAAAGGTGGCGGTCCGACTGTAGGACCTGTAGAAGGCTGAGACTCAGGTGCAGTCTCAGGAATCGGGCCCACAGCAGGATCTGTATGCTCATCATTCTGAAGAGGAAACCGATCCATAGGCTCTCCCAGTGTAAGTCGTGCCGTGCTCCGCGTAGCCTTAGGTGGCATTCCCTATATTCAAAATAGGATGCAACCACGTCAGTTTCAACAATAGCACAAACACACCACCACGCAATCATTCACATAACAACCGTAGAATTTCATACATTTCATTAAATCAAAATTTTATCATAATACAAGAGATATATCCTTACATGCATCATGACAAGAAACACATGGGAACTAAGTTTGCCAAAGCTACAACTGCAATATAAAATAACTACTAGCCTTCTCAGGCTTACACACAGAAAGTAGGAAACAAACCAACTACAACCAACAAACATCTGAAACCTAATCGCTAGTCCGAGTTTGGGGATGGAGGAGGGGCACCCTTATCCTACAGAAAACACAAGATGGCCTTCAAGGTGTGAGTTACCTTGCCAAATTTTCGTTTCATGACGGCCTTGGTATCTTCAAGATCTTGTTTCACCTCAGCCCGAAGTTCTTGGACTTCCCGTCACAAAGCAACCTAACTCTCCTCAAGTCGGGCTATATGAGCATCCCTAGCGGACTGAGTCGCAGTAGGAGGACTCTCTTCAGTATCCTGAGCCTACTCTTCTTCTTCTTCCTGATTCTCTTCCTCTATTTCTACCCCAGCTTCTTCTTCACTTGCATCCTCCTCACTATCATAATTGCCCTCACTATCATCATCAAGCTAAGCCTCACGCTGCCGAGGTCCTATCTTCATCTGGTTCATGGTAGCCTCATCAATGAAGTGAATCGGCACAGGCATCTCCGGCCTAAGTCTGTAAGTAAACTCAAGCGCGATCTTACATATGAGCCGGCCAAAAGGAAGTGACTCAGACGTCCTTCTCGATTTCGCTATAAGGACGATCTGTCGCAACACAAAGGTGGCCATGCACACATTCTCTCCCTGGCCCACTTGATATAGGAAATCGACAATGAGATGCGTACATTCACTGCGGTTGGTCGACCTAGGATACACATTGAACGTACAAATGTGGTGTAACAGGTGAAAATCATGCAACAAGTGGGACGCTAAGAGGCTCTTGTTACGCTGCCACGGAACCAAACCACCACATAGGAACCTGGTGCGGCGATTTCGCTCACGAACACTCTTCAGATTCTTAGCACTTGGATGTACCTCGCCAAGAGACACATTCAGAAGTCAAGCTATCAACCGAACATCGATCGTGGCTTCCCGGTCTCTATCAAAGAAAATCCTGAACTGCAATGGCTCTAACGTAGGAGCCTGAATATGAGCATAGAAGGCACGAACAGTGCTCACGTTCGCACGAGACTGGGCTTCAAAGAGCGGAGCCCAGTTGGCAGCTTCGATGCGCTCAAACAATAGAAATTCACCAAAGAGTCGCCCATCCACATGCGCCTCAAACAGAACCTTGCGGTCAACATAAGCACCGTGAGCCAAGTCTGCCAACAGTGCTCGCCCTAAGTGAGCATGGGGATCCAAATCCCGCTTTGTATGTAGCTCTCTCCTAACACTTGGACTAGCGGCGACACTTGAACTAGCAGCGTCACCTCTCGGCTTCCTTGATCGTGAAGGGCGACTAGGCCCAGCTTCGTCTGCGGCGGTCTTCCTCTTTCCCATGAGAGAGAGGATTGTGGAAAGAGAGAAAAATGCCAAAATAGCCTCAACAATAGCCATGAAAAATGGAGGAAAGGGGAAGAAATGGCTGCCTTAACGGACTGAAACGAATCTAGCCTCTATAGAGGGGTGAATAAGGCTCCCAAAGGCTAGATTTTCAAAGGGAAAGGAAGAAAATAAGTTGGGATGGAGACTCACCTGATTTTTAGCCTTCTATGGAGGTTGGGAGAGCTCCAAATGATGAAAATGGAGAGGGGAGGGGGCTTGTATTGCTGTGAGTGAAGGGATAGCGTTGGTTGTGACCGAAAATAAGAATGGGAGAGATTTGGAGACGGGATTTGAGAGGGATGCGGCAAAAACTTGAAGAAAGGAGAGCTTGGGAGGGCTCTCTATGAAGGAGGTAGAGCTTTAGGGATGCTTTAAGGGTCGGCCCAGGTGTAAGAGGGGTGCCCTACCCATTTAAGGGCGTCGGCCCGACGCACGGCCCGAGTGGGGCCCACCGGTCGGCGAGGCCTCTCCGAACCGGCGAGGTCCTCGCTGGTCAAAATGAATTTCGGCAATGGCCACCCCCCAGGACTGGTTCCCCCTATCCTCTAGTCCCCAAATGTACATGGGTCCCACCTCAGATCATTGTACAATGGCTTGGATAGGCCCAAGACTCCATTTCGCACAATTTCAGGTGATTTCGGGTATCAACAGCTGTATATTCGCATTTAGTAATTTTTAACGGCTGTGATTGGGTTAAGAGAGAACTAGACTCATCCACACTCGATCTAGAAGTGGTCTGGGGTCGTTTCATACGACCACGGATGCATACGAACTCGATCAAAATGATCGAAATGAGTGAACTTCGCCAATTGGCGAAACTGCGACCTTATAAGTGTTTCTAGATGTTTCTCGCACCCATCTAAGTCAAAGGGGCAACAACGTACATCGCGTGGCCATAACCCAGGTCCGGTTTAATCCAAATCATTCTCTGATACCAACTTGTAACACCCTGAAAATCGGGGGTCATGTAAAAACCTGACTCCCGAGTTTCAGACCATCACTTATGCATCAAATATGATTATGATTTAATGTTATCTGAGTTAGAGCATTCACATGAGTAAGATTATACCAAAACTAAAATTCATACTCGAGATCCAGTGATAAAACGCAAGCGGAAGACTGAAGAATATATATATATCACTGTATGGAAAACAAAATAATCTCAACTGTCTCCAAAGTATGAATACATCTCTGAGTCTCATATACATGTCATAAAGTAAAAATAAATGTCAGGTGATAGTCCAACTAGCACAAGTCCCACTGATCCAGTCCATCTAGGCGAAGCTGTCGGAGAACTGCATATACGAGAACTCGTCCTGATCCTTGTAGTAATCCGACTCCGCGTCTTGGATCGTCTCGACACCTGCATCTAAGACATAGTCTGGTAGGTGTTGTAAACACCATCCCGTAACGTGAGAGTGAGTGATTAACTCAGTGGAATCATAGAGCAAAGATTAACATGTTATCAAATCAATCACGCGATAATAGTAAAGCAGGCAATCAAACATTTCTAGATACTGTTGTTAATGCAAGCATGAAATGACATGATGGATGCCCTCACTGACATTCTCCCTCATACGACACCATCTTACGCCCACGGCATGCTTTCTTCCCACAATGCTCTACATCTTCCAGGCACATGCAGTGCGATGTGGATATGATTGTCGAGTTATTATTAATCCTTTCATATAACAGTATTGGAAAACTAAGGTACCTTCCTTATATCAATCCCAGCACAGATCCTGTCTAGGGTCGTCACTCCTAGTAATCTCATACAATGTTATATTTGTAGGTCGCTGCAAGGGCTGCCAGGGCTGTTACTCGCACTCGTTGCATGTAAGACCCGTATCTTGGTCCGTACCTTTCCGTACACTTCCGCGGTCGTACCGGTCGAATTTCGGCAACTTTCGACCCTTAAACAATATCGACGCACGACCCTGATTCACGTGCCGACAACCCGAGTCGACTCAACCCGAGACCAATACCATAGCGACCGCGCCGTCGTTGCGGTTCTAATACCGCGACTCGCGCGCCGAGGCGATACCCTGATCAAGAGTTATGGGCCAACATTTGGTGCGAGAAAACGCTGCGCGTTGCGAAAACCAAGGAAATCTCTATGATGTGTCACATCAATCACATCAATCCCATCAATCAATCACCCATCAACCCATCACATGTCAAGTACACATCACTCTCTCCCATTTTCCCAAGCAACCACAAAAGTCTTCCTAACCCATACCTTTCTTACACAAAAGACCACAAAAGTCTTCACATCTCATACCTCTCTTACACAAAAAGCCTCATAAGTCAAAGATTTCTTACACAAACATCACTCACCCCATCCATCCATCACTCTCTCTCTCTCCCTTTACATCACTCTCTCTCTTTCTCTCTTTCTCATTCTAAAATTTTCAAGCAACAAAAATTCCAAGAGCCCCATACATATGAAAATTTTCCAACTTTCCTAAGCTCTAAGTGGCCCACCTTCCTACCCCAAAATCTCCCATCTCAACCCTTCATTCTTCATCTTAGCCATTGAAGTTGAAGCTAAGGTGCCAAGGAATCTCTAGGAGCAAGAAGATCGGACGGTGGGGGCCTCTATAGGGCAGTTTTTCTCATTTTTATGATGGGCCAAGTGAGGCCCACCGATCAATGGTGTGGATCTCACTTGGGACCCTAATATGTGGTGGATGGACCACATGGATCATCATGATCATTCCATGATGGGGCCATTCTCCATGGACCCCATCATGATGTTTATTTTCTCTTCAAAGGTCATCTAGGCCGTCCATGTTGGTGGGGAAAGGATCCCCACGTTGATTTTAAATTTCGGTGGTCCCACATGTTTTAAGGCCCACTTGTTGCATTGCTAGGGAGGGCCCATAATGACGGGGTCCCTCCATCACAAGCCGTGTCCCACTCTCCATGTCTCTCTCTCTCTCTCTCTTTTATTTTATTTTATTTTATTTTATTTCATTTTATTGCAATAGGAGGGTGTGGCCCACTTGAATGGATCCCACCTTGATGTAATTTTTATTCAAGTGGGGCCCACCTTGGACATTGAGCCCATGACACCCATCAGTGGTGGCCCACTCCATCAAGGCCCACACTCAAAAAAAAAAAAAATTAACAAAAGACCGTCCAGCGTCTGGGACACTGGACGTTTCAACAGAAAGGGAATAAAGGAAGAAAGAAAAAGAAAAGGGAAATGGTGGGCTGCTCCAACATGGCCCCACCTTGATGTATATTTTTAATCCAAGCCATCCATTTTATTCTCGGGATCGTTTCAGGCGTTGAGCCGAAAAATGAGATCGATCCAATTATCTGGCGGGCCGTGGCATTAAGAATACTAGTATCTTCCTTTAAAACTTAAAAAAATGATTTCTGGGGTCCACCAGAAGCTTGGACCTACCTGAAACTTGTTTTGGACCCCTATTTTTGTGGAAAACATGCAATGGACGGGATAGATTTGTTTAATGTGGGTCCCACCTAGGAAAACAAAATTAAAGGAAATTCATGCATGCGTTTGCTACTTGACGTCCAGAGGTGTCTGGATGTCCAACCAAAAAAAAAAAGAAAGAAAGGAAAAGAAGGGAAATGATGGGCCACTCTTGTAAGCCCCAACTTAATGCATGGATTTAATCCAAGCTTTCCACCATCTTCCTCAGATTAATTTAGGCGTTGAACCAAACCAATCCGGAACTCAGGTGGGCCATACCGTCTAAAATCATGAGGAGACATGCCTGAAACATACAAAAACATTTGGTGGGGCCTACCTGAAATTTGGACGTGGCTGAAACTTGGTTTGAACGCCTAATTTTATGGAACACATGCAATGGATGGGGTAGATCTGGTTAATGTGGGTCGCACCTAGGATAAAAAAAATAATTTTCTTTTTTGGCATGACTTTGTGCCATGAGTCCAGAGACGTCCACGTTAAAAAGGATGGCCGTATTGGCCCACTTGTAGACTCCACCATGATGTATATTTTACATCTATACCGTTCATTTAATAGGTCCCCTTGAATGGTGCGTTGACTCCAAAAATCATCCACAAACTGAACTCAGGTGGGCCATACCATCCAAATCATGTGAAGACATGCCTAAATCATATAAAAACACTTGGTGGGGCCTACCTGAATTTTGAATGTAGCTAAAACTTGGTGTGAACCCTCAAACAGGTGAGACACACGTAATGGACGGGTTGGATTACAAATAAACACTTTGGTGGGCCCTATATGGGACCCACTGTGGTATGTGTGGCTTACCACACCGTACACAACAGTGGGTGGTGACACCCACTGTGATGCAAGTGTTTTACTCACGCCGTCCGTCCACGCCAGTGGACGGTGGCCCCCACTCAGATGTATGTATTGTGTCCACGCCGTCCATCTCGTGGGCCCCTGGCCACGTGACGTTATGAACAGGTTTGGATGGCAATAAACATTACAGTGGGCCCTAGGCCATGTGATTCAATGAACAGTTTGGATGCAAATAAATAGTACAGTGGACCCAGGTTGGGTAGAAAATAAGCATTTCAGTGGGCCCAGGATTGGCTGGAAATAAATGTTATAGTGGGCCCACATGGGAGTCTACCATGATGCATGAGTTTCATCCAAACCGTCCAACCATTTTGAGATCATTTTAAGGCCATTGTTGAGGCCCATCTTAATGTATTTGTGGCCCGCCCACTAAGGCCCACTTTGTTATTTATGGGCCCATGTGTGTAGGCCCAATTGATGTATTTGTGGCCCATTGTTGAGGCCCACCTTGGTATATATAAGGCCTATGTGATTAGGCTCATTTGATGTACATAAAGCTCATATGATTGGGCTCATTTTAATGAATTCTAAGGCCCATGGGTTATAACCCATTGCAAAGGACCTAAGGCCCATTGGTGAGGCTCATTAAGGTGATCCATTTGATGAATGCAAGGCCCATATGATACGGCTCAATTGATGTACTTAAGGCCCAATTGAGTGCAACTAGGTCCATTGCAATGCGTGATCCTTCCATGGCAAATAACGATATTTATAGTAAGTAATGCCTCGGGAACAATGATGGTTAGACGTCCACATTGTAGGTACAATGTTGGTTAAATGTCCGCATTGTAACACTCCCTAAGGCCCACTAATAGGCCCATACTTGTAGTAAGTATGCTGTCTAGGCCCATCTCAGTTATACATAGAGCCCATCTCTATATACATGTTTAGTATAAATCCATGATTCATTATCATACGCATCATATGTATGACTGATATGAGAAGTGACTGATCATAGCATATGCCTTCGGGCGAACTGTTTATGGGCTCCCTGGTAGGTGGAGTTGCCATAGTGCATGGTACACGTAGGATTGTTGCATGACTGGTAGTGTGACTCATGCACTTGCATTTGTATGATTATGATTATTGTATGCCCTAGCGACATCAGGGCCATAGCCTCCACAGATGCATCGTGGGTGGCTGGATTGGATACCAGAAATGTTTGGTTCTAGCATACGGGCGCCATAGATGTCCCTGGGTGAAAACCCCTAAACCCGATGGTACTAGAGGATGACTCTAACGTCGAGACCGAGTGGATACATGAGCGCACGAGGGCCGTATACCAGTAGGTCGCGTCTCCCACTGTGTCGTGGTCGGTTGGAAAGGGGTGTGACCTTACCCGCCTGAGTGAGGGGGCAACTTCTAGGTTGAGTTTGACCAGCTTGAGGAATCGGTCCCCTATCGACGAGCCGGACCCGATATTGGCAGGCGGATAGTGAGGTCTCTTCTGCTCTCCCAGTTGTGTGTTCGGATAGGGACGACAAACTGGCGTAGAGTGTACTAGACCCCGGTGATTATCCAGAATGAGAACTGTACTGATATATGATGAGGATTGGCATGCTTGAGTTGCATCTCGCATCACATGGTCTGGATATGGCCGATCGCATTCATATCTTGCATTGTATAGCCTTGGTACGGCTGATTGCATTCACGTATTCATCAGCATAATTTTGCATTACTCTAACCTTGTATTCTGAACACGCTCGTATTGCGCACACACTTACACCGCCCTCTAAGCTTTCTATAAGCTTATGCACGATTGATGCGTGCAGGTGACGTCAGGACGCAGCCGTAGCGTAGTAGCAGCAGGAGCGTGCAGTCGAGCCTTTGGAGTTTTGTTATTAGCACTATCTTGTATTTCCCTTTATATACCTTGTACTCAAAGTTTTTGATCATAGTGGATATTGTGATGGTGTTCTTGTGGTTATTGTTCGTAGGTTATGCTTTTGGTTATGGTCATTACGGATTAAATGGATAGTAGAAATCCTCCTTGTAGCATCCCAGGATCGGAACCTGGTATATGGGTGTCGGGAGCCGAGAATGGGGTACTACGGAGGCTGTCAGCGCCAGATTCGGTGATCAAAAATTTTGTGAGCCCGGTTTCTGAGTTTGGGGCGTGACATTGCACCGCTCCCCCATCACCTTATCAATACAAGCCTAATGTACTCTCGTTGCTACGGAAGAGTCATCGCCTCCCGTAGACTCAGAATACGCTCGAGATCACTACAAAGGGCTCGTCACCAATCAGTGTATGTCGACAGCTCGAATGTAGTATCCCATACCACCACAATCGGCTCACGAGTCAAATGTGCTCACTGGTCACTATGGGGAGGTTTATGGCCCCAGCGTAAGCCGACAGCTCGACCACGGTGTCCCATACCACCATGCCCAGCTCATGAGTCTTTATGGATCAAGGTACCATGGTTAACAGGGTTTCCAATGGTAAGTTCAGTACCCCAAGTTCAAGCAGTTATGACTCATACATGGTGAACATACAATGGCCAATCGGGTTACTTGACGAGCTCGACTAGTACGAGCGCATCTCAAGCTGAGCGACATGAAGTGCATAAAACACTTCGTGTGGCCTAACCACTGCCGCCTGCCCAAAACACTGTTCGTGTTCATCGACGCGTCCTTCGTGGCAAGTAGAAGCCAACCACGAATTCAATCCATTACCGACTGCCTGAACTAGGTCATAGCCCCAAGCATTTGTATATCAACATCAGTAAGCATATGAGAGTAACAGGAATGAATATAAACAATACAAGCATGTTGTCACATGTTATAACATACAACACAAGCAAATCAAGCAACACATGCATTTCATATATATATAATGAAATCAATACATATAGCTAACATGATGAAAATCATATACATCAGCATATTAATTGAGAATTCAATCTCAAAACTAACTCACAACACCATGTACTCAATACATACTAATACAAACATTTATACAAACACTTTGTCTACACACTTTAGTCTACATAGCATATGTCGACTCAAACTGCGCATTAGGGCGAATCTCTTCGCCAAACAGATCATACACACATTCCTAATATCACAACATGACAAATAGTCATGACAATTATTTCAGCAAAATATGGACGTAAACAGTATTTCTTACAAATACCTAAAATACCCTAAATCTCATATTTCCCGTACGTAGTCGAAACAGAAAACGGACAGCATGTTCTACATGTCAAACGACGTTCTCTTCGATAATCTACTATTAAACGACATTAAAATTTTTGAAATCAGTCAATCAAAGCGTTTAAAATCCTTACTTTTCGCCTTAGACGTGTATCGATTCGAACAGAATTTCTACGCTTCGTCAACGGCGTAACGGCGACCTAATGCACACGATACATAAGCTACATCGCTAAAGTATCACAGGAATCCCTAAAACAGCAAGTGGTTAGAGTTTTTCTTACCTAGAAGTGCGTTAGATTCACCGAAAAAATGATTTGAATGCAGTGATTAATCACGGGTAGCAGCTGTAGCAAGTGGCGGGAAAACTCTCCCACACCCCTCTCACAATCTCTTACTTTCTCTCTCTCTCTCTCTCTCTCTCTCTCTCTCTCTCTCTCTATTTAGGGTTTTAAGCAAATTCGGATGGGAGAGATATGCGAGGGTTTAAGGCCCTTATATAACCTAAAATCTAACCTAAATAGACTTGGGACAAATGTATACTTAAGTTATAACCAAATCGAGACTTTTTCGATCCAAAAGGGTGTTTCGGGAGGTCTCCTAGCCGAACGCGATCAGACTTAAGCTCATGGTCACTGGATGTTGTTCACACCAAGTTTTCAGACCGGTATAGTTCCCAGATCGTACGTGGCGGATCAGTTTCAGTTCAGCGGTCACGGAGGCTTGATCGAGAATTTCGAGTACACTGACCTGAGTGAGAATTGTTTCCTAATCTGAGGGTGTATTTGGGTCAGATTCCGACGGTCTGAATGCTTATACTGATCCGGCAAACGAAATGTGACAGATTCATTTAAATCACATTTAGATTTTTATGAATTTCACTCTTTCTCACTCTCTTCACTCCAGGCTCAATGAAATAGCCTCAGAGCATCGGTTGGGCTTGATTTTCGAAACGATTATCAAGTCCAGCCAAGCGGTCATAACGGTCTAAGATTGTAGACATCGGACTTTCGACGCGCGGTCTAAATCAAATATGAAGTTTCAAAGGGTTCCTGAGAGCAAACGGGTTTAGAATTTGATCCAAGGTTTCAGGGTATTATAGCGTCATTGATTCTACAAGGTTTGGATCTTGCAGAACGTATTTAAAGCGATCAGGGACAATTTCACAGCTACTCTAACGTATCACTAGTTAACTTACGCTTATTTCCTAAAGGAATTAATCCTAAGTGATTTCTGATCGACTTGGTACTCGAGTCTTTGTACGAATTTTTCCGAGGCGTTACACCATGTTACCCTACCTCTAATGTGGACAGTCCACCACATGAGGCCTCCTTTGATATGGACAGTGAGACAACATCCTTTGACATATACTGTCAGAGAGAAGTTGAAATGTCACATGTTAAAAAGTTCAAAAAATTGCTTACTAAGATAAGTAGCTTTTGACACGGAAGTTATTACTTTTACATTTATGCTTACCAAACTAACTTAAGTAGAAAAATAACTTAATTACTTATCATAAGTTAAAAAGATAAGCTACTTATTTCACAAGTAGCAGATCTTAGTTTCTACTTATTAAGAAGTTAAGTATGTTTGGCAAACAATATACTTATTTGCTTCTACTCTCTTTCATCTCCCCAATGTCTCTCTTTGGCAACTTATAAAAAGTAGAAAGCTAAAAAAATTAGATGAAGTGATCACGTACATTTAAGTAAAAAAGTTACTAATAACTAATTATAAGCCAAACTTATCTGAAATAAGTCACTGATTTTACTTATAACTAATTATAAGCCAAACTTATCTGAAATAAGTCACTGATCAACTGCTATAAGTACAAAAAGTAACTTAATTCGTGGTATCCAAATAGGCTGTTCATCTATTCCCATAATATAATTAGGATGAAAGAAAAACCCAGAATCATCTTGATCAAAAACTTTTGTAGGAAAAGTCATCCGGTTCAATCCCTTACCTTCAAATAAAAAGGTACTATCATGTGTCCCCAGTTATCCTTTTTATCATTTTAGGTCATGAATGGGGATCAGGACGATGGAGGAGATCCAAACTTTTAAGTGGTCTGCACAGGTTAGAAATAGTGGGAATGGAAATGCCCATCATTGAAACCATACATGTGGTGTTGCTTATATGGACACGCTTTGGCTAGGGACCCCAACATCAGCCATTTGTCTAGTGTCAAAGGTCCATGGGCTCCACCATGCTGTATGTGTTTTATTTGCACCATTCATCCATTTTCCAGCTTATTTTTGATCATGAGCTTAAAAATAAGGCAAAATCAAATCTCAGGTGGACCACTCCATAGGAAAATAATGTTGATTAAAGGTGCCCACCATTAAAAGCTTCCTAGAATCCACTGTAATATTTATTTGCCATTGAACTTGGTGATAAGATCGTGCTAACCTGTATGAAGGGAAAACACAAATATCAGCTTCATCCAAAACTAATGTGGCTATCAAAATTTTTTCAACGATAAGCATTCAATCCCCACTATTTCCTAGTGTGTGGTCCACTTGAGCTTTGGATCTGCTTATTTTTAGGTTCACAACCTAAAAAAAAGCTGGGAAAATGAATGGATTGCTTACATAAACACATATGCTATGATGAGGCCCACGGAGCTTTGACACCTGCTAGCTAGTTGGCTTGGGGTCACTAGCCCGTTCAAAAACTGATTCCCACTTGGACGGAGGGAAATCACAAATATGATCCTTATTTGAAATGCTTATTGCCAGGTGGGTATTTATTGGGGCAGTTTGCCTACTGACATTGTTATCGGTGACTTGATGTTCCATAGTGCTTTGTGGGCCTACCATGATGTATGTGTTTTACCCACACCTTCTATCCATTTTGACAATTCATTTTAGGGTATGAGTCAAAAAATGAAGGATGTCAAAATCTCAGTTGACCACACCACAGGAAACTATGGTGATTGAACATGCACCATGATGTATGGTTTACCCATAGAGTGCCGAGGAAATGCAGGGGCAAATCTTAAATTCAAATCAGATGACTGTAAGCAAACTCAAACAACAAATGCAAATGTATGAATTTTATGTGAAAAAAAAAACTATGGCATAAAGCGATGAGCAATCAATATGAAAGTGAAAAGTATGAGAGATGAATGTATTTACAATTAAGAAAATTTTCATTTTTTCCTCTCCGAACCTTAAAAACAACTTAGCCTTGATTGGAATAATCTAATTTTATATATATATATATATATATATATATATATATATATATATATATATATGGAATATGTAATGATCCATACAATTACACAAAATCATATGCGCCATCAATTTAAGCATTGATTGATTGAGTAAATCCTCAATTGAATGAGCAAACCTTTAATCAATTGAGTTCCCATGTTTGATCAATAAAACACGTTCAAAATTGTCCAAAGAATTTATATGAATATTTTGAATTGTCTATGGATTGAACTTGTCAAGATGTCTTCAATTTATTTGGAACAGGAAGTTTGATTGATTGAACCCCTGGCTAGCTCAATTGATTGAAATATCCCATTTTTATTCAGTTCGTTCTCTAGATAACTTAGGCCATGTTCGATTGATCGAAGGCTTGTTTGGGGGGATTAGAAGGGATTAGGTAGGATGGGATTCATCTGGTCCAGTGCCAATTTCAGTCTATGTTTGGAAAGAATGGAAGAGCTTGGAATTAGATTAGATAGAATTGCATTGGATCCTGTGCCAATTTCACTCAATGTTAGCAAGTTGTTTAGGTCCCACCATGATGTGTGGGCTATATCCACACCATCTACCCATTTTTCAAGATTATTTTAGAGCATGAGCCAAAAAATCAGGTAAATCTAAAGCTCAAGTGGACCCCACCATAGAAAGCAACGGGGATTGAATACTTCATTGGGGCCACATAAGTTTTGGATCTATCTCATTTTTAGGCCCATGCAATAAAATGAGGTTACAAAACAATTAAACAATTTAGATATATCATGTGTGTTATTCTCAATAATTTCAAATGATAGTGGGTTTATCCATTCAATGTACCAGCAGATTACCAACAAAGCATGCTATTAATCTTATCCCATGGCAACATGGGACAATGCCTGCCACGGGTAATAATTATGATTTTTGAATCCACCTAATCTCTTCTAATCCCACCGCCCAAACACAACCTGAATGTGGGAGCTTAATCGATGGAGAATTACTTAATTGATGTGGATCAATCAAAATTTAAATCAATGGTACATGCAAATTTATAGAATTGCATGATTAATTTATTATTTTAATTGTTTTATTGTTAAATATAAGTGTAATGCACTCTTCCACATGAAAATTCATATATTTTTAATAATAATTCTTAATTTCCTTGTGGTGGCCCCAAATCCATCAGTAGCTATATATTGGCATTGTTACAGAGCAATCAGTAGATGCTAGTCCACGTGAAATCCATGTCCATAAATGTTACGTTCCTGCTGGGGCAGACGTCCCTTAATGATACGGTGGTTGAAGATAGTTGACATGACATAAATCAAGGTGGGCTCACGGACGAGACTTGACACGACATAAATCATGGTGGCTCACGTAGCTTTCGTTTACACTACAGTACACTCATATAACAGGACGCGGATTTACCCTTTCAACACCGAGTTCCTGCGCAAGGACTCTGGTCGGGGCTTACTGCCGTGTTTGTGAAATAAAATCCGTCCATCCGTTTTTCAACCTCGTTTTAAGGCATGCTTCCAAAATTGTGAAGGATCCAAAACTCAAGTGGGCATAGGAGATGAAATAGCGTGGAAAAAAATTACTACCATTGAAACCTTCCTGGGCACCACCTTGCTATTTATATGCCATCTCAACCGTTTATAAAGCCATTTTCACTCAGCTAAAATGAAAACATTAAAAAAATTAGGCCTTTATGAAACTTTTATGACCATATAAATGTTTCAATGGTGGTAACTAAATGTCCACTGTTTCCTCTCGTGTGGCCCACATGAGCCTTGGATCCTCCTCGTTTTTAGTTTCGCTTCATAAAATGAGCTTTAAATACGGATTAAAGGGTTGGATTTCTCGCAAACATCTAAGTGAGCCCCACACAGAATCCTTGGGCAATACCTTTATGGGAAGCCGCGTCCATGTAACCAGGGTTAACGTAAAGTTGCATCCTGTCAGTATAGGTCCCTGGTGGGTTGGCTGACAGTGAAGTGTGAACCGACGGTGGGGTGCACTGACAAGCTAACAAAAAAATGAAAAAAAAAAAAAAAAAATGAAAAGAAAAGTAGCATCCTGCCAAAACACCTACACGCGCGTTTCATTACTTGAGTTTTTGCATCTTCAAACAACGCGTGTGAATTGCGACCCCGGATGCAGCTCGGTTGGTGAGACCTTGACTACTTATGCTCTGTATATCCACACGGTCCATCTATTTTGCAAGCTTATTTAGGAGGTCACAAAAATGAAGCAGATGCAAATCTCACCGGACCACATGAAACAGTGGTCATTGAACACCCACCGTTAATAACTTATTAAGCCCAACCTGATAACAAGGTCGAGACCTGGATGAAGAGAAAACACAAATGGCATCTTGATCCAAAACTTGTATGCCCCATGAAGCTTTTAATGGTGGGAATTCAATCCATACGCTATGGTTCACCTGGGATTTGTATCTGCCTTATTTTTGGGACCATGCCATAAATAAACTGGCCAAATGGATGCAAACATTGAGATGAGCGTCAAACCCACCTTGCAGCCACAGGTAATCACCATCCGTCCAGAAGAAGTCATTGGTCTAATTGCATGGTGTAAAATAAAGCATAGACCTACTGATGAAATTGTACCTGGAGACCAGGTCACGAGGGATACCCCGGGTGACCAGACTCTCTGTGTCTACCGTATTCTAGGTGTTTTATTTACGGTCCATCAGGTAGGCTAGTTTTAGGGCATGACCCTAACAATGAGTTAGATCCAAACTCAAGTGGACCGTGCCATGTGAAAGTATATAATGATGTCGACTGTGGAAACCTTCACTACATGAAAAATAACAAAATTTGAAGGCCTAAAGCTATCGAATTTTTAAAAAATTCATCAGGAATAAGCATCGAAAATGACAGTTAAAAATTTTGAAAGTCAAAAATCCAATTTGATGCCCCGGGTCATCATTTTGTGGCCCAATTTCGATGGCTTGAGATTGACAAGAAATACAATCGATGGTCCAAGGCCGTTGATTTTCTGGGACTCATTTCAAAATTCGACAGGCTTGGGCCGTCGAATGAGGATGCCAGAAATGATGTTAGCGGGTATAGAATTCGAGTCTTAGCTGGTCGAATAAATATTCGATGGCCCTGGGCTGTCATTTTGCATCTCGGTTTGATGGCCTTAGTGCAAGGCCCTTTGATTATCTTGGATTCATTTAAAAATTTGATAGCCTTGGGCCATCGAATGAGGATGTTGAAAATGGTGGTAGAGGGGATAGAATTT
This sequence comes from Magnolia kwangsiensis, assembly GCA_037074715.1. Classification (NCBI taxonomy): domain Eukaryota; kingdom Viridiplantae; phylum Streptophyta; class Magnoliopsida; order Magnoliales; family Magnoliaceae; genus Magnolia; species Magnolia kwangsiensis. The sequence continues at coordinate 49,904,875 of CM073574.1, read as the reverse complement.
GACGGTGCTAACTGGTTAAATAAACATTCGAGGGCCTCGAGTCGTCATTAAAGAACTCAATTTCAGTGGCTTAGGGTTGACGAGAAATACAATCAACGGTCCAAAGCCATCAACTTTCTGGGATTCATTCCAAATTTGGACGGGCCAAGGCCATTGAATATAAGTAGCTTTTTAGCATAACTAGTGCGTAAGAAGTTTTTTGGTAGTTATAAATGGCTTGCAGTATAAAATAAAACATGATATATTTCACGGTGGATTAATTGTTTATATCAATTATATAAAGTATTCAAGATATTTATAGTTTCTTAAAAAGGGAAAGAAAGTGGCATGTATTTGAACCACTTAAGAACCCATTAAAGATATGAATTTTCTTCTTTTTATTTACATTACAAGGTGGTGCCACCACGGTGTATGTTGGTAAGAGTAGCACCTGTACACCTTAGATAGCAGGGTGAATAACCAGCACGAAGGTATACTAGTTTATACTGAAAGTTTATTACTATTATTTTTAAAACCGGACTCTTTATAAACAATGAAAGAGTTGCCTATATACTTATCCTCGTGATAAGATCAGATCATTATAGTCCACCTCTCTTTTACTAGATGTGCTTGTAGGGTTTTTAGTTGCTAATTCAAAGTTATTCATAGTCAAGGGCAAAGTTACTGGCGATCATCTTCTACTGAAGGAACAGATGAGAGTATTGCTTGTTGGTGGGCTGTCTGGCTCATCGTCAGGTATTGAATCGAGTGGAAAACTTTAATAGAAGATCCAAATATCAACGTTGGAACTCTTCCGCTCGAAATAATGTCCAACAATGAACTAGATGGCCCACCAACAAGCACCATATCCATTTCTTTACTGAAAGATGATTATTGTCATCTACCGCATTTCCACCTTCACCATCAACTTCGTGCTTAACTGTAATCAGTTTTGAATCAAAAGCTGAAAATCCATAATGCGTGTTTGGTAAAAGTAAAAACACAAATCCAAACATATCCAATCCATTCACAAAAAATTCATAAATCCATTCAAATTCAAGTATGCATTCCCAATTTACAGTGTAAAATATATACACACACACACATACAAACATCAACTAACAAGCATTAAAAGATAATTTTAAAAAATATCAACCCCTCAACACTTCAGTCATAGCCCGAGGCCACCTAATAATTTCTCCTACATTAACATCTACAAACGTTATTCATTAGGTTGAATCTTGTCTTGCAGCTCAGTATTGCGGTTGAAGATCTCATTGATGCAGGCCAACATGAACTAGTGTTTTAATAGTAGAAGTCTTAAGAGTGCCAAAAAATTTAATAAGAACTTATTACCTGGCTCTCTGGGAGGGGGGATGCTGTTACCATGCCTGCTTGCCTATCAGGAGTAGATTATTTGGTTCTTACCTATTAACAATTAATGAAATTAAAATTCACTCTGACTAGTAAAAATGTGAGTATTCCAACAATTAATACCCAGAAAAATATAACTAATTAAAATTCATACTCGAGAAGATCTCGCAGTTAGTATAATAGAAAACTCTGAGGATGACTGCCTCGTTGAAACCATTTCCATTGCCATCTTCTACACTTGTTAAGTCACATTGAAAAATTGAATCTCTACCATTTCTAGTTGACCTCAGAGAGAAGCTGTATGATGCAATCTAGTCATTGTGATACCCTCTCCCATACCCCTTACCCATCCTTTTCAAAAATTTCCCAAAACCACTGCAACAATATCATGCTTTAAATGCCTTTCTCCAAACAAGGGATCATCCATCATAATGGCTTTTATTTGTGCTTGAAAAAATCATTAAAAATGAAAAAGTTCGATAACTATACAAGGATTTAAATTAAATAAATTTATGACCACTCACAATGATTGCATTTGCCTCGGGCATCAAAGAGTGACCGTCTGGCCTAGTATGACTGTCGATGTATAGTTCAGTTGTCACACCCCAAACTCAGAAATAGGGCTTACAAAATTTTCGATTGCCGAATCTAGTGCTGACAGTCTCCGTAGTATCCCACTCTCGGCTCCTAGCGCATATACGACAGTTTCCAATCCTGGGATCGTATAAGGAGGATGTTCAATATAAATTTGTCTCGTAAGAAGCATAACCACAAGTATACCAAAATCACAAGAACAACATCATCACTACATATCCACTAATATAATCATTTGAGTACAATACTGGAAGGAAAAAATATATGCATATAATGAAATCTTCATAAGGCTCGGCGGCACGCTCTTGCTCCTGCTCAGCTACGACTACGCCCTAATGTCACCTACATGCATCTATTGTACATAATCTTATAGAAAGCTTAGAGGGTGGTGTAAGTGTGTGAGCAGTGTATGCGTGCACAGAATGTAATATCAGATTAAACGGAAATACTAGTAAGTCCACAAACCATACGATATCAGAGTAAACAGAAATATTGACAAGTCTATAAAAATATCATCAACCTTATCTAGGATATGCGATGAAAAGACATAGCAAGCCAATGTCATATATTGAGAAAGTAATGTAGGTTAGTTATGCAATGCGGAGACATAATGAGTCAAATATCAGATATCGATGATGCAATACCATATGTAATTCTAAAGAGCTACGAATACCATCAGCCTCATCTAAGTCATATGAATGCAGAAACATAGAAATCCAAAATACCGTATGCCGAGGATGTAATGTAATATGCAATATATGGTGCGAATGAAATGACCAAGCTGTAGTGTGAAGTCAGGATGATAGAATGTGATATCGCAGGCTATGAGGCCTATCATAAAGGACTTCTATCTAAACCAGTTTCATAACTAAATTTAGATGGATAGACTCAATGTGGTAAGTTCTTGATCTCAGGTTAGTCGCGCGCCCTAACCAAAATCCTGGCCATTGTGAAAGTTCATATAACAATTAGTTGCGCACCACTAGCTTGAGTGGATAGTGAATGAATGAATGAATGAGTATAATGTCGAGTATATAACTCCTGCCCAATCAGTTCACAAATCAATACTGTACATATATGAGATTATCACCAGGATTTAATACACTTCAAGCTGGCTACTGCCTTGGTCGGCCGCGCGGCCTAGCGAGTGGAAAAGACTTCAATACCCACTTGCCAGTAGTATACCAATACCTACCCGGCTAGTCGATAACGGACCCATTTGGAAGCTGGTCAAACTCAGCCTAACTTACACCCCCCTCACTTGGGCGAATAAGGCCACGTCCCCTCCCAACTGACCACGACACAGTGAGAGACGCGGTCTACTAGTATTCGACACTTGGGCACTCATGTATCTATTCGGTTTAGGCATTGGGGTGTCTCCTGGCCACGAATGTTTAGTGACATTTATCCACGGACATCCAAAGTACCCAGATGCTCGAACCAAACATTTTCGGTGTCCTATCTAGCAATCCACGACATGCCTATAGAGTTTACGATCCTGATGTCGTTAGTGTGTACAGTAATCACAACACACAATGCAAGATGCATGAGTCTTACAGTCCAGTCATGCATCAATCCTGCATATATCATGCACTCATATAAGATAATCTCTTCCTATCAGGGAGTCTCATAACAACTTGTCCATTGACATATGCAATGGTCAACCACATCTTATAATAAACATGTAGATGATGCATATAAGCATGTACATGATGTTATGCTGCCACATACTCATAATCGGTATCGACAATCGGCACCGATAATCGGCTTCGATAATTAACCTATACAATTGGCCTGATAATTGGCCTTGACAATTGGTCTCGGCAATCGAAATCGGCCTCGATAATCGAATCGGCTTCGATAATTGGAATCGACCTCGACAATTAGAATCGACCTCGATAATCGGAATCAACCTTGACAATCGGCCTTGATGAAAATGGGCCTAACAAGGCCTAAGGGAAGGTCACAATGTGGATATTCAACCATCATTGCCCATTAATGTGGACATTTAACCAACATGGCTCCCAAGGAGTGGCCCACATCGAGCCAAACGTAAAGTGGGCCCATGACCTCACACAAGGGCCCAATATACATCACCATGAGCCTCACTCCAGGGCCTAGTACACATCACGATGGGCCTCGCTCATGGGCCACATATACATCACAATGGGCCTCAGCACATGGGTCATGAATGCATCACATCAGGCCTCATTCATGGGCTGCATATACATCACAATGGGCCTTATCATATGGGTCAAAAATATATCACAGTGGTCCTCAACGCATGGGACGAAAATATATCACAATGGGTCGTTCATACGGGCCTAATATACACAATGGGTTGCAAATATATCACATTGGGCTATATATACATTAGAATGGGCCTCTCACATGGGCTTAATACACATCACAACGAGCCTCTCACATGATCCTCAAATATATAACAGTGAGCCGTATCAATGGGCCGCACTAATGGGCCTCATATGCATCAAGTGGGATGTATCAATGGGCCACACCAATGGGCCTTAAAAACATCAAATCGGGCCACATCATATGGGTCTCATATACAACATATCAGGCTGCATCACATCAGCCTAATACACATCACTATGGGCTGCTTACACGGGCCTAACAAACATCACTATGGACCGCATCAATGAGCCGCACAATGGGCCTTATATAAGCACATTGGGCCTCATGTCTGGGCTGCATATATATCAAGTGGGCCGCATTACATAGGCCACACATGCATCACAATGAGCCTTATGAACATAGGTCAGTAATACATCACAATGGGCCGCAACCATGGGTCCCTCATACATCTCAAATACATCACATTGGGCCATATCTCATGGGCTTCAAGTATATCACAGTGGGCCACAACCCATTGGTCTCAATACGCGACAGGTAGGCCCCATCTCATGGGCCTTAAATATACAACAGGTGGGCCTTCCACATGGGCCATAAATATATCACATCGGGACTCATCAATGGCTACAATTACATCACAACGGGCCCCATACAATCACAATGGATCACATACAATCTCAATTGGCCACATACAATCACAATGGATCACATACAATTGCAATTAGGCACATACAATTACAATGGGCTGCAACCCATGGGCTTCAAATAGATCAAATGGGCTGCATCACATGGGCCTCATATACATCAAGTGGGCCATATCAATGCACCTTATATACATCAAGTGGGTTGCAACAATGGACCATAACTCATTTTAGAGATCATTCCAGAGCATTTCTGAAAGAATGAATCATACCAAAAGATCATATGGACCATACCACAAATAGCAGTGTAGATAATGATTTACACTGTTATAAAAATTTCAGGGCCCATCGTCACATTTATTTTCCATCCAGTCTGTTAGTGAGGTCATAAAGACTTGGTTGGGAGGAAAAAAAAATATTAGTTTGATCCAAGACTACTGTTGTCCAAAAAGGACTTCAATGGTAGGCGTTCATCTCTCCACTATTTTCTGTGGTGTAGTCCACCTGATAGATCTGCCTCATTTTTAGTCTTAGGCCTAAGATGAGCTTGCCAATTGGATGGACAATTTGGATGCAACACATACATTAAGGAGGGCCCCACGTGTTGGGTGCACATGTCACCAAGGTGGGCTCCGCTGGTGTACGGTACACCAGCCAATCCAATCCCTAGACAGGTGGGTCCCACATGGGGCCCACCATAATGTTTATTTCCTATCCAATCTGTTGATAAGGTCACACAGACCTAAATAAGATAAAAACAATTCCATATTTATCTAAAACTTCCGCGACCCACAGAAGCTTCAATGGTAGACATTCAATCCACCACTGTTCCCTGTAGTGTGGACCACCTGGGCTCTGTGTACAGCTGATTTTTGGGGTGCCCCACTATTTAAAGGGGCCCCATCAAATGCACGGTATCGATGTTCAACATACATCACGATGGGGCCTGCAAATAGGACCCACGGTCCCTACCTTTACGTTAAGTAGCAGGACGCTGCTGCAACGTCCTTTAGACGGTAGCAGCAGCAGGGTCTGCTGTATATATATATATATATATATATATATATATATATATATATATATATATATATATATATATATATATATATATATATATATATATATATATATAGTTAAATTTTTTTTTTCTTACAGATTTTCCTAAATGGGGCTCATATCAGGAGGATCCAGTCCATCCGTTGGATTCCTGAGCTCGAGACAGGCCTAACAAGCCCAATATATAATATGTTTTGAAGCACAGAAACATCGCAGCAGTCCCTAATAGTTTATCACTATTAAAATAATGCTTTTGATGGTATGACCTACCAGAGATTTGGATTAGTTCCACTTTTCGGCTCAACGCCTAAAATGAGCTAGGAAATTGGATGGATGGTGTGGATCAGATATACACATCAAAGTGGGGTCTACATGAGTGGCCCACCCAAAATTCCAGGATCAAGCTGATAATTTCGTCTCTCATTTAATGTACAGGCCTATGGCCTCTTTGATCTGGATGGATGTTGTGGATATATACATCTATGTAGGGCCCACCACCGTCCAAGGTCTGGACGGTGGATTGCATGGATGAAAGACACCCTTCAGGTGGGTCCACATGTGTGGGACCCACCAGCTTTAGATAAAGCTTATATTCGTGCCTACGTGCAGGCCTACCCAGATGGACAGGCGTTGGACAGTCTAGCAAAGTGGGCGCCATGGAGGCCTGGCATGGATAAAATACATACATTACAATGGGGTTTATGGATGGCCTGGATGTGCTGTACACATCAGGTGGGCCATCATTTATCATCACCATAAAAAATGAAATGAGAAGATGGGAGAGAGAACGGCGTGATGGAGGGACCACGCCACTATAGGCCCCTCTAAGATCTATAACATACATCAAGATGGGTCCTATGCAAATGAAAATTAAAGATCAAAGAAAGAAAGGATGGATCCAATCATATACAAGCACCCACTTTTGATCTTTTCTTACTTCTTCCACCAATGGGTTCAAGAGCTCTAAGGAAAGAGTTTCAACAGTGGAGATGAAGCTTGGATGGTGGGATTGAGTGGTATGAAGGTGGGCCACACTAGCTTTTTTCTTAGAAAGCTTGGACGTTGGGCTCTCATGGGGTTGCTTGCTTGAAAATGGAGAAATGAGAGAGAGAGAGAGAGAGTGAGTGATGTAAGGAGGGAGGGATGGGTGTGTAAGAAGAGGGATGGGTTGGGTTGAATTTTGAGTGAGAGAGGGATGGGTGGAGAGAGAGAGAGAGTTGACTTTGGGTAAGGTGATGTACGAAAGAGATGGGTTGGGTTGCTTGTACTTGATTGATTAATTGATTGACGGATTGGTGTGACGTTAGGTAGAGATTCTCTCAGAATTCGCTCATACGGCAAGTTCCTTGAAATGAACCCGGGCCCACATCTCCTGGCCCGAGTATTGCCTCGACGCGTAATACACGGCGTCGGAATTGCGGCAACGATGCGGTCATAAGAATACAAGTTTCGAGTCGAACCGACTTTGATAAATGGGATAGGACTCAGGATCGCATGTAAATGCCGATAACAGATCGCGGGTCACCGAAATTCGACCGGGAGGATTGCGAAAGCCTACGGAACCGGGAGGATTGCGAAAGCCTACGGAATAGTATGGGCTAGAATACGGGTCTTACATCAGTCTTAGTGATCAAACTACTATTTGTCTTGTGCTTTTTCTGTATAATAAAAAATAAACATATAAGCATAATTTTTAAATAAAGTATATATAAAAAATTAATAATTAATGTGGGTTAAATTTTTTCTAACTCTTGGCTATAATCACTACACCCTTCCTCCTATGGTGTTTGGGGTTTTCATCATATTGCGAAGTTTCTTCAAATTCACACTCTTCTCTTGAGAGTCATGCATTAATCTCAAGTTAACGAATTTATCTCAGTCTTCTTGTGTAATATTATGAAAATTTATACACATGAGTATGTACATGAGTGCTTACTCACATGTCTCAGTCTTCTTAGACCCACTTATATATTGTTATCTCTCAAATCTGGTCAATCTTGTTCTACCTCTTGCGAGCTGCCGAGTACCTGTAGATTAATGGAGAATAAGGGACTCTAGGGGTTCTAGTTATGGCTGGGGACCCTCCAATGACTAAGTTAGGTATATGGACCCACATTAGGTGTAGTAGAATCGGGATAGTTGTGTGTACCTTCTCTTTGAAGAGGGCGATATATTGATAGGCGTCCTTAGGCAACTTCTATATTTAAGTAGATCTGTAAGATATATTAGAGGGGCTCATATTGGAATCAGAATCTATTCTCGAGTATTTCTCCGATTATGCCTCAGTTAGCGTGATCTTCGGTTGAGATTTTGATGGGCAGTCTCGCCCATATATGGTGTAGGATTCTTTTTGGATGTTTTTGGTTCTGAGATTGAGGTGGGCATCCGAGCTCAAGATCGTCGTCCAAGGTCGAGGTCATTGTCTGAAGTCAAGGTCGAGGTTGGTGATTGTAGTCGAGATCTAGGTATATCGATGAGTCATGCTTCCAAACCGGTTTAACTATTTCAACTTGGTCATTGAGTGTTCTTGCTCAACTCATCTTCTCTAGCCTCTTGGTAGTTCAAAGAGTCTGTTCTGATTATATTTTTGCCACATGTCTCATATGTCAGGTCAATTCAATTTTACCCATAACAGTTGTCCCTTACTTCCAAACTTCATACTCATGATTTCGGGAAGTAAGCAGATTTGAATTGATATATGGTGAGAAGTTCTGATCTCCTAATTGGAGATGGTTGGTTCATTCCATGAGTTTTCCTTGATTTTATCGACTGGTAGTTAATGCGGGAATTTGAAAGAGACGGTGCATGTTGTGATGATCGAGTAGGATATTATGATAGTGGTTTTGTATGAGGAGACATGTACAGAGTGGTGAACGCTATTTTGCCTTCGGACGACTCATAGGCGGACCCTTGCCCTTACTTCATTAATGTGGGTCCTGAGCGAACCTCGTATTGCCATGTGGAGGAGATCATGCGTTAAGACGTCTTTGCACGTCTTCACAATTAGTGCTGGCATTAAATGTCTTTCTTTCGGCATTCTTATAAATAGGAGTTTTCCTTCATTTTGTCGTTCACTAGTTCTGCGGAGTCTGAGCTGTGCTGACCTCTTTTCTTTTTTTCCTTCTTCTCCGTTTGTTGAGTGGGTAGTCCAGTCACTTAGCTTTTATTAGTACGTTCCCTGATGTACTTCTTTCTTTCATTTGTCTTCTTTTTTCCTTTACTACAATGTCTTCGGAGGGTTCGCGGGGGGGGGGGGGGGGGGGGGTTGTGTCATGGGCCTTCCACGGGGAGTCCATTCATGATAACATGGATTCCTAGCTAAACACATCATCGAGCGGACCATCTTGGGTGATGACAACTTGGGATGAGGAAGTTCTGCCACCTCATACAAAGGTAGCTTCTTCATCTTCTTAGGGACTGACTTCATCATTAAGTCCCTTCACTTTGAAGCTCCAGTTTAGGGATTTGGTTGCCCTTTGGTCAGAATTCCAGATTCTTGACTCGATGGGACTATAGAACTTCCAGGCCATCCTCTCAAAGGGGAGGTAGCCCTTTATCATATTATCTTTTCCTGCAGCTTACTACTGCTTCTCTACCCATTGGTGAGGGAGGTAGTGCACCACCCGAGGCTTACCCCCAGGACAACTTAACTCTAACATGTGGCGAGTTGTCTTTGGGTGCTATATTTTGTGGCACCAACTTGGTCATGCTGAGCTGACTGTGGACAAGCTCTTGCACTCGTATTGGGCCAAGAGTAGTCCGGGTTCTCTTGGCTGGTACTATTTTTCTTCATGGCCTAGTAAAGGTCAGGTCCTTATTACCAATAACCCCTCCTCCAATAAGGCTTGGAAGGATATGTGGGTTTTTTTTACTTCTGAAGAGTGGGAGGCCCTAGCGGTGGAGCTGGGTAGGTTACGGTTTCAGGTCTCCACCAAGTTTGCCACCCCAGATCGAAACTCAAGCTGTAGCTTTTGGTCATTTGTAGTTTGTTCTACCCTTTTTGTTAGATTTTTGGTTGACCGGTTATGTCTTCTTATAGCTCTGATTCGGCGTCAACCACAACTTACTCCGATCTAACTCAGCCAAGTTAAGATCTCCTGGGATTGTAGATTGGGTTAGAGGGATTGGAGGAAGTTAATCACTCCGACACTCTTGAAGCAGGTTGACTTATAAGCAGTGAGGTTGGCAGGTATGTTGGTTTATGTGGATTGTTCAAAGTTTGTCAGTTTCTTTCTATTTTCTGACCATTGTGCTTATCATTTTTATAGGGATGGTAGATCGCCCTCGGTTGAAGAGGTTGAAGCTTCTCTTAACAACAAAGATGGAGCAGCTGAGGAGGGCTGTTAGGAAAGATACTCCCTTATCCTCAATCCAATAAGCTCCTAGGGTCGAGGCTTCAGAGATCAGCACTGGCAAGTTGGAGCCTACTCTCGAGGTTCTTCCCTTGGTCAAACAGATAGAGTCAGTGGAGGCGGCCATAGAAGGAGAAACTGGGGTGCTCCAGGAAGCTACCTCAGATGGTTTAACATGGGGCGCTCCTTCGAATTCAGCTTCGAGGGAGGTTGTCAAAATTGAGTTGTCCCTGGCTCGTGCCTAGGAGGAACGGGTAGAGGCTGCTGCAGTTGTGGAGTCAGAGATAGTTGTAGGGAGTACCTAGGGACACTAGGCTCCTGAGGGTGATGTGGTGTCAGGGTCAATAGCTCCTTCACCCCTCCCTTGTTACATGGTAGTGTTGGCTCATTGGAACACCTGTCACGTGACTGAGGAGGAGGTCGCTCAATGCTCTCCCTGCAGCCTAAACCCCTACTAGGCGGGGTGATGTCGATGTTGATCAAGTTAATGATGTCAATCCCTTTTATTTTTATATATGCTCTCTCTCTTTTTTGTTGGATGACTTCTGTTGTCTTCTTTTTTTATTTGTAGGGTGCCACCAGGGTTCTCGTCTCCCATCATACTTTCCTTAAGCTGAGACTCCTTCGAGAAGGAAGCTCGGAGGCTCAAGTCTGTTAGGGCCGAGATCTAGGCCAAGTTTGTAGAGTTGACAATGGCTGCGGAGGCCAGGGCAGCGACCCATGCCGAGGTCGAGGCCTTGCATGAGGCCTTGAGAGTTGCCGAAGAGATAAAGCCACCAACACTGCTCTGTTGGTCGTGGAGTAGCGGGAGAAGGCTAAGCTGGTGGCCCGAGTGGTGGAAGTGGAGTCTCACCTTACTGAGGTGGAGGGTCGAGCAATCGATGTAGATGCTAGGCTGGTGGGGGTCGAGGCCTCGATCCTGGTGATGGAAGTAGCAACTGTGGAAGTGTTCAAGGCTTCTAAGGAGCGCACGACCGAGCTGGAAGAGATCTTCAACCTTGGCTTCCAGCGGTGCCGGGAAGACGTTCAACATAAATATCCAGACCTAGACTTTCGTTGCCTAGATAATGATGCTCTTAAAGACACTGTTGCTGTTGTTGAGATCGAGGAGCCTCCTCAAGGATATATCTCCCTTGTAAATTTTTTGTACATTTTCATGAAGTGAAAGTATATTTTTTGTTGATCCATCTCGTGCTTCTATTGTGTGATTAGTTAATACGGTAGTTGCACATATAACGTTTTCCTCAATAATTGAGTGTAAAATTGAGCTGACCTGACGTATGAGACATGTGGCAAAAAGATAATTAGAACATAATCTCTAAACTACTAAGAGGCTAGAGAAGATAAGCTGAGCAAGGAGACTCAGTGACTGAGCTAAAATAGTTAAACAAATTTGGAAGCAAGACTCATCGATCGACCTCATTCTTGACTATAATCACTAACCTTAACTTTGACTTGATCCTAGACGAAGATCTCGACCTTGGATGCTGACCTCAAGCTCAGAACCAGAAACATCCAGAGAGAATCCAACAATGTATATGGGCGGGATTGTCTAGTAAGATCTCAGCCGAAGGTGATGCCAATTGAGACATAATCAGAGAAATACTCGAGAATAGATTCCAATTCCAAAAATGGGCCCCTCCAATATGTCTTATAGATATACTTAAATATGAAAGTTGCCTAAGGACACCTATAAATATATCGCCCTCTTCAAATAGAAGGTATACACAACTATCCCGATTCTACTAAACCTACTGTGGGTCTATATACCTGAATTAGGCATTGGAGGGTCCTTGACCACAACTGACATCCCCAATGTCCCCTTATTCTCCATTAATTCGTAGGTACCCAATAGCTTGCAGGAGGTAGAATAAGATTGACGAGATTTGAGTGACAACAGTTTCTTGCCGCCTGTGGGAAAGACAATAAAACCATTTAGGGCCTGTTTAATTTTCCAGTGCACAGTTAAATACCAGGTAACAGAGTAATAATTATTTCCTCATGTATTTATGTAACGCCCTAGATTTCGAGAGTCGAGCAAAGCTCTACTCCCGAGATCCAGCACATCACTTATGCAACATGGATAATGATGTTTAGATGTCGTCCATATCAATGTGTTAAACATGAGTGGGATTATACTAAACAACATATCATACTCCATAGATAATGTAATTAAGCAAATGGAAGTCTAATGTATATGTATTAAAATAAGTAAGCAGTTCATAACCTCCAAAGTATGATGATGTAACAGGTTTAATATATACATGATTTGTCTCAAAATATACAAAATATGGAAACGTAAGACATCCAACTAGACAGGTATCCCATTATCTCGGCAAAGCAGCTCGAGGTCTACATAGACCCGCCTAAAAGCTGATAGTAGGAGAACTCCTCCTCATCCATGAAGTCCCGCTCCACCGCATAGACCTCATCATCATCTGCATCTAAACCAGTGTTTGGTTAGTGTTTTAAAACATCCTCCCAGAGTAGGAGTAAGTGATAAATTCAGTGGTACTATAAGGCAAAATTTAACCTGTTATCAAGTCAATTAAGAAGTAATGATAAAGCAGCACAACAATCACTTTCTAACCATTCTTATTAATGTAGGAATGGAGTACAAGTAATGATGCATGTCCTTACATCAAAGTTTTCTCAACAAACGACACCGACACCAATATCGCATATGGCAACACTGCCTCCTGTGTGACTTCCATGCCTTTAAACATGTCCTAACTAATGTAGTGAAATGCATGGTCATGTTGGCCCAGTAATTAATTAAGTTTATTCATATAGTAGATTTGGGAAGCTAGGGTACCTCCTTTTGTATCATTGACTCGAACCGAAGGATCCATGTAGGTTTGTCACTCCTAGTCAAGCACATACGATAGGCAAGTTGTGGGGTCATCACTCTCAATAAAAAACAGTCGATAAGTAAGTTCATAAGTTTATACTCATGGTCATTATGGGGTAGCTAATCACCTATGCGTAGGCCGACAGTTCGAACACGGTGTCCCATGCCACCATGCTCGGCTCACAAGTTTGAGTTTGTTCACTGGTCACTACGGGGTGGTTGATTACCTCGGCATAGGCCGATAGCTCGAATACGGTGTCCCATACCACCATGCATAGCTCATGAGTCTTAGCGGATTGTGGTAGTATGGTTAAAGCGGGCCTTTACATCGGAGGGAGTACCTTAGATTCGAGCGGTGGTTTCCATACATAGTAAACATACAATGGGCCAATCAATTTATTAGACAAGTTTGATTGGTATGAGCACACACCGACTTAATCTACATGAAGTGCATAAGCACCCCTTATGGCCTAACTACTGTCGATAATCGTTGTGCGACCCAGATTCGTTAAATTTATCCAGTGTGGCAGGACTAATTTAGCCATCCGAACAGAGACGGTTACCGATTTCCTGGGATATGTTGTAGCCCCAATCTTACTCAGATGCAAGAAGTAAACACATGTGGTAAACATCTCAGCATTTAGCAAACAATCTGAGTAAATTCCTCATTTGAGCATTTCATCAAACACGTTGTTCCTGGTACCATACACTTACATGTTGTCCATGATTTGCATAGAGGCAAGTGTGAACACATGAAAGAAACTATGTACATGACTAAGGTAAATGAAGATCCTATCTTAATACTCCTAATAATCACAAATCATCGACAATTTCTCATTCATACAATTTATCAAACACTTAAAGTACACTTTACTGAATATATAGACTAGGTTAGTTACAACATATATTTTAGTAAATCCTTATGTAGAGAGGTTAACATGCATATGACAGCGATGAATCCTAGAGTAGTGGTCATGGTAGCATAAATCATGTTTACGTGTTCATACAAACATTTTAACAAACACATGGAATGCATATTTTGTTCAACATAGCTCATACATGTAAAACCTATCGAAATCGGTGTGTATAAGACAATATGGTAGTAATCAAGTCAGACACAAATCATTACCTGACATTTAAAGTATTGACAACCATAACCTAAACGTTTATAGTCATCACATACTCGATTCAGACTCGGTTTGAATTCTATGTTCTCGAAAATAGAACGTTGGGCACCTAAATAATGTAAATAGTCAGCTAGTTTAACAATTAATTAACCTGGATCTCTATACCAAGATTAGGGTTAGGATTTCTTACCCAAAATCGTAGCCAAAACAGATTGGGTAGCGTAATGGAAAGGTGATTCAGTGCGTGAAGTAGTGGGAGAGAAACACTGCAGCAATCACCAAAGGTCCTTCTTCCCTCCTTATTCTTTTCTCTCTTTTTCTCTCTTCTCTCTCCTAAGGTTTAGAGAAATTTGTATGGAATAGAAGTGGGGTGAAATAAGGGCTATATATAAGTCCATAAGTGATGCAATTGGCCCCAGGGCCAAGGTATACTTAGTTTATATCCAAATGGTGCTTGTTTCTGACGAATGGGGCTCATAGGGAGGTTTATTATTCACTTACGTCATAGGAGAAGTTTCCTTACAATGGATCTATGTCAGGATGTGATTTTGGTGCGATTGGATAGGTCGATCGACCGTGGAGGACCCGTGTCAGATCAACGGTCATACTTGATTGGGGCCACGAGTATATGGATACATGGAGCAAAATTCTCTTTCCATGGGTGAAGTTTGGTCAGAAACTGATGGTCAGAAATTCTCAATTTTGTACGTAATTGAAAGGCCCAATTTACTTAATTTTCATTCTGTTTTCTAAAGTTATTCGCGTTTCTCACACACTTTACTCATGGCTCAAGTTATGCATTTCTAGACGCAATCTGGGCTTAATTCCCGTAATGGTTGTCAAGCCTAGTAGGATGGATATAACCCTATAGTTTCATTGTCATCGGACTTTCGACGTGCGGTCCAGGTCCGATACGGGGTTTCAATGTACTCCCGAGTGCAACAGGCTCTTGGGATTTCTCCTAGGTTTTTAAGTAATGTTGAGTCAGCGGTATTGATGATTTTAGGTCTTACCATTTGTGAAAATGGTAGTTCGAGCTAAATCCACTGATTAGGTTAGTATTTAATTAATTTCTGTGTAAATTATGATAGAGTATGGTCCTTAGGTCTTTCTTCCTGAGGTAATACTCGGTTCTTTGTACGGATTTTTTCGAGACGTTACATTTACAACATACTTGATTTGACTACTTACTTTTTTGACATGAAAATCGAAAACATTACAAAATATATATGGGTCCCACTGTGATGCATTTCGCTTATCCACACCGTCATCCATTATGCCATTTGAATTTATAGCATGAGCAAAAAAATGAGGTATATACAAAACTCAAGTGGACCACACCATACGAAAAAGGGAATTGAATACTTACCATTAAAAACTTTGTGGGGCCACTATTTCTTTTGGTATGGGCCACCTGAATGTTGTATCTGCTTCATTTTTTCTCTCATACTTCAAAATATTGTAGTAAAATAGATGGATGGAACGGATATATCATATACATTATTGTACCATTCAAAAATTAAAATTATCTCTTTTGAACTAGTTTCAATTGCACAAATACGTATGAATTTTCAAACACAGTAAACCATAATAATTACCTATTTCCATTGTATTTACACTAGCTTTGAAAAAACAAACAGGCCCTTAGAAGTTCCCCTCATATTAAGGAAATTTGTCCACTTTTTTTCCTTACTTTGTGATAGCTAAGGGAAAAAGGACTTTATCCACCATTACTGAGCTAATGCCAATACCAGAAGAACAACCTGAGAACCCTCAGGCACAACAGTTAGATCCTTAACCTGACCCCCCTTCCCTAGTAGTTGCACAGAGATCCCAGAATAAGGGGGTCAACTCGTCTCTCTAGAGAACCAAGTTGAGGCTTTGATCGCGTTATTGATCGAATTATACGGATATTGGAAAGACAACATCCCTTCCTCAACCATGGCATGGAATTGGGGGCAACAATAGAGCAATCTCGACCTCTGCAAGCACCCACGACTCATATGTGGTAAAAGATTGACGAACAAGATGCACGTGTGTCCCCATGCAAACCATGGGAACAATCGAACTCACTGAGTTCGATCTGCGTCACACTTTGGAAAAGAGAAGGTGTGAAAAAGATCCTGAGGTCATAAGAGAAAGTGAAGTTCCATGGGAGGTAGAGCTAAAGGAAATCCTAGATAAGCTCAAAGACATTTAGTTGGCGTTCTGGGTGAAAGCCCCTGCCTTCGTCGACACTCTACTTAAGGAAGCTGAGCCCCCGTTCACAAAAGACATCATGAGATCCCATCTACCATATAGGTTTTGGATGCCCGAGATAACCCTCTACACAAGGTTGGGAGATCCAACCAAGCACTTAGAGTCCTTTTGTAACATCCTGAAAATCGAGGGTCGGGTAGAAACCCAACTCCCGAGTTCCAGAACGTCACTTATGCAACATAGATAATGATAAATGCATGTTGTCTATAGAATAACATTAAACAAGATTAAGACTAAGCCAAAACAACATATCATACTCCAGAGACAGTTAAATCAGCAAGCGAAAGACTGTGATAAATATATAAAATATATAATTGAGACTAAGCCAAAATGCATGTTGTCTATAGAATAACATTAAACAAGATTGAGACTAAGCCAAAACAACATATCATACTCCAGAGACAGTTAAATCAGCAAGCGGAAGACTGTGATAAATACATAAAATATATAATTGATTGTAAGTCTTCAGAGTGTGAACATGTTACCAGGCTAATTAAATATATGTATACTCCAAAAATGAAAAGAAAAGAATATACATAAGTGCTCCAAAAATATAAAATGATAAGTGTCAAGGCGTCTAATCAACCTCCCTGTAATCCCATCGATCAGAACACGGAGGAGAAGTTCTCATCATCATACATGTCCGGCTCTGCTTCACAAGTAGCGCCATCATCTACAACTACAACCGGGTCTGGTGGGTGTCCGGAAACATCGTCCCGTAACGTGGGAGTGAATGATCAACTCAGTGGAATAATAGAGAAAAGATTAGCATATTATCAATTCAATCACGTGTTAATAGTAAGGCAAACAATCAAACATTCCTAGATACTGTTGTTAATGCATGCATGAAATGACATAATGGATGCCCTCACCGACATACTCCCTCATACGGCACCATCTTACGCCCGCGGCATGCTTTCTTCCCGCAGTGCTCCACATCTTCTAGGCATATGCAATGCGATGTGGATAATGATTACCAAGTTGTTATTAGTCCTTTTCATACAGCGGATTGAGAAACTAGGGTACCTTCCTTATATCAATCCCAACACAGATCCTGTCTAGGGTTGTCACTCCTAGTAATCTCATACGATGTTATATTTATAGGTCACTGCAAGGACTGCCAGGGCTATTGTATGCACTCGTTGCTCCTCTCCCCCATCACCTTATCAATACAGGCCTATTTATATCCGTAAGACTGCATCAGGACTCATCGCCCCCATGCGGTGTCAGGATAAACTCAAGGTCACTACAAAGGGCTCGTCACCAATCAGTGTAGGCCGACAACAAGAATATAGTGTCTCATACCACCATAATCTGCTCAGAGTAGGATGCTCACTGGTCACTACGGGGAGGTTTGTGGCCCCAGCGTAGGCCGACAGTTCGACCACGGTGTCCCATACCACCATGCCCAGCTCATGAGTCTTTATGGATCAAGGTACCATGGTTAACAGGGTTTTCAATGGTAAGTTCAGTACCCTAGGTTCAAGCAGTTATGATAAATACAAGGTAAACATACAATGGTCAGTCGGGTTACTTGGTGAGTCCGACTAGCATGATCGCATGTTGAATCGACCGACATGAAGTGCACAAGCACTTCGTGTGGCCTGACCACTTTCGACGACTCTAGTACGACTCGGGTTCGTCATACACATCCTTCATGGCGAATAGAATCTAACCACGAATTCTAAACTGTTACCGACTGCCTGGACTAGAGTATAGCCCCAAGCATATGTAATGTGAAACAGTAATCAGATGAGAGAGGCAGAATTGAAATATAAGAAATTCCAGCATATTATCAGCATGTTGTAACGTACATCATAAGTACTTAACTAAACACGAGTATTTCACACATAAGGTAACCAATTCAAATACAAGTATGGAGGAAATCATGTGCATCATTAAATTGGTTGAGAATCCATTCTCAACGCTAATCTACAACACCACTTACTCAATACTTACTAATACAGACATTTATACAAACACTTAGTCCACACAATTCCAACGTACTTGACGTATGTTGATTTCAACATATAATAGACAGATCCTTATATCAAGGAGTTGTCTAGTACACATAATCATGTTCTTACATTCAAAACATATGGCAGGCATAAATCATATTGATTTAGGCATTTCAACAAACACTTAGTCTACACACATTAGTCTACACACATTAGTCTACATAGCATATGTCGGCCAATATGTGCATTAGGGCGAATCTCTTCGCCAAACAGATCATACATCCATAATTAGTATAAATACATGGCAAAGACTCATAGCAATCATGTCGGCAAAATACGTACGTATACAGTATTTTCTACAAATACCTAAAATACCCTAAATCTCATATTTTTCGTACGCAGTCGAAATAGAAAACGGACAACATGTTCTACATGTCAAACAATATTCTCTTCGATAATCTACTATTAAACGACATTGAAAGCTTTGAAATCAGTCAATTAAAGCATCTAAAATCCTCACCTTTTGCCGTAGACGTGTATCGATTCGAATAGAATGTCAATGCTTCGTCAACGGCGTAATGGCGACCTATGGCATGAAACAGGTTAGTAATACCAACGCTACAACTATTCTAAGCTTCAAATCAGGTTAGGGTTAGGATTTCTTACCTAAGAATGGAGCTGAAAATACCAGAATGGCGGCGCAGAAGCGGCAGCTATGGAACATGGAGCAGCAGGGAAGAATCCCAGGAGAGAGCTCCAAATCTCCCTCCCTTTCTCTCTCCAAATTCATATGGAATGAAAGAGTAAGGGTTTAAGCCATTTTTATAAGTCCAAAAGCGACGAAAATAGACTTGGGGCCAAAGTATACTTATTTTATGTCCAAATACGGATTGTTCCATCTCAACGGAGCATTTCTGGAGGTTCCCTGGCCGAATGCGGTCAGAGTTAAGCTCATGGGTACTGAATCCTGCTCACATCAAGTTTTCAGTCCGGTAGTGTTCCCAGATCGCACGTGGCGGACCAGTTTCAGTTCAACGGCTATCGGTACTCGATCAGGGCTACAAGTGCGTTGACATGTAAGGGCCACCTATCCTGATCCAAGGATAAATTTTGATCGAATTCTGACAGTCAGAACGCTTAGAAAATGTCACGCAAGCGACACGTGCCGGATTTCATAATTTATATTAATTTCTAACATTTCTCACACTCTTCACTCTGGACTCAAGGAAATCGTCGTGGGACATCATCTGAACTTAATTTTTGAGGTGATTGTCAAGTCCAACTAGGCGGTCAGGATTGTCTAAGTTTGGGATAATCGGACTTCCAACGTGCGGTCCAGAGCCGATATAAAGTTTCAAGGTGCTCTTGAGATCAATCGGGAATAGAGTTTGATCCTAGATTTTACGGTATTATAGCGTCAACTATCCTATATGTTTTGACTCTAGCAGATCATATTAAAAGTGATTGGTGAGAATTTCACAGGTCATCTAGTGCAGCGCTAGTTGATTCTCGTTGGATTTCTAAAGGAAGTAGCCTTTATTGATTTTTATTTGAGATGAGATTTGAAGGGTGGAGCGAGGGTGTTTGGAAATGGAAGAAGGAAGAGTTTGGAGGGGTGGTTTTTACCAAAAGTCAGACGTTTTGGTGAGAAAAGAGAGCTTGGAGGGTCACTTTGTTAAGGAAGTACCTGATCGGGGAGGTTTTAAGGGACAACCCACACCTAGGAGAGGTACCCTACCCCCCAAAGCTCGGACCCGGCCTGGCCCGTTGACCGGCGAGCCCTCGCCGAACCGGTGAGGTCCTCGCCGGTGAAATCGCAATCCGGTGATGTCGGCCATATGGGCTGGTTTCCCCATGCCCTGGAGGTCCCAAATATATGTGGGGCCCACCTTTAATCATTGTGGATTAGCGTGGGTGGGCCCACGACTCCGTTCAAGGCGTTTAGGGACCAGTTTGCTGACCGAAATGAATTTCTGCAGCATATAGCATATGATTTTGGGGTAGGAGACGCTAATCTATCCAACTAATCTATCTATTTTGTTAGATTTCAACAGGTTAATGGTTAAAAACTATTTTTATTTATTTATTTACTATTCATAGTACTTTTTAGTTTAAGTATTGATCAACATCACCTAAACTTTAAGATTTGTATCTAATATGAAAGCTCCTAAAAAAATTTGAAGGATAAAGTAGTGAAAGGTGAGATTTTCGAAGGAAATAGGGATTTGAGACTTTTGGATTGAGTTTTGAGAAGTTAATCAGGTGTTAGGATTGACCCATTTCCTAAGGACGTCTAAATCTAGGTTGGCAAAAAATTCAGGGTGTTACACCTTTAAAGCTTAGTTGGAACTTCATAGTGCTTATAGACTCTTGATGTGCAGGATGTTCTCTTTGACCTTATCTGGAGCTATGCGAAAGTGGTACAGACACTTGAATCTGAAGTCTATTAGCTCATAAAGGCCTTCATCACTCAGTTCATCAACAGGAAAGACAGGATAAAACCGACAACTCACCTTCTCACGATTACTAAAAGGGAGGATGATATGCTAAGAGATTACATCATACACTTCAATATAAAAGCAGTACAGGTCGAAAGTTACTCTGACTAGATAGCTCTTGCCACTATGTAGATGGCCTTAAACAGGAGAAGTTCCTCTTCTCAATTGGTAAGAACCCCGACTACTCTCGCCAGCCTACTTAACTGAGTCCAAAAATATTTAAATGCAGAGGAGCTACTCGAGGCGAAAATAGCTCAATTTACAAAGAGCTACTCGAGGCGAAAATAGCTCAATTAAAGACAAAATGAAAGGAAGAAGGGGAGCCTTCTTCCATTAATACCAAAAGGAAAAAGGAGGACAAACCAAAATAGAGGCCAGTGTACTAACTGTCGACCAGAAAGCTACTTCGCTCTTATGTACACTCCCTTAAACATTACGCCAGAGCAAGTGCTCATGAAAGTACGAGATAAAAGAATATTGAAATGGCCAAGCATGATGAAGGCTGCCACCGGGAAAAGAGATAAGAGGAAATATTATTATTTCCATCGAGACAATAATCATAATACGAAGAAGTGTTTTGACCTGAAAGAGGAGATCAAGTCTCTCATCCGGAAGGGGCATCTATGAGAGTTCGTTGACAAGGAAAGGGATAACCAAATGACTAGGCAAGTAGAGCGACACGATGACCAGAATAATAATGAAGCAACAGATAAGATACGCACCATATTTGGAGGACCAAATGGTGTTGGAGACTTGAACTGGGCATGCTGAGCACATGCTTGAAGCATGAATAATATTGTAACACCCTGAAAATCGGGGGTCGTGTATAAACTCAACTCCCGAGTTCCAGACCGTCACTTATGCAACAAAAATGGTTATGATTCAATGTTGTCTGATTTAAAGTATTCACATGAGTAAAAGTATACCAAAACTGCAATTCATACTTCAGATCCAGTGATAAAAGAAAGCGGAAGACTAAACAATGTATATATCACTGTATGGAAAAATAAAGTAATCTCATCTGTCTCCAAAGTATGACTACATCTCTGAGTCTCATATACATATACATAATAAAAGAATAATGTTCAAAAAGAAAGTCCCACTGATGTCCCCTTGATCCAGGTCGCCTACGGGAAGCCGTCGTGATACTGCATATACGAGAACTCATCCTGGTCCTCGTCGATCTCTGGCTCCACCTCCTGGATCTCGGCCTCACCTGCATCTACAACAGGGTCTGGTGGGTGTTGCAAACACCATCCCGTAACGTGGGAATGAGTGATCAACTCAGTGGAATCATAGAGCAAAGATTAACATGTTCACAATTCAATCACGCGATAATAGTAAATCAGTAAATCAGACAATCCTAATACTGTTATTAATGCAAGATGATATGACGTGATGTATGCCCTCACCGACGATCACCCTCATGCGGCAACATCTTACGACCGCGGCATGCCACACTCCCTAGAGTGCTCCACATCTTCCAGGCACATGCAATGCTATGGTGATATGATTTCCAAGTTATTATTAGTCCATTCAAACAGCAAGATTGAGAAACTAAGGTACTTCCCTTGTATCAATCCCAACACAGATCCTGTCTAGGGTCGTCACTCCTAGTAATCTCATACGACGTATATTTCGTAGGTCACTGCAAGGGCTGCCAGGGCTGTTGCTTGCACTCGTTGCACAGCTCCCCCATCACCTTATCAATACAGGCCTACCGTACTCTACTGCAACGGAAGGATCGTCGCCTCCCGTGGACTCAGAATACGCTCGCGGTCACTACAAAGGGCTCGTCGACTGATCAGTGTAGGCCGACAGCTAGAATATAGTGTCCCATACCACCATAATCTGCTCACGAGGCAAGGTGCTCACTGGTCACTACGGGGAGGTTTGTGGCCCCAGCGTAGGCCGACAGCTCGACCACGGTGTCCCATACCACCATGCCCGGCTCATGAGTCTTCGTGGATCAAGGTACCATGGTTAACAGGGTTTACAATGGTAAGTTCAGTACCCTAGGTTCAAGCAGTTATGACACATATAAGGTGAACATACATCGGCCAGTTGGGTTATGTGACGGGCTCGACTAGCGCGATCGCATCTCAAGTCGAATGACATGAAGTGCGTAAAACACTTCGAGTGGCCTAACCACTGCCGCCAACTCTAAACACGAATCACGTTCATCGACGCGTCGTTCGTGGCTATGACCAGTCAGCCACGAATTCACTCGGTTACCGACTGCCTGGACTAAGTCTAGTCCCACACATCTATGGAATCACATTAGCATTACATGTAAAAGTATTGGAATTGAAATACATCATGTGAGCATGTTAACACATGTTATAGCATTCAACTTAAGCAAATCTTCAAGGCATACTTTCCATGCATGTAATGCAATCATGCATAAGGTAAACATGTAGAAAATCATTTAGGTCAGCATATTAATCAAGAAATCAATCTCAAGCTACTACATAACATCATTTAATTCAATACATACTAATACAAGCATTTATACAAACACATACACTACACACTTAAGTCCACATATAGTATGTGGACCCAAAGTGCGCAACTAGGCGAATCTCTTCGCCAAACTGATTATGCAAGCATTCCTAACTCCCTAATGCGGCGACAAACCATGTCAATCACGTCAGCAAAATATGCATGTAGACCGTACTTCCTACAAATGACTAAAATGCCCTAAATCTCATATTCTTCGTTAATTTACGAAACAGGAAACGGAGAGCATGTTGTACATGTCAAACGGTGATGCCGTCGATAATCTACTATTAAACGACATTGAAAGCGTTGTAAACCGTCAATCAAAGAGTCTAAAATCCTCACTTAGTCTCTTACGGTTGCGGGATTTTGAACGGAGCGTGTACGCTTCGTCTACGGCAGTAGGAGAACCTGATTTATGGAATACGTTAGCTAACATGGTATGAATCTAGGTAAACCCTAAATCAGCAAGTTTTAGGGTTATTTTATACCTGAAAAAGGGGAGAAATCACCAGCCAGGTGATTGGAAAGAAGTGTTGAAGCAGCAGCTGTCGGTGGCTCGGAAGCGGGAAAAATTCCTTCTTCTCTTTCTCTCAAACTCTCTCTCCTTTTCTCTAGGGTTTGGAATTTTCGGATGGGAGGGAGAAATGAGGGTTTCAACCCCTTTTATAAGCTTAAAAACGTCGAAAATAGGCTCCGGGATGAAGTTTACTTGGTGCCTATCCATTTCGGGGCTGTTACGGTCCAAAAACTGCTTTCTGGTGGTCCCCTGGTCGATTGCGATCGGACTTAAGCTCATGTGTACTAGATGTAGCTTGTATTAAGTTTTCAGTCTGGCAGGGTTCGCAGATCGCACGTGGCGGACCAGTTTCAGTTCAGCGGTCACCGCACGTAGATCAGGGCTGAAAGTCTCATGATAAGAAATAGAAATTTTTCCTGATCCGAGGGTGTAATCTGGATGAATTCTGACGGTCAGAACGCTTAATACTGACGCGTCAAGTCGTGTGCCAGATTTGAATTTGAAATTCCAAATCCGTCCCTATTCGCGGTCGCTTCAGTTCGGGTTCAACGAAATAGTCTGTGATTACCGGTTTGACTTGATTTTCGAGATGATTGTCAAGTCTAGCTGGGCGGTTCTAACGGTCTAAGATAGGAGGTATCGGACCTTCGACGCGCGGTCTAAATCCAATACAAAAGTTCAACGTGGTCGAGAGGACAAACCCGCTTAGAGTTTGATCCGAGGTTATAGAGTATTGTAGAGTTGTTTGTTCTACTTGGTTTGGGTCTTGCAGAACGTATTTCAAGTGATCAGGGACTATTTCCCAGCTACTCTAGCGTTGCGCTAGCTAACTTACGCTTAATTTCCATGGAATTTATTTCTACGCGATTTCGGGTCGAGTTGGTACTCGAGCTCAAGTACGGATTTTTCACGGGCGTTACAATCTACCCCCCTTAACAAATAATTTTGTCCTCGAAATTTGTACCTGTTCGTACTCCTCGAGAAGCTGTGGGTAGTTCTTTCTGATCTCGGCTTCTGTCTCCCAAGTAGCCTCCTCCTCAGAGTGATGCGTCCATAGTACCTTCACAAGGGGAATCACCTTGCTATGCAGTACCTGCTCCTTCCTGTCTAAGATGCGTGTCGGTCGCAGGATATAAGTAACATCCTCTCCTAACTGCACCTGCTCCCATCTGATGATATGGGAAGGATCAGCAACGTACTTCTTCAGCATAGAAACATGAAATACGTTGTGGACGCTCGCGAGGGGCGTGGGTAAAGCCAATCGGTAAGCCACCGCTCCCACACGATCGAGAATCTGAAATGGACCAATGAATCGCGGTGCCAGCTTCCCCTTCTTCCCGAACCGAAGGACTCCCTTCATAGGGAAAACTCGCAAAAACACGTGATCCTCGACTGTGAACTCTAGTGGTCTCCGTCTTGTATCGGCGTAGCTCTTCTGTCTGCTCTGCGCTGTAAGAAGCCGACGTCGAATAATATCGATCTTCTCTGACGTCGCCTGCACCAACTCTGGGCCGATCAAGCTACGCTCACCGACCTCTAACCAGCAATGCGGTGCGCGACAAGGTCGCCCATACAGCGCCTCATAAGGTGCCATGCCGATACTCGCCTGGAAGTTATTATTGTACGCAAACTCCGCATATGTAAGACAGTCATCCCAACTGTCCTTGAAGTCCAATGCTCAAGCTCGCAACATGTCCTCCAGGATCTGGTTCACTCGCTCCGTCTGTCTGTCCGTCTGTGGGTGGAAGGCAGTACTGAACTTCAACTTCACACCCATAGCCTCCTGAATGCGAGTCCAGAAAATAGAAGTGAACCGCGTGTCTCTGTCCGACACGATCTCCAACGGAACTCCATGCAGACGCACAATCTCTCGGATGTACAATCTAGCCAGCTCGTCTGCAGAGTTCGTAACTCTGATCGGTAGGAAGTGCGCCGACTTCGTCAATCGGTCGACGATCACCCAAATGGAATCATGCCCCTTCCTCGTCTTCGGCAACCCAGAAATGAAGTCCATGGAAATGAAATCCCACTTCCACTCTGCTATCGGCATAGGCTGCAAAAGTCCAGGTGGTCGGCGATGCTCTGCCTTCACCTGCTGACAAGTGAGACAACGGGACACGAACTCAGCTATGTGGGTCTTCATACCTTCCCACCAATACGTCCTCTTCACATCACGATACATCTTCGTGCTGCCTGGATGCATCGCGAGTCTAGTAGAATGCGCAGCCTCGAGAATCTCTCGTCTCAAGTCAGGGACATCTGGGACGCATAGGCGGCCACGGTAACGTAAGCCCCCATCCATACCAATTCACCAGTCGGCGTCAGCATCATCACTGGCCTGCTCTCGAAGCTCAGTAAGATGTGCATCGTCCCTCTGCGCCTCGATGACTCGGTCATCGATCTGAGATCGCACCTGTACATGTGCGATAAACTCAAATGGCTCCTCTACGGTGAGTTTCTGCTCAAAGTCTCGCAAAAACTCAACCATATCCCACTCGGCAACCATCAGCGGAGCCGCGAACTTTATCGCCTTCTTGCGGCTCAACGCATCAGCCACAAGGTTCGCCTTCCCAGTATGGTAAGAGACTTCAAACTTGAAGTCCTTCAGCGTCTCCATCCATCGCCGCTGCCTCATATTCAAGTCTCGCTGCGTGAATATGTACTTGAGGCTCTTGTGGTCGCAAAAGAGCTCGAACTCCTCTCCGTAGAGGTAATGTCTCCAGAGTCTCAGTGCGAATATAACGGCTGCCAACTCTAGGTCGTGTGTAGGGTAATTCTCCTCGTGCTTCCTTAATTGTCTCGAGGCATACGAAATTACCCTGTCCCTCTGCATAAGGACACAACCCAAACCAACGCTAGACGCGTCAGTGTATATAGTGTGTCTAACCCCTTGCTCTGGCAATACTAGCACAGGGGCGGACGTAAGTCTGTCCTTCAGCTCCTGAAAAGATGACTCCGCCTTATCATTCCAGGCGAACTTCACGTCCTTCCGTGTCAACTGAGATAAGGGTCTCGCGATCTTCGAGAAGTCCTGAATGAAGCGCCGATAGTAGCCAGCGAGACCCAAGAAGCTCCTCACCTCAGTGACAGAACCAGGCTGCTCCCAGTCCTGCATCGCAGCTACCTTAGACAGGTCAACTGCCATGCCGTCCTTGGACACCACGTGTCCCAGAAACTTCACCTCCTGCTTTCGGAAGTCGCACTTCTTATACTGTGCGAACAACTAATGCCGTCTGAGCGTATCAAGGACCAAACGCAAGTGCTCCTCATGCTCTTCTCGACTCCTAGAGTACACCAAAATGTCGTCAATGAAGACAACGACGAATCGATAAAGGAAAGGCCGAAATACCCGGTTCATCAGATCCATGAACACGGCCGGTGCGTTCGTGAGACCGAACAATCTCACGAGGAACTCGTAGTGGCCAAAACTGGTCCTGAATGCTGTCTTCTGCACGTCCTCATCCCTGACGCGCAGCTGATGATATCCTGACTGAAGATCAATCTTCGAGAAGTACTGCGCTCCTCTCAACTGATCAAACAAGTCATCGATCCTGGGCAAAGGGTATTTGTTCTTCACCGTGAGCTGGTTCAGCCTGCGATAATCAATACACAATCGCATCGAACCATCCTTCTTCTTCACGAACAAGACCGGTGCTCCCCAAGGTGACACACTAGGCCGTATAAAGCCAAGCTCTAGCAGACCATCAATCTGCGTCCTCAACTCCTCCATCTCACATGGTGCCATGCGATACGTCGGCAGTGAGACGGGTGTAGAACCAGGAACCAGATCGATAGTGAAATCGATCTCACGTTGGGGCGGCAACCCAGGGATCTTCCTGAACAGATCCCCGAACTCAGAAACAACTGGCGTCTGCTCAAGTACCTGGGCACCAGCGTCGCGCAATAGAGTGGCGTAGCTAAGAATGCGGAAAGGAAGATTTACCCGCACTGGAAATGTGAAGGATGCACCCTCAGGCTCGTACGCTGTGACTACACGAGTCTCGCAGTCAATCTCGGCTCTCGCTGCAGTCAACCAGTCCATGCCAAGAATGACGTCGAGATAAACAAGCGAGGGATCGACGGCCAGATCAAGAGTCATCGTCCTGCCTCCCAGATCAACCAAACAACCCTCACACATCTGGGTGACATCCGAATAATCTCCATGAGCTGCAAAGACTCGCACGCTATCCATAGTGATGGTCTGTAACCCAAGACGTCTGACTACGGCACGCGATATCAAAGAAATCGTGGAACTAGTGTCCACCATGACAAGAACGGGAGTACCTCCGATATGGGCCGTGACCTCGAAGGCTGAATGCTGGAATGTCGGCGTCGCAGCTGCCTCTGCGGTCAATGCATGAACCTGAGCCTGCTGTGGCCGGTTCGGCCGCTGTGTCAAGGGCCGTGGAGGCTGTCGGATCTGCGATACCGTAGGTCTGAAAGAAGGATGCGTAGGAGCTGACCGTATAGGCGGTGCTGATATCGTCTACGGACGTACACGGTCAATCTTCTGCGGCGGCGAGAACCCACTGTCCCCCATCCTCGAAAAGCAGCTCTGCGCCAAATGGCCAGTCCTCCCACAGTATGTACAAGTCAAATCAGGGCGCCGAAACGGTGGTACAGGCGCCGTGGTCCTAGTAGGAGGATCAATGCGAGGCCTCTTGCCCGCGAAGGGCCTGTCTGGCAAATCCGGTCGTGGCCTAGAAGTAGCCGGGCCTCGAGATCGCGCAAGTCGATCCACGTCCTGCTCTGCCCGCATGGACATGTGAACCAACTCCGCATAAGAGAAAAAACTAACACAACACATTTTCGACCGAATATCTGGTCGCAAGCCCTCCAAAAAGTGCCGTATGCGCATCTGCTCATCAGCTAGGATCGTCGGGACGTACCTGCCCAACTCTGTGAACCGATGCTCATACTCAGTAACTGTCATCGCTGCCTGTCTGAGACGGAGAAACTCATTCTCCCTGTCGTGCCTGTAGGTCTGGGGATAATACTTCTCATGGAAGCGGAACTCAAATGCTGCCCACGTCCATACAAAATCTGCGGCAACAGTCCGCAATACGCTATCCCACCACATACTGGCCTCTCTCTCAAACAGGAAGGTAGCCAGCTCTACCTGCTCAGCCTCGGTGCAGTGCAACATCCGTAGAATCTTCGACACTCGTTCGAGCCAGTACTCAGCCTCCTCGGGTTTGTGAGAACCCGTGAAAGTAGGAGGCCGCAAGCGCTGAAATCGCTCCAAAAGGCCCCATGTGTCGGCAGGATTCCCCGCAGGGAAAGCAGGCGGCGCAGGATGGGCCATGCCCTCATCCTGGGCGTAAGTATAGGCATCCTCAGCTGGATGCGCAGGTGGTGCTGGTGGAGTAGATGTAGTCGCACCCCCACCCTGGGCTAGTGTCCCCACTATGGTGGTCAGAAGCTGCTGCTGCTGCAGCATCATAGCCATCATCTGTTCGAATCTGTTAGGGGGTGGAGCAGGCTGTAGCAGATGCGGTGTGGAAGTAGATGGGCGATGTGGCTCTCTGACTGATGGTGTAAATGGCGGTGGTCCATCTGTAGGACCAACAGCAGGCTGAGACGATCGAACCGCCTCAGGAATCGGGCCCACAGCAGAGTCCGAACGAGTGCCAGACTGAGAGGGAGTCTGATCCATATGCTCTGACAATGCAAGCCGAACCGCGCTCCGCGTAGTCTTAGGTGGCATTCCCTATATTCAAAATAGGGTGCAACCTTGTCAGTCTCAATTGCACAAATACACCACAATCATTCACTTAAAGAGTCAAAGGCATTCCATGCATTTCAATTAATCAAAATTGTCACAATACAAGGGACATATCCTTACAAGCATCATGACTAGAATTACATGGAAATTAAGACAGTTAAGCAACAGCAACATAAGCAAAGCACTAGCCCTAACAGGCTTACACACATAAAACAGGAAATGACTAACTACTGATAATAACATCAAAGATCGCATCGCTAGTCGGAGTCTGGTGACGGAGGAGGAGCACCCTTATCCTGTAAGCAACATAGGATCGCCTTCAAGGTGCGAGTCACCTTGCCAAATTTCTCCTTTGTAACGGCCTTGGCATCAGCGACTTCTGCGCGAAGTTCTTGGACTTCCCTACGCAAAGCGGTCTGACTCTCCTCCATCCGAGCAATGCGATCGTCAATAGTAGCCTGCGCAGAAGGAGGAGAGCTCTCATCAGTATCCTGAGCCTCCTCTTCTGCTTCTTCCTGAGCTTCTTCCTGAACCTCTGCTCTAGGTTCTTCTTCGCTTTGATCTTCCTCTTCATCAAAGTCATCCCCACTATCCCTTTCAAGTTGATTTTCACGGTATTGCGACCCAATCTTCATCTTGACCATTGTCGACTCATCGATGGTGTGAATCGATACGGGCAATTCCGGCCCAAGTCTATAGGCAAACTCAAGCGCAATCTTGTAAATAAGTCGGCCAAAGGGAAGCGATTCGGATGTTCTTCTTGACCTGGCTATGAGAACTATCTGTCGTAAGATGAAAGTGGCCATACATACGTTCTCTCCCTGGGCCACCAGAAATAAGAAATCGACCATAAGACGTGTACATTCAATGCGGTTCGTCGACCTGGGATAAACATTAAATGTGCAGATATGGTGCAGCAGACGCAAATCCTCAGACATATACGTCGCCTTGAGGCTATTATTAGGCTGCCATGGAACCAACTTACCGCACAGAAACCTGGTGTGACGATCTCGTTCACGTCTAGTCTTCAAATTCTTCTCATTAGGATGCACATCACCTAGAGGCACGTTGAGAAGTCGCGCAATCAACCGAACGTCGATCGTAGCCATCCGATCTCTACCAAAAGGGATTTTGAACTGCAAAGGCTCCAAGGTAGGATTCTGGATGCTAGCATAGAAGGCACGAACGGTGCTCACATTAGCACGAGCGTGAGCTTCAAAGATCGGACCCCAATGCGCAGCTTCAATGCGTTCGAACAACAGATACTCGCCGAACAATCGTCCATCTACGTCCACCTCAAATAACACTTTGCGATCAGTGTATTGACCATGAGGCATCTCCGAAAGAATTGTTCGCCCAAGGTGTGCATGGGGATCCAAATCCCGCTTTGTACGACACTCCATGACTACAGTTGGACCTGCGGCGGTGCTTGAACTTGCGGCACCACCCCGCGGTCTTCTCGATCGAGCAGGGCGGCTCGGCCCAGCCTCATCTGTTGCGGTTTTCCTCTTACCCATCAAAGATATGATGGATGAGAGGGACAAAAGGCCCAAAATGGCTTCCACGAAAGCCATGGAAAATGGCAAAAATGCGAAGAAGCGGCTGCCCAATCTGAGAAAAGGAAATCTAGGCGTCGTAGAGGGATGCTTCAAGCTTCCCAAGGCTGTAGTTTCAAGGAGAAATACAAACAAAAAGATAGAATGGAGCACCTCACGATTTCAGCTCTATTTGGAGAATTTTGGAGCTCCAAATGATGAGATCTTCAAGAAGAGGAGCTGCCAACACCCAATAAGTGATGGGTGGTGGTCGGTTTTGGCCAAGGAGGGACCTAGAAGTGCTTTGGGACGCCGGAGTTTGGAGATGGTTGCTGAAAATTGAAAATAGGGCTATGGAGAGGGCTGTTTGTGAAGGAGGGGTATGATTTGGGGGTCTTCATGAGGTGGGAGCCACATGGGGATGATGCACGTGTCATTTAAGGGCGTGCGCCCAAAAAACAGCTCCAATGGACACCACCGGTCGGCGATGCATCGCCCGACCGGCGATGGCATCGCCGGCCAACTTCCACGTTGGCCGGTGGGACCACATGGGTCTGATCCCTCATGGTCCAAGGGTTCCAAAAAGGTATGTCCCACCCCCTAGTTCATTGTATTTTGGTCTGTATGAGCCCAAACATGTATTCAGAGCTTTTCGGGTCCACATCGTAATTCTGAATACCAAACCATATGATGCAGCATATGAATTTGGGGTAGAAGGAGCCAGTACATCCATATAGATCCTTAGTTGCTAAATAAAGTGAATTTAGAATGGCCTTATGGCCATTTTTCATGAAATTTTAATATTCACTGTAAAATTTTGTGAAAGTACTAGTTTGTGTTATTTTCACATTAGGTTTTATGCCTAACATGAAATGGATAAGAAAGAACTGAAGGTCGGAGTGTTTAGAGGAGGAATTTTGAGAATTTTTGGCGAAACGGGGTTTTTAAGCCCTGGCGATTGATTACAGGAGTCGTGGTCATCCCACGGCCCAAGGATTCACTTTTTCGGTTTAAAACCGCTCATAGGACGTCTCAACCCGACTTCCTACAGCTTAGAAGTGATTCGGGTTACCTTACGCAGCCCGAGATACGTTACAGACTCGATCTTGCGATCGATCCTAATAGACTTCGCCTATCGGCGAATCTGCGATCCTAGAAGTGTTTCTAGACCCTTCTCGCACCCACCTAAGTCAAAGAAAGCGACAGCGTACGTCGCAAGACCATAACCCAGGCCCAGTATACTCTTATTCATGCTCTGATACCAACTTGTAACACCCTGAAAATTGGGGGTCGTGTATAAACTCAACTCCCGAGTTCCAGATCGTCACTTATGCAACAAAAATGGTTATGATTCAATGTTGTCTGATTTAAAGCATTCACATGAGTAAAAGTATACCAAAACTGCAATTCATACTTCAGATCCAGTGATAAAAGCAAGCGGAAGACTAAACAATGTATATATCACTGTATGGAAAAATAAAGTAATCTCATCTGTCTCCAAAGTATGACTACATCTCTGAGTCTCATATACATATACATAACAAAAGAATAATGTTCAAAAAGAAAGTCCCACTGATGTCCCCTCGATCTAGGTCGCCTACGGGAAGCCGTCGTGATACTGCATATACGAGAACTCATCCTGGTCCTCGTCGATCTCTGGCTCCACCTCCTGGATCTCGGCTTCACCTGCATCTACAACAGGGTCTGGTGGGTGTTGCAAACACCATCCCGTAACGTGGGAATGAGTGATCAACTCAGTGGAATCATAGAGCAAAGATTAGCTTGTTCACAATTCAATCACGCGATAATAGTAAAGCAGTAAATCAGACAATCCTAATACTGTTATTAATGCAAGATGATATGACGTGATGTATGCCCTCACCGACGATCACCCTCATGCGGCAACATCTTACGACCGCGGCATGCCACACTCCCTAGAGTGCTCCACATCTTCCAGGCACATGCAATGCTATGGTGATATGATTTCCAAGTTGTTATTAGTCCATTCAAACAGCAGGATTGAGAAACTAAGGTACTTCCCTTGTATCAATCCCAACACAGATCCTGTCTAGGGTCTTCACTCCTAGTAATCTCATACGACGTATATTTCGTAGGTCACTGCAAGGGCTGTCAGGGCTGTTGCTCGCACTCGTTGCACCGCTCCCCCATCACCTTATCAATACAGGCCTACCGTACTCTATTGCAACGGAAGGGTCGTCGCCTCCCGTGGACTCAGAATACGCTCGCGGTCACTACAAAGGGCTCGTCGCCTGATCAGTGTAGGCCGACAGCTAGAATATAGTGTCCCATACCACCATAATCTGCTCACGAGTCAAGGTGCTCACTGGTCACTACGGGGAGGTTTGTGGCCCCAGCGTAGGCCGACAGTTCGACCACGGTGTCCCATACCACATGCCCGGCTCATGAGTCTTCGTGGATCAAGGTACCATGGTTAACAGGGTTTACAATGGTAAGTTCAGTACCCTAGGTTCAAGCAGTTATGACACATACAAGGTGAACATACATCGGCCAGTAGGGTTACGTGACGGGCTCGACTAGCGCGATCGCATCTTAAGTCGAACGACATGAAGTGCGTAAAACACTTCGAGTGGCCTAACCACTGCCGCCAACTCTAAACACGAATCACGTTCATCGACGCGTCGTTCGTGGCTATGACCAGTCAGCCACGAATTCGCTCGGTTACCGACTGCCTGGACTAAGTCTAGTCCCACACATCTATGGAATCACATTAGCATTACATGTAAAAGTATTGGAATTGAAATACATCATGTGAGCATGTTAACACATGTTATAACATTCAACTTAAGCAAATCTTCAAGGCATACTTTCCATGCATGTAATGCAATCATGCATAAGGTAAACATGTAGGAAATCATTTAGGTCAGCATATTAATCAAGAAATCAGTCTCAAGCTACTACATAACATCATTTAATTCAATACATACTAATACAAGCATTTATACAAACACATACACTACACACTTAAGTCTACATATAGTATGTGGACCCAAAGTGCGCAACTAGGCGAATCTCTTCGCCAAAATGATTATGCAAGCATTCCTAACTCCCTAATGCGGCGACAAACCATGTCAATCACGTCAGCAAAATATGCATGTAGACCGTACTTCCTACAAATGACTAAAATGCCCTAAATCTCATATTCTTCGTTAATTTACGAAACAGGAAACGGAGAGCATGTTGTACATGTCAAACGGTGATGCCGTCGATAATCTACTATTAAACGACATTGAAAGCGTTGTAAACCGTCAATCAAAGCGTCTAAAATCCTCACTTAGTGTCTTACGGTTGCGGGATTTTGAACGGAGCGTGTACGCTTCGTCTACGGCAGTAGGAGAACCTGATTTATGGAATACGTTAGCTAACATGGTATGAATCTAGGTAAACCCTAAATCAGCAATTTTTAGGGTTATTTTATACCTGAAAAAGGGGAGAAATCACCAGCCAGGTGATTGGAAAGAAGTGTTGAAGCAGCAGCTGTCGGTGGCTCGAAAGCAGGAAAAATCCCTTCTTCTCTTTCTCTCAAATTCTCTCTCCTTTTCTCTAGGGTTTGGAATTTTCGGATGGGAGGGAGAAATGAGGGTTTCAACCCCTTTTATAAGCTTAAAAACGCCGAAAATAGGCTCCGGGACGAAGTTTACTTGGTGCCTATCCATTTCGGGGCTGTTTCGGTCCAAAAACTGCTTTCTGATGGTCCCCTGGTCGATTGCGATCGGACTTAAGCTCATGTATACCAGATGTAGCTCGTATTAAGTTTTCAGTCTGGCAGGGTTCGCAGATCGCACGTGGCGGACCAGTTTCAGTTCAGCGGTCACCGCACGTAGATCAGGGCTGAAAGTCTCATGATAATAAATAGAAATTTTTCCTGATCCGAGGGTGTAATCTGGATGAATTCTGACGGTCAGAACGCTTAATACTGTCGCGTCAAGTCGTGTGCCAGATTTGAATTTGAAATTCCAAATCCGTCCCTATTCACGGTCGCTTCAGTCCGGGTTCAACGAAATAGTCTGTGATTACCGGTTTGACTTGATTTTCGAGATGATTGTCAAGTCCAGCTGGGCGGTTCTAACGGTCTAAGATAGGAGGTATCGGACCTTCGACGTGCGGTCTAAATCCAATACAAAAGTTCAACGTGGTCCAGAGGACAAACCCGCTTAGAGTTTGATCCGAGGTTATAGAGTATTGTAGAGTTGTTTGTTCTACTCGGTTTGGGTCTTGCAGAACGCATTTAAAGTGATCAGGGACTATTTCCCAGCTACTCTAGCGTTGCGCTAGCTAACTTACGCTTAATTTCCATGGAATTTATTTCTACGCGATTTCGGGTCGAGTTGGTACTCGAGCCCAAGTACGGATTTTTCACGGGCGTTACAAATATAAAAAAGGAGCATCACATCTACCTTACCAGTAGGACTGTAAAGGAACAAAGGCTGAGCTTGTGTAGCTCGATCTTCACAGAAGAAGATACCGGAGGGTTCCGCCACCCGCACGACGATGCCCTAGTGGTCACCATGACCGTGGTCAAGCATAAGGTACATCGGATATTGGTCGACATTGGCAGCTCGACTGACATTCTATTCGCTGCCTCATTCGACTAGATGGGGGCTGGGACATCTAGATTTTGACCTGTCCAGACTCCTTTACTCGGCTTCGTAGGGGGGAATGTGACCTTTGAAAGAAGTTTTCAACTACTTGTAATCACCGATGAAGGCGTTAACTAGATGACCACCATGATTGACTTCCTCATAGTAGATTGTCCATTAGTCTACATTATGATTTTGGGTAGATCGTCTTTAAACATCATGAGGGTTGTGGTATCCACCTACCACCTCACCATGAAATTTTTGACCGAGCATGGGGTTGGCCAAGTCAGGGGCAATCAACATGAGGCTCGACAATGCTATTCAACAACGCTCTGAGCAAAAGCGCAGCAATAACAAACAATGCACATCACCTCCCTTGATCCATGGGAGGAGTCGACTAAAAGGGGATCGCTAGTGAAAGACCTCGTGGTGATACCACTTTGTGAGAGTGACCCGATGTAACGCTCTGAAAAAATCCGTACTTGGACTCGAGTACCAACTCGACCAGAAATCGTGTAGGATTAATTCCTTTGGAAAATAAGTGTAAGTTAGCTAGCGCAATGCTAGAGTAGCTGGAAAATGGTCCCTAATCACTTTAAATATGTTCTACAAGACCCAAAGCGAGTAGAACCAATGACGCTATAATACTCTAAAACCTCGGATCAAACTCTAAACCGGTTTGTTCTCATGACCTCTTTGAAACTTTGTATTGGATCTAGACTACGCGTCGAAAGTCCGATACCTACAATCTTAGACCGTTATAACCGCTTAGCTGGACTTGACAATCATTTCGAAAATCAAGTCCAACCGACATTCATAGGTTATTTCATTGAGCCTAGAGTGAAGAGAGTGATAATAGGGTTAGATTTGGAATTTGAAATTTAAATTTGGCACACGACTTGGCGCGTTATTATTAAGCGTTCTAACCGTCAGAATTCAGCCAAATTACACCCTTGGATCAGAAAATTTTTTTATTTCATATCATGAGACTTGTAGACCTGATCTACGGGCGATGACCGCTGAACTGAAACTGGACCGCCACGTGCGATCTACGAACACTACTGGTCTGAAAATGGGATGTGAGCGACATCCGATGTGCATGAACTTAAGTCCGATCGCGTTTGGCCAGGGGACCTCCAGAAATATCTTTTTGGACCGAAACAGCCTCGATTTGGTTAGGCATCAAGTAAACATTGTTCCCAAGCCTATTTTGGGCATGTTTTAGGTTATAAAAAGGGCTTAAACCCTCACTTCTCTCACCCATCCGAATTTGCTAGAAACCCTAGCTGGTGTGAGAGAAAAGGTGAGAGATTGTGAGAGAGAGTGGGAGAGAATTTCCTGCTGCTTGCACTACTCGTTGCACGTGCTTAAACAACATGCCTCAATCACTTTCCCGACGATTTCATCGCATTTCTAGGTAAAAAAATACCCCAAACACTTGCTGATTTAAGGTTCCTTTGGTTCCTTAGCATGGTAGCTTATACATCTTGTAAAATAGGTTGCCTGTTCGCCATAGACGAAGCATATACGCTCCATTCGAATCAATACACTTCTAGGATAAAAGGTACGGATTTTAGACGCTTTGATTGACTATTTTCAATGCTTTCAATGTCATTTAATAGTAGATTATCGACAGCAATGCCGTTTGACATGTACAGCATGTTGTCCGTTTCCTGTTTCGTAAGCAGACGAAAAATATGAGATTTAGGGTATTTTAGTCATTTGTAGGAATTACTGTTTTCATCCACATTTTGCTGATATGATTGACATGGCTTCTTGTTGCATTAGGATATTAGGAATGCGTGCATAATCAGTTTGGCGAAGAGATTCGCCTAAATGCGTACTTTGAGTCGACATACTATATGTAGACTTAAGTGTGTAGTCTAAGTGTTTGTATAAATGTTTGTATTAGTTTGTATAAATGCGCAATTTGAATCATAATCATTTTTATTGCATAAGTGACGGTCTGGAACTTGGGAGTTGGGTTTATGCACGACCCCCGATTTTCAGGGTGTTACACCCGACCTGCATGGTCCAAGTAAGATCATTACTTGAATTAGGACGCTGGGTGGAGATCATTGATTTCGTGGTGATACAACATGCTGACATCTTCTCCTGGTCTCACCAAGACATGCCCGACATAGACCCGGAGATAATGGGCTACTGACTGAATGTCGACCCCCACCACAAGCCAATACGATAAAAGTGACTCGTGTTCGACCTTGAAAGGTATGCAGCCATTGGTGAAGAGGTCAATAAACTCCTCGAGGGCAGGTTCATTGAGGAGATCTACTATCTCGATTGGTTGGTGAATGTTTGTATTAGTGAAAAAGGCTAATGGGAAATGGCGAGTGTGTGTTGAGTATACTGACCTAAATAAGACATGCCTGAAAGACAACTTTCCCTTCCTGAGGATTGATTAGCTGGTCGATAGCATTGCCGAGCACGAGCACCCTAGCTTTATGGATGCTTATTCAGGATACAATCAAATCGTCAATAAAAGACTCTATTACTATAAATTCATGCCCTTTAGATTGAATAACATTGGGGCAACTTACCAGTGCCTCATTAATAAGATATTTTCCAATAGTACGATGGAAGTCTACGTCGACGATATGCTCATCAAAAGTACTAAAGTGATAGATCACATGACAGAGCTGGAGGAAATGTTTACTATCATGAGAAAGTACCAAATAAAATTGAACTCGAACAAGTGTGCTTTTGGCGTCATTTTGGGTAAATTCTTTGGCTTCCTAGTCAATCAGAGAGGAATAGAGGAAAACACTGACAAGATTTGGGCCATTCTGGAGATAAACTCCCTGGGAAGTACGAAAGAAATCCAATGTCTCATAGGTAGGATAGAAGCTCTGAACAGGTTCGTCTCTAGAGCTATGGACAGGTCCCTACCTCTCTTCAAGTAACTAAAAGGCAACATGAAGCCTTCCTTGACAAGTGACACTGAACAAGTGTTTAAACAACTCAAGGAATATCTAGGATCACCTTCGCTACTCTCTAAACCTGAACTGGGGGAACCACTGTTGTTATATTTAGTAGTCTCAACTATAGTGGTCAACTTAGCCTTGATATGCAAGGTTGAGAACAAATAGCTCTCGGTATACTACGCTAACAAAGCTATGTTTTAGGCTGACATGCGATATCCTGACATAAAAAAATTGGCTCTAGCACTAATCTTATCATTGCAACGTCTCCGACCATACTTTTAGGTTCACACTATCATTATCCCAACTGATTGGTCGTTCCACCAAGTCTCTAAAACCCCGAAGCATTAGGGTGATTGGAAAAGTGGGCGATCGAGCTCAAGGAGTTAGACGCATTTACTGACCCTGAACAGCAATCAAGGGTTAGGCTGTTGCCAACTTCATTACCGAGTTCACCTATCTTGTTGTAACATCCCGAAAATCGGGGGGTCGAGTAAAAACCCAACTCCCGAGTTCCAAAATATTATTTATGCAACATAAACGTATATGATTGAATGTTGTTTGTGATAATGTATTAAACATGAGTGAGATTAAGCCAGAACAGCATATCATACTCCAGAGACAGTTAAATTTAACAAGCGAAAGACTATGATACTCACATATAATATATAATTGATTGAAAGTCTCCAGAGTGTGAACATGTTACCAGGTCAAACATTTACATGTATACCTCAAAATAGAAAAAGGAATATACATGAGTGCTCTAAAAATATAAAATGACAAGTGTCATGGCATCTAATCAACCTCCCTGTAATCCCGTCAATCAGAACACGCATAAAGGAGAGATCCTCCTCATCATTATCAAGTCCAGCTCCGCTTCTCAAGCAGCGTCATCATCTGCAACCAAAATAAGGACTGGTGGGTGTCCGGAAACACCATCCCGTAACGTGGGAGTGAGTAGCTAACTCAGTGGAATAATAGAGCAAGGATTAACATGTTCTCAAATCAATCATGTGATAATAGTAAAGCAGTAAATCAAACATTCCTAATACTGTTGTTAATGCAATATGACATGACATGATGGATGCCCTCACCGACGTTCTCCCTCATACGGCACCATCTTACGCCCACGGCATGCTTGCGTACCGTTCAGTACTCCACATCTTCCAAGCACATGCAATGTGATGGTGATATGATTGCCGAGTTATTATTAGTCCATTCAAACAGCAGGATTGGGAAACTAAGGTACTTCCCTTATATCAATCCCAACACAGATCCTGTCTAGGGTCGTCACTCCTAGTAATCTCATACGATGTATATTTTTTAGGTCACTGCAAGGGCTGCTAGAGCTGTTTCTCGCACTCATTGCACCGCTCCTCCATCACCTTATCAATACAGGCCTACTGTACCCTCACTGCTATGGAAGGGTCGTCGCCTCCCGTAGACTCAGAATACGCTCGCGGTCACTACAAAGGACTCGTCGCCTGATCAGTGTAGGCCGACAGCAAGAATATAGTGTCCCATCCACCATAATCTGCTCACGAGATATAGGTGCTCACTGGTCACTACGGGGAGGTTTGTGGCCCCAGCGTAGACCGACAGCTCGACCAAGGTGTCCCATACCACCATGTCCGGGTCATGAGTCTTTGTGGATCAAGGTACCATGGTTGACGGGGTTTACAATGGTAAGTTCAGTACCCTAGGTTCAAGCAGTTATGACTCATATAGGGTGAACATACAACGGCCAGTCGGGTTACTTGACGGGCTCGACTCGCACGAGCGCATCTCAAGTCGAACAAGATGAAGTGCGTAAAACACCTCGTGTGACCTAACCACTGCCGCCAACTCCAAAATACGGCTCGCGTTCATCGACGCATCGTTCGTGGCAAAGATAAGCCAACCACGAATTTACTCAGTTACCGACTGCCTGGACTAGGTATAGTCCCAAACAATCATGAATCCATATCAGCAATCGTGTAAGAGTAATGAAAATGAAATACAACCATGTGAGCATGTTAACACATGTTATAACATACAACTTAAGTAAATCATCCAACGAAAGCATTTCATACATATAATGAAATCATGCATATAGCTAACATGTAGGAAATCAGTTACATCAGCATATTAATTGAGAATTCAATCTCAAACTAATTCATAACACCATTTAATTCAATACATACTAATACAAGCATTTATACAAACACTTAAACTACACACTTAAGTCTACATATAGTATGTCGACTCAAAGTGCGCATTTAGGCGAATCTCTTTGCCAAACTAATTATGCACGTATTCCTAGTATCCTAATGCGACAAGAAGCCATGTCAATCACATCAGCAAAATATGGATGAAAACAGTAATTCCTATAAATTACTAAAATGCCCTAAATCTCATATTTTTCGTCTGATTACGAAACAGGAAACGGACAACATGTTGTACATGTCAAACGGCGTTGCCGTCGATAATCTACTATTAAACAACATTGAAAGCGTTGGAAACAGTCAATCAAAGCGTCTAAAATCTGCACCTTTTCCCTAGAAGCGTATCAA
The DNA here is from genome assembly GCA_037074715.1 of Magnolia kwangsiensis. Lineage (NCBI taxonomy): Eukaryota > Viridiplantae > Streptophyta > Magnoliopsida > Magnoliales > Magnoliaceae > Magnolia > Magnolia kwangsiensis. The sequence goes on along the minus strand of CM073574.1, from coordinate 49,863,427 downwards.
TTCGAACGGAGCGTATACGCTTCGTCTACGGCGAATAGGCAACCTAATTTACAAGATGCATCAGCTACTTCACTATGGAAACAAAGGAACAACAAATCAGCAACAATTTAGGATATTTTCTTACCTAGAAATACGACGAAATCACCAGCAAAGTGATTTGAGCGTGTTGCTTAGGCATGTGCAACAGGTAGCACAAGCAGCAGGAAATTCCCTTCCACTCTCTCTCACAATCTCTCACCTTTTCTCTCTCTCAACCTAGGACTTTTTCCAAATTCGTATGGAAGAGATATGAGAGGGTTTCAAGCCCTTTTATAAGCCCAAACATGCCCAAAACAGGCTTGGGAATAAAGTTTACTTGACACTTAACCAAATCGAGGCTGTTTCGGTCCAAAAGGACATTTCTGGTGGTCCCCTGGCCGAACGCGATCGGACTTAAGTTCATACACGTCGGATGTCACTCTCATCCCATTTTCGGACCAGTAGTGTTCGTAGATCGCACGTGGCGATCCAGTTTCAGTTCAGCGATCACCGCACGTAGATCAGGTCTACAAGTCTCATGATATGAAATAAAAATTTTTCCTGATCCGAGGGTGTAATTTGGCTGAATTCTGACGGTCAGAACGCTTAATAATAACGCGTCAATTCGTGTGCCAGATTTGAATTTTAAATTTCAAATCTAACCCTATTCTCACTCTCTTCAGTCCAGGCTCAATGAAATAGCCTGAGAATGTCGGTTGGACTTGATTTTCGAAATGATTGTCAAGTCCAGCTAGGCGGTTATAACGGTCTAAGATTGTAGGTATCAGACTTTCGACGCGTGGTCTAGATTCAATACAAAGTTTCAAAGAGGTCCAGAGAATAAACCGGTTTAGAGTTTGATCCGAGGCTTTAGAGTATTATAGCGTCATTGGTTCTACTCGCTTTGGCTCTTGTAGAATGTATTTAAAGTGATCAGGGACTATTTCCCAGCTACTCTAGCGTTGCGCTAGCTAACTTATGCTTAGTTTCTAAAGGAATTAATCCTAAGTGATTTCTTTGGCTATGGAATTGGGTTCTGAGCGATTTTTCAGGTGTTTTAGTTGACCCATTGCCTAAGTACGTCTAACCCCAGGTTGGCAAAAATTCGGGGTGTTACACTTGTTCCCCCATAGGAGGTAAAGAATGATCAACAAGCTAACCCATAGGAATGGACCCTTTACATCGATAGGTCATCAAACTTGAAGGGAAGTGGGGAAGGTCTGATCCTCGTTGCACCCGACCAGACCAATATAGAGTACTCCTTAAGGTTTGGATTCCCAACTGCTAACAATGAAGCAGAATATGAGGCACTCCTTGCCGGGCTCAGGCTAACTAATGCAATAGGAGATTGAGTCCTGAAAATCTACAGCGACTCGCAGTTCATAGTCAACTAGGTCGCCACAGAATACCAAGCCAAAGGTGAAAAAAAGATCGCCTATCTAAAAAGCATAAGAATTACTCAGCGAGTTTGACAAGTGTAAGGTTATCCTGGTTCCCTGGTTGGAAAATTCCAAGGTAGATGCTTTAGTAAAGATGGTCACAACAGTTGATGATGACCTCGCCAAAACTGTACGGATCGCGTTCTTGCCCTAGCCCAGTATCAGTCAGCCCGATTAGAAGGAGACTTTTTTGATAAACTAATCGTCGAGCTGGATGGATTCGATCATATGTTACTTGTAGCTGTGTGAACTGCTCGATGACAAACTCGAAGCTCATAAAGTCAAAAATAGATCAATTTAGTATATTATCTTGGGAAACATACTCGATAAGACAATCTTTTCATTGTCATGTTTAAGATGCTTACGGCTAGATGAGGCTGAATATGTCCTTTTTGCCATGATACCGTAGTAACTGCCCGAGCAGTTGACCCAAAGGACTTGCCCTTAGCCCTTTGTGTAGTGGGGCGTTGATATCATAGGACCCTTGCCAATGGGCAAGGGACATACCCGATTCGCCATTGTCGTCATCGACTACTTTATAAAGTGGGCCAAGACCGAGCCCTTAGTTAAAATTACTAAGAAGAAAACTACCGACTTCATCTAGAAGAACATTATTTACAGGTATGGAATCCTTTACACCATTGTCAAGGACAACAATAGGTAGTTCGATAATGCCCATTTTCAAGGACTATATGAAAGGCTTGAGATCTACAATGCTTTCTCTTCACCTTAGCACCCCCAAGCTAATGGACAAGTGGAGGCCGTCAACAAAATCATAAAGAGACACTTGAAAACCAAAATAAAAGATTCTAAGGGGGCCTAGGCTGATGAGCTGCCGCACGTCCTTTGGGTATACTGAATAGCGACTCAAACGATGACTAGGGAAATCCTGTTCTCCCCGACCTTCAACACAAAAGCGGTCATCCTAGTAGAGATTGGAGTACCTTCAGCACGCACTGAGTTGTTTGACTTAGGTGAAAATAACAAATAGATAATTGTAAGTCTCGATTTAGTTGAAGAACTAAGAGAAAGGGCGTAACTAAAGAATGCCGCTTTTCAACATAAGACTGTTTGGTAGTACAACTCAAGGGTCAAAGTATTCAGATTTTTGGCAGTGGAACTAGTCCTCTGAGAAATCTTCCAAAATACAAAGGAACCCGTCTCGGGAGCCTTAGGGCCAAATTGAGAAGGACCATACAAGACAGCTAGTATGGTCCGACCAGGGACCTATCGACTGGAAGTTATGAATGGGTAGCTATTACATTACCCATGGAATACAGAGCACCTAAAGTCTACTATCCATGAGGGATCTTTACGAGCATTATGACTGTATTCGACCATTCACCTTGGGAAAAAACTACTTACGATGCTCGACGAATCACTACATTCTCAACTATAAGGAACCTCCTTTGGTTCTTTTCTTCGTTTCTACTACTTTGCCTATTAATTTCATGACTGAATAATCTACACACTCGATTATCGAGTAAAAAGTTACACACATAAATATCCCGATTCTACTACACCTATTGTGGGTCCATTTACCTGACTTAAGCATCAGAGGGTCCTTGAACACAATCGGTGCCTCAGTGTCCCACTGTTCTCCATTAAGCTGCAAATACCTAGCAGTTCGCAGGAGGTGGAATAAGATCGACTAGATTTGAGTGACAACACATACTATAATAAATTTTAGACTCTCGTATAACCTGTTATACTGGATCATTCATCAAATCAACCATCCAAAAACTCATCATATATGTTAATACATGCCTTAATTTGAGAATATGATCTATTTATTGTGCTGTCACCCTGATATAAGCTTAACCTAAAGTCAAAATCACTATCTAAGGAGCTTACTTACACACACACACACACACACACACACACACACACACACACACACACACACACACACACACATATATATATATATACATACACATCTCGAACGTATTTATTGTAAGTGCACCCAATGTTGTACACATATTTGTTAATCACGTGACTAGTTGTGTCTTGTAGTTGAATGAGTTCTTGGTAAATGAAGACCGAAGACACAACTGGATTAGAAGCATCGAAGCCACATTAAAGATAAAGAATTACTTCTACGATCTTAACCTTACAAATAGATGATCCCAACCCAAATAGGAAAACCTAGTTAGGTCATTTATTCAAAGCCAATTCTGAGTTCATATTTTCTATCCTTTAGTCTTGGCTTTAGCCAATCCCAAGTTGGTGAATGATTTAATGGACAAAACAGGAAAATCTGTCCACTATTGGTAAGACGAAGGTGCCACCGAATAACACCTTTGGTACCACCGAAGGGGCTCAAAACAGTTCAGCAAGATTACAACGTTTATTCGGTGTCATTGACTGCCACGAATGAAAAAAGTTAGATGCCACTGAAAGGGTCTGTTTTCAATTAGCAACTTGGGGAATTAATTCGGTACTACCGAAAGATATTTTGGTACCATGAAGCAAGTTCAGTGATATCGAAGTTGACTTCGGTAGCATCGTAAACTAGCCGTTTTCTATATATTGGAACTTTTTATCTATAAAAGTGGCTTGTAAAAACTTACAAAATTAGTGAAAAAAGGTATCTTAGAGTCTCTAGTGTATCCCAAGCTTATCCTAGCTTACCTAGACTCTATTCATACGAGTTTCATGCTATCTTCTTTGTGATCTTTCACTTCTAAGAGGATTCAAAACTCATATTAATGAAGAACATGAACTCGTGCCTTCTCTAGAGTACAAAGAGCAAACCAATAGGAAATTCCTTTACATTTTGATACTCTAGAGCATCCATAGGTTGAATCTCTTAGAAAATCCACTCATTATCCTAGATAGGAGATTCAACCAACTCGTATTACCTTGGTCACCTTTATAGGTTTATCTTATGCAAGGTTTTTGATCGTGAAGTTGAACCAACAGGAAAATCCAATCTATGCAATTGAGGGAGCACCGAAAAGCTGATTCAAGTACAAGAGCACGATGATCAAGCAAATTAAGACGAGCTACAAGAGAGGACTCAATTTGAAAAGTAAGTGTCATTAATAAGAGTCCAAAGTTTAGTCTCCATCCTCGTGTAGGATTGAGGCTAAGAGTTTTCTATCAACAAACTCGCGTAGGTGCCTTGTGTGGGACCTTGGCCAAGAGGCTTAAACATAGGTGCCTTGTGTGGGACCTTGGCCAGTGGGTCTAAATGTAGGTGTCTTGTGCAGAACCTTGGCCAGTGGGCCTAAATGGAGGTGTCTTTTGTGGGACCTTAGCCGATGGGCCTAAACGTGGGTTTTAGGTGTAGGACTTTGCTCTTGTGGAGAGCATAAATTGGTGTCCTTAGTGTAGAATTGTAAAGGTTATTGATGAACCTATTTTAAAACCATTAATAGTGAAATCTAGTGCACTTTGGGATTGACTGTGGATGTTGGGAGTGGAGTAGGCACGTAGTCGAACTACTATACATGCTTATGTTTAGAATGATCATTTGTGTATTTATCATGATTATTTAAGTTTGAATACTTAATTGTTTATGCATGATTAGATAAATGCTTAAGATTGATAGGAAGCACATTCCACACAAAAGCTCACATCAATAGGCTAGTTGTTTTATTTGTAGATCTTGAGTAACCTTTGTGATTGGACCCTCTATTGGCATGGAAGCCTTTAGAGTTATATTGTCTTACTTGCTTTAAACTGAATGATTGTTTAAGTTAGGCAATTAGGATTTTTAAATATGTAAAATATTGGAAGTCCTATTCAACCCTCCAGGACATTGTCTCATATTCATTCTTCAGTATCAGCGGTATGAACCGCAATTTCATTTATCCCAATTTTCTTGATTAATCATCAATCTAACCATCGAAATAACTCTTTAGAGGCTAATTAAACTATCCAACCATTAATTTTAATACGGATCCTTACCTCATCATTCACTAAACAAAGGACGCGATCTAAGCCATTTACATTTGATAACCCAGGATCTAGTCGTCTAATTGGGGATGCCAACCCTACATTTACATCTTGGACAACCTAAAAGCTCCATGGTCTGCCCAACTTATGATTTCCAAGGCAATCAAACCATCAATTTCATATTAAATCTTATTTAACCACTCGATTAAAGAACAATCAATCCAAAACAATATTTTCGATGTTCTAGACTACATAGTAGGTGCACCATTGTGCATTGTGTCTTATAATCAATGCCCTGGGTCACTTGTAGCTGTTCACATGAGTGAACCAGTCCCGAATCAAAATGCCAAATTGTCCAGTGCATGAGTGCATGCACATACAAATACAAGTCCAGAAATAGTAAGTTTCCTTACACGCCAAAATCACATTTGAAGTACGATTTCTCAAATTTCTTTTCGAAAAACCTCCTGCCAATAGTCCATGATCTATGTGAACAACACCTAGGTGAATCTACACCATTTTTGAAGTAGATCCAAACCTCTAGATGGACGATCACAACCTTTCATTTGTGTACAACATCGAGACAGGCAACATGCTTACAATAAAACCCTCTTCTTCCCAATCCTTCCTTGTGTGAAAACTAAGTAAACAATGATTTATGCCCTTATCTCTGAGTGATTTGAACCATCCAAACATTAGATCATAGCCATCCATATCTTGCACACAAAATTGGCAACACGGGTATCTTCTAGCATTCATAACTAGTGCAGGAAGCTTCGTTCAAAATGAAAATCTTCCTTCTTAACCTCAAAATCCATGAACCTCCAATCCAAACAATCCAAATCGTCCATCCTATTGTCTGCATAGGAAAATGGAAGGTTTCTCTAGAACTGACATTGCGATTTTTAGCCGCATGCAACATCTTCGACCAGGAAACTTCAAACCATAATCCCATTGAAGGAAATTTGTTAGAACTCATATTTCTTAATACCACAAAGCTCTGTAGAGCCCATCCACACCACCCATTCACTTTAGATTGAAGAAAGAACCATTCGTTAAAAAAATGTCATTGTCAGTCATCATCTTTCTCATCAAGCTTTGCCAATCGCACGTTCTTTATTGGCCTTTGATATTAGATCTATTTCATCCATCAAATAGGCTATTTGATCAATATTCAATTCATGAAATCCAATCAAAATTAAATTCATCAATGTAGAATGGAGAACCAATCAAAACATTGACCCAAACAGTTTTCCATGCATAACCTTGTTTTTGTGTTGACTTAACATCGGGTTGTTACAAGACCATTCTAGGAGCCTTTCGGAAGAACGAATAACCCTATAAATCCCTCTCTCATCATGAGAACCTAATCACATTAAGAGAAGAGATATCGAGAGTGAAGGAGAGAAAATGCGAGAGATAAAAGAAGGGGGGGGGGGGGGGGGGGGGGGAGCTAGTGGGTTAACTCGCTATGCAATTGAGTCTCACTTCCAGTCTGGGCATATTATAGAGGAAGAAAGAAAGGGAAAGAGATAAAGTGAAAGAAAAGAGAATAAACGAGAAGACTCACCAACTTATTGAGACTGGTCGAGTTGGGCGGAGTCCAGCTTGTGGGACGTGAGTTTGAGAAGAAGAAAGAAGAGAGGAGCAGGAAAGAAAATAAGAAGAGAGATGAAGAAAGGAAAGGAGAAGGAGAAGAAGCAAGGCTGAGTCAACTCACTGGTTACACAACCAATCAAGCGGAAGTCTGGGTTGAGTCGGGTTTAGTTAAGTAACGTTGCACTTGATAATTTTCCTTGCATCACTTTCCATTCTAACAAAATTAGCAATTTACAAATTTGTCTAGTTGAATTCGTAACTCACTAAGGTTTGATTCCAATCCAAAACTTAGGTTAAGTTGAACATGAACACTAGAGAGGAAGACAAGGATCTTGTGGGAGTTGTTACATCCTAAACTTACATAAGAACATGTTGAATTATAGTCGAGTTACAGTTGAGTCATGCTGAGTAATGCCAAGTAGAGCTGAGTTTCTTCTTTATATTAGGTTAATACATTGATGTAAAATAGGTGAGTGATCATCTAGTTGTTTGATTCTTCTTTATTCAATTCATCTCCCCAATTTTAGTTTCAATTTTTCATTACTTTGTTGATTTCTCTTTTTTTATTGTGCATTTCGCAATTATTGTTATGGGATTTTTCCTACTTTTACATTTGATATCGTGTATATTTGTAATAGTCTTTTATTGATTTGGGTCTAGCCTCTTAGTTCATTTTTAGCCATCTTTACGTTTAGTTCAACTCACTTTCTGGGAATAATCCTTATCTTCTTTTTGACTCGTAGGTTTTTTCCTCGATTCTACACCCTTAAATTATTGATTTTTAGTGTATTATTTTTTTTTTGTTGTAGATCATTAATGATAGCTTCTTGTTGATACTCCCTTGAATCTTAATATGTGATGTTTAATTTCTTAAATTTATCGTGCATTCTTGAACCTAGTGTTATTCTTAAACTTTATATATATATATATATATATATATATATATATATATATATATATATATATATATATATATATATATATATATATATAAACATATGTACCCTACATTGCATAATTGATTCCTGTGTCTGCATGCATCATGATCCTGAGTGCTTGAACTTGTATGTTTGAAATGCATGACTTGCATGGAAATCATGGAGTGCTTATATTACCTACATTATCATGGATTGCATTGAAATTGGATTTAAATTATATGATTATGTAAATTATGGATTCTAGTGGGATACTTGAGCGGGGCTTCCCCTAGCCTACATGGCGAGGATGATTGATGATGTGTTTTCGGTGGGATATTCAAGCGGGGGTTCACTTGAATTATATGACAAGGATGATTGATGATATATTTTTAGTGGGATATTCAAGTGGGGGTTCCCTTAGCATATACTGCAAGGAGGATTGATTTTAACAGAATACTCAAGCGGGGGTTCTGTGATGGTTCACCTCCAGGATGACTTATATGATATGATTTCGGTGGGATACTCAAGCTAGGGTTCCCAGGGAGATCATACCTAGGATGACTTGCATTGCATCATACATATCCTGAAAATCTTGAATCATAGTATTACATCTTATTATACATTTTACCTATCTCTATTATTTTTATTTCAAATTCATGACATTCTCAAACATTATCTCGAGTTGTACTTCCATTGTGTATACTTTATCTTGACAATCTATCTTGTTATTTGTTAAGCTATGTTTTTCTTTCCATTCTTGAGTATGTATTAAACTCATGGTGAAAATAATCTCACCGAGCTTCTAGCTCACCAAATCAACAACATTTGTATGTTTACAGGTCGAGAGAGGAGTAAGCGAGGAAGAATCCCTAAACAACTACTTCCATTAAAGTTAAGTCTTAGATTATTTTTTTTGTTTGAGAAATTGTAAAGAATTTAATGTAAATAGCGAAGTAAGGAATCTAGTAGTGATATTAGATTTAAAATTTATAGAGTTTAAATTCAAGTTTAAGTTTGAATTATTATGGTTTGGTTTGAATGGATGATGAATTGAATGATAATGTGGATGTAAGAATGTATAAAACTTAGTTCACACCTTTGAACTTAACATTAGAGTTACATTACTCAGGTTTTGAATTTCGTGGTGTGACATCTTACTTCACGAACTTATTTTGTTTATTCGCCTTCTACTCCATGTCAGTATCACCGGATTCCTAGTAATCCTTGCTCAATCTGAACTTTCATTCTTTCTAAGCTTTATTAACTTTCTTTTAGCAGTAATCCCAGTAATCTTCTAACACATTATAGAAGGATTTTCCTAAGGTGTGGTCCACTTGAGCTTTTGATTTTCCTCATTTTTAAGCTCATGTATTAAAATGTTCTGTTAAAAAGGATGTATGGTGTGGATAACTCACATATATCATTATGGGGCCCACATATTTAAATCAGTAATAATAGGTTTTTTATGGACCTATTTTCGAAACATAATTCCTGACAAATTTCAAATAGGTGGAGTAAATAATAATTACTTATTTCCATGTATTTACCAGGGAAATTAAAAATCAAACAACCCCTAAAGGAAATCAAGTACCATGGTGGGACTTTGATTCCATAAAGGGTATAATGGAGAGACGTTGTCCATTGCATACTGATAATCTTTTTAGAAAAGTCTGGTGTGTTCTCCCCAACAGGTTTCCCAACCATGTTGAAATTGACATGATGACACCGCTAAGTAGATGCAGTACTATAAGAGGGTGCATGTGCTAATTGGGAAGAAGCGACAGTATGCGCTGATAGAGTAGATGTTGTAGGTGGTGTTGATAGTGGGAAGATGGGGTATGAATGTCATCCAGTCCCAGAGTGGTAGAAGAGGAATTTTACAAAACCTCTTGAGACATAATGTCTATATTCATAGGATAAGATACAAGGAAAGAACTTATTCACTACTTCTAATAGGTTGGACCCGTAATTAGGATCACTTAGTGAAAAAATCAGTCCTTTTTACTCAACTGGAGAGCTAAAATAATAGAAAATAAATTCTATTATTTGATAAATAAAAATTAAAAGTATAGTCATGGATGGAAAAAATCTTGGATGAATTAAAGCTCTAAAACATCACTTCTAAAGGATCATTTTTTAAATCAAACTCTCTGCAACCAATGAGAGAGTTGCCTACATACTTATCATCATGATAAGATTAGGTCATTATAGTTTATCGTCATGTAACTTGGATTCCAATTAATTATATTTTTTTCCTACTTTAGTGTATAACTCAGTTGATTGATGGGTAAGTCCACTAATAGAAGATCTCCACCATGTAATTAAAAATCTATTAGCGGAGCTCTACACCAAAGCAAGAAGAAAACAAAATCAATTGGAATGTAAATTTCATAATGACTTTATTTCTATTTTTTACCAGACTCTCCAAAATCAATGAGAGAACTATCTACACACTTTTCATCATGATAAGATCATGTCACTATAGTTTATTATCAGGTAACTTGGATTCCAATTGATTTTATTTTATTTTTCTTATTTTTGTGTATAGCTCAATTAATTGATTCATGTAATTAGAAATCTATTAGTGGAGCTCTACACAAAAGTAAGAAGAAAACAATATCGATTGGAATGCAAGTTACATGACAAGTTTATTTTTATATTTTTTTACCAAACTCTCCATAACCAACGAGATAATTTCTTACATACTTATTAGTGTGATAAGATTAGGTCAGTGCAATTCATCTCCATTTCCTCATCCTTCTTTTAACTAAATCCGATGACATGCTTGACACAATACTATGAACGCTATTGAGGGTTAAATATTACATATTAGACCCTAGTTACTACTTTATTTTATGAACATGATACGGTTTAACGTCCTATTTTAATTGTGTTTGTGTTGCAAGGTGAATTTAGGAACCTGGACTAAAAAAAAGGTATTAAAAGCATGGATTTAACACTCTGAAGTCACCACAATAGGGGACGGACTTTAGGGGACCGAGATAAAAGAATTCACATGCCCGGGATTTGAGAAATTCTAGTAGTTCACGCTAAAGAGGCCTAAAATTCATCCAGAATGCAAGATCACATGGTTCACACTATCCGTTCAGCTCAAAACTTCATATATAGCCTGAGGACCATAAATTAACCATACACGTCGAATTTCAGCTCTTAGATCGCTGTGGAAGTGGCCCAATGGACAGATCATCCCATAAACCATCGATTTTGAGCCCACTTGATCTCTGGATATGCTTCAAACTTGGGCTTGACCCCTTAAATTAGTTGGGAGAATGGATGGATGGATTAGATTTTTAGACACATCACAGTGGAACCCACTTACATGGAATGCGTGTACATTGCACACGTGCACTGGAAACATAGGGGCTGCGGACGGCTGCAGATGGACCACCATTTTAGATCCATTGTCCAATTTAGACCATCCATTCGAAGCTTAAGGACCCTTTGACCAAGGTCTAGAGGAGGAAATTTGAAGAGTGTCGCGCGAATGGTGTCCCTGTGATCAAACGCAAGACGAACGACTTAAATAAAGATCAGGTGGGCCATGTCAATGACAATCCAAAACCGGCCATCTCAAACTGAAATTTCATTACAAGTTTGATGGAAGGTGTGGATTTCTCAAATATTATAGAAAGTGGGTTCCACCAAGCATCAGCGCAATAGCTTTTTCGCAACTAGCGAATGTCTGTGAAAGCCAGACGTTTCGGCCGATTGTGCGACTTCGTCTGTGTCGGAGTAATGATCTGAACCGTTCAGATGGGAGCCAAGCAAAAACCGTTCGTAGGGACGTTTTCTCTTTACAAAAGAACGCACTTGTGTGCAAATACTAGGCCCAACGCAAGCTGTTTTGCTGTGAAGAACAGAGATCGTGCGTCCGATTTTTACTGCGCAACAGAGTCGGCGTCTCGAACTTTCCCATTGACTTTCTGAACCGCATCTTGTGCGAAAGCTCCACCGACCTCCCTACCTATAAAAAAAGAGGAGAGAGAGAAAGAGAGAGTGAGGATTCAAGCATTAGACGTCTGGAAGAAAGAGGGAGAGAAAGAGAGAGTTTAGAGTTGTTCTGGTTTTATTTATTTTCTTATGAGTTTTGTTGAGAGTGATAGCCTAGTCATGTCAGGCTAAACCTCTTAACTAGGGCTAAGAGGTGAAGCTTATGGTGTGATGGGAAGGATTCTTTGGTCTTGATTCATGTTATGAACTAATTTAATTATAATTTGATTAATAGGAATGCTTTCAGTTTTTAATGGTTTGTTGTGACTGAAATTACAATAGATCTGTGATGGCTTTGAGTATTTTCTTATTTTGATTGTAAAGTTAGGAAGCCCTGTTATTCACCATTGCCCCTTGGACATGGTTAGATGATGGAATCCTTCATAACATTCATACATCTTTCAGATTGGTTATGGATTAGTTTAATTCTGTTGTTTACTTTGTCTCATGGGCATGATTTTGTGATGGAATCAACTCTAATTCTTGTACCTTTCATCTCTTTGAAAACTAGATCAAAGGAAGTTTAGATTGAGTTTTAGTGATATATCTTCCAACTAGAAGAAGATGAGACTTGAAGTCCAATTGAGTTCATGAATCAAGCGTAGATCTCCTCGATCTTTAGAAGTGGATCCTCTGAATCCCTAGTTTCCTATCTTTGAATTTTATAATTTTTAGATTAATACTTTCACCATTATTCCCTCATATTCATTCGAATTAGATTTCATCTTCTCTTAGTTCTAGTTATGGTTACTTTCAGATTATGTACAAGGTTCAGTTCATATGGATTCGACCTCGGTCTTATCGAGATTATTACTACATCACAACCCTATACTTAGGGTGTGAACAAACGCCCTCCTATGTTTTCACACGCACGACGGAATGATGCCCACACTTCCTTGGCCTTTTCCATCTATTGGTTCTAGTTTGATTTGATTGAAATGCAGGGTTGATTCAGAGGTAAAAAGTACATTTGACTTGGAGTCCCTACTAGCCAGATAAAGCTTGAAATCTATGGCTGGCTAAAAACCATAAAATTACATAACAGTTGTGGGATCATAAGATTTCCAAACTCAAGTGACTCTTGTGGTTGGTCTGAGGCCATAGATTATGGGTAAGGGCCTTGATTACCAAAAAAGAAGGGTTTAGTAGGATTCAAGGGAACTTTAAATATTGTGTAAATCAGGACATATTTCACGAGCTTTTTAGGGCCTAAGTAGGCAAAATAGAAGGGACATAAGACAAAAGTAGAGTAAAGAGAACGAGCAGGGTTAAGCCATATTTCACAGGTTTTTTAGGGTATGGGTTGGCAAAATATAAGAGAAACGAAAGCAGAATAAATACGTGAGTGAGTGCAGATGTTGTAACAATATAGGGAATGTGCAGAGTGGAATACGACTTGATTTTGAGATATGAGAGGGAAAAAGGGAAATCAGATACCATTTTTTTTAGTCAAAAGGGATGGCCAGACGTCCTAAGTTCCAACTCTACTCGTTGACTTTGGCTTTGCTAGTTGCTTTTAACTTCTTAATTGAGAGAGAGAGACAAAATGCATTTTTGAGGCGTTAGAGGTTTGACTTCTTAATTGAGAGAGAGAGAGAGAGAGAGAGAGAGAGAGAGAGAGAGAGATGGACATAAAGCATTTTTGAGGTGTCAGAGGTTCGGTGTACATTTGACTATCAGTATGTTTTGAGGGAAAGGACTGCATTACCATTGACTGATCAAGAAAAGTTTGTTGGGTAGAGCTTCTATGGCCATCCGCTTCCTCTAATTCTTTTCATTTCTCCCTACAATTCTCTTTCTCTATATGCCTCTCCTTGTTGAATTCTACATTCTCTAGACTCTCTTTAGACTATTCCCCTATGTTAGGTCCCCCAGGAGCTACTTAAATAGGCAGTCGATGCTCATTCATCATGGTCGGATGGTGCTGATGAGACATTGCCCAGCTACCATGGTGAATCAGATTGACAGATGATACGGTGGAGCATAAATGCGACGACTATTGAGTAACCTATTCCGCACTCATTGGGCAAAAATTTGTATTCATGGATGCAGTTTCCTACCATCGCATCCATGTAAAGTTATTATTATTAATATTATTTTTTTTTAATTCGGTGTTTCATGGACATGTTAGAGGTCATGTTCTCTCACTTGGTCTGCATCTTGTACACCCAAATCTTGGTTGATCCGATCTGGGGGCACCTTTAGGGCATACTTTTAACCATACAACTACCTTGGTTGGGTCCCACTAAAGTCAATGGGTGGATTTATCTTATGTTAAAGTGGGGTGTCTATAAATGCCCATCTTTAGCAGATATTGGAGTACAATCGAATGCTAAGTGAGTGGACACCCCTCCTTTGTATTAGAAGTAGATGCCATCTGGTCTATTCTTTTCCTGAGTGTTGTTTGTCGATAGGCTTGTCTGGTTAAAGATTAAACTAGATGTCTCTTGAGGGTTGGGAAAATTGTTGTAATTTATCCCTACACATTTTGTGGCTTTATGGGGCATCAAATTACAACCTTTTCATACAGTGATCGACATGTGTGAATTGAAGGAGTTCGTAAGTCTGGATTGTGAGTGGTTAAAGCCCCTATCATGCCCTAAACTCGAAAATTGGATTCACAGGAATCCCGATCGCTAAATTTGGTGCCTACAGCCTCTGTATTACCCCATTCTCGGCTTTCAATGTCCATACGCCAGATTCCAATCCTGGGATCCAATAAAGAGGATTTTTTTTACGTACATTTTTTTTTTCATAATAAGCATAACCACAAGTTTACCCAAATCACAAAGGAACATCATCGTCACATATCCACTAATATAAACATTTGAATACAGTGTTGAAAGGAAAATATATATGTCAAAAATCAAAGCTCCAAAAGTCTGTTGTACGCTCCAAGCTCAACACTGCTACAACCTGATGTCACCTGCACGCATCATCATGCATAAGCTTATAGAAAGCTTAGAGGGTGATGAAAGTGTGTGCACAAGGTAAGTGCTAAGTATGCAATACAATGCCATAAATCATACAATGGAATAAGCAAAAATACTGACAAGATACGATATCAGAGTAAGCGGAATTATACTGGTAAGTCCATGAGTCATACAATATCAGAGTACGCAATACAGATCAACTATATAAATGAGGAGTCAAAGAGAGCCAAATATCAGATGTCAAGAGTACAATGCAATATGTAAATCCTGCTAAGTCCGTATAGGCCATATAAGTACATAAATATAATAACCCAAAATGCTAAGTACTGCAGATGTAATGTAATATGCGGTGCAAATGAAATGACCATGTTGGAGTGTGAAGTCGAGATGATAATACGTAGTATTGCAGGCTACGGGGTCCACCATAAGAAACTTTTATCCAAACCAGTCTCATACCTAAATTTGGATAGTCAGACTCAATGTGGTAAACTCCTGATCTTAGGTTAGTCTTGCGCCTAACGAAAATCTTGGCCATGCGAAGGTACACGTAACAAATAGTCACGCACCACCAGCCCAAGTGGATAGTGAATGAATGAATGTCATGCCCCAAAATCGAAAATTAGATTCATAGGAATTTCGATCGCCGAACCTGGTGTCAACAACCTCTATAGTACCCCATTCTCGGCCCCCAGCGTACATACGTTAGGTTCCAAATCTTGAGATCCTGGTGAAAGTGTGTGCACAAGATACGTGTCAAGTATACCATAAAGCCCATAAATCATACATTATCGAGATAAGCAGAAATACTGATAAGATCATGAATCATACGATATTAGAGTAAGCGAAAATATACTGGTAAGTCCATGAATCATTCAATAACAGAATACGCAATGCGGATCGGCTATGCAAATGCTGAAGCCAAATATCAGATGTCGATGATGCAATATAATATGCAAATCCTGCTAAGTCCGTCTAAGCCATATAAGTGTAAAAACATAGTAACCTAAAATGCTAAGTACTGCGGATGCAATGTGATATGCGGTGTGAATGAAATGACCATACTGGAATGTGAAGTCAGGATGATAGTACGTAGTATCGTAGGCTACGGGGTCTACCACAAGAGACTTCTATCTAAACTAGTTTCATACCTAAATTTGGATAGTCAGACTCAATGTGGTAAACTTCTGATCTCAAATTAGTCGCGCGCCCAACCGAAATCCTGGCCATCCGAAGGTACATGTAACAAATAGCTACGTACCACCAGCCCGAGTGGATAGCGAATGAACGAATGAATGGATATGCAATCCCTGCTCAATAAGTCCACATATCAGTACAGTTGCTCTCTAGGGAAATCACCGGGGTCTATTACACTCTACTCCGATTGCCTTCTCCCTAGCTGCACAACCCAGTGAGTGGAAGAGACCTCACTATCCGCCTAGCAATACCTACCTGGCTCGTCGATAGCGGACCTATTTACGATATGGTCATACTCTGTCACGCCCCAAACTCAGAAATCGGGCTCATAAAATTCTTGATCACCAAATTTGACTCCGACAGCATCTGTAGAACCCCATTCTCGGTTCCCAGCTCCCATTTGCCAGGTTTCGATCCTGTGATGCTACGAAGAGGATTTTCAAGATCAGTTTGAATCGTGATAAGCATAACCAAAGGCATAATCCACAAACAATAACCAAAAACTCCATTACATTTTTACTATGATAAAAAACTTTACAAGTACAATGAGTATAAAGGGAAATACAATGATGATGAATAAAAACTCCAAGATGATTTGCAAAGCGCTCCTGCCTCAGCAGTCCAGATGGACGGTGTAGAGTAGATGGGTCCACACACGTGGACACCGCATGCCATCAAAGAGGGCCCCATGGCTGATGATCAGGGTGGATAAAACACATACATCACACGGCCTCATGACCTAAATCGTATGGATATGATACATACATGTATCATCAGGTGGGCCACATCAAGAGAGAGAGAGAAGCACCCATCTTTAATCTCTTCATCCTTCTTCCGCCAATATGATCTATAGCTCCAAGGGGATGATTTCAACGGTCGAGATGTTCTTTGGATGGTGGAGATGAGAGGTAGGAAGTGGGTCACACATAGCTTCTCCTCTCCCATGAAAAGTGTTTGGACGTTGGCTTGCTTGAGAAGTGGAGAAAATGAGAGAGAGGATGGGATGTAAGGAGAGAGAGAGAGAGGGATGGGTGTGAGCGATGGGTGATGTGTACTTGACATGTAAGGGATGGATTTGTAAGAGAGAGTTGACTTTAGGGGAGGGGTGGTTGTACTTGACATGATGTAGTGATTGATGGGATTGATTTGACATGTTCTCTCTTGAGTTTTGCAACTGCACGATGTTTTTCTCGAACTGAACGCAGGCACATATCTCTTAGCCTGGGTATTGCCTTGGCGAGCGAGTCGCGACATCGAAATTGCGACGACGGCGCGGTCGTTAGGGTAAAGGTCTTAGGTTGAGTCGATACGAGTTGATAGAAAATGAATTAGGGTCGTGTGTAAATATCGCTTAAGGGTCGAAGGTTGCTGAAATTTGATCGGTAAGACCGCGGAAGTTTACGAAACGGTACGGACTAAGATACGGGTCTTACATACTCAGCCTAGCTTATAGCCCCCTCACTCGAGCGGATAAGGCCACACCCACCTTTCAACTGACCACGACACAGTGGGAGACGCGACTTACTAGTATTCGGTACTCGAGCGCTCATGTTTCACTTGGTCTAGATGTTGGGGCTTCTCCTGGCCTCAGAGGTTCTGAAAATTTCACCCAAGGACATCCTAAGTGCCCATAGTGCTAGAATCAAATATTTTCAGTGTTTCATTTAGCCATCCACGATGTGCTTGTGGAGGCCACGACCCTAATGTCGCAGGGCATACAATGATCAAGTCACAAATATGCAAGATGCATAAGTCACACTATCCAGTCATGCAGCAATCCTGTGCATATGGCGCAATAATGTGGGCACTCTATCTCATAAGGAGTCCTGTGAATAGTCTGTCTAATGGTGTATGCTATAATCAAACATTCCTCATATCAGACATACATATGATGCATATGGGCATGAATTATGGAGTTATACTAAGCATTTTATATGATGATGAACTATCCTCACAACAAATATGGGCCTTAACGGCTTACACACATCAAGTATGAGCCTATCAATGGGCCCTAAGGAGATTTATAATGTGAAAATTTAACCAACATTATTCTTACAATGTGGACGTCAAACCAACATTGCTCCCAAGGCATGGCCCGCCATAAATGTCATTACATAACTCATGGTAGAATCACACAATGCAATAGACCTTGTATACATCCCATTGGGCCTCGACCCATGGGCCTCAAATACATCAAATGGGCCTCAACCCATGGGCCCCAATACATCACAATGGGCTTTAACCCATGAGCTCCAAATACAGCACAAGGGGCCTCAACCCACGGGCCCTTATACATCACAATGGGCCTCAACCCATGGACCCTAATACATTACAATGGGCCTCAACCCAAGGCTCCAAATATAGCACAATGGGCCTCAACTCACGGGCCCTAATACATCACAATGGGCCTCAACTCATGGGCCCTCAAATACATGACAGGTTGGCCTTGCACCTGGGCCTCGAAACACGCAACAGGTGGGCCCTACTCATGGGTCAAAGATATATCCTGATGACTCACATGTATATTAAAGTGGGCCTCACGATTGGGCCACAAAATACATCAAAATGGGCTTGACGGATGGGCCACAAAGTACATCAAGGTGGGCCTCACAAATGACCACAAAACACATCAAAGTGGGCCTAATGGATGATCATATCACGGGGTGGCCCACCGTGATGTGTTTGAGATCCAACCAATTCATAAGTTAACATAGAGCTAGATGGAGTGAAAGCAAAATATAAGCTTAATTAGAAGCTAATGTGGCTCCTAAGAAGTTTGAAC
This sequence comes from Magnolia kwangsiensis, assembly GCA_037074715.1. Classification (NCBI taxonomy): domain Eukaryota; kingdom Viridiplantae; phylum Streptophyta; class Magnoliopsida; order Magnoliales; family Magnoliaceae; genus Magnolia; species Magnolia kwangsiensis. The sequence continues at coordinate 49,844,631 of CM073574.1, read as the reverse complement.
GGTGGATGTCACTGTCTCCACTATTTTCAATGGTGGGGTCCTCTTGAACCTTAGATCTGACTCATTCTTAGTCTCAATTTCTAAAATGAGCTTTCAAAATTGTTGGACGGTTTGGATGCAACACATGCATCATGGTAGGTCCCATAAGGATGGACGGTGAACATAGAACACATAATGATTAGACCCATGGGCGCGTGTTAACATTAGTGCTATTGGTGGGAGTCCACAGATGGACGGTATGGATGAAACCCACATAACTCTGCTGAGGTCATTACATCAGCAGGCCCACCGTCCAGGATACTTGGACGGCAGGGATAAAACATGTGTATCTAAGGGGGGGGTCCCATCATCAGTGGATGGTGTGAATATCACACATATCTCATGACAGGGGCCATAGAACTTGTTGACGTCAGCGGACAGCAGCTGTATTGTTAGTGTGTGGCGTACACCAGACAATCCTCTAGAAAGAGGTGGGTCCCACATGGGGCTCACCCTAACGCTTATTTTCCATCCAATCCATTAACAAGGTCACACGGACCCGAATGAAGTAGAAAAAAACAAACTTCACGATGATCTAAAACTTCTGTGACCCAAATAAGTTCTTAATGGAAGACGTTCAGTCCCACTGCTCCCTGACGTGTAGGCCACATGAGCAGAGTGTACAACTGATTTTTGGAAGGAGCCCTCTGCCCTAAATGGGCCAGCAAATGGACGGTGTTGATGTCCACAAACATCAAGTTGGGGCCTACAACTGGGACCCAGGGTCCCAGGCCGACTGTCCGGCGCAGGACACCGCTGGCGTCCTCTGACGAGTCAGCAGCAGCTGCCGCTGCCCTCTCTTTTATATATATATATATATATATATATATATATATATATATATATATATATATATATATATATATATATATATATTTGTTTTGAAAAATTGATTTTTCTGAGGAATTTTCTAAGTGGGGTCCGTGTCAGGTAAATCCACTCGACCCATTGGATTCTATGCCTCGAGACAGACCAAATGAGTCTAATATTCAATAGGTCTTGGCGTGTAGAAAAATTTAAGTGAATTTAAACAGTAAAAATCACTATTTACTAAGGTATGGCTCGCCAGAAAATTGGATCAGCTTCATTTTTCGGTTCAACGCCTAAAATGAGTTTGTAAATAGGATGGACGGCATGGATTGAACTCATACATCAATGTGGGGCCTACATGAGCGACCCACTCCAAGGCTTGAACCAAGCCAATATATTTTGGTTTTCATCTCACGTCCAGCGTCTCTGGACGGCTTGACCATGACACATGCATCTAAGGTGGGCCTTGCTCAAGTGGGCCACCAAATGCACCGATGGTGTGGATACAACACAAATATAAAGTGGGCCCCACCTACAAATGGCTTGGATCAAATACATGCTTCATGGTGGGGTCCATCCGAGTGGGCCACATGGCCACATCATTCACATACAATAGAAAATGAAAGAGAGAGAGAGAGAGAGAGAGATAAACGGTGATGATGGGAGGAGCTCTGCCACTATGAGCTCCTCCATGATACAATGGATACATCAAGATGGGTCCTACCATAAGTGGGCCCTCAAATCATCAAAATAACACAATCAAAGTCTAGAAAAAAAAAACACCCACATTTGATCTCTTCTTCCTTCTTTCGCTTATAGGTTCTAGAGGTCCAAGGAAATAATTTCAACGGTTGAGATGAGGCTTGGATGGTGAAGATGAGAGATAGGAAGGTGGGCCACACATGACTTCTCTCATGGAGAGTTTGGTGTTGGATGCTCTCATAGGAAAGAAATAAGAGAGAGAGAATGGATGTAAAGAGAGAGAGAAGGATGGGGTTTGTACTGAACATGAGAGGTGATTGAAGGGATTGATTTGACATGTTATAGAGATTCTCTTGGGATTACAAATGCACGGCGTTTTCTTGAAATAAATGTCGGCTCACATCTCTTAACCAGGGTATTGGATCGGCACGACATTGGAACTGCGGAAATGATACAGTCGTAATGGTACAAGTCTAGGATTAGGATGACTCAAATTTACGGGATATGACTTGGGATCGTTCGCAAACATCGATTATAGGTCACAAGTCATCGGAGTTCGTCGGGAAGGATCGTGGGAGTCGACGGAGTAGTATAGGCTAGGATACGAGTCTTGCAATGAATGAATGAATATGTAATTTCTACTTAATAAGTCCACATATCAGTACATTTACTCTCTGGAGAATCACCGGGGTCTATTACACTCTAAACGAAATTGTCGCCCCATCGCACAACAAGGTGAGTGGAAGAGACCTTACTATCCACCTGCCAATATCTGGTCCGACTCTTCGATAGTGGACCCATTCCTCAAGCTGGTCAGACTCAGCCTAGCATTGTGTCCTCCTCTCGGGTAGGTAAGGCCGTACCTCCTTACAACCAACCATGACACAGTGGGAGACGCGGCCTAACGGTATACGGCCCTCATGCGCTCATACATCCACTCGGTCTAAACGTTAGAGTAACCTCTGGAACCAAGAGGGTTTTGGGACTTTCACCCAAGGATATCTATTGCACCCCATGTAGAATAGATTTTCTGTGTCCCATCTGGCCATCCATGATATACCTGTGGAGGCTACGATCCTGATGTCGCTAGGGCATACGGTAGTCATATCACAAAATGAGAGATGCATGAATCATACCATCCAGTCATGCATCAAACCTGTGCGTACCACGTGCTCATGTGGGCAACTCCTCTTATCAGGGAGTCCCATCAGAACCTGCCCAATGGCATGTGCTATGATCAATCATTCCTCATTTCAGACATACATATGATATGCATGGGCATGAGTCATGAAGCTATACTAAGCTTGCTATATGATAATGGTGTACTTTCCTCATATCAAGGATAGGCCTAGACAAACTACTCATAACAAGAATGGGCCTCACTATGGGCCTAAGGGAAGGTCACAATGTGGACATCTAACTATTATTGTCCATTAATGTGGTCATTTAACCAACATCGCTCCTAAATAGTGGGTCACATAAATATCATTACATACATTATAGTGAAATCACATATTACATCGGTCCGCACCTTCATCGCATTAGGCCTCACTCAAGGACCACATATACACCACATCGGGTCTCACCATACGGGCCACAAATACATCACAATGGACCTTATCAAACGAGTCACGAATACATTACAACGGGCCACATACCTGGGCATAATACACATCACAATGGGCTACATGATATGGGTCTAATATGCATCGTAATGGCCACATGACATAGGCTTAATACACATTACTATGGCCCTCAGCACATGGGCCATAAATACATCACATCGGGCCTCACTCATGGGCCTCACAAACATCACAATGAGCCTCGGCACATGGGTCATAAATATATCACATCGGGCCTCAAATATACATCATAGGTGAGCCTTGCACATAAAGCAAGTGGGCCCTAAAGACTGATGAACAACAAGGATAAAACATATATCACGATGGTCCCCTGTACCTGGACGGCGTGGATGAAATCACACATCAAGGCTGATCACATATCCCACAGATAGTGTGGATAAAACATACTTTGTGTAGGGTCCACGTCCCATAGGCAGTCAGGATATAAGGCACATACATCACATGTGTCCCACTTGGACAGTAGGGATGAAACACATACATCATGGCAGGCCCACCATCCCATGCTGGATGGTGCGGCAGTTACATTACCTAGGTGGGCCCCAAGGTGTAGGTATCATTATGCTATGCTATCACATACTCATAATCGGTATCGATAACTGGCTTATATAATCGGTCTCGACAATCGGAATCGACATCGACAATTGGAATCGACCTCGACAATCGAAATCGACCTCGATAATCGGAATCGGCCTCGATAATCAAAACCAATGATCGATATCGAAAATCGGCAATGGTAATCTGCATCGATAATTGGCACCGACTATCAAAATAGATAATCGACACCGACAACCCGCACATAAACAAGGCGGGGTCCATAGATGAACAACTGATCAACTATAATATAAAGATTGGCACTCGGCTGCGATTATATCAAATTCGGTAGCACGGAGCCATCCGTCCATGGTGAATGAGGCCCACTTATTTGGGTTAACCCACTAAGAGAATGATAAGAATGGGCCTAACAAGGCCTAAGGGAAGGTCACAATGTGGACAATAAACCATCATTGCCTAACAATGTGGCCATTTAACCAACATTGCTCCCAAGGAGTGGCCCATACAAGGGATTCATACACAACTTAATGGGTCATACATACATCGCACTGGGCCTCAACCCATGGGCCCTAATACATCACAATAGGCCTCAACCCATGGGCCTTGAATACATCACAATGGGCCTCAACCCACGGGCCCTAACACATCAAAATGGTCCTTAATCCATGGGCCCAAAATACATCACAATGGGTCTCACCCCACGGGCCCTAATACATCACAATGGGTCTTAACCCATGGGCCCCAAATACATTACATCGGGCCTTAACCCATGGGCCCTAATACATCACAATGGGTCACATCACATGGGCCTCATATATATCAAGGTGGGTCTCAACGAATGGGCCACAAATACATCAAGATGGGCCTCATCACATCAACTGGGCCGCATAAATGGCTTGCACTAATGGGCCTCATGCACATTAACTGGGCCGCATCAATGGGCCGCACTAATGGGCCTCATACACATCAAGTGGGCCCCATGGAACTTACTAACATCAATACCTCTGCTATCAAGCTGGTGTGAGGTTCTCCAGTCAATCTGCATCCATCGTCCATGGATTGGATGGTGCAGATGCAATACATTAAATTAAGGTGGGCTCCACACACTACCATGGTGGGGCCACGTCCAATGAATGGACGGGGTGGAGAAACACATACGTCATGGTAGAATCCCATCGTCCTTGGACTGGACGGTGAGGATACAACACTTACATCATGGTGTGGTCCACGGATGGGGTGGATAGAACACTTACATTGGGTGGGACCCACACCCATGCGGTGTGGATTAAAACCCATATATCATGGTGCGCACCACACCAGCAGATGGACGGCCTGAAGAAAATCCAGGTGGGTCCCACAGAACTTGGTGACGTTAACTGCTGGTGGGACCCACCCATGGAGCTTGCTGCTTCAAAGCAGCAGCTATAAGGCTAGTGTGCGGTACACCAGCCACTCTAATTCCCTTCACAGGTGGGTCCCACGTGGGGCCCACCATAACGTTTATTTCCCATCTAGATGTTTGATAAGGTCACACGGACCTGGATAAAGAGGAAAAATAAACTTCATAATTATCCCAAACTTCTATCAACCCAAAAAGGGTTTCAATGGCAGACGTTCAATCACACTATTTCTTATGATGTGGGCCACCTGAGCCGTGTACACGGCTGATCTTGGGGGGGGGGGGGGGGAGGTGGGCACTGCCCTAAGGGGCCTACCAAATGCACGATGCTGATGTTCACAAATATCATGGTGGGCCTCACGGCTAGAAACCAGGGTCCCTGCCTCTCTTACCTGCTGCATGTTTTTTATTATTTTTTTAGTTTTTATTTTTCAAAGGTTTTTTCTGGGTGGGGCCCACATTAGTGACATCCACTCCACCTGTTGATTTTTATTGCTCAAGATAGACCCATCAAGCTCAACATTTGATATATTTTGGGGTACAGAAACATCAGGATGAATTTCAACAGTAAAAACACTGTTTTCTATACTATGGCCCGCCAAATAGTCGGATTGGCTTCATTTTTTGGCTCAACACCTAAAATGATCTAGGGAATGGGATGGACGACATGGATTGGACTCATACATTAAGGTGGGGCCTACATGAGCCGCCCACCCAAAAAGCATAACCAAGCTAACATTTTATTTATTAATTTTAGTACATACATGGTCTGTTCACACTCCACGACACCCTCGTCCAGCGTCCAGGGACGCTGGACGGGTTGTGTACGTATATTATCAAGGTGGGTCCCACATGGTCGGGGCCCACTTGATTTGGGTCAATCAGATATTTATGTTTTCGCATTACTTCAAGGTAGGGCCCATATTGCTTGGATGGTGTAGATCTAACACGTCCATCAAGTGGGTCTCATGAAGGTGGATGACTTGGATAAAATGCACACATCATGGGCCATCAACAAGGAAAAAAGAGAGGAAGAGAGAGAGAGTGATAGAGTGATGGAGGGACCCCGACACTATGGGCCCTCCCTTTCATGATTTATAACATACATCAAGTAGGTGCCATTGCATATGGGCTCACCGATCAAAATCAACGGTGGAGATCCTTTCTCCACCGAAATGCAAGGTCTAGATGACCCTATCCATGCAAGGAAAATAAATATCATGATGGGGTCCATGGAGAATGGCCCCATCATGGAATGATTATGACAATCAAGGTGGACCATCGGCCACATCTAAGGCCTAAAGTGAGATCCATACCATCAATCGGTAGGCCTCACTTGGCCCATCATAAAAATATGAAATCTACGCCTATAGAAACACCCACCATTTAATCTTCTTGGTTCGATGGAACGTCGATCTCCTTATGTCTCACTTTACTGGAGGGTGATGAGAAGTGAATGGCTAGGATGAAGGATTTTGGGATGGGAAGTGGGCCACACAACTCACTTTTCTCTCCAGGGAAGAGCTTGGAGTCCACCATTTTCTTACTTTGAAAAAGTGTTGAGAAAGACAGAGAGAAGGGATGGTTATAAGAGAGGTGATGTATGTGAGTGATGGATGTGAGGTGAGTGATGGGTGAGGTGAGAGACTTATTGACTTTTGGGGTAAATTGCTTGACTTGTGGAGAAAGAAAGCATGGGTTGTTCTTATATTTGTCATGAGGTGATTAATTGATTGATTAATGGGACATGTTGTAGGGATTCTCTTGGGATTACAAACACATGGTGTTTTCTGGAACCAAATGCGAGCCCACATCTCCTGGCTTGGGTATTGGATCGGTATGCAATACGCGGTGTTGGAACCACGGCGACGGTGTGGTCGCAATGGTACAAGTCTCAGATTGAACTGACTCAGATCTACGGGATACAACTTAGAGTCGTGTGCAAACATCGATTACAGGTCACAGATCACCGAAATTCGTCGGGAAGGATCGCGGGAGTTAATGGAACAGTATCGACTAAGATACGGGCCTTATAGCCCCTGCATTTGAAAGTGCCATTATTTGTTAATATACGTGAAGTGTTGAGTATGTCAGTTAAGTGAGCCCCAAGTTAAAGACATAGAGTTCAAGACTCATCAAGATGAAGGCATATGATAGTTCTTAAAAGGTTAACTAAGCCTCATCTACCCAAAATCAATCTTAACAGGTATATGCCCCTAATAAAACCTAATTTACCCTAAAATTTTTTGATAATATTGGTTTACTTTTAGCACTTTGAGTATTGGAGGAAATATAAAATGAACAGGTAAAACAAAGGTCCTGGTGATTGCATCAATATGCAATCGAGGACATATTTGATAGAATCGAACATGGTTCGATTGCATCGAAACCAAGCTCATACAGTCCAATAAAAAACTAAATAAATTGCTAGGAAATATTGATTGCATCGAATGCAGTTTGATGGCATCAAAACTTAAGTTTTGATGGCATCAAACCCACTTTGATTCAATCGACCTTTGGCTTATGTCTTCCAAATACTAAAATTACTCTAAGTTCTCCTCGATGTAATTGAACTTTCTTTGATAACATCCAGAGTAAGTTATCGATGACATCGAAATAAGAACCAGTTTGTCTAGTATGCTTTTTAGAAAAATCCAATAATTTCTATCACTTCGAAGACCATTCGATTGCATCGAAGGTCTGATTGATTACATCAAATAAGGGACAAAACTGTCCAGTAACCAATGTTTATTTTCTCAAAAGGAATCCCGATGGCATCGAACCATCCCTCGATGACATCGAAGTGCATGTCGATGACGTCGAAGGGTGCTTGATGAGATCGGACAGAATCTGTCCTACACTCAACTGAAAATTCTATCTAGGAAGTCAAATGCAATTGGAGAAGGTTCGTTGACATTGAAATTTAAATTTTGATGGAATTAACAATCTTAGATATCTGCCTGTTTTTTGACCGTTGGGGATTCAACTTTATAAATACATATGGTTTGCTTCTTAGTAAAAAGTAGTTAAAATTTAAGGGAGTTTGAGAGAGTTGTTGCAAGAGTTAATACTCTCATCCTCATTCCCTCTTTCCTATTAGAGTTCATCATTTAATCCTTTACACAAGCATTTACTCCTATCTTCATTGCTTGGATTGAATCATGAACTCTAGCATTCATAGAGTTTTCAGTAGCATTCTTCAAAGGCAAATCATTATGCTAGAACTCTTGAATGTATAGCTCATGAGAATCTTTTCTAGGTATTTAATTCATTTAATTTAATAGAGAAGATTGGTAAAACCCTAAACCTCACAACCCCAGACCATTGTTTGTTTCATCATCAACGGTTACGGTTCAAGGGATCTGTAGACTCTTCATCAACAAAGAAGATCAACTTCAGATTGTGCGAGAAAGGGGCTCACTCACTTACTTGTATGGCTGAAAGTTGGGTGGTTTCAACCTGACCAGCCTGTGACTGACCCGACAGGATGTATCAGGTTTGGACTCGAGCTTGGGCCATATAAACACCAACCCGATAAAACTTGGGTTGGGCTCGGGTTGAGGTCTCGGGTTTCCCAACCCAACCCAAACCCGACCATATATAAGTTCCTTATAAATTATTTATAATTGAGTGTGGATTGTCTATGTTGAAGGCATGAAAAATTCCAATGCCAACGGGTTTCATTGGTCCATGTCATTTTCAATGACTCAAGCTAACAAGATATGTTGGATTTCTTTCTCCCAAATAGATTGCTTAATGCATAATATGACTTTTAAATGAGTAGTTGTCCTATATTTTAGCTTGTTTATTTAGAAAAAAAAATGAACTTCTTTACAATAAATAACTACATATATAATTAATAAAATTATAGGTACAAAAAATAAGACATGTATTGAAAATATAATCGATTAATGTAATAATACAAATACTAGCATATATCTACCTGACCAACTTGACCAAGCCCGCTTGGGTTGGGCTTGGGTTGAGAATTCCTAACCCGATGTTAGGTTGGGTTGGGTTGGATTAGGGTCAAGGTATAAGATCCTTGGGTTGGGTTAGTAGGGTTGCACACCAACCTGACCCAACCTGCTTGCCTTTCAGCCCCACTTACTTGTAAGTATATAGAATTCATTGAGCCTAAAGCCCTTTCTTTGTGTAGGATTGAGATTCAGAGTTTGAGTTGACAAACTCGCCAAGACCTTTCGTAGGCCTCTGATGGGAGAATACGTTGTCCTTATGTAGGATACGTTGTCCTTGTGTAGGATTTATTATCCTTATGTAGGACATGTTGCCTTGTGTAGGCTCCTATTTGTGTCTTTGTGTAGGACTTGTCACCTTGTGTAGGCATCTAAGGTTGCTTTGTGTAGGTTCCTTAGTTAATCTTGTGTAGGTTGTGAAGGTTCATGGTTAACTTGATTTAAAACTATTAGATAGTGAAATCTAGTATACTCTATATATGATTGTGATTGGGATTGCTCTATGTGCATTGATCTAATTGTGCTATGTTTATCAAATGATTATTATGATGCATGATTAAGTAAATGTCTAAGTGTTGATAGGAATCACATCCCACACACTTTCACATACACTATCATCATAAGGTAGTTACTTTACATGTAAATCTTGTGTAGTCTATGTGTTTAGACCCTCTATTAGCTTGGAAGCCATAAAGTTACTTTGCCTTACTTATTTTTCTTGAAGTTAGGCATTGTTTGCTGTTATAAGAAAATAATTTTTGAAAAGTCCTATTCACCCCCCTCTATGACACTTGGACAAATTCCATACTTCTACAATAGCGGTTCTACTGCAATTTTAGTGTTTTCTACGACCTTATGAGGATAACGAACTTTAATATGAAAAGGTAGTTTTTGATGCTGTGCAATCCCCTAGGATCACTTGTAAGATGAGTCATTCGTAATGGGTATTTGCCTGTGCATTATGTGGCTTTATAGATCTCTCACATTACAGTGTTAGGCTTACACGTCTCTCAGATTAGAGCCATTTGTGTTATTCTTTTGTCATTTGAGTTCTCGATTTCGTCACTTTGATTCGTAATAGGCTTTTTCACAATTGAATGGGTGGTTACACTAATCTAGAAGTAATCATTCCGTATTATGAGACGATCGAGTTGACACTGGAAGTTTAGATCAACCACCTTGTGTTCTACATATGATCTCAAAGAAAATTGTCAAGTCGAAAGAAATCAAAATCAATTATTGGTGTTGTGTTGGCATCCACTAGGAGGTATGGAAGACTGCCTAGTGCAATGGATGCGTGTGCATTGGAATTTTTGAAAGTTTTGATTTTGATTTATTTATTTATTTTTAAATGATCCCCACCTGTAGAACATGATTCCATGGGATTTTTATTGCAAAACATTTTTGAAAGATTTTTCTGTGCCATTTATTTTGAAAATATCCGTCCAATCTCGTGGGTGGGTACTATTAAGCAGTTTTTATTTTTAAATAAGTCCAACGAGTTCACGTTTCCATTGGGAATTGTAATGGTTACGATTGAAGTAGACTTTTATTATAATATACTTTTATTTTTTAAAATAAATTTGACCTATCATCTCATAATCTAGTGGATGTAATCATGATGAACTTTTATTGAGATAGGTTTTTTCCTCAACATCCAACTTCTGTCGTGTTATTAGTTGAAGTAGCAATATTCTCTGCACTATCAAGGGTGCTTCTGTATCTGCAAAGAAAATAGATCGCTTTAATTGAATGGTTGATGAGTTAGAGTAGAGAGAGTGAGACTCACTTAGGCAGTTGGTTGAGGTTGTTATTTGATTGGACATGCTGAAGAGATGTCCATGACTTGAGTGTTGTAGGGATGGATTATTTACTTCTTTTAAAAAAATAAAATTATTAGGCGTTTGTTTATATACATCTATATGCACTCATTCTTTTATTTTTTTGAAAAGGCAAATATTACTTTCTATGAAAGAAATGAAATGAAAAGTCATTTTTGTGCCAGTCTTGTCTATACGATCCATGGTTTGGATTTGGGTGTTGTGGATTATAGGGATTAGACATTTGATTATTCCAATGTCTGTCTTATACGAGATTTGAGCTGATTCCCGAGGGTTTTTGGATAACCCTTAGAAGTACAGACTAGAAGTTCCTTCTTAAATTTATGCTTAGTTGAAAATTCTTGAACGTCAGGGTTTTCATGTTTTTCCTTGAAGATACGAGCCTAGGCTGGAGTCGTGGAACACGTTATTTTTACTTTTCTTCTTTTTTATTATATTACTATTTTTACCCGTAGTGCCCTTTTAGGTTTTCACTACGTTTGGTTTTTCCGTCATTTTTGTCCCTGGTATCTTTTCGAGTTTTCTCTGTCCTGGGTATTTTTTCTTACTTGCCCCTTAGTAAATTTGTCTTTTTATCGTTGATACACTTTCGAGTTTTCATCAGGTCTGCCGTGCATCCGTTATTTTTACTCGAGGCACCATTGCAGGTTTTCACCTCATCTATTTTGCTTTGGACACACTTTTTTTGTTTCTCTTTTTTCTTTTCTTTTTTGTGATTGAGAATTCCATCATTGTCGACTGATGGAAGCCTCTAGGGTAATGGGAGGCTTTAAAAGTCTCTACATGAGGTTAGGGCCTTTTTTAAGAGGTTGGTGAAGTTTTACCCTCAGGGATTATTTTATTTTATTTTTATTTATTTATTTATGCCCTTATTGTTTTCTAAATTTTTGGATTACTTTTTTTGTACCCATATTTTTCTTTTTCTTTTTTAGGGCATGTTGTTCGAGAGGGACAGAGTTCTACGTGGGGTAATATTTCACATCTATCCCACTACCGATAGTGAAATATGACATATTTAGAGTTGATTAGCTTAGGAAAATCCTTATCCTCCATATCGGTGAGGCGGAATACTCCTCTAGGGAGTACTTATTGAACGATGAGCGGGCGTTCCTAGGTGGCTTGGATTTGCCCATTGGATTAGGCAAGTGAGGAGGTAGGATTTTTATTTATTTATTTATTTATATTACCAAGTCTTCATGTGTCTTCAGTCTTTAGCTTTCAAGGGTTCAACCGACTTATTGACACACTAACACACATGATTGACAAATAAATTCACTTACAATCTCCATTCAGAGGACTACAATTTTACTAGTTCATGCACCAAGCAGATATTGATGGATTTACTAAAAATTTTCAGAAATTGATGATGATCATGATACGCTTTGTCACGCCCTAAACTCGGAAATTGGGCTCAAAATATTCCCGATCACCAAATCCAGTGCCGATAGCCTCCGTAGTACCCCATCCTTGGCTCCCAGCGTCCATATGCCAGATTCCGATCATGGGATCCAACAAGGAAGGTTTTCCAATGTACATTTGTCTCATAAGAAGCATAACCACAAGTTTACCCAAATCACAAAGGCAACATTATCATCACATACCCAGTAATATAAAAAATTGAATATAGTACTGAAAGGGAAATACATAAATAAAAAATTATAGCTCCAAAAGACAGCTGCACGCTCCATGCGCAACGTTGCTGCAACCTAACGCCACGTGCACACATCTATTATGCATAAGCTTATAGAAAGCTTAGAGGGTGGAAAAAGTGTGTGTGCAAGATAAGTGTCAAGTATTCAATACAACGCCATAATAATATAATGTCAGAAATACTGGCAAGATCATGAATCATACGATATCAGAGTAAACAGAAACATATTGGTAAGTTCATGAATGTTATCAGCCGTACTAAGGCTATGCGCTGCAAGGCATGAATGCTAATGGCCATATCAAGGCTATGCGATGCAAAAACATAATTAGCCAATATCATATACTGAGGATGCAATGCAATATGCAAATTCTAATGAGTTCATGAATACCGAAATATGCAATATGTGGTGCAAATGAAATGACCAAGCTAGAGCATGAAGTCGGGATGATAGTACGTAGTATCGCAGGCTACAGGGTCCATCACAAGGGACTTCTATTCAAACCAGTCTCATACTTAAATTTGGATAGTCAGACACAATGTGGTAAACTGCTGATCTCAGGTTGGTCGTGCGCCCCATCCAAAATCCTAGCCATTGCGAAGGCACGTAACAAATTAATTACGCACCACTAGCCCGAGTGGATAGTGAATGAATGAATAAATGAGTAACTTACTAAGTATACAACTCCTGCTCGATAAGTCTGCATATCATACGGTACATCTTTGGGATCATCACCAGGGTCTAGTACACTCCAAATTAGATTGCTACCCCATCGCGCACAACAAGGTGTGTGAAAGAGACCTCACTATCCACCTGCCAATATCGGGTCCGGCTTGTCGATAGAGGACTCATTCCTTAAGCTGGTCAAATTCAGCTTACCTTTATCCCTTTCTCTCGAGCAGGTAAGGCCGCACTCCCTTCCAACCTACCACGACACAGTGAGAGACGCAGCCTAACTGTATGCGGCCCTCATGCGCTCATGCATTCACTTAGTCTAGACGTTAGAGCAACCTCTAAAACTAAGAGGGTTTAGGAAATTTCACCCAGGGATATGTATAGTACCCTATATAGAACAGATTTTTTGTGTCCCATCTGGCCATCCACGATATGCCTGTGGAGGCTACGACCCTGATGTTGTTAGGGCGTACGTTGGTTATGTTACATAATGCGAGATGCATGAGCTATACTATCCAATCATGCAACAATCCTGTGCACATCGCGCACTCATGTGGACAACTCCTCCTATCATGGAGTCCCATAATAATCTGCCCAATGACATGTTCTATGATCAATCACTCTTCATATCAAGCATACATATGATGCGTGTGGGCATGGATCGTGAAGCTATACTAAGCATGTTGTAAGATGATGGTGTACTCTCCTCATATCAAGGATGGGCCTAGACAGCTTACTCATAACAAGAATGGGCCTCACGATAGGCCTAAGGGAAGGTTACAATGTGGACATCTAACCATCATTTCCCATCAATGTGGATATTTAACCAACATCGCTCCCAAGCAGTGGCCCACATAAACATCATTGCATACATTATAGTGAAATCACACGTTCATCGATCCACACATTTATCACATTAGGCCTCGCCCATGGGCCTCGAATGCATCACATTGGGCCTCGTCATATGGGCCAGAGATACATCACAGTGGACCACATCCCATGGGCCTAATGCACATCTCAATGGGCCGCATCACATGGGTCTATATACATATCAAGTGGGCCTCATACCTGGGCCTCATGTACATCAAAGCGGGCCGCATCCCAAGGGCCATAAATACATTACATTGAGTCATACCAAATGGGCTTCAAGTATATCACAATAGGCCATGACCCATGAGCCTCAATACGCGACAAGTGGGCCTCATCACATGGGCCTCAAATATACAACTAGTAAGCCTTCCACATGGGCCATAAATACATTACATCTGGCCTCATCAATGGCCACAATTACAACACAACGGGCCCCATTCAATCATAATGGACCTTACACAAGGGTCTCGTACCTCAAGTGGGTCGCGTCACATGGCCCTTATATACAACACATCGGGCCGCATCACATGGGACTAATACACATCACTGTGGGCAGCTTACATGGGCTGCATATACAACACATTAGGCCTCATCTTATGGGCCTCATATACAACACATCGGGCCTCACTCATAGGCCACACGTACATCACAATGGTCCTTAGCATATGGGCCATAAATACATTACATCAGGCCTTGCCCATGGGCCTTGAATACATCACAATGGGCCACAACCCATGGGCTTCAAATACACAATAGGTGGGCCCTACACAGGGGCCTTAATACATCATAAGTGGGCCTCAAATATACATCACAGGTGGGCCCCGTATACACAGCAAATGGGCCTCATTACATCAAGTGGGCGCATTAATGGGCCGCACTAGTGGGCCTCATATACAACAAGTGGGCCACATCAATGGGCCTCATATACAACAAGTGGGCCGCACCAATGAGCCTCATATACAACAAGTATACAACAAGTGGGCTGCATCAATAGGCCATACCAATGGGCCTCATATACAACAAGTGGGCCGCATCAATGTCCACACCAATGGGCCTCAAGTGAGAGTTTAGATTACACCAAAAATCATTTCAATAGTTGTAGGTGTAACATGTGTATCACTGTACACTATCATTCTATGGGGCACATGGCTCACTAATGATGATCAGCACTGTCCAAACATTATCTATGTAAATCAATACTGCCCAAACATTATCCATGTAAATCAGCACTGCCCAAACATTATCCATCACCATCTAGCATAATCTGGATGATGTGGATGAAATAAATACATTAGGTGGGCCCCATGGTTGGCAAAATAGATGGACAGCCAGGGTATAGCACACACCTCATGATCAAACCCACGTAACACGTTGATGTCTATACAGCAGCTACTTAGCTTTTTAATGTACACCAGCCAATAACATCATAGTAGGTGGGTCCCACGTAGGTGGATAGCATTGATTCATCATAGGTGGGTCATCAAAAAAATAGAGAGAGAGAGAGGGACGTGAAAAGGGGAGGGACCCCGCCACTATGGGCCCTCCCTATACAATGCATACATCAAGATGGGTCCCACATATGTGGGCCCTCAATTCATCAAATCCAAATAAAAATCACCCACCTTTCCTTCTTCTTCTTGGCTCCATAAAATCCTAAACACCTTACCTCTATCTTTGATGGAGGATGATGAGATTTGAACGGTTGGATGGTGGAGATGGGAGGTAGGAAGTGGGCTACATCTGACTTCTCTATGGAAAGCTTGGGAAGCTTGGACGTTTGGTTGCTTGGGAGAATGAGAGAGAGAGAGAGAGAGAGAGAGAGAGAGATGGGTGAGTGATAAGTGTACTTGATAGGTAAGGGTTGTAAGAGAGAGAGTTGACTTTGGGGATGGTATTGTACTTGACATTGATGTGTGATGTGGCCTTGATTGATGGGATATTTTCTCTTGGGTTTACAAATGCACATCATTTTCTCGAACTGAACGCGGGTCCACATCTCCTGGCCTGGGTATCACCTCGGCGCGCGAGACGCGGCGTTGGAACTGCGGCAACGACGTGGTCGCTAGGGTACAAGTCTCGGGTTGAGTCGACTCTGGAATACTGGATACGATTCAGGGTTGCGCGCAACTACCGATTACAGATCATGGGTTGTCGGAATTCGACCGGAAGAACCGCGGATGCCTACAGAAGGTACTGGCTAGGATATGGGCCTCATACTCTTATATCTCTTTAATGGGTTTTTAGGGAGGAACGTAATGGAATAAAACATTTTTACCATGATCCAAAAACCATATTGTCCATCCAAAACCACTTATATACAATCATTTCATAGTTTAAAAAGAAATCTAAACAGAGAACGATTTAGATCATTTCTATTCATGAATAATCACAATGTAAAGATTTGTGTTGATGTTGTTCCTCAACTTAAGAGATCTCTCCTTGATATATCCCGGTACAGAGGGTTTAAAAAACCTTGTTTAGATCCTTTGATAAATGCTGGGGTTGATGACTCACACATGTAAGAGAAGAAGATGATGGAATCATGATCTCACCTCTCTCTCTCTCTCTCTCTCTCTCTCTCTCTCTCTCTCTCTCTCTCCCTCCTTCTGTCTACTCTCTTTTAAAAAGCATCAAAGGGAGATGTCCAAGGCTCTCTCTACTGGAATGCTCTCCTCTGGGATATGATCAAATATATAGAGGAGGGATTAGGGCTTCATGGGTGCATCAAGTGTTGTGCTTTGCCACTCTATAAACTTCTTTGTAACCTGTTGTGAGGGAAGTTCGTTGATCCGCCTCATCCATACATGTACCTATGATTTAATCCTTTCATAATCATGGCCACCAATTATAGATCTACATCCTATGCTGATCAAATAGTGAACCATCATATTTGGGTCATTAAATCATCATTAAGTGTGATCAAAACAATTTTAATGATTAAAATAAAACACTAATGGTTGAAAAAAATTTTGAAAATCCAATTAAAACATCTTAAGTGTTAGCCTAATAGAAAATTGCTTGATGAGCTTTTGATATAGTAAGCTCTACTCATATACAAATTGTTAGGTAAAACTTAGTGGATCCCTTGTTGGCAAGTATAACAATCAATGACCCACATCCGCTTTCAATGGCTACATCGTAGCCCCATAACAAGAGCCAAAGCCGACTAGTTAAGATCATGACCCTTATACATCCTCAGGTTAAGGATTAATAATATCTTATACAATATTAAGTCTTGATTATTATGATTATCTGATCCAAGCTAATGGGCCCTAAGATTAGTTGTCACGCCTTAAACTCATAAACTGGGCTCACGAAATTTTCAATCGTTGAATCCGGTGCAACAGCCTCCGTATACCCCATTCTCGGCTCCCAGTGCTCATACGCCAGGTTCCGATCCTGGGATCCTACAAAGAGGATTTTCAATATGAATTTTTTTTTTTTTGTAAATAAAGGAGCATAACCATAAGTGTATCCAAATCACAAAGGTAACATCATCATCAAATATCGACTAATATAAACAGTTAAATACAGTGCTGAAAGGGAAATACATTTATCGAAAATCAAAACTCCAGAAGACAGTTGCACGCTCCAAGCTCAATCATACTTCGACCTAATACCACCAGCACGCATCTATCGTTCATAAGCTTATAGAAAGCTTAGAGGGTGGTGTACGTGTGTGTGCAAGATAAGTGCCAAGCACACAAATATTAGCGTAAGAGGAATACTGGCAAGGCTATCAGTCATTCAATATCAAAGTATGCAATGTAGATTGACTATGCAATGCGAAGTCATAATGAGCCGAATATCAGATATCGAGGATGCAATACAATATCCAATTCTGAATAGCCACAAATAACATCAGCCTCATATAGGCCATATAATTGCAGAAACATAGCAATACAAATGCCATATGCCACGAATGTAATGTAATATACAGATCCGGAGGAGTCCATAATATCATCAACCTTATTCAGGCTATGCAAAACAGAAGTATAGTAAACTAAATACTATATGCTGAGGATGCAATGCAATACGCGATGTAAAATACATGACCAAGATGGAGTGTGAAGTCGGGATGATAGTACGTAGTATCGTAGGTTATGGGGTCCATCACAAGGAACTTCTATCTAAACCAGTCTCATACCTAAATTTGGATAGCTAGACTCAATGTGGTAAGCTCTTGATCTCAGGTTGGTCGCGCGCCTCAACTGAAATTCTAGCCATTGCGAAGGTACACATAACAAATTAGTTGCGCACCATCAGCCCGAGTGGATAGTGAACGAATAAGTAAAATGCTGAGTCTGCAACTCCTTCTCAATAAGTCCACATATCAGTACCGTACATCTCTGGGATCATCACCAGGGTCTAGTATACTCTATGCCAACTTGCTGTCCCATTAAGAATACAACTGGGAAAGTGGAAGATACCTTACTATCCACTACCAATATCAGTCCGACTCATCGATAACGGACCCATTTATGAGCTGGTCAGACTCGGCCTAACATTGCCTACTCCTTCAGGCGGGTAAGGCCACACCTAATCCCAACCAACCATGACACAGTGAGAGGTGCGACCTAGCTAGTATATGACTCTCATGCGATCATGTATATCCATTCGGTCTAGACGTTGGAGCAACCTCTAGTACCAAGAGGGTTTAGAAAATTTCACACAGGGATATCTGTAACACCCCATGTAGAACTAAACATTTTTGACATCCCATCCGGCCATCCATGACATGCCTGTGGAGGCCACAACCCTAATGTCGCTAGGGCATACGGTGGTCATATCACAAAATGTGAGATGCATGAGTTATATCATCCTGTCATGCATCAAACCTGCGCGTACCGGGCGCTCATGTGGGGTAACTCCGTCTCTCAGGGAGTCCCATAAACAATTAGCCCAATGACACATGCTATGCTCAATCAATTTTCATAACAAGTACATGGATGATGCGTATGAGCATGTATCATGAAGTATACCAAACATGATTATAATCATATACATCATAGTGGGCTGGTATAAGACGACCCATGGCCCATAAGGTGAATGGGTGGTGTGTAATAATCACCTACACATGGTGGATCTCACACATATAATAGGCTTTACGCATATAATGGTCCTCACACATATGATGGGCCTCTTAGATCACAATTGGGCCTCATATAATTATAATGAGCCTTATACAATCACAATAACCCTCATACAATCACAACGGGTCTCGTACAATCACAATGGATCTCATACAATCGCAATGGCCTTATACAATCGCAATGGGCTTATACAATCACAATGGGCCTCATACGATTACAACAGGCCTCGTACCATCATAATGGATCTCATACCATCATAATGAGTCACATACAATCACAATTGGCCTCATATAATCACAATGGCCTCATACAATCACAACGGGCCTCACATGGTCACAATGAGCCTCATACAAGGGCCTAATATACATCACAATATGCCTCACACAAGGGCCTAATATACTTCACAATGGGCCTCACACAAGGGCCTACTATACATCATAATGGGCCTCACACAAGGGCCTTATGTACACATAAATGGACAACATGGTTATAAATATACATCAAGTAAGGCCTGCATATACACAGTAGGTGGGCCCTGTACAATTAGCAGGTGGGCCGTGCAAGGTAATAGAGCCCATGGTTCTTAAAAAAATGCACAGCGTACATATCACACATTCATCATGGGGGCCTCACAACTGCACAAAGGGCAACAAGGATAAAACATACAATAGTTGGGCCACTGAGAACGGTCAATTCAGCTGTAAGCTGGACCTGATGGGCATCCAAATAACGGAATGCTATGGATAAAATCTGTTCTTCTTAGTGGGCCTCATGAGGCAGCCACAGCGAGGCGCCCAAGTCCAGCAACTGCTGGAGGGTCTACCTGAAATTGGGACCTGTTGCATTGGTGTGGGCCCCAGGAAAATCCGGAGGAGGGTGTGGGGGCCCCACACATCATCAATGGGCCCTACAAGGAGTGGGCAGCATGGGTACACAACACATACAACAAAGGTGGGCCAGCTGCTGGATGACCAGTCCAGCAGTGCCCAGGCGCCTGCTGGACGATAAACAGGTGGGCTGCATTGATGAAACACTTACATATGGTGGGCCCCACTTGTAGATGGTCCACCAGAAGGGTGGGACCTATCCAGATGGACCGCAAAAGGGATGGGTGGAGTAGGTACAACACATACAACACAGTAGGCCATAACCTGCTGGACGTCAATCTAACAGAGTTGGAGTCTGCCTGAGCTTGGGTCGGCCTTGTGGGCGGTGTGAATAAAACCCATATATCACAGTGGGTCCCATAGTGACGTGGGCCACCCAAGAGGTGGGCCGACCTCATTCTCCCACCAAATCAAGTGGGTCGTGCGACCCAATCAGATTCAACAAGGTGGGCCAGCGGTCAACCAGCCCCCTGCCGTTGGACTGTCTAAAATTAGGGCCCATGCCCTAACGATCTCTCAAAATGGATGGCATGGATAAGATACACATACATCAAGGTGGGGTCCATGTGAATGGATTGAACGACATGGATTTCATGTACACATCATGTGGACCCCACTGCCCAGTGGGCCCACTAAAGAAAACTAGGAAAAACAGGTGGACAGCTGGGGAAGACATTATATCACGGTGATGCCAAGGAGGCTCCAACGGTAGCCATTCAATCTCCACTATCCCAGAAAACGGTGGGCCCACTGGAGCTATGAACCTAGATGATATTTGTGGCTTCTCATCAAGCAGGTCACACGTGACCTACTCCACACGTTGGATGGCAAATGAATATCATGGTGAGCCTCGGGAAGATTCCAACGACAGGCTGTCCATCACCACTGTTTGTTGTTGGTCCACCTTAGATCAGATCTCCTTCATCCAGCGGTACTGGAAAAATGTATGGACAACTGGATTTATGCACGCTTCAGGTGGCCCCACCCAAAATGCGCTGGAAAAACAGATACATCAAAGTAGGTCCTACGTCCATCAGCTGGACGGTGTGGATTTGAAACACATACATCATGGTCAGATCCACAGAACTTGCTGACGTTAATACAACAGCTATAGCTGCTGGTGGTCCCCATCATCCAAATGGACGGTTGGGATAAAACACGCCTCACGGTGGGGCCCACAGAACTTTCAGACGCCAATACAGCAGCGTCCAGCTACTGGACTATTGGGTTGCTGGCCCAGCGTCCAACAAATGGACGACTTAGATATACACATGTATTGAGGTGGGTCCACACTTGTGGGACCCACCAACCGTTGGAAAAAGCTGATATTTGTATTTTCCCTTCATCAGGGGCTATCCAAAACGAATGGCCAGGGTGGGTCGGTCTGCTGGACATCGGCAAGGTGGGTCCGATCATGGACAGCGTAGACAAAATACTTGCATCATGGGGGCCGTAAACAAGGGAGAGAGAGAGAGAGAGTTGACGGTGGAGGGGAAAGCTTCGCCACTATGAGCCCTCCATAGGTGGGCCATGCAAATACAATACATACATCAAGATGGGTCCTAAATTATGTGGGCCCTAAATCATAAAAATTAACGGTGGAGATCCCTTTCCGCCAAACAAAATGCAAGGTTTAGATGATCTTTCACAATGGTAAAATAAACATCATGATGGGGTCCATGGAGAATGGCCCCATCATGGCATGATCATATGAATCATGGTAGGCCATCATCCACACCTAGGGTCTAAAGTGAGATCTATACCATCGATCAGTAGGCCTCACTTGGCCCATCATAAAAAAATACAATCTAACCTACAAATCACTCACTGGTTCTACTTTTTCTAGGCTCATTGAAATGCTAAGTTCCATGGCTTTAACTTTGATGGAATATAATGGAGATTGAAGGGCTAGGATGAGAGATGAGGGGGTAGAAAGTGAGCTACACACTTGGCTTTTTCTCTCCTTAGGATTTCTTGGAATAGATAAAGAAGTGGGATTGGATGGAATGATGGATGAGGGAGAGAGGGATGGTGTGGTGTAAGAAAGGGATGAATAATGTGACTAAGGGTTCATACGTAAATGCTTATTACAAGTCGTGGGTTGCCGAAATTCGATGAGGAGGATCACGGGAGTTTAAGGAATGGTACAGACTTTGATACGGGCCTTACATTAGTGACATGAACTCGATCAAACAAACATAAGCGTCCAAAGATCTTAGCCTGAATCTTGCATCCATAGCAGAATCACACTCTTATGCAGGTTAAGAGTGAAGGCACACTCACACCAAGTCGGTTTCCTAGTGGTGGAAACTGTCTATCCTGACATAAGCTAGTTCCCCTTCATAGGATAACCATACATCTCATCATAAAATGTCCACAATTGTGTTCTACATACATGTGAACATTACGGTCTAAAGAGGATAGAGATATCCATGGTTCACAACTCTCCTTGATTAATGATCACCATTTTCAATTTAAAGTTCCCAAGGACTAAGAAAAATCACTCATGTGTGTGTGTAGAGTCATGCTCAAGTGCACACCTATGCATGTGCGCACTTTTGCACATGTGTCATGGGTGTTTAATCTCAATGCTCCATGTGATGCGGAATCCCATGAAACCTTAAGAGACAAATTTTCACCCTGATCTAAAATTTTGGTAGGGCATAACAAAGAGAAATGTAAATCAAGGGAGGAAACTATTTTCATTTTTCAGTCCACCAAAGTTTTGGATCAAAGTAAACATTAAGGCCGAGGGGCACCTCACAAAAAAGTTGGCACGTTCCATGCAAAGTTTTATATATATATATATATATATATATATATATATATATATATATATATGGGAAATGGTACTATGAGGTTGAGCTGGGTGGGCCACACCACATATGATAGTTGAAAGGGGTTAATTTCCCATTAAAACATTTATAATCATTTCTTGGGCCACTGAGATGTGGTTCACAAATTCAGCCCATCCATTGTGTGTGTCCCACTTCGATGAGGGGTCAGACCAAGTTTCAGCCACATCCGAAACTCAAGTGGGCCTCACTAAGTGCTTTTATATGTTTTAGGCATGTCTTCACATAGTTTTAGATGATATGGCCAATCTGAGCTCTGTATATAGTTAATTTTTGGGATATCCTATAACCTAAAGGGGACCCATCAAATGCATGGTGTTGATGTTTGACACACATTATGGTGGGGCCCACACTGGTCGACCTCATGGAAAAGTACCATGCTCTACCTCATGGGAAGTTTCCATGCGGTCGACCTGGTAGTACCATTTTCATATATATATATATATATATATATATATATCAAATGATACACGAGTAACCAATTAAAATCTTGATCTATGGCTTAGATCAGCGGTATATTGTTTTTCTAAGGCACACACTCCAACACATCATCATTCACTTTTATGTAAAGGTTCCTTAAATAGTGTAGATACCGTCAGTTCCTGTGGCCGTGGCTCACCCAACCGGGGCCTGGGACTATTTGGTAGTATTTATCTTAAATCCGGATGATATGATTTGAATCCGATTTCCTTTTGATATTCCAATTTAAAGGCTATAATTGTATATTCATGACTGGGCGACTCGTCTAATCTCGATCCAATCACGTCATTGCTAGGTACTGGAGTGTGAATCAGCCTGGCTTGCTTTTGTTGCGATGATTCACGCTCTGCAATCGAATGGGTTTGTTACAGTGAATTCATTAATGTATCCAAGTACGGATCACAATGAGTTGGGTTGCTAGGCCTGGCCCCAGCTGGACACATAATGCCCATAGGCAGACACCACTCTAGGCCCATCATGGACCTTTCATACTACGCCTAACTAGGACCATAAAGAAATTGATTCGGCTCATCCCAAATTGAAAATTGATAAATTCCATATTTCCCATTTGAATGTTCTTAGTATATCTATTAATTAAGTGGATTCCGTAATAAGGGAGTGGAATGTAGCATTAGAGCTGTACATAAGTCGAACCGAGTCGAGCTTGGCACAACTCAACAAGTGGCTAACCCCTGCTAGAACTTGGCTCGGCTCAGTCCTCGAGCATGTCTAGGCAGCTTAGCTCAGTTTGGTCAGCAGCTTGGGTGAGTTCGAGCCGAATTCGAGCCTGAGCAGCATTTTCTCAAACATGTAGAATGCATCTTCAATTTCTCACATAATGCAAAACAGTAACAACATTTTAGAAGTATTTCATCAAACACCTGGAAAGCAGCATCAAAATCAAACATATGACATATCCATTCCTTCCCCGCCAACACTTTGTTGAGTCGTTTCTTCAAACATTTGGCGAGCAACATCCATATCAAAATAACCGAGTCACCGAGCTGATTCGATCTGAGTCAGTTCAAGTTGAGGTTCGATCCGAATCGAGTTGAGCTTCGACAAGCTCCAAAAACCAGCTTCACTCGGTCCAAATCCAATTTCGATCTGAGGTGAGCCCAACTTTTCTGAGTCGAATCGAGTGAGCAGACCAAGCTAACTGGACTTGTGTAGGCAGCATATTTGTATGATAAAATGCATTGTGCAAACAAAGTCGGGTGGTCTACCAGGTCAGTTGAGCCAGGTCTAAATGCACTTGATCCTGAAAAATTGATGGAGCCATGATTGACACACCTAAGCCCCACTCATGGGTTGTCCAAAGCCTGAATGGGCTTCTTGAGCTGGGCTACCTGGCCCATTGCCACCCTATTGTCTAGGCTAAAATTGCTTATAAGATGCAATAGACAACAAGTCTTCTTCAAGCAAACTTTAAAATGCCTAGATTGGAGAAGTGCGAAAAAATTGACTTATTTTGGGGACCACCTACCTTTCCTGAAATTAGTGGACCAGTCAAAAGTAAAGTGGCTACAGGTGAGATCTCATGATTTGAGGCCAGGACAGGCCCACATGGTGCCCTAAACGTGTAGCACGAGAAAGAGAGAGAGAGATGCACCCTTTTGCCTTTCTTTCAAACTGAACGTGGCATGTTCCCTTGGTCACTCTCACCTTCTTGTCAAGGGAGTTATCTGATGCTCTGAGTCTGTGGCACGGCAACTTCTATACATGTGGCAAGTAATGGTCTCAAAATCAGATTAGGTGATAGAATCCTATCCACTAGTTTACGGACATTGTTGTTGAAGTGGAACTAGTGGATAGTTATCATTTTTACCTGTCTGTTAAATAACTGCCAATCCAATAGCCAATGATCAAATAAGCACAACCAATCCTAACCTTTGATTCATGGACACTTGTTTGTTAATGTTATGGGTAAATTCGATCCGAGGTACATCTAGATCAAATTCGACACCAAAGGGCAAAGCCTTGGACTAGTAAGCTTCCGACTCGAGGTGAGTGCCCGATCCGCAAGGTCTCGGACTAGCAAGTCTCCAACCTGAGCACCACCTGCTCATCCAATGTTCTCTCGAGTCGGGTCCTTATACTTGGCGATACGACAAACTTATTCATGGGCTTGGGTCTTCAGGTATGGGTCAAGCCATAAGGTCGGCTTAGATGGGAGCTTGGGCGACGACAACATTAATGAGTGACTCAATAACGCACGACTGGAGTAATGTTCAATGCACGATCTTTGTGTAATGATTGACAGTTGCACGCGTGCAATTCTCGCATAATAGCGATGACTGTCCCGAGATTATCGGACATGTTCAAGTCAACCCTCAGGTATAAATACCAGTCGTTTCTATAGGAATAGGTACACAATCTCTCTCTCCCTCGCCTATACTCTACTCCACTTAGACCTAGATCCTTAGCCTGACTTACGCATAGGAGGGTCCCCTGCTTGAGCCATGGTCTCCTTTGTCTGTTCATTTGTGT
This sequence comes from Magnolia kwangsiensis, assembly GCA_037074715.1. Classification (NCBI taxonomy): domain Eukaryota; kingdom Viridiplantae; phylum Streptophyta; class Magnoliopsida; order Magnoliales; family Magnoliaceae; genus Magnolia; species Magnolia kwangsiensis. The sequence continues at coordinate 49,818,669 of CM073574.1, read as the reverse complement.
AGGACCAGGGTTCGCTTCGAGCATTGAAGACTCAATGGTGGGTGATTCAAATTTATGCATCAATATTTTTTGGCGCCGTCTGTGGGAATTCTGAACTAAAAGACTACAAAGCTTTACTGGACATGGTGAAAGGAAAGAAGAAGGCACTCTCGGTCGTGATCACGGAACCCAATTTGAGCGGGCAACCGTGATCATCCTCGCTACTCCGTGATGAGTCAGCTCCAATAGGGCCGTCTCAAAGGTCTCGGAGCCGAGGAGGCAAGTACAAGGCAATGCAGAATGAGATTCAAGCATTGAGGGATGAAATCAATACTTGGAGACAACAACAGGAGCAACAACACCCCCCGAGCCAGGAAGAGATCGTCCTAGTTGCTTCAGAACTGGTGCGGGTGAGCTCGCAAACTGGAGTGTCTTAGAACAAGTTTTCTAGAGTTAACCCCACACAGAATACAATAACTCGGACTCCAACCTATGTGTCAGCGACCTCGGCGCTAGATTCAACCGACCTTCGGATGAACTAGAAAGGAAAAGAAGGGGCAAGACAACCGGGGTTGAAGCTCCTCGAGAAACCGTCGCCGAGAACTAAAATCCATGGGAAGCCCAGCTCGAAGAACTCAGAAGCCAGATCAAGACTCTGTAGCAGAACTAACAGATCCCAACTTCAACGGCAGTACAAGCAATGATGGAAGAGACTGCACCTCCATTCACTTCAGATATCATGAGCGAGGTGATGCCTCTAAGGTTCAGAATGCCTCTCGTCATTCAGTACTCAGGGTCCGGCAACCCCATCGATCATATCGAGTCGTACTACTCGTGGATGCAGATTCAGTCAGCCTCGGAAGCAATGATGTGTTGGGCATTCTCAATAACTTTGACAGGGTTACAAGGAATTGCTACTGACAGTAGAAGTCAAGGTCTATCAGTACTTTTGCAGAGCTTAGCAGATAATTTCTAACCTAGTTTATCTTCGACAAGAAGAGCCGAAAGTCGTCCGCTCACTTGCTGACCCTTAAACAAGGGAACATAGAATCACTGAAGGACTTCATTTCTGGCTTCAATGAGGAAGGCCCTACAGGTGGATGACTACGATGACAAGACGACACTGTCTACCATGATTAGCAGCCTCAAGGAAGGGAGGTTTCTCTTTTCCATAGGGATGAATCCGCCGACCACCCTAGTCGAACTCATCAGCTGAGCCCAGAAATATACCAATGCCGAGGAATTCTTTAGTTCGTGAACGAATTCCCAAACCGCGTAGTCCTCTTCCAAAGGGAAGAGGCGAAGAGACGATACGTCATAGCATGCAGACAAAAGAAGATCGGATGACAACACTATTTGGGATCCGTACATACACCCCTCTCAACACGTCCCCTGAGCAGATTTTACTGGACATTCGAGACCAGAGATTATTGCATTGGTTGAGCTATATGAAGACTGATGTAGGTCAGCGGGACAAATGCAAGTACTTTTGCTTCCATCACGACCATAATACCAGCGACTGCGTTGATTTGAAAGATGAAATTGAGATCCTCATTTGCAAGGGTCATATGCGGCAATATAATAAATAAGAAAAATAGCCTCAGAAAGATGACTAACCTCGCCAAGCCGAGGAAGAAGCCACAAAGATCCGGAAAATCTATGGTGGCCCCTTCGGTGGTGGAGATTCGAACCAAGCTTGCAAGGCTCACTCAAGGAGCACTGACTCCGAGCATTACATCCACTTGGTCGAAAGGTTGATGAAAAAGCTCCGAGAAAACCCTTGTAGCCTCACCTTTACGGAGGACGACGCGCGCGGTATTCAACATCCCCATGATGATGCGTTGGTGGTTGCTATGACAATAGCCAATCACAAGGTTTATTGCATCCTAGTCGACATGGGGAGCTCGACTGATATAATCTACTCCGAGGCCTTTGACAAAATGGGGATAGACTGGTTGCGCCTCCGACCCATGAAGACCCCATTACATGGATTTGCTAGAGATAAATTGATCTCCGAGGGTGCTATATCCCTCCCGGTTACAACGGGAGAAGCAAGACATCAAGTGACTCTGTTGGTAGATTTTCTCGTGGTGAATGTGCCATCAATGCATAAGTTATAATGGGTCGGCCGTCCCTTAACGCCATGAGGGCGTTCGTATCCACTTATCATCTAATGATGAAGTTCCTAGTCGAAGGAGGGGTCAGATATGTCCGAGGAGATCAACACGATGCGTGAAGATGCTACTCGGTGGCAGTAAGAAGGGGCTCGGCAAAACAAGCCCTCACTATAAATATGCTCGACCCCAGGGACGCTTTAGAGGACTCCCTCATCAAGGACTTGGTGACGATTCCGCTTGAGGATGCGGATCTGAGCAGAACAGTTCAGCTCGGGTTATCATTGAATTCCAAGCAATGAGATCAGATGCTGGCTTTTCTTCGAGAGCACAATGATGTTTTTGCATGGTTGCACGAAGATATCCTAGGCATCCCTCCACTACTCATGGTTCACAAGCTGAATGTGGACCCATAACATAGACCGGTGAAACAAAAGAGGAGAACACTCGAGCCAGAGAGGTATGCGGTTATAGTTGATGAGGTAACAAAGCTCCTCGGCGTCGGCTTCATGGAAGAAAGTCACTACCCAGACTAGATAGCGAATATAGTCCTCGTGAAGAAGGCCAACAGAAAATGGCGGGTTTACGTAGATTACTCGATTCTAAACAAGGCCTGCCCTAAGGACAACTTTCAGCTACCTTGGATCGATTAACTGGTTGATAGCACAGCTGGTACTAAGTGGCTCACCTTCTTGGATGCTTATTTTGGGTACAATCAGATCGCGATGTATCCCCAGACAGGAAGAAGACGACCTTTATCACGGACAAAGACCTCTACTATTACCGGGTCATGCCATTTGGCCTGAATAACGCTGGGGCGACATATCAGAGGTTGGCGAACTAGATGTTTGCCCAACAGATTGGTCAAATAATGGAAGTCTACGTTGACGACATGCTTGTTAAGAGTATCAGAGCATTCGACCATATCTCAGACCTCGGAGAGACATTCTCAATCCTCTGGGAGTATTGCATGAAGCTGAACCCTGTTAAATGTGTCTTTGGGGTCAGCTCGGGCAAGTTCCTCGGATGTCAAGTTAGCAAAAGGGGCATTAAGACAAATCCCGACAAGATGAAGGCGTTGCTCAACATGAGCTCACCTCAAACTATGAAAGAAATTCAGTGCCTCACTAGGCGAGTCACCGCGCTAGGACGGTCCATATCCAGAGCCACCGATAGATGTCTCATATTTTTCTAACAACTTAAAGATCACAAGAAAGCAGAATGAACCTTGGATAGTGAGCATGCCTTCTAGCAGCTGAAGCAGTACTTGGAATCACTGCCTCTATTGTCCAAACTTAAGGAGGGAGAGCCCCTATTCTTGTACTTAGCAGTCTCAGCCTCGGTCATCAGCTCAGTGCTCATTTAAGAAGTAGAGGGTAGACAGCGTTTAGTCTACTACATAAGCAAGGCGATGGTCTCGGCCGAGACCAGATACCCAAGCATGGAGAAGCTAGCCCTCTGCCTAGTTTTTCTACTTGGTGGTTACGCACATACTTCGAGGCATAATCCATCATGGTCATTACAGATTCTCCTCTCCGACAAGTCCTCCAAAAGCTGAAGGTATCCGAGTGACTAAGTGGGCAATAGAGCTCCGGGAGTTCGATATTCAGTATCATTCGAGGATTACGATTAAGGGTCGAGCTATGGTTGACTTCATAGCTGAATTCACTGTTTCGAGTAGCAAGATCGAAGACATGAGTTTAGAGGCCACTCCTGTAGTTCCTCCAGCTCTTCCTCTCACGAGTACAAAGTTAAAAGATAGATGGACTCTTTTCGTGGATGGGACATCCAACTCAAAGCAAGACAAGGTAGGGGTTGTCCTGGTCACTCCCGACTCAACCACCATCCAGTACGCAATCTGGCAAGCTGCAAGGCCTCCAATAATGAAGCTTTGTACAAGGCTTTATTGCTTGGACTCAAACTAGCCGCTAGTCTGGGAGTTCAGTTCCTCGATGTGCGATGCGATTCTCAGCTCGTCGTGAACCACATATCAACAAAGTATGAGGCCAAAGAGGCAAGGATGATAGCTTACTTATCCAAAGCTCGGAAGCTGACTGAGAAGTTCAGAGATTACGTCATTAACCAGATCCCGAGAGTCGAAAGCTCTTGGGCTGACGCTCTGGCGAAACTGGTCTCAACCACTGAGGGAAAGATTCTGAGGGTTGTCCCCGTAGAACTTTTAGATAGTCTGAGCATCGACCGAGATGATCAAGCCGACCAAGAGATGGTCAACCCAGTGCAAACAACTCCAAGATGGATGGATCTGATCGCCAAGTACCTCACCACGGGTGAAGTTCCTTAAGGTAAATTGGAGGCTCGATGTTTGAAAGTTAGAGCAGCACGTTACGTGCTGAGGCAGCCCACATAAGAGCTAACTCGTATGAGTGGGCCATAGTCGTTCGCACAGTAGGGGATCGACATCATCAAGCCTCTGTCTCCTAGAAAAGGGCAGATCGAGTTCACCATTGTAGCCGTCAACTACTTCACGAAGTGGGCTGAGGTCGAGCCGGTTGTTAAGATTATCGAGTAGAAGGTGACATAATTTGTTTGGAGAAACATCGTCTATCCGATAATGGGAAGCAGTTCGACAACACTAGGTTTCGAGGTATGTGCTGGGGGCTCGACATTAATAATGCTTACTTTTCACCTCATCACCCGTGGTCCAATGGGCAAGTGAAAGCTGTGAACAAGGTGATCAAGTACCACCTCAAGATAAAGCTAGAAAAGGCTAAGAGCAACTGGGCTGATGAGCTCCCATTTGTGCTCTGGGCCTATAGGACCACACCTCAGTCGTCCACAGGGGAAACCCCCTTCTCATTATCCTATGGGTTGGAGGCGATCGTCTCAGTTAAGATAGGGCTTCCCACTGCTCGAGTAAGAAGTTATCAAGAAGAGCAGAATGCCGATCAGATTGTGATGAACCTGGACCTACTTGAAGAATTACGGGATACTGTCAAGCTCCGAGTCGCGGCTCGGCATCAGCAAGTAGCTCGGTTATACAATTCTCGAATCAAGAAGAGTTAGTTTTGGCTAGGAGACCTGGTTCTTCACCGTGTCTTCCAAAATACTGCAGAGCTCGGAGTAGGGTCCCTTGGTCTGAACTGAGAGGGACCCTATCAAGTGGTCAGCTCAGCTAAGCCAGGATCCTACCGTCTAGAAGACTTGGAAGGATGATCGTTGCCTCACCCTTGGAATGCCAAACACTTGAAAATCTACTATCCCTGAAAGGAGAAAGTTATGTACTACTCAGATCAATTGGATCATTTATGCATGACTCGGATTTACAAGCTGTTTATGGCCCTAAATAAAAGCATCGTTTCTCCTCTTCTATTTGGTCTACTTAATTTATTGTGTGAAGGGTCATCTATCATGTGCAAAGATGAACCCTTTTGGCGAACCAATCCCTTAAAGAAGGGGTCGACTCATCATCCAACAATGCTCTACTACATGCTGTGAAGAGTCATCTCTCATGTGCAGAGATGAACCCTTCGGTGAACTAATCCCTTAAAGAAGGGGTCGACTCGTCATTCGATAGTGGTCTACTATAATAAACGGGCAAGGGCCATTTTTCAAGTGCAGGAATACAACCCCTTGGAATCGGTTTGCCGCTCAACAGACTTAACCACAAACTGCAACTACTTAAAAAAGCAAACATTCATATATTTGAGGCAAAAACCATTTCATTAGCGTCCAAAAATTTCAAGTTACAAAAAATGTTTCGTACAGAAGATAAAGAGAGGTCAGCCTGGGGTTGGATCCACTGGGGGCTCGACTTCAATAGAGGGCTCAACTTCAGGGGCCTTCTCAGCCTCAGCTACCACTGGGGGGCACACACCTCAGCTTTCGGAGATTCCACTCCCTCTGTTGCTAAGGCATCGAGATCTAGCTCGAGATAAATGCCTTGGACTTCACCTAAACACGCCTTGCAGCCGACATTGTAGGAGAAGTTGTAAATTTTCTCCAGCTCATCAGCTCGCTCCTTGGAAGATTTAAATTCTTTCACGGCTTTGATGACCTGAGCAGAAGCCATAGCCTCAAGCTTGGATCGCTTCTTGGCTAGACTTTCAGTAGCCTTGCGCCTAACGGCCTCTAGCTCTATAGTCAATCGAGCATTGTCTTCCCTTAAGATGACAAAGTTAGCCTCGGTGGAATCCGCACGACCTTGTTGTTCATTGATCTCCCCTTGAAGCCCCATTTGCTTCAAGTGGCATTTCCCTAGCTGAGCCTTCAGCCTCTCGACTTTTCCCAGCTGGACTTTTAGTTGCTTCACCTCCTCATCCGAGGACCTCAACCGCCCTTCTAACTCGGCTTTCTCCCCTTCCAGCTGAGCCATTGTCCTCTGCCTTTCTCGAGTGAGGACAAGCGTCAGAAGCACCTAGATGAGTAGAGGATTAAACCGACTGGTAATCAGAAATTGACAAGTAAAAGAGAAGAATGGGGCTGAGTTTACCATGTAGTAACATGACGCCAAGTCGTTTATCACCGACCCGATAGGACGAGTTAGAGAGCGGGAGATGGATGTCTCCGTCGCATGCTTGACAGCCCAATCGTTCAATAATGACATATGGTAGCTAGGCGCAAGCTCTTGTCCCTCGGAGGGGATCAGGTCGATGGCACGTCTAGCACTGCTAGCTGTGGAGGCCTGATCCTCGGCCTTGGGCACTGAAGGATTGATCAACGCGTTAGCCCTATCACCCATAAGCTCCATGGCAGAGAACATGAGGTTGGGATTCTCAGCATCGAAAACAGAGTTATGAGAAAAGCCTGCAGCGGCAGTCTCTCGCACGACCTCCCTCCGAATCCTAGGAGGCGGGGATAGGACAACTTGGGAAGCCGGGGCTGGTGCTGGTGTTGGTGATGACGTTGGTGTTGGTTATGGTGATTGTGTTGTAGGCACCTCTGCCACAGATGGCTCGGCCAGAACAGACTTGAGTGCTAGAGTCTTCTTCTTCCGAGCTGTTATCTTTATCAGAGTCTTTGGCGCCAAGGCCAGAATTACGACAAAAGAGGGATGTGCACCTGAGGAATGCACCGCTACCCCCTTTTCCTCTTCGACCCTGCTGCCTTAGCCATTCCTGATCAGCAAGACAATCAGACCTACTTAAGAAACTTGAGTGCATAACAAGTTGCAAAGCTTACCCAAAGCGATAGGGAGGGGTCTATCTCTACAAAAATAGGATGAAATAAGATTGTCTGGGCTGATTTTGTAATGCCAAGTGTGGCCCTCCTCGCTGAGTAGACGAGCCCGTGCTATTTGGGCTTAGAGGTGGGAAGACAGCTTTGGCGAACCCTTCAAATATTCTACAAGTAAGAGCGAACATTAGAATAATGAAGAACAAGCAGAAAGGCAAGAAAGATCATAAGTACTCAGTGAGTTAAGATCATAAGTACTCGGTGAGTTTACCTGGGAGGCCAAAATGGATAGGAACATGGACTCAGAGGTGTCTGAGCTCAGACGTCGAAGCTTCTCACTCCCCTGAGACCCAAAACCACTTCCCCTTCCAGTCCTTATTGGAAGAAGGAAGTTTAGCGACGAGGCTTGGGGTGTACTGAGCCTTGGCTGAGAAGTACTACCAATATGGCTCGGCCTTATCATGCTTCGCTTAGTACAACGCCAAGAACTCATCTGACGAAAGCTCTTGGTTCTTCGCTTGTCGCCAGATGATGTACGACGACACCGGGATGTGCCACGCATTAGGGACAAACTGACCCGGGGCCAACTTCAACCACGCCAGCAGCTCGGGCATGAAAGGATGGAGTGAAAATTGAACTCCGCATTGAAGGGTGCAGATGAAGATTGCTACTTCCCTGTTAGAGGGGGTTCTGGATCCATCCAGGGTAGAAGGGGCTCTTATGTTTACCGAGTCCGGGGTCTGGTACTCGACACGGATTTGAGCCATCTGAGATTCAGTCCGGATAGAGCCTCCGAGGACTGTAGCCTCGGATCGGCCCCCCGAGGGCCCCTTGGCTTGGCCCTTGGATTTCGCTCCAATACTCTTTTTGGGCGGGAGATAGAGTGGAATAGCCTTAAGAGTACCCTCTGAGCTCCGGCGCTCGGAGTCCATGCTCTCAGGTTCTGACCTGTTTTGGACCTCGCGGACTTTGTCCGAATCGCTCGACATTGTGAAGGAAAAAGCTAAATGGTGGATGACTCATAGCGGGCGAGGCGATTTACTTTACCAGGGATTTCCCTTTCCATTGAGCATTTCCGATTGCTAAAACTCCTTTTCCGACTAAGGAATCCATCTTTTCAATCAGCAAAATCCTCTTTTTGATCAATAAAATCCTTTTCTAGTAGTAGGAAATCTCAAACAGTGGTGATCATAGAGGAGAAGAAAACCAAAGCTTGAATGCTAAAGAGTAAAAATGAAATGATCCTGAAGGTTTTTATAACCCATGCCGCTAGTGGGTAATGATGACGACTGAAGTCGAAGCAGCTCGGACTCGAGCCTCATAGTGCACGTGGCGGTATGTAGTAGGTCCAGTGCAACGACGACAGACTCGTACGCTGCCAACATTCATTGCATAAGCTACCTCTCCGCACATCTTCGACCCATGCGCTATTAGCATTTAATGCCCGAATATCTCTTCATTTGCAAGGCCCCATGTGGCATCATTTGATCCATTCAACCGAACCGTCGCTGTGTTGGTAGCCATGTGAACGACATTTGACGCTTTGGGTAGGCGAAAGGGCTACCTTTATATAAAACACGGGGCTCGATCCTCATCATAGCAACTCCTTGCGGAAGCCAATCGACGCAAGAGCTACTGCTTACCTTCCTAATAAGCCTCGGTTCGTCTTATCGAGTTCATTACTCTCTGAGTCCGGGCTCAGACTTAGAGAGTAGAGGGCTTCTGTTATGGGTAAATCCGAACTGAGGTACATCTAGATCAAAATCGATGCCAAAGGGCAAGGCCTCATACTAGTAAGCTTCCGACCTGAGGTGAGTGTCTGATCCGCAAGGTCTCGGACCAGCAAGTCTCCGACTCGAGCACCACCCGCTCATCTAATGTTCTCCCGAGCTAGGTACTTATACTTAGCGATCTGATAAACTTATCCATGGGCTCGGGCCTTCAGGTATGGGCTGAGCCATGAGGTTGGCTTGGATGGGATCGTGGGCGACGACAACATTAATGAGCGACTCCATAACGCATGACTAGAGTAATTTCTAGCGCATGATCTCTGGGTAACCGCCGACAGTTGCATGTGCACAGTTCTCACGTAATGGCGATGACTGTGCTGAGATTATAGGACACGTTCAAGTTGACCCTCAGGTATAAATACCATTCATTTCTACAGGAATAGGTACGCGATCTCTCACACCCTTGCCTATACTCTACTCCACTTAGAGCCCGATCCTTAGCCTGACTTAAGCATCGAAGGGTCCCCTACTTGCGCCAGGGTCTCCTTTTTCTGTTCATTTGTGCAGGACCAGGGTTCACTCCAAGCATTGAAGACTCAGTGGAGGGTGATTTGGATTTGTGCATCAACAGTTAAAGTAGTATCATTGAATATTTTAATTTTTAAGCACCCGTTAAATCTTTACTTATTTGATAATTAAATAATCAAGCATAAATTTTGATTCATGACATATTTAAATTAGAATTGACAATTTGGATTGTTTAAATTGTGATATAGGGAAGAGCATGAAATAACAATGAATAAGATCACCATCTTTCTGAAGTAACCAGGACCTTGAATCCATAGAGTGAGTTGTTGAATCCACGAGTAAGAGAAAATTCAGGTATTTTTATTGCATTATAATATGAGATTGCTCAATTATTCAGGTATTTTTATTGCATCATAATATAAAAGTGTTTGATTACATCACTTATATAGACAACCCAAGACAGTAATTTCAATACAAATTACCTGAAACAGAGTAATTTTGTTTTCAAAGGCTAAAGATTTCAAAAATAGAAACCACAATCAAACCTTATTAGAATATTCCCGTATTATTACAAGCAACTTCTAAAAGTTATCAAAATCTTTAACTTGTAAGAGTTTTTTTATTTTTTTTAAAGGACCAAAATGAAAATTACAAAAAAATAGTAAATTTTTTTTTACTAGAATCTCGATTTTGATGATGAAAACGTGTGTTTTCTTGCAAAATTAAATTTCTTCGACTGGCAGCCGATCTATTAACTCCAAATGCACCGTTCTATAAAGATCGATAGATTTTGCATTCTGTAATGATACTTGGATCCAAAGTAATGGCTATTTTACTCTCAACACTTTAAATGGCAATTTCTTCGTATCTGAGATGAATCCATCCGAGCCGGACATGCCAGTGGCCCAGTTACTTCATACCCTATGTAAGATTGGCCAAGTTCCAAAGAACTACTTCGGCTTTTGTTCGAAATCTTTTCTTTTGTCCTACTGTGCTAAGAGTGCATTTACTGCCTGCTTTATATCAAATTGAATTACCTTGAAACTGCATGTATAATTAATTTCTAAGTGCATGTGTATCATCTATTACACTTTGCAGAGTATCAAAGTTTTTTCAACTTTTTAATACTATTGTAGTCAGTGACGCATGTTAAAGGTATCCAATATACACGTCATGCATATCCAGAACTTTGCTTTCCAGCTAAGCATATCACAGAGACAATCATTCAAGTGGTGGGCCAGCCCAAAAAGAGGATATGTGGACGGTTTACCACCATGCCTGTTCCACAAGAGAATCTGTGATCCGTAAGCGGTCGGCATGTAAAGAGGCACGCAATGCATTTTTATCCATAAGGTATCACTTTTAATAAACAGGGAATTGAAAGGAATATATATATACACACACACACACACTAAAAACAGAAAATACACTTTATGGCAAGAAGGTAGTAAGTAGGTGAGTGGTTCTCATTCCGTGATGGATGCTTGTCGGGCTCACTGTCATGCATATCATGCAACCAACATGTGGAAAAGCATTGTCTAACCATGAAAGTTGAGCATCCCAAGATGAGGCTTGAAATAATGGTGAAGACCGCTTGAGTTGAAGTAGGAATATGCCAATATGTTCTAGAGGGGGTGAATAGGACTTTTTAAAGTTTTTATGAATTATTAAAAATTCTATCACACTAATCCTATCACAAAGTACAAATTAAGATTACTCAAAATTAACTTTACTGACTTCCAAGCCTGTTAGAGGATCTAATTACAAAACTATTTAAATGATAAGCATGAAGCAGTTATAGTGTATGATAAATGTGACTGTGTGTGTGAAGTGTGAGCAGATATGAATGCAATTAACATAATCACACAAATGATCAAGCACAAGAATCAATCACAAACACAGATGTTTTTATAGTGGTTCGACTACTTGTCTACTCCACTCCCGGCTTCCACACTCAACCCTTGAGTGTATTGGATTTCACTAAGGAGGTTTTCCATGGTTCACCTCAAACCTAAGGTTTTAAATCAGGTTCACCTTTAACCTTTATAAAGGTTTCTACTCGGTTCACCTCAAACCCTTGAGTTTTGCTGGCGCACTCCTAACCAGATGTGTATGCCCACACAGAGCAAGGGTCCACACAACGCACCCAGATGTTTATGCTCTCCACAGAGCAGGGGTCCACACAACCCACCCCGCACGTACACTCCTGTCGGAGGCCTCCTTTGAGGACTTCAAAGGGTGAGCAACACTTAAGATCCAATCCTAAAAAGAAATGATCACAAGTGTCCTCTGGATTCTATGTACTTACAAATAAGTTGATGAGTCTCATTCAGTGCAATGTCGAAGATCTCCTTCTTGTTGTTAAAGGGTCTTCAGATCCCTTGATCCGCAACAAAAAAGATGTACCTATACTAGGTTTTAGGTTGGGTCAAGGTTATGATGGAATTCCACTCTCTAAAGGTTTTTCTATTATGAAGATAGAGTGATTCCAATCATCTATGCATTCAAGGCATCCCAGCTTAATGATTTGCCATTAAGGTAGTAGCTGGAGGATCCTTGAATGCGGAAGTTCATTCCCCAATCCACTCTATTAAATATCAATGATGAGGGTGGATTGGAGGATGAACTTCCTGAGAGAAAAGGGATTAAGATAAATGATATAAAGTTTAAAACACTCAGAAGCACTCTCTTCTTTCTTTACCAGCAATAAAGACTAACCTCTCTATATATAGGCAAAAGGTTCCAACGGATATAAAACAGTTACATTTATGACAGAGTTCGATATTATCGAGCAAGAGTCGATATGATCGAGAGTTTACTCTCGATTGTATCGATGATCTGCTCGATGATACAAACTTAAATGTCATTTTCGTTTTTGAAAACATTTTACCAACTGGTCGATGGGATCGAGACACACATCGATGTTATCGTATTTCAAATTTCGATTCCATCGATAGATGGATCGATCTATCGACAGGTGAAAACAAGAGAGACAAGCCTTGAAGAATTTTCAGGTTCTAAAGATATGATCGGAGAACAACAGATGTTATCGAAATTTGAATGTCGATGATATCAAGACGTTGTCGATAGGATCGATAAATCATATAGATTTACCTATAAGCACGCTGGTTAGTTTGTGTCAGATTTGATCCAATTGACCAGGTCTTGATATGATCGACATAAGAATATCGATTTTTGACTGGCCCCCGATTAACTTTTTAAAATATCCTGAAATTTATGCTGGATGAAATATGCGCCTACTATCGATATGATCGAATGACTACCGATGTGATCGATATTTGAGTTCAGATTGAATCGGACAGTCATCGATATATCGAAGCTTATAGTAGTTTTCTTTAGAAAAAATAGGGGCACCAGAAAAATGCCTGTCGATATTATCGATCCACTTTCAATAGGATCGATATTCGAATATCGATGATATCGATTGAGATTTCGATATATCGATAAATCGTCCAGATGAATGTTTGGTTGCTGGACGCTTTTTGTCCTCACTCGATTATATCGATTGAGATGCCGAGGATATCGACAAAGCAGGTCAATCATATCGAAATGTGAATCGATACAATCGACAGGGTAAGAAAACTTGAAGATTTTCTTGATTGGTAAAATTTTTTCTTACAATAAAATTCTAAGATGTTCTACTTAGTTTTAAGGGTTTAAATTACCTGGTGTTTTGGGACATGGGATGTGAGGCTATGATTTACCTATGGTGAGCTTCCACACATCCAGTTGAGGCAGACACTTTAGTTGATCTTCCTGTTAGGCGCTGTTGTCCGACTGACTCAACTTACACCATAATTGACAAACCAGGGCACTAGTAGGTGCACTTTCAATCTCTCCCTTTGTCAATTACGTGACAAAATACCCAAAATATCCAAAACACCCTAGAAAAATATCTAGACAGATACATCCTAAATTGTGTGTACATATATTAAGATAATTTTACAAAGTCTAATCACTCATGTATATAACCAGTAAGTTCTCTCCCTGTAAGACCCGTATCCTACACCGTAACGTTTTGTAGACTTCCGCGGTCTTACCGGTCAAATTCCGGCAACCTTCGACCCTTAATCGATACTTACGCACGACCCTGATTCGAATGCCGTCAACCCATATCGACTCAACCCAAGACCATTACCATAGCGACCACGCCGTCGCTGCGGTTCCGATGCCGCGACTTGCGCGCCGAGGCAGTACCCTGATCAAGAGATGTGGGCCAACGTTCGGTGCGAGAAAATGCGGCGCGTTGCGAAACCTAAGAGAATCTCTATGAGGTGTCACATCAATCCCATCAATCAATCAATCCATCAACATGTCAAGTACATGTCAAGTACACATCACTTTTTCACCCTTCCCAAGCAAGCCCATACCTTCTTACACCAAAAATCCTTAAAAGTCAAAAAGGTCTTACAAAGCCCATGCTTTTCTTATACAAAAGGGCACCAAAGTCAAGATTTTCTTACACACCCCTCTCTCTCCCATCCATCACTCCATCACCCATCATTCCATCTCTCTCTACAACACTCTCTCTCTTTCTCATTTTCTCATCTCATTCTCTCAAGCAAAAACCCTCATACGTATGAGAGCTATCCAAGCCTCTCCCTCTCTTTCCAAAACTCCAAGGTGGCCCACTTTCCTACCCCATCATCTCCCATCCTAGCCATCCATCCCTCATCTCATCCATTGAAATCAAAGCTAAGGTGCTAAGGAACCCCGAGGAGCAAGAAGATTAGACGGTGGGTGCTTAATCATAGTAGTTTTTTCTAATTTTTGAGATGGGCTAAGTGAGACCAACCGATCAATGGTTTGGATCTTACTTGGGACCCTAAGATGTGGCCAATGGTCCACTAGGATCATCATGATCATTCCATGATGGGGCCATTCTCCATGAACTCCATCATGATGATTTCATTGCATTAGGAAGGTCATCTTGACCGTCCATATTAGTGGAGAAAGGATCTCCACCGTTGAATTCGATTTTGTTAGTCCCATGTGTTAAGGGATTTATTTGATGTATGATTTATTGTACAAGGGAGGGCTCATAGTGGTGGAGCCCTCCATCACAACCGTGTCCCACCCTCTATCACTCTCTCTCTCTCTACTTCATTTTCTTTTTTTTAAATCATATTGTGTTTGTGTGGCCCACTTGAATGGACTCCACCTTGAGGTATTTATTTTGTCTAAGTGTTCTTCAAGTGGGGCCCACCTTGCATGTTGTACCCACATCATCCATTAGTGGTGGCCCACCTCAACAGGGCCCACCACAATGTAAATTTTTTAGAACCAAAACATCCAGCGTCTGGGACGCTGGACGTCCCTGTAAAGAAAAAAAAAAGAGAAGAAAAAGAAAAAGAAGAAAGGAGCCTTTTGGGGGGGGGGGGGGGGGGGGGGGGGCACTTGTGTAGGCCCCACCTTGTTGTATGTGTTCAATTCAAGCCGTCCATTCTCTTTTCCATATCATTTTAGGCATTGAGCCAAGGAATGAAGTCCATCCGTTCAGTAGGCGGGCCATACCTCTCAAAACAGCGACTCTCACCATTTAAATAAATTTTAAATTTTCTACAAATCTAAATGGGTTCAATAGCGGACTCGTTGGGTTTGTTTCAAGCCAGGGAAGCTAGTGGACGGAGTGGATTGATGCGATGTGGGCCCCACACTTAAAAAACCTCACACCAGCTATTTTTCAAAAAAAAAATCATCAAAGCAAGAGGCAGAGCCTCTGCGTTCTGACGAGCAGCAGCAGCTGCACGCTGCTACGTCCAGCGTCCAGCAGGGGACCCACGGCTCCAGCCGTGGGCCCCACCATGATGTTTGTTTGTCATCCAACCTATTAATGAGGTGGGTCCCCTCCTCAAGTGGGCCCCCTCCAAAGATCAGCCTGATCCACCGCTCTGGTGGCCCACATCATAAGAAACAGTGTGAATGAACATCTACCATTGAAACCCATTCTGGGGTTCACAGAAGTTTTGGATCAAGATGAAATTTATGTTTTCCCTTCATCCAAGTCTGAGTGACCTTATGAACGGCTCGGATGGCATTTAAGCATTATGGTGGGCCACATTTGTGGGACCCACAATAATGTATGTATTTTATTCACACCGTCCACAGTCCGTGGACGGTGACACCCACCATGATATTTGTATTTTATCTCCACCATCCAGTGGACGGTGGAGCCCACCTAGTGCACGTGTTGTTCACGCCACCCCCTTCCCTGGCTGAACAACAAATAAAAATTATTGTGGGCCCCCCCTGGCCCACACGCTGGATGGCAAATAAACATTACAGTGGGCCCCTCGCCAATTTGGGTGGCAAATAAACAATACAGCTGGCCTCTAGGCCCATGGGATTGGGCCCACTTGATATGTTCCAAGGCCCATGGGACTAGGCCCATTTGATGTATTTTAAAGCTCATGAGACTAAACCCATTTGATTTGTATGAGGCCTATGGGTTTAGGCCCATTTGATTTATACAAGGCCTATGGGTTTAGGCCCATTTGATTTATACAAGGCATACGGGTTTAGGCCCATTTGATTTGTATGAGGCCTATGAGTTCAGGCCCATTTGATTTATATCAGGCCTATAGGATTAGACCCATTTGATATGTATTAAGTCCATGGGATTAGGCCTATTTAAGACACTTGAGGCCCATGGGTTATGACCCATTGCAATGTACCTAAGGCCATTGGTGAAGCCCAGTAATGCGGCCCATTTGATGAATGTAAGGCCCACTAATGTACCTCATTTGATGTAATGAGGGCCCCATTTGGATGTACCTAAGGTCCATTGTAATGTGTGAACCCAATATGGGTTGTGTAATAATGTTTATTACGAGTTATGGCTTGGGAGTAATGTTGGTTTGACGTCCACATTGCGAGTGTAATGCTGGTTGGATGTTCACATTACGACTCTCCTTAGGGCCCATTATTAGGCCCGTACTTATTGTGTATAGGCCGTCCAGGCCCATCAGCATTGTAAGGATAGTCCATTTCATTATACCATGTTTAGTATAGTTCCATGACTCATGATCATACGCATCATATGTATGCTTGATATGAGAGATGACCGATCATAGCATATGCCTTCGAGCAGGTTGT
This sequence comes from Magnolia kwangsiensis, assembly GCA_037074715.1. Taxonomy (NCBI): domain Eukaryota; kingdom Viridiplantae; phylum Streptophyta; class Magnoliopsida; order Magnoliales; family Magnoliaceae; genus Magnolia; species Magnolia kwangsiensis. The sequence continues at coordinate 49,802,069 of CM073574.1, read as the reverse complement.
TTATGAGCTCCCGATTAGGCGGTGTTGCCCTACATGAGCACACGATATGCGCAGGATTTGTTGCATGACTGGATAGCGTGATTCATGCATTTTCGCATTGTGTGATATGGTTACTGTACGCCCTAGCGACATAGGGGTCGTAGCCTCCACAGACAGATCATGGTTGACAGGTGTAACGCCCGTGAAAAATCCATACTTGGGCTCGAGCACTAATTCGACCCGAAATCGCGTAGAATTAATTTCCATGGAAATTAAGCGTAAGTTAGCTAGCGCAACGCTAGAGTAGCTGGGAAATAGTCTCTGATCACTTTAAATACGTTCTACAAGACCCAAATCGAGTAGAACAAACAACTCTACAATACTCTATAACCTCGGATCAAACTCTAAGCGGGTTTGTTCTCTGGACCACTTTGAATTCTTGTATTGGATTTAGACCGCGCGTCGAAGGTCCGATACTTCCTATCTTAGACCGTTAGAACCGCCCAGCTGGACTTGACAATCATTTCAAAAATCAAGTCAAACCAATAATCACAGACTATTTCGTTAAACCCGGACTGAAGAGACCGCGAATAGGGACAGAATTGGAATTTCAAATTCAAATCTGGCACACGACTTGACGCATCAGTATTAAGCGTTCTGACCGTCAGAATTCATCCAGATTACACCCTCGGATCAGGAAAAATTTCTATTTATTATCATGAGACTTTCAGCCCTGATCTACGTGCGGTGACCGCTGAACTGAAACTGGTCCGCCACGTGCGATCTGCGAACCCTGCCGGACTGAAAACTTAATACGTGCTACATCTGGTACGCATGAGTTTAAGTCCGATCGCAATCGACCAGGGGACCACCAGAAAGCAACTTTTGGACCGAAACAGCCCCGAAATGGATAGGCATTAAGTAAACTTCGTTCCGGAGCCTGTTTTCGGCATTTTTAAGCTTATAAAAGGGGTTGAAACCCTCATTTCCCTCTCCCATCCGAAAATTGCAAACCCTAGGATAAAGGAGAGAGAGTTTGAGAGAAAGAGTAGAAGGGATTTTTTCCGCTTCCGAGCCACCGATTGCTGCTGCTTCAGCAACTCTTCCCAATCACCTGGCTGGTGATTTCTCCGTTCTTTCAGGTACAAAACAACCCTAGAACTTGCTGATTTAGGGTTTATCTAGATTTAGGGCGTGTTAGCTAACGTACTTCATAAATCAGGTCCTCCTACTGCCGTAGACGAAGCATACACGCTCCGTTCAAAATCACGCTTTCGTAAGACCTAAGGTGAGGATTTTAGATGCTTTGATTGACGGTTTACAACGCTTTCAATGTCATTTAATAGTAGATTATCGACGGCATCACCGTTTGACATGTACAACATGCTCTCCGTTTCCTGTTTCGTAAATTAACGAAGAATATGAGATTTAGGGCATTTTAGTCATTTGTAGGAAGTACGGTCTACATTCATATTTTACTGACGTGATTGACATGATTTGTTGTCGCATTAGGGAGTTAGGAATGCTTGCATAATTAGTTTGGCGAAGAGATTCGCCTAGTTGCGCACTTTGGGTCGACATACTATATGTAGACTTAAGTGTGTAGTGTATGTGTTTGTTTAAATGCTTGTATTAGTATGTATTGAATTAAATGATGTTATGTGGTAGTTTGAGGTTGATTTCTTACTTAATATGCTGACCTAAATGATTTTCTACATGTTGACCATATGCATGATTCCATTACATGCATGGAACGTATGTGTTTGAAGATTTTGCTTAAGTTGAATGTTATAACATGTGTTAACATGCTCACATGATTGTATTTCAATTCCAATACTCTTACATAAATTGCTGATGTGATTCCATGATTGTTTGGGACTAGACTTAGTCCAGGCAGTCGGTAACCAAGCGAATTCGTGGCTGACTGGTCATAGCCACGAACGACGCGTCGATGAACGTGATTCGTGTTTAGGGTTGGCGGCAGTGGTTAGGCCACGCGAAGTGTTTTACGCACTTCATGTCGTTCGACTTCAGATGCGATCGCGCTAGTCGAGCCCATCAAGCAACCCGACTGGCCGATGTATGTTCCCCTTGTATGAGTCATAACTGCTTGAACCTAAGGTACTGAACTTACCATTGTAAACCCTATTAACTATGGTACCTTGATCCACGAAGACTCATGAGCCGGGCATGGTGGTATGGGACACCGTGGTCGAGCTGTCGGCCTACGCTGGGGCCACAAACCTCCCCATAGTGACCAGTGAGCACCTAGACTCGTGCGCAGATTATGGTGGTATGGGACACTATATTCTAGCTGTCGGCCTACACTGATCAGGCGACGAGTCCTTTGTAGTGACCGCGAGTGTATTCTGAGTCCACGGGAGGCGACGACCCTTCCGTTGCAGTAGAGTACGGTAGGCCTGTATTGATAAGGTGATGGGGGAGCGGTACAACGAGTGCGAGCAACAGCCCTGGTAGCCCTTGCAATGACCTACGAAATATACATCGTATGAGATTACTAGGAGTGACGACCCTAGACAGGATCTGTGTTGGGATTGATACAAGGGAAGTACCTTAGTTTCCCAATCCTGCTGTTTGAATGGACTAATAACAACTTGGAAATCATATCACCATAGCATTGCATGTGCCTGGAAGATGTGGAGCACTCTAGGGAGTGTGGCATGCCGCGGTCGTAAGATGTTGCCGTATGAGGGAGATCGTCGGTGAGGGCATACATCACGTCATGTCATCTTACATTAACAACAGTATTAGGATTGTCTGATTTACTGCTTTACTATTATCGCATGATTGAATTGTGAACATGCTAATCCTTCCTCTATGATTCCATTGAGTTGATCACTCACTCCCACGTTACGGGATGGTGTTTGCAATACCCACCAGACCCTATTGTAGATGCAGGTAAGGCTGAGATCCAGGAGGTGGAGCCAGACATTGACGAGGACCAGGACGAGTTCTCGTATATGCAGTATCACGACGGCTTCCCGTAGGCGACCTGGATCGATGGGGTTTCAGTGGGACTATTTGGAACATTACATTTTTGTTCATGTATATGTATATGAGACTCAGAGATGTATTCATACTTTAGAGACAGATGAGATTTACTTTGTTTTTTCATACAGTGATATACATATTGTTTAGTCTTCCGCTTGCTTTTATCACTGGATCTGAAGTATGAATTGCAGTTTTGGTATACTTTTACTAATATGAATGCTTTAAATCAGACAACATTGAATCATAATCATTTTTTATTGCATAAGTGACGGTCTGAAACTCGGGAGTTGAGTTTATACACGACCCCCGATTTTCAGGGTGTTACAACAGGATTGGATATCTGTCACGCCCCAAATCCAAAAATCGGATTCACATGAATCCCGATTGCCGAATCCGGTGCCGACAGCCTCCGTAGTGCCCCATTCTCGGCTCCTGACAATCAAATGCCAAATTCCGATCCTGGGATCCTACAAGGAGGATTTTCAGAATGAAATTTTTTTTTGTAATGGAGCATAACCACAAGCATAACCAAGTCACAAAACAACATCACCATATATCCACTAAAATAAAAATTTTAAGTACAATGCAGAAAGGGAAATACAAGGTGATCAAAAAGCTCCAAAAGGTCTTGATATGCACTCCTGTCTCAGCGCTGCTGCCGTCCAACGCTACCTGCACGTAACTATCGTGCATAAGCTTACAAAAGCTTAGAGGGTGGTGTAAGTGTGTGCGTAAGGCAAACGCCAAGTGTACAGTATCAGAACAATGCGAAAGTATGTGGTAAGTCCATAGAATCAACCATGCCAAAGCTATGCGATGAGATATGAATGTCATCGGCCACACCGATATAATGCAAGGCCTATATAGCCGAATGTCATATGCGAAATGCAATCCAAGCAAGTCGGTACTCCTCAAGTACGTATATCAGTACAGTTCCTCTCTAGATATCACTGGGGTCTAATACACTTCGCAGAGACTGCCACCTCCCTAGCTGCACAGTCAAGCAAGCGAATAAGACCTCACTATCCACCTGACCAGTAGTATGCCAACACCTACCCGGCTCATCGATAGCGGACTCATTTGCGAGCTAGTCAAACTCAGCCTAGCTTATAGCCCTCTCACTCAGGCGGATAAGGCTACACCCCCTTCCAACCGACCACGACACAGTGGGAGACGCGGCCTACTGGTATTCGGCACTCGAGCGCTCATGTATCCACTCGGTCTAGACGCTGGAGCATCTCCTGGTACCAAAAAGGTTCTGGGACTTTCACCCAAGGACATCCTAAGTGCCCACAGTGCTAGAATAAGTATTTTCGGTATCCAATACGGCCATCCACGATGTACATGTGGAGCCACGGCCCTGATGTCGCTAGGGCGTGCAGTGATCGAGTCATACGTATGCGAGATGCATGAATCACGCTGTCAAAACATGCAGCAATCCAGCGCGTACTGCGCGATCATGTGGGGCACTCAGTCACATAAGGAGTCCTGTAAATGGTCTGCCCAATGGCGTATGTTATGATCAGTCATTATTCATATCAAGCATACATATGATGCGTATGGGCATGAGTCATGAGATTATTCTAAGCATGTTATAAGGCAATGAATAGCAACAGGTATGGACCTATCAATGGGCCCTAAAAAGAGTTACAATGCGGACATTTAACCAACATTGTACATACAATGTGGACGTCAAACCAACATTGTTTCTTAGGCACGGCTTGCCATAAATATCATTTCACGAACCATGAGAAACGTACATTGCAATGGACCCTAAGGACATCCGTTAGGTCTCGATCCCTGGGCCTTAGATATATCAAATGGGTCGTATTACATGGGCCTCACATTCACCAAATGGGTTACATTGATGGGCCTCACCAATGAGCCTTATATACATTGCAATGGTCCATGATCCATGGGCCTTGAAATACATCAAAGTGGCCTCACAACTTGAGCCTTAAATATGTCAGATGGGCCCATACACATAAGCTTTAAATATATCAACTAGGCCACTCCATTTGTGCCCCATGCACATCAAATGGCTTAATCTCATGGGCTTTAATATGTATCAAATGGACTTGAATCCCGCGGGCCTTATATAAAATAAGTGGGCCGGATTCTATGGGCATTACATATGCCAAATGGGCCGAAACCCATGGGCATTACATATGCCAAATGGGCTTAATCCCGTGGCCCTTATATGTATCAAATGGGCCTGATCATTTGGGCCTCAGATATATACCAAGGTAGGCCTCAATGAATGGCCAAAGTTAAATCAATAAAGGGCCCTATACACATGTCATGGTGGCCCATTTGAACCATAGATCTGGCTCATTTTTAGTTCAACCATAAAAATGAATTATAAAATAAATGGACGGTTTAGATGCAACACATGCATCATGGTGGGTCCCACACAAACGGCCCACCAATGAAGGGATGGTTAGATATACTACAAGCCTAAGGGTGGGGGTCCACTTGAAATGTAGATCTATCTTATTTTTATTCTCACGCCTCAAGCCGAGCTTTCAAAATGTTTGGATGGTTGGATGCAACACATGCATCATGGAGTGAGTCCCACTAAATAGGTGGGGTCCACATGATGGTTGGACGACCTGGATGCAATACATGCATCAAAAGTGGGGTCCACAGACCGTCCAACACTAGGCCAGATGGTTGGACGGTTTGATAAAACACATACATCAAAAAGGGGGTCCCACCATCCACTGGACGGTGGCAACATCACAGGGACCTCCACCGTCGCCTGGACGGTGGATGGAAAAACACCTACATCATTGTGGGTCCCATGTGGGGCCCACCATAACATTTATTTTCCATGCAACACGTTGATAAGGTCACGCAGACCTGAATAAATAGGAAAAATAAATTTTAGCTTGATCCAAAACTTGTGTGGACCCCAAAAGGGTTTCAATGGTAGAATTTAATCACCACTGTTTCTTGTGGTGTGGGCCGCCTGAGCTTTGGATGTACCTCGTTTTTGGAGAGGGCCCACCTCAGAGGGTGGGCCACCTTATGGACAGTTCGGATGACAAGTAAACATCAAGGTGGGGCCCACGGCTAGGGTCGTGGGACCATGCTCGACCGCCCGCCCGTTAGTGCGCAGGCGCTGCCTACGCCTGTCAGTAGCAGCAGCGCACGCTGCCTCTTGCAAATTTTTTTTTTTAAAAAAAAAAAACTATTTTTCCAGCATTTTTCAAGTGTGGGGCCCGCGTGTGATGGATTCACTCCAGCCATTAGATTGCATGGCTCAATACAAACTAAACGAGTCTAATATACGAAATTTTTTGAACTCAAGGTGGGCCCTAGCCAACTTTTAATGGTAAGGACGATGTTTGCTAAGCTATGGCCCGCCTGAATATCGGATTGACACCATTTTTCGGCTCAACGCCTAAAATGAGTCGGGAAAGAGGATGAACGGCATGGATTAGAAACATACATCAAGCTGGGGCCTATACAAGTGGTCTTCCCCAAAGGCTTTAGAAATAAGCCATTATTTGTGTTTTCATTCCAGTGACGTCCAGCGTCACTGGACCCTTTTTGGACTAAATACAAATTTTAAGTGGGCCTTACCTAGGTAGGCCACCACATGATAGGTGGTGTGGGTACAATGCATATAAGGTGGGCCCACTCATGGATGACTTGGATAAAATACCTACTTCAAGGTGGGGTCCATCCAAGTGGGCCATACGGCCATTTCATCATATACAAGGAAGTAAATGGAAAGAGAGGGAGAGAGAAATAGAGTGAGACACGCGTGATAGAGGGCCCCCGGCACTATGGGCCCTCCGTTTCAATCATCCAATCATACATCAAAGGTCCCCTTGCATATGGACCATCAACAACAGATCAACGGTGGAGATCCCACTCCACTAGAAATGGACGGTTTAGAAGACCTCCTCAATACAAGGAAAGTAAACATCATGATGGGGTCCATGGAGAATGGCCCCATCATGGAATGATCTTGATGGTCAAGATGAGCCATTGGCCACATCTTAGGGTCCCAAGTGAGATCCAAACCATTGATCGGTTGACCTCACTTGGCCCATCTTAAAAACATAAAAAGTAGCCTAAAGAAACACTCACACTTGATCTTCTTGGTCCGTTGGATAGCCGGTCTCCTAGAGCTTCACTTTGATGGTGGAGATGGGAAATAGATGGCTAGGATGAGAGATTTGGGAGTGAAAAGTGGGCCACCAAAATCACACTTCTCTCATGGGGAGCCTTGGACGTGGGGGGCTCTCTTAGTTGCTTGGGTTTGGAGTGTTGAGAAATGAGAGGGAGAGAGAGAGTTGTTAGAGTGATGGAGTGATGTGAGGTGAGTGATGGGTGAGGTGAATGATGGATGAAGTGAGTGATGGGTGAAGTGAGAGGTTAGTTGACTTAGGTGGTTACTTAACTTGTGGAGAAAGGAAGCATGGGTGTTTGTACTTGACATAAAGTGATTGATGGGTGATTGATTGATGGGATTGATTTGACACTTTGTAGAGATTCTCTTGGGATTTGCAACGTGCGGTGTTTTTCCTTGAACTGAACGTGGGTCCGCATCTCATCGTCTGGGTATCGGATCGATGCGTGAGTTGCGGCGTTGGAACCGCGGCGACGGTGCGGTTGCAACGATACAAGTCTCGGATTAAGCCGGCTCAAATGAATAGGATACGACATACGGTCGTGCGCAATGTCAACTACAGGTCACGGATTGTCGAAATTTGACGAGAAGGATCATGGAAAATAATGGAATAGTTCGGATTAGGATACGGGTCTTACAATATTGGAAATCTCGTTCTACATGGGGTGCTATAGATATCCCTGGGTGAAAGTCCCTAAACCCTTATGGTACCAAGAGGTTGCTTCAACATCTAGACTGAGTGGGTAGATGAGCGTTGAGGCCCGATTACCAGATGACTACGCTCTCCACTGTGTCGTGATCGGTTGGAAGGGGGTGCGGCCTTACCCGCCCGAGTGTAGGGGGCAATGCTATGCTGAGTCTGACCAGCTCGAGGAATAGGTCCGCTATCGACGAGTCGTGCCCGATATTGGCAGACGGATAGTGAGGTCTCTTCCACTTACCTTATTACGCGCGATGAGGCGACGATCTGGTTTAGAGTGTACTAGACCCCGGTGATATCCCAGAGATGAGCTGTATTGATATGTGGACTTAGATGAGGATTGTATGCTTGACTTGCATCTTACATCGCATAGCCTTGGTACGGCTCATGATATTTATGGATCCATCTGCATATTTCGCATTACTCTGATATTGCATAATCATATTACTACCTTGCGCACACACTTTCACCACCCTCTAAGCTTTCTATAAGCTTATGCACGATCATTGCGTGCAGGTGACGTTGGGGCGCAGCAGCGCTGAGGCAGGAGCGCGTTGCAGATCGCTTTGGAGATTTTGATTTATCATCATTGTATTTCCCTTTATGCTTATTGTACTTGTAAAGTTTTTTTATCATAGTGAAAATGTAATGGAATTCTTGGTTGCTGTTTGTGGGTTATGCCTTTGGTTATGCTTATTATTAATCAAACTGACGTTGAAATCCTCCTCGTAGCATCCCAGGATCGAAATCTGGCGAATGGGAGCTGGGAGTCGAGAATAGGGTTCTACGGAAGCTGTCGGTGCCGGATTCGGCGATAGAAAATTTTGTGAGCCCGGTCTCCGAGTTTGGGGCGTGACAGCCCCTAACTGCAAAAATCTCCCTTTCTTATTGCGGCTGCTCCCCCTAACACCTGCAACATATACGAGCACAAATATCCAATTTTTCACAGGGGTGTTTATAATATTTCTCTCCCTTTTTGTCAGTCATTGACAAAGATATAACAAGTGATATTGACTGAAGGTGGATGTCAGATGAAGGATCAGCAGATATAGATGTATATTGATGAAAGCAGTGTAAAACATACATCATGAGCAGACAGTATGGATTTAATTAAGCACTTAAGGCATAAGATAAACATGCAGTCCATAACCCCGAAACTTCATTAAATCAGGGAGGTATAAATTCAAATGACAGGAAGATAGGAACTAGATTCACCCATATGCAAAATAAACTGCCCCAGACAGCAGTAGTTTAACCAATAAAAAAAAATCCCCCATTTGAGGGCACCCAAATATCACAATCAGTATTTTGGCCCATCCATGGGCATATTCAACTAAAAAAAAAATGCATGGTGAGAAGGTTGTCATACACACGACTAAGAGCGTAGGATATCCAAAAAGATACTGATGTTCATCCGCAAGATAAGAGTAAAGTGTGTATGATAGCATGCATGAACCCGGCCTCACGGAGCAGAATGAGATGGCTCGTGTCATCCCATTGGCACGTCATCAGATCCACCAATTGTTGTACCGTGATCTGTACTCCTTGAACCATCCTTTACAGGACAGTAAGCCATTCCTTAACTGAGTGGATGTCCTTCTGAATAGCCTCAATCTAGTCCAGTTTGAGCCTTTTGCCATACCCAACGGTTGACGTAGACCGAGCAATATCAGGTCCATGAGGTGCATCGTCAGTCATTGCATCTCCTTCCATGGGATCACCACCTTCTCCTCCTTCCCCTTTTGTATGAATGTCTTCCTCAGTTTTCTCCTTGTACTTGTGAAATATCAGATTCATTTTTCGTATATTCTTTTTATTGAAAACTTTGAGCGGGAATACTGGATCAGTTGTAGAAGGAAAGCCAATGCTTTGACAGATTCTGCTAATAATCCAGGGATATGACAGATGCAAATCTCTGGAAGTATGTATGGCATTGAGAAATTAATTGACAATCAAAGTTGGAAGGCAGATATTTGTCCCGGTTGCAACGGAGTAGACTATCGTGACCATGAGACTTGTGAGATTTGATCGGTTTGTACTTCTTAGGTACAAATTAGTAGTAAAGATCTCATGCATGACCGGGGCTCCATATACCTAGCTTTTAAGGCATTCCCTTGATGCCATGAAATATCTCTGTTGTGACATAGGTATTTGGTTATCTTTGATTGGACATCTGGAAGGTTAAGATCCCAATTTGAAAGGCCTTCCGGAGCCAACTGTAGATTGAGGATGTGAGCTACAGTGGCGGGAGTAATAATTGCATCATCACCATACAGGGATATCATGAATGAAGGAGGGTCGGCCACCGAGGAATGACATGCAACAAGGAAGTTGCGTGTCCTTTCTAGTTGGCATGGTCCACCAAAATTCAGGATGTGTAGCCAGCCGATTGAAGCAAACAGGGTTTCTAATTTGTAGGGTGTTAAACACTCCCTGTCTATTTTTCTCTCAAAAATCAGCTTCTTATTGGTGTATTTTGTTGGGCGTTGGACAGGCAGAGGAGGAGCTGGTTGAGATGGTGCAGGAACTTCATTTTGGGACCCACTGCGTCATGATCTTTGGCGTGTGGGGGTCCCACTGTCCGAGATCCTCGTTCTTTCCCTTGAGGCAAAGACTTTTTGTCGGGCAACTCTTAAAGACTCCCCCGGACCGGTTGCTATGTTTTTGTCTTTTCCCATGTAGAAGAATAGGTTGTTTGAAGTATTTGGGAAAAAATGACAAAAAACTCCCGACAAACCAAGAAAAGAAAGTTATGACAATGTTAGAAGAATATTACCTGATTTGTGGTGGGATCTGGTTAGTCTGACTTGGCTTCTGGTAATTGGTCGAGAGGATCGGATAGGGAAGACGACCGATAAGCCCTTTTGAAGAAACCCTTTTTTTATTTTTATTTTTCTGACCTGCTGACTTTTATCGGGCGCCATATGTCGATCATATCGACTAATGTATCAATTTTATCGAGAAGTTGTCAATCTATTCTATCAAGAATGCCCACGATGTCTTCCATGGTCATACGAATTTTCATATTCTGAAGAGTCATCGATTGTATCGACCCTCGGTCGATGAAATCGAAAAAGGCCGACACTCGTATCAAAAGTAGATACTATTCAGAATTTTCACAATTTCGACACACTATTGGGTATTTCTTGGCTGGATCAGTATATGTCACAAAAATTATACCAGTTCTGTACAATTATAAACATGATAATGTTTATATACAAAAGTTTAAGGTCTCCAACCTCAGATGTAATATTGAAGGCTCAATAAAATTACATCATTTCAGCAAATATCCAGATCTAGATGCATAATCTGGATTTGTTCCTTTTTTTACTTAATATATCAGGGTATATGGGATTTAAACATTAGACAGTTCAATTTTTCTTTAACTACCCATTGTGAGACAGATTTTTTCATTATGTTCTTTCCTTTAGGTGGTGATGGATGAGTGTTTCTCCTAGATGGACTTTTCACATTCTGGGTTTCTCTGATTTGTTTGAATTTTCTAAAATAATTTTGATCAGAGTTATATAGAGTTCGTCTAGGTGCTAAACATTCAAATTTATAATGACCAACATCACCATATAAATTACAAACTGGAGAAGTTCCCATATTGCTACTCGAAGCCATAAGTTTTTCTTGGACTTTATTTCCAGTTTTCTTTTTACTTTTCTCATATCCTAGTCCACTCTTGTCTCTTCCTAGTCTTCCCATCCCTAACAATTTTTCCAATATCTCACCACTCTGAGAATATTTGTAGATTATCTCGGCAAATTTTTTGAATTTTTCTAAGTCAATACAAAGTGAGTGGTTCTCATTTTTGAGTTGTGCATTATCATCTCTTAGCAATTCAGCCTGGTTCATAAGTTTTGATAATTCTGCTTTTAGGGATAAGTTTTCTCTTTCTAATTGATCATTGTCTGTGTGATATTGTTGCAAATCATTGGCTAAATGTATGTTTATTTTCAAGGTTCTTTCCAAGTCTTTCTGCAACAATTTCTTCTTATTTTCAGACATGCCGAGTTTTTTAAGGATATGGATGCTATGAATATACAACTGATTATAAGCATCTTGTAATATATCCTTTTCAATTTCTTCATCTTCTTCTTCAGACTACAATTCTTCATTGTCAGATGAAAATGATTCAGTGGCTTGCTGTTCTTCATTTCTTTCAAATTCCATGGGAATGATTGGAGATGTGGAAGCCATAAGAATTTTCAAGGATTTTTGGCCACCATTGCTCTCTGAGTCACAAGTTTCTGAGTTTGACTCTTCTGTATCATTCCATGAGGTGGCCATCGCCTTGCCCTTGGTTTTTCAGTTTGGGCATTCGGTAGATAGGTGTCCATACTCATGACAGGCATAACATTGTGGTTCTTTGGTTCTTTTTCTAAATTTTTCTGTAAGAGGTTTGTCATCCACCTTTCAACCTCTAGAGGGGTGACCGCGATTCCTTTGAAAGAATCTTCTAAATCTTTATGCCAGCAGAGCCACTTCCTCATCTTTATCTTCTTTTTCACTCTCACTGTCCTTATGTTTTGTTTTCTTAGAGGTTTTTAGGACAGTGTTTTTGAATTTTTGGGGTTGTGTGAAGTGTAGTTCAAAAGTTTGTAGGGAACCTACCAGTTCTTCTACTTTCATTTCATCAATATTTCTACACTCCTCAATTGTTATTAATTTGGGATTAAACCGTTTCGGTAGGGATCTTAAGATTTTACTACATATTTTAGGTACCAAAACCTTCTCTCCCAATCCACCCATGGAGTTACAAATGATATTCAATTTGGTGAAAAACTCCATAAATGTCTCATGCTCTTCCATCCTGAGATTTTCGAACTATGAAGTTAAAAGTTGTAGTTTAGATCTCTTCACAGTGCTTGTGCTTCCATGGGTTGTTTTCAGTAAATCCCATGCTTCCTTGGATGTCCCACACATACTTATTTGATTGAATATATCTTGGGACACGGCACAGTAGACGGCGTTCATTGCTTTTGCTTCAACATTTCGCTATTCTTTGTCAAACGCCGTCCACTTTTCATTAGGTTTGGGTTTAGTGATTGTGGTTTCATTTTTAAGTACAATTTGTTCAGATGGTACCACATATCCCTTTTCAACTACATCCCAAACTTCATGATCCAAAGATCTCAGGAAGTAATGCATTCTAGCCTTCCAGTAAGCATAATTTGAACTATCAAATACCGGGTCTAGTGACAGATGAGCCCTCTACTTTGGCCATAATCCTTAACTTCAGTCAAGATCACTCTAGGCGGTGAAGCCCTTAAAGAGAGACCCACTCTGATACCAATTGAAATAACGATGAAGACTGCTTGAGTTGAAGTAGGAATATGCCAATATGTCCTAGAGGGGGGTGAATAGGACTTTTTAAAGTTTTTATGAATTATTAAAAATCCTATCACACTAATCCTATCACAGAGTACAAATTAGGATTACTCAAAATTAACTCTATTGGCTTCCAAGCCTGTTAGAGGATCCAATCACATAACTATTTAAATGATAAGCATGAAGCAGTTATAGTCTATGATATATGTGACTGTGTGTGTGAAGTGTGAGCAGATATGAATGCAATTAACATAATCACACAAATGATCAAGCACAAGAATCAATCATAAATACAGTCATTTTTATAGTGGTTCGACTACTTGTCTATTCCACTCCCGGCTTCCACACTCAACCCTTAAGTGTACCGAATTTCACTAAGGAGGTTTCTCATGGTTCACCTCAAACCTAAGGTTTTAAATCATGTTCACCTTCAGCCTTTACAGAGGTTTCTACTCGGTTCACCTCAAACCCTGGAGTTTTGCTGGCGCACTCCTAACCAAATGTGTATGCCCACACAGAGCAAGGGTCCACACAACACACCTAGATGTTTATGCTCTCCACAGAGAAAGGGTCCACATAACGCACCCCGCACGTACACTCCCGTCGGAGGCCTCCTTTGAGGACTTCATAGGGTGAGCAACACTTAAGACCCAATCCTAGAAAGGAATGATCGCAAGTGTCCTCTGGACTCTAAGTACTTACAAATAAGTTGATGAGTCTCATTCAACGCAATGTCGAAGATCTCCTCCTTGTTGTTGAAGGGTCTTCAGCTCCCTTGATCTGCAATACAAGAGATGTACCTATACTAGGCTTTAGGTTGGGTTAAGGTTATGATGAAATTCTACTCTCTAAAGGTTTTCCTATTAGGAAGATAGAGTGATTCCAATCATCCATGCATTCAAGGCATCCCAGCTTAATGATTTGCTATTAAGGTAGTAGCTGGAGGATCCTTGAATGCGGAAGTTCATTCCCCAATCCACTCTATTGAATATCAATGATGAGGGTAGATTGGAGGATGAACTCCCTGAGAGAAAGGGCTTAAGATAAATGATATGAAGTTTAAAACACTCAGAAGCACTCTCTTCTTTCTCTACCAGCAATAAAGACTAACCTCTCCATATATAGGGAAAAGGTTCCAACGGATATAAAATGGTCACATTTATGACAGAGTTCGATATCATCGAGCAAGAGTCGATATGATCGAGCGTTTACACTTGATTGTATCGATGATCTGCTCGATGATACAAATTCAAATGTTATTTTCGCTTTTGAAAATATTTTATCAACTGGTCGATATGATCGAGACACACATTGATGTTATCGAATTTCAAACTCCAATTCCATCGATAGATGGATCGATCTATTGATAGGTGAAAATAAGAGAGACAAGCCTTAAAGAATTTTCAGGTTCTAAAGATATGATCGGGGAACGGCCGATGTTATCGGTATTTGAATGTCGATGATATCGAGACGTTATCGATAGGATCGATAAATCATATATATTTACCTATAAGCACGCTGGTCAGTTTGTGCCAGATTCGATCCAATCGACTAGGTCTCGATATGATCGACATAAGAATATCGATTTCTCGACTGGCCCCCGATCAACGTCTTAAAATATCCTGAAATTTATGCTGGAGGAAATATGCGCCTACTATCGATATGATCGAATGACTACCGATGTGATCGATATTTGAGTTTAGATTAAATCGGACAGTCATCGATATATCGAAGCTTATAGTAGTTTTCTTTAGAAAAAACAGGGGCTCCGAAAAACTGCTTGTCGATATTATCGATCCACTTTTGATAGGATCGATATTCGAATATCGATGATATCGATTGAGATTCCGATATATCAATAAATCGTCTAGATAAATGTTTGGTTGCTAGACGCTCTTTATCCTCACTTGATTATATCGATTGAGATGTCGAGGACATCGATAAAGCAAGTCGATCATATCAAAATGTGAATCAATATAATCGACAGGGTAAGAAAACTTGAAGATTTTCCTAATTGGTAAAAAGTTTTCTTACAATAAAATCTTAAGATATTCTACTTAGTTTTAAGGGTTTAAATCACCTGGTATTTTGGGACATGGGATGTGAGGTTATGATTTACCTATTGCGAGCTTCCACACATCCAATTGAGGCAGACACTTGTTGTTAGGTGCTGTTGTCTGACTGACTCAACTTACACCGTAATTGACAAACTAGGGCACTAGTAGGTGCACTTTCAAGGCTGTCACACCAAACATTTCAGTCACCACGTGAATTTAGAATTTTTGTGTGGTTCTTCATTGTTTTCTATATTGAGGCTTATTTGATTATTGAAGAGGACTGATTTTTAGGGCATTACTGGTTATATGTCATATTCACTACTTGGTGGGCCTTACGTAGACAAAAGGCCACACAAAACATACTCTAAGTGGGGCTCATGCCTTTGTGCACGGCAAAACAAGGACTATGGTTCTCATGAACCACTCAACTTTTCTGTTGATTAAGGTCCTGTTTAGAATGGAAGATTCCCTAGCACAGCAATTGAAAAGAATAATTATTACAATTTCATTTACTTGTTGTATGAAATCAATTGTAATTGCCTTACATTTGCCTTGTTTGTTTCTTGAAATGACAGAATACTGCCGTAAATTAATCAAATTAAAGTTGCTTGGATTGTTTTTAGCCCTAAGGATTTATATGCTTAACTCAAGAGTTTATGGTTAGGATTAATATCCCATCATTTTTGTCGTATATAAGAAATGATGGGAAGCGAGAAATGACAAGATGAATCAAGATGTATTATGAAAGGCTTATTTCTTATGTAAACTATATGCGGAATTGCAAAGGACCGTGCTATGCATCAAGTATGGAGATCAAGTAAACTGAATATATGTCATACTTTGTTGAGACTCCATCACTATAGGCTTGCTACCATAGTCTTCTGCACTTTCTAACCTTAGAGCAGCACTGGGATGAGAATGAAAGCTTCTGTTGTTATGTAGGATTGGAGACCCAACCCTATTTATATAAGATAGAGGGTTGAGGAGTTTAGAACCCCATCAAAACTCCCACTACCAAAAAATCGAGCAAAGGCTACGGATAAAAACCGTAGCCATAGACCACCATAGACCTATGGCTCTATGGCTACGGTTTTTATCCGTAGCATGGCCGTTGCTGTAGGTGCCATAACAATAGGTCCAAAATCTATGGCTACGGAGTTATGCCGTAGCTATAGAGTACAATAGCTACATTTAAAATCCGTAGCAATTTATCTACAGCGAAAACTTCAAACTGCTATGGATATTGTTTATAGCTAAAAGCCTGTTGCAATATGCCTAAATTGGAAAGGCTACACCTGTCAGATTCATGGCTATGGATATTATTCGTAGTTAAAGTCCATAGCAATATGCCTAAATTGAAAAGGCTACACCTGTTAGATTAGTGGCTATGGATATTATTTGTAACTGAAAGTCCGTAGCAATATGCCTAAATTGAAAAGGCTACACCTGTCAAATTAATGGCTATGGATATTATTTGTAACTGAAAGTCCGTAGCAATATGCCTAAATTAAAAAGGCTATACCTGTCAGATTAATGGATATGGTTAATAGCCGTAGATATTTTGTACCTTACAAAATTATATATAATCATTTGTTCATTCAATTACCACCTGTACAACCATTTATTCATTCAATTACAATCACTTATTCATTCATTCAATTACAATCCTTTATTCAATTAATTACAATCAATTACACTCCAATTCATTCAATCAATTACAATTACAATTACAATAATGCTGAAAATACAAATCTTTGGCTTCATTCGAGAAATGTGCTCGACTCCACCTAAAATTTCAACAGCTTCGTATATTCCATCATCCTACAAACAGTCATGTCATACATAAATTAGAATATCCATTGGGAAAAAGAAAGACAAAGTGAAAGAAGTGCATCATGTATAACAACTTTTTTTTTTCCTTAATGAATTTAAAAAAAAAAAAAAACTCGAAGAAGAATAAAATTGACACAAAAGAAATGATCTCACCATATGATTATAGGTTTTGGTTTTGATTTAGGTTATAGGTTTTGGGAAAGGTTAGGTTTAGGTTATAGGTTTTGGGATTTGGGAATAGTTTTAGGTTATAAGTATAGGTTTAGGTTATGTTATAGGTTAAGGTTTAGGGATAGGTTATAGGTTTTGGTATTCGAGAATGGGTTCGGGTTTAGCTTATAGGTTTTGGTTTTGGTTTTGGTTTAGGTTATAGGTTTTAGTTTAGGTTATAGGTTATATGTTTAGGATAAGGTTTAGGTTTAGGTTTAGGTTATAGGTTTTGGGATTTGAGAATGGGTTCGGGTTTAGGTTATAGGTTATAGGTTTTGGTTTTAGTTTTGGTTATAGGTTTTGCTTTAGGTTATAGGTTTAGGATAAGGTTTAGGTTTAGGTTATAGGTTTTAAGATTTGAGAATGAGTTCGGGTTTAGGTTATAGGTTTTGGGATTTTAGAATGGGTTCGGGTTTAGGTTAGAGGTTTAGGTTTAGGTCATAGGTTTTGGGATTTGAGAATGGGTTCGGGTTTAGGTCATAGGTTTTGGATTTTGAGAATGGGTTTGGGTTTTGGTCATAGGTTTTGGTTTTGGTTTAGGTTATAGGTTTTGGTTTAGGTTATAGGTTATAGGTTTAGGATAAGGTTTAGGTTTAGGTTATAGGTTTTTGGATTTGAGAATGAGTTCGGGTTTAGGTTATAGGTTTTGGTTTAGGTTATAAGTTTTAGGATTTGAGAATCGGTTCGGGTTTAGGTTATAGGTTTTGGTTTTGGTTATGGTTTAGGCTATGGGATTTGAGAATGGGTTCGGGTTTAGGTTACAGGTTTTGGTTTTGGTTTAGCTTAGAGGTTTTGGGATGGGAGAATGGGTTCGGGTTTAGGTCTTAGGTTTTAGTTTTGGTTTTGGTTATGTTTTTGGTTTAGGTTATAGGTTTTGGTTTAAGTTATAGGTTATAGGTTTAGGATAAGGTTTAGGTTTAGGTTATAGGTTTTTGGATTGGAGAATGGGTTCGGGTTTAGGTTATAGGTTATAGGTTTAGGTTTAGGTTATAGGTTTTGGTTTAGGTTATAGGTTATAGGTTTAAGATAAGGTTTAGGTTTAGGTTTAGGTTATAGGTTTTGGGATTTGAGAATGGGTTCGGGTTTAGGTCATAGGTTTTGGGATTTGAGAATGGGTTTGGGTTTAGGTCATAGGTTTTGGTTTTGGTTTGGTTTTGTTTTAGGTTTAGGTCATAGGTTTTGGTTTAGGTTATAGTTTAGAGGGTAAGGATAAGAATTAGATTCAGGTCATAGATTTTTAGATTTGAGAAAGGATTCGGGTTTAGGTTATAGGTTATAGGTTTAGGTTTAGGTTTAGGTTATAGGTTTAGGTCATAGATTTTGGGAATTGAGAATGGGTTCGGGTTTAGGTCATAGGTTTTGGGATTTGAGAATGGGTTCGGGTTTAGGTCATAGGTTTTGGTTTTGGTTTAGGTTATAGGTTTTGGTTTAGGTTATAGGTTATAGGTTTTGGATAAGGTTTAGGTTTAGGTTTTAGGTTTTTGGATTTGAGAATGGGTTCGGGTTTAGGTCATAGGTTTTGGTTTTGGTTTAGCTTAGAGGTTTTGAGATGGGAGAATGGGTTCGGATTTAGGTTTTAGGTTTTAGTTTTTGTTTTGGTTTAGGCTATGGGATTTGAGAATGGGTTCGGGTTTAGGTTATAGGTTTTGGTTTTGGTTTAGCTTAGAGGTTTTGGGATGGGAGAATGGGTTCGGGTTTAGGTCTTAGGTTTTGGTTTTAGTTTTAGTTTTGGTTTTGGTTTAGGTTATAGGTTTTGGTTTTGGTTATAGGTTATAGGTTTAGGATAAGGTTTAAGTTTAGGTTATAGGTTTTTAGATTGGAGAATGGGTTCGGGTTTACGTTATAGGTTATAGGTTTAGGTTTAAGGTATAGGTTTTGGTTTAGGTTATAGGTTATAGGTTTAGGATGAGGTTTTGGTTTAGGTTCAGGTTATAAGTTTTGGGATTTGAGAATGGGTTCGGGTTTAGGTCATAGGTTTTGGGATTTGAGAATGGGTTTGGGTTTAGGTCATAGGTTTTGGTTTTGGTTTAGTTTTGTTTTAGGTTTAGGTCATAGGTTTTGGTTTAGGTTATAGGTTATAGGGTTAGAATAAGGATTAGGTTTAGGTCATAAATTTTTAGATTTAAGAATGAGTTTGGGTTTAGGTTATAGGTTATAGGTTTAGGTTTAGGTTTAGGCTATAGATTTAGGTCATAGGTTTTGGGATTTGAGAATGGGTTCGGGTTTAGGTCATAGGTTTTGGTTTAGGTTATAGGTTTTGGGATTTGAGAATGGGTTCAGGTGTAGGTCATAGGTTTTGGGATTTGAGAATGGGTTCGGGTTTAGGTCATAGGTTTTGGTTTTGGTTTAGGATATAGGTTTTGGTTTAGGTCATAGGTTATAGGTTTAGGATAAGGTTTAGGTTTAGGTTATAGGTTTTTGGATTTGAGAATGGGTTCGGGTTTAGGTCATAGGTTTTGATTTTGGTTTAGCTTAGAGGTTTTGGGATGGGAGAATGGGTTCGGGTTTAGGTCTTAGGTTTTGGTTTTTGTTTTGGTTTAGGCTATGGGATTTGAGAATGGTTTTGGGTTTAGGTTATAGGTTTTGGTTTTGGTTTAGCTTAGAGGTTTTGGGATGGGAGAATGGGTTCGGGTTTAGGTCTTAGGTTTTGGTTTTAGTTTTGCTTTTGGTTTTGGTTTAGGTTATAGGATTTGGTTTAGGTTATAGGTTATAGGTTTAGGTCTATGTTATAGGTTTTTGGATTGGAGAATGGGTTCGGTTTTACGTTATAGGTTATAGGTTTAGGTTTAGGGTATAGGTTTTGGTTTACGTTATTGGTTATAGGTTTAGGATAAGGTTTAGGTTTAGGTTTGGGTTATAGGTTTTGGGATTTGAGAATGGGTTCAGGTTTAGGTCATAGGTTTTGGGATTTGAGAATGGATTTCGATTTAGGTCATAGGTTTTGGTTTTGGTTTGGTTTTGTTTTAGGTTTAGGTCATAGATTTTGGTTTAGGTTATAGGTTATTGGGTTAGGATAAGGATTAGGTTTAGGTCATAGATTTTTGGATTTAAGAATGAGTTCGGGTTGAGGTTATAGGTTATAGGTTTAGGTTTAGGTTTAGGTTATAGGTTTAGGTCATTGGTTTTGGGATTTGAGAATGGGTTCGGGTTTAGGTCATAGGTTTTGGTTTAGGTTATAGGTTTTGGGATTTGAGAATGGGTTCGGGTGTAGGTCATAGGTTTTGGGATTTGAGAATGGGTTCGGGTTTAGGTCATAGGTTTTGGTTTTGGTTTAGGTTATAGGTTTTGGTTTAGGTTATAGGTTTTGGTTTAGGTTATAGGTTATAGGTTTAGGATAAGGTTTAGGTTTAGGTTATGGGTTTTTGGATTTGAGAATGGGTTCGGGTTTAGCTTATAGGTTTTGGTTTAGGCTATAGGTTTTACGATTTGAGAATCGATTCGGGTTTAGGTTATAGGTTTTGGTTTTGGTTTTGGTTTAGGCTATGGGATTTGAGAATGGGTTCGGGTTTAGGTCATAGGTTTGTGATTTGAGAATGGGTGCGGGTTTAGGTTATAGGTTTTGGTTTAGGTTATAGGTTTTAGGATTTGAGAATCGGTTCGGGTTTAGGTTATAGGTTTTGGGATAGGGTTTACGGTTCGAGTTTAGGTCATTGGTTTTGGTTTTGGTTTGGTTTTGTTTTAGGTTTAGGTCATAGGTTTTGGTTTAGGTTATAGGTTATAGGATTTGAGAATCGGTTCGGGTTTAGGTTATAGGTTTTGGTTTTGGTTATGGTTTAGGCTATGGGATTTGAGAATGGGTTCGGGTTTAGGTTATAGGTTTTGGTTTTCTCTTTGGTTTAGGTTATATGTTTTGGGATAGGGTTTACGGTTCGGGTTTAGGTCATAGGTTTTGGTTTTGGGATGGGAGAATGGGTTCGGGTTTAGGTCTTAGCTTTTAGTTTTGGTTTTGGTTTAGGTTATAGGTTATAGGTTTAGGATAAGGTTTAGGTTTAGGTTATAGGCTTTTGGATTGGAGAATGGGTTCGGGTTTAGGTTATAGGTTATAGGTTTAGGTTTAGGTTATAGGTTTTGGTTTAGGTTATAGGTTATAGGTTTAGGATAAGGTTTAGGTTTAGGTTTAGGTTATAGGTTTTGGGATTTGAGAATGGGTTCGGGTTTAGGTCATAGGTTTTGGGATTTGAGAATGGGTTTGGGTTTAGGTCATAGGTTTTGGTTTTGGTTTGGTTTTGTTTTAGGTTTAGGTCATAGGTTTTGGTTTAGGTTATAGGTTATAGGGTTAGGATAAAGATTAGGTTTAGGTCATAGATTTTTAGATTTGAGAATGGGTTCGGGTTTAGGTTATAGGTTATAGGTTTAGGTTTAGGTTTAGATTATAGGTTTAGGTCATAGGTTTTGGGATTTGAGAATGGGTTCGGATTTAGGTCATAGGTTTTGGTTTAAGTTATAGGTTTTGGGATTTGAGAATGGGTTATGGTTTAGGTCATAGGTTTTGGGATTTGAGAATAGGTTTGGGTTTAGGTCATAGGTTTTGGGATTTGAGAATGGGTTTGGGTTTAGGTCATAGGTTTTGGTTTTGTTTTGGTTTTATTTTAGGTTTAGGTCATAGGTTTTGGTTTAAGTTATAGGTTATAGGGTTAGGATAAGGATTAGGTTTAGGTCATAGATTTTTGGATTTAAGAATGAGTTCAGGTTTAGGTTATAGGTTATAGGTTTTGGTTTAGGTTTAGGTTATAGGTTTAGGTCATAAATTTTGAGATTTGAGAATGGGTTCGGGTTTAGGTCAAAGGTTTTGGTTTAGGTTATAGGTTTTGGGATTTGAGAATGGGTTCGGGTGTAGGTCATAGGTTTTGGGATTTGAGAATGGGTTCGAGTTTAGGTCATAGGTTTAGGTTATAGGTTTTGGTTTAGGTTATAGGTTATAGGTTTAGGATAAGGTTTAGGTTTAGGTTTAGGTTATAAGTTTTGGGATTTGAGAATGGGTTCGGGTTTAGGTTATAGGTTTTGGGATTTGAGAATGGGTTTTGGTATAGGTCATAGGTTTTGGTTTTGGTTTGGTTTTGTTTTAGGTTTAGGCCATAGGTTTTGGTTTAGGTTATAGGTTATAGGGTTAGGATAAAGATTAGGTTTAGGTCATAGATTTTTAGATTTGAGAATGGGTTCGGGTTTAGGTTATAGGTTATAGGTTTAGGTTTAGGTTTAGGTTATACGTTTAGGTCATAGATTTTGGGATTTGAGAATGGGTTCGGGTTTAGGTCATAGGTTTTGGTTTAGGTTATAGGTTTTGGGATTTGAGAATGGGTTTGGGTGTAGGTCATAGGTTTTGGGATTTGAGAATAGGTTCGGGTTTAGGTCATAGGTTTAGGTTATAGGTTTTGGTTTAGGTTATAGGTTATAGGTTTAGGATAAGGTTTAGGTTTAGGTTATGGGTTTTTGGATTTGAGAATGGGTTCGGGTTTAGCTTATAGGTTTTGGTTTAGGTTATAAGTTTTACGATTTGAGAATCGATTCGGGTTTAGGTTATAGGTTTTAGTTTTGGTTTTGGTTTAGGCTATGGGATTTGAGAATGGGTTCGGGTTTAAGTCATAGGTTTTGAGATTTGAGAATGGGTGCGGGTTTAGGTTATAGGTTTTGGTTTAGGTTATAGGTTTTAGGATTTGAGAATCGGTTCAGGTTTAGGTTATAGGTTCTGGGATAGGGTTTACGGTTCGGGTTTAGGTCATAGGTTTTGGTTTTGGTTTGGTTTTGTTTTAGGTTTAGGTCATAGGTTTTGGTTTAGGTTATAGGTTATAGGATTTGAGAATCGGTTCGGGTTTAGGTTATAGGTTTTGGTTTTGGTTATGGTTAAGGCTATGGGATTTGAGAATGGGTTCGGGTTTAGGTTATAAGTTTTGGTTTTGGCTTTGGTTTAGGTTATAGGTTTTGGGATAGGGTTTACGGTTCGGGTTTAGGTCATAGGTTTTAGTTTTGGGATGGGAGAATGGGTTCGGGTTTAGGTCTTAGCTTTTGGTTTTGGTTTTGGTTTAGGTTATAGGTTATAGGTTTAGGATAAGGTTTAGGTTTTGGGTATATGTTTTTGGATTGGAGAATGGGTTCGGGTTTAAGTTATAGGTTATAGGTTTAGGTTTAGGTTATAGGTTTTGGTTTAGGTTATAGGTTATAGGTTTAGGAATAAGTTTAGGTTTAGGTTTAGGTTATAGGTTTTGGGATTTGAGAATGGGTTCGGGTTTAGGTCATAGGTTTTGGGATTTGAAAATGGGTTTGGGTTTAGGTCATAGGTTTTGGTTTTCGTTTGGTTTTGTTTAACGTTTAGGTCATAGGTTTTGGTTTAGGTTATATGCTATAGGGTTAGGATAAGGATTATGTTTAGGTCATAGATTTTTGGATTTGAGAATGGGTTCGGGTTTAGGTTATAGGTTATAGGTTTAGGTTTAGGTTTAGGTTATAGGTTTAGGTCATAGGTTTTGGGATTTGAGAATGGGTTCGGATTTAGGTCATAGGTTTTAGTTTAGGTTATAGGTTTTAGGATTTGAGAATGGGTTTGGGTTTAGGTCATAGGTTTTGGGATTTGAGAATGGGTTCGTGTTTAGGTCATAAGTTTTGGTTTTGGTTTAGGTTATAGGTTATAGGTTTAGGATAAGGTTTAGGTTTAGGTTATAGGTTTTGGGATTTGAGAATGGGTTCGGGTTTAGGTCATAGGTTTTGGGATTTGTGAATGGGTTTGGGTTTAGGTCATAGGTTTTGGTTTTGGTTTGGTTTTGTTTTAGGTTTAGGTCATAGGTCTTGGTTTAGGTTATAGGTATTAGGGTTAGGATAAAGATTAGGTTTAGGTCATATATTTTTAGATTTGAGAATGGGTTCGGGTTTAGGTTATAGGTTATAGGTTTAGGTTTAGGTTTAGATTATAGGTTTAGGTCATAGGTTTTGGGATTTGAGAATGGGTTCGGATTTAGGTCATAGGTTTTGGTTTAGGTTATAGGTTTTGGGATTTGAGAATGGGTTATGGTTTAGGTCATAGGTTTTGGGATTTGAGAATAGGTTTGGGTTTAGGTCATAGGTTTTGGGATTTGAGAATGGGTTTGGGTTTAGGTCATAGGTTTTGGTTTTGTTTTGGTTTTATTTTAGGTTTAGGTCATAGGTTTTGGTTTAAGTTATAGGTTATAGGGTTAGGATAAGGATTAGGTTTAGGTCATAGATTTTTGGATTTAAGAATGAGTTCGGGTTTAGGTTATAGGTTATAGGTTTTGGTTTAGGTTTAGGTTATAGGTTTAGGTCATAAATTTTGAGATTTGAGAATGGGTTCGGGTTTAGGTCAAAGGTTTTGGTTTAGGTTATAGGTTTTGGGATTTGAGAATGGGTTCGGGTGTAGGTCATAGGTTTTGGGATTTGAGAATGGGTTCGAGTTTAGGTCATAGGTTTAGGTTATAGGTTTTGGTTTAGGTTATAGGTTATAGGTTTAGGATAAGGTTTAGGTTTAGGTTTAGGTTTTAAGTTTTGGGATTTGAGAATGGGTTCGGGTTTAGGTCATAGGTTTTGGGATTTGAGAATGGGTTTGGGTTTAGGTCATAGGTTTTGATTTTGGTTTGTTTTTGTTTTAGGTTTAGGTCATAGGTTTTGGTTTAGGTTATAGGTTATAGGGTTAGGATAAAGATTAGGTTTAGGTCATAGATTTTTAGATTTGGGAATGGGTTCGGGTTTAGGTTATAGGTTATAGGTTTAGGTTTAGGTTTAGGTTATACGTTTGGGTCATAGATTTTGGGATTTGAGAATGGGTTCGAGTTTAGGTCATAGGTTTTGGTTTAGGTTATAGGTTTTGGGATATGAGAATGGGTTCGGGTGTAGGTCATAGGTTTTGGGATTTGAGAATAGGTTCGGGTTTAGGTCATAGGTTTAGGTTATAGGTTTTGGTTTAGGTTATAGGTTATAGGTTTAGGATAAGGTTTAGGTTTAGGTTATGGGTTTTTGGATTTGAGAATGGGTTCAGGTTTAGCTTATAGGTTTTGGTTTAGGTTATAAGTTTTACGATTTGAGAATCGATTCGGGTTTAGGTTATAGGTTTTGGTTTTGGTCTTGGTTTAGGCTATGGGATTTGAGAATGGGTTCGGGTTTAAGTCATAGGTTTTGAGATTTGAGAATGGGTGCGGGTTTAGGTTATAGGTTTTGGTTTAGGTTATAGGTTTTAGGATTTGAGAATCGGTTCAGGTTTAGGTTATAGGTTCTGGGATAGGGTTTACGGTTCGGGTTTAGGTCATAGGTTTTGGTTTTGGTTTGGTTTTGTTTTAGGTTTAGGTCATAGGTTTTGGTTTAGGTTATAGGTTATAGGATTTGAGAATCGGTTCGGGTTTAGGTTATAGGTTTTGGTTTTGGTTATGGTTAAGGCTATGGGATTTGAGAATGGGTTCGGGTTTAGGTTATAAGTTTTGGTTTTGGCTTTGGTTTAGGTTATAGGTTTTGGGATAGGGTTTACGGTTCGGGTTTAGGTCATAGGTTTTAGTTTTGGGATGGGAGAATGGGTTCGGGTTTAGGTCTTAGCTTTTGGTTTTGGTTTTGGTTTAGGTTATAGGTTATAGGTTTAGGATAAGGTTTAGGTTTTGGGTATATGTTTTTGGATTGGAGAATGGGTTCGGGTTTAGGTTATAGGTTATTGGTTTAGGTTTAGGTTATAGGTTTTGGTTTAGGTTATAGATTATAGGTTTAGGAATTGGTTTAGGTTTAGGTTTAGGTTATAGGTTTTGGGATTTGAGAATGGGTTCGGGTTTAGGTCTTAGGTTTTGGGATTTGAAAATGGGTTTGGGTTTAGGTCATAGGTTTTGGTTTTCGTTTGGTTTTGTTTAAGGTTTAGGTCATAGGTTTTGGTTTAGGTTATATGTTATAGGGTTAGGATAAGGATTATGTTTAGGTCATAGATTTTTGGATTTGAGAATGGGTTCGGGTTTAGGTTATAGGTTATAGGTTTAGGTTTAGGTTTAGGTTATAGGTTTAGGTCATAGGTTTTGTGTAACGCCCGTGAAAAATCCGTACTTGGGTTCGAGTACCGATTTGACCCGAAATCGCGTAGAAATAATTTCCATGGAAATTAAGCGTAAGTTAGCTAGCGCAACGCTAGAGTAGCTGGGAAATAGTCCCTGATCACTTTAAATACGTTCGGCAATACCCAAATCGAGTAGAACAAACAACTCTACAATACTCTATAACCTCGGATCAAACTCTAAGCGGGTTTGTCCTCTGGACCACGTTGAACTTTTGTATTGGATTTAGACCGCGCTTCGAAGGTCCGATACCTCCCATCTTAGACCGTTAGAACCGCCCAGCTAGACTTGACAATCATCTCGAAAATCAAGTCAAACCGATAATCATAGACAATTTCGTTGAACCCGAACTGAAGCGACCGCGAATAGGGACGGATTTGGAATTTCAAATTCAAATCTGGCACACGACTTGACGCGTCAGTATTAAGCGTTCTGACCATCAGAATTCATCCAGATTACACCCTCAGATCAGGAAAAATTTCTATTTATTATCATGAGACTTTCAGCCCTGATCTATGTGCGGTGACCGTTGAACTGAAACTGGTCCGCCACGTGCGATCTGCGAACCCTGCCAGACTGAAAACTTAATACGATCTACATCTGGTACACATGAGCTTAAGTCTGATCGCAATCAACCAGGGGATCACCAGAAAGCAGTTTTTGGACCGAAACAGCCCCGAAATGGATAGGCACCAAGTAAACTTCGTCCCGGAGCCTATTTTCGGTGATTTTAAGCTTATAAAAGGGGTTGAAACCCTCATTTCTCCCTTCCATCCAAAAATTGAAACCCTAGGAGAAAAAGAGAGAGAGTTTGAGAGAAAGAGAAGAAGAGAATTTTCCCGCTTCCGAGCCCCTGACAGTTGATGCTTCAGCACTTCTTTCCAATCACCTGGCTGGTGATTTCTCCCCTTTTTCAGGTATAAAATAACCCCAAAAACTTGCTGATTTAGGGTTTACTTAGATGCATAACATGTTAGCTAACGTATTCCATAAATCAGGCTCTCCTACTGCCGTAGACGAAGCGTACACGCTCCGTTCAAAATCCCGCAACCGTAAGAGACTAGGTGAGGATTTTAGACGCTTTGATTGGCAGTTTACAACGCTTTCAATGTCGTTTAATAGTAGATTATCGACGGCATCGCCGTTTGACATGTACAACATGCTCTCCGTTTCCTGTTTCGTAAATTAACGAAGAATATGAGATTTAGGGCATTTTAGTCATTTGTAGGAAGTACGGTCTACATGCATATTTTGCTGACGTGATTGACATGGTTTGTCGCCGCATTAGGGAGTTAGGAATGCTTGCATAATCAGTTTGGCGAAGAGATTCACCAAGTTGCGCACTTTGGGTCGACATACTATATGTGGACTTAAGTGTGTAGTGTATGTGTTTGTATAAATGCTTGTATTAGTATGTATTGAATTAAATGATGTTATGTAGTAGTTTGAGATTGAATTCTTGATTAATATGCTGACCTAAATGATTTCCTACATGTTTACCTTATGCATGATTGCATTACATGCATAGAAAGTATGCCTTGAAGATTTGCTTAAGTTGAATGTTATAACATGTGTTAACATGCTCACATGATGTATTTCAATTCCAATACTTTAACATGTAATGCTAATATGATTCCATAGATGTGTGGGACTAGACTTAGTCCAGGCAGTCGGTAACCGAGCGAATTCGTGGCTGACTGGTCATAGCCACGAACGACGCGTCGATGAACGTGATTCGTGTTTAGAGTTGGCGGCAGTGGTTAGGCCACGCGAAGTGTTTTACGCACTTCATGTCGTTCAACTTGAGATGCGATCGCGCTAGTCGAGCCCGTCAAGTAACCCGACTGGCCGATGTTTGTTCACCTTGTATGTGTCATAACTGCTTGAACCTAGGGTACTGAACTTACCATTGTAAACCCTGTTAACCATGGTACGTTGATCCACGAAGACTCATGAGCCGGGCATGGTGGTATGGGACACCGTGGTCGAGCTGTCGGCCTACGCTGGGGCCACAAACCTCCCCGTAGTGACCAGTGAACACCTTGACTCGTGAGCAGATTATGGTGGTATGGGACACTATATTCTAGCTGTCGGCCTACACTGATCAGGCGACGAGCCCTTTGTAGTGACCGCGAGCGTATTCTGAGTCCACGGGAGGCGACGACCCTTCCGTTGCAGTAGAGTACGGTAGGCCTGTATTGATAAGGTGATGGGGGAGCGGTGCAACGAGTGCGAGCAACAGCCCTGGCAGCCCTTGCAGTGACCTACGAAATATACATCGTATGAGATTACTAGGAGTGACGACCCTAGACAGGATCTGTGTTGGGATTGATACAAGAGAAGTACCTTAGTTTTCCAATCCTGCTGTTTGAATGGACTAATAACAACTTGGAAATCATATCACCATAGCATTGCATGTGCCTGGAAGATGTGGAGCACTCTAGGGAGTGTGGCATGCCGCGGTCGTAAGATGTTGCCGCATGAGGGTGATCGTCGGTGAGGGCATACATCACGTCATATCATCTCGTATTAACAACAGTATTAGGATTGTCTGATTTACTGCTTTACTATTATCGCGTGATTGAATTGTGAACATGCTAATCTTTGCTCTATGATTCCACTGAGTTAATCACTCATTCCCACGTTACGGGATGGTGTTTGCAACACCCACCAGACCCTGTTGTAGTTGCAGGTGAGGACGAGATCCAGGAGGTGGAGCCAGAGATTGACGAGGACTAGGATGAGTTCTCGTATATGCAGTATCATGACGGCTTCCCGTAGGCGACCTGGATCGAGGGGACATCAGTGGGACTTTCTTTTTGAACATTATTCTTTTGTTATGTATATGTACATGAGACTCAGAGATGTAGTCATACTTTGGAGACAGATGAGATTACTTTGTTTTTCCATACAGTGATATATACATTGTTTAGTCTTCCACTTGCTTTTATCACTGGATCTGAAGTATGAATTGCAGTTTTGGTATACTTTTACTCATGCAAATTCTTTAAATCAGACAACATTGAATCATAACCATTTTTGTTGCATAAGTGACGGTCTGGAACTCGGGAGTTGAGTTTATACACGACCCCCAATTTTTAGGGTGTTACAAGTTGGTATCAGAGCATGAATAAGAGTATACTGGGCCTGGGTTATGGTCTTGCGACGTACGCTGTCGCTTTCTTTGACTTAGGTGGGTGCGATAAGGGTCTAGAAACACTTCTACGATCGCAGATTCGCCGATAGGTGAAGTCTATTAGGATCGATCGTAAGATCGAGTCTGTAACGTATCTCGGGTCGCGTAAAGCAACCCGAATCACTTCTAAGCTGTAGGGAGTCAGGTTGAGACAACCTATGAGCGGTTTTAAACCGAAAAAGGTGAATCCTTGGGCCGTGGGATGACCACAACTCCTGTAATCAATCGTCAGGGCTTAAAAACCCCGTTTCACCAAAAATCTTCAAAATTCCTCCTCTAAACACTCCAATCTTCATTTCTTTCTTATCCATTTCATTTTAGGCATCAAAACTAATGTGAAAATAACAAAAATTAGTGCTTTCACAAAATTTTACAGTGAATAGTAAAATTTCATGAAAAATGGCCATAAGGCCATTCTAACTTCACTTTCTTTAGCAACTGAGGATCTAGATAGGTGTACTAGCTCCTTCTACCTGAAATTCATATGCTGCATCATATGGTTTGATATTCGATATTGCAATGTGGACCCAGAAAGTTCCAAACACATGTTTAGGCTCATACAGACCAAAATATTATGAACTAAGGGGTGGGACATACCTTTTTGGACCCCTGGGACCATGGGGGACCAGATCCAAGTAGTCCCACCGGCCAACGTGGGAGTTGGCCGGCAATGCCATCGCCGGTCGGGCGATGCATCGCCGACCGGTGGTGTCCATTGTGGCTGATTTTTGGGTGCACGCCCTTAAATGGCATGTGCACCCTCCCTATACAGCTCCCATCTCACAAAAACCCTCAAATCTTACCCCTCCTTCACAAACAGCCCTCTCCATAGCCCTATTTTTGATTTTCAGCAACCCATTCCAAACTCCGGCGTCCCAAAACACTTCTAGGACCCTCCTTGGCCAAAACCGACCACCACCCATCACTTATTGGGTGTTGGCAGCCTCTTTCCTTGAAGATCTCACCATTTGGAGCTCCAAAATCCTCCAAATAGAGCTGAAATCGTGAGGTGCTCCATTCTATCTTTTTGTTTGTATTTCTCCTTGAAAGTACAGCCTTGGGAAGCTTGAAGCATCCCTCTATGACGCCTAGATTTCCTTTTCTCAGATTGGGCAGCCGCTTCTTCGCATTTTTATCATTTTCCATGGCTTTCGTGGAAGCCATTTTGGGCCTTTTGTCGCTCTCATCCATCATATCTTTGATGGGTAAGAGGAAAACCGCGACAGACGAGGCTGGGCCGAGCCGCCCTGCTCGATCGAGAAGACCGCGGGGTGGTGCCGCAAGTTCAAGCACTGTCGCAGGTCCAGCTGTAATCCTGGAGTGCCGTACAAAGCGGGATTTAGATCCCCATGCACACCTTGGACGAACAATTTTATCAGAGATGCCTCATGGCCAATACACTGATCGTAAAGTGTTATTTAAGGGGGACGTAGATGGACGATTGTTCGGTGAGTATCTGTTGTTCGAACGCATTGAAGCTGCGTACTGGGGTCCGATCTTTGAAGCTCGCGCTCGTGCTAATGTGAGCACCGTTCGTGCCTTCTATGCTAGCATCCAGAATCCTACCTTGGAGCCTTTGCAGTTCAAAATCCCTTTTGGTAGAGATCGGATGGCTACGATCGACGTTCGGTTGATTGCGCGACTTCTCAATGTGCCTCTAGGTGATGTGCATCCAAGTGAGAAGAATTTGAAGACTAGACGTGAACGAGATCGCTGCACCAGGTTTCTGTGCGGTAAGTTGGTTCCATGACAGCCTAATAATAGCCTCAAGGCGACGTATATGTCTGAGGATTTGCGCCTGCTGCACCATATCTGCACGTTCAATGTCTATCCCAGGTCGACGAACCGCATTGAATGTACACGTCTTATGGTCGATTTCTTATTTCTGGTGGCCCAGGGAGAGAACGTATGTATGGCCACTTTCATCTTACGGCAGATAGTTCTCATAGCCAGGTCGAGGAGAACATCCGAATCGCTTCCCTTTGGCCGACTTATTTGCAAGATTACACTTGAGTTTGCCTATAGACTTGGGCCCGAATTGCCGGTATCGATTCACACCATCGATGAGTCGACAATGGTTAAGATGAAGATTGGGTCACAATACCGTGAAAATCAACTTGAAAGGGATAGTGGGGATGACTTTGATGAAGAGGAAGATCAAAGCGAAGAAGAACCTAGAGTAGAGGTTCAGGAAGAAGCTCAGGAAGAAGCAGAAGAGGAGGCTCAGGATACTGATGAGAGCCCTCCTTCTGCGCAGGCTACTATCGACGATCGCATTGCTCGGATGGAGGAGAGTCAGACCGCTTTGCGAAGGGAAGTCCAAGAACTTCGAGCAGAGGTCGCTGATGCCAAGGCCGTTACAAAGAAGAAATTTGGCAAGGTGACTCGCACCTTGAAGGCAATCTTGTGTTGCTTACAGGATAAGGGTGCTCCTCCTCCGTCACCAGACTCCGACTAGCGATGCGATCTTTGATGTTGTTATTAGTAGTTAGCCATTTCCTGTTTTATGTGTGTAAAGCCTATTAGGGCTAGTGCTTTGCTTATGTTGCTGTTGCTTAACTGTCTTACTTTCCATGTAATTCTAGTCATGATGCTTGTAAGGATATATCCCTTGTATTGTGACAATTTTGATTAATTGAAATGCATGGAATGCCTTTGACTCTTTAAGTGAATGATTGTGGTGTATTTGTGCAATTGAGACTGACAAGGTTACACCCTATTTTGAATATAGGGAATGCCACCTAAGACTACGAGGAGCGCGGTTCGGCTTGCATTGTCAGACCATATGGATCAGACTCCCTCTCAGTCTGGCACTCGTTCGGACCCTGCTGTGGGCCCGATTCCTGAGACGGTTCGATCGTCTCAGCCTGCTGTTGGTCCTACAGATGGACCACCGCCATTTACACCATCAGTTAGAGAGCCACATCGCGCATCTACTTCTACACCGCATCCGCCACAGCCTGCTCCACCCCCTGACAGATTCGAGCAGATGATGGCTATGATGCTACAGCAGTAGCAGCTTCTGACCACCATAGTGGGAACTTTAGCCCAGGGTGGGGGTGTGACTACATCTACTCCACCTGCACCACCTGCGCATCCAGCTGAGGATGCCTATACTTACGCCCAGGATGAGGGCATAGCCCATCCTGCGCAGCCTGCTTTCCCTGCGGGGAATCCTGCCGACACAAGGGGCCTACTGGAGCAATTTCAGCGCTTGCGGCCTCCTACTTTCACGGGTTCTCACAGACCCGAGGAGGCTGAGTTCTGGCTCGACCGAGTGTCGAAGATTCTACGGATGTTGCACTGCACCGAGGCTGAGCAGGTAGAGCTGGCTACCTTCCTGTTTGAGAGAGAGGCCAGTATGTGGTGGGATAGCGTATTGCGGACTGTTGCCGCAGATTTTGTATGGACGTGGGCAGCATTTGAGTTCCGCTTCCATGAGAAGTATTATCCCCAGACCTATAGGCACAAGAGGGAGAATGAGTTTCTCCGTCTCAGACAGGCAGCGATGACAGTTACCGAGTATGAGCATCGGTTCACAGAGTTGGGCAGGTACGTCCCGACGATTCTAGCTGATGAGCAGATGCGCATACGGCGCTTTTTGGAGGGCTTGCGACCGGATATTCGGTCGAAGATGTGCTGTGTCAGTTTTCCCTCCTATGCGAAGTTGGTTCACATGTCCATGCGGGCAGAGCAGGACGTGGATCGACTTGCGCGATCTCGAGGCCCGGCTACTTCTAGGCCACGACCGAATTTACCAGACAGGCCCTTCGCGGGCAAGAGGCCTCGCTTTGATCCTCCTACCAGGACCACGGCGCCTGTACCACCGTTTCGACGCCCTAATTTGTCATGCACATACTGTGGGAGGACGGGCCACTTGGCGCAGAGTTGCTTTTCGAGGATGCGAGACAGTGGGTTCTCGCCGCCGCAGAAGATTGATCGTGTACGTCCACAGGCGATATCAGCACCGCCTATACGGTCAGCTCCTGCGCATCCTTCTTTCAGACCTACGGTATCGCAGATTCGACAGCCTCCACGGCCCTTGACACAGCGGCCGAACCGGCCACAGCAGGCTCGAGTTCATGCATTGACCGCTGAGGCAGCTACGACGCCGACTTTCCAGCATTCAGCCTTTGAGGTCACGGCCCATATCGGAGGTACTCCCGTTCTTGTTATGGTGGACACTGGTTCCACGATTTCTTTGATATCGCGTGCCGTAGTCAGGCGTCTTGGGTTATAGACTATCACTATGGATAGCGTGCGAGTCTTTGCAGCTCATGGAGATTATTCGGATGTCACCCGGATGTGTGAGGGTTGTTTGGTTGATCTGGGAGGCAGGACGATGACTCTTGATCTGGTCGTCGATCCCTCGCTCATTTATCTCGACGTCATTCTTGGCATGGATTGGTTGACTGCAGCGAGAGCCGAGATTGACTGTGAGACTCGTATAGTCACAGCGTACGAGCCTGAGGGTGCATCCTTCACATTTCCAGTGCGGGTAAATCTTCCTTTCCGCATTCTTAGCTATGCCACTCTATTGCGCGACGCTAGTGCCCAGGTACTTGAGAAGACGCCAGTTGTTTCTGAGTTCGGGGATCTGTTCAGGAAGATCCCTGGTTTGCCGCCTCGACGTGAGATCGATTTCACTATCGATCTGGTTCCTGGTTCTACACCCGTCTCACTGCCGACGTATCGCATGGCACCATGTGAGATGGAGGAGTTGAGGACGCAGATTGATGGCCTGCTAGAGCTTGGCTTTATACGGCCTAGCGTGTCTCCTTGGGGAGCGTCGGTCTTGTTCGTGAAGAAGAAGGATGGTTCGCTGCGATTGTGTATTGATTATCGCAGGCTGAACCAGCTCACGGTGAAGAACAAGTACCCTTTGCCCAGGATCAATGACTTGTTTGATCAGTTGAGAGGAGCACAGTACTTCTCGAAGATTGATCTTCAGTCAGGTTATCATCAGCTGCGCGTCAGAGATGAGGACGTGCAGAAGACAGCATTCAGGACCAGTTTTGGCCACTACAAGTTCCTCGTGATGTCGTTCGGTCTCACGAACGCACCGGTCGTGTTCATGGATCTGATGAACCGGGTATTTCGGCCTTTCCTCTATCGATTCGTCGTTGTCTTCATTGACGACATTTTGGTGTACTCTAGGAGTCGAAAGGAGCATGAGGAGCACTTGCGTTTGGTCCTTGATACACTTAGACGGCATCAGTTGTTCGCACAGTATAAGAAGTGCGACTTCTGGAAGCAGGAGGTGAAGTTTCTGGGACACGTGGTGTCCAAGGATGGCATGGCAGTTGACCTGTCTAAGGTAGCTGCGGTGCAGGACTGGGAGCAGCCTGGTTCTGTCACTGAGGTGAGGAGTTTCTTGGGTCTCGCTGGTTACTATCGGCGCTTCATTTAGGACTTCTCGAAGATCGTGAGACCCTTATCTCAGTTGACACGGAAGGACGTGAAGTTCTCCTGGAATGATAAGGCGGAGTCAGCTTTTCAGGAGCTGAAGGACAGACTTATGTCCGCCCCTGTGCTAGTATTGCCAGAGCAAGGGGCTAGATACACTATATACACTGACGCGTCTAGCGTTGGTTTGGGTTGTGTCCTTATGCAGAGGGACAGGGTAATTTCGTATGCCTCGAGACAATTAAGGAAGCACGAGGAGAATTACCCTACACACGACCCAGAGTTGGCAGCCGTTATATTCGCACTGAGACTCTGGAGACATTACCTCTACGGAGAGGAGTTCGAGCTCTTTTGCGACCACAAGAGCCTCAAGTACATATTCACGCAGCGAGACTTGAATATGAGGCAGCGGCGATGGATGGAGACCTGAAGGACTTCAAGTTTGAAGTCTCTTACCATCCTGGGAAGGAGAACCTTGTGGCTGATGCGTTGAGCCACAAGAAGGCGATAGAGTTTGCGGCTCCGCTGATGGTTGCCGAGTGGGATATGGTGGAGTTTTTGCGAGACTTTGAGCAGAAACTCACCGTAGAGGAGCCATTTGAGTTCATCGCACACGTACAGGTGCGATCCCAGATCGATGACCGAGTCATCGAGGCGCAGAGGGACGACGCGCATCTTACTGAGCTTCGAGAGCAGGCCAGTGATGATGCTGACGCCGACTGACGAGTTGGTAGGGATGGGGGCTTATGTTACTGTGGCCGCCTATGCGTCCCAGATGTCCCTGACTTGAGACGAGAGATTCTCGAGGCTGCACATTCTACTAGACTCGCGATGCATCCAGGCAGTACGAAGATGTATCGTGACGTGAAGAGGACGTATTGGTGGGAAGGTATGAAGACCCACATAGCTGAGTTCGTGTCCCGTTATCTCACTTGTCAGCAGGTGAAGGCAGAGCATCGCCGACCACCTGGACTTTTGCAGCCTATGCCGATTGCAGAGTGGAAGTGGGATTTCATTTCCATGGACTTCATTTCTGGGTTGCCGAAGACGAGGAAGGGGCATGATTCCATTTGGGTGATCGTCGACCGATTGACGAAGTCGGCGTACTTCCTACCGATCAGAGTTACGAACTCTGCAGACGAGCTGGCTAGATTGTACATCCGAGAGATTGTGCGTCTGCATGGAGTTTCGTTGGAGATCGTGTCGGACAGAGACACGCGGTTCACTTCTATTTTCTGGACTCGCATTCAGGAGGCTATGGGTGTGAAGTTGAAGTTCAGTACTGCCTTCCACCCACAGACGGACGGACAGACGGAGCGAGTGAACCAGATCCTGGAGGACATGTTGCGAGCTTGCGCATTGGACTTCAAGGACAGTTGGGATGACTGTCTTGCATATGCAGAGTTTGCGTACAATAATAGCTTCCAGGCAAGTATCGGCATGGCACCTTATGAGGCGCTGTATGGGCGACCTTGTCGCGCACCGCATTGCTGGTTAGAGGTCGATGAGCATAGCTTGATCGGCCCAGAGTTGGTGCAGGCGACGTCAGAGAAGATTGATATTATTCGACGTCGGCTTCTTACAGCGCAGAGCAGACAGAAGAGCTACGCCGATACGAGACGACGGCCACTAGAGTTCACAGTCGGGGATCACGTGTTTTTGCGAGTTTCCCCTATGAAGGGAGTCCTTCGGTTCGGGAAAAAGGGGAAGCTGGCACCGCGATTCATTGGTCCATTCCAGATCCTCGATCGTGTGGGAGCAGTGGCTTACCGATTGGCTTTACCCACGCCCCTCGCGAGCGTTCACAACGTATTTCATGTTTCTATGCTGAAGAAGTACGTTGCTGATCCTTCCCATATCATCAGATGGGAGCAGGTGCAGTTAGGAGAGGATGTTACTTATATCCTGCGACCGACACGCATCTTAGACAGGAAGGAGCAGGTACTGCGTAGCAAGGTGATTCCCCTTGTGAAGGTACTATGGACGCATCACTCTGAGGAGGAGGCTACTTGGGAGACAGAAGCCGAGATCCGAAAGAACTACCCACAGCTTCTCGAGGAGTACGAAAAGGTATAAATTTTGAGGACGAAATTATTTGTTAAGGGGGGTAGATTGTAACGCCCGTGAAAAATCCGTACTTGGGTTCGAGTACCGATTTGACCCGAAATCGCGTAGAAATAATTTCCATGAAAATTAAGCGTAAGTTAGCTAGCGCAACGCTAGAGTAGCTGGGAAATAGTCCCTGATCACTTTAAATAGGTTCTGCAAGACCCAAATCGAGTAGAACAAACAACTCTACAATACTCTATAACCTCGGATCAAAATCTAAGCGGGTTTGTCCTCTGGACCACGTTGAACTTTTGTATTGGATTTAGACCGCACGTCGAAGGTCCGATACCTCCCATCTTAGACCGTTAGAACCGCCCAGCTGGACTTGACAATCATCTCGAAAATCAAGTCAAACCGATAATCACAGACGATTTCGTTGAACCCGGACTGAAGCGACCGCGAATAGGGACGGATTTGGAATTTCAAATTCAAATCTGGCACACGACTTGACGCGTCAGTATTAAGCGTTCTGACCGTCAGAATTCATCCAGATTACACCCTCGGATCAGGAAAAATTTCTATTTATTATCATGAGACTTTCAGCCCTGATCTATGTGCGGTGACCGTTGAACTGAAACTGGTCCGCCACGTGCGATCTGCGAACCCTGCCAGACTGAAAACTTAATACGAGCTACATCTGGTACACATGAGCTTAAGTCTGATCGCAATCGACCAGGGGACCACCAGAAAGCAGTTTTTGGACCGAAACAGCCCCGAAATGGATAGGCACCAAGTAAACTTCGTCCCGGAGCCTATTTTCGGTGATTTTAAGCTTATAAAAGGGGTTGAAACCCTCATTTCTCCCTTCCATCGGAAAATTGCAACCCTAGGAGAAAAAGAGAGAGAGTTTGAGAGAAAGAGAAGAAGAGAATTTTTCCGCTTCCGAGCTCCTGACAGTTGCTGCTTCAGCACTTCTTTCCAATCACCTGGCTGGTGATTTCTTCCCTTTTTTAGGTATAAAATAACCCCAAAAACTTGCTGATTTAGGGTTTACTTAGATGCATAACATGTTAGCTAACGTATTCCATAAATCAGGCTCTCCTACTGCCGTAGACGAAGCGTACACGCTTCGTTCAAAATCCCGCAACCGTAAGAGACTAGGTGAGGATTTTAGACGCTTTGATTGACAGTTTACAACGCTTTCAATGTCGTTTAATAGTAGATTATCGACGGCATCGCCGTTTGACATGTACAACATGCTCTCCGTTTCCTGTTTCGTAAATTAACGAAGAATATGAGATTTAGGGCATTTTAGTCATTTGTAGGAAGTACGGTCTACATGCATATTTTGCTGACGTGATTGACATGGTTTGTCGCCGCATTAGGGAGTTAGGAATGCTTGCATAATCAGTTTGGCGAAGAGATTCGCCAAGTTGCGCACTTTGGGTCGACATACTATATGTGGACTTAAGTGTGTAGTGTATGTGTTTGTATAAATGCTTGTATTAGTATGTATTGAATTAAATGATGTTATGTAGTAGTTTGAGATTGAATTCTTGATTAATATGCTGACCTAAATGATTTCCTACATGTTTACCTTATGCATGATTGCATTACATGCATAGAAAGTATGCCTTGAAGATTTGCTTAAGTTGAATGTTATAACATGTGTTAACATGCTCACATGATGTATTTCAATTCCAATACTTTAACATGTAATGCTAATATGATTCCATAGATGTGTGGGACTAGACTTAGTCCAGGCAGTCGGTAACCGAGCGAATTCGTGGCTGACTGGTCATAGCCACGAACGACGCGTCGATGAACGTGATTCGTGTTTAGAGTTGGCGGCAGTGGTTAGGCCACGCGAAGTGTTTTACGCACTTCATGTCGTTCAACTTGAGATGCGATCGCGCTAGTCGAGCCCGTCAAGTAACCCGACTGGCCGATGTTTGTTCACCTTGTATGTGTCATAACTTCTTGAACCTAGGGTACTGAACTTACCATTGTAAACCCTGTTAACCATGGTACGTTGATCCACGAAGACTCATGAGCCGGGCATGGTGGTATGGGACACCGTGGTCGAGCTGTCGGCCTACGCTGGGGCCACAAACCTCCCCGTAGTGACCAGTGAGTACCTTGACTTGTGAGCAGATTATGGTGGTATGAGACACTATATTCTAGCTGTCGGCCTACACTGATCAGGCGACGAGCCCTTTGTAGTGACCGCGAGCGTATTCTGAGTCCACGGGAGGCGACGACCCTTCCGTTGCAGTAGAGTACGGTAGGCCTGTATTGATAAGGTGATGGGGGAGCGGTGCAACGAGTGCGAGCAACAGCCCTGGCAGCCCTTGCAGTGACCTACGAAATATACATCGTATGAGATTACTAGAAGTGACGACCCTAGACAGGATCTGTGTTGGGATTGATACAAGAGAAGTACCTTAGTTTTCCAATCCTGCTGTTTGAATGGACTAATAACAACTTGAAAATCATATCACCATAACATTGCATGTGCCTGGAAGATGTGGAGCACTCTAGGGAGCGTGGCATGCCGCGGTCGTAAGATGTTGCCGCATGAGGGTGATCGTCGGTGAGGGCATACATCACGTCATATCATCTCACATTAACAACAGTATTAGGATTGTCTGATTTACTGCTTTACAATTATCGCGTGATTGAATTGTGAACATGCTAATCTTTGCTCTATGATTCCACTGAGTTGATCACTCATTCCCACGTTACGGGATGGTGTTTGCAACACCCACCAGACCCTGTTGTAGTTGCAGGTGAGGACGAGATCTAGGAGGTGGAGCCAGAGATTGACGAGGACCAGGATGAGTTCTCGTATATGCAGTATCATGACGACTTTCCGTAGGCGACCTGGATCGAGGGGACATCAGTGAGACTTTCTTTTTGAACATTATTCTTTTATTATGTATATGTACATGAGACTCAGAGATGTAGTCATACTTTGGAGACAGATGAGATTACTTTGTTTTTCCATACAGTGATATATACATTGTTTAGTCTTCCGCTTGCTTTTATCACTGGATCTGAAGTATGAATTGCAGTTTTGGTATACTTTTACTTATGTGAATGCTTTAAATCAGACAACATTGAATCATAACCATTTTCGTT
This sequence comes from Magnolia kwangsiensis, assembly GCA_037074715.1. Lineage (NCBI taxonomy): Eukaryota > Viridiplantae > Streptophyta > Magnoliopsida > Magnoliales > Magnoliaceae > Magnolia > Magnolia kwangsiensis. Next base: position 49,761,979 of record CM073574.1, on the reverse strand, counting down.
GCATAAGTGACGGTCTAGAACTCGGGAGTTGAGTTTATACATGACCCCCGATTTTCAGGGTGTTACATTTTGGGATTTGAGAATGGGTTTGGATTTAGGGCATAGGTTTTAGTTTAGGTTATAGGTTTTAGGATTTGAGAATGGGTTTGGGTTTAGGTCATAGGTTTTGGGATTTGAGAATGGGTTCGTGTTTAGGTCATAGGTTTTGGTTTTGGTTTAGGTTATAGGTTATATGTTTAGGATAAGGTTTAGGTTTAGGTTATAGGTTTTAGGATTTGAGAATGGGTTCGGGTTTAGGTCATAGGTTTTGGGATTTGAGAATGGGTTTGGGTTTTGGTCATAGGTTTTGGTTTTGGTTTGGTTTTGTTTTAGGTTAAGGTCATAGGTTTTGGTTTAGGTTATAGGTATTAGGGTTAGGATAAGAATTAGGTTTAGGTCATAGATTTTTGGAATTGAGAATGGGTTCGTGTTTAAGTTATAGGTTATAGGTTTAGGTTTAGGTTTAGGTTATAGGTTTAGGTCATAGGTTTTGGGATTTGAGAATGGGTTCGGATTTAGGTCATAGGTTTTGGTTTAGGTTATAGGTTTTGGGATTTGAGAATGGGTTCTGGTTTAGTTCATAGGTTTTGGGATTTGAGAATGGGTTTGGGTTTAGGTCATAGGTTTTGGGATTTAAGAATGAGTTTGGGTTTAGGTCATAGGTTTTGGTTTTGGTTTGGTTTTGTTTTAGGTTTAGGTCACAGGTTTTGGTTTAGGTTATAGGTTATAGGGTTAGGATAAGGATTAGGTTTAGGTCATATATTTTTTTTGGATTTAAGAATGGGTTTGGGTTTAGGTTATAGGTTATAGGTTTAGGTTTAGGTTTAGGTTATAGGTTTCGGTCATAGGTTTTGGGATTTGAGAATGGGTTCGGGTTTAGGTCATAGGTTTTGGTTTAAGTTATAGGTTTTAGGATTTGAGAATGGGTTCGGGTATAGGTCATAGGTTTTGGGATTTAAGAATCGGTTCGGGTTTAGGTCATAGGTTTTGGTTTTGCTTTAGGTTATAGGTTATGTTTTAGGTTATAGGTTATAGGTTTAGGATAAGGTTTAGGTTTAGGTTATAGTTTTTTGGATTTGATAATGGGTTCGGGTTTAGCTTATAGGTTTTGGTTTAGGTTATAAATTTTACGATTTGAGAATCGATTCGGGCTTAGGTTATAGGTTTTGGTTTTGGTTTTGGTTTAGGCTATGGGATTTGAGAATGGGTTCGGGTTTAGGTCATAGGTTTTGGGATTTGAGAATGGGTGCGGGTTTAGGTTATAGGTTTTGGTTTAGGTTATAGGTTTTAGGATTTGAGAATCAGTTCGAGTTTAGGTTATAGGTTTTGGGATAGGGTTTACGGTTCGGGTTTAGGTCATAGGTTTTGGTTTTGGTTTTGGTTTTATTTTAGGTTTTGGTTTAGGTTATAGGATTTGAGAATCGGTTCGGGTTTAGGTTATAGGTTTTGGTTTTGGTTATGGTTTAGGCTATGGGATTTGAGAATGGGTTCGGGTTTAGGTTATAGGTTTTGGTTTTGGCTTTGGTTTAGGTTATAGGTTTTGGGATAGGGTTTACGGTTCGGGTTTAGGTCATAGGTTTTGGTTTTGAGATGGGAGAATGGGTTCGGGTTTAGGTCTTAGCTTTTGGTTTTGGTTTTGGTTTAGGTTATAGGTTTTGGTTTAGGTTATAGGTTATAGGTTTAGTATAAGGTTTTGGTTTAGGTTATAGGTTTTGGGATTTGAGAATGGGTTCGGGTTTAGGTCATAGGTTTTGGGATTTGAGAATGGGTTTGGGTTTTGGTCATAGGTTTTGGTTTTGGTTTGGTTTTGTTTTAGGTTAAGGTCATAGGTTTTGGTTTAGGTTATAGGTTATAGGGTTAGGATAAGAATTAGGTTTAGGTCATAGATTTTTGAATTTGAGAATGGGTTCGGGTTTAAGTTATAGGTTATAGGTTTAGGTTTAGGTTTAGGTTATAGGTTTAGGTCATAGGTTTTGGGATTTGAGAATGGGTTCGGATTTAGGTCATAGGTTTTGGTTTAGGTTATAGGTTTTGGGATTTGAGAATGGGTTCTGGTTTAGGTCATAGGTTTTGGGATTTGAGAATGGGTTCGGGTTTAGGTCATAGGTTTTGGGATTTGAGAATGAGTTTGGGTTTAGGTCATAGGTTTTGGTTTTGGTTTGGTTTTGTTTTAGGTTTAGGTCATAGGTTTTGGTTTGGGTTATAGGTTATAGGGTTAGGATAAGGATTAGGTTTAGGTCATATATTTTTGGATTTAAGAATGGGTTTGGGTTTAGGTTATAGGTTATAGGTTTAGGTTTAGGTTTAGGTTATAGGTTTAGGTCATAGGTTTTGGGATTTGAGAATGGATTCGGGTTTAGGTCATAGGTTTTGGTTTAGGTTATAGGTTTTGGGATTTGAGATTGGGTTCGGGTGTAGGTCATAGGTTTTGGGATTTAAGAATCGGTTCGGGTTTAGGTCATAGGTTTTGGGATTTAAGAATCGGTTCGGGTTTAGGTCATAGGTTTTAGTTTTGGTTTAGGTTATAGGTTTTGTTTTAGGTTATAGGTTATAGGTTTAGGATAAGGTTTAGGTTTAGGTTATAGGTTTTTGGATTTGAGAATGGGTTCGGGTTTAGCTTATAGGTTTTGGTTTAGGTTATAAATTTTACGATTTGAGAATCGATTCGGGTTTAGGTTATAGGTTTTAGTTTTGGTTTTGGTTTAGGCTATGGGATTTGAGAATGGGTTCGGGTTTAGGTCATAGGTTTTGGGATTTGAGAATGGGTGCGGGTTTAGGTTATAGGTTTTGGTTTAGGTTATAGGTTTTAGGATTTGAGAATCGATTCGGGTTTAGGTTATAGGTTTTGGGATAGGGTTTACGGTTCGGGTTTAGGTCATAGGTTTTGGTTTTGGTTTGGTTTTATTTTAGGTTTAGGTCATAGGTTTTGGTTTAGGTTATAGGTTATAGGATTTGAGAATCGGTTCGGGTTTAGGTTATAGGTTTTGGTTTTGGTTATGGTTTAGGCTATGGGATTTGAGAATGGGTTCGGGTTTAGGTTATAGGTTTTGGTTTTGGCTTTGGTTTAGGTTATAGGTTTTGGGATAGGGTTTACGGTTCGGGTTTAGGTCAATGGTTTTGGTTTTGAGATGGGAGAATGGGTTTGGGTTTAGGTCTTAGCTTTTGGTTTTGGTTTTGGTTTAGGTTATAGATTTTGGTTTAGGTTATAGGTTGTAGGTTTAGGATAAGGTTTATGTTTAGGTTATAGGTTTTTGGATTGGAGAATGGGTTCGGGTTTAGGTTAAAGGTTATAGGTTTAGGTTTAGGTTATAGGTTTTTGGATTGGAGAATGGGTTCGGGTTTAGGTTATAGGTTATAGGTTTAGGTTTAGGTTATAGGTTTTGGTTTAGGTTATAGGTTATAGGTTTAGGATAAGGTTTAGGTTTAGGTTTAGGTTATAGGTTTTAGGATTTGAGAATGGGTTCGGGTTTAGGTCATAGGTTTTGGGATTTGAGAATGGGTTTGGGTTTAGGTCATAGGTTTTGGTTTTGGTTTCGTTTTGTTTTAGGTTTAGGTCATAGGTTTTGGTTTAGGTTATAGGTTATAGGGTTAGGTTAAAGATTAGGTTTAGGTCATAGATTTTTAGATTTGAGAATGGGTTCGGGTTTAGGTTATAGGTTATAGGTTTAGGTTTAGGTTTAGGTTATAGGTTTAGGTCATAGGTTTTGGGATTTGAAAATGGGTTCGGATTTAGGTCATAGGTTTTGGTTTTGGTTTAGGTTATAGGTTATGAATTTAGGTTAAGGTTTAGGTTTAGGTTATAGGTTTTGAGATTTGAGAATGGGTTCGGGTTTAGGTCATAGGTTTTGGGATTTGAGAATGGGTTTGGGTTTAGGTCATAGGTTTTGGTTTTGGTTTGGTTTTGTTTTAGGTTTATGTCATAGGTTTTGGTTTAGGTTATAGGTTATAGGGTTAGGATAAGGATTAGGTTTAGGTCATAGATTTTTGGATTTGAGAATGGGTTCGGGTTTAGGTTATAGGTTATAGGTTTAGGTTTAGGTTTAGGTTATAGGTTTAGGTCATAGGTTTTGGGATTTGAGAATGGGTTTGGATTTAGGTCATAGGTTTTGGTTTAGGTTATATGTTTTGGGATTTGAGAATGGGTTCGGGTTTAGGTCATAGGTTTTGGGATTTAAGAATGGGTTCGGATTTAGGTTATAGGTTTTTGTTTTGGTTTAGGTTATAGGTTATGGGTTTAGGATAAGGTTTAGGTTTAGGCTATTGGTTTTCAGATTTGAGAATGGGTTCGGGTTTAGGTCATAGGTTTTAGGATTTGAGAATGGGTTTGGGTTTAGGTCATAGGTTTTGGTTTTGGTTTGGTTTTATTTTAGGTTTAGGTCATAGGTTTTAGTTTAGGTTATAGGTTATAGGGTTAGGATAAGGATTAGGTTTAGGTCATAGATTTTTGGATTTGAGAATGGGTTCGGGTTTAGGTTATAGGTTATAGGTTTAGGTTTAGGGTTAGGTTATAGGTTTAGGTCATAGGTTTTGGGATTTGAGAATGGGTTCAGGTTTAGGTCATAGGTTTTGGTTTAGGTTATAGGTTTTGGGATTTGAGAATGGGTTCGGGTTTAGGTCATAGGTTTTGGGATTTGAGAATGGGTTCGGGTTTAGGTAATAGGTTTTGGTTTTGGTTTAGGTTATAGGTTATAGGTTTAGGATAAGGTCTAGGTTTAGGTTATAGGTTTTGGGATTTGAGAATGGGTTCGGGTTTAGGTCATAGGTTTTGGGATTTGAGAATGGGTTTGGGTTTAGGTCATAGGTTTTGATTTTGGTTTGGTTTTGTTTTAGGTTTAGGTCATAGGTTTTGGTTTTGGTTATAGGTTATAGGGTTAGGATAAGGATTAGGTTTAGGTCATAGATTTTTAGATTTGAGAATGGGTTCGGGTTTAGGTTATAGGTTTAGGTTTATGTTTAGGTTTAGGTTATAGGTTTAGGTCATAGGTTTTGGGATTTGAGAATGGGTTCAAATTTATGTCATAGGTTTTGGTTTAGGTTATAGGTTTTGGGATTTGAGAATGGGTTCGGGTTGAGGTCATAGGTTTTGGGATTTGAGAATGGGTTCGGGTTTAGGTCATAGGTTTTGGTTTTGGTTTAGATTATAGGTTTTGGATTTGGTTTTGGTTTAGGTTATAGGTTTTTAGGTTTGAGAATCGGTTCGGGTTTAGGTTAAGGGTATGGTACCTGCAAATACAAATATAAACATGGCCTGTTCAAATGGCCGGGTCCTTCCAAAATAAGGCCTGTCCAAAATTCCAGGCCCTCCCAATGTTGTCCATAGAAAATGGACAGCTTCATCATGGTCATAATAGCGGTACTCACCCTCCAGGGACCCCCGCTCATCCGGATAGCTCCGACGCACATCCGGGTATGCTCCATTAATTTCGAGCTAATACAAAAATACGGCCTGTCCAAATGGTCAGGCCCTCTCAATGCTGTCCATAGAAAATGAACAGCTTCATCTTGATCATAACAGCGGTTCCCACCTTTCAGAGACCCCCACTCTTCCGGATAGGTCCGACGCACATCTGAGTCTGTTCCATCAATTTCAAGAAAATACATAAACACAGTCTGTTCAAATGGCCAGACCACTCCAACCATGTGCATTCTTGAGTCAAGAGACGTACCAGATGCTTGAATCTGAAATATGCATTTAAACATAAAATGGCATTGGGAATCGCTTCTCAAAACTGCAGACTGTTTTCTTTTGAAACTCGTTCATCTCACCTGAAAACCTGTCACATAATGAATAAATATAACCATAATGATAACTACACATGTGCATTCTTGATAAGAGACATATCAGATGCTTGAATCTAAAATATGCAGCTCCAATCCTCCCACATGCAACATCCACCTGAAAGAATGCACATAACCGTCATGCTTGAGTAATCAATACAGAAATGTACAAGTAAAATCATAAAACCAGAGATACTCACTGTATTTTCAGGATCTCCTCCATAGTTAATGATCTCATTCTAAAGCCCTTCTCCCTCCTCCTTTACCCAGGCTTGGGACCGGTAATGCAAGGAGTTGCATTGGCGGAGTTAAAAAAAGGGCTTAAGCTCCATTTGGTTTTCAAAAAAAATATTTTCATAAATACTAATGTGATGACCAAATGGAGCCTAAGACTATAAATACGTTTAAATATAGAGTACAAAATTCATTCAATATTTAATAAAAAAAAATAAGTGCCAAATTAGTTCATAATTAGTTCAAAATGCACACTACACGCTCAAAATTAATTCAAAATGCACACACTACACATGTTCAATTATAGAGTACCAACATTATTCAAATTATAGGATTCTCAAAGCCTCTTTCCCCCATTGCACAAATGATCCTAGACCAGCCTCTCCAAGTGTAGATGCGAACCCATCTTCTTTCCACAAAGGAGCGTGAGGTTGTATAACCTCAGTCAAAACAACAACAAAATTTTCATCCTCCAATGGTTGGCAATGGACAGTTGCATTTGGATTAACTTCGTGTACTTCACCACGTGTAACTATACCACGTTTTCCAAAACCAAGCAAGTCACATCTCTTACCGATATATATAATATTCGGCTACATTTACACATAAAATGTCATTGGTATTGTTAGCATTTATAATATAATTGTAAGCTCAATATAGTAAAAAATTTATACTTACATACCGACGATGCCTGAGTAGATTTAACGACTGTTGGTGATGAGAGATTTCGAGTACAGTGCCCCTCTTTCTCCATATTGCCCAATGTTTTCTTCATCTCAACTATATCTTGACTCATATCATCCATTTTTTTCTTCACCTGAAATAACTCTTGAGTTATGCTCTCTTTTTCTTTTGTCATATGCTCTACCTTTGAACGAGCAGGGGCTGACTTCTTCAGTCCTAGTTTGGTTATTGAGCAACCTAGACCCCGTATTCGCCCTCTATTGTCAGAACCAACCAACTATAAAATATTATAAATCAAGTTTTTAGGATATTCATAATTACCATAAAACTTAAGTAATTTTTAAATTTTATTAGTACCTCTGTAAGGCATCATCCATGCCGGTCATCCTAGAAGGAAGATTGCTACTATAGAGCTCATCTACTTTTTCCTGTGTAAAAATACAAATGAATGTAATATAATTGAAAGTTATACATAGGATTTTCATAAGGGTACTAGTTAGTGGTATGAGGAATGCACTTATAGTAAGGTCAGGATACTGGACAACTTTGTCCTTTCGGATATGGGCTCTTAAGAAGACTTCACATCTACTTATCTCGGCATCAGAGGTAAGATTCTTCTCCATCACCTTTATCACATTACATATCATTCAAATATACATTATTAATAGATTTAGATGAATGATAATTCAAATTTAAATTCAATTTTAAACTATAATATCTATTTTTAAATACATACCATCGTATGGCGAGTAACAGCCATGCTGTGCCTCTCAAGACATGAGGGTCCTTTTAGCTTGGCCCGATTGACTTTATTCCTTGCGCTTACCCTCTTGAATTCCTCGGTGTTACGTTGATCCACGAAGACCCTCCAATCCTCTATAGGGATACCTGGGGGGCAGGACCATCTCTCACAGCAATAAGATCTTTGTTGTTAATATATTTTGCAGTCAATCTTCTCTTGTAATTCCTCCATGCTTCATTAATGCATTTTGTAACGTAATCAAGACTTATATCCCAACTTTGACCCTCAAACTCATAAAGCCGTGACAATCTTTCTGTGACCATATGAATTTATTCATGAGGCACTTGGCGAAAGTCCGAGTATATGATCGGGATATGAGAACGGGTGAGGACACCGACATGCGATGCAAAGTCTCTGTGATCGGAACAGTCCTCATTTGGTTGCCCGAATTCATTCGCCTTTAAGAATTTTTTCCTATCAGGTTGCACAAGTAAAGAGACCCCCTATTAATGCCTCTCTTTTTGGATGAAGAAGAAGCTGACACAATTACATAAAAAGAATAACAGTTATATATACACATCATTGATTACCGCCAATATATAAGAAAAAGGAAACTTACATATATAATTAAGGAGAAATATCTTATTACCTTTGGTGTTGCTTGAATCTGTACTCCCAAGCACCTGCGCACCCAATACCTCTGGTTGTGAATCCATGTGCCTATTTCTTCCCTAATATGAAAAGAAAAGGAAAAAAATAGCTAATGGTTAAGAAATTATTTAGATCACATACAAAGTATAAAAAATTCACTATATTATCCGAACCTTGATTAGATTTCCTCTAATAAATATCATTTTGTTACATGCTTAGAAAATACAAACAAATCAGTAGATTCTCTTTGATCGTTTTCTTTTCTTTATTTTCTCGACCACAACACTGACATCTTCAGATTCATTGAATATCAACTCATCAACCATTGCTAATGAGGTGAGATTAGGTCCTGCATCAGCATTACTTACAGCCTTTAAACATTCCGATAGAATGCACGTCTCTTCTTCGACAAAATTTTTTTTGGAACCTCCAAGACCACATGCCAGTCAGGATTTTTTGGATCTTTGGAGTAGAAAACTTACGTGGCATGCTCTGCAAGAATGAAGGGCTCGTCATTGACTTTGTCTGAACTGTAAAGACTAGACAAATTTACTAATCTCAAATTCGCTTCGACATCAAAAGAAACACCATGATGTGTCACTTTCAGCCAATCACACTTAAATAGGACGGGCTTGTACCCTGTTCGGTACTCCAATTGGATAATTCTACGAAGGACTCCGTAGTAAGGTTGATTTTCATCCACTGTATTCATATCCTTAGCACTTGATCAGAAGGTTGTCATGCCCTCTGTCCTAACCCCACTGTTTTGGTTTGTTTTATTCTCCTCATAGTCCTTAGTGACAAAGAGGAAACCATTAATACAATATTTATTGTATTGCATAGAAAAAGCTAGAGGTCCTCTCACTACATCTTTAAATTCATTATCGTCAAATTCAATGAACTCTGGCTGCCTCTTCAACCAAGATATGAATTCGTCCTCGCTAGGCACCCTGTTGGTCCTCTTATAGCATCGCTGCAAGAAATCTTTGTGTTTCCTGCGCTATATTTAATAACATTGTTATATTGAAATCGCATAAAATAAGGAAGATATATATATATATATATATATATATATATATATATATATATATATATATATATTAGCTTATTGTACATACCCTTCCCACTCGTCGTAGCTAGGATGACTCTTCAGTACCCATGTACGAGCTTGTTCGCATTCAATACCCGCTAGGATAACACTTTGACCCGAACCTACTGGACCAACGTCGTCATCATTAATGTCATCATCAACGATATCTTCCAACTTACGTGGTCTTGGAATGACTCCATTAAACCATTTTTCCAGCTTTTCCAGTAGGCTTGTTTTCTGTTTTCCTTTATATTGGTTGCAGAATATAACTGTCTTCTCTTGGATATACTGCTCTGCAATACAACCCTCAGGTCATGTCTTGTTACGGACATAGGCCTTGAATGTCTTTATGAACCTGACAAAGTTAATGATACATTATATATACATGCAAATGTAGATGTTAAGCTGATTTATTCTTATTAAGCTCACAACGTACCATTCGAATGGATACATCCATCGATAGTATACAGGACCACATATGCGAGCCTCGTAAGCCAAATGGATCGTCAAATGCATCATAATGACAAATATCGATGGCGGGCATATAGTTTCAAGCTGACATAACATCCTCGCCATGCCCCTCTCGAGAGTAAGGAGTGTTTGAAGGTCTAAGGTTGTCGAGCACAAGGCATTAAAGAATGTGCAAAAGCTTATAATTATAGGACGAATGACCTTCCTATCCCTGAATGCATGCTGGATGAGAACTGGGAGCAGATGTTGCATCAACACATGGTAAGAATGAGACTTCATTCCCTTTAAATCCACGCAATCTTCCTTTACAATAGTCTTCCAATTCACACTAAAACCGATCGGAACACGCAGCTCATGCAAAGTCTGGATGAAAATTTTTTTCTCTTCTTTTCTTAGACAAAAAGGACCTTGTTTTTGAATCACCTTGCCATTATTCTTTTTCAGCCATAAACGCTTCTTAATTTCCAATTGTTTCAGGTCCCTGCGTGCATTAACATCATCCTTGGTTTTGCCAGGCGTGTTCAACATCAAGGCAAGAAGGATTTCACATATATTTTTCTCAATATGCATGACATAAAGGTTGTGACGCACGGAAATATCTTTCCAATACTCCAGATCAAATAATATAGACCGTTTGAAGAACCACGGTGACTCAACATCATCCGCTAGCTCTTGTCGGCCTCCATCAATACCCCTTATATTATTCTTCCCAGTCTTCCCCCACTGCATATTCAAGTTTGCGGTTTGTCTTTTGACCTCAATCCCATCCAGACGAATCAGTTGATGTCGTATCTCCACCTTCTTGTTGAACGTGGCAGCACTTGTGTCCTTCGTAGCCTATTCTGGCATTGGCAACCATCGTCTATGGCCCATATAAACATGTTTCTTTCCATATTTGAGTCGCAAAGAATCTGTGTTGGGACCACATACAGGACAACCATACTTACCCTTTGTCTTACAACCAGAAACATTAACATATGCTGGAAAGTCATGGATTGTCCAAAGCAGAACAACACGCATGTTGAATTTGTTTTCATGGTATGCATCGAACGTCGTGACCCCTTCTTGTCATAACTTTTACAATTCATCAATTAATGGCTGTAAATAAACATCAATATCCTTTCCTAGTTGTCGCGGTCCCTCAATGAGCAATGTCAACATAGTAAACTGAGGTTTCATGCAAAGCTTTGGTGGAAGGTTGTACGTCACACACATAACGGGCCATGAACTATGCGACATACTGAAAGCGCCGAATGGGTTAAACCCATCTGTAGCCAAACCCAATTGAACATTGTGAGGCTCAGATGAAAAATCTGTATACTTGTCATCAATATTCTTCCATGCAATAGAATCGGCCGGATGCTCCATCTTTTCATGTTGAAATTTCCTGGTTGAGTGCCAAGACATTTCTTTGGCCAACCATAGCACACTGAACATTCTTTGTAGCCTTGGTGTTAATGGAAAATACCTTAACACCTTCTTAGGTATTTGAGATCATTTTTTCTCAGAATCCATTTCAGTCTTGTTCTTAGGAGTTTTACAATTTGGACAAATGGTTTTCATCTCGTTCTCTCTCCATTATAAGATGCAGTCATTTGGACAAGCATAGATTTTCACATAATCAAGACCCAACTTTGTAATAATCTTCTTCGCTTGGTAGGTATTAGTTGGGGCCTTGTTACCGGAAGGTAACACCTTCTTTAGTAGTTGAAGGAGCTCTGTAAAGATTTTTTCACTTCATCCATGATTCACCTTTAATTTGAAAAGTTGTACAATGAAAGTCAGCACGGTGAAATCTTGGGCCCCAGGGTATAGCTCAGTCATTGCGTCTCGTAGATTTGCTTCAAAATCATTAGTTTCATTTTCTCCAAAGAGACCTTCTACTACAGGGGTCACATTCGGCTCATCTTGTATAACTTCATCTAGGTTATTACCACCAAGTTCTTGAACGATCATGTTGTGAACCTCGTTTAAGTTCGGGACACTATGGTATTGTTGCGAACTTGATTCACGTACGGTACACTTAGATGATACATGCTCCCCATGCATGTTCCAAATCGTATAGCTTGGGTCGAATCCATTTTTCATTAGATGTATTTCCATATCATCATAAGAAACTGAAAAACGTGCACATCTGCAAGTGGTGCATGGACAAGGAACAGATTCTCTACCAGGAAGGTTTTCTTGTACAAACTTTGAGAAACTTCTTATTCCAGAAATAAAACGTGGGTCTTTGAAACTTAGTGTCATCCACTCCCTATTCATTACAGTCGAATCTTGATTAACCAAGGGGTCCATTTTCAACCTACACCTTACCAAAAATTAAAGTTGAAAATTAGCCTAATGCACCATCCAATTCAAAGTTAGAAATGAAGGAAGTACTATCAGATGATTGGACCCATACAGATATTATCTACTAAATATAATGTATTAAGGAGTTTGCAATCATTGTATTTTTACAATAAATTAATAATGTAATTTATAAGTAAAATATTAAACCACTTGCATAGATGAAAAGTCTCGCATGCATTTCTAATATATCAAGCTAAACGATGGACTGTACCAGTTAAAGACTTCACCACACAAGGGACACAGAATGTACCAACTTTCTTTCACTTTTTCTAATGTGTGTATCCCACACTGACTTTTTCACTTCTCATTGTAACCCACGTAAAGCATCTCATTAAAGAGACCATGCGAGAAAGGCTCTGTGGGTCCACTGTGATGGATGTGACGTTAATTTGCTCCATACATCTATTGTGTGACCTTTTCTTTCTCTATTCCTTGGTCCATGTGCATTGCACATGCCATACCCTTGGTTTCACATCATGCAACCTTTTAGTAGTAGCTTTCATAGATGAGACTCATGCAATAAACCTTGAACATTTTGAAGTACAATGACTAAGTGCTTGTTTGTCTCCCTTACTTGTACAGAAGATACATATGCCTGGCAAAGGTCCACTAGTCCACTCCTTCTCATCCCCCTGCGGCACATGTGCCAACCTAGCTATTTCATGGGTCCCACCATGAAGATGAAAGTGCACCCATCAAGATTAGTGTATACAGCTTTATGTATGCTTATACTAGATATGTAGATATCTATCAGGGAACACCCATATGCATATTCTACTATGTGTATCACAGTTATTTACATAAGTAATACCTATATATAGATACACTTACATACATGATGCACCTAACAACATGAAAATTAGGTTGATCCATTCATCAAGTTGGCCACCCCAAGAATAGAACAGACAATTTTGGAATGATTTTCCAGAGGAAGTCATTGCTTTGCTGAGGGAAGATTTCAGAACAAAGAAGGCAATTGCTGAACTGACGTTGCAGGGTTGTCGCTTATTGTTTGATTTTTTGCACATGATTCAAATCAATTTTGAAACAGCTTTGCAGCTGCTTATAGCTTGGATTGATGAATATAACGCCCGCTTCTTTCCAGAATTATACTCTGATATTAATGAGTTGCATGGCTACCATGGATCTTATGGTGGAAGGGAACAACCAAATGCAAATCCAGAACCAAATGGGACACGTAAAATCAAGGTGCAACTTGAGATTGCAATAAGTGCCACTGATAGTTCAGAGTTAGAGGAATGTGATGTTCCTCGTGTTAAGCGGCTTAAAATAGAAGAAAAACCAAAACCCTCTAGCAACTTTTAAGAGCTGGAACAGGATTACACTTCTGGTGATAAACCAGATGTAGAAATTAAGGAAGTCATTGGAGAAAATGAACCATTTACATTTCCTGCTCTGCAAAATCCTGATTTTGAATATTTTCATGGCAACTTAGTCAAACTGGTTAGTGGTGGAAGAGACTATGATGCCGTGAAGAGCATGCTCCTTGTAAGTTTAAGCCAATTCATTGATGCGGACAGCATTGTCAGAATTTACCGTGCTTCACTAAGCAATTCGGGGCAAACTCAGTTGCAACTTTTTCAGAAGCAGGTTGAGATCACCAAAAATTTTCGTGGAAATGCAAATGTTCACTACGCTTGGCTTGATGCTTTAAAAGAAGCTTTAACAGGGATCATGCTTAATGGGTTTGGGCACAATGTAAAGCCAAAATTCAAGCCCGTCTATGGCACTGGCATTCATCTTGCCCCGGTGAACTGCTCCAATGTCAGGTATTCTGATGTTGACGAAAACGGTATACAACATATGGTGTTGTGTCGTGTTATAATGGGGAACATGGAACTTGTTCATCCTGGATCTGAACAATTTCAGCCCAGCAGTGAAAACTTTGATAGCAGCGTAGATAATCTTCAAAACCCAAAGCATTACATAATATGGAAAACGTATATGAATATGCACATATATCTACAATATACTGTCAGTTTCAAGGTGCCTCCTAGCATTGAAGACTTGTTGGTTAGTAAAGAATGCAAATCTGACATGTCAGGGATTACACATTCTACTCCTCTTCGTAGCCAATTGCAGGATGCACCGCCTATTAATTTGGTAGTGGAATCTCATCAATTTTCGGCTTCCATTAAGCAATATCAAGAAAAGGCTGGGGGTTTGGGTTCAAGAACCAGGTATCAAAACACAGGTCTCTTCATTCCCATATAAGTTCAAATTATATGCTTCCAAGCAACCCCTAGTGTGTATGTTTTACAGGAAAACCAAGGGGGGGGGGGGGGGGGGGGGGGGGAGAATGCTTGCTGAGAATAGTTAAATTCTATCTGGTTGAGACTGGTTCCTTGGGAAAGTCTAATATCTATTTGGTAAGAACTAGGCAATTCCTAGGAAGTCTGAATTTTCATTTTCTAAGCTGTATCTATTGTACAAGTGGGATTACTATGAACAAGTGCAACAGAACCAAGCCATTGACCATTGACCAAGGAGGCCATGTGCTGACTCCCTATGTTTTGGACCACGACCTTTTCATGTGCTAAGACGTGACTAGGTAGTTCCTGGAAAGTCTGAAATTTAATTTTTAAACTATATCTATTGTGTTGTGTCAGACAGAACTAAGCCATTGATCAAGCAGGCCACACAATGCATGGACTTCCCATGCTTTGGGCCATAGATTTTTCATGTGTTAAGCCATTGATCAACTTTTTCATGTGATCAAGTGGACCAAATGAAGCATAGATAGCTTTTCCATGTGCGAGACTGCCCAATTTTCAGGCAATAAATTCTTCACATGTGAACATGTGGCAAATCCAAGTCATTGATCAAGTGATAAGACTGTTGGTCTGGAGGGGAAAATCGGCCCAGCCATTGATCAAGTGGCCCCATCCAAGCAACACAACGCATGGATCAGGACTCTGAATATCAGTTTTAGGGGGTGTATTGGACCTGTATCAACTATTGAGTTGTTGGTTATCTATCACCTGTAACAAGAGTATCACATCCCTCCAATGTTCCAAATATCAAAATCTAAAAAAAAATTAACAAAAATAAAAATAAAAATACCACAGATTTAATGGTGGGCATTCAATCACCACAGTGGTGAAATCCCACGGCGTGTGTGTGTAGGGTGTGTGCGCATGTGGCATGCATTTGTGGGGGTGTGTGTGCGTGTGTAAATCAAAAAAAAAAAAATTACCATAGATTTCAAAAATAGAGAGAGAGAGAGAGAGAGAGAGAGAGAGAGAGAGAGAGAAACTTACCTTCGTTCTTCTCCTTCTCCTTCTCCTCCTTCTTCCCCTTCTTGCGGTGAAAGAGGGTTTTGACAATAGAGATGGGGGAATGCGGCTAATAGACAGGGAGAGAGGGTGAGGATGAGTGGGAGATCGATAGAGGGCAAGGGAAAGAGAGCGGCTGACTGCGAGAGAGAGATTGAGAGAGATATGGGTTTCGAGCGCGGGAGAAAATGGCGGATGCTTGGTTTGGGGAGGGAGTTTCGAAGCGGGTTGCATACGTACTAACTCAGTACAGTTAACGTACTGACTAAACTCTGTGGGTCCCACAATATTTCATGAATATTATCCACTCCGTCCATACATTTTAGAAGATGGATTTAGATCTTTATCTTAAAAATGAAGCATATCTAAAGCCTAAATGTACCACACCACTGGAAACAATGTGAATTCAACATCTACCATTGAAAATTTCATGGTGGGCCATAGAAGTTTTAGATCAATATGATATTTCTTTTTTCACTTCTTCCATGTCTTTGTGATATTATGAACAGGTTGGATGATAAATAAACATCAGTAGGACCATAGAAATGCTTCAACGGTAGAAATCATTATTCCCACGGTTTCCTATGGTATGTATTCAATTGAGTTTTATATATATCTCTCAATTTTGGTATCAATGGCTAAAATGATCTGCAAAAATGGATGGACGGAGTGGATTAGACAATTACATTCACAATGGGCCTAATTGAGTTTAATAAGTACCATAGGAATGTACTACACCATATGTACGTTCCAAAAACCCAATTTGGCATGGGGGTGCTGACGAACGGCCCCCCGACTTGAATTTTAGGACCGTGGGGCCCACTGGATATGTATTTTACATATCCCCTCCGTCCATTAATTTTAAATTATTATTTTAAATGTTCGTACAAAAAATGAGTCAGATTGAATTTGTAAGAAAACCACACAATATATTAACAGTAGATATTTAATTTTTATTGTTTCTTATGGTGTGGTCCATTTAAACATTTAATTTATATAATTTTTGAGCTCATCTACTAAAATTATATATCAAAACTAATGGACGGCTTAGATGACCCCATGGAGCCTCATAAGCATCATCTATGTTTAATATGGTATAGGTGAGGAGTTATGATTTAGCTACGGATCAGCTAGGATTTAGTGATGGAAAAAATCTGTAGTAAATTTGCTACGGATTTATTCCATAGCTAAATGCTTTCAACTTCCATAGCCTTTGCTCAATTTTTTAGTAGTGTCCTCTCCCTAAGGCTCCACATGAATTTGGTAACCCCAGTTCAACTAAAACACTGTGTGTATATCATAATTGTAGCACACCATCCTTTACATGATTTTAGATGTATCACAACTGAGTGTGGCCACTGGTATTCCCGATCACACTATCTAACCCTTAGGACAATCTAGATCGTTGATCAATAAGGCCCAACTTATAGAATTCTTACGTTTTCCTACTTGGGCCACATTAATCAATGTCAATGACTAATCTTTACAAACATTTTGAAAACATGTTTTAATTTTGAAAAAAATATCAAAATGGTTAACCAATATAATTGTTGAATAATACATACAACATTATTGCAATTTGGTCCATCAAGACTGCTAGCATCAGATTGTGGTAGCTATAACAATATTTAATCTTGGCAAAGTAAGACTAAGCGCGGTCACTAATACTACCAATATTAACGACATAGATCATGAACTAAGAAGTGTGGTATAAGGATTACACATATAATGTGATGGTATGTGCCTATCCTTAAAAGCTCATGGAGCTTTCAAATGTCTCCAACAAGACACGACTTTAGTTTTGCTTACTCAAAACAAATTGTACATATTTAGAGAGAAGTAGAAATTAAGTTTATATCAGAATTATATATAAAAAAATTACCTAATGAGATATCTTCAATGTCTATTAAAATAAAACACATTTAATTCTCACTAATTGAATACATTTGTGGGATGGATGACTCCTATAAATGTTACATGCCCCTGAAATGACGTAATAGGGAGCCATTTAGTGAGCAGATATTCAATCATCTGCTTAGTGCCGATGAACTCCACAGACACTAGATGATTCTAAACTCTTTCATTTACAACAAGATGCTTGATGTCGATATGCTTCGAGCTCGATGAATGCTTGTTGTTACTAGAGAAAGAAATTGGAGTTGAATTATCGCAAATGATTTTCAATGGTTTCAGGATATGCTCCAATACCTGGAAACCTGAGAAAAAATATTGTAACCATATTGCCTGATTAGATGCCTCATGATAAGTAATAAACTCAGCTTCCATGATGGATGAAGCTTTGTGGTTGATTATTTCATACTTTTTGAAGACATAACACCACCAACTATCATTAAGTTGTACCTTGAAGTGGACTTCTTTGTACCAACACAATCAGCATAATGTGCATATGAGTATCTTGAAAGTGCCCTTGTTTGTTAATATACATAAGTGTTGATTTGGTCAGTTCAAGTGAACTCTTAGAAGAAGACATCAATTCCTCGCCTCAACAAAAGATGAAGGCTATGTTTAAGATCAAACTTGTCAGCCATAGTGTCATCATCCCATAACAAACCCTAACAGGTATATGACCCCACATAATCCCAAATTACACTTAAAATGAATTAAAACATCTTCTAGTAGAGTTTGTGTGTGTGTGTGTGTGTGTTTGTGTGTGTGTGTGTATATAAGAATCAAAACTTGAAAAATTACGAGTCATGGTCAAATACATCAAACTGCAGTCGAGGGAGTCTTCAATCCATCGAACATCACTTGATAGCATCAAACAATCACCCATTCTGTACAATAATAAAATGAAAGATATGTAGTAAATCTCGATAGCTTCGACTGCTATTCGATATAATTGAAATCCATTCTTCCATAACATCGAATGACCCTTGATTAATTGGATCTTGAAATTCTTTCAAGAAATAGAAAATACTCTAAGTGCTCCTCGATTACATCGAAGCCTCCTCGATGTTATCGAGTGTAAGTTGTTGATAACATCGAACTCTATTCGATAAAATCGAAACTTACTCAGTTTTCTCCAATAATTTTTTCAAAAGAAAAAACTATTTTCTTCAAGTATATCGAAGATCATTCGATATCATCGAAATTCAAACTTCGATGAATCGAAGGGCACTTCAATTATATCGAGCATGAGATAAAACTATCTAGCGATGTTGTGTATTATATTAAAGAAGATCTCAATGGTTCGGGAGTCCCTCGATGAATCGAAGTGCACATCGAAATCATTGAAGGATGTTCAATGAAAGACAGTTAGAATTTTTTCTACACCCAAATATAAATCTTATGTAGGAAGTCGATGTAATCAAAGATGGTTCGATGATATCAAAATTTAAATTTTGATAAAATCAAACCCATCGATGGCATCGATAAGTTTAAAATTCTGCCCATTTTTTGACCGTTGGGATCTTGTCTCTATAAATACACAAGTATTATTCTGGTTAAGATGAGTTAGAATCTAAGAGAGTTTGAGCCTGTTATTCCAAGATCTTTCTTACCTCATACTCACTCTCTCTTTCCCATTAGATTCATCATTCAATTCCTTACTTGAGCATGAACTGATATTATACATGCTTGGATTGAATTATGAACTCTAGCATTCATGAAGTTTCTAACTAATCATATTATCTTTAGAACTTCTGAATGTCAAGCTCACGGGAACCTTTTCTATTGATTTAATTAATTCCATCATTTAGATAGAGAAGATCAAAAAACGTTAAACCTCATAACCTTAAAGACTTTGCGAAAGCATCATCAATAGGTTACAGTTCAAGGGAACTGAAGTTTCTTCGTCATCATTAAAGATCTTCACACTATGCGAGAATGAGACTCACCAACTTACTTTATAAGTACTTAGAGTCTAAAGTGTCTGAAGTCCTTTCCTTGTGTAGGATTGGGATTTAGAGTTTGAGCGTCAAACTCGCCAAGTCCTAATTGTAGGCCTTTGATAGGAGAATACATCTGTGTCCTTATGTAGAACGGTTAGCCTTATGTAGGCTCGTGTTGCCTTGTGTAAGCCTGGGTTGCCTTGTGTAGGCTCCCAGTTTTAAGTCCTTAGGTAGGACGTGTCACCTTGTGTAGGCATCTAGGAAGCTTGTGTAGGTGTCCTAGTTTAACCTTATGTAGGTTGTAAAAGTTCATGGTTAACCTTATTTAAAACTATTGGATAGTGAAATCTAGTACACTCTAGGAGAGAGTGTGTCTGTCGAGAGTGGTGTAGGCAAGTAGCTGAACCACTATATATGATTTTGTTTGGGATTTTTTTAAGTACATTTACCGAATTATGCTTATGTTCGTCATATGTTCACATTGATGCATGATTTAGTTTATGTACAAGTATTGATAGAAGCTACATCCCACACACAATACACACTATCCTTATAGGCTTTGACTTTATATATGTATCTTATATAAGCCTATGTGAATTGGACCTTCTATTGGTTTGGAAGCCATTGAGTTACTTTGCCTTACTTCTCTGTTTGTAAAAGTTAGGCATAGGTTGTTATTAATATATAATAAATTTTGAAAAAGTCTTATTCACCCCCCTTTAGAATAGCTAATCATACTTCATATTTCAGTACTAATGGTTATACCACAATTTCATATCCAACCAACTCTAAATTATCAGGTTTTTTGCATGTAAGTCTGAAGTCCTTTGTTTTGTACAGGTAGTTCAACACATTCTTTGCAGTTATCCAATGTTGCATTACTGGATTAGATAGATACCTACTCATCATTTTAACTACAAAAGATAATATCTGGTCGCATGCAGACTTGAACATGTATGATGTTCCCTACTATTGATGCATACAGAAAATTCTTCATTCGATTCTTTTCCAAATCGTTCTTAGAACACTGGAACTGGCCGAATTTATCACCCTTTACAATGGGCGACTATTCAGGAGCACATTTTTACATTCCATACCTTCCGAGTACTCTATCAATATAAGTCATCCGTGAGTGGTTAAATAGTCCATGTAATCTGTCATGGCGTATTTCGATGTCGATGACATATGAGGCATCACCAATGTCCTTCATTCTCAAACCTTTGAGATAGAAATTTCTTGGTATCGCTCAATCTCTTAATGTCACTACTAGTCAACAACATGTCATCAACATAGAAAACCAATACGACAAACTTACTCCCACTAATTTTAATGTAGAGACATTTATCTGCAGTGTTTTCTACAAAATCATAGGAGAAAATTACTTCATTAAACTTCAGGTACCATTGTCGTGATACTTGTTTTAACTCATAAATGAATTTTTTTAGCTTACAATTCATATGTTCTGTGTCATTGGCTATAAAACCTTTAGGTTCTAATATATATATGTTCTCATTTAGATCCCCATTGTGAAATGTAGTCTTTACATCCATCTGATGTAGCTCCAAATCCATATGAGATACAAGAGCCATTATGATCCTGAATAAGTCTTTCTTAGATACTGGTGAGAAAGTTTCCTTAAAATTAAGACTTTCATGCTGGTTAAAACCCATGACAACAAGTTTAGTTTTATATCTTTTAACATTATGCATAGATTCCCACTTAGTTTTAAATACCCATTTACAACTAATTGAGTTTATTCATATGGGTTACTTAATAAGAAAGATCTCATAATTTATTGTCTTTCATGGATTTGAACTCATCCGTCATGGCATCAGTCCAATGAGAAGGGTCAATACTCTATTTGACTTGTGTAAAGGATTCATGATCCTTTACCACTCCTATATCAAACTCATGCTTCTATAGATATATGATGTAATCGTCTCAATTCATAGGTCTCATCTCTCTTTCAAATCTTCTTAATAACTCATTCTCTTGATTGTGATTTTAATTTCTTCATCAGTGGGTTGTATAAGAAGTTAATTGTGGTTATCTGCAGTGACTACAGGCTCGACAGTAGTATTCATACCAACGAGGTCTGGAATGACTGCGACAGGAGTCACAATCCTTTCTTCCTCAAATAAAAAATCCCTAATGTTCATGCTCCCACTATTTTTATTATCCTCAATTAATGTAGCATTCATAGTCTCAATAATCCTGATGAAGTGGAAAGGATAGTAGAATCGATAACCTTTTGACTTTTCCAAGTATCCTATAAAGATACAATTTATGATTCTAGGATTAAGCTTTATTTCATGAGGGTTATAAACTTTGGCCTCATCAAGACATACCCAAACATGTAGATATTTCAGACTTGACTTTTCCCAATTTCAAAACTCAAAATGGGTTTTACTTATAGCCATGCAACAGACCTTATTAAGGATATGAATTGCAGTTTTGATTGTGTCACCTTAAAGAAATCCTGGCAATGTCGAATTGCTTATCATGATACGCTTCATATCCATAACAGTGCGATTGTGTCTTTCAACCACACTTTTCTGCTCTGTGGTCCCATGCATAGTGTATTGGTCGATAATGCTACAATCTTGTAGGTATTTAGTGAATAGTCCTGGATTGTGACTTGATTCATCATATCTGCTATAGTATTTACCACCACGGTCAGACCTGATGACCTTAATCTTCTTATTAAGTTAATTTTCAACTTCAGCCTTATAGATTTTAAAAGCATGCAAAACATCTAATTTTCTACTAATAAGATAAAGGTATCCAAAATGAGAGTAGTTATCTATAAAGGTGATAAAATATTTGTGCCCACTCCATGATGCTATAGGGAATGGCCTACAAATGTCCATGTGTATCGCCTTCAAGAGTCATACACTCATTGTTGCACCATTCTTTCTGGTTCTAGTCTATTTACCCTAAATACAATCAACACATGTTTTATAGTCGGAGAAGTTTAGAGAATGAAGAACCCTTCTCGCATTACTATATCCAATCTCTCATGAGAGATATGGCATACTGTCACGCCTCGACATTCAAGTACCCAAATCCCAAGGTCGTGATTTTTAATAAATTAATATTTATTATAATCCACATAATTCAATCAAATTTCATAATTATTTAGAGTCATCTAAAAGGAAAATACTGGTTAAATAATATAAGGTTTACTAAATTCAATTCTCTTGAGAGCTTTTTAGTTTTCTACATCGAAATTTAGAATTTAAACTAAACTTAAAGAACAAAAATTGACTGTCCATGTAGATGGGTTCCTTATTTATAGTGTCCATAGTACATGAAGGTCTATTAATTTAGTCACGATCTTAGCCATTAGGCGAGAAGTACGCGAGCAATGATGTTTTCACTTACTCTATGATCATGAGTAAGGTAGTTATTTCTATTGTGCGTTACTGGAGTGGATTTAGCTTCGTTGGTCGGCTGAGGATTATCCGAGCTGAGCTTACCTTAATCGGACTTCTCTAAGCTAATGAGGATGACTCGAACCGAGCTTATCCAAGCCAAACTTAATCGATTGGGTGAGGCCGGTACAAATCGGCTCGGTCAGGATGAGACAACAGGGACTTCAGTTCGGGCACAATTCTCTATCTGGCCTGCACGTTCTAGGTGGCTTCTTAATTTTGATGAGCTACTTGACCTTTGATGGGTGATTCCGAGCAGGAGCTCTGTATTACATATTGCTCGAAACTATTCTCAAGGGGTCAGATGCTGGCTATACAGTACTTTCTCCAGTCGTAATATTATCGAGCTGACCTAAGAGTGGTCGGACTACATTCTTCATAACAGAAGCGCCCTACTCCTTGAGTCTGCAGCGCGGACTTGAGGAGTAAATTAATGCATGAATAAGTAGTCCATTACGCTTCTCCTAACAGTTAGCACAGACAGCGGGGTTGACGAGGATTTGCGATTATGGCCTGGCGTTATTGAGGCTCCGTACTCTGCGACGGTAATTTTTCAATTGCAAGCTTGTGGTAAACGGACACATGACAGAGGTTGAGAACACGTAACATTGAGATGAGTAGGAAGTTGTCACGTGTAAAGTAGTGAATGGGGAGGCAACTCCTCACTCACTACATATCGGCCGAGCTAATCAGTTGCTACCACGTATGAGATGGTGCTTGATAAGACAACTCTTTATTTCTACTTATTAAAGCTTGTCATGATTATTTTTGACCGAGCATGGTATAAAAGTGAGCAGGGCCTTCGCTGGTATTGTTATTTGCTCTTGCCTTGCGGTTGATAATGCTAGAGCAGGTGATTTCTAGTGAGTTCCCTTCATTCTCCAACTTCGTTTTTAGTCTTCTTTTCCTTTCTTTCACACTTCTTTCCGTCGGAGTTCTGATGTCGAACGGCTTTGAGAACATGCGTGAGGTTTATACCTTTCAAAGTGATACCGACCCGGAGAGCACAAGCTCTAGTGTCAAGGCCTCATAAGGACCACTTATCGTTGTGCCCCTGTGGCCTACTAAGATGGTTATCCGACCTCAGGCTAAACAATCTAAGGGCTCAAAGGTGACTTCTCGACCCAAGGGTACGAAGAGAACTGCCTAGCCTAAGGGCGAGAGGGTAACCATCCAACCCCAGGCCGAACGACCTGTTAAGCTCATTCTCGGGGGGTCAGTCATGACTGAGGTTGAAATGGCTGAAGTTTGCTCTGAGTTCCAAATCTCAAACTCTGTTGCTATCCGAGTTCTAGCTATGATCGACGTTCCTAAGAATTTGGCTAAGAGAGATGTTGCTATTTTCATCTGTGCCCTCTAATGCGGGCTTCAACTTCCAACCCATCCATTTGTAAGGGCGATGACCGCACATCTGAAGCTAGCTCCAAGGCAGCTCATCCCCAATGCCTGAAGGTCATTATTTGGGGCCTACATCATCTAATATCAGCTCAAAAATAAAGAGCTGACACCAGGTAGGTTCATGTATTTGTACCAGGCCAAGCACAACCTTGTAGAGCTGAGCTGGTACTACTTCTCGATGAGGACGCATCGTGGTCCAAGCCTTATCGCTGACCTTCCATCTTCCAATAAGGATTGAAAGAATAAATGATTTTGGGAGTCGAGGGACTGGGAAGCGCCTGTCACTAAGCTTGCTGGTCTTCAAGTCAGAGTGCCCACAAAATTTTTCCTCCTAAGTTAGGTTTCCGAAGCATTCCATTTCTCTTTTTCTATTCTATTCCTTATTTTGTTGGGTACCGAGTTGACCTGTTTCTTTGTGCTACTCTATAGTTTATCCAAAGGGGCCACTTGAGCTCTCTCCCTACCTTCAAGCCCAGGTTGATAAGTCAAGGGTGCTTAAGGAAGAGTTTTACCTTTTGTATAAGCTCATCACTCTGGATCTCCTTAACTGATCTGGACTTTATAGATCCATTCCTTACCGCTCTTCTCTTGAAAAGTGCTTTTTTACCTTTTTGAACCTTAGTGTTGGTGCCTTGCTGATTCTAGTCGCACTTTGTAGGTATAGTCGAGCCTCGAAAGCTCAGGAAGAGGAATCATCCCTCTATTAGGGAGATGTAATAGAGGGATGCTTCAAATAAAGACCACTCCTTGGAAAAAGGCAAATCCTCCCGATGTTCGGGTGACGGATCCCCTTATGGAGCCTTAACCTGATGTTGTTACTAAGGGGCCTTTGGCAAATCGGTCATCCCCAGCTAGTCCGAAAAGGAGGGTGATCCCTGAGCTTGTCGCCTCCTCCCGATCAGGAGCTAGGGGGGTCACTGAAGCGGACATGGAGGTTTTGCCTCCCGTTGCTGAAGTGCTGGAGGAGAATGTGCGCACTTTGAAGCCTGCAGAGGTGGTCTATTTCGTGTCTAATGAGGTTAATCTGCCGGTCAAGAGTGTCGAGGTGCCAGCTGTCGAGCCTCACCACTCAGTTGCTAGTGGCATTGGTGGAGCTGCTGAGTCTGCCCCCCAGACCTTGGATGGAGTAGGGACATTCTCGTCGAGTTACCACATGTCATGTTTGCTTGATTGGGCGGTGAAGCATTCTCCAGAGGCCGAGATCACAAATCTCTTAACTTTTTTTCTGAAGTTTTTCCTGACTAACTTCGTGTCGGTCTGCTACAAGTTAAATTATTCCCTTACTTCATTCGGCCTCATCTTTCTGTCTACCGATTTACTTTCCTTGATATCTTGTTTAGGGGATCCCTATGTTGTTGTCGCTTCGAGAGAAAGTGGAGAAGCTGAATAGGGAGAGGTAGGCTGTCAAAGTCACTCTCCAAGAGAGGACGGACGAGATCGTGGCTCTGAATGCGGTCCTCGAGGGAAAAGTAAATGAGGTTGCGGATTCAAAAGAGATGTTACGGTCTACTGGCGAGGAGCGGGACACTCTGAAGACCGAGTTAGTGGAGGCTAGGGAGGAGGGCCTAGTGATGGCTGTGCTCAATGGGACAAAGTCTCACCTAAGCTCGTCGAAGGTTGAGTTGGGCAGGGTGAAGGTTCACCTTCCGTTTGCCACCGATAATGTTGCTAAGTTTTCGGCTGCGCTGAAGAATGCAAGGGCTGATTCTAAGGCCTTGGCTGATCGATGGGTCAAGTTTAAGGCATCTCTTCTGTCGATCTAGGCTGCAGCTGTTGAAGAGTACTAGGCTTCAACAGAGAGATCTGCCAAGGCCGATATTTTCTACAACTGTGGGTATGACGCTTGCATCGAGGATATAAAGCGTTTGTACCCTGACCTGGACTTGGCCGCCCTTGCTGGTGATGACGCCGTAGGAGGACCTCCCGAGCAGGCTCCTCCATCCGACCCATCCTCTCAGCAGGCGGATTAGAATTTTTCTCTCTTTCCTTCGTGACATACATACATTTTTATTAATGATAGAGAATTTTTAAGGCAATTTTATGTTTAATGTTTAGGAGGATATTTGTTTTATTGTTTCGTAGATATTCCGTGCCATGCGTTCGTTCCTAGCTGTAGAATGATTGTATAGTTTCGCTTTTTCTATTTGTCAACATAGTTAACGAGATGACCACTTCTTTCGAGTAGTCAAAGGATTGTTTTCCTTGCACTTGAGGGAAGGTCCTCGATAGAAAGCGTAATCATAATTAATGATCCGAGCACTTATTTAAGGGTTGGAAGCTTTTGTTCCGAGGAATTATTTTATTAAGGAAAGTAGGAATTTTATAAGTAGGTCCTAACCTTAGTTGCTTTTACTTACAATCTTTTCTATGCATAATAGATTTTCATATGTTCGGCATTCCACAGTTGTGTTAAAGGTCGACCCTTTAAATCTTTGAGTCAGTAGGAACTAGGCCTGTTCGTATTAACTACCTGGTAAGGCCCCTCCCAAGTCAGCCTTAAGGTCCCTGTCTCGAGCTTCACATTATTTTGGAATGTCCTACGGAGGACGAGATCCCCTGGTCAGAATCGCCTGACCTCGACTCTTAAGTTGTATAATCGGGCAATTTGTTGTTATCAAGCTGCAATTCTGAGTTTGGCGAACTCTTTCATTTCCTCAAGGAGATCTAGGCGCACGACCATCTGCTCGACATTTTGATCCTCCACGTACATATGTACACGTGTCGTGGGGAGCCCCACCTCTACTGGGATGACTGGTTTGGCTCTGTAGGAGAGGAAAAATGGGGTCTCTCTGGTAGAGGATTGGGCTGTGGTCCTATACATCCATAATACGAACGGGAGCTCCTCAGCCCAGGCGCCCTTTGCTCACTCGATCTTGGTCTTGAGATGATTCTTTATTTTTTTTATTGATTGCTTCAACTTGCCCATTCGATTAAGGGTGCTGAGGTGATGAGTAGACATTTCGAATACCGAGCCTTTGGCACATGCTTCGAAACATATCATTGTCAAACTGTCTCTCGTTGTCCGACAAGGTGCTATGCTAAATACCAAATCAATAAACAATGCTTTTCCACACGAAGTCAGTCACCTTCTGCTCAGTGATCCAAGTCATAGGTTCAGCTTCCGCCCACTTCGTATAGTCAACCGATACAATCCCATATCGAGTTTGTCCTTTGCCTTGGGGTAATGGTCCAATGATGTTAATTCCCCACTAAGAAAATGACCATGGTCCACTCAGGAGGGTCAGCTCTTCCCTGGGCTGCCTAGGGACGACCATGAATCTTTGAAACTTATCACACTTCTGAGCCAAACACTTGGCATCCTCCCAGAGCATCAGCCAAAAGTATCCTTGCCGAATGATCTTATAAGCCAAAGCTCAGCCATCAAAATGGTTACCATAAATCCCTTCGTGGATCTCTCGCAAGACATAATCCGCCTCTTCTGGTTGGAGACATCCTAAATAAGGCAAAGAAAATCCCTTTTATATATAATGCCATCAATGATCATGTACCGAGCTGATCTAAGTCTTAGTCATCGTGCTTCCAGCTTATCCTCAGGGAGTTTTCCTTCCTGAATGTATTCCATAATCGAGTTCATCCAACTTGGGGTCATGTGTATGGGCTGAATGACTTCATGGTTGATTTGATCGATACTCAGCCTAGTGAGAAATTCTATCAGGAAGATCCTTAGAATGTCTCCGTCAGTTGTGAAGTCTAGCTTCACGAGGGGGTCTACCCCTGAGTTGTCTGCCCTTGGGATTTGGCTAACACTATACTTCTGGAATTTACCGATCAGCTTTCGAGCTTCATTCAAGTATGAAATCATTCGAGCTTCCTTCACCTGGTATTTCGTTGATATTTGGTTGACGATAAGTTGGGAGTCACATCGGACCTTCAGTGCTTGGACTCCCATAATAGCTGTCAATCTGAGCCCTGCTAATAACGCTTCTTACTTAGCTACATTGTTCGCAGCGCAGAAGCCAAGCCTTATAGTATACTGGATGGTTATTAAGTCAAGGGCTAGGAGGACAATTCTACCTTTGCCGCAGTTAGAATTGGATGACCCATCCACATACAGTGTCTAATTGCCTGGATCTACCACTTCTGCTTTAGAGTCCTCAACCGACTAGATAGATTGGACGATCCTGACATCTTGATCGGATCTCTCAATGGGGCCGGAAGGTTCTTCTGAACTAGCCTTGTCGGCCTCATTCCCTTGCGTAGAAAGGTCCACGATGAAGTCGGCCATTGTTTAACCTTTTATAGCGCTCATGGGCTGATATTTGATATCGAATTTGCTGAACTTGAATGCCCATTTGGTCAACCGTCATGATATCTCAAGCTTTTTAAGTACTTGGTGAAGAGGCTGGTCGGTGAGGACCACTATAGTGTGGGCTTAGAAATATGGACGAAATCTTCAGGAAGAAATTATCATAGCTA
This sequence comes from Magnolia kwangsiensis, assembly GCA_037074715.1. Lineage (NCBI taxonomy): Eukaryota > Viridiplantae > Streptophyta > Magnoliopsida > Magnoliales > Magnoliaceae > Magnolia > Magnolia kwangsiensis. The sequence goes on along the minus strand of CM073574.1, from coordinate 49,733,522 downwards.
GTACGAGCTTCTCCAGGCTCAGATATTGAGTTTTAGTTGCAACTAGGGCTTTGCTGACATAGTAAATCAGGCGTTGCTTCTCCTCGAATCCTCGAACAAGGGTCAAGCTTACTGTTGAAACGAATATCGCTAAGTAGAGCAGTGGGGGTTCTCCTTCCTCTAGCTTCGACAACAGCGGGGGCGTCCCAAGTACTATTTTAATTGTTGGAATGCTCGTTCGCAGTTCGGAGTTCACTCTGCCTTCTTATTACCCTTTATTTGTTGGAAAGAGATGAGGCACTTATCAGTTACTCTAGAGACAAAGCGGTTGAGAGGGGTTATTCTTCTGGTGAGGCATTGAATCTCTTTTACAGTCCGAGGAGATCCCACGTCCAATAGGGCCTTGATCTTGTCGGGATTCGCTTCGATCCCTCTCTTACTGACCTAAAATCTGAGAAATTTACAAGAGCTAACGTCGAACACACACTTGATCGAATTCAACTTCATCTAATATTTCCCAGGATGGAAAAGGTCTCATTAAGGTTGGTCAGTTGATCGGCCGCTTTAACACTTTTCACTAGCATGTCGTCGACATAAACCTCCATGGACCATCTGATCTGTTGAACAAACATTTTGTTTACTAACCACTGATAAGTTGCTCCTGCATTTTTCAGTCCGAAGGGCATGACCTTATAGTTATAGAGGCCTTTATCCGTGACAAAGGTCATCTTTTGCTTGTCTGAGGAGTGCATTGCTATTTGATTATATCCTGAATATGCATCCATGAATGTCAGGAGTTCGTGCCCTGCCGTGGTATCGACTAGTTGGTCGATTCTGGGGAGGAGAAAACTGTCCTTGGGGCAAGCTTTATTTAGATCAATATAGTTGACGCAGACTCACCATTTCCCGTTGGACTTCTTCGCCAATACGACGTTGGCGATCTAATCGGGATAATACACTTCCTCGATGAACCCTGCGTCTAGGAGTTTGCTGACCTCTTCGACGATCGCAGCGTACCACTCTGGTTTGAACATTCTTTTTTTTTTTGCTTAACTGGCTTGCAATTTGGGTCCACGTTCAATCTTTGGACCATTACTTCGGGGTCGATGCCGAACATGTCTTGATGAGCCAAGTGAACACGTCCCAATTATGTTAGAGGAAGCTTATCATTCGAGCACAGTGGTCGAGGGTCAATGACGACCCAACCTTGACTATTTTAGTAAAGTTGGCTTCATCAAGAGGAATGGTTGGGAGATCTTCTCTCCGAGGAGTCTTCCCTAGGATCGAGCAAGTTGATCATGAGGGCTTGCTTCGACATTCCTTTCCTTAATTTGTCGAATAACAGCGCCGAGCCTCATATTGATCTCCTCGGAGGTAGCCGACCTTGTTTCTAGTGGGGAACTTCATCATAAGGTGGTATGTGGATACCATAGCTCTCATGGAGTTGAGGGAGGGTTGCCCAAGGATGACGTTATAGGTTGATGGGCAGTTCACTACCAAGAAATCAAACATTAGGGTGACCTAATTCTGTCCTTCTCTTATTGTGACGGGGAGGAGAATGACACCCTCAAAAATGACATTGTCTCCTACAAAGACGTGTAGTGGGGTCTGGACGGGTCGGAGGAGCAATTTTTTTATCCCTATCTTATCATACGCCTTAGAGTAAAGTATGTTAGTTGAGCTGCTCGTATCCACGAGGATTCGATACACTTTTCGGTTGGCTATGGTCATAGCCACTACCAGAGTGTCTTCGTGCGGGTGTTGGATGCCACGAGCATCCTCCTCTAAGAATGTTAATGTGTAGGAATGCATTCGTTGTTCCTTGTGCTTCCTATCGACAAGGTGAACATGGTGGTCTGGATTAGTGTTCCAAGCATGAGACTTTCGGGCACGATTTGAATCTCTGCCCCCTGTGGGTCCACCGCAGATGGTACAAATCTTAATGACGACGTCAATAGTTCTGCTCGAATGCTCATCCTTTCGAGCTTGTTGTTCTTCTTTGACATACCCACACAAATATCCACTACAAATGAGGGTTTTAATCTCCTCCTTGAGGTCGACACATTCGTTGGTATTGTGGTCGTGGTCATGGTGAAAACGGTAATATTTTCGCTTATCCCAATGATCCACACTAGCCTTCATACAGCTCGGCCACCTAAGGAGCTGTTTGTCTTGAATTTTCAGGAGGACTTACTCTGGAGAGGTGTTGAGGGGAGTGTACGATATGAATTGACTCTCGGGATGTCTTCTTGGTCGCTAACCGCGTGAAGTATCTTTGTCTGACCTTTTCTTGTTAGAGGTCATTCAGGATGGGGACCTCCTCTTTTACATTTCTTATCATTCGCAGAGTTCTCGGTGCTCTAAGTAGTTTTTCAAGAACTAAAGAGATCCTTAGCGTTCGAGTACTTTTGAGCTTGGTTCATGAGTTCTCACAGAGTGGTCAGAGGGTTCTTCTCGATCGATAAGAGGAACCTTCCTTCCCAGATACGAAATATCATTGCAGTCCATGCAATCTTGTCGGAATAGTCGTTGACTTGTACCACCTCCCTGTTGAATATACAATGTAATCCTTCAGCGTTTCTCCCTCTCTCTGGTTGATAGTGAGCAGATGAGTGGACGGCTTTTGCCATTCTTTCCCGACGATGAATTGTGTCAGGAACACTTTACTAAGTCAGTGAATGAGCTGATTAACCTCGACTTTAACTGCCTATACTAGCTTCGGGCAGTCCCCGTGAGGGTTAGGGAGAAAGTGCAACACATGATCGACCCAGATGCTAATTGGAGTTCCATGTAAGATCGATAAGATTTAATATGCTCGATCGGATCCCCGAAACCCGAATATGGGGAGATGGGCGGCATCCAGAATCTCAGGGGCGTAACTGAGTTCATGATCTCGCTGGTGAATGGGGCCTCCATCTCTTCCATCATCGCGTCTGTCATGGTTGGAGCCTGTGCCTGGTAAGCTCAGCGCGTGGTGCCAATCTGGCCTCGCAACTCATTGAGTTGATCTTCCTAAGGGTCCTTGTTTTCAGCGACAGTTTCGAGGGCTAGATCTGCTTCGGGCATTTTCCCGCACCTACGTTTCTCCAAATCGTGGGGTAAGTCAAAAGGGGCTAATACCAACACCCCTGAAATGTAGGAAGGTGCCCGAGTAGACATGGCTCGAGATGCTACCCTCTAGGAGCCACCGGGTGTAAAATCTTCAATAGTTGTCGGGGTTACCGCCTCTTTGTTAGGAAGGGGGAGCTACCTTTCTAGTAATCGCCTCATTTGGCCGAGCTCGCTGGCCAATGTCTCAACTTGGTTCCGCAACGAAAGGTATCGTCCTCTTCGGTTCTGAGACCGCTACGTTGGTCCTATAAGGGTTAATTCAGCCTGAAGCTGAGAAGACGAGTTATGCTGTCCAGCCAGCTCAGGACTACTGGCTGTGGTTGGAGGGAGGTTTTCCTTTCTTCCTTTCGCCATTGCTTTCTTTAGTGAAGCAGGAACAACTTTCTCGTTGTTTCTACATATGGCGCCAAAATGTTGATGCAAAATTTTGGTTCACCCTCGCCGAGCTCCGAGCACTTACATAGGAGAATAATAAAGGAGACCCTGACTAGAGCAGAGGACTCTTCAATGCCAAAATCAAGCATGAAATCTGGGTCTAATAGTGTGGAGGGGTTAAGGGTGAGAAATTTTGCATACATATCCATGTAGATAGGTTCCTTATTTATAGTGTCCATGGAACGTGAAGGTCCATTAATTTAGATACGATCTCATCCATTAGGCGAGAAGTGCACAAGTGATGATGTTGTTGGTTACTCTATGATTGTACGTAAGGTTGTTATTTCCATCGTGCATTGCTGGAGTAAACTTGGCTTCATTGGTCGGCTGAGGATCATCCAAGCCGAACTTGCCTTAACTGGACTTCGTTAGGCTGCAGAGGATGACTCGAGCCGAGCTTATCCAAGCGAAGCTTTGTCGATTGGCTGAGGACTGCACAAATTGGTTTGGTTAGGATAAGACTAGCAGGGACTTCAATTCAGGCGCAGTTCTCTATCTGGCCTACTCGTTCTAGGCGGCTTCTTAATTCTGATGAGTCACTTGACCTTTGATGGGTGATTCTGAGTTGGAGCTCAGTATCACGTATTACTCGGAACCGTTCACGAGAGGTCGGATGCTGGTCGGACTACATTCTCCATAACACAACTTATGGGCTGATTTTTTATGTGGTCATCTTCATGTTGGGGCCCACGTTATGCACGGTTGCCTGACAACGCACATATGCCAAGCGCAAAAGTGCGAAGTGGGGCGAGCAAACCTGACTCTATAAATAGGTCTTCCATTGGGCAAATGAAAAAATTGAAAGCAAAAGGAGAGAATAGAAGAAGAAATGGAGAAGAAAGAGGGAGGTTATAGTGCTCATGTCATAGTCTTTCCATACCCGAGCCAAGGTCATATAAACCCAATGCTCCAATTTGCAAAACGGTTAGCTTCCAAAGGTCTCAAAATCACAGTAGCCACCACACACTACACTGTGAAATCCATCCATGCCTCAGGCGTGTCTGTCGAGCCAATATCCGATGGCTACGATCAATCCGGCTTTTGGCAAGCCCCCAGCGCCGATGCCTACGTTGCGGAATTCAAAGCCACTGGCTCCAGAACACTAACCGAGCTCATACAGAAGTTGGACCGGTTGGGCTCGCCGGTCGATTGTGTAGTGTATGACTCGTTGCTAGGATGGGTACAAAATGTAACTAGGCAGCTAGGCGTACGTGGAGGCATTTTTTTCACCAATTCGTCATTTGTGTGCTCGATCTTCTGTCGACTGCACCATGGGCTATTGAGTTTGCCAGTGAGCCCCGATGCGATGCCGCTGACACTGCCGGGCTTGGCTCCGCTCGGCTCTTCCGAGTTGCCGACCTTCCTAACGGGGGTGGTCTATTCGGCTTACTGGACCATGGTCATGAACCAGTTCGCTGGCTTGGATAAGGTTGATTGGGTCTTTGGGAACACGTTCGAACGGTTGGATGGGCAGGTTAGTGTGGCACTTCACTCTTCTTTAAATGTTCTGCTTCCTAAATTTTGGCAATTTCACTTTTCAATGCGGGAAATGTTTGGGGTGATCTGAGCCATTGATATGGTGGGTCATCACTAACTTGGGAATAGCCCCAGAATTTGTTGATTGGACTATCCTATACGTTTGATTTTGTGCATCGAATATAATCCATTGCTCTCTCTGTTTTCTTTTGGCTTCCCATTTCTTAAACTATGCACTTGCATGCCATATTGATAAAGTAGCCAAAGATAGTTGGTTCTTGCATGAATTTTTGGTTGCCCCATCAGATCAACCGTTCGGATCACTTTAGAGAATCGTCATGTAGAGGACCGCTGCTCAGTGCAGGTACAACCAACATGTCAGGATTATTGAACATCCAAGCCACCATATAAACATCAGGTGGGTCCTACCTTGAAGATAATTTTCCATAAAGATCAGGTGTATCCACTAATCATGTGGGGGCACAATTTAGAAACAAATGGATGGCCTAGTTTGATCAACAAAAAATGTGTGGCCTACCTGATCAGTCGACCATCCTGATTTGTGGTTCAATGATATTCAAGGTAGAGCAAACATTTTCAACGGCTCAGATTTTGTTTATATATGATACGCATGTGCAAGATAGATGGCATCTTCGGGATCTCAGTATTCCATCATGTACTGATAATTTGCCATAAAAATCGGCCAGTTCACACCTCATGTGGGTAACCACGTGGGAAACAAACGAATGGTTGGAAACCATCAATGTAAAAGCATAATCCCCGCATCGTTGTGTAGGATTGATTTAACTCTTTATCTTTTTCAACTAACTCCTACTTTTCACATGTGGAAATAAACGAATGGTTGGAAACCATCGATGTAAATGCTTAATCCCTGTATCGTCGTGTAGGATTGATTTAACTCTTATTTTTTTCAACTAGCTCTTACTTTTTTCAATATTAAAATCGAGGATGCTGTTGAATATATAGGGGCCATTGTGATGTATGTGAATTATCTATATCATCCGTTGATGTTTAAATCTTGTCAGCCCTTCTTTCACGTCTCCCTCATTTCAGCGTACCACATCTGGAACCTGCACGAAGAGAACAGGTAAAGGTGACCTTGGCTAAGCCGGGAGACTCTCCGATGCCTAAGTCAGGCCAAGGGAATCGGGGTCTAAGTAGAAAGTAGAGAAGAAAGCCTTTGCTATCGCGTACCTGTAAACGTGGTGTCGTGTGTTATTTATATTTGCCTATAGTATGGCATGGTCCGACAATCTCGACACGATCAAGGGGATTCCCAGATCGTGGAGATATTTCTCATAATCTGATGATCGTGTAATGCATAATGCGTATCTGCAGACGAGGTTAACGGCCACGTTTGGTTATGACAGTTTTTATGTTCGTCAAATAGAATATACGCCTCCGAGTATCTGCTCGGCTCGACTCGTCCAACCGCCGTTTGCCTTTGCGATTATTCAGTTGAACAAGGGCGGTTCTCAGATCCGAGCGACCTTCGAATCCGATCCGATCTTACGAGTCCGAGCGGCTTTCCTCGCCTCGGACTATACATGTGCTCAGATCTTCCCGTGACACTCTTCATGGGATGTTCGTATTGGGTCGGATGGGTCTTGCCTTGGACGTCATGGCAGTGGGTCGGTTCAGACTGGCGTTTTGTCGTTAAATCTCATATGGGCTCAGATCTCCCCGTAACATCGTCCATCAGTTATGCCAATTGAATTTAGGCATGAGCCCAAAAAATAAGACAAATTCAAAGTTCAAATGGACCACACCACAGTAAAAGAAGGAATTGAACACCCACCATTAAAAACTTCTCCGGGCCACTGTTTACTTTAGTGGTGGGCTGCTTGCATCAAAATATTATGAAAAAATGGATAAACGACTTTTATATATATATATATATATATATATATATATATATATATATATATATATATATATATATATATATATTGGGGCCAACATATTAAGCCAGTCCTTTTGGACTGTATTTTAAAACAGAAATACTTGTTCTTTTCGAACATGTGAAATTGTAATAACGGGTTATTTACAGTGAATTTGGAAAATCAAATGGGTACTTGACGAGCAATTCATAATGGCCGGTTTGTCTTAGGCTTTTAGAAAAAAAAAAAAAAAAAACTACTTCTTAGGCTGAATACACCACCGACCTAATTGGCGAGTTGATGTCACCCAGTTCCTTGGATCCCATTAAGAGGTATGTATTATATCCAAACGGTCCGTCTATTTGGCGAGCTCTTAGTAAGGCTTGAGCTGGAAAAAAAAAATGTAGATCCAAAGATCAAAATGTAGTAGGGAATTGAGCATCTACCGTTGAAACCCTTTTGGGGTCACATGTGTTTTGTATGAGTATGATATTTGTTTCTTTAGTCTTTCGGTATATTTTTGACATATGAATAGATTAGATGGAAAATAAACGTTAGGGTACGTCCAAGCAATATTTTAACAGTCAGAATCATTGTCCTACTGCCATCTATCATGCGGTCGTTTTTGAGCTCATGCTCTATAAGGAATACGCCAAATAGATTAACGGTGTAGATATAATAAATACATCATTTTGGAGCTGTGTAACTTTGATTTCCCTTGAACCGTTCAATCTCGGTATCGATCCCTCAGTGGGGGTGGCTAACAGTGAAGTATGAACGGACAGTACGGGAGTACAAACCAGCTAATTAAAATAAATAAAATAAAATAAAATAAAATAAAGCTCGAGCAGCTCGCGTCAGCACTCGTCTTTGCACAGCACGTATCCACATCAGGCAGGTCAGTGGTGTGTGGTACACCAGCCAATCCACGTGGCTGGTTTTGAATGCGTGCCTACGTGTGGATGTATATGTCTCTGCCTGCACGTAGAATTAGCAAATCTCTACATGAGGTCCCGAAGGCCAGCGATGGATGGGCCATGGCCCAGACAGATATCATGATGGCCAGACGGTCCTAACCCTTTGACGAAAAAATGGACGGTCATCTTAACCAACGTAGTACACATTCACAAAACAAAACTTTCCCATCGGACGGCTTGGATCATCCGATCAGTGACTGTTAGGCCACGGTGAATCCTTATCGAGTATGTTCAGTAGTAAATGATATCGCTTCTGCCTCGGTAACTGTCACTCCACGTTGTCTGCGACTCTAATTCCATACGCCTGCTGGCCTACGCATACACATTCAGCACACGTGTTAAATTATGATAATTGTTGATGTAACAATGTAGTCTATCAATTTAGAACTTTGAGTACCTGTGTATGAAGAAGGCAAATGAAACCTTGGCTATAACAGGGAACTTCTGATACTAAAGTTAGGCTAAAAATCTTAGTCAAATAATATTGAGGAGTTTTGGATGAAAAATTATGCTACCTTTTCGCTTAGATGAATCTTCTATTCATAGTATAGCAGGCAAGATTTGATTCTTGGTCTTAGGCATAATTTTAGCATAATTTTCTCAACCGTCATGTGAGATTTATGCAAGTGATAAAAGTTGACGCAACTGACTCTAGAATCATGTAGCGGATGGTTGAGGCTGACTTATGCTGGATCCTTCGATCGATCAGAATGAGGCCAAGTTGAGTTGGACCCTTGATTGATCGAGTGGATAAGCTTAGTAGGAGCTCAAACAAATAAGATTAGTCAAGCTTGATCAGATAAGCTTGGCCGATGCTCGAACAGATAAGCATGGTTGATGCTCAAACATATAAGCTTGGCTGAAATTCAAACAAATAAGCTTGGTTGGAATGTCTACCCTTCACTAAAATAATTTATTGATTGTTGTTCAAGAGCTCTTCGGCTTAGAAATACATGCTCATGAGTCTGAGGTAACCCCATGTGTGCCCAAGCCATTCTTACTGACAACAATACTGGTTGAGATTGAGCTTTTTACCAAGTCGGCTAAACTCAATGAATAATCTTGCTTAAAAATTAGGCCATTGAAAACCTTAGGTGGCCATGGAATACCAAAAAAAGTGGTTGGATTGAAAACGATTTTTTAACTCTCAGTGCATCGTATAAAATGTGGACCATCTGGAACAGTAAATCTGTATGATTATTTAACTTGAAGATTTAAACATTAGCAGGAAGACTATTGGATTGCCTAGGAATTGAAGGTCAGGAAGAAGAGGCCTAGAATGAGCCATGATAACAATGTCCATTTCCGAGGGTAGATTATTTAGGGTGGATTATTTGGGCTTGCTTGATGCTCCATAAATAATAATAATAATTTAATTTGATATTTATATCACTCTTCTCAGCGTTTGATTTGACAAAATGTACTTTCAATGTAAAAATTGAGAATGCTATAAAATATTTATGGGTCCAACCGTGATGCATATTGTTTATCCATACCGTTCAACCATTATGCCAGCTGAATTCATAGTATGAACCAAAAAAATAGACACATCCAAAGTTTAAGTGGACCACGCCATGGGAAAAAAGAAATCAAATACTTATTGTTAAAAATCTCTTGGGGCCACTGTTTCTTTTGGCGTTGGCTACTTGAGTGTTAGATTTTCCTCATTTTACAATTCATGCCTCAAAATATTATGATAAAATGGATGAACGGAATGGATATATGATATACATTATCTTATGGTCTACAAATTTAAACGAACTCTTTTAAAATGGTTTCCAAGAAAAATATTTCGTACGATTTTCAAATGAGTTGAAATGGTAATTATTACCCATATGCGCGTGAGGTATTTACACAAGCATTGATAAGAGTGATAGATTATGTGTCGTGAAGAGTGATGCACTTCAAGACATGCAAATAATATTAATTTCATCTAATATACATTACCTTAGGGCCTATTTGGCCACTTGTATTGGAAAGGATCACGTTGGATGAGATTCAAAAAAACGTAATTATTACCCATGGCAGGGGTTGTTACCTCTTATCATGGGATAAGCTTAATTCCTTGTTTTGTTTGTATTACGGTGCTCTATTGAAAGGATATACTCACCATCATTTGAAACTGTTAAGAATAACATACATCCGTTATATCTAAATCGTTTATTTACTTTGTAACTTCATTTTATGGCATAGGCTTAAAAATGAGGTAGATCCAAAACTTATGTGGCCCTATAGAAGTTTTCAATGGTAAATATTCAATCCTGTTGCTTTCTATGGTGGGGTTCACTTGAGCTTTAGATCTACCTTATTTTTTGGCCAAAGCTCTAAAATGATCTCAAAAAATAGGTGGACGGTGTGGATATAGCCCACACATCATGGTGGGGCCTACACAACTTGCTAACATTGAGTAAAATTGACACGGGCCGATGCGATTCCATGTAACCGACTTCCAAGCTTTTCCACTCTTCCCAAACATGGAGTGGAGTTGGCACAGGACCAGATGCAACTCCTTCCCACCTAAGCCCATCGAATCCAGCCGGCCAAACAGGCCCTTAGGTGCTACCGCAAGTCAGCGTTAGCAGCTTGGACCACCGACAGGGAAAAGATGGTGTTTGAAACTTATCCACCTGATCATTTGTTTGGATGAGGCAGTCATGCGTTTGAAGCTTATCCAAATCTGCATGAAGTAACCTCGGTCTTTGAAGCTTATCCAAAACTCAGACACGTCAGGAAATGGACGCGGATTGCGTCCTACCCCTTCCCGGACGGTAATCCGTCCGGGCAGGGCTATGTGGGCCTCACTGTGATGTAAGTATTTTATCCACTCTGTTAATCGTTTTTATCAAATAATTTTAATATAGAAGCCAGAAAATGAGTCAGGTCCACAACTCCAGTTGACCACATTAAAGGAAGCTGGAGTGATAATGACACCCACCGTTGAAACCCTTCTAAGGGCCACCGTGATGTTTTTTTAACCATCCAATCGATTAATAAGGTCATGTGACGTAGATGAACTGAAAAAACAAATGTAAACGTGATCCAAAACTTCTCCGGCTCGTAAGAAATTTTTAATGGTAGAAGTTAAATCCCTACTTTGTGATCCATTTAACCCCTTTGCCTGCCTCATATTTTGGCTCATAATTTAAAATGATATGAGAAAAACGATTAACGGCTTGGATAAAACACTTACATTACGGTGGGAGACGCAATCCGCATCCTCAGGAAATGTGAGGCTTTTGAAGTATAGGCCAAATCAATTTAGTTTCGTATAGGCAAAATTTTTTATTTTACTTTGTTGCTTTGAAAAACAAGCCTCCTATTAGGAACTTGGGTAATAAGCCAAAAGCCTAGGAAAAGTGGGATGTGCCAAGCTATGACGTAGAATGGGTCCATCCTTTCTGATCGGAGATGCAGAAATGATTTGTACTACCAGGTCCTTAAATCAGGCGTATTTTGCGAATCTTGATGAGTTTTTTGTTATATTATATATGGTTTTGAAGTAGAAGAACCTACTTGAGCCAACCAACCCCACTTGACAAACCTTAGAGAGTTTTTCATTATATTATATATGGTTTTGGAGTAGAAGAGCCTACTTCAGCCAACCAACCCTACTATGCCAAGTTGCCCACATTGAATTTGTGAGATTTCATTAGATCAATGGCCAAAAGCCTCTTTTAATTTCATTGTTGTTATAAATAATAAGTTCTAATTCAAGTATAACTTTTGATCATTTGAGTTGTAGAAGATTATGATGAAGTCTAGTAGGAATATAGGTTGCAAGTTTAAAAATTTATAGTAAGTCACGTTTTAAGGGACTTTCAGTTGAAGTTTAAGTCTAAAACTTCATCATAAGTTCTTTATTTAAAGAATTATAATTTCTTTTTTAATCATTAATCTAGTTATTTCGAATTTATTAAAAATTATTTCTACTTTATTCCTCATGGATTCAAGGAAGCTCTCCAAGGAGTCGGTCGACCTCATCACATCCCTCCCTGCATCAAGCTAGGCTCTTTAAACAATTTGAATAATAACATTCCATCATACACGGTAGTTGACATCTAGATGTCGGCACTTTGCCATCTTTTCCCAATAGCCATTTCCAAGGCATGGTAGTTGCATTCTAATTGTCTAGATTGCCCTTTTATAGCTGTTTTTACTTTGGTTCGAATTACTCTTTTCACAAGTTAGTCCCTTCCATGACTTGAACCTAGGATGTGGCGTTAGCTCTAACACTAATTTAAACGTGTCAAGCTGAACTTTTTATACTACTAAAATTATAACACAACCCTCATTCAATTTCCCCATCATGGATTTGCCGCTGGGTTTTAGTTAGTGCTAGCATTTGGGGTGAGTGATTTGGTAGAGTTGGTCAGCACCAGCCTCTTTGTTAAGGGCCGTTCATCTGTTTATTTTACTCTCTCTCTCTCTCTCTCTCTCTCTGTTTTTCCTATGCTCTTGTATAAGTTTATGTGGACCTCGTATGATACTTGAGGCTGTGCTTTTGTACAAGCTTATACGTGGAGTTCATATGATAGGTGAGGCCCTTTTTTTTCTTTTTTCTTTTTTCTTTTTGGAGCTAGCCCAACCAAATGTTATAGTTTACTCTTGCATATAGCCCTTTGATGAGGCTCTTTAAATAATGGATAATTTTCTTCAAATCTTCTGGTGATCATTTTCAATTCAAGATGGCCCACTGGTTAGGTCCCATCTTTTCTGATTCCAAAATTTGCACATCCCTTTTTCTCTTTTTTGGCGTCTTTTATCATTAGATTGGTCTCATTGCTAAAACTTCAATTACAGGCAGCAAAAGCAATTTCGGACTTGTGGCCAGTGAAGATGATTGGGCCCATGGTACCATCATCCTACTTGGACGGTCGGATCAAAGGTGATACAAGCTATGGGGCCAGTCTTTGGAAGCCAGAAAGCGACAAGTGCATCCAATGGCTCGACACTAAACCAAATGGGTCGGCTGTCTATGTGTCGTTTGGTAGCATGGCAGAAGTGTCACCGAAACAGATGGATGAAATGGCGTGGGGACTGAAGGGAAGCAACATCCCATTCATATGGGTCGTCAAGGAGTCTGAGCAGTGCAAGTTGCCTGACTGGTTTGAGCCGTCGATCGAAGATCAAGGGTTACTCATATCATGGTGTGATCAGCTACAGGTGATGGCCCATGAGGCTGTGGGCTGCTTTGTAACACATTGTGGGTGGAACTCTACACTAGAGGCGTTGTGCCTGGGCGTGCCATTAGTCGGTGTGCCTCAGTGGGCTGATCAGCCCACAAATGCAAAGCTAGTGGAGGATGTGTGTGGGGTGGGATTAAGGGCTAAGATGGATGGAGAAGGAATTGTGAGAAGGGAAGAGATTGAGTTTTGTATAAGGGAAGTGATACATGGAGAGAGAGGGAAAGAGATTAAGAAGAATAGTAGGAAATGGAGAGAGTTGGCTAAGGAAGCAGTTGATGAAGGTGGGAGCTCAGATAAGAACATTGATGAATTTGTGTCCATGTTGTGTGGTGGGAATGGGAGTACTCTAATCAATGGGTCCATCTAGTTCGACGGGAGTGCCACGTGCCCATTTGGCACACATGGGTATGATTGGCACTGTTTATTAGGTGGGCCCCATGTATCAGGTCAGTCCACTCTTCAGGAGCCACGTGGAAATAATAATAAAAAGGATTACCAATGTCCTTGATCGTATGTAATTGTGCCTCCTACTTTGACGCAGTAGACCACCCTAATTTTCAAATACAGAAGATATGCTATGGGGAACACATGCTGAATGTCCGTGATCTATAGGCACCTATGGATGGGTGTGTTCAAGTTGAATTACTCGTAGGTTAATTCATGTTGTGCGGTTTTCCTTTGCGCTGTGTTATTGATACAAAAGAATAAGGAATTTTGATTTGTGGATGCATGTAATCTAATTGAAGTGTGTATGATTTTAGTATGTGTTGGAAGCTTCAAAGGTATTCTATAGTTGTATGATTCTCTGTTTGAGAGAGAAGGGAGAGTAATTCCCTTTCTTCCCTTCTCTCACCCCTCTTCTCATCAATCCTATTCCTCAATCCTCCCAATGTAATCTGGTATTGGTGGGATCATCCTAACCATCCGATTAATTGCTTACAAAATGGACAATCCATACTTATTGTAGGAGAATAGAACTAATCATTATTTTAGATTGTCTACCATGTGATCCCATTTTTTTATTGCATGTGTTCCTATAAAAAATTCACATTGATCGGATCATCCAGACCATCCGATGAATTGCTAGGAAAGTGGATGATCGTAGTATTTGTGGGAAAGTGGGTCTGATAGTCAATTTGGATTATTCATCAAGTGCACCCTTATTCTAATTGCATGCTTTCCTTAAGAATCATTTTGATCTAACATGCTAGCAATCTGATCAATTGCTAGAAAAAATAACGGTTCATATTTTATGTAAGAAAATGGGTCAAGAGTCAATTTGGATAGGCTATCTCTATGCCATACATCTGATTGCATGTGTTTAATTACTTTCATCATATCACCTAACAATCCAATCAGTTAATAAAATAATGGACAGTCCATATTATTCGTTAATCTAGACTGTCTATCATGTGAGACCTGCTTTTATTTGCACGTGTTTTGGAAGATTTGCGTTGATCCAACTATCGTAACCATTCAATCAATTGCTAAAAAATCAATATCCCATAGTTTGTAGGAAAATGAGTCTAATCAGTAACTAGGACCATCTATAATGTGAGCCTCACCTTTGGCTGCATGTGTTCTTCAAGAGAATCACTTTGATGGGATCATCCTAACCATTGAATTAATCGTTAAGAAAATGGATGATCCATGTTGCATATAGAAAAATGACTCTAGTCATCAATCCAGACCGTCCGTCATGTGAGGCTCCATTTTGGTTGCAGTTTTTAATCATGTGTCACTTTGATAAGATATCCTTACACATTTGATGATTGCTAGGAAAAATGGGTGATACATATTGATTATGGTAAAACTCAAATAAAACTAATTATCAATCTTTACCACCCGTCATGTGGGGCACACTGTATGTGCTTCTAAACCATCAAGAGTCACTTTGGTTGCATAATACTAACATCGAATAAAACAAATTGTTAATAATGACTACAACAAATGGAGCTTTTCTTACCTGACTGGAGAAAATAATTGCATAAAATAAAACATTTTTAATTTAATTAGAACATAAAAGCATTATGATATATATATATATATATATATATATATATATATATAGAGAGAGAGAGAGAGAGAGAGAGAGAGAGAGAGAGAGAGAGAGAGAGAGAGAGAGTCATGCTCCCCTGTGCACCTACGCACGTGTGCACCTTTGCACACGTGCTATGGGTGTCTAATCTGAATGGTCAATGTGATGCGGGATCCCATGAAACCTCATGTGACAAATTTTCACTCTGATCTAAAATTCTGGTGGGACGTAGCAAAGAGAAATGCAAATCAAGGGAGGAAACTGTTTTAATTGTCATGGCCCATCAAAGTTTTAGATCAAAGTAAAACTTGGGCCCGCAGGGTTTCACCTGGTGCTGCTTTACATGAATGGTTCAGATTTTGGATCCACATCACATACGATGGGTTCTTAAAAAAGTTCGTACGTAGTACATACGAACTGGTTCACAGGTGAGCGTTTCGTGTATATATATATGTGTGTGTGTGTGTGTGTGTGCATGTGTGTGTGTGTGTGAAATAAAAATAAAAATGATTTGTGCAAAGCTAGAGCTGTACATAAGTCGAGTTAGCTCGGTCAGCTTGATTTGACTCAAAAAAGCTCGACTTGCCTCGGCTCGAAGTTAGATTCAGATTGAGCTGAGCTGGTTTTTGGAGCTAGAAAAATTTTTGAGCCGAGTTCGAGCTTGCCTGAGCTCGACTCATCACGGATCAAACCTCAACTTGAACCGACTCAGATCAAATCAGATCCGTGACTCGATTATTTTGATATGGATGTTGCTCGCCGAGTGTTTGATGAAATGACTCAACAAAGTGTTGGCGAGGAAAGAATGGATATGCTGGCTGTTTGACTTTGATGTTACTTGCTAGGTATTTGATTTTGTTTGATTTTGATGTTGCATGTTGGGTCTAATTTGGTTTTGTTTGATTTTGATGTTTTGTGCTGGGTATTTGAATAAATACCTGTAAAGAGTCGTTACTGTTTTGCATCCTATGAGAAATTTAAGATGCATTCCAAGTGTTTTATAAAATGCCACATAGGCTTGAACTTAGCTCTGGCCGAGCTATTGATCGAATCGAGCCGATCTGGCCAGACATACTCGAGGACTGAGCCAAGCTAAGTTCAAGCTAGGGTTAGCTACTAGCCGAGTCGAGCTGTGCCAGGCTTGACTCGGATCAATTTGTGTACAACTCTATGCAAAACAGGTAGAAATATACTAATAATTGACGTTATTGTTGTGATTTGGATATGAATAGGAAATCTCTCCTTCATGGCCACACATATAAGGGGCCATAGTATGTACTCGGAATAAAATAAGATTGGATTCAATTAGAAGTGAATGATTGAAATACAAGCTAAGGGGTTGGATGAATTTCTTTTGCATGTGGGCTACATGTGAGGAATGTCTTGTTGGGTGGGCCACATTCGGTAAATGGAGTGCCTCAGAACTATATAATAATAGTCAATGGGACAAGTATATATAACTTGTATGTTAGACCGGTTCATGACATTTAGACGTCTATGTTTTTCATATACTTGATGTTTGATGTATTTTGCTAGCCCACCCAGGTGATCGGAATCAGCCAATGTAGCCACGACCCCCTTTTTTAATAAATTCCCATCTTCTTAATAAGAAAAAAAAAGAGCCATTGTTGCCGCGAGTGTTTGATGGCTTCCTTTGGCCATTTTAATTTTCCCTATTTTATATAATTTTTATCTTTTTATATTTTCAGTTACCGCTTCACTTTCTCCACTAAAGACCTGAGAGCATGCAGAATGAAGTCTATTCAAGGAAAGTAGTCTATGTTGTCACACAATTCAACATGTCTATGGTCAGGCCGGGCACAACTTGGGTGAGACTTCGTCGGATGCAGATTGCCTACTACCCCCGTCCATCCCTAGCTCCAAACGGGCAGTTCTGTGGCGGGCCCATTGTGATGTATCTGTACACCCAAGCTATCTATCCCTTAGATCATTTTAAGACAGGAACACAAAAATGAGGCATATCAAACGCTCAGGTGGACCACACCAAATAATAAGCTTGGTTGCATTAAAATACACAAAGCATTAAATGTCAGTTGCATTAAATGCAAGAGTCATCTGTGGTGTGGTCCACTTGAGCGTTGGATATGCCTCTTTTTGTGTTCATGCCTTAAAATAATATGAGAAAAGGGATTGATAGCTTGGATGTACAAATACATCACGGTGGGCCCACCCACAGACCTACCCGTTTGGAGCTAGGGATGGGCGGGGGTAGTACGCAATCCACGTCTGACTCCGGAACCAATGAAGTTGGAGTAAACTCAGTTGGCCCCACCTTGAATATAATTGGTCTATCCACGCTAACCATCCATTTTTCCATATAATTTAAGGGGTTGAACCTAAAATTGAAGTATATCCAAAGATTAAGTGGATCATACGATAAGAAACAATGGGGATAATAATTTCCACTATTGAAACCTTGCTAGGCCCTACAGTGATGTTTATTTGTCATCCAACCTATTCATAAGATCATATAAACATGGATGAATAGAAAACACATATATAAGCTTGATCTAAAACTTCTATGGCCCCTAAGAACTTTTCAACGACAGACTTTTAGTTCAATTGTTTCCTATGGTGTGGTCCATTTGAACATTGTAAATGCTTCATTTTTAGGCTCAAGCCCTAAAATTATCTAGGAAAATGGATGGACGGAGCGGATAAAAAAACATAAATCATGGTGGACCTCACAGAGTTTAATCAGTACGCTAAGCTTAGTGAGTTACTACGCAATCCGCTTCCCAGTTATTCCTCTCTCTCTCTCTGTCTCTCTCTGTCTAATGCTATCCCTTCCTCTCATGAACCGTCTCCTTAATTAGCTTGCAATCTCTCTCTCCCTTCCACCAGAGAGATCTCTCTCTTTCCTTTATCGCCATCTCTCTCTCTCTCTCTCTCTCTCTCTCTCTCTCTCTCATCTCTTTCCATCTATCTCTTGGTTCGACAAGGACAACATGGAGAGGCTTCTGGTTTCTTCAAGTCCTTGAGAGGGTTGAGGCAAGGTGACCCCCTATCTCCGAGCCTATTTATCATTGTTGCGGAAGTTCTCAGCTGAGGGGTTAAATCAATGGTAGAACATGGGTCTTGCAAGCCTTTCAAGTTGCGTAGGAGTTGCCCACTTGTCTCCCATTTACTATACGCAGATGATACACTGTTCTTCTTAAATGAGGGAGTTGCCTCGCTAAATGCTATCAAGGCCTTTCTTCAATCGTATAAAGAATCTTCAGGTCAGAAAGTGAACCTCCAAAAGAGCTCCTTCCTTTGCTCCCACAAGCTCCCATTATCTAAAATCAAATCTATCGAGAGTTTTCTGGGGATCGCCAGATTTGCCTCATGCCCCATCTACCTGGGAGTCCCCTTATGTACAAGCAGAGTGAAGAAGGCCTTGTTTCAGCCTCTAGTGTATAGGGTGGTGGCGTGTATTTCTGGTTGGAAGACGAGAGTTCTCTCGCAGGCTGGTTGAGCTATCTTGGTTTAGCATGTGCCTAGGAGCATTGCAGTCCACTCCATGGCTGTTGTCCAAATTCTAGTGTTAATGATTGGGGATTTGGAGCACTTTGCCAACTTTTTTTTAGGGTTGAGAAAACGACAAGTGCAAGTTTATTGGATGAATTGGAAAGAATTTTTCACTCCTAAATGGGAAGACGGGCTAGGTATCAAAAAGTTGAAAGAGGTAATGAAAGCTCTTCAGCTCAAGATGGCATGGGATATCAAATATGGTAAAAATCCTAGCCTATGGAGCACTTTCGTGAGATAAAAAATGCTCAGGATATCGATCTGGACACCATTGGGAGTGCCACGACCCTTTCCTCTCTCCTATGGAAGAGCATTAGTGTCACGCCCCAAACTCGAAAACCGGGCTCACAAAATTTCCGATCGCCGAATCCGGCGCAGACAGCCTCCGTAGAACCCCATTCTCGGCTCCTAGCTCCCATTCTCCAGGTTCCGATCCTGGGATACTACGAGGAGGATTTTTAACGTCAGTTTGATTCGTAATAAGCATAACCAAAGGCATAACCCACAAACAACAACCAAGAACTCCATTACATTTCCACTATGATCAAAAACTTTACAAGTACAATGAGCATAAAGGGAAATACAATGATAAAGAATAAAAACTCCAAAACGCTCTGCAACGTGCTCCTGCCTCAGCGCTGCTGTGATCCAACGTCACCTGCACGCAACGGTCATACATAAGCTTACAGATAGCTTAGAGGGTGGTGAAAGTGTGTGCGCAAGGTAGTAATATGAACATGCAATGACAGAGTAATGCGGAATATGCAGATGAAAGCATAATATCATGAGCCGTACCAAGACTTATGCGATGCAAGACATGAATGATTTCGGCCATCCCAAGGCCATGCGATGTGCAATGCAACTCAAGCATACAGATCCTATCTATGTCCACACATCAATACAGCTCAAATATGGGATATCACCGAGGTCTAGTATACTCTAAACCAGATTTCCGCCACATCACGCGTAATAAGGTAAGTGGAAGAGACCACACTATCCGTCTGCCAATATCGGGCGTGACTCGTCGATAGCGGATCCATTCCTCGAGCTGGTCAAACTCAGCCTAGCATTGCCCCCTACTCTCGGGCGGGTAAGGCCGCACCCCCTTCCAACCGACCACGACACAATGGAGAGCGTAACCGTCTGGTAATCGGCACTCAACGCTCATCTACCCACTCGGTCTAGACGTTGGAGTAACCTCTTGGTACCATAAGGGTTTAGGGACTTTCACCTAGGGATATCTATAGTACCCCATGTAGAACAAGATTTTCAGTATCCAATCCTGCCAACCACGATACATCTGTGGAAGTTACGACCCCGATGTCGCTAGGGCGTACAATATCCATGTCATACAAATGCGATATGCATGATTCACGCTATCCAGTCATGCATCAAATCCTGTGCATATCGTGCGCTTATGTAGGGCAACACCGCCTAACCGGGAGCCCATAAACAACCTGTCCGAAGGCAAATGCTATGATCAGTCAATCCTCATATCAAGCATACATATGATGCGTATGATCATGGGTCATGAAACTGTACTAAACATGCTATAATAAAATGAACTATCTTACAATGCAGATGGACCTGGACGGCCGAAACACAGCAAGTACGGCCCAGTAATGGGCCCTAAGGAGAGTCGTAATGTGGACATCCAACCAACATTACACTCGCAATGTGGACGTCAAACCAACATTGCTCCCAAGGCACGATCTTCTTAAACATCGCTACGTAATCGGTATGGGATTACACATTGCAATGGACCTTAAGTTCATCCCATTGGGCTTTTCATATTTGTATCAAATGGCCATATCCTATGGGCCTTTTATTCATCAGATGGGCCACGTAAATGGGCCACACCAATAGGTCTTATGTGCATTGCAATGGGTCAAATCCGTGGGCCTTGGATTGCATTAAATGAGCTTAGTCTCATGAGTTTAATATGTATCAAATGGGCCACACCAATTGGGCCCTCACATGTATATCAAATGGGCCTCAACCCATAGGCCTTATATGAGTCAAATGGGCCAAAATTCCTAGGCCTTAAACAATTCAAATGGGCCTAACCCATGAGCTTGCATGTATATCAAAGTGGGCCTAAACCCCTAGGTCTTACATATATCAAATGGCCTACTTCCATGGCTTTAAAATTTCAACAAAAGGGTCCAATTTCATGGGCCTTGAAGTACATCAAATGGGCCTAATCCCATGGACTTGCAACATATCAAGTGGGCCTAAGTTCTTAGGCCTAAATGGATCAAATGGGCCTAGCCCATAAGCATTTCATAAATCAAATGGGCCTAGCCCATAGACCTGTTACAAATCAATGGATGGACGGTATGGATGCATCACATGCATCAAGGGTGGGGCCCACATGAGGGCCTACCATCATATTTATTACAACAGTACAATATGTACATATATTACATATAATATATATAAGTATATATGTATATATATACATGCACACACCCACCCACGCATGCACACCCACACAGCACGCACACACTCTGCATGCTCACACGCACGCACACACGCACGCACGCCCCAGAGGGCTCCACCGTCATCACCTCACTCTGGGCTCCACCGTCCAGCGGACGGTGGAGATAAAATGCATACATCACTGTGGGCTCCACGTGGGGCCCACCCAGTAATATTTACCTGGCATCCAACCCATTCATAAGGTCATTCGGACCTGGATGAAGGGACAACATAAATTTCAGCTTGATCCAACAATTCTATGGGCCCAAAAATGGTTCTCAATGGTAGGGGTATTGTCCCACTGTTTCATGTGGTGTGGGCCACTCGAGTTTTGGATTTAATTGAAATTTGGAGGGGGCCCACCTGAGAAGGGGACCCACCTAATGGACGGCGTGATAGCATACAAACATCAAGGTGGGGCCCACGGCAGCAGCCGTGGGTGGCATGCTGGACGCCCGCCCGCCCGGGCGCTGCACGCTGCTGCGTGCAGCGTGCTGCCGCTGTCAGGGAGGGAGGCAGGCCTCATCCTCTCTCTCTCCTAAATTTTGTTTTTTTGCCAAAATTCATGCGTGGGGCCCGCTACCTGGAAATCCACTCCAGCCATGGTGTTCTACAGCTTGCAACAGACAAAAAGAGTCCAAAGTTTGATTTTTTTTGGAATTAGAAAAATGAAATAAAATAAGAAAAGGATCCTTGAAGGGTAGTGATGCATTCTTTGATGCTATGGCCCACTGGGTCCTCCAATCAGCCCCAAACTTTTATCCAACGGTTAAAATACTGTAGGTAAGAGGGTGGATGACTTGGATTGTCTAAATACATCACGGTGGGGCCTAAGCAAGTAGACCACTAAAAGCTTCTATTCTTCTTTCCCTTTTCTCTTTCTTTTTAAAACGTCCAGCGTCCCAGACGCTGGACGATTTGCTTTCCTAAAAAAAATAGTTTGTGGTGGGCCCTGATGAAGTGGGCCACCACTGATGGGTGGCATGGGAATAACGTCTAAGGTGGGCCCCACTTGAATAAAAATAAATACATCAAGGTGGGATCCATTCAAGTGGGCCACACAATTCTATTGCATAAACACAAAATAAAATAAAATAAAATAAAATAAAGAAATAAAAGAGAGAGAGAGATATGGAGAGTGGGACACGGCTTGTGATGGAGGGACCCCGACATTATGGGCCCTCCCTTACAATGAATCATAAATCAAGTGGGCCTTAAAGCATGAGGGACCATCAAACTTAAAATCAACGGTGGGAAAACTTTCCTCACCAATATGGATGGTCTAGATGACCTTTTTGTAATGGAATAAACATCATGATGGGGTCCATGGAGAATGGCCCCATCATGGAACGATCATGATGATCCAAGTGGTCCATCGGCCACATTTTAGGGTCCCAAGTGAGATCCACACCATTGATCGGTGGGCCTCACTTGGTCCACCATAAAAAAAAGAAAAAACTACCCTATAGAGGCACCCACCGTCCGATCTTCTTTCTCCTAGGGGTTCCTTGGCACCTTGGCTTCAACTTCAATGGAGGAGATGGAGAATGGAAGGTTGAGATGGGAGATGATGGGGTAGGAAGGTGGGCCACTTGGAGTTTAGGAATAGAGGGAGAATTCCATACGTATGGGCTCTTGAAATTTTTTGTTGCTTGGAAATTTTTGAAATGAGAAAGAGAGAAAGAGAGAGAGAGTGATGTAAGAGAGAGAGAGAGTGATGGATGGATGTGGTGAGTGATGGTTTTGTAAGAAAAACTTAACTTTTGAGGCTTTTGTGTAAGAGAAGTATGGGAGGTGTAAGAAAAGCTTGACTTTTGTAGTTTTTTGTGTAAGAGAGGTATGGGTGGTGAAGACTTTTGTGGTTGCTTGGGAAAAGGGGTGAAAGTCATGTGTACTTGACATGTGATGGCTTGATGGATTGATTGATTGATGGGATTGATGTGATTGATGTAATACATCGTTGAGATTTCCTTGGGTTTCGCAACGCGCGACATTTTCTCACACCGAACGTTGGCCCACATCTCTTGACCAGGGTATCGCCTCGGCCCACGAGTCGCGGCATCGAAACCGCAACGACGGCGCGGTCGCTATGGTATTGGTCTCGGGTTGAGTCAACTAGGATTGTCGGTATATGAATCAGGGTCGCGCGTCGATATCGTTTAAGGGTCAAAGGTTGTCGGAATTCGACCGGTAAGACCGCGGAAGTCTACGGAACAGTACGGACCAAGATATGGGTCTTACAATTAGGGCCCTCTTACCATCGTTGGACGGCTTAGTGCAAGCTCATGCCAGGTAAGGTTGCGGTAACCTCTGGACTACCAATTGGACTGGTTTGGGCAGACTTGATAGCCTTCTAGAAAGCCCAATCCCGCTAGCATTGCGATCGATGAAGATCGGAGACTTCATTAGCATCGACGGCCCCCTCCCTCCTTCTTCCATCTTCTCTTATCTGCCTCAGGGGATCATCCATTTACTCACATTGGATTTTGTATATCAGATGAAGACGAAGAGTGCTTCTGACCGTTGGAACCATCAGGATCTTTCTCGGTAAAATCAACATGGGAGATTTGTCAATAAATTAGGCAACGAAAAGGTTGGGCAAAATGGGTTTAGCACGTTATAAATGCCTCCGAAGCTGTCTACATTCCTGTGGAGTCTGCTGCTCAAAGGTATTCCGATGGATTCTATAGTCCAAACCAAAGGGGTCTAGCTTGCATCTTCCCGTATCTGTTGTGAAGGCAACTCATCCACCCGTCTAGAGTGTGAATCCCTTGATCATCTCTTCATCAAGGGAGCTTTACCGTCAGTTGTTTGGGATTATTTCGGGGCCATTTTTGGCATCTCCCTTATGGTCTCCCAGACTATTTCCTCCAAAGCGGCTCAATGGTGGCTCCCCTCCACTCAAAGAAGACAGTTTCCAGCTTTGCAGGGGTTAACGCCTTGTTTCATCCTTTGGGAGATTTGGCGCGCCAAAAATGTTGCCAAATTTGATGGCTACTCTCCTCGGTCGTCGGCTATTATCGCCCATATAAAATGGTGGCCCGCCTCAGTGCATAGTGGCATGAGTTCTTCCTCATGGCTTCCAACAGCTAATCAACTGTTGCTCGCAGATCTGGGAATTCCTATGAGTGGTTCAGCTGGTTCTCCATTGGTGATAGTGAAATGGAGAAGAACTCAGTCAGGTTGGATTACATTAAATGTCGACGGCTCCACTTTAGGCAACCTCAGTAATTCCGGGGGTGGAGGTATTTGCAAAGGGGACAACAGTGCCTTCATTTTTGCTTTCTCTATGGGTTACGGGGTGGGGTAGAACTCCAGGGATGAGCTTTGAGCAGTTTACAATGGTTTGAGCCTTTGTTTGCAAATGAGTTACCATCGCATTGAAATTGAGTCAGACTCCACGATGGTGGTGTTGATTTTGAACGGTTTTTTCAAGCCGAACTGGCATTGAAAATACTGGATGCAGAGGATTCATAGGTTGAGAAAGAGGGTTATTGTGTTATTTGCTCACATTCTCAGGGAGGGTAATAGACCGGCGGACATGATGGCCTGTAGAGGATCAAAATTTCAAGATTTCTTATTATCTTCCTCTTATGGTAACCTCCCCTCGGAGATCAGGGGGCTTTTATTCCTAGATAAGGTAGGGCTAGGAAATTTTAGGCACGTCCATTCTCGTGGGCTTGGAGGGTAGGTGTTTTGTAAGTATTACGATAGGTCGTTTTCCTTGGGGCTTTTTTTCCTAAGTAGGCCCGAAGTGTGGGTGTGTTGTATAGTCCATTTCTAAAATGAATATATCTTCACTTTCAAAAAAGAAAAGAAAAAAATAAAGACAAGGACAACAGGGACAACATTGGAAGTGTTGAGGCACCATGGAAGCACATAGAGATGAATCAAGAAAAATATCCCAATTACATAACCAAGTCCAATCACAAACACTCCGAATTTAAAATGGGAAAATGCTTGCGAGCAAAAACCACCGCACAAAGTGACAATAATGCACTAAAAAAGCAGAAATTACAAGAGATAGAGATTATCCGATTCGAACAAGCCTTGAATCACCCCTCAAGATCCCTTGAAACCCTTTAGAACAAATTTGAAAGCCCTTTGATCCACCCTATTCCTGATTACACCAATATATACAACATATATAAGAATTACAATTGAAATAGGAAACAAATCCCGCATTTACACAACTCTGTGTAACTCTTCGCGATCGTCCGATGACACCTTTGATGACATTGACAGACTGTTGATGGCATTGAACATCTTTGATGTCATCGAACTAAACACCAAAACGTTATAACTATAAAACATGAATTTTCTGATGGCATCATGATGGGACTTTGATGGCATCGACGACCCGTCGATGGCATCAAGTATAACATCACAAAATGTCTAGTAACCAACATGAGGTTTCCATATTTTCTCGATGGCATCGAGCATCTCTCAATGGCATCGAATAGATCTTGATGCATCGAATGGTTTTTCAATGCTATCAACAGACCTTGTTGCTAAAAGATTTGAGACAAAAAACAATCCCCACCATGTCTTCAATCTTCATTTTCATATCTCTTTTTATTTTTTTTATCTATAATTTTGTCTTGTATCATAACTCTACCATCATTTCTCATGCATACTCCATCTTCCATTTATGTATTCACCAAGCTTAGAGAATTTGCACATAATTTGAACTTCTCTGTGAGAACCACCTTAGTGAGCATGTCCACTGGATTCATGCTCATATGAATCTTTTTTAAAGTCACGCCTCCTTCCTCAAGCACTTGTCAGATAAAATTATGACGAACATCAATATGTTTAGTATGTGAGTGATAAATATAATTTTATACAAATTAATCACACTTTCACTATCACAATTAACCAGCATGGCTTCTTACTGAAGCTCCAACTGATTTATCATTCATCTTAACCAAACAACTTCCTTGAATGTCTCCGTCACTATCATATACTCAACTTCAGTCTTGGAAAGAGTCACCACAGAATGAAGCTTTGATATCCAACTAATCACTCCATCCTCTAGCACAAATGAGTAACAAGAAGTCGACCTCCTACTATCCATACTACCGCGTAGTCAGAATCCACATAACCTACCAACTTGGCTCATAATTTCTCAAATGTCAAAACATAGTTCTGCATACCTCGAATGTATCAAAGTAGCCATTTCACTGCTTCCCAGTGTTGCTTGCTGGGGTTAGACATGTATCTGTTAACAATATCTACCGTATGTGAAATATTCGGTTTAGTATAGACCATGATATACATCAAACTGTCAACCACACTCAAATAAGGCACATGAGACGTATCTTGTTTTTTCATCGGTTTTAGGACATTGTTCAGAAAAAAAAAAAAAAAAAAAAACTTAAAATAAGGCATGTGAGGAATGCTGATCAGATTTGTCCTATCCATCTGATACTTTATCAAGAACTTCTTAAGATATTCTTTTTAAGATAACCAAAGCCTATTCCTTTTTTCTATCTCTTTATATATTATGCCGAGAACCCTCCTTTTAGCCCCTAGATCTTTTATCTCGAATGTCCCTGATAGTTAAGTCTTCAGTAAATTGATCTCAGACATGTTATGACTGACGATCAACATGTCATCAATATATAACAACAGGATGATGAATTTCTCATCAGTAAGTGTCTTATAATAGACATAATGATCATATTTACTCAAGGTAAACCTCTAACTCACCATGAAAGAATCAAAATTTTTGTACTGCTGCTTAGGTGACTGTTTTAGGCCATACAACGATCTATTCAACCTGCAAACATTATTCTATACCCATTTTATTTTGAAGCCTTATGGTTATTTCATGTAGATCTTGTCTTCCGATTCCACATGTAAGAAATCAATCTTCACACCCATTTGCTCCAGCTGGAGATCGTATTGGGAAACTAGTGCCAACACGTGATCGTATGCATCCATTCATGAAGTTCCTTCCGAAGACACTTCACGAATCTTTAGAAGACACTGTCACCATTTAATGTTCAATTTTTAGAAGACACTCTCACCATTTAATGTTCAATTTTTAGAAGACACTGTCACCATCACACCATCCATCATATCGTTTGTTATAAGTATTGATATGGTGAAAGATGGAATTTCTATCCCTACTCTTTTTGAAGACATGTATTCTTTGGAAAGAAATTCCATCACTCAGGTGTTATGTGGCTTTAATGCCCAATGACGTACCGGTAACTCCCTTTCCACTTATAATTTACTTCAAAAATACTGCGTTCTTCATCGCATCTTCACTTCTAACATTTATCCAAAGGCTAGGAATAAGACTGATCTTACTCTCTACATGATGCATATTATGCACTCCATTATATTCGGTATTCGTATTTGTCTTCTATCATTGATAATGTATTTAATTACTCAATATCATCTCCATCCTCGTCATGGGTCCATTCCATTTGCATTTCTTATGACTTCCCTTGCTTTGCGGTTCAATGTCCAAATTTTCGCGATTCAAGCACCGGAGTCCGAGCTTCCTTTTGTCAATGCAAATTTTAAACATGATGAAGCTTGAATTGAGACCTGAGCAGCGAGGTGATTAGGAAGCAGTTCCTAAAGGAGATATCAACATGGATGACATTTTTGTTGATATGGAAGAATCTAGTGATACAAATGATTCAGACTTCTAGCCTTCGCAATTCTCTGAGAGGTTAGAGAGCTTAGAGAAGAAAGTGTATGCGTTGCATGTCTCTCAAGAATCATTACTTCAGACTCAAAAACTATAAATGAAGTACATAAAAAAGTACTTTCATCGATTTAATCAGAATCTGAAAATCAATGATCCTAAGATGCCTGCACCGTCCTCATTTGGTTCTGATTGAGATTCTCTACTTTGGTCTGTAATAACTTTATGCACTCTTTAGATTTCCTGCACTCTTGGATGGCTTTCCCTTCATACATTTGGATATTTGCCATATTTGTATTCAAATGATTTTATATCTAACGTTTCAATGACTTTTTATCCTCGTGCTCTTATCCTTGTTGAGTACTTCGTCTATTTTTTCTTCTTTTGTCAACTTCTGACAAAAAGGGGGAAAAAAATTTGGATAATATGAACACATGCACAGCTTACTCTTACTTTGAATATATATATATATATATATATATATATATATATATATATATATATATATATATGAGCACGTGCACTCACATGCATTGATCATTTGGTATGGTTATATTTTTTAGCATATGATTGGATTGTATGGATATATATTCTATGTGATAAGTGCTCAGGGGGAGTTACAAATGCTTATTCTAAGGGGGAGTATCAAGATTTAAGATTTGATATCACTGGTGGTATATAGATGTTGTGTGCAGATGTTCCTTTGAATCATATATCATATGAATGTGATGAGTTTGTGAGATGATGTAATATGTTATGATGAGTTGTATGTTTGTATGATTATGTTTTGTCAAGAAATTGACAAAGGGAGAGATTATAAGTGCTTATACTTAAGAATAATTAAGTTTGTCAAATTTCATACTCCTGTAAGGAACACAAGTTCTCATAAAGATATTCTTGACAACTCATGAAGATATGTTATCGACTCGATCAAGCATATCAGGGAAGACTCAACATCTCAAGACATAAAAGGACATGATTCAAAGATCAGAACACTTTGTATGAGTCAACCATCGGGTGATATAAATTTTAGATTGACCCCTACGTTAGATATATTCCACATATCATTATATTAAACATTACTTCAAGTAAAATACATTATAGTTATGCTAGCCCGACATATGGTTCAACCAGCCTAACTACCTTTGGCTAACCCAACATAATTCGGGCAATTTTACAGATTGTTAAAGATTTTTCGTGGCATGTTCGGCTAGTCCGACCTTAGATTTGGCTAGCCGAACATGACCAGTCGGCCAGCCCAAAATATGTTCAATCAAGTTTCAAGCAATGCAAGATTTCGAATTTCAGCGAGATTGGGCCAGTTGTTGGAATGAAATCATTGGAATCCGAGTGTTGTTGGAATGAATCATTGGAACGAAATTTTGGAATCCGTCTAGTTGAACCAACTCTCGGGCCAGCTGAATTTCCATATCCTTTAGCTATAAATAGTGGCATCTTTTCATTCATTCAACACACGAAAATCAGTGAGAAAATCTTTCTAATCAATAAAGAAAGCTAAGCACTTCTTAAGTTATTTGTGCGGTTATTCTAATATTTATTTAGCTTATTTTATTCTCTTTCTCCAGATAATTTTTAATCATTTTTTTTTAAAATAAAGTAATTCATACTCTACTTGAGATTTAAGAGAATAGAATTTACATCTACTAGGGTTTTTTGTTTATATATTAAAAAATACATTAGATCCTTATATTCTTTTTAGGTTGAACTCATACACTGCTTCATCAAATATCCTAAGAAGAAGATCGATACGGCCAAGGTACAGTCATATTTTTGACTCGCTAATCGAAGATAAGTATTGTATTTACTTTATTTTATTTTGAGTTTTTCTAAGATAGCCCAGTAATCTTAGCGAATTTGTTTGTGGTGATCTCATGAAAATCATAAAGTGGGTTTTGTTGTGATAACCCGTGAAAATCACAAGAACTTTATCAAGTTGTCAAGGTAACTCTGAGAAAATCTTGAAATAATAAAAGCCAAAATTGCGAGAGTAGTAATTTAGGGAATGGAGTATGTGTGAGTTTAAGCATCGAACTCCTATAATTTCTTTGTGCATTGTGGTAATTATTTTTATTATTTATATGCCTATTTTGTGATTGATTAGCTCTTGTTAAGTTTGATATTTTGATTTCAAATACGTCGTAAAATAAGGTTTTCCTGCCTAAATCTTTTAAGTGAAGGTTATCGTATGAACTATTTGATATTAAAAATTCAATACTCTAAGCAATTGAGTATTATTATTTTATTATTCCGCATTGTATCGAAATATTTAGCGTTGTCCTATTTGCCCCCCTTCTAGGACATCTATAGGTCGTCCTTTCACATATCATTATGCATACTCTATTTTTATTATATTTTAATTTCAAAAAATATAAACCATGTTTGGTTTTTTTACTAAACCTAACCAACTTACATTTTTATTGATGAAAAAATTGTACAGATGAACAATTAGCTGATAAGTTGACATAGGAAAAAGAAGTTGTGACTAAACTTGTACACAACACAGCTTACCGCATTTGGACCATTCCTAATTATTTAATTAGAATTTTACTTGTTAGGATAGTATAATTCATATATAATAAATGATGGTATTATTTGTATAATTTTAAGTATTTGATTGGTTTTACTTAATTGAATTGTTATATGTCTATAGTAAGTATTCATTAGTAAGTTGTATTGACGAATGAATAATACTTAATTTATGCTGATTAAATATTTATGGATATTGAGAATGAACGAAAATTTATACTTAGGTTATTTTGTGTGAATGATTGTGAATAGACTTATTTGAAATATAAAATAAATATTACTTTAATCTCTAAATAATAATATAATGGAATAAATTAAGTACATAAGGTATGGGTTACGACTTAAAACTCTGAGCAGAGATACACACTCTCTGCTCGAATTTTAAAGCGTGACAGAAATATTAACAGTTGAAACCTTCCCGGTGCAGACCATGATAATATTTATGCTCCATCCAACCAGTTAATAATACGGCTCCCGGGAAAGAAAAAAAACAAATGTCAGCATATATATCCAAAACTTCCCCAGCCACCAAGGTTTCAACGGTCAGTCTTCATTACCCATTGTTTCTTATGAGGTGGATCCCACACAGCTAAGGCTTAAAAGGGATTGGCATAGATTCGTCCCAATGGTTCTTAGAGCGTGTGACATCGTATCTCTTCATGCGTGTTGGATAGGGACAGCTGTCCGTCAGTCGGCATTTTGCTCACGAGTGCGGCCCAACTGCCGAAGTGATTAGGATTATCTTTTGTTTACTCCCATTGTCACACATCGACGACTGGCAATGATATTCTACACGCGTGCCATGTTGGTAGAGTTGCCCCAAATTCCTGTTGAAAATTCCAATAGGCCTGATTGCTCAGGCCACGTCCAACCAAAGCAAAGTTCTCCCAATTGCTGCGAGTTGATAATCAGCCCGGCCGGTCCATGGAAGAATGCCAATACGGTACACGTCTACAAATTCCAGGCCATTCCTCTGTTAGTGCCTGGTCCAAAAGACACTGGTACATCATCAAGTAATGACGTTTCCTTTGCATCCTTTGCTTACCTCAGTCATGGAGCGGCATCTTTGCGAGAGATATTTTAATGGCAGTTGCGTCCTTTACTTTTGCCGGGCATGGAATGGCATCTTTGCGAGATATTTTAGTAGCGGTGTACCTTTGCCTCCTTTGCTTTCCTCAGCAACGAGTGGCATCTTTTAAAAGAAATACTTTAGTAGGGAAGCGGATTGGCTGCTGTACCGCACAACAGCTGCATAGTTGAGTACGTGTCGTGCGAAGACGAGCGCTGACGCTCTTCGAGCTTCAGAGTTGTATGAACGGTTCAAAGGAGATCAAAGTTATACAGGAGCACAACGATGTATTTATTATATCCACACGAATTATCTATTTTTTGAGATCATTTCAAAATATTATCAAAAAAATAAATCATATCTAAAGATCAAATGGACCACAACATAGATAGCAGCAGAGATAATGACTTTTATCATTAAAAATTCCGTAGGTCCCTTCATAATGTTTATTTTCCATCCAATCTGTTCATATAGTTACAAAGATATGGATGAAGAGGAAAAACAAATTTCATATTGATCCAAAACTTATGTCAACCCCAGAAGGATTTCAATGGTAGACATTCAATCTCCATTGCTTTTTGTAGTGTGGTCCACTTAATCATTAGATCTGTCTTGTTTTTTTTTTTTCCAAGCTTGACTAGGAGCTCACAAAATGGATGAATGGTTTGGATATAACACGTACCACATTATGGGATCCAGGTAACTTGCTGTCGTCACTACACCAACTATATAGCCGGTGTGTGGTACAACAGTCAATCCGATTCCGTTTAGTAGCGGTTGGGAAACGGATTGGTTACTCACCCTGATACCAGCCAATGGCTGGTGATCGGTGCTATGTGGGCCACACCATGATGTATGTGTTTCATCCATTCCCTCCATCTAGTTTTACATATCATTTTACTATATGATTCCAAAAATGAGGTATATCCCAATATCAAGTGGACCACATTACTGGAAACAGTGTTTAATGAGGGTTGACTATTAAAAATATTTTAGAGGCTATAAAAGTTTTTGATCAAGTTGATCTTTGTTTTTCTCTTCAACTGGGACTGTATGACCTAATCAACAGATTGGCGGCTTTAGGAGGGTTTTAATGGTGGATATCCAATCACTATTGTTTTCATGTGGTGTGGTCCACCTGAAATTTATATTCCTTTTATTTTTGGAATCAAGCCTAACATGATCTTTAAAAACGGATGAACATAATGGATGAAACACATACATCATGGTGGGGTCCAAAGAGCACTGACCAGCAGCCACGAAGCCGGTGGCAGTGTGAGTAACCAATCCGATTCTTAGTGGTTGTATATTGCTGGTGGGACTTGAAGGGTGCAGCTTCTGAGGTCAT
Source organism: Magnolia kwangsiensis (assembly GCA_037074715.1). NCBI lineage: Eukaryota > Viridiplantae > Streptophyta > Magnoliopsida > Magnoliales > Magnoliaceae > Magnolia > Magnolia kwangsiensis. Next base: position 49,700,779 of record CM073574.1, on the reverse strand, counting down.
GGATCCTAACTGTGAGCCCTACCCAACGATGTATGTGCCTTACATCGATGCTCTGGTTAAATATTATAAGCAGGAAATAGTGATTGTTATGGAGAGATCCGAGCCCGTGGCAAAACGTTAACCGGACTTGAAGTCCGAGCTGAGGCGCCTAAGGCATGATCCATCTGACCAAGACTACAGTATCGCAACAACAACACACGAACGTCTTCGAGTCAAAGTCAGTCCGGAGTTGGTCCTAATTGTCAGATCAGATAACCTGCTACCCCCCAACTCCGAGGCGCTTAAGACAGTCGAATCAGATTCGGTATGACTAGTCGGATGGCATCCGACTTGGAGTGTTCTTCGATAAGGCCTGACAAGCCGAGCCGAGCAGACCTTCTGACGTGCGTATCCCACTCGCTAAACATGGAAACTGCCATAACCAAACGTGGTCGATAAATTCGCTCGCAGATGTGCATGATCCGTCAGATACGCTGCGCAATCAATATATTGCGGGCAGTATCTCCATGATCCCAAAATCCCTCTAATCGTGCCGAGATCATCGGATCCGGACCGCCCCACAGACAAGTATAAATAGCCCGCAGTGCTATTTCTATAGGTACGCAAAATCGAGCTCTCTTCTACTCTACTTGGACCCTAATTTCCTTGTCCTGACTTAGGCATCGGAGGGTCCCCCGGCTTAGTCAGGGTCACCTTTGCCTGTTTTCGTGGTGCAGGTTTCAGGGGCGACGCGTAGAGAGCGACGTGCAGAGGGCCGACCAGATTTTGACCTCAATATTTTTTGGTGCCGTCTGTGGGAACCTGAAAGTAGAAGTCAGGTTCTCATTCACCTAAGCAATGGCGAAGAAGAAGAAAACTGTAGTTGTGGAACCGGTACCAAGCGAGTAGGATCGGTCATCATCAACACTTCATGCCAAGTCCGCACCAAGACCTTTTTAAGGTTCTCGTAACCGGTCAGGAAAATACCGCGCCATGCAGAATGAGATCCAGGCCTTATGCGACAAAATCAACAGAATGAAGCAGCAGAGAAAACCAGAGTCTCGTCCGGTTCAGGAACAGCCTGTTCTCGAACCGGTGGGACTGTTCGTGGAGACTCGCTCTGCGCAAAGGAGTGTAAGACCTGAAGCCCCCCCAGCATTCATGGGCGCCGCGTTCAGGACAGAACCCTCCTGAGGTGCACGTTGAGGGATCCACACGGAATGCCGCTACCCAGGTTCCCTCAACCGTTCATTCTGCTACATCCGCTCTGTCGCCCACATACCTCCGTCATCAGTTAGAACGAAGGAGAGAAGGGAGAACGCCGGAGGTCAAGGATACCCCAGAGGTGGTCGTGAAAAATAGGGACCCATGGGAAGCACGTTTTGCGGAGTTAAAGGACAAGTTCCTAACATTGAAGAAAAAGCAGCAACAATCGACGGTTCCAGCCACGATCCAGGCGATGATGGAAGAGACTGAGCCTCCCTTCACCTCAGCCATCATGGCTGAAGTGATGTCGCAGAGGTTTTAGATGCCTCCCGTCATCTAGTATTTAGGATCTGGGGATCCGTCCGAACACCTGGAATCCTACCGATCGTGGATGCAGATCCAAAATGCAACGGATATAATGATGTGTAGGGGGTTTTCCATCACCCTCACAGGATCCGCTCGAATTTGGTATCGCTAGCTCAAGCCAAACTCCGTGGGCTCCTTCGTAGAACTAAGCCGAGTATTCCTTACACATTTTATAAGTGGTAAGAGAAGTCAGAAACCTAACACTCACCTGCTTACCATCAAGTAGGCTCTGAAGGAGTCGTTAAAAGATTACATCGCCCGTTTCAACGAAGAGGTGTTGCATATCGAAAACTATGATGACAAGATGGCTCTTACTGTCATCCTGAGCGGACTAAAGGAAGGAAAGTTCGCCTTCTCCATCAACAAAAATCCCCCAAAAATATTAACGGACTTCATGGTGAAGGCTCAAAAGTACACCAACGCCGAGGAGTTCATTAACGCCCATAAAGGAATACAAGTTACTGACTCGGCAAACAAAGGGAAGAGGCTGAAGAACGAAGACTCCCAGCCGAACGACAAAGGGACCGATGATCGCGATCCCCGCGATCGTCGACCGAGCCGTAGGCCAGAGGGGAAATTTCATTCTTATACTCCTCTCAACACATCGGCCGAGTAGATTCTACTAGATATCCGAGGAGACAAACTATTTAATTGGCCAGTCTGCATGAGGGCTGACCCCAAGCAACGGGACAAGCAGAAATTCTACCGCTTCCACCGACATTATGGCCATTACAAGGACGACTGCGTGGACCTGAAAGACGAGATCGAGTCCCTCATCCGTAAGAGACATCTGCATCGTTACACCAAAAGAGAAAAATCCGCTCGGAGAGACGAGCAGCCGTGGGAAAATCCAAACAACCCCACAGAAGAACCAGCCGAAATTTGTACCATCTTCGGGGGTTCAGCTGGGGGAGGAGATTCAAACAGGGCTCGAAAAGCCCATTCCAGGAGATCCGAACCGGAACAGCACGTTCACCTGGCGGAACGTCCCAGTAAGGAACTACGAGTCGCTTCGTGCAGCCTGACCTTCACGGAAGACGATGCGCGTGAGATCCAGCATCTACACGATGACGCGCTAGTAGTTACCATGACCATAGCGAATTACAAGGTGTTCCGCATCCTGGTCGACACCGGGAGTTCGACTGATGTTATGTATTCCGAGGCGTTCGAAAAGATGAAAATTCCACGGTCTCGACTCCGACCCGTGAAGACTCCCTTGCACGGCTTTGCCGGATAGAGAGTAATCTCCGAAGGAGCTATCTCCCTCCCAGTAACAGCGGGAGAAGGGCAACATCAAGTCACACTTCTGGTGGACTTTTTGGTTGTCAATGTTCTATCTGTCCACAATGTAATCCTGGGCTGACCCTCCTTCAATGCAATGAGAGCGATTGTCTCGACTTACCACATGATGATGAAGTTCCCAGTCGAAGGAGGGATCGACTATCTTCGAGGCGATCAATGCGAGGCCCGAATATGTTATGCTATAACGGTTAGGAAAAGAGCCGCTAAACAGGCTCTCGTCGTGGACGCCTTGGACCCTCGAGGGGTAGTAGAAAGTTCATCAATCGAGGACCTAGAAAAAGTCTCCCTCGATGAATCAGACCCGGGCAAGACTGTCCAGCTCGGGTCATCATTAAATTTTGAGCGGAGGAACGAACTATTAGCCTTCTTGAGGCAGCATCGAGATATCTTCACATGATCGCATGCGAATATGCCAGGAATCTCTCCTGACATGTTGGTTCACAGGTTGAACGTGAACCCAGATTATAAGCCGGTCAAGCAAAAGAGAAGGCCATTTGACGCCGAACGATATGAAGCCATTGCCGAGGAGGTCTCCGTCCTGCTCGATGCGGGCTTCATAGAAGAAGTATACTACCCTGACTGGATAGCAAATGTGGTTCTCATCAGGAAATCTAATGGGAAGTGGCGGGTCTGTGTAGACTACTCCGATCTGAATAAGGCGTGTCCCAAAGACAGCTTCCTGTTACCTCGGATCGACCAACTGGTGGACAGCACGGCAGGACACGAGTTGCTCTCATTTCTTGACACTTATTCCGGATACAACCAGATCGCTATGCATCCCCCAAATAGGCAAAAGACTACCTTTGTCACCGACAGAGGGCTCTACTATTACCGGGTTATGCCGTTTGACCTGAAAAATGATGGAGAAACATATCAAAGACTGGAGAATCAGATGTTTACCAACCAGATTGGGCGTATCATGGAGGTGTATGTGGATGACATGTTAGTGAAGAGTACCCAAGCCTCCAACCACCTTGCTGACCTCGGAGAAGCATTCAACGTCCTCCGAGAATATCAGATGAAATTGAACCCGCTAAGTGTGCATTCGGAGTTGAGTCAGGAAAGTTTTTTGGCTTTCAAGTCAGTTAGAGGGGTATTGAGGCCAACCCTGATAAGATCAAGGCTCTCCTCGACATGAGCTCGCCTTGGACTCTTAAGAAAATACAGTGTCTCACGGGAAGAGTTGCAGCCCTCGGACACTTCATATCTAAGGCTACAGATAAATGCCTTCCCTTCTTCCAGCAACTGAAGGGCCACAAGAAGGTGGAGTGGACGCCAGAATGTGAGCATGCCTTCCAACAATTAAAACACTACTTGGGTTCTCCACCCCTATTGTCCAAGCCCGAAAAAGAGGAGCTCTGCTCCTCTCCTAGCCGTCTCAGCTTCAACTCTTAGTTTAGCTCTGATCAGAGAAGTTGAAGGCAAGCAGTACCCCGTGTACTATATAAGCAAAGCCATGGTGCCATCTGAAACGAGGTACCAATCCTTGAAAAAGCTGGCGCTCTGCCTCGTCGTCTCGGTCAGAAGACTGCGACCATATTTTCAAGCTCACTCAATAGTTGTGCTAACAGACTCTCCTCTAAGGTAAGTCCTCTAGAGACCCGAAGTATCAGGTCGGATGACCAAGTGGGCTGTAGAGCTCGGAGAGTTTGACATTCAATTCTACCCTATAACGGCACTCAAGGGTCAAGCTGTAGCCGATTTTATCACCGAATTCACAACTCCGGATGAGCAGCAAGTTAGTAAGGAAGCCGAAATGAGACCTGTCCCTCTGAGCAACCAAGAGGCAGCATCAGACCCGGGGTGGGTACTTTATGTTGACGGGTCTTCCAACATTAAAGGAGCAGGAGCCGATGTTGTCCTGGTTGCACCTGATTCAGCGACAATCCAATATGCAATCAGACTCAGATTCAAAGCTTCAAACAACGAGGCCGAGTACCAAGCATTACTAGCTGGACTCAGGCTAGCAGTGAGCATGGGCGTTCAGACCCTGCAAGTCCGTTGCGACTCACAGCTAGTGGTGAACCACATTTCCTCGGAATATGAAGCTAAAGAGGTCAGAATGATCGCTTACCTCGAAGAAGCGAGGAAATTAATCAAGAAATTTTAGAGTTGTACTATCCGACAGATCCCCAGAGCCGAGAACTCCTGGGCCGATGCGTTAACAAAACTCACCTCGTCCTACTAGGGAAAGATCCCGCGTTTCTTCCCGGTCGAGTTCATTGAACACCCGAGTATCGGCCAGTCGCAGAAGATCAATCTCGTCCAGTCCATATCTAGTTGGATGGACCCGATCTTCAATTATCTATCAACCGGTGAAACCCCCTCGGATAAGCTAGAGGCAAGGCGACTTAGGGTCAGAGCGGCCCAGTATGCTATATTGGACGGAGTGCTGTATAAGAAGGGGCATTCTCAGCCTTACCTTAGATGCCTCTGACCAGATGAGGCCGACTACGTGATTTGAAAAATTCACGAGGGAATCTGCGAAAACCATTCTGGCAGCCGCGCCTTGGCCATGAAGATATTTTGTCAAGGGTATTTTTGGCCGACTCTTAAGCAAGACTCAAAGAATTTTATTTGGAAGTGCGACAAGTGTCAGCATTTTGCTGCCGTTCCGAGGCAACCGGCAGAAGAAATGACCCCCATGAGTGGGCCATGGCCGTTCGCCCAATGGGGGATCGACATCATTGGTCCTTTGCCCACTGGGAAGGGACAGGTCAAGTTCGCTATAGTTGCAGTCGACTACTTTACCAAGTGGGCCGAGGCCGAGTCAGTCGCAAAGATCACCAAGCATAAAGTAATTGACTTTGTCTGGAAGAATATCATCTGCCGGTTCGGGATCCCAAGAACCATCGTTTCTGATAACGGCCGCTAATTCGATAATGACAAGTTCTGTAGCATGTGTCAAGGGCTTGGCATTGTAAACGCTTACTCATCGCCTCGGCACCCACAGTCAAATGGACAGGTAGAGGCAGTCAACAAGATCATCAAGCACCACCTCAAGACAAAGCTGGAAAAACCAAAGGAAAATTGGGTCGAGGAGCTCCCCTTCGTCCTCTGGGCTTACAGGACCATAGCCCAGACTTCGACGGGTGAAACTCCATTTTCGTTATCCTATGGCTCGGAGGCAATGATGCTAGTAGAAATCGAATTCCCTACGGCGCGGGTTAGGAGCTTCGAAGAAAATCAGAACTCCAAGAAGATCGCTACTAATCTGGATTTGCTCGAAGAACTCAGAGAGGTTTCCAAGCTCCGAACGGCGGCTTGACACCAACAGGTAGCGCGCTTCTACAATTCAAAGGTCAAAGTCAGGCGCTTCCGACCAAGAGACTTAATCCTCCGACGGGTCTTCCAGAACACGGCTGAGCCGGGGGCAGGAGTACTCGGACCCAACTGGGAATGACCACATCGTGTGGTCAGATCTACCAAACCGGGCTCGTACCACCTGGAGGACCTCTAAGGCAGCCAACTCCCTCATCCCTGGAATGCTGAACATCTGAAGACCTACTACCCATGAGGAACTAGCCTTTAAGGCTCATAATAAAGTGTGTCTCCAAGCGACTAACCTTTAAGGCTCTTAATAAAAATTTCAATTCGGCCTCGGATGTTTACTCAACTGTCTTGGTTAGTACGACTATGACTTAATGGTCCGATCCCCGAGGGGTCGGAGCCTAATCCTATAAAGATCGACAAGGCATCCCTTTGGAGAAAAAAGCCTAATCATAATCCGATTCTCCAGTGGAGTATTCGTCTCGACATACGACAATGAAAAGCTCTCGCCCGAAGAATGACGAATCGAGCACTCCAAAAGATCGGACCCAACTAAGACTTGGGCCGAAAACGGATTAAGCAACAAACAAGGGACTAGGCCCGTAAAAAGAAATCAACTCGACAACATCTCACAGTAAGTTGACACGATGTAAAAAAAAATATTTTTCATTGAATCCCCTTGGAGGGGCAAAAGTATATTGGTTAAGATACATCGATGGTTTCTAAAAAAAAAAACAACCAAAATAATAAAACGTCTTCAGGCCGGAGGAGGAGCTTGGGCGTCAGGAGCTTGGTCCGAGCAGATGACTTCGGCAGGGGCATCTTCGGAGTCATCGGGCAGAAGGAAATCAAGATCGGGGTCTGGGTATAAATCCAGAACTGCCTCGAGACAAGCGTCGAAGCCGCTGTTGTAGAACATTGTAGCTTCAGCGTCCCTCTCCTTAGAGGTCTTGAAACTTTCAACTGTGGCGGCAACCGCTGCAGCCAAAGAAGTCTCGTCCTTAGCCCGCTGAGCTTCCATGGCCTAATTCACGGCTCGTGTCCGTCCTTCAGCCACCTCGGCCTTGGCGCGGTTCAGGGCTTCATCGAGCCGATCAGTCTCCATGGCCAAAGAGTCCGCGTGGGCCCTTGCACGGGTCAACTCAGCGGTCGTTGCGTCACCGCTCCTTTTAAAGTCATCTGCCTTGTCCTGCAGATGCAGTTCCCTGGCTTCCAAGTCGACGACGACTCCCTTTAGTCGCCTAACCCTGACCCTCTCGCCCGTGAGCTGTTGGCGTAGATTAGTCTGCTCAGACCTCAAGGCCGCTGCCTCAGCCTGAAGAGCCTCTAACTCTACCTCCCTCCTCTTGTGCTCACGCACTCTCTGCCTAATCGAGAGCAGCACTAGGACGGCCTGAATAGAAAATAAAGGTCAGAATCCGTAAAACATATATAACGATATGAAAGAAAGGGAGTCTTCTCGGAGATATACCATGTAGCACACAGAGGCGAAGTCATTCAGGAATCTGCCCTCCGACCGCTCAAGGTTTTAAGCGATATTCTCCTCCTTGGCATGCTTAGAAGTCCACGGAGCCAAGCATGTCATATGATAGCCAGGCTCAAACCTCCCACCGCTTGTGCCCGCCTGGGGCGAGGCCTCAGCCCCTACCCTGCTGCCGACCGAGTTCTGACCCTCGACGCGGACCTCTCCCCCGACCTCGAGGGGGGAAAGCGTATTGTCAACCATTTTATTGGCCTCCTCCCGTTCGGAGGAGGAGGGAACAACAATGGGGGCCTCGGGGACCGCGGCAGGCACCTCCACAGTAGGAGAAACGGCGACGGTGGGAGCTCGGGGAGCAAGAGAGCTCGCCACGACTGGGGTGCCAGTCTCAGTCACTCGGATGACCCCCGGAGGAGGATGTACCACCGAGTGCAGGACTATCGAGGGAGCCGCGACAGTGCTAGGGCGCGCCGGAGTCGGCGGTACGGAGGAAGAGTCGATTGGCCTCAATGTTGGGGCTGTTGTAGTCGGCGCGGTAGAAGATTCTCCTACACGAGGGAGAGCCGCCTTCTTCCGAGTGATCTTCACTCGGGGGGCTTCCTTTAGTAACTCCGCCGCGGTCGGGGCTGCTTTCCTCTTCTGAGCCCTGGATGCCTCGGCCATGCCTGCGAATGGAAAGATTGTGTCAGCTACTGAACAATCAAAGGGAAGTTCATCGAAGAGATCAGGGTAACTTACTGAGGGATGTGAGCAAAGATTGGGATTTGTAGAGCCCGGACCAGTGGAGTTTGGCCGTAATGATCAGATCAGCTTAGGAGCGAAGCGTCTCCGACCACGCTCTGGCCTTTGCAATTTGATTCTTCTGGTCTGAGTCGATGAGCGACAACCCCTTTGCGAAAGCTACAAAATAAAAAAAGAGATGTCACTTCAACGGAAACATGTGAAAACCAAGGCAGCAACCCGGATGCCAGATGAAGTCCGACCTGGTTTCATAAAGTGGGTCGGAATACGAGCCGTTGAGACCCTAAGCTCAGCCGCTGGTGCCTCCCAGTCACCTGCCGCCCAGAACCACTTATTCTTTCAGTCCTTGTTGGAAGACGACAGGTATATAACTAATCCCGACCCCTTGGTCTCCCGAGTCACAAAATAGTACCATGGATCGTTGCTATCATGCTTGACCAGGTACAGGCTCAACAGCTCTTCTGGGGTCAGCTCGGAGTTACCAACTTGCCTCCAGATAATGTAGGCGGAGATCATCACCCTCCAGGCATTCGTAGTAAACTTCCCGGGGACTAATCCGAGGTGAGCCGCAACCTTCCCGATGAAGGGGTGTAGAAGGAGCCGGACCCCATATTGCAGCACACAAAGGAAGATGGCTACTTCCCCCTTGGCAGGAGCGCCAACAGCGTCCAAAGGACCGGGAGCCCTTATCTGAACGGAGTCAGGGATCTAGAACTCCGAGTGAATCCACTCCATCTGAGATTCTGACATGGCAGAACCTCCGGGAACTACCTCTGCGGTACATAGACTCACAGGCATTTCGGTGGTGGCAGTGGTCTCGACTCGGTGGGATCGAGGGGCTGTCTTCTTGCTGGGCTGCTTGGTCTTAGAAGCTAACATTTTTTGTTTTCGAGGCGGAGGTACAGGAGAGTTGTCTCGAAAGGGCCTTTGGAAGACCCACTCCTACTTTCAGTAGTCCCCGGCTCGGAGTCATCGCCGTATTTTCGAACCATTTTCAGATCGGAAGACATGGCAGAAAGAAGGACGAAGGACAACGAGACTCACCGGGTGATTTCCGAAAATCACCTTCTGTCGGAAACTTCGAATTCGGCCGGAATCGCCTCTCGTCAGAAATCGGCTCCTCCGGTGTGCTCTTATAAATCAGAACGTAAAATGACAAACGAAAGTTCGGGGCACCTTATATAGGCAGCGAAGGATTTTCGCATTGATGGCAAGCTTTGATGGTAGCAGCCGAATCGGCACGAGCCGATCTCTGAGCACACATGGCAACACCGCATTGGATGAGTATCGAACCGTCGGTACGGCTCTAACATTGGGCAGTGTGCCTCGACATGCGAAGCGACGCCCAAGCAGTCAGTGCCATCATAAATACGCCACTTCAAGCCTACGTGGCAACTTCTCATAGGCTGAGAGAAGATCCGGGATCGTAACCGTTGCCACGCGTTAACCAAAGCGACCAGCACGCGCAATTCGAGACCTGTCATCATTGCTATAAGGGTGAGAGATTTCCTGTATAAGTACTCTCCGAGCCCGCAAGCAAGCTCGAAGAGTGGGGGGCTTCTGTTATGGAGAGATCCGAGCCCGTGGCAAAACGTTAACCGGACTTGAAGTCCGAGCTGAGGCGTCCAAGGCATGATCCATCTAACCAAGACTACAACATCGCAACAACAACACGCGAACGTCTTCGAGTCAAAGTCAACCCGGAGTTGGTCCTAATTGTTAGATCAGATAACCCGCTACCCCCCAACTCCGAGGCGCTTAAGCCAGTCGGATCTGATTCGGTATGACTAGTCGGATGGCGTCCGACTCGGAGTGTTCTTCGATACGGCCTGGCAAGCCGAGCCGAGCAGACCTTCTGACGTGCGTATCCCACTCGTTAAACATGAAAACTGCTATAACCAAACGTGACCGATAACTTCACTCATAGATGTGCATGATCCGTCAGATACGCTGCGCAATCAATAGATTGCGGGCAGCATCTTCATGATCCCAAAATCCCTTAGATCGTGCCGAGATCATCGGATTCGGACCGCCCCACAGACAAGTATAAATAGCCCGCAGTGCTATGTTTACATGTACGCGAAATCGAGCTCTCTTCTACTCTATCTAGACCCTGATTCTCTTGTCCTGACTCAGGCATCGGAGGGTACTCCGGCTTAGCCAGGGTCACCTTTGCCTGTTTTCGTGGTGCAGGTTTCAGGGACGACGCGTAGAGAGCGACGTGCAGAGGGCCGACCAGATTTTGACCACAACAGTGATAATTCACGTTAAAAACTTCTCGTGTGCAACAAAAGTTTTAGAACAAGTTGATAGTTTTATAATCCTTTCATCGGAATTTTCGTGACCTTATCAATGGGTTGAAGTAGTTTTCAACGGAGTACTATCCATTTGAGATTTGAATTTGCTTCATTTTTTAGGCCTGGGCCTTGCGGCCGATGAACAGCTTTTTTTTTTTTTTTTTTTTTTAATATATATATATATATATATATATATATATATATATATATAGCGGAACGCTCACCTGCGAACTGGTTCGTACGTACTACGTACAAACTTTTTTAAAAACCCATCATACCTGATTTGGATCCAAAATTTGAACTGTTCATGTGAAACAGTACCTCGTGAAACCCCCCAGGCCGAAATTTTACTTTGATCTAAAACTTGATGGGCCATGAAAAATGAAAACAGTTTCCTCCCTTGATTTGTATTTCTCTTTTCTCTGGCCCATCAGAATTTTAGATTGGGGTAAAAATTTGTCACATGGGGTTTCATGGAATTCCTCGTCACATAAACCGTTCAGATTAGACACCCATGGCACGTGTGAAAAGGTGCACACATGTGTAGGTGCCCAGGGGAGCATGGCTATATATATATATATATATATATATATATATATATATATATATATATATATATATATATATAAACACATGCACACACCACCACACACTCACGCCCGTTGTGGTATGAGCAGCTTGGACGTAAGGAACATGCACATGATTATATTTATGATTATAATTATGGTGGGCGTTACACTCAAGATTCCACCCACCGCTTGAATTCCGTATCCGCACTAAGAACTAGTGGGTTCCACTCTAACCGCAACTAAAATCTGATGCTACGTCATGCCTGACGAAAGCAAAAGTTGCATGGGAAACGCCAATTCCCCGAGAAAAAGCCAAAACTTCAGGGGGCATGTAATGAACATAATCCAGCCTCAAAGCCATGTCATTTCTCCAACCGCCGCTAACAAAAGCTCTTAGTTTCAATTATTGAAGAGCACCCGGATGCATAATTGTCGACATGATTTTCTAAATCTTATGGTATTTCAACAAAATATTCATCTAGCAATATTATTGCGATATATTTTTAATATATGGGTCTGAGTTTATTGTAATTTAAGTATGACATTATTGTAATTTTAACCTGAAATTTCTTTAAGAGTTAAGGTAATTCATTTATACTTAAATATTTAAATATTTTAAAATATTTATTAATTTATGTTAATACTTTTTATTATTTTATTTATGGCGGGATTTTCACACAACAAGATCTGAAAATCTAAGAAATTACCATGCTGGGAAATTTCCTAGAATAAGATGTGTCATTTTGGTTTTAAGAGTTATTTACAATTGTATAGATGGGGCTCATGGTTTGATCAAAACGACTGATCTAGGCAGGGTTCATGGTTGATCAACATGGGCTTTGATCAAAACGACTGATCTAGGCATGGTTCATGTTTGATCAACATGGGCTCATGGTTGATCAACATGGGCTCATGGTTTGATCAAAACGACTGATCTAGGCATGGTTCATGTTTGATCAACATGGGCTCATGGTTCCCGTATTCGTTGAGTAGGCCCAAAAAGAATTTCTAGATCCAGGCCACGTATCATGTAATTCTTTAAGAAAAATAATACTGAAATATAGAATGGTTTACACTCAACTGAGAAAAAGTGGTAATGTTGCTTGTCAGGATATATATTCAAGTATGAAAACTATTAGATTGAAAAGTTATAATTAGATCTTGAATTGTAATTAATTATGATGATTTGTAATTAGATCTTGTACAACTAATTTTATATCACCCCTAATTGCCCGCCTTATTCAGTCAAATCCAAATCACTTGCACCGCTTCTATCTCCATTATTCTAATCAGTAAGGATTATGCTCATTTTTTAACAACTCACTAGCAATACCCATTAGAGGTGGCCATAGAGTTGAGTTGGACCGAGTTAGGTCCAACCCGACTCGATCTGGTTTTGAAAAAGGCCTGACCCGAAATCGATCTGACTTGGTACTGAGTCCAACATGCCTGACTTGATTCGAGTCTGGGTCTGTGCCGGGCTGATCCAAACTGAGTCTGATGTGGTCCAAAATACTAGGTTAGATCGAGTTGAAACCGATTCGGATTGGGTTTTTAGGATCAATTTTGGGATAAAATGGATGGACGGAGGGGATAAAATACATAAATTATGGTGGACCTCATAGAGTTTACTCAATACGCTAAGCGTACTAAGTTACTCAATATGCAACCCGCTTCGATCTTCACCATTTCCTGTGTGGTCCATCCTCTTAACATTAAAAAAAACTTAAAAAATCAGACATACACACCTAATGGGCCACCAGCTGCTGCTTGCTGAATGGGAAAGGAGAGGAGAGGAGAGGAGAGGAGAGAGAGAGAGAGAGAGAGAGAGAGAGAGAGAGAGAGAGAGAGAGAGAGAGAGAGGAGGAAAGTTAGAAGGTTGTTGCCGTCTGCCGGACAGGACCGGATGGCCGATGGGTGTCGAACGAGAAGGGGTTAGATTTTTTTGGATTAGGGCATGCGGCGGGTAAGGTATAGAGGATTAGGAATTAGGTTATATATATATATATATATACACACACACACACACACACACACACACACACCTGACAACCCAAGTCGAGTTGGGTTTCGGGTCGAGTTAGGTCGAGTTACTAGGTAACTCGAACTCGACTCTGTTTGAGTTTGAATTGTGTGAAGCCTACTCGGTTCGGACCGACTCACCCATTTAGTTCGGGTCGAGTCAGGTCCAAACGAGTTGGACCAGTTGAGTTAGGTGAGTCGAGTCGGTTCATGCCCAGCTCTAATACTCATGCTACTTGGGGCCGTGAAATGATCGTTTTTCTTATCATAAAAAATAAATAGCGCTTTGGTAATGGTTCTACCACAACCATCTAGTGATTTTTCTAGTTTTACTCTCTAAACTCGTTGCGACCCCATAATACTCTTTTTGACTTTTAATGCCCTCACCAAAAAAAATTGTCAAATAGCATTGTCTACTTTGACAATGCTTATTAAGTTTGAGCTGATTTGGGCGATTGATTTTCTAAATGCAATGCGCATTGCATATTCTAACACTAGCATTTTACATGTTCTCACACGAAATGCTAGTTCCCCTCTACAACATATTTTTCTCAATTAAAATTCTATTAGGGCAAACTCTCAATATGCCAAAATCGTGAATTTGCAACGGACTAGACATATTTGTCCTGTCGCTCTTTGTCGAGTTGCAAAAATTAAACGACAGATGGGATCCGTAGTAAATTTATGACAAATCCGCCGTAAAAATTAAAAATCCATCGCTAATCTATGGAAAAACCCACCTGAGTGACATCATAAAATTTTGCAACAGATACGGTCGATCGTTGGTCTTAGAAGAAGTGACGGACCTCGAATCGTTCGTTAATTTTTGACTTGTTTAGAAATTAGTGACGGATTTGATTTGTTGCTAAAATTTTTGCAAATAAAACAAAATCAGCATTAGATTTTTTTTTTTTTTTTTTTTTGCCCTTAAATTTGTTGCACCTGATAGTCATCCAAAAAAATATCACACGGTTGTTTAATAAGAATCCCATTCACAAAATTCAAAAGATTGGGCCGAATATGAAAGTGGACTAAATATCATTTTGGGCGTGTTTGGATGCTCAATTAGCCTAAATAGTAAACTGAACTAAATATATAGTAAATAGGTAAAATTGGATCAACTACTGATGAAATAAGGTAATGTAAAGAATATCATTGTTGACGATCAAATATTGCATATTGGACCTCATTTATTACTTGGTTTTATGAACATGATAATGCTTAATGTATTATTTTAATCATGTTTGTGATGTAAGGTGAATTTAAGAGCTTTGATTGAAAAGGAAGCTAAAAGCATGGATTTAATGCTCAAGAATCACCAAAGCAATGTTGGATCTTATAAGATCAAGAATGAAGAATTCACATGGCAAAGATCTAAGGAAACCAAGTGAGGAATGAAGAGAATCAAAGATTAGAAGAGAATTTACATGATCTTCGACTAGTCCAAGCTTTGCTTCGACTCGTTTAAGCTCGACTAGTCGAGGAAACTTCGACTCGAACTCTAGTAACATGATCTTTTAAATTCGTGTGATCTTTGACCAGTTGAGAGTGGTCCTCAACCATTCGAAGGTGGTTCTCAACTACTCAAAGGTAACCCTCGACTAGTCGAGGGTTATGTAGATGTTACACGGACTGCGTAAATTTGAGACGGTTTTTAAATTTTTCTAACTTGGTACAAAATGTTAGAGTTGCACAACTATAAATAGGAGTTCTTAGGCATCTTTTAGGGTTTAATTGGAGTAGATCAAAAGGATGGAGCCGCTGTCTGAGAGTTCTTCTTATTCTTCTTTAGCTGGTCTTTTTGTTTTGTTTAAGAGTTCTTAGTTCAATCATATCTATGGTTGGCTAAACCTCTTAACTAGCGTTAAGAGGTGAAGCATGCAGCTTGATTGGGATGTTTACTTTGTTTTGATTCATGTTTTATTGAACTCTCTTGGATTCTAGTTCTTTATAAGGAATATTTTTAGTGTTTACTGGTTTTTTGTGACAAATTATAATAGATCTGCAATTGCTTGGAATATCTCCTTTTCTTAAAATGAGATTGTGATATTAGTAAGTATCGTTGTTCACCATCATCCCTTGGGCATGGTAGGGTGACAGAATCCTTCCTATTCTTCACATTTCTCCTATGATTAGTTATGGAGTTGGTATATCCTATTGTTTGCCATCATTCCATGGGCATCGTTTTGGTGATGGAATCACTTCCAATCCTCACAAACTCTCATCCATTGAGACTAGATTCACGAGAAGTTTAAAGATTCAATTATCTCTTTTCCAATTGGATAAGAGAGGACTCCAATTCCAATTGAATTTTTGAATCATGCAAGGTAGTGTCCCATTTACTATAAGTGGATCCTTGAAAACCCTAGTTCCCACCTTTAATTTCTTAATTTTTTAATTCTATACATCACAGTTACTCCCTTTATTTCCAGATTTAGATTTGCATATTCTTATCGTTCTACTTCTAGTTATTTACAGAATTACTCATGATATTAGTTCCTGTGAATTTGACCTCAGTCTCACCAAGATTATTACTACATCGCGACCCTACAGTTAAGGTTGTGAACAAGTTTTTGGTACCATTGTCGGGAACTAAAGGTTGCATTTTCTAAGATTGACTAGTTTTGGAATTAGTTTAAGATTAAGGTTTTTTTATTTTTAGGATTAGGATTTTCTGAATTATTTTAGAAACTAACCTTACTTCATATTTCTAGGTTTAAAAACTTTCTTTTTCTGTTTTTAGAAGCTACTTTCTAATTCTAGGTTTAAAAACTTTCCTAATTGTTTTTAGAAACTACTTTCTAATTCAAGGTTTAAAAACTTTCCTAATTGTTTCTAGAAACTAAATTTTTTCTCTTTTTAGAAACTTTCTATTTTCTATTTTTCAAAACTTTTCTTTTTGGTTTTTATAAGCTAGGTTGCTTTCTTATTTCTTTTTTAGAAACTTCTCCTCAACTTACTTTCCTTTTTCTTTTGTAGGATCCTAACATAGATATTCTCCAATCTGGTAACTTCTTTCTAAGTTCTCCTCTACTTACTTTCCATATTGCTGTAAGATTTTTCTTTTATTCTCTTTTAGAATTAGGTTCAGGATTAGGGTTTTACTATATATATGCAAGATTGGGAACGTCAATATGCTGAGCTAGATTGTAACATCCTGACTCTCAAAACCTGAGGACGATCGCTCGAATACAAGAATCAGAGGGTTACGACCTGGAATGAAATTACCATTCGTCTACTTTCTCACACATTTCATAACATCGAAATATAACCATTATATCGATAATAAAAGAGTTCAACATCTATGAGTGGAAGTAAAGTAGTAAAGAAGATCTCACAGTAGGGGATTTTTAATTACAATTTTCAAACTAAAATAAAAAGAAGTAGTGTCTGAAGCATGAAAGTAAATAATTCCCATATTATTAGTTGAGCTCCAATAGCTCAACCATATCAGTGTATGGTCCTCCCTCTCCGTACTCCTCATCCGCTGTGCCACGGGTTCCATAGGCACCACCTTCATCCATCGTACCTCTATCTATTTGGTGGAACTACACTATTGGGTGAGTGAAAACTCAGTGGGAATTTCCCGCAAGGATTCATGCATACAATGTCATTCCAAACAGTTTAAATCAACATATTCAAATTAGAAGGAGACTAATCATGAAATTTAAATGAATATATGGGTGAATGAATGTATGCTCAAGTCACAGAGCTGGGGATGCACATCTAGCTGTCAAAATAAGGGTCGCCCAAGGAGAGTTATCTGCTCGAAAAAGTACACATAGGTATGCCTAAGGAGAACTGGTCACCCGAAAAAGACCAGGTAATATAGATCACCCAAGGAAAGCTAGCCACCCAAAAAAGTACACATAGGTATGCCCAAGGAGAACTAGCCACACGGAAAAGACCCTGTAATATAGATCGCCCAAGAAAAACTAGTCACTCGGAAAAGACCATATAATATAGATCGCCCAAGGAAAGCTAGCCACCTGAAAAAGTATACATAGGTATGCCCAAGGAGAACTAGCCACCTGGAAAAGACCATGCAATATAGATCGCCCAAGGAAAACTAGCCACTCAAAAAAGTACACATAGGTACGCCTAAGGAGAACTAGTCACCCAGAAAAAACCATGTAATATAAATTGCCCAAGGAAAGCTAGCCACCCAAAAAAGTACACATAGGTACGCCAAAGGAGAACTAGCCATCCGAAAAAGACTATATGCGATGCGTGGATGCCATGCACTATAATACTCATGTCCACCCCATATGATTAACCAGGTTGCTTCTATAGACGTCGTCAAGGATCGTAAGATATTAAAGATGCAAGCATGATTTGAAACATAAATTCATTTACTTTTCTCTAGGTTCAAATGAGGTCTCACTAATATGATAAGTCAAGGGAATTCAGATTTGTGGCAAGTTCATTTTACATCTTGTATGGGCGACATTCTACACTTTGTTCTCAATGTACAACATGTGGAATAGGCTGGAATAAGGCAACAAGATTCATATCATTATTAAGTGGGACCATGCCCAATTTGAGCAATTGTTAGAATGACTTAGAAATTGTAAGATTATCTCGTTACTACATATAGGACATGAGTAATAGAAACTTACATTGTACTCTGGTTCACACCACTCAATAGGAAGAGGAGGATCAAATCGTTTAGTTGTATCATACTAGGAATTTAACAGATTCAAGTTAATATGAACCTAACATATATAAAGGGTTAACAGAGCAAACTAACTATTTGAATGGGAACAAGATTTCCTACTACTTAATGCAACTAATAGAAGTATACATGTACATAAATGACCTCCATGTGACATGAAGAGTGTAATATGAATCTTACACAAGGGATTAGAGTAATGAAACAATTCTACATAATTATCAACATCTATACAATCATCCACTTATTAGATTTAAGCTATCTTAGAACTCCATGAAATGAACAAACCATGTGGGATGTCTCTCACTTAGATTGGAAGTTCCTCTAGTCGTGAGAGGTGGAGTTAAAGGTCTTAATTGATCAGACCGCAAGTAGGAGTGTCTTCTAAGGTAAATGGTTGCTAGTTGCACCCTGCAGAGACCGTATTTAAAGCACTAGTGTGTCACAACTGAGTTGGCTTGGTCAGAGTCTTTTACTAACGACGAGTTGAGTTAGTTTACAAGAGTTTTATCAACTACAAGGCTTGATTAATGACTCAATCGAGTCAAATGTTACCCACATCATCGTAGAGTCAGCATTACTCAGTTGAAAACCGACCGAGTTAGCTCGCTACTGAGTATAGGGTTGACTCAGTTTGATATATACTGAGTTTACTCACTCACAAGTTGGATGTAGAGCTAATCAATGACTGAGTTTGGTCATTTACACCTGGCAGAGACTATCTGATAAGATTGCAACTCGAAACGCCCCCTACAATGGTTGACTAAGTTTACAGACCTAATTTTTGTAAACATTCATTATGTCAGCACGTTAATAGGCTGTTCCAAGTAGAGTAGGCAGGGATTGGTTTAAACATCATACCTGTATTTGGAGACGATTCTCTCTGTTTAGCGTTTGAGAGCTCGGGGTGAATTTTCACAACATGGTTCATTAGATCAGGATTTTGATTCTGAAAACATGACCAGGCATGTGAACTCGTCCCACGTTTCAGGACTCAGCGCTGAGTTGGTCGGATTGGAGCTGGAGTGGTGCGGACATGGTTGGATCGAAACGGGATAGACTAGCACGTCTCCATAATTTACCTCTCCAAACTGCTCACAACCAACAGTAGAACGGGTCAAAAACCAGTTTTTGACTCATTCCCTATAGATCCGAGTGCAGCAGTTGAATCAGATAGCAACAGGGGATTCGTTCCAACAGTTCCCCTATTTTCTCTCTTTCTATCTCCAGTCTTTTCTCTCTATCCTTTCTCTTTCTCTCACTATTTTACTTCTCATTCTCTGTAAAAGAACGGGTCAGGCCGAAGTCGACTCGCTGTTAGAAAGGTCGAGATGAGTTGCTACAGAGCATGTAATTTGAACAAACAGCCATTTTCTCTCTCTCCTAAACTCTTTCTATTTCTTTCTCTGGCTTTTTTTCTTGGAATTCGCCCTAAAATCTGGAGATTTATAGCCGCAGTTATTTCTAGGTCCCTCCATTGTTAATTCCCAGGATTAGTGTACAGTTAACACAAAAACGGTCGGGAACCCATCATCATGGTCCCATACAATCACCAATCGTATGTTTGGGCCCAGACAACCTTCTCTAATAAGTTCTAGATGAGATAGGCCACATGATAGACACCTTGGATTGGAGGAAGGATCACCCTATCGGGATCCGTTGTTGCCATTCAGATCGGGGGAGATGACCCGACGATCATGACAGTTTTGCAACGGCCTATCGATTTATTGATCAGATGCATCCAAACGGTCCGGATGTTTCCCAGGAGGCATGTATGGCTCACCTAACGATGAGACTAGACCGTTGGTTACTACACTAATCTGAGAGAGGCGGTGACTCACCGATGCAACATCTAGGCAAAATCTTAGTTCTGCTACGAGATTTTTGCACCACCCTAGCTTCACTGCTTAGGATTCATCTGCAGGAAGCTTCTGGAGGTCAACGATCGGACAAGATGAATTGTTACTATAAGTGAAAGGATTCCTTCCGTGTCACACCCCGAACTCGAAAACCGGGCTCACAAAATTCTTGATCGCTGAATCCGGCACCGATAGCCTCTGTAATACCCCATTCTCGACTCCCGGCACCCATACACCAGGTTTCGATCCTAGGATGCTACAAGGAGGATTTTGAATCATCAATTTAATTTCTAATGAGCATAACCATAAGCATAAGCCACGAACAATAACCACAAGAACACCATCACAAAATCCACTAAGATCAAAAACTTTGAGTATAATGTGTTTGAAGAGAAATACAAGATAATGAAAATAACAGAAACTCCAAAAGCTTGATTGTGTGCTCCAAACTGCGGACTGTATGCTCCAACTATGATAAGACTACGGCTGCATCCTGGCGTCACCTGCACGCATCGATCGTGCATAAGCTTATAGAAAGCTTAGAGGGTGGTGTAAGTATGTGCGCAATATAAGCGTGCTCAGAATATAAGATCAGAGTAATGCAGAAATATGCTGATGAGTACATGAATGCAATCAGCCATACCAAGGCTATGCAGTGTAGAATATAAATGCTATCGGGCATATCAAGGCCATACGATGCATAATGTAAGTCAAGCATGCCAATCCACATCCATATACCAATGCAACTCCTCACTATAACATCAAATCAGTATGGTTCTCAGTCTGGATAATCACTGGGGTTTAGTATACTCTAAATGGCACTATCGCTCTCCTAGCCGCACAGTCCAAGTGAGCATAAGAAACCTCACTATCCTCCTGGCCAATAGTCTGCCAATACCTATCAAACACATCGATAGCGGACCCATTCACGAGCTAGTCAGACTCAGCCTAGTATTGCCCCCTACCCTCGGGCGAGTAAGGCTACACCCCTTTCTAACTGACCATGACACAGTGAGAGACGCGGACTCCTGGTATTCGGCTCTTGCGCGCTCATATATCCACTCGGTCTCGATGTTAGAGTCATCCTCTGGTACCATCGGGTTTAGGAATTTTCACCCAGGGACATCTATGGCGCCCCGATGCTTAGTAACAATATTTTTGGTATCTAATCCACCCACCCACGATGTGTCTATGGAGGCTAGGGCCCTGATGTTGCTAGGGCATACAATAATCATAATCACACAAATGCAAGTGCTTGAACTACCCCACCAGACATGTAACAATCTTGCGCGTACCGCGAGCACATGTAGGGAAACTCCGTCTATTAGGGAGCTCATAAATAATCCGCCCGAAGGCATATACTATGATCGGTCACTCCTCATATCAGGCATACATATGATGCATATAATCATGAATCATGTTATATGATAATGGGCTTTATTCATAAGGAAGATGGGCCTAGACGGCCTACATACTACAAGTATAGGCCTAACAATGGGCCTTAGGGAGAGTGACAATGCAGACATTTAACCGACATCATCCTTACAATGTGGGCATTTAACCATCATTGTTCCCAAGGCATGTCCCGTTATAAACATCATTTTATATACCACGGAGAAATCACACATTACAATAGACTTAAATGCATCCCACTGGGCCTTAAGTACATCAAATGGGCCATATCACATGAGCCTTATATTCATCAAGTGGGTCGTATCAATGGGCCGTATCAATGGGCTGCACCAATGGGCCTTACGTACATTACAATGGGCCATAACCCATGGGCCTTGCATACATCACAATGGCCTCACAACATGGGCCTTATACATATATATTAAGGTGTGCCTCAACAAGGGCCACCAATACATTAAGATGGGCCTCAACAATGGGCCTTATGTAAATTAAGGTGGCCTCAACAATGGGCCTTAAATTATCTTCAAAATAGTTAGACATTTTGGATGAAACACATGCATCATGGTAGATCCCATAGTGATTGAAAGGATGGACGGCATATATGAGGTACATACCCATGGTGTGGCCCACACTAATGGAAGGTGTAGATTACAATACATACATCAGGTGGGTCCCATGTGGGGCCTACTATAATGTTTATTTTCCATCCAACCCATTGATAAGGTCACTCAGACCTGGGGCCCATAGTAATGTTTATTTTCCACCCAACCTGGGCCCACTGTAATGTTTATTTGCATCCAATCTATTCATAAGGTCACGTGGACTAGGAGCCCACCATAATGTTTATTTGTATCCAACCTGTCCAGGGGCCCACGGTGATGTTTATTTGCTACCCAAACTGGTCATAAGGTCACGTGGACCTAGAGCCCACGGTGATGTTTATTTGCCACCCAACCGGTTGATAAGATCACACGGACCTAGATTGAGGAGGAAAAATAAATTTCATATTGATACAAAACTTCCATGACCCATAAAGTGTTTCAATGGTAGGTGTCCAACCCACTGTTTCTTATGATGCAAGCCACTTGAGATTCGTATATGGCCAATTTTTGGCATTGCCCCTAATTAGAAGGGGGCCATCAGAATGCATGGTGTTGATGTTCTAAAACATCAAGGTGGGGTCCACGGCTGGGACCCGTGGTCTAGCCCAAACTGTCTGCCCGTCAGGCGCAGGCGCTGCCTACGTCAGTGCCTGTGTATTTTTTTTGAAAATATCATTTTTCCATGGTTTTTCATGGGTGGGGCCCACATCAAGGAAATTCGCCCCTCCCATTGGCTTCTACGGCTCGAGACAAGCCAAATAAGACCAATATGCTGCATATTTGGTGAATTGAAACTTCAAGGCAGGATTTTTTAATGGTAACCACTCCTATTTCCTATGGTATGGCCTGCTTGATTATCAGATTGACCTCATTTTTTGTTTCAATGCCTAAAATGGCCTGAAGAAAAGAATGGACGGCTTAGATTGAGTACATACATCAAGGTGGGGCTTGCATGAGTGGCCCACCATTTCCCCTTTTTTTTGTTAGCTCGTTAGTATAGTCCCATGTTAGTTCACGCACTCCATGTTAGACGCTCCTATCACGCCTGGATAAACAGGGATTTCATGGTGGGTCCCACATGCACGTGGCCCACCTATTAGGACCACCTGATATTTATGTTTTCCTTCCATCCGGGCCCGCTAATGGGTTGGATGGAGTTAATCTAACACATTCATCTGATGGGTCCCACATAAAACAAATGATTCATGGTGGGCCACTCACCCCTTCATCATCACCACCATTCAAAGAGAGAGAGAGAGAGAGAGAGAGAGAGAGAGAGAGAGAGAGAGAGAGAGAGAGAGAGAGAGAGATGGTGATAGAGAGGAGGGACCCCGCCACTATGGGCCCTCTATTGATACGTCACATACATCAAGTGGGTCCCACAAAAAGTGGGCCCTTAAAGTTAAAATAAACGATGAATTACCCACCTTACTAGCCTCCTTCTTGGTCCCTTAGCCTCCTTAACTCCTATGCTTAACCTTTGACGGTGGATGATGAGATTTTGATGGTGGAGATGAGAGATGGGGGGATGGGAAAGTGGGCCACACTTGATGTTTAGGGAGAGAGCTTGGACGTATGAAATTGTTGCTTGGGAGACTGTTTGAGTAAATGAGAGAAAGAGAATATTAAGAATGATGGATGGAGTGGTGGGTGTAAGGAAAAGTGATGGGAAAGCAAGATTATGTTTGAAATTTGTAAAAAGAGGTATGGTGGGGGGAAGAGAATATTGACTTATGGTAAAAGAAGTAGTAGCCATGTATACTTATTGTTGGGTGAGGTGGCATGGAGGTAAGGTGGTGTACTTGACATTGATTAATATGACATATCATAGAGATTCCCTCGAAATTCGCAACGCGCGGTGTTTCTTCAGAACGAACGCAGACCCACATCTTCTAACCTAGGTATCGGTTTGGTGTGCGAGTCACGACGTTAGAACCGTGGCGACGGCGCGGTCGCTATGATATAGGTTTCGGTTTAAGCCAACTTCGGTATGCAGGTCCCGGCTTAGGATCGCACGTAAATGTTAGATACGGGTCAAGGATTGCCGAAATTCGACCGGTAGGACCGTGGAAGCCAACGGAATGCTACGGTCTAGGATACGGGTATTACATTCCACCTTCTGGCATGTAGGGGTCCATTTTTTGAAATGGGTAGGGCTGAATGGGATTTCCCTGCTCACGTGGCCTTCGTCCGATGACTCCCAACAGTTGGATTGGTTAGAGGAGAGGCGAATGTGGATATTTTGTCCCGATCAACATCATCCTCTCACGTTGTTTAATGAATGGTTTACAGGGTTGGCACAAGTGGTTTTCAATCACTGGTTTGAGTGTGGATAGGGTCAATGGGACCTAGCTTATCGAATGGACGGTCTAGATCTAGATTCTTCATTCAAAATAATGTCCGTTTGCGTCGTCCAATGGACGACTCTGTTTGAAACAGTGCCGGACGGGAATTCAGTTGAAATAAGAGGATTTTTTATTTTTCATTGGGTCAAACTCCTTTGACCCAATGTGGTGGTCTCGTGCGTGCCATCTATGCACATGCACCACTTAGATGAGGTGTCCCTGTGATGGTCTAAGTTGATCTAGGCTGTTCGTTTGGATTGAAAGGCCCATCAAAGGCTATAGGTTAAGAGTTGTAAGTTCTATGGGTTAGGTGTTCATTATTTCAGGTGTTTATCGTCAATAAGTGTGGATTATTTGGGTCCCAATTGCTCGGTGTAATATGAGCTGCTTATCCCTCTTACAAGGTTTGTTAACAGCTCCAGATTGAAGATCAACCTATCCTTATTCTTGTAAGGGTCCTACTTGGAAATTGATCCTTGGTAGGTGTTGCTTATTTCCATTGGACTGTTAGTTCCCTACTTCAGTGTGTAAGTTAGTGATCCCAAGGTATGTTTAATGGGAGATATAATCTTTCTTATGGCTAGGATCTCGTTACCGAGCTTATGTCAGTTCTTAGTATTGGGAAGTGGAGTGGTTGGTCCCATTCACTAGTTAAAAGTTATGATAGCAATTGAGGGTTGTTATAATCTCCCCTCCTAATAAAAAATTTCATCCTCAAAATTGTACCTGAGTGAGGTTGTCAAAAAAGGTGTGGATAATTTTCTTCTATCTCAGCTTGGCGTTCCCACGTTACTTCCTCGATTCCCCGAGGAGACCAAAGAACCTTCACTAATGGAATGGTTTTGGTGTGCAGGATTTGCTCCTTGTGATCCAATATACGAATTGAGGCTTCGATGTAGCTAGCGTCATTGTTCATCTTAATCTCTTTTTAGTTGATGATATGAGATGCATCCGGTTCATATTTCTTCAACATAGATATGTGAAAAACATTATCAACATTGACAAACTTTGGTGGAAGAGGTAGGTGGTAGGTAATGGCTCCCACCCTGTCCATGATTTCAAAAGGCCTGATGAATTGGGGAGAGAGCTTTCCCTTCTTCCCGAATCGCATGACGTCCCTCATAGGAGAGATCTTTAAGAATACATGATCACCGACTGTAAATTCCAGATCTCACCTATAATTGTCTGCGTAACTCTTCTACCTATTCTAAGCCGAACGCAGGCACTTTCAGATTAGGTCAATCTTCTCTGTAGTTTCTTGGACAAGCTCTGGTCCCAGTAAACTCTTCTCTCCTACTTCAGCCCAGCAATGCGGTGCTCGATAAGGTCGCCTGTATAGGGCTTTGAACAGTGTCATGCCAATGCTGGTTTGAAAGCTGTTGTTATAAGTGAATTCTGTGAGATAAATATGCTCATTCCAACTACCCTTGAAGTCCAATACGCATGCCCTCAACATGTCTTCTAACACTTGGTTCACCCTTTCGGTCTGACCATTTGTCTAGGGGTGAAATGTCATGCTAAATTTTAACTCGGTACCTAACTCTTCTTGTAACCTTTTCTAGAATGTAGAAGTGAACCTGGTGTCATGATCTGACACAATTTTCCGCGCGATACCATATGCACGAACAATTTCCCGAATATACAGCTTAGCCAAGTCGTCAACTGAATTACTTACACATATAGGGAGGAACCGGGCTGACTTGGTCAGTCTGTCAACTATTTCCCAAATGGAGTCATGGTTCCCATGTGTCTTTGGGAGTCTTGAGATGAAGTCCATGCTGATACAATCCCAGTTCCATTCGGCGAGTGGTAATGGTTGCAAAAGGCCTGGTGGCTTGTGGTGTTCTGCCTTTATTTGTTGGCAGGTAAGACACTTTGCATCGTATTCTGCAAATCCCGCTTCATATTTTCCCACCAATATTGATGCTTGACATCCCGATACATCTTTGTATTGCCGGGATGAGCAGTTAAACGAGATTTGTGCACTTCACTTAGTATTTCCTTGTAACACCCTGAAAATCGGGGGTCGTGTAGGAACCCGACTCCCGAGTTCCAGACCATCACTTATGCAACAAATATGCTTATGCTTCAATGTTGGTTGAGTTAGTGCATTCACATGAGTAAGATTATACAAAACTGCAATTCATACTCCAGATCCAGTGATAAAACGTAAGCGGAAGACTGAAAGATATATATATCACTGTATGAAAATAAAATAATATCAAACTGTCTCCAAAGTATGAATACATCTCTGAGTCACATATACATAAATCAAACTAAAACAAAATGTCATATATCTGTCCAACTAGCAAGTCCCGCCGATCCAGATCACCTACGCAAAGCCGTCAGCGAACTGCATATACGAGAACTCGTCCTGGTCCTTGTAGAAGTTCGGCTCTACGTCCTATATTGCCTCATCACCTGCATCTAAGATAGAGTCTGGTAGGTATTGCAAACACCGTCCCGTAACGTGGAAGTGAGTGATCAACTTAGTGGAATCATAGAGCAAAGATTAGCATGTTATCAAATCAATCACGCGATAAAAGCAATCAAACATTCCTATATACTGTTGTTAATGCAAGCATGAAATGACATGATGGATGCCCTCACCAACATACTCCCTCATGCGACACCATCTTACTCTCGCGGCATGCTTGCGTTCCTCAGTACTCCACATCTTCCAGGCACATGCAGTGCGATATGGATAATGATTACCGAGTTGTTATTAGTCCATTCATACAACAGTATTGGAAAACTAAGGTACCTTCCTTATATCAATCCTAACACAGATCCTGTCTAGGGTCATCACTCCTAGTAATCTTATACGATGTTATATTTATAGGTCGCTGCAAGGGCTGTCAGGGCTGTTACTTGCACTCGTTGCACCGCTCTCCCATCACCTTATCAATACAGGCCTAATGTACTCTTGTCGCTACGGAAGGGTCATCGCCTCCCGTAGACTTAGAATATGCTCGAGGTCACTACAAAGGGCTCGTCACCAATCAGTGTAGGCCGACAACTCGAATGTAGTGTCTCATACCACCACAATCGGCTCACAAGTCAAATGTGCTCACTGGTCACTACGGGGAGGCTTGTGGCCCCAGCATAGGCCGACAGCTCGACTACGGTGTCCCATATCATCATGCCCGGCTCATGAGTCTTTATGGATCAAGGTACCATGGTTAACAGGGTTTTCAATGGTAAGTTCAGTACCCTAGGTTCAAGCAGTTATGACTCATGCAAGGTGAACATACAATGGCCAGTCGGGTTACTTGACGGGCTCGACTAGTACGAGCGCATCTCATGCTGAGTGACATGAAGTGCATAAAATACTTCGTGTGGCCTAACCACTGCCGCCTGCCCAAGGCACGACTCGCGTTCATCGACGCGTCCTTCGTGAAAAATATAAGCTAACCACGAATTCAATCCATTACCGACTGCTTGGACTAGGTTATAGCCCCAAGCATTTGTAAACAACATCAATGATCATATGAGAGTAACAGGAATGAATATAAACAATACAAGCATGTTCATACATGTTATAACACACAACTTAAGCAAATCAACCAACACATGCATTCCATATATATAATGAAATCAATTCATATAACCAACATGGTGGAAATCATATACATCAGCATGTTAATTGAGAATTCAATCTCAAAACTAATTCACAACACCATTTACTCAATACATATTAATACAAACATTTATACAAACACTTAGTCTACACACTTTAGTCTACATAGCGTATGTCGACCCAAAGTGCGCATTAGGGCGAATCTCTTCACCAAACAGATCATGCATGCATTTCTGATATCCTAACATGACAAATACCCATGGCATTCATTTCAGCAAAATACGGACGTATTCTGTATTTCCTACAAATACCTAAAATACCCAAAATCTCATATTTCCCGTACACAGTCGAAATAAAAAACGGACGGTATGTTCTACATATCAAACAGCGTTCTCGTCGATAATCTACTATTAAACAACATTGAAAGCTTTAAAATCAGTCAATCTAAGCGTCTAAAATCCTCACCTTTCGCCTTAGACGCGTATCGATTCGAATAAAATGTCTACGCCTCGTCAACGGCGTTATGTCGACCTAATGCACAAGATACATAAGCTACTTCGCTACTTATATCAAAAGCATCCTTAAAGCAGCTATAAGTTAGGGTTTTCTTACCTAGAAGTGAGTTGGAATCACCGAAAAAGTGATTTGAAGGTGGTGCTTTGGTACGTGCAAAGGCTGGAGCAAACGGCAGGAAGTTCTCTCATAAATTCTCTCACTAACTCTCTCTTTCTCTCTCACCACTTTTTAGAGTTTCTTACAAAATCGGATGGGAGAGATATGAGAGGGTTTAAAGCCCTTATCGGGTATACTTGGGTTATAACCAAATCGGGTCTTTTCTGATCCAAAAGAGCATTTTGGGAGGTCCCCTGGCCGAACGCGGTTGGACTTAAGCTCATGTATATTGGATCCCGCTCAGACAAAGTTTTCAGTCCTATAGTGTTCCCAGATCGCACGTGGCGGACTAGTTTCAGTTCAGCGGTCACTGAGACCCGATCGAGGATTTCAAGTACACTGACCTGAGTGGGAAATGTTTCCTGATCCGAGGGTGTATTTGGGTCAGATTTCGACGGTCAGAAAGCTTAAAAAATGTCGCGCAAGCGACATGTGCCAGATTTATTTAAATTGTATTTAATTTCTAAATAAATTCACTTTTCTCACACTCTTCACTTCGGACGCAAGGAAATGGTCTCAGGACATCGTATGGATTTGATTTTTGAAACAATTGTCAAGTCCAACTAAGCAGTCATAATGGTCTGAGATTGTAGATATCGGACTTTCGACGCGTGGTCTATATCCAATACAAAGTTTCAAAGGGTTCTTGAGAGCAAACAGGTTTAAAGTTTGATCCTAGGTTTTAGGGTAATGTAGCGTCAATGATTCTATAGGTTTTGGGTCTTACAGATCGTATTTAAAGTGGTTCGAACTAATTCTACTAATTGTTCAGTTCAGTACTTAACCAAATTCTGACCTAATTATGACAGAATAAGTCCCTGGAAAGTTTTACGCCCTTTCCTGACATTGTTAATTAGTATATTATTTTAATTATTTTTTTAGTAGTTCATCATCAAGTCTAATTCGTCTCCATCAAATTTCACGATATTTCATGTTGTAGAAAAATTCTAAAAATTCTAGAAGCAGCAGCTGTCCAAAACTATGCTTTCCGGATAGTTGTCACAACGACCCATTTTTAACTACACTAAATATTTTATTATATTTTCTCTTATTTTTATATCAAACTAAACTCATTTAGCTTCAATCTAGCTTTTAAATCACATAAATCGAAGTTATAACGAGGGAGATATAATTTTTCAAAGTTGAACCAAAATCATAGAAAATGTGGCTGAAAATGGGCCAGCCGATAAACTGCGGCCCGGCCAAGCCCGGTAATTGGCAAGCCCTCGCCGAACCGGCGAGCCCCTTGCCGCTCGCTGACCTGTTTGGGGTGATTTCGTTATCTGATATTTGAAATGGGTGTATTTTAGAACCTGGAATGAGTTATTTGACATGCAATATATGATTTTGGGATAAGAGAAGATGATCTATCTAAATAGCCTACTTATTTCGTGAGATTCAAAAAGGTTAATGGTTAAAAACCCCTTTTATTTATTTATTTACTATTTATAGTACTTTTTAGTTTAAGTATTGATCAACATCACCTAAAATTTAATATTTGTGTCTAATATGAAAGCTCTTAAAAACTTTTGAAGGATAAAGTAGTAAAAGGTGAGATTTTCAAAGGAAATAGGGATTTGAGACTTTTGGATTGAGTTTTGAGAAGTTAATCAGGTGTTAGGATTGACCCATTGCCTAAGGACGTCTAAATCCAGGTTGGCAAAAATCCGGGGTGTTACATGCCTGCTTCAATTCTGGCACCTTCGGTACACAAATACGGCCTCTGTATCTTAGGCCGCCATCCGAGCTGACATACCAGTCCTGCATTCCTTCGCTTATGCAATTCAGCCTCAACTTCTTCAGGGATTCGTCCTGATCTTGCAATTCGATGACACGAAGAATTAGAGCTAGTTCTACCACCAATGAAGCCACTAGAATACTCGGTCCTCCAAAGGATAATTGTGCATCATCTTCCTGAATAGGATCTAGCGTAAGACTGGCCATAACTTTGTGATTCCTCTTTCGACTCAAGGCATCAGCTACAAGGTTTGCCTTGCCAAGATGATAGGATACTTCAAATCTGAAGTCCTTTAACATTTTCATCCATCGACGTTTCCGCATGTTCAGATCTTTTTAACTGAAGATATACTTCAAACTCTTGTAGTCGCAGAATAATTCAAACTCTTCCCCATATAAGTAGTGTCTCCAAATCTTCAAGGCAAAGACTACTACAGCGAGTTTCAAGTCATGGGTAGGATAATTTTCTTCGTGTTTCTTCAACTGCTTGGAAGCATATGCGATCTCTTTCTCGTTCTACATGAGTACACATCCTAATCTTATCTGTGACATGTCACAATAGACTACATATTTAGCCCCTACTTCTAGGAGTGTAAGTATGGGGGCCATGGTGAGTCTTTTCTTAAGCTCTTGGAAAGATGCTTATGCTTCATTGTTCTAACTAAACTTGGCGTTCTTCTTTGTCAGTTGAGTTAGGGGTCGGGCAATATAAGAGAATTCCTTTATAAATCACTGATAATATCCAGCCATCCCAAAAAAGCTCCTGACCTCGGTGACCTTATCAGGTCATTCCCACTTCACTATGGCCTCGACTTGCAATACCTTCTTTTTTTCACAACGTGTCCTAAGAATTTTACCTCTTCTTTCCATAAGTCACATTTTGATGACTTTGCATACAACTTCCTTTCTTGGAGGGTTTTTAAAGCAGTTCGTAAGTGCTCCTTGTGCTCTTCACGACTCTTGGAATAAACCAGGATATCGTTGATAAAGACTATGACAAATCGGTCTAGGTATGGCATAAAGACTCGATTCATCAAGTTCATGAATACCGCAGGCGCATTAGTGAGCCCTAACTTCATCACTAAGAATTCGTAATGCCCATATCTGGTACGGAATGTAGTCTTAGGATTGTCTTCTTCTCTGACCCTTAACTGATGATAACCCGACCTGAGATCAATTTTTGAGAAACATTTGGTGCCTTTGAGCTAATTGAATAAATCATCGATTCTTGGTAGGGGATCCTTGTTCTTCACTGTAGCCTGATTCAACCTTTGGTAGTCAATACAAAGGCGTTGTGACCTGTCCTTCTTCTTCACGAATAATACTAGTGCACCCAATGGAGATACACTAGGGCGGATGAAACCTTGCCCCGATAATTCATCGATCTGCACCCACAATTCTTCCATCTCACATGGCTGCATTTTATATTGAGCCATGGATATCGGGGTGGTTCTGGGTAGGAGGTCAATGGTAAAATCTACCTTTCTCCTTGGTGATAACCTTGGTATGTCTTGAAACACTTCTGAGAATTCATTAACTACCAGGATCTGATCGATGGGAATTTCTGCTGATTCTGTCTTTTCCAGGGCCTGTAGACCCTCATAGGACTCATATTGATGCCTTCCTTGTATAGTGAAGGGTGACTGTCCAGGTAACGTTACTGTAACCGTCTGGGCATGACAGTCCAATATTGCATAAGCCTAGGTAAGCCAGTCCATACCAATAATGATATTGAATTGTTTCATATTCATAACAACCAAGTCTATACGCATCTCATGGCCATCTAGAACAACCAGGCATGTAGGACAAAACTTTACAATTTCTACAAATCCTCCCATGGGAGAGGCTATAACCAGGGGTCTTTCCAGAAGGTTCAGTTCTAAGTTCAGTTATTTAGCTATTGATGAACTAATAAGAGATATGGTAGAGCCCGAATCAAACAACACAAACAATGGAATATTCTTTATATAAGCCGTACCTTGGACAACTCGAAGAGTGTCCCCATTTCGATCTTCTTCAGACATAGCGAATACGCATACCGCAGGGGCTCTGTTTTGTAGTGAAGTAGTGGTTCTTTGAAGCAGAGGCTAGGTACTGACAGGTGGCCTAGCCATAGAGGGCGGTGAGTGAGACTATGTTGATGATGGTTTAGGCCTGTCGCCCTCAACTTGTATCCTCCTGAAGCAAAACTTGGAAGTATGCCCCAACTTTCCACAATAATCGCATGACATACCCGGGTATGAAGAGGTCCTAACTCGCCTATCAGTCACAGAAGGTGTTGAGGCATAAAAAATGAAGGAAAGATTGAAGTAAAAAAAGATTGAAAAGAAGAAAGAAGATAGAAAAGGAAGAAGAACAAGATGACTTACAGGTGGTTTGTGTGGGTCTACACAAACGATATCAGTTGTGTGGGTCCACACAACCCAAAGACCAGTTGCGCGGTCGCTCGCAGATGGTTTCACGAAATGATTTCCTTGAACGGTTAAGATTGATACGAGGTGGGTCCCTTGGTACCAAAATTGAGGTACTACATGTGTGAGGGCCTATAAATACCCCCTCCCCCCTTCATTTGAATGGATTGAAGATTTTGGAGAGGAAGCATAGCGAGGAGAAAGACTGAAGGTAGGAGAAAGGAGGCCCCGGTGGTTTACACGGACCCACGCAAACCGCGGGTCCACAAAACCAGACTACCCTGCAGTCTGTAAAGTTAAAGAGGCAACATGCTTCTGAAACGGTAGTCTCCATATTTCTTTTGTCCAAGCTTCAAGAGGAGGAATAAGTAGAAGAGATTTATGTCATATTCCTTTTAAAGAGATGATCAAACCGTGGATCAAAATGCTGCCGGATTTGATATCTGACTTGGACATTTGAACTTTGTCAATTTTCACATTTTGAATTATCTATCTTAGAATCAAGGGATGTTTGAGGATGTAAATAAACTCAGTATTAATAAAATACGATGATTGTCTTTAATACTATCTCTCTCTGTTATGTTTGAATAAGATAATATCCCAAATCGATTGCATTTGTTTCTTATTTGAAATAAAATGTGGACTTCACTAAGGAATTTTATCTTATTTAAATGTTAACATTGAGATAGTTAGGAACTTTCATCATAGTTTGGCGTCTTTCTGATGCCAAAATGGTGACTCTCAGTGGGAACATCTTCCCTTTTATCTCTAAGATAGATTATATGATTCTTCAAACACTAACTATAGTTACGTTTCATTTTTGAAGGTTTCTGAATTTAACTATAAGTTACAACCAATGAAAACCTTTGTAAGAAAAGTGAGCTTCCTATTCACTCCAACTGGATTCATGATAAAGTACGCACCGAACAAACCCCCGGAGTACATGACTCAACTTCCTATAAGAAAAAATAACTTGACTTGAGTGACAGCGGGGGTCGTATCTACTTTGCCTCAACCACCAGAAGGAGATGAGGGTTGAACTATCGTAATGTCTCGCACGATGAGAGCATGAAATGCAAGAAGCCCTAGGATGGATCTGCCTTCGCCAAGAGTTAGAGGGCCGATAACATGCAATGCAATTAGAAGGAAATCTGAACTCACCCCTCCTATGATATATCTTGAGCGAATAGTCCCACAGTTAGCATCCTTTTCGGCTTTGGTTGCCCCAAGGGTCAGATGGACGAGAAAGAAGAAAGGTAAATCATTAATGGCAAGATCACCAATGTCCGTATCACCCCAGACAACCTCACTAATGTCTATATCTCCCCAATCGATCAATGGCACCGGTAGCATAGAGAAGTCGAATGAAACCCCATCCTCTCCTCTCTTCATAAGTCCTATTACGTCAACATATTCCTACCCCACTCCAACTACGGCTTCATCAAAGAGTGGAGAAGTTGTAGTGCATATGGCCGAGATAAATTAGGACAATATGCCAACTATAGAAGATTGTATGAATGCAATGACAACAGCACAAATAACACTAATGGAAGAGTGCAGAAATCTTAGAGAGGCTTTAGCGAACCTTACACACAATCTAGCCCAGATAGCAGCTCCACCAATGATGGCACAATGAACGGACAAGAAAACCAGCCTGAAGGCTTTCAACCACAGGGAGCAAGATCACGAGGGTTTGTGCCAGCCAGTACGAGAACCGTAACATAAGACAAAGTGAGACAAGTCGTTGAAGAAGCTGTCAGAGTAGAAAGAGAACGTGAAAATACCGGCCGTTTCAGGTACTGAACACCATATCCAAGAGAGGTAGAAGATAACCTGTTTCCAGCCAACTTCAAGCACCCAGATTTTCAGAAGTTTAATAGGGAGGGATCGCTAAAAGAACACTTCATGCACTTCATTACTAGCATGGAGAATTTTTCTATGATACCGTAGTATTGCTTATGATTGTTCGTGTCGTCACTAACACACAAAGCATTCCGATGGTATTCCAGCTTGACCCCAGGGTCAATACGTACTTGAAAACAAATGCAGGATGCCTTTATGTCAAACTTCTTCTCTTTGGAGCGTGATGTTGGTATTAAGGAATTGGCCTCCATAGGGCAAAGAGAAAACGAACCAATGAAAAAGTTTATAGATAGATGGAAGACATTGGGAGCCTCCTTTAGATAGTTACCGAAAGAAAAAGAACAGGTCAAAATGTGTCTGAATTCTATGGAGACAGGAATCGCGTTTGGACTCACCAGCGCTGACATTAGAACTTTCCGTGACCTGACCACTA
The DNA here is from genome assembly GCA_037074715.1 of Magnolia kwangsiensis. NCBI lineage: Eukaryota > Viridiplantae > Streptophyta > Magnoliopsida > Magnoliales > Magnoliaceae > Magnolia > Magnolia kwangsiensis. The sequence goes on along the minus strand of CM073574.1, from coordinate 49,665,960 downwards.
AGGCTCATGCTTTGGAATTAATGACTCGTAAGATGCCAGTATTTCACCATGAGACAGCAAGGAGAGTGCCCAGAAGGACGGCTGTAAATATCATCGATCGTGATAAGAGAAGCAAAAATATGAAGGATTCAAGGGAAAAGAGGTTGGAACGGAAAGGAGAATCAAATCAGCCAAGAAATAGATACAGTGGAAAAAGGCCTAGGATGCTCAATTCTCACGAGGGGTTCGCGTTTGATAGGGCAGATGTTGTTCCTATGATGAATCAGTTATTGAAAGCCGGTACGATAGAACTACCAGAACCCAAACACCCTGAAGATGTGACAAGAACCAGAGAGAGATTTTTGCCACTATCATTGCCGGATGGGACATCCAATAGAGAATTATTATACATTGAAATGTATAATACAACAAATGATAAACAGAGATGAAATAGTAATTAGAAAAGAAAAGGAAAGGGGTACAATGGTGACGGTGAACATGCTCACGATCAGAGAAAAGGGCTGAGAAGTGAAAGAGAAAGAGGATCGTAAGGCGACAAAGAAGGTAGCAGTGATTATGTTACAATCTAGAAAGAAGATAACAAGTCCTGTGAAGCAGAAAATAGGGATTACAAGAAGAGATGTCATTGAAAGGTAAAGTGATGATGATGAGAAAGAAAAGAAGAGTGAGATGGCAAAAGTGACTTATGATGTAGTGAGTTATTTGAAAGGCATACTAGCCCAACTAAGTGTCTATAATGCACTTAAGTTGTCAGAGAAATTTCAGCAGAGCTCGGTCCAAGAATCGTCCAATCACGATGTCACAGAAACTTTACTAGCAGAATTAGAACGCGAAGGGCACGATGAGCAAGAAAACTACTTACCAATCGTTTCCTTCTCTGATGATGATTTGATCTGCGAAGTAGAGCATAACAGGCCACTAATGATAGAAGGTCATATCCATGGGAAGAAGGTCAAGTGGGTTATGATAGATAATGGGTTTGCGGTGAACCTCTTGCCACTCTCGATGTTGAGTAAACTGGGTTATCGTTGTTCAGATCTACGTCCTAGTGGAATGATGATATAGGGCTTCAATCAGGATGGGCAACATGCACTTGATAAAATTACAGTGACGTTGAAAATAGGAGAGCTGACTACTGATGTCGTGTGACACTTATAAACGCCATGACGACATACAATCTCCTCTTAGGAAGGCCATGGATACATCATTATAGCATTGTATCCTCTACTCTGCATCAATACTTCAAATACTGTAAAGGTAGAATACAATATAAAGTAATGGTCGATGCGAAGCCATATACAGAGGCCGAGTCCTTTGCGGATGCCAGTTATTATAGTGGGTTCGCTAAAGAAGAAAGAAAGAATAATGAAAACGAAGTCCTAAAGGACATTCAAGTAAAAGTGATTAAAAAAGAAACAGAAAGGGCAAAATCATCCAGGATTGCAGAAGCCAAGAAGATATTTTATTTTGTGCCGAAATATTTGAGACAACTAGGGCAACCTCCACTAACCCTATTATCACCTAAACAGGTAAAAATTTTGCATTCCAATTATACAGTGCCATTGCCATATGTTGAAAGGTAGAAGTCATTTTCGGCCGCTCTATAAATATTTCAGATTAAGGCTAGCACAAAATACCCAGAGCCAATCGAATTTTATGCCTTAGTGGAAGTAAAGGCAGAAGGCGAGACCAGGAATAATGTGTACCGTTGCAGGCTGACACCGCTTCAAAAAATATAGTTCGACAAGTAAGAAGATCATGAAAGACATGGGTTTTGATTATGAAGAACCCACCGGCTTGAATCATGGGAGAGGAATTCAAATTCCTATTGGGGTCGACCAGGAAAAATGGAGAAAATATCGAGGATTGGGGGCAGAGTCATCAGTAAACATTGTTACAACAGAGAAACTATTGGAAGAGGATCCCAAAACAGTCGAGCATCCTGAAATGGTTCTGAAGCAGATGGAAGATGGGGAGTAGCTGACAATAGAATGTTTACAAGAGGTAAATCTGGGTACAAAGGAAGAACCAAGAAACACATTCATCAGCACCGGTCTTTTTGAATGAGAGTCTGAGGAATACGTTCGACTTCTTAAAGAAAATAAAGATGTCTTCACTTAAACATATGCAGAAATGCCGGGCTTAGAACCTTCTGTAGCATTGCACCGATTAAATATTTCTAAAGAGAAAAGGCCGGTTAAGCAAACGCAAAGGTAACTTCATTCGAACTTAGTTCCCCTGATAGAAGAAGGAGTCAGTAAGTTGATAAAGGTCGGGTTTATCAGGGAGGTCAAGTATCCCAAGTGGATGTCGAACATTGTTCCCGTGAAAATAAAAAACAGACAAGTCAGGGTGTGTGTTGACTTCAGAGATCTGAACGAGGCTTGTCCGAAAGATGATTTTTCCCTCCTAATCACTGAATTACTGATTGACAGTATGACTCAGTGGGCTATTATGTCCTTCATGGATGGCTATGCGGGGTATAATCATATTCGAATGACACCTGAAGATGAAGAAGGCAAACAAGGCATCATTGAGAATTTATTGTTATAAAGTTATGCCGTTCAGTCTCAAAAATGTTGGGGCAACATATTAGAGGGTAGTACAGAATATCTTCCAAAACATGATGCACAAGCATGCTGAGTGTTATGTCGATGACTTGGTGGTTAGGTCAGGAGATCATCAAGAACATTACAAACACTTGGCATCAGTTTTCCATCGACTTAGAAAGAAACAACTGAATATGAATCCATTTAAATGTGCATTCAGAGTATCTTCGGGTAAATTTCTCAGTTTTGTCATCCGACATAGGGCCATTGAGATCAATCCAGGGAAAGTTAGAGCCATTCAAAATATGCCACCACCGAAAAGATTAAAAGAATTGAAAAATTTGTAAGGAAAGTTAGCGTATATTTGCCGTTTCATTTCAAATCTAACAGGAAGATGTCAGCCATTCTCCCACTTGATGAAGAAAGGTACAGAATTTGTGTGGGACCAAGCTTGTCAAAATGCGTTTGACTTAATAAAGGAATTGCTGAAACAACCGCCAGTACTGATAGCTTCGATAAAAGGGAAGCCATTGATTTTATACATATCCGCAGCTAAAAATTCTTTAAGAGCTTTGTTGGCTCAGGTGAATGAATCTGAGAAGGAAACTGCTCTTTACTATTTAAGTCAAAATTTGATGGGCACAGAATGCAATTACTCTCCAATCAAGAAATAATGTTTGGCGCTAATATTTGTGGTTCAGAAATTGAGACATTATTGTCTCTCCCATGACATAACTCTGATCTCAAGAGCAAATCCGTTAAAGTTTTTGATGATAAGATCGATGTTGTCTGGGAGATTGGCCAAATAAGTGTTGTTACTTTCAAAATATACTATTACGTATGAGCCGGCAAAAGCGGTAATAGGACAGGCAGTGGCGGACTTCCTCGCAGCGCACCCAGTAGCAGAATGTGAAACCGTTAGTGGTGACTTTCCAGATGAACAAGTTATGTTAGTTGAGTCACAAAACCCATGATAGATGTATTTTGATGGTGCATCTCAAGCATCAGGAGCAGGGGCAGGTTGAAAGAGTTGGATTTGCTTGATGAAAATGTAAAAATAAGGTTGAAAGAGCTGGATTTGCTTGATGAGAAACACCTGACATCCCAATAGTGACTATAATTATATCAAGTAAGGATATCGGCCACCTTTGATAAACAAGTTAAATATCACTCTTTCAAAAAAGGGGATATGGTGCTGATGTTGAAAAGACCTATAGTGGTCACCCATCGAACAAGGGGCAAATTCGATCCTAAATGGGATGGGTTGTACATAATAAAAGAAGTGTACTCCAATGGAGTATACAGAGTCATGAATCAAGATGGACAAGGTATCAGTATACCGGTCAATGCTCGCTTCATCAAAAGATATCGTCCCTGAAGACACTACTAATTTTGAACCAGAATATTATCAGAATAATAATTTTGTATCAAAAGGGGGCAAGGATAAACAAGGCTACGGCTATGTATGATCAGATGAATGAATAAAGAAGAAATTTACGAGCACATCAAGATAAGACTATGTACCAACAAGTGTTACAAAAAGAAAGTGACCATCATCATCATCAAGCGAGCTCTGTAAAATTTTATTAAAATTGGTATCATCACCGAGCTAATATATTATAAACAACACATATGATTATCATTGAAGATTTTAGTAAAAGTGGTGACGTATTATCAATCTCAGTCAGAGATATCTATCATCCTCACAACAACGCTTATTATTATCTTTTAAGGCAGCCTAACCAAGCTCTAAAAATGGCCAACTACGCTTAAGGCCTATCATTTTCACCATTCGGGCAGCAATGAGAAGTCAATGGCCCTAAAAATATCGTGAAGGCCATCATATGCATACCCATGTGGGCAGCTGACAGAGCCAGCGACTAAAAGCCTAAAAGGCTAAAAAGTCCTTAACGGCCAATCACGCGTGAGACCAATACTATCTATATAGCTTTTCGGTAGCGTCACAGGAATGGAGGAAAATGCCCTTCCGTGAATGGGCTCGACCTTGCAAACGAAGAAAATGCAGGCCGCAGTGTGAGCTCTTTGGCCATGTCCATAAATAGGTTAACCATGCGTAAGACTCCCCAGGTCTTTTGCTTGATTTTAGTACTAACTCATAAGGAAGGACTTAAACCTACTCATTGATGGACTGACGACCCTAGATTTGGTACCCCAAAGGTGGCCTTGTGAGCCCATGAACTCAAGAGAGTTACTGTGGCCAACCCTATGCGTAATTCTAACCGAGTTCACGACCCCGTAGCTTCACTGGGCCCCTCTGATGGATCGTGGTTTGTGAACTTACCAGGCTGTGAGAAGTTCAATGAATTCTTAAGAGTTACAGAGACCATTACGTGAGACCCGACTCTACTACTCAAGAGTCTAAAAAACTGCGTGGGCTACACTACTCAAGAGTCTAAAAAACTGCGTGGGCTACACTACTCAAGAGCTTAAACTGTATGTAACTGACTAAATTGAAACTTAGCATCGCTAATAAAAAAAATCATATAGGAAATCTCACACTAATAAGCGTAAAATGCGAGTGTTTTATATCAGTTCCTTATTAAATGTTATGTTAAGATTATTGCATAGATAAATATGTTTGAAATGATCTGTGATGTAGAAATGCATCAAAGAATAAAATATCTCAAAATATTATCATGTATTCATATGCTAAGTGTAACTCCTCAGAAAAATCCGTACAGAGACTCGAGTACCAACTCAATCAGAAATCACTTAGGATTAATTCCTTTAGAAAATAAGTGTAAGTTAGCTAGCGCTACGCTAGTTTAGCTGTGAAATTAGCATCAATCGCTTTAAATACGTTCTGCAAGACCTAAAACTTGTAGAATCAATGACGCTATAATACCCTAAAACTTAGGATCAAACTCTAAACCTGTTTGCTCTCAGGAACCCTTTGAAACTTCGTATTTGATTTAGACCGCGCGTCAAAAGTCTAATGTCTACAATCTTAGATGGTTATGACCGTTTAGCTGGACTTGACAATTATTTTGAAAATCAAGCCCAACCGATGCTCTGAGACTATTTCATTGAGCGTGGAGTGAAGAAAGTGAGAAATGGGTAAAGATTTAAAATTTTAATTCAAATCTGGCACGAGTCTTTGTGTGTTATTTTTAAGCGTTCTGACCGTCAGAATTCAGCCAAATTTCACCCTCGGATCAGGAAAAATTTCTCTTTCATATCATAAGACTTTTAGGCCTGATTTAGGTACGACGACTGCTGAACTGAAACTGGACCGCCACGTGCGATCTGCGAACTCTACCAGACTGAAAACTTAGTATAGACAACATCCAGTGATCATGAGCTTAAGTCCGATCGCGTTCGGCCAGGGGACCTCCCAAAACGCTCTTTTGGATCGAAACAGCCCCGATTTGGCTATAACCCAAGTATACTTTATTCCCAAGTCTATTTAGGTTATGTTTTAGCCTATATAAGGGCTTTAAACCCTCTCACAACCCTCCCATCCGAATTTGCAACAAACCCTAAATAGAGAGAGAGAGAGAGAGAAAGTGAGAGAAAGTAAGAGACTTGTGGGAGAGATTTTCCTCCACTTGCACCAGCTTTCGCTCATATCGAAGCACCGCATCCCAATCACTTTTTCGGTGATTTCCAACGCACTCTTAAGTAAGAAAACCCTAACCACTTACTGTTTTAGAGATTTCTTCGATTCATTATCGAAATAGCTTATGTATCTTGTGCATTAGGTCGCATTTACGCCGGTGACGAAGCGTATACATCCTATTCGAACTAATACGCGTCTAGGGCAAAAGGTGAGGATTTAGACGCTTTGATTGACTGATTTCAAAGATTTCAATGTCGTTTAATAGTAGATTATCGACGACAACGCCGTTTGACATGTAGAACATGCTGTCCGTTTTCCGTTTCGTAAACGTATGGAAAATATAAGATTTAAGGCATTTTAGTCATTTGTAGGAAATACTGTTTACATCCACATTTACTGAAATATTTTCCATGATTATTTGTTGTGTTAGGATATTAGGAATGCGTGCATGATCTGTTGGCAAAGAGATTCGCCCAAATACGCACTTTGAGTCGACATACGCTATGTAGACTAAAGTGTGTAAGCTAAGTGTTTGTATAAATGTTTGTATTAGTATGTATTGAGTAGATGGTGTTGTGAATGAGTTTTGAGATTGAATTCTCAAGTAATATGTTGATGTAAATGATTTCCATCATGTTGGCTATATGTATTGATTTCATTATATAGATGAAATGCATGTATTGGATGATTTGCTTAAGTTGTATGTTATAACATGTGTCAACATGCTTACATTGTTGTATTTTATTTCTGTTACTCTCATATGATTACTGATGTTGATATTCAAGTGTTTGGGGCTATACGTTAGTCCAGGTAGTCGGTAATGGATTGAATTCGTGGTTGGCTTCTATTTTTCACGAAGGACGTATCGATGAACGCGAGTCGTGTTTTGAGTTGGTGGCAATGGTTAGGCCACACGAAGTGTTTTACGCTCTTCATGTCGTTCGACTTGAGATGCGCTCGTACTAGTCGAGCCCGTCAAATAACCCGACTGTCCATTGTATGTTCACCCTATATGAGTCATAATTGCTTGAACCTAGGATACTGAACTTACCATTGGAAATACTGTTAACCATGGTACCTTGATCCATAAAGACTCATGAGCTGGGCATGGTGGTATGGGACACCGTGGTCGAGCTGTCGGCCTACGCTGGGGCCACAAACCTCCTCGTAGTGACTAGTGACCACCTATGACTCGTGAGCCAATTGTGGTGGTATGGGACACTACATTCGAGCTGTCGGCCTACACTGATTGGTGACGAGCCCTTTGTAGTGACTGCGAACGTATTCTGAGCCTATGGGAGGTGACGACCCTTCCGTAGCGATGAGAGTACACTGGACCTGTATTGATAGGGTGATGGGGGAGTGGTGCAACGAGTTCGAGCAACAGCCCTAACAGCCCTTGCAGCGACTTATAAATACAACATCGTATGAGATTTGTAGGAGTGACGACCCTAGACAGGATCTGTGTTGGGATTGATATAAGGAAAGTACCTTAGTTTTCCAATACTACTGAATGAAAGGACTAATAATAACTCGATAATCATTATCCATATTGCATTGCATATGCCTGGAAGATGTGGAGCACTGAGGAATGCAAGCATGTCGCGGGCGTAAGATGGTGCCGTATGAGGGAGTATGTCGGTGAGGGCATCCATCATGTCATTTTATGCTTGCATTAACAACAGTACCTAAAAATGCTTGATTGTTTGCTTTACTATTAACGCGTGATTGATTTGATAACATGCTAATATTTGCTTTATTATTCCACTGAGTTGATCACTCATTCTCACATTACAGGATGGTGTTTGCAATACCACCAGACCCTGTCTTAGATGCAGGTGATGAGGTGATTCAAGACACTGAGTTGGATTACTACAAGGATCAGGATGAGTTCTCGTATATGCAGTTCTCCGACGGCTTTGCGTAGGTGGCCTAGATCGGCGGGATATGCTAGTGGACTATCACTTGACATTTATTTCTTGCTTTATGACATGTATATGAGACTCAGTGATGTATACATACTTTGGAGACAGTTTGAGATTATTTTGTTTTCGTACAGTGATATATATATTTTTCAGTCTTTCGCTTACTTTTTATCACTGGATCTGGAGTATGAATTGCAGTTTTGGTATAATCTTACTCATGTGAATGCGTTAACTCAGACAACATTGAATCATAATCATATTTTTTGCATAAGTGATGGTTTGGAACTCGGGAGTCGGGTTTCTATATGACCTCCAATTTTCAGGGTGTTACAAGTTGGTATCAGAGAATGATTTGGATTAAACCGGACCTGGGTAATGGCCACGCAACGTACGCTGTCACCCCTTTGACTTAGTTGGGTATGAGAAAAATCTAGAAACAGTCGTAGAACTTCAGTTTCGCCAATAGGCGAAGTCTACTCAAATTGATCATTTTGATCGAGTCCATAACGTATCTTTGGTCGGGTGAAGTGACCTAAGTCGCCCTTAGGTCATTAGTTGGTGGGTTTGAGATGATCCCAGAAGAATTTCAAACCCGAAAATGTATGTCCTTGGGTCGTGGGGCAACCACAACCCTTACACTCAATCTCAAGGCTTAAAAACTCCTTTTCATCCAATTCCTTCAGAATCTTTCCTTTCACTACCCCATTCTTCAAATTTTTCTAAGTTCTTTATTACTACACATAAATCCTAATGTGTGAAGGATAGTGAATCATACTTAAAATTTTTTTTACTATAAATAATAAATATATGTAAGAATTGGACTTTTGGACATTCCAATTATGTAATCTCTTATAATAAATAGGTTAGATGGATGGATTAGCCTCTCCTACCCCAAAATAATATGCTACATAATATATAAAATCATTCTGGTTTACAAATTGGCCCTGAAACGCCCCAAACAGAGTCATGAGCCTATCAAGGCTAAAAGACAATGAACCAGGGTGGGTCCCACACATATTTGGGACCTCTAAGGTAGGGGGAACTCAGCCCACATCGCTGGCATTGTCGGTTTGCAAGTTCACCAGTGAGGACCTTGCGGGTTCTGCAAGGGCTCGCCGGACGGTGGGCCCCACTCGGGCTGAACTTCGGGCCGACGCTCTTTTGTGGCTAGGGCACCCCCCTACACATGGGACGTCCCTTGAAAACCCCCCACATACCCTGCCTCCTTCACAAACAGCCCTCCCAAGCTCTCCTTTTTACATTTTTTTGCTGCCTTCCCCTCAAATCTTGTTGCCAAACCTCTCCCATCCCATTCTCTCCCTCAACCGACGCCAACCCATCCATTTTCATCTATTCACAGTCCCCTTTCTCTCCAGTCTCGTCGATTGGAGCTCTTACAACCTTCATTGAAGGCTGAAAATCGTGTGGACCTCCATTCCATCTTATCTTCCTCTTTTCCATTTGAAAATCCAGCCTTTGGGAGCCTGATCTATCCCTCTACAGGGCCTAGATTCGTTTTAGTCCATTTGGGCAGCCATTTCTCCCCATATCCCACATTTTTTATGGATTTTGTTGAGGCTATTTTAGCCTTTTTCTCTTTCTCCACCATCCTCTCTCTCATGGGAAAGAGGAAGACCGCCGCCGATGAAGCTGGGCCTAGTCGCCCTTCACGTTCGAGGAAGCCGAGAGGTGGCGCCGCTGGCTCAAGCGCTGCCGCAAGTCCAAGTGCCGCTTGTGAGTTTCACACAAAGTGAGATTTGGATCCCCGTGCTCACATAGGGCGAGCACTATTGGCAGACTTGGCTCACGGTGCATATACTGATCGCAAGGTTTTGTTTAAGGCGCATGTGGATAAGCGGCTCTTTGGTGAATTTCTGTTGTTTGAGTGCATTGAAGCTGCCAATTGGGGTCCGCTCTTTAAAGCCCAGTCTCGTACGAATGTGAGCACTGTTCGTGCCTTCTATGCTCATATTCAGGCTCCTACGTTGGAGCCATTGCAGTTCAGGATTCCCTTTGATAGATACCGGGAAGCCACGATCGATGTTCGGTTGATAGCTCGACTTCTGAAGGTGCCTCTTGGCGAGATACATCCAAGCGCTAAGAATCTGAAGAGTGTTCGTGAGCAAAATTGCCGCACCAGGTTCCTATGTGGTGGTTTGGTTCCGTGGCAGCGTAACAAGAGCCTCTTAGTGTCTCACATGTCGCTTGATTTTCGCCTGTTGCACCACATTTGCACATTCAACGTGTATCCTAGGTCGACCAACCGATGTCAATGTACGCATCTCATGGTCGATTTCTTGTATCAAGTGGGCCAGGGAGAGAATGTATGCATGGCCACCTTTGTGTTGGGACAGATCGTCCTCATAGCGAAGTCGAGAAGAACGTCTGAGTCACTTCCTTTTGGCCGGCTTATATGCAAGATCGCGCTTGAGTTTGCTTACAGGCTTGGGCCGGAGATACCTGTGCCGATTCACTTCATTGATGAGGCTACCATGAACCAGATGAAGATCGGGCCTCGACAGCGTGAGGCTCAGCTCGATGATGATAGTGAGGGCGAATACGATAGCGAAGAGGATGTTAGTGAAGAAGAGGCTGGGGCAGAAATAGAGGAAGAAGTCCAGGAAGAAGAAGAAGAGGAGGCTCAGGATACTGATGAGAGTCCTCCTATAACGACTCGGGCTACTAGGGATACTCATATAGCCCGACTTGAGGAGAGTCAGGTTGCCTTGCGACGGGAAGTCTAGGAACTTCCGGCCGAAGTGAAACAAGATCTCGAAGATACCAAGGCCGTCATGAAGCAAAAATTTGGCAAGGTGACTCGCACCTTGAAGGCTATCCTGTGTTGCCTGCAGGATAAGGACGCCCCTCCTCCATCGCCAGACTCAGATTAGCGATTAGTTATTAGATGTTGTTGATTATAGTTAGGTTGCTTCCTACTTTCTGTGTGTAAGCCTGAGAAGGCTAGTAGTTAGCTTATGTTGTAGTTGTAGCTTTGACTGACTTAGTTTTTCATGTGTTTCTTGTCATGATGCATGTAAAGATATATCTCTTGTATTGTGACAATTTTTATGTGAATGATTGTGTCGTGGTGTGTTTGTGCTATTGGTGTAACTGACGAGGTTGCGCCCTATTTTTGAATATAAGGAATGCCGCTTAAGATTACGTGGAGCATGACACGACTTACATTGGTAGAGCCTATGGATCGGGTTCCTTCCCAGATCGATGAGCATGCAGACCTTGCTGTGGGCCCGATTCCTGAGACTGCACTTGAGTCTCAGCCCTCTACACGTCCTACAGTTGGACCGCCGCCTTTCACACCGCCTTTCAGAGAGCAGTATCGTGCGTCCTCCTCGACGCTATATGTGCCACAGCCCGCTCCACCTCCTGATAGGTTTGAGCATTTGATGGCCATGATGCATCAGTAGCACCAGCAGCTCTTGACTACGATAGTAGGGGCTCTAGCCCAGGGTGAGAGTGCGACTCCACCTACACCATCTGTGCATCCAGCTGAGGATGCTGATACTTCGACTCAAGATGAGGGCATGGCTCATCCTGTACCATCTGCTTACCCTACGGGGCATACGGGGCCTTCTTGAGCGATTCCAGCGCTTGCGGCCTCCTACTTTTACGAGTTCTCACAGACTCGAGGAGGCTGAGTATTGGATCGACCGTGTGTCGAAGATTCTGAGGATGCTACACTGCTCGGAGTCTGAGCAGGTTAAGTTGGCTACATTCATGTTCGAGCGGGAGGCCAATCTATGGTGGGATAGTGTGTTGCGGACAGTTGCAGTCGACTACATATGGACTTGGGTAGCGTTCGAGTTCCATTTCCATGAGAAATACTATCCCCAGACTTACAGGCATGAGCGGGAGAACGAGTTTCTCCACCTCAGGCAGGGAGGCATGTCAGTTATCGAGTATAAGCATCGGTTTACTAAGTTGGGCAGATACGTCTCGACGATACTTGCTGACGAGCAGATGCGCATACGACGCTTTTCAAAGGGCTTGCAACCGGACATACGGTCGAAGATGTGTTGTGTCAGCATACCCTCCTACGTAGAGTTGATACACATGTCCATGAGGGCAGAGCAGGATTTTAATTGACTGGCGAGATCTCATGGCCCTATTGTTCTTAGGCCACGACCGGATATGCAGGACAGGCCATATGCTGGCAAGAGGCCTCGCATCGACCCTCCTCCTAGGGCTACAGCGCCAGTACCCGCGATGAGGCGTCCTGATGTGTCGTGTACGTATTGTGGGCGATCGGGTCACACAGCAGGGATTTATTTTGCTCGGATGCGGGATAACGGGTTTTCACCACCGTAAAAGATCGACCGTCCACATCCACCGGATTTATCAGCTCCAACTTTATGGTTGGCTCCTGCGCACCCTTCCTTCAGACCTCCCGCATCTCAGTTCAGGCCGCCTCAACGGCCCATGGTACCGCGGCCGAACGTCCACAGCAGGCTCGGGTATATGCTTTGACAGCAGAGGCAGCCGAGACAGAGACTGCTCAGCCTTTGGCCTTTGAGGTCATCACCTATATTGGAGGTACTCCTATACTCTTGATGGTGGATACAGGATCCACGCTTTCTTTGATATCGCATTCCATAGTCAGGCGCCTTGGGCTACCGACTATTCGGATGGATGGAGTGTGAGTTCTTAAGGCTCACGGGACTTTTTCTGATGCCACCCTGATGTGCGAGGGTTGCTTGGTGGATCTAGGAGGCAGGACGATGGCTCTTGATCTTGTCATTGACCCCTCTCTTGTTTATCTCGACGTCATTCTTGGCATGGATTGGTTGACTATAGGGAGGGCCGAGATTGACTGTGAGACCCGTATGGTGACGGTATACGAGCCAGAGGGCACGCCTTTTACATTTTCAGTGCAGGTAAATCTCCCCTTCCGCATACTTAGCTACACTTCTTTACTATAGGACGCTGATGGCCCGACACTTAAGCATACGCCAGTCGTCTGTGATTTTGGGGATCTGTTCAGAAAGATTCCTGGTTTGCCGCCTCAGCGAGAGATCAATTTTACTATCGATCTGGTGCCTGGTTCCACGCCCGTCTCACTGTCGACATATCTCATGGCACTGTGTGAGATGGAGGAGTTGAGGAAACAGATTGATGATCTGTTGGAGGTTGGTTTTATTCGACCAAGTGTGTCTCCTTGGGGAGCACCAGTACTGTTTGTGAAGAAGAAGGATGGTTCTATGCGATTGTGTATTGATTATCGCAGACTGAACCAGATTACGGTGAAGAACCGATATCCCTTGCTAAGGATAGACGACTTGTTGGATCAGTTGAGAGGGGCCCAGTACTTCTCGAAGATTGATCTTCAGTCAGGGTATCACCAGTTGCGCGTCAGGGTTGAGGACGTGCAGAAGACAGCCTTCAGGACCAGCTTTGGCCACTACGAGTTCCTTGTGATGTCGTTCGGTTTCACGAACGCACCATCCGTGTTCATGGATCTGATGAACAAGGTATTTCGGCCATTCCTCTATCGATTCGTCATTGTGTTCATAGATGATATTTTGGTATACTCTAGGAGTCGAGAGGAGCATGAGGAGCATTTGCGATTGGTCCTGGATACACTCAGACAGCATCAGTTCGCAAAGTACAAGAAGTGCGACTTCTGGAAGCAAGAAGTGAAGTTCCTGGGAGACGTGGTGTCCAAGGATGACATGACAGTTGACCTGGCTAAGGTAGCTGCGGTGCAAGACTGGGAGCAGCCTGGTTCTATCACTAAGGTGAGGAGTTTCTTGGGTCTTGCTGGCTATTATAGACGTTTCATTCGAGATTTCTCGAAGATCGCCAGACCTCTATCTCAGTTGACACGAAAGGATGTGAAGTTCATCTGGAATGACAAGGCGGAGTCAGCTTTTCAGGAGCTGAAGGACAAGCTTACGTCCGCCCCTGTGCTAGTATTGCCAGAGCAAGGGGTTAGATACACGATATATATTGACGCGTCCAACGTTGGTTTGGGTTGTGTCCTTATGCAGAAGGACAGGGTAATTTCGTATGCCTCGAGATAATTAAGGAAGCACGAGGAGAATTACCCTACACACGACCTTGAGTTGGCAGCCGTCATTTTCGCATTGAAGCTTTGGAGACATTACCTCTATAGAGAGGAGTTCGAGCTCTTTTGCGACTACAAGAGCCTCAAGTACATATTCACGCAGCAAGACTTGAATATGAGGAAGCGGCGATGAATGAAGACTTTGAAGGACTTCAAGTTCGAAGTCTCCTACCATCCGGGCAAGGTGAACCTTGTGGCTGATGCGTTGAGCTACAAGAAGACAATAGAGTTTGCGGCTCCGCTGATGGTTGCTGAGTAGGACATGGTTGAGTTTTTACGAGACTTTGAGCAGAAACTCACTGTGGAGGAGCCATATGAGTTTATCGCACATGTGCTGGTGCGATCTTTTATCGATGACAAAATCATCACGGCATAGAGTGGCGATTTGGCACGGATGGGGGCTTACGTTATCGTGGCCGCTTATGCGTCCCAGACATCCTTGACTTGAGACGAGAGATTCTCGAGGCTGCGCACAGTTCCAGGCTTGCGATGCATCCGGGCAACACTAAGATGTATCGTGACTTGAGGAGGACTTATTGGTGGGATGGTATGAAGACCCACATCGTAGAGTTTGTGTCCCGTTGTCTCACTTACCAGCAGGTGAGGCAGAGCATCGCCGACCACCTGGACTCCTTCAGCCTATGCCTATAGCTGAGTGGAAGTGGGATTTCATTTCCATGGATTTCATCTCGGGACTGCCGAAGATGAGGAAGGGACATGATTCTATTTGGGTGATCGTCGACCGTTTGACGAAGTTGGCACACTTCTTACCGATCAGAGTTACGAACTCTACAGATGAGTTAGCCAGGCTGTATATCAGAGAGATCGTGCGTCTGCATGGAGTTCCCTTGGAGATCGTGTCAGACAGAGACACGCGCTTTACTTCTATTTTTTGGACTCGCATTCAGGAGGCTATGGGTGTGAAGTTGAAGTTCAGTACTGTCTTCCACCCACAGACAGACGGACAGACAGCGGGTGAACCAGATTTTAGAGGACATGTTGCAGACTTGCGCATTGGACTTCAAGAACAGTTGGGATGATTGTCTTACATATGCGGAGTTTGCGTACAACAACAATTTCTAGGTGAGTATCGGTATGACACCGTATGAGGCTTTGTATGGGCGACCTTGCCGAGCACCGCATTGCTGGGCAGAGGTCGGTGAGCACAGATTGATTGGCCCAGACTTAGTGCAGGCGACGTCGGAGAAGATTGACATCATTAGACGCCGACTTCTCACAGGGCAGAGTAGACAGAAGAGTTATGCCGATACGAGATAGCACCCGCTAGAGTTCGCGGTTGGGGATCATGTATTTTTGCACGTTTTCCCTATGAAGGGAGTCCTTCGGTTCGTGAAGAAGGGGAAACTAGAACCGCGATTCATTCGTCCGTTTCAGATTCTCGACCATGTGGGTGTAGTGGCTTATCGTCTGGCTTTGCTTACGCCTCTCGCGAGCGTTCACAATGTATTTCATGTTTCCATGATGAAGAAATACGTTTCTGATCCTTCCCATATCATTAGATGGGAGCAGGTGCAGTTAGGAGAGGATGTTACATATATACTACGACCGGCGGGCATACTAGACAGGAAGGAGCAAGTACTGTGTAGCAAGGTCATCCCCCTTGTGAAGGTGTTGAGGACGCATCACTCCGAGGAAGAGGCTACTTGGGAGACGAAAGCCGAGATCAGAAAAAACTACCCACAGCTTCTCGAGGAGTACGAAAAGGTACAAATTTTGAGGATGAAATTTATTGTTAAGGGGGGTAGATTGTAACGCCTCGAAAAAATTCGTACAGAGACTCGAGTACCAACTCAATCAGAAATCACTTAGGATTAATTCCTTTAGAAAATAAGTGTAAGTTAACTAGCGCTACGGTAGTTTAGCTGTGAAATTAGTATTAATCGCTTTAAATACGTTCTGCAAGACCCAAAACTTGTAGACTCAATGACGCTATATTACCCTGAAACCTAGGATCAAACTCTAAACCTGTTTGCTCTCAGGAACCCTTTGAAACTTCGTATTTGATTTAGACCGCGCATCAAAAGTTCGATGTCTACAATCTTAGACGGTTATGACCGCTTAGCTGGACTTGACAATCATTTCGAAAATCAAGCCCAACCGATGCTCTGAGACTATTTCATTGAGCCTGGAGTGAAGAGAGTGAGAAATTGGTAAAGATTTGAAATTTTAATTCAAATCTGGCACGAGTCTTTGCGCGTTATTATTAAGCATTATGACTGTCAGAATTCAGCCAAATTTCACCCTTGGATCAGAAAAATTTATCTTTCATATCATGAGACTTATAAACCTGATTTAGGTACGACGACCGCTGAACTGAAACTGGACCACCACGTGTGATCTGTAAACTCTACCAGACTGAAAACTTGGTGTGGAAAATATCCAGTGATCATGAGCTTAAGTCCGATCGCGTTCGGCCAGGGGACCTCCCGAAACACTCTTTTGGATCGAAACAGCCTCGATTTGGCTATAACCCAAGTATACTTTGTTCCCAAGTCTATTTAGGTTATGTTTTAGCCTATATAAGGGCTTTAAACCCTCTCACAACCCTCCCATCAGAATTTGCAACAAACCCTAGATAGAGAGAGAAAAAGTGAGAGACTTGTGAGAGAGATTTCCCTCCACTTGCACCAGCTTTCGCTCATATCGAAGCACCGCATCCCAATCACTTTTTCGGTGATTTTCAACGCACTCTTAGGTAAGAAAACCCTAACCACTTGCTGTTTTAGAGATTTCTTCGATTCATTATCGAAATAGCTTATGTATCTTGTGCATTAGGTCGCATTTACGCCAGTGACGAAGCATATACATCCTATTCGAACTGATACGCGTTTAGGGCAAAAGGTGAGAATTTTAGACGCTTTGATTGACTGATTTCAAAGCTTTCAATGTCATTTAATAGTAGATTATCGACGACAACGCCATTTGACATGTAGAACATGCTGTCCGTTTTTCGTTTCGTAAACGTATGGAAAATATGAGATTTAGGGCATTTTAGTCATTTGTAGAAAATACTGTTTACATCCACATTTGCTAAAATCTTTTCCATGGTTATTTGTCGTGTTAGGATATTAGGAATGCGTGCATGATCTGTTTGGCGAAGAGATTTGCCCAAATGCGCACTTTGAGTCGACATACGCTATGTAGACTAAAGTGTGTAAGCTAAGTGTTTGTATAAATATTTGTATTAGTATGTATTGAGTAGATGGTGTTGTGAATGAGTTTTGAGATTGAATTCTCAAGTAATATGTTGATGTAAATGATTTCCATCATGTTGGCTATATGTATTGATTTCATTATATAGATGAAATGCATGTATTGGATGATTTGCTTAAGTTGTATGTTATAACATGTGTCAACATGCTTACATTATTGTATTATATTTCCGTTACTCTCATATGATTACTGATGTTGATATTCAAGTGTTTGGGGCTATACGTTAGTCCAGGCAGTCGGTAATGGATTGAATTCGTGGTTGGCTTCTATTTGCCACGAAGGATGCGTCGATGAACGTGAGTCGTGTTTTGAGTTGGTGGCAATTGTTAGGCCACACGAAGTGTTTTACGCACTTCATGTCGTTCGACTTGAGATGCGCTCGTACTAGTCGAGCCCATCAAATAACCCGACTGTCCATTATATGTTCACCCTGTATGAGTCATAACTGCTTGAACCTAGGATACTGAACTTACCATTGGAAACCCTGTTAACCATGGTACCTTGATCCATAAAGACTCATGAACCAGGCATGGTGGTATGGGACACTGTGGTCGAGCTGTTGGCCTACATTGGGGCCACAAACCTCCCCGTAGTGACTAGTGAGCACCTATGACTCGTGAGCCGATTGTGGTGGTATAGGACACTACATTCGAGCTGTCGGCCTACACTGATTGGTGACGAGCCCTTTGTAGTGACTGCGAGCGTATTCTGAGCGTACGGGAGGCGATGACCCTTTCGTAGCGACGAGAGTACACTGGACCTGTACTGATAAGGTGATGGGGGAGTGGTGCAACGAGTGCGAGCAACAGCCCTGGCAGCCCTTGCAGCGACCTACAAATACAACATCGTATGAGATTTCTAGGAGTGACGACCCTAGACTGGATCTGTGTTGGGATTGATATAAGGAAAGTATCTTAGTTTCTCAATACTACTGAATGAAAGGACTAATAACAACTTGGTAATCATTATCCATATCGCATTGCATGTGCCTGGAAGATGTGGAGCACTGAGGAATGCAAGCATGCCGCGGGCGTAAGATGGTGCCGTATGAGGGAGTATGTCGGTGAGGGCATCTATCATGTCATTTTATGCTTGCATTAACAACAGTACCTAGGAATGTTTGATTGTTTGCTTTACTATTAACACGTGATTGATTTGATAACATGCTAATCTTTGCTCTATTATTCCACTGAGTTGATCACTTATTCTCACGTTATGGGATGGTGTTTGCAACACCACCAGACCCTGTCTTAGATGTAGGTGATGAGGTGATTCAGGACGCTGAGTCAGATTACTACAAGGATCAGGATGAGTTCTCGTATATGCAGTTCTCCGACGGCTTTGCGTAGGTGGCCTGGATCGGCGGGACATGCTAGTGGACTATCACTTGACATTTATTTCTTGCTTTATGACATGTATATGAGACTCAGTGATGTACACATACTTTAGAGACAGTTTGAGATTATTTTGTTTTCGTACAGTGACATATATATTTTTCAGTCTTCCGCTTGCATTTTATCACTGGATCTAGAGTATGAATTGCAGTTTTGGTATAATCTTACTCATGTGAATGCGTTAACTCAGACAACATTGAATCATAATCATATTTGTTGCATAAGTGATGGTCTGGAACTTGGGAGTCGGGTTTCTACACGACCCCCAATTTTCAGGGTGTTACATTAAGAATTAAAAGAACTTGTTCAAAAAGCATATACACAAAAGAAATTACATGCTTAAAGTTCTTCTATAATTCCTACTATTACCATATACTTTTGTAAGTCCTCCTTTAATTGCATATGAGCTGTGACATGTTTTGACTTTTCCTTAAGAATGATCTTTGCTTGATCAGGAATGCTAGCCAAATTATCTTCCAATGATGCGATCATCTCTTCACTCTTGAGCAGTTCAGATTTCTCAACATTAGTAGATTGACTATTGACTTGTATCCTTTCCTCAATCTCCTTTATAGACAATTCCTTCTCACAATCCTTCAACTCTAGTTGCGAAATCTCCTCTTTCAGGGCAATAATACGATCCTGAATCACTTCTCTGTCATCACTATAAGCCTTCAGCTATTCTTAAAGAACCAATTGTTCTTGGTCAAATTCATAAATAGCAGAAGCAATAAGAGAAGCCTTTTCCTTGGACAGAGTCAACCGCTTCCCATATTTCAAGATCTCAGGAGCTATCGTGACTTTTTCCGCTGATGGTAAAGAGATGATTAAGTCAAGGAATTTAAGAAGAGAATCACGCAAAGTAAAAATATTAATTTTCGCCATTCTTGTATAGTTTTCAAAATTTTAATGGCAATATCCAGGTCTAACCATTGTTCAGGGTCTTTGAAGATGTGAATTACTGCTGATAGAGAATTCTTCATCTAAAGCGTCTTATGTGCGGGGATCTTCGCAAATGACAATAGCTCAGACGCAATGGCAACAGACTCAGAGCTTGCTGTCCCACTACAAGGAGGAGTTCTTGTAGTATAAAGAGGGAAATAATTTAAAATAATGCTAAATAGTTAGAAGATGTATAGCTCTTGATAAAACAATCAATGTATATATACCTGGCGCAGAAGTATGACTGTTAGGAGGTGGGATTTCTTAAACCGAAGAAGGACCATCTCCTAACATGTCAGGGAAAGAAGGCGCTCTGGCCTCTATACTCGAATCTCTAGTGGTTGGAGTAGGCAAATTAGTGGTCTCTACTGGAAAGATAATCTCACGGGCCACTACTTTTGGCGTTGCTAAATGAACCAGAGGAACCCTCGGTGAAACTGCCGGTGCAGTTGCAGGAGGATTCATAGGAGTATCACCCATCCTAACATCAGCAAAATGAGTACCTAAAATAAAGAATATGACAATAATAATGAGATAACTCTCACACAATACATATATGAATATATACAGAATTAAAGATTCCTTTACCTGATGGATATCCATACTCCCCATAATCTAAAGGTTCTTCTTCCTTCTCTATTATCGCAGGATACTTTGCAAGAATATTGGCACTAGGAAGAATTTCAGAATCTACCAGAAGGTGTTCTTTGTCAGTATTTTCTACAGCAACATCCTCCTCTCCACCTACATAAACTTCTCCTTCCTCGAAATCATCATCTTAATCCTAGCTGCTCTCATCATCCTCATCATCTTCATATTCCATAGAAGAGTACCCTCTAATGAAGAAGCTGAACTTTCATCTCCTAAGCTTTCTTCGTCTACTTCTTCAATTATAACTTGCTTTCCTTTAGAAGAAGCAGCTTGACTACTTTCTGGTTGAGGCTCTCTACTAGCTAGGACCGAAGCGGATGTAGAGACTTATCTGCCTCCTTCCTGAGGAATAAATGGTGATGCTTGTAGGCGCGCTCGAGATCTAGTCATAGGAGAGGATGAACTGGGAGGAGTAGGATGTGAGAGAGGGGCTGGCTCATCTTGAGTTGTTGCAGTTTCTGTCGGAATAGGAGAAGATGCTCCTTCGACATCATTTATAACTCGATCACCAAAATCACAAGGGACTTGCTCAAAATCCGTCAAAACTCCATGAGCAATCCAGCCGTCCAAAGTATTAATGGGCTTATTCTCATGAATTGCTTCTAGCGATATCTTTTAATAAATTTCACCATGATGAGATGTGCGACTCTTCTCTGGTATGAAGTCGATTCCTTCTTCAAGTTTTCTACCCCTCAGTCTGGGCGGATGGAGACATAGGGGTGAATCCACTAGCAAACAATTGTTGACCAAGAATGACTGGTGATCCCACCATCACATCCAGCTATAAGACGTACGAACTGTACAGTTGTAACTGGGGATTATGAAGAAAGAATCCACGCGATCGCCTAACAACTGTTTCCATATCATGACCCAATTAATAGGACCAGTTCCGTAGTAACGCATTCTCTTAGTGACCAATCCGCAGTCTTCTGGCATAGCTTGGTCGTAGCCAAATTAGCGAGCGAAGCGACTGGGATAATGGGGCTCTCGCCAAAACTCCGTTTCTTCTCGAAGGGGTAGACTACAAGACCAAATGGAGAGGAAGAAAGATCTTTCTGCTACTATGAGTTTAGCCTAGTCCACCATGTCGATATCTTCGATATAGCGATGAAGACAGGATTGGAAGAAATCCACTTGATCAGTATCTCTGATTTTGTTGGCCACCCAGTTGTATGACCTTTTGGCTATAACCCTTTGTTAGAAGAACTAGAGTGGGAGATGTGCAGAATGAACGTACACTTTCTATGGGGCTTCAAAATTCCAAGGAAAGTAGACTCCCAGCCAGCTAGTGAAATAATGCCATGAAGTGTGTGCTGATGAAGCACCGATGGTAGGGTTCTTGACATGGGTGGCTACTTCTCCGAGGGCTCTGTAAATAGAACATGGCATTGGAGGTGTGAGAAAATACTTGTGTCCTTTTGCCAAAGCGCCGGCAACAACAAAGACTGTAGGGTGAATAGAATCTGCCCATTTTGAGCTTGGGAGTACCACGATGCTTAGCCAATAAGCTAGGAAGGTCGCAAGCTCCCCGAATAAATTGTACTCCACTCATTCCTTGATATTTTTGTGAAGTTCTATGAGCTCTTTAGAATGACAATCACAGAATCTATAAGGAAAAGTAAAAGATTGATGTGAGCAAATGCATAATAGAAAAAAAATAGAGAGAGAGAGAAGAAATAAAAAGGAAAATTGATTATTAGATTCAAAAATACTTAAGGGCCCTGGAGAAATGTGCTAGCCACTACAGAGGAGAAAGTTTAAATTTTTCCATCTCTCTGAAGAGTTCGATGGTGGTTTCAAAAATGGAGGGCTTGCAATCGGGAGAAGAGATGAAGGCCAACTCTCTGTTAGACGGAACGAATTCATCATAGAATTTGCCCATTAATGGAAGACCTACTATTCGGTGGAGATCCCAGAGTGTGATACTCATCTCACCAAATGACAGGTGGAAAGAGTTGGTGGTGGGAGACCAGCACTTGAGAAAACCCTTCATCACAGTCGGCTCCTTATAAAAGTATTGAGATGTAACTTCTATAGCATACAAGACGATCTTGGCAAGGGTACCCGTGTACTTTTCCAAGATGGCTTTTGCCCAATATTTGTAATAACATCGCAAAGTGAGTAGGCCTCTTGTTCAAAAATCTTCAGGCCCTCAAAATTGCTCATGATCTCTGAAGCGCTGTATGATGGTTTCATAGAAATATGTGGGGAAGAGGTTGTGATGATTGTGAAAAGGGGTTAGAAAAATCATGGGGTGCACTTCACCAATGCTTTGCCGCGGCTTGTGTGCTTGTAATATCCCCTCAAGGATGCGTGGTTCTCTCGTCATCTACGAGGAAGCGTACATCAGTTTTTCTCCGTCTATATAATCCCTTGGCTCGCAATCGAGCATGGATTAGTGGCGATGAAGCTTGATGGGAATCACCATCATACCCTCCGAGTGAGGATTATCGAACTTCATGATGCCCTCAATAACTCGGACCGATTCCCATGAGTTATGAAGTTTCTTCTTATTGTGCTCCTTAATCTTCTCTTCGAACTCCTTTACCTTGTTTCAGCGAGTCCTCTTTGAGTGGGAAGCAGGCGGAGTGTGTTCTCAAGCGGGAGGTCTTTGACTGTCTATACCAATATGAGCAGTTGTCTTCAATCACTCATCCTAGTCATACTCTCGGCCGTGCTTTGGAGGACATTCCAGGTCTCCCATTGCAATTGCCCGATGAATGGGAGAAGGTAGTGTTTCAATGCGGGCGGTGAAGTTAAAAGTTGGTAGTATGGGTTCTTTGACGTATGAAGGGTTACGGGCAGTGGTCTTAATACGTTTAGCTGGCGGTTGATCTGAAGAAGGAGAAGGGTGGAAAGAAGATGGGTCAAGCAAATCTGGATGAGAAGGCTGTTCAGATGGTGGCTCTATAGGATGAAAAGTTCGTTTGATACGAGGCATAATGCAAAAAGTGTTGGAGATTTGAAGGTCCTTGAAGAATTTTCAAAGAAAAGATGAAGCTTTTCTAAGTTCTGATTGCGTGGTACCACATAATCAAAGTTAGTTGCATGGGGCAAAGCAAAGGCTAAAAGGCTTGTGTGAAAAAAAAAAACTATTACGCGGGTTTGCACAAACGAAAGTCGTTATGCAGAAGAAAATCGCAGAGAAGCAAGGGTTCGTTGCAGTGCAAGTGCGTGGAGAATGAATGAAGGGTCAGGGTATTTATAGGCAGTATGGCCGAGTACACTACGCAAGTTTTCGTTGTGCGGGTCCATGCAAACCCTGTCAAGGTTACAAAATTAATCCTTTTTCTTTGATTTTTGAGGGAAACAAAGAAAGGATCAGGGGGCATCTATTGAGGCATAAAAAATGAAGGAAGGATTGAAATGAAAGAAGATTAAAAAGAAGAAAGATAGAAAAAGAAAAAGAACAAGATGACTTACAGGTGGTTTACGCAGGTTCATGTAAACAATATTAGTTGCGAGGGTCCGCGCAACCTAAAGACCAGTTGCGCGGTCGTGCGCAACTGGTTTCAGAAAATGATTTCCTTGAACGGTTAAGATTGATACAAGGTGGGTCCCATGACCCCAAAATTGAGGTACCACACGTGCGAGGGCCTATAAATACCCCTCCCCCCTTCATTTGAACGGATTGAAGATTTTGGAGAGGAAGTAGAGCGAGGAAAAAGACTGAAGGTAGGAGAAAGGAGGCCCTGGTGGTTTGCGCAGACTCGCACAAACCAAACCCACCTAACCAGACTGCCCTGTAGTCTATAGAGTTAAAGAGACAACATGCTGCTGAAACGGCCATCTCCAGATTTCCTCTGTCCAAGCTTCAAGAAGAGGAATCAGTAGAAGAGATCTATGTCATATTCCTCTTAAAGAGATGATCAAATTGCGGATTAGAATGCTGCCGAATTTGATATCTGACTTGGACATTTGAACTTTGTCAATTTCCATATTTTGAATTATCTATCTTAGAATCGAGGGATGTTTGAGGATGTAAATGAACTCAGTATTAATAAAATATGATGATTGTCTTTAATACTATCTCTCTCTTTTATGTTTGAATAAGATAATATCCCAAATTGAATACATTTATTTCTTGTTCAAAACAGAAGTGCTAGGAGGTGGAGGTGCAGGCCTGACTCGACAACTCAAATCTCTGAATAGGGTCCAAGCTTTCATCATTTGATCTATATCCTTCTCCACTCCAGTGGCCTTGTCCACCACCTACGCATATCGGGAAAAGTCGAAGCCGCACAATTTCAACCTTATCCCAGGCCGCAAACCATCTCTGAACTTCCTCAGCCTAACTTTCTCTTCACTAACAATAGTTGGCACATACCGAGAGAGTTCGGCAAAGCGGGCTTCGTATTGTGCCACCATCATGTTACCCTGCTCGAGTTTGAAGAATTGTGACACCTTTTCGTCATGAAATGACTCTGGGAAATACTTCTCGTTGAACTTGGTCTGAAACCTCTCCCAAATCCATAACTATTCTGCCCCAACAATCCTACGAGTGGAATCCCACTAGTCATTTGCTTCCCCTTCCAACGCGAAGGTGGTAAGGGTCACCTTTTGCGTATTCGAGCATCTTAATGGCTCCATCAATTTCAGTAGCGTTTCAGCCAATGTTCGACCAGCATGGGATTAGTCGTCCCTAAGAAAGTCAGAGGTTACAATTTCTGGAATTTCTCAAATATTTTTGCATTATTCTCAATCATTGGACGTGGAACTACCTCGTGCAGTCCCAGATTCATAGCTGCAACAACAGCAACCATGGTAGCCTGTTATTCTCGCATAAAGGCCTATTACTATCTCAGTAAGGTGACCATCTGCTCCCAAGCATTTGGT
Source organism: Magnolia kwangsiensis (assembly GCA_037074715.1). Taxonomy (NCBI): domain Eukaryota; kingdom Viridiplantae; phylum Streptophyta; class Magnoliopsida; order Magnoliales; family Magnoliaceae; genus Magnolia; species Magnolia kwangsiensis. Next base: position 49,640,767 of record CM073574.1, on the reverse strand, counting down.
GTAGGAATCCCTGATTGTGCCTCAAATGATGATGCCCTCTCTGCTTGAGCTGGGTGGGGTGACGGGGTGGCCCTCACTCTAGATTCTGAGTCGGGCTCCTCGGGTTGTGCCGGGAGTGCCATCGTATATATAGGACTCTCCTCCCTTTCAGTCCTCCCTATATTTTACGACATCGCTAGAGATGCCTGGGCTTGCTGGGATCTCTTCTTTGGGGCCATTGTGTCTTGAAATTTTGGGATGTAATGTCAGGGTGCATCATTCTATACCAATCACACCATAAAACAGTTTCGTTATAAGAATTTCACAATCCAAGGAATCTTATGTTCTCTATGCTTCTAAGTTAACAGCTTCTTCGTAGCTAAGTGGATTTTCTAGTGGGAACTACATTTCTAGTTCCTAAATCTAGGTTCAGACAACGACTATATATGGAGTGGAGAGCATGTAATAACTAATAGTAAGCCTAGTGTTAAGAGGCTATAATGAAGTGACTGCAGTTCTAACTTTCGATCCCACGTCAAGGTTAAAAGGCTAATAAAGGTAATTAGAATACCATCCATGTTAGAACACTAATACCATGTGCTATGATGAATTTCACAGGGTAGTTATGATAACAGACATATAGCACAAAATGAGCATAGAAATGAAAGGAAAAGAAGGGAATTTAAACAAGGTTAAAGCCTACTCATGTTTAATAATCGTAGTTTCATGAATCAAAGATTACTAACATCTTATAAAATTTGCAAGGCTATCATGAATAAACTAATTGATAGTTAGAAAATAGGTAGTTTATAGTTGAGTGTAGCCAAAATAAGGTGATTGACATAAGTAAGTGTATATGCATGAAACCTGATATGATTATGAAATTCAATACTGAGGACCTAAGTTTGAGTCTCTAGGTCCTTAAAACAGCCTAAATCCAGAGGGATTTGTACCTAGGTTCAATTTTTTGATTTAAATATATACTTAGGAAATCCTAGGCCTAAAGTGCCATAGTTTTGACAATTCTTTCCCAAAGGCAAGGTTTCTCTAAACACTCACTAATACCAACTTGTAACATCCTAATTCTCATAACCCGAGGACGATCGCTCGAATACGAGAATCCGAGAGTTACGACCTTGAATGAAATTACCATTTGTCTACTTTCTCACACATTTCATAACATCAAAATATAACCATTATATAGATAATAAAAGAGTTCAACATCTATGAGTGGAAGTAAAGCAGTAAAGCAAGATCCCACAGTAGGGGATTTTTAATTACAATTTTCAAACTAAAACAAAAAGTAGTGTCTGAAGCATGAAGGTAAATAATTCTCATATTATCAATTGAGCTCCAATGGCTCAATCATATCAGTGTACGGTCCTCCCTCTCTGTACTCCTCATCCGCTGTGCCAGGGGTTCCATACGCGCCACCTTCCTCCGTCATACCTGTATTTATTCGGTGCAACCGCACTATTGGGTGAGTGAAAACTCAGTGGGAATTTTCTACAAGGATTCATGCATACCATGTCATTCCAAAATGTTTAAATCAACATATTCAAAATTAGAAGGAGACTAATCATGAAATTTTAAATAAATATATGGGTGAATGAATGTATGCTCAAGTCACAGAGCTGGGGATACACATCTAGCTGTTAAAATAAGGGTCGCCCAAGGAGAGTTAGCCGCCCAAAAAAGTACACATAGGTACGCCCAAAGAGAACTGACCACCTGAAAAAGACCACGTAATATAGATCGCCTAAGGAAAGCTAGCCACCCGAAAAAGTACACATAGGTATGCCCAAGGAGAACTAGCCACCCGAAAAGACCATATAATATACATCGCCCTAGAAAAACTATCCACCCGAAAAAGTACACATAGGTACACCCAAGGAGAACTAGCCACCTAGAAAAGACCATATAATATAGATCGCCCAAGGAAAGCTAGCCACCTAGAAAAGTACACATAGGCACGCCCAAGGAGAACTAGTCATCCGAAAAAGACCATGTAATATACATCGCTCAAGGAAAACTAGCCACCTAGAAAAGTATACATAGGTACTCCCAAGGAGAACTAGCTACTCTAAAAAGACCATGTAATATAGATCGCCCAAGGAAAGCTAGCCACCTGAAAAAGTACACATAGGTATGCCTTAGGAGAACTAGCCACCCAGAAAAGACCAAATGTCACGCGTGGATGCCATGCACTATGATACTCATGTCCACCCTATATGATTAACCAAGTTGCTTCTATAGACATCGTCAAGGATTACATGATATTAAACTTGTAAGCATGATTTGAAACATAAATTCATTTACTTTTCTCTAGGTTCAAATGAGGTCTCACTAATATGATAAGTCAAGGGAATTCAGATTTGTGGCAAGTTCATTTTACATCTTGTATAGGCGACATTCTACACTTTGTTCTCAATGTACAACATGTGGAATAAGGCAACAAGATTCATATCATTATTAAGTGGCTCCATGCCCAATTTGAGCAATTGTTAGAATGACTTAGAAATTTTAAGATTATCTAGTTATTACATATAGGACATGAGTAATAGAAACTTATATTTTACTCTGGTTCACACCACTCAATAGGAAGAGGAGGATCAAATTGTTTAGTTGTATCATACTAGGAATTTAACAGATTCAAGTTAATATGAACCTAGCATATATAAAGGGTTAACAGAGCAAACTAACTATTTGAATAGGAACAAGATTTCCTGCTACTTAATGCAACTAATAGATGTATACATGTACATAAATGACCTCCATGTGACATGAAGAGTGTAATATGATTCTTACATAAGGGATTAGTGTAATGAAACAATTCTACATAATTATCAACATCTACACAATCATTAGGTCCTTACACTTATTAGATTTATGCTATCTTAGAACTCCATGAAATGAACAAACCATGTGGGATGTCCCTCACCTAGATTGGAAGTTCCTCTAGTCTTGAGAGGTGGAGTTAACGATCTTGATTGATCAGACCCCGAGTAGGAGTGTCTTCTAAGGTAAATGGTTGCTGGTTGCACCCTATAGAGACCATATTTAAAACATTGGTAAGTCACGACCGAGTTGGCTCGGTCAGGGTCTTTTACTATAACGACGAGTTGAGTTAGTTTATAAGAGTTTTATCAACTACAAGGCCTGATTAATGACTTAATCAAGTCAAATGCTACCCACATCATCCTAGAGTCAGCATTACTCAGTCGAAAACCAATCGAGTCAACTCTCTACTGAGTATAGGGTTGACTAAGCTTGATATCTACTGAGTTTACTCACTCACTAGTTACATGTAGAGCTAATCAAATGACCGAGTTTGGTCGTTTACACCTAGCAGAGACTATTTGATAAGATTACAGCCCGAAACGCCCCCTATAATGGCTGACTGAGTTTACAGACCTGATTTTTGTAAACGGTCATTATGCCAGCACGTTAATAGGCTGTTCCAAGTAGAGTTGGCAGGGATTGGTTTAAACATCATACCTGTATTTGGGGACTATTCTCTTTATTTAGCATTTGAGAGGTCGGGGTGACTTTTCACAACGTGGTTAGTTAGATGAGAATGTTGATTCCGGAAACGTGACCAAGCTTGTGAACTCTTCTCACGTTTCAGGACTTAGCGCTGAGTTGGTTGGATTGGAGCTGGTCTAGTGTAATAAGCTAGAGTGGTGCGGACATGGTTGGATCGAAACGGGATAGGCTAGCACGTCTCCTTCCTTCGCCTCTCCAAACTACTCACAACCAACAATAAAACGAGTCAGAAACTGGTTCTCACTCATTCCCTATAGAGCCGAGTGTAGCAGTTGAATCGGATAACAACAGGGGATTCATTCCAGTAGTTCCACTGTTTTCTCTCTTTCTAACTCCACTCTTTTCTCTCTATCCTTTTTCCTTCTCTCACTATTTCACTTCTCATTCTCTATAAAAGAACGGGTCAGGCCAAAGTCGACTCGGTGTTAGAAAGATCGAGACAAGTTGCTACAGAGCATGCAACTTGAACAAGCAACCATTTTCTCTCTCCTAAACCTTTCTATTTCTTTCTCTGGCTTTTTTTCTTGGGAGTCGCCCTAAAATCCAAAGATTTATAGCCGTGGTTATTTCTAGGTCCCTCCATTATTAATTCCCAGCATTAGTGTATAGTTAACGCAAAAACAGCCGGGAACCCATCATCAGGGTCCCACACAATCATCGATCATATGTGTGGCCCAAACAACCTTCTCTAATAAGTTCTAGATGAGATAGGCCACATGATAGACACCTTGGATTGGAGGAAGGATCACCCTATCAAGATCCGTTGCTGCCATTCAGATCGGGGGAGATGACCCGACGATCATGACAATTTTGTAACAGTCAATCGATATGTCGATCAAATGCTTCCAAATGGTCTGGATGTTGCCCAGGAGGTATGTATGGCCCACCCAATGGTGAGACTGGACCGTTGGTTACTACACTAATCCGAGAGAGGCGGTGACTTGCCGATGCAGCATCTCGTCAAAATTTTAGTTATGCTACGAGATTTTCGCACCACCCTAGCTTCAATGCTCAGGATTCATCCGTGGGAAGCTTCCGAAGGCCAACAATCAGACGATATGAGTCATTACTATAAGTTGAAGGATTCCTTTCGACTTCTAGTGTGTAGGGGTCCATTTTTGGAAACAGGTAGGGTTGACTGGGATTTCCCTGCCCACGTGGCCTTAGTTCGATGACTCCCAACGGTTGGATTGGTCAGAGGAGAGGCGGATGTGGATATTTCATCCCAATCAGCGTCATCCTCTCACGTTATTTAATCAGTGGTTTACAGGGCTAGCACGAGTGGTTTTCAATCATTGGATTGAGTGTGGATAGGGTCGATGGGACCCATCCTATATATTGAATGGACTGTCCAGATCTAGATTCGTCATTTGAAATAATGTCCATTTGCGTCGTCCAATGGACGGCTTTGTTTGAAATAGCACCGAGTGGGAATTCGGCTAATATAAGAGGATTTTCGATTTTTCCTTTGGTCAAACTCCTTTGACCCGATGTGGTGGTCTCGTGCGTGCCTTGTGCATGCCATTTGTGCACACACACCACTTAGATAAGGTGTCCCTGTGATGCTCTAAGTCGATCCAGGCCGTCCATTTGGCTTTGAAGGCCCATCAAAGGCTACAGGTTAAGAGTTGTAAGCTCTATGGGTTAGGTGTTCATTATTTCAGGCATTTATCATCAGTGTGTATGGATTATTTGGGTCCCAATCGCTCGTAGGTGTAATATGAGTTGTTTATCCCTTATAAAAGGTTTGTTAGCAGCTTCGGATTGAAGATCATCCTATTCTTATTCTTATAAGGGTCCTACTTGGAAATTGATCCTTGGCAGGTGTTGCTTATTTCCATTGGACTGTTAGTTCTCTACTTCAGTGTGTAAGTTAGCGATCCCAAGGTGTGTTTAATGGGAGATATAATCTTTATTATGGCTAGGATCTCATTATCGGGCTTATGTCAGTTCTTAGTATTAGGAAGTGGAGTGGTTGGTCCCATTTACTAGTTGAAAGTTATGATAGCAATTGAGGGTCGTTACATAGATAATGTGAGAAATTGTGAAGGGCTGTCAGATGATTATGTTAGAAAACAACCTACATCTCAAAATTATTTTGGAAACATCATCAAGAACTAAATGGAATACAATACTCCACCAGTTAAGAAATCTTTACGTGATCATATGCGAGAAAATAATTATACCCTACAGATTAAGAAAACAGTATGTGAGTGTTAGAGTTATCATAACTATGAGAGTGAGAATTATTATCACCCATCAGACAAGAAGACAATAATGAGAGATTATATTATGGGTGATAATATGTATCAACAACCATCAGATTCTCCAACTTATGACCCGTATAGCTATAATCAGTGGAAACATCAATATTGGAAAGATGAACCAGCAATACATCATAGTGAACATTCTCTTGGCTCCTTTACCTTTAAAACCCAATCAGAAACGATCTAAGAAAAGTCACTTTAGGGTTACACAGACAATTTTGTTAGCATTAGAAGAATGATAGAAGTGCTTGAATCATGCCTCAATAAGCTAATGGAGGCTAGTTCACCCACCCTCAACCCAGTCCAATTCTTCATTCCCAACTCCCTACTTATGATCAGTGGAAACATCAAGATTAAGAAGTTGATCAACAATGCATCATAGTGACAATTCTCTTGGGTCTTATACCTCTGATATTCAACAAGAAATGATCCAAGAGAATTCACTTCAGAATTCCACACAAACTCTAGAGCTCATCCAGCAAAACACACTTTAAAGATTTCAAGAACTTATAAAAGATATACAACAGTGGGGTTCACATGATGCAATTATAGAGAATACTGAAATTAAGATTGAAGAGTTGAATAGTGTTAATGAGCATATGCTTCTATTTCCTGAAGAGTTGATCTCAATGACGGTCCAAAGGAATGATCAAGAGACGTGGGTGTCTTTCAAATATAATGATACTAACACACTTCACTCACATGACACACTTGGTTTCAATGATGAGGAAGAGGTTAGTTTATTCAAACCTGTACTCAATCTAGGAACAGAATGTGAGGAAAGCAATCCCAGTCTACGTGTGTACTACATTAAATTAGAAGATGATGAGTATTGGAATGAAAATCATGAATGTATAGCTCAAATTCCCCTGGATTCAATCTCAAGTTTGGCCCATATCAATAATCAAGAGGTTCGGGAAGTTGTCAACCATAGCGATCTACTCCACCCATCTGACATAACCAATTTAAATGTGGAAGAGGAACCACTTTCCCCTAACCCTTTCAACTTTTATGAGGTATGTTTAGACCACTCCCCTGAATTGAATAATGATATAATTCCGGAGATGGACGAGTTGCTCGATATGACTCTGGAATTTGAAACTATCCAGTTGAGGCCACCATATGAGTTATCAACCCTTGACAATACAATGCCTTTACTGAGTAGTACCGATGAACAGAGTCTTCACATCAATTCTTCGCCTGTTGATTTTCAATCTACCTATGTAAGGTAAGACAAGATACAACTGGTGACGATTTATTCTCACCATGATGAAGAGCAAGAGACTATGCTTCCCTTCACTTCTAGAGACAATGTAATCCTTGGGCAGATCATCACAAACTTCAATGTGAAAATGAGTCACTCTCAGCTGAATTTACCAAGTCTTTGGAAGATTACTTGACACACTTTGTAGATTCAAACAATCCTATGATAAAAGAAATAGTAGATGCCTCATAAAACAATACCTCAGTAGTTTTCACAGACCGAGAGAATCCTTATTCTGAAGCCCCTCTTTCCCTAGATCCTAAATTTTTACCATTAAAGGCAGAGGAGTTGGAAATTAAACTGAAGTCTGAAACTTGAAAATGTGTCGAGACTATATCACTTTTTGAATTTTATTTTTATATTTTTTTTTAATTTCATCTGTGTAGTCTCTAATTCACCATGTTATGTTAATATTGAAACTTTTTTTTTTTATCACAGATGAATCGTGTATACTTTGGACACCTCAAGAAATTTAAAAAAACCTTATGTTGAGGTCTATAAATTTCTCTGAAAATTCAGGCTTCATGGCATCTGAGCCTATTGCAAAAATGACTTTTAGATGATCTTGTTGAGAAATCTACTGAGAAATTTATTAAGATATTGGCCGAAGGAGAAACCTTGTAGTATGATTGAGTAGCTTTTCCCTTGTTTTTCTAGTTTAAGATTAGTTTATTACTTTCATAGGACTAGGGTAGTTTGCTTTCGCTATTTTAGGATATATTTTTTCATCTATTAAGCCTTTTGTGCTAACCCATCTTTGTACTGAGATTGTTGAAAGAAATAGCCTCAGAATTCTTTCTTCAGGTATTATCCTTCCATCACTTCCCTCTTCTTTTCATTACCTCTTTTACATTGCATGGTTATTCTTTTACATTGAGGACAATGTAAATTTTTCATTTAGGGATGGGGGATTAGGTAACCTAATTAGTGTTTTCTTAGTTTTAAGCAATTGAAAATTTTAAATGTTTCAAGTTGAAATCTGTTTGGAAAACGATGAATTGTGTACTTAAGAATACTTTGAGTATGATAAGATAGAGATTGAATTTTGAATTACTGAAGTCTATTCATCTAAGTAATTTATCACCTAAGTACTTGCGCTCAATTGATTAAGAGGAACTTTGAATATCATGTTAAATCACAAAACACATTCAAATTGTCTTCTAAAGATATATTAGAAGTTCTGATTGTGAATCATTGATAGATGACGAGAATCAGGTTTGGAGAATTTTATCCATCTTAAAAGAAGAAAAATCAGTTAAAAAATAGGAGATCGACAAAGAGGTCATGAAAAAGAATGAAAAGAATGAAAAATCTGGAAAAGAATGCAAAAATAAAAAGAATGAATACAAACTGACCATCAATATAAAATAAAAAACTGAAAAAAGAAGAAAAAATGAAACAAGTTTGGAATCAGTACTTAAGTTTCAAACTAAGCTTAAAGTAATAAGAATAGCTAACATGATGAATTGATAGTATTCGTACGTGAAGTAAATTGACTTTCACTTAGCACATTGAAAAACTTGATATACAAATTATGCTTCGATTTAGTGAATAAAGAACTTATTTGATTGGTTGCTAATGTGATTAGGTTATAGGTTTTCAAAATCTCAATTTCATATATTGTTTTTATTTATTCATCCTTACGTGAAGAAAATATTGTTTCCTGAAAAAGATTTCTGACATTAAGCATTGAGATTTATTTTTCGCATACTTTACTCGGGACTAGCAAAATGTTGGTTGGGAATTGTGTTGAGGGTCAAATATTGTATATTGGACCCCATTTACAACTTAGTTTTATGAACATGAGAATACTTAATGTCTTATTTTAATCATGTTTGTGTTGCAAGGTGAATTTAAGAACTTGGATTGAAAATGATGCTAAAAATATGGATTTAACGCTCAAGAATCACCAAAGCAAGGTTGGATCTTAGAAGACTAAGATCCAAGGAAACCAAGTGAGGAATGAAGAGAATCCAAGATTTGAAGAGGATATGCATGATCTTCGACTAGTCCAAGCTTTGCTTCGACTCGACTAAGTTCGACTCATCTAAGTTCAACTTGTTTAAGCTTGACTAGTCAAGGAAACTTCGATTCGAACTCCAGCAACATGATCTTTTAAATTCGTGGGGTCTTTGACCAGTCGGGGGTGGTCCTTGACCAATCAAAGGTGGTTCTCAACTAGTTAAAGGTAACCCTCGAGCAGTTGAGGGTTATGCAGATGTTGCGCAGATTACATAAATTTGAGGCAGTTTTTGAAAATTTTCAATTCGGTGTGAAAAGTTGGAGTTGTACAACTATAAATAGGAGTCCCTAGGATGTTCTTAAGCATTTTCTAGGGTTTGAGGAGTGGAGAAAAAGGGTAGAGCCGCCGTCCAGGAGTTCTTCTTCTTCTTTATATGGTCCTTTTGTTTTGTTTAAGAGTTCTTAGTTCAATCATGTCTATAGTTGGCTACACCTCTTAGTTAGGGCTAAGAGTGAAGCTTGTAGCTTGATTTCTTTATTTTGATTCATGTTTTGTTGAACTCTCTTTGATTCTAGTTCTTTATTAAGGAATATTTTTAGTGTTTAATTGTTTGTTGTGACAAATTACAATAGATCTGCAATTGCTTGGAATATCTTCTTTTCTTAAATTAAGATTGTGAGATTAGTAAGTCTTGTTGTTCACCATCGTCCCTTAGGCATGGTAGGGTGATGAAATCCTTCCTAATCTTCATAATTCTCCTATGATTGGTTGTGAAGTTGGTATATCATGTTGCTTACCATCGTCCCATAGTCATAGTTTAGTGATGAAATCACTTTCAATCCTTACAAACTCTCATCCATTAAAACTAGATTCATGAGTAGTTCAGAGATTCATTTATCTCTCTGTTCCAATTGGATTTCCTGAATCATGCAAGGTAGTGTCCCAATTACTATAAGTGGATCCTTGAAAACCCTAGTTTCCACCTTTAATTTCTTAAGTTTCTAATTCTATACATCACAATTACTCCCTTTATTTTCAGATTTAGATTTGCATCTTCTTCTAGTTTTACTTCTATTTTTTTTTTCCAGAATTACTCACGAGATTAGTCCCTATGGATTCGACCTCGGTCTTACCAAGATTATTACTACACCATAACCCTACACTTGGGGTTGTGAACAATCATCTACCCTAAAAACTAAACAAATGATCATCATAATCACGTCCCATCAATTAAAATACAAATCTATGAGATACTTTCTCAATATTTCTACAAACATCCAAATGAAACAAAACACAATTGAAACAACAGAATGGTAAAGATGATAGACCAATCAGTTGTTTCCATTGATGTTACATTGTGAATGCTAGCATGATAGTCTTCCTGAACATGAGAGACATTGCATTAGTTTTATATAAACACATTTGATAAAGTGATAAATGCAATCCCATGATTTGAGTTGTTTACATGGCCTTTTGCCATAAATTCCTTGAAGTTATCAGCCATGAAGATGGTCTTCCAATGAGAACCTCCATAAAAAATTTCCTAGTTCCTTAGAGCCCATCTCCATCCAATTATTCTACAGCAACAACCTACTTAAAGAAGCACGCATTCTCATAAGTAAAATGTAAATGTTTTCCAAAATCTACATCACACTTTGCATTGATATTTAAGTTTAGTTCCCAGGGATCGTATTCACTGACCAAACTAAAAATTTGGCAAGAACAGATTTGTACTTTCAATTATCCTACATAGAAGACAAATACATACATCATCAAATATAGATTCTGAAAGCCATCATCCTGGAATGATAAAGAAAGATCTGGTAATAAATGTAATAAGCATAGTTCAAACACTCATGGGTACGAAAGAGAGACAGTGAGAGGAGATAGTTAGGGCATTTCCTACTTTAGGAATGCTTACCTGTGCACGTGTGCACCTTTGCACACATGTCATGGGCGTCTAATCCGAACGGTCCACGTGATGCGGCATTCCATGAAACCCCTAGGGACCAATTTTCACCTTGATCTAAAACTCTGGTGGAGCATAACAAAGAGAGATTCGGTATCTCATGTATATTGTTGAATTCTCTCCTGGTTTAGTATGAGTCTTTCAAAGACACCTTGTGTGCCGGTAAAATGTCTCTAAGCATTGGTACCATTATCTCAGCCCTTCAAGGAAAGATGATGAGAAAGAAAAACGGTAACATGGGGGCCTCTACCAACGCATTGTTTACAAGGGGGCAGAATTCTGAGCGAGATACTGGATCTTCTCGATCGAGATCCAAATCCAAGGGCAAGGGCAAAGGTAAATTGAAGTGATAGAACTGTGGGATGATGGGGCATATGAAGAAGCATTATACAAATCCTACAACTAAGAAAGAGAACTCAGAAGCTTCTTCCAAGAAGGCCAATACTGCCACATTTTATGAAGGCACAAATAGAAGTGATGTGTTGTCTATGTCTATGATCAGACACATATACAATGATTGTAAGGATAAATGGATTCTGGATACAGGAGCATCACATCACATGACTCCTCATCAGGGTTGGTTCACTAGTTACAAGGAGTATGATGGTAGCTAGGTATTTATGGCAATGATAATGTCTGTAATGTTGTGGACATTGGTATGGTGCGCATCAAGATGTTTGATGGCATGGAGCATACCTTAACCAAGGTGAGGCACAATCTTGATATGAAGAAGAATTTGATATCTCTTGGTGCACTCAAGGTGATTGGGTGTAGATTCACCGATTTCAATGGTGTCCTTAAAGTTTCAAATGGGATACTCGTAGTTATAAAAGTACAGAGGCACAAAAATCTTCACAGGTTGATCGAGAGCACATCATCAGGTGGAGATGTTACTATTGTAAGAGATTTCATGTCTGCACATATGTAGCATGCACATTTACGCCACATGAGAGAGCAGGGTATGAAGGTACTTTTTTATCCTTATTGAATTTTAAGTTTAAATGTTTTGATTTAAGTATATGCGAGAATTGTATATATGGTAAATAATATAGGCTATATTTTAAATCTGAAAAACATGTATGTAGGGGACTGCTTTATTATGTGCATTCTGATGTATGAGGGCCGTCACTCATGGTTTCCATTGGAGGGTCATCATGGTTTGTCACATTCATTGATGACTACTCCAGGAAAGTATGAGTTTATTTCATAAAAAATAAATCTGATATTTTCACCACTTTTAAGCAATGGAAAGTGATGGTGGGAAGCAGTAAGGGCAAAATATGAAAGTTATAAGGACAAATAACAATGAAGAATTTAATTATGGAGAATTTAATCAATACTACCAAGTTGAAGGGATCGTGAGGCACAACATAGTGCACCACATAATAGAGCAGAATGATGTGGCTAAGCGGATGAATCAAACTCTCTTAGATATGACCCGCTACATGCTTAGTAATTCTGGGTCGGGCAAGGACCTATGGATTGAGGCTGTTAAACCTGAATTGGTCCCCTTCTATAGCCGTTGATTGTAAAAATCCAAAGTATAGAGTGGTTAGAAGGTAGACTACTTAGGATTGTGTGTATTTGGTTGTGAAGCTTACTCTTGTATAACATCAGTTGAGAGAGATAAGCTAGACAAAAGATCCAAAAGTACATCTTTGTTGGCTATGGTAGTAGTGTGAAAGGGTATAAGCTGTACGGTTAAGTCACATAAAAAATCATCATTAGCCATGATGACAAATTTGACTAAGAGTCCTTATTTCGCAAGAATGAGCAAGATGAGTAAAATGAACCAGAAAGGTTGATGGTGGACATTTAGTTTGACACGGGTGATACTCAGGCTGATACAGATATATAAACAAAGGTACAGGAGTAGGTGGAGTAGCCACCTGGAAGGAATTCGACGTGGGATTGTAGATTACCGGTGAGATATAAAGATGACTTAAATATTACGTATGCCCTCATTATAGATGATGGGGACTCGTCCTCAAGTGGCTTTTGATGAGCCTCATTTAGAAAAGTGAAAAACAACAATGGATTATGAGATGAACTCCCTCTACTAGAATGAGACATAGGAGTTAGTAGAGCTTCCAATCGACCGTAAAGTGTTCGAGTGCTAGTGGATTTTCAAGAAGAAATGTAATAAATATAAAAGAAGGTTTGTAGCGAAGGGTTACACTCAGAGAGAAGGAATTGACTTCACAGAGATATTCACGCTAGTTGTAAAACAAGTATCTATCAGATTTGTATTGGTGCTGGTTCCTTAATACGATCTCGTGCTGGAACAGATGAATGTGAATACTGCATTCCTGCACGAAGAATTGAAAAAGCATAGCTACATGAAGTAACTAGAGGGTTACAAAGTACAATGGGAAGAGAATAAGGTTGCAGGTTAAAAATGTTGTTATACGACATGAAACAATTGCCTAGGCTATGGTATAAAATGTTTGATTCTTTCATTTTGAGTCAGAAGTTGACCAGGAGTAAATGATCACTGTGTCTATTACAAGATACTGAACGATGGGAAGTTCATTATCCTAGTGTTGTATATTGATGACATATTGATTGACAGTCATAACATATCTAAAATCAATTTATTGAAGACTCAGTTATCGGGGACATTCAAGATGAAAGATCTGAGGGTTGCAAATAAGGTTCTCAGCATTGATATATACAGAGAAAGGAAGAGGAATAAGCTTTGGTAATCACATATAGAATACCTTGAGAATGTATTGATTATGTATGGGATGGACAAGGCAAAGCCAGTTAAAGTTACCCATGAGGCTAACTTTAAACTATCTTCATAACAATGTCCTAAAATCGATGAAGAAAAGCATGATATGTCTTGTGTACCTTGTTATAATATGGTTGACAGTTTAATGTATGTCATGGTTTATACAAAATTAGATATTTCACAAGTGATTGGTGTTGTGAGCAGATATATGTCTAACTCCAAAAAATAACATTGAAAAGTGGTGAAATAGTTACTTCGATACATTTGAGGTACAAAGAATTATGTCTTAACTTTTGAGAAAACAAGGGACAAGTTAGTTGAATATGTTGATTCAAATTATACTGACAATGTAGATTTTAGAACATTTACTTTAAATTACTCATTTGTGCTAGCGGGTAGAGTAATCTGTTGGATGTCAAAGCTTCAATGTAATGTCTTGTATTTTCAGGACCCGAGTATATGACCCGTGTCCCCAAAACTCGAGTGTTAACCTTAAAGGATGGTCAAATTCGAGTGTACATTTTTTTTAACTATTCAGAGTAAACAGATGAGCATAGTATGGACAAATCGACATAAAGAAAAATTTCATTATCATTCAAATATAAAAGAACCTGCCCATAATGACTTTTATACAAACCAATGTATCCAAAATTAACAAATACAAGAATTACATGATCCAATACATGAGAAATAGTAGAATGCAAGTAAATTTGTGCTGCAAGACCCTTTAGCTTCTCAAGGTAGATACAGCCATGCAACCCTAACACTTGAACCCATCTCCTCATCAGCCTGAACCTGAAAATCAGTTAAGTCACCTGTGCTACCTATTTGATTATATTTATTTGATGGATGAGTAGCCAACTCAGTGTGAATTTTCTTCAAGATTATACACCGCCGCATTAGGTAATTATAGTTATAAAACAAAGTATACAAAACAATACATGATGTAGGTCTTATTATGTGCATGGATGCGTGAATGCAGTCATCGCCTTGGGGATGCTCATCCATACGAACAGTGGGCTCGTCACCCATACAATCATCGACTTGGGAAAAATATCCAGTCGGACAACATCGAGTTGGATAAATACATACATCACGTACGATAGTAATAGATGCTGATCTGTGCCATATATACATGATTACCCAACCCATTATTAGTCTAATTACAACTCAAAGGTCACTACGGGGGCTTGTCACCAGCGTAGGCCGACAGCTCAGGTATAGGTCCTATACCACCATCCCCGGCTCATGAGACTACTATATTAGGATGTTTAATGAAAACCTGTCGACTAATGGTCAATCATATTACAGTATATAAGGCTTACCATTGCATGATTGTACGGTTTAAAACATCGAACCCATATAGAAAAAATACCAGAATGAAGCCATATAAGGCGATATCAAAACAAGCCATATATGGCAAATATCAAAATAAACCACATAGGGAGAGTATCAAAACAAAGATAATTCTTGAAATCTATTGGACACAACAACCTTGGATGGTAGGCCCACATCAATGGTCAATTTAAACTACCATTTAATAACTACTAAGCCGAAGGTCCATTACAATCACAACCAGTTAGGTTACATCCCAAGTATAGGTGTACATTTATAGGTGGAGTTTTTCCACTGATGTACTAGTTTAAGTTTCATAAGCAAACCATAAATAATTCACCTGCATGAATAAATATGCAGGATAATATTTAACAGGTAATGTAGCAATTCAATTTCAATAATTAACACATATGACTATAAAATAGAGATATCAATTATAAATTGAAATAAAAACTATAACTTAAGCTAATGGGAAAATGAAAAGTTCAAAGGGAAGAATCATCACCTTATAGTTTACATCTCCTATCAGCATCGCTAGGGGATGCGCGTTCCCTTAAAATCAAATCCTACCATAAATTAGGAACATGTACAATCAGATCCAAGTTCTGCACACTGCCTAGGGTTTGAGATTATAGCCTAGGGTCTTAATTATTTATCTTTAGAGTTTTAGTGTAGAGTTAGGGTTTCATCTTAGGATTTAGTTCTGGGTTTAGATTTTGGAATTAAACTCTATTTTGTGTGGCCATTAGTGATATTATTAATGAGAATAATGGATGAATAAAAATAATCAAATAAATTAGTTATTAATTTTAGGGATATTAACAATGTCTACTATCATATTAAATTATATAACAACAACCCACGATGGATCATATTGCTAATAATTCCAAAAACAATTAGTAACATTAACAATATTCTTAACATTTAGCCAATGTGACACGAATAGGAATTTTGATGAAAATAAATAGCGTGTTCTAGCGTTAATAATAATATTTTAAGAATGATAAGGTAAAATATTAATATTTTAATAATGAAGATTTTTATATGAATCAACTAATACTTATATGAATAATTTTCTAATGGTCAATCATATTTGATTTTAATAATCCAAAAAAAAAAAATGGTAATAACAATAGCAATAATAATTAAAATAAATAAAATCTGGACAGAGAAATGTGGGCTCACCTAGTCGACTCAGTTCGAGTCGAGTTGACTCGGCTGGGCTGAGTTGATCCCAATGCAACTCTCCTCCTCTCCTTTCTTCCTTTTTTTTTCCTTTCTCCTTTCTCCTTCCTCTCCCTTTCTTCTTCTGCTGTTGGACTAGGCCAAGCCTATACTCTGTTGAACCTGAACTCAGTTCAGACTTACCAACGAGTCGAACTCGGCTCGGTTTGAGTTGAGTCAATGCAACTATGCACTCCCTCTCTGTCTCCTCTCTTCCCCTGCTGGACCCAGGCCAGGCCCATGCTTCAACCGAGCCTGGACACAGCCCGAACCCAGCGGCTCAGGTCAGCATAGTGCAGTGACCGCTGCTGTCGCCTCTCGACTCGACTCAGTGCGGCAACATCACCTCCCTGGCTTTCTCTTTCTCCCTCATTTCTATTCCTCTGTCATCCCCTCCTGCTCCTGTTTTCTTCCTTTTCCTTCTTATCCTTCCTTTCTTCCCTTCTATTATGACCAGAAAATTCCCTGGGTCGACCTGATTCTACCCCCGAATTGAGATGAATCGGCGCAGCTCCGACGAGGACGATGAGATACTGAAATGGTGGATTTCCATCAGGCAGGTCCCCCTCCATTCTGCTTACATTGGACACTTCGTATAGGTCCATAGGAGCTTGTGGACTCCACAAATCGGAGCTTGATGCAGCTTTGGTCGGTGGGTTCGGAGCTAGAACGGAAACAACCGTTCTTGAGTGCGGCTACAAGGATGGGTTCGGATCTCATTGCTGTCCAAACCTCCCACTTTTATTTGCTCACCCTAGCCTCCCAAACCGTTGGATCAAGATTAAACGATCAGGATTCAGTCTATTTAAAACCGCCCCCAAGACCGGCCGGTATTGCAAAACTGGTCTTGGTTTTGTTTTGCTATCATGGGACGACTGAGATCTCTAGGAATGGACGTCCGAGATGAGAGGGATGCTCCTCACTCGGATAGATGAGCTAGCATTTGGAGAGAGAGAAACAGAAATTTTCCATTTTTTGCCAAACAGCCGCACGCTCAAGGGAGTGCGCCTGAGGTTGTGCACGTGTCCAGGCACCTGGACATGTACGGAAAACATGGATCTGTTTGGGTCCACCTCAGTGACCTGATGAACGGTCTGGATTTCCAAGTTGAAACGAAATGGTGGCCCACATGCCGATCCATCGCAAGAAGGGAAAAACTCTTGTGTTTCACCTTTCAAACAACTATGGGCGAGAATCCTCCCGTTTTTGGAACGAGTCGGGTTCCTCTGTTTTCCGGTCAGACTTCGGGTCAGACGTCTCTGACCGGTCTTCTTGGAATGGTGCACCATGAGTGCACTGCACTCACGCTCTGAGGTGGGGTCCACCATGATGATTGTGGTAAATCCACTCTGTTCCTTAGCTTTAGAGGTCCTAGTCAGGGCCTCTGACCAAATATTAGGCGGAATCAAATCTCAGTGGGCCACGTTGAGCGATCTTACCTTATTTGCTGATTCACATTGATGTAATGATCGGATTGATTCCAATCTGCATGTCAACGGTCTTGGAAATTGTCTGGATGGTTAGGACCACTTATTCCACGAATTTCTTATTCTGAATGTAAATATCATAGCATCTTCAATCATTATTATTATTATTACTATTATTTTGAATTAATTTGTAGGGCCTACTTCTAAATAGAACTGTCCTCTTAACTAACTTTAAATGTCAAGTGGGATACACTACGCGGATGTCTAATTACTAGTATTTGACATACTGACCATTCAACCAATTCAACGGTTGGATAGTCCACAGTGACCTTGTAGACTTGGTGAACTTTTATGATTCAAGTCCAAAATGTCGGGGTACGGTTCTATTTGCCTAACAAGGTGATTGAAACCCATTGATTGGATTTACAAAAGAATGTCCTGACAGTGTAGTCCAATGGCTAACTTGCCTGATAGAATTTTGTGGGCCTGATGATCAGTGGATCTATTGATTTGGGTCCCAAAAATGGCGACATTTGGTTTGACCTATAGGTGTATATTCTTTAAATGGATAGATTCAAACTCGATGGTATGGTTTAGGTGTGGGTCATCCCTTAAGTTATTGATGAAATAGCGGTGAAAACCGCTTGAGTTGAAGTCGGAATATGCCAATATGTCCTATAAGTGGGTGAATAGGACTTTTTTAAAGTTTTATAATGTATTTAAAAATTCTATTGCACTGATCGTATGAATATACAATCATCAGTATTACTCAAATGTAACTTTACTGGCTTCCAAGTCTTGTAGAAGATCCAATCACAAACTATTCAAGGAATAACTATATGTAACCTAGTTTATGATAGATATGACTGTGTATGTGTGTAAGATGTGATCTCAAATATACAGGTATGAAAGTAATGAAGTAAATCACATGCACAAGAGAATAAAAATCGTAAATACAGTCATTTTTATAGTGGTTCGACTACTTGTCTACTCCACTCTCAGTAATTGCACTCAACCCTTAAGTATATCGGATTTCACTAAGGAGGTTTCACACGGTTCACCTCTAACCCAAGGTTTTAAATCAGGTTCTCCTTCAACCTTTACAACCTACACTAAGGCTGACTGTTTACGCTCTCACGAGCAAGGGTCAACACAACACACCCACTTTTAGGCACACTGTCCAAGGATCTTGTATAAGACCCTAACAGAGATTTCTACTCGGTTCACCTCAAACCCGAGGTTTCACATGGTTTACCTCAAACCGAAGGTTTTACACGGTTCACCTCAAACTCATGGTTTTACTGATTCACACCTAACCAGATGTTTATGCTCTCCACAGAGTAAGGGTCCACACAACGCACCCACCACGTACACTCCTGCCGGAGGCCTCCTTGAGGACTTCAAAGGATGAGAAACACCTTAGACTCAATCCTACGAAGGAATGATCAAAGGGATCCTCTGGACTCTAGATACTTACAGATAAGTTGATGAGTCTCATTCAGCACGGTGGTGAAGTTCTCCTCCTTGTTGACGAAGAGTCTTCAGTTCTCTTGATTCGCAACACAAATGATGTACTAATATATGGCTAAGGGTTGGGTCAAGGTTATGATAAAATTCTACTCTCTAAATGTTTTTCTATTAGGAAGGTAGAGCGATTCCAATCATCTATGCATTCAAGGCATCCCAGCTTAAAGATTTGTCATTAAAGTAGTAGCTGGAGGATCCTTGAATGCGGAAGTTCATTCCTCAATCCACTCTATTGAATATCAATGATGAGGGTGGATTAGAGGATGAACTCCCATGAGAGAAAGGGCTTAGGGTATATGATTTAAGGTTAAACACATAAAAGCACTCTCTTCTTTCTCTACCAGTAACGACAGATAAATTCTCTTTATATAGGCAAAAGGTTTCAACGGATATAAAACGGTCACATTTATGACAGAGTTCGATATCATCGAGCATATACTCTCGATCGTATCGATGGTCTACTCGATAACATAAACTCAATGTCATACGCTTTTGAAAAACCTTCTGCCAACTGATCGAGGGAATCGAGACCCGTGTCGATGCCATCGAATTTTGAACTTTGATATTATCAATGCAAGAATCGAGTCCTCGACATTTGAAAAATGAGAGAAACTTGCATGAAATTTTTCAGGTCATTAGATATGATCGGGGGATGCTCGATATCATCAGAATTTGAATACCGATGATATCGAAGGTCGTGTCGATGCCATCGTTAAATTCAAGGATTAATCGTTGAGCTTGCTGGACAGTTTATATCCATTCTCGATGCAATCGATCCGGCCTCGATACCATCGATATTTGAATATCGATTCTATCGAGTGACCCCCGATTAGAATTAAAGAACCACCTGAAAAAATATTACTAGAAGACAACATGCCCATGACCGATATCATCGAGAGCCTTTCGATATCATCGAGATTTGAACTCTAATGGTATCGAGGAGAGCTCCGATATATCAAAGCATATATGATATTCTTAAAAAAAAACAGGGGCGTCGGAACTGCCTATTGATATAATCGAGTCATCTTCGATGAGCTCAAGATTCAAATATTGATGATATCGATAGGTATATCAATGTATCGATAATTCCGTCCAGATATGTATGTAGTTACTGGACATATTATGTCCTCATTCAATTTTATCGATTAGTCTTCCGAGGACATCGACAGTGCAGATCGATCATATCGAGTTGTGTATTGATACAATCGACAAGACAAGAAAACTTAAAGATTTTTAGATTTTTGAAAATATTTTCTCATATAAAATCCTACTATGTTCTAACTTGTTTTAAGAGTTTTATTCACCTGGTGTTTTGGGACAAAGGATGTGAGGCTTAGCTTTACCTATGAAGAGCTTCCACACATCCAGTTGAGGTAGACGCTTGAATAGATCTTTCTATGAGGCTCCGCATTCTGACTGACTCAACACACATGCTAATTGACAAACCAGGGTATTAGCAAGGACACTTTTAATTGAGGATTCAGTGGAGGGTGAGTTGTATGACTTAAGATCCTAGATTTGTGGCATTGGGTTTAGTTGTTTTTACGTGACAAGATAGCTCGTCTTGAGAATTAACGGAAGGGTGTGTTGGTTTATTTATGAGATTACTCCCAAGTATCGAGTCAAGATAGAATGAGGACAAATGTTCAAATACATCAGGTTTGTATTTATATTAAACTAGGTATTTATGGTAATACCCGAGTACTAGAAAGTATGAGGTGTTACATTCAATCTGTAGTAGCTCTTTCTACAACCGAAGCTGAGTATATGGTAATGACGGATGCGTTTAAGAAAGGTCTTTGGTTAAGAGGTATAATAAATCAGTTGAGGCTTTAGCAGGAGGTCGTGCCGGTTAATTTTAACAGCGAAAGCTCTATAAATTTGGCTAAAAGCTTTATTTATCACTCATGTACTCGACACATTAATATTCGTCATTATTTTATCCGATAGGTGCTTGAGGAAGGGGGTGTTATTTTAGATAAGATTCACATAAGCAGGAATCTGACGGACATGCTCATTAAAGTAGTTCCTTCAAAGAAGTTCAAGTTATACGCAACTTCTCTAGGCTTAGTGAGGGCATAAAAGGAAGACAGCATGTGCACGAGAAGCAATGATGGAACTATAATGCAAGAAAGAAATGAAAGAAGATGACGAGAAACTACATGATTGAAGATTGAAGATGTGATGAAGATTGTTATTTTTTATGTCTTAAATTAATTCAAATATTGGGTTTGTCGATGTCATTGATAGAGCATTCGATGCCATCAAACAATTGCTTAATCCCATCAAGAAATTCAAAATTTCTCTAGTTGGAATTGGACTATTTCGATATTTGTTCAATGCATTGAGCTTAGTTTTAATGCCATTGAAACTTAAGTTCGATGCCATCAACACCCATCGAAGTGTAATCAAGAAAATATAATTTTTCATAGTCTCTGGATTGTTTTGATGTTAGTTTTATGCCATTGAAGTGAGTTCGATGTCATGGACGGTCTGTCGATCACCTCGAAGTCCCTCGAAGGTCCCATCGAACGTATTGCAGAGTTAGTAGAGTTGTGTATCTACGGAATTTGTTTCCGATTTCAATTGTGATTCTTCTTAATGCTATATATAGGGGTGTAATCGAGATTGTGGTGTATCTCAAATCTTTTTTAATTTGTTCTTAGGGTTTCAAGGATGTAGCTTAGGATGATTCAAGGACTGTTCGAATAAGTTATTCTTTAAATTTTAAGGCAATTCAAACAATTTCCAAGAAAGAAATTATACACTATCTTGCACTATCATGCACAATTTCGATCTTCTTCGAGTAACGAGGCCGATCTTGTCTCAACTAATTTTAAGCTCCTATCATCTGTTAAGAAAATAGTTAAAGCATACCAGAGCCGTAGCTCGTTGCATTAATGCACGTGAAAACAGAAAGAAGAGAGTTTGTAAGGAGATAGAAGGTGCTAGGCGAATGCAAATTGTACAGTGAGATCAATACGATGCAGCACGGTGATGTTGGACGTGACAGACCTAGCAACTTCCAAACATGCGGAAACGGATTGACTACTCCCCTTGACACCAGCCAATGGCTGATGGTCGGTACTATGTGGGCCCCATCATGATGTATGTGTTTCATCGAGGCCGTCCATCTATTTTTACAGATCATTTTACATTATGAGACAAAAAATGAGGTATATCACAATCTCAAGTGGACTGCATTACAGGAAACAGTGTTGAATGTGCGTCGAACATTAAAAACATTTTGGGGGCCATAAAACTTTTGGATCAAACTGATTTGTGTTTTTTCCCTTCGTCTGGGCCTGTATGACCTAATCAACAGATTGGATGTCAAATAAACAGTACAGTGGGCCTTAGGAGGATTTTAATGGTGGATATCCAATCACTATTGTTTTCATGTGGTGTGGTCCACCTGAGATTTATATCCCTCTAATTTTTGGGATCAAGACTTAAAATTATCTGTAAAAATTGACTAACGGAATGGATGAAACACATACATCATGGTAGGGCCCACATAGCACTGACCACCAGCCACGGGGCTGGTGCCAGGGGGAGTAGCCAATCCATTTCCATGCCTAGCCTCATTCCAACCATGACACGTGGCCAAATCAAATCCCACCGCATCCCAAAACCACCGAGCTATGCAGTGTTGGCGTCACCATGCAATTAGTAAATGTGTTAGAGGCCATTTGAAATGAAAAAAATGACCTTAATGACTGGCATTATTAAATTGTCCGAATCCTACTTATATTAAAAATTACCTCATTCATTTTCAAATCTTAAATCCAGACAACTGAAACTAACTGCATGAGCCAAGTCTCTAAAACTACAAGCCTTATGTACAGAGATTTACAAAATGGAGGTCTAGTTCCACCGAACAGAACTTTCAACCTATTAAGCCCATGCGACCTACAACCCCACCAATAGATGGGCCCCATTTACCCACCAGGTAGTCCACAACATAGAAAACAACAATCTACCCATTAATAAATACAATCGTTGTGTACTAAATGAGTGGATGTAGCTGAATTTTTCGATCGCACAAGGTTATATATCCTCATGAAGGGGCCAACCTATTGGACGGGTTGGACGTCGCACACACATGAAATGATGGGCCA
The DNA here is from genome assembly GCA_037074715.1 of Magnolia kwangsiensis. Lineage (NCBI taxonomy): Eukaryota > Viridiplantae > Streptophyta > Magnoliopsida > Magnoliales > Magnoliaceae > Magnolia > Magnolia kwangsiensis. Next base: position 49,617,411 of record CM073574.1, on the reverse strand, counting down.
ATCTCATTCCTTAATATTTGGAATCCCAATAGGCTGCGGGTCCAACCGGTTGGATGATATCTTACCATCCACCCAGAAAATAACTTCTAACATTTGGCTGTTTAACATCCATCCAGTAGAATTGGTTGTCCTCACCATAAGATCGTCTTGTGCAGAAGTCCGCCCCATCCACTTATTAAGTGGACCATTTATTGTCATTTAACAGCAGCTATACATTGTTTTCTGTGCGGCCCACCTAATGATTGAATGGGGCTTATTTTTGCAGATCCTCATGGTGGGCCTAACCTAATGGATGGGGTGGATGTCACACACACATGATAAGTTGGAAGTTATCTCCTGGGCGGTCCGAAACTGATCATCCAATGTCCACCAAGCTAATAGTTAGGGGTGTCAACGGTCAATGGTCTGGGCTAGGGCCAGGCCAAGCTCTACCCAACCTTAGTGTGCATTGTTTAGCCTAAATCCTAACATGGCCCAAGCCTCGCTCTAATAAAATAGTCCAGCCCGGGCTGGGCCTAGAATGTTTATAAAGAGCTTGAACTGAGCCTAGAATAGTGCAGGAGAAGCAAATGGATTTTACAACCAGAGGCACATGCCTCAGGGAAGAGGTAGAAGGAGAAGAAGGCATGCAAAGGCAAAAGCATCATTTTCATATAAGGCAAAGGCACATGGTTTCATTCCCAATTCAACCCTTCCTTCACAGACTGATTCAATGCTTGGACTTGCAATCTTAATATTAAAAATATTAAAAATAAATAAATAATAATAATAATAATAATAAAATCCATAAGAAGGAAAGAAAAGAAAAGAAAAGAAAATTTTATTTCTGTTTAATTTGTCGGGTCAGCCTGAGAATTAGTAGACCAGGTACAAAATTTTGACCAATGCCAAGCTGTGTCGAAAAGTATGACCCCGGGTCTGAGTTCTGTCAAATCAATCTAGCTGGGTCAAGACTCAGACCCAGTTTTAAATGTCTTCTCTTGGGGTCCTGTTTAAATGGACTCAACCAAGACCTGAATCAACGTGGTTACCTATATACACTACTTGTCATAATCTGTAAGTATAGGACCACCTTAGCTCCATTTGATTTTACCCTTTGAACTTGGATTGCTGGGCATTTCATTCTTTAACCATCAAGTGAAAACTCATTTATAATTTCTACGCCCCAGACACACCTGACACAAATCCGAACCATGTATGAAGGGATCGGATTTGGGTTCTCCTATACAATACCTGACCTATTAAACAAATGAGTCTGTTATTTTGGACATGAATGTGACCCTTAAATATAAAGTAAAAAATAAACAGTGACCATTATATATACCGGCCGGCACTTCTAGAGACCTTTACTGGCACTTTTCAGGGATTTACCGAAGCTCATAAAAGAGCCTGTAAAAGATGTAGACCGCCTGTAAAACTTATGATAAAGTGGTGTCCTGCACAATGCCAGTAAAGGCTGTTGGCCGCCGGTGAATCTTTTACCGACACAGCTTTTTACCTCTGCTTGCCTCACTATTGGTAAAACTTTTACTGGTGGTTTTTTAAGTCTTTACCGGCGCCAGTTTAATTTTGACCACCGGCAAAGTACGGTTTTGTTGTAGTATGACCTGACCTGAATTTTAATGGGTTGGACCTAGGTCCCAAAGTGTTGCCCTTTTTTATGTGGTTTGAATATGGGCCCTCTCAACCAACCCAACCTGGCTGGTTTGACCCCAAACTTATCGTAATTTTCACTACAACAAATAAGAGTAACTGCGGCACTTTATGTGCCTCTTGCACCGGCGCTGTGTAGAACAGGGCCCACGGTTGTTTGTGTGTGTGTGTGTGTGTGTGTGTGTATAACCCCAAGGGTCATTTCGCTCCCAGACCCTGCGCCTCTCTCTCTCTCTCTCTCTCTCTCTCTCTCTTGCATCATCTCCAGATCTGGTGTAGCCAGCAGCCCCTACCCTTCATCTCTTCTCCGGCCAAGTACTTATTTCTATCAAATAGATATTTAAGTTTTTTAATTTTTAGATCTGTAAATCCGCAAATTATTAGAGGATACAATATTGGAATTAGGGATTTCCTAAACTCCATTATGAGAAAAGGATTAGGGCTTTCCTAAAAAATCACTTTTATGGTTTATTGGTTTGATTTTCTTATGTACTTCTCATTATCCATATATCCATGGCTCAAATCGCTAACAGATGATGTTAATCATCTGTTAGTGGTTCAAATTCCGATCTGTGGAAATCCAAACTATCTAATGGAGGTTTGGATGTCTTCAAACTTGATTGTTTTCTAAATCCTGAAGGTTTTGACATCTTTTGCCTAATAGAAGTGAAATCCCTGATAAAATGCTGGGACCAAGGTTGATGCGTTTGAGTTTTAAGGAAGAGATAAAGAATGTAGGGAACGATGCAGAAAGAAGGATCGATTAAAAAGAAACAGAGGAAGAAAGCTTACGTAGTTATTTTTGAGGCAGAGTAAAAGACCTTACAAATTGCTTTTCAGAGTGGAAAAAAAAGAAAAGAATGCATTTAAGCCAATCTAAAAGTCGATCTATGCCAAGTCATATCACTCAATTCCACTCACTAGAGTGATGGATGTGCCTTGCCCAAGTTCATGGTTTAGACCAGTCATAAGCATAAGTCGTCTCACTAGTGGACGACTTGAGTAGGTTGGAGTCACCGAGTTGACTTCCCTGTAAACGAGCTATCATTAGAAGTGTTTTTAGAATATTTGGTACATAATAAGAGCATGTAGCCTCTGATTTTTATTTAGATCTGATCACTCTTTGTTAATGATATGAAATAGATATAAGATATATATAGATTCCAAACATTGGCTTATAATGTCTATCAATGAATATATGGGCCACTATAATTGTAACCCTCCGGTCTAATCTCCTTATCAAAGAGACGTATTGGGTAGATTCGTGGAGACAGATGAAGGATGTTTTGCACTGATTGTTAGCACTTCACTTTTAGATGTTGTTTGCATACTTTCATGGGTTTGTGGTTCAAATTTGTGTACCTTCTTTTATACATGTGTTGATTACATTTCAGTTTTGGACATTGACTTCTCACTTCTCAGCTGCTGCTTTGAATTTCTGTGTTGCTGTGAACCTTGTTCCTCTGACTGCCATGCACTTTGGATAGAGTTAAATGTCATTGCATTCTATTAACCTTTGATTGATTTAGTTGAAAGCTTTTACTTCGAACTTGTATTTTGTTGCTTGGCCAAGTACATTTTCCTTTTGGTGTATTGGCTTAACTTGTTAGTTTCCTTTTACAGCAATCTCGTTGTTGTTTTTTTCTGCCTTTCTTTGTCTTGTTGACTTGTTTCTTTTCTTTTCATTTCTTTTTTATTTGTATCCCTTCGACATGTGTCTCTAATGCGTTAGAAAATCCTTTTTTATTATGTGACTATGGAAATTGTCATGCGATACTTCTCAAAGAAAATCCTTTATTGACTAGGGTTTTTCTAATGTCCACCATATTGGTCTAGTATGTTAATGTTTACCAGATGACATGTTTATCGATCTGGATTGTCAAATGTATAGCTTGCCTCCTGGCTAAGTCTTATTCCAAAATGTAAACCAATTACACACTCAACTTCCTAAAAATGGACATTTTGTGGATGCTTGTCAAATTCGCAGCTACAATTGGCTGTAATATGCTACAGCCCATTTTATATCCTACAGGGAGAATCTCATATTCATTTTGTGGTTTACTTTGTGGTTTGTAACACTCGCATTTTCTGTTAACTTCCAATGAAGTTCTTTTGAAGTCAGAATTAAATGTTGTTGATTTAATATTGCAGTGTGTAAGACCACTATTGTATTCACATGTTGCATTACAACATGAAACACCCTGCACATTGTAGATATTGATGAAAGCTATAGTTCTGACAATGACCAGAGATGTATCTGTTTTATCAATGGTAGGAAAGATTGAAAGAAACAAACACACACACAAACACAAAGCTTTGCCATATCTAGCTCGGTTGTGCTAAAGGGAGCGCCATGGGAAGTCAATCACTTGTTAAGGAAATGAACTCAAAAATGAAAAACTTTGCCTCCTCGGATGGTTACCTCAGGTATTCGTATTTCACAGTTGGTAGCTTTATTCCCTTTACGAATTTGTGAAGAATGTTGTAATCTTTTTATGTATGTGTGGGATTATTGTAATAGTTTAGTTTCTTTCTTTGCTATTTTATGCTTTATTCCTCTGTATCGGTTTGAAATTTTAATATACAGACCGTTCTAGGAATCAGGTTGTCCTACCATAAGCCATTGGTTTTTGGTGAAGGTTGTCCTTATAACAACATCTGTATCAATCTCTCAATACTTGTACAATTGAGGTTGCTATTCATTTCTACATTGTAAGATTGTTTAATTGCTATCTTTATTTATATTTGTTTAAATTCAGCATTTAATTTTTAATTTGACATAGTCCTATTCACTCCCCTCCCCCCCAACCCTCTAAGACTCTTAGCGCGGCCTTTTCATTTTTCCATAAACAAGTCTCAAGGGAGACAATGAGGGTTTTTTAAGTTGTACGGTATGCCCATAAAGCATCAGTTAAGTGGATTGACCAATCCTTTCGATATAGGTTAACCATTTCTCCAAAATATGTTTAATATCCCTGTTAGAAATCTCATCTTGCCCACTTGTCTGCGGATGGTATGGAGTGCTCACCTTATGCAAGATGACACTTTTACCGAGGAAAATTTTCATCGCTAAAAGCCTTTTTTTTATAGAAAAAAACTTTTATTGACGAAAATTTTTGTCGGTAAATTCGTCGCTAAGAGACCAAGGGGAAAAACTTTTACCAACGTAAAGGTAAGACTTTTACCGACGAAATTTTTCGTTGGTAAAACCTTTTACCAACGCTAATTTCCGTAGGTAAAAATATTGATAAAACTTTATACCAACGAATATTTTCATAGGTAAAAAACTTATACCTACGAATATTTTTATTGCTAAAAATATTTACAAAACTTTTACCTACGAATTTTTTCGTAGGTAAAAATTTATACAAAACTTTTACCTGTGAATATTTTCGTATGTCACGCCCCAAACCCAAAAATCGGATTCACATGAATCCCGATTACCGAATTCGGTATCGACAGCCTCCGTAGTGCCTCATTCTCGGCTCCTGACAATCAAATGCCAGATTTCGATCCTGGGATCCTACAAGGAGGATTTTCAGAATAATTTTTTTTTTTGTAATGGAGCATAAGCAAGTCACAAAACAGCATCACCACATATCCACTATATCAAGAACTTTAAGTACAATGAGGAAAGGAAAATAAAAGGTGATCAAAAGAAACTCCAAAATGGTCTGATACGCGCTTCTGCCTCAGCGCTGCTGCTGTCCAACGCTACCTGCATGCAACTGTCATGCATAAGCTTACAAAAGCTTAGAGGGTGGTGTAAGTGTATGCACAAGGCAAACGCCAAGTGTACAGTATCAGAGTAGTGCAAAAGTATGCGGTAAGTCTATGAATACAATCAACCATACCAAGGCTATGTAATGCAAGGCATGATGCGAGATATGAATGTCATCGGCCACACCGATGCAATGTAAGGCCTACATAACCGAATGTCATATGCGAAATGCAATCCAAGTAAGTCGGTACTCATCAAGTACATATATCAGTATAGTTCCTCTCTGGATATCACCGGGGTCTAATACACTTCGCAGAGACTGCCACCTCCCTAGTTGCACAGTCAAGCAAGCAGAATAGACCTCACTATCCGCCTGACCAGCAGTCTGCCAATACCTAACCGGCTCGTCGATAGCGGACTCATTTGCGAGCTGGTCAAACTCAGCCTAGCTTATAGCCCCCTCACTCAGGTGGATAAGGCCACACCCCCTTCCAACCGACCACGATACAGTGGAAGACGCGGCCTACTGGTATTCGACACTCGGGCGCTCGTGTATCCACTCGGTCTAGACGTTGAAGCATCTCCTGGTACCAAAAAGGTTCTGGGACTTTCACCCAAGGACATCTTAAGTGCCCACAGTGCTAGAACCAAGTATTTTCGGTATCCGATACGGCCATCCACGATGTACCTGTGGAGCCACGGCCCTGATGTCGTTAGGGCGTACGGTGATCAAGTCACACATATGTGAGATGCATGAATCACACGTCAAATCATGCAGAAATCCAGCGCGTACTGCGCGATCATGTAGGACACTCTGTCTCATAACAAGTCCCAAAAATGGTCTGTCTAATGGCGTATGCTATGATCAGTCACTACTCATATCAAGCATACATATGATGCGTATGGGCATGAGTCATGGGATTATACTAAGCATGTTATAAGGCGAAGAATATTAACAAGTATGGGCCTATCAATAGGCCCTAAGGAGAGTTACAATGCGGACATTTAACCAATATTGTACATACAATGTGGACGTCAAACCAACATTGTTCCCTAGGCATGGCCCGCCATAAATATCATTACATGAATTATGAAAAATCACACATTGCAATGGACCCTAAGGTCATCCCGTTGGCCTTGACCCATGGGCCTTAGATACATCAAATGGGCCATGTCACATAGGCCTTACATTCATCAAATGGGCTGCATTAATGGGTCTCACCAATGAGCCTTATGTACATTACAATGGTCCATGACCCATGGGCCTTGAAATACATTAAAGTGGGCCTTAAAAACGTGCCACAAATTCATCGAATGGCCTAATCACAAGGGCCTCATGTGTATACAAAGGTGGGCCTCAATGGACGGCCACAAACCAATTAAGATGGGCCCATTTGAACTTTAAATCTGCCCCGTTCTTTAGCTCATCAACTAAAATGATTTAACAAAATGGTCGGGGAAAATAGGATGCAGCTCATGCATCATGGTGGGTTCCACTATCCAAACAGTGGATAGTGTGAGTAAAATACATACATCATGAAGGGCCCATTAGGCTGAGCAGACTAGATGGGATTAGATGACAAATAAACATCACGGTGGGGCCCGTCCAAAGGGTGGACGGTGTGGATAGAACCATGCATCTGAGTGGGCTCCACCGTCCAAAGATGGTGTGAATAAAACACATGCTTTACTGTGGGTCCCAAGTGGGGGGGGTGTTACTAAGCCATCCAAACCATTGATAAGGTCATGCAGACCTGGATGAGGAGTAAAACAAATTTCAGCTTGATTGAAAACTTCCGTGGGCCCAAAGATGGTTTCAATGGTAGGCTTTAAGTCACCACTGTTTCTTTTGATGTGGGCCGCCTAAGCCTTGGATGGGCCTAAATTTTTGGTGGGGCCTGCTTCGGGTAGGGGTCCACCATGTGGACGGTCTAGATGGCAGGTAAACATCAAGGTGGGGCCCACAGCTGGAGCCGTGGGTCTGCCTCTGTCCGCCCGCCAGAGGCTGGACGGTAAGATAAAACACATACATTATAGTGGGTTCCCACCGTCCAGGCACGTACATCTCTGTGGGCTCCACGTGAGGGCCCACCATAATGTTTGTATGCCATCCAAACTGTTGATAAGGTCAGGTAGACTTGGGTGAAAGGTAAAAATAAATTTTCGGTTGATTCAAAACTTCTGTGGACCCCAAAGAGATTTAAATGGTGGGATTTAATCGCCGCTGTTTCGAGTGGTGTGGGCCACCTGAGATCTGAATCAGTTCCATTTTTGGGTGGGGCCTACTTAAGGTAGGGACCCACCATATGGATGGGTTGGATCGAAAAATAAACATTAAAGTGGGGCCCACATGAGGAGCCGTGGGCCCCTGGCGTCCGCCCGTCTGCCCATGGCGCAGGACGCATGGGCGTCCTCTCTCCTGACACAGCAGCAGCAATGCTGCTGTGGTTGTTTTTTTTTTTTTTTTTTGAAATCAAAATTTTTTGAGGTTTTTCCTGCGTGGGGCCTATTTCAGCCAAATCCATTCCGACCACTAGTTTCCATGGCCTGATACGGACCAAACAAGTCCAATATCTGATATTGTTTTGGGGCGTAGAAAGATTGATGTACATTTTAATGGTGCAAAACCGTTGTTTTCTAAGTTGTGACCCGCCAGAAGGTTGGATTGAGTCCATTTTTCAGCCCAACGTCTAAATTAAGCCAGGGAATAGAATGGACGGCTTGGATTATAAACATACATCAATGTAGGGCCTCTATGAGTGGGCCATCCCAATGCCTTGAAAACAAGCTAACATTTGTGTTTTTTTTTTTTTGCACAGTGACGTCCAGCGTCCCTGGACGCTGGACGTCTTGCCACAGCCCTTGCATTGAGAGGTGGGCCTTGCTCAAGTGGGCCATCACATGATGGATGGTGTAGGTACAACCCATATAAGGTGGACCCCACATATATATGGCCTGGATATAATACTTACTTCATGGTGGGGGGTCCATCTGAGTGGGCCACACAACCAATGCATCTTACACAAAGAAAAATAAATGAAAAAGAGAGGGAGAGAGAGAGTAAAGGAGTGGGACACGCGTGATGGAGGGACCCCGGCACTATGGGCCCTCCGTTTCAATCATCCAATCATACATCAAAGGGTCCCATTGTATATGGGCCATTCAAACAAAAGATCAACGGTGGAGATCCCTCTCCATCCAAAATGAACGGTCTATAGGACCCCTTAATGCAAGAAAAGTAAACATCATGATGGGGTCCATGGAGAATGGTTCCATCATGGAATGATTTGATGATCAAGATGGGTCATCGGCCACATCTTAGGATCCCAAGTGAGATCCAAACCATTGATCGGTTGGCCTCACTTAGCCCTTCTTAAAAACATGAAAAAGTAGTCTATGGAAACACCCACCGCTTGATCTTCTCAGTCCGTTGGAAAGCTACACTCCTTATGCTTCACTTTGATGGTGGAGATGAGAAATGACTGGTTAAGATGAGAGGTTTTGGGATAGGAAGTGGGCCACCAAAATCACCTCTCTCTCATGGGAAGAGCTTGGACGTGGGAGTGTTCTCTCCTTGCTTGGGAATAGTGTGAGAAATGAGAGAGAGAGATGGGATGTAAGGAGTGATGGAGTGATGTGAAGTGAGTGATGGGTGAGGTGAGTGATGGGTGAGGTGAGAGGTTGGTTGACTTTGGGGTTGCTTGGCTTGTGGAGAAAGAAAGCATGGTTGCTTTATACTTGACATGAGAGGTGATTGATGGGATTGATGGGACACTTTGTAGAGATTCTCTTGGGAATGTAAACGCACGGAATTTTCTCAAACTGAACACCGACTCACATCTCTTAGTTAGGGTATCGGATAGGTGCGTGAGTCGCGGCGTTGGAACCGCAGCGACGGTGCAGTCGCAATGATACAAGTCTTCGATTAAGCCGACTCAAATGTATAGGATACGACCTACAGTGGTGTGCAACGTCGATTATTGGTCGTAGGTTGCCGGAATTCGATGGGAAGGATCGCGGAAGTTGACGGAACAGTACGGTTTAGTATACGGGTCTTACATCGTAAGTAAAAATATTTACAAAACTTATACCTACGAGGTGTTTCATAGCTAAAAATATTCACAAAACTCTCATAGATAAAATTATTACATAACTTTACACTACAAATATTTTCGTAGCTAAAAATATTTACAGAACTTTTACTTGCGAATATTTTCGTAGGTAAAAATATTTACAAAACTTATACCTACGAATATTTTCGTAGCTAAAAATATTCACAAAACGTTTACCTACGAAATGCTTCGTAGGTAAAAATTATTACAAAACTTTAACTATGAATATTTTCGTAGCTAAAAATATTTACAAAACTTTTACCTATGAATTTTTTCGTAGGTAAAAATGTTTACCTACTATTTGTAGCTAAAAATATTTATAAAACTTTTACCTACGAATATATTCGTAGCTAAAAATATTTATAAAACATATACCTACGAATAATTTCATAGCTAAAAATATTTGCAAAACTTTTACCTTCGAATATTTTCGTAGGTAAAAGTCTCTTCATTTTTCACAATAATCCAGCACAAAATTCCTGATATATACCTGTTACAATATATTTCATCATGATATACACCTGTTATATAATATATTTCATCATATTCGCATTCACATCCATCTAAACCCAAACTACGTAAATCCATCCAAACATAAATTACATTCATCCAAACATAAACTACATCCATCCAAACCTATAACCTAACCTTAACCTTAACCTAAACGTATATCCAGTGATCGTGACCACATATACGTGCAGCCTACACTAGATTCTTGAACACTGAATCCAAAAAATGGCCTGACGTCCATAATGGAATCACTGAATCAGCCTAACATGAGAGCAAACTTTTTTTTGAAGGTGCCAGAGTAATTCAAAAATTTTAAATTAGCTTTGGGATTTGGGTACATACCATATGTAAGACCCGTACCTTGGTCCGTACCTTTCTGTAGACTTCCGCGGTCTTTCCGGTCGAATTCCGGCAACCTTCGACCCTTAACCGATATCGACGCGCGACCCTGATTCATATGCCGACAACCCGAGTCGACTCAGCCCGAGACCAATACCATAGCGACCGCGCCGTCGTTGCGGTTCCTATGCCGCGACTCGCACGCCGAGGCGATACCCTGGTCAAGAGATGTGGGCCAACGTTCGGTACGAGAAAACGCCGCTCGTTGCGAAACCCAAGGGAATCTCTACGATGTGTCACATCAATCACATCAATCCCATCAATCAATCAATCCATCAAGCCATCACATGTCAAGTACACATCACTTTCACCCCTTTTCCCAAGCAACCACAAAAGTCTTCATCTTCCATACCTCTCTTACACAAAAGGCCACAAAAGTCAATTCTTTCTTACACAACCATCATTCATCCATCTATCCATCTCTCTCTACATCACTCTCTCTCTCTTTCTCATTTTCTCAGCTCAATCCCAAGCAACAAAGAGCCCATACGTATGGAATTTTCCAAGAATCCCTAAACTCCAAGTGGCCCACCTTCCTATCCCATCATCTCCCATCTTCACCTTCCATTCTCCATCTCCTCCATTGAAGTTGGAGCTAAGGTGCCAAGGAACTCCTAGGAGCAAGAAGATCGGACAGTGGGTGTCTCTATAGGCTAGTTTTTCTTATTTTTATGATGTGCCAAGTGAGGCCCATCGATCAATGGTGTGGATCTCGCTTGGGACCCTAAGTTGTGGCCGATGGACCACTTGGATCATCATGATCATTCCATGATGGGGCCATTCTCCATGGACCCCATCATGATGTTTATTTCATTTAGAAAGGTCATCTAGACCATCCATATTGGTGGGGAAAGGATCCCCACCGTTAATTTTAAGTTTTGATGGTCCCTTATGCTAAATAACCCACTTGATGTATGATTCATTGCTAGGGAGGGCCCATAGTGTCGGGGTCCCTCCATCATAAGCGTGTCCCACTCTCTATGTCTCTCTCTCCCTTTTATTTCTTTTTATTTTATTTTTATCTTATTTTATGCAATAGGATTGTGTGGCCCACTTGAATGGACCCCACCTTGAGATTTACTCTGTTCAAGTTTTATTCAAGTGGGGCCCACCTTATATGTTGTACCCACGTCAAATATCCGTGGTGGCCCACTTCATCAGGGCCCACATTTTTGAGAAAACAAAACCGTCCTGCGTCTGGGACGCTGGACGTTTCAAAAGAAAGAAGGAAAAAGGAAAGAAGTAAAGGTGGCCTTTGGTGGTCCACTTGCTTAGGCCCCACCATGATGTATTTAAACAATCCAAGCCGTCCATCCCCTTACCTACAACATTTTAGCTGTTGGGTAGAAGTTTGGGGCTGATTGGAAGACCTGATGGGCCATGGCATCGAAGAACGTATCATTACCATTCAAGGATCCTTTTCTGTTTTTATTTCATCTTCTAATCCCAAAATAAAAATTCAAACTTCGGACGCATTTCGACTGTTGCGGGCCGCTAAATGCAATGGCCGGGGTGAATTTCTGTAAAGCGGACCCCACGTGCGAAAAACCCCGAAAATACGGGTTTTCAGAAATTTTTAAAAAAATATATAAAGCAAAAGGCATGGCCTCTGTCGCTGACGCCTGCAACAGGCGGGCGGCCGTGCAACGGACGGCCTTGCAGCCACCCACGGCTGCTGCCATGGGCCCCACCATGATGCATATGTTTCATCCGCGTCGTTCATGAGGTGGGTCCCCTCCTCAGGTGGGCCCTCTCCAAATTTCAGCTCGATCTAAAGCTCTAGTGGCCTACATCACATGAAACAATGGAATTGAACCTCTACCATTGAAATCTATTTTTGGGCCCACAGAAGTTTCAGATCAATCTGAAATTTATATTCTCACTTCATACAGGTCTGAGTGACCTTATGAACGGGCTAGATTTCAAATAAATATTACAGTGGGCCACATTTGTGGGACCCACGGTAATGTATGTATTTCATTCACACCGTCCACAGCCCGTGGACGGTGAGACTCACCATGATGTATTGTTTCACCCACCGTCCAGCGGACGGTGGGGCCCTGTTGCATGTGTTTTACACACGCCGTCCATCTGCCTTTGATGATGGGGCCCACTGCCAGCTGCCCATAGTGATTTCTGTGGGACCCACCATTATATATATTTTATATATTTTATAATGTATATTTTATATTATGAATATAGTGGTGGGCCCTACATGGGACCCACCTCAGTTCCATTTTAATGATTAAAGAGCTGGTGCAACAGCCCTTAATGTATGAATTGCTGTTGTAGTTATAATGTATGTATATTGCTATAAATATTATATATGTGGGCCCAAGGTCCGTATGACCTTTTGAACATAATGGATTGCAAACAAAAAAATTGTAGTGGGCCCTAGGCCATGTGTCCCTATGAATGGTTTGGATGGAAATAAATATTTCGTAAGGCCCATGAGTCGGGACCCATTTGATATATTTAAAGGCCATGAGATTGAATCGGAACAATGTATTCCAAGGCTCATGAGATTAGGCTCATTTGACAGTTTTGGGGGCCCATGGATTAAGGCCCATTGAGATGTAGTAGGGCTTATAGGTTGATGCCCATTTAGTGTACGTATGGGGCCCAATTGGTGTAGCCCATTTGTTGCATATGAGACCTATGAATTTAAGCCCATTTGATGAAATCTAAGGCCCACGGGTTATAACCCATTGCAATGCACATAAGGCCCATTGGTGTGGTCCACTTATGTGGCCCATTTGATGAATAAAAAGGCCCAAATGATAATGCCCATTTGATATATACGTAAGGCCCAATGGGATGAATCTAAGGTCCGTTGCAATGGGTAATTCCAACACGGATTAAGTAGCGATGTTTACAAAGATCATGCCTTGGGAGCAATGTTGGTTTGACGTCCACATTATGAGCATAATGTTGGTTGGACGTCCACATTACGACTCTCCTTAGGGCCCATTGTTAGGCCCATACTTATTGTCCAGGCCCATCTGCATTGTAAGGATAGTCATCTCCTTATAACATGTTTAGTATAATTTCATGACTCATGATCATTCGCATCATATGCATGCTTGATATGAGAATTGTTTAATCATAGAATATGCCTTCGGACAGGTTGTTTATGGGCTCCTGGTTAGGTGGTGTTGCCCTACATGAGTGCACGATATACGCAGGATTGGTTGCATGACTAGATAGCGTGATTCATGCATTTCGCATTTGTGTGACATGGTTATTGTACGCCCTAGTGACATCGGGGCCGTAGCCTCCACAGACAGATCGTGGTTGGCAGGATTGGATACCGAAAATCTCGTTCTACATAGGGTGCTATTGATATCCCTGGGTGAAAGTCCCTAAATCCTTATGGTACCAAGAGGTTGCTCCAACGTCTAGACCGAGTGGGTAGATGAGCGTTGAGTGCTGAATACCAGTTGGCTGTGCTCTTCACTGTGTCGTGGTTGGTTGGAATGGGGTGCGGCCTTACCCGCCCGAGTGTAGGGGGCAATGATAGGCTGAGTTTGACCAGCTCGAGGAGTGGGTCCGCGATCGACGAGTCGCGCCCGATATTGGTAGACGGATAGTGAGGTCTCTTCCACTTACCTTATTGCGCGTGATGTGGCGGCAATCTGGTTTAGAGTGTACTAGACCCCGGTGATATCCCATATTTGAGCTGTATTGATGTGTGGACATAGATGAGGATCTGTATGATTGAGTTGCATTGCACATCGCATGGCCTTGGGATGGCCGATACCATTCATGTCTTGTATCGCATAAGCCTTGGTACGACTCATGATATTATAGATCTATCTGCATATTCCGCTTTACTCTGACATTGCATGTTCATATTACTACCTTGCACACACACTTCCACCACCCTCTAAGCTTTCTATAAGCTTATGCATGACCATTGCGTGCAGGTGACGTTGGATCGCAGCAGCGCTGAGGCAGGAGCACGTTGCTGATAGTTTTGGAGTTTTTGTTCTCTACCATTGTATTTTCCCTTTATGCTCATTGTACTTGTAAAGTTTTTGATCATAGTGAAAATGTAATGGAGTACTTAGTTGTTGTTTGTGGGTTATGCCTTTGGTTATGCCTATTACGAATCAAACTGACATTGAAAATCCTCCTCGTAACATCCCAGGATCAGAACCTGGCGAATGGGAGCTAGGAACCGAGAATGGGGTTCTACGGAGGCTGTCGGCGCCGGATTCGGAGATCGGAAATTTTGTGAGCCCGGTTTTTGAGTTTGGGGCGTGACACCATAACAACAACAAATCTGTCAGTCGTAGGTTCCAGTCCGATGTGCGCTCCTGTTCAAAACAATAGAAATGGTAAGCACATGCATAGAAATGGAAGTAAACAGTTTAATCTACCTGAATAACTGCAGTTTAGCAAATGTTTAATGAATGTTGTTTTTCCAGTGGAGTACTGGCCCAAGAGCATAACCATTGGCCTAGCATCGAAATCACTACTTGTCTGCAAAAAGGAACCTGCACCAAAAGTAATTAATTATAGTTGGCAGAAACTTTTACATGTACTATCTAGCAAGAACAACATCTGCAACTTCTCCCACACAATCTCAAGTGCAGTTTCTAGGGAAAGAAGATGATTTAACTACATAAAAATATAAACTGATCAAATTGATTCAAGGTCCACATGTTTGCTATTGCTCACCAATAAAGGAGAAATAAAATCATTAAATCGATAAGTAACTTCCAGGGGCTTCAGCTTTTCAATGTATAGCTTTTTCAAGCCATCAATTATTGATGTGACAAAGCCAAGGGGTACCTGAACATGCAAAGAAATGTTAAAAGTAAAATTACCTTAGAAATAGGTGCTCTTTATGATAAACTCAATAACTATTGCAAAATAAAGGGTGTTGCATATCATGCATCAAACAATAAGAGAGTCAAGGTAGTGGCCAGAAAATATAGATATCATACTAATCCATCTCCACTATTAAGATTACAGTAAAAATAGAAACATTTAGATATCCAAATATCAAAATTGCACCAAAATTGCATATATATGATAACTCCAATACAAACTCGCCAACATAAAAAGGCCAAAAAATGTAGAGCTGAGTCCATTTGGGGTTTTGTAAAAACTCCTTCCTGATAAAATGAAAATATGCAAATAGGATAACGGTAAACCACAAAGATTACCTTTTTTAAAGACTTTGATGTGAACCATTGAAATGATGGTGATTGGTACTGAGTTACTACATCATCACCAACAAGCTAATTAAAAAACCATAAAACCCACAAATGTCAATAACTGTCTTTTTGTAATCATTAAAATGAGAGAAATTTCTTTGCCATCTAGATCAGGATCGCTTTTCTTGGGTGAAGGCTTACTTTTCTAGAAAATAATCAATCCATAAAAAAGTTAGAATATTTATACAAAACTTATAAAGAACATTGCATATTCTCATTGTAATATATATATATATATATATATATATATATATATATATATATATATATATATATATATATATATATATATATATATATATATATATATAACACCCCAGATTTTTACCAACCTGGAATTAGACGTCCTTAGGCAATGGGTCAATCCTAACACTTGATTAACTTCTCAAAACTCAATCTAAAAGTCTCAAATCCCTATTTCCTTCGAAAATCTCACCTTTCACTACTTTATCCTTCAAAATTTTCTAGGAGCTTTCATATTAGACACAAATATTAAATTTTAGGTGATGTTGATCAATACTTAAGCTAAAAAGTACTATGAATAGTAAATAAATAAATAAAAAGGGTTTTTAACTATTAACCTTTTGGAATCTCACTAAATAAGTAGACTATTTGGATAGATCAGCTTCTCCTACCCCAAAATCATATATTGTATGTCAAATAACTCATCCCAAGTTCTAAAATACACCCATTTAAAATATCAGACGGTGAAATCACCCCAAACAGGTCAACGAGCGGCGATGCATCGCCGAATTCGTTCGTACAGCGGGATTCTGCACCTTTTTTCCTGCGCATTTCTTCCGACTTTGAAAAATCATATCTCCTTCGTTATAACTCCGATTTAGGTGATTCAAAATCCAGATTGAAGCTAAATGAGTCTAGTTTATAAAATAATATGTGAAAATTATAATAAAATATTTAATATGGTTTAAAGTAGGTCATTGTGAGCAACTGTCCGATAATCACTTGTTGGACAGCTGCTGCTTCTGGAATTTTTAGAATTTTTCTACAATTCAAAATCTTATGAAATTTGGTGGAGTTAGGGTAAACTTGATGATGAATCCTCAGAAAAATAATAAAAATAATATGATACCTAGAAGTTCTCAAAATGGGGGATAGAATGGCCCTAGGACCGTATTCTGCCATAATTAGGGTAGAATTTGGTTGAGTACCAAACTGAATACTCAGTAGAATTAACTTAGACTACTTTAAATACGTTCTACAAGATCCAAAACTTAAAGAATCAATGACGCTATAATATCCTGAAACCTAAAATTAAACTCTAAACCGGTTTTCTCTCAGGAACCCTTTGAAACTTTGTATTGGATCTAAACTGCGCGTCGAAAGTCTAATACCTACAATCTTAGACCATTATGACCGCTTAGCTGGACTTGACAATCATTTCAAAAATCAAGCCCAACCGACGTTCAGAGGCTATTTCATTGAGCTTGGAGTGAAGAGAGTGAGAAAGGGGTTAGATTTGGAAATTTTAATTCAAATCTGGCACGTGACTTGGCGCGTTATTATTAAGCGTTCTGACCGTCAGAATTCAGTCAAATTACATCCTCGGATCAAGAAAAATTTTTCTTTCATATCATGAGACTTGTAGACCTGATGTACGTGTGATAACCGCTGAACTAAAAATGGACCGCCACGTGCGATCTACGAACTCTACCAGACTGAAAATGGGGTGTGGACAACATCCAGAGACCATAAGCTTAAGGCCAATCGCATTCGGCCAGGGGACCTCCCGAACTGCCCTTTTGGATCGAAACAGCTCCGTTTTGGTTATAACTTAAGTGTACTTTGTTCTCAAGCCTAGTTTGGGAAGGTTTGAGCTTATAAAAGGGCTTTAAACCCTCTCATATCTCTCCCATCCGAATTTGCTAAGAATCCTAGATTGGGAGAGAGAGAAAGTGGGAGTGATCTTCCTGCCACTTGCACTACCTGTTGCACGTGCTTAAACAACGCATCTCAATCACTTTTCCGATGATTCCGCAGCATTTCTAGGTAAGAAAAGACCCTAATTACTTGCTGATTTAAGGTTCCATCGATTCCTTAGTGATGTAGCTTACGAATCTTGTGTATTAAGTCGCCTGTTTGCCATAGACGAAGCGTATACGCTCCGTTCGGAACGATACACATGAACGATACACATCTAGAGTAAAAGGTGCAGATTTTAGACGCTTTGATTGGCTGTTTTCAACGCTTTCAATATCGTTTAATAGTAGATTATCGACGGCAATGCCGTTTGACATGTACAACATGCTGCCCGTTTCCCGTTTCGTAAACATATGAAAAATATGAGATTTAGGGCATTTTAGTCATTTGTAGGAAATACTGTAAACATCCATATTTTGCTAAAATGATGGACATGGATTTTTGTCATAATAGGATATTAGGAATGCGTGCATAATCAGTTTGGTGAAGAGATTCGTCCAAATGCGCACTTTGAGTCGACATACACTATGTAGACTTAAGTGTGTAGACTAAGTGTTTGTATAAATGTTTGTATTAGTATGTATTGAATTAAATGGTGTTGTGAATTAGTTTGAGATTGAATTCTCAAATAATATGCTAATGTAAATGATTTCCTTCATATTGGCTATATGTATGATTTCATTATATGTATGAGATGCATGTGTTAGATGATTTACTTAAGTTGTATGTCATAATATGTGTTAACATGCTCACATTGTTGTAATGCATTTCCATTACTCTTATATGATTGATGAAGTGGATTCACAAATGTTTGGGACTATATCTAGTCCAGGTAGTTGGTAACAGAGTAAGTTCGTGGTTTGCTTGTATTTACCATGGAGGACGCGTCGATGAACGCGAGTCGTGTTTGAGTTGGCAGCAGTGGTTAGGCCACACGAAGTATTTTACGCACTTCATGTTGTTTGACTTGTGATGCGCTCGTACTAGTCGAGCCCATCAAGTAACCCGACTGGCCGTTGATTGTTCACCCTATATGAATCACAACTGCTTGAACTTAGGGTACTGAACTTATCAATGGAAACCCTGTTAACCATGGTACCTTGATCCATAAAGACTCATGAGCCGGGCATGGTGGTATGGGACACCGTGGTCGAGCTGTCGGCCTACGCTGGGGCCACAAACCTCCCCGTAGTGGCCAGTGAGCACATTGACTCGTGAGCAGATTATGGTGGTATGGGATACTATATTCTAACTGTTGGCTTACACTGATCAGGTGACGAGCCCTTTGTAATGACCGCGAGCGTATTCTGAGTCTACGGGAGGCGACGACCCTTCCGTAGTAATGAGAGTACAGTAGGACTGTATTGATAAGGTGATGGGGGAGAGGTGCAACGAGTGCGAGTAACAGCCCTGGCAGCCCTTGCAGCGACCTACAAAATATAACCTCATATGTGATTTCTAGGAGTAACGACCCTAGACAGGATCTGTGTTGGGATTGATATAAGGAAGGTACCTTAGTTTCCCAATCCTGCTGTATGAAAAGGACTAATAACTACTTGGTAAACATATCTACATCACGTTGCATGTGCTTGGAAGATGTGGAGCACTGTGGGAAGAAAGCATGCCGCGGGCGTAAGATGGTGCCGTGTGAGGGAGATCGTCAGTGAGGGCATCCATCACGTCATATCATATTGCATTAACAACAGTATTTAGGAATGTTTGATTTATTGCTTTACTATTATCGTATGATTGATTTGAGAACATGCTAATCTCTGCTCTATTATTCCACTGAGTTGATCACTCACTCCCATGTTATGGGATGGTGTTTCCGGACACCCACCAGTCCCTATTTTAGTTGCAAATGATGGCGCTGCTTGTGAAGCGGAGCCGGACTTGATGATGATGAGGAGGATCCCTCCTTTATGCATGTTCTGATTGACGAGATTTCAGGGAGGTTGATTAGATGCCTTGATACTTGTCATTTTATAGTATTGGAGCACTCATGTATATTCTTTTGATCATTTTTGGAGTATACATGTATATATTTAACCTGGTAACATGTTCATACTCTGGAGACATACAACAGTTTATATAGGTTATACATACTATCACAGTCTTTCGCTTGCTAATTTAACGGTCTCTAGAGTATGATATGATGTTTTGGATTAATTTCAATTTTTTTTAATGCCTTTTTATAGACAACATGCATCTAACATTATCTATGTTAAATAAATAACATTTTGAAACTCGAGAGTTGGGTTTCTACCCGACCCCCGATTTTCAGGATGTTACAGTTGGTATCAGATCATGATTTGGATTAAACCGGACCTGGGTTATGGCCACGCGACGTACACTGTCACCCCTTTGACTTAGGTGGGTGCGAAAGGAACGTAGAAACACTCGTAGGATCGCAGTTTCGCCAATAGGCGAAGTCTACTCAAGTCGATCATTCGATCGAGTCTATAACGCATCTATGGTCGTGTGAAGCGACCTAAGTAGCTCCTAGGTTGTAAGTAGGCGGGTTTGAGACATTTTCTGAAAGGTTCCAAACCCAAAAATGTGAATCCTTGGGCAGTGGGGCAACCACGACCCTTACATTCAATCGCTAGGGCTTAAAAACCCCGTTTTACTCAATTTCTTCAGAATCCTTCCCCTCACCACTCCATTCTTCAATCCTTTCTCAGTATTTTCATGTTAGGCATTGATCCTAATGTGAAAATGATATAAAATCTTACGTAGACAAAATTTTACAATGAATAGTAAAAATACGTGAAAATTGGCCTTTGGGCCACCCCAACCTTGAAATATTTTGTGACTAATGAGTTAGTTGGATGGATTAGCCTCCCCTACCCCAAAATCATATGTTACATGGCATATAAATTCATTCTGTCCTACAGATTGGCCCTGAAACACTCTGAATGGAGTTTTGGGCCTCCCTAGGCCAATCTACAATGATCTGGGGTGGGGCCCATATATATTTGGGGTCCCTAGGGCAGGGGGGCTCAACCCACCAGGCCTGACTGGCCGGATTGGTGGCCGGCCGGCGATGCCATTGTCGATCCAGTGATGGATCGCCGTACAATGGGCCCCACACGACCTGAAATTCAGGCGCACGATATTTTTAGGATAGGGCACCCCTCCTATACACCGCCTGTCCTTTAAAAACCCTTAGAACAGGTACTTCCTTCACAACAGCCCCCCTCCAAGCCTCCATTTTCATTTTTCTTGCTGCCCTATCTCAAAACGCAGCTCTAAATCACTTCCAATCCTTCTTTCTGCCAAAACCGACGCCTACCCACCCATTGGTGGCTGTTCATAGCTTTCTCTCTCTCCAATTTCGTCGTTTGAAGCTCCCACAACCTCCAATCGAGGCTGAAATCGTGTGGAGCTCCATTCCCCTTTATAGTTCTCTTTTCTCTTTGAAAATCCAGCCTTTGGGAGCCTGATCTACCCCTCTACAGGGCCTAGAATTGTTTCAGCCCATCAGGGTAACCATTTCTCCCCATTTCCATCATTTTTCCCATGGTTTTTGTGAGGTTATTTTAGCCTTTTTCTCCCTTTCCACCGTCCTCTCTCTCATGTCCCTTTTATTTGATCCTCAGACTCGTGGAAACCTGCTTACCCATCCCATTTCTCCACGTTCTTCGCTTGTTTGAACACCGTTTTAAGGATTTTTGAGTTTTATTGTTATTGGGTCTAGTGAAGTCATAGGTAGAAATTGTGTTTGTGTTTAGTGGTTTGGGCTTAGTATAGCCGAATGCATCCCTGTCATAATCCATGTGGAACTTTATTCCATGTATGGTGACAAATTTTGTTAGACGGAGTGCATGCCGTTTCGTTCACTATACGGTATTGTCCCTAGATTGGGTGTATCCTATGGTTTCCATTGCCATATTGTAAATCCCAGGATTAAGCCTACAAAATTAATTTTTATCCCAACCCACCCTCCTACCAAACATGTCACTCCCAATCCCAACATGGGATTAGGAATGCAGTTTCATTTCATACAATTTAATGCTACTGGCCATATAGGCCCTTGGCATTTTGGACCTAGAGTTAGCACTCCTAGATTTGAAGGATCTGACGATATAGGAAATCCAATTCCATTTACACAATCGTGACCCTAAGCGATAGAGCAATTTCCTGTATTAGTAATGGTATGAAACTATTTAGCATATAAGCTTAGGCTATAGGTTACAGACTAGTCTACTAGTTACCTTGAGTAGTGTAAAGCCTGTATATGTTAAGGAATAGTAGGTTAGATTTGGTTGGAATGGAACTCCCTTCCTTAGGTAGATCCTCATAACGTTCATAGGCTCCTTTAGTAACTCTCAGGAAGCTTATTTAACTTTGAACCATTCCCTCTCAGGGAAAACTTATAAATCCGTCAGATTGAACTTAGAATGAACCTGCACACCCTTTAGATTTCCCCTTAGAATTGTCTCCCCAAGGGCTTATTGCATTCGGGAACGCGGAGTAAAGGAACTGCATGTAAGCGATGTATTTGCGGTTTAAATCGACTTCTTAGTCCTAGTGGTTACCAATAAATCCAATGCTCTGATCAAGTAGAAGATCGGCATCGACTCGGATTAAGGACTGATACGAAAAAATTCTGTCAGAGTCTAGGCAGAAAGTCTATGTATCCGGCTCAGACCTACTACACAACTTTCCTTGCCCAACCACCTACAACCAGAAGTTATTGCTTGCCCTTAGTAAATGTTAAGGACATATAGCCAGTAGAGCAACCAGTAGAGGATTGGATAGCTTGCCACAAACTCACATCCGTCCTTGAAATCAACCACAACACCCATTATTTCAGCTCTTTTCTATAATCATAGGTACCAATGCCATAGAACGCATCATTAGCAAAGGAAGACCAATGTAGTGAGAGGTTGTTTCCCCTTTCATGTCAAGAATAGGCCCTAAGTTACAACTCGTTCTGAAATACAGAGCGAGACATAGAATCTTGAACCTTAAGTAGAATGTATAGAGCCCAATCTAGTTAGGATTAGCTAATGCAACCGTTGGATCAAAGTAGTGCAGTGGAAGCGTGGTTAGCCCTTCCCCACTGGCCCAGGATCGAAAGAAACTGGTCCAGGTTAGACGAAAAGATAAAGACCCTTAACCCCTACCTTGGACATAGCTTCAGACGAGGACTCCCTTAGATCAAGACCCAAAGAGAAACCTTATAAATAGGACTTTGAACCTTGTAGTGATTGACATTCCCTAAGCTTTTAGAGTGATCGGACTACGGAGTTACCGAAATGAACAAATGCGAAACATTCACGGCTTGACCCAATTCTCAATCCTGGATGACTACCAAGGGACTCACTACTTAGCCGAGCAGAAGACCAGGATCCACCAGGATTAAGAAGGGATATAACGTTATCTACCCTAGCTAAGCGGACACTCGACGTATCGGGATCAAACCCACACAACCGTCCCTCTGTATTGGTCAACCACTGAAAATATAAATCTTACTCTATGTAGTTCGGAATTATCATTAAGATGTCAAATAGGTAAAGGAATAAATTGTAGTAAACCTTTGGGACGTAAGTAATGCATAAAGAAGTAAGTTTTGAGGGGGGTAGACCAAAAGGAATCAGACTCATATAGATCGTATACACCCTACCACATATAGAGTGATTAGTCTTTCTTTATTACCCTTAGGCAAATTTCGGGGACGAAATTTTATTTTAAGGGGGGTAGATTGTAACACCCCAGATTTTTACCAACCTAGAGTTAGACATCCTTAGGCAATGGGTCAATCCTAACACTTGATTAACTTCTCAAAACTCAATCCAAAAGTCTCAAATCCCTATTTCCTTCGAAAAATCTCACCTTTCACTACTTTATCCTTCAAAATTTTTTAGGAGCTTTCATATTAGACACAAATCTTAAAGTTTAGGTGATGTTGATCAATACTTAAGCTAAAAAGTACTATGAATAGTAAATAAATAAATAAAAAGGATTTTTAACCATTAACCTTTTGGAATCTCACTAAATAAGTAGACTATTTGGATAGGTCAGCTTCTCCTATCCCAAAATCATATATTGTATGTCAAATAACTCATCTC
This sequence comes from Magnolia kwangsiensis, assembly GCA_037074715.1. Taxonomy (NCBI): domain Eukaryota; kingdom Viridiplantae; phylum Streptophyta; class Magnoliopsida; order Magnoliales; family Magnoliaceae; genus Magnolia; species Magnolia kwangsiensis. Next base: position 49,593,773 of record CM073574.1, on the reverse strand, counting down.
AGGTTCTAAAATACACTCATTTCAAATATTAGATGGTGAAATCACCCCAAACATGTCAGCGAGCGGCGATGGCATCGCCGGTTTGGCGATGCATCGCCGAACTCGTCCGTACAGTGGGATTCTGCACCTTTTTTCCTACGCATTTCTTTCGACTTTGAAAAATCATATCCCCTTCGTTATAACTCCGATTTAAGTGATTCAAAAATTAGATTGAAACTAAATGAGTCTAGTTTATAAAATAATATGTGAAAATTATAATAAAATATTTAATATGGTTTAAAGTAGGTCATTGTGAGCAACTGTCCAATAATCACTTGTTGTACAGCTGCTGCTTCTGGAATTTTTAGAATTTTTCTACAATTCAAAATCTTATAAAATTTGGTGGAGTTAGGGTAAACTTGATGATGAACCCTCAGAAAAATAATAAAAATAATATGATACCTAGAAGTTTTCAAAATGGGGGATAAAATGGCCCTAGGACCGTATTCTGCCATAATTAGGGTAGAATTTGGTTGAGTACCAAACTGAATACTCAGTAGAATTAACTTGGACTACTTTAAATACATTCTACAAGATCCAAAACTTAAAGAATCAATGACGTTATAATATCCTGAAACCTAAAATTAAACTCTAAACCGGTTTGCTCTCATGAACCCTTTGAAACTTTGTATTGGATCTAAACTGCGCGTCGAAAGTCTAATACCTACAATCTTAGACCATTATGACCACTTAGCTGGACTTGACAATCATTTCAAAAATCAAGCTCAACCGACGTTCAGAGGCTATTTCATTGAGCCTGGAGTGAAGAGAGTGAGAAAGGGGTTAGATTTGGAAATTTTAATTCAAATCTGGCACGTAACTTGGCGCGTTATTATTAAGCATTCTGACCGTCAGAATTTAGCTAAATTACACCCTCGGATCAGGAAAAATTTCTCTTTCATATCATGAGACTTATAGACCTGATCTAGGTGTGATAACCGCTGAACTGAAAATGGACCGCCATGTGCAATCTACGAACTCTACCAGACTGAAAATGGGGTGTGGACAACATCCAGAGACTATGAGCTTAAGTCCGATCGCATTCGGCCAGGGGACCTCCCGAACTGCCCTTTTGGATCAAAACAGCTCCGTTTTGGTTATAACTGAAGTGTACTTTGTTCCCAAGCCTAGTTTGGGAAGGTTTGAGCTTACAAATGGGCTTTAAACCCTCTCATATCTCTCCCATCCGAATTTGCTAAGAACCCTAGATTGGGAGAGAGAGAAAGTGATAGATTTTGAGAGAAAGTGAGAGTGATCTTCCTGCCACTTGCACTACCTGTTGCACGTGCTTAAGCAACGCATCTCAATCACTTTTCTGGTGATTCCGCCGCATTTCTAGGTAAGAAAAGACCCTAACTACTTGCTGATTTAAGGTTCCATCGATTCCTTAGCGATGTAGCTTACGAATCTTGTGTATTAGGTCGCCTGTTCGCCGTAGACGAAGCGTATACGCTCCGTTCGGAACGATACACATGAATGATACACATCTAGAGTAAAAGGTACAGATTTTAGACGCTTTGATTGGATGTTTTCAACGCTTTCAATGTCGTTTAATAGTAGATTATCGACGGCAACGCCGTTTGACATGTACAACATGCTGTCCGTTTCCCGTTTCGTAAACATATGAAAAATATGAGATTTAGGGCATTTTAGTCATTTGTAGGAAATACTGTAAACATCCATATTTTGCTGAAATGATTGACATGGCTTTTTGTCGCAATAGGATATTAAGAATGCGTGCATAATCAGTTTGGCGAAGAGATTCGCCCAAATGCGCACTTTGAGTCGACATACACTATGTAGACTTAAGTGTGTAGACTAAGTGTTTGTATAAATGTTTGTATTAGTATGTATTGAATTAAATGGTGTTGTGAATTAGTTTGAGATTGAATTCTCAAATAATATGCTGATGTAAATGATTTCCTTCATGTTGGCTATATGTATGATTTCATTATATGTATGAGATGCATGTGTTAGATGATTTACTTAAGTTGTATGTCATAATATGTGTTAACATGCTCACATTGTTGTAATGCATTTTCATTACTCTTATATGATTGATGAAGTGGATTCACAAATGTTTGAGACTATATCTAGTCCAGGTAGTCGGTAACAGAGTAAGTTCGTGGTTTGCTTGTATTTGTCATGGAGGACACGTCGATGAACGCGAGTCGTGTTTGAGTTGGCGGCAGTGGTTAGGCCACACGAAGTGTTTTACGCACTTCATGTCGTTTGACTTGTGATGCGCTTGTACTAGTCGAGCCCGTCAAGTAACCCGACTGGCCGTTGATTGTTCACCCTGTATGAATCACAACTGCTTGAACCTAGGATACTGAACTTACCAATGGAAACCCTGTTAACCATGGTACCTTGATCCATAAAGACTCATGAGCCGGGCATGGTGGTATGGGACATCGTGGTCGAGCTGTCGGCTTACGTAGGGGCCACAAACCTTCTCATAGTAACCAGTGAGCACATTGACTCGTGAGCAGATTATGGTGGTATGGGACACTATATTCTAGCTGTCGGCCTACACTGATCAGGTGACGAGCCCTTTGTAGTGACCGCGAGCGTATTCTGAGTCTACGGGAGGCGACGACCCTTCCGTAGCAATGAGAGTACAGTAGGCCTGTATTGATAAGGTGATGGGGGAGCGGTGCAACGAGTGCGAGTAACAGCCCTGGCAGCCCTTGCAGCGACCTACAAAATATAATCTCGTATGTGATTTCTAGGAGTGACGACCCTAGACAGGATCTGTGTTGGGATTGATATAAGGAAGGTACCTTAGTTTTCCAATCCTGCTGTATGAAAAAGACTACTAACTACTTGGTAATCATATCTACATCACATTGCATGTGCTTGGAAGATGTGGAGTACTGGGGGAAGAAAGCATGTTGCAGGCTTAAGATGGTGCCGTATGATGGAGATCGTCGGTGAGGGCATCCATCATGTCATGTCATATTGCATTAACAACAGTATTTAGGATTGTTTGATTTATTGCTTTACTATTATCGCATGATTGATTTGATAACATGCTAATCTCTGCTTTATTATTCCACTGAGTTGATCACTCACTCCCATGTTACGGGATGGTGTTTCTGGACACCCACCAGTCCCTATTTTAGTTGCAGATGATGACGCTGCTTGTGAAGCGGAGCCGGACTTGATGATGATGAGGAGGATCCCTCCTTTATGCGTATTCTGATCGATGGAATTTCAGGGAGGTTGATTAGATGCCTTGATACTTGTCATTTTATAGTATTGGAGCACTCACGTATATTCTTTTGATCATTTTTAGAGTATACATGTATATATTTAACCTGATAACATGTTCACACTCTAGAAACATACAACAGTTTATATAGGTTATACATACTATCACAGTCTTCCGCTTGCTAATTTAACGGTCTCTAGAGTATGATATGATGTTTTAGATTAATTCCAATCTTGTTTAATGCCTTTTTATAGACAACATGCATCTAACATTATCTATATTACATAAATAACATTTTGGAACTCGGGAGTTGGGTTTCTACTCGACCCCCGATTTTCAAGATGTTATAATATCACATATGTACAACTATTATTATATCCAAACCTTCCAATAATGGAGGTCCCAAATTCTCTAGTTCTGCAGAGATAGGAAAGTTAGGTATTAATCCAGGTTTATGCTTATTAATGAATAAAGAACCAAGTGCAATAGTCCATTTTACTTTATCGTAATTGACTTGAACAAACTTTCTCAGTGGGTGCTATGAAAGAATGAAGTTTAACATATGCTTCACCATTTACCTTGAGTAGTAAGAACATCCGGAGTAATTTCTTTTCTTTCTTGGAAGGTTTAGGTTAAGGTTACGGTTAGGTTATAGGTTATAAGTTTAGGTTATAGGTTATAGGTTATAGGTTATAGGTTTTGGTTTAAGTTAAGGTTAATTATAGGTTTAGGTTATAGGTTATAGGTTATAGGTTATAGCTTTAGGGAATTGAGAATAGATTAAGGTTTAGGTTTAGGAAATCGGGTTCGGGTTCAGGATCAGGTTTAGGTTTGGATTTTTAATTTTAGGTTTAGGTTTAGGTTAGGGAGTTAAGATTAGGATTAAGTGTAGGTTTAGGTTTATGGATTTGATAATACATTTAGGTTTTAGGTTTAGGTTTTGGTTATAAGTGTAGGTTATAGGTTTAGGTTTAGGTTAGGTTATAGATTAAGGTTTAGGGAATTGAGTTTAGGTTATAGGTTAAAGGTTTAGGTTATAGGTTATAGGTTATAGGTTAAGGTTTAGGTTATAAGTTAATGTTTAGGTTATAGGTTAAGGTTAAGGTTTAGGTTTAGGTTTAGGTTTAGGTTTAGGTTATAGGTTTTGGGATTTGAGAATAGGTTTTAGTTATAAGTATAAGTTTAGGTGAATGTTGCAGGTTATAGGCCTAGGTTATAAGTTTATGTTAATGTTGTAGGTTATAGGTTTAGGTTTAGAGATTTAAGAATACATTTAGGTTTTAGGTTTAGGCTTTACGTTTAGGTTAAGGTTACAAGTTTAGTTTAGGTTAAAGTGTAGGTTATAGGTTTAGGTTTAGGTTAGGTTATAGGCTAAGGTTTAGGGAATTGAGAATAGGTTAAGGCTTTTAGGAAATCAGGTTCAGGTTCAGGTTTAGGTTTAGGTTTTCAAGTTTAGGTTTAGGTTAAGGAGTTGAGATTAGGGTTAGGTGTAAGTTTAGGTCTAGGGATTTAAGAATACATTTTAGGTTTTAGATTTAGGTTTAGGTTAAGGTTTAGGTTATAGCTTTAGGGAAATGAGAATAGGTTAAGATTTAGGTTTAGGAAATCAGGTTTGAGTTCAGGATCGGGTTTAGGTTTGGGTTTTCAAGTTTAGGTTTAGGTTAAGGAGTTAAGAATAGGATTAGGTGTATGTTTAGGTTTAAAGATTTGAGAATACATTTAGGTTTTAGTTTTAGGTTTAGGTTAAGGTTACAGGTTTAGGTTTAGCTTACATGTTATAAGTTATAAGTTATAGGTTATAAGTTATAACTTTAGGGAATTGAAAATAGGTTAAGGTTTAGGTTTAGGTTTTAGGTTTAGGTTAAGGTTAGGTTATATGTTATAAGTTTAGGTTATAGGTTATAGGTTATAGGTTAAGGTTTAGGGAATTGAGAATAGGTTAAGGTTTAGGTTTAGGAAATTGGGTTCAGGTTCGGGATTGGGTTTAGGTTTAGGTTTTCAAGTTTTGGTTTAGGTTAAGGAGTTGAGATTAGGATTAGGAGTAGGTTTAGGTTTAAAGATTTGAGAATACATTTAGGTTTTAGGTTTAGGTTATAGGTTTAGGTTTAGGTTAAGGTTTAGGGAATTAAGAATAGGTTAAGGTTTAGGTTTAGGAAATCGGATCAGGTTCGGGTTTAGGTTTGGGTTTTCAAGTTTAGGTTTAGGTTAAGGAGTTGATATAAGGATTAGGTGTAGGTTTAGGTTTAGGGATTTGATAATACATTTAGGTTTTAGGTTTAGGTTTAGGTTTTTGGTTTAGGTTATAGGTTTAGGTTTAGGCTTAGGTTTATGTTTAGGTTTAGGTTATAGCTTTAGGGAATTGAGAATAGGTTAAGGTTTAGGTTTAGGAAATCAGGTTCGGGTTCGGGATCGGGTTTAGGTTTGGGTTTTCAAGTTTAGGTTTAGGTTTAGGTTAGGGAGTTGAGATTAAGATTAAGTGTAGGTTTAGGTTTAGTAATTTAAGAATACATTTAGGTTTTAGGTTTAGGTTTACATTTAGGATATAGGTTTAGGTTTGGATTAGGTTATTGGTTAAGGTTTAGGGATTTGAGAATACATTTAGGTTTTAGGTTTAGATTTACGTTTAGGATATAAGTTTAGGTTTATGTTATAAGTGTAGGTTATAGGTTTAGGTTTAGGTTAGGTTATAGGTTAAGGTTTAGGGAATTGAGTCTAGGTTATAGGTTATAGGTTAAGGTTTAGGTTATAGGTTAAGCTTTAGGTTTAGGTTATAGGTTTAGGTTTAGGTTAAGGTTTAGGTTATAGGTTTTGGGATTTGAGAATAGGTTCAGGTTATAAGTATAGGTTTAAGTTAATGTTGTAGGTTATAAGTTATAGGTTATAGGTTGTAGGTTAAAGTTTAGGTTATAGGTTAAGATTTAGGTTTAGGTTATAGGTTTAGGGTGTGGTTTAGGTTAAGGGTGTGGTCCCTGCAAATACAGATATAAACACGGCCTGTTCAAATGGTTAGGCCACTTTAATTCTGTCCATAGAAAATGAACAATTTTATCATGGTCATAACAGCAATTCCCACCTTCCAAGGACCCCCGCTCAACATCCGGATATCTACGACACACATTCGGGTCTGCTCCATCAATTTCGAACAAATATATATATAAACACGGCCTATCCAAATGACCAGGCCACTCCAATGTAGTCCATAGAAAATGGACAGCTTCATCATGGTCATAATAGCGGTTCCCACTTTCCAGGAACCCCCGCTCAACATCCGGATAGCTTCGACGCACATATGAGTCTACTCCATCAATTTCGAGCTAATACATTTTAAAAAAAAACACATAACATATAAAAGTGACCATGTGAAATACACATATCCATCGTAGTACCTGTCTAAAGCTCACTTTTTCCAACATAGGTTTAGGTTTAGGTCAAGGTTAAGGTTATAAGTATTGGTTTTGAAATTTGAGAATATGTTTAGGTTTAGGTTATAGGCTTAGGTATTCTCTAGTATTATCTACTACATACTAGTAACATATAACCAATATTTGGGTACCATACCATAAGCTACAAGAATTTCATGTCCCCCTAAACAAGGTATCCTCCATTGATAACATATACATATATATATATATATATATATATATATATATATATATATATATATATATATATATATATATATATATATATATATATATATATATATATATATATATATATATTATAAGTTCTTTATTTTCATTTACATTCGCAAATACATTCATCATCTATCCAAGAAAATTAAAACAAGTACCGTCACTCTATGACTAACAGTTGAAAAGGAAAATCATGCATCTTATCTTACCCGGACATAAACAGCGGTTCCCACCTTCCAGGGATCCCCGCTCATATCTTAAAGTCAAATGTGTATTTAGCAATCAAGGAATAAATAGGTTATACTGAAATTGCTATTAAATGTGTAATTAACAAAAATAGTATTTTTAAAGTATAACAGTGCCGCCTTATGGAATATAATGTCATTTTACAAAGAAAAGAAACATAACTGTTATTTTCACACAGGCCCAATCATAACTGCTTTTGAACCATTGATTTCAACATCTAATTCACCCTCAACAAACACAATCTATTTCATTCAAAAGAATGCTAGATCGAAGGCCAGATCATAACTAAGAGACTATAATGGTGAGTAGCAGTCGACATGCCAATATGAAACTCATGGGTTACATCAGGTCCAGTCGTTAGGTTGGATAAGCATTTAATTACTACTGATTCTTGTGGTATGGTCCAGATGAGATTTAAATTTGCCTTACTTTTGAGTTTCTACTCTAAAATAATCTGAAAAAAAAAAAAACAGCATGGATAAAACTCATAAACCATGGTGGGGCCTATAGAATACTACTATCCAATATCTTAGTGGATTTTTTTATTTTTTAAATTCGGATAGGGGCACCAATGGGTATTTTTCATTTCCATCCTGCAATAATGTCCACCTATTTGGTAGTTATAGAAGTCTGGCTTTTGGGTTACAATCCATCTAAACTATCCGTAATGTGTCCAAATTACTTTGAATTACTTGTATGCCATGTGTACAACATCTTAGCGCCTGGGTATCATCCATCACACTCTGCCAGAGTATCAAAGGTTCTTCTCATATTACATATGAAATTATACCTTATGCTTGCTTGATTCACATAAAAAAATTCACCATGTCTAGAAGAAGAAGAAGAAGAAGAAGAAGAAGAAGAAAAACTAAGGCTCTATTTGGTAGGCACCTAAAAATGAGGTCATTTCATTTTAGTTAAGACTAATTATGTATTAGAAATCTAGATCTATAATGAATAATGAGTTCATAATAACAGTAACTATGTAATAGAAAACATGACCTCTGATACATTATGACGGTAAACTAAAATGAGATGAACTCATTTGTAGGTGTCTACCAAACAAGGGCCTAAGTAGATTGGTTTCTATCAACATGGTTTACCTATGTTTAATGGCCCAAACTTCATTTCTTTATTTCCTTCAAAACATGCAAAAATTTTTACTGAGTTTTTGACCAAAACCCAAGGCCCTGTTTGGAAGCGACTTAAAAATGACTTCATCTCATTTTAGCTAATGGTTATTATGTATTAGAGATATGGATGATGCTCGGTGGACCCCACAATGATGCATGTATTTTAGCCATGTGATCCATTCACTTGGAACATTATTTTAGGGCAAGAGCCTAAAAAAGAGTCATATCTGAATCTCAAGTGGAACACACCGCAACAATTCTTGCATCAAATAACCCGCCAACTCTTATTTAGTGATGTTATGTTATACACACACACACACACACTTGACATCAATGATAAGTAGCAACTGGTACCCGAGTGGACTCAATTCTTAAATAGGTAACAGTGGAACTAAACTGACCTGATTTATAAATGGTCCGATTTAGGCTCTAGATTCACTAATCGGGCCAAACATCTCAGGTACATGGAGATTCGGGTACATGTTGACAGCCCTATAATAACTACAACAGTATTTAAATTTATTGCAAAGGAAACATGAAGGAAAACACCAGAACATGGTGTTTAACTAATCTCAGGTCAATTTCATTATACTTCTCATGTCATATAGATTCTTGATTGAGAAACTTGTGTTTTATGGCCTTGTGCAAAACAAAATTGGTCATTGTCAATGCATGGTAACTAGAAAATGCCTATGTGCCATGGAACAAAATACAACTTTACAAAGGTGGAAAAGTTCCATCTCAAAATCCTTCAAATTATCTGATACTGCTTTAGGGTACATTGGAAGTTTCTATATTTGCATTTAGTGGAATGGCCAATGGTCCCAAATTGATTGCTTTCTTCATGGAACTCACTTTTGTTCTTTACCACTAACAAAACTTCATTCAAGATCACAAGAAACTATGATATCCTCCAAGATAGTGATTAAGAGAAAGTAACACAAAATGATCCTTCTCAACCCCTCATTCGGAAGAGAATCTCCATCTCATTCCCTTCTCTTGAACTATGACAAAAGGAACCTCAACAAAGTAGACAAAACATTAATTTTCTTCATGTAAAATGTGTATCTCCAAGGCTCCATGCAACTCTCAGAAGCTGCAGAGACACTCAAGAATCTACTGACCAATATGATGCCAGTTTGAGTTGACTTCCATTTTGAGCCAGTTTCAAAATGCAACTCATCAACATATAATGAATTGTGAACTATGGCATGAACTATGAATTGAAAAGTCCTGTTTTGGGGCTTCTTATTGGGGTTTGCTAGGTTTTATTTTCTTTTTTCTTTTTTAGTTGGTTTTTGTTGTTTCTTTCCTTCTTTTTTTTTTTCTTCATAAGTTTTGACTATAACAAAGTTAAATGTTTGATCAGCTTGAAACTTCTACTCAGCTCACATTTGCATCAATCTTAAATATTTCAGATCAAGTTATTATTTGGTGTTTAAGTAACCATTTGAATAACTTCCTTTTTTTTTTTAAAAAAAAAAAGGTAAATGCTCCCAGGTATAATGCTCCCAGGGATTGAACCCTGGATCACTCATGCACACTATAGTGTCTCCACCAGCTCATCTAACGAGTAGGAGACAGTAACTTTTCTTGTTGCTTAACCATCCGTAGACTTTATCTTTTATTAATCAATTGTGGAATTTATTGTCTACTCACAAAAGGGAATTCGAGAACAAATGATGCCTAGAGCTGTAGAGCATGTAAAAGTGCAAGACAATCCCATCAAGCATGAAGTTCCCACACCATCAAACAGAGATAACATGAACAATGAACATTGAAAGTTGCAGTTATATTGTGGCATTAATAAATAAGCACCAACAACATCGTCTAGCCATCCTTCAAAACAACAAAACCACAAACGAATATGGTAAGACTTCTCTGATAAAAGTTACACAACAAATTAACATCCAAATAAAAGTTACACACCTATGGAGAGGAGCTTCACGGCGTGTGTTTCTTTGGGTAGGAGATTCACGGCTGCTGCAATGGAGAGAGAGAGAGAGAGAGAAGAGGGCGTTCACGGCTGGTGTATTGGAGAGAGAGGGAGGAGAAAGAGAGATGGAGCAAAGATCAGGAGGGAGAGAGAGGATTAGGAAAAGAAAGGTTTAGGGGGTGCTCTGATTAGGGAATGAAGAGAGATAGAGAAGAAAGAGAGTATGAAATCCTAAACTTTGGGAGGCAGATTGGGTACTAGTGATGGGTGCTCTGTGGGCCCCACCATGATGTATATGTTTCATCCATTTCGTTCATCTATTTTTAGAGATCATTTTAGGGATTTATACAAAAAATGATAGGTATATAAATCTCAGGTGGACCACACCACCAAAAATCAATAATGGTTAGATATCCACTATTAAAATCCTCCTAAGGCCCACTGTACTGTTTATTTGAAATCTAATATGTTGATTTGGTCATAAAGACCCGAATGAAGGGAAACAATAAATATCAGCTTCTCGAAAATTTTTATGGCCCCAGAAACATTTTTAATAGTCAACGTTCATCTAACACTTTTTCCTATAATGTGGTCCACTTGAGATTTAGATATACCTCATTTTTTCTCTCATATCATAAAATGATCTATAAAAATAGATGGACGGCATGGATGAAACACGTACATCATGGTGGGGCCCACATAGCACTGACCACTAGCCATTGCTTGGTATATAAATATCAAGCCGACCACACCACATAAAAACAATAATAATTGGTTATCCATCATTAAAACCCTCCAAGGCCCAGTGTACTTTTTATTTGACATCCAATCTGTTGATTAGGTCATACAGGCCTAGATAAAGGGGAAAAACAAAAATCATCTTGATCCAAGACTTTTATGGCCCCTGAAATGTTTTAAATGGTTTACGCTCATTCAACATTGTTTCCTATTAATGTGGTCCATTTCATATTAGGATATGCCTCATTTTTTGTCTCATGTCGTAAGATGATTTTTAAAAATAGATGGATGGCATGGATTAAACACATACGTCATGGTGGGGCCCACAGAGCACCAACCACAAGCCATTGGATGGTGTCAGGGGGAGCAACCAATTTGTTCCCCTTATTCGTGGTGTGGTTCATTTAATTAATCTTTGGATATGAATAATTTTTTGGATAGTTCTCTAAAATAATCTTGAAAAATGGATGAACAAGCCAATGATCCTGAATTTTCGATAAATCCAAAACTCAAGTGGACCATGCCACACGAAACAGTGTGGAATAATGATTTCCACAGTTAATACCTTCCTTGGGCACATAGTAATGTTTATTTGACATCCAACATGTTCATAATATCAAAAAGATATGAACGAAGAGAAAACACAAGAAGATATGAATTAATGTAGGCTAACTACGATGACAATGTAAAATATACTTCGTCCATCATTTTCTTCGAACCATGTGTAACATCCCGAAAATCGGGGGGTCGAGCAAAAACCCAACTCCCGAGTTTCAAAATGTTATTTATGCAACATAGATATGTATGATTGAATGTTGTCTGTGATAATGTATTAAACATGAGTGAGATTAAGCTAGAACCACATATCATACTCCAGAGACAGTTAAATTAACCAGCGGAAGTCTGTAATAGTATGTATAACATATATAAACTGTTGTCTGTCTCCAGAGTGTGAACATGTTACCAGGTTATATACATACATGTATACTTCAAACGTAAGCAAAAGAATATACATGAGTGCTCTAAAAATATAAAATGACAAGTGTCAAGGCATCTAATCAACCTCCCTGTAATCCCGTCGATCAGAACACGCATAAAGGAGGGATCCTCCTCATCATCATCAAGTCCGGCTCCGCCTCACAGGCCGCGCCATCATCTGCAATCACAAAAAGGTCTGGTGGGTGTCCAGGAACACCGTCCCGTAACGTGGGAGTGAGTAGCTAACTCAGTGGAATAATAGAGCAAAGATTAACATATTATCAAATCAATCATGCGATAATAGTAAAGCAGTAATTCAAACATTCCTAATACTGTTGTTAATGCAATTATGACATGACGTGATGTATGCCCTCACCGACGATCACCCTCATGCGGCAACATCTTACGACCGCGGCATGCCACACTCCCTAGAGTGCTCCACATCTTCCAGACACATGCAATGCTATGGTGATATGAATTCCAAGTTGTTATTAGTCCATTCAAACAGCAGGATTGGGAAACTAAGGTACTTCCCTTGTATCAATCCCAACACAGATCCTGTCTAGGGTCGTCACTCCTAGTAATCTCATACGATGTATATTTCGTAGGTCACTGCAAGGGCTATCAGGGCTATTGCTCGCACTCGTTGCACCGCTCCCCCATCACCTTATTAATACAGGCCTACTGTACTCTACTGCTACTGAAGGGTCGTCGCCTCCTGTAGACTCAGAATACGCTCGCGGTCACTACAAAGGACTCGTCGCCTGATCAGTGTAGGCCGACAGCTAGAATATAGTGTCCCATACCACCATAATCTGCTCACGAGTCTAGGTGCTCACTGGTCACTACGGGGAGGTTTGTGGCCCCAGCGTAGGCCGACAGCTCGACCACGGTGTCCCATACCACCATGCCCGGCTCATGAGTCTTTATGGATCAAGGTACCATGGTTAACAGGGTTTACAATGGTAAGTTCAGTACCCTAGGTTCAAGCAGTTATGACTCATACAAGGTGAACATACAACGGCCAGTCGGGTTACTTGACGAGCTCGACTGGCACGAGCGCATCGCAAGTCGAACGACATGAAGTGCGTAAAACACTTCGCGTGGCCTAACCACTGCCGCCAACTCCAACACGACTCGCGTTCATCGACACGTCCTTCGTGGCCAAGATAAGCTAACCACGAATTCTTTCGGTTACCGACTGCCTGGACTAGGCATAGTCCCAAACAATCATAGAATCACATCAGTAGTTGTGTAAGGGTAATGGAAATGAAATGGAACCATGTGAGCATGTTAACACATGTCATTACATACAACTTAAGCAAGTCTTCAAACACATGCCTTTCATACATATAATGAAATTATACATATCGCCAACATATAGGAAATCATCACCATCAGCGTATTAATTGAGAATTTAATCTCCAACTAAGTCATAAGAAAATCATCAAGCACATGTTATAACATACCACTTAAATGAATCATTAAGCACATGCATTTCATACATATAATGAAATCGTACATATGGCTAACATGTAGGAAATCATTCACATCAACATATTCATTGAGAAATCAATCTCAAACTAATCCATAACACCATTTAAGCCAATAAATACTAATACAAGCATTTATACAAACACTTACACTACACACTTAAGTCTACATATAGTATGTCGATCCGACGTGCGCATTTAGGCGAATCTCTTCGCCAAACTAATTATGCACGCATTCCTAACTTCCTAATGCGACAACAAACAATGTCAATCACATCAGCAAAATATGAATATAAACTGTACTTCCTACAAATGACTAAAATGCCCTAAATCTCATATTCTTCGTTAATTTACAAAACAGGAAACGGAGAGCATGTTGTACATGTCAAACGGCGTTGCCGTCAAGAATCTACTATTAAACGACATTGAAAGCTTTGGAAACAGTCAATCAAAGCGTCTAATATCCGCACCTTTTTCCTTTTAGGGGTGAGAATTCGAACGGAGCGTATACGCTTCGTCTACGGCGACTAGGCAACCTAATACACAAGATCTATTAGCTATTTCTCTATGGAACCAAGGAATCAGCAAATCAGCAACTTTCTAGGGTTTTTCGTACCTAAAAACGCGGAGAAATCACCGGCAAAGTGATTGGAATACGCCGCTTAAGCACGTGCAGCAGCAGCAGGAAAAGCTCTCCCACCTTCTCTCACAAACTCTCACCTTTTCTCTCTCCCAATCTAGGATTTTTGCAAATTCGGATGGGAGAGAGGAGTGAGGGTTTCAAGCCCTTTTATAAGCCTAAACTTGCCCGAAATAGACTCGGGAACAAGTTTCACTTGAGGGGTAACCAAATCGGGGCTGTTTCGGTCCAAAAGATGCTTTCTGGTGGTCCCCTGGTCGAATGCGATCGGACTTAAGCTCATGCGTACCAGATCTAGCGCACATTAAGTTTTCAGTCCGGCAGGGTTCGCAGATCGCACGTGGCGGACCAGTTTCAGTTTAGCGGTCACCGCACGTAGATCAGGGCTGGAAGTCTCATAATATAAAATAGAAATTTTTCCTGATCCGAGGGTGTAATCTGGATGAATTCTGACGGTCAGAACGCCTAATACTGACGCGTCAAGTCGTATGCCAGATTTGAATTTGAAATTCCAAATCTGTCCCTATTCACACTCTCTTCGGTCCGGGCTCAATGAAATAGTCTGTGATTATCGGTTTGACTTGATTTTTGAAATGATTGTCAAGTCCAGCTAGGCGGTTCTAACGGTCTAAGATAAGAGGTATCGGACTTTCGACGGGCGGTCTAGATCCAATACAAAATTTCAAAGTGGTCCAGAGAACAAACCTGTTTAGAGTTTGATCCAAGGTTATAGAGTATTATGGAGTCATACGTTCTACTCGATTTGGGTCTTGTAGAACGTATTTAAAGTGATCAGGGACTATTTCCCAGCTACTCCAGCGTTGTGCTAGCTAACTTATGCTTAGTTTCTAAAGGAATTAACCCTAAGTGATTTCTTTGGCTATGGAATTGGGTTCTAAGCGATTTTTCAGGTGTTTTAATTGACCCACTGTCTAAGGACGTCAAATCCCAGATTGGCCAAAATCCGGGGTGTTACAATCTACCCCCCTTAAAACACAATGTCGTCCCCGACATTGGCAAAGGGCAAGGAGTACTTTCACTAAGGAAGGTTCAAATCCTATTTAATAACCTAATCGTATGTATATCCGAACTTAAAGGTTTCGATCTTGGGCCAGTGGGAAAGAGGCCAACCACTCTTTCGCTGCGCCACTCTGATCAAACGGTAGCGTTGACTAACCTAACTGGATTGGACTCAATACGTTCTACCCCCCTTAAAACTTAGTTTTACTTAAGGTTGAAGAATCTTAGCATCGATCCGTATATCAGAACGAGGCGCAACTTAGGAGCTATCCTTGACCTAAAATGGAAACAACCTTTCTCTACATGGTTTTCCTTGCTAATGATGCGTTCTATGGCATTGGTATCTATGGTAATAGAGACGAGCCTAAGCTCTATAGTGGTTGGGTTCAGGGGTAGATATGAGTTGGTGGCAAGATGTCTAATTCTCTACTAGCTTTAAGTCCTCGCCATTTCCCAAAGACAATGTGATCCTGTTTGGTTATAGGTGGTTGGGTCATCTCAGAAGAAAGGTTGCGTAGTAGGTCTGAGCCGGATACATAGACTTTCTGTCTAGCTAGAACAGAAGATTTATTGTATCAATTCTTAATCCGAGTCGATGTCGATCTTCTGCTTGATCAGAGCATTGGATTTATTGGTAACTACTAGGATTAAGAAGTCGATTCAAACCGCGAATACATCGCTTACATGTAGTTCCTTTATTCCGCATTTCCGAATGCAATAAGCCCTTGGGGAAGGCAATTCTAAGGGGCGTGCTAGTACATTCTAAGTTCAATCTGAGGGAGTTATAAATGTTCCCTGAGAGTGTATGGTTCCTTCCTATGGGAAACAACAGAAGTCTATAAGCCATAAAGGAATCTACCGAAGGAAGGGAGTCCCATTCCAACCAAATCTAACCTACTATCCCTTAGCATATATAGGCCTTACACTGCCTAAGACAACTAGTAGCCTAGTCTGTAACTCTGTAGCTATAATCCAAAGCCTAAGATTATACGGTAAATGGCTTTCCATTCCATTTCTACTACAGGGAATTCTTCTATTGCTTAGGGTCAAGATTTGTCTAACTGGAATTGGATTTCTTATGTCGTCAGATCCTTCAAATCTAGGAGTGCTAACACTAGATCCAAAAACGCCTAGGGCCTATGTAGCCGGTAGCGCTTAGTTGTATTAAATGGAACCGCATTCCTAGTCCCATAGCAGGATAGGGAGTGGCATGCTTGGTTGGAGGGTGGGGTGGGATAAAAATCTAATTTGTAGGCTGAATCCCGGGAGTTATAATACTCCCAATCTAGGGACAATACCTCACAACAAAATGAATCGGCATGCATTTCATTCAACAAAATTCGGCTATGATAAGGCCAAACCACAACACAAACACAGTTTCTACCTGTAACTTCACTAAACCTAACAACAACAAAACACAGAAATCCTTAAAATAAAAATCAAACAATCTACAGGGCAAAGGCATAGATGCCTAACTCTACCAAAGGACTTTACCACAGTCCCGACTTACCTTCTTTATCCCTGTCGAGTCTAATACTGTCTGTTGCTCACTAGAGCTCTCTCGGCCATATATTTTCAGTATCCCTTAAGCAAAGAAAATGGAGAAATAGGATTGAGAGGGAGGATGGTGAAAAGAGAGAAAAAGGCTAAAACAGCTTAACAATAGCCATGGAAAATGGGGGAAATGCAAGGAAATGGCTAACCAAACTAGAAAAGGGAGATCTAGGCGTTGTAGAGGGATGCTTCAAGCTCCCCTAGGATGTATTTTCAGAAAGAAAAGAGAATGAAAAAGGGGAATGGAGCACCTCACGATTTCAGCTCGATTTGGGCGTTGTTAGAGCTCCAAACGATGAAACCTTCAAGAGGAAGGGCTGAAAACCGAAATAGAATGGTGGAGAGTGGTCTTTTTCAACCAAGGATGGATTTGGGAGTGATTTAAAGTCACGATTTTTGGAATAGGGCAGTAAAAACGAAAATGGAGCTTGAAATGGGGGCCGTTTGTGAAGGAAGTACATCTTTTAGGGGGTTTCAAGGTACGGACCGCATACCAGGGGGCTACCCTAGCCCCCAAAATCCTCCAGCCCAAAGGTCAGACCCATCTGACAAGTTTGACCGGCGATGCATCGCCGAACCGGCGATGGCATCGCCGGTGAAGTTGCAAACTGGACACTGAGGCCATATGGGATGGATTCCCCTTGCCCTAGGGATTCCAAAAAGGTATGGTTCACACTCTGGTTCATTGTAGATTGCCCTAGGGAGGCCAAAACATTTGTAACATCCATTCGAGGATTTTCAGGGCCAATCTTCAATCCTAAATATAAAACCCTATCATGCAGCATATGATTTTGGGGTATAAGGATCTATTACATCCATCTAGCCCATTAGTTGCTAAAGAAAGTGAATTTAGAATGGCCTTATGGCCATTTTTCATGAAATTTTACTATTCACTGTAAAATTTTGTGAAAGTAAGATTTTATGTTATTGTCACATTATTATTGATGCCTAACATGAAATAGATAATAAATAATTGAAGATTGGGGTGGTGAGAGGAAGAATTTCGAAGATTTTCGGTGAAACGGGGTTTTTAAGCCCTGGCGATTGAATACAGGGGTCGTGGTTGTCCCACGGCCCAAGGATTCACATTAACGGTTTAGAATTGTTCAAAGAACATCTCAACCCACTTACCTACAACCTAGGAGCTATTCGGGTTGCTCTACGCGACCCTAGATGCGATACGGACTCGATCACGCGATTGAAATGAATAGACTTCGCCTATTGACGAACCTGGGATCCTAGAAGTGTTTCTAGACCCTTCTCGCACCCACCTAAGTCAAAGGAAGAGACTGCGTGCGTCGCGTGACCATAACCCAGGCCCGGTTTAATCCAAATCATGCTCTGATACCATCTGTAACATCCCGAAAATCGGGGGGTCGAGCAAAAACCCAACTCCCGAGTTCCAAAATGTTATTTATACAACATAGATATGTATGATTGAATGTTGTCTGTGATAATGTATTAAACATGAGTGAGATTAAGCTAGAACCGCATATCATACTCCAGAGACAGTTAAATTAACCAGCGGAAGTCTGTAATAGTATGTATAACATATATAAACTGTTGTATGTCTCCAGAGTGTGAACATGTTACCAGGTTATATACATACATGTATACTTCAAACGTAAGCAAAAGAATATACATGAGTGCTCTAAAAATATAAAATGACAAGTGTCAAGGCATCTAATCAACCTCCCTGTAATCCCGTCGATCAGAACACGCATAAAGGAGGGATCCTCCTCATCATCATCAAGTCCGGCTCCGCCTCACAGGCCGCGCCATCATCTGCAATCACAAAAAGGTCTGGTGGGTGTCCAGGAACACCGTCCCGTAACGTGGGAGTGAGTAGCTAACTCAGTGGAATAATAGAGCAAAGATTAACATATTATCAAATCAATCATGCGATAATAGTAAAGCAGTAATTCAAACATTCCTAATACTGTTGTTAATGCAATTATGACATGACGTGATGTATGCCCTCACCGACGATCACCCTCATGCGGCAACATCTTACG
Organism: Magnolia kwangsiensis; assembly: GCA_037074715.1. NCBI lineage: Eukaryota > Viridiplantae > Streptophyta > Magnoliopsida > Magnoliales > Magnoliaceae > Magnolia > Magnolia kwangsiensis. The sequence continues at coordinate 49,575,132 of CM073574.1, read as the reverse complement.
ACCGCGGCATGCCACACTCCCTAGAGTGCTCCACATCTTCCAGGCACATGCAAAGCTATGGTGATATGAATTCCAAGTTGTTATTAGTCCATTCAAACAGTAGGATTGGGAAACTAAGGTACTTCCCTTGTATCAATCCCAACACAGATCCTGTCTAGGGTCGTCACTCCTAGTAATCTCATACGATGTATATTTCGTAGGTCACTGCAAGGGCTGCCAGGGCTATTGCTCGCACTCGTTGCACCGCTCCCCCATCACCTTATCAATACAGGCCTACTGTACTCTACTGCTACTGAAGGGTCGTCGCCTCCTATAGACTCAGAATACGCTCGCGGTCACTACAAAGGACTCGTCGCCTGATCAGTGTAGGCCGACAGCTAGAATATAGTGTCCCATACCACCATAATCTGCTCACGAGTCTAGGTGCTCACTGGTTACTACGGGGAGGTTTGTGGCTCCAGCGTAGGCCGACAGCTCGACCACGGTGTCCCATACCACCATGCCCGGCTCATGAGTCTTTATGGATCAAGGTACCATGGTTAACAGGGTTTACAATGGTAAGTTCAGTACCTTAGGTTCAAGCAGTTATGACTCATACAAGGTGAACATACAACGGCCAGTCGGGTACTTGACGAGCTCGACTGGCACGAGCGCATCGCAAGTCGAACGACATGAAGTGCGTAAAACACTTCGCGTGGCCTAACCACTGCCGCCAACTCCAACACGACTCGCGTTCATCGACACGTCCTTCGTGGCCAAGATAAGCTAACCACGAATTCTTTCGGTTACCGACTGCCTGGACTAGGCATAGTCCCAAACAATCATAGAATCACATCAGTAGTTGTGTAAGGGTAATGGAAATGAAATGGAACCATGTGAGCATGTTAACACATGTCATTACATACAACTTAAGCAAGTCTTCAAACACATGCCTTTCATACATATAATGAAATTATACATATCGCCAACATATAGGAAATCATCACCATCAGCGTATTAATTGAGAATTTAATCTCCAACTAAGTCATAAGAAAATCATCAAGCACATGTTATAACATACCACTTAAATGAATCATTAAGCACATGCATTTCATACATATAATGAAATCGTACATATGGCTAACATGTAGGAAATCATTTACATCAACATATTCATTGAGAAATCAATCTCAAACTAATCCATAACACCATTTAAGCCAATACATACTAATACAAGCATTTATACAAACACTTACACTACACACTTAAGTCTACATATAGTATGTCGATCCGACGTGCGCATTTAGGCGAATCTCTTCGCCAAACTAATTATGCACACATTCCTAACTTCCTAATGCGACAACAAACCATGTCAATCACATCAGCAAAATATGAATATAAACTGTACTTCCTACAAATGACTAAAATGCCCTAAATCTCATATTCTTCGTTAATTTACGAAACAGGAAACGGAGAGCATGTTGTACATGTCAAACGGCGTTGCCGTCAAGAATCTACTATTAAACGACATTGAAAGCTTTGGAAACAGTCAATCAAAGCGTCTAATATCCGCACCTTTTTCCTTTTAGGGGTGAGAATTCGAACGGAGCGTATACGCTTCGTCTACGACGACTAGGCAACCTAATACACAAGATCTATTAGCTATTTCTCTATGGAACCAAGGAATCAGCAAATCAGCAACTTTCTAGGGTTTTTCGTACCTAAAAACGCGGAGAAATCACCGGCAAAGTGATTGGAATACGCCGCTTAAGCACGTGCAGCAGCAGCAGGAAAAGCTCTCCCACCTTCTCTCACAAACTCTCACCTTTTCTCTCTCCCAATCTAGGATTTTTGCAAATTCGGATGGGAGAGAGGAGTGAGGGTTTCAAGCCCTTTTATAAGCCTAAACTTGCCCGAAATAGACTCGGGAACAAGTTTCACTTGAGGGGTAACCAAATCGGGGCTGTTTCGGTCCAAAAGATACTTTCTGGTGGTCCCCTGGTCGAATGCGATCGGACTTAAGCTCATGCGTACCAGATCTAGCGCACATTAAGTTTTCAGTCCGGCAGGGTTCGCAGATCGCACGTGGCGGACCAGTTTCAGTTTAGCGGTCACCGCACGTAGATCTGGGCTGGAAGTCTCATAATATAAAATAGAAATTTTTCCTGATCCGAGGGTGTAATCTGGATGAATTCTGACGGTCAGAACGCCTAATACTGACGCGTCAAGTCGTATGCCAGATTTGAATTTGAAATTCCAAATCTGTCCCTATTCGCACTCTCTTCGGTCCGGGCTTAATGAAATAGTCTGTGATTATCGGTTTGACTTGATTTTTGAAATAATTGTCAAGTCCAGCTAGGCGGTTCTAACGGTCTAAGATAAGAGGTATCGGACTTTCGACGGGCGGTCTAGATCCAATACAAAATTTCAAAGTGGTCCAGAGAACAAACCTGTTTAGAGTTTGATCCAAGGTTATAGAGTATTATGGAGTCATACGTTCTACTCAATTTGGATCTTGTAGAACGTATTTAAAGTGATCAGGGACTATTTTCCAGCTACTCCAGCGTTGCGCTAGCTAACTTATGCTTAGTTTCTAAAGGAATTAACCCTAAGTGATTTCTTTGGCTATAGAATTGGGTTCTAAGTGATTTTTCAGGTGTTTTAATTGACCCACTGTCTAAGGACGTCAAATCCCAGATTGGCCAAAATCCGGGGTGTTACACCATGATAGAATGAGATCTAAAAAATGAGATAGATCCATTGTCGAAGTGGGCCATACTACGGGGAAACAGTGAGACCCGAACTTGAACCCGAATGGACCGGAGCGACCAAGACCGCAGGTCGCAGTGGGCAACTTCATGTAGTTTAATTGTAGTTCAGTTGGGCTCGATCGACCGGAACTGACCTACACAACCACACAAAGGTTTGAGTAGGACTCTGGGGTAGGTTGATGTTTTCATTATTCCCAACCTGACTTAACCTGACCCGAATATGCTCAACGCAAATGCAAATTAGGTTGGTATTTTCCAATCCTAATCCAAACCAAGGACCTTGGCAACCTGATCCGATTATAGGTTTAGGTCAATTAGGTTTGGTTCGATCCGAACACAAGTTGTAGCCCTAAGTTTAAGAATGGAACATTGGGATATATGGTCCGGGCTGGATTGGTTCATCTAGCCCATTCCATTAGTTATTTATATGGCTGGGTTGGGTTAGGTTAGGTTGGATATGGTTCAACCCTACTCAGACCCATACCCATTTAGCTTACACCAACCTTCATTAGGAACAGCTCAGGTCTGTTAACTTGCTAACTGACCCAATACATTGTCACCTATAGTTTAAAACCTGAGAACAGACTGACCGAGCCAGGGCCCTTGGATAGCCCTAATTGATGGTTATGCTTGAAGCCATCCAGGTCCATTGCCAATTATGGATAGGGGCACCATGTGAATTATGGCTCACAAATAATGGATGGTTGGAAAATTGGGTCCATTCAAAGGGTTATGATCATCTGACCGGTGTGATTATTACACCATGGCTTGTTCCTAATTGTATGAATGAGTGAATGGTTAAGGTAGTGGCATCTATCCAAAAATATTATAACTTGCAAGGTCCTTATTCTGGTGCTAAATGTGCATGTGGTGATCCAGTCTGTCCATCTAGTGGGCCATGCCAATTAGCAAAAATGTACGTAGTCATCTCATCACAAGATATTGGAAATTTCAGGAGATAGCAACTAGCAAGATATTATCATTTCCCAACTTCGGTGGGCCATACAGGTTGGTGGCTGTATGTATCACTACTTTTAAATTATTGTAAGTGTACCATTGTTTATGTACCTAGACAGGAAGGGAGTTTTTCAATTTTTTCAATTTTATTTTTAATATCCTTTCATGCAAAGATCCACAAGTCAAGCGAAGAACACGTCCTTTCGACCAGCCATACTACAAGAAAATCATCAGCAACTTCCTCAAAGAAAAGGATCTCATCTTCACACGACGTGTACATACACCAACTATATAGCTGGTATGTGGTACGCCAAAAATCAGATTGACTACTAAGTTACTCAGTACACTCAGCTACGCCTACCGTGAATGTGTGTGGGCTATCCACGCCGTCCATCCATTTTTCCAGCTCATTTTAGTGGTTGAGCCAAAAATTGAAGCATGCCCAAAGCTTACGTGGAACACACCACAGGAAACAGTGGGAGTAATGATCTCCACTGCTCAAACCAAAATACCCCAAATTAATGTTTATTTGTCATCCAACCTATTCATAAGATCACACAGACATGGATGAATGGAAAACACAAATTACAGATTGATCTAAAACTTTGGTGGCCCCCAATAAATTTTAGACGGTAGAATTTCAATTTACACTGTTTCCCGTGGTGAGGTCCACTTGAGATCTGGATATACTTCATTTTTGGGATAGAGCCCTCAAATTATCTGTTAAAAGGGATGGACGAAGTGGATAAAATATGTAAATGATGGTGGACCCCACAAAGTTTACTCAATATGCTAAGTTACTCATTACACTATTCGTGTCCGGTACACTAGCCAATCCGCTTCCATCCAGTCCCCGTCTCACCCTAATCCTTTCCTCTCTCTCAACCTAATCCCCTCCCTCTCCTCTCTCTTTTCATCTCGATCTCTCTCCCTCCATTCTCTCTTCCCCTCGATCTCCCTTCCCTCCCCCCCCTTCTCTCTCTCTCTCTCTCTCTCTCTCTCTCTCTCTCTCTCTCTCTCTCTCTCTCTCTCTCTGCTCTACTCTTTCGTTGTTTGTACACCCCTCTGAGACGATATCTGATAATGTAAGGGAAAAAACATCTGAAATCTGGTAGAAACCTGCGATTTTCTTCTACAGAACTGATAAATGGCTCCGTTATGGTCATTTGCTGCCTTTTCTTTCTGCATTTCACTGCTTCTCGGCCTCTACATGGTTGGAGATCCTTTCATCTTCTACGACTGGGATGTCTCTTACATCACTGCCTCTCCGTTGGGCATCAAACAACAGGTTCTCTACCTCAGACCTCTTTTGCCTTTCTCTCTCTTGCTAGAAACAGATCTTTGGTTATTTTGTAATTTCTAGCCACAGTTTCGGAAAAATCATACGGTTCAGTTGGTAAAGTGAGTTACTGAAACAATGCATTTGAAGTAGATTGATTCTTGTTTGTTGGTTTTCTTTTGGGATTTTGGCATCCGACCTTTGTTTTGTTCTCTTTTACACTTCATTTTATTTTCATCTGTCGTGGATCTACTAAATAAGATTAGATGCTGAGATTGCTTTTATTTGGATATGATTTTCACTATTCTGATCTTTATTTAGACTCTAATCTTGCTTATTTGAAATTGATGTGAAATGCGTTGTTTTCTCCTTTCCATTTGAAAAATCACCATCCCTTTGTTAAAATGCATATTCCATTTTTTTTTCTGAATCCTTCTCATTTTAACGTTCTTGATGGAGGATTGATCACCTACAACTAATTGTATGCTGCAATTTTTTTTATTTTCTTTATAATTCTTTGGCTTCAGCCCTTATAAATAAAGAGATCATCATCTAAAAAAAAAATAAAAAAAATTAATTAATTAATTAAAAAGTCCACCAATTTGATAGTACCAAATAAGCTTAAGTTTCTTTTATGATACATCTACCCTAGGTAGCATAATTTCAACGATTTAGTTAAACTGCTTGTATGCCACATCTTCAATCTCTAAGTAATTTCTTTTTTAACTGCCCTTCTCTTGTTGTAGAAGGGTGGGTCACATATAGGCAGAACAACCATTTTTAGGTAATGACATGACAAAGACCACTTGATGACTAGCTCACATCTTACACATTTTGGCATGTGGCACAAGTGCAATAGTCATAATGGTCATTCACCACTATTTCCAAAACTTGATCCAAAACTTGTGTCACGCCCCAAACCCGAAAATCCAATTTACAGGAATCCCGATCGCCGAATCCGGTGCCGACAGCCTCCGTAGTACTCCATTCTCGTCTCCTAGCATTCATATGCCAGATTTTCGATCCTGCGATCCTACAAGGAGGATTTTTTTTGTATATTTAACTAGTAATAAGCATAACCACAAGTTTACCCAAATCATAAAGGCAACATCATCATCACATATCCACTAATATAATCATTTGAATAGAATACTGAAAGGAAAATATATATGTCAAAATCAAAGCTCCAGAAAACAGCTGCACGCTCCAAGCTCAATGCTGCTGCAACCTAACATCACCTGCACGCATCTATCGTGCATAAGCTTATAGAAAGCTTAGAGGGTGGTGTAAGTGTGTGCATGAGATAAGTGTCAAGTATTCAATACAATATCATAATCATACAATACCAGAAAGCTATTAATCCATAAACCATGCAATGACTGAATAAGCAGAAACACTGATAAGAGCAGGAATTATCAGCGTAAACAGAAATACTAACAAGATTATAATCATGCGATAACAGAATAAGCGGAAGTATGAACAACTCCATAAGTTAATCAATATCAGAATACGCAATATAGGACAGCTATGCAAATGATGAGTCATAGATAATCAAATGTCGAATGACAAGGATATAATGTAATACACAACTCGAAAGAGCTAACAAATATTATCACTCTCATCTAAGTCACAGGAATACAAAAACATAACAACCCACAATGCCACATGCCGAAGATGTAATGAAATATGCAGTATATGGTGCTAATGGAATGACCATGCTGGAGTGTGATGTCGGGATGATAGTACGTAGTATCACAGGCTATGGGGTCCACCACAAGGAACCTCTATCCAAAACAGTCCCATACCTAAATTAGGATAGTCTGACTCAACGTGGTAAAATCCTGATCTCAGGTTAGTAATGCGCCCAACCAAAATCCTTACCATAACAAAGATACACAACAATTAGTTGTGCACCATCAGCCTGAGTGGATAGTGAATGGATGAATGAATGAGTATGCAACTCCTACTCAGTAGCCTACCAACCGCTGGTAGCTCGCCCACTGTGGTAGCTCGCCCAGGCCTCAGCCCCGCCCACATCACACCTGCCCACATCAGCGTCCGCCCACTTGCGCCCACCCATATGCACAACAGTGACGGGGTATCATAATATCATGTCAGTCCTCATATCAGTACGGTTCCTCTCTAGGAAAATCACCGGGGTCTATTACACTTCACACCACCTGCTGCCCCAATCAAGCGCACAACTGGATAAGTAGAAAAGATCTCACTATCCGCCTGTCAGTAGTCTGCCAATACCTACCCGGCTCATCGATAACAGACCAATTCCTCGAGCTGGTCAAACTCAGCCTAGCCATGCCTACTCCCTCGGGCGGGTAAGGCCTTACCCCCTTCCAACCGACTACGACACAGTAGAGAGCGCAGCCATCTGGTAATTGGCACTCAACGCTCATCTACCCACTCGGTCTAGACATTGGAGCATCCTTTGGAACCAAGAGGGTGTTTAGGAATTTTCACCCAGGGCATCTATGGCGGCCCGATGCTCGAACAGATTTTTGGTGTCCCATCTGGCCATCCATAATATGCCTGTGGAGGCTACGACCCTGATGTCACTAGGGCGTATAGTAGTCATAACACAATGCAAGATGCATGAGTCATACAATCTAATTATGCATCAATCCTGCGCATGTCAAGGTGGGCCTCAACAACGGGCCTCATACACATCAAGGTGGGCCTCAACAACGGGCCTCATACACATCAAGGTAGGCCTCAACAAAAGGCCTCATACACATCAAGGTGGGCCTCAACAACGGGCCTCATACACATCAAGGTGGGCCTCAACAACTGGCTTCATACACATCAAGGTGAGCCTCAACAACGGGCCTCATACACATCAAGGTGGGCCTCAACAACGGGCCTCATACACATCAAGGTGGGGCTCACCAACGGGCCTCATATATGGCCTTAGCAATAGGCCACAAATATATCAAGATGGGCCTAATCAATCATATGAGCTAAATCAATCAAATGGCCGATATGAGCAGGCCGATCAAATGGACCGATACAAATGGGCTGTGCGTCATGGAGTTATACTAAGTATGTTATAAAGTAATGCCCTATCCTTACAACGCAGCTGGCCTAGACGGCTTGCATACAACAAGTACGGGCCTACCAATGGGCCCTAGGGAGAGTCGCAATGCGAACATTTAACCAACATTATACTCGCAATGTGGACTTCAAACCAACATTGCTCCCAAGGTGTAGCCCGTAGTGAATAACATTACGTAAACCAGGTTGGGATCACACATTGTAATGGACCTTAGGTACACCCCAGTGGGCCTTAAATACATCAAATGGGCCATGTCATATGGGCCTTTTACTCATCAAATGGGCCACATCAATGGGCCGCACCAATGGGCCTTATGTGCATTGCAATGGGTCATAACCCGTGGGCCTTAGATTCCATCAAATGGTTCTCGACCCATGGGCCTTATACATATTAAATGGGCCTAATCCCATGGGCTTTAAAATACATCAAATGGGTCCAATCCCATGGACCTTGGAACACATTAAATGGGTCCACTCTATGGGCCTTAAATTACATCAAATGGGCCTAATCCCATGGGCCTTGGAACACATCAAATGGGTCCACTCTATGGACCTTAAATAGTTCAACAACTAGCTACATTCATGGACCCAATTAAATTCAACTGTGGTGGGCCTCAAAAGTGCATTCATTAAGCCCAACATTTAAGGAACTAAAGGTATAAATCATTTCCTCTAAGATCTTTATAATATGGTGGGCCCCACTCAAAATTTCAGCCCAAGGCCAGCATAATTATAACATGTTGCTGTCCTAAATTTGGGCACTCCATTGGAGTGGGTCCAAGTCCTCTAAAACTCTGAAAATTGAGGGCCAAGGTCCATGGTGGAATGTTGCTGGAACAATGCATAAAATCCAGACTGTCCACCTCACTTGGACCACACCTTTGGGACCCCAATGAAGGTCAGTTGGGGTTGAAATTTGGGGGACATCAAGATGAGATCCTCACCTTTCATAAAAGTATATTTTATATATATGAATAGTCCCCCAAATAGTCTCAAAATCTGGTCCAAAAATAACCAGAAACTGTCCAGAAAATTCTGGACAGCAACATGTACTTAGATAAAATTTATTATATAAGTTAAATAAAAAGGGAAATACATTAATGGACCACACACATCAGAAAATAAAATAAGAAAAAATAGATATAGAAGGACAATCTGGCCATAAGGAAAGGGGCTCCGCCACTATTGAGCCCTCCCAAGATCAATCACACCCGCACATCATACCTAAATCTACATTTACAACATGGATCTTGCACATGCATGGCCTATAATTAAAATACATGGTGAGGATGTCATCCCCACCATGGTTATAAGGTCTAGATGACCCAAACATAATATGATATGAAATAAAACTACCATGATGGGGCCCATAGAGAAAGGCCCCATGCATGGATCATGCATGCATAAGGTAGGCCATTAGGCCACAACCATGGGATTGTGTGAGATCTCCACCATTGATTGGTGGGTCCTACACTTCCCTCATGAAATAAAGAAAATATTTAGGATATAGAAATCAGATTTTTTACATCTAGAGGAGCACCCATTCGATCTTCTTGCTCCTATGAGTTCCTTAGCACCTTAGCTTTGATTCCAATGGAGGAGATGGGGAATGGATGGTTAGGATGGGAGATCATGGGGTAGGAAAGTGGGTCATACTTGAAGTTTTGAAAGATAGGGAGAGGCTTGGAGAATTCTCATTTGTATGGGATTTCTCTCCTTAGATTTTTTGAGTCTGAAAATGAGAAAGAGAGAGAGAGAGAGAGTTGTAAAGGGAAAGAGATGGGTGATGGATGTGGTGAGTGATGGGTGTAATAAAATCTTGACTTTTGTGGCCATTTGTGTAAGAAAAGCATGGGTGGTGTAAGAACTTTTTGACTTTGAGGGCTTTTGGTGTAAGAGAGGTATGGGCTTGTAAGAGATTCTTGACTTTTGTAGTTGCTTGGGAATGGGTGAAATGTGATGTGTACTTGACATGTACTTGACATGTGATGGATTGATGGATTGATAGATTGATGGGATTGATGTGATACCTCGTAGAGATTCTCTTGGGTTTCGCAACGCGCGGCATTTTCTTCGCACCGAACGTTGGCCCACATCCCTTGACCAGGGTATCACCTCGCCGCGCAAGTCGCGGCATCGAAACTACAGCGACGGCGCGGTCGCTATGGTAAAGGTCTTGGGTTGAGTCGATACGGGTTGACGGCATACGGATCAGAGTCGCACGCAAATATTGGTTAAGGGTCGAAGGTTGCCGAAATTCTACCTGTAAGACCGTGGAAGTCTATGGAATGGTACGATTTAAGATATGGGGCTTACAGCTCTCTCCTCCTAATAAAAATTTCATCCTCGAAATTTAAACCACAACATAACCAGTACAGAGCTTACCAAGGGAGGAAAATCCAATCCGAACACAACATGCCAAAATAATCAAACACCTAAGAGATGGGAACAATGCCTCTGAATCCCAATCCCCTTCTCCCAAAACGCCTCGCCAACACTACGATGATCCAACAGAACTTCAAATCCTAGATTAGAAACGATCGAACTGGAACACTATACAGCCTCAATCTCAACGGTAGGGAACTATATCAGAAAATCTCTAAGTTATTCGAACTCGGGGATCTAATCATTCTAAGTTCTCAACAATCATAGAGTGAAGGATAGCTATTAGCAGATATGTGATGTTATCTCCAGGTATTCCCAAGTTATGCTCTAATACCAACTTCTGTCATGCCCCAAACCCAGAAATCCAATTCACAGTAATCCCGATCGCCGAATCTGATGCTGACAGCCTCCGTAGTACCCCATTCTTAGCTCCTATCATTCATATGCCAGATTTTCGATCTTGGGATCCTACAAGGAGAAATTTTTTTTTATACATTTAACTAGTAATAAGATAACCACAAGTTTACCCAATCATAAAGGCAACATCATCATCACATATCCACTTATATAATCATTTGAATACAATGCTGAAAGGAAAATATATATGTTAAAATCAAAGCTCCAAAAAATAGCTGCACGCTCCAAGCTCAATGCTGCTGCAACCTAACATCACCTGCATGCATCTATCGTGCATAAGCTTATAGAAAGCTTAGAGGGTGGTGTAAGTGTGTGCACAAGATAAGTGTCAAGTATTCAATACAATATCATAATCATACAATACCGGAAAGCTATTAATCCATAAACTATGCAATGTCTGAATAAGCAGAAATATGAACAAGTCCATACGTTAATCAATATCAGAATACGCAATATAGGACAGCTATGTAAATGATGAGTTATAGATAATTAAATATTGAATGACAAGGATATAATGTAATACACAATTCGAAAGAGCTAACAAATATCATTACTCTCATCTAAGTCACAGGAATACAAAAACATAATAACCCACAATGTCACACGCCGAAGATGTAATGGAATATGCAGTATATGGTGCTAATGGAATGACTATGTTGGAGTGTGATTTCGGGATGATAGTACGTAGTATCGCAGGCTACGGGGTCCACCACAAGGAACCTCTATCCAAACCAGTCCCATACCTAAATTAGGATAGTCTAACTCAACGTGGTAAACTCCTGATCTCAGGTTAGTCGTGCGCCCAACCGAAATTCTTGCCATAACGAAGATACACAACAATTAGTTTCTCACCACCAGCCCGAGTGGATAGTGAATGGATGAATAAATGAGTATGCAACTCCTACTCAGTAGCATGCCAACCGCTGGTAGCTCGCCCAGTGTGGTAGCTTGCCCAGGCCTCAGCCCCGCCCACATCAGTATCCGTCCACGTGCGTACTCCTACATGCACAACAGTGACGGGGTGTCATAATATCATGTCAGTCCTTATATCAGTACAGTTCCTCTCTAGGAAAATCACCGGGGTCTATTGCACTTCACACCACCTGTCGCCCCAATCAAGTGCACAACTGGGTAAGTGAAAAAGACCTCACTATCCGCTTGTCAGTAGTCTGCCAATACCTACCCGGCTCGCCGATAGTGGACCCATTCCTTGAGCTGGTCAAACTTAGCCTAGCCATGCCTACTCCCTCGGGCGGATAAGGCCGCACCCCCTTCCAACCGACCACGACACAGTGGAGAGCGCAGCCATCGGGTAATCTACACTCAACGCTTATCTACCCACTCGGTCTAGATGTTGGAGCATCCTCTGTAACCAAGAGGGTGTTTAGGGATTTTCACCCAGGGCCATCTATGGCAGCCCGATGCTTGAACAGATTTCTGGTGTCCCATCTGGCCATCCATGATATGCCTGTGGAGGCTACGACCCTGATGTCATTAGGACGTATAGTAATCACAACATAATACAAGATGCATGAGTCATACAATCCAATCATGCATCAATCCTGTGCATGTCATGCACTCATGTGAGATAATCTCCACCTATCAGGGAGTCTCATATCATCCTGCCCAATGACATATGCAATGGTCAATCACATCTCATAACAAACATGCAGATGATGCGAATGGGCATGTATCATGATGTTATGATGTCACATACTCATAAACGGTATCAATAACCGGCGTCGACAATATGGACTTTTAACCAACATTGCCCCAAAGGAATGGCCCACATAGAATCAAATATATAATGGGCACATGGCCTCACACAAGGGCCAAATATACGAAACAGGTGGGCCCTGGTTATGGACCTAACACATATCACAATGGGCCTTGCCCATAGGCCTCAAATACATCTGGATGGGTCACACCCATGGGCCTCAGATATATCACAATGGGCCTCAAATATACTTCGCAGGTGAGTCACATACCTGGGTCTAATACACATCAATATGGGCTACATCACATAGGCCTAATATACATCACTATGGACACAACCCATGGGCTTTAAATACACAATAGGTGATCCCTACACATGAGCCTCAAATATATACCACGGGTGAGCCTCAATGGACGGGTCACCAATACAACAGAATGGGCTTAATGACATGGACCCCATAAATATATCGAATAGGCCACACCAATTGGGCCTTACATACATTGCAATGGGCCATGACCCATGGGCCTTGCATACATCACAATGGGCCTTATAACATGGGCCTCATATATATTTAAGGTGGGCCTCAACAACGGGCCTCATACACATCAAGGTGGGCCTCAACAGCCTCATACACATCAAGGTGGGCCTCAACAACGGGCCTCATACAATCAAGGTGGGCCTCAACAACGGGCCTCATACACATCAAGGTGAGCCTCAACAATCGGCTTCATACACATCAAGGTGGGCCTCAACAATGGCCCTCATACACATCAAGGTGAGCCTCAACAATGGGCCTCATACACATCAAGGTGGGCCTCAACAACGAGCCTCATACACATCAAGATGGGCCTCAACAATGAGCCTCATATATGGCCTTAGCAACAGGCCATAAATATATCAAGATGGGCCTAATCAATCATATGGGCTAAATCAATCAAATGGCCGATACGAGCAGGCCGATCAAATGGACTGATACAAATGGGTTGTGCGTCATGGAGTTATACTAAGTATGTTATAAAGTAATGCCCTATCCTTACAACGCAGCTGGCCTAGATGGCTTACATACAATAAGTACGGGCCTACTAATGGGCCCTAGGGAGAGTCACAATGCGAACATTTAACCAACATTATACTTGCAATGTGGACGTCAAACCAACATTGCTCCCAAGGTGTAGCCCGTAGTGAATAACATTACGTAAACCAGGTTGGGATCACACATTGCAATGGACCTTAGGTACACCCCATTGGGCCTTAAATACATCAAATGGGCCATGTCATATGGGCCTTTTACTCATCAAATGGGCCACATCAACCACACCAATGGGCCTTATGTGCATTGCAATGAGTCATAACCCGTGGGCCTTAGATTGCATCAAATGGTTCTCGACCCATGGGCCTTATATATATCAAATGGGCCTAATCCCATGGGCTTTAAAATACATCAAATGGGTCCAATCCCATGGACCTTGGAACACATCAAATGGGTCCACTCTATGGGCCTTAAATTACATCAAATGGGCCTAATCCCATGGGCCTTGGAACACATCAAATGGGTCCACTCTATGGGCCTTAAATAGTTCAACAACTAGCTACATTCATGGACCCAATTAAATTCAACTGTGGTGGGCCTCAAAAGTGTATTCATTAAGCCCAACATTTAAGGAACTAAAGGTATAAATCATTTCCTCTAAGATCTTTATAATATGGTGGGCCCCACTCAAAATTTCAACCCAAGGCCAGCATAATTATAACATGTTGCTGTCCTAAATTTGAGCACTCCATTGGAGTGGGTCCAAGGCCTCTAAAACTCTGAAAATTGAGGGCCAAGGTCCCTTATCATGCATACAATGAGAGGAAACCCAAAAAGGTGGCCCACCATCAGAAGAAATATTTTTAAATTATGGTTTTTTATCAAGGCATATTGCTAGACTGCACAGCAGAAAAAATCTGGGAGTCCAACCATTTTGGCCCATTCTTTTGGATACCCAAACGGGGTCACTTGAGGTTGAAAATTTATAGGGTGATACTTCCACAGGTGGGCCACACCCCCACAAAATTTTATAATTTTTAAATATCTCTAAGTATTTTAATTAATTTAAACAAGACAGACTATCCAGAAAAATCAAACAGACCTGGACGTCCCAACGTGGCGGGCCAGTCCGGCCCTCACCACGGTGTGTACAGGGATTCATTGGCCCTGAAATTTGGTAGGTGGGTTCTAACATAAGTGAACCACACTCCTAAAAAATTTCAAAATTTTTGGACATCTGTAAATATTTTAATTCATTTACATAAATCAATCTGTCCTGAAAATCAGATTGATCTGGACATCATATTATAATGGGCCGGTCCCGCCATCACCATGGTGTGTACAGGTATCCATTGGCCTCAAACTTTTGTAGGTGGATCCTACCATAAGCAGGTCACTCCCCTAAAAATTTTTATAATTTTTAAACACCCATAGGTATTTTAATAAATATTAAAAATCCAACTGTCCATGGTGGAATGTTGCTGGAATAGTGCATAAAATCCAGCCTGTCCACCTCACTTGGACCACACCTTTGGGACCCCATTGAAGGTCAGTTGGGGCTGAAATTTGGGGGACAACAAGATGAGATCCTCACCTTTCATAAAAGTATATTTAATAGGTATGAATAGTCCCCCAAACAGTCCCAAAATCTGGTCCAAAAACAACCAGAAACTGTCCAGAAAATTCTGGACAACAACATGTACTTAGATAAAATTTATTATATAAGTTAAATAAAAAGGAAAATCCATTAATGGGCCACACACATCAGGAAATAAAATGAGGAAAAAGAGAGATAGAAGGACAATCTGGCCATAGGGAAAGGGACTCCGCCACTATTGAGCCCTCCCAAGATCAATCACACCCGCACATCATACCTAGATCTACATTTACAACATGGATCTTGCACATGCATGGCCTATAATTAAAATGTATGGTGAGGATGTCATCCCCACCATGGTTATAAGGTCTAGATGACCCAAACATAATATGATATGAAATAAAACTACCATGATGGGGCCCATAGAGAAAGGCCCCATGCATGGATCATGCATGCATAAGGTAGGCTATTAGGCCACAACCATGGAATTGTGTGAGATCTCCACCATTGATTGGTGGGTCCTACACTTCCCTCATGAAATAAAGAAAATATTTAGGATATAGAAATCAGATTTTTTACATCTAGAGGAGCACCCATTCGATCTTCTTGCTCCTATGAGTTCCTTAGCACCTTAGCTTTGATTCCAATGGAGGAGATGGGGAAGGGATGGTTAGGATGGGAAACATGGGGTAGGAAAGTGGGCCATACTTGAAGTTTTAAAAGAGAGGGAGAGGCTTGGAGAATTCTCATACGTATGGGATTTCTCTCCTTAGATTTTTTGAGTTTGAAAATGAGAGAGAGAGAGAGAGAGAGAGAGAGAGTTGTAAAGGGAGAGAGATGGGTGATGGATGTGGTGAGTGATGGGTGTAAGAAAATCTTGACTTTTGTGGCCATTTGTGTAAGAAAAGCATGTGTGGTGTAAGAACTTTTTGACTTTAAGGGCTTTTGGTGTAAGAGAGGTATGGGCTTGTAAGAGATTCTTGACTTTTGTAGTTGCTTGGGAATGGGTGAAAGGTGATGTGTACTTGACATGTACTTGACATGTACTTGACATGTGATGGATTGATGGATTGATGGATTGATGGGATTGATGTGACACCTAGTAGAGATTCTCTTGGGTTTTGCAACGCATGACGTTTTCTTCGCACCGAACATTAGCCCACATCTCTTGACCAGAGTATCACCTCGGCACGCAAGTCACTGCATCAGAACCGCATCGACGGCGCGGTCGCTATGGTAAAGGTCTTCGGTTGAGTCGATACGAGTTGACGGCATACGAATCAAGGTTGCACACAAATATTGGTTAAGGGTCGAAGGTTGTCGAAATTTGACCTGTAAGACCGCGAAAGTCTACGGAACGATATGGTTTAGGATACGGGGCTTACAACTTGTATGGCCCATTAATGGTCAATCACCACTATTTCCTATGTTATGGTCCATCTAATAATTGGAACTGCTTCATTTTTTTAGATAATGCCCGAAACTGATTTGAAAAGTATAATACTTTCATGAAATTTATAGAATTGATATTCTTAGTTATGTTTGGTATTACGCAGATGGAATTCATGTTTAAAAAAAATGATGTAGAGAAATGAGATCGATTTTAGGAACTCTCAAATGTGGCCTATATGATGTTTATATGAAATTTACCTTGATTAGTAGATGCATCACTTCATTTTAATAGGGTCCACTAATTCTTAAAGTCAAATTCAATCCATTAACTCAGTTACAATTGCCTTTATAAGGTAATTTCTATCAAAGAAGTAGTACTTGACATTGAACATGAGCTAGAAAAGTATGCTACATGATATGTTAATTTGAAACAATTAACCATTCCTCACTAGAATTGTTCGGAATTCCACATCAACTTTTATTTCACTTTTGTCAGATATGTCTTGGCTTCTAGCATTGTCAAACTTGATTTTACTTGCTTTTCCCTTTTCTGGTGCCTACTTTTCTTGCACATGGTTGCAAGTTTCATCATTCTTGAATATGAAGCAATTACAAGTAAACAAGATATTAGAATCATCAAAGAATGCATGAAATGATCCCATTTTTAAAAACTTACTAAAAACCAATCTTGTTTCATTTTCAGCATTAACTCCATTCAGAATTATCGCAACACAACAGGTTGGGCCTTTGTCAGTCTCATTTTATACAAGTGTCGAGAGTTCCAATTTCATAGAAGCAGAAACTTGTACTTGAGACAATTACCAGTAAAAAATAAATGAATGAGTGAGGATAATAACATCCCCCCTTTTGAAATCATGTTGAATTTCTTGACTGTTTAGATTAGGATAATAGCAACCCTACATAGAAGGAATATAGATACACTAGTAATTCCCTTCAATATCTTCATATGGATATTTCTTGCTTTACTTACCTTTTATGTTATTTTTAAATGTATTAGCTTGAAATTAATGGAGCAGACCCAGATGTGCGTCGGAGCTATCCGGATGTTGAGTGGGGGTCCCTGAAAGGTGGGAACCACTATTATGACCATAATGAAGCTGTCCATTTCCTATGGACAACATTGGGTGGCCTGGCCATTTGGACAGGTTGTGTTTACGTATTAGCTCAAAATTGATGGAGCAGACCCGGATGTGTGTCGGAGCTATCCGGATGTTGAGCAGGGGTCCTTGGAAGGTGGGAACCGCTATTATGACCATGATGAAGCTGTCCATTTCCTATGGACAACATTGGAGTGACCTTTCCATTTGGACGGACCGTGTTTATGTATTTGCTCAAAATTAATGGAACAAATATGGATGTGTGTCGGAACTATCCGGATGAGCTAGGGTCCCTGAAAGGTGAGAACCACTGTTATGACCAAGATGAGACTGTTCATTTCCTATGGATAACATTGGAGGAGCCTGACCATTTGGACATGTCATGTTTATGTATTTGCTTAAAATTAATGGAGCAGACCCGGATGTGCATCGACGCTATCCGGATGATCGGGGGTCCCTGGAAGGTGGGAACCATTGTTATGACCATGATGAAGCTGTCCATTTCCTATGGATAGAATTGGAGGGGTCTGGCCATATGGACAGGCCGTGTTTATGTATTTGCTTGAAATTAATGGAGTAGACCTAGATGTCCGTCGGAGCTATCTAGATGAGCGGGCGTCCCTGAAAGGTGTGAACCATTGTTATGACCATGATGAAGCTATCCATTTTCTATGGACAACATTGTAGGGACCTGGCCATTTGGATAGGCCATATTTATACTGTATTTACAGGGACCACACCCTTAACCTAAACTAAACCCTAAACCTATAACTTAAACCTATTCTCAATTCCCAACAGCTATAACCTATAACTTAAATCTAACCCTAAACCAAAACTTATAACCTAAACCTTAACATATAACCTATAACCTATAACCTAAACTTATAACCTATAACCTAACCTTGACCTAAACCTAAACCTATAACCTAAATGTATTCTCAAATCCCTAAACCTATAACCCAAACCTAAACCTTAACCTATTCTCAATTCTGTAAACCTATAACCTATAACATATAACCTAAACTTAAACCTAAACCTAAAACCTAAACCTAAACCAAAACCAAAACCTATAACCTTAACCTAAAACAAAACCTATAACCTAAACCTAAAACCTAAATCTCAACCAATAACCTAAACTTAAAACCTATACCTAAACCTATAACCTATAACCTTAACCTAAACCTAAAACCTATACCTATACCTAAAACCTAAATGTATTCTCAAATCCCTAAACCTAAACCTACACCTAATCCTAATCTCAACTCCAAAGCTTAAACATAAACCTAAACTTGAAAACTCAATCCTAAACCTAATCCTGAACTCGAACCCGATTTCTTAAACCTAAACCTTAACCTATTCTCAATTCCCTAAAGCTATAACCTATAACCTAAACCTAAACCTATCACCTGAACTCAATTTTTTAAACTTAAACCTTAACCTATTCTCAAATCCCTAAACTTAAACCTACACCTAATCCTAATCTCAACTTCGTAACCTAAACCAAAACCTAAACTTGAAAACTGAAACCTAAACCCGATACCAAACCCGAACCCGAACCCGATTTCCTAAACCTAAATCTTAACCTATTTTCAATTCCCAAAATCTATAACCTATAACCTATAACCTAAAACCTATAAACTAAACTTATAACCTAAAACCTAACTTTAACCTAAACCTAAAACCTAAACCTAAACCTATAGCCTAAATCTATTCTCAAATCGCTAAACGTATAACTAATAACCTATAACCCAAAACTAAACCTTAACCTATTCTCAATTCCCTAAACCTATAACCTATAATCTATAACTTAAACCTAAACCTATAACTTAAATATATAATCTTAACCTAAACCTAAAACCTAAACCTAAACCTATAACCTAAACCTAAACCTAAACCTAAACCTATAACATAAACCTAAAACCTAAACCTCAACCTTTAACCTATAACCTATGACCTAAATTTATAACCTAAACCTAAAACCTATACCTAAACCTATAACCTATAACCTTAACCTATAACCTTAACCTAAACCTAAAACCGAAACCTATACCTAAAACCTTAATGTATTCTCAAATCTCTAAACCTAAACCTACACCTAATCCTAATCTCAACTCCAAAGCCTAAACCTAAACCTAAACTTGAAAACCCAATCTAAACCCGATCCCGAACCTGAACCCGATTTCCTAAACCTAAACCTTAACTCATTCTCAATTCCCTAAAGCTATAACCTATAACCCAAACTCGATTTCCTAAATCTAAACCTTAATCTATTCTCAAATCCCTAAACCTAAACCTACACCTAATCCTTATCTCAACTCCCTAACCTAAACCAAAATCTAAACTTGAAAACTGAAACCTAAACTCGATACCGAACCCGAACCCAAACCTTAACCCGATTTCCTAAACATAAACCTTAATCTATTCTTAATTCCCTAAAGCTATAACCTATAACCTATAACCTATAAACTAAACTTATAACCTGAAACCTAACCTAAACCTATAACCTAAATGTATTCTCAAATCCCTAAACCTATAACCCAAACCTAAACCTTAACATATTCTCAATTCCCTAAATCTATAACCTATAACCTATAACCCAAACCTAAACCTAACCTAAACCTATAATTTAAACCTATAACCTAAACCTAAACCTAAACCCAAAACCTAAACCTCAACCTATAACCTATAACCTAAACTTATAACCTAAACCTAAAACCTATACCTAAACCTATAACCTATAACCTTAAGCAAAACCCAAAAACAAAAACCTATACCTAAAACCTAAATGTATTCCCAAATCCCTAAACCTAAACTAACACCTAATCCTAATCTCAACTCCAAAGCCTAAACCTAAACCTAAACTTGAAAACCAAATCCTAAACCCGATCCCGAACCTGAACACGATTTCCTAAACCTAAACCTTAACCTATTCTCAATTCCTGAAAGCTATAACCTATAACCTATAACCTAAACCTAAACCTAAGCTAAACCTATAACCCGAATTTGATTTCCTGAACCTAAACCTTAACCTATTCTTAAATCCCTATATCTAAACCTGCACCTAATCCTAATCTCAACTCCCTAACCAAAACCAAAACCTAAACTTGAAAACTGAAACCTAAACCCGAACCCGAACCCGAACCCGATTTCCTAAACTAAACCTTAACCTATTCTCAATTCCCTAAGGCTATAACCTACAACCTATAACCTATAACCTAACCTTAACCTAAACCTATAACCTAAATGTATTCTCAAATCCCTAAACCTATAACCTATAACCTATAACCTAAACCTAAACCTTAACTTATTCTCAATTCCCTAAACCTATAACCTATAACCTATAACCTAAACCTAAACCTTAACCTATTCGCAATTCCCTAAACCTATAACCTATAACCTAAACCTAAACCTTAACCTATTCTCAATTCCCTAAACCTAAACCTAACCTAAACCTATAACTTAAACCTATAACCTTAACCTAAACCTAAAACCTAAACCTAAACCTAAAACAAAACCTATAACCTTAACCTAAACCAAAACCTAAAACCTAAACCTCAAAACCTATAACCTAAACTTATAACCTATAACCTAACCTTAACCTTAACCTAAAACCTAAACTTATAACCTATAACCTATAACCTAAACCTATAACCTTAACCAAAGTCTAAAACCTAAAACCTAAATGTATTCTCAAAACCCTAAACCTAAACCTACACCTAATCCTAATCTCAACTCCAAAGCCAAAACCAAAACCTAAACCTAAACTTGAAAACCCAAGCCAAAACTCGATCCCGTACCCGATTTCCTAAACCTAAACCTTAACCTACTCTCAATTCCCCAAAGCTATAACCTATAACCTATAACCTATAACCTAAACCTAAACCTAACCTAAACCTATAACCTAAACCAAAACCTAAACCGAAAACCTAAACCTAAACCTAAAACCTAAATGTATTCTCAAATCCTTAAACATAAACCTACGCATAATCCTAATCTCAACTACTTAACCAAAATCTAAACATGAAAAGTCAAACCTAAACCCGATTCCTAACCCAAACCCAATTTTCTAAGCCTAAACCTTAACCTATTCTCAAATCCATAACGTTATAGCCTATAACCTATAACCTATACCTAAACCAAAACCTATAACCTTAACCTAAACCAAAACCTATAACCTAAACCTTAACCTGTAACCTATAACCTATAACCTAAACTTATAACCTAAAACCTAAACCTAAACGTATAACCTACACCTATAAACTAAAACTTAAGACTAAACCTAAAACCTAAATGTATTCTCAAATCTCTAAACCTAAACCTACACCTAATCCTAATCTCAACTCCCTAACCTAAACCCAAACCTAAACTTAAAAACCCAAACCTAAACCCGATCCCGAACCCGAACCCAATTTCCTAAACCTAAACCTTAACCTATTCTCAATTCCCTAAAGTTATAACCTAAACCTAAACCTAAACCTAAACCTAAACCTAAACCTAACCTTAACCTAAACCTAAACCTAAAATCCAAATGTATTCTCAAATCCTTAAACTTAAACCTACACCTAATCTTAATCTCAACTCCCTAACCTAAACCTAAACCTAAACTTGAAAATCTGAACCTAAACCCGAACCCGATTTCCTAAACCTAAACCTTAACCTATTCTCAATTCTCTAAAGCTATAACCTATAACCTATAACCTATAACCAAAACCTATAACCTTAACCTAAACCAAAAACTATAACCTAAACCAAAACCTATAACCTTAACCTAAACCAAAACCTATAACCTAAACCTATAACCTGAACCTAACCTAAACCTATAACGTAAACCTATAACCTAAACCTAAACCTAAAACCTAAAACTAAACCTAAACCAAAACCTATAACCTTAACCTAAAGAAAAACCTATAACCTAAACCTTAACCTATAACCTATAACCTAAACCTAAACTTATAACCTATAACCTAAACCTAAACCTATAACCTAAACCTAACCAAAACCTATAACCTTAACCTAAAACTAAAACCTAAACCTAAACCTAAACCTAAACCAAAACCTATAACCTTAACCTAAACCAAAACCTATAACATAAACCTTAACCTATAACCTATAACCTATAACTTAAACTTATAACCTATAACCTAACCTTAACCTAAACCTAAACCTATAACCTGAAGCTATAAACTAAAACCTAAACCTAAACCTAAAACCTAAATGTATTCTCAAATCTCTAAACCTAAACTTACACCTAATCTTAATCTTAACTCCTTAGCCTAAACCTAAACCCAAACCCAAACCCGATTTCCTAAACCTAAACCTTAACCTATTCTCAATTCCCTAAACCTTAACCTATAACCTAACTTAAACCTAAACCTATAAGCTACACTTATAGCCTAAACCTAAACCTATGACCTAAACGTAAAACCTAAACCTAAACCTATAACCTAAATGTATTCTCAAATCCCTAAACCTAAACCTACACCTAATCCTAATCTCAACTCCCTAACCTAAACCTAAACCTAAACTTGAAAATCGAAACCTAAATCCGAACCCGATTTCCTAAACCTAAACCTTAACTTATTCTCAATTCCCTAAATCTATAACCTATAACCTATAACTTGTAACCTAAACCTAAACCTAAACCTTAACCTAAACCTATAACCTTAACCAAAACCAAAACCTATAACCTATAACCCATAACCTACAACCTAAACTTATAACCTATAACCTAACCTTAACCTAAACCTAAGACCTAAACCTAAACCTATAACCTAAAACCTAAACCTAAATCTAAAACCTAAGTGTATTCTCAAATCCCTAAACTTAAACCTACACCTAATCCTAATCTAAACTCGAACCCAAACCCGATTTCCTAAACTTAAACCTTAACCTATTCTCAATTCCCTAAACCTTAATCTATAACCTAACTTAAACCTAAACCTATAACCTACACTTATAGCCTAAACCTAAACCTATAACCTAAACCTAAACTTATAACCTAAATGTATTCTCAAATCCCTAAACCTAAACCTACACTTAATCCTAATCTCAACTCTTTAACCTAAACCTAAACCTAAACTTGAAAATCGAAACCTAAACCCGAACCCGATTTCCTAAACCTAAACCTTAACTTATTCTCAATTCCCTAAATCTATAACCTATAACCTATAACTTGTAACCTAAACCTAAACCTAAACCTAAACCTAAACCTTAATCTAAACCTATAACCTTAACCTAAACCGAAACCTATAACCTAAACGTTAACCTATAACCTATAACCCATAACCTACAACCTAAACTTATAACCTATAACCTAACCTTAACCTAAACATAAGACCTAAACCTAAACCTAAAACCTAAAACCTAAACCTAAATCTAAAACCTTAATGTATTCTCAAATCCCTAAACTTAAACCTACACCTAATCCTAATCTCAACTCCCTAACCTAAACATAAACTTGAAAACCCAAACCTAAACTCGATCCCGAACCTGAACCCGAACCTGATTGATGTAATAATGTAGCCCAATCACATGGCAACAAACAAGAAAATCTTGCTTTGTTGGCAAGCATACTCAAACTCAAGCATCACAATGCATCTATTTCCATCTCCACTATCTCTTATAGCATAGATTATTTGAGATTTGGATTTATCTTATTTTTAGAGTCATGTCCTAACACAATAGGATAATATTAATAGACAAGGTGGATTTGTCACCAACGTTATTCCAAGACCCATATAACTTCTCCTTATAGGAAGTTGGGTAGGGCACATGCAGCTTGAATCCATCAAAGGAGATAAGGATCACCTCTCATATGTTCTCTCTCTTTTCATTTATTTATTTTTTCCATAGGATTGTTTGGATAAATGTATTTTATGTTTGGATGGATTTATGTAGTTTGGGTTTAGATGGATATGAATGTGAATATGATGAAATATATTATATAACAGGTGTATATCAAGAAGAATATATTATAATAGGTGTATATCAAGAATTCTGTGTTGGGAAATTGAAAATTTTTAAAAAAAAAAAGAAAAGAGAATTTTACCTACAAAATATTTCGTAGGTAAAAGTCTCATCCACGTTTTTACCTACAAAAAGTTTCGTAGGTAAAAGTATTGTGAAATATATTTTCTCACTAACCCTTTACCTACGAAACATTTTGTAGGCAAAGATAGCTTTAGGTTTTAGAAAAACTCAAAATACCCTTTCACTGCGAATATATTCGTAGGTAAAGATGGCTTTTACCTACGGAATTAGATTTCGTAGGTAAAAGTAAACTTTTCATTTTTATGAAATTTGGAAAATTAAAAACAACCTTTACCTACGAAATGTTTCGTAGGTAAAGATGGCTTTTACTTACGAAATATAAGTTTGTAGGTAAAAGTAAACTTTTCAGATTTTTGGTTTTTCAAAAATTCAAAACGACTTTTACCTACGAAATCCAATTTCGTAGGAAAAAGTAAACTTTTCAATATTTTCTTTTTTGAAAAATTCAAAACACCCTTTAGCTACGAATATATTCGTAGGTAAAGATGGCCTTTACCTATGCAATTAGATTTCATAGGTAAAAGTAAAGTTTTAGTTTTTAAGTAATATGAAAAATTCAAAACACCCTTTACCTATGAAAAGTTTCGTAGGTAAAGATGGCGTTTACCTATGAAATACAATTTCGTAGGTAAAAGTAAACTTTTTGGATTTTTGGTTTTTCAAAAATTCAAAACACTCTTTCCCTACGAAAGTTTTCGTAGGTAAAGATGCCTTTTACCTATGCAAATTAATTTCGTAGGTAAAAGTAAACTTTTCGAATCCAAAACACCCTTTAGCTACAAATGGTTCCGTAGGTAAAGATAGATTTTACCTACGAATTTAAATTTCATAAGTAAAAGTAAAGTTTTCATTTTTTTTGTAATTTGAAAGTTTCAAAATACCCTTTACCTACGAAAATTTTCATAGGTAAAGATGGCTTTTACCTACAAAATACAATTTCATAGGTAAAAGTAAACTTTTTTATTTTCGACATGCAGAAGACCCTTTACCTACGAAACTAAATTTCATTGGTAAAAGTAAATTTTTACCAATGAAAATTAATTTCGTCGGTAAAAGTTATCTTTACCTACGAAAATTATTTTCATCGATAAAAGTTTCATCGGTAAAACCCATATTTCTTTTAGTATAAGTTCGTAAATGGCCTATTACAGAAATGTGAACCTCCATCACTAATAATGGCTCAAGATGTTCCGAACTAGGAAAGGATATTTTCTTTTAAGAATTTAATGACCGTTTGATGGTCATTGTTTCGGCACGGGATCACTTCAACCCATTTAGTGACATAGTTTACTGTTAGTAAAATGTATAAATTCTCAAAGGATTGAGGGAATGGTCCCATGAAATCGATGTCTTAACAATAAATGCCTTAATCATCAGAATGAGATTCAAAGGCATCATATTTTGATGGGACAATACTCCTAATTTTTGACAAAGCTCACAAGTTTTGCAAAACTCATGAGTATCTTTGAACATAGTGGGCCAATAGAAGCCGCACTGCAGAATTTTAGCCATGGTCTTTCTGTCAAAAAAGTGACCACCACAGGCATGAGAGTGACAGAGGAAGATGTGTGAGACTCATATCCTAGCCCATACCATTCCGTAGGCTTCTTCGGTCCTCCCAGTTGAATTTCGGTGACCCACGATCTGTTATCGGCATTTACACGTGATCCTGAGTCGTGTCCCATATATTAGAGTCGGCTCAACTCGAAACTTTTACCCTAGCAAGTTGAGGGTCAAATATTGCATATTAGACCCCATTTATTACTTGAATTTATAAGCATGATGCCATTTAACGGCCTGATTTAATCACGTTTGTGATGCAGGGTGTATGTATGAGTTTGGACCGAAACAAGGTGCTAAAACCATGAAATTAACACTTAAGATTCACCATAGCAAGGGATGGACTCCATGGGACCAAGTTCAAAGAATTTACACACCAGGGACCCAAGAAAATCAAGTTGTTCACATTAAAAAGGCTCAGAAATGGTCCAAAAATGCAAGATCACAGGGTTCTCGCCATCAAATGAGTTGAAACTTCATACATGTGATGGGGGCCATAAATTAACCGTACACATTAAAAATCAGCCATTGGATTGCTCTGGAAGTAGCCCAATGGATAGATCAACCCCTTAATTCATTATGTGAGACCCACATGATCTCTGGATATGCCTTATATTCGGTCTCAACACCTTAAATGATATGGAGAAACGGATGGACGGAGCAGATGTCTCACGAACATCTCCGGGGGACCCATATGTACAGTGTGTGTGCAAAGTGCACACATGCACCGGACGTGCACTGAAACTCCAAAAGTCAGTCAGCGTGTGCTGACCGACTCTTCTTCTCAAAAATAAAAAAAAATGTCCAACGAGGGACGCTGGCTCCCCGTTTTTGAGTAGTGGGCCCCACACATTGGCCATACGGGCAATCCAAACTGTTCATTCATTCCGTAGGGGGGGCACAACCCTCCCCTAGGTGTCCTTTTAGACCCATGAATGTACAAACATGCAGATTACCGTCCAAACAGAAGATGGACGGTGGAATGAAATGACATGTGGGCCACATTAAAATCAAACCGGAGTTTCCCCTCTCAGGCAGTTTTGCATCTCGAATCCAATGGACGGTGTGGATTTTCCATCTGAAAGCAGTCAATGGGCCCACTGATTATCACAGAGCTGTTGCGGAAGCTCTGTTTCACAATAGAGCTTGTGGCCGATCCTTGTGGGCCCCCATCCGGTATCAGCAGTTTAATCTAGACCGTCTAGTGGAATCCCTCAGATCCTCTTATCGTCGCCTAGATGTTAATTTAATCCCATGCAATGTATTGTAAGATCCTAGCCGTTGAATACAAGATAGACGATGGAAGAAAAATCTTATGGTCCACCACATTTTAAATCCAAAATCGTCCCTTCCCGAACGGTTTTTTGTGTATAATTAAATGAACGGATTAGTTCTTACGAACAACACCAAGAAATGGGCTTCACCAATGTCCAGCATCAAGACTTGTTATACACGTAAACTTTCGCATCGTTTGCGGCTGTACATAAAGGTTACACACATGAGTTTCCACCGACTCGAGCCCTACACCAGCCAACTCCCTTAGTCTATAAAAAGGGAGAGAGTAAGAGGGAGAGGATCATCTCAGCTTGGAGGAAGGAAGAGAGAGGAACGTTAGCCAGCTGGGAGTTATTTTTTTTCTTTGTTTTCTTTGTATTTTTCTTCTTTAATACTTTTGTGAGATCTAGTCCACTCATGTGTGGTAAGCCTCTTAGCTAGGGCTAAGAGGTGAAACTTGTAGCGTGATGGGAGAATTTATGCTTGTGCCTTTTGTTTAAACTGAATGGATTTTAATTTAATTTTATTCTGAGAATATTTTTAGTTTTTAATGGTTTGTTGTGACTGAAATTACAATGGATCTACGATGGCTTTGAGTATTTCAATTTACTTTTCATTTTTATAACATTAGGAAGCATTGTTGTTTACCATCGTCTTCTGGGCATGGTCGAGTGACAATACCCTTTTTGACCTTCATAACATGTTGATTGGTTGGTAATTAGTTTAATTCTATTGTTTGCTTTGTCTCCTGGGCATGGTTTGGTGATGGAATCCATTCTAATTCATATACCTTTTGTAAGCCCCGTATCCTAGACCGTACCGTTCCATAGACTTCCACAGTCTTCCTGGTCGAATTTCGGCAACCTTCGACCCTTAACCAACCTTGATTCACATGCCGTCAACATGAGTCGACTCAACCCAAGACCTTTACCATTGCGACCGCGTCGTTGCCACGGTTTCGATGCCGCGACTCGCACGCCGAGGCAATACCCTGGTCAGGAGATGTGGGCGGCATTCAGTTCAAGAAAAATGCCGCATGTTGCAAACTCTGAGAAAAATATGTCCCATCAAATATCAAGTACACACCCCATCACTCCCATCACTCACACCCATCCCCAAGTACAACTACCCTCCCCAAAGTTAACTCTCCCCATCACCCATCACTCTCTCACCCATCTCTCTTTCTCTTTACATCACATCTCCCATCTCTCTCATCTCTCTTACCTCTCATTTCTCCCAAGCAACTCACGTCTCAACCTCCATGAGAGAGAGTTTGGTGTGGCCCACCTTCCTATCTCCCATCCCCACCATCCAAAGCCCTTCTTAACCGTTAAAAACGTCCCCTTGGAGCTCTAGAGGCTATAGGCGGAAGAAGGAATAGGAGATCTTGAGATGGGTGTTTCTTCCCCTCTCTCTCTCTCTTTTTCTGGTTTGATTGCCCACCATAGGTGTATGTATGAGATCCATGTTGTCCACAAATGGACAGCCTTGTTGGATTGTCTAGGAGCAGCAGTTGTTACCCGTTTTTGGGCATACCCTGTTAAAGGGAGAATGTCAACATCGGCTTGATCTCTAACCGTGTGGACCCCACAGTGATGTAAGGGCTTTATCTTCACTGTCCATATGATGGGGCCACTCCAGCCGCGGGCCCATGATAGGCCAGGCCCAGCGGCCAGGCCCAGCGGCCAGCTGTTGTCCAGCAGCACCTGGAAGACACAAATATCTTCTTGCTTCAAATGAGTGGGCCACACTGACGTGGATCCCACCTTCATGTATGTGTATTCTATATCCTCAGCCATCCATATGTAAGGCCCAGTTCCAATGCACACGGGCTGCACCCCAGTAGCAGCAGTAGAGGCATGCTGGTACCGTGGACCTCCAGGCCACCCTATGTTGCTGCTGGCCGTGGAGATGAAAAGAAAACACAAATGTCAGCTTTATAGCAGCTGAGTTGGGCCACAGGTGTGGACTCACCATGGCATATGCGTTAGATCCCCATCGTCGAGGGGCAGGACGGTGGGGCCTGCTTTCTGCAGCACGTGTGGGATCCACACTAACCGACCGTGATGTGAGTATTTTATTCACGTTGCCTTGCAATCGTGGGCCCCACACGTGGGACCCATCATGATTTAGGCATTTTATACCGTTGCACGTGTGGACCCCACATCAGCAGCGTTGAGTGCCTGTGCACGTGTGGACCCCACATTAGCAGCGTTGCACGTGGTATGATCCACGCCGTCCATTTGTTGGAATGCTGGGCAGCAACCCAGCAGCACATAGCTATGTGCATAATGTCACCCAGCTGAGGGTCCCACCATGGTGCGCGTTTCATCTAGTGTGAGGCCACCATGATATATGGGTTTTAACCCATGCAGTCCATCTGTTTTCCAATCCCCACCGTCCAGATGGCTGGATGGTGGTGGGCCACGCTTGATATATGTGCTGCACAGCAGCCGCACATGTGGGTTTGATCCACACAGTCCATTATCGGTGGGACCCACCTTTGCTATATGTGTTTATACACACCGACCATTTGGGACGGTGCTCCACGTGCTAAGCATGCTGGCATGCTGCACGTGGCATGTGGGACCCAGCTAGATGCATGTATTTTATATTTCCACCGTCCAGAGATGTCTGGACGGTGCAGTGAAAATCACACCCTGATGTGTGATGTACGTCGTTCATCTGTTTCAACCACACCCTTCCTCTGTTGGGGCCAGCAGTTACAGCTGCTGTCGCGATGTCACCAGCTGTGGGGCCCACCTTAAATTATATTGTATCCACGCCATCCATCAGCGTGGACTCACCTCGATGGCACGTGGCATCACACCACGATGTATGTATTATCCCAGCCATCCAACTTAGATGGTGGACCCCACCGTAATGTACGCCTTCCATCCATACTGTCCAATATTTTGGATGATGCTGGACACCGTGTGTAGGTGTTGTCCTACCCCACTTTGACGATGTGCTGACCCACACCATCCGTTCATTTGTGCCCCAGCAGCAGATCAGCTGCTGTAGTGACGTATGCAAGTTCTGTGGTTTCCACCTCACGTGATGTATGTACCTTACCTGCACCGTCCAGCTGGACAGTGCTGGATGGTGCTGTGTACTCCACCATGATGTATGTATTTTATATCCACGCCGTCCTTCCGTTGGTCCCACCTTGATGGATGTGATTCATCCACACCGCCTGGACATGTTATGGGACCCCTGTAATGTGACCCATCTGTAATGTATATGCAACCTATGAGCAAGGCCCATTGTGATATGTTTTGGCCTAGATACGTGGCCCATTTAATGCATATGAGGCACATGTTCAAAGCCCACCTGTTGTGTATATGAGGCCATGGTGACGCATATATGGCCTATTCAACTCAGCCCATTTGACTCGGCCCATTCAACTCGGCCATTTGACTCGGCCCATTCGACTCGGCCATTTGAATCGACCTATTTGACTTGTCCCATTCGACTCGGCCATATGACTCGACCCATTTGTATCGACCCATTTGATTCGACCCATTGACTCGGCCCAAATTGATTTGGCCCATTTGATCGGCCCATTTGTACCGACCCATTCGATTCAGCCCATTTGAATCGACCTGTTAATATGGCCCGATGTTATATACATTGGCCCATGAGTGAGGCCCAATGTGATGCTTATATGCCCCATAAGCGAGACCCATGATGATATGTAATAGGCCCGGATGCGAGGCCGTGAGCCCACCATATGTTTAACCCTATGTGGACTACTCTTTGAGAGCAATGTTGATTAAATGTCCACATTGATGGGCAATGATGGTTTAATGTCCACATTGTGACCTTCCATTAGGCCTTGTTCATCCAAGTGTTGAGTCGATTGACCGATTCTGATTATTGAGTCCGATTACCGATCGTGGCCGATTATCGATTGACGTGGCCGATTGCCGACTCTGCGTGTCGTGGTCGATTGACCGATTATCGTGACTGATTACCGATCGTGGCCGATTATCGATTGACGTGGCCGATTGACCGATTACCGATCGTGGCCGATTATCGTGATCGATTACCGATCGTGGCCGATTATCAATTGACGTGGCCGATTGCCGACTCTGTGTGTCATGGCCGATTGACTGGTTACCGGTCGAGGTCAATTATCGAAACTGATTACCATCGTGGCTGATTGTCGATTGACGTGGCTGATTACCGATTCTGCTTGTCATGGCCGATTGACCGATTCAGATTATCGAGGCCGATTACCGATCGAGGCCAATTATCGTGGCCGATTGTCGATTCTGATTGTCATGGCTGATCTCCGATTCCGATTGTCGAGGCCCAATATGATGTATATGCTGGCTAGGCGATGAAACCCATTGTAATGTATGTTAGGCCCATGTGAAAGGCCCATCGTGATGTGTATTAAACTCTTGAGTGAGGCCTATGGTGTTGTATATTTAGCCCTTGTGTGAGGCCATGAGTCCACTATATGTTAGGCTTTATATGAGTCATTCCTTGGGAGACAATATTGGTTAAATGTCCACATGGACGATGTCAATTGTCAATGTCGGTTATTGATACCGATTATGAGTATGTGACTACATAGCATCATGATACATGGCCATACGCATCATCTGCATGTCTGATATGAGATATGTTGACCATTGCATATGTCATAGTACTGGTTGTTATGAAACTCCCTGATAGGTGGTGATTGTCTCACATGAGCGCACGGTATGCGCAGGATTGATGCATGACTGGATTGTATGACTCACGCATCTTGCATTGTGTGCTGTGATTACTGTATGCAGTAGCGACATTAGGGCCGTAGCCTCCACAGGCATATCATGGATGGCCAGATGGGACACTGAAAATCTGTTCTACATGGGGTGCTATAGATATCCTTGGGTGAAAGTTTCAAAATTCTCTTGGTTTCAGAGGTTGCTCCAACGTCTAGATCGAGTTGGTAGATGAGCGTCGAGTGCCGATTACCAGATGGTTGCGCTCTCCACTGTGTCGTGTTCGGCTGGAAGGGGGTGCGGCCTTACTTGCCGGAGAGGAGGGGGCAATGCTAGGGTGAGTCTGACCAGCTCGAGGAATGGGTCCGCTATTGACAAACCGGGCCTGATATTGGCAGGCGGATAGTGAGGTCTCTTCCACTCACCTTATTGCACGCGATGGGGCGACAAACTAGTATGGAGTATAATAGACCCCGGTGATTTTCCAAAGAGGAACCGTACTGATATGTGGACTTATTGAGTAGGAGTTGCATGCTCATTCATTCATTCACTATTCACTCAGGCTGGTGGTGTGCAACTAATTGTTGTGTACCTTCGTTATGGTAAGGATTTCGGTTAGGCGCGCGACTAACCTGAGATCAGCGGTTTACCATGTTGAGTCTGATTATTCAAATTTAGGTATGGGACTGGTTTGGATAGAATTCTCTTGTGGTGGACCCCGTAGCCTGCGATACTACGTACTATCATCCCGATTCACACTCCAGCACGGTCATTTCATTTGCATCGCATATTGCATTACATCCACAGGCAAATGGCATTTTGGGGTGCTATATTTCTGCACTTATATGGCCTGGACAGACTTAGCAGGATTTGTATATTGCATTATATCCTCGGCATCTGATATTTAGTTTTCATGACTCCTTGTTGCATAGCTGTTCTATATTGCGTATCCTGCTATTGATTTACTTATGGACTTGTCCGTACTTCCGCTTACTCTCTTATCGTATGATTTATGATCTTGTTAGTATTTCTGCTTACTTTGATAATTCATGATCTTGTCAGTTATTCTGCTTATTCTGGTATTGTATGATGATGGCATTGTATTGAACACTTGACACTTACCTTGTGCACACACTTACACCACTCCCTAAGCTTTCTATAAGCTTATGCACGATAGATGCGTGCAGGTGATGTTAGGTTGCAGCAGTGTTGAGCTTGGAGCGTGCAGTGGTCTTCTGGAGCTTGATTTTCTATTTATGTATTTCCTTTTCAGTGTTGTACTCAAATGATTATATTAGTGGATATGTGATGATGATGTTGCCTTTGTGAATTGGGTAATCTTATGGTTATGCTTGTTACGAGTTAAATGTATATATATATATATATATAAATCCTCCTTGTAGGATCCCAGGATCGGAATCTAGCATATGAATGCTAGGAGCCGAGAATGGGGTACTATGGAGGCTGTTGACACCAGATTCAGCAATTGGGATTCCTATGAATCCGATTTCTGGGTTTGGGGCGTGACACCTTTCATCTCTTTAAAACTATATCAGAGGAAGTTCAGTTAATTTTCATGATCCTTGAAGCAGGCATAAGATCTCTCTGATCTCTACAAGTGGATCCTCTGAATCCCTAGTTTCCTATCTCTGAATTCTTTAAAGTTTTAGATAATTATTGCATAATTATTCCTTAAATTCTATTTGATTTAGATTTCATCTCATTCTAGTTCTAGTTCTAGTTAATTTTAGATTACGTACAGGTATCAGTCCCTTGCGATTCGACCTCGGTCTTACCGAGTTTATTACTATATCACAACCTTGCACTTGGGGAGTGAACAAGTTTTTGGCACCGTTGCTAGGGACTGATGGTTATGTTTTCTGAAATTAACTAGTTTTAGGATTAGTTTAAGATTAGGATTTTACTAACTTTAGGTTTAGGTTTTTCTGATTTATAGAAACTAACATGTTTTCTTATTTTGTAGGATCCTGACATTGACATCTAATTTGGTAATCCCTTTCTAAATTCTCTACTTTTTCTATTTTTAGAATTAGGATTTTAGTTTTAGAAATTTAAAATTTTTTTCCTTTCTAAAAACTAACATTACTTTCTATCTTAGGATTTCTAATTTAGAACTTTCTAACTTTAGGTTTTCTATTTTTAGAAACTAATTAATTTCTTTTATTTTTCTTTTTTAGGATCTCAATATAGGAACTTCTCCTTTGGTACATTCTTTCTAACTTCTCCTCTTCTTACTTTTCACATTGCTGTAGGATCTTTCCTTCTATTTTTCTTAGGATTAAATTCAGATTAAGGGTTTCATTATGTATATGCATGAGTGGCAATGTCAGTATGCTGAGAAGAATAACCTATTTTGGGATGATGATGATATAAATCAACCTATGTCTCAAAACTTTTCTAAAACTATCATTGAGAATCGATCAGAATATAAAGATCCACTACATGATTATATGCAGGAGAACAATTACACCCCATGGATTAACAAAATAATACGTAAGTGTTGGGGTTATCATAGCTATGGTTGTGAGAATTATTATCACCCATCAGATAAACAGAAAACAATGCGTGATTATATCATGAGTGATAATAAGTATTACCAACCATCAGATTCTCCCACCTATGATCCGTATGACTACAATCAGTGGAAACATCAAAATTGAGGAAATGAACCAACAACGTGTTATAATGATTATTCTCTTGGATCCCTTACCTTTGAGATCCAACCAGAAACGATCTAATAAGAGGATTCATATCAGCGTGACATGGCCTGTCTTGAGGAAATTCGAAAAGTAATGGAAACACTCATGTCATGCCTTGAAAAGATAGAGGAGGCTTGCTCATCCCAACCACAACCCAATCCAGAAATACAATGCGAGAAAAGTGATCCGCACTCGCTTTTGAAAAACTCTGAAGTTTGGAATGACGAGTTGAATTACGTTAACGAGTATGTGGTTCAGTTTCCCAATGAGTCGGTCTCAATGACTGTCCAAAAGAATGGGGAAGAGACATGGTTGTCTTTCAAATATACTGATGATGACATGCTTCCCTCACAAGGCACACTAGATTCCAATGATGAGGTAGATGTTAGTTTATTCGAACCTCAACCGAATTTAGGCATAAAATGTGAGGAAGGTGATCCCATCCTAACTGTGCACTGCATGGGATTAGACGATGATGCGTATTGGGATGATGATCATGAATGTTCAGCCCAAATTCTCCTGGAATCAATCTCAAGCTTGGTCCAGGTCAGTGATTAAGAAGTGCACAAAGTGATCAGTCATGAGGATCTACTCTACTCATCTGACATGCCTGATTTAAATGTGGAGAATGAACCCATCACAACTAACTCTTCTAACTCTTGTGAGACATGTTTAGACCACTTCTCTGAATTGAATGATGATATGATTTGGGAGAAGGAGGAGTTACCTGATACAACTCTGAAATTTGAAACCACCTAGTTGAGGCCACCATCTGAACTACTAAGTTTTGACGATTCAATGCCTCTTCTAAGTAGTATCAATGAACAAATTTCTCCCATCAATATACTTCATCGACTGACTCTCAATTTGTCTGTGTAGGGTGGGAGCAAGAGAGCATACCTCCATCTACTTTCAAGGATGATAGATTGCTTGGGCAGATCATCACGAGCCCCAATGTAGAGAATAAGTCACACTCAGCTAAACTTCTCAACTCGTGGGATTGGTTGGCACACTTTGTAGATTCAAGCGATCTCATGTTAAAAGACAAAGTGGATACCTTGTGAGACAACATCTCGGTAGTCATCACTGACCGAGAGAACCCTTATTCTGAAACCCTCTCTTCCAATGATCCTAAACGTCTACCAGTAAAAGAAGAGAAGCGAAAAATTAAACCGAAGTTTGGAGCTTCGGAATATGTTGAGACTACATCACTCCTTAAGAAGTTTTGTAAACTTTATTTACTTGTAGTCTTTGATTCACCATGCGATACTAACGTTGAAACTTCTTCTGTCACCGGTGAATCGTATATATTATGTATACCTCAAGCAATTCAATGAAAGATTTCTTATGAGGTACATAAGTCTCTCTGGAAAGTCATGCTCCAGGGCACCCAAGCCTATTGCAAAAAGGGATTTTGGATGATCCTGTTGAGGAACTTACTGAGAAACTTATCAAGATATTGACCGGAAGGAGAACCTTGCGGCATGATCGATTCAATGTTTGTGGGTAACATTACTGCAAACCCTCACGAGACTACAACTCGTCCACTAGGGACAACCTGGGGGTTTAAAGGCTTGTTGCATACGCTAAATGTAATCGAGAGCACCTGCGAAAGTGGTATAGGTAGGATTTTATTTTTGTTATTTTTGTTGGTTACACTCTAGTACTAACCTGCTCTCTCCCAACGATCTCTTGAAAAATCTCTCTCGATTCGTTATCCAGATACTATCCTCCCATCACTTCTCATTTACTTTCGTTGTCCCATGTACATTGCATGCTCATATATCTTTTACATTGAGGACAATGTAGATTTTTAGTTAAGGGTGGGAGATTAAGTTTCCTAATCAGTATTTTCCTGGTCTTGAGCAAAAATTGTGAAAATTTTTAAAATTCAAAGCGATTTTAATATCCATCTGTGACTTAGAATTTCAAGATACGTAATGTTGGTAATTTATAACTCTTGGATTCAGTATCTGTTAGATTTCACAGTTAAGTTTGAATTATTTATCCACGATTGGAAGTTGTAAACATTGATAGAGCCATGATTTCATATATCACATCTCGCTTCCACATTAAGATTTCATTCTGATATTGAAGGGTTAATTTGATAATCATTAAGTATGAAAGGAACTAGCTAGGAAAATCTGCCCGTAATGATCAATTAAAGAAAAAAAAAAGAAAAAAATAGATACCTTTGGAAAAAGTTGGGCGAATAATCTTCATCATAGGTTTGCTCCCTATAGGTGAGGATTCGATTCCCCTTCTTAGCATTACTTTTACTGAAAAAATCAAAGGCTGAAAGAAAGAAAAAGAATGATTTATGAGGCACATTTAGGTTTTGGGTGTCTTGAATGCTCTTGCTGGTTACCAATGATATCATGGAATAATGAATTGAATCTTAATGTTGATAAGTCAAGATTACACTATACACCTATGAAACTCAATGTTTAGAATTTTTCTAATTGATAGATTAATACTTTGCACTTGATTATGAAGTTTACGGTGTGTTTGAGTCTATGAGAAAGTAATGCCTAACATTCATAAATCTTAGAATTTTGGGATCTGGATAGTTTTTCAAAAATCACTCGAGTTCATAGAAATTGTCATTTAATTCTCAACTTATTTTTTCGCTTACCTTGCCCGGGACTAGCAAGATGCTGGTTGGGGGTTATGTTGAGGGTTAAATATTACATATTAGACCCCATTTATTACTTGGATTTATGAGCATGATGCCGTTTAACGGCCTGATTTAATCATGTTTGTGATGCAGGGTGTATGTACGAGTTTGGACCGAAACAAGGTGCTAAAAGTATGAAATTAACGCTCAAGATTCACCATAGCAAGGGACGGACTCTATGAGACTAAGATCGAAGAATTTACCTGCCAGGGACCCGAGGAAATCAAGCTGTTCACATTAAAAAGGCCCGAAAATGGTCTAAAATATGCAAATCATAGGGTTCTCGCCATCTGATTGAGTTGAAACTTCATACATGTGATGAGGGCCATAAATTAACCGTACACATTAAAAATCAGCCATTGGATCGCTCTGAAAGTGTCCCAACGGATAGATCAGTCCCTTAATTCATTATGTGGGGCCCACATGATCTCTGGATATGCCTTATATTCGGTCTCAACACCTTAAATGATATGGAGAAACGGATGGACGGTGCAGATGTCTCACGAACATCTCCGTGGGACCCATATGTACAGTGTGTGTGCAAAGTGCACACATGCACCGGACGTGCACTGAAATGCCAAAAGTTAGTCAGCGTGTGCTGATTGACTCTTCTTCTTAAAAATAAAAAAACATCCAGCGATGGACGCTGGCTCCCCATTTTTGACTAGTGGGCCCCACACATTGTCCATACGGGCAATCCAAACCGTTCATTCATTCCGTAGGGGAGGCACAACCCTCCCCTAGGTGTCCTTTTAGACCCATGAATGTACAAACATGCAGACTACCGTCCAAATAGAAGATGGACGGTGGAATGAAATGACTTGTGGGCCACGTTGAAATCAAACCTAAATTTCCCCTCTCAGGCGATTTTGCGTTTCGAATCCAACGAACGGTGTGGATTTTCCATCTGAAAGCAGTCAGTGGGCCCACTGATTGTCACAGGGCCGTTGTGGAAGCTCTATTTAGCAACAGAGCTTGCGGCCGATCCTTTTGGGCCCCCATCGCGCATCAGTAGTTTGATCTGGACCGTCCAGTAGAATCCCTTCGATCCTTTTATCGTCGCTTAGATGTCGGTTTGATCCCATGTAAAGTATTGTAAGATCCTAGCCATTGAATACAAGATAGACGGTGGAAGAAAAATCTTTTAGTCCACCACATTTTGAATCCAAAACCGTCCCTTCCCGAATGGTTTTTTGTGCACAATCAAATGAACGGATTGGATCTTGCGAACAACACCAAGAAATGGGCTTCACTAATGTCCAGCATTAAGACTTGTTACGCACGTAAACTTCCGCACCATTTGTTGTTGTACATAAAGGTTATGCACATGAGTTTCCACCAACTCGAGCCCTACACCAGCCGACTCCCTTAGTCTATAAAAAGGGAGAGAGTAAGAGGGAGAGGATCATCTCAGCTTGGAGGAAGGAAGAGAGAGGAACATTAGCCAGATGGGAGTTATTTTTTTTCTTTGTTTTCTTTTTATTTTTCTTCTTTAATACTTTTGTGAGATCTAGTCCACTCATGTGTGGCTGAGCCTCTTAGCTAGGGCTAAGAGGAGAAGCATGTAGCGTGTTAGGAGAATTTATACTTGTTTCTTTTGTTTAAACTGAATGGATTTTGATTTAATTTTATTTTGAGAATATTTTTAGTTTTTAATGGTCTGTTGTGACTGAAATTACAATGGATCTACAATGGCTTTGAGTATTTCTATTTCCTTTTCATATTTATGATGTCAGGAAGCATTGTTGTTCACCATCGTCTCCTGGGCATGGTCGGGTGACGGTACCCTTCCTGACCTTCATAACATGTTGATTGGTTGGTAATTAGTTTAATTCTGTTGTTTGTTTTGCCTCCTGGGCATGGTTTGGTGATGGAATCCATTCTAATTCATATACCTTTTATCTCTTTAAAACTATATCAGAGGAAGTTCAGTTAATTTCCATGATCCTTGAAGTAGGCATAAGATCTCTCTGATCTCTACAAGTGGATCCTCTGAATCCCCAGTTTTCTATCTCTGAATTCTTTAAATTTTTAGATAATTATTGCATAATTATTCCTTAAATTCTATTTGATTTAGATTTCATCTCATTCTAGTTTTAGTTTTAATTAGTTTTAGATTACGTACAGGTATCAGTCCCTTGGGATTCGTCCTCAGTCTTACCGAGTTTATTACTACATCACAACCTTGCACTTGGGGAGTGAACATAGCAACCACGCCGTCGCCGCGGTTCCAATGCCGCATCTCAGGCACTGATGCGATACCCAGGCCAGGAGATGTGGGCCTACGTTCATTTTGAAGAAACGTCGCACGTTGTGAATTTCAAGAGAATCTCTATAACATGTCCCATCAATCAAGTCAAGTACACCCTACATATCCAATGCCACCTCACCCTACCATAAGTACAAGCAACCATTACCTCTTTTTTCCAAAGTCAACACTCTCTCTCCCCACCCATTTCACCTTTACATAAATTTCAACCCAACCCATGCTTTTCCATTCCCATCCCTTACATCAACCACTCCATCCATCCCTTTTCATCCATTATTTCTCTCTCTCTCTCTCTCTCTCTCTCTCTCTCTCTCTCTCTCTCTCTCTCTCTCATTTCTATCTTCACTCTCCAACCCCAAGAGAAAACACCTAATGTCCAAGCTCTGTCTCAAATTCAAGTGTGGCCCATTTTCCTACCCTCTCATCTCTCATCTCAATCATTTAATCATCATCAACCTCCATCAAGATTGAAGATAAGGAGCCTAGGAGTCTAAGGAGCTAAAGAAGGAGGCCAAATGTGGGTGATCCACCACTGATTTTGATTTTTAAGGGCCCACTCATTGTAGGACCCACTTGACGTATGCATTGTATTAGGGAGGGCTCAATTGTGGCGGGGTCCCTCCCCTTCTCATTTTTCTCTCTCTTATAGATGTCAGTGTGTGTGTGTGTGGCCCACCATGAAGGATGTATTATATCCATGCCGTCCACCGAGTGGCCCACATGGCAGTTCGTCTGGACAGGCCGAGATGAAGGAAAACACAAGTGTCAGCTTCATCCAAAGACTCTGGTGGGCCACGTGTGTGGGACCCACCATAATGTGTGTATTATCATCTGCATCGTCCAGCGTCCAGGGTCTAAGCGCTGGATCCCCGGATGTGCTGGCCTCTTTTGGTTAAAAAAATTATATATATATATATATATATACATACATACATATGTTATATATATATAAATATATATCAAATATATATATATTATATAATATATAATACATGTGATATATATATATCTTATAATATATATACGTGTGATGGTGGGCCCCACATGGGAACCCACCTTGTTGTATGTAATCTAATCCTCACCGTCCAGTACTCTGGACGGTGGGACCTCCTGCCACGTGTGTGGGGGACCATCATGATATATGTGAATATCTATACCTCACACCAGTTACATTGCTGTTGTATGTCGTTGGTAGCCTATGTGGGCCCTGAACATGATGTTTGTGTTAGATCCAAACCGTCCGTTTATTTCATCTGGTGGGCCACACATGTGGACCCCACCATGAGGTATGTTTTTTTATCTATGTTGTCCATCTCTATGGGGGGCCCATATGATGTATGTGTTACATCCAAACCGTCCATCAATTTGGTGAGCTTGTCTTAAGGCTTGAGACAAAAATGAGGCAGATCTGTTTATTAGTGGACTACATTGCCAAAAACAGTGGAGACAGAACATCCACCATTGAAGCCCTTTTTAGGTCACAGAGGCTTTTAGATCAATATGATATTTGTTTACCCTCTTAATTCAGGTCTTTGTGACCTTATGATCAGACTGGATGGAGAATAAACTTTATGGTGGGTCCTGTGATTTGTTTAACCGTGAAAATCATTATCACCACTACCATTTATGGTATGGTCCAGATGATCTTTTGATATGATTCATTTTTGGGTTTAGATCTCTAATTAAACGAATGGTATAGATGGTACGACCTATTGATGCGGCCCACTTGATGTATGGGGCCCATTGGAGCGGCCCACTTATGTGTGAGGCCCATGGTGTGGCCCATGGATGTGGCCTGCTTAATGTATGAGGCCCATTGGAGTGGCCCATTGATGCGGCCTACTTGATGTATGAGGCCCATTGGTGCGGCCCACTTGATGTATGAGGCCCATTAGTGCTGCCCGTGGATGCGGCCCACTTGATGTATGAGGCCCATGGATGCGGCCCACTTAATGTATGAGACCCTTGTGTAAGGCCCATGGGTTACGACCCATTATGATGTATATTGAGGCCCATGGGTCGTACCCTATTGTGATGTATTTTCAGCCCATTTGATAAGGCCCATTGTGATGTATTTTCGGCCCATTTTGTAAGGCCCATTGTGATGTATATACAATCCATGAGTGAACCTCATAGTGATGTGTATTAGGTCCTTGTGTGAGGTCATGTGCCCACTATATGTTTGGCTCTATGTAGGCCACTCTTTGAGAGCAATGTTGGTTAAATGTCCACATTGATGAGCAGTGATGGTTAAATGTCCATATTGTGACCTTACCTTAAGCCTGGTTAGGCCCATTCCCATCATTCTCTAGTGGGTTAACCCAAACGAATGGGCCTCATTGATATTTCTTGGACCATCATTGGTCATCCATCTGTGGACCCTGCCTTGCATCAAGATCGATTACCGATTCTGATTATCGAAGTTGATTCCGATTATCGAGGTCGATTCCGATTATTGAGACCAATTTTGATTATTGAGGCCGAATTCTAATTGTCAAGGCCAATTCTGATTATTGAAGCTGATTCGGATTGTCGAGGCCATTTCTAATTATTGAGGCCGATTTCGATTGTCGAGGCCGATTTCGATTATTGAAGCCGTTCTGATTATTGAGGCCGATTCTGATTATCGTCATGTATATGAGGCCTATGTGATGAGGCCCATTGTGATGCATTTGAAGGCCAGGCGATGGAGCCCATTGTGATGTATGTTAGGCCCATCTTGATGTGTATTAAGCTCTTGAGTGAGGCCCATGATGTTGTATATTTGGCCCTTGTGTGAGACCATGGGTCCACTATATGTTAGGCTCTATATGGGTCATTCTTTGAGGGCAATGTTGGTTAAATGTCCACATTATTGAGGTCAATTGTCGATACCAGTTATTGATATCGATTATGAGTATGTGATAGCATAACATCATGATACATACCGACACGCATCATCTGCATGTTTGTTATGAGATGTGGCTTACCATTGCATATGTCATTGGGCAGGTTATTATGAGATTCCCTGATATGCGGAGGTTATCTCACATGAGCGCACTATATACGCAGGATTGATGCATGACTGAATTGTATGACTCTTGCACCTTGCATTATGTGTTGTGATTACTATACGCCCTAGCAACATCAGGGTCGTAACCTCCACAGGCATATCGTGGATGGACAGATGGGACATCAAAAATCTGTTATTAGCATCGGGCTGCCATAAATGACCCTGGGTGAAAATTCCTAAACCCTCTTGGTACCAGAGCATGCCCCAACATCAAGGCCGAGTGGATACATGAGCAGCCGAGTGCCGAAAACCAGGAGGCCGCGTCTCCCACTATGTCGTGGTCAGTTAGGAAGGGGTGTGGCCTTACCGCCAAAGGGTAGGGGGCATAGTTAAGCTGAGTTTAACTAGCTCGTGAATGAGTAACTATCGATGTGCCAGATAGATATTGGCTGACTACTAACCAGGCAGATAGTGAGGTCTTTTCTACTTGTATGGTCGCACGTCAGTGGGCGGCGATTGCATATAGAGTGTACTAGACTCCGGTGATTATTCCAGAGATATACAACAATAATTTGTCAAGCAGGAGTTACATACTAAGCATTATATTCATTCACTATCCACTCGGGCTGGTGGTGCGTAACTGATCGTTATGTATACTTTCGCAATAGTCAGAATTTCGGTTGGGGCACGCGACTAACCTGAGATCAGGAGCTTACCATATTGAGTCTATCTATCCAAATTTACGTATGGGACTGGTTTGGATAGAAGTCTTTTGTGATATGCCCCATATCCTGCGATACCACGTACTATCATCCCAAATTCACATTGCAGCTTGGTCATTTCATTCGCATCACATATTGCATATTGCATTACATCCTCGGCATATGACATTTTGGGTTACTGTGTTTATATATTTATATGACCTAGATGAGGTTGATGATATTCGTAGCTCTTCCGAATTGCATATTGTATTGCATCCTCGATATCTAATATCTGGTTCATTATGTTTCAACATTACATAACTGATTTACATTACTTTCTCAATATATGACATTGGCTTGCAATGTCTTTTCATTACATATCCTGGATGAGGTTGATGATATCTTTATGGACTTGTTAGTATTTATGCGTACTCTGATATCGTATGATTCATGATCTTAACAGTATTTCCGATATTGTATGATTATAGCATTATATTGAATACTTAGTACTTACATTGTGCACACACTTACACCACCCTCTAAGCTTTCTATAAGCCTATGCACGATAGATGTGTGTAGGTGATGTTAGGTTTCAGCAGCGTGGAGCTTGGAGCATTTAGCTGACTTCTGGAGCTTTGATTTTGACATATATATTTCCCTTTCAACATTGTATTCAAATGTTTATATTAATGGATATGTGATGATGATATTGCCTTTATAATTTGGGTAAACTTGTGGTTATGCTTCTTACGAGATAAATGTACGTTGAAAAA
Source organism: Magnolia kwangsiensis (assembly GCA_037074715.1). Lineage (NCBI taxonomy): Eukaryota > Viridiplantae > Streptophyta > Magnoliopsida > Magnoliales > Magnoliaceae > Magnolia > Magnolia kwangsiensis. The sequence goes on along the minus strand of CM073574.1, from coordinate 49,530,689 downwards.
TCCTCCTTGTAGGATCCTAGGATCGAAACCTAGCATATGGGCACTGGGATCCGAGAATAGGGTATTACGGATGTTGTCGGCATCTGATTCGGAGATCGGGATTCTTGCGAATTCGATTTCTGGGTTTGGGGTATAACAAGATGACACTTTGTGTTCATTGTATGTGACACATCTCCTTAGAATTTGATATGGGCAATATTTAAATAAATACGAGTCATCCCAAAAGAATTTACAAATCTCGACGAAGAATTTTTTCTTATCTTGCGCAGTCTAATGAGTTGATATGAAACTTGTGGCAAGATAATTTGCAATGTTAGCAAACCAAGGTAAATGGGAGAATTGAAACAATTGTTCATCAAGGAACATGTCATTTATAGGTGTCGTCTCAAGGAAATTAGGAAGATCAAGTGGTGAAAGATGGTTAGCCACTATATTCTCTACTTCCTTTTTTCTTTTATTTCTAAATCAAATTCCTAGAGTAAAAAGATCCATCTTATCAAGCGTAATTTAGCATCAATCTTAGAAAGAAGATACGCTTCAACACCGCATGATTAGTGTAAATAATGATCTTGGATTCGATCAAGTAGGACCTAAAATTTTCTAACATGAATACTACGACCAAGAGTTCCTTATCTGTACTAGAGTAATTCACTTGGATAGGATTTAAAGTTCTACTTGTATAGTAAATAACATAGGGCTTATTTTCTTTTTTATATCCTAACACCGCCCCAATAGCATAGTCAGATGCATCACACATAATCTCAAAAGGAATGTTCCAATCGGATGGCTGCATGATAAGTGTGGTAGTCAAATGCCCTTGTGCTTAGCAAAAGCTTCCTGACATTGCTCAGTGATCCACTCATATGATACATCCTTTTGAAGTAGATTGTATAAAGGACGAGAGAGGTGACTAAAGTCCTTTATAAATCGTCTATAAAATCTAGCATGTACTAAGAAGGATCACACATTTCATTTGCTCTTGGGTGGAGGTAGGTTAGAGATAAGGTCAATTTTAGCCTTTTCTACCTCAATTCTCTTGGACGAGATTATATGTCCAAGAAGTATTCCCTAAGAAACTATGAAATGACACTTCTCCCAATTTAGTATCAAATTCTTTTCGTCACATCGTTTCAGCACATTTTTTAAATTTTCCAAACACTCGCTGAAGGATGGACCAAAGGCAGAGAAGTCATCCATGAAGACCTCTAAATATTTGTAACGCCACGAATTTTTAGGACGCGAGTATATGACCCATATCCTAAAAACTTGAGTGTTAACTTTAAAGGATGGACAAATTCGAGTGTACATTTTTTTCCTTCATCAAAGTAAGCAAATGAGTGTAGTGTGGACAAACCAACATAAAGGAAAATTTCATTATCGTTCAAATATACAAGAAGCCCATAATGACTTATACAGACCAATGTCTCTGAATTTAAATAAGTATAAGATTTACAAGATTTAATACATGAAGAATATCAGAAAGCGTATGAATATAAGTCGCAAGATCACGCAACTCCTCCAAGCAAATATAGCCATGCAACTCTGGCGATCGTACCCTGCACCTCATCAAATCTGAACATGCATATCACTAAATCCACTTGTACTACCTGTACGGTTGTATATTTGATGGATGAGTGACCAACTTAGTGTGTGTCACGCCCCAAATCTGAAAATCGGATTCACAGGAATCCTGATCGTCGAATCCGGTACTGACAGCCTCCGTAGTACCCCATTATCAGCTCCTAGCGTCCATACGCAAGATTCCAATCCTGGGATCTTACAAGGAGAATTTTTTAATGTTCATTTAACTCATAATAAGCATAACCACAAGTATACCCAAATCACAAAAGTAACATTATCATCATATTTCTACTAATATAAACATTTAAATACAATGCTGAAAACGAAATACATATGTCAAAAAAATTAAAGCTCCAAATAACCGCTGCTCGGTCCATGCTCAACACTGCTGCAACCTAACGTCATCTGCACGCATCTATCTTGCATAAGCTTATAGAAAACTTAGTGGGTGGTGAAAGTGTGTGCACAAGGTAAGTGCCAAGTAAGTAATATCAGAGTAAGCGAAAAATACTGATAAGCCCATAAATTATACAATGTCAGAGTACAATATCAGAAATATTGGTAAGATCATAAATCATACGATATCAAGGTAAGCAGAAATATATTGGTAACTCCATGAGTGCTATCAGCCATACCAAGGCTATGTAATGTAAAATATAATAAGACAATAATAGTTGCTGAGGATGCAATGCAATATGCAAATCCTGACGAGCCACGAATACCATCAATCTCATCTAGGTCATATAAGTGCAAAAACATAGTAACCCAAAATACTAAGTACTGCGGATGCAATGTGATATGCGGTGCGAATGGAATGACCATGCTGGAATGTGAAGTTGGGATGGTAGTACGAAGTATCACAGGCTATGGGGTCCATCACAAGGGACTTCTATCCAAACTAGTCCTATACCTAAATTTAGATAGTCAGACATAATGTGGTAAACTCCTGATCTCAGGTTAGTCACGCGCCTAACCGAAATCCTGATCATGCGAAGGTACACGTAACAATAGCTACACACCACCACCCCAAGTGGATAGTGAATGAATGAATGAATTGATATGCAATTCCTGCTCAATAAGTCCACATATCAGTACGGTTATTCTCTGGGATCATCACCGGTGTCTATTACACTCTACGCCAGCTTGTCGCCCCTATCCAAGCGCACGAGTGGGTAAGTGGAAGAGACCTCACTATTCGTCTGCCAATATCGGGCTCGGCTGGTCGATAGCGGACCCATTCATCAAGCTGGTCAAACTCAACCTAGACATTGCCCCCTCATTTAGACTGGTAAGGTCACACCCCCTCCCAACTGACCACGACATAGTGGGAGACGCGGCTTGCTGGTATACGACCCTCATGCGCTCATATATTCACTCGATCTCGACGTTGGGGCGTCTCTTGGCCACAGAGGTTTAGAAATTTTCACCCAGGGACATCTATGGCGCCCGTATGCTAGAACCAAATATTTTCGGTGTCCCCTCTGGCCATCCATGATATGCCTATGGAGGCTACGGCCCTAATATCGCTAGGGCGTATAGTAATCACAGCACACAATGCAAGATGCATGAGTCATACAATCCAGTCATGCATCAATCCTGCGAATACCGTGTGCTCATGTGAGATAACCTCCGCCTATCAGGGAGTCTCATAACAATATGCTCAATGACATATGCAATGATCAACCACATCTTATAACAAACATGCAGATGATGCTTATGGGCATGTATCATGATGCTATGCTGTCACATACTCATAATCGGTATCAACGTTCGACCTCGACAATGTGGACATTTAACCAACATTGCCCCCAAGGAATGGCCCACGTAGAGCCAAATATATAATGGGCCTGCAGCCTCACACAAAGGTCTAGTAGGCCCTACTCAAGGGCCATATATAAACAACAGGTGAGCCTCAAATACATGACATGTGGGCCCTACACATGGGTCTCGATTACCTCAAATGGGTCATGCATCATGGGCCTAATACATATCACACTGGGCCTTGCCCATAGGCTAAGAATACATCACAATGGGTCTTGCTAAATGGGACAGAAATATATCACAATAGGCCTCTTCATATGGGTCAGGAATACATCACAATGGGCCTTGCCAAATAGGACGGGAATATACCACAATGGGCCTCTTCATATGGGTTAAGAATACATTACAATGGGCCTTGCCAAATGGGATGATAATATATCACAATGGGCCACGTCCCATGGGCCTCTACTCATGAGCTCCAAGTACATCACAATGAGCCTCAACCCACGGGCCCTAATACATCACAATGGGCCTCAACCCATGGGCCCCAAATACATTACATCGGGCCTCATCAAATGGGCCCCAAATACATCAAATGGGTCATAACCCATAGGCCTCAATATACACCAAGTGAGTCGTATCACATGGGCCTCAATAATGGCCTCGACAACCGGAGTCGGCGTCAACAATCGGAATCGGTCGAACAAGGCCTAATATAATCAAGTAGGCCTCATACCAGGGACTTATAGGACCGTCCACACGCTCCCGAAAGTGGATGGACGACGTGTATAGGTATCGTATACAACAGGTGGAAATCGACTGGACGTCCAGCCCAATACTTCCTGCAGTGTGTATCAACTGAGCTTGGATCTACCTCATCCTCGGGCCCATGTCCCAAATTGGTATCGAAAATTGGACATACAGTCTAGATTCAAAACATCCACATAGCGGACCATCCGAGAGGTGGGCCGATCCACACATCACCCATTAGGTGGCCCGACAACTAGTTAAAAAAGTACATGGGCTTATCGTGATGGATGGCGTGGATATAAGGAATACATACATCTATGTGGACCTCGTAGATGGGTCACAAGTATATCAAAATGGGCCTGACGAATGGGTCATAAAATACATCAAGGTGGGGTTCATCCGAGTAGATCACACAGTCACATCATCACGCACAATAAATGAAAAAGAGAGGGAGAGAGAAGCACCCACCTTTGATCTTCTCTCCCTTCTTCTGCCAACGCGATCTAGAGCTCGAATGGATGTGATTCAACGGCTGAGATCGGCTTTGAAGGATTAGATTAGATGGTAGAGAGTGGCCACACAAAGCTCCTCCCATGGAGAGCCATGGACGTGGGTTGCTTGGAGAGGAAAATGAGAGAGAGAATGAAAGAGAAAGAGATGATGAGAGATGAGTGATGGGGTGTGTAAGAGATGAGATGGGAAGGTGACTTTTAGGGTTGTTGTGTAAGAGAGGTATGGGTGTGTGATGGGGTGAGTGATGTATTGGGTGATGGGTTGATTGATGTGTTGTACTTGACATTGATGGGATTGATGGGACATGATTCTCTTAAGATCGCAATGCACAACGTTTTCCTCGAACTAAACATGGGCCCACATCTCCTGGCCTGGTTATCGCCTCGGCGCGTAATACGCGTCATTAGAACCGCGGCGACGGCGCAGTCGCTAGGGTACAAGTCTCGGGTTGAGCCGTCTCTGGAATACAAGACACGATTCAAGTTTATGTGCAACTACCGATAACAAATCGTGGGTCGTCGGAATTCAATTGGAAGGACCGCGGAAGCCTACTGAATAGTAGGGGCTAGGATACAGGTCTTACAGTGTGAATTACCCTCAAGATTACACACCGCCGCATTAGGTAAGCATAGTTATAAAATAAAACATATAAAATAATACATGATGTAGGTCTTATTAGATGCATGGATGCCTGAATGCAGTCATGCCCCGAGGATGCTCATCCGTGCGGAATTTGGGCTCATCGCCCATGCAAATACGCAATCAACGCCCTGAGGATCAACCGTGCAGAATGCGATCAACGACCCAGGAAAAATATCCAGTCAGACAGAGGCTAGTTGTGAGCGAAAGCATACTAAGTGCGACGTAACGACTGACTAGCAATAGACGCTGGTCTATGCCATGTATGCATGATTAGCCAAACCATTATTTATCCAGTTACAATTAGTCAGTATTAAATAAGCTCAAGGTTACTACGGGGGCTTATCACCAGCATAGGCTAACAGCTCGGGCATAGGTCCCATACCACCATCCCCAGCTCATGAGACTACCATCTTAGGATGTTTAATGAAAACCTGTCGACTAATGGCCAATCAATTTCTGTATATGGGGCTTACCATCGCATGGTTGCATGGTAAAACATCGAACCCATTTAGGAAAAATGCTATAACAAAGACACATAGGGCGATATCAAACAAGTCTCATAGGAAAATTATTAAAATAGGCCACATAGGGCGAGTATCAAAACCATGCGATAAAAGACCATCCTTAAAAACCATTGAACACAATAACCCTGGATGGTAGGCCCACATTAATGGTCAATTTAAACCACCATTCAATAACCTCTAAGCCGATGGTCCATTTCAATCACAACCAGTCGGGTTACATACCAAGTATGAGTGTACATTTATAAGTGGGGGTTTTCCATTGATGTACCATTTTAAGTTCCATAAGCAATCCACAATAATTCATGAACAAATATACAAGATGAACATTAAGTGAGCAATATAGCAATTCAATTTTCACCAGCTAACACATGTGATTATAAGAGAGAGATATCAATTATAAGTTTAAATAAAAACTATAACTTAAGCTAATGAGAAGATGGAAAGCTCAAGGGGAAGAATCATCACCTTATATCTTGAATCATCTTCTAGTGTTGCTAAGTGATTGTGCTCTTAGAATTGTATCCTACCATAAGTCATGAACTTGTATAATTAGGTCGAAGTTCCACACACTACTTAGGGTTATAGCCTAGGGTTTAGATTACCTATTCTTAGGGTTTTGATGTGAAATTGGGACTTGTTTTTACCCTAGAGTTTAGTCTTAAACTTAAGCTTTAGGATTTGATCTACTTGACACATTGGTTAGAATTAAATCTTAATAATTATAAAAATACTCTTAGCATTGGTATTATAATTTATATTAGTTAATAATAAGGATAGTTCATGAGTTCATATTTAAATATACCAACATTTTCTAATGTTTCTATAATGACTTAAAATCTCTTATGAATGATACAAGTAATAGTAATAATAATTTTATCAATCATGATATAATAAGGACCAACACTCATATTAACAAAATTTGTATTAATTCCATGAGGAAGGTGATTATATTATCCAATGATGATGATTGTAACTATTAATAGGAATGCTTAAAGGTGAAGAATAAAACACCTATAGTTAACAAATTTTAATTTATCTGTAATAGCTAATTATAAGTGATTCACTAATGGTTAATCATGCTTAATATTAGTACCCTATCCATGATAATCATGGTAACACGAAGAACTATAATCGAAATGAATTTAACATGGAAGGAGGAGGTGGGCTCACCTAGGTCGACTCAGTGGTTCAACTCGGCTTCAATCTGAACCGACGGCCCGCTTCGCAACTCAACTCAGCTCAACCGAGTTGACCCAACTCACTGATTCAGCGAATCAACTCAGCCATCAACCCGACCAACCTCTCTTTCATCTTCCTCTCTTTCACTCTCTCTACACTCCTTCCCTTCATTCTTTCACAACTACTAGGATTTACTAACAGGGATAGTGGCTGCCCAAATTTTGGGTTGGGCCTAGCTATCTGGCCCAACAGTTGCTGACTCAAGCTAGGCCTCTTTTGGCTAGCTATTTTATTTCAAAACGTCTGGGGCCCACCAGGCGTGCACTCAGATGAGGCCCACTGTGGTGTGTGGTGCAGCCCACATTTTAGCCTGGTTTTCATGGCTGCACATGGCCAGATTTCGGCCCATACATCAGTCCTTATCATGGCCTGATCTCGGCCCATTTAAGACTTTGTTTTCAACTAGGATTAGGACCCATCTGCTGGGACTTTTGCAACTCAAAACGAAACTGGTGAAAGCCTATTTCTCAACCCAATGGACGTTCATTTCCAGCCCTGGTAACGGCCCAAACTCAACTCAGCTCGAGCTGGGGTTAGTAACGCACCTGTCTTCCATCAATCCTTCTTCCTTTCTTCTTCTTTCTTCTCCTTTCCTCCACTTTCTTTTCCCTCTATTCCTTTATTTCTTTCCTTCTTCAATCTGCATAGACCACATCAGAGGTGGCCAACTAGTAACAGACCTAAGACTAAATGCTGTAACATGAACTAATCGGCTGAGCTTTTAACGGGGAAGACAACCCGCCATTAATGGCATATCGTGAACGTCTGCATTTTCTTTCAAAACGATGCCTAAGGATGATGTAAACATGCTTATGGGAGCTAGGGAAATCAACGAATTGAAGCTTCAATGGGGTTTGGGCGGTGGGTTTGGATGTGGGGAGAAACGGCCGTTTTTTTTTTCTTTCTTTCTTTCTTGAGCTTGGTTGTAAGGAACGGAGCCATCACTGCTTATATTCTCTTCTCCTGACGCCCTAAGCTTCCTGAGACCGTCGGATGGATATCCAGCGATCCAGATCTGATCTAGCAGAAACCACCCTCTAATATCGTGGGTAGGAAACTGAAACCGACTATTATTTTTGCTTGACCGCCCTAAATTACGCTGCTTAGGTGGTGGGCCGAGATTTTTCCAGACGAACGGTCAGGATATGCTGAACTAAAGAGCTAGGATTGGAGGACTTCTCCTCACGCGGATTGCTAAGCTGTCAAGGATAGGATGATTTCCATTTTTGAAAATTGTTTTGCACGACCCTGTTTGGCCGAGAATCGTGTGCACGCACGTGTAGGAAAACTCATGCAATCAGATGGGTTTTAGTCAGGCCCAGGGTCTAAATCAGATGGACGGTTTGAATTGGCTCTGGGTGGCCCACCTTGGTCACAATGGATGGGTTTTGGGGTGGCTAGAAACATAAATAGGCTTGCACGCTCTCCCTTTTGCACTCGCCACTATAAGCATGCACGCGTGCCGAGATCGTACAACCCACATGGGTTTATTTATTTTTATTGCCCCGACGTGATGGATGGTTCAGATCGTGTTTGAGAGGTCGTATGATGGGCCATTGATTGGGCAAAAATTGTCCATCTGTTTGAAACGGACGTTGGCGGAAAAGAGAGAAGGAATGTTTTCTTCTTTGGAAACTGTTGGGTCAGCGCGACCTGACCATTACAATGGGTGTGGTGCACGGTGAGTGCACCACCTCCTGGTGTATGTGCAACCACAAAGTGGGTCCCCCATGCTGAAATTTGTGGATCCACTCCATCTATTCTTCTAGGGGGCTCCACCAAATGGTTTTGGGCCGTTGATCAAGCCGATCTAAGGTCTAGGTGGAGCCCACAACTCGATTTGGGTCATATTGGTGAATTCCCATCAATCCGACAGTCAAATCATCCCAAAACCGTAAGTCAACGCTTAAAAAAAGGTCTAATGGCTGCTTGTATGTCTTTTGTAATGATTTACTAACCTGACATTAATATTAATACTAATGTTATTATTATTACTTTATAAACTATATATGTAACCCTTCGTTATTATTATTATTATTATCATTATTTTCTAAGGTATTTATCATGGTTTGTATTTTGATTAACGTCCTTTATTTACTGTAAGGCTTAATAGGAAGACTTTAAATTTGTAACTGAGCCATGTTTTCTAAATACATAGGTTACCTTACGATCTATGGATATCTGACGGTCAAATCATTATAAAATATGATCGGTGATGATTCCTAGGGTTCTTGGCTTAGTTTAGGTAAAACTCATTGAGGAACTTAGTAATCAAGTGGCCTTGGAGACTGCTCCTAGGGAAGTCAATGGTGATTATGATGATTTGACCCCTTAAGTCCTATCTAAGAGGACTCCAATGCTAGTGGCTGATAAAGACTTTCCATGATTTATAATGAATATTTTGGATGGTCGATCTTTCGATTGAACAGACACATAATTTAAACCTATGATAGCTCTTACAATCATATGGTTGGCATAAGTCGAACAATTTGTGGATCGTGCGGTCTAAGGCCCGTGATCACTAACGTGGAATTCAATTGTCTGGCGAGGTTATTAAAATCCTAAATCAGACTTCTCTGATGACCTGAAAATCTATCTTGAAAATGGGTGGCTTGATTAGTGTTTATAATATATTAGGTTTACATCCTAACACCCGAGTACTAAAAGTATGGGGTGTTACAATATTGCTCCACCATGTTAGAAAAAATACTCAACATGCATCACTAAAAAGTGACGAGGGCATTACATGCACAGTCTAAATGGCATCCTTCGTTAAGCAAAGGTACCATAACGACATGTGAATATTGTCTTTTCCTGATCTTTAAAGGCTATCTCTATCTGATTGTAGCTCAAATACCCATCAAGGAAACAATAGTAAGAGTGACATGCTAGACTTTCCAATATTTGATCAATGAAGGGTAAAGGAAAATGGTCTTTTCTCATGACGGTATTCAACTTCCTATACCCAATGTACATTCTCTAACCAGTAATAACTCTAGTTGGCACAAGTTCATTGTTGGCATGGCTACGATGGTGATTAAAGACTTCGTAGGAACCACCTGAGTTGGACTCACCCATTAACTATCAGATATGGAATATACAATACCCACATCTAACAACTTAAGTACCTTGACCTTAACCACTTCTTTCATGTTTAGATTTAATCTACATTGTGGTTTCCAGGAGGTCTTCGCATTATCCTCAAGATAAATGCGGTGAGTACAAATCAAAGGGTCAATTCCCTTAAGACCCACAATCAACCATCCAAGGGCTCCTTTATGCTCAATGAGAGTAGAGATAAGTATACTCTCTTATTCTTGATCAAGGTGGAAGGAAATCACCACCGGGTATATCTCATCTTGACCTAAATAAATATATTTAAGATTAACAGGCAAAAGCATTAGGTTAAGCTTCGGTGCTTTGAGGCTAGACAGTAAAGGCACAACATTAGTTTGAGGAAAATTTTCAAATTATGGCCTCCACTGGTTAACTTCAAGTACTAATACAACATCAAGTAAGGTATCCATCTCCTTAATCATGTCATCATCCAAATCAGGGGAGTGGGCCAAGCACGTCTTTAAAGGATCAGAGGATAAGGTCATCAGACTTTTATCTTCTACGAAAGAGTATATCACATTAATGTCGTAGGCTTCGTCATCATCCTTTGTCTGTCTGCTCATGTTGAAAAAGATATTGAGATCCAAAGCCATATTTCTAAAAGAAAAATTCATGACCCCATTCCTACAATTGATGATAGCATTGGATGTGGTAAGGAATGGGCGGCCAAGTATGACAGGGATTTGAGGGCTCATGTCTGTGATGGGCTAAGTATCCAGACGATAAAATCCACTCGGTAGTATAATTTATCAAATTGGACTAATACATCTTCTATCATCCCCTTTGGTACACGAACTGAGCGATCAACAAATTGTAATGTAGTTTAGGTGGATTTTAATTCGCCTAGACCTAGTTGTTCGAAGATCAAGTAAGGGATCAGATTTACGTTCGCCCCCAAGTCAAGAAGTGCGTTCTCAACTTGGTGATTCCCAATTATACAAGTGATAGTTGGGCTACCTAGATCTTTATATTTTTATGGCACATTTTACTTGAGGATGGCACTCACTTTTTCTGTCAGAAAATTTTCTTTTAGATACTTTGCCACCTCTTAGTTGTGCATAGGTCTTTTAGCGATTTGGCATATGAAGGAATTTGTTTCACAACATCCAAGAGATGGGTGTTGACCTTCACTTGTTTCAACACCTCTAAAATATTCTATGAGTTGGCTAGAGGTTTTGGTGCAATTAACAGTTGGGGGAATGAAACAACCGGCTTGCTCGGAGATTATAGTTCCAATCCATGTGGAGTAGCACTAGGTCTATCATGTATGTCTTCTTCCGGGTCCGTAGACTTTTCAGCCCTTACCAGAATAGTTTTGTCAATTGTTTTTTCACTCCTAAGAGCGGTAATAAACTTGGCTTGCTCCATTAATTTGCAGAGCTTGGGTCACTAACTTCGTATTGCGATTTAGGATTGGTGATAAGTTGGGCTGGGAGGATCCCTTTCTCCATAATCGTAACTCGTGAGTCTATCTCTTGTATAGCCTTCGTAAGTTCTTGTAAAGCTTGAAAAGTACTTTGCTAAATGAGCTCTTGAGTTTGTATGTGATTTTGAAATGATTCCTCTTGAGGTTTTCCTTGATTCAAGAATTGGTTGGGGATTCTTTGAGTAGCAGCATTTTGTCCATTCTTCCAACTGAAGATTGGATGATTTCTTTAACTTGAATTGTATGCGTTTGAAGTGAATCCTTTAAAAGGCCTTTAGTAGTTGTTTACAACATTCGATTACTCATTTAATATTTCTTGAAAAGTAGGTATTGTTGGACAATTCTCAGTTATATGAACATTGCAAGCACAAATACTGCATAGAACTTCCTTAACCTTATCATTCTTAAGTTTCATGGCCTCGAGTTTCCTTGTGAGACTGGCTACTTTAGCATTTATATTGACTTCCTTTTTCAATAAGTATATTCTGTCATTCTCCTTTGATTGAGTATGCTTAGAAGTGATGTTAGGTCTTGGGGAGATGTCTCATGATTGTGCGGTTTCAGCGAGTTATCAAAGTAATCCCACACATCATTATCATCTTAGTTCATGAATTCTTCATTGCACATCGTCTCAACAAATTGGCGCATGGAAGATGTCAATCTTTCATGGAAGAAATTTGTTATGCACCGCATTTCAAAACCGTGTTGTGGGCATGAACTGACATGATCTTTAAACCACTCCCAACATTGGAAGAATGTTTCATCTTCCTTTTGGGCAAAGTTCATGATCGACTTTCTGATGGTATTCGTCTTATGATATGAGAAGAATTTCCTTATGAACACTCTTGTCATGTCATTCCATCTGCCAATAAATTGTGGACATGGTGAATGCAAGTATGTCTTAGCTTTTTCTTTTAAGGAGAAAGGAAAGAGTTTCAACTTGATCGTGTCCTCAAATACATTGAGAAAATATAAAGTAACTATTATCTCGTCAAACTTTTTCAAGTGTAGATATGGACTTTCATATTCAAGTCCATGGAACTTTAAAAGGAGTTGGATCATTCCTAGCTTGATATTTATATTTTCTGCATTTTCTAGAAAAATCATACAGGAAGGTGTGCTCACCCCCACCGCTTGTAAATAGTCTCATAAAGTACGAGATGAGGGTGAATGATACACCTCATTCTCATCCTGGGCCTCCTCAACTAGAGGTTGAGGTTGATTTGCAGCCATCACTTTTGTTGACTCTAATGATCTCAACTGGTGTCTAATCTTATGATGGATATGCAACCCTTCGACTAATCCTCCTTCACTCAAGATATGTAAAGTGTTATCGAACCCACTTGGGTATGGAACACTCTCAGCTTTCAAGTTCAAAATCTAACCTAAAATCTAAGAATTGAAAATTACAGCAAATAGAGAGAGAGAGAGAAAGAGAGAGAGAGAGAGTTAGAACAAAGTTACTAGATAGAAGATGCTAGGTTAAGATCCTATAAAAAAGAGAATAAAGTTAGTTTTTAAAAATAAGTTCAGAAAAATTCATAACCTATAAACAAAACAGAAAGTTAATCCTAATCTTAACATAATTCTAAAACTAATTAAATTCAGAAAAACGTAACTGTAGTCCCCGACAATGACGGCAAAACCTTGTTCACAACCCCAAGTGTAGGATCACGATGAACTAATAATCTCAGTGAGACCAAGGTCGAATCCACATGGACTAATCTCGTACGTCTCTGAAAGTAACTAGAACTAGAATTAGAAGTAGATGTAAATCTAAATCTGAATAATTAGGAAGAGTAATTGTGAATGATGTAATTGAAACTTGTGAATTTAAAGGTGCAAACCAGGGTGCCAAGGATTCATTTGTAGCAATTAAGATGCTACTTTGTTTGATTCAAGTAACATAATTGGAATTAGAGTCTTATCCTATCCAATTGAAAAATATTGTAATTAAATTAAATCTGAACTTTCATTGACCTAATTCTCAATGGATTAGGATTGTGAGGATTGGAAGAGATTCCATCACCCTACTATGCCCAAGAGACGATGGTGAACAACAGGATTTACCAATCCCACAATCTTAAATAGGAAAAGATAATATTTAAAGCTATCGCAGTGTCTATTATAATTTGAGTTACAACAAACCATAAAAAATTGAAAATTTCCTTAAAATCAAACTAGAAATCAATGAATTCAACATAAATAAGAATTAAATTAAAGTAAACATCTCAATCATGCTACAAGTTTCACATCTTAGCCCTATCTAAGAGGTTTAGTTAACCATAGATATGATTGAATTAAGAACTCTTAAAGAAAGCATAAAAAAAATAAAATTAAGGAAGAAGAAAAACTCTTAGTAGCAGCTCTTTGCCCTTTTGCTCCACTCCTTAAACCTTAGAAGATGATTTGAAGCATCCTATGAACTCATATTTATAGTTGGGGAACTCCAACTTTCGCATTGAGTTGGAAAAGTCTGGAAACTGCCTCAAATTTACTTAGTCTACGCAAAATCTGCGTAACCTTCGACTAGTTGAGAGAAATCTTCAATTGGTCGAGAGTCATGCGAATTTAAAAGATAATGTCGCTGGAATTTAAGCTGGAGTTTTTTGGGCTAGTCGAACTAGAATTTGTGTTATTTAAATCAAAACTTAGGTTAGTCGAATTTCACGCGTATTCATTTTCTTCACTTTAAATCTTCGATTTTCTTTATTCCTTACTTGGTTTTTTCGTATCTTTGGCATGCGAATTCTTCAATATTGGTCTTGTAAGATTCATTCATTGCCTTGGTGATTTTTTAGTATAAAATTCATGCCTTTAACATTCTTTTTAATCTACCTTGCAACACAAACATGTATAAAATATACCCATTAAGCATTATCATGTTCATAAAACCTAAATGTAAATAGGAAAAAATATACAATATTTGACACTTAGCAGTATGCTCAGGGCCGCGATGGTTTTCCAATTACCGCTGCGAATGGCTGGAAATAAGTAATAATTACTTATGTAATTTCGTAGTGACATCACTTATATTTGACTACATTGATAAATTTGCTACCATTGTTCTTTTATGTAGACAATAATAATTTTATAATATAAAAACATAATAATTACAATTTCTTTCACTAATTTTCATTATCCGTGTATTTGAAACTGGATTTATAAGCTGTAACTCTTATTTAAATGGACATCTCCATTGATAATGATGGCTAATTTACTTTACAATTCAAAAGAAAATGGAGAACCAAACACGCCTTTAAAAGTGTTCATGTGCTTTGCAAGATGAATGACCCAAATCTCTTTCACTTATTTAGTAGCCACAATCCTTAACATGTATCCCACCCACTCTAGTAAGGATATGCGAGATGTGTCTTGTAAAGTATTGGGCTTATCGTATCTCATACCAATGAAAAGGTACCATGTTTGCATGTCAAGCATGACACCCATTATTAAATAAAAACAAGGTAAAATCATCATGTCAGTGGAGGAAATATTTACATTTTATGAAGCTTTTCATTATCACCAGAAAAGGATCCCCAATGTTGTCTCATACTTAACATGGGCACAGAAAGCTTTTCATTATCACCAGAAAATGATTCCTCAAGGAGGTCGTTCACCATATTAGTACCCAAACCAATTTCAATAGGTTTTTTATATTTTCCTTTTCCTTGACCTTACTCATGCCCCTCCTCTCCTTTGAGCAGATGTTAACCACTTGGGAGTAGGCACGGCTCCAACGTAATACCTTAATAAATCAATCCAAACATGGCTTGCCTGCTACACCTCCATTGATAATGATGGCTAATTTACTTTACAATGCAAAAGAAAATGGAGAACCAAAGACGCCTTTAAAAGTGCTCATGTGCCTTGCAAGATGAATGACCCAAATCTCTTTCACTTATTTAGTAGCCACAATCCTTAACATGTTTCCCACCCACTCTAGTAAGGATAGGCGAGATGCGTCTTGTAAGGTATTGGGTTTATCCTATCTCATACCAATGAAAAGGTACCATGTGTGCATGTTAGGCTTGACACCCATTATTAAATAAAAACAAAGTAAAATCATCATGTCAGTGGAGGAAATATTTACATTTTATGAAGCTTTTCATTATCACCCGAAAAGGATCCCCAATGTTGTCTCATACTTAACATGGGCACAGAAAGCTTTTCATTATCACCAGAAAATGATTCCTCAAGGAGGTCGTTCACCATATTAGTACCCAAACCAATTTCAATAGGTTTTTTATATTTTCCTTTTCCTTGACCTTACTCATGCCCCTCCTCTCCTTTGAGCAGATGTTAACCACTTGGGAGTAGGCACGGCTCCAACATAATACCTTAATAAATCAATCCAAACATGGCTTGCCTGGTATACCTCCCCTGTATGTTTTTGTGGAAAAAACCTAAGTTGGACCATTATTTATTATTATTATTATAAAAAAAAAAAAAAAAAAAAAAAAAGTGCACCGTAATTATTCATTTTGCCATATCTTAGTCAGGACATCAACTCAAAAGTGAGGCAGATTGAAAACTCAAGCCAGCTGCACAGCAGGAGAAAGTAACGGGGAAATGCTTATAATTGAAACCTTTCTTAAAGTCTACTATAATATTTATATGCCATCCAAGTAGCTCGTAAGATTATTCCAAATTGGATGAATGAAAATACAAAAATATTAGCATAATCCAAAACTTCGTAAACCCACGATTGTTTTAATGGTAGACGCTCAGTCTCACTATTTCTTCCTGTGCAACCCAACTAATTTTTGAATCTGCTTCATTTCTAGGTACGTCCTAACATGATTCGAAGAGAGTGGATGAATAAAGTGTCTCACAAACATCATGATGGCCCCACCTAGCTTCTGATCGCAAGAACTTCCTGCAACAGGTTGCGCAGTCAATCCGCATCATCAATCTCCAACGTATGTCCATCTTTAACGGTTGAACGGCCCGTGGACAGCGCATGTCTGGTCCCGGTGCTGCCTCTGCTTACGTGTCAGCGAGGAAGGTGTGCCGTGGGAAAATGTCACATGTACTTTGAACCTGCCACATCCTCATCGAGTCGGTCTTAAAATCAGATTGTTTGAATAATGCCAATCTGGTATTCGTGAACACATTTAATGAAATAATACAATTGAGTACGTTTCATTTTAATCGCTTAATATGAATCCAACGGTCAGATAATCAAATAATTAGCTAACTGTTTGGTTGATAATTCATCTAAAGTGGGACCCATAATTCGGATAGCTTAAATTGAATTACCTATGCGCCAAGAAGCAATTTCTCAGTAATTTTTACGTGCCTGCGTATCATCCATCACTCTCCCAGAGTTTCAAAGCTTTTGCTTAACATCTAAGTGCCACTTCCTGCTAAAGTTCAAGTCCTGTCATTATGTGCGTGGATACTGTCCTCGCATGCATGAATTCCAAGGCCGTGAGAAGGTCGTACACGAATGGCGGTAGATTGAGTAATGACCTAACAACACCGACGGACGAGACTCGATGGGACCACCGTGATGTATGCGTTTGTATGCTTTCTAGTTTGTCCTTTAAGCTTGTGTGAACTTATAAGTTAAATGGCAAATAAACATTACAGCGCGCCTTATGAGTTTTGAATGGTCCGCAAATTGAAGGCCTGGATCCCACAGCTGTGGGTCACACCCATACAAGCCGATAGTCCGAGGATATACTTGAGTTGGCATCATATTTCTTCTCTTACTCTACGATAATACTGAAAATAAATAAAAGATTGAAAATCAGTCTAAATTTAAAATCTGAATCTGAAATCAAAAAATTAGTATTGAATCTAGAATAATTTATTTGTTAACTAATGTCTGAAATATTTGAAATATGTTAATCTGACCCATCATGTGAAACAGTCCCGATTGAATCCCTACCATTAAAAGCTTTATGAATTCAAATTGAATGTTTATTTGCCATCCAATCTATTGATAAGGTTATTTATTTATTTATATTAAAAAAAAAAACTTATATATAAAGACCACACAAATATCATCTCAGTCCAAAGTTTTTGTAGCCTAAAAGAAATTTTTAACGGTTATTTACCACTGTTTCTTTGTATGAGATTTGGATCCACTCAATGTTTTTTTGGATCATGTTCGAGAATGAGCTTTTAAAACGAATGGACAGCACTTATTCACATGCATCACGGTGGGACCCATAGTCGGAGCTCTCACCCACCTCAATGAATCAGGATAAGATTGTGTAGTGACGAGGTCAGTAGCCACTAGCTATTAAATGGTTTTTTTGACCCCCATAATAATGTAGGTGCTGTATCCACGCATCTATTTTCAAAATCATTTTAGAGAATGATTTAAAAGAAGAGGATGATCCAAATCTCATGTAGCCAAGCGTTTTGGTGGCCCATTAATGGCCAATCACCATTCTTTCCTATGGTATGGACCTTACATCAGCATTGTCCAGCCATTTTGAAAGTTCATTTTAGGACATTATCTAAAAATCAAAGCTGGCCTAAATTTTAGGCCAACCATAACATAGGAAATAGTCTTGATTTAATCATTACCATTAAAAACTTTATAAATTCCATCACAATATTTATTTGTCATCCAGAGTGTTAATAAGGTCACGAACACCTGATGAAGAGACCACACAGATATCATCTTGATCCAAAGCTTTCGTGGCCACAGGAAGTTTTTAACGGTCAAATCACCACCGGTTCTTGTACGGTGGTCAACTGAAAATTATGTTTGATGGAACAAATTTTGGTATTTTGCAAATACCACCAAGCTAGCACGTTAAAATCCCATCAATGAACTAACGTGTGCAATGATGTCAGAGAACTAAGAAAGGGAGCATTCGCTCACCCATCAGCATCGGTCGTAGATGTAATGTATCCAAGCCGTCAAAACAGCCAGGTTCACTATATGTGCAGCGTTTTGTCAAAAAATAAATGTGATTAGATGATCTTGACCTTTTTGGTTTTTTACACACGCGCACACACACACCCCACGCACTCACGCTAGTGAAATTTCACCATCTATGGGTACTCGAACCCTTGACAGGAAGTGAAAACTCCTGTTAGTCTACCACCCGAGCAAGAGCAACGAACCCGGCTTTAAGTTTATACACGTGGGTCCCATGATTAACTCATCCGGAGAATCGGTCTATTGTCGCCCACCGCGTATGGACCACACCCCCAATAGCTCCAAGATCAAAAGATGCTACCCATCTATGTCGGCCCTTCTTCGGTTGAATCTGGACCATTGCTTTATTTCTCCAGTGTCCATCTATTGGCAAGCTTCAAATAAAGATCAAGATAGCCTTAGCGAGGATGTTTATCAAGATCTAATCCGGTCATCTAGTAGGTTCCATGGTGTAGATTTCTTACCCGAAACTCAAACCAATCCAATGGTTGGGTGGGCCTCCCATTAAAAAGAGAAAAGAAAAGAAAAGAAAAGAAATGGACGAGCAAAAAAAAGTCCAACTGTATTCTTATCTCTATTGTTATATATAGGACTCCTCCCATTAACACGACATCCAATAAACACCGACAAACATATAGAGAAGTTGTGTTCAAGAAATGGATAAGGGAGAGACAGCTTATAGAACCCATGTTCTACTCCTTCCATACCCAACTCAAGGCCACATAAATCCCATATTGCAATTCGCTAAACGCTTAGTCTCCAAAGGAATCAAGGCCACCCTAGTCACCACAATCTCCATCTCCAACACAGTCCAATTCAACACTGGCTCGGTCGGCATCGAGCTCATCTCCGACGGGTGGGACCAAGGTGGCTTCAGAGAAGCGGGGTCTGTCGAGGACTACCTCGAGCGGTTGGAATCAGTTGGCTCGCGAACTTTAACCGAGCTCATCGAGAAGTTAGACCGTTCAGGCCACACCGTCAGTTGCCTTATCTATGATTCCTTCTTTCCCTGGGCGCTGGACGTAGCCAAACGGTGCAGCCTATCTGGGGCTGCGTTCTTCACTCAGTTGTGCATCGTGGATGCCATCTACTACCATGTGTACAATGGCAATCTGACTGTCCCATTTGAAGACGAGACCATTCGATTGCCGGGGCTGCCGCCACTGGAAATTCAGGACACGCCATCATTTTTCTCAGTGCCCGGATCTTACCCGGCCTACTTGGCAATGGTTTTGAACCAGTTATCTAATGTGGAGAAAGCGGACTGGGTCCTTTTGAACACATTCCACAAGCTAGAAGCCGAGGTGGGTCTTTCGAATTTTTAAGGTTAACCATGTATACATGGTGTGTTTCCATCATGGGTTTAGAGTCGGAAGAGTCCTGTTTGACTTGTTGAGTTCACTCTGACTCAGTCGGCCCAATGTGGTTCTAGGCAACAAGTCAAACCGAGTCGGCCGAGTCTGTCTCTCTAAAACTCATTTTGTAAGGGCATCCAAATCTGTCCATCATGTGTGCCCTTTAGTGCTCTCTTTCACTCCTAAAAATTCAGCTGATTCAAAACTTAGGTGAGCCTCACATAGGGAACAGCTGGGATGCTGACGACCACCACTGAAAACCTTCCTAATTGTATGCGGGTTCCACAGTGCTTTTTTTTTTTTTTTTTTTAATATGACATCTAACCCATTCATAAGATGCATCAAATCATCAGGATGAATCGGCATCAGAAAACATCAGGACATTCCAAAACGTGGGTGAGCCACAACACATGATTTTAGAGCCTTTAAGCTTTATTTTGCATGGTGCGGCCCATTAGAGTTATTTATTTATTTATTATACCGACTTGAATTTTGGAAACCACAGTGATAAGAAAGGGGCAGAACCTGATGAACAGATTGAATGTAAAAGCATAGAGGTGGAACCCATACATCGATTTATATTGTAAGCTTTTCCTATAAATGCTTTTTATTGGATCCGGCCTTTCTCTCATTCATACCACCTTTTATTGCCCATTTTTTCAAAATATCATTTCAATCCCATGATGCTAACCATCCCATCAATTACTAGAGAGTAGACTAGAAAAGGTTTGATCAGTGATCTAAACTGTCCATCATGTGGGGACCACCTTCAATTGTTAAGTGCGCCCAATTTTCCTAGAAATCCATTCCCCAGGTTAACTAAAAGATAGCATCGTGTTCCACCTAAAAACCAAACCAGTTTTTTGGGAAATAGTCTTGAGATGACAACCAAACAGCCCCATAATTTTACTTATGATAAGATGTCTTGTGGTTATTGTTTCTTTCTGTTTGGATTAGCTACTATATTTGCACTTTGTTAAAGTCCCTTGATAATCCTCTAACGGCCAGAGCTTTTAGAGTAAATGGTTATTTGACATGGTATTGGAGGGGAAGGTGTATTAAAGTCCCTTGATATACATTGATATACCATCCTTTAACAGCTCAAGCTTTCAGAGCAAGTGGTTATTTG
This sequence comes from Magnolia kwangsiensis, assembly GCA_037074715.1. Lineage (NCBI taxonomy): Eukaryota > Viridiplantae > Streptophyta > Magnoliopsida > Magnoliales > Magnoliaceae > Magnolia > Magnolia kwangsiensis. The sequence continues at coordinate 49,509,748 of CM073574.1, read as the reverse complement.
ACACACTTCTAACCATATTCACCATCTTGTGAGATTCCGAGCAGGCAGTGGAGTGGATGGCAGGGATCTTGCGGGCAAGGACGATTGGACCTACACTTCCATCCATTTACCTGGACAAGCGGGTGGAAGGGGACAAAGATTACAACATTAATCTCGCAAAAATGGACCACAGAACATGCATGAAGTGGCTCGACGAGAGGGCGATTGGATCTGTTGTGTATGTCTCGTACGGTAGCCTATCCTCAGTAGGAGTGGACCACATGGAAGAACTTGCATGTGGACTTAAAGGGAGTAACAAACACTTCTTATGGGTGGTGAGGGAGACAGAGAAGGAAAAGGTCCCAGAGAAATTTGCGGAGGAGACAGCAGAGATGGGGCTGATAGTGGGATGGTGTCCACAGCTAGAGGTGTTGGCTCACCAAGCTGTGGGGTGCTTTGTGACACATTGTGGGTGGAATTCCACACTAGAGGCATTGAGCTTGGGTGTGCCAATGGTGTGTGTACCCCAGTGGACGGACCAACCCACAAATGCCAAGTGTGTGGAGGATGTGTGGCGAGTGGGATTGAGGGCTAGGATTGATGAGAAGGGGGTTGTGAGAAGGGAAGAGATGGAATTCTGTATAAGAGAAGTGATGGAAGGAGAGAGAGCGGAAGAGTTCAAGAGAAATGCTAGTAAATTGAGGGAGTTGGCCATAGAGGCTGTGGATGAAGGTGGTAGCTCAGATAAGAACATCGATGAATTTGTGGCCAGTCTTGTGAAAGGCTGACATTAGAGTGATTTATATGTCATTGTATGTGTGAAGCAGTGATATTTATGATATCACGTATGTGTTCATCATCGTTGTTAATTATCTTCATTATCATATTTGTTCCTCAAGCAATTTGGAGTCCAAACTGATAGGTTGGCAAGAATTTCCGTTGAGATCGATCGTTTTGTTTCCAAAATTTCTGAACGGCAATGCTAATTCCAGCAAAAGGCACTCCATTACCTTTGTTAACAAAGCGGGTTGCGTGTTGCCACTGCTTGGATTGACTTACTCCAGGCGATGGCTCTGTGGGGCCCCACCATGATGTACGAGTTTTATTCATGCTGTCCATCCATTTTTTTCAAGATTATTTTATGTTATAAGCACAAAAATGAGGCAAATCCAAGGCTCAAGTGGACCACACGACAGGAAGCATCATTGATAATGACAAGTGACAGCCACCGTTGAAACCTATTCCTAGGGCCACTGTCATGTTTAATAATGGGTGTTCAAACCAAACTTGTAGTCCACTTTAGCCTTGGATCTATCTCATTTTTGGGCTCATACCCTTAAATGATCTATAAAGATGGATGAATGGCTTGTAGATATAAAACCGGCCATGCAACATGGTGGGTCCACAGATCCCCTGGCTTGACCGAGTCTGTCCAAGCATGAGCAGATGTTTGTTAAGCAACGCTTGGCAGGTAAAAAGTTTTAAAGATTTAAAATCGATTACTCGGCTCTCCTAGAGCTTACCCATGGGAAAGCTAGGGACTAGAAAAAAAAAAGAAAAAAGAAAAATAAGCTAGGGCCTAGAGGTTCTCAGTGGATGTCAATTACCGGTGCTCCTCTCTCACCCATACGATAGCAGGTCTACCAAATATGTATACCCCATCTAAGCCATGATAGTAGGCACGCATTAAGGATCAGCAGGCCAATTAATAATTAGGTAAGGCACATAGTTGAAATCAATCAATGGCTCAATTAATGCATAAGTTTGTCTTATCTAATGGAAGGGTGTTTATGTCTAATGTAATCATGTCAGATTTAGTGACATGTGCCAACAAAATCACAGTAAGAAATAAATGACCAATCTTTTCAACTGTTCCGAAGGACATGACAAACTTTTATCAAATTTGAAATGTCATGAGTAATGCAAAATGGGTAAATCTAGTTGACAACTATGTCACATATCTTACTCACATGACAGATCGAATTGCTTACTCATCTTGGCTGACTCACGGTTAATAGTGGGTAAGAACCGAAATAGAGTTATGGCTAGTAACGGATTCAGCCGATGCACTGCGGTACATAGATAAGAGATCCTTATCAAGGAAATAGTTTAAAGAGCTATGAAGTGACATCACAGCACCAAGTTAGTCGATTTTCATGATGCACAATCCACGTTCACGTGGAAGAAAGGATAATTATTATCTATGCATGGTGTCTTACAGAGAACTCTCACCCGCGTAGTGGACTAAGAAAGTGTGCGCAACCAATGGCCAACCCATGATGAAAAACTAATACACATGATGTTGCATGACAAGAAACAAATATTTATGGGCCTAGATAGTTATTTCCATGTTAACAAACATAAGGTGTAAAATCTTTCTCCAGCAACCATTTAAAAATTCTGTAAGTAGGAGGAAAATTGAAGAGCATCGTGCCCTTGTCAACTAAATATGACACAACTCTACAACGAACATTGCTTATGATCTTATTTCTTATTAGCTTAGTTTTGCTCTTTTGTAATCCAGTCTGTCTATGCTACTAAGTCGATTGGTTTTAACTTAGGAGTAGCATAATCTAGTCTGTCTATGCTGCTATGCCAGACTATCTTTAATTTAGTTTATAATGTAATTCCCTTTATTTACACCTTGTAGACAGCTCACCCGAAATCAAGAGATTAAAACTATTCTTCAACTTGAATCAAGCATCAATCAAATGCATCTAAACAGCTTGGCAGTCATCATACGATCATGTAAATTGAATAAGGTATGACTTAGGCAGTCATATAAATAGCTAACATGTCGAAAAGATAGATCGAAAGAAACCGGACTCACAAAATTTTCGTTCGCCAAAACTGGTGCCGACAGCCTCCGTAATACCCTATTTTCGGCTCCCGGCACACATGTATAAGATTCCGATCCTCAGATCCTACAACGAGGATTTTTCAATGTACATTTATCTTATAAGAAGCATAACCATAAGTATACCCAAATCACAAGAGCAATATCACCATCACACATCCACTAATATAAAATTTCGAATAAGTTTAGGATAGAGAATACATATATTAAAAATCAAAGCTCTAAAAGTCCACTACATGCTCCAAGCGCCACACTGCTACATCCTAACATCACCTGCACGCATTTGAAATAGCGGTGAAGACCGCTTGAGTTGAAGTATGAATATGTCAATATGTCCTAGAGGGGGGTGAATAAGACTTTTTAAAGATTTATAAGTTATATTTCAATCCTATTACACTAATCCTATCATAGAGTACAGATTAGGATTATTCAAAAATTAACTCTACTGGCTTCCAAGCCTGATAGAGGATCCAATCACAAACTACTTGTAAGATGAACTACTTTATGAATCAGATTGTGATGGATATGACTGTGTGTGCACAAGATGTGATTTCAGATAATCATATAAAAAGGCATGTAAAGCAATCACATAAACGAAAGACAATATCAATCTCAAACACAGTCATTTTATAGTGGTTTGACTACTTGTCTACTCCACTACCGGCTTCCACACTCAACCCTTGAGTGACCGGATTTCACTAAGGAGGTTTCCCATGGTTCACCTCAAACCTAAGGTTTTAAATCAGGTTCACCTTCAACCTTTACAGAGGTTTCTACTCAGTTCACCTCAAACCCTAGAGTTTTGCTGGCGTACTCCTAACCTGATGTTTATGCCCACACAGAGCAAGGGTCTACATAACACACCCAAAGGTTTCTACTCGGTTCACCTATAACCCTGGAGTTTTGCTGGCGTACTCCTAACCAGATGTTTATGCTTTCCACAGAGCAAGGGTCCACACAACGCACCCCGCACGTACACTCCCGTCGAAAGCCTCCTTTGAGGACTTCAAATGGTGGCAACACCTACGACCCAATCCTAGAAAGGAATGATCATAAATGTCCTCTGGACTCTCAGTACTTACAGATAAGTTGATGAGTCTTTTTTAGCGCAGTAATGAAGATCTCCTTCTTGTTGATGAAGAGTCTTCAGTTCCCTTGATCCGCAACACAAAGATGTACCTATACTAGGCTTTAGGTTGGGTCAGGGTTATGATGGAATACTACTCTCTAAATATTTTTCTATAAGGAAGATAGAGTGGTTCCCATCATCTATGCATTCAAGGCATCCCAGCTTAATGATTTGTCATTAAGGTAGTAGCTGAAGGATCCTTGAATGCGGAAGTTCATTCCCCAATCCACTCTATGAAATATCAATGATGAGGGTGGATTGGAGGATGAACTTCCTGAGAGAAAGGGCTTAAGGTAAATGATAGGAAGGTTAAAACTCTCAAAAACACTTTCTTCTTTCTCTCACAGCAATAAAGACTAATCTCTCTATATATAGGCAAAAGGTTCCAACGGATATAAACAGTCATATTTATGACAGAGTTCGATATCATCGAGCAATCGTCAATATCATCGAGCGTATACTCTCGATTGTATCAACAGACCTCTCGATGATACAAACTCAATTGTCATTTCGCTTTTGGAAACCTTTCGCCAACTGGTCGATGGGATCGAGACACACATCGATGTTATTGGATTTCGAACTTCGATTCAATCGATATATGAATCGATCTATCGACAGGTGAAAATAAGAGAGAAGCCTTGAAGAATTTCAAGTTCTACAGATATGATCGGGGAACAGTCAATGTCATCGAAATTTATATATCAATGATATCGGAGACCGTGTCGATGAGATTGATAAGTCGTATAGATTTACCTATAAGCTTATTAGATGATTTGTGTCTGGACTCGATCAAATAGACCAAGTCTCGATATGATCGATATATGAATATCGATTTATCGACTGGCACCCCGATCAACATTAAAAATAACCTGAAATTCATGCTGGAGAGAACATGTGCCCACAGTCGATATGATCGACTGACTTCCGATATGATCGATATTTGAGTTCAGATTGAATCGGACAGTCATCGATATATCGAAGCTTATGTTAGTTTTCTTTAGAAAAACAGGGGCGCCGGAAAGCAGTCTGTCGATATTATCGATCCTCTTCCGATAGGATCGATATTTGAATATCGATGACATCGACTCATCAGTCGATATATCGATAAATCATCCAGATGATTGTTTGATTGCTGGACACTTTTTGTCAACACTCGATTGTATCGATTGAGATCCCGAGGACATCGACAGAGCTGGTCGATCATATTGAAAAGGGAATCGATATAATCGACGAGGTAAGAGAAACTTAAAGATTTTCGTATTTGGTACAAAGTTTTCTCAACCCAAAATCCTAAGATGTTTTACTTATTTTAAGGGTTTTAATCACCTGGTGTTTTGGGACATGGGATGTGAGGCTATGATTTACCTATGGCAAGCTTTCACACATCCAGTTGAGGTAGACACTTGACTTGATCTTCTTGTTAGGCCCTGTTGTCCGACTGACTCAACTCACAACGTAATTGACAAACTAGGGCACTTAGTAGGTGCACTTTCAATCTCCCCCTTTGTCAATTACGTGACAAAATATCCAAAACACCCTAGGAAAATATCTAGACAGATACATCCTAAATTGTGTGTACATGCATTTACACAATTTTACAAATTCTAATCACCCATGTACACACCCAATAAATTCTTCTCCTTAATTCAAAAACTTCCAATTTCTTGTTGCGGCTGCTCCCCCTAACACCTGCAACACAGATATACAATTTTCCGCTCGGGGTGTTTGAATTGTTCTCCCCCTTTTTGTCAGTCATTGGCAAAGGCATAAAACGTGATATTGACTGAAGATTGAAGCATATGGGAGAACCAGATAGAGATAGATGTATATAAATGAGAACAGTGTAAAGCATACATCAGGGAAGCCAGGAAGGTAAATCAATGAAGCAGTCAGCACAGGCATTGTATAAGCAAATAGGAATCTCAGTAAAATGAGAATTAAGTTCAGCCATATCAACAAAAAGAGTTCATTGTCCAGAAATGTAGGGATACCCAAAATAAGTAAGCAAAGATGGATACAAAATTAGGTATTTTATGGCTAGACACAATTTCATCATAACTGTCTCCTTTTTATCACATAGAAGGCCTGTCAGTGGTTAGTAACTCAAGAATCTGCTGCACAGAGTGTTGGAGAGCTTCCATTCTATTTTCTATTCCTGATAGTCGTTGTTCGCAGTGTTGAAGTCGCTCATCAATTCCAGTGAGATTGTTCAAAAATTGACGCTCAAGCACATGACGTTGACGATTTGTGACGAAAGCAGGACTAAATTCAGGAGTTCTATTGGATCCCCAGCGAGTTTCTTCATTAGGTATGGGATCACTATCTTCAGCAGGCGGAGGAATCTTAGCATACGATGAGACAGAGGTATACACTTGTTGCGCTGCATCATGGTCGTACCAAACTTCAGGATATACCTTATCAATTGTTTCCGGCAGACCTGCCCAGTGTGCGAGCTTGCAGATAAGAGATGGAAAAGGAAGAAATTTAAGATGGTCACTTCTGATTACCTTTATTAGCTGGTCTAATATGAAAGTCGGTAAGCATATAGGGATCTCTTGATAGACATCATACAGAATGTTGAGTGCAATGGAACTCAGATATGTGTCATTTGCATCACATGGGTACACATTCGTGCTGAAAATACTGTGAAGGAGTTGGAACAAGATTCCTAGGTATTTTACTGGAAGAATATTGCTATCATTTCTAGGAATTGTCATACCCTGGCACAGTACTTGTGTAATTTCCACCCATCTACCCAGATCGTTTAGATTTCTACTAGTGAGAGGGATTTGCGTCACTTCAATGTTTAGAACATGACCAAGGACTGATGGAGTAATGTGCTTGGTATGTTGCATGAATTTCAGACATATGCAAGATGGGTAATCTTGGACAACACGGCAACAGTTGAAGAACCGTTGGATCATTTCAAACTTATATGTCCCGCCCATATTAAACATATTCTTCCATCTAATGGTTTCCATCATGAGATCCACCTCATAGAGTTTGACAGTACAAATGAGAATAGTACGATCGACTATTGTGACTTGTTCCCAATCTGACTGGTTTTGAGGTGGTCTAGAATATTCCTCTTTCTTATTCTTGAAAGATTTTACAGATGAGAGAGCCTTACCTTTTCCTTTAATCATCTTTCTTGTGTCACTTGAGCGCCGAGATTTCATTTGGACTTCGAGCAGATCAACCAAAGGAACTGATCAGGGCAGAGAGATAGGACTAGCCTTTAAAAAAAATTCTTTTCAATCAGCCTTTTATTTAGGCACCATCTGTCGATCATATCGGCCAACATATCGATTGTATCGAGAAGTTGTCGATCGATGCTATCGAGACAGCCCACGATGTTGTCCACGGTCACACAAATTTTCATATTTTGAACAGCCGTCGATTGTATCGATCCTCAGTCGATGAAATCGAAGAAGACCATCACTTGTATCGAAAGTATGTGCTATTCAGAATTTTTCCAATTTTGACACACTATCGTATATTTCTTGACTTAATCAGTATGTGTCAAAAAAAAATAATTTTGCACCAGTTCTGTACAAATGTGATCATGTGTATATACAAAAATTCAAGGTCTCCAACCTTAGATGTTATATTGAAGGCTCAACAAAAATTGCATCATTTCAACAAATATCTAGGTTTTGATGCATAACCTAGACTAATTTCTTCTCTCTCAGTGTTTCTCAATATCACTTCTTCCTTTTCCTACAATAATGTAGCAGTGGTTATTTGTGCGAAGACCTTTCATAATTGATTTTTCTGATTGATCTAGAATCTCGCATTCTTCTTTATTGAAATTTACAACATGCCCATTATCGCAGATTTGAGAGATGCTCAGTAAGTTATGTGCTAATTCTTTTATGCAAAAAACATTCTCATTCTTAAACAGATTAATTCCTTCTATAATTCTCTGTCCAATTACTTTAGCAGTGGTTCCATTTCCATAGGTGACTATCCCTTTGTGAAGATCCTTATAGTTTGAAAGGAGAGACTTGTCACCTGTGACGTGTCTTGAGCAACCACTGTCCAGGTACCATTTAGCCATATTGCCTGATAAGTGATCTGATTGAGTAACAAAGAAATTTATCTTTTCCTTAATCACCCACTTTGTGACAGGAGTTTTACTTATGGTAGATTTGTTCTTCTTATCTAATTTGTCCACATGACTTAACTTCTCCTTCATCCTATCAACTATCTCAAGTGATGATGATTGTATACTTCTTTTATTTAGCTCATAAACTGACTCCTCATTTTTGTAATGAGTTGGGATAGGTTTGGTGTTACTACTGGATGCAACAGATTTTTCAAATGGTTGTGCATTAGTTTTTGTTCTAGCCTTTCCATAACCTAATCCCTTTTTGTCTTCTCCATATTTTCCCATTCCTAACATTTTTTCTAATTTCTCACCACTCTGGGAAAATTTACAGTTTATTTTGGTAATTTTTCTAGATTCTTCTAGATCATTTTGAAGTGTATAATTTTTATTCTGAAAAATCAGGTTTTCCTCATTTAGTTCTTTGACTTGTTCCTTTAATTTCTCTGACTCAGATTTCAATGAATTGTTAGTTCTTTTAAGTTTATCATTGTCTGAGTGGCATTGCTGCAAATCAGTGATTAGATGAGTATTAATATTTGAAGCTTTATCCAGATCTATTTGCAGCAAATCCTTTTTGTTTTCAACTATTCTAAGTCTCTTAACAATATTAACGTTATGGATGTAAAGTTGATTGTAAGCGTTTTGTAATTCATTTTGATCTTTATCTTCTTCTTCTTCCATTTCCTCATTGTCAGATGAAAATGATTCATTGGCTTGCTGTTCTTTTTTTTTTTCAGATTCCATGAGAATAATTGGAGTGGTGGAGACCATAAGAATTTTCAAAGGTTTTTTTACCATCGTCACTCTCTGAGTCACATGTTTCTGAGTTTGACTCTTCCGTATCATCCCATGTGGCAGTCATAGCCTTGCCCTTGGTTTTTCTGTTTGGGCATTCGGTAGATAGGTGTCCATACTCATGACAGGTATAACATTATGCTTCTTTGTTTCTTTTCTCAACTTTGCCTGTAGGAGGTTTGTCATCCACCTTTCTACCTCTAGAGGGGTGACCGCGATTCTTCTGAAAGAATCTTCTGAATTTTTGTGCCAGCAAAGCCACTTCCTCATCTTCATCTTCTTTTTCGCTTTAACTGTCTTCATATTTTGATTTCTTAAAAGTTTTTAGGACAGTGTTTTTGGATTTTTAGGATTGTGTGAAGCGTAGTTCAAAAGTTTGTAGGGAACCTACTAATTCTACTTTCATCTCATCAATATTCCTACACTCCTCAATTGTTGTTACTTTGGAATTAAACCGTTCCGGTAGGGATCTTAAGATTTTCCTACATATTTTAGGTGCCGGAACCTTCTCTCCCAATCCACCCATGGAGTTACAAATGATATTCAATTTAGTGAAAAACTCCATAAATGTATTATGCTCTTCCATCCTAAGATTTTTAAATTGTGAAGTTAAGAGTTGTAGTTTAGATCTCTTCACAGTGCTTGTGCCTTCATGGGTTGTTTCCAATAAGTCACATGCTTCTTTAGAGGTCTCACACATACTAATCTGATTAAAAATGTCTTGGGACACGGCACAATAGATGGCGTTCATTGTTTTTGCTTCAGCATTTCGCTGTTCTTTGTCAAATGTCGTCCACTTCTCATTAGGTTTGGGTTTAGTGATTGTGGTTTCATTTTTAAGTACAAATTATTCAGATGGTATCACATATCCTTTCTTAACTACATCCCAAACTTCATGATCTAAAGATCTCAGGAAGTAATGCATTATAGCCTTCCAGTAAGCATAATTTGAACCATTAAATACTGGAGGTCTAGTGACAGATGAGCCCTCTCCTTTGGCCATATTTCTGCTTCAGTCAAGATCACTCTCTAGGCAGTGAAGCCCTTAAAGAGAGACCCGCTCTGATACCAATTGAAATAGCGGTGAAGACCACTTGAGTTGAAGTAGGAATATGTCAATATGTCCTAGAGGGGGGTGAATAGGACTTTTTAAAGATTTATAAGTTATATTTCAATCCTATTACACTAATCCTATCATAGAGTATAGATTAGGATTACTCAAAAATTAACTCTACTGGCTTCCAAGCTTGATAGAGGATCCAATCGCAAACTCCTCGTAAGATGAACTACTTTATAAATCAATTTGTGATGGATATGACTGTGTGTGCACAAGATGTGATTTCAGATAATCATATATAAAGGCATGTAAAGCAATCACATAAACGAAAGACAATATCAATCTCAAACACAGTCATTTTATATTGGTTCGACTACTTGTCTACTCCACTACCGGCTTCCACACTAACCCTTGAGTGACGGATTTCACTAAGGAGGTTTTCCATGGTTCACCTCAGACCTAAGGTTTTAAATCAGGTTCATCTTCAACCTTTACAGAGGTTTCTACTCAGTTCACCTCAAACCCTAGAGTTTTGTTGGCGTACTCCTAACCTGATGTTTATGCCCACACAGAGCAAGGGTCCACACAACACACTCAGAGGTTTCTACTCGGTTCACCTCTAACCCTGGAGTTTTGCTGGCGTACTCCTAACCAGATGTTTATGCTTTCCATAGAGCAAGGGTCCACACAATGCACCCCGCACGTACACTCCCGTCGGAGGCCTCCTTCGAGGACTTCAAATGGTGGCAACACCTATGACCCAATCCTAGAAAGGAATGATCATAAATGTCCTCTGGACTCTCAATACTTACAGATAAGTTGATGAGTCCTTTTTAGCACAATAATGAAGATCTCCTTCTTGTTGATGAAGAGTCTTCAGCTCGATTGATCCGCAACACAAAGATATACTTATACTAGGCTTTAGGTTGGGTCAGGGTTATGATGGAATACCACTCTCTAAAGATTTTCCTATAAGGAAGATAGAGTGGTTCCCATCATCTATGCATTCAAGGCATCCTAGCATAATGATTTGTCATTAAGGTAGTAGCTGAAGGATCCTTGAATGCGGAAGTTTATTCCCCAATCCACTCTATGAAATATCAATGATGAGGGTGGATTGGAGGATGAACTTCCTGAGAGAAAGGGCTTAAGGTAAATGATAGGAAGGTTAAAACTCTCAAAAACACTCTTTTCTTTCTCTCACAGCAATAAAGACTAATCTCTCTATATATATGCAAAAGGTTCCAACGGATATAAACGGTCATATTTATAACAAAGTTCGATATCAACGATCAATCATCGATATGATCAAGCGTATACTCTCGATTATATCGACAGACCTCTCGATGATACAAACTCAATTGTCATTTCGCTTTTGGAAACCTTTCGCCAACTAGTCGATGGGATCGAGACACACATCGATGTTATCGAATTTCGAACTCCGATTCAATCGATATATGGATCGATCTATCGACAGGTGAAAACAAGAGAGAAGCCTTGAAGAATTTCAAGTTCTACAGATATGATCGGGGAACAGTCGATGTCATTGGAATTTATATATCGATGATATTAGAGACCGTGTCGATGGGATCGATAAGTCGTATAGATTTACTTATAAGCTTCCTGGACGATCTGTGTCCGGACTCGATCCAATCGACCAGGTCTCGATATGATCGATATATGAATATTGATTTATCGACTGGCATCCCGATCAACATTAAAAATAACCTGAAATTCATGCTGGAGAGAACATGTGCCCACAGTCGATATGATCGACTGACTTCCGATATGATCGATATTTAAGTTCAGATTGAATCGGACAGTCATCGATATATCGAAGCTTATGTGAGTTTTCTTTAGAAAAACAGGGTCGCCGGAAAGCAGTCTGTCGATATTATCGATCCTCTTCCAATAGGATCAATATTTGAATATTGATGACATCAACTCATCAGTCGATATATCAATAAATCGTCCAGATGATTGTTTGATTGGTAGATGTTTTTTGTCCTCACTCGATTGTATCGATTAAGATCCCGAGGACATCGACTAAGCTGGTCGATCATATCGAAAAGGGAATCGATATAATCGACAAGGTAAGAGAAACTTAAAGATTTTCGTATTTGGTACAAAGTTTTCTTAACCCAAAACCCTAAGATGTTTTACTTATTTTAAGGGTTTTAATCACCTGGTGTTTTGGGACATGGGATGTGAAGCTACGATTTACCTATGGCGAGCTTCCACACATCCAGTTGAGGCAGACGCTTGACTTGATCTTCTTGTTAGGCGCTGTTGTCCGACTGACTCAACTCACAACGTAATTTACAAACCACGACACTTAGTAGGTGCACTTTCTGCATCTATAATGCATAAGCTTATAGAAAGCTTAAAGGGTGTTGTAAGTGTGTGCACAAGGTAAGTACCAAGTATTCAATATAGTGCCATAAGCAGACAATATTAGAAATACTGGTAAGATCATGAATTATACGATATTAGAGTAAGCGAAAATACTGACAAGTTCATAAGTTAATCAATATCAAAATGCACAATATACATCAACTATATAAATGAGAGCCAAATATCAGATGTCGATGATGAAATGTAATATACAATTCTTGATAAGTTTACGAATACCGTCAACTATATTCAGACCATATAAATGCAAAAACACAGTAACCCAAAATGTTATATGCCTGCGGATGTAATGTAATATGCAATGCGAATAAAATGACTATGCTGGAGAGTGAAGTCGGGATGATAGTACGTAGTATCGCAGGCTATAGGGTCCATCACAAGGGACTTCTATCCAAACCAATCTCATACCTAATTTGGATAGTCAGACTTAATGTGGTAAACTCACGATCTCAGGTTAGTCGCGCCCCCCAACCGAAATCCTAGTCATTGCGAGGGTACATATAACAAATGGTTGCGCACCACTAACCCGAATGGATAGTGAATGAATGAATGAATGAGTATGCAACTCCTGCTCAACGAGTCCACATATCAGTACTGTTCATCTTTGGGATCATCACCGGGATTTAGTACACTCCAAATGGCAATGTCTCTCTCCCAACCGCACAGTCCAAGTGAGCATAAGAAATCTCACTATCCGCTTGACCAATAGTCTATCAATACCTATCCGGCACATCGATAGTGAACCCAATCATGAGCTAGTTAACTCAGCCTAGCTATGCCCCCTACGTGCGGGCGGGTAAGGCCACACCCCCTCCCAACCGACCACAACACAATGGGAGACACGGCCTCCTGGTATTCGGCACTCGGGCGCTCATGTATCCACTCGGTCTCGACGTTGGGACGTCTCTTGGCCTCAGAGGTTTAGAGACTTTCACCCACGGACATCCAAAGTGCCCAGATGCTCAAACTAAATATTTTCAGTGTCCCATCTAGCCATCCACGACATGTCTGCGGAAGTCATAGCCCTGATGTCGTTAGGGTATACAGTAATCACAATCACACAATGCAAGATGCTTGAGTCATGTAGTCCAATCATGCATCAATCCTGCGTACACCATGTGCTCATGTGGGATAACTCCACCTATCAGGGAGTCTCATACGTCATCTACCCAATGGCACATGCAATGGTCAATCACATCTCATAACAAACATGCAGATGATGCTTATGGGCATGTATTATGATGTTATGTTGTCATACACTCATAATCGGCATTAATAATTGGCCTAACGAGGCCTGAGGGAAGGTCATAATGTGGACATTTAACCATCCACTACCAAAAAATCGAGCAAAGGCCACGGAGTTTGAAAGCTTTTAGCCACGGATTAAATCTGTAGCAATTTTACTACGGATTTAATTCATAGTTAAAGCCTAATTGATTTGTAGTTAAATTGCACCTCCTCACCTAAACCTTATTAAACATAGCTGATACTTAAGGTGCTCTATGGGGTCCATTAGAATATATGTGTTTGATCTAAGCCATCCATCAATTTTGATATATAATTTCAGTGGATGAGCTCAAAAATTATGTAAATTAAATGTATAAGTGGACCACACCATAATAAATAATAAAAATTAAATTTCTACTGTTAATATGTCATGTGGTCTCCTTAATGATTCGATTTAACTCATTTTTTTTATCGGCACTTAAAATAATAATTTAAAATTAATAGACGAAGTGGATATATAAAATGCATCGCGGTGGGCCCCACGGTGTAACGCCCCAACTTTTCAGGACCCGAGTACACAACCTGTTTCCTAAAAACTCGAGTGTTAACCTTAAAGGATGGTCAAATTCGAATGCACATTTTTTTTTCATTAGAGTAAGCAAATGAGCGTAGTGTGGACAAATCGACATAAAGGAAAATTTCATTATCATTCAAATATACAAGAAGCTGCCTATAATAACTTATACAAACCAATGTCTCTGAATTTAACAAGTACAAAATTTACAAGAATTTAATACATGAAGAATAACAGAAAGCATAAAAATATAAGCCGCAAGATCACGTAGCTCCTCTAGGCAAATACAGTCATGCATCCCTGACAATCGTACCCTACTCCTCATCAAGTCTGAACATGCATATCACTTAAGTGACCTGTACTACCTGTACGGTTGTATATTTGATGGATGAGTGGCCAACTCAGTGTGAATTCTCCTCAAGATTATACACCGCCGCATAAGGTAAGAAATAGTATAAAACATTCAAACAACCAAAACATAGTAAATGCAGTCTTATTAGGTGCATGGATGTATGAATGCAATCATCGCCCTGGGGATGCTCATCCATGTGGACAGTGGGCTGTCACACATGCAATCATCGAACCTGAAAAACATCTTCAAGTCAGAATCATCGAACCTGGGAAAATATCACCCAGTCGGAACAATACGTGCCATGTATGCATGATTTGCCAAGTCATTATTAGTCCATTTACAACCAGCCAATTTAGATAGGCTCAAAGGTCAATACGGGGAGCACATGGCCCAGCGTAGGCCGATAGCTCGGGCATAGTGTCCCATTACCACCATCCCTTGCCCATGAGGCTACCATCTTAGGATGTTTAATGAAAACCCGTCGACTAGTAGCCAATCATATTACAGTATATGAGGCTTACCATCGCATGATTGTACGGTATAAAACATCAAACCCATATAGGAATAATACTAGAACAAAACCACATAGGGTAATATCAAACAAGCCACATAGGACATTTATCAAAATAGGCCTCATTGGACGAGTATCAAAACCATACGATAAAAGATCCTTCTTGAAAATCATTGGACACAACAACCTTGGATGGTAGGCCCACATTAATGATCCATTTAGACCACCACTCCATAACCACTACGTCGAAGGTCCATTTTAATCACAACCAGTTAGGTTACATCCCAAGTGTGGGTGTACATTTATAGGTGGGGGTTTCTCACTGATGTACCAGTTTAAAGTCCATAAGCAATACACAAATAATCCGCAAGCATGAACACATATACATGATGAACATTAAGTAGGCAATATAGAAATTCAATTTTCACCAGCTAACACATGTGATTATAAGAGGAAAATATCAATTATAAATTTAAATAAAAACTATGACTTAAGCTAATGAGAAGATGAGAAGCTCAAGGGGAAGAATCATCACTTTATTTGTCGACTCGCCTTCTAATGTTATTAGGAAGTGCGCACACCCTTAGACTTGGATTCTATCATAAGTTATGAAATTGTGCCATTAGACCTAACTTAACACGCTATCAAGTTTAGGGTTAAGGTCTTATTTTAGGATTTCGATTACTTAGATTTTAGGGTTTCATCCTCAAGTTTAAGTCTAGGATAAATTTTAGGATTTGAATGTTAATTGACGTATACTTGATCATATTCTAAATCACAAAACTGTCATTAACGTCTACGATGAAATTAATATTAGCCATCATAATAATAATGATCATTATAATGGTAATACGTAGTGTGGCCCATTATCAATGATAATATTTGGACATGGTAATCAAACACTAATATCTAATATCTAATTATTATAGTTTTATCTATAATAACTAATATTAGTATGATTAACCAGCTAATGGAAAATCACATTTTATAAGTGCGGTAACTATAATAAACCTAATGATGCCAATAAACCAGACAATTTCCTTTGGGAGAGAGGCTAACTTACCTAGTCGACTTGACAATGAGTTGGGCTTTGGTTTAGGATTAGAGGTCTAGTTCATAAAAATAAATTTGTGATAATATTAGAAATGAAGTAATACTATCAACACTAATCTTATAATAATTAATCTACTAGTGACATCATGAGAATAATAATAATAAATGTTAACATATAGCACTAACAATGGAGTGTTAGAATTTGAAAAGTCCACTAATAGTTCCAAAAAGAATAGCAAAGTATTGGTAATTTGATTTTTAGCCATTCTAATGCATGAAGATGGGAAGTTGTCGTACCTCCGCTGACCGATTTGATGGACTCAGCTCAATGAGAAGGTCTGGGCTGCTACATAGCTGGCCTACACCAGCCTTAACTCGGTCCCAGCCGAGTCGACTCAGTACAACTCACTAGACTGTCTCTCTCTCCCTCTCTCCTTCTTCTTCCTTCTTCCTTTTCCTTCTCTTTTCTCCTTTCCTCTTCACTCTCTCTCCCTGGTTTCTCTTTCTCCCTACTCCGGGGGTTCCAGCCAGACCCAGACCGAGCTCCAACACTGCACAGCGACTCGGCGGTGGTAGGGTCAAGATGGCACGGTGCAACAGCTGCACCACCACTATTTCCCTTTCCTTCTCTCATCCTATTTCTCTCCCTTTCTTTTGATATTTCTCTTCTTCTTTCTTCTCTTCCAAGGACGTCCAGCAAAGAATTGGACTGCTACCTCAACCCAGTCGAGCCGGGTCGAGTAGGCAACGGCGAACTTGCCCTGCTTCTCTTCTCCATTCTCTCTTCTCTCACTTTCTTCTCTCGGAACCAAACGCCAACAAGTTGCTAGGATGAACCAAACCCGACCTAGCTGGGACAGACCCAACTTAGCGAGTCAGCCCAAACTCAGCTCAGTCCGAGTTACTGTCCGGTAGAGCAGACACTCCTTCCCTCTCTCTCTCCATTCTTTCTCCTTCATTTTCTTCCTTTTTTTCCTTCTTTCCTTTCACCTGTTACAGGTTCAGCGGAATCAAGGGACCCCGGATTCGACCTGAATCGACTCAGTTTGGTGTGGCTCAAACGAGGAAGAAGGAGATAGCTCCAATGGTGGATCTCTCCCCATTGCTCCTCCCTTTAATCCGACGACATGGGATGATTCTTAAGGGTGTAATGGAGCTCAGTGATGTGTTGGACCAAAGGTTTGAAGGGTTTTTGGTGGTGGGTTCAGACTTTGAAAGTTTCAGCCATTTTCCTTCTCAAGCAGCTGTGGGAAGAGGAGATAAGGTGGGTTTGCTGAGAAGAGAAGTTTTCTCCTCTTCTTGTAGGAAGACCTAACTCCCCTAGGCTATCGGATCTTCAATGAGCGTCCCAGATTAGATCTGGTGGAAACCGGCTCTCAAAACCGTTGGCAGGAACCGAAACCGGCACTGGTTTCGTTTGGGATGCCCTAACACGTGAGTGGCACGTGCATGGTCAGGACCCGTCTAAAATAGAGGTCTCTGATTGGACGAAGGATCCTCACATGGATCGTTGAGCTGGCGTGTGGAGAGAGAAATGAAGTTTTCATTTTTGGAAGTTTTGTGCTTTCGGGTCCTACTGTGTCGGTTGTTTTGTGGACACACATGCGCAGGGGCTTGCACGAGTGACATGGTTCTCGTCAGGCCCATGCCGCATGCACGATGGACGGTCTGGATCATCAATATGGGTCCCCATTTGTGGGCCATGGTGGGTCTAAAACGGACGTTGTCCGTTAGCTTGCACAACGAGAGAGAGAGATTCTCTCCCCGCTTAAGGAAATAGTGGGTCAGCCCGCTTTGACCGTGCTAGGACGACCGGTGCACAGCGGGTGCACATGCAACGTGCACATGCAACATTCAGGTGGGGTCCACAATGGTGTTTGGATGAAATCCACTCCATTCATTTGGTTTCACAGGTCCAATTATGACCTTAGGCTAAAGATGAGGTGGATCCAAAGTCGTGGTCGGCCACACCTAGTGATTCTCAGCCTTAATACCGATCCTTGCTGATCTGCTAGTCGGATTATCTTGAATTTGGATGTCAATGGCTAAAAGAGTCCTAGGGACCACTTAAGCTAGAATTTAGTGGCTGGTCTATGAATCATATGGCCTAATACACACTTATAGTATGAGCTATGTATTTTCAATGATTTTAATATAATTAATATTATTATCGTTATCATTATTATTATTTATTTATTTTATATATTTTGTCATATATAATTTATATTATAACAAATTATTAATATATATAAATTATATGAATATCAGTAAGCAGAGATTAATATATATATTATTTGTATGGTCATATATGTGTTAGGCTTTAAATTTTATATAAGTTATTAAATTGTTTGAAATATGTTAGTCATGAAAAATTTTCCCAATATATTTTATTTGTACGTATTACAAATTCTATAGCTTGTAATTTATATTAACGATGTGTAAGTATATGCATTTAATATGAATTATAGTTACATATCATTTTAATGTGAAACTTTAAATATTTATAAAATATGTCAATAGTATTTCATAGTATATATATATATATATATATATATATATATATATATATATATATATATATATATATTTAGGTTGTATTATTTTCTTGTATTTATATTAAATTAAATAAAATGGTAACACTCGAGTACTGGAAAGTACGAGATGTTACAATCTACCCCTCTTAAAGAGAATTTCATCCTGAAATTCATTACTTCCATTATGATTGTTAGCGGTAATTTATTTTACGGTATCTAATAGTTTTCCCACTAGGTTATTTATGTGCACAAGCCCTATGACTTACTACTAAAACACGAATCGTTCCATCTACCCCCCTTAAAGAAGGTTTTACCCGCGAGATTTGATAATACTCGCCCTAATCATTAACGGTATAAGTAGAAGGGTTATTCTAATTGCGTATCATACCTCGTATGTGTCTAAGTGTGAAATCACAACTTCCATCAAGAGACCTCTAATCCATCAAGTCTCTAGGCTAGCCAATGGGCTAATGTGTATGGGTTCCATAAAATCTTACAACTCTTCTCAATATCCACCAAAACTAGCAATTTATTTTCATGCCTACCGATCCCATGGTTTCCTGTGTTCGGGATGTCACAAATAGATGGTTGTAGTAGGTTTGAGCCCGATACATCAATCCTTTGCCTACGTCGGACAAAGGACAAAGGATTACTAGTATCAATTCATAATCCTACTAAATCTCGATCATTTGCTTGATCAGGGTATTGGAATTGTTGAGATTTGATAGGACTTAGAATTTGAGTCAAACTGCGTACACATCGTGTATACATGATTTCATCAATCCGTGACCCTGATTACTCTAAGTTCATGGGAAATACCATTTGACCATTTATTTTCATACGAATAAGACTATGTGGCCCATTATGCTTCCAATGCGCACTCTGATTATCTAAACACAAAACCTTAGGACCAAGGTTTTTATATGAAATTTAAGTTCAAAATTTTGTTAAATTTATCTAAGATCTTATATCTGGTCTTGATATGCTCAGCCTAAGGTTGAAAACTTACCTAAAATCCCATAACTTCACCTCTAATTAATTTCATGTACTAGAATTAATTCTAAGTAAAGAGATGTGTTAAGAAATCCAAATTACATTTCCCATTGCGGCTACTTAAGTTTAGGGAGTGCTTATGTCCAACCTAATGTACAATGTGGTGGGTAAGGAATTGTTTATGAACTCTAAGTTTGCTTCATATGCTAAGTATTGTGACGCCACTATTTCTAACTAATGAAATTCCTAAAAGAGTTGAAAATCTTGGACTCTAAGAATTGTATTTTGGGAGTTAAGTTTAGGGAATGTTTCCACTTGGTCTTATGTACGTTGCATTGGTATTCGTCCACCCACAACTTTTAAGTTTAGTTTTCAAGTTTAAGCAGCTACCCTGATATTCTACAATGGGGAACTAAGTTTTGTTTCTAACTTCAAATGATCAACCTAAAATGTTCAAGGGACTTAAGTTCAATTCAAAATTTCTAAGATTATCCAACAACTTCCTCAGGAGACCTAAAGTATTGAGTATTTATATTCTCAAAGGGACCCGAGATCATCTCTAAGTCCCACGATCATCCAAAATAATTATCTAGGGGGGGCCTAAGGTTTTGAGTTTCTACATTCTCATTTCTTCCTAATTCTAAGGGATTTCTACATAAGTTAACATCCAAAGGTCTAACCTAAAACTTCAAGGGGATTAAATTCATTTCCAAGTTCTATGATTATCCAAACAATTTTCCAGGGGGCCTGCTGAGGGTCAAATATTGTATATCAAATCCCAGTTATTGCCTAGATTTACAAATATGACACTGTTTAACGCCCGGTTTTAACTGTGTTTGTGATGCAGGGTATATCTAAGAGCCTAGACTGAAAAAGGGTGCTAAATACATGGATTTGACGCTCAAAATTCACCAAAGCATGGGACGGACCCCAGGAGACCAATATCAACAGAATTTCATGCTAGAGATTCATAAAAATCGAGAAACTGAAGCTCAAGTAGCCCGAAATTGGTCCAGAATACAAGATTACAGGGTTCCCACCATCTGTTCAACTTGAAACTATATACATGGCCTGAAGACCCTAAATTAACCGTACACGTCGAATTTTAACCATTGGATCTATGTGGAAGTGGCCCAACGGACATATCAGGCCATAAATCAGCAAATCGGGGCCCACCTGCTGTCTGGATACGATTAAATTTCGGTCCCCACGGTTGAAAAGAGGTGGAGAACAAGATGTATGGCATAAATTTCTCACATGCATCACAATGGACCCAACATCAAATAGTGCGCGTACATACAAAGCTACTCCTGCAGTGTACCATGCCAAGGGAAGCGGTCAACCTTCGTTCAACCACAAGAACCCATGAAATGGAAGGAATTATCCTTGCTGTTTTGATTCACTGCGTAAAGGCAACAGAAGTTGTGCTGAAAATGTTGGTGGGCCACCCTCCTGATTCCATATAGAAGATCTAGACCGTTCATCAGGGGTAAAAGGAGCCTCTTATCACTGCCTAGGTGGCAGAATTGCAAAATATGGCGAGGAGAGAAATTCAGCAGTTCAAAGTGGAGAATGGACGGTGGATGAAAGATAAAGTGGGCCACACTGAAACAAACCCAAAACTGATCACGTCCGACAGGTTTTTCGAAAAGAAATCAGAGGACGGCGTGAATTTCTCAACCGTATTACGAGAAGGGCCCTGCCAGCAGCACAGCGAAAGGAATCTGTTTCTCTCTCTGTTTACGCAAACAGGGAGTGCGGACAAGTGCAAATGGGCCACTATCTCGACCTATACGACTAATCTGAGCCATTCATTAGGCATTAATCGGTCGTTTTATGCAGGCCTAGGTGGCGAAATGCCAAAGGACATTGGAGATTGGTTTTCGATCATCCACACGGAAGACGAATGGTGCAGGAAAAAGCATTAGTGGACCCCACCAAAACTTAACCAAAACCGTCCATATCTGATCATTTTTCCGACGTGATTCCAATAGACGGAGGGGATCTCTTCAGCGACATCGACAGTGGGCCCCACAGGGTTCATCGCAGGCTGACGTGCGTAAGCAACGTACGTCCAAGAATTTCAGAAATTTCAGAAAAATATGGCCCACCAACTTTGATCGGACGACCGATCTGAACCGTCCAAAAGCTCACCCAAGGGATCTTAGCCCTAACCATGGAGAAATTCTGAATCCAAAGGCGATCACTGTCATGCAAAGGCAATCCAAACGCAAGTCAAGTTGCGTTTCAACGCACGCAGTTGAATGCGCTGGCTGCGTTAGTTCTTTCCCCCGACCAACTCCAGGCTTTCCTTGCTCTATAAAGGAAAGGAGAAGAATGAGAGGGGAGATGAGATCCAGTCGGTGGTGGACGTTGCAAGAGACTATTAGTTTTAGTGTTCTTTTATTTTATTTTATTTTCTTGTTTCCTTTTTATTTTTTTTATATTAATTTTTAAGAGATATAGCCGCATCATGGCAGGCTAAACCTCTTAGCTAGGGCTAAGAGGTGAAGCTTGTAGCGTGATGGGGAGACTTTTTGTTTGAATCTTTTATGTAGATTGAACTGATGTTGATTATAGTTTGATTAATGGGGAATGTTTCTAGTTTTCAATGGTCTGTTGTGACTGAAATTACAATGGGTCTGCGATAGCTCTGAGCATGTTCCTATTTCTTTTATGTTTATGACATCAGGAAGCTCTGTTGTTCACTATCGTCTCCTGGGCATGGTCGGATGATGGTACCCTTCCTAACCTTCATGCATTGTTGATTGGTTGGTAATTAGTTTATTCCGTTGTTTGCCATAGTCTCTTGGGCATGGTTTGGTGATGGAATCCATTCTAATTCATATACCTTTCATCTCTTTAAAATTATATCAATGGCAGTTCAGTAAATTCCATGATTCTTGAAGGAGGCGTAAGATCTCCCTGATCTCTACAAGTGGATCCTCTGAATCCCTAGTTTCCTTTTCCTAAATTCTTTAAAAGTTTTAGAAAATTAAT
Organism: Magnolia kwangsiensis; assembly: GCA_037074715.1. Lineage (NCBI taxonomy): Eukaryota > Viridiplantae > Streptophyta > Magnoliopsida > Magnoliales > Magnoliaceae > Magnolia > Magnolia kwangsiensis. The sequence continues at coordinate 49,487,164 of CM073574.1, read as the reverse complement.
TCATCATTATTCTTCAAATTACATTCAATTTAGATTTCATCTCATTCTAGTTCTAGTTCTATTTAGTTTCAGATAACATACAGGTATCAATCCCTTGGGATTCGACCTCGGTCTTACCGAGTTTATTACTACATCACAACCCACTTGGGGAGTGAACAAGTTTTTGGCACCGTTGCCGGGGACTGACGGCTACGATTCTCTGAAATTAATTAGTTTTAGAATTAGTTTAAGATTAGGGTTTTACTAACTTTAGTTTTAGAGTTTTCTTTCTTAGAACTAACTTTCCTATTTTGTAGGGTCATTAATAAATCGTCTAAATTGGATCTTAACATAGGAGCTTCTTATTTGGTAGCACCTTTCTAACTTTGCCTCTTACTTTCCATATTGCTGTAGAATCCTTTCTTTTATTTTTCTAGAATTAGGCTCATAGTTAGGGTTCTACCATGGAAGCATGGGTACGTGCATACGCTGAGATGGATAGGAAATATTGGAGAATGCCTGAGGGTTGTGGAATTCAACATATACCTCCAGATTTCTCTCCATTGAGAATCGATATTGAGAACCGACTAGAACGTTATGTTCCATCGGTTAATATGGCCATATATGATCGTAATTATGGGAATGAGGATTATTATCAACCAACAGATTCTCCCACTTATGATCAGTATGACTATAACCAGTGAAAACATCAAAATTGAGAAAATGAACCAACAACATATTATAATGATTATTCTCTTGGATCCCCTACCTTTGAGATCCAACCAGAAACGATCCAAGACGATTCATATCAGCGTAATATTTTTTTAGCCTATCTTGTGGAAAAGAGAAAAGTAATGGAAACAATGGAAACACTCAATTCGTACCTCGAAAGGATAGAGGAAGCTTGCTCATCCCAACTACAACCCAATCCAGAAATACAATGCAAGGAAAGTGATCCTCACTCGCTTTTAAAAAACTCTAGAGTTTGGGATAAAGAGTTGAATTACGTTAACAAACATGTGGTTCAATTTTTCGATGAGTCGATCTCGATAACGGTTCAAAAGAATGGGGAAGAGACATGGGTGTCTTTTAAATATAATAATGATGACATACTTCACTCACAAGACACACTAGATTCCAATGATAAAGAAGAGGTTAGTTTATACAAACCTTAACCCATTCTAGGTGTAGAATGTGAGGAAAGTGATCCCATCTCAAATGTTCACGGCACTGAATAAGTTTTTGAACAAGAATATGATGAGTATTGGGATGATGATCATGAACATGCAACCTAAATGCCCCTAGAATCAATCTCAAGTTTGGTCCAGGTCAATGATCAAGGAGTACACGAAGAGAACTGTCTTAATGAGCTACTTCACTTACCGGACATGTCTAATCTAAAAGTGGATGAGCTCCTTACAACCGATCCTTCTATCTCTTGTGAGATATATTTGGACCACTCCCCTAAATTGAATGATGATATGATTTGGGAGATAGACGAGTTACTCGATATGACTCTGGATTTTGAAACCACCTAGTTGAGGCCACCATCTAAACTGTTGAATGTTGACGATTCACTGCATCTTCGAAGTAGTATCAATGAACAGAGTATGCATATCAATGCTTCGTATACTGACCCTCAATCTATCTGTGTAGGGCTGGAGCAAGAGAGAATACATCCGTCCACTTTCAAGGATGATGGATTCCTTGGGCAGATCAGCATGAGCTCCAAGGTGGAAAATAAGTCACTCTCAGCTGAATGTCCCAACTCTTTGGAAGATTGTTTGGCACACTTTGCAGATTTAAACGATCTCATGATAAGAGACATAATAAATGCCTTGCAAGACAACATCTTGATAGTAATCACTAACCGAGAGAACCCTTACTCTGAAGCCCCTTCTTCCACAGATCCTGAATGTTTACCATTAGGGGAGGAGGAGTTGAAAATTGAACCGAAGTCTGCTACTTCGGAATGTGTTGAGACTACACGTCTTCTTGAAAAATTTTCTCAATTTGACTTACCTGTAGTCTCTGATTCACCATGGGATACTAACTTTAAAACTTTTTATGACACAGGTGAATCATTTATACTTTGAATACCTCAGGCGAATCAACGATAAATTTTTAATGAGGTACATCAGTTTCTTTGGAAAGTCATGCTCCAGGGTGTCCAAGCCTATTACAAAAAGGTCTTTTGGATAATCCTGTTGAGAAACTTACTGATGAACTTATCAAGATATTGGCCGGAAGAGGAACCTTAAGGCATGATCGAGTAGTTTTTTCCTGCTTTTATAGGACTAGGGTAGTTTGCTTTATGATATTCTAGGATAGATGACTTTATGCCATTAGGTTAGTTTGCTTCCTGTATTATTTTAGGATAGTTTGCTTTCATGTCTCCACTCTCATGCTGACCGGCTTTCATACTGCTATCTCTTAGAAAGTCTCTCTCTCGATTTGTTATCCAGGTACTATCTTCTCATCACTTTTTCTTTACTTTCGTTGTCCCATGTGCATTACATGTTTCACATTGAGGACAATGTAGAATTTAGGTTGGGGGTGGGATATTAGGTTGCCTAATCAGTGTTTTCTTGGTCTTGAGCAAGAATTATGAAAATTTTTAAATTTTTCTGGAATTTCTTGTGATTTTGACAGCGATTTAGGCACTTAGAATTACAAGATAAGTGATGTTGGTAATTTATGACTCTTGAATTCAGTATCTATTAGATTTCACAGTTAAGTTGACTTGTTAATCCAGAATAAGAAGTTGTAAACATTGATTGAGTTATGATTTTGCATGTCACATCTCATTTTCACATTAAGGTTTCAATTGGATATTGAAGGTTTAACTTGGTAATCACAAAGCATGTAAAGAACCAACCCGCTTGAAATTTGCCCATCATGATCAATTAAAGAAAAAGAAAAAGAAAATGGATACCTTTGAAAAAGGTTGGGCGAATAATCATCACCAAAGGTTTGCTCCCTATAGGTGTGGAGTTAATTTCCCATGAATGATATGTGAAAAAGGTTGGATATACAGTCTTCACCATAGGTTTGCTCTCTGTAGGTAAGGATTTGATTACCCTTCTTGGCATTACTTTTACTAGAAAAATCAAAAGCTGAAGGAATGAAAAGACAATCTGTGAGGCAAGTTTTGGTTTAGGCTGGTTGTCATGAATTTCTTTGCTGCTTACCAATGATATCTTGAAATAAAGAAGTGAATGTTAATGATGATAAGTTGATGTTACACTATACACCCATGAAACTCACTGTTTAAAATTGTTCTAATTGATGGATTAATACTTTGAACATGATTATGGAATTTACCGTGCGCTTGATTCCAGGAGAAAGTAATACCCAACATTCATGAATCTTAGAATTTTAGTATCTGAATTGTTTTTGCAAAAGTCACTCGAGTTTATGGAAATCATCCTGTAGGTCTCAACTTATTTTTCGCATACTGCTCGGGACTAGCAAGATGCTAGTTGAGGGTTGTGTTGATGGTCAAATATTGCATATCAGACTCCAGTTATTGCCTAGATTTACAAACATGATACTGTTTAACACTCGATTTTAACCGTGTTTGTGATGCAGGGTGTATTTAAGAGCTTAAACTGAAAAAGGGTACTAAATACATGGATTTGACGCTCAAAATTCACCAAAGCATGGGACAGACCCCAGGAGACCAATATCGATGGAATTTCACGCCAGAGATTCACGAAAATCAAGAAACTGAAGCTCAAGTGGCCCGAAATTAGTCCAGAATACAAGATCACAGGGTTTCCATCATCCGTTCAGCTTGAAACTATATACATGGCCTAAAGACCCTAAATTAACCGTACATGTCAAATTTCAACCATTGGATCTCTGTGAAAGTGGCCCAACGGACATATCAGCCCATAAATCAGCAAATCAGGGCCCACATGCTGTCTGGATACGATTAAATTTCGGTCCCCACGGTTGAAAAGAGATGGAGAACAAGATGGACGACATAAATTTCTCACAAGCATCACAATGGACCCCATATCAAATAGTGTGCATACATACAAAGCTACTCCTGCAGTGTACCATGCCAAGGGAAGCGGTCAACCTTCATTTAACCACAAGAACCCGTGAAACGGAAGGAATTCTCCTTACTGTTTTGATTCGCAGCGTAAAGGCAATAGAGGTTGTGCTGAAAACGTTGGTGGACCACCCTCCCGATTCCATATAGAAGATCTAGACCATTCATCAGGGGTAAAAGGAGCCTCTTATCACTACCTAGGTGGCAGAATTGCAAAATATGGTGAGGAGAGAAATCCAGTTGTTCAAAGCGGAGAATGGATGGTGGAGTGAAAGATAATGTGGGCCACACTAAAACAGACCCAAAACTGATCACGTCCAACCAGTTTTTCGAGAAGAAATCAGAGGATGGCGTGGATTTCTCAACCGTATTACGAGAAGGGCCCCACCAGCAGCACAGCGAAAGGAATCCATTTCTCTTTCTCTGTTTACGCAAACAGGGAGTGCGGACAAGTGCAGATGGGCCACTATCTCGACCCATACGACTAATCTGAGCCATTCATTAGGCATTAATCGGTCGTTTTATGTAGGCCTAGGTGGCGAAATGCCAAAGGACATTGGAGATTGGTTTTCGATCGTCCACATGGAAGACGAATGGTGTAAGAAAAAGCATTAGTGGACCCCGCCAAAACTTAACCAAAACCGTCCATATCTGATCGTTTTTCCGACATGATTCCAATAGACGGAGGGGATCTCTTCAGCGACGTTGACTGTGGGCCCCACAGGGTTCATCTGAGGCTGACGTGCGTAAGCAACGCACGTCCAAGAATTCTGAAAATTTTGAGGAAATGTGTCCCACCAACTTTGATCGGACGACCGATCCGAACTGTCCAAAAGCTCACCCAGGGGATCTTAGCCCTAGCCATACCCAGGGGATGTTAGCCCTAGCCATGGAGAAATTCTAAATCCAAAGGCGATCACTGTCTTGCAAAGGCAGTCCAAATGCAAGTCGGGCTGCGTTTCTACGCACGCAGTTGAATGCGCTGGCTGCGTAAGTTCTTTCCCCCAACCGGCTCCAGGCTTTCCTTGCTCTATAAAGGAAAGGAGAAGAACGAGAGGGGAGATGAGATCCAGTTGGTGGTGGACGTTGCAAGAGACTGTTAGTTTTAGTGTTCTTTTATTTTTGGGTTTCCATTTTATTTTTTTATTAATTTTTGAGAGCTATAGCCGCATCATGGCGGGCTAAACCTCTTAGCTAGGGCTAAGAGGTGAAGCTTGTAGCGTGATGGGGAGACTTTTTGTTTGAATCTTTTATGTAGATTGAACTGATGTTGATTATAGTTTGATTAATGGGGAATGTTTCTAGTTTTTAATGGTCTGTTGTGACTGAAATTACAATGGGTCTGCGATAGCTCTGAGCATGTTCCTATTTCTTTTATGTTTATGACATCAGGAAGCTCTGTTGTTCACTATCGTCTCCTGGGCATGGTCGGATGACGGTACCCTTCCTAACCTTCATGCATTGTTGATTGGTTGGTAATTAGTTTATTCCGTTGTTTGCCATAGTCTCTTGGGCATGGTTTGGTGATGGAATCCATTCTAATTCATATACCTTTCATCTCTTTAAAATTATATCAATGGCAGTTCAGTAAATTCCATGATTCTTGAAGGAGGCGTAAGATCTCCCTGATCTCTACAAGTGAATCCTCTGAATCCCTAGTTTCCTTTCCCTGAATTCTTTAAAAGTTTTAGAAAATTAATTCATCATTATTCTTCGAATTACATTCAATTTAGATTTCATCTCATTCTAGTTCTAGTTTATTTATTTTCAGATAACGTACAGGTATCAGTCCCTTGGGATTCGACCTCGGTCTTACCGAGTTTATTACTACATCACAACCCTGCACTTGGGGAGTGAACAGGACCTACATTTGAGTTTCTATATTCTCAATTTCTCCTAAACATAGGGAACATTCACATAAGTCCAAATGGTTATTCAAATAATTTCTAAGGAATTTCTACGTAAACTTAAGATCCAATTGTCTAACTTTAAATTTTCAAGGGAACATAAAGTTTGAAATTTCTATATTTCACATTTTGTCCTTAGTTCAGATGGAATTCTATATAAGTCTAGATTGCCATCAAAATCATTTCTAAGGGAACCTAATCATTTCTAAGGGAACCTAAGTTCGGATTTCTATGTTCTCAACCACTCTTCCAAGTTTAAGGGAAATTCACCTAAATTCAAATTTCTAATCTCAAACGTCCTAAATTGAGACATTTAAAGTTTGTATAAGATCATTTTCCAAGGCTAAGTTTGTCCAAACTATGCTCTGATACTACCTGTAATGCCCCGAGTTTTCAGGACCCGAGTACACAACCCGTTTCCCAAAAACCTGAGTGTTAACCTTAAAGGATAGTCAAATTCGAGTGCACATTTTTTTTCTTCATAAGAATAAGCAAAGGAGCGTAGTGTGGACAAATTGACATAAACGAAAATTTTATTATCATTCAAATATACAAGAAGCTACCCATAATGACTTATACAAACCAATGTCTCTGAATTTAACAAGTACAAAATTTACAAGAATTTAATATATGAAGAATAACAGAAAGCATATAAATATAAGCCACAAGATCACGCAGCTCCTCCAGGCAAATACATTCATGCATTGTCACGCCCCAAACTCGGAAACCGGGCTCACAAAATTTTCGATCGCCGAATCCGGCGCCGACAGCTTTCGTAGAACCCCATTCTCGGATCCTAGCTCCCATTCACCTGGTTCCGATCCTGGGATGCTACGAGGAGGATTTTCAATGTCAGTTTGATTCGTAATAAGCATAACCAAAGGCATAACCCACAAACAACAACCAAGTACTCCATTACATTTCCACTATGATCAAAAACTTTACAAGTACAATGAGCATAAAGGGAAATACAATGGTAAGAAACAAAAACTCCAAAACGCTCTGCAACGTGCTCCTGCCTCAGCGCTGCTGCGAACCAATGTCACCTGCACGCAACGGTCGTGCATAAGCTTACAGAAAGCTTAGAGGGTGGTGAAAGTGTGTGCGCAAGGTAGTAATATGAACATGCAATGTCAGAGTAAAGCGGAATATGCAGATGGAACCATACTATCATGAGCCGTACCAAGGCTTATGCGATGCAAGACATGAATGGTATCGGCCATCCCAAGGCCATGCAATGTATAATGCAACTCAACCATACAGATCCTCATCTATGTCCACACATCAATACAGCTCAAATATGAAATATTACCGGGGTCTAGTACACTCTAAACCAAATTATCGCCACATCGTGCACAATAAGGTAAGTGGAAGAGACCACACTATCCGTCTGCCAATATCGGGCGCGACTCGTCGATAGCGGATCCATTTCTCGAGCTGGTCAAACTCAGCCTAGCATTGCCCCCTACTCTCGGACGGGTAAGGCCGCACCCCCTTCCAACCGACCACGACACAGTGTAGAGCGTAACCGTCTGGTAATCGGCACTCAACGCTCATCTACCCACTCGGTCTAGACATTGGAGCAACCTCTTGGTACCATAAGGGTTTAGAGACTTTCACCCAGGGATATCTATATTACCCCATGTAAAATAAGATTTTCGGTATCCAATCCTGCCAACCACGATGCGTCTGTGGAGGCCACGACCCTGATGTCGCTAGGGCGTACAATATCCATGTCATACAAATGCGATATGCATGATTCACGCTATCCAGTCATGCATCAAATCCTGCGCATATCGTACGCTCATGTAGGGCAGCACCGCCTAACCAGGAGCCCATAAACAACCTGCCCGAAGGCAAATGCTATGATCAGACAATTCTCACATCAAGCATACATATGATGCGTATGATCATGAGTCATGAACTGTACTAAACATGTTATAATAAAATGAACTATCTTACAATGCAGATGAACCTGGACGGTCTATACACGATAAGTACGGCCCAGTAATGGGCCCTAAGGAGAGTCGTAATGTGGACATCCAACCAACATTACACTCGCAATGTGGACGTCAAACCAACATTGCTCCCAAGTCACTATCTTTGTAAACATTAGTACTTAGTCTGAAATGGATTTACACATTGCAATGGACCGTAGGTTGTTCCCATTGGACCTTACATATAAATCAAATGGGTCATATCCTATGGGCCTTTTATTCATCGGATGGGCCACATAGATGAGCCACACCAATGGGTCTTATGTGCATTGCAATGGGTCAAAACCCGTGGGCCTTGGATTGCATCAAATGAGCTTAGTCTCATGAGTCTAATATATGACCAATGGGCCACACCAATTGGGCCCCAAATGTATATCAAATGGGCCTCAACCCCGAGGCCTTATATGAGTCGAATGGGCCTAAATCCCTAGGCCTTAAACAATTCAAATGGGCCTAATCCATGAGCTTGCATGCATATCAAAGTGGGCCTAATCCCATGGACCCTTTTATAATCAAATGGGTTTAGTCCCATGGGCCTTACAATATGTCAAATGGCCTACTTCCATGGGCTTTAAATTTCAACAAAAGGGTCCAATTACATGGGCCTTGAAGTACATCAAATGGGCCTAGTCCCATTGACTTGCAACACATCAAATAGGCCTAAGCTCTAGGCCTAAAATGAATCCAATGGGCCTAGCCCATAAGCATTTCATAAACCAAATGAGCCTAGCCCATAGCCCTTTTGAAATTCAAATGGGTCTAGCCCACAGGCCTGTTACAAGTCAAATGGACCTAACTCATACATGAGTGGCCCACCCAATCAGCCACTCATGCTTTAAATCATCTCACCAAGCGGATGGACGGTCTAGATGCATCACATGCATCATAGCGGGTCCCACTGTCCAGTGGACAGTGCGGATAGGGCACATACATCACAAGGGCCCCACCGTCCGCTGGACGGTGGAGGCAGCGTAAACAAGGGATGGGCACCACCGTGGTGTGTGCCACCGTCCGCCTGGACGGTGGCCTTCAACACATACATCATTATGGGTCCCATGTGGGGCCCACCCCGTAATGTTTATTTGAAATCTAACCCGTTCACGAGGTCACTTGGACCTGGATGAAGGGAAAACATAAATTTCAGCTTGATCCAATACTTCTGTGGCCCCAAAAACTTTCCAATGGTAGAATTCAATTCACACTGTTTCACGTGGTGTGGGCCACCTGAGTTTTGGATCTGTCTCATTTTTGGAGGGGGACCCACCACTGGGGTGGCCCACCTCATGAGTAGGTCGGATGACAAATAAACATTATGGTGGGGCCCACACGTAGGGCCGTGGGCCCCCCTGCTAGACGTCCGCCCGCTGGCTGGCAGCGCCTGCTGCCTTCAAACGGTGGCAGCGCTGCTGCCACCCTTATATATTTATTTTTTTTGTGCTTTTTTAAAAAAAAATAAATGCGGGGCCCACTGATGGGAAATCCACTCTGCCCACTTGAATCTAGGGCCCAAACAGGCCATACAAATTCCATTTTTGGCATTGATTTGGAGTGCAGACACAACAAAATGGGCACTAACGGCCTTTGAAGGGTAAAAATACCGTTTTCTATGGTATGGCCCGCCTAAACCTCGGATTGACCTCTTTCTTTGGTTCAACGCCTAAATTGATATGCTAAAGAGGATGAACGGCATGGATTGAACACATGTATCAAGGTGGGGCCTGCATAAGCCGGCCCACCTAAAATCCCCTTTTTGGTTCTTTTCTTTCGCAGGGACGTCCAGCGTCTCAGACGTTGGACAGTTGGATTTTTTTTAATATATATATATATAAATATATATATATATATATATATATATATATATATATATATATATATATATATATATATATAACAATGCATTGGGGTGGGCCCTGATTTGGTGGGCCATCACATGGCTACCCCATGCACATGCAAGGTGGGCCACATCTAAAAATGGATCGGGTCCAAACATGCATTCTAGTGGGGTCCATTCAAGTGGGCCACACAACCCAATCCCATAAAATAAAATAAAAAGAAATAAAAGAGAGAGAGAGACATGGAGAGTGGGACACGGCTTGTGATGGAGGGACCCCGTCATTATGGGCCCTCCCTTACATGAAATCATACATCAAGTGGGTCATTTTGCACACGTGACCATCAAAACTGAAGATCAACGGTGGGGATCCTTTCCCCACCAATATGGATGGTCTAGATGACCTTTTAAAAGAAAATAAACATCATGATGGGGTCCATGGAGAATGGCCCCATCATGGAATGATCATGATGATCCAAGTGGTCCATCGACCACATTTTAGGGTCCTAAGTGAGATCCACACCATTGATCGGTGGGCCTCACTTGGTCCACCATAAAAATAATAAAAACTACCCTATAGAGGCACCCACCGTCCGATCTTCTCGATCCTAGGGGTTTCTTGGCACCTTAGCTTCAACTTTAATGGATGAGATGAAGAATGGAGGGTTGAGATGAGAGATTTTGGGATGAAGAGGTGGGACAATTGGAGCTTAGGAGAGTTGGAAAATTTCCATACGCGGGGGCTCTTGTTGCTTGGGATTTTTGAAATGAGAAAGAGAGAAAGAGAGAGAGTGATGTAGAGAGAGATGGATGGATGGATGAATGATGTTTGTGTAAGGAAAGGCTTGACTTTTGAAGCTTTTGTGTAAGAGAGGTATGGGTGGTGAAGACTTTGGTGACTTTTTGTGTAAGAGAGGTATGGGTTTGGGAGACTTTTGTGGTTGCTTGGGAAAAGTGATGGAAGTGATGTGTATTTGACATGTGATGGATTGATGGGTGATTGATTAATGGGATTGATGTGATTGATGTGACACATCGTAGAGATTCTCTTGAGTTTCGCAACGCGCGGCATTTTCTCGCACCAAACGTTGGCCCATATCTCTTGACCAGGGTATCACCTCGGCGAGCGAGTCGCGGCATCGGAGCCGCAACGACGGCGCGGTCGCTATGGTATTGGTCTCGGATTGAGTCGACTCGAGTTGTCGGCATATGAATCAGGGTAGCGCGTCGACATCGGTTAAGGGTCGAAGGTCACCGGAATTCGACCGGTAAGACCGCGGAAGTCTGAGGAAAGGTACGGACCAAGATACGAGTCTTACATGCATCCCTGGCAATCGTACCCTGCTCCTCATCAAGTCTGAACAAGCATATCACTTAAGTAACCTATATTACCTGTACGGTTCTATATTTGATGGATGAGTGGCCAACTCAGTGTGAATTCCCCTCAAGATTACACACCACCGCATAAGGTAAGAAATAGTATAAAATTTTTAAACAACTAAAACAGAGTAAATGCAGTCTTATTAGGTGCATGAATGTATAAATGCAATCATCGCCTCGGGGATGCTCATCCTTGCGGACAATGGGCCGTCACCCATGCAATCATTGAACTTGGGAAATATCATCCAGTCGGAATCATCGAACCTGGGAAAACATCACCTAGTCGGAACAATACATGCCATGTATGCATGATTAGCTAAGTCATTATTAGTCCATTTACAACCAGCCAATTTAGATAAGCTCAAGGGTCATTACGGGGAGCACATGACCCAATGTAGGCTGACAGCTTGGGCATAGTGTCCCATTACCACCATCCCCGGTCCATGAGGCTACCATCTTAGGATGTTTAATGGAAACCCGTCGACTAGTAGCTAATAATATTACAGTGTATGGGGCTTACCATCGCATGATTGCACGGTATAAAACATCGAACCCATATAGAAAAAATACTAGAACAAAACCACATGGGGTGATATCAAATAAGCCACATAGGACATTTATCAAAATAGGCCTTATAGGGCGAGTATCAAAACCATATGATAAAAAACCATCCTTGAAAACCATTAAACACAACAACCATGGATGGTAGGCCCACATTAATGATTTATTTAGACCACTACTCAATAACCACTACGTCGAAAGTCCATTTTAATCACAACCAGTCGGGTTACATCCTAAGTATGGGTGTACATTTATAGGTGGGGGTTTTCCACTAATGTACCAGTTTAAAGTCCATAAGTAATACACAAATAATCCACAAGCATGAACAAATATACATGATGAACATTAAGCAGGTAATATAGCAATTCAATTTCTACCAGCTAACACATGTGATTATAAGAGGAAAATATCAATTATAAATTTAAACAAAACTATGACTTAAGCTAATGAGAAGATGAGAAGCTCAAGGGGAAGAATCATCACCTTATTTGTCGACTCGCCTTCTAACGTTATTACGAAGTGTGCACGCCCTTAGACTTAGATCCTATCATAAGTTATGAAATTGTGCCATTAGATCCAACTTAACACACCACCTAAGTTTAGGGTTAGGGTCTTAGCCTAGGATTTTGATTACTTAGATTTTAGGGTTTCATCCTCAAGTTTAGGTCTAGGATAAATTTTAGGATTTGAATGTTAATTAATGTATACTTGATCATATTCTAAATCAAAAAACTGTAATTAAAGTCTACGATGAAATTAATAATAGCCATCATGATAATAATGATCATTATGATGGTAATACGTAGTATGGCCCATTATCAATGATAATATTTGGACATGGTAATCAAACACTAATATCTAATATCTAATTGTTATAGTTTTATCTATAATAACTAATATTAGTATGATTAACCAGCTAATGGAAAATCACATTTTATAAGTGCGGTAACTATAGTAACCCCAATGATGCCAATAAACCAGACAATTTGCTTTGGGAGAGAGGCTAACTTACCAAGTCGACTTGACAATGAGTTGGGCTTTGGTTTAGGGTTAGAGGTCTAGTTCATAAAAATAAATGTGATAATATTATAAATGAAGTAATACTATCAACACTAATCTTATAATAATTAATCTACTAGTGACATCGTGAGAATAATAATAATAAATGTTAACATATAGCACTAACAACGGAGTGTTAGAATTTGCAAAGTCCACTAATAGTTCCAAAAAGAATAGCAAAGCATTGGTAATTTGATTTTTACCCATTTTAATGCATGAAGATGCGAAGTTGGCATACCTCTACTGATCGATTTGATGGACTCAGCTCAGTGAGAAGGTCTGGGCTGCTACATAGCTGGCCTAAACTGGGCTTGACTCCGTCCCAGCCGAGTCGACTCGGCACAGCTCGCCAAGCTGTCTCTCTCTCCCTCTCTCCTTCTTCTTCCTTCTTCCTTTTCCTTCTCTTTTCTCCTTTCCTCTTCACTCACTCCCCCTAGTTTCTCTTTCTCCCAACTTCGGGGGTTCCAGCCAGACCCAGACCGAGCTCCAACACTACACAGCGACTTGGTGGTGGTAGGGTCAAGATGGCACGGTGCAATAGCCACACCACCACTATTTCCCTTTCCTTCTCTCATCCTATTTCTCTCCCTTTCTTTTGCTATTTCTCTTCTTCTTTCTTCTCTTCCAGGGACGTCCAGCAAAGAACTGGACTGCTATCTCAAACTAGTCAAGCCGGGTCGAGTAGGCAATGGCGAACTTTCCCTGCTTCTCTTCTCCGTTCTCTCTTCTCTCACTTTCTTCTCTCAGAACCAAATGCTAGCAAGCTGCTAGGATGAACCAAACCCGACCTAGCTAGGACAGACCCAACTTAGCGAGTCAACCCAAACTCGGCTCAGTCCGAGCTACTATCTGGTAGAGCAGACGCTTCTGCCCTCTCTCTCTCTCCATTCTTTCTCCTTCATTTTCTTCCTTTCTTTTCTTCTTTTCTTTCACCTACTGCAGGTCCAACGGAAACAAGGGACCCCAGATTCAACCCGAATCGACTCAGTTTGGTGTGGCTCAAACGAGGAAGAAGGAGACAGCTCCAATGATAGATCTCTCCCCATTGCTCCTCCCTTCAATCCGATGACATGGGAGGATTCTTAAGGGTGTAATGGAGCTGAGTGATGTGTTGGACCAAAGGTTTGAAGGGTTTTTGGTGGTGGGTTCGAACTTTGAAAGTTTCAGCCGTTTTCCTTCTCGAGCAGTTGTGGGAAGAGGAGATAAGGTGGGTTTGCTGAGAAGAGAAGTTTTCTCCTCTTCTTGTAGGAAGACCTAACTCCCCTAGGCTGTCGGATCTTCAATGAGCGTCCCAGATTAGATCTGGTGAAAACCAGCTCTCAAAACCATTGGCAAGAATCGAAACCGGCACTAGTTTCGTTTGGGATGCCCTAACACGTGAGTGGCGCGTGCATGGTCAGGACCCATCCGAAATAGAGGTCTTTGATTGGACGAAGGATCCTCACATGGATCTTTGAGCTAGCATGTGGAGAGAGAAACAGACTTTCTTTTTTTAGAAGTTTTGTGCTTTTGGGTCCTACTTGTGTCGGTTGTTGTGTGGACACACAAGCGCAGGGGCTTGTACGAGTGACATGGTTCTGGTCAGGCCCATGCCACATGCACGATGGACAGTCTGGATCATCGATATGGGTCCCCATTTGTGGGCCATGGTGGGTCCAAAATGGACGTTGTCCGTCAGCTGGCTCAACGAGAGAGAGAGAGAGAGAGAGAGAGAGAGAGAGAGAGAGAGAGAGAGAGATTCTCTCCCCGCTTAAGGAAATAGCGGGTCAGCCCACTTTAACCGTGTTAGGCCAACCGGTGCACAACGGGTGCACATGCAATGTGCACATGCAACATTCGGGAGGGGTCCACAATGGTGTTTGGATGAAATCCACTCCATTCTGAAATGGCCAAGCTATATGTCCTAGAGGGGGGGGGGGGGGGGGGGGTGAATAGGACTATACCAAATTAAAATTAAATACAGCGGAATAGAATAAAGAAATAGCCTAACAATAATAAATCAATTCACAATGCTGAAACTAAATCAATCTCAATAACCAAGCATTGAGAGGTTGATACAAATTCAGTTCTACGGACAACCTTACACCATAATAAACAAGGGCTTATGGTATGACCACCTTATTTCTAGAACGTCTTTTGAATCAAGAACTCAATCTGAAAATAAATAGTAAGGAATAAATTGTAACCTTAAGAATTGATTATTCTAGGGACAACCATGCACTATAAAAATGGTAGGGCAACCTTACTAGAATAATTTCAGAAATTGAAGCTCAGATTGACAAAGGAATAGCAAGAGATAAATTGCTGAAATAAAGCTCTAAATTATTACAACATTCCCACACTTGCTTGAAATGTAAATCGTTACAGCATTCACATCCACATGTACAATCCACAAAACTGAATGATGAAAGATAAGGAATTAAGCAAGCATTCAATCCACAAGACAAAGAGTTATAGTGGTTCGCCTGTGTGTACACCAACTGTTTTACAACAGCCACACAGAATGGTACTCCACTCCTAATATCCTCACACAGGGATATTAGCGTTCACTATCAAAATAGGTTTCACAGGTTCACTTAAAACCTTCACAATTGTGTCTTTTTAACTTGGGCTTACACAATCCAAAAACCCATACTATTCTGAGTTTTCTAGCTCTCCTCAGATACCAACAAATGGAATTTTTTTGGCGAATCCCAAACAAAAATCAAAAGAATAAAAATTTTACAGAATTGCAAAATACCTGGATTTCTCCTCTTGTAGCAGCCCGGAAGAACCAATTGGAGTAGATGTACGGATATGAAAGTTTAATGTTCAATACTCACTTTACAATAGTTCTAAGTTCTAATTGATTTTAAATTAAATCAGACTGGGCTAGCACTATTTGATTTTAATTCCCAGAGGAAGGAAAACAATATTTTCTCTTTTAAAATTAGATTGGAATATCGAATCAAATCAAATAGTAAAAAGCTAACAAAAGGAAATAGAATTATGCACAATATAGCTTAAGAGCAGACACAAACTTATCTCAGAATGGAGCTTTGAATTCACTTAATTTTTACTGAAAAACTCTGAAATTTGTGTGTTATTATAGCCCTAGAAATTCATCTTCGACTGGTCCTAGGGTCACCACGACTGGTCGAAGAAGAAACAGATTTTTGAATTTTCAGGCACGATCGGATAAAGCCGTTACGCGACCGGTCGTAGGCAGTCCGTGACTGGTCGAAGGCAGTCCACGACTGGTCGAGACACCTCCACGACTGGTCGTGCGACACTTGATTTAGTCGTTGGAGTTTGAGTCGAAGTTGTATGACTAGTCGAAGGTCTAGCCGAGACCATCCCACGACTGGTCGAGCAGACTCCAAGACTGGTCGTAGCCGAATAGAAAAATCTGATAAATTGCAACAAAACTACAACTGGTCTTGAAAAATCTTGGACTGGTCGAACCAGTGCTTGGACTAGTCGAACAGGGTCCAGGACTAGTCTTAAAACACACCAAAATCACTTAAAAAAGATATGTGAATTATGTATCCAAAGTGACATACTCTAAAGGTCAACCTAAGGTCTATCAAACTTTAATAAGTATGGACATTGAACCTTCATTTGCTTAGACATTAAACTTTACGAAGCTTGAGTTCTTCTTGATGTAGCTTGAACACTTCACAAGCTTTGAAGTTAATGTCAATTCGAGTTGCGCTCAGTTCCCTAACTATGCTTGAGTCTTGATCTTGAATATATGTGAACTTTGAGTCTTGAACTTGAATACGAGCTAAAGTCTTCAACTTAACTCTTCTTTAATATCGTCAATACTGTAGCTTGAACATATTATAGCTTGAACTAGCTTGAGGAGTTCATCTTCTTGTCTCGAAGTGTTGACGTGGTTCTCGAACATATTTAACAAGATACAAACACAAAACATATATATAGGTTTTGACACACAAAACTTGACAACCAAAGAGGATTCAACCATAGCACTTACAATCTCCCCCTTTATTAAATTTGTGACAAAACACACAATATAATAAGAGAAAAAGAGACACAGAGCACAAGTATCAATAAAGAATCATGCACCATTTAGCATGAGATAACCAAGCATAATACACCCTGTAAAGTTTGTAAAGTTTATCAACTCCCCCTGCGTAGTACACCGTACATAATATGTGTACCAATACCAATCATAATCAATCACACAAGTCTCCCCCTTTTTGTCAAAAATATGACAAAGGAATAATCAAAAACAGGATAATTAATAAAGGAGTCAGAATATCATATCAGAAAACATTATCAAGTCAAGTCAGAAACTCAGTCACACAAACAGAGATAAAGTAAAATCTTATAGTTATTACAAACCAAAAAGTAAAATCCTCAATCTGATCCAGAAGAAGGAGCGGGTATGGTAGGATCAATTTGATGAAGGCCTTTTTGTAAGCGCCTAAAATACTTGCGCATATTTTTAAATTGAGCATTGTGGCCAACATTCATCTGTTCTACCTTCTCCTCTAATGCACTCAGACATGCATCAAAATCAGATGGTTCATAGTCAGGATCATTTCTAGAGTCAGAATCAATTTCATTAAAAATATCGTCGATATTGATATCATCTGGAGGAAGAGCATCACCCTCTTCATCATTCCCAGCTTCAGTAGCAGCTCCACCTGCACCAATCTCAACTTGTCCACGAGCTAAATCCAACTTCATTTTGTTTATGTTGGAGTTGTTGAATATAAGGTGTTGGATAGGAGCCTCTCCAATGGGCATAGCTACTAACATGTTAGTGGCTAACACATTCATCAAATACCCAAATGGGATATCACTGTGACCAGGATGAACATGAAATTGAATGATAGTAACAAATTAACGAGGGCAAACAGATATTAGCACCAGTAACGATTGAGTACAAAATACGAACCATAAGCAGAGTCAACTTAGTCTTGTTTCCAGAGCGGGGATACAGATTAGATGTGAAGATACGATGTAAGACTCTGTATCTGGGCAATAAATATTTGGTTGCGAGGGCATTTCCAGTACTATTCTATGGTGCATCCATGTTACATAAAGCTCTAATATAAACACATTTTTCAGATTCTGACACTTTCTCAGCAAGTGTGCTAGGATGAATACCATCATCATTTACTGAAATATCCATAAGGCCTGAGATTAAATGTTGATCAATAGGAAAAGGCCCTTCTCTAGTATCAATACTAAAAGTCAGTAGCTCAGTAGAAAATTCAGTAATGCACGCAACCATGGCCTGCGCTATGGACTGGTATGCTGGCCCTCCCCAGCGTAAAATGTTTTCCCAACCTACAGATTGAAGGAGAGGAAAAAGATTGAACTGAGCGATATGGTTTAAATCAACAGCCTTTTCTACAATCACATTGCGCATACGCAAATCCTGAACATACGGTGGGTCATCTTCAGGAGCCCTAAGATGGCGTCTAGTAATAACATTTGATTTAAAAGAAGAAGCACCCCTAGAACTTTTCTTTTTAGCTCTTAGTCCATCTTCTTAAAGAAATACAAGAAATTTTAAGAAAATAGTGATAGGTTTCTCTAGAATCAGAAAATGAGGAATAAAACTCAAAAAACTTGAAGAAGTAGAAACAGACAACAAAAATTAAGAAATTAAAGAGAGAAGACTATGATTCTTTGAGAAAAACAAGCAAAATGCTCTAACCTGAAGGAATGGAACACAAGGGTTCGACTACTTGTAGCTCGGCTCGTTGGAGAGGAGGGTTAGAATGAAGAGGAAGAAGGTCTTTCCCCAAATAAACACAATCAGCGCACTACACGGCTGGTCGTGGGTCGTCTTCGACCGGTCGTGACACGACTGGTCGAGTATGTCCTCGACTGGTCATGTACCATAAAAAATATACAATTTTCATTAACATTTAAAATATAAATCATTAATATATTAATATATATACACTATGATATAGAAATGCATGATCCATCACTTTAAATTGCACATATCAAGATCAACTTTCAATTTATTAAACCTGCTTTTGTCGAGCGGTTTAGTTAATATGTTGGCAAGCTGAGTCTCAGTAGGTATGTATTCTAAAGATATTACTTTTTCTTCCACTACAAATATAATAAAACCTAATGTCAATGTGCTTAGTACGTGAATGTTGGATTGGGTTTTTTGAAATATTTATAGCACTAGAATTATCACAGTATAAGACCATTGAATCCTGTGCGATACCATAATCACTCAACATTCGTTTCATCCAAACCAGCTGTATACATGCATTTTCAGCTGCAATGTATTCAGCCTCAGCAGTTGAGAGTGATATGAAACTTTGCTTCTTGCTAAACTAAGAAACCAGGCAATTTCCAATGTAAAAACAACCACCACTGGTTGATTTTCTGTCATCGATATTACCAGCCCAATCAGCATCTGAATACCCAGCCAATTGAACACTAGTATCAAAAGGATACCAAAGATCTAAATTAACTGAACTTGCGACATATCTGATAATCTGCTCAATGACAGTTAAATGAGATTCTTTAGGATTAGACTGATATCTAGCGTAAATTCCAACACTTAAAGCAATATCAAGTCTACTTGCAGTTAAGTAAAGTAAACTACTAATCATGCTACGATACAATCTAGGATCTACATCTTTACTTGTAGAGTCTTTTGTAAGTCTTAGAGTTGTACTCATAGGTGTATCAAAATTCTTACCATTCTCAAATCTGAACCTCTTAATCAGGTTCAAAGCATACTTGGTTTGATAAATAAAAATTTCATCAGGTTGTTATTTTACTTGCAACCCTAGAAAATAATTTAATTCCTCAACCATGCTCATCTCGAATTTTGATTTCATTAACTCTGCAAACTCAATAGTCATGTTAATACACGTTGACCCATAAATAATATCATCTACATAAATCTGAACCATTAGAATATCATCGTTATGCTTCTTAACAAACAGCGTCTTATCGACACTACCCATTTGAAAATTGTGACTCAATAAAAACTTTGTCAATTTTTCGTACCATGCCCTGGGAGCTTGTTTCAGACCATAGAAAGCTTTTTTAAGACGATATCCATGATTAGTAAACTTAGGGTCTTCAAACCCTGTAGGTTATTCCACATATACCTCTTCATGTAAATCGTCATTCAAAAAGGCACTCTTCACATCCATTTGAAAAATTTTAAACTTTCTGACACATACGATGGATATAAAAAGTCTGATAGATTCAAGACGGGCTATAGGAGCAAAGGTTTCATCGTAATCAATGCCTTCAATTTGTGTGTACCCCTATACAACTAGTCTTGCTTTATTTCGAATAATATTTCCAAGTTCATCAGACTTATTTTTAAAAATCCATTTCATTTCAATTATATGTTTATCAGTAGGTCTAGGAACAAGATACCAGACATCATTACGAACAAATTGATTAAGTTCTTCCTGCATCGCAACTATCCACTTTTCATCAAAAAGTGCTTCTTTTACGTTTACCGGTTCAATCTAGGATGTAAAACATACGTAATTACATTTGTCTTCTATTTGTCTCGTGTGCGCACACCAGTGAGAGGGTTTTTAAGAATTTGAGAAGTTGGATGATATTTAACAGTCCTTGATTTAGAATTATTTTCATTTGATGAAGTATCTAGTTTTTCAATTACAACAACTTCATCATTGTCTGAACTAGGGACAGGTGCATTGAGGTGATCATCAATGACCACATTAATTGACTCTTGAATCACACCGGTCCTATTTTTCAAAACACGATAAGTACGACTGTTTAAAGAATATCCTAAAAAGGTCCCTTCATCACTTTTGGTGTCGAACTTTCTCAAGTTTTCACGGTCACGTAAAATGTAGTACTTGCTGCCAAAAATACGAAAGTATTTGACAGTAGGCTTCTTGTCAAATCAAATTTCATAAGCCGTTTTATTATTTGATTTACAAGTATAAACACAGTTAATAATGTAGCAGGCAGTATTCACTGCTTCAGCCCATAGTTTTCTAGGGCACTTCATGCTATTCAACATAACATTTCCCATTTCTTGGAGTACTCTGTTTTTCCTTTCCACAATACCATTTTGTTGTGGTGTTTTGGGCACAGAGAATTCATGCGATATTCCCTGATCGCTATAAAATTTCTCAAAACCACCATTTTCAAATTCGGATCCATGATCACTACAGATCTTACTGACTTAAGAACATTTTTCAGTTTGGATCCGTTTGATGATCTTTTTCACTTCATCAAGGGTTTCTGATTTGTCTCTTAAGAATGAAACCCAAGTGTATCTTGTATAATCATCTATGATAACCAAGATGTATTTTTTACCAGTCGACTTTCCGTTCTTGTTGGTCCTATAAGATCCATGTGGAGAAGCTCGAGTGGTCTTGTTGTGGAATTGGAGTTCATCTTTTTGTGAGAGCTCCTAGTTTGTTTACTGTACTGGCATTCACCACATATTTTGTCTACTTTTTGTAACTTAGGTAAACCTTTAATTAGTTCTCCTTTGCTTAATCTGTATAAATTTTGGTAGTGCACATGTCTAAGGTGTTTATGACATAATTTTGTCTCATTGGTATGGACCATGTAGCACTTTTGGTTAGATGAGCTACCATCACTTACTATATAGTAGTTTTTAGAAGTTTTGTGACCAGTTAATATTACAGAACCCTTTCTGTTTATGATCTCACAACCTTGATTGAAAAATTTCACACTATGGTTGTTATTACATATTTAAGATATACTTAACAGGTTGTGTTTTAGTCCCTCAACATATAAAACATCTTTAAATAAAGGAAGGTTGTAAAGTTGAACCGTACCTTTGCCAATAATCTTGCAATTACTTCCATCACCAAATGTGACTGACCCACCAGTCATATCTTTAAGATCGGTGAATAAAGCTTTGTCTCCTGTCATATGCCTAGAGCATCCACTATCTAGGTACCACTTTGAATGACTTGTTACTTTAAAAGCAGTGCGGGCAACCAAGTTAACAACTTTAGGAACCCATTTCAGTACTGTTTTGGGTTTAGGAGTATAGTTGGTCTTCTTTTGATTGTAGTAGTAAGCATGACCTATAGAGTTAGATTTTACGAGCTCCTTAAGTAAATCAACTATCTTTTTAGCTAGAGGATTTCTGATCTGAGTTTTGAAATTGACATAGCTACTTTTAGGTTTTTGAAAAGTTTTTAAATTTTTAGGAAAACCTCGATAAGTACTTTTCTCTTTTGAGTTTGAGGCTTCTCCTTTCACAAATTTGAGAGGAGTATCCTTCTGTTTAGGAGGTATATTCTTATCATAGCCCTACCCGTATCGATCACCACATTTTCTTGATCCGGATAATAACTTTTCTAACTTTGGATCACCTTGGGCATATCTCCATGTGTCCTTCAAACTCAGAAGAGAAGATACTTCATTCTTAAGTTTCTCATTTTCAGATTTCAAATCTTCAATCAGGGAGGTTTTGAATTCCAAATCACATTTTGATTTTTTAAAACAATCTGAAATTTGTGATTTTTTTAAAATAAGAGTCTCGAAACATTCTTTAAGTTTAAAATACTTTTCTTTTTGAAGTTTAAGTTTGACAGCAATTTTACAACTTTCCTTATATAAGGCATTATAAACATCTTGAAGATCTTCTTCATTTTCATGATCACTATGCAAATTTTCTTCACTAGTTGAATCGTCGTGATCTGAAAATGTGAACTTGGCTAGAGTCATAAGGGCTTTTACATCATTGTCCGACTCGACTTTGGTTTAAATTGTTTCAAAGACTTCCAAGTTCTAGACTATCTTTTGAAAATCGACCCTTTTCTTACTTTTGAAAATCTTGTAAAACTTTTTTGCTAAAAGCACCATATCATCTTCTGAATTTTCTGAATCCAAATTTTCTTGAGAAATACCTTTAAAAGATGTTAAAGCAATAGATTTACCTTTAGGAGTTTTAAAATTTAATTCATAGGTTTGTAAAGAACCAACTAGTTCTTCTACCCTCATGTTATCCGTATCACGAAGTTCCTGGATCGCGGTTACTTTTGAGTTGAACCGTTCAGGAAGAGAGCCTAGTATCTTTGCACACACTTTACTTTCTGAGATTTTATCGCCAAGACCCCACATTGAGTTTACAATGTCATTCAATCTAGTGTAAAAGTCCATAAACATTTCATTTTCCTCCATATGAATTTCTTCAAATTTAGTGTGAGGAGTTGGACTTTAGATTTCTTGACAATTGATGTACCCTCGTGTGTCATTTCTAATATATCTCAGGCTTGCTTTGCAGTATCACAACATATGATTCTTTTGACTCATCCGATGATGGTGCGCAAGTGATGGCATTTAGTGCTTTAGCATTGACACTACTCTCACTTTTTTGAAGTATAGTCCATGAGAAATAAGGAGACACTCTCATTATTTTTGAACCGTCGGTTCCAGTTACTTCAGTGGTAGGGGGTTTCCATTTGATCACTGTAGCTTGCCACACACTCGCATCCATTGATTTGAGGAAGATCCTCATTCTGGCTTTCCAATAGGCATAGTTGGAGCCATCAAATGGTGGAGGCCTAGTGACAGAAAGGCTATCGAAATTTGACATCTTATAGCTTAGATCGTTAGCTCAGGAAGTAAATCTAAATTAAAGCAATAAGAACGAGCTATTAGGCTCTGATACCACTTAAAATGGCCAAGCTATATGTCCTAGAGGGGGGGTGAATAGGACTATGCTAAATTAAAATTAAATACAGCGGAATAGAATAAAGAAATAGCCTAATAGTAATAAATCAATTCACAATGATGAAATTAAATCAATCTCAATAACCAAGCATTGAGAGGTTGATACAAATTCAGTTCTAAGGACAACCTTACACCATAACAAACAAGGGCTTATGGTAGGACAACCTTATTTCTAGAACGTCTTTTGAATCAAGAACTCAATCTGAAAATAAATAGCAAACAATAAATTGTAACCTTAAGAATTGATTATTCTAAGGACAACCATGCACCATAAAAATGGCAGGACAACCTTACTAGAATAATTTCAAAAATTGAAGCTCAGATTGATAAAGGAATAACAAGAGATAAATTACTAAAATAAAGCTCTAAATTATTACACATTCCCACACTTACTTGAAATGTAAAACGTTACAGCATTCACCTCCATAAAACCGAATGATGAAAGACAAGGAATTAAGCAAGCATTCAATTCACAAGACAAAGAGTTATAGTGGTTCTCCTGTGTGTACACCAACTGTTTTACAATAGCCACACAGAATGCTACTCCACTCCTAATATCCTCACACAGGGATATTAGCGTTCACTATCAAAATAGGTTTCACAGGTTCACCTAAAACCTTCACAATTGTGTCTTTTTAACTTGGGCTTACACAATCCAAAAACCTACACTATTCTAAGTTTTCTGGCTGTCCTCAGATAACCAACGAATTGAATTTTTCTGGCGAATCCCAAACAAAAACTAAAAGAATGAAAATTTTACAGAATTGTAAAATACCTGGATTTCTCCTCTTGTAGCAGCCCGGAAGAACCAATTGGAGTAGATGTACGGATATGAAAGTTTAATGTCCAATACTCACTTTACAATGGTTCTAAGTTCTAATTGATTTTAAATTAAATCAGACTGGGCTAGCACTATTTGATTTTAATTCTCAGAGGAAGGAAAAAAATATTTCCTCTTTTAAAATCAGATTGGAATATCAAATCAAATCAAATAGTAAAAAGCTAACAAAAGGAAATGGAATTATGCACAATATAGCTTAAGAGTAGACACAAACTTATCTTAGAGTGGAGCTTTGAATTCACTTAATTTTTAATGAAAAACTCTGAAATTCGGGTTCTATTTATAGTCACAGAAATTCATCTCCGACTGGTCCTAAGGTCACACGACTAGTCGAAGAAGAAACAGATTTTTAAATTTTTGGGCGCGATCGGATAAAGCCGTTACATGACCAGTCGTAGGCAGTCCACGACCGGTCGAGACACCTCCACGATTAGTCGTGCAACACTTGATTTAACCGTTGGAGTTTGAGTCGAAGTTGTACGACTGGTCGAAGGTCTAGCTGAGACCATCCCACGACCGATCGAGCAGACTCCAGGACTGGTCGTAGCCGAACAGAAAAATCTGATAAATTGCAACAGAACTACGACTGGTCTTGAAAAATCTTGGACTGGTCGAACTAGTGCTTGGACTAGTCGAACAGGGTCCAGGACTAGTCTTAGAACAGACCAAAATCACTTAAAAAAGATATATGAATTATGTATCTAAAGTGACCTACTCTAAAGGTCAACCTAAGGTCTATCAAACCCCAATAAGTATGGACATTGAACCTTCATTTTCTTAGACGTTGAACTTTACGAAGCTTGAGTTCTTCTTAATGTAGCTTAAACACTTCACAAGCTTTGAAGTCAATGTCAATTTGAGTTGCTCTCAGTTCCCTAGCTATGCTCGAGTCTTGATCTTAAATATATGTGAACTTTGAGTCTTGAACTTGAATACGAGCTAGAGTCTTCATGTAACACCTCGAATTTTTGCCAACCTGGGATTAGACGTCCTTAGGCAATGGGTCAACCTTATCACTTTCAGAGCTCAATCCCAAAGCCAAAGAAATCACTCTTCAACCCATTTCCTTCAAAACTCACCTTTCACCACCTCATTCTTCAAATTTCTCCAAGTACTTTCATATTAGACACGACTCCTCAAGTTTAAATAGTAAAGAACACCAATCCTAGGGTATTAATGATGAAGAACAATACCGAAGCTAAAAATTACTGTGAATAGTAAATAAATGGGTAAAATGGGTTTCGACCCTTAACCTTTTGAAATCTAATAAAATGGATGGGTTAGTTGGGTGGATTAGCCTCTCCTACCCCAAAATCATATGCCACATGATGCATAAACTCATTCTGGTTTACAAATTAACCCCGAAACGTCCCAAATGGAGTCTTGGGCTTATCCAAGCCCAAATACAATGAACCAGGATGGGTCCCACATATATTTGGGGTCCCTAGGGCAGGGGGAACCCAACCCATATGGCTGGCCTCACCGAAAATGATTTTCATCGGCGATGACATTACCGGTTAAAATGCTCGGTTGGGTCCGGGCTTCGGGCCGAAGGTGTTTGGGGGCTAGGGTAGCCCCCTGGTATGTGGACCGTCCCTTAAAACCTCCCCGATCAGGTACTTCCTTCACAAAGTGATCCTCCAAGCTCTCCTTTCTCACCAAAACGTCTGATTTTTGACAAAAACACCCCTCCAAACTCTTCCTTCTTCCGTTTCCAAACACCCTCACTTTACCCTTCAAATCTCATCTCAAACAAAAATCAATAAAGGCTACTTCCTTTAGAAATCCAACGAGAATCTACTAGCGCTGCACTAGATGGCTTATGAAATTCTCACCAATCACTTTCATTACGATCTTCTAGAGTCAAAACGTATAGGATAGGTGACGCTACAATACCGTAAAACCTAGGATCAAACTCTATTCCCGATTGCTCTCGGGAGCACCTTAAAACTTTGTATCGGCTTTAGACCGCACGTCGAAAGTTCGATTACCCTGAAATTAGACAATCCTGACCGCCTAGTTGGACTTGACAATCACCTTAAAAATCAAGTCCAGATGATGTCTCACGACGATTTCCTTGATTCCAGAGTGAAGAGTATGAGAAATGTTAGAAATTAATATAATTTAAGAAATTTGGCACGTGTCGCTTACGCGACATTTTCTAAGCGTTCTAACCGTCAGAATTCGATCAAATTTTACCCTTGGATCAGGATAGGTGGCCTTTACATGTCAACGCACTTGTGGCCCTGATCGAGTACCGGTAGCCGTTGAACTGAAACTGGTCCACCACGTGGGATCCGGGAACACTACCAGACTGAAAACTTGGTGTGGACAACATCCAGTGATCATGAGCTTAAGTCCGATCGCGTTCGGCCAGGGGACCTCCCGAAACGCTCTTTTGGATCGAAACAGCCCCGATTTAGTTATAACCCAAGTATACTTTGTTCCTAAGTCTAAAAAGGTGAGCTTTTAGCCTATATAAGGGCCTTAAACCCTCACATATCTCTCCCATCCAAATTTGCTAGAAACCCTAGATTGAAAGAGAGAGAAAGTGAGAGATTGTGAGAGAGTTGTGGGAGAGATTTCCCGCCACTTGCTACGGCTGTTACACGTGCTAAATCCTGGCATTCAAATCACTTTCCCGGTGATTCTAACACATGTCTAGGTAAGAAAAACCCTAACCACTTGCTATTTTAGTGATTTCTTCAATTCATTATCGAAATAGCTTATGTATCTTGTGCATTAGGTCGCATTTACGCCGGTGACGAAGCGTATACATCCTATTCGAACTGATACGCGTCTAGGGCAAAAGGTGAGGATTCTAGACGCTTTGATTGACTGATTTCAAAGCTTTCAATATCGTTTAATAGTAGATTGTCGAAGAGAACGCCATTTGACATGTAGAACATGCTATCCGTTTTCCATTTCGTATACGTACGGGAAATATGAGATTTAGGGCATTTTGGGTATTTGTAGGAAATACAGGATACGTTCGTATTTTTCTGAAATGATTGTCATGGTTAATTGTCATGTTATGATACTAAGAATGCGTGCATTATCTGTTTGGCAAAGAGATTTGCCCTAATGCACACTTTGGGTCGACATACGCTATGTAGACTAAAGTGTGTAGGCTAAGTGTTTGTATAAATGTTTGTATTAGTATGTATTGAGTAAATGTTGTTGTAGATTAGTCTTGAGATTTAATTCTCAATCAATATGACGGTATACATGATTTCCTCTATGTTGTTATTGAATTACTTTCCTTATATGTATGGAATACATGTGTTTTGGTAAATTCGCTTACGTTGTATGTCATAACATGTTTCTAACATGCTTGGATTGTTTGTATTTCATTTCTATTACTCTTATATGTTTGTTGATGTAAACTGCAAGTGCTTGGGACTATAACCTAGTCCAGGCAGTCGATAATGGATTAAATTCGTGGTTGGCTTCTATTTGTCACGAAGGACGCGTTGATAAACGCGAGTCGTGTTTTGAGTTGGCGGCAGTGGTTAGGCCACACGAAGTGTTTCATGCACTTCATGTCGTTCAGCTTGAGATGACCCGACTGGCCATTGTATGTTCACCCTGTATGAGTCACAAATGCTTGAACCTAGGCTACTGAACTTACCATTGAAAACCCTGTTAACCATGGTACCTTGATCCATAAAGACTCATGAGTCGGGCATGGTGGTATGGGACACCGTGGTCGAGCTGTCGGCCTACGCTGGGGCCAGAAACCTCCCCGTAGTGACCAGTGAGCACCTATAACTCGTGAGCAGATTATGGTGGTATGAGACACTATATTCTTGCTGTCGGCCTACACTGATCAGGTGACGAGCCCTTTGTAGTGACCGCGAGCGTATTCTAAGTCTGCGAGAGGCGACGACCCTTCCGTAGTGACAAGAGTACATTATGCGTATATTGATAAGGTGATGGGGGAGCGGTGCAACGAGTGCGAGCAACAGCCCTGACAACCCTTGCAGTGACCTACAAATATAACATCGTATGAGATTACTAAGAGTGACGACCCTAGACAGGATCTGTGTTGGGATTGATATAAGGAAGGTACCTTAGTTTCTCAATCCTGCTGTATGAAAAGGACTAATAACAACTTGGTAATCATTATCTATATTGCATTGCATGTGCCTGGAAGATGTGGAGCACTGCGGGAAGAAAGCATGCCGCGGGCGTAAGATGGTGCCGTATGAGGGAGTATGTCGATGAGGGCATCCATCATGTCATTTCATGCATGCATTAACAACAGTATATAGGAATGTTTGATTGTTTTCTTTACTATTAATGTGTGATTGATTTGATAACATGCTAATCCTTGCTCTATTATTCCACTGAGTTGATCACTCACTCCCACGTTATGGGACGGTGTTTTCAGACACCCACCAGACCCTATTGTAGTTGCAGATGATGGCGCTGCTTGTGAGGCAGAGCCGGACTTGATGATGATGAGGAGGATCTCTCCTTTATACGTGTTCTGATCGACGGGATTACAGGGAGGTTGATTAGACGCCTTGACACTTGTCATTTTATATTTTTGGAGCACTCATGTATATTCTTTTCTTTTCATTTTTGGAGTATACATGTATTTAATTAACCTGGTAACATGTTCATACTCTGGAGACTTACAATCAATTATATATTTTATGTATTTATCACAGTCTTCCGCTTGCTAATTTAACTGTCTTTGGAGTATGATATGCTATTTTGGCTTAGTCTCAATCTTGTTTAATGCCATTCTACAGACAACATGCATTTATCATTATATATGTTGCATAAGTGACGTTCTAGAACTCGGGAGTCGGGTTTCTACCCGACCCCCGATTTTCAGGGTGTTACAGATGGTATCAGAGCATGATTTGGATTAAATCGGACCTGAGTTATGGTAACACAACGCACACCTACGCACTCTGACTTAGGAAGGGGGCAATGGAATCTAGAAACCATATTAGAATCCCAAGTTTCACCGACGGGCGAGATTAACTACCGAAGAATAGATGTATGTGTAAGGTATTGTCCCTAGATTAGGTGTATCCCATGGTTTCTAACACCATGTTCAGAACAAATATAATTAATGGTAAATCCCAGGATTCCTTTCAAATTTCACTTAGAAATTCTTCATCTTGGGATTTGGAAATCCCATCTCCTACTTCCCAACACAAAACTCATTTTTCAAAGTCTATGAATCGATTTTAATCCTCTCCCACCCTCCTACCAAATATGTCATTCCTAATCCCAAGGTGGGATTAGCAACGCTATCCATTTAATACAACTTCATACCACTAGCCCAAACAGGCCCTTAGAATTTTGGACCTAGAGTTGGTATTCCTAGATTTAGAGAGATCTGACAATATAGGAAATTTAATAAATTAATGATGTAAACCCTAGGACCTCCTTAGTTGATATGAGCATATGTGTAGTGCTCGAGCGCAATTACGTTTAGGTTTGGGCAACTCAATTCCAATTAGGTGACCTTTCACCCTAAGTGATAAAATAAATTCCGTGTATTAGAAATGATATCAAATCATCTCGCTTATGAGCGTAGACTTTAGATTATAACTAGTGAATTGCCACTACCCATAAGTTAAGACTAGGCTACTAGTTACTAAGGAATGTAAAAGACTGATTTTGCTAAGATAAGTGAAATATAGACTTAGTTAGTCGGCTTGATTAGGTTGAAGTGAGACCTCATTCTTTCGATAGATCCCCTTAATACTTATAGACTTCTTTTATAACCCTTAGAAAAGTTGTTTTAACTTAGAACCATTCACTCTCAGGAAAAACTTATAAATCCCTCAGATTGAACTTAGAATAAACCAGCACGCCCCTTAGAATTGCCTTCCCAAGAATTTATTGCAATCGGGAACGCGAAGTAAAGGAATTGTATATTAGTAATGTATTCGCGGTTTGAATCGACTTCTGAATCTTAGTAGTTACCAATGAATCCAATGCTCTGATCAAGCGAAAGATCGGCATCGACTAGGATTGAGGACTGATACAATATATTTTCTGTCATTGCGGGGCAGAAGGTTTATGTATCCGGCTCAAACCCACTACATAACTTTTCTTCCTTGTTGGCTCGACCACATACAACCAAAAGTTATTGTTTTGCCTTTGGGAAATATTGAGGACATCTAGCCAATAGAGAGTAGGCTTATTTCTACAACCATAGGTACCAATGCCATAGAACGCATCACTAACAAAGGAAGACTAATGTAGTGAGAGGTTGTTTCCCATTTTATGTCAAGGATAGCCCTTAAGTTGCACCTCGTTCCAATATACGGATCGATATATAGATTCTTGAACCTTAAGTAGAACTAAGTTTTAAGGGGGGTAGAACATTTTGAGTCCAATCAAGTTAGGTCAGCCAATGCAACCGTTAGATCAGAGTGGCGCAGCGGAAGCGTGGTTAGTCCCTTCCCCACTGGCCCAGGATCGAAACAGTTGATTTAGGTTATACGTAAGGTTAGGTCATTAAATAAGATTTGAACCTTCCTTAGAACGTCAATACAAAAGTCTCTTTAAGTACTCATTACCCTTAGCTAATTTCGGGGACGAAATTTTTTTTTAAGGGGGGTAGATTGTAACACCTCAGATTTTTGCCAACTTGGGATTAGACGTCCTTAGGCAATGGGTCAACCTTATCACTTTCAGAGCTCAATCCCAAAGCCAAAGAAATCACTCTTCAACCCATTTCCTTCAAAACTCACCTTTCACCACTTCATTCTTCAAACTTCTCCAAGTACTTTCATATTAGACACGACACCTCAAGTTTAAATAGTAAAGAACATCAATCCTAGGGTATTAATGATGAAGAATAATACCGAAGCTAAAAATTACCGTGAATAGTAAATAAATGGGTAAAATGGGTTTCGACCCTTAACCTTTTGGAATATAATAAAATAGATGGGTTAGTTGGGTGTATTAGCCTCTCCTACCCCAAAATCATATGCCACATGATGTATAAACTCATTCTAGTTTACAAACTGGCCTCGAAACGTCCCAAATGGAGTCTTGGGCCTATCCAAGCCCAAATACAATGAACCAGGATGGGTCCCACATATATTTGGGATCCCTAGGGCAGGGGGAACCCAGCCCATATCGCCGGTCTCACCGAAAATGATTTTCATCGGCAATGGCATCGCCGGTCAAAATGCTCGGTTGGGTCCGGGCTTCGGGCCGGAGGTGTTTGGGGGCTAGGGTAGCTCCCTGGTATGTGGGCCGTCCCTTAAAACCTCCCCGATCAAGTACTTCCTTCAGAAAGTGACCCTCCAAGCTCTCCTTTCTCACCAAAACGTCTGATTTTTGGCAAAAATCATCCCTCCAAACTCTTCCTTCTTCCGTTTTCAAACACCCTCGCTCCACCCTTCAAATCTCATCTCAAATAAAAATCAATAAAAGCTACTTCCTTTAGAAATCCAACGAGAATCTACTAGCGCTGCACAAGATGGCCTCTGAAATTCTCACCAATCACTTTCAATACGATCTGCTAGAGTCAAAACGTATAGGATAGGTGACGCTACAATACCGTAAAACCTAGGATCAAACTCTATTCCCGATTGCTCTCGGGAGCACCTTGAAACTTTGTATCGGCTCTGGACAGCACGTCAGAAGTCCGATTAGCCCGAACTTAGACAATCCTGACCGTCTAGTTGGACTTGACAATCACCTCAAAAATTAAGTCCAGATGATGTCCCACGACGATTTCCTTGAGTCCAGAGTGAAGAGTGTGAGAAATGTTAGAAATTAATATAATTTAGGAAATCTGGCACGTGTCGCTTGCGCGACATCTTCTAAGCATTCTGACCGTCAGAATTTGATCGAATTTTACCCTCGGATCAAGATAGGTGGCCCTTACATGTCAACACACTTGTGGCCCTGATCGAGTACCGGTAGCCGTTGAACTGAAACTGGTCCGCCACATGCGATCTGGGAACACTACCGGACTGAAAACTTGGTGTGGACAACATCCAGTGATCATGAGCTTAAGTCCGATCGCGTTCGGTCAGGGGACCTCCCGAAATGCTCTTTTGGATCGAAACAGCCCCGATTTGGTTATAACCCAAGTATACTTTGTTCCTAAGTCTAAAAAGGTGAGGTTTTAGCCTATATAAGGGCCTTAAACCCTCACATATCTCTCCTATCCGAATTTGCTAGAAATCCTAGATTGAAAGAGAGAGAAAGTGAGAGATTGTGAGAGAGTTGTGGGAGAGATTTCCCGCCACTTGCTACGGCTGTTACACGTGCTAAATCCCGGCATTCAAATCACTTTTTCGGTGATTCTAATGCACGTCTAGGTAAGAAAAACCCAAACCACTTGCTATTTTAGTGATTTCTTCGATTCATTATCGAAATAGCTTATGTATCTTGTGCATTAAGTCGCATTTATGCCGGTGACGAAGCGTATACATCCTATTCGAACTGATACGCGTCTAGGGCAAAAGGTGAGGATTCTAGACGCTTTGATTGACTGATTTCAAAGCTTTCAATGTCGTTTAATAGTAGATTGTCGAAGAGAACACCATTTGACATGTAGAACATGCTGTCCATTTTTCATTTCGTATACGTACGAGAAATATGAGATTTAGGGCATTTTGTGTATTTATAGGAAATACAGGATACGTCTGTATTTTGCTGAAATGATTGCCATGGTTAATTGTCATGTTATGATACTAGGAATGCGTGCATGATCTGTTTGGCGAAGAGATTCGCCCTAATGCTCACTTTGGGTCGACATACGCTATGTAGACTAAAGTGTGTAGGCTAAGTGTTTGTATAAATGTTTGTATTAGTATGTATTGAGTAAATGTTGTTGTAGATTAGTCTTGAGATTTAATTCTCAATCAATATGACGGTATACATGATTTCCTCTATGTTTTTATTGAATTGCTTTCCTTATATGTATGGAATACATGTGTTTTGGTAAATTCGCTTACGTTGTATGTCATAACATGTTTCTAACATGCTTGGATTGTTTATATTTCATTTCTATTACTCTTATATGTTTGTTGATGTAAACTGCAAGTGCTTGGGACTATAACCTAGTCCAAGCAGTCAGTAATGGATTAAATTCGTGGTTGGCTTCTATTTGTCACGAAGGACGCGTCGATGAACGTGAGTCGTGTTTTGAGTTGGCGGCAGTGGTTAGGCCACACGAAGTATTTCATGCACTTCATGTCGTTCAACTTGAGATGCGCTCGCACTAGTCGACCCCGTCGAATGACCCGACTGGCCATTGTGTGTTCACCCTGTATGAGTCACAAATGCTTGAACCTAGGGTACTAAACTTACTATTGAAAATCCTGTTAACTATGGTACTTTGATCCATAAAGACTCATGAGCCGGGCATGGTGGTATGGGATACCGTGGTCGAGCTGTCGGCCTATGCTGGGGCCACAAACCTCCCCGTAGTGACCAGTGAGCACGTATGACTCATGAGCAGATTATGGTGGTATGAGACACTATATTCTTGCTGTCGGCCTACACTGATCAGGTGACGAGCCCTTTGTAGTGACCGTGAGCATATTCTGAGTCTGCGGGAGGCGACGACCCTTCCGTAGCAACAAGAGTACATTAGGCCTGTATTGATAAGGTGATGGGGGAGCGGTGCAACGAGTGCGAGCAACAGCCCTGGCAGCCCTTGCAGCGACCTACAAATATAACATCGTATGAGATTACTAGGAGTGACGACCCTAGACAGGATCTGTGTTGGGATTGATATAAGGAAGGTACCTTAGTTTCTCAATCCTGCTGTATGAAAAGGACTAATAACAACTTGGTAATCATTATCCATATCGCATTGTATGTGCCTGGAAGATGTGGAGCACTACGGGAAGAAAGCATGCCGCGGGCATAAGATGGTACCGTATGAGGGAGTATGTCGATGAGGGCATCCATCATGTCATTTCATGCATGCATTAAAAACAGTATATAGGAATGTTTGATTGTTTTTTTTACTATTAACGCGTGATTGATTTGATAACATGCTAATCCTTGCTGTATTATTCCACTGAGTTGATCACTCACTCCTACGTTACGGGACGGTGTTTTCGGACACCTACCAGACCCTGTTGTAGTTGCAGATGATGCCGCTGCATGTGAGGGGGAGCCGGACATGATGATGATGAAGAGGATCCCTCCTTTATGCGTGTTCTGAACGACGGGATTATAGGGAGATTGATTAGACGCCTTGACACTTGTCATTTTATATTTTTGGAGCACTCATGTATATTCTTTTCTTTCCATTTTTGAAGTATACATGTATTTAATTAACCTGGTAACATGTTCACACTCTAGAGACTTACAATCAATTATATATTTTATGTATTTATCACAGTCTTCCGCTTGCTAATTTAACTGTCTCTGGAGCATGATATGTTGTTTTGGCTTAGTCTCAATCTTGTTTAATGTTATTCTACAAACAACATGCATTTATCATTATCTATGTTGCATAAGTGACGTTCTGGAACTCGGGAGTTGGGTTTCTACCCGACCCCCAATTTTCGGGGTGTTACACTTCAACTTAACTCTTCTTTAATATCATCAATACTGTAGCTTGAACTAGCTTGAGGAGTTCATCTTCTTGTCTCGAAGTGTTGACGTGGTGCCTCGAACATATTTAACAAGATACAAACATAACACATATATATAGGTTTTGACACACAAAAATTGACAACCAAAGAGGATTCAACCATAGCACTTACACATTCATTTGGTTTCACAGGTCCAATTAGGACCTTAGGCTAAAAATGAGGTGGATCCAAAGTCGTGGTGGGCCACACCAAGTGATTCTCGGCCTTAATATTGATCCTTGCTGATCCACTAGTCAGATTATCTTGAATTTGGATGTCAACGACTAAAAGAGTCCTAGGGACCACTCAAGCTAGAATTTAGTGGCTAGTCTATGAATCATATGGCCTAATACACACTTATAGTATGAGCTATTTATTTTCAATGATTTTAATATAATTAATATTATTATCGTTGTCATTATTATTATTATTATTATTATTTATTTCTTTTATATATTTTGTCATATATAATTTATATTATAACAAATTATTAATATATATAAATTATATGAATATCAGTAAGCAGAGATTAATATATATATTATTTGTATGGTCATATATGTGTTAGGCTTTAAATTTTATATAAGTTATTAAATTGTTTGAAATATGTTAGTCATGATAAATTTTCCCAGTATATTTTATTTATACGTATTACAAATTCTATAGCTTGTAATTTAGATTAAAGATGTGTAAGTATATGTATTTAATATGGATTATAGTTACATAACATTTTAATGTGAAACTTTAAATATTTATAAAATATGTCAATAGTATTTCATAGTATATATATATATATATATATATATATATTTAGGTTGTATTATTTTCTTATAATTATATTAAATTAAATAAAATGGTAACACTCGAGTACTGGAAAGTACAGGATGTTACACACGGTCCTAAAACCCAACATCCCAAAAGGGGTCGTCCGTCACACACCCCTTCAAAACCCAAACCCCCTCCCAAAAACCAAAACTCGTCCGTCCGCCATTTTCTCCCGCTCGCAGCAGACGAAAACCATCTCTTAATCTCTCTCTCTCTCTCTTGCTCTCTCTCTCTCTCTCTCTCTCTCTCTCTCTCTCTCTCTCTCTCTCTCCTCCCTCCCTCTCTCTCAACCTCTCTACCACTCTCCAGAGGGTTTCTTCCCCTAATCCGACGACGCATCTTTCCGGCCAGCATAATCTTTCCAACGAGCATCCCCTAAGTCAACCTCTCAACGTTTTTGGTATCTCTCTCTCAAACATTGAATGTTCAAGCCATAATATAAAGATTTTCATTTTTTTTGTTATTTATTTATTTATTTATTTCCTCATCTGTAGATCTGGATATTATTATTTTTTCATATATTTTGGATTTTTTTTTTTCTGTTTGGGATTGGTTTATAGGTGGATGCCCTAAATCTCTCAGTGAATGGTATGATATGCCAATTCCATTTTTAATCCTTGGTTTTTGTTGCTATATTTGTTTCAATTATTTTTGTTTGATTGGTAAGGCAATGGAAAATACAATGTGGACATGCACACCCCCTATTTGATGGTTGGTGTATGAGAGAGAAAATTCAATCTGGGTGAATATTTGATGTTGCTACACAAAAATTGCAGTTTATGTAGGTAATGGATCAGTTCAGTCATATTTGTAGTTTGTTTGCAATTACACACTTACTCTGCTGAGGTATTGTTTAGTTATAGATTTTGTCTTCTTTTTTTTTTTGGCCTCTGGAAATTCCCAGTTATCAATGCCAACAATCAGTTTTGTGGTATTCTCTGCTTAGATATGCGGGATGATTTTAGCACATCTTGGAAACTAATTTCTGCAGCCCATTTTTCATTTTAGTCTTAAGCCATTTCTGGAACTATTGTTTTGATTGAAATGTTATCTTTTTTAAATAGTTTTTATTGAAATGTTTTAACAACGTATCATTTAGCAACCATGGGTGTTATTGATATGTGTCTTTCTTTTTCCCATTTAATTATTTGGCATCTCCTCTTACATTCAAGTCTTGGCTGTGCCCATGTAGCTCTTGTGAGGAAAGAGATTTCAGATGAGACTGATCGAGAGACAAGACACACCAAACAAGTGTCCACTGTCCCAATTCATCTCAACATTTATTCTCCAAATGGTGAGCTTTTAGATACCTTTTGGTTTTTTCTTCCTCCATTTCTCTTTAATATTGACGTCCCATTTAAACTTGGCATAGTACACAATCATGTTTTTGTGACATTCTAAGAACGTTTTCATGGATGAGGGTATATACTGGTAGTCGAGAATGCTAAGTGTGTCTATCTGTATTTTTTTTAAATTTTACTTGTGAAACTCCGTACAAGGAGTATCGAGTCCGATCTCCATGGAAAACCATATTTTAGTTATTCAACCAAGAGGTTCTGCAATTGTAAATTGGAAGGTGAGCATTGGATGATTTTTCCCTAGCCCTGATCTTCATGTTCTTTCAAGTCAATGGAACAATGGGACATGCTAAAGTCTTTGGACCATCCTCTAAGCCTCCGATACTCTTCCAACTTGAGTGCATTGATTAGATGGTTAGCATCATTTGATAGAGGTGAATTTTGGGAGAGATGGTGGGTCTTAATGATGGATGGTCCAAATCAATGATTGGGCCTTTTTCTTGTATGATCAGTATGGACAACCCATTCTCCTAACCATTAATCATATACTTAGGATCCTCTAATCAAAGTGATTTTTTGAAGAGATGAGGGCCATCAAAGGTGGGTTGTACATGATGGATGGTCCAAACAAATGATTGGATCTTTTCTAGTATAATCAATATAGAAGAACATTCTCCTAACGATTGTTCATACTGTTACGATCATCTGATTGAGGTGATTTAAAGAGAGGGGGGCATCAAAGGCGTTGTCACATATATGATTTTGTTGATGGTTGTTGTCACATATTTGAAGATCTGCTATATTGTATTTATATATGGTGTCCTCAGGTCTTACATGAACTAATTGATGACTTCAATTGACATGCCAAAATTGGATGATTAATGATTAATATACTATCCTATCAACCATTTCTCAAAGCACTTGCATCCATCAGTAGCTATCTATCATCCTTAGCTTTTGAGCCCTTCCAGTGGGGTTGCAATTGGTTTTGTTTCACAATAAACCAAACTTTACAACTAAGCTAACAATGAGCTTCTTTCAAAGGATCAAAATTGATAGCACTCTTACCTAAAAAGTATTGAAGGTCTTTAAAGTCCTTTATTTTAAAATTTTGAGAGAGATTTTTCAAAATTTTCACATATCCTACAACACCACTTGTGATGATCAAATTATCTATGTCAACAACACAAAGTTTCATTTATATATTTCTTCACAAAAGTGCATGTATTAGTAAAAGGGAAAATAAAATCACTTGAAGAAAGTATTCTCTAACCTTTGTAACCAAGCTTTAGATGCTTGTTTTAGATTATGGAGTGCCTTTTTTGGTTTGCATGCATGCCTCAGCTTCATATGATTATAAAATTCCATAAGTTGATCAATATATGTGATGAAACCCTACTCTCTCAGAGCAATGCGATAATAACAGCACTCCATATATGCATATCCTTTATCTTTCTTGTATGCAGTTACATGTTGAATTTCTTCGTTCTTTGATTCATTACACTCAATTTAGGTATGGTTTGCACCAATTCAAGAGACTGTACATTAAGCATTCAATATATAAGACTGGAGTGAGACTGATTAGGCATTTAAATGTGTTGTAGGATGTTGTTTGAATTTCTTGTCCTAACAGGTGCACAAGTTGGGATGGATTAGACTTCTATCTTGAAAAAATGCCATGATTTCAG
Organism: Magnolia kwangsiensis; assembly: GCA_037074715.1. Lineage (NCBI taxonomy): Eukaryota > Viridiplantae > Streptophyta > Magnoliopsida > Magnoliales > Magnoliaceae > Magnolia > Magnolia kwangsiensis. The sequence continues at coordinate 49,448,451 of CM073574.1, read as the reverse complement.
GTAGTTATTATTGTAATGGAAAGTTAAAAAATTAAAAGAGAGAGAGATAATAAATTCATGGAAAGAAATGTTCTTTATCATTAGGGCTGCTTTCACCAGGTTTGAATCGTCACTAACTTCACAGAAAGACAAATCACAAAACCTATAACTACAACCTAAACCTTAACCTATAACCTATAAGCTAAACTCAATTCCCTAAACTCTAACCTACAACCTAACCTAAACCTATACTTATAACCTAAACCTATTCTCAAATCCCAAAACCTATAACCTAAACCTAAACCTTAACCTAAACCTATAACCTATAACCTAAACTCAATTCCCTAAACCTTAACCTAAATATAAAACCTAAACCTAAACCTATTCTCAAATCCCAAAACCTATAACCTTAACCAATAACCTTAATTTATAACGTAAACCTATAACCTAAACTCAATTTCCTAAAACTTAACCTATAACCTAATCTAAACTTAAACCTATAACCCGAACCCGATTTCTTAAACCTAAACCTTAACGTATTCTCAAATCTCTAAACTTAAACCTACACCTAATCATAATCTCAACTCCCTAACCTAAACCTATTCTCAAATCCCAAAACCTATAACCTAAACCTAAACCTATAACTATAACCTAAACCTAAACTTATAACCTTAACCTAAATCAAAACCTTAACCTATAACCTATAACCTATAACCTAAACTTATAACCTATAACCTAACCTTAACCTAAATCTATAACCTAAACCTAAACCTAAAACCTAAAACCTAAACCTAAACCTAAAACCTAAATGTATTCTCAAATCCCTACAACTAGTCCTAAGCTCAACTCCCTAACCTAAACCTAAAGCTAAACTTGAAAACCCAAACTTAAACCTAATCCTGAACTTGAACCCGATTTCCTAAACCTAAATCTTAACCTATTCTCAATTCCCTAAGGCTATAACCTATAACCTATAAACTATAACCTAAACCTAAACCTAACCTACACTTATAACCTAAACCTAAACCTAAACCTAAACCTATAACCTTAACCTAAATGTAAAACCTAAACCTAAACCAAAAATGTAAATGTATTTTTAAATCCTTGAACCTAAACCTAAACCTAAACCTAAACCTATAACCTATAACCTACAACATTAACATAAACTTATAACCTATACCTATAACCTACAACATTAACCTAAACCTATACTTATAACCTAAACCTATTCTCAAATTCCAAAACCTATAACTTAAACCTTAACCTTAACTTATAACCTAACCTAAACCTAAACCTATTCTCAAATCACAAAACCTATATCCTAAATCAAATCCCAAAACCTATAACCCAACCTAAACCTAAACCTATTCTCAAATCCCAAAACCTATAACCTTAACCTATAACCCAACTTAAACCTATACTTATAACCTAAACCTATTCTCAAATCCCAAAACCCATAACTTAAACCTAAACCTATAACTTATAACCTATAACCTAAACCCGAACCCAAACTCGAACCCGAACCCGAATCCCTAAACCTTAACTTAAACATATAACCTATAACTTATAACCTATAACCTAAGCCTATACCTAAACCTAAAACCAAAACCTAAACCTAAACCTATAACTTAAACCTAAACTTATAACCTATAACATAAACCTTATAACCTTAACCTAAACTTATAACCTAAACCTAAACCTAAACTTATAACTTAAACCTATCTCAAATCCCAAAACCTATAACCTATAACCTAAACCTTAACCTATAACCCAACCTAAACCTAAACTTATAACCTAAACCTATTCTCAAATCCCAAAACCTATAACCTAAACCTAAACCTTAACCTATAACCCAACCTAAACCTATACTTATAACCTAAACTTATTCTCAAATCCTAAAACCCATAACCTAAACCTATAACCTATAACCTAAACCAAAACTTATAACCTAAACCTAAATCAAACCCTATAACCAAAACCAAAACCAAAACCAATAACCTAAACCCAAATCCATTATCAAATCCCAAAACCTATAACCTAAACCGAAACCAAAACCTATAACCTAAACCCGAACCCATTCAGGTGGATGTTGCATGTGGGAGGATTGGAGCTGCATATTTCAGATTCAAGCATCTGATATGTTTCTTGTCAAGAATGCACATGTGTAGTTATCATTGTGATTACAGTTATTCATAATGTGACAGGTTTTCAGGTGAGATGAAAGAGTTTCAAAAGAGAGTTTCAAAAGAAAACAGTATGTGGTTTTGAGAAGCGATTCCCAAAGTCATTTTATGTGTAAATGCATGTTTCAAATTCAAGCATCTGGTACGTCTTATGACTCAAGAATGCACATGATTGGAGTGGCCTAGCCATTTGGACAGGCCGTATTTATGTATTTGTTCGAAATTAATGGAGCAGATACATAAATTTATGTATTTTCTCAAAATTAATGGATGTGCATCGGAGCTATCCGGAAGAGCGGGGGTCCCTAGAAGGTGGGAACTGCTGTTATGACCATGATGAAGCTGTCCATTTCCTATGGACGATAATGGAAGGGGCTGTCCATTTGGACAGACCATGTTTATGTATTTGCTCAAAATTAATGGAGCAGACCCGGATGTGCTTCGGAGCTATCCGGAAGAGCGGGGGTCCCTGGAAGGTGGGAACTGCTGTAATGACCATGATGAAGCTGTCCATTTCCTATGGACAGCATTAGAAGGGCCTGGCCATTTGGACAGGTCGTGTTTATATTTGTATTTTCAGGGACCACACCTTTAACCTAAACCCGAACCGATTCTCAAATCCAAAAACCTATAACCTAAATCAAAACCAAAACCTATAACCTAAACCCGAACCCATTCTCAAATCTCAAAACCTATAACCTAAACCAAAACCAAAACTTATAACCTAAACCTGAACCCATTCTTAAATCCCAAAACCTATAACCTAAACCAAAACCAAAACCTATAACCTAAACCCAAACCCATTCTTAAATCCCAAAACCTATAACCTAAACCAAAACTTATAACCTAAACCAAAACCAAAACCTATAGCCTAAACTCAAACCCATTCTCAAATCCCAAAACCTATAACCAATCCTAAAAATAAAACCAAAATCTATAGCTTAAACCCGAACCCATTCTGAAATCTAAAAACCTATAACCTAAACCGTTAACCTATAACCTAAACTAAAACCTATAACCAAAACCAAAACCTATAACCTAAACTCGAACCCATTCACAAATCCTAAAACCTATAACCTATCCCTAAACCTTAATCTATAACCTAACCTAAACCTATACTTATAACCTAAAACTATTCTCAAATCCTAAAACCTATAACCTAAACCTAACCTTTCCCTAAACCTATAACCTAAACTCAATTCCCTAAAGCTAAACCTACACCTAATCCTAATCTTAACTCCCTAACCGAAACCTAAACCTAAACTTGAAAACTTAAACTTAAACCTAATACCGAACCTGAACTCGATTTCCTAAACCTAAACCTAATCCTATAACCTAAACTCAAATCCCTAAACCTTAACATATAACCTAACCTAAACCTATACTTATAACCTAAAACTATTCTCAAATCCTAAAACTTATAACCTAAACCTAACCTTTCCCTAAACTTAGAACCTAAACTCAATTCCCTAAACCTAAACCTAGACCTAAACCTTAGCCTAAACCTAAACCTATAACCTATAACCTAACCTAAACCCATACTTATAACCTAAAACTATTCCCAAATCCCAAAACCTATAACCTAAACCTAACCTTAACCTAAACCTAAACTTATAACCTATAACCTTAACCAAAACCTATAACCTTAACCAAAACCAAAGCCTATAACCTAAACCCGAACTCATTCTCAAATCCCAAAACCTATAACCTAAACCTTATCCTAAACCTATAACCAATAACCTAAACCAAAACCTATAACCTTAACCTGAACCCATTCTCGAATACCAAAACCTATAACCTATCCCCAAACCTTAACCTATAACCTAACCTAAACCTATACTTATAACCTAAAACTATTCCCAAATCCCAAAACCTATAACCTAAACCTAACCATTCGCTAAACCTATAACCTAAACTAAATTTCCTAAAGTGAAACCTACACCTAATCCTAATCTCAACTCCCTAACCTAAACCTAAACCTAAACTTAAAAACCCAAACTTAAACCCAATCTCAAACCTGAACCCGATTTGCTAAACCTCAACCATAACCCATTCTCAAATCCAAAAACCTATAACCTAAAGCAAAACCTACAACCTAAACCCGAACCCATTCTCAAATCCCAAAACCTATAACCTAAACCTTATCCTAAACCTATAACCTATAACCTAAACCAAAACCTATAACCTAAACCAAAACCAAAACCTATAACCTAAACCCGAACCCATTATCAAATCCTAAAACCTATAATTTAACCTAAACCTATACTTATAACCTAAAACTATTCCCAAATCCCAAAAGCTATAACCTAAACCTAAACATAAATCTATGACCTATTACCTTAACCAAAACCTATAACCTAAACTAAAACCAAAACCTATCACCTAAATCCGAACCCATTCTCAAATCCCAAAACCTATAACCTAAACCAACCAAAACCTATAACCTAAACCCAAACCCATTCTCAAATCCCAAAACCTATAACCTAAACCCGAACCCATTCTCAAATCTCAAAACCCAAACCCAAACCTAAACCTAAACCTATAACCAAAACTCAAATCCCTAAACCTAAACCTAATCCTATAACCAAAACTCAAATCCCTAAACCTTAACATAAAACCTAACCTAAACCTATACTTATAACCTAAAACTATTCTCAAATCCAAAAACTCATAACCCAAACTCAATTCCCTAAACCTAAACCTAGACGTAAACCTTAGCCTAAACCTAAACCTATAACCTAAACCTTACCCTATAACCTAACCTAAACCTATACTTATAACCTAAAACTATTCCCAAATCTCAAAACCTATAACCTAAACCTAACCTTAACCTAAACCTAAACCTATAGCCAATAACCTTAACTAAAACCTATAACCTAAACCAAAACCAAAACATATAACCAAAACTCGAACTCATTCTCAAATCCCAAAACCTATAACCTAAACCTTATCCTAAACCTATAACTTATAACCTAAACCAAAACCAAAACCTATAACCTAAACTCGAACCCATTCTCGAATACCAAAACCTATAACCTATACCCAAACCTTAACCTATAACCTAACCTAAACCTATACTTATAACTTAAAACTATTCCCAAATCCCAAAACCTATAACCTAAACCTAACTTTGCCCTAAACCTATAACCTAAACTCAATTCCCTAAAGCAAAACCTACACCTAATCCTAATCCCAACTCCCTAACCTAAACCTAAACCTAAACTTAAAAATCCAATCTCGAACATGAAACCAATTTCCTAAACCTAAACCATAACCCATTCTCAAATCCAAAAACCAATAACCTAAACCGAAACCTATAACCCAAACCCGAACCCATTCTTAAATCCCAAAACGTATAACCTAAACCGAAACCAAAACATATAACCTAAACACGAACCCATTCTTAAATCCCAAAACCTATAACTTATCCCTAAACCTTAACCTATAACCTAACCTAAACCTATACTTATAACCTAAAACTATTCCCAAATCCCAAAACCTATAACCTAAACCTAACCTTTCCCTAAACCTATAACCTAAACTCAATTCCCTAAAGCTAAACCTACACCTAATCCTAATCTCAACTCCCTAACGTAAACCTAAACCTAAACTTGAAAATCCAAACTCAAACCCAATCCAGAACCTGAACCCGATTTCTTAAACTTAAACCAAAACCCATTCTCAAGTCCAAAAACCTATAACAAAAACCAAAACCTATAACCTAAACCCGAATCCATTCTCAAATCCCAAAACCTATTACCTAAACCTAAACCAAAACCTATAACCTAAACACGAACCCATTCTCAAATCCCAAAACCTATAACCTATCCCTAAACCTTAACTTATAACCTAACCTAAACCTATACTTATAACCTAAAACTATTCTCAAATCCCAAAACCTATAACCTAAACCTAACCTTTCCCTAAACCTATAACCTAAACTCAATTCCCTAAAGCTAAACCTACACGTAATCCTAATCTCAACTCCCTAACCTAAACCTAAACCTAAACTTGAAAACCCATACTTAAACCTAATCCCGAACCTGAATGCGATTTCCTAAACCTAAACCTAATCCTATAACCTAAACTCAAATCCAAAAACCTTAACATATAACCTAACCTAAACCTATACTTATAACCTAAAACTATTCTCAAATCCCAAAACCTATAACCTAAACCTAACCTTTTCCTAAACCTATAACCTAAACTCAATTCCCTAAACCTAAACCTAAACCTAAACCTTAGCCTAAACCTAAACCTATAACCTAAACCTTAACCTATAACCTAACCTAAACCTTAGCCTATACTTATAACCTAAAACTATTCCCAAATCCCAAAACCTATAACCTTAACCTAAACCGAAACCTATAACCTATAACCTTAACCAAAACCTATAACCTAAACCAAAACCAAAACCTATAACCTAAACCCGAACCCATTCTCAAATCCCAAAACCTATAACCTATTCCTAAACCTTAACCTATAACCAAACCTAAACCTATACTTATAACCTAAAACTATTCGTAAATCCCAAAACCTATAACCTAAACCTAACCTTTCCCAAAACCTATAACCTAAACTCAATTCCCTAAAGCGAAACCTACACCAAATCCTAATCTCATCCCTAACCTAAACCTAAACCTAAACTTAAAACCCAAACTTAAACCCAATCTCGAACCTGAACATGATTTCCTAAACCTAAACCATAACCCATTCTCAAATCCAAAAACCTATAACCTAAACCAAAACCAAAACCAAAACCTATAACCTAAACACGAACCCATTCTCAAATCCCAAAACCTATAACCTAAACCAAAACCAAAACCTATAACCTAAACCTGAACCCATTCTCAAATCCCAAAACCTAAAACTTAAACCAAAACCAAAACCAAAACTTATAACCTAAACCCGAACCCATTCTCAAATCCCAAAACCTATAACCTAAACTAAAGCGAAAACCTATGACCTAAACCTGAACCCATTCTCAAATCCCAAAACCTATAACCTATCCCTAAACCTTAATCTATAACCTAACCTAAACCTATACTTATAACCTAAAACAATTCCCAAATCCCAAAACCTATAACCTGAACCTAACCTTTCCCTAAGCCTATGACCTAAACTCAATTCCCTAAAGTTAAACCTACACCTAATCCTAATCTCAACTCCCTAACCTAAACTTGAAAACCCAAACTCAAATCCAATCACGAACCTGAACTCGATTTCCTAAACCTAAACCATAACCCATTCTCAAATCCAAAAACCTATAACCTAAACCAAAACTAAAACCAAAACCTAAAACCTAAACCCGAACCCATTCTCAAATCCCAAAACCTATAACCTATCCCTAAACCTTAACCTATAACCTAACCTAAAACTATTCCCAAATCCCAAAACCTATAACCTAAACCTAACTTTTCCCTAAACTTATAACCTAAACTCAATTCCCTAAAGCTAAACCTACACCTAATCCTAATCTCAACTCCCTAACCTAAACCTAAACCTAAACTTGAAAATCCAAACTCAAATCCAATCCCAAACCTGAACCCGATTTCCTAAACCTAAACCATAACCCATTCTCAAATCTAAAAACCTATAACCAAAACCTATAACCTAAACCCAAACCCATTCTCAAATCCTAAAGCCTATAACCTAAACCAAAACTAAAACCTATAACCTAAACCCGAACCCATTCTCAAATCCCAAAACCTATAACCTATCCCTAAACCTTAACCTATAACCTAACCTAAACCTATACTTATAACCCAAAACTATTCCCAAATCCCAAAACCTATAACCTAAACCTAACCTTTCACTAAACTTATAACCTAAAATCAATTCCCTAAAGCGAAACCTACACCTAATCCTAATCTCAACTCCCTAACCTAAACCTAAACCTAAACTTAAAAACCCAAACCCGAACTTGAACCCGATTTTCTAAACCTAAACCATAACCCATTCTCAATTCCCTAGAGCTATAACCTATAACCTATAACCTAAACCTAAACCTAAACCTATAACCTTACCCTAAACCTTTAACCTAAACCTAAACTTAAAACCTAAATGTATTCTCAAATCCTTAAACTCAAACCTATACCTAATCCTAATCTCAACTCCTTAACCTAAACCTAAACTTGAAAACCTAAATTTAAACCCGATCCCGAACCCGAACCTGATTTCCTAAACCTACACCTTAACCTATAATCAAGTTACCAAAAGCTATAACCTATAACCTAAACCTAAACCTATAACCTAAACCTAATCCTATAACCTTAACCTAAACCAAAACTTATAACCTATAACTTATAACCTAAACTTAATTATACCTTATAGCCTAACCTTAACCTAAACCTTAACATAAACCTATAACCTAAACTAAAACCAAAACCTATAATCATATGGTGAGACCATATCTTTTGTGTCAATTTCATTTCTCTTTGAGTTTTTTTTTTATTCATTAAGAAAAAAAAAGTTATACATGATGCACTTCTTTCACTTTGTCTTTCTTTTCCCCAATGGGCCTTCTAATTTATGTATGACATGACTGTTTGTAGGATGATGGAATATATGAAGCTGTTGAAATTTCAGGGTGAAGTCGAGCACATTTCTCTAATGAAGCCAAAGATTTGTATCTTCAGCATTATTGTAATTGTAATTATAATTGATTGATTGAATTGGATTGTAATTGTAATTGATTGAATGAATTGGATTGTAATTGATTGTAATTTTAATTGATTGAATGAAGGATTGTAATTTGATTGTAATTGAATAAATAAATGAGTGATTGTAATTGAATGAATGAATAATTGTACAGGTGGTAATTAAATGAACAAATGATTATATATAATTTTGTAATGTACAAAATAGCTACGGATATTGACCATGACCATTAATCTAACAGGTATAGCCTTTTCAATTTAGGCATACTGCTACAGACTTTTAGCTACAAATAATATCCGTAGCCATTAATCTGACAGGTGTAGCCTTTTCAATTTAGGCATATTACTATAGAATTTAGCTACAAATAATATCCGTAGCCATTAATTTGATAGGTGTAGCCTTTTCAATTTAGGCATATTGCAATAGGCTTTTAGCTACAAATAATATCTGCAGCTATCTAAAGTTTTCGTTACAGATATAATTGCTATGGATTATATCTGTAGCTATTTCACCCTATAGTTACAGATTAAATTTGTAGCCATAGGTTCAAGATCTATTATTATGGCACCTCTGACAACGGTCAAGCTACGGACAAAAACTGTAGTCATAGGTCTATGGCTACGGTTTTTGTCCATAGCCTTTGCTCGATTTTTTTAGTAGTGATCATTGTCCATCAATGTGGATATTCAAGTAACATTGCTCCTAAGGAGTGACCAACATAGGGCCGAAGATACAGTAGGCCCACGGCCTCATATAAGGGTCTAATATACATCACAATGGGTTGAATACATGGGCTTAATATACATCACCATGGGCCACGACCCATGGCCCTCATATACATCATAATGGGCTACGACCCATAGGCCTCAATATACATCAAGTGGATCGCATTAATGGGTTTCATATACATCAAATGGGCCACATACCTAGGCCTCAAAATACATCAAGTGGGCCACACATCATGGGTCTAATACATATCACAATGGGTCTTGCCCTCAGGCCACGAATACGTCATAATGGGCCTCTAACATGGGTCTAATATACCTCATGAGGGGCCACATCCTATGGGCCTTAATTATATCACAATGTGCCATGTCTCATGGGCCTCAAATACATCATAATGGGTCGCACCACTTGGGCCTTGAATGTGTCACAATGGGCCATAACCCATGGGCCTCAATACGTCAAACAGGCCACAACCCATGGGCCTCAAATACAAAATAGGTGGGCCCCATATATATTAAGTGGGTCAAATAGAGCAGTCCATGGTTTAGCAAAATAGATGGATAACGTGGTTGAAATATATTCATCATGGTGTGCCCCCATGCCGATGGGTGGCATGGTGAATACGTACATCACGGCGGGTTCCCACACCACCCTGGACAGATGGACAACTAGAGAACCACATACATTCAAGTGGGGTCCACGTCCTCAAGTGGAAGGACGGTTGGATATAACAATACATCATGGTGGCCTTACGCCACTCTTCCAGATGGACAGGTGAATATAGAGCATGTATATCAAGGTGGGTCTCACCTACCATGGACGGAGTGGATATACAACACATCATCAAGGTGGGTCCCAGGAATAGTCTGCCCAATGGCGTATGTTATGACCAGTCACTCCTCACATCAGGCATACATATGATGCATATGATCATGAATCATGGATCTATACTAAACATGTTATGTGGTGATGGGCTCTGTTCATAACGAAGATGGGCCTAGGCAGTCTACACACTACAAGTATTAATCTAGCATTGGACCTTAGGGAGAGTCATAATGCGGACATTTAACCAACATTGTACTTACAATGTGGGCATCAAACCATCATTGTTCCTAAGGCATAGCCCGCTATAAAGGTCAACAAATAAACCATAGTGGAATCACACTACAATGGGCCTTATGTACGTCCTATTGGACCTTGACCCATGGGCCTCCAATACATCAAATGGGCCTTATGTACATGGGTCTCGTATATACCAAGATGGGCCCCAACAGATGGGCCACAACTACATCAAGATGAGCCTAATCACATGGGCCATATGTATATCAAATGGGCTACGTCAATGGGCCCCGTGTATAATTAATGGGCCACACCCCAAATGTCAGTAGTGATAATAATTACCACTATTAAAATTTTCAAGGCCCGCCATAACATTTATTTCCCATCCAATTTGATCATAAGGTCACAAAGGCTCGGTTCTAAAGGAAAACAAATATCATTTTGGTCCAAACCTGATAGCCCCAAGATTTTTAATGGTGGACATTCAAACCCACTGGTTCTTATAATGTGGTCCACCTGATCTTAGATTTGTCTCATTTTTATTCCATCACAGGCTTTAAAAGAATTTTCCAAAATGTTTGGACGGTTTGGATGAAACTCATGCATCATGGTGGGTCCCATATGGATGGACAGCATAGGTAAAGCACATTCCTCATGATGGAAGGGCCACACTGATGGAAGGTGTGGCACACATACATCAGTGGGTCCCACGTGGGGCCCACCATAATGTTTATTTTCCACCCAATTTGTTGACAAGGTAACACAGACATGGGGCCCACTGTAATGTTTATTTGCACCCAACCAGTTGATAAGGTCACTTAGACCTGAGGCCCACTGTAATGATTATATGTCATCTAAACGGTTGATAAGGTCACAGGGACCTGAATGGATAGGAAAAATAAATTTCATATTGATCCAAAACTTCTACAATGTCCAAAAGGGGCTTCGATGGCAGCCGTTCAATCACCCCTGCTTCCTATGATGTGGGCCACCTAAGCCATGCATATGGCTAATTTTGGAAAGGGACCCACTGCCCTAAGGGGCTCACCAATGCACGGCGTGGATGCTCAACACACATCATGGTGGGGCCCACAATTGGGACCCGTGGTCCCCGTCCACTAGCGTTCAAGGATGTTGTGGCGTCCTTTATGTCAGCTTGTTTGATGTTTTTTTTTAAATCTGTGGTTTTTCATAGATAGGGCCCACATCTGAAAGATATAACCCAGCCATTGGATTCTACGGCCCTTGATCGACCAAATGAGACCAATATGTAACATGTTCTTGGCGAATAGAAGATTCAAGGTGGGTTTTAACGGTATTACCGCTATTTCCTATGGTATGGCCTGCCTAAGAATCGGATTGGTCCCAAATTTTGGCTCAACGCCTAAAATGATCTGGGAAATAGGATGGACGACTTGGATTATAAACATTCATCAAGGTGGGGCCTGCATGAGGGGTCTACACTTCATCGTCAGCCACCCACTCATGTTAGCTCACACCCATGGCAATACACGCACTCCATGTTAGACCCCTCATGTCTAGCGTCCAGGGACGCTGGACGACATAAACATAAGCATCATGGTGAGTTCCACATGGACGTGGCCCACCTACACTTATATACATATATAATATATATCTTATATCATATATATATATATATATATATATATATATAATATATACATATATATATTTTTTATTATTATTATTTTTACACACGTACACACACCCCCACACACTCACACCACATGCACACACACCCCACACACTCATGCCACCATGAGTACTCAAACCCTTGACCCGGTGTTGAAACTCCAAGGAGTCTACCACCCATGTAAGAGTAAGGACCCTATATAATATATATTATATTATATTATATTATATATAAAATATAATATATAACAAGAAGGGCATTGGATCCATTTAAACAGTGGATGGTGTGGATCATCACCTGCAATAGGGTGGGCCACACCGTTTGATGTTGATGGACGGGGTAGATACAACACATATTGGTGGGATCCACACCATCACAATGGAAAGAGAGAGAGAGAGAGAGACAGAGAGAGAGAGAGAGAAGAGAGATGGTGATGGGGGGGAGGGACCCCGCTACTATGGGCCCTCCATGGATACGTTACATATATCAAAATGGGTCCCGCCAACAAGTGGGCCCTAAAATAAGAATTTAATGGTGGATCACCCACCTTTAGGCCTTATCCTTGCTCCCTTAGGCTTGTATGCACCTATGCTAAACGTTTAATGGTGGATGATGAAGCCTTGATGGTGGGGATGAGAGATGAGATGGTGGGCCACACTTGTTGATCTTGAGAGAGTTGGGAAGGCTTGAGACGTGTAGAAATTTTAGGTTGCTTGGGAGATGTTTGAGAAATGAGGAAAAAGAATAATAAAAGGGATGGATGGAGTGGTGGGTGTAAGGAAAAGGGATGGGAAGTAAGGTGTTGTTTGATTTGTTGGGAAAAAGGGGATGGGTTTGTTTGAAAATTATAATAGAGGGATGGTGAGGGGAGAGAGAGAGTTGACTTAATGGAAAAGGAGAGATGGGTTGTTGTAATTGGGGTATGGCTTGTACTTAACATAATTTGATGTGACATGTTGTAGAGATTCGCAACGCGCAGCATTCCTTTGGAATGAACCCGAGCTCACAACTTCTAGCCTGGGTATCAGTTTGGTGTGCGAGTCGCGGTGTTAGAACTGCGGTGACAGCGCGGCCACCAAGGTATAAGTTTCGATTCGAGCTGACTTCAGTATGAGGGACCCGATTTCGGATGGCACGCAAATGTCAGATACAGGTCGAGGGTTATTGGAATTCGACCGAGAGGACCGGGAAGCCTACGGAATAGTACAGACTAGGATATGGGTCTTACACAATCAATTCGAACTTAACACGCTACGTCAATAGGTTACTACACTTGGTAAAGTCCTCCTAATTCTCACCTAATCTAAAAGGCCTAGTTGTGCCATCACTTTGCTTGATCAGAACACATATCGTTAAAGCAGAAGAAGCTACTTAACTCCCTCCCCCCCCCCCCCCCTGGTCGTTTGTCTCTCTCCATTCCCCTATTCCCTCTTTCTGTCTCTCCACCACTCCCCTCGATTCCTCTCTTGTGCTCCTCTCTCTAGCTCTTGCTCTCTATCTCTATCTCTTGTGCTACTAGTGTTCATTACTATCATCATCATCAGGTCAGCCCGTGCACGAACAACATCAAACCCATCATTGGTGGCACAAGAGGCATTAACATCCTTTGTAAGTCTCCGATCCCCATATCTACCTCCGTTACGTTTCAATTCCATGGGTTTTTCGTGGAGTGCATGTATTTTCTTTTAGTTTTAAATATTGTGTATGCAAGTCTATGGAGGAATTTAAGGCAATTTAGCTTAATAAACTTCCCAATGTGCTGCATCTCATGCGAGATATTCAACACCATATCAACCTTTTCCCAGAAGCTAGCTTACCCAATCGCCCTTATTATCGGATGAGCCCGAAAGAGTGAGATATTGTAAGTGTTATATTGTATATCAAGTACCTTAGTTGTCAAATTTCGTTGAGACAAACCACTTTAAGATGTAACTTGTTCATATGATGGAAAGTTCACCTTCAAGTGAAGAATGATGGAAAGTTCACCTTCATATGAAGATCAACTTCAAGTTCAAGTTCAAGTGTAAGTTCAAGTTAAAGTGCATGTTCAAGTTCAAGAGTATGACCAAGTTCAAGTGCTACTTCAAGTTTATGTGCTAGTTCAAGTCCAAGTGCACTACATGGTCAAGATCAAGTTAAAGCTTCAAGTGTAGAAGATCATGCTTCAAGTAAATCAAGTTGAAGATCAATCGAAGCAACTGAAGCTACAAGTTCAATATTCACTATTTCAAGTATAAATAACCTTAGAAAGACCTTAGGTTAGGTCAATCATACTACACATTTAGTATGGGTTGTTATACTTTTTATAGGCTTTGTTTCGGCTAGTCTTAGTCAATGTTTGACTAGTCCAGACTTTGGGTCGACCAGTCCAGAGTTTTTCTCGACCAGTCAAGGATTTGTTTAAAAATTTTAGATTTTTCTGGTAGGATCACGATCAATCGAGCACCCTGCTCAACCAGTCGTGGACACTGGCTTGACCAGTCGAGTAGGGCTCGACTTGAACTCCATCAAGGTTTTTTTAGCCCCATTCGACCAATTGAGAGACAGTTTTATCCAATCGCGCCAAAATTTTTGAAATTTAGTTAAATCATAGACCAGTCGAAGGTGACCTTAGACCAGTCGAAGGAACCATGTTTTAGCCTATAAATAGAGGTCTTTTCTAACTTAATTCATTCATTCAAAGCCAAAACAAGCCTTCACTTTGAGAGAAAAGCTCCCGTGATTGTCAAGCTATTGTCCGGTAAATTAAGATTCTTTTTATTGCTTTTTTATTTCTAATTTCTTAATCTCTCTTTACTTCAATCTGATTTTATAAAAGGGTGTTCTTCTCTACCACTTTTGAGATCCAAGGAATTTAATCAAAGTAGCCCAAGGTTAGATTAATTTAAAATTCATTTAGACCTATAATCCTTTTATATGTGTGATTGAACATTGGACATCTTTATCTTCAAAAGAAGCGATTCTACTAGGCTACATCAAGTAGAATCTTCAAATAAGTATTTTGTTTACATCTTTATTTTAGTTTTTGAGATAGCCAGAAAATCTCAGTGCAAGGTTTTTAATTGTGGTAGCCCATTGAAAACGCAATTGTAAAGGGTGAATGTACCACCTCGAACTGTTGGTCATGCCCTTTGAGTTCTCGAATTCACCTAGTATGTTTACAAGGGTGAATGTAACACCCCGAACTTTTCAATACTTAGGGGTTACCTGATAACTTAACTTATGAAACTGCTCATGTTTATTCTAACCAAAATCTGACTGTTAGAAGTAATCTTCTTCTATGGACCAAGCCATCCATTTGATAGTTTTCAAGATGGACCGTCACATCATCAGGCCTACCATGCATTGGGCCCACAGTACTTATTAATCAGTTATTGACAACAATCAAGCCATCAGAGTTTGAAAATAATTATTGAAATTTCTTTCGATTGAATCATGAATCCTTTGAGACCCTGATGTTTGGGTCCGGGACCGATCATACTGTTGAAGTAAAAAATCAATCGTTGAATTCAAGATTAGTTAGTAAAATGAGACCTTATATCATTTAATCAAGTGTTTAATTGACAAAATTATCTATTAGATTCATTAGATACGTTAAATTTCATTTACATTGTTGATAATCTATTCTGAAACAATTCAACCATTCAAATTCATGATCGTTCATTCACTTGACATGTAGGGTCATCTAATTATAGAAATAGTGGCTAATTTTTCTCTAAATTGGATTGCGAACCCCTTATAATCATTGGTGATTAATGCAATTAGGCAATTGGTCAACAATTAAAAAAAAATTAGCCATTAGACCTTAAAATCGTCCATTAATCAGCTATTAGTGCAAATTACGAGCTAGTATAGCCATGAGATTGACCATCTAACCATCCATTATGGGTCATGAAACATCTTGACCATTTGAACAACTTCTTGAGACTTTTGACCATTGGAGTTTGAATTGAAATCAATCCAACCATTGGATTGATATGAATCAATGGAATAAGATAAGGAAACACTTGGTATGACCCACCTGAGCTTTGGATCCACTTGATCTTTGTTCAAAGGCTCTAATCGGGCCCTTCAAAGGGAATGGACGGAGTGGATTTACAGAGTACATCTGTCATGCCCCAAACTCAAAAATTGGGCTCACAAAATTTTCGATCGTCGAATCCTACATCGACAGCCTCCGTAGTACCCCACTTTCGACTCCCAGCGTCCATACGCCAGGTTTTCGATCCTGGGATCCTACGAGGAGGATTTTTAACATGAATTTGATTCATAATAAGCATAACTAAATGTATAACCCACAAACAACAACCAAAAACTCCATCACATTTTCACTATGATAAAAAAACTTATAAGTATAATGCGGAAAAGAAAATGCAATGATGATAGACAAAAGCCCCAAGATGATCTGCTATGCGTTCCTGCCTCAGCGCTACCGCGATCCAACGTCACCTGCATGCAACAGTCGTATATAAGCTTACGAAAATCTTAAAGGGTGGTGAAAGTGTATACGCAATGTAGTGATACAATTATATAATATCAAAGTAATGCAGAATATGTTGATGAATCCATGAATACTATTAGTCATACCAAGGCTATACGATGCAAGACGTGAATACTATCGGTCATATCAAGGTTATGCGATACAAGACAAGAATGATGTCAGTCATACCAAGGCCATGCGACGTGAGATATAACTCAAGCATACCAATCCTCATCTGAGTCCATATATCAATACAGCTTAACTCTAGAATATCATCGTGGTCTAGTACACTCCAAACCAGATTGCCACCCCATCGCGCACAACAAGGTGAGTGGAAGAGGTCTCACTATCCGCCTGCCAATATTGGACCCAGCTCGTCGATAGAGGACCCATTCCTCGTGTTGGTCAAACTCAGCCTAGCTTTGTCCCCTCTTCTCGGGTGGGTAAGGTCGCACCCCCTTCCAACCGACCATGACACAGTGAAAAGAGTGGCCTTCTGGTAATCGGCACTTGGCGCTCATGCATCCACTCAGTCTAGACATTAGAGCAACCTCCTGATACCATAAGGGTTTAAGAAATTTCATCCAGGGACATCTATAACACCCCATGTAGAACAAGATTTCTGGTGTTCAATTCTTCTAACCACGATATGCCTATGGAGGCTACGACCTTAATGTCACTAGGGCGTATAGTAGTCATGTCACACAATGTGAGATGCATGAATCACACTATTCAGTCATACAACAATCTTACGCGTACTGCGTGCTCATGTGGGCAACTCCCTGCATCAGGGAGTCTCATAATAATCTGCCTAATAGCATGTGCTATTATCAATCACTCCTCATATCAAGCATACATATGATACGTATAGGCATGGATCATGGAGCTATACTAAGCATATTATATGATAATGATGTACCCCCCCTTATCAAGGTTGGGCCTAAGAGGCTTACCCATAATCCTAAGGATCCAGAAAGGGTTCCTTCTCATACTATTACATAGCCCGTTAGATGCCCTAGGGGGCCCAAATTAGCCTTAGATGGAGTCCAAAATAAAAGAAGTAATCCTACTAACAACTGATGGGGGTCCACAATCTTGGGATAGCCCAATGAGAATAGATGGATCATGTAAATGGTGCCCAATGACTAAGGTTAACCCACTTAGAAAATGATGCAAATGGGCCTAACAAGGCCTAAGGGAAGTCACAATGAGGACTTTCAACCATCATTGCCCATCAATGTAGACATTTAACCAACATTGTTCTCAAGGAGTGGCCCACCTAGGGCCTAACATATATATAGTGGGCCCATAGCCTTATGCAAGGGATTCGTACACAACGTAACGGGTCTCACGTATATCGTATTGGACCTCACTCATGGGCCTCATATATAACATAATGGCCATGTCCTATGTGCCTCGAATACATCCTATGGGCCTCACCTGTGGGCCTCGAATACATCCTATAGGCCTCACCCATGGGCCTCGAATACATTCTAATGGGCCTCGCCCATGGGCCTCGAATACATTGTAATGGGCCTTGCTCATGGGCCTCAGATATATCACAATGGGCCTCACCCATGGGCTCGAATACATCACAATGGGCCTCACCCATGGGCCCCGAATACATCACATCGGGCCGTATCACATGGGCCTTAAATTCACAACAGTTGGGCCATGCACCTAGGCCCCATACACATCAGATCGGGCCTCTCATACATCACTTTTGGGCTCACCAAACGAGCCGCATAAACACCACATTAAAGTGGGCCCTACACATCCCAAGTGGGCCCCATACACATTATCTAGGCCTCACATGGTAGCCAAAATAGATGGATGGTGTGGATGTGAAGTATATCAGGGTGGCTCCCACCATAACGTTTATTTTTCATCCAATCTGTCCATATGGTCACAAGGACTTGGATTAATTGGAAAAACAAATTTCATACTAATCCAAAACTTCTGCACATCCCAAAAGGGGTTTCAATGGTAGATGTTCAACCCCTCACTGGTTGCAGTGTGGTCCACCTGATAGACAGCGTGGATATAGAAGAAATACATCAATGGTGGGTCCCATCGTCCAGCCATCTGGATGGTGAGGATGAAACTCAACCCATATATCGAAATAGGTCCCATATGGCACCATCCAGATGGATGGTGAAGGATTTATAATATGTGCATTAAAGGTGGGTTCCACCCGTCCAGTGATCAAATGGTGGGGATGAAACCCACATTACTTATGATGTCAACACAGCAGCCATTGGCTGCTGGTCCAACAGATGGATGTTGTGGATATAACACATGCCACGGTGGGGCCCACAGAAATTGCTGACGTCATTGGGTAACCATGCAGCTAGTAGGACCCACGAAGTTGCTGACGTGCAGCAGCTGCTGTCCAGGCCCCTGGACAGATGGCCTGGATATAAGACTCATATATCATGCTGCTCCTCACCATCCAGACCACTAGACGATGTGGATGTAAGGTAGACGCACCACATGTGAGTCCCACATGGGTGAATAGTCTAGATATACAACACACCTCACGATTGGGGCCCACATAACTTGCCAACGTCACAGCAATTGTGGGTTCTGGCCGTCCAGCAGATGGACGGCCCAGATACTACACATGCCTCATGATCAAACCCTCCTACTGACGTAATACAATAGCTAATCAATTGCGTGGGACCCGCTGATCAAATGGATGGTTGAGATATAGCACATACTTCATGATCAGGCCCACCTAGCTTGTTGGCGTATCAACAACTATTTGTTGTTGTGAAGTACACTAGCTAATCCATTTTCCCCCACCGTCCAGGGATTTGGATGGTGAGGATATACATATCATCAAGGTAGGCCCCACGCGTGGGGTGGGTCCCACCGTCCAAGTAATGAACGGTGCGGATATACAACGCATACATCATGGTGGGGGTGACCACACATGGCCATGCCACACGGATCAAGCTGATATATGCTATTTCCCTTCATCCAGGATTTGCCCAAAATGGGCAGCAACAAGGTGGGCCACACCAACACACACAAAAGAAAAGAGGAGAGAAAGAGATAGAGAGAGAGAGAGAGATCAGCGATGGTGGAGGGGCCTCACCACTATGGGCCCCTCTTTGATACAAAGCATACATCAAGGTGGGTCCCACCATATGTGGGCCCTTAAATCACAAAAAAAAAAAAAAATGAAAATGTAGATCTAAGATCATCCACCATCATTTTCTTCTTGGCTCCTTGAAAAGGTAGTCTCCTTGGCTTCGATCTTAATGGAAGATGACGAAGTATAGAGGGTTGAGATGGGAGATGAGAAGGTAGGAAGTAGGCCACACT
The DNA here is from genome assembly GCA_037074715.1 of Magnolia kwangsiensis. NCBI lineage: Eukaryota > Viridiplantae > Streptophyta > Magnoliopsida > Magnoliales > Magnoliaceae > Magnolia > Magnolia kwangsiensis. The sequence goes on along the minus strand of CM073574.1, from coordinate 49,428,380 downwards.
TGGCTCTTTTGGAGGTTAGGAAAGATTGGACGTTGGGTTCTCCTTAGGTTCCTTGGAAGAGAAGGGAGAAATAAGAGAGAGAAGATGGGATGGAGTGATGGATGGGAGAGAGAGAGAGAGAGAGAGAGAGAGAGAGAGAGAGAGAGAGAGAGAGAGAGAGAGGAGATGGGATGGAAATGTTGACTTTTTAGGTTATTGTGTAAGAAAGGTATGAGTTGTGATGGAGTAAGTGATGTGTTGGGTGATGGGTTGATTGATATGTTATATTTGTCATGTACTTGACATTGATGGGATTGATGAGATATTTTGTAGAGATTCCTCTCTTGAACTTCGCAAATGCGCGGCGTTTCCTTGAGATATGCGTGGGCCCACACAGCTCCTAACCTAGGTATCACCTTGGTGCGTGAGACGCGACGTTAAAACTATGGCAACGACGTAGTTTATAGGGTACAAGTTTCGAGTTGAGTCGACTCAGGTTGACATAGTGCGACTCAGGGTTGCGCGGAAACGCTGTTTACAGGTCGTGAGTCGCCGAAATTTGATAGGGAGGATCGCGGGAATCTATGGAATGGTACGGTGTAGGATACTAGTCTTACAACATCTCTATGGACCCCACTTTGGGTGTGCATGTGCACAGGCCGTGTATGCTCGCGGTACAATAAACAGCAATCCTGGCCACAACGGGATTGACCCACAACTTTTTTTCAAAAAGAGAGATTCTCTCTTTCATTATTTCCCACTAGAAAGAAGGGGCCCACTGTTTGAATTTTGACCCATCATGAGTGATCATCACGATGATCTGAGCCGTCCATCATGTCAAGAAGATGATTTTGGTCAAATGAAATGAATCCCACATGTTGAAACTCACTTAAGTGCAAGCATCAAGCGTGCGAGAGGGGTTTGAATGGACAACATCCACTGGGGACTGTTGTGGCCCACCACCTCAAATCACCTAGAAGATATGGACCTTCTATCTTATTCATGCCAAAATTCTGACCAAAACGCAATAAATTTCCCATAATATCGCATATGTGTACACGTGCGGGTTTTAACTCAAATTAAACATGCGACTGTTTTGCCAAAAATGGAAACCCCATTTCTCGGGTGAGCTGGCAATCTGAGCCAGCTTGACTCTTTCAATATTGAGTCTCTTATGCAAATAATCTCAGCCAGTCATTCATACTTCAGCGTAATTGGTTTTGGTAGAGAAAGAGAGAAATGAGAAGAGAATATTCCGGTTTTGCTGGGCTAGCATAATCCCAGCCATTCATTTCTCTTTAAAGATCTCTTAGGATCATCCAAGACGTCGAGGCTAGGGATTCAGAGAGCCTCTCTCGTATTCATACTCGAGATCTCGCACGAGATCTCATTGTTTACGAGAAAATTGGCCGCAATAAAAAACTCTGAACCCATCAAGTTTTCAGGGCTGTCCAGTCAAAAAGTGGGTCCCACAACCTTTTTGGAACCTATCCAGACCATCCATAATCGACAGACCAGAGGGATAACCCCCTGTATCGAATCCACCATTAATGACCTCGTCGTCTTCTCCATTTGCCGAGAAATCACACTAGACGATTTTGGGCTCCATTCTCTAATCTAGAATGTCCATCTGGTGGTCCATGTTGCCAGGAGACCATCTACAGAGTTAGATTAAAGCAAAGCTAACAAAATCTGAGTCCAACAACTCAAACCCTTTGATTAAAATAACCAACTCGTAACTAATCACCCGATTACTTATGCCTGAAGGACCTAGAAACTAATTACTAGAACCCTATATTAAGCCACCCATTTGAGGGAACAATTCCATAAAAGGAAAGCTAGAAAGAGAAAAGAAAGAGCGTTGTTTGCAGTGCCGCATTAATTTGAGTCAACTCGGTCCGAGTTGTTGTGAGTTCGGGCTGAGTCCATGCACCTCTGACTCTTTTCAAGAGAGGAAGATGAGTCAGAGAAGGGAGATTGAGGAGAGAAAGAGGGGGAACGCTAGCTCAGTTACAGGTAGAATCGGCAGGCCGCTGAGTGAGTCAGGCCGAGTTTCGAGTTAGGTTGGGCAACCGCCAAATGCGTCCAGCTTCTCTGCAATTCAAAGAAAAGAAAAGAAGAAGAAGAAGAAGAAGAAGAAGAAAAAGAGAGGAGAGTGGGACGCCGCTTCCCTTCAGAGAGTTGTTGTCGAGTCAACTCATTGACTCAAGTTGAGTTGCTAACTCACTTGGGACTCGGTCAAGTCAGTCTCAGCTTTGCTTTAGTCCATTTATAGAAAGAAGGAGAAAGTAGAAGAATAAGAGAGAAGACAGAAAAGAAGAAACAAGGAAGAAGAAAAAAAAGGAATAAGGGAGAACATAATTGAAGGATATGTTGACTCGATGAGTCAAAACCACTCATTCTACGGATGAGTTAGATCAGTCACAAGTCAAATTAGTTGGATTAGCGGCATTGCATCAGGTAAATACTTCTTGTAGGTTTTATTTATTCAATGCAAGTTTGTGGCATTTCAAGTTAATATAAAGGCTTGTCGTATTGACTTAGTGGGGCATGGTGGGATATGAATCTAGTTTGGGATCAACCAACGAAGCACCCTTGTCGGCATCAAACTCATAGTGTAATATGTTGAATTTCTATAGACTCGTCTCCGAGTCGTACTAAATTACATTAAGTTGAACTGAGTCAGATTGAATCCATTCCATTTCGACTCAAATAGTAGACCTCTAACTGTCTCTATGTGGAAATTTTAATGTTATAATAATCTCGAGTATAAATTTTGGTTTAAGATAGAGTTAGGTCTTAATTCCAATTATTAAACAACAACCATGGGATAATCTAAGATAAATGGATGATATTCATGAATTAGGGATTGGAATTGTTCTCAAGGCCATCCACAACTTCTACACATCATTTGACTAAAAGAGAATCCTCACTTAGAAAGTAAGAATCACCCTTCAAGCTTTTCTACATCATGATAGTCATCTTAATTCATTTATTTCATTAATTACCTAATTTAATATTCAGTGAAAACTAAGGATAAATTTTAGTTTCTATTTGTACGATTCTTCGTAAATGATTGATGGTTGGATTTAAATTTATGAATCTGAACATGCTATGGATCTCAAATATCTCCATTTTGTTTTAAAATGAACACTTTGTATGTGTAAGTGTTATTAATATTGTATGTGACTTGTTTTACCACTTATGATTACTTGATGGTGTTTTTGGAGGTCCTCGAACTAATGGTCATTTGTATAATGGATTAAATAAAATTATCATGTGGACTTACCACCTTGTGGATAATTTGTGCCTATGTGGCTTCTGGGGATAATCTCTTTTTATCGCATCATTGAATGAAATATTTACCTATTGTGACTTTGATGGAATAATTGCCTCATGTGGATTTAGTAGATTATATTCATACAACCTTACGATAGTAAGTTCCACTTGTCAAATTATGATTAGCCACTAGTTAAGTAGGTTACCATTAAACATCTTAGCTGGAGTCTCATGATCCAGAGATGGTGGTATGAGACACTATGTCTAAGTTGTCGACCTATGCCAAGTGACGAACCTCCCATAATGACCTTTGAGCTCTCTTAAAATGACTATTTACAATTGGAATTAATGGCTAGCTAATCATGCATTTCCTGGCATGCAGACTTTACCGAGTGGTCGATATAAGACACAGGGTTTTTCTAGGTCACGATGGGTTGTACCATAAAGTATTTTACTGAGTAATCATAAGTTATTGTCGCGTGCAATCGACTACTATGGGTTGTCCTTTTCACATGAACTTTTTGGGATGTCTAGTTCTCCTTAGGCGTTTCGTAGAGTACGTACTCTTTTAGGAGGCCGGATCACCTTGGGTGTCCTCATCACATAGTTTTTTCTGAGTAACTAGTGCCTCTTGGATGTGCCTTGATTACTCTTTCGAGTGACTAGTTCTCGTTGGGTGACTTTTTACTAGCTAGATGTGGATCCCTAGGTCTATGAGCATGTGCATGTATTCATGCATTCAAACAAGAATGCATGAATCTTGTTTACTATGATGATCATTTTAAAATATTCAGTTTAGATTGTTTTGACAATTATGCTTAATTACCATGGTGTTTGATAAATCTTAGGAGTTATATCTTACTACGATGGCTATCGATGTTATCAAACCATATTCAGTGTGCAGGAGGCATAGCTAATGCGCATATTGGCAGTCATGTGGAGTATGAAGAGATAGATGATCTTACGACTTTAGATTATAGATTTCATGTATGTTGAAATTATATTTTCATGTATACGTAAAGACTTAGGACATTGGTTTGTATAAGCCTTCAGGGAGCCATTCGAATATATAAATATTTATATTTGAACTTTCTTTTATACTTAATTTGTTTCTATTCCTCTAAACTGCTAACTCTGAAAAAGAAAATAAAAGAATATATATGTGTATATGCGTGTGTGAAATTTGGGCTATCTTTGAAATTGAACACTCGGGTTTTCAAAAAATGAGTAGTATACTCGGGTTTCAGGTACTGGGGTATTACAACGAATAACCAGGTTCTGAAATCATTCTTTGATTAGCTTGTGTTAGTTTATTTTGATGACATCTTGATATATAGTCAAGACAAAGCAGACCATGTGGAATATCTCAAATAGGTACTTCAAGTGCTCGCCCAGAATAAGTTATACATTAATATGAAGAAGTGTAGTTTTTTTTTTATAGAGAGCCTGTTATTTTTTTCCTTTGTCATGACATCCATAGGCATCCATGTGGATAACGAGAAGTAGAGAGTCATCAGAGAATGGCCAGTTTCGATGAACATTCATAAAGTGCAAAGTTTTCACGAATTGGCGATGTTCTCTCGTCAGTTCATGAGGAAGCTTTACTATAATTAAGTAGAGATTTTCCACCACTTCAATCCTCATACCTCTCATCTTTGACAAGTTATTTGGAGTTGAGTGTGACTCTTCCTATGTTAGCATTGGGGGTGTGTTATCTCAAGAAGGCAGACCAATCACCTTCTACAACGAAAAACTTATCAATGCCCATAAGAAATGGTCAACATATGAGCTAAAATTGTATGTAGTGGTTCATGCCTTGCAGCATTGTAGGTATTACTTGATTCAACAGGAGTTTGTACTCTATGTAGACCATTAGGCGCTCAAGTTTATTAACAGTTAGGTTTATGTTAATCGTGTGCATGCTAGATGGATTTCTTTATTGTAGGAATTCACATTCGTGCCAAAGCATAAGGCCAGGCAGAAAAATAAGGTGATTGATGCGCTTAGCTGACGTGCATCCATGTTGGTCACAATGACCAACAAAGTTGTCAGGTTCGAGTACCTCAAGGACCTATATGCAGAAGATGATGACTTCAAGGACATGCGTGGATTAAATGCAATGAGAGTTAGTCCAATGATCATCATGAAGGATGGTTTCCTTTTCAAAGGGAATCAGTTGTGTATTTAACGAAATTCGTTGCGAGAACATGTCATTGAAGAGCTACATGGAGGTGGCCCCAATGGTCACCTAAGGTAAGACAAGACAATAGCTCTCTTGGAGGAATGTTACTGGCCACCAACTAAAGTGAGATGTTGGAAAAGCGGTGCAGCAATGCCATACGTGTCAAGCATCCAAGGGGTAGTCACAGAGCACGGGCTAGTATATCTCATTGTCTGTCCCTGATGGCCCTTGGGAGGATCTGTTTATGGACTTTATGCTAAGTCTCCTACGACCCAACGTGGAATAGACTTGGTGTTTATTGTGGTCAATAGATTCTTTAAAATGGCTCATTTCATACTATGCGAGAAGACTCTTGACACTGCGCATGTCACAAATTTGTTCTTCTGAAAGGTTGTTTGACTACATAGAGTCCCAAAATATATCACTTCAGATTGTAACACTAAGTTCTTCAGTCACTTTTGGAGGACTTTGTAAAGGCGATTTAACACCAAGTTACGATTCATCAGTGCATGTCATCTATAGACAGATGGAAAAATTGAGATGGTAAATCGTACATTTGGGAACCTTATATGATGCGTCTCGGGTAATAAGCCCAAACAGTGTGTGGGAATTTGCCTTAGCTCAAGTAAAATTTGTGTTCAACAATATGCAAAATCATTCTACCAAAAAGTCCCCGTTTGAAGTTGTCTACAGACGAGTGCCTAAGTATACTCTTGATTTGGTTCCATTGAACTAGCTACCAGGCATGAGCGTTGTTACAAAACATATAGCGGAGCAAATCATAAGTGTACATGCTGATGTTCAAGGCTAGTTGAAAGCATCTAATGACAAGTATAAGGAAAGGGCTGATACACATCGGCATCTGAAGGTATTCAATGTGGGTGACAACTTTATAGTTCACCTGTGCAAGGAGAGATTTTTGACTGAGACATTTAATAAGCCGAAGAATAAGATGATCAGACCGGTACCTATAGTTTGTAAGATCAATGGCAGCAACAATGTCGTTGATCTTCTTAACGACGTGGGGATCTCACGCACAATCAACATGCATGGCAGACCTATACGAATATTATGAACTAGAATAAGAGGATAACTAGAGGATGACTTTTTTTTTTTTTTTTTTCAAGTGGAAGGGATCTAATGCAGGATGAAAATTAAGCACGTGCCTATCACAAATGGACCATAAGAAGTCCGAGAAAGAAATCAACAAATTCCAGCATAGTTCAATCGATCGAGCAAACCAATTAAGTCAATCGCTTGATCCGATGGATATTCAAATTTAGATGAAAAGCTTGTTGGACACTTTTTTCTTAGTTCGATCAATCAACAGGTCGGGAAGATCGAGTAGAATAAATTTGATTTTATGGGTTCTAGTATTTAGATGTTTTTGTGCCCTTCTAATCGACCGACCAATCAATCAAAGAAATGTAGAAATTTGTACGTTTTTCAGATAATAATGTGGCTCAGACAGGTTTTGCAAGTCAAAACTTGGTGCATCTGGAGAGCAAATCGGTGTACAAAAGAATAAATACATATATATCACTATTAGAAATAATCGTCCTTTTGTTTTTCTTTCAATTTTTCGAAATCAGATTGCGTACCGAGTTACTCAGTACGCTCTTATCCTACTAAGTAAACTCAATTACGCCCACCTTGAATCTACGTGGTCTATCCATGCTTTCCATCTATTTTTACATCTAATTTAAGGAATTGAGTCCAAAATTGAAGCATATCTAAAGATAAGTGGATCATATTAGAGAAAAGAAAACAGTGAAGATAATGAATTCCACCGTTGAAACATTTCTAGGCAACGTATTGACAATTATTTGTCATCCAACCTGTTCATAATATTATACAAATATATATGAATGGAAAACATAAATATAAGCTTGATCCAAAACTTTTGAGGCCCCCGAGAATTTTTCAACGGTAGACATTGAACTCAACTGTTTCGTGTAGTGTGGTCCATTTGAACATTTTATATACTTCATTTTAAAGATCCAGTCTAAATTTACCTGGTAAGATGGATAGACAGAGATCGGATTAAATGCATAAATCTCGGTGGATCTCACAGAGTTTACTCAGTTCGCTCCGATTCTCAAATTTTCTGGAAGCGGATTGGCTGGTGTACCTTACACCACCTATATAGTTGTTCGTATCTGCGTCAGTAAATTTTGTGGGTCTGATTATGAGATATGTGTTATATTCAAACCGTCCATCCATTTGGCAAGCTCATCTTAAGGTCTGAGATGAAAAATAAAACAGATCTAACCATCCAGTGGGCAGAGGGGGATTGAACATCTACCATTGAAATCCTTTTTGGGGTCACAAAAGTTTTGGATCAATATGAAATTTGTTTTTCCATAATTCAGATCTCTGTGACCTTATGAACAGATTGGATGGAAAATGAATGTTATGGTGGGCCCTACGAATTAATTTATTAACGGTGAATATCATTATCTCTATTGCTATTTGTGGTGCGGTCCATATGATCTTTAGATATGATTCAGATAATTGTCTAAAATGATCTCTAAAAATAAATGAATGGTGTTGATATAATAAATATATCACTGTAGGGCCATGTAGCTTTGATCTCCTTTGAACCGTTCAGTAGTGTCAATGCTCGTCTCCCAACGACACGCACCTACAACAGCTATACGTGTTCCCTGGTAATTTTTCTCAGCTTACAACATTGGCGCCGAAGCAAATTTGCTGGTGTACTTGACGTCAGCAAGTTATGTGGGTCTTATTATGAGTTGTGTTATATCCAGACCGTCCATCCATTTGGCGAGCTCGTCTTAAGATTTGAGATGAAAAATAAGACAGATCTAAATATCAAGTGGACCACACTGCAAAAAGTAGTGGGAGATTGATCATCTACCATTGAAATCCTTTTTGAATCACATAAGTATGAAATTTGTTTTTCCTATTGATTTAGGTCTTTGTAACATTACGATGATCGGATGGAAAATAAACGTTATGGTGAGCCCTATGAATTGTTTAACGGTAAAAATCATTATCTCCATTGCTATCTGGGATGTGATCCAGATGATCTTTGGATATGATTCATTTTTTGGATTATGATCTAAAATGATTTATATAAATAGATGATCGGTATAAATATAAAAATTACATCACTATGGGGCCATGTAACTTTACTTTCTTTTGAGCCGTTCGTACAACTAAGAGCTCGAGGAGCGTCGGTGCTCGTCCTCGAACCACGCGTACTTACAGCAGCTATACAGCTGGTGTGCGGTACACCAGCCAATCCGCTTCTCATAGGCGCTGACATGCACCAGTGAGAAGTGACAGCACAGAATTCCCCATGTGCCTTCAGCAGAGACTAGCCGTGCCTTCAACAGAGACTAGCCGTGCTCGAGGGACATAATCTAATACCCAGAGATCTGCATGTGCTTAAATTTTGAAAGAGAAGCAATGACACATTGTCCCGTCTCCCGTGCCTTACAACAGAGATAATCCCCACTCTACGGGATATAATCCATTATCCAAAGATCTGCATGGGCATTAAGTTTTTACAAGTGGGTGCCATTAATGAGTCATCCGGACAGTTTTTCTATTGTGGCCCACCGTGTATGTACCACACCTCAATTGCTCCAAGATAAAAAGATGCTACCCATCTCTCTCCACCCTTATCCTATCGAACGTGGAACATAGCTGTATTTCTCCATGAGCATCCATTGGTAAGCTTCAAATAAATTTATTTTATTTTATTGTCACACACACCGCATGGGTACTGAAACACATGATTTGGGTGAAACTCACATAATCTGCCACTGAGCCAGGGAAAGGAACCCTAGCTAGCCTAAAATAAAGGTCATGAAAACCTTATCAAGAATGTTTCTTGGCGTACGTGATCAAGATCTAATCCAGTCATCTAGTAGGTTCCATGGTGTAGATTCTTTTACCGGAAACTTGGCACAGGGAAGGACGTAATGTCAAGCACGGTCTTCCTTGAGGGGATAACCATTCCGAATCCATGGAACTACTCAGACTTTTTATAAAGACTCTTCAAAACCATGTGAAAAAGAACAAGAAAAATATAAAATATATTTTATAAAATTTAAAATTGATTGATAAATAAAATAAATAAGCTACAGCCCTTTGAATAGGGATACTAAGTCCCGTAAGAAATCTCAGCATCAAACCACAACTAAAACTCTCGTAAACGGCAACTTGTCATAAATAATAAACTTGCTATCTGGTGTTCAGCCAAAAATAGTAAGTGTTCTATTTGGCTTTACCAAACACTTTTATGTTGGTGCAACTCCTAAAGTCCAACAAAGTAGAATTAAAACATCGAAACGACCATAGCTCTGATGGAATTTCACAAATCTAGCTTGCATAACCTGGATGGCTAGGTGGCTAAAGTAACTCATTCTACCCAAAATTATATATTTTAAGTCTGATAACTCATTTAGGTTTGCGAGATATGTTTGTTTTAATTTTTGACAATCTAGATCATGTCTGTCTCCGATCAGGCCTTTTTGGTCCATCTTGGCCATGAAATTATTCATGAGCCGCTCTACATCAAAACTCAAGCCAATTCACTCATTGGTGGACCACCCAATAAAAAATAAACAAATGGACGGTCAGAAACGTGCCCAACAGTCCTAGGAGTTATCTTTATTCTTATTTCCATTCTTATAAATTTATGTGCAGGACTCCCCCAACCCACATCTATTTCCACTAAATGCACACAAACACAGAGAAGTGCTCAAACCATGGCTATGGAAGAGAGAGCCTATACAGCCCATGTCCTACTACTCCCATACCCAAATCAAGGCCACATAAACCCCATGTTACAATTTGCTAAGCGCTTAGTCTCCAAAGGCATCAAGGCCACTCTAGACACCACCATCTTCATCTCCAAATCAGTTCAATTCAACACCGGCTCGGTCGGCCTCGAGCTCATCTCCGACGGGTGCGACCAAGGTGGCCATACAGAGGCGGGGTCTGTCAATGTACCTCGAGCGCTTGGAATCCGTTGGCTCACGAACTTTAGCTGAGCTCATCGAGAAGTTAGATCGTTCAGGCCACACCGTCAGTTGCCTTATCAACGATGCCTTCTTTTCCTGGGCCTTGAACGTGGCCAAACGGTCTGGCCTATCTGGGGCTGTGTTCTTCACTCAGTTGTGCATCGTGGATGCCATCTACTACCATGCGTACAATGGCAATCTGACCGTCCCATTTGAAGACACGACCATTCGTTTGCCGGGGCTGCCACCACTGGAAATTCACGACATGCCATCCTTTTTATCGGCGCCGGGAACTTACCCGGCCTATTTGGCAATGGTTCTGAACCAGTTCTCTAATGTGGAGAAAGCAGACTGGGTCCTTTTGAACACATTTGACAAGCTAGAGGCCGAGGTGGGTCCTGCGAATTTTCAAGGTTGATCAAAGTATGCTGTGTCTTGTCGAGTCGACTCTGACTCAGTCAGACTCAATCTGATTCTACACAACAAGTAACTCCGAGTTGGCCGAGTTGGCGACTTGACTTGAGAACGCATTTGGTTTCAAACAAGTTCCATATTATATATATGGACTTCTGTGTCTGTCTAAAGCTCATTTTCTAGGGGGCATCCAAATCCGTCCATGATGTGGGCCTCACCATGGGGAAAAGTTGGGATGAGGACAGCACACTGAAAGTCTTTTTAAATTGTATACGTGGTGCATAGTGTTGTTTTTTTTTATTTATTTAATGCCATCTAACCATTCATACAATGCATCCGATAAGGATGAATTGACACCAAGATACATCGGTCCAATCCAAAACTCCGGTGGGCCACAACACGTGGTTTAAGAAGTTTTAAGAATGATTTTCCATGGTGTGGCCCACCGGAGTTTTTTATCGACATGAGTTTTGGAAACCAAGGATAACAGAAGGGTGAGCACATGATGGATGGATTGAACGTAACTAAAACATCAAGGTGGCCCCACACATGGATTTGTATTGTAAGCTTATCCTAGAGAAGCTTTGTATTGGATCCGGCCTCTTTCTCATGCATCTCACCTTTTATTGCCCATTGCTCCAAAACATTATTTGGATCCCATGATACTAACCATGGACGATGATTAGAGGGCCCTCTTTTGTTATACTAGAAATGGTTTGATCAATGACCTAAACTGTCCATCATTTGGGGACCACTTTCAATTTCTTAGTGCTCCCAATTTTCCTAGAAATCCTATAAGAGATAATGCATTGTGTTTTTGGTATAAGGTGGGGATCATGTTCCACTAGAGCATGGAACAACCAAGCCACCTGACCAAACCAAACAGTTTTTGGGAATAGTCCTGAAATGTACAACCAAAGAGCCCCACAATTTCACTAATCATAAGATGTCTTGTGCTAATTGTTTCTTACTGTTTGGGTTAGCTACTATATTTACACTCCTAATCATATTCTCCATCTCGTGAGATTCCAAGTAGGCAGTGGAGTGGATGGCGGGGATCTTGCCCGCGAGGACTATCGGACCGACGGTGCCATCCATTTACCTGGACAAGCGGGTGGAAGGGGACAGAGACTACAACATTAATCTCGCAAAGGTGGACCGTGGAACATGCATGAATTGGCTCAACGAGAGGGCGATCGGATCTGTTGTCTACGTCTCGTTTGGTAGCATGGCCTCACTAGAAGTGGACCACATGGAGGAACTTGCATGTGGACTTCAAGGGAGTAACAAACACTTCTTATGGGTGTGAGGGAGACAGAGAAAGAAAAGCTCCCAGAGAAATTCGCGCAGGAGACGTCAGAGATGGGGCTGATAGTGAGATGGTGTCCACAGCTAGAGGTGTTGGCCCACCAAGCTGTGGGGTTCTTTGTGACACATTGTGGGTGGAATTCCACATTAGAGGCATTGAGCTTGGGTGTTCCGATGGCATGTGTGCCCCAGTGGACGGACCAACCCACAAATGCCAAGTGTGTGGAGGATGTGTGGGGAGTGGGATTGAGGGCCAGGATTGATGAGAAGGGGATTGTGAGAAGGGAAGAGATGGAATTTTGTATAAGAGAAGTTATGGAAGGAGAGAGCAGAAGAGTTCAAGAGAAATGCTCGTAAAATGAGGGAGTTGGCTATAGAGGCTGTGGATGAAGGTGGTAGCTCAGATAAAAACATTGATGAATTTGTGGCCAGCCTTGTGAAAGGCTGAGATTAGAGTAATTTACATGTCATTGCATGTGTGAAGTAGTGATTATGAGATCACATGCATATGTACATCATCATGGTTATCTTCATTAACATCTTTTGCATTCCCTAAGAAATTTCAGGTAAAAACCAATAAGTCGGCACCTCTGACATTGTTCATTTTCACTAGAATCTGGGTCATTTGCTCGCTACAAATAGAAAATTTTTATTTGTTGTAATCTAATTGGGCCACATAATCATACACTACATTTAATACATCAGTGTTGACAATGTTGGTGATGATGTTGAACAATCAAGATACGGTTAAGCAGAAATTTCTTGTTTGTTTCAAGTAGAGGATCCGGTTTCTTTTCACCGTACCTTTATTAAGAAGTGAATGGATTAGGGCAATGCTACTTCCATTAAAAGGCACTCCACTACCTTTCTTAGGAAAGCAGGTTGCATCCTGCCACCGGCAGCATGGACTCGTTCTAACCTGTTCTGTGAGAGCTACTGTTTTGTATAGGTTTTATCCATGTTGCCTATCCATTTTTGCAGATCTTTTTAGGACATGAGCTCAAAAATAGGCAAACCCAATTCCTTTGGACGACACCATAGAAAGCAGTGTTGATAATGACACCCACCGCTGGGCAGACCCAATTCCTTTGGACGACACCATAGAAAGCAGTGTTGATAATGACACCCACTGCTGAAACTTTCACAGTCATAATGTTTATTTGCCATCCAACCTATATTCAATTCACACAAACCCAGATTAAGGGAAAACTCAAATTTCAGCTTAATTCAAAATTTTTGGGACCTCCAAGAAATTTTCAACCGTGGGTCATCAATCTCCACTGTGTGGTCTACATGAGCTTTGGATGATATATATATATATATATATATATATATATATATATATATATATATATATATATATATATATATATATATATATATATATGAACGGTGTATATGAAAATTATACGTCACTGTGGACCCCACAGAGCCACTGCCTATATTGAGTGTTCCAGGAGGGTAGGAAGTTTGTTAAGCATAGGACGTTTGTTAAGCAACACCTTACAGGTAAAAAGCTAAAAAAAAAAATTAAAAAAAAAAAAATAAAAAAGTTCAGATTGGATTTAAAATTAGCTGTATCCTCACCTCACCAGTGTGAAAGCTAGGGAGCCAGAGATTCCCAAACGGATGTGACTTACCTCCGCTCCTCTCTCGTCCGTCCCATACGAGGTCCATCACCGAAAACGAATACCCCATCTGAGCAATGACAGTGGAGCCCACATTAAGGATCATTTGGCATAAAAAATCAAGTCTGTTAGATCATTAGATAGGGCACAGTTGAAAACAATGAACTGTGGATCCACGAATTAATGCATAGGTTTAGCCTATATATCGAGGGTCCGCCAAATTCAATCAAGATAGGCAATCTTCATGGTTAGGCCCACCTTTTCCACTGATCAGATTCCAAACAAATACCAAGATTGCGGAGCACTGCCCATCTATATGCTGTCAGGTGTTGCACGAGATCGTGATCTTACTTTCGTCTCCATGGCCCACCGAGTAAATTTATAGGTTATGATTGAGATTTTGCAATGTTAGGCTATAGTGTGGTACAGTTTGACATGGAGCTGATTGTTGTTGTGTGAGATGAAAATGATATGGTAAAATTGATGAAAGAAGAAGATTTTCCGCATACATCATGGTGGGCCCCACGTAGCTGGGGGTTGCATTCATTCGGTACAACACCTGTTGCGTATGATTTCGCGATCACCTCTACGAGCCATCCCATGGAACATGCAGAGAATGATGTCCATGCATTCTAGAAGTGTGTGGCCCACCGGTTGTGTATGTTGAATCCAATCTATGCAACTGATGAGCCTCATTTAAACTACGAGAATCTTCCCTAAAAGCAGCTGATCATGAAGTGGGACGCACCACACTGGACGATGGATCAGTCTAGATTTTAGAGGATGTGCTGTGGGCCCCACCATGATGTTATTGTTTTATTCACTCCGCACATTGAGAAAATGACCACTGTAGACAAAACCTTTTACCCAGCGCTTTTTACGAAGGAATGCTAACTTAAGTTACCAACTTAGACTAGCACGTGCGGACAGCGATTTTGAGGACGAAACTACCCCTCCATTTCGCTGCTTTCCTCTTCCTCCCTTTCCTCGCTCCATTTTCGAGAAAAGAAGACGAAAACTCCTGCACTACATCTGCTGCTTGGATCGCACCACGCTCTAGCTGGATCCCACGATCTAGCTTGGACGAAACTACCCTGCTTGTTCGTTTTTCTGAAAATAATCCCTCCACGGAAGAAAGTACGCACTACGGGTATGATGTAGTACATTTACCTAAACGGTGTAAATTTTTTGTGGGCCATTGAACTGCTGGATGAAGCTCGAATCTTGGTTTTCGGTTGATCCATGCAAAAATCATCCTATGAACATGATGGATTACAAGTAAAACATCATTGTGGGGGCATAACAAGATTTCTACAGTGGAACCACTATTTCCTGTGGTGTGATCCACTTGATAATTTGATATGCCACCATTTTGGGCTGAAACCCTTACTTTAGATGGAAAAACGGATGAACATTGTGGATAGTCCACATACATTCAAGGCGGGTCCAACTCAATTTTTGTAAATTTTTAAATTTTTTTATTATTAATTTTTTTTTTCTTTTTATTAGGTTAGCTTGTTAGTACACACCTATGTCAGTACACACACTCCATGTTAGCCACCCCCGCTAAGACCGTTACCAAGACCTCAAGTGTTGACACGAGGTATCTCCACTCAGTCTGCCAATTGAGCTATGGATCTGGGTGTGCCCAACTCAGTTAACACAACACTATAAGCACATACTAAGCAAACTATAAATCCAAATTGCGAGAGGTCTTGGTCCATTTGACCTACTTCTCGGTTCACGATTGATGAAATTCCTCGAAAAATTCATATATTTGACGGAGATATCATAAAAATATGACGGGGAACTATCACGGATTCATATAATGTAACAGAAAATTTTATGAACTGCTCAGTCAATTTCATTAATTGCTCGGTCAAATTCACTGAAGAGAATTTCATGTAAATCTCGGTTAATTTCATTAACTGCTCGGTCAAATTCACGAGAGAAATTTAGGGCTGTGAACCCCACCTTTTTCCAACTATTTTTATGAAACAATACAAACTTTGCTTTGCAAACCAGACCTGCACATGCGGAGAATTCCAAGACAAAAATACCCCTCCTTTTCGCTACTGCTTTTCCTCTCCCTTTCCATTGCTGCTTCACTGTCGTTGCTTTTACCCCCTTTCCTCACCCGTTAGAAAGACCAAAAAAACCCTTTTTGTGGGCCTCCCTTATCAATATTTTGTCTTCTTCTGAAAATGGTCGATCCAGTGAAGAAAGTACACAACTCAGTTCGGCCCACATTGAATGTATGTAGCATAGGAAATGGATTGGCTACTCCCCCTGACACCAGCCCCGTGGCTGGTGGTCGGTGCTCTATGGGCCGCACCATGTTGTATGCGGCTGGTGGTCGTTGCTCTGTGGGCTCCACCATGATGTACGTGGCTAGTGGTCGGTGCTCTATGGGCCCCACCATGATGCATGTGTTTCATCCATTCCGTTCATCCATTTTTAAAGTTCATTTTAGAGCTTTATTCTAAAAATAAGAGGGATATAATTCTTAGATGTACCACAATACAGCAAAACAATAGTGATTGGATATCCATCATTTAAATCCTCCTGAGGCCCAGTGTACTATTTATCTGAAATCCAATCTGTTTATTACGTCATAAAGACACAGATGAAGGGTAAAAACAAAGATCATCTTGATCCAATACTTTTATGGCCACCAAAAATTTTTTAATGGTCGATGTTCATTAAACATTGTTTCCTGTAATGTGGTCCAATTGAGATCAAGATATACCTCATTTGTTTATATAATATCGTAAAATGATATATAAAAATAGATTCACGGCATGGTTGAAACACATACATCATGATGGGGCCCATAGAGCACCGAATGGCTGGTGGCAGGGGGAGTAGCCAATTCGTTGCATGTAGTATATCCACGCCATCCATCCATTTTTCTATCTAATTTAAGGGGTTGAGCCCCAAATTGAAGCATAAGAAAATATCAAGTAGATCATACCAAGGGAAACAGTGGGCATAATGATTTTCTAGTTTGTCTCACTCAATTTCATATTTGTCAGAAGTGCATGGGTGGATGTATAACATACTTTGTAATTTTAGTGGATGATTAAATGAACTTTATACTTTATCGTACTGTATTTTCAATTTGGCCCGCTCAATTTCCAGTTTAGCCAGCTCAATTTCCAGTTTGTCCCGCTCAATTTTCATTTTGTCCCACTCAATTTTCAGTTTGGCTAACTCAATTTCCAGTTTGTCCCCCTCAATTTCCAGTTTGTCTCGCTCAATTTCCAATTTGGCCCGCTCAATTTTCAGTTTGTCCCGCTTAATTTCCAGTTTAGTCTGCTCAATTTCCAGTTTGGCCCATAGCATATCAATGCCGTCCATTCGTTCTTCCATCTAATTTATTGGTTTAGCCCTAAATTGAAGTATATCAAAAGATCAAGTGAATCATACCACGGGAAACAGTAGGCATAATGATTTTCACCATTAAAACCATAATGAGCCCAACAATGATGTTTGTTTGTTATCACATCTTACTTTTTTAAGAATTATATGAATGAACCACTTTGAACATAGAATAAGTAGCTTAACATACTTTTTTATTGTCTATATAAATTGGCCTACCTAATCACTATTTGTGAAGAAAAAAAGAGTTTATATTCTTTAGCACACATATAAATATCATGATCAAGTATACCTTTCAAATGATGCAAAATCTTTTTTCCTACTTGTAGATGAATTTAACTTAGAAATTTCATGTGGTAGTTAAGTAATTCCACAGTATACAAGATGTTTAGGCTAGTATGAATCAAGTATTTAAAACTTCTAATTGATAACTTGAAGCCCTTAAGGATCTATTAGATTGTTTTTCTTATCGTTGCTCAATTTCAACGTAATTTTCATGAGTATGCACACTAATTTAGAATTTTACACCTCAACGATTGTCACGCCCCAAACTCGAAAATCGGGCTCACAAAATTCCCGATCACCGAATCTGGCGCCGACAGCCTCCGTAGAACCCCATTCTCGGCTCCTAGCTCCCATTCGCCAGGTTCAGATCCTGGGATGTTACGAGGAGGATTTGAAATATCAATTTGATTCGTAATAAGCATAACCAAAGCATAACCCACAAACAACAACCAAGAACTCCATTACATTTCCACTATGATCAAAAACTTTACAAGTATAATGAGCATAAAGGGAAATACAATGGTGAAGAACGAAAACTCTCAAAACGCTCCGCAACGTACTCCTGCCGCAGCGCTGCTGCGATCCAACGTCACCTGCACGCAACGGTTGTGCATAAGCTTACAGAAAGCTTAGAGGGTGGTGAAAGTGTGTGCGTAAGGTAGTAATATGAACATGCAATGTCGAAGTAATGCGGGATATGCAGATGGAACCATAATATCATGAGCCGTACCAAGGCTTATGCGATGCAAGACATGAATGGTATCGGCCATCCCAAGGCCATGCAATGTGCAATGCAACTCAAGCATACAGATCCTCATCTATGTCCACACATCAATACAGCTCAAAATATGGGATATTACCGGGGTCTAGTACACTTTAAAACAGATTGCCGCCACATTGCGCGTAATAAGGTAAGTGGAAGAGACCACACTATCCGTCTGCCAATATCGGGCGCGACTCGTCGATAGCGGACCCATTCCTCGAACTGGTCAAACTCAGCCTAGCATTGCCCCCACTTTCGAGCGGGTAAGGCCGCACCCCCTTCCAACCGACCACGACACAGTGAAGAGTGTAACCGTATGGTAATCGGCACTCAACGCTCATCTACCCACTCGGTCTAGACGTTGGAGCAACCTCTTGGTACCAAGGGTTTAGAGACTTTCACCCAGGGATATCTATAGTACCTCATGTAGAACAAGATTTCTGGTATCCAATCCTGCCAACCACGATACATCTGTGGAAGTTACGACCCCGATGTCGCTGGGGCGTACAATATCCATGTCATACAAATGCGATATGCATGATTCACGCTATCCAGTCATGCATCAAATCCTGCGCATATCGTGCGCTCATGTAGGGCAACACCACATAACCGGGAGCCCATAAACAACCTGCCCGAAGGCAAATGCTATGATCAGACAATTCTCACGTCAAGCATACATATGATGCGTATGATCATGAGTCATGAAACTGTACTAAACATGTTATAATAAAATTAACTATCTTACAATGCAAATGGACCTAGACGGCCTATACATAATAAGTACGGCCCAGTAATGGGCCCTAAGGAGAGTCGTAATGTGGACATCCAACCAACATTACACTCGCAATGTGGACGTCAAACCAACATTGCTCCTAAGTCACGATCTTTGTAAACATCAGTACTTAGTCTATAATGGATTTACACATTGCAATGGACCGTATGTTGTCCCCATTGGACCTTACATATATATCAAAATGGGCCATATCCTATGGGCCTTTTTATTCATCAGATGGGCCATATAAATGGGCCACACCAATGGGTCTTATGTGCATTGCAATGGGTCAAAACCCGTGGGCTTTGGATTGCATCAAATGAGCTTAGTCTCATGAGTCTAATATATGACCAATGGGCCACACCAATTGGGCCCCACATGTAGATCAAGTCGGCCTCAACCCATAGACCTAGCATGAGTTCAATGGGCCTAAACCCCTAGGCCTTACATATATCAAATGGCCTACTTCCATGGGCTTTAAGTTTCAACAAAAGGGTCCAATGACATGGGCCTTGAAGTACATCAAATGGGCCTAGTCCCATGGACTTACAACACATCAAATGGGCCTAAATCCATAGGCCTTATATGAATCAAATGGGCCTAACTCATAGGCTTTACATAGCAAGTGGGCCCAAGTCCATAGGCCTCTTATGAATCAAATGGGCCTAACCCATAAGCATTTCATAAATCAAATGGGCTTAGCCCATAGGCCTGTTACAAATCAGATGGGCCTAACCTATGTGTGAATGGCCCACCCAAATCAGTAGCATCATGCTTTAAAATGATCCCACCAAGGGGATGGACGGTCTAGATACATCACGTGCGTCATGGTGGGTCCCACTGTCACTGGACAGTGAAGACCACACATGCAGTCCAAGGGCCCCACCGTCCGCTGGACGGTGGGAGGGCAGAGACGTTACGGTGGGTGCCACCGTCCACTGGACGGTGGACTACAACACATACAACATTGTGGGTCCCATGTGGGGCCCACTGTAATGTTTAAGTACCATCCGACCCATACATAAGGTCGCTCGGACCTGGATGAAGGGACCACATAAATTTCATCTTGATCCAAAACTTCTGTGGGCCCCAAAAATTTTTCAATGGTATAATTCAATCCACACTTTTCACGTGTTGTGGGCCACCTGAGTTTTGGATCTGTCCCATTTATGGAGGGGGGGCCCACTACCGGGGCGGCCCACCTCATGAGCCGGTTGGATGGCAAACAAACATTACGGTGGGGCCCACACGCAGGGCCGTGGGCCCCTGCTGGACGCCCGCCCGCCAGGCGCTGAAGCTGCAGGCAGCAGCGTGCAGCTCTGTACATGGTCAGAGGAAGAGGCATGGCCTCTTGCAAAGTTTTGGGAAAACCCGATTTCTGGGGTTTTTCGCACGTGGGGCCCGCTTCACCAAAATCTGTTCCGACCATTGCGTTCAGCGGCTCACAACAGGCGAAACGAGTCCAGAGTTCAAATTTTAAAATGCTTAGGAGGTGAAATAAAATACGGAAATGATGCTTGAATGGTGAGGATGTAATTTTTGACGCTATGGCCCATCAGGTACTCCGTTCAATCTCATTTTCTAGCTCAACGCCTAAAATGAGATGGTGAAAGGGATGGACGGCTTGGATTAGAACGATACATCAGGGTGGGGTCTATGCAAGGGGACCACCCAAAAGCCTTTCCTTTACTTCTTTCCTTTTTCTTCTTTCTATTGAAACGTCCAGCGTCCCAGACGCTGGACGGTTTTATATATATATATATATATATATATATATATATATATATATATATATATATATATATATATATATATATATATATATAAAGAGTGTGGGCCCTGATGAAGTGGGCCACCACTGATGGGTGACATGGGCACATCGTCTAAGGTGGGCCCCACTTGAATAAAGATTTAATTAAAATAAAATCTCAAGGTGGGATCCATTCAAGTGGGCCACACAATCCTATTGCTAAAAAATAAAATAAAATAAAATAAATAAAAGAGAGAGAGAGAGAGAGAGAGAGAGAGACATGGAGAGTGGGACATGGCTTGTGATGGAGGGACCCCGACATTATGGGCCCTCTCTTACATGAAATCATACATCAAGTGGGTCATTTTGCACATGTGATCATCAAAACTGAAGATCAACGGTGGGGATCCTTTCCCCACCAATATGGATGGTCTAGATGACCTTTCTAAAGAAAATAAACATCATGATGGGGTCCATGGAGAATGGCCCCATCATGGAATGATCATGATGATCCAAGTGGTCCATCGGCCACATATTAGGGTCCCAAGTGAGATCCACACCATTGATCGGTGGGCCTCACTTGGTCCACCATAAAAATAAGAAAAACTACCCTATAGAGGCACCCACCGTCCGATCTTCTCGCTCCTAGGGGTTCCTTGGCACCTTAGCTTCAACTTCAATGGATGAGATGAAGAATGGAGGGTTGAGATGAGAGATTTTGGGATGAAGAGGTAGGCCACTTGGAGCTTAGGAGAGTTTGGAAAACTCCATACGTATGGAGCTTGGAAGTTTGCTTGGAGGTTTGAAATGAGAAAGAGAGAAAGAGAGAGAGTGATGTAAGGGAGAGAGAGAGAGTGATGGATGGATGTAGTGAGTGATGGTTGTGTAAGAAAAACTTGACTTTTGAGGCTTTTGTGTAAGAGAGGTATGGGAGATGAAGACTTTTGTGGCTTTTTGTGTAAGAAAGGTATGATTTTGGGAGACTTTTGTGGTTGCTTGGGAAAAGGGAATAAAGTGATGTGTACTTGACATGTGATGGCTTGATGGGTTGATTGATTGATGGGATTGATGTGATTGATGTGACACATCGTTGAGATTCCCTTGGGTTTCACAACGCGCGGCGTTTTCTCACACTGAATGTTGGCCCATATCTCTTGACCAGGGTATCGCCTCAGCGCGCGAGTTGCGGTATCGGAACCGCGGCGACGGCGCGGTCGCTATGGTATTGGCCTCGGGTTGAGTCGACTCGGGTTATCGGCACATGAATCAGGGTCACGCGTAGATATCGGTTAAGGGTCGAAGGTTGCCGGAATTTGACCGGTAAGACTGCGGAAGTCTACGGAAAGGTACGAACCAAGATACGGGTCTTACAACGATTTTTAGAGTTTCATGAATATACGTGTTCTCAAATGTAAAAATTACATCATCTATTTAATTTATTCTGATTCAAGATAATATGCCATAAGAGCCATATTTGTCATTTCAAATTTACAAAGTAGCCTTTATAAACTCATCAACCATAACACTCATTTTCTGTGGATATTAGATCACCAATGTATAAGGATGTCAATAATACATCACCATGGTCATTGTGTTAACATGGATAACATGCTCATTGGGATAACTTGTTTGTTTGTTATCAAACCTATTCATAAGATCATACATACATTGTTTTCAATTATGTTTGATTTTGTTCACTATGTTTATCTTGTGAATTTTATGTTTGATATTTTTTTCAATTCATCTCTGCAGACAATAGTGAGTTGCAGCTAGCAATGGCTCCTAGCGCCGTGGGGCCAAGCTATGAGAGGCGGTCGAAGAGGAATCACAACGAAAATGAAAATTTCAATGCTCCTCCTCTGCACCCCGAGGTGTACCTAAGGAAATTTCTAAATCGAAAAGTCATGTTTGAGGTCTCCGTCAAAGACAAGTTCTTTGGTGAGTTCAAGTTATTCGACCGCCTCTTGCATAATGATTGGGCATACATGTTTAAGGGTACTTACCACTCTAATGTGGGCTTGGTAAGGTCCTTCTACTCTGTAATTCGTAAGGCAAGTATGAACCCATTAGGGTTCGACATCCCTTTTGGCAGGCAGTCGACCTGCGTTAATATACAAGTCATCTCCAAGATCCTCGACGCCCCTCTAGGAAAAGTACATATTCATATGAAAAATATAAAGAAGAAACAGGATCGGGATAAGCGAATTATGCACCTGTGTGGGAAGCTAGTCGAGTGGAAGCGTGGCAGCAGCGTATCTTCTTCCGACTTGCACTTCCAGTTTGGTCGTTCCTCATCGTATGCAATATTCTTTTTCATGGGATAGGACAGGTCTCCCTAGGTTGGGGATTAATAACAATAGATAACTGTTTGTTGTTTGGTTAGGTGTGGTTTGGCTTTTGTTTGGTTTTTGTGATCAATTTGTCCAAGAGTAAGGATTAAGCCCCCCTTTAACTTAATGTACTCTTCTTTCCATCTTATATAAGGCTAGCTATCAATGCCTAACCCCCATTGGTTTAATGTATTCTTTTCCCGAATTGGTTGGGGTTCTCCGTCTTTGAATTGGTTGTGTGAATAATAGTACAATACCTTGTTTGCTTTTAGTTTTTGTATGTAAGGGTTATGGGTTATCTGTAAATGTGATGTGAAGAGTTGATCCAAATTACTTGTCTTCCTTTTTTAGCAACCAACCAAGGAAAACGTACCTAAGTAAGACTTTAATTTCACTACTAAACTATAGAAGTGTCCTAAAAGAATACTTTATGAATCTTCTGAGGAATGCTTTGTGTAACATCCCGGATTTTTCACTGTTTCGAATTTCCAAAAATCCTTAAATTTTTTTTATTAATTAACTTAACATCACTTAATGACCATTAGCACTCAATATTAGTTTATATAGGGGTGATACTAGTAAAGAACCGCACAAGTTCGATTAATCAACCGTAGGAAGTCAACGAATCCGCCTGATCGCTTGAACATCAGGTGTAGCCCCATAATTTACTTACATAGGACCCAGATATAACTGACCTGTCGTTAACTAATCAAGACAAGCATAACTAAATTAAAGATCTAACCAAAGCCGAGTCAGATGAGGCCCGGATCTTAACAGTAGACCAAATCAACCCTTGTAACGTCCCGTCCAACCAGCACTGTGTCCTGGGGCATCCATGTAGGATTTGCCGCAGGACCATTTGTTTAAACCACACCTGGTGGGGTACCACAAGTTGATTAACCTAGGATTAGCTCATTAGAGTAGACCGGACAGGTCATAATAGGGCCTAGTGCTAGCCGCCAAGCCAGATGGCCTATTTACACTTAACAACAGCCCGTATGGGCCACCCAACGACTGAGGAGGGTCAGAAAAATCTAAAAATTTAGAAAATCATAGATCTCACTGGGCTTGTGGTCTATCGTGGATTACAGACCTAGTAGACACCCAGAATTAGGATCTAACACTTGCCAAATGTACCCCACCAATGCCAGAATTGGAATCTGGCACTTACAAATGAAACCGAGACTCTGGGCTTTTCAGCCGTCGGATTTCTTCCAAATTTATAGCGAAAGTCTAATGTATTTTTCTACGCCCGTCCATAAAATATGGAACCCGATCATGGCACGATAACCGTTGATCGCAAATCGGACCCGTACGATCAAACCAAATATCCGATCGTCCCCAAATTTTGCATGACCCTTCATTGGTCCATGGTCCACCTATCCTATAAGTTTCATGACTAGGGGACCACCAGAACCTCTCCAATCACTGGAATAAACCCCGTAGGGCCATTTAAATATCGAAACCGTATGATCAAACCCCATATTCGTTCATCCATTTGCTCCCAAACTTTGCATGACCCCTCATCAGGCCATGGAGAACCTGTCCTATAAATTTTGTGACTAGGGACCCATCAAATCAACTCCGTTACTCTTTTAGCCTAAAACCGACGGTTTAGAGTAAGCACGACCAAATCTCTACTTTCACTAGTTATAAATAGGCCACACCATGAACATAGTTAATCCAAACCCTAATCATCGCCACGAGAAATCTCACTACCTAATTCATTCTAGAAATGCCCCGATTTTCTGAACAAGCTTTAGACCGCTCGTTGGCGGGCCACTAGTTCCAAAACTATAGAAGAATGTCCATTTCTCTGGGTTCGACGTCCATCGCGGAAGTCAGACCTGGGTGCTATATAGAACCGCTCAACTTGAGCTAAAGGATGAGTGCATGAGAAGTGCAAATACCCTAAAAGAATGAACTGAAACTTAAGTGAATTGGGTCGTCCACTCTTATGCTAAGTTGAAGATTTCAGACCGTCGGTTTGTGACCAAACTTCACACGTAGAGTAAGGATATTTCCCTTCTCATATCCGTATAGTCGCGGCCCCGATCGACCATCGGTGACCGTTGAACAGACTTCTAATCATATCTATCGATCGGCGCATCCAAATGGCGGGCCAATCATATCCATACGTAGATTATCATTAGGGCCAACTATCCTATGGTGTATATCACCATGTACGCCCCGTAGTGGGCCCTGGAGGTTAGAAAAACCCTCCTATAGGGCTATTATGGTAAAAACCTGGACATTGGGGCCATTTGCACCAAATCTGAAACTATAAAAGGGCCTCATTTGGGGCACCCCTCTCCCCATACGAATTTATCTTAGAGAAAAGAAAGAGAGAGAGAGGAGAAAAGAGGAGAAAGAGAGAAGGAGAGAAGGAAGAAGGGAGAAAAAGGTGGGCCCAAGGGAGGTGAGATCTAGAAACCCTTCTTTCCTTTTTCTCAAAAAACCCCACATCCACAATATAAACGATTTTCATCCGATTGGGGAGGTAAGAACCTATATTTTTGTAATCTTTTGTGTTGAGCTAGGATTTGTATGAAATCCTAATATACAAGTGCATTGTCTTAGGATTCCGGCCGATCAACATCGAGTTCGACGCTTCTAGGTCGTTCTCTAAGATCTCAACGATCCATAGGTGCGGACTATTAACCTTACGTAGCCTAGCACCAATTGTAGTAGGAGTTTAATGATTTTGTTTGATGGATGACGCATTTGAGAAATCTAGAAATCGTTGGGTTGTTTGGAACTTGTATGGAATTGTATGCCATGATGATCTTCTCATATGTTTGTTCTTGTCCCACATGATTTAGTATGAATAAATGATTTCATGTTTGTGCCTTGTTAAATTCTTCACATGATTGTTGCCCTATTGTATGTATGCCTTCATTATCCTCATGCAAATTGGTTCTATGAGATGTAGGAAGTGCTTAACTTCCTCATCAACTCACACAACACACATGCACCTTATTTTATAAATTGGTTAGCCTTGTTCTATGGAAAAATTTGAAATTGGGTTTTAGGGAACATAAATGCTTGATATTACCCATGCTAGTTGATAAATTCGATTTTGGATATATTATGGATTGCTATCAAAACCCATAGGGTTGGTCAGGAACAGGATGAGAAAAGGTAGTCCCATCAGTAGGACTATGCTAAGGCTAGACCCGTGGTTTGGGCGGGTGTGTGTGGGTGGCTGTAGTTCGACTACATGGGTCTCTTGAGCCCGAGGTCACTCGTCTCATGTTCATCTGACTCGTGCGGTCTTGCCTACTTACTGACCAACTTTGTTTGTTAACCTTATTTGCTCACATATGTATGGAACATGAACCACCCTACAACCGTTGTAACCCATCAATAACCCACTTGAAACTGGTCCACAGCCTCGTGAGCCGGGCATGGTGGAATGGGACACTATGTCCGAGCTGTCGGCCTACGCTGGGGTGTCGCGCCTCCCCGTACTGACCGCGAGCGATTCATTTCTCTCGACACTCCTCATGTGCTTGAAGTCGGGGATGAGGAACCCGACGGGATCACGAACAGTAAGGTCTCGACCTCACACATTGGGGGGTCTTGGCCTCGTAATCGGCTTAGGGCATTGATACATGGGGTGTATCAGATTTCCAAATCTGCTGGATGAATGGACTTAACTAATAACTCGGCTAACACGATCGCACTGCATCGCATTAGTTAGGGTGGCGACTCGGAAGTCGAGGTCGTAATGAGGGAGTGTTGGCATATGTGATCGTTAGATGGTGTCGCTCGAGGGAGCATTGTGGTGAGGGCATGCATCATATCATCTCGCATTCATGTATTTAAATAAGAGTTAACAGGAATTGATGAATGTTTGGATTTCATTAAATTCATACCATAATTGATGCTTGTTGTAACTTAAGACTAATAGCTCCCACTGAGTTGATGACTCACTCCCACTCTGGGACGGTGTTTTAAAACACCAACCAGACCCTTGCTTAGATGCAGGAGAAGCAGGACAGGAGGAGTCAGGTGATGCGAACTACGACGAGGAGGATGAGCTATCTTATTTTCAGCTGATGGATGGCTCATCGTCAGTATGATGGGCAGGATTGCACCGCCGAGCAGTGGACTTGGCTCCATTCTTTTGGTCTTACTATATTTTTTGTGATTTTGTTAGGTTTCTCCATGAGCGACCCATTATTCTTTTGAGACATGTATATAACATATATTTAGGTATTTGAGTTGCTCTCATTTCAGTGGATTATGTGATTGTGCTTTATGCTCCAGGTATTTTCAGGTTGCGCAAATAAATCAAATTAGTGCATATTAACGAAATCAATTATAAGTGACACTCGGAAACTCGAGAGATGAACGTATGCGCGACCTCCAATTTCCAGGGCATTATAAGTTGGTATCAGAGCAATAGTTTGAAATCCCTTGGGGCCTTAGGTCATGAACTCACTAACGCGTCGACTGACTTGAGGGGATACGTATTAGATGACGCAGCAGGGACTTAGAACGCTAGAAACCATCCCATACCCTGAACCAACAACTTTAGATAGGGGGAAGGACTTGTAAGGTGTTAGGAATGGGTAGCGAGAGAGGGGGATCCGAGGGTCTTAACCTGACGGCAAGATTCGATTTGATTGACTAGGAGGTTTAGCTCATTAGTCCACCAAGTTGCTAAGGCCCATGGGGCCAATTGAAATAGGTGGGATTAGGGTTAAATGGATGTTAGAGTAATGATTAATGTAGGTGTAAGGTATTGTTCATGAGATGAGTGCATCCCATGTTCCATGATGCCCTGTTGGAATGTATCCAACTAAAGGTAAATTTCGAGTTTCCTTCCAAACTTTACTGGGAAAGTTCATCATCATGGGGTTTGAAAATCCCACATCACGCTTCTCAACACCAGGCTCATCTAGCAAAGCCTAGGAAGTTAGTTTGGAATCTCATCCCACGCTCATTCCAGACATGCCATTCCCAATCGTGAGTTGGGATTAGCATTGTAATCTCGTCTCGTATAGCTTAATACCACTGGCCAAACAGGCCTAAGTCCAAATTCCTTTCCCTAACCTATCCCCTTAAATCTCCACCCTATCCTTTAAATTTTCTCGGGACATTGATAGAAACAAGCCGAAGAATGAATGTTTGAACGATCGAAGCCATCATTCAAGTCCAAATGAGCTGATATTGGGCCAAGTTTGATGGTTTCAATTCATTTGGGGGTAAAGATTTAGGAGTGAATGAAAATTTATCAAAAATAGTGAAACTGTAGAAAAATTGAGTTTTTACCACTAACTGGGAAGAATCTCATGAAACCACTAGGCTCATTGCGTAGATCAGCTTCTCCTACCCTAAATTCATATATGGTATATGCCCCGGGGGGCCTTATCGGTGCCCGGGAAACCACGAAGCAAGTTTACCCTGCCTGGAAATAGTGGTCCGGCGGGACCCCGCCCGCACGACCCCGCCCAGACCTCCAGAGGGTCCGCGGGACCCCGCCGAAAATTCCTGCAGTTTTGAGTTAAATTCAAAAATCCATATCTCCCTCATTACAACTTCGATTTAGGTGATTCAAAAGTCAGATTGAAGATTTATGAGTTTAGTTTTATATAAAAATAATAATAAAATAAAATAAAAATTATAATATAGCTAAAATTAAGATATTCTATCAACTATCCAAAAATTATTAATTTCGGATAACTATTGCTCCTAGAATTTTTATAATTTATTTACAACTCCAAATGGTATGAAACTTAGTGAGATGACTTAAAACTTGATGGTAAATCATTATAAAAATTTTAAAAATAATTAAATTACTAGAAGTATAAGAAATGTTACCAGATAGGTCCCCTCCTTCCTTTCGATGTGCACATGAGTGAGGCCCACTCCCTTTGCAAATAAAACTCAAGAAACTTCAATCCTTCCCATCTTGATCCCCTCCATTGCTCCTAAAACCTTTGGAAAGCTTATCCCATCCCTAGTTCTCAAGTCCACCTCCAAGGAACCCATTCCTAGGACATGGTCTTGAAACTTTTCTTCTTTTTCTTTTTCATGTCCAACCCACTATTCTTCAATGTCATTCCCTAAACCCATTGCTTCACACCCATTCTCAACACCATCTCCAAACCCCATCCATCCCATACTTTCTAACACAAAGCTCATTTTCCACAACCTAGAAAGTTATTTTTAATCTCGTCTCAAACTCCTTCCAAACATGTCATTTCTAATTTCAAAGTGGGATTAGTAATGCAATCCCATTTGATACTACTTAATGCCACTGTCTAAACGCATTGGGAGAATCCTGGGGGTTCTGAATCCGGGGGGTCCTAATTTCACTGACCAAATAGGGCCTTAGGGGTGTTTCATACATGGTATTTGATAGGATTAGGTGGGATGGAATTGTATTTAGTTCCATGAAATTACATTTGATCCCATGCATGAATTCCATGGATTTTTAAAATCTACTACACGCATGCTTTAAACCATACCATCCATCCATATGCACCATTTACATGTGACATTCCGATTATATACGTGTACAAATGAACGACATTCGTTGTGAATTTGGTTTGTTGATTACAAATTCCATGGTCCACCAAACATGATTTAGCTTAATCCGGTGTTTTTCGTGGCAAAATTATTATTATTATTATTATATCCCAAACATGAGATTGGATGGCTGCAATACCATGTATTTCCAAACATGCAATCATTGTGAAATAATGATGTTAATCTCATCTAATACAATTCAACACCATTCAATTTCGCTAACTAAACAGGCCCTTAGGCTTCCAAACCCCACCCCATTTCCTCCCTATTCCACTCACCTCTCTCAAATCCAAGGGCTCCGTGGGGCCTATGTCATGTATCAATTGTATCCATGCCGTTCATTTAGTTTTTCCTGAATTATTTTAGGGTATGAGCCAGAAAAATAGATGGCTGAAGTGAACCACGCAGTGAGGACTGAACTCCCACCACTAAAAACATCTTTTGAGGTATATGTGGAAAATGACATGTCAAAGAATGCACTCTATATGTTCCATGGTATGGGGAGGTGTGGATGAAGCCTATTTTGAGATCTTGTAACAATCTTTTCAGTAATTTGATTAGGAGTCGTGTAGCCTGTGTAGCGATTTAGGTGTATGATTGGATAATTCGAGTTGGGATCAATTTCTTTTCACTTTTACAATGATGGTGAATGTTTGCTTTAAGAATGGGATGATGCATAGGGCAGTTGAGCTGTTGTAGGTGTAGAAGATAAGGGGTTTAAGCCAAAATGTGGTGATTTGTAATTCATTGGTTGATGGATGGTGTGAGTTGGATAAGACAGAAGTTGCATCGGACATTTTGTTGTTGATGGGTGAGAAGGGTATTTTGCCGAAGGGGGTTAATTATACTTCGTTGATTAAAGCCTACTGTAAAGAAAGTGAGATTTAATATATACATAAATGTATATACATGATATAGTTCGTTTGATTCTATCGCCTAATTTGCTTGCTCGGCTTGTGCATATAATAGTTGTGTCTGGTTTAGTACTGGATGGGACCATGTCAAGATGCGAGGGTAGTCAATGTGAGGCTCCGTCATGGCCGACTCTTGAATCTAGTGTTATATCTCGAATACTTCCCTAAGTGTAAACTATGAAGCATTCACACACACCCTCGTTGCGAATGAGTCAACCTACCACCATAGTGTAATCATGCTATTTTGGAGAGGAGAGTAACATAAGAGAGCTTTCAAGGTAAGCGAATTTGTTACACTAGAACTCAAGAATGAGGTTCATGTGGTTAGTTACAAATGAAGACCCGTCTTCCTTGTGTAAACCTAAGATCCTTTTAGCTACTTTACATGGATAGCTAAAATAAGGCTTGCGATGTCATCCTATGGCTAAGAAAACGTTAAAAACCATCTAGATAATCCTACGTAGTCTTTACAATACATTCTTCTACCACTCTAGAATTTTCTATACATGTAGGAACCTCTTAACCTACAAAATGTGCCATAATGCCCAGTTTCATGGAATAGCTTCCTTGAAATTTTTGGTATATCCACGACATCAGTTAATGAATGAAGATTGATGCCCTGTGGGTTTCCAATGAACCAAGTGTATTTTTTTTTCATGTTGAAGTGTTAGTATTTTGTTTCTTTTTAGAAATTACTTCTAACTATGATAGGAATCGTCTTGTATGATTAAATTAGATTATTTTTAGTATACTTTTCTACTTCAAATAGTTTCTAGTACGGTTGAACTACGACTCTTGAATAGGGCGAGTTTGATTGTTTAATACTTTCTAAGTTCATATTCGATGCCGTCTTTACTAAAATATTATAAGTTTTGCTTATTTTCTTATAGAATCATGATTCATACCACATTGAGGAGATGATGTTCTTCCTCTTTCCATTCCCGTAGCCTTTCTAGGGTCACCATCCCTTCAAACCTCTGAAATGTCCTAGAACTTTCGATTCTTTATTCTCTCTCGAAAGTAACAAAATCCAAACACGGTTTTTTCATAACCCACTAGCCATAGGATTGAAATGGTAATTCATATAAAATTTTATACCTTTAGAAACTCTTTAGGATGATGTTTGACCATAGGCTTAGTAAGAGAATTATTAATTACTAATTTAGACAATACTTAAAATGAGAACTTTCTTTGACCAAGACCTAAAGGACGACCTTATAAATAGGAGATTTGAACTTTTTGATGATGGTCATTCCCTAAACATTTAGATTGATCGGACTACAGAATTACGAAAGTATACGCTTGCGAAGTATTCGCGGCTTGACCCAATTCTCAATCCTCTGTGACTACCAATGGACTCACTGCTTTGACCGAGCAGAAAACCAAGATCCTCCAGGACGAAGAAGGTATACGATGAGCCTTCTACCCTAGTCAGGTAGATGATCGACGTATCAGGTTCAAGCCCACTATGCCCATCTCTCCGTATTAGTCTAACAAAAAGAAAAATAAATAAATAAATATTTTTACTCTAAATAGAGGAAAATCGTTGCCATACAGTCAAACCTTTTACAATAAATATATAATTAAATAAATTGTAGTATACCATTAGGGTGAAACAATTTTAAGGGGGGTAAACTAAAATGAGTCAAACTAGTATAAATAGTATACCCCCTACCATGCATATAGACTTGGAATCCATATAAGCTTAGACAAAAGAAATAATAATACCTTTACTTAATACCCTTAGGCAATTTCGAGGATGAAATTATTTTTAAGGGGGGTAGATTATAACATCCTGAATTTTTCACTGTTTCAAATTTCTAAAAATTCTTAATTATTTTTTTTATTAATTAACTTAACATCACTTAATGACCATTAGCACTCAATATTAGTTTATACAGGGGTGGTACCAGTAAAGAACCGCACAAGTCCGATTAATCAACCTTAGGAAGTCAACGAATCCGCCTGATCGCTTGAACATCAGGTGTAGCCCCATAATTTACTCACATATGACCCAAATCTAACTGACCTGTTGTTAACTAATCAAGAAAAAGCATAACTAAATTAAAGATCTAACCAAAGCCGAGTCAGATGAGGCCCGGATCTTAACAGTAGACCAAATCAACCCTTGTAACGTCCCGTCCAACCAGTACAGTGTCCTGGGGCGTCCACGTAGGATTTACCGCAGGACCATTTGTTTAAGCCACTCGTGGTGGGGTATCACAAGTTGATTAACCTAGGATTAGCTCATTAGAGTAGACCGGACAGGTCATAATAGGGCCTAGTGCGAGCCGCCAAGCCAGATGACCTATTTACACTTAACAATAGCCCGTGTGGGCCACCCAACGACTGAGGAGGGCCAGAAAAATTAAAAAATTTAAAAAATCATAGATCTCACTGGGCTTGTGGTCCATTGTGGAATACAGACCCAATGGACACCCAGAATTGGGATCTTACACTTGCCAAATGCACCCCACCAATGCTAGAATTGGAATCTGGCACTTACAAATGAAATCGAGACTCTGGACTTTTCAGCTGTCGGATTTTTTCCAAATTTACAGCAAAGGTCTACTGTATTTTTCTACGCTTGTCCACAAAATCTGGAACCCGATCATGGCACGATAACCGTTGATCACAAATCGGACCCGTACGATTAAACCAAATATCCGATCATCCTCAAATTTTGCATGACCCTTCATCGGGCCATGGTGCACCTATCCTATAAGTTTCATGGCCAAGGGACCACCAGAACCTCTCCAATCACTGGAATAGACCCCGTAGGGCCATTTAAAGATCGGAACCGTATGATCAAACCTCATATTTGTTCATCCATTTGCTCTCAAACTTTGCATGGCCCCTCATCAAGCCATGAAGCACCTGTCTTATAAATTTTGTGACCAGGGACCCATCAGAGCAACTCCGTTACTCTTTTACCCTAAAACCGACGGTTTAGAGTAAGCACGACCAAATCTCCACTTTCACTAGTTATAAATAGGCCACACCATGAACATATTTAATCCAAACCCTAATCATCGCCCACGAGAAATCTCACTATCTAATTCATTCCAGAAATATCCCGATTTTCCGAATAAGCTTTAGACCGCTCGTTGGCGGGCCACTAGTTCCAAAACTATAAAAGAATGTCCGTCTCTCTGGTCTCGACGTCCATCACGAAAGTCAGACCTAGGTGCTATCTAGAACCGCTCAACTTGAGCTAAAGGAGGAGTGCATGAGAAGTGCAAATACCCTAAAAGAATGAACTAAAACTTAAGTGAATTGGGTCGTCTACTCTTATGCTAAGTTGAAGATTTCAAACCATTAGTTTGTGACCAAACTTCACACGTAGAGTAAGGATATTTCCCTTCTCATATCCGTATAGTCGCGGCCCCGATCGACCATCGGTGACCGTTGAACAGACTTCTAATCATATCTATCGATCGGCGCATCCAAATGGTGGGCCGATCATATCCATACGTAGATCATCATTAGGGCCAATTATCCTACGGTATATATCACCATGTATGCCCCGTAGTGGGCCCTAGAGATTAGAAAAACCCTCCTATTGGGCTATGGTAAAAACCTAGACATTGGGGCCATTTGCACCAAATCTAGAACTATAAAAGGGCCTCATTTGGGGCACCCCTCTCCCCATACGAATTTATCCTAGAGAAAAGAAAGAGAGAGAGAGAGGAGAAAAGAGGAGAAAGAGAGAAGGAGAGAAGGAAGAAGGGAGAGAAAGGTGGGCCCAAGGGAGGTGAGATCTAGAAACCCTTCTTTCCTTTTTCTCAAGAAACCCCACATCCACAATATAAGCGATTTCCATCCGATTGGGGAGGTAAGCACCCATATTTTTGTAATCTTTTGTGTTGGGCTAGGTTTGTATGAAATCCTAACATACAAGTGCATTGTCTTAGGATTCCGGCCGATCAACATCGAGTTCGACGCTTCTAGGTCGTTCTCCAAGATCTCAACGATCCACAAGTGCGGACTATTAACCTTACGTAGCCTAGCACCAATTGTAGTAGGAGTTTAATGATTTTTTTTGATGGATGACGCATTTGAGAAATCTAGAAATCGTTGGGTTGTTTGGAACTTGTATGGAATTGTATGCCATGATGATCTTCTCATATGTTTATTCTTGTCCCACATGATTTAGTATGAATAAATGATTTCATGTTTGTGCCTTGTTAAATTCTTCACATGATTGTTGCCCTATTGTATGTATGCCTTCATTATCCTCATGCAAATTGGCTCTATGAGATGTAAGAAGTGCTTAACTTCCTCATCAACTCACACAACACACATGCACCTTATTTTATAAATTGGTTAGCCTTGTTCTATGGAAAAATTTAAAATTGGGTTTTAGGGAACATGAATGCTTGATATTACCCATGCTAGTTGATAAATCCAATTTTGGATATATTATGGATTGCTATCAAAACTCATAGGGGTTGGTTAGGAACAGGATGAGAAACGGTAGTCCCATCGGTAGGACTATGCTAAGGCTAGACCCATGGTTTGGGCGGGTGTGTGCGGGTGGCTGTAGTTCGACTATATGGGTCTCTTGAGCCCGAGGTCACTCGTCTCATGCTCATCTGACTCGTGTGGTCTTGCCTACTTACTGACCAACTTTGTTTATTAACCTTATTTGCTCACATATGTATGGAACCTGAACCACCCTACAACCGTTGTTGCCCATCAATAACTCACTTGAAACTGGTCCACAGCCTCGTGAGCCAGGCATGGTGGAATGGGACACTATGTCCGAGTTGTCGGCCTATGCTGGGGTGCCGCGCCTCCCCGTAGTGACCGCGAGTGATCCCTTTCTCTCGGCACTCCTCATGTGCTTGAAGTCGGGGATGAGGAACCCGATGGGATCACGGACCACGAGGTCTCGACCTCACGCATTGGGGGGTCTTGGCCTCGCAACCGGCTTAGGGCATTGATACGTGGGGTGCATCAGATTTCCAAATCTGCTGGATGAATGGACTTAACTAATAACTCGGCTAACACGATCGTACTGAAAGTGCACCTATTACGTTCCCTGGTTTGTTAATTACGTTGTATGTTGAGTCAGTCGGACGACAGCACCTAACAAGAAAATCAAGTCAAGCGTCTGCCTCATCTGGATGTGTGGAAGATCACCAAAAGGTAAATCATAGTCTCACATCCCATGACCCAAAACACCAGGTGATTAAACCCTTAAAAAGAACTAGAACATCTTAGGATTTATGTATAAGAAAACTTTTTATCCAAAAGAAAATTTTTTAAGTTTTTCTTACACTATCGATTATATCGATTCGCCTTTCGATATGATCGACCAGCTTTGTCGATGTCCTCGGCATATCAATCGATACAATCGATTGAGGACAAAAAACGTCCAGCAATCAAACAATCTTCTGGACGATTTATCGATATATCGACCTTCGAGTCGATATCATCGATATTCGAAAATCGATCATATCTGAAGTGGATCGATCATATCGACAGACTGCTTTCCGGCTCCCCTATTTTTCTAAAGAAAACTATCAATTGCTTCGATATATCGATGACTGTCCGATTCAATCTGAACTCAAATATCGATCATATCGGGAGTCAGTCGATCATATCGACTGTAGGGCACATGTTCTCTCCAGCATGAATTTCAGGTTACCTTTAATGTTGATCGGGGTACCTGTCGATAAATCGATATTCATATATCGATCATATCGAGACCAAGTCGATTGGATCGAGTTAGGACATATTTCGTCCAACAAGCTTACATGTAAAATCTATACGATTTATCGATCCCATCAAAAGGTCGCCGATATGATCGATGTACAAATTTCGATGACATCGACTGTTTCCCTAATCATATCTGTGATCCTAAAATTCTTCAAGGCTTCTCTCTTATTTTTTACCTGTCGATAGATCGAACCATCACTCGATGGAATCGGAGTTCGAAATCCGATGTCATCGATGTGTGTCTCGATCCCATCGACCAGTTGGCAGAAGGTTTCCAAAAGTGAAATGACAATTGAGTTCGTATCATCGAGAGGTCGGCCGATACAATCGAGAGTATATGCTCGATCATATCGACGACTGCTCGACGACTGCTCGATGATATCGAACTCTGTTATAAATATGACCGTTTATATCCGTTGGAACCTTTTGCCTATAAATAGACAGAGTTGTCTTCATTGCTGGTAGAGAAAGTAGAGAGTGCTTTAGAGTGTTTTAACCTTCCTATCATTTACCTAAGCCCTTTCTCTCAGAAAGTTCATCCTCCAATCCACCCTCATCATTGATATCTCATAGAGTGGATTGGGGAATGAACTTCCACATTCAAGGATCCTTCAGCTACTACCTTAATGACATATCATTAAGCTGAGATGCCTTGAATGCATAGATGATGGGAACCTCTCTATCTTCCTTATAGGAAAACCTTTAGAGAGTGGTAGTCCATCATAACCTTGACCCAACCTAAGCCTAGCATATATACATCTTCATGTTGCGGATCAAGGGAGCTGAAGACTCTTCATCAACAAGAAGAAGGTCTTCATCATTGTGCTGAAAGGGACTCATCAACTTATCTGTAAGTACTAAGAGTCCAGAGGACACTTGCAATCATTTCTTTTTAGGATTGAGTTTTAAGTGTTGCTCACCATTTGAAGTCCTCGAAGGAGGCCTCCGATGGGAGTGTACGTGCGGGGTGCGTTCTATGGACCCTTACTCTGTGGAGAGCATAAATATCTGGTTAGGAGTAGGCCAGTAAAACTCCAGGGTTAGAGGTGAACCGAGTAGAAACCTCAGGGTGCTTTGTGTGAACCCTTGTCCTATGTGGGCATAAACATCCGGTTAGGAGTACGCCAGTAAAACTCAAGGGTTTGAGGTGAACCGAGTAGAAACCTCTGTAAAGGTTGAAGGTGAACCTGATTTAAAACCTTAGGTTTGAGGTGAACCATGGGAAACCTCCTTAGTGAGATCCGGTCACTCAAGGGTTGAGTGTGGAAGCCGGGAGTGGAGTAGATAAGTCGTCGAACCACTATAAAAGACTGTGTTTGAGTTTGATATTGTCTTTCATTTATATGATTTCCTTGCATGTTTTTATATATGATCACATTTTATGCACACAGTCATATCCATCACAATATTATCTACTTTGTTTGTCTTTCAAATAGTTTGTGATTGGATCCTCTATTAGGCTTGGAAGCCAATAGAGTTAATTCTTGAGTAATCATAATTTCTACTCTGTGATAGGATTAGTGGGATAGGACAAAAAAAAATAACGTATAAATCTTTAAAAAGTCCTATTCACCCCCCTCTAGGATATACTGACCTATTCGTACTTCAACTAAAGCGGCCTTCACCCCAATTTCACGCACTACATCACATTAGTTAGGGTGGTGACTCGAAAGTCGAGGTCGTAATGAGGGAGTGTTGGCATACGTGATCGTTAGATGGTGTCGCTCGAGGGAGCGTTGTGGCGAGGGCATGCATCATATCATCTCGCATTCATGCATTTAAATAAGAGTTAATAGGAATTGATGAATGTCTGGATTTCATTAAATTCATACCATAATTGATGATTGTTGTAACTTAAGACTAATAGCGCCCACTGAGTTGATCACTCACTCCCACTCTGGGATGGTGTTTTAAAACACCAACTAGACCCATGCTTAGATGAAGGAGAAGCAGGGCAGGAGGAGCCAGGTGATGCAAACTATGACGAGGAGGATGTGCTATCTTATTTTCAACTGATGGATGGCTCATCGTCAGTATGATGGGCAGGATCGCACCGCCTAGCAGTGGGCTCGGCTCCATTCTTTTGGTCTTACTATTTTTTTTATGATTTTGTTAGGTTTCGCCATGAGCGACTCATTATTCTTTTGAGACATGTATATAACATATATTTAGGTATTTGAGTTGCTCTCATTTCAGTGGATTATGTGATTGTGCTTCATGCTCCAGGTATTTCCAGGTTGCGCAAATGAATCAAATTAGTGCATATTAATGAAATCGATTATAAGTGACACTCAGAAACTCGGGAGATGAGCGTATGCGCGACCCCCGATTTTCAGGGTGTTACACTTTGAATGATGCTCAATTTCCAGCTAGTCCCGCTCAATTTCCCAATTTCTAGTTTGTCCCGCTCAATTTCCAGTGTGGCCTGCTTAATTTCCAGTTTGTCCCGATCAATTTCCAGTTAGGCCCGCTCAATTTCCAGTTAGGCCCGCTCAATTTTCAGTTTGTCTCGCTCAATTTCCAGTTAGGCCCGCTCAATTTCCAGTTTATCTCACTCAATGTAAGCCACATGCTGCTCTAGTTACTAGGATAGCTAATTAAACCTATCTAAAATTCGCTCAGAACAAAGAAAATTGCGAACCTAGAGAAGTAAAAGTTTAGGACCCTAGGAAATTTCAGATTTAGTTGTTTGAACATAGAAATGAAACTTAGGTTCTCTTAAAATCATTAAAATATCCATTCAAACTTGGTTGGAATCACTTTGGAATTATGACATTTGAGAAGATAGAAACTCAATATTTTAAGTTCTCTAGGAGATTGTGTAAGCTCCGTATCCTAGACTGTACCATTCCATAGACTTCCGCGGTCTTATCGGTAGAATTTTGACAACCTTCGACCCTTAACCGATATTTGCGCGTGACCCTGATTCGTATATCGTCAACCCGTATCGACTCAACCCAAGACCTTTATCATAGCAACCGCGCCGTCCCTGCGGTTCCGATGTCGCGACTAGCGCGTCAAAGTGATACCCTGGTCAGGAGATGTGGGCCAGCGTTCGGTGCGAGGAAAATGCCACGTATTGTAAAATTCAAGAGAATCTCTACGACTTGTCACATCAATCCATCAATCTCAACATATCAAGTACATGTCAAGTACACATCAAATTTCACCCATTCCCAAGCAAGCCTCAAAGTCAAAAAAAATCTATTACACACCCATGCCTTTCTTATACAAATGGCCACAAAAGTCAAAAAGGCCTCTTACACCCATCACCACCACATCTATCACTCCATCACCCATCACTCTCTCTCTCCCTTTACAAGTCTCTCTCTCTCATTTTCAAATTCATTCCCAAGCAAGAGAGAAAACTTCCATACATATGAGCCTCTCTCTATCTTTCAAAGCTCCAAGTGTGGCCCACCTTTTCATCCCAAGATCTCCCATCCTAGCCATCCATTTCTCATATCCTCCGTTGGAATCGAAGCTAAGGAGCTAAGGAACCCATATGAGCAAGAAGATTGAATGGTGAGTGCTTAATAATGGTAGTTTTTCATATTTTTAAGATGGGTAAGTGAGGCCAACGATCAATGGTTTGGATCTCACTTGGGACCCTAAGATGTGGCCGAAGGCCCACTAGGATCATCATGATCATTCCATTATGGGGCCATTCTCCATGGACCCCATCATGATGTTTATTTTCTTGCATTAAAAAGGTCATCTAGACCGTCCATATTGGTGGGAAAAGGATCTCCACCGTTGATTTCGATTTCTGTGGTCCCATGTGTAAAGGGATCCATTTGATGTATGATTTTTACAAGGGAGGGCTCATAGTGGAAGAGACCTCCATCTCAAGCGTGTCCCACTCTCTATCTCTCTCTCTCTCCCTTTTTTTTGATGTTTTTTTTTTGTGTGATGATTTGGCCGTGTGGCCCACTTGAATGGAACCCATCACGAAGTAAGTAATTTTACCCAAGCCGTCTATGAGTGGGGCCCACCTTATGTGTGTTGTACCCATACCATTCATCATGTGGTGGCCCACTTGAATATAGCCCACCTTTGCTGTGAGGACCATCCAGTGTCCAGGGACGCTGAATGTCTCTGTGAAAACATAAATATTAGCTTGGTTACAAGCTTGTGGGGTGACCCACTCATACACACCTTACCTTAATGTATGTATTAAATCCACGTCGTCTATCCTATACACCAACTCGTTTTAGGCGTTGAGCCAGAAAATGAGGTTGATCGGAGCATCTGGTGGGCCATAACTAAGTAAATAGTGATCTCCACTATTTAAAGTCCCCCAGATTTTTCTATACACTGAAAAATGCCTAATATTGGACTTGATGGATGTGTTAGGGGCTGCAGAAATCAGTGGGCATGGTGGATTCATCCGATGTGGATCCCATGTATGAAAAACCTCAAAAAAAGGGAGATTTCAAAAAAAAAAAA
This sequence comes from Magnolia kwangsiensis, assembly GCA_037074715.1. Classification (NCBI taxonomy): domain Eukaryota; kingdom Viridiplantae; phylum Streptophyta; class Magnoliopsida; order Magnoliales; family Magnoliaceae; genus Magnolia; species Magnolia kwangsiensis. The sequence continues at coordinate 49,387,685 of CM073574.1, read as the reverse complement.
AAAGAAGGAAAATATACATCATGGTGGGGTCAGCGACTGGAGCCGTGGGACCTTGCTCGTTTCATGCTGACACCAGCAGCGTCCTTTGAAGATCAGCTGCTTCCAATCCATTCAGTTGGTAGGCCCCTTCCTGACGTGGGCCCCCTTCGAAGATCAGTCGCTTCCAAAGCTCAGGTGGCCCACAACACAGGAAATAATGGTGATTGAGTGGCTGCCGTTAGACCCCTTTGGGCGTCCAGAGGTTTTGGATCATTTGAAATTTATTTTCCTCTTCATTAGGGTCCATGGGACCCATCCATGTTGTACATCCATTTTGGAGGGCCACACCATCACGTATGTGATGTTGGACGGTGGGACTCACTCCCACGTGTGAGGCCTTCCGCGATTTAGGTGACCGTCCAGGCCCTGGACGGCCTGGACGTTAGAGGATATATATATATATATATATATATATATATATATATATATATATATATATATATATATATATATATATATATATATATATATATATATATATATTATGTTATATATATTATATATATATTATACATATTATAATATATATTATATATATCATATTATATATTATATCTTTTATATAATATATGCATGGTGGTGGGCCCTACGTGGAACCCACCTCTGCCATTTGGTGTGCATCAAGCTGCTGACAGCAGCTATGTAGTTGCTCCTCCCATCAGCAGCCAGCCAGGCCCACATAATGCACGTGTCCTTTCTACACAATCTGCGGTTTGGATGGTGGGGCCCACCATGATGCATGTATTGCATTTATACCGTCTAAACATTATGAGATCATTTTATGGCTTGGGAAAGTGAGTGAATCAGATTTAAAGCTCAAGTGGACCCCACCATTTAAATGATGGACAGTGGCATCTACCGTTCAAACTTCTAAAGGTCATGGTAATTCCCTATTAAGCTGGTATTTTTTCATTTAATCTATCTCTATGTTAACTTATGAATGGGTCGGATCTCGAAAACACATAAGGGTGGGACAAATTTGATATACTTGAGGCCCATTGATGCGGCTCGATTTGATGCACATGAGGCCCACGGTTGAGGCCCACTTTGATATATATATAAGGCCCATGGGTTGAGGCCCATTTGATATATTAAGGGCCCATGGGTTAAGGTCCATTGAGATATATTAGGGCCTATAAGTTGAGGCCCATTTGATGTACATATGGTGCCCAATTGGTGTGGCCCATTTGTTACATATAAGACCCATGAGATTAGGCCCATTTGATGCATTCTAAGGCCCACGGGTTATGACCCATTGCAATGCACATAAGGCCCATTGGTGCGGCCCATTGATGTGGCCCACTTGATGAACATAAGACCCATATGATATGGCTCATTTGATGTATTTAAGGCTAAATGGGATGTACCTAAGGTCAATTGCAATATGTGATCCCAACACGGATTATGTAATGATGTTTTCGATGATCGTGCCTTGGGAGCAATGTTGGTTTGACATCCACATTGCGAGTATAATGTTGGTTGGATGTCCACATTAGACTCTTCCTAGGGCCCATTGTTAGGCCCGTACTTGTTGCGTATAGGCCGTCTAGGCCCATCTGCATTGTAAGGATAGTTCATTACTTTATCACATGTTTAATATAGTTTCATGACTCACGATCATACGCATCATATGTATGCTTGATATGAGAATTAATTGATCATAGCATATGCCTTCGGGCAGATTATTGATGGGCTCCCGGATAGACGGTGTTGCCCTACATAAGCTCACGTTACGCGCAGGATTACTGCATGACTGGTAGTATGATTCATGCATTCACATTGTGTGATATGGTACTATACGCCCTAGCGACATCAGGGTCGTAGCCTCCACGGGTGTATCGTGGATGGCAGGAATGAATACAAAAAATCTTATTCTACATGGGGTGCTATAGATATCTTTGGGTGAGAGTCCTTAAACACTTATGGTACCAAGAGGTTGCTCCAACGTCTAGACCGAGTGAGTATAGGAGCGTTGAGTATCGATTACCAGACAGTTGCACTTTCCACTGTATCGTGGTCAGTTGGAAGGGGGTGCGGCCTTACCCGCCCGTGAGTAGGGGGCAAAGCTAGGCTAAGTTTGACCAGCTCGAGGAATGGGTCCGTTATCGACAAGTCGAGCCCGTATTGGCAGGCAGATAGTGAGGTCTCTTCCACTTACCTTATTGCGCTCGATGGGGCAGTGATCTGGTTTAGAGTATACTAGATCCCGGTGATATCCTAGATTTAAGTTGTATTGATATGTGGACTTAAATGAGGATTGTATGCTTGAGTTGCATTTGGCATCGAATGGCCTTGGTATGGTCGATATCATTCATGCTTTACACCACATGGCCTTGGTACAGCCAATAGTATTCATGGATCCATCAGCATATTCTGCATTACTCTGTTATTACATGATCATATTACTACCTTGCGCACACACTTTCACCACCCTCTAAGCTTTCTATAAGCTTATGCACGACTGTTGCATGCAGGTGACATTGGATCGCAGCAGCATTGAGGTTGAGTACGTGGCAGATTATTTTGGAGCTTTTGGTCTATCATCATTGTATTTCCCTTTATGATCATTGTACTTGTAAAGTTTTTCATCATAGTGAAAATGTAATAGAGTTTATGGTTGTTGCTTGTGGGTTATGCCTTTGGTTATGCTTATTACGATCAAATTGTCGTTGGAAATTCTCATCGTAGCATCTTAGGATTGGAACCTGGCGAATGGGAGCTGGGAACTGAAAATGGGATTCTACGGAGGCTGTCGGCGCCAGATTAGGTGATCGAGAATTTTGTGAGCCCAGTTTTTGAGTTTGGGGCATGACAGATTGCTTGTATAACCATGAAACCTAGGAATAAAACCTAGGTCCACATTAAAAACTTTTAAAATGATCGTTTGAACTTAGAACCAAACTTAGGAATTATGGGAGAACAAATAAACTACTATGATGTATATTACATTAAACAAGAATGTTCCTTAAACTTGACCTCCAATGAACTTTTTAGCAACTTAAGATTTGATTTTCTCATAATTTTCCTTAGTTGAAATGACATTGTGAAGACACTCAGTAGACAGTAGGTGAAACAAGTTTAGGCATTGTAAGCAGTTCCTTACCCATTACATTGTACATTAGATCAAATTTAAGCACTCCCTAAACTTAAAACCCGCATTAGGAGTTAAAAATAAAAATTCGCTAAGAAATCTCATTAGTTAGAGATGATATTTCTCATAACTTTTAGCGATTAGCACTAACTAGAAGTGAATTTATAAAGGTTTGAGAAAAAAAATCAGCTCTAAATGGAGCATATTGAGACTAGGATTTTGTATTTTGAATCCCCAAATACATCTCGTTGATCAAAAACAACATCTCTCGTATATTCCAACAATTGGAAATAATTATTAGTGAAAATTTAGGTGAAATTTCAACCCTAAACTCTTCTTGTTGAGACTAGCTTTGAAAATTGATGTAAGTTTAACATATTTTAAACCCAAATCCTCATGTAAAAATGTTAGGTTCGTATATATATTTTTTGAAAGTGTACTAGGCCATGATAGAATTGTCCCTTGTTAAAATAGAAGACTATATGAATATTCCATAATAGATAGTGCCGCTGAATTTAACAAGCACCACATGAAATCATTCGTATCTCTGAATTTGTAATCCATATAAGCTCTTCTTGTTTATTTAAAAAATTTAACGCATTGCTTACTCTTTATTTTATGAAGCTCTGTATCATTGTCATCTATTATGGAACGTGAGTACTCGGTCATCTATTATTTGATCGAGTTTTGTCTTATGGTAAGCTTTCATTGCTTAATGATTCACTAATATAATGTCATTGTATTAGTTCGGCCTGCTCAATTTTCAGTTTGTCCCGCTCAATTTTTACTTTGTCCCACTTAATTTCCGGTTTGGCCTGCTCAATTTCCAGTTTGGCCCGCTCAATTTCCAGTTTGTCTGGCTTAATTTCCAGTTTGGCCCGCTCAATTTCCAGTTTGTCCCGCTCAATTTCTGGTTTGTCCCGCTCAATTTTCGGTTTGTCCTGCTCAATTTTCAGTTTGGCTAGCCTCAATTTCCGGTTTGGCCCGCTCAATTTTCAATTTTTCCTGTTCAATTTCATGTTTGCCCTGCTGAAATTCATGTTTGCCCCACTCAAAGGAATTTTCCACTATTGACCCAATGGAATCTTGAAAAATAACTAGGTTGGTTGGTCTAGTGTTGATAGTTCCAATCGACCAAATAATTCAGGATACTTTATACGATCCATTAAAATATCTATTAGAATCTCGATCATTGATGAATTACCATATAATACATTGCATATTGAAGAATATTATGATTATCTCAAGTTAGAGAATGTTGGAATCATTGGCCATTTTCAAGCATTTCACGGTCAATTCACTTCACTTCACGGTTATTTCCATGCATTTCATGGTCATTCCTAGTCATTTCGTGTTAATTCACGGTCATTTCCAAGCATTTCACGGTCAATTCCCTTCGCTTCACGATCATTTCCTTGCATTTCATGGTCATTTCGCTTCACTTTACGGTCATTTCCATACATTTCACGGTCAATTCGCTTCACTTCACGGTCATTACAATGCATTTCACGATCAATTTCGGCAATTCGGTTTCATTTCATGGTCATATCCATGCATTTCATGATCATTTCCCTTCACTTCATGGTCATTTCCATGCATTTTACGGTCAATTCCGGCGATTCTGTTTCATTTCATTGTCAATTCCCTTCACTTCATGATCATTTCCATGCATTTTTTTTTTCTAAACAAACAAGCTAAAATATAAGACAACTTCTCCATTACAAGTTGTATTTTATATCAAGCAATTTATTTGGGAGAGGGAAATCCGACATATCTTGTTAGCTTGAGGGGAGGCATTGGAATTTCCTTTGCCTTCAACACAAATGATTTGCACTCAATTATAATTAATTTATAAGGACCTTATATCTTAATCGGGTTTGTGTTGGGTCAGGCAACCCGAGCCCAACCTAAGTTTTATCGGGTTGGTGTTTGTATGGCCCAACCCCAAGACCAAACTCTATATATCCTTCCCAAGCCCAACCCAATGTCGGGTCGGTCACAGGTTGGTCAGGTTGAGCCCGTCCAACTTTCAGCCCTAAAATCATATATGGTACGTCAAGTAACTAATTTTGGTTTAAAAGATATTCTTGTTGTATGAATAAAGAAAGAAATGAAAAAAAGAGATAATTTTTTTTTATATGCTTATATATACGTATTTATATAAATATGTGTTAGAAAAAAATGTAGGTAGAATCAAATTCTCCATGTAAAAAAAATAAAAATAAAAAATTAAAAATAAAAAGGATAAGGATACAGTTATAACTTATAGTTATAATCCGTAGCCATAGATGAAAGTTGGAATCGCAGAATTCGCGATTAATCGCCAACTGGGACAACGACTTGCGATGGAATCGCGGGAGCCGTGATTGATCGCCAAGCTATGGTTATTTAAAAAGCAGGGGCTATGGATATGGCTACGGTTATAATCCGTAGCTATAGAAAAACCATAGCCATAGGTTCCTTTTTTTATTTTTTTATTTTTGTTGTTGTAATCCCCACCGCCTTTTGTGGGTCCCATCGTGAGGTTTGTATTATATCCAAACCATCCACCTATTTGGCAAGCTCATATTAAGCATGAGACATAAAATAAGACAGATCTAACTATCAAGTGGACCACACTATAAAAGGCAGTGAGAAATTGAATGTCTACCATTGAAACCTTTTTAGGGGTTACAAAAGTCTTAGATCATTATGAATTTTTTATTTTTTTTTCCTCTTCATCCAGGCCTTTTTGACCTTATGAATAGATTGGATGGAAAATAAATGTTATGGTGAGCCCTACAAAATTTTTAATGGTGAAAATCAATTTTCCCGATGCTCTTTGTGGTGTGGTCTAGTTAATCTTTGGATATGATTTTTTTTTTGGGGATAATGCTCTAAAATGATCTCGAAATATGGACGAACGTTGTGGATATAATAAATATATAGCTGTGGGGCCATGTAACTTTGATCTCTTTTGAGCCGTTCGTACAACTCTCAGTTGGTGGAGCGTCAACGCTCGTCTTTGAAAGGGAGGGGTGTTTTCGTCCTCATAGTCGCTGTCCGCACGTGGTAGTCTACGTTGGTAGCTTAAGTTTGCACTCCCGTGGTCAGTATCTCTTTCCCATATCAATTCAGGGAATGAGCCCAAAAAAGAATTAAATCCCTATGATGTTTACATGTCATTCCACCTTATGATTACATCACACAGATTTCGATGAGGCCAAAACACAAAAATTGGCTTGACCATAAGCTTTTTAGCCTCCAAGAAGTTTGCAATGGTGGGCATTCAATCACCACCGTTTCCTCTAGTGTGGTCGACTTAAGACTTAGATGTATCTCATTATTGGGTTCGTGTCCCAAACTGAGGGGGTAAAATGATTAGACTGTGTGAATCAAAGAGTGGGGCACCGAGTACGGTTTACTAATGAGAAGCTATTAAGCGTAGAATCACTTGGTTACCACCCTGACCCTACCACCTACTTGGTTTTCCTTTTTCAATGGTAAATGGTTTTAAATGGGTGATGATTATTTATCATCATAATTATACTGACATCATTTACATACGATTGAAACATTTATTTTATATATATATATATATATATATATATATATATATATATATAATTCAAGTGGGCTATACCTGTAGAAACAGTTGAGAGAGGCATCCACCATTGACTGTTACGAGTCTCACCGTGATGAGCATGTGAAATCCTTCCAACCACTTGATTCCACACCAAATTCTAAGCCTGATGGCTAAAATGAAGGCTCATATTCAAGTGGGACCATACTAAGGGAAACAATCTCCTGTGTAAGCATTCCTTGTAGATTGTTTTTAATGGTGTGGGCTATTTAAACTATCGTTGGGGTTGATTTAACGGCTCTGGGTGTAACATTGGGTAACTTAGCTAATGGCTACGTGGATTTTACATGAACACCATGGTGGGGCCATCCCAAGCCAGTAGCTTTTTTAACTTCCTCTTTAAAGTATCTTTTGCATGGGCATAATTCATTAATATTAATTAACATTAATTATCATTAATTCAGATGACTAGTTGGACCGCCAGCTAGTTGTGTGTGGGCATTACTATATATATATATATATATATATATATATATATATATATATATATATATAACTGGTAACCCATTTCTTATAAGGTTACATTGGGAGTAGTGTTAGAATTATTATACATTCCTAAGGCACAAGTATCCCTGATCTGCCTCACTATAAGCTAAAAATGATCACGAGAAAGAATGAATAGCGTGGATAAAATCATACGTTACGGTGCCTACAGAGCCCGACTGATGTCCGTGCAGTTGGGAGGATTTTGCCTCGGCAAGCGCAACCCAAATTCAAAAAGTACGGACTGCCACATGAAACAGTGATTTTGGGAATCGGATGGGCTGCTGTAACCCACACCAGCATACACCTGGCATGGGTACCTGTCGTTCCTAGACATTTGTATGACGATCAAGGTTACATGGGCCGGAAAACGATGTATTTATTAATTCCACACTGGTTATCCATTCTTCAAGATCATTTTAGAGCAGGATGGCATAAATAAATCATATCCAAAGCTCAATTAGACCACACCATAAATAGTGGTGGGATAATAATTTCCATTGTTAAAACATTGGCAGGGCCCACCATAATATTTATTTTCCATCCAATTTGTTCATGAGGACATGAAGACTTGGATGAAGAGTAAAAATAGATATCATATTGATCTAAAACTTAAGGGCTAGTTTGGCCAGGTAGATTGGATGGGATTAGATGGTATTAGAGTGAATTGCATGGATTTCAAAGTAATGATAGTTGCGTCAGTGGAGTGGATTGGTGCAAGATTTATGGGATTATTATATACCACTACGTCAATACAGGGGAAAAAGGATGGTCCAAAACCGTCTCAAATAATCAAAAAGGATGGTCATGGGCCGTCGCATGGGCCGTCAAAATTTGATGCGTTGTATTACTTAAAGGACGGTTGAAAACCGTCATTCTTATTGATGGAAAAAGGACAATCATGGAGCATCTTTAAAAAGGACTGTCATAAACCGTCTCTTATGAGCTTTCAAAAGACGGCCATGGACCGTCCTTAAAAAAGACTTATAAACCCTCTTAGGAACCTTCAAAGGACGGTCATGGACCGTCCTTAAAAATGACTGATATGAACCGTCTCTTATGAGCCTTCAAAGGACGGCCATGGACCGTCTTTTAAAAGGACGATCATAAACCATCTTTAAAAAGGACTGCTATGCACCGTCTCTTATGAGCCTTCAAAGGACGGCCGTGGATCATCCTTAAAAAAGACTGCTATGAACTGTCTCTTATGAGCCTTCAAAGGATGGTTATGGACCGTCCTTAAAAAGGATGGTCATGGACCGTCCTTAAAAGATGTGTACCTATTATAATATTTTTCATCGTATTTCTTCCTAATATACACCTGTTATATAATATATTTCATCATATTTACATTCACATCCATCTAAACCCAAACTACATAAATCCACTATTTCATCCAAACATACATTCATCCAAACACAAACAATCTTATTCGCATTACATTCATCCACGCATAAATACATATAAGTTTAACATCATAAATAAAAAAAATAAAAAAAATTAGCAACAATTTTCTTTTTGTATCTTTCATTTAATAAAAAAATATTCAACCAATAAAACATTATAATTCAGAATCATAAAGAATTGCAGAAACTTCTTCCAAAAAAGTAGGTACTTTTTTAAAATAAAACTGATCATTAAAATAAAACTAATGTAAGCAAATAATGCAAAAAAATGTTTCAATTCAAGTAAATAGAAACAACAATAAAAATTAAAGCTTTGTAAAAACGGGCATGTGTTAAAAGGGATACATTCTTATTTGTTGCTATGTGATTGGGCTACATTATTACAGAAATCGGGTTCGAGTTCGGGATCGGGATTAAGTTTGGGTTTTCAAGTTTAGGTTTAAGTTTAGGTTAGGGAGTTGATATTAGGATTAGGTGTAGGTCTAGGTTTAAGGATTTGAGAATACATTTAGGTTTTAGGTTTAGGTTTAGGTTATAGGCTATAGGTTTAGGTTTAGGTTTAGGTTTAGGTTAAGGTTAGGTTATAGGTTATAAGTTTAGATTATAGGTTATGGGTTAAGGTTTAGGTTATAGGTTTTGGTCTAGGTTTAAGTTAAGGTTTTGGTCTAGGTTTAGGTTATAGGTTAAGGATTAGGTTTAGGTTATAGGTTATAGCTTTAAGGAATTGAGAATAGGTTAAAGATTAAGGTTTAGGTTGAAGTTTAGGAAATCGGGTTCGGGTTTAGGTTTGGATTTTCAAGTTTAGGTTAGAGAGTTGATATTAGGATTAGGTGTAGGTTTAGGTTTAAGAATTTGAGAATACATTTTTATTTTAGGTTTAGGTTTAGGTTTTAGGCTTAGGTTTAGGTAATAGGTTTAGGTTATAAGTGCATGCTATAGGTTTAGGTTTAGGTTAGGTTATAGGTTAAGGTTTAGGGAATTGAGAATAGGTTAAGGTTTAGGTTTAGGAAATTAGGTTCGAGTTCGGGATCGGGTATAGGTTTGAATTTTCAAGTTTAGGTTTAGGTTTAGGTTTAGGTTAGGGAGTTGAGATTACGATTAGGTGTAGGTTTAGGTTAGGGATTTGAGAATATATTTAGGTTTTAGGTTTAGGTTTAGGTTTAGGTTATAGGTTATAGGTTAAGGTTTAGTTTTAGATTTAGGTCAAGATTAGGTTATAGGTTATAAGTTTAGGTTATGGGTTATAGGTTAAGGTTTTAGGTCATAGGTTTTGGTTTAGGTTAAGGTTATAGGTTTAGGTTTAGGTTTTGGTTAAGGTTTAGGTTTAGGTTATAAGGTTTAGGTTTAGGGAATTGAGAATAGGTTAAGGTTTAAGTTTAGGAAATCAGGTTCGGGATCGGGTTTAGGTTTGGGTTTTCAAGTTTAGGTTTAGGTTTAGGTTAGGGAGTTGAGATTATAATTAGGTGTAGGTTTAGGTTTAGGGATTTGAGAATACATTTAGGTTTTAGGTTTAGGTTTACGTTATAGGTTATAGGTTTAGGTTAAGGTTTAGGTTTAGGTTATAAGGTTTAGGTTTAGGGAATTGAGAATAGATTAAGGTTTAGGTTTAGAAAATCGGGTTCGGGTTCGGGTTTGGGTTTAGGTTTACGTTTTCGAGTTTAGGTTTAGGTTTATATTAGGGAGTTGAGATTACGATTAGGTGTAGGGATTTGAGAATACATTTAGGTTTTAGGTTTAGGTTTAGGTTATTGGTTATAGGTTTCGGTTTAGGTTAAGGTTTAGGTTTAGGTTTAGGTTATAAGCTATAGGTTTAGGGAATTGAGAATAGGTTAAGGTTTAGGTTTAGGAAATCGGGTTCGGGTTCGGGATCGGGTTTAGGTTTGGGTGTTCAAGTTTAGATTTAGGTTTAGGTTAGAGAGTTAAGATTAGGATTAGGTGTAGGTTTATGTTCATGGATTTGAGAATACATTTAGGTTATAGGTTTAGGTTTAGGTTATAGGTTATAGGTTTAAGTTTAGGTTTAGGTTTAGGTTTAGGTTATAAGCTATAGGTTTAGGGAATTGAGAATAGGTCAAGGTTTTAGGAAATCGAGTTCAGGTTCGAGATATGGTTAAGGTTTGGGTTTTCAAGTTTAGGTTAGGGAGTTGAGATTAGGATTATGTGTAGGTTTAGGTTTAGAGATTTGAGAATACATTTAGGTTTTAAGTTTACGTTTAGGTTTATGTTATAAGCTATATGTTTAGGGAATTGAGAATAGGTTAGGGTTTAGGTTTGGGTTTTCAAGTTTAGGTTTAGGAGTTGAGATTAGGATTAGGTGTAGGTTTAGGTTTAAGGATTTCAGAATACATTTAGGTTTTAGGTTTAGGTTTAGGTTAGGTTATAGGTTGAGGTTTAGGGAATTGAGTTTTATGTTATATGTTAAGGTTTAGGTTATAGGTTAAGGTTTAGGTTTAGGTCTAGGTTAAGGTTATAAGTTTAGGTTTAGGAAATCGAGTTTAGGTTTAGGAAATCGAGTTCAGGTTTAGGTTTAGGTTTTCAAGTTTAGGTTTAGGTTTAGGTTTAGGTTAAGGAGTTGAGATTAGGATTAGGTATAGGTTTAGATTAGGGAGTTGAGATTAAGATTAGGTGTAGATTTAGGTTTAGGGATTTGAGAATACGTTAAGGTTTAGGTTTGGAAAATCGGGTTCGGGTTTGAGATCAGGTTTACGTTTGGGTTTTAGGTTTAGGTTTAGGTTATAGTTTATAAGTGTAGGTTTAGGTTTAGGTTTTAGGTTTAGGTTTAGGTTAAGGTTTAAGTTATAAGCGTAGGTTTAGGTTTAGGTTTTAGGTTTATGTTTTAGGTTTAGGTTTAGGTTTAGGTTATAGGTTTTAGGATTTGAGAATAGGTTTAGGTTGTAAGTATAGGTTTAGGTTTAGGTTTAGGTTTTATGTTTAGGTTAAGGTTATAGGTTTAGGTTTAGGTTATAAGTGTAGGTTATAGGTTTAGGTTTAGGTTAGGTTATAGGTTAAGGTTTAGAGAATTGAGTTTAGGTTATAGGTCTAGGTTATAGGTTAAGGTTTAAGTTTATGTTAAGGTTTAGGTTTAGGTTATAGGTTTTGAGATTTGAGAATAGCTTTAAGTTCAGGTTTAGGAAATCGGGTTCGGGTTTAGGTTTGAGTTTTCAAGTTTAGGTTTAGGTTTAGGTTAGGGAGTTGAGATTAAGATTAGGTGTATGTTTAAATTTAGGGATTTGAGAATACGTTAAGGTTTATGTATAGGAAATTGAGTTTGGGTTAGAGATCGGGTTTACGTTTGGATTTTAGATTTAGGCTAAGGGTTTAGGGATTCAGATTCGGGTTCAGGATCGGGTTTAGGTTTGGGTTTTCAAGTTTAGGTTTAGGTTTAGGTTAGGGAGTTGAGATTAGGATTAGGTGTGGGTTTAAGTTTAGGGATTTGAGAATGCGTCAAGGTTTAGGTATAGGAAATCAGGTTTGGGTTTGAGATCGGGTTTATATTTGGATTTTAGGTTTAGGCTAAGGGTTTAGGGATTGAAATTCGGGTTTAGGATCGAGTTTAGGTTTTACGTTTAGGTTAAGGTTACAGGTTTAGGTTATAGGTTAGGTTTAGGTTATAAGTGTAGGTTATAGGTTTAGGTTTAGGTTAAGTTATAGGTTACGGTTTAGGGAATTGAGAATAGATTAAGTTTTAGGTTTAGGAAATTGGGTTCGAATTCGGGTTTGAGTTTTTCAAGTTTAGGTTTAGGTTAAGGAGTTGAGATTAGGATTAGGTGTAGGTTTAGGTTTAGGGATTTGAGAATATATTTAGGTGTTAGGTTTAGGTTTAGATTTTAGGTTTAGGTTATAGGTTTAGGTTTAGGTTATAGGTTATAGCTTTAGGGAATTGAGAATAGGTTAAGGTTTAGGTTTAGGAGATTGGGATCGGGTTTATGGTTTGGGTTTTCAAGTTTAGGTTTAGGTTTAGGTTATATGTTTAGGTTATAGGTTATAAGTGTAGGTTTAGGTTTAGGTTATAGGTTTTGGGATTTGAGAATAGGTTTAGGTTATGTGTATAGGTTTAGATTTAGGTTTTTTGTTTAGGTTTAGGTTAGATTACAGGTTAAGGTTTAGGGAATTGAGTTTAGCTTAGGTTATAGGTTAAGGCTTAGGTTTAGGTTATAGGTTTTGGGATTTGAGAATAGGTTTAGGTTAAGGTCATAAGTTTAGGTTTAGGAAATCGGGATCGCGTTCGGGTTTGGGTTTTCAAGTTTAGGTTTAGGTTTATATTAGGGAGTTGAGATTAAGATTAGGTGTAGGTTTAAGTTTAGAAATTTGAGCATACGTTAAGGTTTAGGTTTAGGAAATCGGGTTCAGGTCCGAGATCGGGTTTACGTTTGGGTTTTAGGTTTAGGTTTAAGTTATAGGTTTAGGTTATAGTTTTAGGTTATATGTTATAAGTGTAGGTTTAGGTTTAGGTATTCTCTAGTATTATCTACTATTGAACCTAGTATTATTTACTACATACTAGTAACATACAACCAATATTGGGGCACCATACCATAAGCTACCAGAATTTCATGTACCCCTAAACAAGGTATGCTCGATTGATAACATATATATATATTATAAGTTTTTTATTTTTATTTACATTCGCAAATACATTCATCATCCATTCGGATAGCTCCGACGCACATCCGGGTCTGTTCATTTAAATAAAATGGATTATCAAGATCATTGAAATAAAATTAGGTCCAATCAACAATCTGACATGGAGGATTCTATTAGTACTGTTGACGGCACCTCAAACCTTGTTTAAATCTAGGTTGTAATTTGTGGCCACTGATGCTATTTGTCTTTCTATCAAGTTGGCGATGATTTGAGCCTCAGAGACCTTGGCAGTTGCTCTCAGGAAGTGAGCCAACGGTTGACCATATGTATGGGGAAAGGATTGGTTGATTGTGTGGGCATTAGAAGGATCTGCAACAGTGGTGGAATCACGAAATTCTACTCACTGTAGTTCCCTGTTCACAATGAAATTATATGATAAAAAGCATGTTATGAAGTGCCATTACAGTGAACGCTACCTTCTCAGAATGAGTTTTTTACAAGAAAAGGCTTTACAATGATGTTTTAACAAATGTATACTTGTGTAAAATTAACAAAAGGGATCTATACCAAATTGAATGGATGTGGCCTACAATACACAAGGTGGGATTAAAACATGTCAACGTGAAGAAGAAGAAGAAGAAGAAGAGTGTAACTCGAGGTTAAGAAAAAATGTACACGTTTAAGAAAGAGGAGTGCAACTCAAAGTTCCTCAATACCTTGGTCAAAAAGAAAATGGTCTAAATTCAATGGTAATATCAGATGGTTGAGATTATCCAATCATTGTGATATTAAAATAAGTGTTCTACCCAACAGAATATACGTGTCCTTCAACACAATAGGTTTGAGTGCAGATTAGGTGTAGGTTTAGGTTTAGGGATTTAAGAATACATTTAGGTTTTAGGGTTTAGACCACATGGACATCACAAAAACCTCAAGGACAATTAGGCTGTGATGTGTCACAATACACGCATTTTCATTTCTTAAATATTTTTACTAAACTTCGACAACTTCATGGACACTTTGATTCTGATAACCCACAGATATATGTTTCGTTTCATATTTCTCATATTTCTACATATTTCCACAAAATGTCTCCAGAATAATGCGTATATATTATAAAGCGTCCAAAGCTTACATGGACGCTTCATCCATTGAGATTTTTTTATACTTGTGCCAATATGCATACTTTCCTATTTTATCATTCCACTCATCGTGCAAATGACATGTATGTCGTATCCATGTGGGATGTACCATGTATTAAATTTGAGGGCAGTTTCCTCGCTATGAGTACTAAATGAAATATTCGCAATTCAATTTGCTCGTGCATCGAAATGCAGTGTACGCTAATAAATATAAAGAGTATTGAAAGCTCGAGTAGGAATTAGTATCAACAAAAATTACCATCATGTCCATTTATGCTGTCTGCTTTTGGAATTCTTGCATCACTTTGGCTTGCTTTGCTGGTGCCATTTGCTGAAAACACCAATGTATTTGGAAGGTCATAAGATAATGTACAAGAAATACTACCCTAGGAGACTAATAGTATTCTTCACTACTTAGAGAGGAAAAGGCAAGGTAAATGATCATGCAATAAACACAAATGACATGCATTGGTAAGCTTGGGAAGCTGTAGACCTGAACTCTACATTTGATTTTTGGACATTGACAATAAAAGTTAAATCACATCTAATGGTCCATTACACTAACCTCTCCAAGCGTATCATGCCCAAAATTACATGTGAAGAATGGGAACAAAAGTGAATGATCAGCATAGAATGTCAATTTGCATCTGTCAGTGAAGAGGAAGAGTGCATTATTTAGAGCTACAAACTGAAAATCCAAATGCAGAATGCATGTTTTGACTGAGATTGAAAGCAAAATCTTCATGGTGTGTTTTGTATTTGGATAGCAATGCGTAAAGATTTCAGCAACTACATTTCAAGTATTGTAATGGACTAGGTGTGAGATTTTTCAACAGTTAGATGTGTGGGATAAAATGTTCTGGAATCTGTATTGGTTGTTCACAGTTGGATGAAATAATACAATGTTAGCACATGACAACCCTGTGTCAACCCAAGGACTTATTTTTTCAGTAAGCATAAATAACAGAAAAAAAAATAGAACATGAAAAAGGCAAAAGATGAGAAACAACACACTCTAAGAAGAATATTCACAGATTGTTCAATCTTAATAGCCCATCTTTCCAGTTTTCCTGGTGTACTTTCTGATGGCTCTGTATCAGTCCTCTCAGTGTCACGCAATCTCTTCACCTAAAATGAATCCTCCACAATAACCTCTTCCTCCTTATCTTGCAAAGTTGTTGCCCTTACTCGATGTACCTTTCTACAACTAAAAACATAGCATAAAACTCCATCTAAAAAAATTGCATTATTTTAATCCCTTTGGACTTTCCACCAAATATCGGTGCTGTAACCAAACATGGCCAAAACTCCTAACGCAACCCAAATGGAATAAGCTGATGCACACGGAATTTCAAGCTTGGACAAAAAAGGGCAGAAGATGAGGAAATGACGAATCTATTCCCAATATTAAAAGTTTTCTGAAACACCAACTAACACTCTCTTGAGCTCCCAAAAATACAATTTTAGCACCTAGATATTATTCATATTTTCCATGCAGAACCCAAAATAAATAATCCAAGAGTTCCCCCTCGTAACAGTTGGTTTTCGATTCAACAGCCTAGTCGAAACCCAAGTTCACTTCTGCATTACAATTCTTACTCGATTTCTCCTCTTATTCTTTCAAAATAAAATAGCACAAGTCACACATGTGCAAGCATGGCACATGCATGCTAGATCTAATCCATCCATTAGGTTGGTCAAACCATGTACATGTTTTTCCCAAAAACAAAATCTGGCATGAACATGAGTTTGCTATCATGCTTTGCTCACACATTTGTGGCCTGAACATGAGTTTTATTGCATAGACATCAAAGCTCCTATCCATTATCAACAAACTGTCCAATGAAAAGGGTGTGAAAACCACATCAATTCATAGGATTAGCAGTAACTCAAAGCTTCATATCAACATCCACCCATCATGTCTTTGCCTTTTCAAGTAGCAGCCAATCCAAGTAGGAATTTATCCATAACCCACCTATGTCAATAGCACCATACATGTTCTAAAGTAAAATGCCCAAACATAGCCAGCCCATACCTGACTACTGCTCTTTCAGGACATCAGTAAATTATTTTGCTTTCACATCCATATTTGAAGATGAAATATTATTAATCATAAATAAATTCTTTTCCTGTATCTCTAATGCAGGTTCTTGCATGAAATAAACAACAAACTCAAAACTTTCAAAATATAATCGAGATAATACATGAATAGTCAAATAACATAGAGTAAGCATAAAACATACAGAGACGCAACTTTTGTCAATGCCACAAAGAACTATTTGCTAACATGCTAATTGTCATAAAAGAATTCAAAGAAAGAAGATACAACAGTGAAAATCGAAAAAGAAGAAGAAGAAGAAGAAGAAGAAGAAGAAGAAGAAGAAGAAAGAAAAGAAAAAAGAAAGAAAGAAAGAAAGAAAGAAAAAATATTCAGTCTATTTGTGACACGTTACATCAGACCCTCTGCCAACCCATTGCCTTAGGTGACACCACGTGAATTTGGAGGTCATCATTGCATTAGCTTGATTTTCCAAGCATCCAAACTAACTCTAAAAGTTCAAGGCTATTTTTATCATTTGGTTCAGATTTCTCGGAAGGCTTTAGCAGAGAGGTTCTTGCAATAATCAGTAACTGTGTGTAGATTGTCTTTTTTTGTAATTTTATAGATTGTTCAAAGAAAGAAATTCTAACAATACAAGTATACATTTAGTAGGCAACAATGGATCTTGCATGCACTCCTGTGCCTACTAGTTTTTTACAAAGACAATTGCACGACAGGCTACCATGCCAAAAACATGCCATACAATCAATACAAGTAGAGTCTGTTAGCTGCTTAAAAGTCCTATTCACATTCTCCATGGATGATTCAGTAGAGCCTGTCATATTTTTCATTAATAAATATAGAAGCATACACTGTGTTAGTTTTTCACAGTATAAATATTGGTAATGGTTCATCAATCCTCATATGTGACTGTGATGTACAGCTATTAGACCATCCAAATGGTCCATTCTGTTGTGGATGGAGCATCTCTATAATCACACCGATCAAGCAATCCTAACCATCCAAATGGTCCATTCCATTGTGGATGGGGATACACTATGTTTTTTAGCATTCTAGATTGTACTGTTTATTGACTAAAGAGAAGAAACTTGTTAGTACATAACTGAAATGTGGCTGAACTATGCACATACAGTTGAATGCTTGTTTTATATATATATATATATATATATATATATATATATATATATATATGTGAGTAATATTTACACAGCTCAATGGAAGGTAAGTTACTGATAGCCTTGTCTCAACAATTCAGGGTTGACTTCTAAAAGGTAGATTGACAAAATGATTCAAGACCTCAGCCAATCATCAAAATAGGGTCATAATGGACTCCACATTCCATACAACAAATGCCTATCTATCCCACTTGCCACCACTATTTCCTATATTGTCCGATACAATATTTTAATAGAAAATTTAGCAAACCCCGAGAAAGAAAATGTAGCAGAATCTCATCCCTAAGATTACTTGTATACCGGGATATACAACATTGTTTCCAGACATCAATAAAGATCTAGGCAAAATGACTAGAAAAAGGGCTGTTTTAGTATATATGTCAAAGAAATCGGCAATTTGGTCTAGATAGACAATATAATGAAGTTGAGCATCTTAAATCAGTTATGCATGATGAGATTTTAAAAGTTTGTGGTAAAAAAATAAAAATAAAAATAAAAAAATAAAATCAATCAGTGGTAGAAGTAGAGAATAATTAAGACCTCTTTCCTTTTACGAGTGTTGTTGCTAAGACATAAATTGTTTCTTAACATGATTTCTTTGAAATCAGCAATTTGGTCAAATCATAAACATACGTATTATGGATGGAGACATTGTTTTCATTAATAGGCCACCTAGTACTCATAAACATTCATTGCAACCATTTTCTGTCTATGTAAATGACGACCATACCGTTAAGATCAATCTTCTTATCTTCATTTACAAAAACTAGTGGATGACAAATTATGTGTAACATACAGAGATGGTTTAACCACTTATGCAATTAAGGAAGGTTCAAAAGGACATAAATATTTAAAAGTTGGTCAAATCATAAACAAGCTTATTATGGACAGAGACATTGTTTTCATTAATAGGCCACTTAGTACTCATAAACATTCATTGCAAGCATTTTCTGTGTATGTGCATGACAACCATACTGTTAAGATCAATCCTCTTATCTTCATTTGCAGAAACTTGTGGATGAAAAATTATGTGTAACATACAGAGCGGGTTCAACCACTTATGCAATTAGGGAAGGATCGAAAGGTTCAAAAGGACCAAATTTCCACACGAAGCATCAGTTGCATACATATAATATAGAAGGACAAAAGTATCACCTTCAACATGTGCATGCATGTGGCCTCAACCACTGTAGCATACCATGACTATCAAACAAGTTTCCTCACAAAAAATTCAGATCACAAACCATCATGGCACGTATCCAATTTTTGTGGAAGCACAAAGTAAATGATTAATACACATTGTGCAGGAGATGAAACAAGAAGAATAGCTGGTTCAATCTCTTCTTCCCATACTCCCACTTGACTGTTATTATTAGTAACTGCTTCACACTTTTTACTGGTGCAACAATACTCCAATTATTCTACATCCCAATGTCTAGTACATGCACATAATGCAATCAGGTATTCGAATGATGTCAAAATCTTCAGAAACTATCACTACTGTTCTACTATTAATATAAATAACACTTCTTAGTCGCAGATAAACCATTTTCCAAATTCAGGCTTTTATATCGAAAAAGATTGTAAAACATGAAAATATCATTGCAAACTTAATACTATTGGAATCGTACATATCTACCTTATCAATAATATACATTTTCGCTGGGCTACTACCAGTGCCACCAGTCCCTGGGCCAAGACGTGACCCTGACTGCTTATTGAGTGGACTGCTACTGAATTAGTTTAGTGGGTGTTCACACAAATTTATTTTAATTAATGAAGAAATTTCATGATGCAACCAAATGCACCATTACCCTAAAACAAACACCAATTGGATTATCCTAATAATCCATATTTTAGGCTGAAAATGGATATTTAAAAACAAAAATCAGCAGCACATATATAACAAATAAGAAAGAAAAAAACAAACAAACAAACAAAACAATATTTTTAAAAAATTTATTTATTTATGAATCCACACCCAATAAAAAAAATCATAATTTGCATCGATAGAAACACAAACAAAACAAATACTTGGATGATAATACAACTACCAACAGGAGTGCATCTATACAGGACAGCTTGACAAATAATAGAAACCAACTCATTCCCATACAACTCACTATCAACTTAAAGCCCAATGTTCCAACTTCCAAGTGGGTCCCTTTTTTTTTTTTCCCCCCTCTCTTTTTCTTCTTTATCTCTACCAATCAATGTCCAGCTGGTCCCAAAAGGGACATTATCGCATGAGATCTGGACCTTTCATCAGGTGGTTTTCAATTAGTATGCTTATGGGTTAGAAAACAATGTTGCTGCGGGCATTGATTGGGCTGCATATGGATGTTGAATGGGGAGCATTAATTCTTTTTTATTTTTTATTTTCTAGTTGTCCATTTCTTCTTTCATATGTAAAATGGTCCACCTGATGGTTGGATTAGCCTATGTATATAATGTTGGGGTGCAGTAGAAGAATGACCGGATATCGCATAAACATGTCACATTGGACAGAGGATATTTCTTGATCGAGCCAGTGAAGACATACATACACTTGTACAATTTACCAATATAGTATCTAATGGCATGCATAATGCAAAAGATTGATATACAACTTAGCTAAAATATTCAAAATAATTGAAAGGGGTCTTAGTTGAAGCATTTCTTCAAATGGTTAACGTGCATATTTCAAATCAGGTAAGAGACTTGAAAAACACGTTAAAAATTCAGTATAACTGAAAAGAACAATTCAAACCTCCAATTGGGAATTAGAAGCCCCAATTTTTTTAACCAAATAAGATAAAAAGAAAAAGAAAAAGAAAAAGAAAAAAGAGAGAACAAAAGAAAACAAAAAATAAAAATTCAGAGAAAAAGAGAAAAAATGGTTATTTAAAAAAACCCAACTACATTGCCCAAAATTGCTGCAAAATCCAGAGAACAGATCTACACACATTCAAATCAATCGTTGTATTTGGGTTTTAGGAATCCCAGCCACAGATCGAGGCTTCATCAAAATGTAGTGAATGGGGAAGGAGATGAAGAGACATGCAGCCCTAGGGCTTTATGCGAAAATGGAATATCCAATAGCATATTTTCATCCAGAGAAATACTTTGATACTCTGGCAGACTGCTATGTATGATACGCAAGAAGTTTAAATTACTATGAAATTAACTACATGGCATGATATCCAATTGAAACTCTGCATCTGTAGTGGACGGACTGCCCGGGCAAGTTCTTCTTCATCTTCAACATACTAAAGCAGGACTGAGAGGGAATGGGAAAAGAGAAGCTTACGTTGCACGATGGAAGGCTGAAGATGCTGCCAATGGAAGACGACCCGCTCAATGGAAGGTTGAAGATGCTGCTCGATGGAAGACGCCGCTGCCAATGGAAGGATGAAGATGCACTCGAACTCCCACTCAATGAAAATGAGAAGATAGGAAAAGGCGCTCAACGTTTTGGCATTCCTTCTAAATCACATAAACGTTTCAAATCCGAAAAAGTGTTAGTTTACCATTGTTTATAACAAACAACTTAATAACAACCGTACATGCAAGAGGGACCATTTTCTGGATAGTTAAGATATATTAATAATAAATTTATAAATATTAAATATTTTTAACTAGACGAATTAGTTGAATGGTCTGTATAATTCTATATGATTTACACAAATTTCATAAATGAGTCACCACCATTTTACATTCTATACAAAACTCACAGGTTTTTTTAAGGAGAAAAAAAGAGAGGTAAAAATAGCTTTGGAAATGGGAGGACTCTATGGACCCCACCATGATGGATATGTTTCATCCATGTCGTTCATCTATTTCTACACATCATTTTGGTATAGATCCTTGAAATCGAGCCCTAAGTCTCAGGTGGACCACAAAAGGAGAATATGATGGACGGTTGAATGTCCACCGTTCAAAAGATGAGCACCGCCGACGGATTATTGGATTTTGTCGACGAATTTTAGCCATAGCTAAAACTACCCCACGTTCGTCGGCTTTGCCCAATTTTTTGGTAGTGTAAGTGCATTTATATTTTTTAGGATGTCTTCACATAGTTTTAAATGGTATGGCCCACTTGAGTTTCATTTACCGATGATTTTTGAGATATCTTATAACCTAAAGGGGACACATCAAATCCACGGTGTTGATGTTCGACACACATCATGATGGGGCCCACAAAACTTACTAACAGCAATTCTTAGGTTCTCATGAGGTCAGCAAGTTGGGTCACAATTTTAACCAGAATATTTGGCCCATTTTACATACCTAGTCCATTCACTCTATTTTACTAATGAATACTCTCAATTTGACTAGTTACTTGTCTTAATTAGGCTACATATGAGAAAGATATTGGGCATACAAGATTGATCAACAAATTTAGTGAAATTTGATTTAAACATCTGAAGTTATTTACTTTTTAATTTGAACTGAGTAGATTGTCCAAAAATGATTAAAGGATCAATTAGTGGATGTGCCTAATAATTTTGTATGTATATATTTTTCTCTTTTAACTAAATATCATTTTTTTTATAAAATATTTCAAAAATATTTAAAATACAAATTTTGAATTTTTATTTTTAAAATCTCAAAAATTTTCTCATATTTTAATTTTTTTTCTCAAAAATTTCAAAATGCCGATTTTTTTCTTCAAAAGCATTATTTTGTTCTCAAAATTTTTCTTAAACACAGTTAAAATTTCTAAACTTTTCAATATTCTTTTTCATGTGATATTACAAATCATTTAAATATTACCTTTTAATTATATATATATATATATATATATATATATATATATATATATATATATATATATATATATACACACACACACATTTTTACCGACAAGTTTTTTTTAAAATTAAAACATTTTTACATTATTACCCTACCCAAAAATGGGTTAGAGAAACATAGGGGCACCAAGGATATACAACACATCATCAAAATCTCACTTTTGTTATCTAACTTTTCAATTTTTCTTATCAAAATACAAAATTTAGTTTTCTTTTTTCCAATATATATATATTTTTTATAATTTGTCAATTTTTTCACAATTTTGTTTAATTTTTAAAATATTTTTTTTCAAAATATCATTTTTTAAATCTCACTTTTGTTATATAACTTTTTAATTTTTCTTGTCAAAATATAAAATCTAGTTTTCTTTTTAAAAAAATATATTTTTTCATAATTTTTTTTTATTTTTTAAAATTTTCTTTTTAAAATATCATTTTTTTATCGAAATCTTTAAAAAAAAAAAATAAATTATCAACATTATTCAAAACTCTTATACTACTATTTCACTATTTAGGTAACTCCTTCATGGGTGTTACTCTAACTGTGTAGGGCCCACCTTGATATATTTTATGTATATCGACACCGTCCATATATTTTTCCATCATATTTTAGGATGTGATTTCAAATCATAGGAACTCAATAATCTCAGGTGGGTTATACCAATCAAAATAATGATGAATAACTATTAAAACCTTTTGAAAGCCACAAAAGTTTTGGATCAATTTGATCTTTAGAGTTTACCTTCATCTAGATCTTCTTTACATTATCAATAAGTTGGATTGCATATAAACATTACTAAAACCTTACGATGAGCTCTTTATAATTTTTAATAGCGAGGTACTGTATTATCATTCTTTCCAATGATGTGGTCCACTTAAGATTTAAATCTACACAATTTTTTTATACCGACCTAAAAATGGGTTGGAGAAACATAGGGGCGACAAGGATATACAACACATCATCAAAATCTCATTTTTGTTATCTAACTTTTCAATTTTTCTTGTCAAAATACAAAATTTAGTTTTCTTTTTTAAAAAATATATTTTTTTTACAATTTGTCAATTTTTTCACAATTTTGTTTAATTTTTTAAATTTTCTTTTTCAAAATATCATTTTTTAAATCTCACCTTTGTTATATAACCTTTTAATTTTTCTTGTCAAAATACAAATTCTAGTTTTCTTTTTTAAAAAATATATTTTTTTACAATTTGTCAAAATTTTCACAATTTTGTTTAATTTCTTAAATTTTCTTTTTCAAAATATCATTTTTTTATCGGATTTTTTTTTTCAAAATTATTAACATTATTCAAAGTTCTTAATTGTTTTTTTTTAAAATCTAGATTTTTATAAAATTCAAGTTTTTTTTTTTAAAATTTAATTTTTTCTTAAAAATTATTAATTATTTTTCTAAACTTCTCAACTATATATTTTTTTTTTGAAATTCATAATTTTTTTGAGTTTCTTAATTTTTGACCTGAGCATTAGAGACGGTCTTTGACAGTCTCCAATAGAGACGGTCTTTAACAGTCTCTATTAGAGACAGTCTTTGACAGGGCTATAAGATAGCTTAGGACTGTATCTAATAGAGTCTTTAACAGTCGCTAATGAAGACGGTTTAGGACCGTGTCTAATAGAGACGGTCTTAAACCATTTCTAATAGAGACAATCTTTGACATGGCTATAAGACGGCTAAGGACCGTCTTTAATAGAGACGGTCTTTGATAGTCTCAGGCTACAAGTAAAAGACGGCCAATGACTGTCTTGGATGACCACATATAAGATGGTCAAAGACCATCTCTAATGCGGACGGCCAGTGACCGTCTCAAATAACCGCATATAAAACGGTCAACGACCGTCTTAAATGAATTGTGAACGTTCAAATTTTTAAGACAATATTAAGGACGGTCAAGGGCCGTCTAAAATTTTAAAGACGGTTTACAGCCGTCTAAACCAAGCAATTTTAGAGACGGTCCAGAACCGTCTCGAAATCCTGATCCCGAGATATAGCAATCCCTTTGAATCCCTCAAACCAAACACACCCCAGGTAATTTTGAAGGGAATAGGGTGGGTTGGATTGGATTTAAAGGTAATGATGGTGATGTCAGTAGATTATCTTAAGATCCATGGGATTGCTATCTCTCGGGATCAGGATCCCATGTCTGTGTGACACGCCTAGTCAATCTCGGGATCTATGTTCCAATCCCATTCAATCTGCCCAGCCAAACAGGCCCTCACTAATTTTAATCCCTCACTGATTTTTGCAGTGTGGTCCACTTGATCTTTAGATCTATTCCTTTGTTTTTTTTTTGGCCTAAGCCTTACAGCTAGCTCTCCAAATGGATGTATAGTTTGGATATAACACATACCTCATGATGGGAACCACAAAACTTTGTGACCTCAACACACCAACTATATGGCTGGTGTGTGGTAAACTAGTCACATGCCAATCTGCTTCCATGAATTTGCATCCTGAGGTGCGCATGCTGAATTTTATGGATAAGGATTAGCTACTGACAGGTTGAATAGCGAGACTTGCTACTGAAGTTACGACAGCTAGTTGTGTGGGTCTATCATGATGTATGTTTTGTATCCACACCATCCATTCATTTGGAGAGTATTTTAGGGCATGAGACAGATTGAGGCATATCCGAACTTATGATAGACCCCATTATAGAAAGCAGTGGAGAGAGTGACACTCACCATTGAAACCTATTTAAGGCCCACCGGGATGTTTATGCATACCAGCTATACAACTTAGGTATGTGTCGTGCCAAGACCAGCTGACGCTCCTCGATATCTAAGTTGTACTAATAGTTCGAAGGAGATCAAAGTTACATGGGCACCACAATAATGTATTTATGATATCCACATTGTTCATCCAAAAATTGAATCAAATCCAAAGAACAACTGGACCACACATAAATAGCAACGGAGAATGATTTTCGTCGTTAAAAATTTCATACAGCCTACCGTAACATTTATTTTCCATCCAATCTGTTCATAAGGTCACAAAAACTTGGATGAAGTGGAAAAACAAATTTAATATTGATCCAAAACTTCAGTGAACCCCAAAAGGGTTTCATTGGTAGACGTTCAATCCTGCACTGTTTGTTTGCATTGTGGTCCACTTGATCTTTATATCTATCTTATTTTTCTTCTCAAGCCTCGGGAGGAGTTGGCAAAATGGATGGGTAGTTTTGATATAGCACATACCTCATGATGGGACCCAAAAAACTTGCTGAGGTCGATACACCAGTTATATAGCTGGTGGACTGGCGTGTGGTACACCAGCCACTCCACTTCCTTCCCAACTCTCCTTGCCGCAAACACAGAATTCTTACACGCAGAGCTACATCATCAAACCAATTATGATAGAGGAAAATAGGAATTTTCTGTTTGCTTTGGATTTTTATTTTTCTTTTTCGTTTTTTATAACCTCATGGGTGCCACTCAACGAAGTTAGTATATCACCCGTTTATGGATTGCCTAGAGCACCAATCTCTTTGGTGGTACATGCAACATCGACTCCGTCCATCAGGTTCCATAGCCGATTCTATTACATGTGCGTAAAAAATTCAGCCAGATTCACTAGTAAGGTGGGCCATCACAGAGAACAATGGAGATGAAATCCTAGCCATAGGTATGTATGGTGTAAATTTTGCGTGAACCATTCACCAATCCTTTTAATCATGTGCAACTCTTGAAGATTAAAAAATTAGCCTGATCCAAAACTTAGGTAGGCCTCCCCGCCTGAACTTAAAGAGATTCAGTAGGTGCTGTACATTGTTCCCATTGATGTGGTCCACAGGACTTTTCAACGAGGCTGATATTTTCTATATATGTACGGAATAAGCAAGGGTTTTCTTCCGATGTGCGGATATATCCATGCAACATGGTCGGCCGGGGAGGGTATTGGCGTTTTGGAAGCAGATTAGAGTGGCCAGACTTGCTACTGAATAACATCACGAGGTTCTGTGGGGCCCACCATGATGTATGTGTTGTATCTACATTGTCCATCCATTTGGAGAGGTCATTTTAGGGAATGCGCCAATGAATGAAGCAGATCCAAAGCTGGAGTGGACCCACCACAGAAAATAGTGGGGAGAGTGACGCCCCACCGTTGAAAACTTCCTAAGGTCCACCGTAATACTTATTTGAGATCCAACCTCTTCGTAAGTTAGAACAGCCATTAAAGAAGGGAAAATACAAGCATCAGCTTGATCAAAAACTTTTGTGGCCTTCGGAAGTTTTTAACGGTGGGAATCACTCTCCCTATTGTTATCTGTGTTGGATCCACCGGAGCTTTGTGTCTGGCTTATTCTTTGGCTCGTGTCTCAAAATGATCTCTCCAAAAATAGATGGACTGTTGGTATACAAAACATACACCATGACCCACCGAACTTGCTTATGTCACTTCAGTAGGAGCCTGACTGTCTGCGCCTATCGGTAGCTGATCTGCGCCTGTCGGTAGCTAATCCCCGTCTGGTTGTTTTACTTAGCAGATTAAACCTGGACGGCACTTAGCTACCGACATGTTGAGTAGTGAGACTCGGTACCGAAGTATCGTCACCTAATTTTATGGGTCCTACCACGGTGTATGTGTTGTATCCATACCATTCATCCATTTGGAGAGATTATTTTAAGGCATCGTCCAAAGAATATGTTAGATCCAAACATCGAGTGGACCCTATCATAGAAAACAATGGAGATTGTAACACCCACCATTAAAAACTTCTAAGAGCCACAAAAGCACTTATCAATCAAGCTGATATTTGTGTTTTCCCTTCTTTAATTCTGTTTTAACTTATTAATAGGTTGGATCTCAATTAAACATCACGGGCCTTAGGAAGGTTTCAATGGTGGCCCCTAACCTCAGGTGGAAGGGCAGCGAGCTGAGAAAACTACGATGAAGACTGACTAGCACTGCCCAAATTAAGCCACAGCATCAACCGGATTGTTGCCTTCACTAAAGATATGAACAAAGGTCACCTGCCCCATGCCTTAACAGTCTCTCGATCTTGTAGAGCCAGTAGGTCCATTTTCAACCAGGGTTCAAGATACCATTCAACACTCCCATGGCTAACTGGGAGTCCGATTCAACCAGGATTTTTGAGTGACCAGAGATAAGACAATGGAAGAGGCCATCATGGATAGCACGTAGTTCCACGATTGTGTTAGAGCCTTCGCCATACCCAATTGAAAAAACAAAAAGGAACTCACCTCTATCTCCACTGCAGACACCACCACCACCTGATTTACCTGGGTTTCCTCTAGATGAACCATTTATGTTGATCTTAACCCATCCTGGTAACGACTTCAACCATTTAACCACCGAGAGCTGTTTGGAGGGAGAGTAAATCCCTGTTGAATTCTGTGCTGAAAACATCGATGAAGGATACACTGCTGACCTGGATGAGGGAGAAATAGAGGAAACAGAATTGGGATTGCTGATGTGGGCCATCCACCATTTGACCTAGGCAGACAGGGTGGTGGCCTGCTCTCAAAGATTTCAGCTTTTTTGGCCTTCCATATTTCCCAGATGATCAAACAGGGGACTAGCTTCTGGATCGAGCGGAACCACATTCCAGAAATGGGGGCACTCCACCATTGCTGTCACGCCCCAAACCCGAAAATCGGGATTCACAGGAATCTCGATCGCTGAATCTGGTGCCGACAGCCTCCGTAGTACCCCATTCTCGGCTCCCAGCGCAACATACGCTAGATTTGGATTCTGGAATCCTACAAGGAGGATTTTTCGAACGTACATTTGTCTTGTAATAAGCATAACCACAAGTTACCCAAATCATAAAGGCAACATCATCATCACATATCCACTAATATAATCACTTGAATACAATACTGAAAGGAAAATACATATATCAAAATAAGAGCTCCTGAAAACCGCTGCACGCTCCAAGCTCAACGCTGCTACAACCTAATGCCACCTGCATGCATTTATCGTGCATAAACTTACAAAAGCTTAGAGGGTGGTGTAAGTGTGTGTAAGGTAAGTGTCAGGTATATAATAAAGCTCATAATCATACATCATCGGGATAAACAGAAACACTGACAAGATCATGAATTATACGATATCAGAGTGATGCGAAAATATGCGGTAAGTCCATGAATATAGGCAGTTGTACCAAAGCTATGTGATGTAAAGCATGAATGCTATTGGCCATACCAAGGCCATGCAATGCAAAACTTAATAAGACAATAACAGATACTGAGGATGCAATACAATATGCAAATCAAGACAAGTCATAAATATCATCAATCTCATCTAGGCTATACAAGTGCAAAACATCGTAACCCAAAATATCAAGTACGGCGGATACAATGTAATATGCGGTGTGAATGAAATGACTATGCTGGAATGTGAAGTCGGGATGACAGTACGAAGTATCACAGGCTATGGGGTCCATTACAAGGGACTTCTATCCAAACCAGTCCCATACCTAAATTTGGATAGTCAGACACAATGTGGTAAACTTCTGATCTCAGGTTAGTCGCGCGCTCAACCGAAATCCTGGCCGTGCGAAGGTACACGTAACAAATAGTTACGCACCACCAGCCCGAGTGGAATGTGAATGAATGAATGAATAGATGTGCGATTCTTGCTCAATAAGTCCACATATCCATACGGTTGCTCTCTGAAAAATCACCGAGGTCTAATACACGTTACTCTGACTGCCTCCTCCCTAGCTGCGCAGCCAAGTAAGTGGAATAGACCACACTATTCGCCTGACCAGTAGTCTACCAATACCTACCCGGCTCGTCGATAGCGGACTCATTTGCGAGTTGATCAAACTCAGCTTAACTTATAGCCCCCTCACTCAGGCGGATAAGGCCACACCCCCTCCCAACCGACCACGACACAGTGAGAGACGCGACCTACTGGTATTCGGCACTCGGGCGCTCATATTCCACTCAGTCTAGACGTTGGGGCTACTCCTGGCCTCGGAGGTTCTGAGATTTTCACCCAAGGACATCCTAAGTGCCCCATAGTGCTAGAACCAAACTCTTTGGTGTCCCATCTAGCCATCCACGATGTGCCTGTGGAGGTCATAGCCTTGATGTCGCTAGGGCGTGCAGTGATCATGATACACAAATGCGAGATGCATGAGTCACACTGTCTAGTCATGCAGTAATCATGCGCGTACAGCGCGATAATGTGGGTACTCCATCTCATAAGGAGTCCCGTAAATAGTTTGTCCAATGACATATGCTATGATCAACACAATCCTCATATCAGGCATACATATGATGTGTATGGGCATGAATCATGGAGTTATACTAAGAATGTTATAAAGTGATGAACTATCAACAAGTATGAGCCTATCAATGGGCCCTAAGGAGAGTCGTAATGCGGACATTTAACCAACATTATACTTACAATGTGGACGTCAAACCAACATTGCTCCCAAGGCTCGGCCCACCATAAATATCATTACATAAACCATGGAGGAATGAGACATTGCAATGGACCTTAGGTACATTCCATTGGGCCTTAAATACATCAAATGGGTCATGTTACATGGGCCTTATATTCATCAAGTGGGCCACATCAATGGGCTGCACCAACGGGCCTTTGAATACATCACAATGGGCCTTTACCAATGAGCTCTAAGAACATCATAATGGGCATCAACCCACGGGCCTTTATACATCACAATGGGCTTCGACCCATGGACCTTAGAATTTCAAATGGGCCTACCAATTGGGCCCCATGCACATCAAATGGGCTACACCCAAATATAAGTGGTGATGGTGATTTCCACCATTAAAATTCCTAAGGCCCATCGTAACATATGTTTCCCATCCAATTTATTCATAAGGCAACATAGTGATGAATTAAATAGAAACAAATATCAGCTTATAGGGAACTACTATGCCTCTTAGAAATTTTAAACGGTGGATGTCATTGTCCACTACATTAAATGGTCGGGTCCACTTGAAGTTTAGATCTGACTTATTTTAGTCTTAAGCCTGTTGAGATAAGCTTGCCAAATGGTTGGATTGCTTGGATGCATCACATGCCTCAAAGGTGAGGTCCACTGCACTATGGACCTGACTCACTCTTTTAGCTCAAGCCATAAAATGGGCTCTCCAAGTGAATGGACGGTTTGGATGCAGCACACGCATCACGGTGGGTCCCACTGTCATTGGACAGTGTGAATGAAGCACATGCATCACAATGGGCTCCACCATCCACTAGACGGTGTGAGTAAACAGATATATCAAGGTGGGTTTCACCGTCACAGATATATCAAGGTGGGTTTCACCATCCAGGTGGACGGTGGAACAAAACACATACATCCTTGTGGGTCCCACCATAACATTTATTTTCCATCCAATCGATTGGTAAGGTCACATGGACTTGGGTGAAAGGGAAAAAAAAATTTCAGCTTGATCCAAAACTTCTGTGGACCCAAAATGGGCTTCAATGGTAGACACTAAATTCACACTGTTTCCTATGATGTGGGCCACCTGAGTGTTGGATGGAGTTGAGGTTTGGAGGGGGCCCATGTCAGGGGATGGCCCACCGTATAGATGGTTTAGATATTACACATACATCAAGGTGGGGCCCACGGATGGGACCCGTGGGACCCTGCCCGTTCACGCCAACGCCCCTAACGGTAGCAGGCCCTGCACCTCTGACAGCAGCAGGCCTGCTGCTGTGTGATATTTTTTATTTTTTTTGAAGAAAACAGATTTTCTGAGGTTTTTCACTGGTGGGACCCACATCGAGTAAATCCAACCCATCCATCGCACTCTATGGCTCAAGAGCATCCAAACGAGTCCAATAGCCGATGTTTTTCCGGCGAATAAAAATGTCAGGGTGTCTTTCAATGGTTGAATCCACTATTTTACAGGCTATGGCCCGCCTGAAGATCGGATGGACCTCATTTTTCGGCTCAACGCTAAAATGGGCTTGGAAACGGAATAGACGGCGTGGATTGAATACATTCATTAAGGTGAGGCCTATTACAAGTGGCCCACCCCAAAAGGCATTAACTAAGCTCATTTTTGTGTTTTCCATTTAAACGTTCAGCGTCCCTGGACGCTGGACGGTCTGGACATAATGCATACACTGAGGTGGGCCCCACCTATGGATGTGGGCCACCAAGGAAGGGGTTGGAGGGCATGGAAAATACATACATCAAGTGGGGTCCATCCAAGTGGACCACACGGCCTCACCATCACACACAAATAAAAAGAAATGAAGAGAGAGGGAGAGAAAGAGAGGAAGGAAAACCGAGTGATGAAGGGACCCCGACACTATGGTCCCTCCCTTTCATGATCTACAACATACATCAAGTGGGTCCCATTACATGTGGGCCCACCAATCAAAATCAACGGTGGAGATCCTTTCTCCACCTAAGTGCAAGGTCTAGATGACCCTATTTGTGCAAGAAAGATAAACATCATGATGGGGTCCATGGAAAATGGCCCCATCATGGAGTGATTGTGAGAATCAAGGTGGGCCATCGGCCACACCTAAGGGTCCAAAGCGAGATCTACACCATTGATCGGTGGGCCTCACTTGACCCATTATAAAAATAAGTAAACTACCCTATAGAAGCACCCACCACTTGATCTTCTTGGTCCGTTGGGATGCCACTCTCCTTATGCTTCACTTTGATGGTGGATGATGAGATTTGGATGGCTAGGATGGAGGTTTTGGGATGGGAAAGTGGGCTACCAAAAATCACATTTTCTCACTTGAAGGAGCTTGGACGTGTGATGCTCTCTTGCTTGAGATTTTGAGATGAGAAATGAGAAAGAGAGAGAGAGAGTTGTAAGGAAAGAGGGATGGGTGATGGGTGAAAGGGTGAGGTGAGTGATGTGTGATGTGAGTGATGGGTGAGGTGAGAGCTTGGTTGACTTTTGGGTTTACTTGACTTGTGGAGAAAGAAAGCATAGGTGCTTTGTACTTGACATGAGAGGTGATTGATGGGATTGATGAGACATGTTGTAGAGATTCTCTTGGGATGCAAACGAGCTGTGTTTTCTCGAAATAAACGCCAGCTTACATCTCTCAGTCGGGGTATCGGATCGGTACATGAGTCGCGGCGTTGGAATCGCGGCGACTGTGCGGTCGCAATGGTACAAGTCTCGGATCAAGCCAACTCAATTCTATAGGATACGGATTAGGTTTACGAGTAAACATCGATTACCGATCGCAGGTTGCCAGAATTCGACAAGAAGGATCATGGAAGTTGACGAAACAGTACGGATTAGGATACGGGTCTTACAATTGCATAAGACGGGCCTCCATAAACAGGGTCGAAATCAATGTGATCCTGTACATGGAGTCGAAATGGCCCCAAAACTCGTGCACCAGCTTGCTATTGAGGGTTAAATATTGCATATTAGACCCCAGTTATTTCTTAGTTTTACGTGAATGATAATGTTTAACGTCCTATTTTAATCATATTTTTGTTGCAAGGTGAATTTAAGAGCTTAGACTAAAAAAGGGTATTAAAAGCATGGATTTAACACTCAGAAATCACTAAGGCAAGGGACGGACCCCATGGGACCAAGTTCGAAGAATGTATACGCTAGAGATCCGAGAAAATCAAGCAATTCACATTAAAAAGGCCTGAAAATTGTCCAAAATGCAAGATCACAAATTTTCCACCATCCGTTTGACTCGAAACTCTATGTCTGGCCTGAGGACTCTAAATTAACCATACACGTCGAAATTCAGCCTTGGATCTTTGTGGAAGTAGCCCAACAGGAAGATCAGTCCCAAAATTGTCAATTTGGAGCCCACCTGATCTCTAGATATGCATCAATTATGGACTCAACCACTTAAATTAGATGGGAAAATGAATGGATGGGGCAGATTTCTCAAAATAGCAAGGTGGGACCCATTTCACATAACTGGTGTACACAGCAGCCATGTAACCACTATGCACAGGATCGTAAGACCGGTCAAACTGGTTTGACTCACAACCTCCCACGCGAAAGAGGAGGAATCTTCCTCTCTTACGTAGATGGTCGCTTGCGGATGGCCCTAATGGGCCACCATCTCAGATCTGCTGATCGATTAGAACCATTCATTGGGAGCAGACAGGATTTTTGACCATAACCTGGCCAAATAACATCGTGAATGCATCAGCAATCATCCACATCATTACCCTATAATCGGATCTCCATGGTGAGATAACCTGATGGGCCACACCAAAAACACTTTCTCCTAGGCCACAGCTATAGACCAAAACCAGTGGATGGAGAGAATTCCATCATAAACTGGTGATTGTGGGCCCCATCAGTTACGCAATGTCATGACCCAAACTTGGAAGCTGGGCTCACAAAATTCTCGATCACTGAATCTAGCACCGACAGCCTCCGTAGAACCCCATTCTCGACTCCAAGCGCCCATTCTCCAGGTTACGATCCTGGGATGCTACGAGGAGGATTTTCAACATCAGTTTGATTCATAATTAGCATAATCAAAGGCATAACCTATAAACAATAACCAAAAACTCCATTACATTTTCACTATGATAAAAAACTTTACAAGTACAATGAGCATAGAGGGGAATATAATGATAATGGACAAAAAGCTCCAAGATGATCTGCTATACACTCCTGCCTCAGCGCTGCTGCAGTCCAACGTCACCTACATGCAACGGTCGTGCATAAGCTTATAGAAAGCTTAGAGGGTGGTGAAAGTGTGTGCATAAGGTGGTAATACAGTTAAGCAGTATCAGAGTAATGCGGAATATGCTGATGAATCCATGAATACCATTAGTCATACCAAGGCTATGCGCTGTAAGACATGAATGATGTCGGCCATACTAAGGCCATGTGATGTGAGATGCAACTCAAGCATACAAATCCTCATCTAAGTCCACATACCAATACAGCTCAACTCTGGAATATCACTGGAGTCTACTACACTCCGAATTAGATTGCTGCCCTATCGTGCACAATATGGTGGGTGGAAGAGACCTTATTATCCGCCTGCCAATATTGGGCTGACTCGTCGATAGTGGACCCATTCCTCGAGCTGGTCAAACTCAGCCTAGTTTTGGCCCCTCCTCTCGGGCGGATAAGGTTGCACTCCCTTCCAATCGACCACGACACAGTGGAAAGAACGACCTCTAGTAATCGGCACTCGACGCTCATGCACCCACTCGGTCTAGACGTTGGAGCAACCTCTTGGTACCATAAGGGTTTAGAGACTTTTACCCAAGGATATCATAACACTCCATATAGAATAAGATTTCTAGTATCCAACCCTGCTAACCACGATATGCCTGTGGAGGCTACGGCCCCGATGTCGGTAGGGTGTACTGTAACCATATCACACAATGCGAATGCATGAATCACACTATCCAGTCATGCGGCAATCCTTTGCATATCATGCTCTTATGTAGGGTAACACTGCCTAACCGGGAGCCCTTAAGTAATCTGCCCGAAGACATATGCTATCATCAGTCACTTCTCATATCAAGCATACATATAATGTGTATGATCATGAATCATGGAACTATACTAAACATGTTATATGACAATAGATGTTGTTCATAACAGAGATGGGCCTAGATGGCCTACAAGTATGGGCCTAACAATGGGCCCTAGGGAGAATTATAATGCGGATATTTAACCAACATTATTCTTACAATGTGGACGTCTGAAATTGATGAACAAGGTCTTCCGCCCATATCTCAATCAGTTTGTTGTAGTCTTCATCGACGACATTCTAATATATTTGAGGACCCGTGAGGAGTACGAGTAACATCTGGAGGTAACGTTGTAGACCCTCCACGCACACCAGCTATATGCGAAGCTGGAGAAGTGCGAGTTCTAGCAGGATAAGGTGAAGTTCCTTGGTCATGTGGTGACGAGAGAGGGCATCGCAGTGGACCCCTCAAAGGTCGAGGCAATACGTCAGTGGAGCCAGCCCACGAACGCATCTAAGATCTGTAGTTTTCTTGGTTTGGCGGGCTACTACCAGCGTTTCATTGAGGGCTTCTCTCGTATTACAACCCCACTGACCAAGCTGACTCGGAAGGGCGTAGAGTTTATTTAGAGTAACACCTACGAGCGAGCATTTATGGAGTTGAAGGACCGCCTCATGTCAACTCCTGTCCTCACTCTTTCCTCTGGGAGTGATGGATTTATTGTGTTTACCGATGTCTCGCATATTGGGTTGGGTGCTGTCCTGATGCAGCACGGGAGACCAGTGGCCTTCGCATCTCGTCAGCTAAAGGTCCATGAGCTGAACTACCCCGCACATGATTTGGAGCTGCCTGCAGTTGTCTTCACATTGAAGGTGTGGAGGCACTATCTTTACAGTGTTATGTTCGAGCTCTTTTCTGATCATAAAGCTTGAAGTACCTCTTCTCACAGTCTGAGATGAACATGAGGCAGAGGCGCTAGATGGAACTCCTGAAGGACTATAACTTTAATCTTTAGTACCACCCGGGTAAGGCGAACATGGTGGTAGATGTCCTCAGCTGTCAGTCATAAGGACTGGTGGCGCATATGATGATCCAAGAGTGGAGAATGCTTGAGGATATCATAGAGTATGATTTTGAGTTCAGTCTGTTATTTTCTATCGTGTAGTTATTTAGCATGTCGATTCAACCCTCTCTTGTCATAAGGGTGATCGAGGCTCAATAGGCTGATGAGTTGTTGTCATGCCCCAAATCAAAAAATTGGATTCATAGGAATCTCGATCGCCGAATCCGGTGCCGACAGCCTCCGTAATACCCCATTCTCAGCTCTTAGCATTCATATGCCAGATTCCGATCCTAGGATCCTACAAGGAGGATTTTTTTTTCTAACGTACATTTAAATCGTAATAAGCATAACCACAAGATTACCCTATTCACAAAGGCAACATCATCATCACATATCCACTAATATAATCATTTGAGTATCATACCGAAAGGGAAATACATAAATAGAAAATTAAGCTCCAGAAGACCATCGCACGCTCCAAGCTCAACACCGCTGTAACCTAACATCACCTGCACGTATTTATCGTGCATAAGCTTATAAAAAGCTTAGAGAGTGGTGTAAGTGTATGCACAAGGTAAGTGTCAAGTATTCAATACAATGTCATAATCATACAATACCGAAAATACTGGTAATCCATAAATTGTGCAATATCAAAATAAGTAGAAATACTGGTAAGATCAGGAATTATCAGAGTAAACAGAAATACTGACAAGATCGTAAATCATACGATAACAGAGTAAGCGAAAATACTGACAAGTCCATGAGTCATACAATATTAAAAAATGCAAGACAATTCAATTATACAAATGAGGAATCATAGATAGCCAAATATCAGATGCAAAGGATGCAATGCAATATCTATTCCTGAGGAGTATCACAAATAGCGTCAGCTGTACCTAGACCATATAAATGCAGAAACACAATAACCCAAAATGTCGTATGTCGCGAATGTCATGCAATATGCCGTGCGGATGGAATGACCATGCTGGAGTGTAAAGTCGGGATGATAGTACGTTGTATCGTAGGCTATGAGGTCCATCACAATGGGCTTCTATCCAAACTAGTCCCATACCTAAATTTGGATAGTCAGACTCAATGTGGTAAACTCCTGATCTCAGGTTAGTCGCGTGCCCTAACCAAAATCATGGCCATTACGAAGGCGTACGTGACAAATAGTTGCGCACTACCAGCCCAAGTGGATAGTGAATGAATGAATGAGTATGCAACTCCTGCTCCCTAAATTCACATATCAGTATAGTTCATCTTTAGGATCATCACCGGGATTTAGTACACTCCAAAAGGCACCGCCGCTCTCCCAGCCGCACAGTCAAAGTGAGCGTAAGAAACCTCACTATCCGCCTGGCCAATAGTCTGTCAATATCTATCCAGCACGTCAATAGCGGACCCATTCACGAGCTGGTCAAACTCAGCCTAGTAATGCCCCCTACCCTCAGGCGAGTAAGGCCACACCCCCTCCCAACCGACCACGACACAGTGGGAGACGCGACCTATTGGTAAACGGCTCCCATGTGCTCATATATATCCACTCGGTCTCGATATTGGAGTGTCTCCTAGCCATGGAGGTTTAGGGATTTTCACCCGGGGACATTTATAGCTCCCGTATGCTAGAACTAAACATTTTTGATGTCCCATCTGGCCAGCCACGATATGCCTGTGGAGGCTATGACCCTGATGTCGCTAGGGCGTACAGTAATCATAACACACAATGCAAGATGCATGAGTCATACAATCCAGTCATGCATCAATCATGTGCATACCGTGCGCTCTTGTGAGATAACCTTCACCTATCAGGGAGTCTCATAACCTACCTAATGTCATATGCAATAGTCAACCCCATCTCATAACAAACATGTAAATGATGCGTATGGACATGTATCATGATGCTATGTTGTCACACACTCATAATCGGTGTCAATAATCGGCCTCAACAATCGTCTTCGACAATGTGGACATTTAACCAACATTGCCCCAAGGAATGACCTACATAGAGCCTAACATATATTGGACCCATGACCCCACACAAAGGCCTAATATACAACACAATGGGCCTTGCTCAAGGCCACATATACACAGTAGGTGGGCCCTGCTCATGGGTCTAATACATATCACAATTGGCCTCGCCCATAGGCCATGAATACATCACAATGGGCCTTGCCCATGGACCTCAAGTACATTACAATGGGCCCCATCACATAGACCTCCTACTCATCACATTAGGTCTTAAATACGGGCTGCATATACATTACACAGGCCGAATACACATCTCAATGGGCCTTAACTACGGGTTGCATATACATCATATATGTCTTAACAATATTCCTTGGCAATCGAAATCAGCATCGGCAATCGAAATCGGCCTATACAAATCGATTACGCCAAATTAGAATCGGTAATCAACCATGATAATCAGCCTCGATCGATAATAAGCAAATCAATCACGTCAAATCAGAATCGATAATCGGCCAAGATATTCGGCCTCGATTGATAATCAACAATTAGCCACGATAAATCAGAATCGGTAATCGGCCTCGATCGATAATCGGCAATCGGCCATGACAAATCAAAATCGGTAATCGGCCTCGATCGATAATCAGCAAATCGATCTCGTCAATCGGGATCGGCAATTGGTGAGAATGAGTCTAATAAGGTCTAAGGAAAGGTCACAATGAGGACATTAAACCATCATTGCCCATTGATGTGGTCATTAAGCCAACATATTGCTCCCAAGGAGTGGCCCACGTAAGCATCATTTCATACATTATAGTGAAATCACACCTTACATCGGTCCACACATTCATCGCATTGGGCCTCACTCATGGACCCCTTGTACATCACAATGGGTCGCAATACATGGACCTTATATGCATCACTATGGGCTGCATCACATGGTCGGAAATACATCATAGTGCACCTTACTAAATGGGCCAGAAATAAATCATAACAGGCCTCATCATATGGGTTGAAAGTATATCACGATGGGCCTCACTCGTGGGCCTTAAATACATAATAGGTGGGCCCAACACATGGGCCTAATATACGTCAAGTGGGTTGCATCAATGGGCCGCACTAATGGGCCTCATACACATCAAGTGGGATGCATGAATGGGTTGCACGAATGGGCCTCATACACATCAAGTGGGCTACATGAATGGGCCGCACCATTCACCCAACTATAAAGATCATTTTAGAGTATTCCCCAAACAATGAATTAGATCAAAAGATCATCTGGACCATACCACAAGTAGCAGTGGTGATAATGATTCCCAATAGTTAAACATTTAGAGGGCCCATCATAGCATTTATCTCCCATTCAAACTGTCATAAGGTCACAAGGACCAGATTAGGGAGGGAAAGACAAATAAAGATTATATTGATTTAAAACTTTTGTAACCCAAAGGGGTTTCAGTGGTAGACGTTCAACACCACAGTTTTCTGCCATGTGGTCCACATGATAATTGGATCTGTCTCATTTCCAGTCTTGAGACGAGCCAACCATATGGATGGACGGTTGGATGCAACACATCCATGATGCAGTGGGTCCCTTATAATGGATGGACTGTAGGGATACAACTCATGCATCAAGGTGGGGACCTACGTACGTGTCCAGTACACCAGCTAGGTGGACAGTTGATATAACACAGTCCTCATGTTCAGACCTACTGCTTTCTATAATGTGGTCCACCTGATAACTAGATCTGCCTTACTTTTAGTCTCGATATTTGAGACAGAC
This sequence comes from Magnolia kwangsiensis, assembly GCA_037074715.1. NCBI lineage: Eukaryota > Viridiplantae > Streptophyta > Magnoliopsida > Magnoliales > Magnoliaceae > Magnolia > Magnolia kwangsiensis. The sequence goes on along the minus strand of CM073574.1, from coordinate 49,348,054 downwards.
TTGCCAAATGGATGGGTGGTTTAGGTGCAACACATACGGCAACAGGCCTCACAAGACTATTGATGTCATGGGGCCCACTAATAGGCGGCATGGATAAAGCACATACATCGTGGTGGGGTCCATGCACGTGGTCAGATGGGTGGATGATTGGATGGTATACATCCATTAATGGTGAAGCCGTGTATGGCACCGTCCAAACGGATGGTACAAATGAAACATATGGATCAAGGTGGGTCCCACGAGCGTGGTCCACCCAAGCTGATCACTCCACCAAGATGAAACACATATATGATGGGGTCCACAGAACTGGTGACGTCACTGTTCCCTGGATGATGGGAATTTCTCTTCACGTCAGAGGAGCTGACATTAATACAACATGCTGTGTAGCTGCTGTAGGTATGGAGGGTTCCACATGGGAGTGGCCCATCATAGCATTTATTATTCTAATATAATATATTATCTTATATAATATTATATATCATATTTTAATGAATGTGCGTGTGTGTGAGAGAGTGAGAGATGCCAGCGTTGCTGGCCATCCAGCACCAATAATGGATGGCCCTCATTCAAGTTTGCGAGGGTGGGTCCATATGGAATTGGCCCATTAGCATAAGTAATATAATATAGTATATCAATATACAATATATTTTATGTATGTGCATGTGTGTGTGTATACGAGAGGGAGAGAGAGACCAGCGCTATCAACGCCCAGCGTATGTAACACATATTATAAGTGGGTCCCACTCCTACATGTGCCACATGTGTGGGATGGGCCACGTCCGAACATATGGACGGTGTAGATAAAAACATACATCATGGTGGCCCACCGTCCACACTTGCTGGACGGTGCAGACCAAAGCATACATCATGGTGGTTTTCACCAAATGGATGACGGTGTGGGCATACATACACGCATCAGTGGGTCCCACGTGGGGCCCACCATAATGTTTATTTTCCATACAATCTGTTGGTAGGGTCACACGGATCTGAAAAAAAAAATTTCAACATGATCCAAAACTTCTGGACGCCTGAAAAGAGTTTCAACGGCAAACGTTCAATCAATACTGTTTCCTGCGATGTGGGCCACCTAAACACAATATACGGCTAATTTCTAGGGCTGCCCGCTGCCCTAGGGGGGCCCACCAAATGCAAGGTGTTGATGTTCAACACACATAACGGTGGGGCCTACAAGTGGGGCCCACATTCCAGCCTCTTCCGCCCGCAAATGGTGCAGGACGCCCTGGGTGTCCTCAGGTGTGTTGCTACTGCTCTCTTGTTATTTTTTTGTCTTTTGAAAAAAAAAAGATTTTTAGTAGTTTTTCCCATGTGGGGCCCACATCAAGTGGATCCACTCCATCCATTGCATTTTACAACTCATAATAGATCCAACAAGCCCAATATTGAGCATTTTTCAGTGTATAAAAGTATTAGGGTACATTTTAACAGTGAAAAATACTGTTTTCTATACTATGGACCGCCAGATGATCGGATTGACTTCATTTTTTGGCTCAACGCCTAAAATGAGCTGAAGAATGGAATGGACGGTGTGGATTTAATTCATACATCAAGGTGGGGCATGTATAAGTGGCCTACCCAAAAAGCACAAACCATATATATATATATATATATATATGTACTTTTTGTTGACGGTGCTCTGAGTGCAACTCACTATCTGTTCACACTTCATTGAACCCACGTCCAACATCCCTGGATGCTGGACGGGTGATGTGAATACATTATCAAGGTGGGTCCCATGAGTGGGGACCAAAGTTGGTGGGTCCCATGTGGACGTGTCCCACTTGAATGGATCAACCTGATACTTGTGTTTTCCCATCACCGAGGGTAGGGCTCACATGGCTTGGATGGTTTGGATAAGACATTCATCATGATGGGGTTCATCCGGGTGGGCCACACGGCCTCATCATCACACCAAAATAATGAAAGGGAGAGAAGGAGAAAGGAGCACCCGCCTTTGATCACGAACTTCTCCTTCCATCAATGCATTCGAGAGCTCTAGTGGACGAGATTCAATGGCCAGAATGAAGCTTGGATGGTGGAGATGGGAGGTATGAGGTGGGCCACACTTTCTCTCCATGGAAGCCATGGACGTGGATTGCTTGAAAATGAGAGAGAGAGAGAGAGAGAGAGAGAGAGAGAGAGAGATAAAGAGAGAGGATGTAAGGAGAGAGGCATGGTGAGAGGTGATAGAGTGATGGGGAGTGATAGGTGTGTACTTTAAAGGGATGGGTGGAGAGAGAAAGAGTTGACTTTGGATTTGCTTTTGAGTGATGTGGCATGTACTTGGTTGATTTGACAAGTTGTAGAGATTCTCTTGAGATTTCACAAATGCTCATCGTTTTCTCGAACTGAACGCGGGTTCACATTTCCTAGCCCGGGTATCGCCTCAACGCGTAATACGAGGCATTGGAACTGCGGCGACGGCACGATCACACCGATATAAGTCTCGGGTCACTGACTCAGATCAACAAGATCCGTCTCAGGATTACGCGCAGACACCGGTTACAGATTGCGAGTCACTAGAATTCGACTGGGAGGATCGCGGGAGCCTATGGAATAATATGGATTAGGATATGGGTCTTACAGCTCTCCCCACCAAATAAAAATATCATCATCAAAATTTACAGAACAGACAAGGGAAGAGGAAACATCATCCAATATATATATGAAGGCATAATCAGTCTGCAAAGGGATGAGGATAACAGTCTCTAATCTAAACCTCGCACCCCTAAGACTCATCATCGACCCTATGGTGACCCTACTAATCTTCGGATTATACAGTCTCGCAACCTCAACAGTATGGAGATATGTCAGAAAATCTCTAAGTTATTCGAACTCGAGGATCTAACCATTCTAGGTTCTCAACAATCATAGAGTGAAAGGTCATTATTAGTAGATATGCGATGTTATCCTCAGGTATTCCCAAGTTATGCTTTGATACCAACTTCTGTCACGCCCCAAACCCAAAAATCGGATTCATAGGAATCCCGATCACCGAATCTGGTGCCAATAGCCTTCGTAATACCCCATTCTCAGCTCTTAGCATTCATATGCCAGATTCTGATCCTAGGGTCCTACAAGAAGGATTTTTTTTCAACGTACATTTAAATCGTAATAAGCATAACCACAAGATTACCCAATTTCACAAAGGCAACATCGTCATCACATATCCACTAATATAATCATTTGAGTACAATACCGAAAGGAAAATACATAAATAGAAAATCAAGCTCCAGAAGACCATCGCACACTCCAAGCTCAACACTGCTGTAACCTAACATCACATACACGCATCTATCGTGCATAAGCTTATAGAAAGCTTAGAGGGTGGTGTAAGTGTGTGCACAAAGTAAGTGCCAAGTATTCAATACAATGCCATAATTATACAATACCGAAAGTACTGATAATCCATAAATCGTACAATATCGGAATAAGTAGAAATACTGGGAAGATCAGGAATTATCAGAGTAAACAGAAATACTGATAAGATCGTAAATCATACGATAATAGAGTAAGGAAAAATACTGATAAGTCCATGAGTCATACAATATTAGAATATGCAAGACAATTCAATTATGCAAATGAGGAATCATAGATAGCCAAATATCAAATGCAAAGGATGTAATCCAATATATATTCCTGATGAGTATCATAACTAGCATCAGTCATACCTAGACCATATAAATGCAGAAACATAATAACCCAAAATTTCATATGTCGCGCATGTCATGCAATATGCAGTGCGGATGGAATGACCATGCTGGAGTGTGAAGTCGGGATGATAGTACGTAGTATCGTAGGCTATGAGGTCCATCACAATGGACTTCTATCCAAACCAGTCTCATACCTAAATTTAGATAGTCAGATTCAATGTGGTAAACTCCTGATCTCAGGTTAGTCACGTGCCCCAACCGAAATCATGGCCATTACGAAGGTGCACGTGACATAGTTGTGCACCACCAGCCCGAGTGGATAGTGAATGAATGAATGAATGAGTATGCAACTCTTGCTCACTAAATCCACATATCAGTATAGTTCATCTTTAGGATTATCATCGGGGTTTAATACACTCCAAAAGGCACTGCCGCTCTCCCAGCCGCATAGTCAAAGTGTGCGTAAGAAACCTCATTATCCGCCTAGCCAATAGTCTGTCAATATCTATCCGGCACGTCGATAGCGGACCCATTCACGAGCTGGTCAAACTCAGCCTAGTAATGCCCCCTATCCTCAGGCGGGAAAGGCCACACCCCCTCCCAACCGACCACGACACAATGAGAAGCGCGACCTATTGGTAAATGGCCCCCATGCCCTCATATATATCCACTCGGTCTCGACGTTGGAGCATCTCCTGACCACGGAGGTTTAGGAATTTTCACCCAAGGACATCTATGGTGCCCGTATGCTAAAACTAAACATTTTCGGTGTCCCATCTGGCCAATCATGATATGCTTGTGAAGGCTACAACCTTGATGTCGCTAGGGCGTACAGTAATCATAACACACAATGCAAGATGCATGAGTCATGCAATCCAGTCATGTATCAATCATGCGCATACCATGCGCTCATGTGAGATAATCTCCACCTATCAGGGAGTCTCGTAACCTACCCAATGTCATATCCAATGGTCAACCCCATCTCATAACAAACATGCAAATGATGCGTATGGGCATATATCATGATGCTATGCTATCACATACTCATAATCGGTGTCAATAACCGGCCTTAACAATCATCTTCGACAATGTGAACATTTAACCAACATTGCCCTAAGGAATGGCCTACATAGAGCCTAATATATAGTGGACCCATGACCTCACACAAAGGCCTAATATACAACTCAATGTGCCTTGCTCAAGGCCACATATACACAGCAGGTGGGCCTTGCTCATGGGCCTAGTACATATCACAATGGGCCTCGCCCATAGGCCATGAATACATCATAATGGGCCTTACCCATGGACCTCAAATACATCACAATGGGCCCCATCACATAGACCTCTTACTCATCACATTAGGTCTTAAACACGGGCTGCATATACATTACACAGGCCGAATACACATCTCAATGGGCCTCAACTACGGGTCGCATACACATCATATAGGTCTTAACAATAGGCCTTGACAATCGAGATCAGCATCGGCAATCGAAATCGGCCTATACAAATCGATCACGCCAAATCAAAATTGGTAATTGGCCATGATAATCGGCTTCAATTAATAATCAACAAATCAATCACGTCAAATCAAAATAGGTAATCGGCCACGATATTCAGCCTCGATCGATAATCGACAATTGGCCACGATAAATAAGAATTGGTAATCGGCCTCGATCGATAATCGGCAGCCGACCACTACAAATCAGAATCGGTAATCGGCCTTGATCGATAATCGGTAAATTGATCATGTCAATCGGGATCGGCAATCGGTGAGAATGAGTCTAATAAGGTCTAAGGGAAGGTCACAATGAGGACATTAAACCATTATTGCCTATCGATGTGGTCATTAAGCCAACATTGCTCCCAAGGAGTGGCCCACGTAAGCATCATTTCATACATTATAGTGAAATCACACCTTACATTGGTCCACACATTCATCGCATTGGGCCTCACTCATGGACCTCACATACATCACGATGGGCCGTAATACATTGACCTTATATGCATCACTATGGGTTGCATCACATGGTCAGAAATACATCATAGTGGGCCTTACCAAATGGGCCAGAAATACATCATAACAGGCCTCATCATATGGGTCAAAAGTATATCACGATGGGCCTCACTCGTGGGCCTTTAATACATAATAGGTGGACCAACACATGGGCCTAATATACGTCAAGTGGGTTACATCAATGGGCCGCACTAATGGGCCTCATACACATCAAGTGGGCTGCATGAATGGGTTGCACGAATGGGCCTCATACACATCAAGTGGGCTACATGAATGGGCCGCACCATTCACCCAACTATAAAGATCATTTTAGAGTATTCCCCAAACAATGAATTAGATCAAAAGATCATATGGACCATACCACAAATAGCAGTGGTGATAATGATTCCCAATGGTTAAACATTTAGAGGGCCCATCATAGCATTTATCTCCGATTCAAACTGTCATAAGGTCACAAGGACCAGATTAGGGAGGGAAAGACAAGTAAACATTATATTGATTCAAAACTTTTGTAACCTAAAGGAGTTTTAGTGGTAAACGTTCAACACCACAGTTTTTGGCCATGTGGTCCACATGATAATTGGATCTATCTCATTTCCGATCTTGAGCCAAGCTAACCATATGGATGGACTGCTGGATGCAGCACATTCGTGATGCAGTGGGTCCCTTATAATGGATGGACAGTAGGGATACAACTGATGCATCAGGGTGGGGACCTACGTATATGGCCAGTACGCCAGCTAGGTGGACAGTTGATATAACACAGTCCTTATGTTCAGAATCACTGCTTTCTGTAACGTGGTCCACCTGATAACTAGATCTGTCTTATTTTTAGTATCGATATTTAAGACAGACTTGCCAAATGGATGGGTCGTTTAGGTGCAACACATATGACAACGGGCCTCACAAGACTATTGATGTCATGGGGCTCACTAATAGGCGGCATGGGCAAAGCACATACATTGTGGTGGGGTCCACGTACGTGGTCAGATGGGTGGACAATTGGATGGTATACATCCATTAATGTTGAAGCCGTGTATGGCACCGTCCAAACGGATGGTATAAATGAAACATATGGATCAAGGCGGGGCCCACGAGCGTGGTCCACCCAAGCTGATCACTCCACCAAGATGAAACACATATACGATGGGGTCCACAGAACTGGTGATGTCACTGCTCCCTGGACGATGGGAATTTCTCTTCACGTCAGAGGAGCCGACGTTAATACAACATGCTGTGTAGCTGCTATAGGTATGGTGGGTTCCACATGGGAGTGGCCCATCATAGCATTTATTATTCTAATATAATATATTATCTTATATAATATTATATATTATATTTTAATGAATGTGCATGTGTGTGAGAGAGTGAGAGATGCCAGTGTTGCTGGCCATCCAGCACCAACAATGGATGGCCTTCATTCAAGGTTGCGAGGGTGGGTCCACATGGAAGTGTCCCATCAGCTTAAGTAATATAATATATTATATCAATATACAATATATTTTATATATGTGCATGTGTGTGTGTATACGAGAGGGAGAGAGAGACCAATGCTATCAACGCCCAGCGTATGTAACACATATTACAAGTGGGTCCCACTCCTACACGTGCCACACCTGTGGGATGGGCCACGTCCGAACATATGGATGATGTAGATATAATCATATATCATGGTGGCCCACCGTCCACGCCTGCTGGACGATGCAGAGCAAAGCATACATCATGGTGGTTTTCACCAAATGGATGACGGTGTGGGCATACATACACGCATCAGTGGGTCCCACGTGGGGCCCACCATAATGTTTATTTTCCATACAATCTGTTGGTAGGGTCACACAGACTTGAAAAAAAAATTTCAACATGATCCAAAACTCTGGACGCATAAAAAGAGTTTCAATAGCAGACATGCAATCAATACTGTTTCCTGCGATGTGGGCCACCTAAACACAATATACGGCTGATTTCTGGGGCTTCCCGCTGCCCTAGGGGTGCCCACCAAATGCAAGGTGTTGATGTTCAACGCACATCACGGTGGGGCCTACAAGTGGGGCCCACGTTCCGGCCTATTCCGTCCGCAAATGGCATAGAACGTCCTGAGCGTCCTCAGGTGTGCTGCTGCTGTTCTCTTATTATTTTTTTATCTTTTGAAAAAAAAAAGACTTTTGGCAATTTTTCCCATGTGGGGCCCGTATCAAGTGGATCCACTCCACCCATTGCATTTTACAACTCATAACAGATCCAACAAGCCCAATATTGAGCATTTTTCAATGTATAAAAGTATTAGGGTACATTTTAACAGTGAAAAATACTGTTTTCAATGCTATGGCCCGCCAAATGTTCGGATTGACTTCATTTTTCGGCTCAACGCCTAAAATGAGCTGAAGAATGGAATGGATGATGTGGATTAAATTCATACATCAAGGTGGGGCATGTATAAGTGGCCTACCTAAAAAGCACAAACCAAATATATATATATATATATATATATATATATATATATATATATATATATATATATATATATATATATATATATATATATATATATAATTTTTATTGACGGTGCTGTGAGTCCAACTCACTGTTTGTTCACACTTCATTGAACCCACGTACAGCATCCCTGGACGCTGGACGGGTGACGTGAATACATTATCAAGGTGGGTCCCACGGGTGGGGACTACGGCTGGTGGGTCCGACGTGGACATGTCCCACTTGATTGGATCAACCTTATACTTGTGTTTTTCTATCACCGAGGGTAGGGCTCGCATGGCTTGAATGGTTTGGATAAGACATTCATCATGATGGGGTTCATCCGGGTGGGCCACACGGCCTCATCATCACACCAAAATAATGAAAGGGAGAGGGAAAAAGGATCACCCACCTTTAGTCACGGACTTTTCCTTCCATCAACGCATTCGAGAGCTCTAGTGGACGAGATTCAATGGCCGGGATGAAGCTTAGATGGTGGAGATGAGAGGTTTGAGGTGGGCCACACTTTCTCTCTATGGAAGCTATGGACGTGGATTGCTTAGCAATGAGAGAGAGAGAGAGATGAAAGAGAGGATGTAAGGAGAGAGGCATGGTGAGAGGTGATGGAGTGATGGGGAGTGATAGGTGTGTACTTTAAAGGGATTGGTGGAGAGAGAAAGAGTTGACTTTGAATTTGCTTTTGAGTGATGTGGCATGTACTTGGTTAATTTGACAAGTTGTAGAGATTCTCTTGAGATTTTGTAAATGCATAGTGTTTTCTCAAACTGAACGCGGGCCCACATTTCCTAGCCCGGGTATCGCCTCAGCACGTAATACGAGGCATCAGAACCGCGGCGACGGCGGGATCGCACTGATATAAGTCTCGGGTCGAGCTGACTCAGATCAACAAGATCCGTCTCAAGATCGTGCGCAGACACCGGTTACAGATCGCGAGTCACTGAAATTCAACCGAGAGGATCGCAGGAGCTTATGGAATAGTATGGACTAGGATACGAGTCTTACAGTTGTTGAAGAGTTATATAGCTGAGGCGGCATCTGTGAGTTAGGTAGATTGGAAGATTGGTACAGATGGTGGACTTCCCCTTAGGGGTCGATTATGTGTTCTAGATATTCCTGAGTTACGCAGAGATCTTATGACCGAGGCACATTAATCACGGTTTTCTATCCATCCTTGCTCGACGAAGATGTACTGTTACATGAGGCGACATTATTTTTGGGCGGGGTTGAAACGCCAGATCTCCAGTTTTGTGGCCAAATGTGACACATGTCAACGTAATAAGGCTAATCATCAAAGACCCCCAGGTTTATTTCATCCGTTGAGTGTCCTGATGTGGAAGTGGGAGCATGTGTCGATAGATTTTATTATGGGCTTGCAGAGGACTCAGCGCAGTCATGACGCCATTTGGGTTGTTATGGATCGTCTGATGAAGTTGACACATTTCATTGCAATGCATGCGATTTGGTCTATAGACCGGCTTGTGAGGTTATTTATTGAGGAGATCGTGAGACTGCATGGCGTTCCAGTCTCGATCATTTCTGACCGAGACTTGAGGTTCACGTCTCAGTTTTGAGGGAGCTTTCAAAGAGTGATGGGGACTGATTTATAGCTCAGCATCACATACCATCCGCAAACCGATGGCCAGACAGAGAGGGTCAATCAGATCCTTGAGGATAAGCTTTGGGTTTGTGCGATTGATTTTGGGGGTAGCTGGGATTAGCATCTATGATTGGCTGAGTTCACGTACAATAATAGCTATTAGGTGACCATTGGTATGGATCCTTTTGAGACACTATATGACAGATCATGCAGATCACCGAGTTGTTGGACCTAGGTTGGAGAGTGTTGTATCCTAGGTCCTGAGCTGGTGCAGCAGACGTCAGTGGCTATCGATATCATCAGGCAGAGGATGCGCACAGCTCAGATCCGGCAGAACAGTTTTGCTGATCGCCGGCGTCGTCTCTTGGAGTTTGATGTAGGGGACCATGTGTATCTCAAAGTCTCGCCCCTGAAGGGCGTAGTTTGATTTGAAGCGAAGGGCAAGCTTGCCCCGAGATTCATTAAACCTTTTGAGATCACAGGGCACGTTGGCGCCCTGGCCTATCAGCTTGCCTTGCCATCTCAGTTGTTTGACATCCACAATATTTTTCATGTCTCTATGTTGAGGAAGTGTAGGTCAGACATTGTTCCTGTTATTGATTGGCAGCCATTAGAGGTTCGTGAGGATGCTTCTTACATCGAGCAGCTAGTTCGTATCCTTGATCGGAAGGAGCAGGTCCTCCAGACTAAGGTCATTTCATTGGTAAAGGTTTAGTGGGGTCACCATTTTATTGAGGAAGCTTCTTGGGAGTGCAAGGCAGAGATCTGAGAGTGTTATCCCCATCTCTTTGATGATTGATCATACGTTGTATTTTGTATGTTATCTCTGAGTTTTTATGATGATGTTATGTTTCTTATTCCTCGTAAGTTTTGTCTAGTTGTGTTGATTGTATAAATTTTAAAGATAAAATTTTTATTAGGAGGAGAGAACCGTAAGCCCTGTATCCTAGATCGTACCGTTCCATAGGCTTTCGCGGTCTTCCTGGTCAAATTTTGACAACCTTCGACCTATATCCAATGTTTGCGCGTGACCCTGAGACGCATGCCGTCAACCAGAGTCGCTCGACCCGAGACTTATGTCCTAGTAACTGTGTCGTCGCCGCGGTTCCGATGCCACAACTCCGCGCTGATCCGATACTCTGACTTGGAGATGTGGGCCAGCGTTCGGTGCGAGGAAAATGTCACGTGTGTGAATTTTGAGAAAATCTCTATAACTTGTCACATTAATCAATCAATCAATTAATCCCATCATGTCAAGTACATGTCAAGTACACATCACCTTTCACCCATTCCCAAGCAACTCTTAAAGTTAAAAAGTCTCTTACACATCCATACTTTTTCTTACACCATCTACCACAAAAGTCAATAAGCTTCTTACATATCCATCACCCACCACATCCATCACCCATCTCCCTCTCTCTTTACAACCCTCTCTCTCTCTCATTTTTCAAACCACTTTCCAAGCAAAAGAGAATACCACACGTCCAAGATCTTCCCAAAACCTCCATGAGAGTGTTGTATGTGGCCCACTTCCTACCCTCTCATCTCCCATATCAACCCTCCATTTTTCATCACCTTTCATTAAAATCAAAACTAAGGAGATCGATGTTCCATCGGACCAAGAAGGAGTGGACGGTGGGTGATCTTGGACCCACATTTCTCTCCTTTTATTTTTTATTTGTCTTGTGATTTAAGGGTCCATATTTAGTGGGACCCACCTTGATGTATATTTTGTATCAAAGAGGGGCCCATAGTGGCGGGGCCCCTCCATCACCTCCATTGTCTCCGATCTCTCTCTCTCTTTTTCTCCCTCCCTTCCTATGATTATGGCCCCCCATGGAGTGTGTATTGAATCCATGCCACCCACCTTCATGGGACCCACCTGATGGATGAGTTGGATCTACACCGTCCGGCCTGTTATTGGGCCTGGACGGAAGGAAAAATATAAATATTATAATGATCCAATCAAGTGGGCCACGTACATGTGGGACCCACCATGATGCTTGTGTTCTATCTACATTGTCTAGCGTCTAAGGACGCTGGACGTGGGGCAAACAATGAAGGGTGGACTGACATGGGTGGGCTAACATTAAAGTGTGCACTGATGTGGGTGTGTTAACATTGAAGTGCGCACTGACGTGGGTGTACTAATAGTGGAGGTGTGGACGGACATGGGGTCCATGGGACCCATCTACGCCCTCCACCCCACGTGTGGGGCCCACCTTGACGTGATCATTCACCCAGATCCATAGCTCAACTGGAAGACTAAGTGAAGATTACCTCGTTGTAACATTAAGGTCTTGGCATCGATTTCCTAGTGGGGGTGGCTAACTATGCAGTGTACGGTGGAGTCCATGGGACCCACCTACACCATTCACCCATTCTGATGGGCCACACCATTGGGTGTGTATTCATCCAAGCCGTCCACCATCTTTGGATGGTGGGACCCACTCCCACGTGTGGGGCCCTCCTTGATGTTTGTATGATTGTGACCGTCCAGGCCTTGGACAACCTGGACGTTTGGGGGTTTATAAATATATATTATATTATATATATATATATATATATATATATATATATATTATATTATGCATTATATTATATAATATTATATATTATATTTAATATATATGTTGTGGTGGGCCCTACGTGGGACCCACCTTTGCCTCCTTATAGCAGCAATAGTTGCACATGCATGTAAATATAATATTATATATTATATTTCCTATATATTAATGAAATATATATAAGGGTGGGCCCTACATGGAACCCACCTCTCCCTTTTTAAAAAGAAAAAAAAGGACAACATTAAAGTAGGTGCTCTCTCTCTCTCTCAACGTCAGCAGCAAGTTCCGTGGATCCCATCTGTTTCACCCACACCTTCTATCTATGGGACCCACCCTGATACATGTGTTGTATCCATACTGTCCAACCATTTGTGAGATCATTTTACAGCACGGGAAAATGGGTGAGTCTGAGCTAAAGTTCAGTGGGCCCCACCATTTAAATAGTGATCGTGACATCCACCGTTCAACTTCTAAGGGCAACAGTAGTTTCCAATTTAGTTAATATTTATTTTCGTTTCATCTATCTCTTTGTTAGCTTATGAATAGGTCAGATCTCAAAAATATATGAGGGTGGGCCCGATTTGATATACCTAAGGCCCATTTAATTTGGCCCATTCGACTCAGCCCATATGATTAGGCCCATCTTGATGTAGTTATGGCCCATCCGTTGAGGCCCACCTTGATATATATGAAGCCCATGTTATTAGGCCCATTTGATGTGACTGAGGCCCATGGGTTGGGGCCCAATTGGATGTACACAAGTCCATTACAATGTGTGACTCTATCATGGTTTTTGTAATAATGTTTATTACGGCCGTGCCTTGGGAGTAATATTGGTTTGACGTCCACATTGTAAGCATAATGTTGGTTAAATGTCTGCGTTATAATTCTCCCTATGGCTCATTGTTAGGTCCATACTTGTAGGCCGTTTAGGCCCATCTCCGTTATGAATAACATCCATTACCATATAACATGTTTAGTATAATTCCATGATTCATGATCATACGCATCATATGTATGTTTGATATGAGAAGTGACTGATCATAACATATGCCTTTGGACAGATTGTTTAAAGGCTCCCGGTTAGGCGGTGTTGCCCTACATGAGCGCACAATACGTGCAGGATTGCCACATGACTAGATAGTGTGATTCATGTATTCGCATTGTGATATGGTTACAGTACGCCCTAGTGACATCAGGGTCGTAGCCTCCACAGGCGTATTATGGTTGGCAGGGTTATATATCGAAAATCTTGATCTACATGGGGTGCTATAGATATCCCTAGGTGAAAGTCCCTAAACTCTTATAGTACTAAGAGGTTACTCCAACATGTAGACCGAGTGGGTCCATGAGCCCGAGTGCCGATTACTAAAAGGTCATGCTTTTCACTGTGTCGTGGTCAATTGAAAGGGGGTGCGGCCTTACCCGCCTGAGAGGAGGGGGCAAAGCTAGGCTGAGTTTAACCAGCTCGAGGAATGGGTCCACTATTGATGAGTCAAGCCCGATATTGGTAGGCGGATAGTGAGGTCTCTTCCACTCACCTTATTGCGCGCGATGGGGCGGTCGCTAGGATATAAGTCTCCGGTCGAGCCGACTCTAGTTGACGGCATGCATCTCAGGGTCGCGCGCAAACATCGGATACAGGTCGAAGGTTGCAGAAATTTGACCGGGAAGACCACGGAAGCCTATGAAATGGTATAGTCTAGGATACGGGGCTTACACGCAAGGAGACTTTAATTTATTTTGTCTGCAACAATTACGGAAGGCAGAGAAGTCGATGTCGAAACAAGGTCTCGTGCGGAGAGTTGCATGATCAAAGCTTGAATCAACACCATGATCCGAACCGTCCAGTGGCCTCCCATAGGTCGTCTGAGAAAGATCGAGAGGAGGAAACTTCAAAAAGATAGCAAGAATGGCATCTCAACCATTCCAATGCAAGTTGAACGACTGTAAGATTGATCAAGAGGGACGCATCAACGAACAACAAAATCCATCCCTCTCAACCTGAAAGTCTGACACGCATCCAATAGACAGAGTGGATCTCTTCATCGACCTCTGATTGTAGGCTCCACCATGACTGCAATAATTTACTTTAAGCAAGGAGCATGTGTCACCCTCCAGACTCGGTAATCGGACTCACAAGGAACCTGATGGCCGGTTCTGCCCGCGACAGCTCCGTAGTACTCCATTTTTGGCTTCTGAGGTTGGTTCCGATCTTGGAATCCTACAAGGAGAATTTTCATAACACTATAATCATTCCAATACAAGCATACCCAAGATCCTAACAAGTATATCTGAGAATAACAAAGGGCACACATCACAAAATTCACTAAGAATTTGAACTTTTACAAGCTTACATAAGGTCCAAAAGGACATACATAAGATAATAGAAGAAAGAAAGGAAGTTTGTAACATTAGGTCCTCAAACTCAGCTCTAATCCAAACTCTGCCACTACGACACCTGCCTAGGATCTCCTACATGCATCAATCGTGTATAAGCTTATAGAAGCTTAGAGAGTGGTGTAGGTGTATGAGAATAGTGCACAGAAAAATAATAGGAGATACAGGAAGGAAACATGATCAAAGCCAACCCCACCAGCCTTACCAAGGCTGTCATGAACCCAAGAAGCTACATCAAGGTAGTACAGTAATGAAGGAAGCCATACCAAGGCTATATGATGCAATGAGTACTGTAATGCAAAGGATACTGGGTGCCATGCTAAGGCGATATAATATGAGGCTTATACAACCGATGTAATGCAATGTGAAGTAATTCCAGTGCTCACGTTCAATCCACATATCAAGTACATTTCTATCATAAGAAAATCACCGAGGTCCATTATACTACTGGATGACTACCGCTCTATAGACCCCGCACAGTCAAACGAGCATAAGAGACCTCACTACCTTACTTGCAGACAACCAGTCACTAGCAAGGCCTGAAGGTAGCAAACTCATTCACGAGCTGGTCAGACTCAACCTAGCAATGCCTCCTTACATCAGGCGAGTAAGGCCACACCCTATTTAATCAACTACACGATAGTGGGAGTTGCGGCCTAACAGTGTAAGGCCCTCGTGCGCTCATAGTTTTCACTCCGTCACGGCGTTGGAGCAAATCCTTGGTACCATGAAAATTTTGAAAATTTCACCCATAGGCATCCTATGCACCCGATATGCTCAAATAACATTTTTCGTATCCAATCTTGGCCATCTACGATGTAACTGTGGAGGCTACAGCCCCGATGATGTAAGGGCGATAATTGTCCATATGCTATGCAATGCCAGATTCATAAATCACACAATCAACCATGCATCAATTCCAAGTATCTAACGTGCTCAAGAGGGAGTACTACGTCCCTCAGAGAAGGTAACATGCAATACCCAATGACACAATATGACCACACACACATAGTGTCAACCAAGCATATAATGATATACATGGTTATGAGGATGAATTTAATCATACTATATGGCGATATACAATGCATATTACATTCCTCCTATACAAGAAGGAACCAAGACTAGGTACTTAAACAACATCCTTAAGGAACACAACTTCTAGTGGGGGCCCATTTACCTGTGGTAGCCCACGAGACTAAGTATACAAGCTAAAGGTCTAAGTAATGTAGAAATGAGCTTAACAAGAGTCTGAGATGAGTATCTAATTACTCTTAAATACAATCGGGCCTAGAGGGGTCCATAATGAAGACATTTAACCACCATTCCCAAAAAGGCATATCAAACATGAATTATATGTATAGAAGGCCCAAGGCCTACATTTAAGATAAAAATAAAGGTAACCATATAATATATATATATATATATATATATATATATATATATATATATATTTATATATATATATATATATATATATATATATATATATATATATATATATATTTTTCTCATAGCCATAAAAACATATAATACCACTTTTAGAAAAAATATGGGCCCTAAGAGGAGAATTAAGGCCCAAGGCTCAATTCCCAATAACCATAAAATTCATGCATTGAGTTAGACTTGGTGGGTAGCCCGCGTACATAATATACGACTAAATAAGTTTAAATTTGGATGAAATGGGCCCAACTACATCAGTCCAATAATTAAAAATTTAAGTGGGTAACCAAGGGCCGAATACTATTTTTATCTTAGCCACAAGTCCATCAAAATAATGGAAGTCAGCCCAATATATGGCTAGGCCAAGCTGGGACATCCCTAACCACTCTGGGCCCACTAGATGTCCTAAAATTCTAATCTTAAGATGTGGTCCTCATAAGATCACTAAAACTGACTCAGAAGAATGCACTAATTAAGCCTAAGATTATAAGAAAACATAAGCATGTAACACATACACAAGTTCTCAATATGGTGGGTCCCACAGCTAAATAAAGTTTTAACCATAAGATTGTTCATTTAAGGCCCTTTGATAAACTTTTGGCCCGTTTGACTTTCCAGACCTGTTAAGGTCCAAAAATTAGTTAACTATGTGAAAATAATCTCATGAAGGCCAACTATACCCACTGAGGGACCCCATCAGATGGAGAGTGTGTATATATTATGAAAAGATCAAGTGGGCTTATTACTGGATTGTGAGTCCAGCAACAACCCAAGGCAGGGAGTACATCTACAATCGGGCGATCCAAAGCTTGGATGGCCTGAACCAAACATGCGTCAAGGGGGGTTCCACATACATACGCATTGAGCCTTAAACAAATAGTCTATGGTTTATGGTGGGCCTTCAACCATCCATAGAGAAACCCATGGGTCTATCTTAGGATCACCTAAGAGGACATCTAACCTCAACTAGTTTCCAAGAGGTAGCCCACCACTACTCATATAATGAAAGATTTAAAGCCTAAGTAATGTATAGACTAGTGGGCCATCCCCCAAGCCCAAATCATATGCCATGTAGTGGGCCCTCAAGTGAGGTTTGGGCCCAACCATAAGGATCATGGGTTCACTCATTGTGGTGGGCCTAATGGGTAGCCCATTATCCTAAGATATGAGAAATCCTTATATTTAACACAAGCAAGTTGGGCCTCACATCTCGGCCCAAGTAAGGATTTGTTATAGTGGACAAGCAAGGGCCCAACTACTTGAGTATTTGGCCCATAAGATCCATCATAATGGCATGGTAAATATAGGACCCAAGGGTCCAACGGGTCTATTAAAAGTTTCATCCCAACCAAGGCTATAAGGCCCATTAATTAACTAGAAGACTAGCCCAAGAAGAATCCAATTGGAATGAGCCTTTAATCATGCACTAATTAAACCTAAAAATAAAATTAAAATGGTAAGATACTGAAAATCCTTCTCAAATCTAGTGGGCCATGCTGCCCCAAAATAGACATTTATGGGGCGGCAACATTGGGCCCATTGCTGAATTTCCAGCCCACCCGCTTTTTGGGTTTGTTAGAGTCCAACAAATAAATTAATTCATAGTATTTATTTTCTGATAACCCACACACAACATTGTGGGTCCCACCAGATGAGAGGGAAATGCACAATACGCTCTAAAAGTGGGCCATGTTGCTGGAATACAGGCTCAGCAACAGCCCAAGGTTGGGGTGTCCCATGGTGGGTAGTCCTACGGGCCTAGGTATTTGGCCCAAAACTGATCAAAATTTGTAGGCCACACTGCAATCAGTACAGGAGCCTGATGATCCTAAAAAATTTGTAAGAAGGTCCTTCAATATGTGGCCCATAACTCCACAAAATTTTATAATTTTTGAATAGTCATAAGTATTTTAATTAATTTAAATAAAACAGACTATCCAGAATCTAGTTAATCTGGATGTCTGAATGTGGTGGACCAGTCCGACCCTTGCCACGGTGTGCATAGGGGTCCATTGGACCCAAAAATTTGTATATGGGTCCCATCATGGGTGGTACATCTCTCTATAAATTTTCATAATTTTAAGGTATTCAAAAGTATTTTAATTAATTTAAAGAATACAATCTGTCCAGGGTGAAATATTACTGGAATAAATTTATCCACTGTCCTGAATTTGGGTCATTCAAATGGGTGGGTTCTGGAACTCCAAAATTCTTAAAATTTGAGACTAAGGTCCCTCATCAATACTATAACAAAGTAGGATCTAAAAATATGGCCTACCTTCTGAGAAAATATTTTTAAATTTTCATTTTTATGGAATTATGCTGCTGGACTGCACAGTAGGAATTTCTAGCAGCCCATTATGTTGGCCCACCCTTTTGGATACCCACATGAGGTCCATTGGCCCTAAAAACTTTCAGGTAGGTCATACCATGGGTGGACCACATACCTGTAAATTTTCATAATTTTTGGATACCCAGAACTATTTTAATTAAATTCAGAATTATAGACTGTCCACAAATTTTGTTAAGTGCAGAATTTTGAATAGACCACGATTGAGCACCCAATAGGGTGGGCCCTGGATGTCCAAAATTTGGAAAAAAATAAATTTAAACCTTCTCTCATATATGTAGTATAAGGTGGAGTCCACCAAAGTATCCCACCAAATAAATTAAAACTATTTTATAATTTTACATTTCCAAATTGCAACCTTGCCGGAATTACAACAGAAATTTCAGCAAGTACCCATATTGGCCCACCCTTTTGGGGATCCAAATGAGGTCAATTAGGTTTGGAATTTAGCATGATTATAGGTGTGATACCCATATTCAAAAATCATATTTCACTTGATATAAAATTCCCCATCAAAAGCCCCAAATTCTAGCCCCAAGTTGGCCCAAAATCTATTCAGACAGATTTAGACAACAACCTGTAATAGAAAGAATTAAAATATAAACATTATTTTTCATGAGATTTAACCCCAGAAATTTGTGTGGTGGACCACCCCAGTGGGCCCCAAAAATGTTCAAACCTTCCCCATCATCAAATACCCCTTACATGTGTCCCATTTAGGTGCATTTTGGAGTCACATGTCTAAGGATGGACTACTATGGGCGTCGAAGCTCCATGGTTGGTCTGGATTTTTGTTGGCCTACAAGGTGGGCCACACATGCAAGATCAGAATCCTATCATAAAGAAAAAATAAAGAAACGGCCACAAGAGGAGGGGCTCCGCCACATTGAGGCCCTCCCCTTCATCAATCACACCATACATTCCTTCTATTCATATTTTACAACAAAGATCCACCACATGTATGTCCTAGAATCAAGATCAATACATCCCAACCATAATTCTAAGGTCTAAATGACTTATCATGATATGGAATCCAAGTAATCCTCCATGATGGGAGTCCATAGAGGGAAAACACCATGTATGGGGATGCATGCATCAAATACGCCATTTGGCCACAACTAAGGGATGATGTAGGATCTCCACCATTGGTTGGTGGGTCCTACACTTTCCATAAAAAAAGAGAGATATAAGAACATGAAAATAGAAATCCTAAATCGTATGAGTACACCCACCTTAGATTGCTCCAAACTTGGACCTCCTAGCTCCTAGTATACCAAAGGATCCATATTAATGGGTGAGATTGGATTTAGATGGTTAGATTTAGAGGATTAAAGGAGAAATGGGGCTGGAATGGAGGGAAGATGGGCTGGAATAATGGAGGGAAGTTGCTAGGGAAGAAGAGAAGAGAGAGAGAAATGAGAGAGAAAGAGAGAAACTTCTTTTAAGCTAAGTAATCATTACTTTTTTACCTTAGTTAGAGAGGAGAGATGATTGCAAGTAGGGAGTTACAACCAAAGTTGTGGTTTAATATGTTAGTAGGCATGTGGGTGGTGTTTGAGTGGTGGGTAGTGTAGGTTATGAAATTTTAGGTAGTGTTGAATAGTGTATATTGAAACTTATGCATTAGGGATGAGACCATCTAGGAAAACGTGTACACCACTCCCAGGTAGGCCATACGATCATGATCAAGGGCTATAACATGAGATACACATAACTTATGATCTATACATCGGATGGATGCATAAGACGCGTCGTTGGAACTGCAACGATGATGTGATCGCAATGACATAGTTTTCAGGTTGATTCGAGTCGAGTCTACTTGACCGAACTTGAGGATGATCGTAAACACTACCCGAAGGTCACGGGTCCCCAGAATTTGACCGGTAGGACCGCAAGATCCAAATAAATGAAATGCATACTCACACACACATGCACATATGCGAACTCAGGTCAGGTCCCACAGTGTATGTCCGAGAAAATAGGACGTCGCCCGGCCCTCTTTGGCTGTTGTGCAATCTTGGTCAAAATCGGACTGGTAATCCAAACCATTCACTGAATGATAGTAAAAAACCATTCGTAGGGACGTTATCTCTTCACAAAAAATGCACCTATGTGCAAATGCCGGGTCCAATGCTAGACGGTTTCCTTCTTCTTGTGCAGGTTGTTGTGCTGCGTAAAGAAAACTTTCGCATAAAGTTTCCACCGACTCCAGCCTCCCATCCACCGCCTCACGCATGCTATAAGAAGGAGAGGGAGAACATGGGTAAGATCATCCTTGCACATGTGTAGAAAGAGAGAGATCTGGGCCTGCGGCTAGGGAGTTCCTTCCCTTCTTCTTGAGTTTTCTTCTCCTTTTCTTTATGGTTTTGTTTAGATCTTTCCTTTAAGATAACTTAGTTGATCATGAGTATGGTTGGCTAAACCTCTTAGCTAGGGCTAAGAGGTGAAGCTTTTAGAGTGATGGGAGATTTTTTTTTATGCGTTTTGATTCATGTTTACTTTGAACTGATTTTGATTCTAGTTTGATTATAACGATTGCCATTAGTTTTTAATGGTTTATTGTGACTTAAATTACAATGGATCTGTAATATCATTGAGCATGTTCTTTTCATTATTGTGATTATGAAATTAGAAAGCTCTGTTGTTCACTATCGCCCCTTAGACATGGTTGGATGATGGAATCCTTCCTAACATTCGCACATCTCTCAGATTGGTTGTGGATTGGTTAAATTCTGTTGTTTTTTTTGTCTCATGGGCATGGTTTTGTGATGGAATCAAGTCTGATTTACATCCTTCTCATCTCTTGAAAACTAGATCAAAGGAAGTTTAGAATTGATTTTTAACGTTATATCCTCCAATTGGATGAAGATGGGACTCTGATTCCAGTTGTATTCATGAATCAAGCATAGATCTCCTTGATCTCTACAAGTGGATCCTTGACACCCTAGTTTTTTACCTTTAAATTTTACAAGTTTTAGATAAATAGTTCACAATTATTCTCTTAAAATTCATTAATTTAGATTACATCTTTACCTAGTTCTAGTTCGAGTTACTTTCAGATAACATACAAGGTACAATCCTTGTGGATTCGACCTCGGTCTTACTAAGTTTATTACTACATCGCGACCCTATACTTGGGGTAATTAACAAGTTTTTGGCACCGTTGCCAGGGACTGACAGTTACGTTCTTCTGAGATTAATTAGTTTTAGAATTAGGTTAAGATTAGGGTTTTTCTAATTTTTAATTCTAGGTTTAGGTTTTCTTATTTGATTTCTAGAAATTAACCTAACTCTCCTGTTTTATAGGATCCTAACATAGACTTTCTAAATTGGTAATCCCTTTCTAATTTTATAGTTTTTCTATTTTCTATTTTTAGATTAGATTTTCTTCTCTATTTTTAGAAATTTTCTATTCTAGGATTTCTTTTATTTTATTTTTTTAAGAAACTAATTTACTTTCTAAATTTAGGTTTTTAGAAGTTTCCTAATTTAGTTTTTATCAACTTTCTATTTTCAGTTTTTAGAAGTTAACTTTTTTATTTTAGGAACTTTCTAACTTTCTAACTTTAGACTTTTTATTTTTAGAAACTAAATTGTTTTGTTTTGTTTTACAAGTTTTTAATTTAGGAATTTCGAATTTGGTAACTTCTTTCCAACTCTTTTATCTTTATTTCTCGATTTCTATTTCCTTTCTTTCTTTTTGGTTCAGGTTTAGAATATGAATTGAGGGCTATGAGTGTTTCATCAAGTGGGTCCGTGACAACACTCGACGTCTCTTGACTGAAGGAGGATTGGTCGAGGGGTTTTGAAACGTGAACGCATTACACACTTTTTCTATGATGGATTGACATCTTCCATGTGCCAATTGGTTGAGACAATGTGTAATGGAGAATTTATGAATAAAAATGTTAATGATGATGTGACTATTTGGATAGATTTGCTGAAAACGCACAATCATGGGACACATACCCAAAATCAAGCACCATGTCTTGGCCGACTCTATATAAGGAGGGGGGTGGAATGTATCTCCTAAAAGAGGACGATGATATCGATTTTAAAGTGACTAATCTCATAAGGAAATTTAAGGCCATGGAATTAAAGAAGGATAGGGTTAATGAAACTGTTTGCGGTATTTGTGATGACAACATTCACACAACTGAAAATTGTTTAACAATACCTACCTTTCGAGGGTTCTTGAATGAGGAATCCAATGCCGTGAACAATTACCAAAGACCTTTCAATGTACCTACATCTAATACATACAATCCTAGTTGGAAAAATCATCCAAACTTCAGTTGGAGGAATGGACTAACTGTTAGTCCTCAAGATTTCTTTAATCAAATTCCAAATCAAGGGAAGCCTCATGAGGATCCGGTTCAAAAACATATTCGAGAACAAGAGCTACTTAATCAAAATTCAGCACAAATGTTTTATGATATCAGATCATTAAGAACGCTTGCATCGTCTATTCAAAGGATAGAGTCACACTTAACGATTGGGGGGAAGGGGATGCTCCCTACTCAACCTGTCCCCAATCCCAAACCACAATATGAGATAAGTGATCCAAGCTCTTCCGATCATATGGAGCAAGCTAAATCTATCACCATTCTTAGGAGTGGGAAGATCATTAACAAAACCATTTCGGTTATGGCTGAAAAGCCTAAGGACTCGAAAGTGGACAAAGATGATGGATCTAGCCATGCTCCACCAGAATTAGAACCAAAACCTCAAGGGAAGCTAGTTGCATCATTTCCCCAATGGTTGGTTGAACCAAAGCCTCTCTCTAACTCTCAGGTTATTCTAGAGGTGTTAAAATAAGTGAAGGTCAATATTCCTCTACTTGATGCAGTAAAACAAATGCCTTCATATGTCAAATTCCTAAAAGACTTATGTATGACCAAAAGACGGTAAAATATTCAAAAAAAAAATCTTCTTGACTAAAAAATTGAGTGCCATCCTAAAACAAGATGTGCTGCAGAAATTCAAAGATTCCTGTAGCCCAACCATATCATGTGTAATCGGAAACTATCTAATTAAGCAAGTACTTTTTAACTTAAGAGCGAGCATAAATTTGATTCCCTACTCAGTGTACAAGTAGTTAAAATTGAGTGAATTAAGACCCACCTTAACCATATTACGACTTGTTGATCGCTCTGTTCGTATACCGAGAGGAATAATTGAAGATGTGTTAGTCCAAGTTGACAGATTCTATTACCGTGTAGATTTTATCGTCTTGGATACCAACCCATCAGTAACATGAGCAATCAAATTCCCTTCATTCTTGGTCGCCCATTCCTTGTTACTTTAAATGTAATTATCAATTGCAGGAATGGTGTCATGAGTATGTCTTTCAAGAATATGACATTGGAGTTAAACATCTTTTTCAACACAGGCAGACGACTAGAGGACGATGACAATTTCCATGACATTAACATGATTGACTCTTTCGTGAAAGATAGGAAACCTTTGACCTTATCATGTGACCCTCTCGAGACGTGCCTGGCCCACTCCCATGATTTTGATGATGACATGATTAGGGAGATGGTTGTCATGCTTGATACTGCACCGGTACTCGAAGTTAACCGGTGAAGGCCACAATTTGAAGAATTACCCTAAACCGAAGAAGTGCATCTGCTATCTAATCTCAAGGCATTAAAGCTTGACCTAAAACCTTTGCCCTCTGATTTGAAATATGTTTATTAAGGTCAAGATAAGACATACCTGGTGGTGATCTCTTCCCACCTGGAGAAAGAACAGGAAAGTATGCTCATATCTACTCTCATTGAGCATAAGGGAGCCCTTGGATGGACGATTGTGGACCTCAAGGGAATTAACCCTTCGATTTGTACTCACCAGAATTATCTTGAGGATAATGAGAAGAACTCTCAGCAATCATAACATAGACTAAAATCCAAACATGATGGAAGTAGTTTAATCTGAAGTTCTTAAACTATTGGATGTGGGTATCATATACCCTATATCTGATAGTCAATAGGTGAGTCCAACTCAGGCGATTCCTAAGAAGTCCAGAATCACCATCTTAGCCAATGCCAATAATGAACTCGTGCCAACTAGAGTCACTACTGGTTGAAAAATGTGCATTGACTATAGGAAGTTGAATACCTTCACGAGGTGTAAGACCCGTATCTTAGACCGTACCATTCAATAGACTTCCGCGGTCTTACCGGTCGAATTTCGGCAACCTTCAACCCTTAACCGATATTTACGCGTGACCCTGATTCGTATGTCGTCAACCCGTATCAACTCAACCCAAGACCTTTACCATAGTGATTGCATCGTCGCCGCGGTTCCGATGCCACTACTCTCGTGCCGAGGTGATACCCTGGTAAGGAGATATGGGCCAGCATTCGGTGCGAGAAAAACTCCGCACGTTGCGAAACCCAAGAGAATCTCTACAACTTGTCAAATCAATCACATCAATCAATCAAATTCCATCACATCTCATGTCAAGTACACATCACCTCACACTCATCCCCAAGCAACCACAAAAGTCAAAAAGTTCTTACAAAGCCCATTCCTTTCTTACACAAATGGCCACAAAAGTCAAAAAGTTCTTACACCCATCACCACCACATCCATCACTCCATCACCCATCACTCCTCTCCCTTTACAAGTCTCTTTCTCATTTTCAACCCATTTCAAGCAACCAAAAAATTCATACGTATGAACCTCCCCCTCTCTTTCAAAACTCCAAGTGTGGCCCACCTTTTCTACCCCTTCATCTCCCATCTCAACCATCCAAACCTTATCTCATCCATTGAAATCGAAGCTAAGGAGCTAAGGAACCCATAGGAGTAAGAAGATCGAATGGTGGGTGCTTGATAATAGTAGTTTTTCATATTTTTAAGATGGGCCAAGTGAGGCCAACCAATCAATGGTTTGGATCTCACTTGGGACCCTAAGATGTGGCCGATGGCCCACTTTGATCATCATGATCATTCCATGATGGGGCCATTCTCCATGGATCTCATCATGATGTTTATTTCCTTACATTAAAAGGTCATCTAGACTGTTCATATTGGTGGGGAAAGGATCTCCACCTTTGATTTCGATTTTGGTGGTCTCATGTGTTAAGGGATTCATTTGATGTATGATTTATTTTACAAGGGAGGGCTCATAGTGGCGGAGCCCTCCATCACAAGCGTGTCCAATCCCTATCTCCCTCTCTCTCATATATTTTTCTTAGGTATGATAAAGTGGTCGTGTGGCCCACCCGGATGAACCCCATCCTGATATATGGATTACCCACACCATCCAACCATTCAGTGGCCCACCCTGATAGCATGTCTGTGGGTGGGGCCACCTTAAACATATGTGGCCAAACAGTGAAGTGAGCTGACAGTGGGTGTACTAACGGCGGAAAAAAAAGGGGAAAGAAAGTTTTGGGAAGGGCTGTCCTTGTAGGCCCTACTCTGATGTTCGGATTCAATCCACGCTGACCATCTTATTCCTTGGCTCATTTTAGACGTTGAGCCGAAAAATGAGGCCAATCAGATAATTAAGCGGGCCATACCATAGAAAACTATGTTCCCTACCGTTCAAAGCTATTAGGACCCACTTTGCTGTTTCTACACGCCAAAAATGCCAAACATTGGATTCGTTCGGCATGTTTTGAGCCCCAAAATCTATTGGACGGAGTAGATTTTCAAGGATTGGGCCCCACATGTGAAATTTCATAAAAAAAGAAGAAGAAGGAAGGAAGCAGCAATGCTGCTGCTGTCAAAAGGCAGCAGGCGCTAACTGCACGGTCAGGCGGGCGGACGGGCTGACCCACGACCCCAGCCGTGGGCCCCACCATGATGTGTATTCTCCATCCAACCCATTCATCTGGTAGGTCCCTTCCTGATGAGGGCCCCCTCCAAGTTTCAGCTCCATCCAATGCTCAGGTGGCCCATGCTGCAGAAAACAGTGAGATTGAACCTCTGCCATTGAAACCCTTCTGTGGGCCACAAAAGTTTTGGATCAAGATGAAATTTGTGTTTTCCTTTCACTCAGGTCCGTGTGACCTTGTCAATGGGTCAGATGGCATATAAACATTCTGGTGGGCCCCACGTGGGACCCACAATGATGTATGTATTTTACTCACACCGTCCACCATGGACGGTGGTACCCACCTTGGTGCCTGTGTTTTATTCACACCGTCCAGGGCTGGACAGTGGGACCCACCATGATTTAAGTGTTCTATCTGCACCGTTCAGGGCTGGATGGTGGGACCTACCCCCCCCCCCCCCCCGTGTGGGGTTGTGCATGTGTGTGTATATATATATATATATATATATATATATATATATATATATATATATATATATATATATATATATATTAATTATTGAATATATATATAATATTATATTATGTAATATACCCGATGGTGGGATTTTATGGGCCCCACCATGATGTATGGGTTGTATCCAATCCATCCATCCATCCATTTGGGAAGCTCATTTTGGGCATGAGCTTAAGGATGAGCCAAATCCATAGTCCAAGCGGACCCCACCTTGGCATGTTTTGAGGCCCATCTTAAGGTATTTGTGGTAGTCAATTAGGGCCCACTTTGATGTGGATCTAAGGCCCATGGAATGGGGCCATTTGATGTATTCTAAGGCCCATGAGATTAGACCCATTTTGATGTATTTTAAGGCCCATGGGATTAGGCCCATTTGATGTTTAAGGGGCCCATGGGTTAAGGCCCGTTGAGATGTACTAGGGCCTATAGGTTAAGGCCCATTTGTTGTACATATGGGGCCCAATTGGTGTGGCCCATTTGTTACATATAGGACCCATGAGATTAGGCCCATTTGATGCAATCTAAGGCCCACGGGTTATGACCCACTGCAATGCACATAAGGCCCATTGGTGCGGCCCATTGATGTGGCCCATTTAATGAGTAAAAGGCCCATATGATATGGCTCATTTGATGTATTTAAGGCTCAATGGGATGTACCTAAGGTCCATTGCAATGTGTGATCCCAACACGGATTATGTAACGATGTCTACGACGATCATGCCTTGGGAGCAATGTTAGTTTGATGTCCACATTGTGAGTATAATGATGGTTGGATATCCACATTACGACTCTCCTTAGGGTCCATTATTAGGCCCGTACTTTTTGTGTATAGGCTATCTAGGCCCATCTGCGTTGTAAGGATAGTTCGTTACTTTATCACATGTTTAGTATAGTTCCATGATTCACGATCATGTGCATCATATGTATGCTTGATATGAGAAGTGATTGATCATAGCATATGCCTTCGGGCAGATTATTTAGGAGCTCCCGGTTAGGCGGTGATGCCCCACTTGAGCGCACGATACGCGCAGGATCGCTGCATGATTGGATAGTGTGATTCATGCATTTTGCATTGTGTGATATGGTTACTGTACGCCTTAGCGACATTGGGGTCGTAGCCTCCACAAACGTATCATGGTTGACAGGATTGGATACTGAAAATCTTATTCTACATGGGGTGCTATGATATTCCTAGGTGAAAGTCCCTAAACCCTTATGGTACCAAGATGTTGCTCCAACGTCTAGACCGAGTGGATACAGGAGTACCGAGTGCCGATTACCAGACGGTTGCACTTTTCACTGTGTCGTGGTCGGTTGAAAGAGGGTGTGGCCTTACTCGCCTGAGAGTAGGGGGCAAGGCTAGGCTGAGTCTGACCAACTCGAGGAATGGGTCCGCTATTGATGAGTCGAACCCGATATTGGCAGACGGATAGTGAGGTCTCTTCCACTTACCTTATTGCGCGCGATGGGGCGGCGATCTGGTTGAGAGTGTACTAAACCCCAGTGATATCCCAGATTTAAGCAGTATTGGTATGTGGACATAGATGAAGATTTGTGTGCTTGAGTTACATTTCACATCGCATGGCCTTGGTATGGCCAATATCATTCATGTCTTGCATCGCATAGCCTTGGTACGGCTAACGGTATTCATGGATCCATCAGTATATTTCGTATTACTCTGATATTGTATGATCATATTACTACCTTGTGCACACACTTTCACCACCCTCTAAGCTTTCTATAAGCTTATGCACGACCATTACATGTAGGTGACGTTGGGGTGCAGCAGCGCTGAGGCAGGAGCACTTTGCAGATCATCTTAGATTTTTGTTCTTCATCATTATATTTCCCTTTATGCTCATTGTACTTGTAAAGTTTTTTATCATAGTGGAAATGCAATGGAGTTTTTGGTTATTGCTTGTGAGTTATGCCTTTGGTTATGCTTATCAGGATTCAAACTGATCTTGAAAATCCTCCTCGTAGCATCCTAGGATCGGAACCTGGTGAATGGAAGCTGGGAGCCGAGAATGGGGTTCTACGAAGGCTGTTGCACCAGATTCGGTGATCGAGAATTTTGTGAGTCCGGTTTTTGAGTTTGGGGCGTGACATGAGGAATGACTACTTTCCTTTGCCCTTCATCGATCAAAGATGTCATTCGGACTATGTCATGCCCCTGCCACCTTTCAGTGATGTATGGAAAGTATCTTTTCTGATATGGTGGAGCAATATTTAGAGATCTTCCTGGATGATTTCTATCTTCAGTCCATCTTTCAGCGAGTGCTTAGTGAGTCTTAAATGTGTGCTGAAAAGATGTGAAGAAAAGAATTTGGTACTTAATTGGGAGAAGTGTCATTTCATGGTTCGTAAGGAAATTGTCATTGAACATATCATCTCGTCCAAAGGAATCGAGGTAGATAAGGCTAAAATCGATCTTATCTCTAACCTACCTCCATCAGAGAATATACAAGACATGCGATCCTTCTTAGGACATGTCGGGTTTTACAGAAAATTCATAAAGGACTTTAGTCTCATCTCTCATCCTCTGTGTAATCTACTTCAAAAGGATACACCATACGAGTGGACTGACTAATGCCAGGAAGCTTTCACTAAGTTTAAAGATATGTTGACCACTGCACCTATCATACAGCTAGCCGACTGGAGTCTTCCTTTTGAACTTATGTACGACGCATCTAATTATGCACTTGGAGCATTTTTAGGCCAGAGAAAAGAAAAGAAACCCTAAGTTATTCATTACGCAAGTAAGACTCTAAATCATGCCTAAGTGAACTATTCGACTACGGAAAAGAAACTCTTAGCTGTAGTGTTCACTTTGGACAAATTTAGGTCATACTTGATCGGATCCAAGATCATCATTTACACAGATCATGGGGCGCTCAAGTATCTTCTTGCTAAGAATGATGCTAAGCCCTGCCTGATAAGATGGATCCTCTTATTCCAAGAATTTGATTTAGAAATTTAAGATAAAAAGGGAGTAGAGAACGTAGTGGCTGACCATGTTTCCTGCCTTAATCCCTCTGATTCCCTTAAGACGGCACATATCAATGACATGTTCCCTGATAAACAATTGTTCTGAGTCTCCCATTCACCTTGGTTTCCTAATATTGCTAATTATCTTACCATTGGTTTTATACCGACACATTGGACCGAGCAAGATAAGAAGAAATTTTTCACCGAGGTGCGCAACTTTTTCTGGGATGATCCATATTTGTTTAAATATTACCCAGACCAAATCTTAAGGAGATGCGTGCCAGACGATGAGTATCATAGTTTCAACTCCTTCTATCACTCATAGGCCTATGGTGGTCACTTTTTTTCTAAAAAGACCACGGCTAAGATTTTACATTGTGGCTCTTACTGGCCCACTATGTTTAGGGACACTCATGAGTTTTACAAGGCTTGTGAGTGTTGTCAGAAATTGAGAGCATTGTTCCGTCGAAATATGTGCCCTTGAACCTCATTCTTATTATAGAGGCATTTGATTACTGGGGCATCGATTTCATGGGACCATTCTCCTAATCCTTTCGAAGCCTATATATTTTGCTCATCGTAGACTATGTCACTAAATGGGTTGAAGCGATTCCGTGCCGAAACAATGACCATCACACGGTCATTAAATTCTTAAAAGAGAACATCCTTTCCCGATTCGAAATGCCTCAAGTCATCATTAGTAATGAGGGCTCATACTTTTGTAATAGACCATTCGAGAATTTAATGAAGAAATATGATATCTCTCACAGGGTGAGCACCCCATACCATCCACAGATAAGTGGACAAGTTGAGATTTTCAATAGGGAGATTAAACACATCATGGAGAAAATGGTTAACCCTGACTGTAAGGATTGATCAATCCAATTGTCCAATGCTTTATGGGCTTACTATACAAAATTTAAGACCCCTATTGGAATGTCTCCCTTTAGACTTGTTTAAGGGAAAGCTTGTCACTTGCCTGTGGAATTGGAACATAGAGCCTACTGGGTGATCAAAAATCTAAATTTCAATATAGATAACACTGGCTCACTGTGCAAACTTTAGTTAAATAAACTTGAAGAAATTCGGAACGATGCATACAAGAACTCGAGAATTTACAAGGACGAGATGAAGGTGTTTCATGACCAATATATTCTTCGAAAATCATTCATGTCAGGTTAGAAAGTCCTTTTATATGATTCTCGCTTACATTTCTTTTCAGGTAAGCTCCAATCTTGTTGGACCAACCCTTTCATTATTAATAATGTTTATTCTCAAGGGGCTATCGAGATTCAGAATCCAGACAATGGCAATGAGTTTAAAGTAAATGGACATCGATTAAAGCCATTAGTTGAGAAGTTTAATTCAGAGGACACATCCATGCCTCTGAATGATCCTGTGTACCAAGATTGATCTCCTACTTTGACGGAGGTATAGGTAGGTTTACTGCTTTCATACGACTAGGGTAGTTTGTTTTTATTGTTCTAGGATAGTCGACTTTATGCCATTAAGTTAGTTTATTTTTCGGTTATTTTAGGATAGTTTACTTTTGTTGGATTAACTCTTGTGCCGAGCCACCTTCACGCTGAAATTTCTTTAGGAAAAAGCCACTTAACTCCATCATCAAGTACTATCTTTCCATCACTTCTCATTTACTTTCGTTGTCTCATGTGCATTGCATGCTTATATCTTTTACATTGAGGACAATGTAGATTTTATGTTGGGGATGAGAGATTATGTTACTTAATCAATGTTTTCTCAGTTATGAGCAAAAATTGTGAAAATTTTTAAAATTTTTCTAAAAATTTTTGTCAACTTGAAGTGATTTTGACAACCATCTTTGATTTAGAAGTATAAGATATTAAATGTTGGTAATTTATGACTCTTGGATTCAGCTATCTTTAGATTTCACATTTAAGGTCGAATTGCTAATCCATGATTAAAAGTTTTAAACAATGATTGAGTCATGATTTCATATGTCACATCTAGCTTACACATTAAGCTTTCAGTTCGATATTGAATTATTAACCTGGTAATTACTAAGTATGGAAAGAACCCGCCCGGGGAATTTGTCCATCATGTTCATTGAAAAAAGAAAAAAAAAGAAGAAAACACTCAGCTAAAAAATAGTTGTGTTCGAAAACGGCTACTTGTTAAAGATCTTTAAAAAGGTTGACACAGTGTGAAGTCATTGATGGAAAAATCAAAAGCTGAAAGAATAAAAAGGCTAAACTGTAAGGCAAGTTTCAGTTTGGGTTGAGATATCCAGGAATGCTTTGTTTAATTATCAATGTTATCATGAAAATTGAAGATTGGACTCTTAATGATGATAAGCCAAGATTACACTAAACACCCATGAAACTCAATGTTTAAAATTGTTCTAATCGATGGATTAATACTTTGAACTTGATTATGAACTTTATCGTGCGCTTGAGTCTAGGAGAAAGTAATGCATAACATTGATGTATCTTGGAATTATATGATCTAGATTGCTTTTAAAAAACTGCTTGAGTTTATAAAAGAATTATCCTATGGTTTTGAACTTGTTTTTTCGCATACTTCTCTCGAGACTAGCAAAATGTTGATTGAGGATTGTGTTAAGGGTCAAATATTTCATATTAGACCCTAGTTATTGTTTGGTTTTACGTGCATGACAATGTTTAAGTCCTATTTTAATCATGTTTTTATTGCAAGGTGAATTTAGGAGTTTGAATTGAAAAAGGGAACTAAAAGCATGGATTTAACGCTCAGAAATCACCAAGGCAAGGGACGGACCCCAGGGGACCGAGATCGAAGGAATGTATAGGCCAGGGATCTGAGAAAATCAAGCAATTCCAGCTAAAGAGGCCTGAAAATCATCCAGAATGCAAGATCACAGGGTTCTCACCATCCGTTTGACTTGAAACTCTATGTCTGGCCTGAGGACCTTAAATTAACTGTACACATCGAATTTCATCCATTAGATCTTTGTGGAAGTGGCCCAACGGGAGAATCAGTCCCAAAATCATCAATTTGGGGCCCACCTGATCTCTAGATATGCTTTAATTATGGACTTAACCACTTAAATTAGATGGAAAAATGGATGGATGGGGCAGATTTCTCAAAACAGTGAGGTGGGACCCAGTTCACATAACTGGTGTACACAGAAACCGTGCACCCACTGTGCACCGGATCGTTAGACCAGTCAAACCGGTTTGACTCACACCCTCCCGCACAAAAGAGGAGGAATCTTCCTCTCTTATGTAGATGGCCACCCGGGGATGGCCCTAATGGGCCACCATCTCAGATCTGTTGATCGATCAGAACCATTCATTGGGAGCGGATAGGATTTTTGACCATAACCTAGCCAAACAACATCATAAACGTATCAGTAATCATCCACATCATTTCTCTACAATCGTATCTCCACGGTCAGATAACCTGATGGGCCACACCAAAAACACTTTCTCCTAGGCCAAAGCAATAGACCAAAACTAGTGCATGGAGCGGATTCCTCGTAAACTAGTGATCGTGGGCCCCATCAGTTATGTAAGGAGACTTTTATTTTTTGTCTGCAGCAATTACGGAAGGTAGAGAAGTTGGTGCGGAAACAGGGTCTCGTGCAGAGAGTTGCGTGATCAAAGCTTGGATCAACACCATGATCCGAACCGTCTAGTGGCCTCCCACAGGTCATCTAAGCAAGACCTAGAGGAGGAAACTTCAAAAAGATAGCGAGATTGGCGTCCCAACCATTCCAATGCAGGTTGAACGACTGTAAGATTGATCAGGTGAGCCGCATCAACGGACAGAAAAACCCATCCCTCTCGACCTGAAAATCTGCCACGCATCCAATAGACAAAGTGGATCTCTTCATCGACCTCGGATTGTAGGCCTCACCATGATTGCTGCAACCTGCTTTATGCAGGGAGTGTGCGTCCGAGAAAACTGAATGCGGCCCGATCCTCTTTGGTTGTCGTGCAATCTCGGTCAGCATCGGACCAATAATCCAAATCATTCATCTAAATGGAAATCAAAAACCGTCCACAGGGACGTTATCTCTTCACAAAAAATGCACCTGTGTGCGAATGCCCAGTCCAACGCAAGACGGTTTGCATCTTCTTGCATAGGCTACTATGCTGTGTAAAGAAAACTTCCGCGTGAAGTTTTCCACCGACTCCAACCTCCACTACAAAAAAGAGGGTTTTTAGTGATGAAACTTTTAGCTAAAAATCACTTTTAGTGATGAAAAAAATTTTCGTAGCTAAAAGTCACCTTTAGTGATGAAAATTTTCGTCGCTAAAGGTTGTTATTGAATTTTTAAACTAATTCGAAAAGATACTTTTAGTTACGAAAATTTTTGTAGCTAAAAAATGTGGATAAGACTTTTAGTGATTGTAAATTATTTTTAAAAAAATTCAAAAGGTCTACTTTTAGCTACGAAAATTTTCGTAGTTACAAAACGTGGATGAGACTTTTAACGATGAAAAGTTTTGTTGCTAAAGGCTGTAAACAATTTTTTAAAAAAATTAAAAATTTTACTTTTAGGTACGAAAATTTTCGTAGTTAAAAAACATGGATGAGACTTTTAGTGACGAAAATTTTCATGACTAAAGGTTGTAAACAATTTTTAAAAAAATTCGAAAGGTTTACTTTTAGCTATGAAAATTTTTGTAGCTAAAAAACGTCGATGAGACTTTTAGCGACGACAATTTTCGTTGCCAAAGGTTGTAAAACTTTTAGCTATGAAAATTTTCGTAGCTAAAAAACGTGGATAACAACACTTTAGTGCTGAAAATTTTCAACGCTAAAGGTTGTAAATAATTTTTTAAAAAAGTCGAAAGGTTTACTTTTAGCTACGAAAATTTTCGTAACTAAAAAATGTGGATGAGACTTTCGTCACTAAAGTTATAAGCATTTTTTTTAAAAAATCGAAAGGTTTACTTTTAGCTACGAAAATTAAAGTACAAAAATTTTCGTAGCTAAAAAACGTGGATGAGACTTTTAGCTACGAAACTTTTCGTCGCTAAAGGCTGTAAACAGTTTTAAAAAAAGTTGAATGGTTTGCTTTTAGTTATGAATATTTTCGTAGGTAAAAAACATGGATAAGACTTTTAGCTACAAAATGTTTTGTCACTAAAGGCTTTTAAAAAATTCGCACTTAGTTTTTGGAGAAAGATTTAATAAGTTTACTTTTAGCTATGAAAATTTTTGTAGCCAAAAAACGTTAGACTTTTACCTACGAAATATTTCGTAGGCCATAATAGTCTCTTTTTTAAAAAATATTACATCTCAAATTTCCTGATATACACCTGTTAGAATATAATTCCTCATATTATGCCTGATATACACGTGTTATATAATATATTTTATCATATTCATATTCACATCCATCTAAACCCAAACTACATAAATCCATCCAGACATAAACTACATTCATCCAAACATAAATAGCATCCATCCAAACACAAACAATCCTATAGAAAAAAAAAACAAATGAAAAGAGAGAGAACATATGAGAGGTCATCCAGACAAATAAAAAGGAAAACAACCTTAACCTAAACCTGAACCTATAACCTACACTTATAGGTTTAGGTTTAGGTTTTAGGTTTAGGTTAAGGTTAGGTTATAGGTTATGGGTTATAGGTTATAGGTTAAGGTTTAGGTTATAGATTTTGGTTTAGGTTAAGGTTATAGGTTTAGGTTTAGGTTAAGGTTTAAGTTTAGGGAATTGAGAATAGGTTAAGGTTTAGGTTTAAGAAATCAGGTTCTGGTTCAGGTTCAGTATCGGGTTTAGGTTTTGGTTTTCAAGTTTAGGTTTAGGTTTAGGTTAAGGAGTTGAGATTAGGATTAGGAGTAGGTTTAGGTTTAGGGATTTGAGAATACATTTAGATTTAGGTTTTAGGTTTAGGTTAAGGTTATAGGTTTAGGCTTAGGTTATAGGTTATAGGTATAGGTTTTGGGATTTGAGAATAAGTTTAGGTTTAGGTTTAAGTTATAATTATAAGTATAGGTTTATGTTTAGGTTAAGGTCTAGGTTTAGGTTATAAGTTTAGGTTAGGGAGTTGAGATTAGGATTAGGTGTAGGTTTAGGTTTAGGGATTTGAGAATACATTTAGGTTTTAGGTTTAGGTTTTAGGTTTAGGTTTTGGGATTTGAGAATAGTTTTAGATTATAAGTATAGGTTTAGGTTGGGTTATAGGTTAAGGTTTAGGGATTTGAGTTTAGGTTATAGGTTATGGGTTATAGGGTTTAGGTTATAAGTTATAGGTTATAGGTTTAGGTTTAAGTTATAGGTTATAGGTTTAGGTTTAGGTTTAGGTTTTAGGTTTAGGTATAGGCTTAGGTTATATGTTATAGGTTATATGTTTAGGTTAAGGTTTAGGGATTCGTGTTCGGGTTTAGGTTATAGGTTATACGTTTAGGTAATGGGTTTTGGGATTTGAGAATAGGTTTAGGTTATAAGTATAAGTTTAGGTTGGGTTATAGGTTAAGGTTTAGGTTTAGGTTATAGGTTTTCAAATTTGAGAATAAGTTAAGGTTTAGGTTGGGTTATAGGTTAAGGTTTAGGTTTAGGTTTAGGTTATAGGTTTTGAGATTTGAGAATAGGTTTAGGTTATAAGTTTAGATTATAGGTTTAGGTTAAGGTTTAGGTTAAGGTTATAGGGTTTAGGTTATAGGTTTAAGGTTGCAGGTTACAGGTTTAAGTTTAAGTTATAGGTTTAGGTTTAGGTTTAGGTTTTAGGTTTAGGTATAGGCTTAGGTTATAGGTTATAGGTTATATGTTTAGGTTAAGGTTTAGGGATCTGGGTTCGGTTCGGGTTTAGGTTCGGGTTTACGTTATAGGTTTTGATTTAGGTTATAGGTTATAGGTTTAGGTTTAGGTTATGGGTTTTGGGATTTGAGAATAGGTTTAGGTTATAAGTATAGGTTTAGGTTGGGTTATAGGTTAAGGTTTAGGTTTAGGTTTAGGTTATAGGTTATAAGTATAGGTTTATGTTTAGGTTAAGGTCTAGGTTTAGGTTATACATATAGGTTTTAGGATTTGAGAATAGGTTTAGTTTAAGGTTATAAGTATAGGTTATAGGTTAAGGTTTAGGTTTAGGAAATCAGGTTTGGGTTTAGGATCGGGTTTAGGTTTTAGGTTGTAGGTTACAGGGTTAATTTATAGGTTAAGGTTTAGGTTATAAGTTAAGGTTTAGGTTATAGGTTATATGTTATAAGTATAGGTTTAGGTTTAGGTTAAGGTCTAGGTTTAGGTTATAAGTATAGGTTTTTGGATCTGAGAATAGATTTAGGTTAAGGTTATAAGTATAGGTTCTAGGTTAAGGTTTAGGAAATCTGGTTCGGGTTCGGGATCGGATTTAGGTTTGGGATTAGATTTTAGGTTATAGGTTTAGGTTTGGGTTATAGGTTAAGGTTTAGGTTATAGGTCAAGGTTTGGGTTATAGGTTATAAGTATAGGTTTAGGTTTAGGTAATAGGGTTCGGGTTCAGGATCAGGTTTAGGTTTGGGTTTAAGTTTTAGGTTATAAGTTATAGGTTTAGGTTTGGGTTATAGGTTAAGGTTTAGGTTAGGTTTTAGTTTAGGGTTATAAGTATAAGTTATAGGTTTAGGTTTAGGTTATAAGGTATAAGTATAGGTTTATGTTTAGGTTAAGGTCTAGGTTTAGGTTATAGGTATAGGTTTTGGGATTTGAGAATAAGTTTAGGTTAAGGTTATAAGTATAGGTTATAGGTTAAGGTTTAGGTTTAGGAAATCGGGTTCGGGTTTAGCTTTGGGTTTAGGTTATAGGTTATAGGTTATAGGTTTAGATTTGGGTTATAGGTTAAGGTTAAGTATAGGTTTAGGTTATAGGTTATAGGTTATAGGTTATAGGTTACAGGCTAAGGTTTGGGTTATAGGTTAAGGTTTTATAAGTTATAGGTTATAAGTATAGGTTTAAGTTTAGGTTAAGGTTTAGGTTTAGGTTATAAGTATAGGTTTTGGGATTTGAGAATAAATTTACGTTAAGGTTACAAGTTTAGGTTAAGGTTATAAGTATAGGTTATAGGTTAAGGTTATAGTTTAGGTTAAGGTTATAAGTATAGGTTATAGGTTTAGGTTTAGGTTTATGTTTAGGTTAAGGTTTAGGTTATAGGTTTTGGTTTAGGGTTAGGGTTAGGTTTATGTTATAGGTTATAGGTTATAGCTTTAAGGAATTGAGAATAGGTTTAGGTTATAAGTTTAGGGTGTCGTTTAGGTTAAGGGTGTGGTGCTTACAAATACAGATATAAACACAGCCTATACAAATGGCTAAGCCCCTTCAATGTTGTCCATAGGAAATTGACAGCTTTATCATGGTCATAACAGCAGTTTTCACCTTCTAGGGACCCCCGTTCATCTAGATAGCTCTGACGCACATCCAGGTCTGCTCCATTAATTTCGATCAAATACATAAACAAGGCCTGTCCAAATGGTCAGGCCCTTCCAATGCTGTTCATAGGAAATGGACAGCTTCATCATAGTCATAATAGCGGTTCCCACCTTCTAGGGACCCTCGCTCATCTGGATAGCTCTGACGCACATCCAAGTTTACTCCATTAATTTCGTGCAAATACATAAACATGGTCTGTCCAAATGGCTAGGCCCCTCCAATTCTGTCCATAGGAAATGGACAGCTTCATCATGGTCATAAAAGCGGTTCCCACTTTCCAGGGACTTCCACTCATCCAGATAGCTTCGATGCACATCCGGGTCTACTCCATTAATTTCAAGCAAATACATAAACCCAACCTGTCCAAATGGCCAGGCCACTCCAATGCTTTCCATAGGAAATAAAATGTGGATCTGGGAAACTTAGTGTCATCCACTCCCTATTCATTACAGTTGAATCTCGATTAACCAAGGGGTCCATTTTCAACCTGCACCTTACCAAAAATTAAAGTTAGAAATTAAGCCTAATGCACCATCCTCCTCAAAGTTGGAAATGAAGGAAGTGTTATCAGATGATTGGACCCAGACAGATATTATCTACCAAATACAATGTATTAAGGAGTTTGCAATCATTGTATTTTTACAATAAATTAATAATGTAATTTATAAGTAAAATCTTAAACCACTTGCATAGATGAAAAGTCTCGCATGCAATTCTAATATATCAAGTACTATAGTATTGGTTATAAAATGTATAGTTAGTATAATACCATGTGGACTCTTCGAATATTTCTAGGCAAGTCCTGCTGTTGACACTACTCCTATAACACTTCTAGTGGCAGCAATTTTTGTTGATTTACATGTATGTTTGGTCTGCTTTCAGTAGTCAGCATGAAAAAGCAACATATTAAACGTGCAATTTCTTGAAGTCAACATAATTCTACTCTTAAAAAGAA
Source organism: Magnolia kwangsiensis (assembly GCA_037074715.1). Taxonomy (NCBI): domain Eukaryota; kingdom Viridiplantae; phylum Streptophyta; class Magnoliopsida; order Magnoliales; family Magnoliaceae; genus Magnolia; species Magnolia kwangsiensis. The sequence continues at coordinate 49,308,879 of CM073574.1, read as the reverse complement.
ATTGTGCCATATGCTAACTGTGAATATGATTAGCGCAGTAATCGAACATCAAGCTTTTAATAGAAACTTCTCATAGTGGAACATGTTTTAGTATATTATTGTTTCCATTAAAAAATAAAAAAGGGAAAAATATTTTAGTCTTGCTCAAATACCACTAAATTCACCTTTTAAACAACTCTATGAACATAAAATGGTCTAATGAACTCCAGAATGCTATAATACAGGATAAGTTATGATAAAATGAAAAGTTCTTTAGCAACAGGTATATCTGAACATTAAGTGCATCGAGTGAAAAGATTCACTAGGTCAAATGCTCCAACTTTTCCTCTCTTGTCAATATGTTGTTGAGCAAAGAAGCAAGAATTGAACAATTTCTTCACAAAAACATCCACCATACCACTCTTCTCACCTCTATAGGTTGTGGTCATGGACACGGCTCATTTAATTCACATCAGTGTGGTCTACTACTCCATGGACCATGCAATCATGGCCATGTAAATTATAAAGGTTGTGGTAGAGGTGGCCATGGTGAATATGGTGGTGGTTGTATACAAATCTGGGGTCATCTTTTCAAATAACCATCAATGGTGAAGAATTTATTTATTTTCTGAATGGTAACACTACCAAAGATTGATCCTTGGATCACTCATACACACTGCGCTATCTTTACCATCTCATCTAACGAGCAGGAGACAATGGGGAAGAATTTATCTTAAGGATTCTTCAAAACATAAGTAGTTACCAGTCTATACGTTGTGTAACAACCTACAGAATAGCCTTCTTCCTGTAGAATGTTGAAGAAGGAACTGGTTGGAAAAAAAAAAAAGGGAACCAATTTCAGAGAAACTAAAAAGAATGCTCAACTGAGTAAACCACATGACCAAATGACCCTTGCATCATGCATGTCAAGGCATATAAATTATCTAAGAAATAGGTTGGATGAAAATTAGGTGAGTCAATCATACATGAACAAAATGGGTAGTCAATGTTAAACATATATGTATAGCACATTTGATGAGCAGATGGCCGGAATTTGTGCAAGGGAAGCTGCATGGTGGCATTACAATAATAACATAATAAATTGTTTGCTTATATTTCAAGATCAAATCCAGGAGCATTACCTTCAAGTACATGCAAAGATGCAGGCTTATTTTCCAATGGGCAAGGGACCTGATGAATAATATACAACAATGTAATTATACATGCAGATCAACAAAGGAAAACCATGTGTCATTTGGATGAGATTTAGACCACTTATCAGATAGGGCATACCACTGAGGGGCCCATAGCTCACAAATCTGGTGGATGAGATGATCCTGACAATACATTCCGTAGCATACAAGGATTCTGCATGGGTCCTCTGGTCAAATGGTTAGGATTTTCTGATCATTTTTTTACTATGGACCTTGAATGGCAGGAACACTTGATGAGTAGTTTCTCTCATTCCAAAATGCATCTATATTAATACAATTACTCATCCTTATTTCCATGAGATCAATGTTCTATGGGATTCACTAAACAATCAAGCAAACTCCAATTCTTTCATCATTAAAAGCATGGTTTAAATCTCTATATTGGAACATGTACAGGCACAGGCAGTGCCAATGTATGTATTGGATGACATGCACACTGTATTATCTTATTGGTGCAAACTATGGACAATTTAGTGTTATAACAGTCATACACGCAGACATCAAATCATATAGGGCCACATCTGAATATTGACCAGTAATTAAACAATGACTAGGAAACAACTGAAAATCACAATATAATTTAGATTAATAGAAAATGTAGTGTATTGCTTCATATAAGAACAATTCAAACAAATACAAAACTTACATAAACAAAACAGTTTCCTTTTTAAAAATTACATGAACAAAGGAAAACCATGAGTCATTTGGATGAGACTCAGACCACTCATCAGCTAGGGCATACCACAAGGAGCCATAGCTCAAAAATCTGGCAGATGAGATGATCTGACTATACATTCTGTGCCAAGCAAATAAAAGCTAAAAAGACCAAATAAGTAATGGTTAACATTGGATGTGTCATCCAATAAAATGATTAGGATTGTCTGATCATTTCCATTTTTGAACTATTGACCCTGAATGCCAAGATCACCTGGTGAGTGGTTTCTCACATTCCAAAATACAAGTATAGAAATACAGTTACTTATCCTTTTTTCCATGAGATCCATGTTCTATGGGATTCACCAGCCAATCAAACAGACTCCAATTCTTTTATCACTAGGGGCATGGTTAAGTCTCCGTGTTCACATTTGAAGAAACAAATCTGAAATTAATATAACTTCTCTGAATTTTCTAAGCCATCCACTAGTTTCTAACACTATATATAACCTTTAGATTCTAAAACATACCTTCATAGTTGTAGATGTGTTCACTCACTATATAACCTCTAGATTCTAAAACACACCTTTCAGCAGAAGTTTCAAAATTGAAATTGACATAGCAGCCACAGATCTCACACATGGAGAATCATCAACAACAAAAAAGCAGTGGGAAGATGATGGGCTGGCTCACAGTAATTTCAACAAACACAATGAATGTAGGAATTTATTAAGAACCCAATTTCAGCTACTTTTCAGATTGACTTATGCATCACACTTCCTCTCTCACCAAGACGAAGGAACTCTCAACAACTCACCCTAGTCCAAAACTCTAGTAGACCACACCGCATGAATTTAGAGATTTTAAGTCGATGTATCCCAATATGGAAATTAGTAGAATTAAGCTCATAATTTCCATTTCTAAGAACAAAAATCTATAAAAACTAAGTTTTTAGAAACATTCATTCAAATCTCATTACAAACCCTATATCATAAAATAATAAATAAATAAATAAATAAATAAATAAAATCAAATGGAAAATAGAAAAATTGAAGCATGAGAATACAAAGAAAAGGAGATTGGCTGAAAAAATGGTAAGATCAGATGGGATGCTGAAATTACCTTTGCGATTCTCGAAAGTTTCAAAGAAATGTCATATCCAGAGAGATGAAAGAGGAAGAGCTTCAGCCCTTTAAATAGATTTGAAAACATAAGGATGAAATCTGAAAAGGAGCTAAGAGAGATTTTTCATACATGGTGAAACAGGTGATTTGGGTGGCCAAAGCAAATCAGACGATTACCATCGATCGTCGTTGCTTTGTGTGGGGAGAGAGAGGAACGGCTGTTGTGTGTGTGAAAGAGATAGAGTAGAGGTTCTCTGGTGGACATTGGACAGGTTGAGAGAGAGAGAGAGAGGGAGAGGATTGGGGCGAGAGAGACAGGAGAGGGGAATGCGGATTAGCTACTGACGAGAGAGAGAGAGAGAGAGAGAGAGAGAGAGAGAGAGAGAGAGAGGATCAGGGCGAGAGAGAGAAGAGGTTCTCTGCTGGATGCTGGACGCCTGATGCGGATTAGAAATAGGTTGAGTAGCGAGTTGGCTACTGAAGTGATGTCACCAATTTCTGTAGGGCCCACTATGATGTATGTATTGTATCCACACTGTCCATCCATTTTGAGATATTATTTTAGGGCGTGACCAAAAGAATGAGGCAGATAAAAACATATAGTGGACCTCACCACAGAAAACACTGGAGAGAGTGATTCCCACCATTGAAACTATCCTAAGGCCCACCATAATTTTTATTTGAAATATAACCTGTTCAAAAGTTAAAAAAGACATGAAATAAGGTAAAACACAAATATCAACTTGATCTAAAACTTTCCTAGCCTTTATAAGTTTTTAATGGTGGGTGTCACTGTCCCCACTGTTTTCTGTGTTGGGGTCCACTGGAGCTCTGGATTTAATTAGGGATGTTACCCTAAAATGATCTCTCCAAATGGATGGAAGGTGTGGATATAAAACATACATCATGGTGGGGCCCAAAAACGAGAGGTATATAAATATCAGGTGGACCATACCACATGAAAACAATAGTGATTGGATATCCATCATTAAAATCCTCATAAGGCCCATTGTACTGTTTATTTGGCATCCAATCTATTTATTAGGTCATACATGCCTAGATGAAGGGGAAAAATAAAAATCATCTTGATCCAAAACTTTTATGGCCCCTAGAATGTTTTAAATGGTTGACGCTCATTCAACACTATTTCTTGTAATGTGGTCCATTTCAAATTGGTACATGCCTCATTTTTTGTCTCATGTCATAAGATGATCTTTAAAAATAGATGGACAACATGGATTAAATACAAACATCAGCTTGATCTGGGACTCGGATTGGGTAGTGATGGCCCTTACTATGGGGCTTGTCCAGATGTATGTAATTGGTTGCAATGGTAGGTGATTGTACATTACCTAGTGTTATAGCCTAGTCGAGATTTTTCATCTCATATCATAACATTAACCAACAAACATGTGTGATATGGATTTTATAATGCCATTACAATGGCCCTGCAACGACTCAGTTACATAGTATACCTACTGCTATGCTCCTTGATGGCTCCACACAGAGAAGAAGTTCGGGGAGTCTACTTGCATCAAAAAATTAAAAAGATAAAAATACTTGGTTGCAAATTAAATATAGGGCACATACGGTAGCCTATAAATGAAGTTAAATGGAAAATGAAAATGGCAGTAAATGAATTGGGAATAAATGACTTACTAGTTGTGTTTGGATGGGAGTACATGAAATCTGTTGATGCATTTTTCCAGCAGACCCTTTGTATAGACCTTTCCTGGACCTGCACAAGTAGAAAGAAGAACAGAGGAGGCCCTGGCCAATATAGGGGACTCTCCGATGCCTAAGACAGTGTCGAGGTCTTACAGAGTAGGGTAGAATCTCCAAAAAAGAGATATCAGTCAAGTATTTAGGGTTTCTTAGTGAACGTACCTTGGATAGTGGGAGGTACCTCTATATTTATAGGAGAACCAAAATACAATTTCAGGAGGACTCTCGCCTGATATCTTGGCTGTAATCTGGGATGTCTGCGAGATGAGTGGTTCTCAAGATCGTCGGGATCCGATATTATTCTCTAAAGATCTTAAGTGAGATATTTTAGGACATTAAAGGATATCCTGAATCTTGGTGGATGTTCCATTAACACTGTTTCTTGGGGCACACAGCGGTGGATGTTCCATCAACACTGTTTCTTAGGGCGGGCACACAACGGTTTTGGATCAAGGTGATGGTTGGGTTGTCCCAAAACCACGTTTGTGTGACCATAATTCAATGTGGCCCACTGATGAGATGACTTAGCCCGGGCAAGTTCATGATGTGGTATCCCTGATTAATGTCCTGAATCTTCCTTATAAATGTATCTTTTAAATATTTTTTCTGAAGGTGACTGAGTAAGACATGGTGGAAGCGTTCCTCCATCCATTCGAGATGTGTGTGAAGGAAGGAGACGTTAGCAGCGTCATGTGATCTTACAACCGCTTAAGACCAAGAAAACACTGATTAGGTCTCCTAATCTCCCACCCCCAACCTAAAATTACATTGTCCTTAATGTAAAGGATGTAAGCATGCAATGCACGTGGGACAACAAAAGTAAAGGAAAAGTGATGGAAAGATAGTACCTGGATGAAGAAATCAAGAGAGAGACTTTCCAAGAGATCGTAACTTGAGAGCGGGTTAGCACAAGAGTGAAACACAAAAATCAAACTATCCTAAAATAATGCATCAAGCAAACTAACTTAACAGCATAAAACCATTTATCCTAGAACAACATAAAGAAAACTACCCTAGTCCTATGAAAGTAGTAAATTCTAATCCTAAAGAAAATAAATGAAAAATTCTGATAGTTGTACAGAAAGTAAGAGGAGAAGTTATAAGGATGTTACCACATTAGAAGTTCCTATGTTAAGATCCTGCAAAAGAAAACAAAAGAAATTAGTTTCTAAAAGATAAATTTTAATATAAAGAATAGAGAAAATAAAGAAATTAGGATAAAGTTACCAATTAAGAAGATCTAACAAAATCCTACAAAGCAGGAAAGTAAGTTAGTTTTTAAAAATCATTTAAAACGAAAATCCTAAAACTAAAGTTAATAAAAATCCTAATCTTAATCTAATTCTAAAACCAATTAATTTCAGAAAATCGTAGCCATCAATCCCAGACAACGGCGCCAAAAACTTGTTCACTCCCCAAGTGCAGGGTTGTGATGTACTAGTAAACTCGGTAAGACCGAGGTCGAATCCCAAGGGACTGATACCTGTACATAATCTGAAACTAAATAGAACTAGACTAAGATGAAATCTAAATCGAAGGAAAATTGAGGAATAATGATGGAATAATTATCTAAAATCTAAAGAATTCAGAGGAAGGAAACTAGGCATTCAGAGGATCCACTTGTAGAGATCAGTGAGATCTTATGCCTGTTTCAAGAACTCAACTGGACTTAGAGTCCCTTCTTCATCCAGTTGAAGAGTGTAACCATGAAAATCAAAACTAAACCTTCTTTGAAAAAGTTTTCAAGAGATGAAAGGTATATGAATTAGAATGGATTCCATCACCGAACGATGCCCGAGAGACAAAGTAAACAACAGAATTAAACTAATTACCAACCAATCACAATGTATGAAGGTTAGGAAGGATACCGTCATCCAACCATGCCCAGGAGACAATGGTGAACAACAGGGCTTCCTGACGTCATAAACATAAAAAGGAAAGGAACAAGTTAAAAGCCATTGCAGACTCATTGTAATTTTAGTCACAACAGACCATTAAAAACTAAAAACATTTCCTTAATTAAACTAAAATCAATATCAGTTTAGTATAAACAAAAGGCATAAAATAGAGTCTCCCATCATGCTACAAGCTTCACCTCTTAGCCCTATCTAAGAGGTTTAGCCACACATAGACATGATGAAGCTAAAATCCCTTAGGAAAAGAAATAAACAAAGAAACAGTAAAAAAAATAAAAGAAATTTAGAATATTACTCTATCTCCCTGCTCCATGTCCGGCTGCACACGTCCAATGAATACCCCCCCACTCTCTCTCTCCTTTCCTTTTATAACAGCAGTAGGAGTCGGTGGCTAGGTGGAGAGTTTCCGCAAAAAAAATTGTGCGTAAGGATCTTATGCACTTTGGCAGCATGAGCAAGAACCAAGCGAAACTACTCATGTTTTAGAGAATGGTGATGTAAGACCCATATCCTAGTCCATACCGTTCCGTTGTCTTCCGCAGTTCTTCCAGTAGAAACCCGATAATCCTCGACCCGTTTCTGACATTTGCGAGTGATCCTAAGCCAAGCATTATATGCCAAAGTCGGCTAAAATTGAAACCTATACCTTAGTGACCGCGCCGTCGCCACGGTTCTAACGCCGTGACTGATGCACCGACCCGACATACAGGGTAGAAGATGTGGGCCCGCGTTCAATTCGAAGAAAACACCGCGCATTGCGAATTATGAGGGAATCTCTACGAGATGTCCCATCAATCAATGTCAAGTACACACCATGCCCTAGGTACAAACAACTCATCCCTCCTCTTTCAAAAGTCAATATTCTCTCTCCACCTCACCATTCCCCTTTACAAAATTTCAACTACGACCATACCTCTTTTACAAAAAAATCAAACCAAACCATACCCTCCCATCCATATCATTCCCATCACCTCACTCCCTCTCTTATTTCTCAAATCTTCCCAAGCAACCCAAAATTTCACACATCCAAACCTCCCCAACTCTCTCCCAAATCACAAGTGTGACCCACTCTCTCATCCCTCAGCCTCACCATCAAGATCTCATCATCCACCATTAAACCCGAAGGCAAGGAGCTAAGGAAGCTAAGGGAGCAAGAAAGAAGGCCTAGAGGTGGGTGATCCATCATTCATTTTTAATTTTAAGGGTCCACTTATTGTGGGACCCACTTGATGTATGTGTTGTACCAATGGAGGGCCCATAGTGGCGGGGTCCCTCCTCTCCATCACCGTCTCTCTCTTATTCTCTCTCTCTCTCTTTCTCCCTCTTTATCCTTCCCCTAAAATGAAGTGGGCCCCACCAATTCATGATAAATCTACTCCATTCATCAAACGGTGTGGCCCACCACATTTTCGGTGAAATGATATGTAATATATATTATATTATATTAACATTATATATATATACACACATATATATATACATATATAGAGAGGTATATGGTGGGTCACGTACATGTGGGAACCACCATGATATTGTGATTATCCACGCCGTCCAGTGTTCAGGGACGCTGGACACATGATATGAAGTGCGTGTACTGGCTTGGGTGTGCACCGACGGCTAACCAAATAAAATAAAATATTATTTATATTAGTATTTGGGGTGGACTTCTAATGCAGGCCCTACCTTGGCATATAAGTTTAATCCACACCGTCTATTTCATTCCTCAGATCACTTTAGGCGTTGAGCCGAAATTTGGGACCAATTTGATTATTAAGCGGTCTATAGTGTAGAAAACAGTGGCCTCACCATCAAAATCCACCCCGACATTTCTTTACGCTAAAAACATGCCGCATATTGGTCTCATTTGGTCAATCAAGGGCCATAGAATCCAATGGCCAGACTGAATTTCCTTGATTCGGGCCCCACCTACAAAAAACCATGGAAAATTGTTATTTAACAAAAAAACAAACTAAAGCAAGTAGCAATTGCTGTTGCAGACAGAAGACTAGGTAGCTCCTGTAGCTGCACGGCGAGCGGACAGATGGGCTGCCCTCATGGTCTAGCAGTGGGCCCCACCGTGATGCGTTTCGAACATCAGCACCGTCTATCGTGGGGCCCTCATTCTAACAATGCCCTACCCCAAAAATTAGCTGTATACGGAACTCAGGTGGGCCAGACCATCTAAAATCATGGGGAGACATGCCTAAAACACATAAAATCACCTTGTGGGGCCTACTTAAAATTTGGGTGCAGCTGAAACTTGGTCTGAACCCTCAACCAAGTGGGACACACATAATGGGTGGGTTGGATTATGAACTACATCACCGTGGGTCCCAGGTCCACGTGACCTTATGCGTAGTCTGGATGGCAAAAAAAAAATAAAATGTCACTGTGAGCCTTAGGTCCACGCAACCTTATGAACGGTTTGGGTGACGAATAAACATCATCGTGGCCCATGGACGAGTTGGATGCAAATAAACATTATGGTGGGCCCATGGTCCACGTAAACTAATGAACATATTTGATGTAAATAGACATTTTGGTGGGCCCCCTATTCATGTGACCTTATCAACAGATTGGGTAGGAAAATAAACATTATGGCGGGCCTCACATAAGGCTCACTGTGGTAAATATGGGTCCATGTATTTAGGCCCATCTTGATGTATTTTTAGGCCCATTATTGAGGCCCACTTAGATGCATATGGGCCCATGTATTTAGGCCCATCTTGGCATGTATATAGGCCCAATGTTGAGGCCCTATTTGGTATATATGGGCCCATGTATGTAGGCCATCTTGATGTATTTATAGGCCCGTTGTTGGGGCCTACCTTGATATATATTGGACCATGTTATGAGGCCCATTTGATGTATTTGTGGTCCATTGTTGAGGCCCACTTTGATATATATAAGGCTTATGTGATTAGACCCATTTGATACACATAAAGCTCATGTGATTGAGCTCATTTTAATGCATTCTAAGGCCCATGGGTGATGGCCCATTGCAAAGTACCTAAGGCCCATTGGTGAGGCCCATTGAGGTAGCCCACTTGATGAATATAAAACCCATGAGATACGGCCCATTTGATGTATTTGAGGCCCAATGGGATGTACCTAAGGCACATTACAATGTGTAATTTTGTCATAATTTATTTAATGATATTTAAGGTGAGTTGAGCCTTGGGAGCAATGATGGTTAGATGCCCACATTATCAGGATGATGTCGGTTAAATGTCCGCATTGTCACTCTCCCTGAGGCCCATTGGTAGGCCCATACTTGTAGTGAGTAGGTCGTCTAGGCCCATCTTTGTTATACACAAAGTCCATCTTTATATACATGTTTAGTATAGATACATCATTCATGATCATACACATCATATGTATAACTGATATGTGGAGTGACTGATCATAGCATATGCCTTCGGCGGAATGTTTATAGGCTCCCTGATAGGCGGAGTTTCCCTACATGAGTGCATGGTACACGTAGGACTGTTGCATGACTGGTAGTGTGACTCATGCACTTGCATTTGTATGATTTTGATTATTGTATGCCCTAGCGACATCAGAGCCATAGCCTCCATAGACGCATCGTGGGTGGGTGGATTGGATACCGAAAATGTTTGGTTCTAGCATACGGGCGTCATAGATGTCCATGGGTGAAAATCTTTAAACCCGATGGTGCCAGAGGATGACTCCAACGTCGAGACCGAGTGGATACATGAGCGTGCGAGGGCCGTATACCAGTAGGCCATATCTCCCACTGTGTCGTGGTCTATTGGAAAGGGGTGTGACCTTACCCGCCTGAGTGAGGGGGCAACTTCTAGGTTGAGTTTGACCAGCTTGAGGAATCGATCCGTTATCGACGAGCTGGGCCCAATATAGGCAGGAGAATAGTGAGGTCTCTTCCGCTCTCCCAGTTGTGCATTCGGATAGGGACGGCAAGCTGGTGTAGAGTGTACGAGACACCGGTGAATATCCAGACTGAGAACCATACTGATTTGATGCTCTAATGAGGAGCTGCATTGATATGTAGATGAGGATTGACATGCTTGACTTGCATTCTGCATTGCATGGCCTGGATGTGGCCGATCGCATTCATATCTTGCGCCGCATAGCCTTGGTACGGTTGATTGCATTCATGTATTCATCAGCATGATTTCACATTTCTCTGATCTTGCATTCTGAGCACGCTTATATTGCGCACACACTTACACTACCCTCTAAGCTTTCTATAAGCTTATGCACGATTGATGCGTGCAGGTGACACCAGGACGCAGCTTAGTCTCGCCACCGTTGGAGCGTACAGCCGAGTTTCTGGAGTTTTTATTATTATCACTATCTTGTATTTACCTTTCCTACGCATTGTACCTAAAGTTTTTGATCATAGTGAATTTTATGATGGTATTCTTATGGTTATTGTTCGTGGGTTATGCTTGTGGTTATGCTCATTACGAATCGAATCATGTTTAAAATCTTCCTTGTAGCATCACAGGATCAGAATTTGGTATTGGGTGCCGAGAGTCGAGAATGGGGTACTACGGAGGCTGTCGATGTCGGATTCGGCGATCGAGAATTTTGTGAGCCTGGTTTCTGAGTTCAGGGCATGACAGAAGTTGGTATCAGAGCAGATAGTGAGGTCTCTTCCGCTCTCTCAGTTGTGTGTTTGGATAGGAAGGGCAAGCTTGCCCCAAGATTCATAGGACCTTTCGAGATCATTGGGCTACCGGCTTGCCTTACCATCTAAGTTGTCTGGCGTCCACAACATTTTTCACGTCTCTATGCTGAGGAAGTATGGGTCAGACATCATTTCAGTTATTGATTGGCAGTCGCTAGAGGTTCGCGAGGACGCTTCTTACATTGAGAAGCCAGTTCGTATCCTTGATCGAAAGGATCAGGTCCTGCGGACTAAGGTCATCCCCTTGGTGAAGGTTCAGTGGGGTCATCATTCTATTGATGAGGCGTTTTGAGAGTGCGAGGTTGAGATTCGAGAGCATTATCCCCATCTCTTTGATGATTGATCATATATTGTATCTTGTATACTATCTTTGATTTTATATGTCAATGCCTGGTTACCTATTCTATTATGAGTTATGTTTCCTTGCGATGATTGAGTAAATTTCGAGGATAAAATTTTTATTTAGAGGAGAGAGTTATAAGACCCATATCCTAGTCCATACCGTTCCGTTGGCTTCCACGGTCCTTCCGGTCGAAACCCGGCAATCCTCGACCCATTTCTGACGTTTGCGAGCGATCCTAAGGCAAGTCCTATATGCCAAAGTCAGCTAAAATTGAAACCTATACCTTAGCGATCGCGCTGTCGCCGCGGTTCTAATGTCTCGACTCGCGCACCTACCCGATACCCAGGGTAGAAGATGTGAGCCCGCGTTCAATTCGAAAAAAATACCGCGCATTGTGAATTATGAGGGAATCTCTACGAGATGTCCCATCAATCAATGTTAAGTACACACCATGCCCTAGGTACAAAATAACCCATCTCTCCTTTTTCAAAAGTCAATATTCTCTCTCCACTTCACCATTCCCCTTTACAAAATTTCAACTACAACTATACCTCTTTTATAAAAAAAATCAAACAAAACCATACCCTCCCATCCATATCATTCCCATCAGCTCACTCCCTCTCTCATTTCTCAAATCTTCCGAAGCAACCCAAAATTTCACACATCCAAACCTCCCCAACCCTCTCCCAAATCACAAGTGTGGCCCACTCTCTCATCTCTCATCCTCACTATTAAGATCTCATCATCCACCGTTAAACCCGAAGGCAAGGAGCTAAGGAAGCTAAGGGAGCAAGAAGGAAGGCCTAGAGGTGGGTGATCCATCGTTCATTTTTAATTTTAAGGGTCCACTTGTTGTGGGACCCACTTGATTATGTGTTGTATCAATGGAGGGCCCATAGTGGTGGGGTCCCTCCTCTCCATCACAATCTCTCTCTCTCTCTCTCTCTCTCTCTCTCTCTCTCTCTCTCTCTCTCTCTCTCTCTCTCTCTATCCTTCCCCTAAAATGAAGTGGGCCCCACCAATTCATGATAAATCTACTCCATTCATCAAACGGTGTGGCCCACCACATTTTAGGTGAAATGATATGTAATATATATTATATTATATTAACATTATATATATATATACACATATATATAGAGGTATGTGGTGGGCCACGTATGTGTGAGACCCACCATAATATTGTGATTATCCACGCTGTCCAGGGTTCAGGGACGCTGGACGCATGATATGGAGTGCGTGTACTGGCTTGGGTGTGCACCGGCGACTAACAAAATAAAATAAAATATTATTTATATTAGTATTTGGGGTGGACTTCTAATGCAAGCCCCACCTTGGCATATAAGCTTAATCCATACCATCTATTTCATTCCTCAGATCACTTTAGGCGTTGAACCAAAATTTGGGACCAATCTGATTATCAGGCGGGCCATAGTGTAGAAAATAGTGGCCTCACCGTCAAAATCCACCTTGACGTTTCTTTACGCCAAAAACATGCCGCATATTGGTCTCATTTGGTCGATCAGGGGCCATAGAATCCAATGGCCGGACCGGATTTCCTTGATTTGGGCCCCACCTACAAAAAACCATGGAAAATCGTTATTTCAAAAAAAAAAAAACTAAAGCAAGCAGCAACTGCTGCTGCTGACAGAAAAGCAGGCAGCGCCTGTGGCTGCACAGTGGGCAGACGGACGGGCTGCCCTCACAGCCCAGCTGTGGGCCCCACCGTGATGCGTTTCGAACATTAACACCGTCCATCGTGGGGCCCTCATTCTAACAATGTCCTGCCCTAAAAATCAGCCGTATACGGAACTCAGGTGGGCCAGACCATCTAAAATCATGGGGAGACATGCCTAAAACACATAAAATCACTTGGTGGGGCCTACTTGAAATTTGGGTGCGGCTGAAACTTGGTCTGAACCCTCAGCTAAGTGGGACACACATAATGGGTGGGCTGGATTGTGAACTACATCACCGTGGGTCCCAGGTCCACGTGACCTTATGCGTAGTTTGGATGGTAAAAAAAAATGTCACTGTGAGCCTTAGGTCCACGCGACCTTATGAACGGTTTGGGTAGGAAAATAAACATTATGGCATGCCTCACACGAGGCTCACTGTGGTAAATATGGCCCATGTATTTAGGCCCATCATGATGTATTTTTAGGCCCATTATTGAGGCCAACTTGGATGCATATGGGCCCATGTATTTAGGCCCATCTTGGCATGTATATAGGCCCAATGTTGAGACTCTATTTAGTATATATGGGCCCATGTATGTAGGCCATCTTAATGTATTTATAGGCCCGTTGTTGGGGCCTAGCTTGATATATATTGGACCATGTTATGAGGCCCATTTGATGTATTTATGGTCCATTGTTGAGGCCCACTTTGATATATATAAGGCCTATGTGATTAGACCCATTTGATACACATAAAGCTCATGTGATTGAGCTCATTTTAATGCATTCTAAGGCCCATGGGTGATGGCCCATTGCAAAGTACCTAAGGCCCATTGGTGAGGCTCATTGAGGTGGCCCACTTGATGAATATAAGACCCATGAGATACGGCCCATTTGATGTATTTGAGGCCCAATAGGATGTACCTAAGGCACATTACAATGTGTGATTCCGTCATGATTTATTTAATGATATTTAAGGCGAGCCGAGTCTTGGGAGCAATGATGGTTAGATGCTCACATTGTCAGGATGATGTCGGTTAAATGTCCGCATTGTCACTCTCCCTGAGACCCATTGGTAGGCCCATACTTGTAGTGAGTAGGCCGTCTAGGCCCATCTTTGTTATACACAAAGCCCATCTTTATATACATGTTTAGTATAGATCCATCATTCATGATCATACGTATCATATGTATAACTGATACGTGGAGTGACTGATCATAGCATATGCCTTTGGCGAAATGTTTATGGGCTCCCTGATAGGCGGAGTTTCCCTACATGAGTGCATGATACACGTAGGACTGTTGCATGACTGGTAGTGTGACTCATGCACTTGCATTTGTATGATTGTGATTATTGTATGCCCTAGCGACATCAGAGTCATAGCCTCCACAGACGCATCGTGGGTGGCTGGATTGGATATCAAAAATTTTAGTTCTAGCATATGGGGGCCATAGATGTCCCTGGGTGAAAATTCCTAAATCCGATGGTACCAGAGGATGACTCCAACGTCGAGACCGAGTGGATACATGAGCGCGCAAGGGCAGTATACCAGTAGGCCGCGTCTCCCACTGTGTCATGGTCAGTTGGAAAGGGGTATGACCTTACCCACCTAAGTGAGGGGGCAACTTCTAGGTTGAGTTTAACCAGCTTGAGGAATCGATCCGCCAGGCGGATAGTGAGGTCTCTTTCGCTCTCCCAATTGTGTGTTCGGATAGGGACGACAAGCTGGCGTAGAGTGTAATAGACTCCGATGAATATCCTGACTGAGAACCATACTGATTTGATGCTCTAGTGAGGAGCTGCATTGATATGTAGATGAGGATTGACATGCTTGACTTGCATTCTGCATCGCATGGCCTGGATGTGGTCGATCGTATTTATATCTTGCGCCACATAGTCTTGGTACGACTGATTGTATTTATGTATTCATCAGCATGATTCTGCATTTCTTTGACCTTACATTCTGGCACGCTTATATTACACACACACTTACACCACCCTCTAAGCTTTCTATAAGCTTATGCACGATTGATGCGTGCAGGTGATGCCAGGACGCAGCCTTAGTCTCGCCACCGTTGGAGCGTACAGCCAAGTTTCTAGAGTTTTTATTGTTGTCACTATCTTGTATTTCCCTTTCCTATGCATTGTACCTAAAGTTTTTGATCATAGTGGATTTTGTGATGGTGTTTTTGTGGTTATTGTTCATGGGTTATGCTTGTGGTTATGCTTATTACGTATCAAATCATGTTTAGAATCCTCCTTGTAGCATCACAGGATTAGAATCTTGTATATGGGTGCCGAGAGCCGAGAATGGGGTACTACGGAGGCTGTCGGTGCCGGATTCGGATATCGAGAATTTTGTAAGCCCCGTTTCTGAGTTTGGGGCGTGACAGGTGAGTGGTATTTTCTTGATATTTTTCTAAAAAATCTTCTCTGGGACAATTGTGGATGTCCTAAGCTTTAGTTAGACAGTCTAAATCATGGATCCAACCAAGATCATGATCATAAAACTGCCTGAAAATCTCGAATCTTGTGACGTGCGAAAGCAGGGGAATTCGTGCACTGAGATGCTCGGTGGGCCCCACATTGGTGTTTTGGGAGAAATTCGACCCGTTCATTGGATTCCTGGCGAAAAACCAGTAAGGAAGGAGTGGTTTTTATCGAGTTTTGGTGCAGTCCACTGTATCAAACCAACTCACGGTTAATATTGAGTTTTTTAATGATTCACGTGCATACAAGTGTATGGGGCCAAAAGTTCACCTAGGCGAGGGTCATTCCTCCCTCTTGACACAATTAACGATCCAAATTATACAAATGGGTGATAAGTGGGGCCCACAAGCACGAACCAGTGGGCGGTGATGAGACGCTATTCGTTATGGGCTGTTTTGAAGTAGAGAGTCGGTCAGCCATATGTTTGACCGGACTCTTTGTCCAGTGCACTTCTCATGCATGTGTACCCTATGTGCATGCAATGTACATATGGGGTCCATCGTGATGTTCTTGAGAAATTTACCACCTCATTTTAAGTGTTGAGACCAAAAGTTAAGCATATTCATACATCAAGTGGGCCCCAGTTCACTATTTTATGGGCTGATCTATCCGTTGGGCTACTTTCACCAAGATCCAATGGATGAATTTTGACGTGTACGGTTCATTTATGGTCCTCAGGCCACATATGGAGTTTCAAATTGAACGAATGGTGGGAACGTTGTGATCTTGCATTCTGGATGATTTTCAAGCCACTTAAAGTTTGGTTTATCTGTTTTCTCGAATCTCTGGTGGGTAAATTCTTCGATCTTGGTCCCCTAGAGTCCGTCCCTTGCCTTGGTTTCTTCAGATCGGTAAATCCATGCTTTTAGTACCTTTTTGCAATTCATGCTCTCAAATACACCCTGCATCACAAACACGGTTAAAACTGGGCGTTAAATAGTATCATGTTCGTAAATCTAGGCAATAACTGGGGTCTAATATGCAATATTTGACCCTCAGCAAATAAGATTAAAGTGCTTAGTCACTCAATCAATTGTTCTCAATTATTTGTATGAATGCAATGATTAAATGTTTCATATACATAATGATTGTTTTATTGGTGATAATAAGATGCTCTTCTGCTTGACTTAATAGTTACTTGGTGGCAATAACTTGGGATTAATTGCTTACAGCTCCTGCGGATTGCCATAGGCATATTAAGCCAAAGATGCTCTTCGTTTGTTTGTGAACATAGCTGGAGTTCATTTGAATTTCATTTCTCATGCATTCAGGTTTGTCAACCTTGCAAATTGAAAAGATTGTGCAAATTTTCTCATGATGATTGTTTTATACAAGACTAATGTACTAGGACAGTACAAGGGATGAAGAGATTGGGTGTGCACATGGTGAGTAACGTGTAAAATGCAACCATAATATCAAGTTAGCGTATTGTATTGTTCAATGGGCTGATATGATGCTCAAGAGCGATATTTTGCATCCTAGTGTGGCTGTAATTTTATAAATGGATTCTTAGTGGCAATTTGAGTGTTACATCACCTAAAAGGCATTCTCAGTGTATTGTATTTGCGAATGTGAATGAAAGTAAACAACTTATAATATATATATATATATATATATATATATATATATATATATATATATATGTTATCAATGGAGGATACCTTGATTAGGGGGACATGAAATTCTTGTAGCTTATGGTATGGTTCCCCAATATTAGTTGTATGTTATTTGTATGTACTAGATAATACTAGGTTCAATATTTTTTGTATGTGGCTAAATTTTTTTTCTCAACTACTTATAACCTAAACCAAAACCTAAAACCTAAATGCATTCTCAAAAGTCAAATCCCTAAACCTAAACTTACACCTAATCATAATCTCAACTCCCTAACCTAAACCTAAACTTGAAAACCCAAACCTAAACCCGATCCCGAACCCAATTTCCTAAACCTAAACTTATAACATTAACCTAAACCTATTCTCAAATCCCAAAACCTATAACCTAACCTAAACCTTAGCCTAAACCTAAACCTTAACCTATAACCTAAACTCAATTCCCTAATCCTTAACCTATAACCTAACCTAAACCTAAACCTATAACCTACACTTATAACCTAAACCTAAACCTAAACCTATAACCTACACTTATAACCTAAACCTATAACCTACACTTATAACCTAATCCTAAACCTGTAACCTAAACCTATAACCTTAACCTAAACTTAAACCTATTCTTATAACCTAAACCTATACTTATAACCTAAACATATTCTCAAATCCCAAAACCTATAACCTAAACCTAAACCTAAACCTACACTTATAACCTATAACCTAAACCTATAGCCTAAACCTAAACCTAAAACCCAAACGTAAACCCAATCTTGAACTCGAACCCAATTTCATAAACCTAAACCTTAATGTATTCTCAAATCCCTAGACCTAAACCTACACCTAATCCTAATCTCAACTCCCTAACCTAAACCTAAACCTAAACTTGAAAACCCAAACCTAAACCCGATCCTGAACTCGAACCCAATTTCATAAACCTAAACTTATAACCTTAACCTAAACCTATTCTCAAATCCCAAAACCTATAACCTAAACCTAGACCTAAACCTATAACCTATAACCTAAACCTAAACCTACACTTATAACCTATAACCTAAACCTATAACCTAAACCTAAACCTAAAACCCAAACGTAAACCTGATCTCGAACCCGAACCCGATTTCCTAAACCTAAACCTTAACGTATTCTCAAATCCCTAAACCTAAACCTACACCTAATCCTAATCTCAACTCCCTAACCTAAACCTAAACCTAAACTTGAAAACCCAAACTTAAACCCAATCTCGAACGCGAACCCGATTTCCTAGACCTAAACTTATAACCTTAACCTAAACCTATCCTCAAATCCCAAAACCTATAACCTTAAGGGCCCATTTGGCCGGTGGATTGGAAGGGATTAAATGGTATTAGGGTGGACGGCATGGATTTCAATGTAATGATGGTGTTGTCTGTGGATTGTCTTAGGATCCATGGGATTGCTATATCGAATGTGTTTGGCATTCCTAGCCAATCCCGGGATTAAACCATCCCATCCCTTCCAATCCCTCGAACCAAACATGTCCCTGGAAAATTTGAACAGATTAGGGTGGATTGGATGGGATTTAAAGGTAATGATGGTGTTGTCAATGGATTGTCTTAAGATCCATGGGATTGTTATATCCTGGGATCAGATCACCCAGTCTGTTTGGCACGCCCGGCCAATCCCGGGATTTAACTTCCAATCCCTTCTAATACCATCCAATCCCTTCCAATCTGCTTGACCAAACGGGCCCTAAACTATAACAATAACTTATAACCTAAAACTTAACCTATAACCTAAACCTAAAACTTAACCTATAGCTTAAACCTTAACCTATAATCTTAACTTATAACCTAAACCTATGACCTAAACTCAATTTCCTAAACCTTAACCTATAACCTAACCTAAATCTAAACCTATAACCCGAATCTGATTTCTTAAACCTAACCTTAACGTATTCTCAAATCCCTAAGCCTAAACCTACACCTAATCCTAATCTCAACTCCCTAACCTAAACCTAAACTTGAAAACACAAACCTAAACCCGATCCCGAACTCGAATCCAAACCCGATTTCCTAAACCTAAACTTATAACCTTAACCTAAACCTATTCTCAAATCTCAAAACCGATAACCTAAACCTAGACTTAAACTTGAAAACCCAAACTTAAACTCGATTCTGAACACGATTTCCTAAACCTAAACTTATAGGTTATAGTTTAGGTTTAGGTTTAGGTTTTAGGTTTTAGGTTTTAGGTTTAGGTTTAGGGTATTTTTGTTTATGATGTTAAGCTTATATGTATTTATGTGTGAATGAATGTGATGTGGATAAGATTGTTTGTATTTGGATGAATATAGTTTATGTTTGGATGGATTTACTAGTTTAGGTTTAGATGGATGTGAATGTGAATATGATGAAATATATTATATAACAGTTATATATTAGGATGAGTATGATGAAATATATTGTAACAGGCGTATATTAGGAATTTTATGCTGGAATATTTTTTTTTTTAAAAGAGACTTTTAGTGACGAAAAATTTCATAGCTAAAAGTTTTACAAAATATTTTTAGCGACAAATATTTTCGTACATAAAAGTTATGCAAATATTTTTTAGCAATGAAAATTTTCGTAGCTAAAAGTCAAAAAAAATTTCGTAGCTAAAAGTTTTGTAAAATATTTTTAGCAACGAAAATTTTTGTAGCTTACAGTTATGCAAATATTTTTTAGCGACGAAAATTTTCGTAGCTAAAAGTTTTGGAAAATATTTTTAGCGACGAAAAGTTTCATGGCTAAAAGTTTTGGAAAATATTTTTAGCGATGAAAAGTTTCGTGGCTAAAAGTTTTGAAATTATTTTTGGCGATAAAAATTTTCGTAGCTAAAAGTTTTGCAAATATTTTTTAGCGACGAAAATATTGGTTGTTAAAAGTTTTGTAATCATTTTTAGCGACGAAAATTTTCGTAGCTAAAAGTTTTGCAAATATTTTTTAGTGACGAAATTATGTGTTGCTAAAAGTTTTGCAAAATTTTTTTTACGATGAAAATTTTCGTCGCTAAATGTGGGATTTCTTGTAGTACTCCCATCCACCGCCTCACGCATGCTATAAGAAGGAGAAGGAGAATGTGGGCAAGATCATCCTTGCACACATGAAGAGAGAGAGAGAGAGAGAGAGAGAGAGAGAGAGAGAGAGAGAGAGAGAGAGAGAGAGAGAGAGAGAGAGAGATCTGGGCCTACAGCTAGGGAGTTCCTTCCCTTCTTCTTGAGTTTTCTTTTCCTTTTCTTTATAGTTTTATTTAGATATTTCCTTTAAGAGAACTTAGTTGATCATGAGTATGGTTGACTAAACCTCTTACCTAGGGTTAAGAGGTGAAGCTTGTAATGTGATGGGAGAATTTATTTTTATTTATTTTTTTATGCCTTTTGATTCATGTTTACTTTGAATTGATTTTTATTATAGTTTGATTATAAGGAATGCCTTTAGTTTTTAATGGTTTATTATGACTTAAATTAGAACGGATCTACGATAGATTTGAGCATGTTCTTTTCATTATTGTGATTATAAAGTTAGAAAGATCTGTTATTCACCATTGCCCCTTTGACATTGTTGGATGATGTAATCCTTCCTAACATTCATACATCTCTCAAATTGGTTGTGGATAGGTTAAATTTTGTTGTTTGCTTTGTTTCATGGGCATGGTTTTGTGATGGAATCAAGTCTAATTTACATCCTTCTCAACTCTTAAAAACTAGATCAAAGGTAGTTTAGAATTTGATTTTTAACGTTATATCCTCCAACTTGATGAAGATGAGACTCTGATTCCGGTTGTATTCATGACTTAAGCATAGATCTCCCTGATCTCTACAAGTGGATCCTTGGCATCGTAGTTTCCCACCTTTGAATTTTACAAGTTTTAGATAAATAGTTCACAATTATTCTCTTAAAATTCCTTGATTTAGAATATATTCGCCTAGTTCTAGTCAGATTACGTACAAGGTACAGTCCTTGTGGATTCGACCACGGTCTTACTGAGTTTATTACTACATCGCGACCCTATGCTTGGGGTGGTGAACACTTGTTCCCCAGGATTCTACCGAGGAGGACTAATTCTCTGTGTCCCCACAGCAAACGGACTTGGATGTTAAACCAGTTAGATGATTTGATCTATGGATGAAGATCATTCTTAACGATTAGATTCATGTTGAAGAATAGATGTAAGGTTGGGATAACTAAATTGGTATTATACACATGTACATATCAAGTTAAACTTTATAGTGACACTCGTGAATTTTTAATACTCGGGTATTGAAAAGTTCAGGGTTTTACAACGATCCATTGCAATAATGACCCTAAACCAAAATGCCCTGCCACCCTTGCCTATATAACAAATTAATCTCATTTCAACATCACAAACAAATCGACCGATTCTCTCGTATGAACTAGTAAGCTCTAAGTGTTTTCTAATCAAGCTAGCAAGTTCAATACGAACCTGAGCCATCAAGTCTACAGGAACTAAACTAGTGTAGTGGTCTAATCTAGCATAGCCAATCTTTTGCTTTCTATCTCTCTTTTCATTTGAGAATTTTCTTTTTGTTCTCATCAGCTGGAAAAAATTGTGTTTACAAAGTTCCATCAGTGGTTCCTTCATCCTTGCTAAATGCGGACCACATATAAGATCATCGTATCTTAGAAGCTATTTGCTTGCAACATGTCAATAATCTCAATTATTTTGAGAAGGGGCGAATAACACTTTAAGGACAGCGTGATCACAAGTGCTTCAACTTGTTCTCAATATTATACTTTTCTGATTTCCTATTTCCTTCTATTTTACAACAATTAGAAATCTATAATTTAAGATTAGTAAATCTCAAAATACCCATGAAAGCTTGTTGAGGTCCATGTAATGTTTATATGCCATCCTGACAGACAATTCAGAAGATCATTTCATTGGGACATATTGAAAATACACACATGTCTGTGAAAAAATTGCTTCCCTAGGAGTCGGCTCCTATGGAAACTTCGTGAGAACTTTTGACATGTGATGTGGGCACAAAATTGAGACAATCTAAAACTAAGTTACATCATGAAATTCTGGAGCTAAAATATTTTTTTCCCACTTAAAAAATCTAATGGGTAATAACAAAGTGAAAATCCCCTAGCCTTTAATTTGCCTCTCACTTTGCCGTGGCACACTAAATTTTTTAAGTAGTTAAAAATAGTTAGCCATCCAGGTCTCATGAGATGACTCATTAGTGGATGGTGAAGATTTTATACCCTCATCACATGTCAAAAGTTCAAAATTTCTCCACACACTCTTTCTCATATATATATATATGGGAAAAGGTACCATGCGCTTGACCTCACAATAAGCTCCTGTAAGGTCGAGCTGTGAGGGCCCCACAGTGATGCGTGTCGACCATCAACACCGTGCATTTGATGGGTCCCCTTTAAATTATGAGATAAACCAAAAATCAGCTGTATACGGAACTCAGGTGGGCCATACCATCTAAAATCATGTGAAGACATCGTTAAAACATATAAAAGCACTTGGTGGGGCCCACATGACTTTTGAATGCTACTGAAACTTGGTATGACCCCTCATCCTAGTGGGACACACATAATGGATGGATTGGATTTGCAAACCACATCTCAATGGGCCATTAAAATGATTATGAATGTTTTAATGGTGCACGGCCCCTATCCACTTCTATATGTGGTGTGGCCCACACAAGTCACGGATTGACTTGATTTTTGAGACCTAGGCCCATAATGGAATGGTGCATCTGACTGATGGAATAGATGTTCGAAACGCATCATGGTGGGGCCCACACAGCTCGACCTCATAGGACATACTCGTGAGGTCGAGCACATAGTACCTGTCACGCCCCAAACCTGGAAATCGGATTCACAGGAATCCCGATCGCCGAATCCGGTGCCGACAGCCTCCGTAATACCCCATTCTCGGCTCCTAGCATTCATGTGCCAGATTTTCGATCCTGAGATCTTACAAGGAGAATTTTTTTTTATACATTTAACTAGTAATAAGCATAACCACAAGTTTACCAAAATCATAAAGGCAACATCATCATCACATATCCACTAATATAATCATTTGAATACAATGCTGAAAGGGAAATATATATGTCAAAATCAAAGCTCCAGAAAACAGCTGCACGCTCCAAGCTCAATGCTGCTGCAACCTAACATCACCTGCATGCATCTATCGTGCATAAGCTTATAGAAAGCTTAGAGGGTGGTGTAAGTGTGTGCACGAGATAAGTGCCAAGTATTCAATACAATATCATAATCATACAATACCAAAAAGCTATTAATCCATAAACCATACAATGACTGAATAAGCAGAAACACTGATAAGAGCAGAAATTATCAATGTAAACAAAAATACTGACAAGATTATAATCATGCAATAACAGAATAAGCGGAAGTATGAACAAGTCCATAAGTTAATCAATATCAGAATACGCAATATAGGACAGCTATGCAAATGATGAGTCATAGATAATCAAATGTCAAATGACAAGGATATAATGTAATACACAATTCGAAAAATCTAACAAATATCATCACTCTCATCTAAGTCACAGGAATACAGAAACATAATAACCCACAATGCCACACGCCAAAGATGTAATGGAATATGCAGTATATGGTGCTAATGGAATGATCATGCCGGAGTATAATGACGGGATGATAGTACGTAATATCGTAGGCTACGAGGTCCACCACAAGGAACCTCTATCCAAACCAGTCTCATACCTAAATTTGGATAGTCTGACTCAATGTGGCAAACTCCTGATCTCAGGTTAGTCGCGCGCCCAACTGAAATTCTTTCCATAACGAAGATACAAAACAATTAGTTGCGCACCACCAGCCCTAGTGGATAGTGAATGGATGAATGAATGAGTATGCAACTCCTACTCAGTAGCCTGTCAGCATAGTAGCCTGCCAACCGCTGGTAGCTCACTCAGTGTGGTAGCTCGCCCAGGCCTCAGCCCCGCCCACATCATCGTCCGCCCACGTGTGCCCGCTCACATGCACAACAGTGATGGAGTGTCATAATATCATGTCAGTCCTCATATCAGTACGGTTCCTCTCTGGGAAAATCATCGAGATCTATTACACTTCACACCACCTGCCGCCCCAATCAAGCGCACAACTGGGTAAGTGGAAAAGACCTCACTATCCGCCTGTCAGTAGTCTGCCAATACCTACCCGGCTCGCCGATAATGGACCTATTCCTCGAGCTGGTCAAACTCAGCCTAGCCATGCCTACTCCCTCGGGCGGGTAAGGCCGCACCCCCTTCCAACCGACCACGACACAGTGGAGAGTGCATCCATCTGGTAATCGGCACTCAACGCTCATCTACCCACTCGGTCTAGACGTTGGAGCATCCTCTGGAACCAAGATGGTGTTTAGGAATTTTCACCCAGGGCCATCTATGGCGGCCCGATGCTTGAACAGATTTTTGGTGTCCCATCTGGCCATCCACGATATGCCTGTGGAGGCTACGACCCTAATGTCACTAGGGCGTACAGTAATCACAACACAATGCAAGATAAATGAATCATACAATTCAATCATGTATCAATCCTGCGCATGTCATGCGCTCATGTGAGATAATCTCCACCTATCAGGGAGTCTCACATCATCCTGCTCAATGATATATGCAATGGTCAATCACATCTCATAATAAACATGCAGATGATGCGAATGGGCATGTATCATGATGTTATGATGTACATACTCATAAACGGTATCAATAATCGGCGTCGACAATGTGGACTTTTAACCAACATTGCTCCCAAGGAATGGCCCACATAGAATCAAATATATAATGGGCACATGGCCTCACACAAGGGCCAAATATATGAAACAGGTGGGCCCTAGTCATGGGCCTAACACATATCACAATGGGCCTTGCCCATAGGCCTCAAATACATCTTGATGGGTCGCACCCATGGGCCTCAGATATATCACAATGGGCCTCAAATATACTTCGTAGGTGAGTCACATACCTGGGTCTAATACACATCAGTATGGGCTACATCACATAGGCCTAATATACATCACTATGGCCACAACCCATGGGCTTTAAATATACAATAGGTGGGCCCTACACATGGGCCTCAAATATATACCACGGTGAGCCTCAATGGACGGGTCACCAATACAAAAGGATGGGCCTAATGACATGGACCCCATAAATATATCGAATAGGCTGCACCAATTGGGCCTTACATACATTGTAATGGGCCATGACCCATGGGCCTTGCATACATAACAATGGGCCTTGCAACATGGGCCTCATATATATTTAAGGTGGGCCTCAACAACGGGCCTCATACACATCAAGGTAGGCCTCAACAACGGGCCTCATACACATCAAGGTGGGCCTCAACAACGGGCCTCATACACATCAAGGTGGGCCTCAACAATAGGCCTCATACACATCAAGGTGGGCCTCAACAATGGGCCTCATACACATCAAGGTGAGCCTCAATAACGGGCCTCATACACATCAAGGTGGGCCTCAACAACGGGCCTCATATATGGCCTTAGCAATAGGCCACAAATATAGCAAGATGGGCCTAATCAATCATATGGGCTAAATCAATCAAATGGCCGATACGAGCAGGCCGATCAAATAGACCGATATAAATGGGTTGTGCTTCATGGAGTTATACTAAGCATGTTATAAAGTAATGCCCTATCCTTACAACGCAGCTGGCCTAGACGGCTTGCATACAACAAGTACGGGCCTACCAATGGGCCCTACAGAGAGTCGCAATGTAGACATTTAACCAACATTATACTCGCAATGTGGACGTCAAACCAACATTGCTCCCAAGGTGTAGCCCGTAGTGAATAACATTACGTAAACCAGGTTGGGATCACACATTGCAATGGACCTTAGGTACACCCCATTGGGCCTTAAATACATCAAATGGGCCATGTCATATGGGCCTTTTACTCATCAAATGGGCCACATCAATGGGCCGCACCAATGGGCCTTATGTGCATTGCAATGGGTCATAACCCGTGGGCCTTAGATTGCATCAAATGGTTCTCGACCCATGGGCCTTATACATATCAAATGGGCCTAATCCCATGGGCTTTAAAATACATCAAATGGGTCCAATCCCATGGACCTTGGAACACATCAAATGGGTCCACTCTATGGGCCTTAAATTACTTCAAATGGGCCTAATCCCATGGGCCTTGGAACACATCAAATGGGTCCACTCGATGGGCCTTAAATAGTTCAACAACTAGCTACATTCATGGACCCAATTAAATTCAACTGTGGTGGGCCTCAAAAGTGCATTCATTGAGCCCAACATTTAAGGAACTAAAGGTATAAATCATTTCTTCTAAGATCTTTATAATATGGTGGGCCCCACTCCTCAAAATTTCAGCCTAAGGCCAGCATAATTATAACATGTTGTTGTCCTAAATTTGGACACTCCATTGGGGTGGGTCCAAGGCCTCTAAAACTCTAAAAATTGAGGGTCAAGGTCCCTCATCATGCTTACAATGAGAGGAAACCCAAAAAGGTGGCCCACCATCAGAAGAAATATTTTAGAATTATGGTTTTTTATCAAGGCATATTGCTGGACTGCACAGCAGAAAAAATATGGGAGTCCAATCATCTTGGCCCATTCTTTTGGATACCCAAAAGGGGTCACTTGAGGCTGAAATTTCACAGAGTGATACTTCCATATGTGGGCCATACTCCCACAAAATTTCATAATTTTTAGATATCTCTAAGTATTTTAATTAATTTAAACAAAACAGACTGTCCAGAAAAATCAGACAGACCTGGACGTCCCAACGTGGTGGGCCAGTCCGGCCCTCACCACGGTGTGTACAGGGGTCTATTGGCCCTGAAATTTGGTAGGTGGGTTCTAACATAAGTGGACCACACTCCTAAAAAAGTTATGCTGTCGGAGAGGATTCCTAGGGCGAAAGCAGCGACCCAATCGGCTAGCAAGTAGGAGGCCCAGATGAATGGGCAGAACCATTTGGCTGCACGCTTTTGTCTTCTGAAAGGTGCAGAGATGGTGTGGAAAATTTGTAGAAAGAGGCTGCAGAGGACTAATGTCCTTATCTCCTTTTCACTCCACAGCTTCTTTTGTTTTTCTGAGAAGTCCAGCATTCTGGTTATTTTCTGGTTACCTAAACAGCGGATGCAGATTAGCTACTGATACCTTGAGCAGTGAGACTCACTACTGAAGTGACGCTATCGAGTTCAATGAGCCTTAAGCAGTGAGACTCACTACTGAAGTGACGCTATCGAGTTCAATGAGCCTTACCCGATGCATGTTTTGTATCATGCCGTCCATCCATTTGGAGAGAGAATATTAAAGCATGAGAGTAATGAGTCAAATACAAAGCTCAAGTGGACCCCACCACAGAAAAGAGTGGGGAGAGTGATGCCCACCATTAAAAACTTCTAAGGGCCACAAAAGTTTTCGATCAAGCTGATATTTGTGTTTTCCCTTCTTTCATGTCTAGAGTTGGGCAGGACCCGACTCGATCTGGCAGATCCAACTCGTTCGACTCAACCTGAATCGAATGCTAGGGTCGGGTTTGAATCAAGTAGACCCACCCTAATCAGAATACCAACCGAGTCGAGTTCGGGTCACGTAGTAATCCGATCTAACCCGATCCGAAATCCGATCCGATTTGAAACCCTACTCGGACCGAAATCAAGTACTATATATACAAAAAAAAAAAAAAAAAAAAAAAAAAAAAAAAAAAAACCATTATCAAACCTGTTATAACAGCATTATAGTGAGAAGGGCCAAATTCTGTTGTATTATGTAACAAAGGGGAAAAAAAAAATGCCTATAGGGATTTGTATAGCATTTTGTATGAAAACCCTTTTTCAAACAATAGGTTTAGAAAACAGTTTGGAGTTATAACAGCTGAATATAGCAAACGATCTGTTGTGAAATGGAAAAACAGAAAATGTAGGCCCACCAAAAATTCAATCACAGCCGTTACTCGAACACCAACTAGCATGGTCACTTCCATTGTAGCTTTGCTATTGTAACCAATGCCATGATGTGTTTTTTCATAGTTCAAACCTTGGATCATGTTACTATATTGATTGCTTTCATTGAATTTCAACACATTTTCCATATCATACTACTGGATGAATTCCATCATACATTCACCAAACAATTCAAATACCTTTTGATATTATTTTTGTGCTATTTTTTAATCCTTTTACTTTATGTTTGACAATGTCTTGGATTGGAGATCTTTCTTTAAACTATATCAACATTTTTTAGAAGATAGAAACAATTAAGATTCAAGATATATCTGATTTGGATATTGAAACATAAGTACTGTTGAATAGTGATGTTGACATTTAATTAATTAATTAATTAATTAATTTTTTTGCCTTTTCTTATTAAGAATCGACTTTTAGGTGCCCCTTGTTACTATTATAAGGGAAGAAAAAGCACAGAGTAAGACCAACTCACAGCTATTGCTTCATACAGCGTGCACACAAGCACACACATGGTGCACATACTAATACACATGGCACAACACTCACAAACTCACCCCAGACACAACAAAATTTCTCATATGACAAGATGACTAGCACGGTACTCTAGGTATTTAGGCCACAAAAACCTCTGCGGTGTGAATTATTTTTCCGGCAATTCCATAGAAAAACATTATAATTTATGTCAGTTCAGAATTAGTTCAAGAAAAAAAACCTTTCTAAATTAAGAATTTTTAAAAAGACTTCAAAATAAGGACAAAAATCCATAAGTACAATCCATCTAGGGCTCCAGTTAATGTGTATCAGCCTGTTCTGGGGAGTCATAAACTCAATGTCAACAAAGAGATAAAATGTAGAAGAGAAGTTGAAGTTCAGTTGGAATCCATCTAGTCCGGTAGCTTTGGACTATGAACAGCGATTACTGGTCGAAAATCCTGCATGACTGTCTTTACATTCCTGCGATAAAGACAAATCCCATCTCCATGTCTAAACTTTCTTGGCAAGGGTTATAATTTCACATTTGAATCATCAGTCCAAATCCACCGTGGAAAGAGGTGCTCATGGATTGGTTGGATCTTATCTCCTTCCACCCATTTATCTCCACTCAACTTGCAACTCAGTGTGCCTTGATTATTTGATGTATGAAGAGAACAAGTTAGTAAGAGAAATTTTAGTTATAATCCTTCAAATTCTTAATGGATGACAGAACGAATAATGGAGCAGATGGAGCAACGGATGACAGAGCGAATAACGGAGCAGATGATGGCACGAATGAGAGATACTATGAACTCATTGGCTGCAACGGACCAAACTTCGGGCAATGTACTAAATGTAGAGGCTGACTCAGTATCCACACCTAGGGATAGATCCGAGGCTGAGGGACCTCGGTCGAAGGTTCCGAAGAATCAATAGGTAGTTTATGTTTTATTACATTTTATGAGTTTTTTGTAGTTCACCATCATGGGTTTTGTGATCCCTTTGTTTTGTGTAGTTCACCATTACTGAATAGCTGGTCCTTTCTTTTTCAGGTCAAGTCGTATTTATGTGTATTTATGTGTTTGACATGCGAAGAATCCAAGAGCTATCTTGAAATGAGGGTTGCAGATTGGAAAAAGGTGGGCCATGCTTTTTTGCTTCATGCTTTGTTTGCTAATGAACTCACATCATTACTACCATTTCATTCAGCTATTTGTTTTTTTATTGGCATCAATGCTGCCATTTCATTCACTTATTGCTTAGAGCTTTTTTATGTCAAGTTAATTTCTGGCGTGGTTAACCTATGTTTGAAAAATCAAAATCAACAGAGAATTCTACTAGGTAGATTCAATAGAATTGAATATAAAAAAAATTAAAAATAGGACAAGTTGGATTTTTTTTTAAAATTTTAGTAATTACATAAATGCACTGATTTTGTTACTCTCAATTCTCAGATCTCAGTTGAATTAATTAACTCAGTTTTGGACGATCTCTTACATGTTAGGATGCAACTAAAGGTTATTCAGGTGGACCAACTATGTATGTTATTCAGTAATCTGGCTGTCTGTCCAAACATTATTCAGTACTTTGTATTTGTATGGCAGGCAAGGTTGGTGCACCCGGAGAAAAATCCTGGAGATCTAAAGGCAGCTCACAATTCAGGTAATATTCTGTTGGGCCTGATTGAGACTAGATGTTGCTTTCTTGCATCTTGATTGGTTCAAAAACAGTTTTCTTTTAACAGGATACGGTGCTCTTAATTTGGGTTCTTTTTACAGTTTTTTCCCTACATGATTTTGGTTAATTAGACCATGGTAAGCTCTCTGAATTACCTGATATGTGTGAATTCGCAGCCGAAAAAAGATAGAATTAAGTCCTACAAAACCAAAATACAACAGATGGTTGATATGCTAAACAACTAAATTTTTTAATAAGAACAGAATAGATAATCTATAAGGGATGCTTTTGCCTTCAAGTTGCAAACAATCAGAAATTTTGGACTGAACAGCTGGGCAGTTTAGTTGTGTCATTCACTTACCTTTGAGTTTCAGGGAAGATGAAAAAGAGACAGGCGGAATGGTAAGTACATAAACAGACACGTTATTTGGTTCAGCTCGTTTCTGAAAATAGCTTCTGTATAGTAAGTACATTATAAATTTTATTTTGGATAAAGATGATATCTGAAAATAGCTTCCTGATAGTTTATACCATGTACAAGTTTTCATTTATTTGATTTCTTATGGTGTGCATTGCTGCAAAGTGCACAAATAGGAAGTCTTCCTTGCCACCTGTGATATAGTCTTGTTTATCATTTGGGTGTTGTTAGGTGAGATTTCTGATGAATGGTCTCAGTGATGCTACTTCCAATATTTCTGTCTCTGACAATTGATGCTTTACTTGAAGTGTTTGGTTGTGCCGGTGAAAGCGACAGAGGAAAGAGACCATTGATGACGAAAATTGCAACTGACAAAAGTGATGTAACCATGTTGACATCAGACAATCCAAAGTCAGAAGATCCATGTATGTAATCTACAACATAATTCATAGATGTTTTTCTTATCCCACTCGCATATATGAGCCCTACCTGTCTACACATAAGCCCATGCCAATACAGCACACGCGTGATATCCAACCCTTCCATTAGGTGGGCTACACTGTTTAGATCTTTTGGCATAAACGAAAAACAGGCTGTTTTACTCCTCAGGTGGGTGACACTGTAAATAGCAATGGATGCTTAGGATGGTCTTTTTCACCATTTGTTTAGTACCATGTGGCCCACCTTAAATGTGCTATGGATGACATTTTAAGTCAAAATATTTAGTCAGTGTGGCCACCTGATGCAAAGCTCCTGTTTTACCCCTCAGGTGGGTGACACTGTACATAACAATGGATGTCTAGAAATAATTTTTTCACCATTTGTTTTGTAAGATGTGCTATGGCCAACATTTTAAGTCAGAAGATTTAGTCAGTGTGGCCACCTAATGTAAAGCTCCGATATTGCTGTCTGCTATATTGCCATGAATGTGTGTAGATGTGCAGGTCTATATTCCCATGTATGCTTGGAAAACTTCATTATCCATATATTTTGTAAGCACTGATATTGCTGTCTGCTATATTGTCATGAATGTGTGTAGATGGGGAGGTCTTTATTCCCATGTATGCCTGGCAAACTTCATTATCCATATATTTTGCAAGTGCTACTCTAACATTTAAGGTCTCACATGATGTTCAATTGATAGATATGGAGCCCTTGACTGAGTAATGGTACAGATGGGACCCACCTGTCTGTAACCTATCTTGTTTTTTTTAGTATATAGGTCTGTGAGGGCAGGGTGTTGTTAGCGTTTTCTTTTTATTTTCAGTTCATGTCCATCTATCCATCTTCACATATCTTCATCATCATCAACATAGCATTGTTCCACTTATTTATGAAGGGCTGGCTCAACCTTGCACTTATACAGCTCAAGCATTATTTTTCATGGCATTTTGATTTGGATACTGATGAAAGATTTCTTGTCTGATTGCACGAATAATTCTGGCTGTAGAGTTAATTACAGTGGCCTGGTTATGCATTTGTTTGATTCATTTATCGAAGTAGAAAACAATTGCAATCTTTAAAAAAAGAGAGTGGAAAACAATTGCTGACCCCTGTAATCCTGTTGTTTGTTGTAGGTATTGCATCTGCTTCGAAAGTATTTGGGAGAATATGTCCAGGGGCTTTCAATAGAAGCTCTAAGAGTCAGTGTCTGGAAAGGTTTGCATAAGTGTTCACCATGTTCTAATCTTATAATATAATTTGCTAATCTTCTGGCGCCTCTATTTATTTATTTATTTATTTTTATTTTTTTTTGAGTTAACTGTAAGATTGAAAATACTTTGTAGGTGACATATAATTGGCATAATTCTATCAGGTTGTGTTTGCTAATTTATGTGCTGCATATTGTTTCTCTTTGCTGTGTTAATCCATCAGCTTTGTATACTGTTTTGGTTCTATAGACCTGTATCCATTTCATTTTCCCACTCAAATCTTTCAGTTGTACTTCAATGTTTCTTTTCATAGTTGCACGAAGCAGAATGGGCTTGGGTGCTAGAGTGAGAAAATGGTAGTTCTCAAGATATTAAGAAGCAAAAGCGTCTATGTAAATTAATCTCTATTGTGTTATAAAGAGAAGCAATCGTGTAGCATGGCCACTTGGGAAAGTTATTTTAATACCAAATATTACCATGTAATATATTATGTCCATATTTGTTCCCATTTTTTAATTTTTATTTTCTTTTCTTTGAATTTTTTAAGTTATTTTTGCTTCTGTCATTTTTTTGGGTGCCTTTATTCAAGTATATTTTTGAACAAGTAAGCATGTATGATATGTGATTGTGTTGATTTGTTCCCTTTAGTAATTTACATGAGCATTAAGTTCTCTTCTCAAGAAATGATAATAATGGAGCTCATTTCATTACACCCATTACCCAAGTTTCCACTGGGATATGTTGTAGATGATTACAAGGTCTAGGCCTCTTATTTGGTACCCAAGTTTCCCTTTAGCATGGATGAGGTTGCCTAAAAGTCTGATCCATTGGACAATCCTAACTGCTCGATTGCAGAAGGGTCTAAGATGGTGACGGCCATTTCCCCCTCAAAACCTGCATTGGAAGTCATCCTGTTCAGGTGGCCTTAAGGTTGTTATAGCATGTGCTTCTGTTGTCAATTTATAGTGCTCTTGTTAAACCGCAATTTATTGTTACGGAACAGTATTTGGTTTAGTCTATGATAAATGTTTGAGGGCCTGGCGATGTACTTTTGAGGCTGAACATTAATTTTTTCTCAGACGATTTCTGAACAATCCAAAATCAGTTGTGATTTGTTACCTCTAGTGGTTGTTTGAGGGCCTTTTGCTGCATTCTTTCAAATTTGTAATACAAGACCAGAAATTATCTAGTGCTTTCAAAGAACCGTGAGTTATGGTCATCTCTTATACCACTTTTTAAAAGAAGTAGAAAGTAAAGGATTAGCAATCAATCCCTGTAGCCGTAGATATCGATTCTCTTTGTACTCTGTTGTAACTATCTCATTTCTTTCCTAGACTTGTAGTTGTAAAACAATCTGCTTGTGCTGTGTAGTTTGTTAAATATGGGAATGAGGGAAGCATTGTGAAGAAAGCAAAACAGTATTCAGCAAGGTAACTTTGGGCCTTGCAGTGGATGGTCCACTCACCAAAATCTTCCATATGGAAAAATCCTAACCTTTCATTAGGTTGCCAAAAAATAGGTGAAGAAACAAAATACAACAAAAACATTAAAAATAGGATTATAGCTATAACCAACCATTTATCATGTATTAGAGATCAACTTCCGTAATAGGATTATAGCTATAACCAACCATTTATATAAATTATATTATCTGCAACATCTAATCAAGAAACATAAAGACCCAGTCCTCTACAAGTCCTCATAGAATAAGCTTACTCTAAAAGGGTTGCAGGTGGGTCCACCATCTTCAGAGTCACTTTGAAAGTTGGATGCCTTGAAGATCTGGTTAATCCACTGATAATGTGGGTTACCACGTGAGCTTGGAGACTTTTGGTTAGTTGTCAATTATTTTCAAGTTCGGATCCTTTGTTTATTTCAAACAGGAATTTCCTATTTGCCTACATTGTGGTTGAGTAGCTAATAATGGTCCGACTCAATCACAATGCAGGCAAACGAAATATCTTTGTTTGTGCCAAACAGGAAATTTAAATTCATTATTTTCTACCGTGCATGCAGCCTATGATTTGAGAGATTTGACTCTTGGATCATCCTATTATCATTGTGGGGCTCACTTATTGCATGTGAGTGGACCCACAAAAGGATCATTAGGTGAATAGGCAAAGTAAAAAAGAAAATGTGATTTTCAAACCATCCAAGTCTCCTATCCATCAGGGATGGAGCCTAGCCAAAAAGTTGGCTCGAAAATATAAAAATGTCTGATTTTCTTCCTTTGAATTTGGACTACCTCCTATGTTAGTTTTTAACCTTCCTGCTGATAGCTGCTAATTTAATTGAGAAGATTGATTGAACAGAATGATTTTGGAGTATGCTGCATCCATTGTGGGACTTGGAGCAAGGAAGGATGTAATGAGGTTGATCACTATCTTCCTCAAGGAAGAACTATTATAAATTTATAGAGTTCTTTGAACTCCTCACAAAGCTTCCTTCGAGAAAAAAAATTAGAAATAAATTTTAATAAATTGAAATAAATTGATTGATAATTAAAATAATTTAAAAAAAAAAAAAGAAAAAGAAAAAAAGAGGAAATTATAATTCTTTAAATAATGAGATCATGCCTAGAACAAAGTTTTAGACTCAAAACTCCTTTAAAACATGACTTGCTGTAAATGGTAAACTTACTATTTATATGCTATCTTCATTCCTATTAGACTTCATGGTTTTCAGCTAGAAGTAGTAAGTATCCAATTAGGCCTAACAGCATTGTTCTCCTAATTTTTCTAAGCTCTTTTTATGCTGAGCATGACTCCTAAAATTCAAAGGATCAAAAGTCATAATTAAACTAAAATTTATTATTTATAGTAAAAATAAAAATAAAATAAACCTTAAATCGTCGATTTGATGGATTCTCACATATATGATAGGTAGAAAAACTCATCATTTTAGGGTTCCAAGAGTCTGGATCATTTCCACCCTTGACTGAGCCTTCCCTGGTCCATATTTTCCATAAAAGTGTTTGTGACCCACTCTACATTAGGACCCAACAATTTCGATGGTCTTAGATAGCAATACATTAGTGCTACATGTGAGGAGCATGAGTCACCACCAATTTGGAAAGTGCAAAATTGGGAGAGAGGTCTGGCCTTTACTCTTTTCTTCTTTTTATTTACCTAAAAACAGGAGTAGAAATAATATATGCTAGCAGGCTTGAGTGTCTGTTTAGTTAGTCTAACCTCTCTCGCTAAACAGTCTCATCTTGTCTAATCACCATTGTGTAACACATGGATGAGGGAACCGGGGTATCACTGATTGTCCACTAGGAATCAACGTACGTCAGAGGACCATCCAACGCCCAAAGTGGATTGTAATTGCAGGCCTGTTTGGATGCCACTTAAAAATGACTACATCTCATTTTACGTGTTAGAGATCAACTGAGTAAGGTTGAAGTCACAACCAACAATTTATATAAACTAATATTTCTAACATGTAATTAAAATACATTACAGGCCAGTTCTCTTCAAGTCCATATAGACGTTCAGTCATTGAAAAATGACGTTCTCACTGAAATAAGGGTGGTTCAGTCATTAGTGGGTCATTTTGCTCGAATGAGATCAGCATGTTGGGATCCTCATGATGAATAGATTTTCACAAATTGCATTTATGTCCCCTCTCAAGTCCAACGTGGAAGTAAGAAAAATGGATATTTGGATCCCAGGCCTTCATAATGAATCACAAGGAAATTTCAATTTGGTTGTCTTTATTTTTTATACTAAAAATTGCAAGGCACTTTGATAGTGCATCCAAATGCACCCTAAATTCAAAGTGCATTAACATCCTTGAAAATTCTTAATATTATTACGCCCTCAAAGCCTTTTTCACCATTGCCTCCTCTACAGGACATAGATCAGGAAGTGGTTCCAATACAGAAGGCTATGGGAGCTGAAGTTGATGTGACCTTTGATTGTGCCGGCTTTAACAAAACCATGTCAACAGCTCTGAAGGCTACTCGTGCAGGTGGTAAGGTTTGCCTTGTGGGGATGGGTCACAGCGAGATGACTGTTCCTCTCACTTCAGCTGCTGCAAGGTATCTCATCTCCCATGACTTGCTTTCTTCCCATGATGGTCCTTGCCTTTGTACCAATATCGTAGTTGCTGTTTACCACATTGAGGAAATGTAAGATCTGCCCAACAAACTATACATGTCTGGCCCACCTCTTGATGTTCCAAATAATTCACATGGTGAGTTCATTGTCAATGTGAAACGACCTAAAAATCTCCCCCATCAGACAATCATGGCTATCCACTTGGGCCACCACTAAATTGTTAGCCATTTCTGGCCACTGTTTATTTTCATTTGAGTGGCTTGGCTTATCTGATATGGGATGTTTAAGGGCATTGCCAAGCCTATGATTTGGGCACACCAGATCAATTGCTAAGAATGAAAGTTGGGGGCCAACCTCTACCATCTCATATCAATAGATACACTCTAGAATGCTTTTGGAAACCATGTCAGGATAATTTCACCAATTTTTCATCATTTATTTCCTTTTTCACAACAATCTAAGAAATGGATGGTGCTGTCACCAACAGGTTAAAAGTAGAGTTATTTCT
This sequence comes from Magnolia kwangsiensis, assembly GCA_037074715.1. Classification (NCBI taxonomy): domain Eukaryota; kingdom Viridiplantae; phylum Streptophyta; class Magnoliopsida; order Magnoliales; family Magnoliaceae; genus Magnolia; species Magnolia kwangsiensis. The sequence continues at coordinate 49,271,665 of CM073574.1, read as the reverse complement.
GTTTTTGTTTTTGGGTTCAGTCACTTTCTCGGGTTGTAATAGGGAAGATAGCACGAGGAGTTGTGTTCATTTGACACCTGGATAGTCGCACACAAAATTATTGCTAATGGCGATTTCTTCTTTACAGATGCTTTCAGACAACCGAACAAGCTATAGTTGTTCATCAGCCAAGAAAAAGTCATACCCAAATCTTGCGTTGTGACTTTGTATTATTTGTGGAACCTAATGTTGTATAATAGTTTGATTGAGTTTGTTTTGAAAACTTTCAATAGTAAACAAGTGAGATTGATTGAGTTGTTAACTATTTTGTTGGTATTATGGCTTTCATGATTGATTGTTTCATGAGTGGATTGAATGAATGGATTAGTAGTTTAAATAAATATTTTAAAAAGTAAATATTTTTAACCTCAATTTGTAACAGAGGCTTGGATTTAGCCTCAGTTGTTCAGAACCAAGGCTGATATTCTTGTGGCTAAAGGTTTTAGCCTCGGTTATTGAGAACCGAGGTTAAAAATAGATTTAGCCTCAATTGAAGGCAACCGAGGCTAAAATTTGAATTTAGTGTCAGTTGGAAACAATAGAGGCTAAATTTTGATTTAACCTCATTTTGAAAAAACTGAAGCTAAAAAGGTTTTTAGCCTCACTTGAAGAATTGAGGTTATAAGTCATTTTAGCCTCAGTTGCTAAAACTGAGGCTAAAGCCTTTAGCCACGAGGGTATCAACCTCAATTTGGATAAATGAGGCAAAACTGAGGCTAAAGGCTTTAGCGTCAGTTTTTAAACTTTTTAGCCACAGTTTTGAAGTGAGGCTAAAGCCCCCTTTTCTTGTAGTGACTTTAGATGTTTTAGGCATGATTTCTTGTGATTTCATATGGTGTGGCCCACCTAAGTTCCAGATATGGCGTGGATGTCCATTACATAGTACCATTTATATAATATTATTATCCTAAACTTCTGTTGTTTCTGTAGCTCCATGAACGTATCCATGGTTGGGTGTTTAATGTCCGATGGCTCACTTAAGTTTTGGATCTGCCTGGCATTTTAATTTTTCCTGGCTCATATCCTAAAATGAGCTCCGAAAACAGATGGTTGGATTTCTCACAAACACGACAGACCCCACTTAGCGTCTTACTGCTGGAAAGGCCGCTAACAATCCACGTCCGGTGCCATCATGAAGATTGCACTCTCAAAATATCTGACCCAAAACTCATTTCGGCCATACATTGGAAGTTCTCAAAAAGTATGCATCCGTCCAAATTCAAGTGGTGTTGCCAACCTTTATTTTGAAATGGCTTGATTTTTGAGCTGTCCCTTCCTCTTTACTGCCCACTTATTCATGGAGATTGGACATATATGCACAAAATTGTGAATGGTGGGCCTAGCACATAATATAGGCGTCTCCAACATTGTCCCTGTTTTGTGGCCCACCCGGAGTCTTGGAATTATCCCATTTTTCGGCATATGAAAAAACATGGGGCGCACTTGATGGATCGGTAGATTAAAGATACACATAATGCCTCACGCCACTGATATCATCTATCCTCTCAGAGAGTCACGTGAGGGCATCTCTGACAAATCGCCCCAGATCCAAGAGGACCCGATGCGAATGACTCAGCTACGATTCATTCAAAGTCAATAGCTAATATGGTGCACCCCATATGGATATATAATGATATGGTACACCTGATGTGTATATCTAACTATACGGTGCACCCCTATGTAAAGTACTCACTGTGGTTACATAAATGTAAAATTTTCAACATGTGTTATATCTATGCCGTTCATTCTTTTTGTGATATCATTTTAGGGCACTATAAAAAGCAACCGCGATAATGACATCCACCATTGAAACTTCCAAAGACCTACGTGATATAAATTTGCTATCCAACTTGTCCACAAGGTCACATAGACTTGGGTGAAGGGAAAATACAGATCTCAGTTTAATTCAACACTTACATAGAATGTAAGGGCTTGTGTGAATGCCTGTAAGTTATTTTAAGATGTAAGTGAAGGTGAAAGTACTCACAGGAAGTGGCTTCTCACCCCCATATCTCTACAAAATTTTGGAAGATTTGTCTGTAAGTGAGTGACACATTATAAGTTACAGGTGAATTTTCTCCTCCAAACATTACATGTAAGTGACTTTCCTATAGGTCACTTCCCACTTACCCAACTTACATCATCCAAAAAGGCTCTAAGAAGTTTTCAATGGTAAGTGGTCTATCCTCACTACTTTCTATGGTGTGGTTCAATTTTGCTTTTAACTTGCCTCATTTTTTTCTTCAACACATAAAATGATCTAGCAAGATAGATAGATGGCATGGATATAATACATACATTGTGGTGGTGCCCAGGGAACTATGACCATAAAAATACTTTAGCGTTTTGAAATTTGCAGTGATTCCAAAAGATTGTCATGATTTGCCGCTGGCCCGTATCCATTGAGTTTTCCAGTACTGGATTCGATTTTGGTAATGACCCTCCAGTGCCGAGATCTGTCGGTGGTGGAAAAGCACTATTCATTTTCTTTTTCCTTTTTTTCTCAGCTTAGTCAAGAGCATGAGCTCAAAATGAGCAGATCCAAATCTAAGGTGGACCACCACGTCACAAGAAATTGTGGTGATTGAACACCCACTATTGAAAACTTCATGAGGTTAACTGTAATATTTATTTGTCATCCAACCTATTGATTAGGTCACCCGAACGTGGATGAAGGGAAAACACAAATATCACTTGATCCAGAACTTTTGTGGCCCTCTAGAATTTGTTAATGGTGGGCATTTAATCACCAATGTTTCCCTTGGTGTGGTTCACCTCGGACTTGGATCTACCATATTTTTAGGATAATGCCCTAAAATGAGCTAAAGAAATGGATGGACAACATTGATAAAACACATACATCATTGCGGGGTCCATAGCATGGATCTCACTGCTAGAGGGGTCACCACAGAATTCGAGTCCAAATAGACATGGGAGGCAGTACTATACTTTCGTATCATTGCTTCACACATGTCACGTTCCTTTGACAGGTTAAATAGTGAATGGTGTGGTATTTTGTTTCAAAATAAACATTAAAATTTGATTTTCAAATTTTTCGATTTCCTTCCACATTTGAAATTTTGATGCTTTTGGGTTGTGGGTTTTGTCTCATATCAGATTTCTCAAAGAAAATCTTCTTGTATATAAGATGGGCTTTTTGCCTTGGGGCTTGAGCCTCATTCAGGGGAATGTGAATTTGGTCTTATGGGGGGCTACGTCAATAGCTCTAATCTATGTCATTGTCCACACACGTGCCCGCACTAAGCCGAGTCGTATCATGACAAGCGGAGTCCGTGTGCGCTGCGCATGCACCACATGACGGGCTGGGCATGGGTACGAGTGCGAGTGTACTCGCGTTGGTGTGTATGTGTATAGGTACTCATGGGACTTTATTTGTGAAAATGTACTCGCACTTGCACCTTTTCATTTTAAACCAGAAAGATATGTCCATTCCGGTTGGTCACACCTATTGAGTTTAAACCCAACAGACCTAACCCTTTCAAAAGGGTATTAAATGCACTACTTCGGAGTCTATATAAGGATTTCCGTCTCTTTTTCAAATATACGAAAAATATTTTCTCCTCTTATAAAACTCTCTCTATTTTGGTTTACTGGTTTATAAGTTTTTATTATTGTTGAGTTCATTACTGAGTCAACTCAGCACTTTCGGGTTAAATTGCAAGTGGTTCGAGCTCGCGTACAGTGAGTGCACCACTGGGATCGGGTTATAGTCGTTGTATCCTACAGGCTGATTACTATGGAAACCTGTTGCACTTGAGATGCTGTCCAAGGGGAGAAAAATTGATTTTAAGTCGAGTGACTCACGTCATGTCTTGACTCAGTTCAATAAGTCTTCTTTCTTAGATTTTATTTTCTTTTTTTGGTTCTCAATTTTTTATATTGTTTATTTAATTCAACTTATATTCCAACAATCTTGAAATCAAATTGTTAAATTACATAGACTATGGCTACCATAACAGTAAATGCTTTTGCTGAATTAGCCAAAATCGATCCGTTCGCTGGACAATGCTTTAAACGGTAAAAACAGAAACTAATGTTCGCACTGACCACCCTTAAAGTTTCATATATGCTATCTGAATCATTTACTATAGATCTAACAAATCAAACCGAAGTAGAAGATGAAAATAATTGTCAAAATTATATTATAAACTCTTTGTCCAACGAACTATATGACGTGTATGCTTCTTACGAATTTGTTAAAGACATATGAACTGCTTTGGAAAAGAATTACATATTGAAAGATGCAGGCAGTAAGAAACATGCAATCGCTAATTTCCTTTATTATGAAATGACAAACGATAAACCTGTCACTAATCAGATTTATGATTTTCAAAATCTAGTTCATGAACTGTCGTCTAAAGGAATTAAGTTGGATGAAGCGTTTCTGTCAAAAGCGTTGATAGAAAAGTTACCACCCTCCTGAAAAGAATATAAGAATATAATGAAACATAAAAAGAAGGGTGTTTCTTTGAAAACTACTATCGTACACATACGAATAGAGGAAACCAATAGAATCAAGGATCAAAAAGAAAATGGAAATGAGATATATCCAAAGGCAAATCTTATATAATCAAGTTGAGAAAACAATAAGAAAATGGACAAATGTCATAACTGTGGCAAACCAGTACATTATGCAAATGAATGCAGACTCAAAAAGAAGAATGCAAACAATCAATTCAAGAAAAAAGAAAATTGTTACAATTGTGGAAAGCCTGGGCATCACATTAAAACCTACATGCTTAAGAAAAACAAAGATAAGCTATAAGCTAATCTTATAGAAATAGGCAATGAGTCTGACATGGTAGTAGCTGTGGTGTAAGAAGTCTTCTTTATAAACAACTTGGAGTGGGTACTAGACACTGGTGCAACTAGGCATGTGTGTAAAGATCGTAGCATATTTACCTCCTACCATGTATAAGGAGATGATGAACATGTATTCATGAGTAATGCTATAGGTTCTCCAGTTGTAAGAAAAAGAAAAGTACTTCCAAAACTCACTTCTAAAAAGACTCTAATATTGAATGATGTCCTACATGTGTCTAAGATTAGATGAAACTTGGTCTTTGGTTCGCTCCTCAATAAGGCTGGTGTTAAGTTAGTATTTGATTCAGATAAGCTTGTAATGACCAAGAATGGAACTTTTGTTGGTAAAAGATACTATAGTGATGGTTTATTCATTGTAAATGTATCCAATGATAATAATAAGAAGACATTCAGTTCTGTTTATATCATTAAACCCTTTTATTTATGACATAGTAGATTAGGTCATGTGAATGTAGTATCTTTGAAGAAAATGAAAAGATTAGGTTTATTACCTAATATATCTAATGAAGAATTCGATAAATGTGAAAATGTGTAGAATCAAAATTTATTAGAAAACCTTTTAAACGAATAAAACGATCCTTTGTTCTATTAGAGTTGATACACAGTGATTTGGGTGATTTTAAAAATCACATGTCTAAAGATGGAAAAAGATATTACATAGTTTTTGTAAATGACTACTCTAGGTTCACTAGAGTATATCTATTAAGGAACAAAAATGAAGCTTTAAATGCTTTTTTAAGTACAAAATTGAAGTTAAAAATCAGTTAAATATAAAAATTAAAAGACTTAGGACAGATAGAGGAGGTGAATATGAATATTCTCAATTTAGAGAATTATATGAGAAGAGTAAAATAGTTCACAAAACTATAATTCCTTATACACCTGAATAGAATGGAATAAAAGAATGTAAGAATAGAACTCTAAATGAGATGATGAATGCTATGTTAAATACTTCAGGCTTACCCTCAAATATGTGAGGGAGAAGCAATTTTATGTGCTTGTTATATCCTAAATAGAATTCTTTCTAAATTTTCTGAACAAACACCTTATAAACTTTGAAAGAATCATGTTTCTAGTTATAAATATATTAAAGTATGGGAGTGTCTTGCTAAACTAGGATTACCTGAAACTAAGAAAAGAAAATTATGCCCTGGAATGACCGACTATATATTTATAGGTTACGCACAAAATAGTGCAGCCTACAGGTTTTTAGTTTTAAAAACTAAAAATAATATTTTATATCTTAATATAATTATAGAAGCTAGGAATGCAGAGTTCTTTGAGAATGTATTCCCTGTGAAATCTAAATCTATAAGAATAGAGGAAGTTAATGAATTAGATATTGCGTTTACAAGTTAAAGTTCTTACGAGAAAGTAGTAGAAGAGATACAACCAAGAAAATGTACTAGGGTTAAAAGAAAAACTAACCTAAGTTAAAGTGTTTACGAGAAAGTAGTAGAAGAGATACAACTAAGAAAATGTACTAGGGTTAGAAGAAAAACTAACCTAGAAAATAATTTTTTCACCTTCTTAGTAGAAGACGATCCTACAACTTATACAGATGCAATTAACTCTCCAAATGCAACCTTTTAAAAGGAAGCAATAAATGATGAGTTGAAATCTATTATATCTAATAACACTTGGAAACTTTTACACCTACCACCTGCAAACAAACCAATAGGTTATAAATGAGTGTTTAGAAAGAAATTAAAACTAGATGAGACTATTGATAAGTTTAAGGCTAAGTTGGCAGCAAAAGGCTTTAAACAAAAGGAATGAATAGATTATTTTGATACATATTTCCCTGTAACTATGATTACAACTATCAGGGTCTTAATAACGATAGCCTCCATATATAAATTGGTGGTACACCAAATGAATGTTAAGATGACTTTCATAAATGGAGATTTAGAAGAAGAAATATATATGGAACAATCTGAGGGTTATAAGATATCAGGTAACGAAAATAAAGTATATAGACTAATTAAATCACTATATGGTCTAAAATAGACTCTTAAACAATGGCATGAAAAATTTGATTATGTTTTGAAATCGAATGGTTATCATATAAATGATGTAGTTAAATGTGTATGTAATAAAATTTTTAGAAATGATTATGTTATTATATGCTTTTATGTTTATAACATGCTTATTTTTATAATTAAATTAAATTAGTTATTAGGACTAAGAAATTCTTGTCATCTAAATTTAACATGAAAGACTTAGGAGAGGCTAGTGTAATCTTAGATATTGAAGTAACAAGGAAAGATGGTGTTATTGTATTATCACAATCTCATTACATTGAGAAGTTACTGAGAAAGTTTAGCCATTTTGATTGTTTACCTATTAGTACACCTTATGATTATAGTGTGCCGTCAAGAATAATACAGGTAGTAGTATGTCTCAATTAGAGTATTCTAGAATAATTAGTAGCCTTATATATCTAACAAATTTAACTACATTAGACATAGCTTTTGTAGTAGGAAGGCTAAGTAGACATACATATAACCCTGAAAAAGAGTATTAGAATGCCTTGTCTAGGATTTTGAGATACTTAAAAGGCAATATGACATATGGTTTACATTATAATGGTTATCCTATTTATTGGAAGGATACAGTGATGCTAACTGGATCAGTGATTCAAATGAGACAAAATCCACTGGTGGATATGTTTTCAATTTGGGTAGAGGAGCGGTCTCTTGAAAGTTTACCAAGTAGACATGTCGCTCGGTCAATTATGGAATCTAAGCTTATTGCCTTAGAAAAGGCTGAATTAGAAACCATGTAGCTTAGAAATCTCTTAACTGATATACCATTGTAGCCAAAGCCTGTATCGGTCGTATCTATTTATTATAATTGTCAAGCAGCTATAACAAAAGCAAAGAGTAAAATATATAATGGAAAGAGCATGATATTAGACTCAGACACAACATAGTGAAATACATGTTGCATGATGGAGTCATATCTATTAATATTATGAGGTTAGGAAAGAATCTAGCAGATCCTCTAACCAAAGATCTATCTAAAAGATTAGTCAATGATACAACGAAGGGAATAAAGCTGAGCCAAGATATGGGCTGCCAATGTCGGCAACCCAACATATACAAGTGGAGATCCTTTAAGATAGGTTCAATGGGTAAACAATAAGACACGAGGTAGACGATTGCACTGAGTTATATGAGCCCATTCTATGGTATACAGTGCGAGCAGTAACGTAGAAGAATGAGTTTTTTAAAACTCTTAATGGATCCATAGCCATATATTTAGTGGTGTATACAGTTGTTGCATACACTTGATAAAAATCACCTATATGAGTGTGAAGATGGAGGCCGTTTCCTATGAAAATCTAGGCAAATTCTCTAGAGCACTCATAAAATTCAGGTAATGGTGTATGACCGAAACGCACCGAACCGCAGAATCACTTGCAAAGGAAGAGTTATGTGAGTGGCATGTACTTGCTTACATTAAAAGGATTCAGGTTCAAGACTATGGTGTCACCTGCTTCCTGTAGAGCTGTCTTGCTTACTTTAATGTCAATTCAAGTCTATGGTGACACCGGTACCATTGTACAACTATTACGCTTTAATCCAAACAATTTTTTTATTTTGAAACATATGGGGGATTGCTGTATTTTGTTTCAAAATAAACATTAAAATTTAATTTTTAAATTTTTTAGTTTCCCTCCACATTTGAAATTTTTGTGCTTTTGGTTTATAGGTTTTGTCCCACATCAGATTTTCCAAAGAAAATCTTCTTATATATAAGATAGGCTTTTTGCTTTGGGGTTTGAGCCCCATTCAGGGGGCATGTGAATTTGGTCCTAGGAGAGGGGGGTGCTATGCCAAAAGTTCTAATCTATGCGATTGACTACAAACGCCTACGCTCCGAGCCAAGCCGTGTCGTGCCATGCCGTACCAAGCCGAGCCGAGTCCGACTCTGAGTCCATGTGCATGTGCGTGTGAGCATGCGCGATGTGACGCGATGCAATGAGATGGGCTGGGCTGGGTGTATGGGTACTCGCGGGACTTTTACTAGAATGTACTCGCACTTACACCTTTTCGTTTTAAACCATAGAGATGTGTCTGTTTCGGTTGGTCACACTTGTTGGGTTTAAACCCAACGAACCTAACCCTTTCAAAAGGGTGCTTAATGCACTAATTTGGAGTCTATTGTTGAAAATCAAATATTGCATATTAGACTCTAGTTATTACTTGGTCTTGTGAACAAGATAATGTTTAACGTTCTATTTTACTCATGTTTTTATTGCAAGGTGAATTTAAGAGCTTAGATTGAAAAAGGTACTAAAAGCATGGATTTGATGCTCATAAATCACCCATTCAAGGGACAAATCTTAGGAGACCAAGATTGAAGAATTCACATGCTAAAGATTCGAGAAAACCCAGTGATTGAAGATAAGGAAGCATGAAAATTATCATGAATGCAAGATCACGGGGTTCCCACCATCCGTTTGGCTCGAAACTTTATATCTGGATTGAGGATCATAAAGTAACCATACACGTACAATTTCAACCATTGGATCTTTGTGAAATTGGCCCAATGGAAAGATCAGCCACAAAACCACCTATTTGGAGCCCACTTGATCTCTGGATATCCTTTAAACTTGAGCTCAACCCCTTAAATTGGATGAAAGGATGGATGAACGAAACAGATTTCTCAAAACATCACTGTGGGCCCCACACCAATTTCGTGCGTGCACATGGGGTATGCACACCTATGCCACACCATAACGTCAAGGCAGTCAAAGTTGCCTTAACTTGACTCCCGTCGGATTCAAGCACAGTGTTCACACGTCTGTCCGCTGGGATGATCTTTGACCCACCATGATCAGACAGTGGGGCTGACCAGAACCATGATATTCATCTACCCGCATGCACGTGCTTGTAAGATGACTACTTCAAATGCAGGATGAACAGCAGGAAGATTTAACCCCTTGGGTTGCACCAAACTCGAGCAAAGGCCTCCATTCCCGATTGAAATCTTGCCACGAATCTAGTGGATGGAGTGAATTTCATTGTTGACGTCGATCATGGTCCCCATTAACGCCACCGACTCCAACTGTGTATTCAATACGTAGGACGTGCGTCCAGAAGTTGCCGACTTTCACAGCCGATTGTGCGACCATAGCAGTGATCGGATGGCCAATCTGGACCGTCCATAGGCTGTAAAAGGGGGTCTCGACCCTAGCCATCGATATAGACTAGAGGTTGGGGTGAAAAGTTATCTCAAAAATTGTTTAAGCGTAACCAGTTTCACGGTTTTACTGCGAAAGAAGAAGTTTCCAAAAACTCCTTGTACACTGCCGACTCCAGCCACCGACCCTCATCACTCTTAAAAAAGAAAGAAAAAAAATCAAAAGGAGGGCATCATCCAGGGACATGAGCCATGGACGTGGACGAATGAGAGAGAGAGAGAGAGAGAGAGAGAGAGAGAGAGAGAGAGAGAGAGAGAGAGAGAGTGTGTGTGTGTGGCCAGCTCCATCCAGAATTTTTCTCCCTTTTCCTTATTTAGTTTTCTTCCTTTAATATTTCTTAGTTAATCATGTTCATTGTTGGTTAAACCTCTTAGCTAGGGCTAAGAGGTGAAGCTTGTGGTGTGATGGGAAACTTTCTATAGCTTGATTCATGCTAAGTTTAACTCTCTTTGATTTTGGTTTTATTATAAGGAATATTCATAATTTTTAATGATTTGTTGTGACTTGAATTACAACAAATCTGCGATAGCTTTGAGTATGTTCTTTTCATTATAGGGATTGTGAACTTGGAATCCTTGTTGTTAACGATTGTCTCATGGACATGGTTAGATGCTGGAATCCTTCCTAACGTTCAAAATTCTCCCAGATTGGTTGTGAATTGGTACATTCTGTTGTTTGTTTTGTCTCATGGGCATGGTTTAGTAATGGAGTCACTTCTAGTTCTCATACTTATCATTCATTGAAAATCAGATCAAAGGAAGTTTAGAATTGAATTTTAATTAATTATCTTCCACTTGGATGAAGATGGGACTCTAATTCCAGTTGTGTTCTTGAATCAAGCATAGATCTCCCTGATCGTGAATCCTTGGAAACCCTAGTTTTTCACCTTTGAATTTTACAAGTTGTAGTTAAGTAGTTTACAATTATTCCTTTAAATTCTCTTGATTTAGATTACATCTTCTAGTTATGATTATAGTTACTTTCAGATTACGTACAAGGTTTAGTTCATGTGGATTCGACCTCAGTCTTATCGAGATTATTACTACATCACGACCCTATACTTGGGGTGGTGAACATCTATATAAGGACTTCCTTTCCAGTTTCAAATATACAAAAAATCCTTTCTCCTTTTATAAAACTCTCTCTGTTCTGGTTTATCGGTTTATAATTTTTTGTTATTGACTTCATTGCTAAGTCAACTCAGCACTTTCGGGTTAAACTGCAAGTGGTTCGAGCCCGCATACAGTGAGTGCACCACTAGGACCAGGTTATAGTCATTGTATCTTAGAGGTCGATTGCTCTGGAAACCTGTTGTGCTTGGGACGCTGTCCAAGCGGAGAAAACTCAATTTCAAACCAAGTGACTCACATCACACCTCGACTCAGCTCAATAAGTCTTCTTTCTCAAATTTTATTTTCTTTTTTGGATCTCGATTTTTTATATAATCTATTTAATTCAACATATATTCCAACAAATGGGCCATGGTGCAAATTATAATGTGGGGACAACCCTCACCCTTTGTCAATGGCATACATATGGCCACAAAAGCATCAATGACTCACATTGAGTAAAGAAATAAAAAGTTGATTTATTTGATGGTTAAAGGAACTTTTTTATTAGTTGTCAATAATAGTGGAGACTGCCCGTTTGAGTCATCATTTAAATGTGAAACTTTGTGTGATACCTGATGGACCCAACCAGATGTTAAGGGTTTTGTGTCCATTTTTTCAAACCCATTTAATAATGGTATGTGTTTGAGTATGCCATTTGGAAGATCTAGTTTTTTTTTTTTTTTTTTTTTTTTTTTAACACACGCACACTCACTCCCCACATATAGAGTTGCATGTACATGAGTTGAACCAAGTTGAGCTTGGCCAACATCCAACCCTAGCTCGAACTTGGTTCAGCTCGGTCCTCAAGCCTGACTAGCCAACTTGACTCAATCCTCATTCCTCAAGCCTGACTAGCCAGCTCGACTCGGTTCGATCAACAACTCAAGCTAGCTCGAGTTGAGTTCAAGCCTGTGCGAGATTTTCTCAAAGTCATAGATTGTATCTTCAATCTCCCACTCTTCGAATGCAAATATGTAAGAGTGCTTTGTAAGCATTTCATCAAATACTCAGAGAACAGCTTCAAGATCAAGATAAGAGAGCAGTTGTATAATGTACAGTTTTATATATATATATATAGAGATTTGTTTCTTCAATCTTCCCTCAAATACCCTGATATGAGGGTTGTAACATCCCGAAAATCGGGGGGTCGAGCAAAAACCCAACTCCCGAGTTCCAAAATGTTATTTATGCAACATAAATATGTATGATTGAATGTTGTCTGTGATAACACATTAAACATGAGTGAGATTAAGCTAGAACAGCATATCATACTCCAGAGACGGTTAAATTAACAAGCGGAAGACTGTGATAGTATGTATAACACATATAAACTGTTGTATGCCTCCAGAGTGTGGATATGTTACCAGGTTATATACATACATGTATACTCCAAAAGTAGACAAAACGAATATACATGAGTGCGCTAAAAATATAAAATGACAAGTGTCAAAGTATCTAATCAACCTCCCTGTAATCCCGTCAATCAGAACACGCACATAGGAGGAATCCTCCTCCTCATCATCAAATCCAGCTCCGCCTCACAGGCCGCGCCATCATCTGCAATCACAAAAAGGTCTGGTGGGTGTCCAGGAACACCGTCCCGTAACGTGGGAGTGAGTAGCTAACTCAGTGGAATAATAGAGCAAGGATTAACATGTTCTCAAATCAATCATGCGATAATAGTAAAGCAGTAAATCAAACAATCCTAATACTGTTGTTAATGCAATTATGATATGACGTGATGTATGCCCTCACCGACGATCACCCTCATGCGGCAACATCTTACGACCGCGGCATGCCGCACTCCCTCAAGTGCTCCACATCTTCCAGGCACATGCAATGTCATGGTGATATGATTACCGAGTTGTTATTAGTCCTTTTCATACAGAAATATTGGGAAACTAAGGTACCTCCCTTATATCAATCCCAACACAGATCCTGTCTAGGGTCGTCACTCCTAGTAATCTCATACGATGTATATTTTGTAGGTCGCTGCAAGGGCTGTCAGGGCTGTTGCACGCACTCGTTGCTCCGCTCCCCCATCACCTTATCAATACAGGCCTACTGTACTCTACTGCTACGGAAGGGTCGTCGCCTCCCGTAGACTCAGAATACGCTCGCGGTCACTACAAAGGGCTGTCAGGGCTGTTGCTCGCACTCGTTGCACCGCTCCCCCATCACCTTATCAGTGTAGGCCGACAGCAAGAATATAGTGTCCCATACCACCATAATCTGCTCACGAGTCATAGGTGCTCACTGGTCACTACGGGGAGGTTTGTGGCCCCAGCGTAGGCCGACAGCTCGACCACGGTGTCCCATACCACCATGCCCGGCTCATGAGTCTTTATGGATCAAGGTACCATGGTTAACAGGGTTTACAATGGTAAGTTCAGTACCCTAGGTTCAAGCAGTTATGACTCATACAAAGTGAACATACATCGGCCAGTCGGGTTACTTGACGAGCTCGACTGGCACGAGCGCATCGCAAGTCGAACGACATGAAGTGCGTAAAACACTTCGCGTGGCCTAACCACTGCCGCCAACTCCAACACGACTCGCATTCATCGACACGTCCTTCGTGGCCAAGATAAGCTAACCACGAATTCTTTCGGTTACCGACCGCCTGGACTAGGCATAGTCCCAAACAATCATAGAATCACATCAGTAGTTGTGTAAGGGTAATGGAAATGAAATGGAACCATGTGAGCATGTTAACACATGTCATTACATACAACTTAAGCAAGTCTTCAAACACATGCTTTTCATACATATAATGAAATTATACATATCGCCAACATATAGGAAATCATCACCATCAGCGTATTAATTGAGAATTCACTCTCCAACTAAGTCATAAGGAACTCATCAAGCACATGTTATAACATACCACTTAAATGAATCATTAAGCACATGCATTTCATACATATAATGAAATCGTACATATGGCTAACATGTAGGAAGTCATTCACATCAACATATTCATTGAGAAATCAATCTCAAACTAATCCATAACACCATTTAAGCCAATACATACTAATACAAGCATTTATACAAACACTTACACTACACACTTAAGTCTACATATGGCATGTCGATCCGACGTGCGCATTTAGGCGAATCTCTTCGCCAAACTAATTATGCACGCATTCCTAACTTCCTAATGCGACAACAAACCATGTCAATCACATCAGCAAAATATGAATGTAAACTGTACTTCCTACAAATGACTAAAATGCCCTAAATCTCATATTCTTCGTTAATTTACGAAACAGGAAACGGAGAGCATTTTGTACATGTCAAACGGCGTTTCCGTCAAGAATCTACTATTAAACGACATTGAAAGCTTTGGAAACAGTCAATCAAAGCGTCTAATATCCGCACCTTTTCCCTTTTAGGGATGAGAATTCGAACGGAGCGTATACGCTTCGTCTACGGCGAATAAGGAACCTAATACACGAGATCCATAAGCTACATCGCTATGGAGACAAAGGAAACTCAAATCAGTAACTATTTAGGGTACTTTCTTACCTAGAAAAGCGGAGAAATCACCGGCAACGTGATTGAGTTGCGTTGCTTAGGCACTTGCAACAGGTAGCACAAGCGGCAAGGAATTCTCCTCCAATCTCTCTCACAAACTCTCACCTTTTCTCTCTCCCAATCTTGGGATTTTTTACAAATTCGGATGGGGGAGAGGAGTGAGGGTTTCAACCCCTTTTATAAGCCTAAACATGCCCAAAATAGGCTCCAAGTCAAGGTATACTTAAAGTATATCCAAATCGGGGCTGTTTCGGTCCAAAAGAGCATTTCTGGAGGTCCCCTGGCCAAATGCGGTCGGACTTAAGCTCGTGCATACTGGATCTAGCACGCATCCAGATTTCAGGCCGGTAGGGTTCCCAGATCGCACGTGGCGGCCCAGCTTCAGTTTAACGGTCACCGCACCAAGATCAGGCCTATAAGTCTCGTGATATGTAATAGAAATTTTTCCTGATCCAAGGGTGTAATTTGGCTGTATTCTGACGGTCAGAATGCTTAATACTGATGCGTCAAATTTGGGTGCCAGATTTGAATTTGAAATTCCAACTATGTCCCTATTCACACTCTCTTCGGTCCGGGCTCAATGAAATAGCCTGTGATCGTCAGTTGGACTTGATATTCGAAACGATTGCCAAGCCCAGCTAAGTGGTCATAACGGTCTAAGATGGTAGGCATCTGACTTACGACGCGCGGTCTAGATCCAATACAAAGTTTCAAAGTGGTCCAGAGAACAAACCTGCTTAGAGTTTGGTCCGAGGTTTTAGAGCATTATAGCACCCTTGGTTTCACTCGCTTTGGGCCTTGTATAACGTATTTAAAGTGATCAAGGACCATTTCCCAGCTATTCTAACGTTGCACTAGCTAACTTAGTCATATTTTCTAAAGGAATTGATTCTAAGTGGTTTCTTTGGCTATGGAATTGGGTTCTAAGCAATTTTTCAGGTGTTTTAATTGACCCATTGCCTAAGGACGTCAAATCTCAGATTGGCCAAAATTCGGGGTGTTACAATCTACCCCCCTTAAAACACAATGTCGTCCCCGACATTGGCGAAGGGCAAGGAGTACTTTCTCTAAGGAAGGTTCAAATCCTATTTAATAACCTAATCGTACATATAACCTAAATCAAATGTTTCGATCCTGGGCCAGTGGGAAAGAGCCTAACCACGCTTCCGCTGCGCCACTCTAATCGAATGGGAGCGTTGACTAACCTAACCGGATTGAACTCCATACGTTCTACCCCCCTTAAAACTTAGTTTTACTTAAATTCAAGAATCTATGCATCGCTCCGTATATCGGAACGAGGTGCAACTTAGGGGCTATCCTTGACATAAATTGGGAACAACCTCTCATTACAGTGGTTTTCCTTTGCTAATGATGCGTTCTATGGCATTGGTA
Source organism: Magnolia kwangsiensis (assembly GCA_037074715.1). Classification (NCBI taxonomy): domain Eukaryota; kingdom Viridiplantae; phylum Streptophyta; class Magnoliopsida; order Magnoliales; family Magnoliaceae; genus Magnolia; species Magnolia kwangsiensis. The sequence continues at coordinate 49,255,528 of CM073574.1, read as the reverse complement.
TCTATGATCATAGAGATGAGCCTAATATCTATTGTGGTTAAGGTCAGGGGCAGGTATGAGTTGGTGGCAAGATGCCTAATTCTCTACTGGCTTTAAGTCCTCGCCATTTCCCAAAAGGCAATGTGATCCCGTTTGGTTGTAGGTGGTTGGGCCATCACAGAATAAAGGTTATGTAGTAGGTCTGAGCCGGATACATAGACTTTCTGTCTAGCTAGAACAGAAGATTTATTGTATCAATTCTTAATCCGAGTCGATGCCGATCTTCTGCTTGATCAGAGCATTGGATTTATTGGGAACCACTAGGATTAAGAAGTCGATTCAAACCGCGAATACATCGCGTACATGCAGTTCCTTTACTCTGCGTTCCCGAATGCAATAAACCCTTGGGGATGGCAATTCTAAGGGGCGTGCTAGTCCATTCTAAGTTCAATCTGAGGGATTTATAAATGTTCCCTGAGAGTGAATGGTTCCTTCCTATGGGCAACAACAGAAGTCTATAAGTCATAAGGGGATCTGTCGAAGGAATAAGGTTCTACTTCAACCAAATCTAACCTACAAGTCCTTAGCATATACAGGCTGTACACTACTTAAGGTAACTAGTAGGCTAGTCTGTATTTCATTCGCTATAATTCAAAACCTAAGCCTATACACTAGACGGTTTCATACCATCTCTAATACAGGGAATTGCTCTATCGCTTAGGATCAAAATTGTCTAAATGGAATTGGATTTCTTATGTCGTCAGACCCTTCAAATCTAGGAGTGCTAACACTAGAACCAAAACACCTAGAGCCTATGTGGCCGGTAGCGCTTAGTGGTATTAAATGGAACCGCATTCCTAGTCCCATAGCGGGATAGGGAGTGGCATGCTTGGTTGGAGGGTGGGGTGGGATAAAAATCTAATTTGTAGGCTGAATCCCGGGAGTTATAATACTCCCAATCTAGGGACAATACCTCACAACAAAATGAATCGGCATGCATTTCATTCAACAAAATTCGGCTATGATAAGGCCAAACCACAACACAAACACAGTTTCTACCTGTAACTTCACTAAACCTAACAACAACAAACACAGAAATCCTTAAAATAAAAATCAAACAATCTACAGGGCAAAGGCATGGATGCCTAACTCTACCAAAGGACTTTACCACAGTCCCGACTTACCTTCTTTATCCCTGTCGAGTCTAATACTGTCTGTTGCTCACTAGAGCTCTCTCAGCCATATATTTTCAGTATTCCTTAAGCAAAGAAAATGGATAAATAGGATTGAGAGGGAGGATGGTGAAAAGAGAGAAAAAGGCTAAAACAGCTTAACAATAGCCATGGAAAATGGGGAAAATGCAAGAAAATGGTTAACCAAACTAGAAAAGGGAGATCTAGGCATTGTAGAGGGATGCTTCAAGCTCCCCTAGGATGCATTTTCAGAGAGAAATGGAAACGAAAAAGGGGAATGGAGCACCTCACGAATTCAGCTCGATTTGGGGGTTTTTGAAGCTCCAACGGATGAAATCTTCAAGAGGGAGGGCTGCCAACTTCAAAGGAATGATGGAGGGTGGTCGTTTTTAGCAGGGAATGGATCTAGGGGTGGTTTGGAACCACGGTTTTGGGTTAGGGCAGCAAGAAAACGAAAATGGGGCTAGGGAAGGGGCTGTTTGTGAAGGAAGTACCCCTATTTGGGGTTTTCTTGGGGTGGGAGGTGCATAGGGGTGATGTGGACCCTGTTTAAGGGGGTGCGCCCGAAGGACGGCCCCATCGGAGCTCGCCGGCCGGCGATGCATCGCCCGGCCGGCGATGGCATCGCCGGTCAACTCTCAAGTTGACCGGTGGGACCCCATGGATCTGGTCCCCCATGGTCCCAGGGTCCCAAAAAGTTAGGTCCCACCCCCTGGTTCATACTAATTTGGTCTCTATGAGCCCAAACATGTGTTCGGAGCTTTCCGGGTCCACATCGCAATCCCGAATACCAAACCATATGATGCAGCATATGAAGTTGGGGTAGAAGGAGCCAGTACACCTATCTAGATCCTTAGTTACTAAAGAAAGTGAAGTTAGAATGGCCCTATGGCCATTTTTCATGAAATTTTACTATTCACTGTAAAATTTTGTGAAAGTACTAATTTGTGTTATTTTCACATTAGGTTTGATGCCTAATATGAAATGGATAAAAAATAAATGAAGATTGGAATGTTTAGAGGAGGAATTTTGAAGATTTTTGGTGAAACGGGGTTTTTAAGCCCTGGCGATTGATTACAGGAGTCGTGGTCATCCCACGGCCCAAGGATTTACTTTTGCGGTTTAAAACCACTCATAGGACGTCTCAACCCGATTTCCTACAGCTTAGAAGTGATTCGGGTTGCCTTACGCGACCCGAGATGCATTACAGACTCGATCTTGCGATCGATTCTAATAGACTTCGCCTATCGGCGAATCTGCGATCTTAGACGTGTTTCTAGACCCTTCTCTCACCCACCTAAGTCAAAGGAAGCGACAGCGTACGTCGCGTGACCATAACCCAGGCCCGGTTTAATCCAAATCATGCTCTGATACCATCTGTAACATCCCGAAAATCGGGGGGTCGAGCAAAAACCCAACTCCCGAGTTCCAAAATGTTATTTATGCAACATAAATATGTATGATTGAATGTTGTCTGTGATAACACATTAAACATGAGTGAGATTAAGCTAGAACAGCATATCATACTCCAGAGACGGTTAAATTAACAAGCGGAAGACTGTGATAGTATGTATAACACATATAAACTGTTGTATGCCTCCAGAGTGTGGATATGTTACCAGGTTATATACATACATGTATACTCCAAAAGTAGACAAAACGAATATACATGAGTGCGCTAAAAATATAAAATGACAAGTGTCAAAGTATCTACTCAACCTCCCTGTAATCCCGTCAATCAGAACACGCACATAGGAGGAATCCTCCTCCTCATCATCAAATCCAGCTCCGCCTCACAGGCCGCGCCATCATCTGCAATCACAAAAAGGTCTGGTGGGTGTCCAGGAACACCGTCCCGTAACGTGGGAGTGAGTAGCTAACTCAGTGGAATAATAGAGCAAGGATTAACATGTTCTCAAATCAATCATGCGATAATAGTAAAGCAGTAAATCAAACAATCCTAATACTGTTGTTAATGCAATTATGACATGACGTGATGTATGCCCTCACCGACGATCACCCTCATGCGGCAACATCTTACGACCGCGGCATGCCGCACTCCCTCAAGTGCTCCACATCTTCCAGGCACATGCAATGTCATGGTGATATGATTATCGAGTTGTTATTAGTCCTTTTCATACAGAAATATTGGGAAACTAAGGTACCTCCCTTATATCAATCCCAACACAGATCCTGTCTAGGGTCGTCACTCCTAGTAATCTCATACGATGTATATTTTGTAGGTCGCTGCAAGGGCTGCCAGGGCTGTTGCACGCACTCGTTGCTCCGCTCCCCCATCACCTTATCAATACAGGCCTACTGTACTCTACTGCTACGGAAGGGTCGTCGCCTCCCGTAGACTCAGAATACGCTCGCGGTCACTACAAAGGGCTGCCAGGGCTGTTGCTCGCACTCGTTGCACCGCTCCCCCATCACCTTATCAGTGTAGGCCGACAGCAAGAATATAGTGTCCCATACCACCATAATCTGCTCACGAGTCATAGGTGCTCACTGGTCACTACGGGGAGGTTTGTGGCCCCAGCGTAGGCCGACAGCTCGACCACGGTGTCCCATACCACCATGCCCGGCTCATGAGTCTTTATGGATCAAGGTACCATGGTTAACAGGGTTTACAATGGTAAGTTCAGTACCCTAGGTTCAAGCAGTTATGACTCATACAAAGTGAACATACATCGGCCAGTCGGGTTACTTGACGAGCTCGACTGGCACGAGCGCATCGCAAGTCGAACGACATGAAGTGCGTAAAACACTTCGCGTGGCCTAACCACTGCCGCCAACTCCAACACGACTCGCATTCATCGACACGTCCTTCGTGGCCAAGATAAGCTAACCACGAATTCTTTCGGTTACCGACCGCCTGGACTAGGCATAGTCCCAAACAATCATAGAATCACATCAGTAGTTGTGTAAGGGTAATGGAAATGAAATGGAACCATGTGAGCATGTTAACACATGTCATTACATACAACTTAAGCAAGTCTTCAAACACATGCTTTTCATACATATAATGAAATTATACATATCGCCAACATATAGGAAATCATCACCATCAGCGTATTAATTGAGAATTCACTCTCCAACTAAGTCATAAGGAACTCATCAAGCACATGTTATAACATACCACTTAAATGAATCATTAAGCACATGCATTTCATACATATAATGAAATCGTACATATGGCTAACATGTAGGAAGTCATTCACATCAACATATTCATTGAGAAATCAATCTCAAACTAATCCATAACACCATTTAAGCCAATACATACTAATACAAGCATTTATACAAACACTTACACTACACACTTAAGTCTACATATGGCATGTCGATCCGACGTGCGCATTTAGGCGAATCTCTTCGCCAAACTAATTATGCACGCATTCCTAACTTCCTAATGCGACAACAAACCATGTCAATCACATCAGCAAAATATGAATGTAAACTGTACTTCCTACAAATGACTAAAATGCCCTAAATCTCATATTCTTCGTTAATTTACGAAACAGGAAACGGAGAGCATTTTGTACATGTCAAACGGCGTTGCCGTCAAGAATCTACTATTAAACGACATTGAAAGCTTTGGAAACAGTCAATCAAAGCGTCTAATATCCGCACCTTTTCCCTTTTAGGGATGAGAATTCGAACGGAGCGTATACGCTTCGTCTACGGCGAATAAGGAACCTAATACACGAGATCCATAAGCTACATCGCTATGGAGACAAAGGAAACTCAAATCAGTAACTATTTAGGGTACTTTCTTACCTAGAAAAGCGGAGAAATCACCGGCAACGTGATTGAGTTGCGTTGCTTAGGCACTTGCAACAGGTAGCACAAGCGGCAAGGAATTCTCCTCCAATCTCTCTCACAAACTCTCACCTTTTCTCTCTCCCAATCTAGGAATTTTTTACAAATTCGGATGGGGGAGAGGAGTGAGGGTTTCAACCCCTTTTATAAGCCTAAACATGCCCAAAATAGGCTCCAAGTCAAGGTATACTTAAAGTATATCCAAATCGGGGCTGTTTCGGTCCAAAAGAGCATTTCTGGAGGTCCCCTGGCCAAATGCGGTCGGACTTAAGCTCGTGCATACTGGATCTAGCACGCATCCAGATTTCAGGCCGGTAGGGTTCCCAGATCGCACGTGGCGGCCCAGCTTCAGTTTAACGGTCACCGCACCAAGATCAGGCCTATAAGTCTCGTGATATGTAATAGAAATTTTTTCTGATCCAAGGGTGTAATTTGGCTGTATTCTGACGGTCAGAATGCTTAATACTGATGCGTCAAATTTGGGTGCCAGATTTGAATTTGAAATTCCAACTATGTCCCTATTCACACTCTCTTCGGTCCGGGCTCAATGAAATAGCCTGTGATCGTCAGTTGGACTTGATATTCGAAACGATTGCCAAGCCCAGCTAAGTGGTCATAACGGTCTAAGATGGTAGGCATCTGACTTACGACGCGCGGTCTAGATCCAATACAAAGTTTCAAAGTGGTCCAGAGAACAAACCTGCTTAGAGTTTGGTCCGAGGTTTTAGAGCATTATAGCACCCTTGGTTTCACTCGCTTTGGGCCTTGTATAACGTATTTAAAGTGATCAAGGACCATTTCCCAGCTATTCTAACGTTGCACTAGCTAACTTAGTCATATTTTCTAAAGGAATTGATTCTAAGTGGTTTCTTTGGCTATGGAATTGGGTTCTAAGCAATTTTTCAGGTGTTTTAATTGACCCATTGCCTAAGGACGTCAAATCTCAGATTGGCCAAAATTCGGGGTGTTACAATCTACCCCCCTTAAAACACAATGTCGTCCCCGACATTGGCGAAGGGCAAGGAGTACTTTCTCTAAGGAAGGTTCAAATCCTATTTAATAACCTAATCGTACATATAACCTAAATCAAATGTTTCGATCCTGGGCCAGTGGGAAAGAGCCTAACCACGCTTCCGCTGCGCCACTCTAATCGAATGGGAGCGTTGACTAACCTAACCGGATTGAACTCCATACGTTCTACCCCCCTTAAAACTTAGTTTTACTTAAATTCAAGAATCTATGCATCGCTCCGTATATCGGAACGAGGTGCAACTTAGGGGCTATCCTTGACATAAATTGGGAACAACCTCTCATTACAGTGGTTTTCCTTTGCTAATGATGCGTTCTATGGCATTGGTATCTATGATCATAGAGATGAGCCTAATATCTATTGTGGTTAAGGTCAGGGGCAGGTATGAGTTGGTGGCAAGATGCCTAATTCTCTACTGGCTTTAAGTCCTCGCCATTTCCCAAAAGGCAATGTGATCCCGTTTGGTTGTAGGTGGTTGGGCCATCACAGAATAAAGGTTATGTAGTAGGTCTGAGCCGGATACATAGACTTTCTGTCTAGCTAGAACAGAAGATTTATTGTATCAATTCTTAATCCGAGTCGATGCCGATCTTCTGCTTGATCAGAGCATTGGATTTATTGGGAACCACTAGGATTAAGAAGTCGATTCAAACCGCGAATACATCGCGTACATGCAGTTCCTTTACTCTGCGTTCCCGAATGCAATAAACCCTTGGGGATGGCAATTCTAAGGGGCGTGCTAGTCCATTCTAAGTTCAATCTGAGGGATTTATAAATGTTCCCTGAGAGTGAATGGTTCCTTCCTATGGGCAACAACAGAAGTCTATAAGTCATAAGGGGATCTGTCGAAGGAATAAGGTTCTACTTCAACCAAATCTAACCTACAAGTCCTTAGCATATACAGGCTGTACACTACTTAAGGTAACTAGTAGGCTAGTCTGTATTTCATTCGCTATAATTCAAAACCTAAGCCTATACACTAGACGGTTTCATACCATCTCTAATACAGGGAATTGCTCTATCGCTTAGGATCAAAATTGTCTAAATGGAATTGGATTTCTTATGTCGTCAGACCCTTCAAATCTAGGAGTGCTAACACTAGAACCAAAACACCTAGAGCCTATGTGGCCGGTAGCGCTTAGTGGTATTAAATGGAACCGCATTCCTAGTCCCATAGCGGGATAGGGAGTGGCATGCTTGGTTGGAGGGTGGGGTGGGATAAAAATCTAATTTGTAGGCTGAATCCCGGGAGTTATAATACTCCCAATCTAGGGACAATACCTCACAACAAAATGAATCGGCATGCATTTCATTCAACAAAATTCGGCTATGATAAGGCCAAACCACAACACAAACACAGTTTCTACCTGTAACTTCACTAAACCTAACAACAACAAACACAGAAATCCTTAAAATAAAAATCAAACAATCTACAGGGCAAAGGCATGGATGCCTAACTCTACCAAAGGACTTTACCACAGTCCCGACTTACCTTCTTTATCCCTGTCGAGTCTAATACTGTCTGTTGCTCACTAGAGCTCTCTCAGCCATATATTTTCAGTATTCCTTAAGCAAAGAAAATGGATAAATAGGATTGAGAGGGAGGATGGTGAAAAGAGAGAAAAAGGCTAAAACAGCTTAACAATAGCCATGGAAAATGGGGAAAATGCAAGAAAATGGTTAACCAAACTAGAAAAGGGAGATCTAGGCATTGTAGAGGGATGCTTCAAGCTCCCCTAGGATGCATTTTCAGAGAGAAATGGAAACGAAAAAGGGGAATGGAGCACCTCACGAATTCAGCTCGATTTGGGGGTTTTTGAAGCTCCAACGGATGAAATCTTCAAGAGGGAGGGCTGCCAACTTCAAAGGAATGATGGAGGGTGGTCGTTTTTAGCAGGGAATGGATCTAGGGGTGGTTTGGAACCACGGTTTTGGGTTAGGGCAGCAAGAAAACGAAAATGGGGCTAGGGAAGGGGCTGTTTGTGAAGGAAGTACCCCTATTTGGGGTTTTCTTGGGGTGGGAGGTGCATAGGGGTGATGTGGACCCTGTTTAAGGGGGTGCGCCCGAAGGACGGCCCCATCGGAGCTCGCCGGCCGGCGATGCATCGCCCGGCCGGCGATGGCATCGCCGGTCAACTCTCAAGTTGACCGGTGGGACCCCATGGATCTGGTCCCCCATGGTCCCAGGGTCCCAAAAAGTTAGGTCCCACCCCCTGGTTCATACTAATTTGGTCTCTATGAGCCCAAACATGTGTTCGGAGCTTTCCGGGTCCACATCGCAATCCCGAATACCAAACCATATGATGCAGCATATGAAGTTGGGGTAGAAGGAGCCAGTACACCTATCTAGATCCTTAGTTACTAAAGAAAGTGAAGTTAGAATGGCCCTATGGCCATTTTTCATGAAATTTTACTATTCACTATAAAATTTTGTGAAAGTACTAATTTGTGTTATTTTCACATTAGGTTTGATGCCTAATATGAAATGGATAAAAAATAAATGAAGATTGGAATGTTTAGAGGAGGAATTTTGAAGATTTTTGGTGAAACGGGGTTTTTAAGCCCTGGCGATTGATTACAGGAGTCGTGGTCATCCCACGGCCCAAGGATTTACTTTTGCGGTTTAAAACCACTCATAGGACGTCTCAACCCGATTTCCTACAGCTTAGAAGTGATTCGGGTTGCCTTACGCGACCCGAGATGCATTACAGACTCGATCTTGCGATCGATTCTAATAGACTTCGCCTATCGGCGAATCTGCGATCTTAGACGTGTTTCTAGACCCTTCTCTCACCCACCTAAGTCAAAGGAAGCGACAGCGTACGTCGCGTGACCATAACCCAGGCCCGGTTTAATCCAAATCATGCTCTGATACCATCTGTAACATCCCGAAAATCGGGGGGTCGAGCAAAAACCCAACTCCCGAGTTCCAAAATGTTATTTATGCAACATAAATATGTATGATTGAATGTTGTCTGTGATAACACATTAAACATGAGTGAGATTAAGCTAGAACAGCATATCATACTCCAGAGACGGTTAAATTAACAAGCGGAAGACTGTGATAGTATGTATAACACATATAAACTGTTGTATGCCTCCAGAGTGTGGATATGTTACCAGGTTATATACATACATGTATACTCCAAAAGTAGACAAAACGAATATACATGAGTGCGCTAAAAATATAAAATGACAAGTGTCAAAGTATCTACTCAACCTCCCTGTAATCCCGTCAATCAGAACACGCACATAGGAGGAATCCTCCTCCTCATCATCAAATCCAGCTCCGCCTCACAGGCCGCGCCATCATCTGCAATCACAAAAAGGTCTGGTGGGTGTCCAGGAACACCGTCCCGTAACGTGGGAGTGAGTAGCTAACTCAGTGGAATAATAGAGCAAGGATTAACATGTTCTCAAATCAATCATGCGATAATAGTAAAGCAGTAAATCAAACAATCCTAATACTGTTGTTAATGCAATTATGACATGACGTGATGTATGCCCTCACCGACGATCACCCTCATGCGGCAACATCTTACGACCGCGGCATGCCGCACTCCCTCAAGTGCTCCACATCTTCCAGGCACATGCAATGTCATGGTGATATGATTACCGAGTTGTTATTAGTCCTTTTCATACAGAAATATTGGGAAACTAAGGTACCTCCCTTATATCAATCCCAACACAGATCCTGTCTAGGGTCGTCACTCCTAGTAATCTCATACGATGTATATTTTGTAGGTCGCTGCAAGGGCTGCCAGGGCTGTTGCACGCACTCGTTGCTCCGCTCCCCCATCACCTTATCAATACAGGCCTACTGTACTCTACTGCTACGGAAGGGTCTTCGCCTCCCGTAGACTCAGAATACGCTCGCGGTCACTACAAAGGGCTGCCAGGGCTGTTGCTCGCACTCGTTGCACCGCTCCCCCATCACCTTATCAGTGTAGGCCGACAGCAAGAATATAGTGTCCCATACCACCATAATCTGCTCACGAGTCATAGGTGCTCACTGGTCACTACGGGGAGGTTTGTGGCCCCAGCGTAGGCCGACAGCTCGACCACGGTGTCCCATACCACCATGCCCGGCTCATGAGTCTTTATGGATCAAGGTACCATGGTTAACAGGGTTTACAATGGTAAGTTCAGTACCCTAGGTTCAAGCAGTTATGACTCATACAAAGTGAACATACATCGGCCAGTCGGGTTACTTGACGAGCTCGACTGGCACGAGCGCATCGCAAGTCGAACGACATGAAGTGCGTAAAACACTTCGCGTGGCCTAACCACTGCCGCCAACTCCAACACGACTCGCATTCATCGACACGTCCTTCGTGGCCAAGATAAGCTAACCACGAATTCTTTCGGTTACCGACCGCCTGGACTAGGCATAGTCCCAAACAATCATAGAATCACATCAGTAGTTGTGTAAGGGTAATGGAAATGAAATGGAACCATGTGAGCATGTTAACACATGTCATTACATACAACTTAAGCAAGTCTTCAAACACATGCTTTTCATACATATAATGAAATTATACATATCGCCAACATATAGGAAATCATCACCATCAGCGTATTAATTGAGAATTCACTCTCCAACTAAGTCATAAGGAACTCATCAAGCACATGTTATAACATACCACTTAAATGAATCATTAAGCACATGCATTTCATACATATAATGAAATCGTACATATGGCTAACATGTAGGAAGTCATTCACATCAACATATTCATTGAGAAATCAATCTTAAACTAATCCATAACACCATTTAAGCCAATACATACTAATACAAGCATTTATACAAACACTTACACTACACACTTAAGTCTACATATGGCATGTCGATCCGACGTGCGCATTTAGGCGAATCTCTTCGCCAAACTAATTATGCACGCATTCCTAACTTCCTAATGCGACAACAAACCATGTCAATCACATCAGCAAAATATGAATGTAAACTGTACTTCCTACAAATGACTAAAATGCCCTAAATCTCATATTCTTCGTTAATTTACGAAACAGGAAACGGAGAGCATTTTGTACATGTCAAACGGCGTTGCCGTCAAGAATCTACTATTAAACGACATTGAAAGCTTTGGAAACAGTCAATCAAAGCGTCTAATATCCGCACCTTTTCCCTTTTAGGGATGAGAATTCGAACGGAGCGTATACGCTTCGTCTACGGCGAATAAGGAACCTAATACACGAGATCCATAAGCTACATCGCTATGGAGACAAAGGAAACTCAAATCAGTAACTATTTAGGGTACTTTCTTACCTAGAAAAGCGGAGAAATCACCGGCAACGTGATTGAGTTGCGTTGCTTAGGCACTTGCAACAGGTAGCACAAGCGGCAAGGAATTCTCCTCCAATCTCTCTCACAAACTCTCACCTTTTCTCTCTCCCAATCTAGGGATTTTTTACAAATTCGGATGGGGGAGAGGAGTGAGGGTTTCAACCCCTTTTATAAGCCTAAACATGCCCAAAATAGGCTCCAAGTCAAGGTATACTTAAAGTATATCCAAATCGGGACTGTTTCGGTCCAAAAGAGCATTTCTGGAGGTCCCCTGGCCAAATGCGGTCGGACTTAAGCTCGTGCATACTGGATCTAGCACGCATCCAGATTTCAGGCCGGTAGGGTTCCCAGATCGCACGTGGCGGCCCAGCTTCAGTTTAACGGTCACCGCACCAAGATCAGGCCTATAAGTCTCGTGATATGTAATAGAAATTTTTCCTGATCCAAGGGTGTAATTTGGCTGTATTCTGACGGTCAGAATGCTTAATACTGATGCGTCAAATTTGGGTGCCAGATTTGAATTTGAAATTCCAACTATGTCCCTATTCACACTCTCTTCGGTCCGGGCTCAATGAAATAGCCTGTGATCGTCAGTTGAACTTGATATTCGAAACGATTGCCAAGCCCAACTAAGTGGTCATAACGGTCTAAGATGGTAGGCATCTGACTTACGACGCGCGGTCTAGATCCAATACAAAGTTTCAAAGTGGTCCAGAGAACAAACCTGCTTAGAGTTTGGTCCGAGGTTTTAGAGCATTATAGCACCCTTGGTTCCACTCACTTTGGGCCTTGTATAACGTATTTAAAGTGATCAAGGACCATTTCCCAGCTATTCTAACGTTGCACTAGCTAACTTAGTCATATTTTCTAAAGGAATTGATTCTAAGTGGTTTCTTTGGCTATGGAATTGGGTTCTAAGCAATTTTTCAGGTGTTTTAATTGACCCATTGCCTAAGGACGTCAAATCTCAGATTGGCCAAAATTCGGGGTGTTACAAGGGTAGTCTAAGAATAACACTTCATTGAGGCATTTCATCAAACACTCAATGAGCAACATCAAGATCAAAATGGGCAAGTCACTGAGCTGACTCAATCTGAGTGGATTCAAGTCAGGGTTCGAGCCAATTCAAGTAGAGCTCAAGCAAGCTCAAACTCAACTCGAAATTTTTTTCGAGCTCCAAAAACAAGGTCGACTCAGTTTGAATCCAATTTCGAGTCGAGGCTAGTCAAGTCAAGCCAAGTGAGTTGAATTTCGAGTTGAGGCTAGTCAAGTCAAGCCAAGTGAGTTGACTAAGCTAACTTAGCTCACGTATAGCTCAACCCACACACACCATAATGGGTACTCAAACCCATGACCTCTGTGTTGAAAATCTAATGACTCTATCACCGAGCCATGAGTAGGGACTTAAATTGGGTCTAGCTTCTCTACAATAAAAGTGATCTATAACGGTGGATAAGCGAGGGAATAAATATCTACAACTTAAGCTAGCTCGAGCCGAGTTCAAGCCTGCGTAAGATTTTCTCAAAGTCATCAATTGTATCTTCAATCTCCCACTCTTCAAATGCAAATATGTAAGAGCACTTTGTAAGCATTTCATCAAATACTCAGAGAACAACATCAAGATTAAGATATGAAAGCAATCTTATAATGTAAAGTTTTATATATATATATATAGAGAGAGAGAGAGAGAGAGATTTGTTTCTTCAATCTTCCCTCGAATACCCTGATATGAGGGTAGTCCAAGAAACAACACTTCATTGAGGCATTTCATCAAACACTTGATGAGCAATATTAAGATAAAAATGGGCAAGTCATTGAGCTGACTCAATCTGAGTGGATTCAAGTCGGGGTTCGAGCCGATTCAAGTAGAGCTCAAGCAAGCTCAAACTCAACTCGAAATTTTTTTCGAGCTCCAAAAACAAGGTTGACTCAGTTTGAATCCAATTTCGAGTCGAGGCTAGTCAAGTCAAGACAAGTGAGTTGACTAAGCTAACTCAGCTCACGTATAGCTCGACCCACACACACCATAATGGGTACTCAAACACATGACCTCTGTGTTGAAAATCTTATGACTCTACCACTGAGCCACGAGTAGGGACTTAAATTGGGTCTAGCTTCTCTACAACAAAAGTGATCTATAACGGAGGATAAGTGAGGGAATAGATATCTGCTGTTGTTTCCTCTGTCGGTATCTATGTAGTAGTGAATAAGTCATTAGTTGTTCTTTCAATAGTTATTGCAGTGGAAATGCCTTCCAATATATGTCATTAAAATACAATGACGATCCATTCTATCCGTCACAGAATAAGTTTTAGCGTCACTAAATATCATACCATATGGCATCGATGATATTTAGCGGTGGATATATCCACCCATGAAAACTATTATACAACGACATTCTTGTAATAATGGATATATCTTCCACTGAAATCCATCAAAATACATACATCGACAATCTTATATTTACCACTGTATCCACAACTTATAGCAATGGATTTGATATTCTATTTTTAAAAAGGTAATAAACTCATAGCATCGGTATAAAGTTTAGTATGAAAATAAATACAATAATTGCTATATTTTTATAAAGAAAAAACATGGAATTGGATTTCTTTTTTTAAAAATATTTTTTTTACTGGACTCTTCCCAACCAATGAGAGAGCTGCCTATATACATATCATTGTGATAATTTTCGATCACTGTAGTTCATCATCATTAAACTTAGATTTTAATTGATTCTATTTTATTCATATTTAAATAAATGTGCAGAGGAAGGAGAAATAAGTAGCCTGCATGAGCTCCATATGAAACTGGACATCTTGGTGTAGGGCTTAACTAATAAATTTCTAACTACATAGTGGCAATTGTCAGTTAGAGGGTTGGGCTGACCAAAGGAGGTAAGTTGTAACGCCCTGAAAATCGAGTGTCTAGCAGAAGCTCAGCTCCCAAGTTCCAACGATCACTTATGTAACATAGATAATGATGATTGAATGTTGTTCGTATTAGTGCATTAAGCATAGTGGGATTACACCAAACAACATATTATACTCCAGAGTTAATATAATTAAGCAAGCGGAAGACTGAATTTAATATAAAAAGTATAGGTACGTATGTGATAACCTCCAGAGTATGATCATGTAACTGGGCTGAATATATATACAAGTGTTTTTTTCAAACTCATAAAGTGCCAAAAAAATGTAAATGTTTAACTAATTCATTATCCTTATAATCCCTACACATCGGTATGAGATATACATAGATCCTCCTAATAATAGAACGTAGGAGAATCCTTCCTCCTCGCCTACGAAGTCCAACACTATTGTATAGACCTCACCATCACCTGCATCTAAACCAGAGTCTAGGTGGTGTTTTAAGACACCGCCACAGGTGGGAATGATAGCTAATTCAGTGGAACTATAAAGCAAAGGTTAACATGTTATCAATTCAGTCAAGCAGTAATGATAAAGTAGTACAATAATTAGGTCCTAATTACTCTTGTTAATGCAAGAATGGTATACAATAATGATGTATGCCCTCGCCCGCAATCCTTCTGCGACATCATCTCATGATCGCGGCATGTAATACTCCTGCTGTGATTAACTTCAACGCCAAAGGCATATGCAATGTGGTGCATGTACATGATTAACTAAGTTCTTAATTAGACTTATTCATATAAACTAAGATTGACGACCCTTTATATCACTACCTAAACAATGATCCATCTAGGGTTGTCAATCTTAGTTTGTCACATACGATAGGCAAGTTCGTGAGTTTATACTAGTGGTTTGTACGAGAGGCTCGTCACCTTATGTCACGCCCCAAACCCAGAAATCGGATTCATAAGAATTCTGAATACCGAATCTGGTGCCGACAGCCTCCGTAGTACTCCATTCTCAGCTCCTAGCATTCATATGCCAGATTCCGATCCTGGGATCCTAAAAGGAGGATTTTTTTGTACATATAACTAGTAATAAGCATAACCACAAGATTACCTAATTCACAAAGGCAACATCATCATCACATATCCACTAATATAATCGTTTGAGTACAATACTGAAAGGGAAATACATAAATAAAAATCAAGCTCCAGAAGACCACTACACGCTCCAAGCTCAACACTGCTGCAACCTAACATCACCTGCACGCATCTATCGTGCATAAGCTTATAGAAAGCTTAGAGGGTGGTGTAAGTGTGTACACAAGGTAAGTGCCAAGTATTCAACACAATGCTATAATCATACAATACCGGAAAAATTGGTAATCCATGAGCCATACAATGTCTAAATAAGTAGAAACACTAACAAGAGCAGAAATTATCAGAGTAAGCAGAAATACTGACAAGATATAAATCATACGATAACAGAGTAAGCGGAAGTATGGACAAGTCTATAGGTTAATTAATATCAGAATATGCAATATAGAACAACTATACGATAAGGAGTCAGAAAGAGTCAAATATCAGATGCCGAGGATGTAATGCAATATGCGATGCGTATGAAACAATCATGTTGGAGTTTGAAGTCAGAATGATAGTACGTAGTATCACAGGCTATGGGGTCCACCACAAGGGACTTCTATCCAAACCAGTCCCATACCTAAATTTGGATAGTCAGGCTCAACGTGGTAAACTCCTAATCTCAGGTTAGTCGCGCGCCTAACCGAAATCTATGCCATAACGAAGGTACACAACAATTAGTTGCACACCACCAGCCCGAGTGGATAGTGAATGGATGAATGAACGAGCATGCATCTCCTACTCAATAAGTCCACATATCAGTACGGTTCCTCTCTGGAAAATCACCGGGGTCTATTACACTCCAAACCAGATTGCCGCCCCATCGCGCGCAACAAGGTGAGTGGAAGAGACCTCACTATCCGCCTGCCAATATCGGGCCCGGCTCATCGATAGCGGACCCATTCCTCGAGCTGGTCAAACTCAGTCTAGCTTTGCCCCCTCCTCTCGGGAAGGTAAGGCCACACCCCCTTCCAACCGACCACGACATAGTGGAAAGCGCAGCTATCTGGTAATCGACACTCGGCGCTCATCTACCCACTCGGTCTAGACGTTGGAGCAACCTCTGGAACCAAGAGGGTTTAGGGACTTTTACCCATAGATATCTATAGCACCCCATGTAGAACAGATTTTTGGTGTCCCATCTAGTCATCCACGATATGCCTATGGAGGCTACGACCCTAATATCGTTAGGGCATACAGTAATCACAACACATAATGCAAGATGCATGAGTCATACAATCCAGTCATGCGTCAATCCTGCGCAAATCGTGTGCTCATGTGAGACAATCTCCAACTATCAGGGAGTCTCATAACAACCAGCACTATGGCATATGCAATGGTCAATCATATCTCATAACAGACATGCAGATGATGTGTATGGGCATGTATCATGATGCTATACAGTCGCATACTCATAATTGGTATCAATAACCGACATCAACAATCAGCCTCGACAATGTGGACATCTAACCAACATTGCTCCCCAAGAAACGGCCCACAAAAGCCTAACATATAGTGGACTCTTAGCCACACTCAAGGGTCAAATATACAACACCATGGGCCTCACTCAAGAGTTTAATATACATCACGATGGGCCTTTCACATGGGCCTAACATACATCACAATGGGCTCCATCGCCTGGACTCAAATGTATCATAATGGGCCTCATCACGTCAGTCGCATATGCATCACATCGGAACTCAAACACGGGCCGAATGCACATCACAATGGACCTTAAGTATGGGTCGTATATACATCGTATAGGTCTCGATAATCGACCACGATCGGTAATCGGTCATGATAATCAGCCTCGATCAATAATCGATCAATCGGTCAGGATAATCGGCTTCGATTGCTAATCAGTAATCGATCGTGATAATCGGCCTCGATCGCTAATCGGCAATCAGTCATGATAATCGGCCTCGATCGCTAATCGGCAATCGGTCAGGATAAACGGCCTCGATCGCTAATCGGCAATCGGTCAAGATAACCGGCCTCGATCGCTACTCGGTAATCGGTCAGGATAATCGGCCTCAATCGCTAATCGGCAATCGGTCAGGATAAACGGCCTCGATCGCTAATCGGCAATCGGTCAGGATAACCAGCCTCGATCGCTAATCGACAATCGGTCAGGATAATCGGCCTCGATCGCTAGTCAGCAATCGGTCAGGATAACCGGAATCGGTAAGAATGAGCCTGACAAGGCCTAAGGGAAAGTCACAACGTGGATATTAAACCATCATTGCCCATCAATGTGGACATTTAACCATCATTGTCCATCAAGGTGGACATTTAACCAACATTGCTCCCCAAGGAACGGCCCACAAAATACATCAAAGTGGGCTTGATGGATGGGCCACAAAGTGCATTAAAGTTGGCTCGATAAATGGGCCACAAAATACATTAAGGTGGGCCCAACAAATGGGCCGCAGAATACATTGAGGTGAGCCCAATCACATGGGCCTCAGATACATCATACGGGCCACAACTCATGGGCCTTAAACACACAATCGGTGGCCCTACACATGGGCCTATTACAATCAAGTGGGCCCCATACCTGGGCCTCCAATATATATATCTCAATGGGTCTCAACCCATGGGCCCCAAATACATCACAACAGGCCTCGAATCATGGGCCCCAAATACATCATGTTGAGCCTCGAATGCATCGCAATAGACCACAATCCATGGGCCTAATACCCAATAGGTGGGCCACATCCACGGGCCTCCATATATAACCATGGGCCTCCCTCACAGGCCTAATATACATCACAATGAGTCCCATCATATGGGCCTTAAATACAAGGCAGGTAGGCCCTATCACATGGGTCTCAAACATACAACATGATGGGCCATAGAATACATCGAGGTGGGCCTCATTATCGTCAAATCGGGCCTACCATTCTAGGTGAGCAACTTACACCATACATCTAATTTCTAGAGATCATTTTAGTGTGTTGTCCAAATGAATCGTAGCGAGAGGTCTTCTGGGCCACACCACAAATAACTGTGGAAATAATGGTTCGCACTGTTAAACTAATCACAGGACCCACCATAAAGTTTATTCCCCATCCAATCTGATCATAAGGTCACAAAGACCTGAATTAAGGGAAAAACAAATATCATATTGATCCAAAACCCATGTGACCTAAAAAAAAAAAGGGTTTCAATGGTGGACGTTCAATCTCCACTATATATATTTTTTTTGCAGTGTGGTCCACCTGATCATTAGATCTGTCTTATTCTTCTTCCCAAGCCATAAAATTATCTCCCAAGATGGTTGGACGTTGTAGATACAACATTTGCATCATAGAGGTCCCATAGATGGATAACAGGGATACAAAAGATACATAACGTCCCATGAACGAAGCGGATATACAATACATCATCAAGGTGGGCCGCATAAGTGGACGGCATAGATGAAACACGTACAACATGCTGGGCCCTTCAATTACACAACTGGTGGACCCACTGTCTAGGGCGGATGGTGTGGATTACATACATTATCGTGGGGTCCATGTCGTACATGGACGGTCAAGATATACGGCACATACATCGCCTGTGTCCCACGTGGACAACAGGGATGAAACATATACATCAAGGAAAGCCCCACACGTGTGGATGCGTTGCCTCTCCAGCAGCGTGGATGGATGGTTGGATCTAACACATACATCATGAGGGACCCAACAGGGTTGCTGATGACAGTGCATCAGCTATATAGCTGATGTGTGGGCCCACATGGACAGATGGTCCAGATGAAAGGGACGGCATGGATGAGTGGGGTCCACATACACGTGGCCAGCGCTTCAGCTAGGTGGATGGTGTAGGTATAACACATACAGGGTAGGTCCCACCCGTCCAAAATTTTGGACAGGGTGGATAAGAACCATATATCACAGTGGCTCATCTAGCAAGATGGATGGACAGCTTGGACATCATGGATACTGCACCGTCCAGCAATTGAACGGTGCAGATGTAACATACATCATGGTGCGGTCCACGTAGTGGCCCACCTTAACATAAATAATATAATAATATATTACATTATATTATAATATAACATACCATGGAAAAAGCCACCGTCCAGAGAGTCTGATGATCTGGACGGTGCAGATCTTATGCAAATGAGGTGGTGGGTCCACACGTGTGGCCCACCAATATGATATTATTGATATATTATATATTATATACATTATATATATACAAATTTATTATATATCAACATGTGTGTGTGAGAAAGTGCAAGGGCCAGCGTTGAATGCAAAACATGCATCACGGTGCGATCGTCCAGATGAAATGAATGGACGGTTTGGATGAAATACATCCATCAGTGGTGAGGCTGATGGTCGTCCAACAGATGGACGGCCCTGATGTAACACATACCATAGTGGGGCCCACCGTTTACTAACGTCACCACAGCAGCTATAAAGCTGTGACCAGCCAATCCGCTCCTTACATCAGCATCAAGTGGACATCAGCATCAAGTGGGTCCCACGTGGGATCACCACGACACATATATTAAAATATTATCATATAATTATTTTAAAATATATATTATTAAAATATTAACATCAATACTGTTTAAAACGTCCACGCCTGGAGATGTACGGGCCTGGGTAACTCACACCCCACGGGTCTCACCATCCCATGATAGACGGTGAGGATTAGTGTGCATACATCTCGGTAATCCCCACCGTCCAGAACACTAGACGGTGTGGATTGAAGGCACATACATCGTGGTGGGGTCCACAAGCCCGCTGAATGGTGTGGATCTATAGTACATACATCAGGGTGAAGTCCCACTATCCAGCATTTGCTGGACGGTGCTGGAAAAGGCCATACATTAATGTAGGCTCCACACGTGTGGATGCAAAGTATCACCAAGGTGGGTCCCACTCCATGTATGGACGGTTGGATAACACTTATGATCAGACCCACACAGCTCCTGGCGTCAAATATAGTAACTTGAGCTGTGTGGGACCCACACCAGATGGACGACCCAGATTTAGCAGATATGCATGAGGTGGGTCCACACATGTGGGACCCACCAGCTTTAGGGAAAAAGCTGACATTTACGGTTTCTCTTCAAACAGTCCAGCAGCAACTGCTGCAGGACGTCCAGTACCGGGACGGTCAGGCTCAGGTACATCATGGTGGGTCCGCTGGACCTAGACGATGGGCCGCAAGGTGGGCCGGTCCCATTGGACGGACGGTATGGATGCTGCACATACCACATGTGGGGTCCACGTCAATGGGTCACCCCACTAAAAATCCAAATGGTATTTGTGGTTTCCCTTAAAACAGGGCATGCCCAAAACGGGCAGCAATGAGCTGCTGGGTTGTACGCAGCGTCCCACCGTTAGTACTAGACGTGTGGATGAAACAGTTGCATCAGGGTGGGCCACATCATCAAAAAAAAAGAGAGGAGAGGGAGAGAGAAGATGGTTGTAGGAGGGGCCCCACCACTTTGGGCCCCTCTTACATTACATTACATACATGTGATCAAGGTGGGCCATCAGCCACTCCTAGGGACCAAGATGGGATCCTCACCACATATTGGTGGGTCCCACTCGTCCTATGCAAGAAAATGAAGAGATCTACTTAAAGAGCACCCACCTTATGATCTCCTTCTCCTTCTTTCGCCAAAGAATCCTAGAGCTTCAATAGACGAACTTCAACGGTGGAGATTGGATCATGGACGGTGGAGATGGGAGTAAGGAAGGTGGGCCACACAAAGCACCCCTCTCTTTGAAAGCCATGGACGTCCTCACTCCCTTGGGGTTGCTTGGGAGAATGAAAGAGAGAGATGAGAGAGAGAGGTGTGATGGGTGTGAGTGATGGAGTGATGGGTGTACTTGACTAGGTATGGGTAGAGAGAGAGAGAGTTGACTTAGGGTTGCTTGTACTTGACATGTGAAGTGATTGATGGAATTGATTGATGTGACATTTCGTAGAGATTTCCTCGATACAAGCAACACGCGGCGTTTCCTTGAACTGAACGCGGGCCCACATCTCCTGGCCTGGGTATCTCCTCGAGGCGCGAGACGCGCCATCGGAACCGCGGTGACGACGTGGTCGCTAGGGTACAAGTCTCGGGTTGAGTCGACTCGGGTTAACGGTGTGTGAATCCGAATCCTGCACAAATGCCGGTTAAGGGTCGAGATTGCTGAGATTCGACCGGGAAGACCGCGGAAGTCTATCAAACGATACGGTTTAGGATACGGGTCTTACACCTTAGCGTAGGCTTAATTCATACTCGAGGTTGCTACGAGAGTCTCGTCACCTGATCGTAGGCCTATTTATACTCAAGGTCACTACGACAAGGCTTGTCATTATAGCATAGTCCTAGTGTATACTCGAGGTCACTATGGGAAAGGTTTGTCACCTTAACGTAGGCTAACAGCTTGAATATAGTATCTCATACCACCGTATTTGGCTCGCGAGTTTGGATTGCTCACTGGTCACTACAGGGAGGCTCGTTGCCCCAATGTAGGCCGACAGCTCGACCACGATGTCCCATACCACCATGCCCTACTCATGAGTCTTAGTAGATCGTAATACCAAGGTTAAATAGGCTTTTCACTGGTAAATTTGGTACCTTAGATTCAAGCAGTAGTGTCAATATATGGTGAACATACATCGGGCCAAGCGGGTTACTTGACAAGCTTAACTAGTACGAGCGCACGTTGAATTGATTGACATGGAATGCATAAGCATTCTGCGTGGCCCAACCACTATCGATAATCACCGTATGACTCAGATTCATCGAACGTGTCCGACGTGGCTAAAACCGCCCAGCCACCAATCGTAAACCATTGCCGATTGCCTGGACTAAGTAGTAGTCTCAATCACAATAAAATGCAGCAGGTAATTACATGTGATAGTCATAACAATATTGAGCAAGCAATCCAAACATTTCAGTCATTCGAACATTTTTATGAAGCACGGAATGAACATATCATCACACATATACATCTCATACATAAAGCACATAGTTGGATTTAAATTACATGAAGGAATTTTATTCAGATAGTTAAGGTCACTGAGAATCTTATCTCAACATCCTTGTAAAGTACAATTCATCGAACACTTACTCATTCAGACATTTTATCAAACATTTAGGCTACATATTTCGCATATATGTAATAAGTTAGTTAGAACACATATTAAAGCAAATCCTTTCTCATAGGAGTTGTCACACATACTATAATCATGTATTCATAAACATCAATCATAATAAGCACTAATCATAATTCCATATTTATTTAAACATTTCAACAAATACATGAAACGCATAGTTAGTAAACATAGTTTATACACATGTGATATATGAAAAACATCGTATCTAAGGGTATATAGTGGTAATCAAGTCATTTATAAACCATTACTAATATTGAAAGCCTTGAAAACCATAACCTAAACATTTATAGTCCACACCTTTCGTCGATAAATCCATACCGAGCTCAGTTTGAACATTACATCTTTGTCCACGGCACAACGGCTACCTGAATCATGAAATAGGTTAGCTATTTCACTGATCTACCTATTTGGATACCTAAAATAGATTAAGGTTAGGATTTCTTACCCAAAAATGGAGTCAAAATCGTCGGTGTAGCGATACAGGAAGGATGATTCGGCACGTGGAGTGGTGGGAACGGATTCCAATAACAGTCTCTCACTCTACCTCTCTTCTCCTCACTCTTTTCTATCCAATTCTCTCTTCTCTCTCCTAGGGTTTGGAGAAATTCGTATGGGAGAGAGAGAGGTGGGTTTAAAGCCCTTATATAGGCCAAAAACTGATGGTAATGGCCCTAGGGCCATGGTATACTTAGCTTATAACAAAAAGTCAGCTGTTTCGGGCCAACGAGGCTCATCTAGAGGCCCATTTCCTACATATGGTCGGGGAAAATTTCCCTGACATTGGATCTATGCCAGGTTAAGATCTCGGTCCGATCGGATCAGTGGATCGACCGTGGAAGACCAGCTTCAGTTCAACGGTCACTGGTACTCTATCAGGGTCACAAGTACACTGAAATGTGCTAAAAAAATTTCCTAATTTGAGGGTGTAATTGGTTCAGAATCTGATGGTCTGAAACCTTAAAATTGTACTGCAAGCGAACGACTCATTTCACTTAAGTTTCAGTTCATTTCCTAAATATATACTCGTTTCTCACACACTTCGCTTCGTGCTCAAGTTGTGTGTTTCTGGACACTATCTGAATTTGATTTTTAAGATGGTAGTCAAGCCTAGTAAGATGTTCATAACTGTATAGTTTTGTAGTAATCGGACTTTCAACACGCAGTTTAGGTCCGATGTGGAGTTTCGTGATGCTCTCGGGAGGAATAGGGTTTTGAGATTGATCCTAGATTTCTAGGTAATGTTGAGTCAATGATTCTAATAGTTTTGGATCTTGTAATTTACATAGAAAGTGGTTCAAGATAAATCTACTAATTATTTAGTTTAGTACTTAACTAAATTCTGTCCTAATTACGATAGAATAAGGTCCTAGGACAGTTCTATGCCTCTTTTTGGCACTTTTAGTTAGTATATTATTTTAATTATTTTTCTACTAATTTTTTTTATCAAGTCTACTTCGTCTCTATCAAATTTCATTAGATTTTTTATTGTAGAAAAATTCTAAAAATTCTAGAAGCAGCAACTGTCTAAACTAATAATTTTTAGATAGTTGTCATAATGACCTATATTTAATTATATTAAAATTTTTATTATAATTTTTACTTATCTTAATATAAAACTATACTTATCAATATTCAATCTAGCTTTTGAATCACCTAAATTGGAGTTATAACGAGGGAGATATGACTTTTTGAAGTCGGACAATAATTGTAAAAAAATTACAGAAAATGGGCCGCTCGGCCCGCTACGGCCGCACAGGCCCAGGCAAAACGGGGTGCGCTGTGGTCAGTACGGTGCCGCCGTGGTCTTCTGGACTGTGGTAGGGGTGCCGCCCTGGTCCGCTATCTTATTTGGTGGTGGTTTTGCCACCCAAAATTTGAGACAAGTGTAATTTACAACCCGGAATGAGTTATTCGACCAATATATGATTTTTGGGTAGAAGAAGTTGATCTATCTAAATAATCTATTTATTTCATCATATTTCATAAGGTTAATGGTCAAAAACCCATTTTATTTATTGTTCATTCCCCAAGTGCAGGGTTGTGATGTAGTAATAACTCGGTAAGACCGAGGTCGAATCCCAAGGGACTGAAACTCGTACGTTATCTAAAATTAAGTAGAATTAGAACTAGAATGAGATGAAATCTAAATCAAATAAAATTTAATGAAGAGTTGTGAGAGTATTATCTAAAACTTAAGAAAAATCAGGAATAAGGAACTAGGGATTCAGATATCCACTTGTAGAGACCAGGGAGATCTTTTGCCTGTTTCATGGAAATTAACTAAACTGTCATTGATCTAGTTTTCAAGAGATGAAATGTATATGAATTAGAATGGATTCCATCACTAAACCATGCCCAGGAGACTATGGCAAACAACAGAATTAAACTAATTACTAACCAATCAACAATGTATGAAGGTTAGGAAGGGTACCGTCATCCGACCATGCCCAAGAGACGATAGTGAACAACAGGGCTTCCTGACGTCATAAACATAAAAGGGAAAAAGACATGCTCAAAGCCATCGCAGATCTATTGTAATTTCAGTCACAACAAACCATTAAAAACTGAAAGCATTTCCATTAATCAAACTATAATCAAGGTAATTCAAAAATTAAATCAAAGGAAAAAATAACAACTCTCCCATCATGCTACAAGCTTCACCTCTTAGCCCTAGCTAAGAGGTTTAGCTACACATGATGAAGCTAAAACACTTCAAGATTCAAATAAAATAGAAAATAAAATAAAAAAAAAAATCCTAAACTAATATCTCCCTCAGCCGTAGATTCCCTGCAATTTGAATCCCTGCTCCCGCCGTCGATCCTTTTTCCCTCTTATCTTCCTCCTTTTTATAAGTTGTGAAGACGGTGGACGGTCGGTTGCAAAGAATTTCCACACCAAGAAGCAGTGGAGATGGTGTTTTCTTTACGCCAGCAGTTGCGGACGTTTTACGCACTCCCTGCGTAACAGTCTTACACTGTTCTGAAAATGGGGCCCATTATCTGGATTTTTTGAAAAATCCAAACCATTCATTGGATCGCCCTTGAAATTTCAGTAGAACTGGACAGTTTTTAGACCAAATTTGGTGTGTCCCACGAAATTTCTCATTGCACCGTCAGTACTCTGTTTAGATGATTAGAAACCGATCTCCATGTTTATTTAAACTTCATCACCTAGGCTTGGATGAGAGGGGACAGTCCGGATCAACCAAAGGATGCATGATGGTGGCCCACGACTTTCCTCCGCAAGCTCTGTTGCGAACAGAGCTTTCGGATTTGTTCCGCTGTGATGGTCGGTGGGCCATTGGTTGATGCCCGGTGAAAAATCTACTCCGTCCATTAGCGTCAGGACAAGAAACCGTATAGGCTTGGTCGGTTTTAGATCCAAACCATGATGTCCCGTGAGATTGTAACCCAACCGTCCATCCTGCTTTCAACGGACATAATCTTCTAATAGCTTGCATGGGATAGAACCGACGCCTAGGTGAGGCTAATACCCCCCCTCTATATGCAATAGACGGCTCTGATCATCACTCCGGACGTCGAGTGGGACCCACAAGTATGAACCGTCGGTCGTGCGAAGGAACACTGTGCGTTCATGAAGACAATTTGAGAAAGAAGAAAAAAAAATCGGTCAACGTCACTGATCGATTTTTCCAATTATGGTGCACGACTGGTGAACTCTTGTGTACCATACACTCTCACATATGTGGGACCTATGGTGATTATTTTGACAGATCTACTCCGACCATCTGCTTTGTCACCTCATAAAATGGGGTGATACCAACTTTGAAGCATATCCATATCTCAGGTGGGCCCCAAATCACAGATTCAAGGGCTGATCTAGCCGTTGGGCCACTTCCACAAGGTTTCATCTGCTGAAATTCATCATGTACGGTTACTTTATGGTTCCCAAGCCACATATGAAGTTTTGTGTCAATCTGATGGTGGGAACCCTGTGATCTTGCACTCTAGACGTCTTTTAGGCCACTTGAGCTTCAGTTTCTTAGTTTCCACAGATCACTGGCGTGTGCATTCGTCGATCGTGGCCCCTTTGGGTCCGTCCCTTGCCTTAGTGATCATTAGAGCGTTAAATCCAAGCTTTTAACACCCTTTTCAGTCCACGTCTGTAAAACCACCTTGGAACACAAACACGATTAAAACGGGTCATTAGACAGTATCATGCTCGTAAATGTAGGAAATAAATAGGGTCTAATATGCAATATTTGACCCCCAACACAACCCCCAACCAGCATCTTGCTAGTCCCGAGCAAGGTATGCGAAAAATAAGTTGAGAATTATAGGAGAATTTTTATAAAACCAAGTAATTTTTGCAAATAATCCAAATACCAAAAATTCTAAGGTTCATGAATTAATTTCTCCTGGACTCAAGCTCTCAGTGAACTTCCTAGTCAAGTTCAAAATATTAATCCACCAATTAGAAAATTCCTAAACATTGAGATCCATGGTTGTATAGTATAATCTCGGCTTATCATCATTAAAATTCACTTCTCTATTTTAAGATATCATTGATAACCAATAAGAGGATTCAACAAAAACCTGAACCGAAACCTGCCTCATAGATCAACCTACCAACTTTTAATTTTTTCCATTAAGAGTAATGCCAATGAAATGAATCAAATCCTCACCTATAGGGAGCAAACCTATGGGTGAAGACTAGTCATTCAATATTTTTCGCATGTCATTCTTGGGGAATCAACCTTTACCTATAGGGAGCAAACCTATGGTGAAGACCATTCACCCAACCTTTTCAATTCATCTTTATAATCATGATGGTAAAATTTCTCAGGCCGGTTCTTTTCATGCTTAGTGATTACCAAGTTAATCCTTCAATATTGAGCTAAAACCTTAATGTGCAAGCGAGATGTGTGTTTGTGAAATCATGACTCAATCAATGTTTATAACTTCTAATTCTGGATTAACAATTCAGACTTAACTGTAAAATCTAACAGATACTGAATCTAAGAGGCATAAATTATTAGCATAATGAATCTTAAAATTCTAAGTCAAGGATATCCATCAAAATCACTTCGAAATTATAGGAATTTTCAAAAAAATGTTGAAAATTTTCACAATTTTTGCTCAAGACTTAGAAAATACTGATTGGGTTACCAAATCTCCCACCCCCAACCTAAAATTTACATTGTCCTCAATGTAAAAAATATAAACATGCAATGCACATGGGACAACGAAAGTAAATGAGAAGTTATGGGAGGATAGTACTTGGATAACGAATTAAGAGAGATTTTTCAAAAGATCACTGGAAGAGAACAGGTTAGTACGAGAGAGAAAGTAAAACAAAAATAATAAAAATAAAAGCCTACCTATACCACTTTCGAAGGTGCTCTCGATTGCATTTAGCGTATACAACAAGCCTTTAAACCCCTAGGTTACCCCTAGTGGACGAGTTGTGGTCTCGTGAGGGTTTGCAGAAATGTTACCCACAAACATTGAATTGATCATGCCGCAAGGCTCCCCTTCCGGCCAATATCTTGATAAGTTTCTCAGTAAGTTCCTCAACAGGATCATCCAAAAGCCCTTTTTGCGATAGACTTGGGTGCCCTAGAGTATGACTTTCCAGAGAGACTTATGTACCTCATAAGAAATCTTCCATTGAATCGCTTGAGGTATTCGTAATATATACGATTCACCTATGACAGAAGAAGTTTCAACGTTAGTATTGCATGGTGAATCAGAGACTATAAATAAATAAAGTTTAGAAAACTTTCTAAGAAGTAATGTAGTCTCAACACATCCCGAAGCTCCAAACTTCGGTTAGATTTTTAGCTCCTCTTCCTTTACTGGTAGATGTTTAGGATCAGGGGAAGAGAGAATTTCAGAATAAGGGTTCTCTCGGTCAGTAATGGCTACCGAGATGTTGTCTCGCAAGGCATCCGCTTTATCTCTTAACATGGGATTGTTTGAAACTACAAAGTGTGCCAAGCAATCCCAAGAGTTAGGAAGTTTAGCTGAGTGTGACTTATTGTGGCTTGTGATGATCTGTGCAAAGAACCCATCGTCCTTGAAAGTGGATGGAGGTACACTCTCTTGCTCCAGTCCTGCACAGACAGATTGAAAATCAATCGAAGAAGCATTGATGTGATTACTCTGTTTATTGAAATTACTCAATTGAGGCGTTAAATTGTCAAATATGTGCAGCTCAGATGGTGGCCTCAACTGAGTAGTTTCAAATTCCAGAGTTGTACCGGGCAACTCCTCCTCCCGAATCATATCATCATTCAATTCAGGAGAGTGGTCCAAACGTGTTTCACAAGAGTTAGAAGGGTTGGTCATGAGGGGCTCATCCTCCACCTTTAAATCAGACATGTCAAGTGATGGGAGTGACTCATGACCGAACACTTCATGTACGTCTTGATCATTGATCTGGACCAAACTTGAGAGGGATTCCACGGGGACTGTGGATGCACATTCAGGATCGCAATCATGTTCTAGTCCAGTGCAGTGCACATTTGGGATGGAATTACTTTCCTCACATTCTACACCTAGCATGGGTTGAGGTTCGCATAAACTAACCTCTTCTTCATCATTGAAATCTTGTGTGTCATGTAAGGAATGTGTGTCATCATCAATGTATTTAAAAGATACCCATGTATCTTTACCATTCTTTCAAATAGTCATCGAGATCGACTCCTCAGGAAATTGGACCACATGCTCATTAAGAGAATCCCACTCCTCATTTCAAATTCTAGAGTTTTTCAAAAGAGAGTGAGGATCACTTTCCTTGCATTGTATTTCAGGATTGGGTTGAGGCTGAGACGACCTATCCTCCATTAGCCTATCAAGGCGTGATTTAAGCGCTTCTACTAATTTCCTCATGCCCGCAATATAGTCTGTATAACTCGGAGATAACTCCTCCTGGATCGTTTCAGGTAGATATTCATAAGTGGTTGATCCACGAGAGTTATTACCGTGATGTTTTACTAGCTCATCTTCGAAATATTTCTGTTTTCATTGATCAGAATCATACGAGTCATCTGTTTGGGGTTGATAAGCGTCATCATTCTAATAATCACGTAATGTTCTCTTAACTCGAGGAACTCATGGAATGCAATTATTCTCCCGCAGATAATCATCGAAAGTTTTCTTAATCGGTGGAGCATCATATTCCGATTGGTTCTTGAAGATATTTTCAGAAAAATTTTGAGACATAGGTTGTTTTCCATAAGCGATCTCGACATACGGATGTGCCCACTCATTCATATACATGATAAAATCCTTAATCTGAATCTAATCCTAAAGAATAGAAGAAAAGATACTGCAACAATATGGAAAGCAGGTAGAGGAGAAGTTTGAGAGAAGTTACCAGATTGGAGTACTATATTAAGAACCTGAAAAATAAAACAAAATAAGTTAGTTTCTAGAAATAGAAAGTCTAAGAATAGAAAATTCCTAATTAGAAGTAAATTAATTTCTAGATAAAAAGAAGAAATTCCTAAAAAAGAAAGT
Organism: Magnolia kwangsiensis; assembly: GCA_037074715.1. NCBI lineage: Eukaryota > Viridiplantae > Streptophyta > Magnoliopsida > Magnoliales > Magnoliaceae > Magnolia > Magnolia kwangsiensis. Next base: position 49,225,560 of record CM073574.1, on the reverse strand, counting down.
AGAAAACAAATTAGGAACGTCTTAAACTATAAAATAGAAATTAGAAAGAGCTTACTGAATTAGAAGTTTCTATCTTAAAATCCTACAAAACAAATAGGTTAGTTTCTAAAAATCAGAAAAAATTAGAACCTAATCTTAAACTAATCCCAAAACTAATCAATTTCAGAAAATCGTAGCTGTCGGTCCCCGGCAACGGTGCCAAAAACTTGTTCACTCCCCAAGTGCGGGGTTGTGATGTAGTAATAACTCGGTAAGACCGAGGTCGAATCCCAAGGGACTGAAACTCGTACGTTATCTAAAATTAAGTAGAATTAGAACTAGAATGAGATGAAATCTAAATCAAATAAAATTTAATGAAGAATTGTGAGAGTATTATCTAAAACTTAAGAAAAATCAGGAATAAGGAACTAGGGATTTAGAGGATCCACTTGTAGAGATCAAGGAGATCTTTTGCCTGTTTCATGAAAATTAACTAAACCGTCATTGATCTAGTTTTCAAGAGATGAAAGGTATATGAATTAGAATGGATTCCATCACCAAACCATGCCCAGGAGACTATGGCAAACAACAAAATTAAACTAATTACCAACCAATCAATAATGTATGAAGGTTAGGAAGGGTACCGTCATCCGACCATGCCCAGGAGACGATGGTGAACAACAGGGCTTCCTGACGTCATAAACATAAAAGGGAAAAAGACATGCTCAAAGCCATCGCAGATCTATTGTAATTTCAGTCACAACAAACCATTAAAAACTGAAAGCATTCCCATTAATCAAACTATAATCAGGGTAATTCAAAAATTAAATCAAAGGAAAAAATAAAAACTCTCCCATCATGCTACAAGCTTCACTTCTTAGCCCTAGCTAAGAGGTTTAGTTACACATGATGAAGATAAAACACTCCAAGATTTAAATAAAATAGAAAATAAAATAAAATAAAATAAATCCTAAACTAATATCTCCCTCAGCCGTAGATTCCCTACAATTTGAATCCCTGCTCCCGCCGTCGATCCTTTTTCCCTCTTATCTTCCTCCTTTTTATAAGTTGTGAAGACGGTGGACGGTCGGTTGCAAAGAATTTCCGCACCAAGAAGCAGTGGAGATGGTGTTTTCTTTACGCCAGCAGTTGCGGACGTTTTACGCACTCCCTGCGTAACAGTCTTGCACTGTTCTGAAAATGGGGCCCATTATCTGGATTTTCTGAAAAATCCAAACCATTCATTGGATCGCCCTTGAAATTTCAGTAGAACTGGACAGTTTTTAGACCAAATTTGGTGTGTCCCACGAAATTTCTCATTGCACTATCAGTACTCTATTTAGACGATTAGAAATCGATCTCCATGTTTCTTTAAACTTCATCACCTAGGCTTAGATGAGAGGGCCCGTGGGTTCCTGATAGACAGTCCGGATCAGCCAAAGGATGCATGATGGTGGCCCACGACTTTCCTCCGCAAGCTTTGTTGCGAACAGAGCTTTTCGATTTGTTCCGCTGTGATGGTCGGTGGGCCATTGGTTGATGCCCGGTGAAAAATCTACTCCATCCATTAGCGTCAGGACGAGAAACCGTCCGGACTTGGTCAGTTTTAGGTCCAAACCGTGATGTCCCGTGAGATTGTAACCCAACCGTCCATCCTGCTTTCAACAGACATGATCTTCCAATAGCTTGCATGGGATAGAACCGACGCCTAGGTGAGGCTAATACCCCCCCTCTGTATGCAATAGACGGCTCTGATCATCACTCTGGACGTTGAGTGGGACCCACAAGTATGAACCATCGGTCGTACGAAGGAACGCTGTGCGTTCGTGAAGACAATTTGAGAAAGAAGAAAAAAAAATCGATCAGCGTCGCTGACCGATTTTTCCAATTATGGTGCATGGCTGGTGAACTCTTTGTACCATACACTCTCACATAGGTGGGACCTATGGTGATTATTCTGACAGATCTACTCCGACCATCTGCTTTGTCACCTCATAAAATGGGGTGATACCAACTTTGAATCATATCCATATCTCAGGTGGGCCCCAAATCACAGATTCATGGGCTGATCTAGCCGTTGGGCCACTTCCACAAGGTTTCATCTGCTGAAATTCATCATGTACGGTTACTTTATGGTTCCCAGGCCACATATGAAGTTTTGTGTCAATCTGATGGTGGGAACCCTGTGATCTTGCACTCTGGACGTCTTTTAGACCACTTGAGCTTCAGTTTCTTGGTTTCCGCAGATCACTGGCATGTGCATTCGTCGATCGTGGCTCCTTTGGGTCCGTCCCATGCCTTAGTGACCATCAGAGCGTTAAATCCAAACTTTTAACACCCTTTTCAGTCCACGTCTGTAAATCCACCTTGCAACACAAACACGATTAAAACGGGTCATTAGACAGTATCATGCTCGTAAATCCAGGAAATAACTGGGGTCTAATATGCAATATTTGACCCTCAACATTTATATATTTACTATTTATAGTAAATTTTTAATTTAAGTATTGTTCTTCATCATTTAAACTTTAGCATTAGTGTCTAATATGAAAGTATTTAGAAAATTTTGAAGAATATGATGGTGAAAGGTGAGATTTTGAAGAAAATGGGTTGAAAGGGAATTTTAGACTTTGAAATTGAGTTCTAAGAAGTTAATAAGGTTTTAGGATCGACTCATTGCCCAAGGCCATCTAAGTCTAGGTTAGCAAAAATTCGGGATGTTACAATCTACCCCTCTTAAAAATAATTTCATCCCCGAAATTAACTAAGGATAATAAGTTAAGATTTTATTATTTCTTTTACCTAAGTTTTATTAATTTCAAGTTTGTATGTGTGGCAGGGTATATACTTTTTATGTTAGTCTGGCTCACTTTAGTCTACCCTCCTTAAAACTTCTTCGCCCTAAAATTGGCTAAAGCTCCTATTGGGTCCGTATTCAATGAGCACATTGTAGATACATTGACATCGGCTATTGTAATTTAGCTTATACCTATTATTAGGCGTATTCTTTAATATGAATTGGTTTAGCACTTGAACCCTAATCACTTTCCTTCAAAGACTTCATTTTTGACATTTTAAGAAAGATTTAGATCCTATTTAATGACCTAACCTTATGTATAACCTGGATCAATTTCCTTAAATCCTGATCCAGTGGGGCAGGGGCCCACCATGCTTCTGCTGCACCACTTTGATCCAATGGATGTATAGACTGACTTAACTAGATTAGGCTCATAATGTTCTACCCCCCTTAAAAATTATTTCTACTCTCAAGGCTCAAGAATCTATGTGCTGATCTGTATGTCGGAACAAGGTGTGATTTAGCAACTATCTTTGGAATGAAATGGGAAACGATCTCTCGATACATTGGTCTTCCTTCCATCGATGATGTGTACTATGACATTAGTACCTATGGTTATAGAAAGGAGTTAAAAATGATGGGTGTTGTGGTTGATTTTAACATGCCTAGTTCTACCAAAGAAGGACTTTTACTATGGTCCTGACTTACTTTCTTTAATCATGTTCAGTTTAACATGGTAAGATAATCTATACATTATTCATACATAAGGAATTTGGGCAAAATAGGTTAACGGGCAGACTATGTTTCTAAGTTCATATGCAGAATATGTATGTTAGAATGGCCTATGATTTGGGACTAATTCCTAACTGTCTGTTGCCCATTTGAGAAATTTCTTGGGCCTATAGAAAAATAAATAAATTCTCTATTGGCTTTATGTTCTTAACACTTCTCAAAGGTAAAGTAATTAAACTTTTGGTTATAAGTGGTCGGGCCAACACGGAAGGAAAGTTGTGTATTGGGTCTGAGCTGGATACATCTTCCTAGCTAGGACAGAAAACTTGTCATATCAGTTCTTAATCCTAGTTGATCCCAGTTTTTTACTTGATCAGAGCATTGAGTTCATTGGTAACTACCAGGATTAAGACGAATACTTCGCTTATATATAATTTCACTACTCCGTATTCCCGATTGTAATAAGTCTTGAGAAGCCAATTCTAAGGGGTGTATTGATTTGACCTAATATTAAATCCAAGGGATATATATGTTTTCTCCTAAGACTTATTAAAGGAGCCTATAAGTATTAGGGGGATTCAACAAAGGAATGAGCTCTCACTCTAACCTAATTAAGCTAACTAAGTAAGTCTATTTTTCAATTATCTCAGCATAATCAGTCTTTTACATTCCTTAATATAACCAGTAGCCTAGTCTTAACTTATGAGTAGTGGTAATCCACTTGTTATAATCCAAAGTTTAAGCTTATATGGCAGATGATTTCATACTATTTCTAATACAAGAAATTATTTTATCGCATAGGGTCAAAAGTTGTCTGATTGGAATCGAGTTGCCCAAACTTGAATTTAACTGCACTCAAGCATTTCACATATGCCCATACCAGCTAAGGAGGCCCTAGGGTTCACTTTATTAATTTATTGAATTTCCCATACTGTCAGATCTTTCGAAATCTATGAGTACCAACTTTAGGTCCAAAACTCTAAATGTCCCAACATTTGATGGTCATTGTTATTTATATATTCCCCATTCTCAAGGTCTTAGTTATCTAATTACTCTGCTCTGAACTTCTTGATCTGGGTCCTTAGGCTTATAGGGTCCGTTTTTCCTAACTGCACGTGCACATATGCATGCCTTTTTTTTTATTTTTTTTCAAGTTTAAAATTGTCAAGTACAACTCCAATTCGTCGACTAACGGTCTACATGTGATTGAGATTCATTCGCATGATCTTGAATGCGTATGGGCTAAACTACTGTAGTTAATTTCACCTGTTGGCGAAATTTGGGATTCTAATGTAGTTTCTACATACCATCATCCCCTTCCTAAGTCAGAGTGTGTCAGAGTGCATCATGTTACCATAACCCAGGTCCAGTTTAATCTAAATCATGCTATGATACCATCTTATAATACCCTGAAAATCGGAGGTCGAGCAGAAGCTCAGCTCCCGAGTTCCAACGCATCACTTATGCAACATAGATAATGATGATTGAATGTTGTTCGTATTTGTGCATTAAACATGAGTAAGATTACACCAAACAGCATATTATACTCCAGAGTTAATGTAATTAAGCAAGCGAAAGACTGAATTTAATATAAAAAGTATACGTACATGTTTCATAACCTCCAGAGTATGATTATGTAGCTGGGCTGAATATATATACAAGTGTTTTTTTCAAACTCACAAAATATAAAAAAAAAATATAAATGTTCAATTAATCTAGTATCCTTATAATCCGTGCACATTGGTATAAGATCTACATAGATCCACCCGATAATAGAACATAGGAGAATCCTTCCTCCTCACCTATGAAGTTCAACACTATTGTATAGACCTCACCATCACTTGCATCTAAACCAGAGATTGGGTGGTGTTTTAAGACACTGCCACAGGTGGGAATAAGTAGTTAATTCAATGGAACTATAAAGTAAATGTTAACATGTTATCAATTTAGTCAAGCAGTATAACAATCAGGTCCTAATTACTCTTATTAATGCAAGAATGGTATGAAATAATGATGTATACCCTCACCTGCACTCCCTCTGCGACATCATCTCACGATCGCGGCATGCAACACTCCCGTTGTGCTCAACTCCAATGCCAAAGGCGCACGTAATGCGATGCATGTACATGATTAGCCAAGTTCTAAATTAGACTTATTCATACTGCAGGATTGGGAAGCTAAGGCACCTCCCTTTATATCACTACCCAAATAATGATCCATCTAGGGTCATCAATCCTAGTTAGTCACATACGATAGGCAAGTTTACGAGTTTATACTAGTGGTTGCTAAGGGAGGCTCGTCATCTCAGCATAGGCTTAATTCATGCTCGAGGTCACTACGAGAGGCTCGTCACCTGATCATAGGCCTATTTAAACTCAATGTCACTAAGGCAAGGCTCGTCACCTTAGCGTAGTCCTAGTATATCCTCGAGGTCACTACGGGAAAGACTCGTCACCTTAGTGTAGGCCGATAGCTCGAATACAGTGTCCCATACCACCTATTCGGCTCATGAGTTTGGGTTACTCACTGGTCACTACGGGGAGGCTCGTCGCCCTAGCATAGGCCGACAGCTCAACCACAGTGTCCCATACTACCATGCCCGGCTCATGAGTCTTAACGAATCATGGTACTAAGGTTAAACAGACTTTTCACTGGTAAGTTTGGTACTTTAAATTCAAGCAGTAGCGTCCATATATGGTGAACATATATTTGTCCAACCGGGTTACTTGTCTGCACCTTTCATCGGTAAACTCATACCAAGCTCAGTTTAAACACTACGTCTTTGTCTACGGCACAATGGCTACTTGAATCACGAAATAGTTAGTTATTTCACCGATTTACCTATTTGGATACCTAAAACAGATTAGGGTTAGGATTTCTTATCCAAAAACGGAGTCGAAATCACCAGCGTAGCGATACAAGAAAGAAGATTCGGCACGTGGAGTGGTGGGAACAAATCTCAGCAATAGTCTCTCACTCTCCCTCTCTTCTCCTCACTCTTTTCTCTCCATTTCTTTCTTCTCTCTCCTAGGGTTTGGAGAAATTTGTATAGGAGAGAGAGGTGAGTTTAAAGCCCTTATATAGGCCCAGAACTGATGGTAATGGCCCCATGGCCATGGTATACTTAGCTTATAGCCAAAAGTCAGTTATTTCGGGACAACGGGGCTCATCTGGAGGCCCATTTCCTGTATACGGTTGGGGGAAAGTTCCTTGACATTGGATTTATGCCAGGTTAAGATCTTGGTCCAATCGGATTAGTGGATTGACCGTGGAAGACCAGTTTCAGTTCAACGGTCACCAGTACTCGATCAGGTCCACAAGTACACTGACATGTGTCAAAAATTTTCTCTAATCTAAGGGTGTAATTGGGTTAGAATCTGATGGTATAAATCCTTAAAGTTGGCCTGCAAGCGAACGACTCAATTCACTTAAGTTTCAGTTCATTTCCAAAAGATATAATCGTTTCTCACACACTTCGCTCCGGGCTCAAGTTATGCGTTTCTAGACACTATCTGTATTTGATTTCTAAGATGGTAGTCAAGCCCAGTAAGGTGGTTATAACCGTATAGTTTTACATTAATCGAACTTTCGACACGCGGTTCAGGTCCAATACGGAGTTTCGTGATGCTCCCGAGACCAATTGGATTTTAAGATTGATCCTAGATTTTTAGGTAATGTTGGGTTAGCAATTTTAATAGTTTTGGTTCTTACTGTTTGTATAGAAAGTGGTTCAAGTTAAATTCACCAATTATTTAGTTTAGTACTTAACTAAATTATGCCCTAATTACGACAGAATAATATCCTAGGGCAATTCTATGTCCATTTTTGCCATTTTTAGTTAGTATATTATTTTAATTATTTTTAAAATAATTTTTCATCAAGTCTAATTTATCTTTATCAAATTTCATTAAATTTTGTATTGTAGAAAAATTCTAAAAATTCTAGAAGCAGCAGTTATCCAAACTAATAATTTTCAGACAGTTATTATAATAACCTATATTTAACTATATTAAAATTTTTATTATATTTTTTACTTATTTTTATATGAAACTATACTTATCAAGTTTCAATCTGACTTTAAATCACCTAAATCGGTATTATAATGAGGGAGATATGACTTTTCGAAGTTGGATAAAAATCATAAAAAAAATTGTAAAAAATGGGCTGCCCGGCCCACTGCGGCCCAACAAGCCTGGGTGAACTGGGGTGCGCCATGGTCAGAGAGTTGCCACTGTAGTCTACTAGACTATGGGTGGGGTGCCACCCCGGTCCACTGTCCTATTTGGTGGTGGTTTTGCCACTTGATATTTGAAATAGGTGTAATTTACAATTTGGAATGAGTTATTTGACATGCAATATATGATTTTGGGGTAGGAGTGTAAGTGCTATAATTTCATATCCCTTTGGTTGTCAAATTTTGTGGTGCCAAAACCTATATCTATGTCTTGTACATCTTGTGTTTTATGATTGAAGACTATTCATTGCAATCAAGTCATCGCATTTCAAGACAAGATCTTAAATGAAGAAAGTTTTCAAGACATGGATGAAGAATTCAAGTATTGATGTCTTCAAGTTTGTATGTTCAAGATTCGATCAAGTTCAAGTTTAGTAGAAGACTTTGTCAAGTCAAGATCAAGCTCAAGAAGGCCTACTACAAGATTTGTATATTCTCAAGCTTCTCTTAAGGGTCATCTGAGTGTACAGACTTTCAATATCCATCTCACTTTTAAGGTTTGTTTGACCTTAGATTGACCTTAGGTTGGGCTTTACAGTAGGTCATTCTAAAAACATAACTCATATACTTTATTATGCTTATTTGGAGTATTCTAAGACCAGTCCTAGCTTTGCTACGACCAGTCTTAAGTTTTTCAGGACCAGTCCTACGTAGTTGAAGATTTTCAGATCTTTCTAGTTGTCTTACGACCAGTCCTAGACATCCTACGACCAGTCCTGTGAGTTCTACGACTCATCCTTCGACCGATCGTAGCCCTACGACTCAAACTCTAGCAACCATTTTTGGTGTCTCACGACCAGTCGTAGGTGGCCCACGACCGGTCGTAAATCGCCCAGGACCGATCGTGGAACAGAAAATCTTATCCCGCAGAAATCTTGCAAAAATCTTTAGAGCTACGACCAGTCCTAGGTTCCTAAGACCAGTCGTAGACGGGATTTTTTAGGCTATAAATAGAGCACGAACTTCAGAGTTTTAGTACTTCCAATCAATTCTATTCAAGCATTCTTTAGGCTATACATTGAGATAAGTTTGTGTTTATTTTAAGCTGCTTTGTGCTTATTTAATATTCCTTTTGCTAGCTTATTCTTATTTGATTTTGATCTACATTCCAATCTTATTAGAAAAGGGGAATTTCTGATATTCCTTCTTCTTGGATTCAAAATCAAATAGATCTAGCCCATTTGATTTAAAATCAATTAGACTTAGAACCATTCTTAAAGTGAGTATTTGACTTTGAACGTCGAATCGAACTTCTACTCCGATTGGTTCTACCGGGCTTCTTCGAAAGGTGATTTAGGTATTTTACATGTTTTGTAATTTACTTTCTCTGATTTTTATTTGAGATTCGCCAGAAAAATCTCATTGTATTGGTTATCTGAGGAGAGCCAGAAAACTCAGATTGTGGGATTTTTGGATTGTGTAAGCCCGAGATCAAAGACACAATTGTGAAGGTTTTAGGTGAACCTGTGAAACCTATTTTGATAGTGCATGCTAATATCCCCTGTGTGAGGATATTAGGAGTGGAGTAGCAATCTGTGTGGCTGTTGGATAACAGTTGGTGTACACACAGGCGAACCACTATATATCGTTGTGTTGTGGATGTGTTTTACTCTTTCATTCTTTTATTCATTCTGTTTTGTGGAGAGTGTTTATGGATGAATGTTGTAATCACTTCAAGCAAGTGTGGATGAATGTTGTAATAACTTAGGATTTATTTTCTGCAAGTTATTTTGATTTTCTTGCTTATTATTCCTCATTGATTTGTGATACAAAGGACGTTCTAGAAATAAGGTTGTCCTACCTTAAACCTCTGGTTTTTGGTGTAAGGTTATCCTTAGAACTGATAAAGTATCAATTTCTTTATTTTAGGCTATTGTGATTGTTTTATATTCAGCATTGTGCTTTATATCTTTTATTATTCCGCTGTTATAAGTTTTATTTGGCATTGCCCTATTCATCCCCCCTCTAGGGCATATAGCTAGGCCCTTTCAAGTGGTTTCAGAGCCTAATAGCTCGTGCTTATTGTTTATTTATTGGATTTATTTCCTGAGCTAACGATCTAAGCTATATTAAGATGTCAAATTTTGAAAGCCTATCAGTCACTAGGCCACCACCTTTTAATGACACAAACTATGCTTATTGGAAAGCCAAGATGAGGATTTTCCTTAAATCCTTGGATGAAAGTGTTTGGATGGCCACAGTGAATGATTGGAATCCTCCTATCACTGAAGTTGCTAATGACGATGGTTCAAAAACTATGAAAGTAACAGCTTATTCTCTTTGAACCACACTTCAGAAAAGTGAAAGTAGTGTCAATGCTAAAGCACTAAATGCAATTACTTGTGCATTATCACCAGATGAATTCAAAAGAATCATCTCTTGTGAAAATCCAAAACAAGCATGGGATGTATTAGAAATGACACACGAGGGTACATCTATTATCAAGAAATCTAAAGTCCAACTCCTCAACTAAATTTGAAGAAATTCATATGGAGGAGAATGAGTTGTTTATAGACTTCTACACTAGATTGAATGACATTGTGAACTCTATGTGGGGTCTTGGTGATAGAATCCCAGAAAGTAAAGTGTGCGCAAAGATACTACGTTCACTTCCTGAATGATTCAATTCTAAAGTGACCGCGATTCAGGAACTTCGTGATACGGATACCATGAGGGTTGAGAAACTAGTTGGTTCACTTCAAACCTATGAGTTATCCTTTAAGGCTCCTAAAGAAAAATCAATTGCTCTCAAATCATCTAAAAATGTTTCACAAGAGAGTACTTCGGATTCAGAAAATACCGAAGATGATATGACGCTTTTAGCAAAAAGGTTTTACAAAATTTTTAAAAATAAGAAAAAGGTTGATTTTCAAAAATCAAATGATAAGAGACAATCTAAACCTAGAACTCGAAAATCCTTGAAAGATAGTCAATGTTACAACTGTCAAGAGTATGAGCACTTAGCTAACAAATGTCCTAAAAAGGACAAATCTAAAAAGAAAAGCATGATGGCTACTTAGGATGAATCGTCTGATTCTGAATCCTCTTCTAAATCAAAAGATTTTGAAACCGAGTCGGGCGATGATGTTAAAGCCCTTATGACTCTAGCCAAGATCACCTATTCAGATCATGATGATATATCTAGTGAAGAAAATCTGAATAGTGATTGCGATAATGAAGATGATCTTCAAGATGCTTATAATGCCCTTTATAAAGAGAGTTGTAAAATCGCAGTTAAGCTTAAATTACAAAAAGAAAAAAATTTTAAGCTTAAGGAAGATTATGAGTCTCTTGTTTTAGAAAAGTCTCATATTTCCGATTCTTTTGAAAAAATCAAATGTGATTTAGATTTCAAAAACTCTCAAATTGAAGATTTGAAATCCAAAAAGAAAGACTCAAAAATGAGGTAGCCTCTCTTCTGTGTTTGAAAGACACATGGAGATATGCCCAAGGTGATCCAAAATTGAAAAAATTATTGTCCGGATTAAGAAAATGTGGCGATCGATCCGGGTTGGGCTATGATAAAAATACATCTCCTAAACAAAAGAACATTGCTCCTAAATTTGTTAAAGGAGAGTCTTCGACCTCAAAAGAAAAGAATACCTATCAAGGTTTTTTCAAAATTTCTAGGTCTTTCCAAAAACCTAAAGGTGGCCATGTCAACTTTAATTTTTAAAACTGAAATCCATTGGCTGAAAAAATAATTGATCTACTCAAGGAGCTATTAAAGTCTAACTCTATGGGTCACTCATATAACAACAAACAGAAAAAGACCATCTATGCTCCTAAACCCAAAACAGTTCTGAAATGGGTTCCTAAAGTTGCCAGCTTGGTTGCCCACACTGCTTTCAAAGCTACAAGCCATTCAAAGTGGTATCTAAATAGTGGTTGCTCCAGGCATATGATAGGTGATGAAGCTTTATTCACCGATCTTAAAGATATGACTGAAGAGTCAGTCACATTTGGTGATGGAAGCAACTGTAAAATCATTGGCTAAGGTACGATTCAACTTTATAACCTTCCTTTGTTTAAGAATGTTTTATATGTTGAGGGCTTAAAACACAACCTTCTAAGCATTTCTCAGATATGTGATAACAACCATAGTGTAAAGTTTTCTAATTAAGGTTGTGAGATAGTTAATAAAAGGGGTTCTGTTATATTAACTGGTCGCAAAACTTCTGAAAATTACTACATCATTAGTGATGTAAACTCATCTACTCAATCATGTTACATGGTCCATACCGGTGAGACTGAATTATGGCATAAACGCCTTGGACATGTACAATATCGGAACTTATTTAGATTGAGCAAAAGAGAACTAATTAGAGGTCTACCAAAATTATAAAAAGTAGACAAAATATGTGGTGAATGCCAGTTGGACAAACAGATTAGGAGCTCTCACAAGAAAGTGAACTCTAATACCACATCTAAACCACTCGAGCTTCTCCACATGGATCTTATTGGACCAACCAGATCGGAGAGTCGATGAGGCAAAAAATACATCTTGGTTATCGTAGATGACTATACCAGATTCACTTGGGTATCATTCTTAAAAGACAAAACTGAAACCTTGGATGAAGTGAAAAAGGTCATCAAACGAATCCAAAATGAGAAAAGTTCTCATTTAGTAAGATCTGTAGTGATCATGGATCCGAATTCAAAAACAGTAGTTTTGAGAAATTCTGTAGCGTTCAGGGAATATCACATGAATTCTCTGCTCCCAAAACACCGCAACAAAATGGTATAGTTGAAAGAAAAAATAAAGTACTTCAGGATATGGCTAATGTTATGTTGAATAGCAAGAAGCTCTCTAGAAATCTTTGGGCTGAAGCAGTTAATACCGCATGTTATATTATTAATCGGGTTTATACCAGTAAATCTGATAATAAGACTGCTATAAATTATGATTTGAAAAGAAAACTACTGTCAAATACTTTCGGGTTTTCGGCAGCAAGTGTTATAATTTGTGTGATCGAGAAAATTTGGAAAAGTTTGATACGAAGAGTGATGAAGGTATTTTTCTCGTTTATTTTTTAAATAGTCGAGCTTATAGGGTTCTAAATAAAAGAACAGGTGTGATATAAGAGTCCATAAATGTGGTCATTGATGATCATTTGAATACACTAGCTCCGAGTTCAGATGATGAGGAAGCTCTTATTATCAACAATCAAGATACCTCATCAAGTCAAAAAGAATCTGAACCAAGGACTGTTAAAGATCATCCAACCAATCAAATATTTGAAAACCCTCTCACTAGAGTTCGTACCCGCAAATAACTTGAGAACATATGTAATTATGTTTGTTTTACATCCCAAATTGAACCGATCAATGTGAAAGAGGCACTATCTAACGAAAATTGGATAGTTGCTATGCAGGATGAACTTAATCAATTTGTTCGTAATGATGTCTGGTATCTTGTTCCTAGACCTAAAGATAAACACATTATTGGAACAAAATGGATCTTTAAAAATAAGTCTGATGAGCTTGGAAATATTATACGAAATAAGGCTAGACTAGTTGTACAAGGGTACACTCAGATTGAAAGTATCGATTATGATGAAACCTTTGCTCCAGTCGCTCGCCTTGAGTCAATTAGACTTTTTATTTCCATCGCATGCTTAGCGATTATGGAATTAATCAAGATTCAATGATCTTACATTGTGCTAATTTCAGTGCTATAAACATTTCCAAAAATCTAATCCAGCATTCACGTACTAAGCATATTGACATTAGGTATCATTACATACGTGAGTTGGTTGAAGAAAAAGTTATTTCTTTAGAATATTTATCAACTGAAAATTAACTTACTGATATATTTACTAAACCGCTTGACAAAAGCAGGTTTAATAAACTAAAATTTGATCTTAGTATATGCATTTTACATTGAATATTCTTACTTGCATGTATCATAGTGTACTATATTTAGTATTATTTGTGTTTAAATTTTAATTTTTGCATTAAAAATTATTTTTGGTCGATACTCGACCGGTCGTGAATGTACACGACCAGTCGTGGTACGACCGGTCGTGCACAGCACTCGACCGGTCATGGAGCTCGTGACCATGTTATAATTTGGGAAAAATCCCCTTCTTCTTCATTTTCACTCCCACCTATGATGAGTCGTGGCTCGACCAGTCAAAGGATTTCTTGTTTTTCTTCAAGGTAAGTCTTATTTCATCATTTTTCTTGAAGATTCTTTCTCTTTGAATATCTTTTTAAATATGGATGCTAGAGGGAAAAAGAAAACATCTCGTGGTCTATCTTCATCCAGATCTGCACCGATAACTAAATGACACCTTCGATCACCCGAAGATGATTCTCAAGATGTAAGAGATTTACGTGTCTGTAACATTATCATTGAGCATACTGCTGATCTCAATCACATTACTCTATATGGTGTTATTCCTCTCCTTGAATCTGTAGGCTGGACTAACATTTTACTTTGGGGTGGACCTGCATACCAGTCTATTGCTCAATCGATGGTTGCATGCATCTCTGATTTTTCTCTTGATAATTTAATTTTTTTCAATTAATACTAGAGAAGAGAAATTTGAAGTAGACCGTCATTTGATATCAGGTATTATAGATATACCTGTTAATGATGAAGGTATACCGATTCATACTTTATATGACAAACTATCTAAATCGAAAAAACGTATGTTAACAGGAGATTTATGCAAAATTGATGTGCAATGGACACATAAAGTAAATGCGCTCCCTGCAAAGTATCTGTTACCTATTTACAAAGTGTTACATCGTTTCTTCATTTCAAATGTATATCCTCGGTCCGGTAATAAAACCGAGTTGACTTCTTTCATGGTTCATGTGTTGTATTCTATTGCTTCTGGTACCAAGGTCTGTCTTCCCTCTTTGATTTGTCATTCCATTATTCAGTTTCGTCTCCATCCAAGTCATAGTGATATTCCGTTTGGTTATCTTATGACTGTTTTAGCCACTCTCATGCTTGTCGATAAACCTGTTAATGAGGCACCAATTTCTCATCTTATTTTTAACAATTCCAATCTTAATAAGATGAAATTGGATCTGCTCCCTAGCCAAGTTGATGAAGGTGAAGTTGGTGGTGTTGGTGGTGATGCTAGAAACGAAGGAAAAGCTGGAGATCTTCCATAATAAGATGTTAATATGGATGACTTATTTGATGATATAGAAACTGATTCACCTAATGATCCAGATTATGATCCATCTGGTTTTGATGCACGCCTTCGTGCATTGGAAGAAAAGGTTGATAATATGAATATAACCCATGATATGCGATTTAAGTACATACAAAAATATCTTCGTCGCATTAATTAGGGGTTACACCAGATTGATCCGACTATCCCTGCTCCCTCCTCTGGATCAGATTAGGTGAATTATCTTCTGGATAGTATCATATTATCTTTTTATTTTGGATATGTATTATGAATTATGGTTTGATAACATTATCTTTTGGATATTGTATTTTGGATTATGGATTATGACTTGATGCTTCAGGATTATATTATGTCCTTTCATATCTCTTTCTCATTATCTGTTTATTCCTCTTCCTATTGTGCCTTTCCCTTGTCATTTTATGACAAAAAGGGGGAGTAGTAAGCTAAAGCTAAAAGGGGAGTAGTATGAAAAGGGGGAGTAAATTTGTTTAAATTAATTGATTGAGAAGGATATGTGGATTGAAGTCTCGAGGTTTTTATGTTGTGTACTGATTATATGAGCAATACTCGTATTACTCAGAGGGAGTAGAGTATTTTGTGATTTCATGGCTCATGATTCCTTATTATCTTTTATGCTATGTGTTTTGTCACAAATTTGACAAAGGGGGAGATTGTAAGTGCTATAATTTCATATCCCTTTAGTTGTCAAATTTTGTGGTTCCAAAACCTATATCTATGTCTTGTACATCTTATGTTTTATGATTGAAGACTATTCATTGCAATCAAGTCATCGCATTTCAAGACAAAATCTTAAATGAAGAAAGTTTTCAAGACATGGATGAAGAATTCAAGTATTGAAGTCTTCAAGTTTGTATGTTCAAGATTCGATCAAGTTCAAGTTTACTAGAAGACTTTGTCAAGTCAATATCAAGCTCAAGAAGGCCTACTACAAGATTTGTATATTCTGAAGCTTCTCTTCAGGGTCATCTGAGTGTACAGACTTTCAATGTCCATCTCACTTTTAAGGTTTGTTTGACCTTAGATTGACCTTAGGTTGGGCTTTACAGTAGATCATTCTGGATACATAACTTATATACTTTATTATGCTTGTTTGGAGTGTTCTAAGACCAGTCCTACGGACTTCAAGACCAGTCCTAGCTTTGCTACAACCAGTCTTAAGTTTTTCAGGACCAGTCCTAGGTAGTTGAAAATTTTTGAATCTTTCTGGCTGTCCTACGACCAGTCCTGGACATCGTATGACCAGTTCTGTGAGTTCTACGACTCATCCTTCGACCAGTCGTAGTCTTACGACTCAAACTCTAGCAACCATTTTTGGTGTCTCACGACTAGTCGTAGGTGGCCCAGGACCGGTCGTAGACCGCCCAGGACCGGTCGTGGAACAGAAAATCTTGTCCCGCGAAAATCTTTCGAAAATCTTTGGAGCTATGACCAGTCCTAGGTTCCTAAGACCAGTCGTAGACGGAATTTTTTAGGCTATAAATAGAGCACGAACTTCAGAGTTTTAGTACTTCCAATCAATTCTATTCAAGCATTCTTTAGGCTATATTCTGAGATAAGTTTGTGTTTATTTTAAGCTGCTTTGTGATTATTTAATATTCCTTTTGCTAGCTTATTCTTATTTGATTTTGATCTACATTCCAATCTTATTAGAAAAGGAGAATTTCTGATATTCCTTCTTCTTGGATTCAAAATCAAATAGATCTAGCCCGTTTGATTTAAAATCAATTAGACTTAGAACCATTCTTAAAGTGAGTATTGGACTTTAAACGTCGAATCGAACTTCTTCTACTCCAATTGGTTCTACCGGGCTTCTTCGAAAGGTGATTCAGGTATTTTACATGTTTTGTAATTTACTTTCTCTGGTTTTTGTTTGAGATTCGCCAGAAAAATCTCATTGTATTGGTTATCTGAGGAGAGCCAGAAAACTCAAATTGTGGGGTTTTTGGATTGTGTAAACCCGAGATCAAAGACACAATTGTGAAGGTTTTAGGTGAACCTGTGAAACCTATTTTGATAGTGCATGCTAATATCCCCTGTGTGAGGATATTAGGAGTGGAGTAGCAATCTGTGTGGCTATTGGATAACAGTTGGTGTACACATAGGCGAACCACTATATATCGTTGTGTTGTGGATGTATTTTACTCTTTCATTCTTTTATTCATTCTGTTTTGTGGAGAGTGTTTGTGGATGAATGTTGTAATCACTTCAAGCAAGTGTGGATGAATGTTGTAATAACTTAGGATTTATTTTCTGCAAGTTATTTTGATTTTCTTGCTTATTATTTCTCATTGATTTGTGATACAAAGGACGTTCTAGAAATAAGGTTGTCCTACCTTAAACCTCTGGTTTTTGGTGTAAGGTTATCCTTAGAACTGATAAAGTATCAATCTCTTTATTTTAGGCTATTGTGATTGTTTTATATTCAGCATTGTGCTTTATATCTTTTATTATTCCACTGTTATAAGTTTTATTTGGCATTGCCCTATTCATCCCCCCTCTAGGGCATATAGCTAGGCCCTTTCAAGGAGAAGCTGATCTATCTAAATAACCTATTTATTTTATCATATTATATAATATTAATAGTCAAAAATTAATTTTATTTATATATTTACTATTTATAGTAAATTTTTAATTTAAGTATTATTTTTCATCATTTAAACTTTAGTATTAGTGTCTAATATGAAAGTACTTAGAAAATTTTAAAAAATAAGGTGGTGAAAGGTGAGATTTTGAATGAAATGGGTTGAAATGGAATTTTAGACTTTGAGATTGAGTTCTGAGAAGTTAATAAGGTGTTAGGATTGACTCATTGCCCAAGGACATCTAAATCCAGGTTGGCAAAACTCCGGGATGTTACATAAGTCCAAGTCACTAATAGAATGTCTCCACAGCTATAAGAAATCCATTAGTTGAGAATAAATATTAATATTCAAACATTCCCACCAAAATTTTCTAATTACTAGATATTAATCGCTACTATGAAGGAAAATGTCATATTTAAAGGAAGCAAAAAAAAACCTATTTGTTTGGTTAAAAGTGTTTTACCATTCTAACGAAACTATGTATAACTAAGAAAATAACCCTTGAAAAAGAGCTTTCTTTGGGACAACTACGGACATATTTTATTTACGTTCATGTTGACATTGACATTTACATCAACATTAATTGCAATCGACAAACTATGTAGTTGTTGTTCCAATTACCCTGTCATTCGAAGCAAATTCATTTATTTCTTAGTAACTTCTAACTCTTTCTTCACAATCTCTAGTTCTTTCTTTAAAATATCATGTTCCCTGGCTTTCACCTATCTCTTCAATTCTTCAACTCCGTCTTTCATCTCATGCATCTACAAGCATACTACCTGGTCTGGATCGTACTCGTCACACCAACAAAATCAATTGTAATTCTGTATACATTTAATATAAAACTTTCACCAAAGTATAAATAAAAAATCAAAAATCTAATACTTATTCTTCTTATTCTACCTTTCAAAGACTCCAATAACCTTACCTACAATGGACGTATGTAAAGTTATAGCCCAAAATTTGTAAATGTTTTAGGTGTTAATACTATACATCTTGCCTGATTGTAGACACGATCTATCGGCTAATATTTATGAACTTTCCTATTATCCATAGTATATACTTTAAAATCATGAATAAAGACTAGAAATTTTTATTAAGTTCATTAATTTGTGTTTATGCAATTAACTATTTTAAAAAGAAAATATAGTTCATTAAGAATTTGAAAATTCAGCCACCAAATTAAATAAACCAGGAGATGACAATACTCACATGTTCTTTCAAATGTATGCCTATAATATTGATGAAATTAAAAAACGTTCAAAATTTTTCATATATTGCTATAATTTAAAAAGATAATGGTAGGCCACAATGCCAATTCAAAAAATATACTCAACTTAAACAACTATCATATCATGTAAAGAAAATACAACTTTGTAAAGAACATACATCGAGTTGGAGTTTCTTTTTTTAATATTTTTTATCAGACTATCCGCAACCAACAAGGGAGCTACTTATGTACTTATCATCATGATAGGTTTTGATCACTATAATTCATCGTCATTAAACTTAAATTGCAATTGATTCTATTTTCTTCATATTTAGATGAACGAGAAGAGGAAAGAGAAACAAGAAGCATGCACGAGATCCATGAGAAAATAGGTAGCTTCATGTACAAATCAACTAATAAATTTCTACCTGTATGGTGAAGAATGTTTATTAGTGGGTTAGGCTAACCAAAGGAGGTGAGTCCAAGTCACTGACAGAAGATCTCCATAATGTCGTAAGAAATCTATTAGTCAAGCTATACACAAAAGATATCCATTTTTTCATGGAACTCTTACGGGTTACTTGTATCTCCTTCATGTTGTCGTTCATCTAAACACAAAGATAGACGGAATCAATTAGATTTCACATTATATATATGATGATAAACTACTGTGAGCTCAACTTATCATCATGATAAGATCATGTCACTCTAGTTCGTTAACAAAAATAGGGGTTTGGTTTTCGATCACTACAGGTCATTAATAAAAACCTAACAAGAAAAAAGAATACAATTTTGTAAAGAAAATACATCATGTTGGAGTTTCTTTTTATTATTATTATTTTTTTGACCAGACTCTCCATAACTAGCGAGACAACTGCCTATATACTTATCATCATGATAGGTTTCGATCATTGTAATTCATTGTCCTTGTACTTGAATTGCAATTAGTTATAATTTATTTATATTTAGATGAATGTGAAGAGAAATGAGAAATAATTAGCCTGCATGAGCTCCATGATGAAATGGACATCTTCGTGCATGGCTCAACTAATAAATTTCTAACTACATAATGGAGATTGTCTGTTAATGGGTTAGGCTGACTAAAGGAGGTGAGTCCAAGTGTAATGACCCCGATTTTTGTGACCCAATTGAGACCCTTACTAAACAAATTAATAATTTAAAATTTTCCTTTATGAATAAAACCAAGCACTTAACTAATTAGTAAAAGCACTCTCTGTAATGGGATAGGTCAATGGCTCAATTCTCCACACTACAAGAATTATATTTTTGCCAAAACTAGCAATTTCTAGTGGAATCTTCTAGAATTAGGAATTTCTCTATTTAAAGGGAAAAGCTGCAGTAAGTTTTCATCTTCTTTTCTTATTTCTTTAATTTCCTACCTAAAAACCCTGGATTCAACCAGTGGACATGGTGGGTTCACCCTACATCCATTGTTTTCATCTAAGGGAGAAGTTTTTAACAATTAAAGGTTGTTTTTAAGCAAGTTTTTACAACAAGATGATCAACTATTAGAAATCCAATTGTTTTACTGTAAGGAAATCCTAATATATGGATCTTAAGGCCGAATTGTGTTAGAGCCTTAAATCTCATACTAGATTAATGAATAGATTTCCAATAGCAACCAGCGGAATTTTATAGTTAATGATATTTTGTCGAAAATAGTTTCAACTATCAAGTTGTAGATGTAGATGTTCGGATCTGAGCGATCCTTTGGTTTTTCTAAATTCGACTATAATAAAAATCATTGGATGGTTTGGACCCAATTCCATAATCAATAGAATCTATTAAAACTAAGGAAGAAATAGAAAATTCCTAAAATTTTTAGAAAAGTGGTTTGTGTAATAGAGTTCATTTGACTTCAATCAATCGATCGAGAGGGTCAATTTTTGTTTAGCGACCAAATTCCAAAATTCATAACCTGGTTCGACCAATTGAACTCGAGGTTCGATTGATAGAGGGGAACCCCAAGCTATCCCGAATGATCAAACTCATTTGATTAATTATGGATAAACTTGTTTAGTGAGTAAACTGATTTAATCTGACAACTCTTGATCAATTGACAAGCACAGTTTGATCAATCGAAGGTGGCCAAAAGTGTCAAGAGACTTAACGAACTAAATTCAAAATTTCATCAATCTATGATCGATCGATTGGAAGATCGATCAAGGGCCCTCGAGCTAACTCGATCGATCGACTGCATTGATTAACAGTCCATGCCATTTTCAATTTTTAATTAAGGAGTTAATGTTAGGTCATCTTACTGGAATCAAAGGTGGACCTCACTTATTGATAAAATATGGGATAAAACTTGTTGAATGTTAAATTTTCTTAATAGGGATTCGAAGTATAAACTTCAAAGCGTCTGATTAATTGAACGATTCGACCCTAACACAAATAGGTGAGTGAATCCCAACGTGTCTCATATCTAAATGATTAAGATAGATGATTTAATGGTTGAGATTATTCTGATTGATATAGTTGTTATATGATTCTTGAAAAGTTATATAATTATGATACTTGCTTTTTGATATATATCATGGAAGGTTCTGATGAATGTTAAACGTGCACATATGCTAATCATTAATATCATGAATTCGTGTTTCCTTTAAGAGAGAAATGTATCTGGTTGATTGTACATAACAATGCATAGACATTGAGTATATATTAAAAATATATTCATATCTTGTGCCTTGAGTTCTCGGGGATCTCCCTGGATGGTTATGCTTACTATAGTCATTACTAGATTCCCACAATAGTGGAAGCCTATTCACGGAGTAGATATATGATTAATCATGCCTACCTAGGTGGATGTCTTATGGGTACAGCTTAATCATGCCTACCTAGGTGGCTGTCAAATGCGTACAAATTACCCATGCTTACCTGCGGTAGATGTCTCGAGGGTACAATTATTGGGTTGACGGATATCCAACTTAAGTAAGTGGACGATCATCTCACTTGACATACATATCATGACATCTCTACATCCATTTCTATATTTCATATTTGGTTGAACAAGACTTGTCCCTGATTCGTAGAAACATGTGTTTCTTTACTTTAAACAAATTATTCTTTTATTTATTTAGGTATAGATAAAAACACGGGTCGTGGTTGAGCTTCATGCACTAGGTGGTTGTGGTGAAAATGTTGTGGCTGTGAGCCAAATGGGGTTAAAGAAAAGATGCCCACACTTTTCCATTTCCAAATGAATAAGGGAAGAATTTCACATCATAAATGTTTTCTTAATTTGAAGAATTTTCTGATGCCAGGTGCCACTGCATCATATTGGTGCGAGTCCTTTGGCTATTAAAGAATCTTTTGAACTTTTTTTTTTGGATGACTATTGGGTGTAACAGATTCAAAAAACAATAACAAATATCAGGTTGTTATAGCCCTACCACACTATTTGTATTTATTCTTTCATTCATTTAGGAATCAAATATACTATATGACACCTTTAAGAAACCAATTGCAAAAATTTTAATGTTCCCATTTGTAGTTAATGTCTTGTTGCAGGAAATTAAATTGTTTCCTGCCCTGTTTGTAGTTCAATGGTGAACTCTATCTCTTAATTACTGACAAAGGTTATGAAAATCAACTTGGTCTGGTGAGAAAAAAGTTAAATGAGGTAAAACTATGAACAATTATGCTTTCGTTTTTCTCTTTCACCTGAAAATATATTGGATTTACTTGGAATTATTTCTCATGTTTCTTATTTTTATTGTAGCAGATCCTCATGAAATGAGCATTTTATTTTACTTTTTGTACTGAGATTCTTTTTTTTAGTTTGATCTTTGAACTTTAATACTGCATACTTTTTAGGTCAATGGAAATTCAATGTTTATGATTGATAACTTCAAGGAATTTATGGAAAAAAGCTAAGTAAACACCTCAAATCCTAAGATTGCATTTATCACTTTATCAAATGTGTTTATATAAAACTAATGCAATGTCTCTCATGTTCAGGAGGACGATCATGCTAGCATTCACAATGCAACATTAATGGAAGCAACTTATAGGTCTATCATCTTTACCATTTCTCTTTTGTTTCAATTGTGTTATGTTTCATTTGGATGTTTATAGAAATATTGAGAATAAAAGTATCTCCTAGATTTGTATTTTAATTGATGGGAAATAATTATGACGATCATTTGTTTAGTTTTCAGGGCAGATGATATTCTTTACATTACCTTATTTCATTAGTAGTTGACCTAATTTTGGCTACTTACTATATATTTAGTTCAGTTTCTATTCAATCCAATTGAGCATCCAAACACACCCAAAATGATATCTAGTCCAATTTCATATTCAGTCCAATATTTTAAATTTTGTAAATGGTATATGATGTTAATAATCAAGAACATATATGTGTTTTTCCATAGTTCAGTAACGGATCCGTCACAGATCCATCGCAAATTTGCGATGGATCCCATCCATCGTTTAAATTTTGCGATGCGAAAAATAGCAACAAACCATGTGATGGACCAAATCCATTGTTAATTTGGTTTTGTGACGGATCTAGTACATCACAAATTCATAATTTTGACATAGTGCAAGTAAATCAAAGGGTGCTTGTAGGGACCACCACAAAGCATAAACAAACTAATGAATGAGATACATTAATATTAAGGGAAAGCCAAAGGGAAATCCAATGGCTCGAGCTCCTGTAGTCTAGCCAAGCCAGCACTGTACTGCCCCAAACACTTAGCTCTCCACCAAGATCTACTCCATGCCTCCTAAATTCCATGACTCCCAATCACCTGCATCAACTGTTTTTTTTTTTGAATTCGAGACATGAGTGACCAACTCAGTTAGAAATCCCTCCAAGAACACAATGACATTAATTAGGTACAGTTTCATAAGAAAGGCATCCAAATAATAACAATTTATAAGACATCTTATTTAAATATATGAATGTATGAAAATGTTCATTGCACTAGGGACGCACATCCAGCCAAACCCAATGTAAGAGAGTGGATCTTTCAAGCAATCGACCCATCTCACAATAAATGGGTCATTCGAACAATGGTCTGAGAGCCGGGAAAAATATCCTAAGAAATGGTACGTGTTACCAAAACATCCAAATTAGCCACCCGATAACACTTGTATGCCAAGGATGCATGATTTATCCAACCTTTATTAATCCGATTCACAAACAATCATGTAATAAACTTATGCCACTAGTGGTCAATCATGATTCAACAAGTATACCTTACCATCACCAAATGATACATGATTCCAATTAAAGGGTTCCTCCAAATAAAAGCCAACTAAGTAAGCCAATAAGGCACTAAGTCCATTAAAGGACACAACAACGAGATTCCACCCAAACAAGTCCAACAAGGCCGAGTGATACACAAAATATGGTAAGTCTACAACCAAATTCTATTTAAATCAATTCACATGATGGCCATTAGTGTAATGCACTAGATGAGTGAATAAGGCACTAATACAAGTGTGTAATATATCCACACAAATCATGTATAACCATACCAATGCATGTTATAATTCATATCCACATGAACACTACATGATGATGATTACATTCATATGATTATACCTTTAAGGAGTGTGCGTGTTTTACTTTTTTTTAAAATTTTATTTTACACACACACACACGCCCCCACACACTCACTCTAGTGGAATTTCACCACCTATGGGCACTCGAACCCTTAACTGGGAGTTGAAACTCCTGAGAGTCTACCACCTGAGTAAGAGCAAGAATCTCACCACCTATGTGTGACTTAACCTAAGCAATGGGCTAAACATGTTACATGTTCCTATACCAAGAGCTAAGCATGTTACATTTGAGTAATTACACATCCTAAGGGGTGCATGTGTATGGATCAACCTATAAAAGGGCTAAGCATGTTATGTGATCATATATATGATTCTAATAAGGAGTTAAGCATGCATGTTATGGATTCTAACAATTCATCTATATTTAATGCACGTAAGATAGATTATAAGAGTTATTGCATGATTCATAAATTGATCAATATAATTATCAAACATTAAGACTATTGCAAACTAAAAATGTTACTAGAATACTTGAAGGGTAGAACTCACCCTAGAATCAGAATCTCTCAGTTCCAATGCAACCTATACATAGAGAATTTATGAGAAACACACCAAACCCTAATTGATCTGCAAATCCATTGTTATTAAGTTAGATTCTAACCTAATTAAACTTTCAACAAGGGTTAAAGGGTTTACCTATCTCGATTTGAACAATCCCCAAATTAATTCGAACAATCCCTACCACGATTTGGTAAGCAGAGCTTGAGCTGTGGAGGCTACGGCCCTGATGTCGCTAGGACATACAGTAATCACAATGTAAGATGCATGAGTCATACAATTCAGTCATGCATCAATCCTGCATATATCATGCACTCAAAACCTCCGCCTATCTGGGAGTCTCATAACAACTTGCCCAATGACATATGCAATGATCAACCACATCTTATAACAAACATGCAAATGATATGTATGAGC
This sequence comes from Magnolia kwangsiensis, assembly GCA_037074715.1. NCBI lineage: Eukaryota > Viridiplantae > Streptophyta > Magnoliopsida > Magnoliales > Magnoliaceae > Magnolia > Magnolia kwangsiensis. Next base: position 49,200,338 of record CM073574.1, on the reverse strand, counting down.
ATGTATCATGATGCTATACTGTCACATACTCATAATCAGTGTCAATAACTAACATTCACGATCGACCTCGACAATATGGATATTTAACCAACATTGTCCCCAAGGAATAGCCCACATAGAGCCAAACATATAGTGGACTCATGGCCTCATACAAGGACCTAATATATAAAACCATAAGCCTCACTCAAGAGATTAATACACATCACGATGGGCCTCTCACATGGTCCTCATATACATCACAATCGACTCCATTGCATGACCCTCAAATGCATCACAACGAGTCTTATCACATAGACCTCATATACATCACATTGGGCCTTAATCACGGGCTGAATACACATCACAACGAGTCTCAAATACGAGCCGCATATACATCACATTGGGCCTCAAACACAGGCCGAATACTCATCACAATGGGCCTCGACTACAGGCTACATATACATCATATGGGTCTCGACAATCAGCCTCGATAATCAGAATCGACCTCGACAATCAGAATCGACCTTGACAAATTAGAATTGGTCATAAAAATTGATAAATCGGAATCAGCTTCGACGAATCGAAATCAGCCATAATAATCGATAAATAAAAAACGATGAGAATGATGAGAATGGGCCTAACAAGGCTGTAGGGAAGGTCACAATGTGGACATTTAACCATCATTGTCCATCAACGTGGACATTTAACCAACATTGCTCCCAAGGAGTGGCCCACATAGGGCCAAACATATAGTGGGCCCATAGCCTCACACAAGGGCCTAATACACATCACTGTGGGCCTCACTCATGGGCTACGTAAATATCACATTGGGCCTCGCTCATGGACTTCATGTACATCACAATGGGCCGCAATACATGGGCTGGAAATACATCTCATTGGGCCTTACTAAATGGGTTAAAAATACATCACAATAGGCCACGGCATATGGGTCGAGTATACATCTCAATGGGCTACGACCCAAGGGCCTAAGTTATAACAAGTGGGCCGCATCAAATTGCCACACCAATGGACCTCATATACGGTCAAGTGGGCTGCATCAAATAAGCCACACTAATGTATCAAGGTGGGCCATAAAAATATCGTATTGGGCCTCAACAAAGGCCACAAATACATAATAGGTGGGCCCTGCTCATAGGCCCTCTAATACACCACATGGGCCATATAAGCATCAAGTGGGCCGTATCACATGGGCCTCATATACAACATGTCGGGCCTCATGGACGGGCTACGAATTCATCGAGGTGGGCCTCATGGATGGGCCATAAATAAATCAAGGTGGGCCTCATGGACGGCCACAAATATATTAAGGTGGGCCTCATGGAGGGGCCATAAATATATCAAGGTGTGCCCCATGGATGGCCACAAATATATTAAGGTGGGCCTTATGGATGGACCATAAATATATTAAGGTGCCGCACCAAAAATTATTTCAATAGTTGTAGGCGTAACACGTGTATCACTGCACACATGGCCCACATAAGATGATCAGCAATGTCCAAACATTGTCCAGGTAAACCAGTACCGTTCAAACATTGTCCATGTAAATCGGCACCTTTCAAATATATCCAACACTGTCCACGTAAATCTACACCGTTCAAACATTGTCCATGTAAATCTATACCGTTCAAACATGATCCAGTAATATCTAGACTGTGTGGATTAAAATATACATCATGGAGTAGCCACGTCAAAATGGATGGGCGGTGGATATACAAAACGCACATGAAGGTGGGCCCCACCTCCACGCTCGTTGACGTAAAAACATCAGCTATACAGCTGAGTGCGTTACACTAGCCAACCCATTTACAACAGGTAGGTCCCAAGTGGGGCCACCATAAGATAACATTATATATATATAATGTATATTTAAACCAATATTACACAGTCCAGCGTCCTGGACGGACAACTTGGATGAAATACATGTCATGGTGGTCCCATGATCTAAATGGTGTGGATTTCACACATGCCACCATGGTAGATCTCACCGTCTAGTGCTCTGGATGGTGCAGATACAACAGATATATCAGGGTGGCCCCACAGAATAGCTGACGGACAGCAGCTGGTGTGAGGTATCCAGCCATTTCATCCAACAGATGGGTCCCACATGAGGCCCACCACATACCAACACGCATATATATACATATATATATTGTAAGACCCGTATCTTATACTATACCGTTTCGTAGGCTTCCCCGGTCCTTTCGGTCAAATTTCGGTGACCCGCGATCTATTATCAGGATTTTTGCACGATCTCGAGTCATATCCCGTATTTAAGAGTCGGCTCGACCCAAGACGTGCACCCTAGCAACCGCACCGTCACTGCTATTTCAACGTCGCGTCTCTCGAGCTGAGGTGATACCCGGGCCAGGAGATGTGGGTTCGCGTTCAGTTTGAGAAAAATATCGCACGTTGCAATTCTGAGAGAATCTTTACAAAATGTCACATCGATCCATCAATCAATCAAAGTACTCTCATCACCTCACACCCCATCCCCAAGTACAACCAACCCTCCCCTAAAGTCAACACTCTCTTACAACCAAGTACACCTACCCATCACTCACCATCCCTCTCTCCCATCACTCCTCTCCCATCATCTCTCTCTCTCTCTCTCTCTCTCTCATTCTCTCTCATTCTCCTAAGCAACCCCAAGAGAAGAATCATCCATGGCTTCCATGGAGAAGCCATGTGTGGCCCACCTTCCTATCATCCAATCTCAACCTCTAAAATCGATCTCAACCATTGAATCTTGTTCCCTTGAAGCTCTACAACGTGTTGGTGGAAGAATGGAGAAGAAGATCCTAAGGTGGGTGATTTTAATCATTTGATTTGTGATCTAAGGGCCCACATATGTGGGACCCATCTTGATTATGTGTTGTATCAAAGAGGGACCCATAGTGGCAGGGTCCCTCCGCTACTCTGACTTCTCTCTCTCTCTCTCTCTCTCTCTCTCTCTGTGATGACAGTGGAGCCCACCTGATTTTTTGTGTGCATCTAAACGTCCATCTACGGGATTGGCTGGAAGGTGGGGATTCATCCCACATGTGGGCCCTTTTTCTTTGTAAAATGGAAGTGGATTGGCGGGAGCACCATACGTAACTCCCTAGGCCACCATGATGTATGGTTTCATCCAGCCGTCCACTAGCCAAGACGGTGGACTCCACCATGATGCATTTTTTATCCAAACTGGTCATCCTACATGACCAATTAAGGGCCCACCTAATATGACCGTCGAGATGTTGGACGTCCAGCAGCAGCTGCTGCTGGACCGTTGAAGGGAGAAAACAAAGATCAGCTAGATCTTAAGCAGGGTGGGCCACCTGCATGGACCCCACTGTTCATGTACTGTGTCCACACCGTCCAGCACATGGACGGTGCTGGACGCAACTCAATATATGTGTTGTCCATCCAAGCCGTTCGTCCAGGCCTGGGTGTTGGTCGTTGTTTAAAAAAAATAGTAATATGATAAAATAAAATAAAAGTAAAATAAAATAAATATGAAATATACTACTATATTATATATATAAAGCATGTATGTATGTGTATGGTAGGTCCCACGTGGGACCCACCTAGATGTATGTATCTGATATCCACACCATCCTTCATTGGACGGTGCTGCTGTGAGGCTAACCAAGATACATGTGTTTTATGCTGGCTGTCTATCCATTTGCAGGACGGGTGGGCCCACCTTGATGGTACATGTGTATCCCATCGTCCATCCAAATGGTATGAATCCACGTCGTCCATTCAATTGAGACAGATCTAAATCTCCGGTGGGCCAGGCCATCCGTAGGACCCACCTTGATGCACGTATTCTATATCCACTCCGTCTACCCACTAGATGGTGGTGTGGACCCCACTATATTGTAAGTGTTTATACACGCCATTCATCTATATCTGTTCGTGTGGGGTGGGACCCACCTTGAAGACATGTATTGTATAACCCGCACCATCCATTGCTTGGACGGTGGGTATTTGGACGTTGTTGATCAAAAAAGAAAGAAAGAAAAAGAGAGTAATAGATAATATATATATACACTATATGATATATATATATATATATATATATATATATATATATATATATATATATATATATATATATATATATATATATATATATATATATATCTGGTGGCCCACTCATGTGGTGCCACCTTGAGGCATGCATTCATCCCCACCGTCCAAACTAACATAGGACGGTGGGGCCTGCTGAGATTTATGTGGTAATACACACCATCCACACCACACGATGGTGGGACCCACTTCAGATGTATATGTTTTATCTCTGCCATCTAGATAAGCTGGACGGTGGGGCCCTGTTTGATGTATGCATTCCACCCACGCTGTCCATCACACGTAAGCCCACCGGCCATGTATGTGGGACCCCATCATTATATATATTTTTATCAGCCGTCCACCTTTCTTACCAGTATGGGATCACTATAATGTAATTATTTCATCCACACTATCCAGATTGTGTTAGACGGTGCTGGACAATGATTGGACAATATTTGTAAGCCCCGTATCTTAGATCGTACCGTTCCATAGACTTCCGCGGTCTTACCGATCGAATTCCGGCAACCTTCGACCCTTAACCAATATTTACATGCGACCCTGATTCGTATGCCGTCAACCCGTATTGACTCAACCCAAGACCTTTACCATAGCGACCGCGCCATCGCTGCAGTTCCGATGCCGCGACTTACGCGCCGAGGCGATACCCTGGTCAAGAGATGTGGGCCAACGTTTGGTGCGAAGAAAATGCCGCGCGTTGCGAAACTCAAGAGAATCTCTATGAGGTGTCACATCAATCCCATCAATCCATCAATCCATCATATGTCAAGTACATGTCAAGTACACATCACCTTTCACCCATTCCCAAGCAACTACAAAAGTTAAGAATCTCTTACAAGCCCATACCTCTCGTACACCAAAAGCCCTCAAAGTCAAAAAGTTCTTACACCACCCATGCTTTTCTTACACAAATGGCCACAAAAGTTAAGATTTTCTTACACCCATCACTCACCACATCCATCACCCATCTCTCTCTCCCTTTACAACTCTCTCTCTCTCTTTCTCATTTTCAAACTCAAAAAAATCTAAGGAGAGAAATTCCATACGTATGAGAATTCTCCAAGCCTCTCCCTCTCTTTCAAAAATTCAAGTGTGGCCTACTTTCCTACCCCATGATCTCTCATCCTAACCATCCATTCCCCATCTCCTCCATTGGAATCAAAGCTAAGGTGCTAAGGAACTCATAGGAGCAAGAAGATCGAACGGTGGGTGCTCCTCTAGATGTAAAAAATCTGATTTCTATAGCCTAGATATTTTTTTTCTTTCATGAGGGAAGTGTAGGACCCACCAATCAATAATGGAGATCCCACACAATTCCATGGTTGTGGCCTAGTGGCCTACCTTATGCATGCATGATCCATGCATGGGGCCTTTCTCTATGGGCCCCATCATGGTAGTTTTATTTCATATCATATTATGTTTGGGTCATCTGGACCTTATAACCATGGTGGTAATGACATCCTCACCATGCATTTTAATTATAGGCCATGCATGTGCAAGATCCATATTGTAAATGTAAATCTATGTATGATGTGCGGGTGTGATTGATCTTGGGAGGGCTCAATAGTGGCGGAGCCCCTTTCCCTATAGCCGGATTGTCCTTCTATCTCTCTTTTTCCTCATTTTATTTCCTGATGTGTGTGGCCCATTAATGTATTTTCATTTTTATTTAACTTATATAATAAATTTTATCTAAGTACATGTTGTTGTCCAGAATTTTCTGGACAGTTTCTGGTTGTTTTTGGACCAAATTTTGGGACTGTTTGGGGGACTATTCATACCTATTAAATATACTTTTCTGAAAGGTGAGGATCTCATCTTGATGTCTCTCAAATTTTAACCCCAACTGACCTTCATTGGGGTCCCAAAGGTGTGGTCCAAGTGAGGTGGACAGTCTAGATTTTATGCACTGTTCCAGCAAACATTCCACCATGGACAGTTAGATTTTTAAAATCTATTAAAATACTTATGGGTGTTTAAAAATTATGAAAACTTTCAAGGGGTTTGCGTACTTATGTTAGGACCCACCTACAAAATTTTAGGGCCAATGGACGCCTGTACACACCATGGTGATGGCGGGACCGGCCCATTATAATATGGTGTCCAGATCAGTCCGATTTTCAGGATAAATTGATTTATGTAAATGAATTAAAATATTTATAGATGTCTAAAAATTCTAAAATTTTTTAAGAGTATGGTCCACTTATGTTAGAACCCACCTACCAAATTTTAGGGCCAATGGACCCCTGTACACACCGTGGTGAGCCCCGTACTGGCCCACCACGTTGGGACGTCTAGGTCTGTTCGATTTTTCTGGACAGTTTGTTTTGTTTAAATTAATTAAAATACTTAAAGATATCTAAAAATTATAAAATTTTGTAGAGGTGTGGCCCATCTATGGAAGTATCACTCTGTAAAATTTTAGCCTCAAGTGACCCCGTTTGGGTATCCAAAAGAATAGGCCAAGATGGTTGGACTCCCAGATTTTTTTTGCTGTGCAGTCCGGCAATATGCCTTGATAAAAAACCATAATTCAAAAATATTTCTTCTGATAGTGGGCTACCTTTTTGGGTTTCCTCTCATTGTATGCATGATGAGGGACCTTGGCCCTCAATTTTTAGAGTTTTAAAGGCCTCGGACCCACTCCAATGGAGTGCCCAAATTTAGGATAGCAACATGTTATAATTATGCTGGCCTTGGGCTAAAATTTTGAGAAGTGGGGCCCACCATATTATAAAGATCTTAGAGAAAATAATTTATACCTTTAGTTCCTTAAATGTTGGGCTTAATGAATGTACTTTTGAGGTCCACCACAGTTGAATTTAATTGGGTCCATGAATGTAGCTAGTTGTTGAACTATCTAAGGCCCATAAAATAGACCCATTTGATGTGTTCTAAGGCCCATGGGATTAGGCCCATTTAATGTAATTTAAGGCCCATAGAGTGGACCCATTTGATATGTTTCAAGGTCCATGGGATTGGACAATTTGATGTATTTTAAAGCCCATGGGATTATACCCATTTGATATGTATAAGGCCCATGGGTCGAGAACCATTTGTTGTAATCTAAGGCCCACGGGTTATGACCCATTGCAATGCACATAAGGCCCATTGGTGTGGCCCATTGAGGTGGCCCATTTGATGAGTAAAAGGCCCATATGACATGGCCCATTTGATGTATTTAAGGCCCAATGGGATGTACCTAAGGTCCATTACAATGTGTGATCCCAACCTAGTTTACGTAATGTTATTCACTATGGGCTACGCCTTGGGAGCAATGTTGGTTTGACGTCCACATTGCGAGTATAATGTTGGTTAAATGTCTGCATTGTGACTCTCCCTAGGGCCCATTGGTAGGCCCGTACTTGTTGTATGCAATCCATCTAGGTCAGTTGCGTTGTAAGGATAGGGCATTACTTTATAACATGCTTAGTATAACTCCATGACGCACAACCCATTTGTATCGGTCCATTTGATCGGCCTGCTCGTATCGGCCATTTGATTGATTTAGCCCATATGATTGATTAGGCCCACCTTGACGTGTATGAGGCCTGTTGTTGAGGCCCACCTTGATGTGTATGAGGCCCGTTGTTGAGGCCCACCTTGATGTGTATGAGGCCTGTTGTTGAGGCCCACCTTGATGTATATGAGGCACGTTGTTGAGGCTCACATTGATGTGTATGAGGCCTGTTGTTGAGGCCCACCTTAATGTGTATGAGGCCTGTTGTTGAGGCCCACCTTGATGTGTATGAGCCCGTTGTTGAGGCACACCTTGATGTGTATGAGCCCGTTGTTGAGGCACACCTTGATGTGTATGAGGCCCGTTGTTGAGGCCCACCTTGATGTGTATGAGGCCTGTTGTTGAGGCCCACCTTGATGTATATGAGGCCTGTTGTTGAGGCCCACCTTGATGTGTATGAGGCCCATTGTTGAGGCCCACCTTGATGTGTATGAGGCCCGTTGTTGAGGCCCACCTTAAATATATATGAGGCCCATGTTGCAAGGCCCATTGTGATGTATGCAAGGCCCATGGGTCATGGCCCATTGCAATGTATTTAAGGCCTAATTGGTGCGGCCTATTCGATATATTTATGGGGTCCATGTCATTAGGCCCATCCTGTTGTATTAGTGACCTTTCCATTGAGGCTCACCCATGGTATATATTTGAGTCCCATGTGTAGGGCCCACCTATTGTGTATTTAAAGCCCATGGGTTGTGGCCATAGTGATGTATATTAGGCCTATGTGATGTAGCCCATACTGATGTGTATTAAACCCAGGTATGTGACTCACCTGCGAAGTATATTTGAGGCCCATTGTGATATATCTGAGGCCCATGGGTGCGACCCATCCAGATGTATTTGAGGCCTATGGGCAAGGCCCATTGTGATATGTGTTAAGCCCATGACCAGGGCTCACCTGTTTTGTATATTTGGCCCTTGTGTGAGGCCATGTGCCCATTATATATTTGATTCTATGTGGGCCATTCCTTGGGGGCAATGTTGGTTAAAAGTCCACATTGTCGACGCCGGTTATTGATACCGTTTATGAGTATGTGATATCATAACATCATGATACATGCCCATTCGCATCATCTGCATGTTTATTATGAGATGTGATTGACCATTGCATATGTCATTTGGCAGGATGATGTAAGACTCCTTGATAGGTGGAGATTATCTCACATGAGCACATGACATGCGCAGGATTAATGCATGATTAGATCGTATGACTCATGCATCTTGCATTGTGTTGTGATTACTGTACGCCCTAGTGACATCAGGGTCGTAGCCTCCATAGACATATCGTGGATGGCCAGATGGGATACCAGAAATCTGTTCGAGCATCGAGCCGCCATAAATGGCCCTGGGTAAAAATCTCTAAACACCCTCTTCGTTCCAGATGATGCTCCAACGTCTAGACCGAGTGGGTAGATGAGCGTTGAGTGCCGATTATCAGATGGTTGTGCTCTCCACTGTGTCGTGGTCGGTTGGGAGGGGGTGTAGCCTTACCCGCCCGAGGGAGTAGGCATGGCTAGGGTGAGTTTGACCAGCTCGAGGAATGGGTCCGCTATCAGTGAGCCGGTAAGGTATTCACAGACTACTGACAGGAGGATAGTGAGGTCTTTTTCACTTACCCAGTTGTGCGCTTGATTGGGGTGACAGGTGGTGTGAAGTGTAATAGACCCCGGTGATTTCCCCAGAGAGGAACCGTACTGATATGAGGACTGACATGATATTATGACATCCCGTCACTGTTGTGCATGTGAGCCGGCACACGTGGGTGGACGCTGATGTGGGCGGGTGTGATGTGGGCGGGGCTGAGGGCTGGGCGAGCTACCAGCGGTTGGTAGGCTACTGTACTGATAGGCTACTGAGTAGGAGTTGCATACTCATTCATTCATCCATTCACTATCCACTCAGGCTGGTGGTGCGCAACTAATTGTTGTGTATCTTCATTATGGCAAGGATTTTGGTTGAGCGCACTAACCTGAGATCAGGAGTTTACCACGTTGAGTCAGACTATCCAAATTTAGGTATGGGACTGATTTGGATAGAGATTCCTTATGGTGGACCCCGTAGCCTGCGATACTACGTACTATCATCCCGACATCACACTCCAGCATGGTCATTCCATTAGCTCCATATACTGCATATTCCATTACATCTTCGGCGTGTGGCATTATGGGTTGTTATGTTTCTGTATTCCTGTGACTTAGATGAGAGTGATAATATTTGTTAGCTCTTTCGAATTGTGTATTACATTATATCCTTGTCATTCAACATTTGATTATTTATGACTCATCATTTGCATAGCTGTCCTATATTGCGTATTCTAATATTGATTAACTTATGGACTTGTTCATACTTCCACTTATTCTATTATCGCATGATTATAATCTTTTCAATATTTCTATTTACGCTGATAATTTCTGCTCTTATCAGTGTTTCTGCTTATTCAGTCATTGTATGGTTTATGGATTAATAGATTTCCGGTATTGTATGATTATGATATTGTATTGAATACTTGGCACTTATCTCGTGCACACACTTACACCACTCTCTAAGCTTTTTATAAGTTTATGCACGATAGATGCGTGCAGGTGATGTTAGGTTGCAGCAGCATTGAGCTTGGAGCGTGCAGCTATTTTCTGGAGCTTTGATTTTGACATATATATTTTCCTTTCAGCATTGTATTCAAATAATTATATTAGTGGATATGTGATGATGATGTTGCCTTTATGATTTGGGTAAACTTGTGGTTATGCTTATTACTAGTTAAATGTACAAAAAAAAAAATCCTCCTTGTAAGATATTAGAATCGAAAATCTGGCATATGAATGCTAGGAGCTGAGAATAGAGTACTACGGAGGTTGTCGGTACCGAATTCGACGATCGGGATTCCTGTGAATCCGATTTCTGGGTTTCGGGCGTGACAATGTTGATTTACATGTCTAAAGTTTGTATAGTGCTGATTTACATAGATAATGTTTGGACGGTGTCATGGGCTCCACCGTGATGCATTTGTTATCCACGTCGTCCATCTTATGCAATACGGCCCACCTTGATATATGTATTCTATATTTACACCACCCATTGTTGGACGGTGTCATGTGAGGCCTATCATTGATGTATGTATGGTATATCTTCGTCGTCCGCCCCTTGGACGTGTGGCCTACCTTGAGGTATGTGTTATATCCAAACCATCCAGCCATCTGGGTCACCCAGACCGTCCAAATCATGAAGCCTACCTTGATGTGTATGTGGCCCATTTGATGATGACCGACATAATGTAATTAGGGTCCAGGCATGAGGCCCATTAAGATTTACTTATGGCCCATCCGTAAAGCTCAATGTAACGTATTTGTGGCCTATTGTGATATATTAAGGCCCATGGGTTATACCCATTGTGATGTTTTCGAGGCCCATGGGATGTGGCCCATTGTGATATATTTTTGACCCATATGATGAGGCTCGACTTAATGTATACAAGGCCCAGGTGGTGAGGCCCAGTACGATGCATATTAGGCCCGTGTGAGTGGCCTATTGTGATGTATATTAGGCCATGTGAGCAGCCATTTACGATGCATATTAGGCCCATGTGATGAGGCCTAACTTGAGGTATGTATGGCCCGTTACGTTGTGTATGAATCTCTTGTATGGGCCACTCCTTGAGAGCAATGTTGGTTAAATGTCCACATTGATGGGCAATGATGGTTGAAAGTTCTCATTGTGAGCTTCCCTTAGACCTTTTGTTAGATCGATTATTGAGGCTGATTACACTTGGTTGAGGACGATTCCATTTGGTTAAGGCTAATTTCGATTGACGTGACCGATTTGTTGATTCTTATTATCGATCGATTTCATTTATCATGACTGATTGTCGATTCCAATTGAGGTGACCGATTGCCGATTCCAATTGACGTGACCGATTTGTCGATTCTTATTATTGATCGATTCTTTTTATTATGATTAATTACCGATTCTGATTGTCATGACCGGTTACTGACTCTGATTGACATGACCAATTTATCGATTTTGATTATCGATCGATTTCGATTGTCGTGACCGGTTACCGACTCCGATTGACGTGACCGATTTGTCGATTCTGATTATTGATCGATCTTGATTTTCGTGACCGATTACCGACTCTGATTGACGTGACCGATTTACCGATTCTGATTGTCATGACCGATTGCCGATTCCGATTGACATGACCGATTTGCCAATTCTGATTATCGATTAATTCCTATTTTCATGACCGATTGCCGATTTCGATTGACTTGATCGATTTGCAGATTCTGATTTATCAAGGCCGATTATATAGGCCGATTCTGATTTATCGAGATTGATTGAATAAGCCGATTCTGATTTGTCAAGGCCGATTGCCGAGACCTATGTGAGGTATATGTGACCCGTATTTGAGGCCCATTGTGAGGTGTATTCAACCCGTGTTTAAGGCCCAATGTGATGTATATGAGGCCTATGTGATGATACCCATTGTGATGCATTTGAGGGCTAGGCAATGAAGCCTATTGTGATCTATGTTAGGCCCATCGTGATGTGTATTAAACTCTTGAGTAAGGCCCATTGTGTTGTATATTAGGCCTTTGTGTGAGGCCATGAACCCATTATATGTTTGGATTTATGTGGTCGTTCCTTGGGAGCAATGTTGATTGAATGTCCACATTATCGAGGCCGATTGTTGATGCCAGTTATTGATACCGAATAAGAGAATGTGACAGCGTAGCATCATAAGATATGCCCATACGCATCATCTGCATGTTTGTTATGAGATGTAATTGACCATTGCATATGCCATAGGGCAGGTTGTTCATAGGGCTCCCTGATAGGTAGAGTTGCCCCACGTAAGAGCATGGCATGCACAGGATTGATGCATGATTAGACTATGTGACTCATGCATCTCGCATTTATGTGACATGACCACTATATGCCCTAGCGACATCAGGGCTGTAGCCTCCATAGGTGTTTCGTGGATAGCGAGATGGGACACCGAAAATCTGTTCTATATGGGGTGCTATAGATATCCTTGAGTGAAAGTCCCAGAACCCTATTGGTTCCAGAGGTTACTCCAACGTCTAGACCGAGTGGATACATGAGCGCATGAGGGCTATATACCATTAGGCCGCATCTCCCACTGTATCGTGGTCTGTTGGAAGGGGGTACAACCTTACTTGCCCGAGAGGAGGGGGCAATGCTAGGCTAAGTTTGACCAGCTCGAGGAATGGGTTCGCTATTAACGAGCTGGGCCCAATATTGGCAAGCGGATAGTGAGGTCTCTTCCACTTACCTTGTTGCACGCGATGACGTGAAAATCTGGTTTGGAGTGTAATAAACCCCGATGATTTTTCAGAGAGAAACCGTACTGATATGTGGACTTATTGACTAGGAGTTACATGCTCATTCATTTATTCATTCACTATCCATTCGGGCTGGTGGTGCGTAACTAATTATTGTGTACCTTCGTTATGGCAAGGATTTCAGTTGGACGTACAACTAACCTGAGATCAGGAGTTTACGACGTTGAGTCTGACTATCCAAATTTAGGTATGGGACTAGTTTGGATAGAAGTCCCTTGTGGTGGACCCCGTAGCCTATGATACTATGTATTATCATCCCGACTTCACACTCTAGCATGGTCATTTCACTTGCATCGCATATTGCGTTATATCCGTAGGCATATGGCATTTTGGGTTACTATACTACACTTATATGGCCTTGACAGACTTAGCAGGATTTGTATATTGCATTGTATCCTTGGCATATGATATTTGGCTCTTTATTACTTCTTATTGCATAGCTGTTTTATATTGCGTATTCTTATATTGATTGACTTATGGACTTTCGCTTACCCTGTTATCATATGATTTATGATCTTGTCAGTATTTTACTCTGATAATCCCTGCTCTTGTCAGTATTTCTGCTTACTCTGATAATTCATGATCTTGTCAGTATTTCTGCTTATTCCGATAATGTACGATTTATGGATTACCAGTAATTTAGGTATTGTATGATGATGGCATTATATTGAATACTTGACACTTACTTTGTGCACACACTTACACCACCTTCTAAGCTTTCTATAAGCTTATGCCCGCTAGATGCGTGCAGATGATGTTAGGTTGCAGCAGTGTTGAGCTTAGAGCGTGCAGCGGTCTTCTGGAGCTTGATTTTCACTTTTTTATATTTCCCTTTCAGCATTGTACTCAAATGATTATATTAGTAGATATGTGACAATGATGTTGCCTTTGTGAATTGGGTAATCTTGTGGTTATGCTTATTACCAGTTAAAAGTACTTTGAAAAAAAATCCTCCTTGTAAGATCCCAGGATCGAAATCTGGCGTATGGACGCTAGGAGCCGAGAATAGGGTACTATGGAGGTTATCAGCACCAGATTCGGCAATTGGGATTCCTATAAATCTAATTTTTAGGTTTAGGGCGTGACATATACTATATGTGTATATATAATATAATATAATATATTTATTTATTTATTTATTTTTATATATGTGTAGGGGGTGCACGGTGCAGACGGTGCTGGATTAACGGTGACACTGCTGGATTAACGGTGTGGATATAAACTAACGTCATCAAGGTGGGTCCACGCTGATGGATGGTGTGGATACTATATATATCAAAGTGGCCCCCACTCCATATGTGCAGCACGTGCGGGTGGGTCCCACGTCTTGCCCAAAATGGACAGACAGGTTGGATTGCAAATACATCACGGTCGGCCCTTCCCAGCAAGTCATTTTACGTTAAGCATGTCTTCACATGATTTAAGATGGTGTGGGCCACCTAACTTCTATGTACAGCTAATGGGATGACCCATTATCTAGATGGGTCCCATCAAATGCATGGTATAGATACAGAACATATATCATGGTGGGGCCTGTGGTGGGACCCACGGTTCCACCCGTCAAAAGCAGTAAGGGCGCTGCTTGCTGCAGCATCCAGAGGACACTGGCAGCAATAGCGTCCCAACATTTTATTTATATATATATATAGGTGGGGCCCTCATCAGGAAAATCTACCCCGTCGGTTGAGTTCCCGGGCTCGAGACAGGCCTAAGGAGCCCAACATTCGATATATTCGGTGAGTAGAAACATCACAGCGAGCTCTAACAGTTTACATCACCCAAACACCTGTTCTCTACAATATGGCCTGCCAGAGATTCAGTTCAACTTCAATTTTCGGCTCAATGCCTAAAATGATCTAGGGAATGGGATGGACGGCGTGGATTTGATCAATACAACAAGGTGGGGCCTACATGAGTGACCCACCCAAAAAGGCTAAAGTATTGACTTTTTTTTTGTTACAGCGGGTACCTGTTCACGCTTCAGGCCACGTCCAGCGTCCAGGGATGCTGGACTATACATTTCATCAAGATGGGTCCCATGTGTGGGGACCACGGCTGGTGGGTCCCACATGGATGTGGCCCACTTGACTTGGATCAATTTAATATTTGTGTTTTCCCATTACCAAAGGCTATGGTCCACATGACTTGGATGGTTTGAATAAGGCATACATAAAGGTGGGGTACTATCCGAGTGGGCCACACATCACACAAAAATGAAAGAGAGAGAGAGAGAGAGAGAGAGAGAGAGAGAGAGAGAGAGAGAGAGAGAAGCACCCACAATTAGATCTTCCCTTCCTTCTTTCGCCAATGCATACGAGAACCCCAATGGATGGACTTCAATGGTTGAGATCGATCATGGAGGGTGGGATAGGATGGTAGAAAGGTGGGCCACACCAAGTTTTCTCATGAAGGGTTGAGACATGGGTTGCTTATGTTTTTTTTTGGAGAATGAGAGAGATGAGAGAAAGGTGTAAGAGAGAGAGAGGGAAGTGATGTGAGTGATGGGGAGAGGGATGGTGATGGGTGAAGGGTGTGTACTTGTTGTAAGAAAGAGTTGACTTAGAGGAGAGGTGGTTCTACTTGATGTTAATGTGTGATGTGTACATGATTGATGGGATGGATGTGATGCTCTCTTGGGATTTGCAATACGTGGTATTTTTCCTCGAATTGAACATGGGCCCACATCTACTGGCCTGGGTATCGCCTTGGCACATAATACGCAGCGTTGGAACCACAGTGACGGCGCGATTGCAAGGGTATAAGTTTCGAGTTGAGCCGACTCTGATATATGGGACACGACTCATGATCGCTCGCAAATGCTGATAATAGATCGAGGGTCATCGAAATTCAACCGAGAGGACCGCGGAAGCTTACAGAGCAGTACAGGCTACAATACGGGTCTTACATGAGCTCAATGTAAATCCATAAATTATAAGAAGTCGTGCTCAAATGCGGCTCCTAGATGAGGATGAGGCACAACGAATTGCTTACGAGAGCCACAAATCCTAGCATGAACAAACCCTAACATATAAAAAATCACATGATTTGAATGAAAATGATGGGTTTCCAACCTTAATAGCTTCAAATTGTTAGAAATTGGGTAAAAGACGCATATGTACCACTAGAAGACTTCTTATCAGCTAACTGATGGGTTATCTAGCCGAGAGAGATATGTGATAGCTTGCATGGTACGAATCTGAAGAAGAACAACCCTGGTGGACAATCTACGCCTGATCTCTCACTCTCTCTCACTTCCCTTACCTGGGAAATAAAAGAAGAAAAAAGGGAAAAGAGATTTTATAGCCCCTCATTTGGAAAACTCAGTGGTTGCAAGTGTATTGAAATTTAGGGGTTGTTGGTCAGACCGATGACAAATGTTAGTCGGACAGACAGGAACGGAGACGAACCGATGATTAGTTAGATGTCAATTATGTCATGTTTTTGTGCTACTCAAGTAATGTAACTGACATGACCTAAATTGCCTTGCATCGGCCAAGTTCACGACTCTGGTGTTCTACGAGTTCGTCTCATGTATTCTACTAACCATTACTGAGCATTTTGTTCATTACCAAGCAGCGCTGACTTCCACCACTTGAACATTGGGGCCTAATGGATTGTGCACCCGATGACCTCCCATAAGTATTATGATACGGTTCGATATGTTAGGATACGAGGTTCAATTAAGCCACAAGCTCCTAGGTTTGAGTTTTAGCTCATGATCCCTATGTCTTCGAGTTTATATGTGCATGAAGGCACGTGCGACTTTCTATTTTAATCGAAGTTTCATTAATAGCACTCGAGAACATCTAATACTTGAGTATTTAAGGGTCAGGGTATTACAACTTACCCCCTTAAAATAATTTTATTCCCAAAATTGTCTAACATTTCCACTAAACTCGAGTTTAGTAATCTAGGTTTTACAGATAGTTGTACTAACTCCTTAGCTGTTCTACTCGCGCACACGGTGGGGCCTAACCCGAGAAATCTACACTATCCTTAGAATTGGGTCTGGGTCCCAAATTTCGAGATGTTCCTTTTATGGGGTTTAATATCAATAACCTGATGGTGGCTCAGTCCTATCTTAACAACCTAATGGGCAAATTATAGGGCTAGCTTAAGGGGGTCGAAACCATTCGCATGGCTAAGCCTGAGTTAAGGGATTTATATGTCGATTGGGCAAGTCCTATGACTTTTACACTATCCCTTATAATTTCAATTTATGTCATAAATGTACTAGCATGGTTGGGCAACTTTTCCTTGGGTACTTGGTTCACCATAACCTAGATCTTGTACATAAATGTACTAGAAAGCATGTATATATGTGACGCATATAGAGAAATATCTACAAACGTGAGAATGGGTAGCCTGACAATTGTTAACACATACTGGCAACAAAATTCAAGGGCAAGCAAATGCTTCTACATAGCAGAAGACTATCGATGACTTACCATAGTAAACAATGCCAGCTAGGCTGAGTAGCTAGGGGAGGGAGAATCATTGCCCCTGAGGATGCGAGCTAGACACCAAGCCTTTGACGCTCTAGTGAACCTCCTAAAACATCTGCTCCATGCGTGTGAGGTGTTCTTCAATAGCATCCAAGTGAATTGCCACATTAGTCAAAGGCGGGCCTAAAGCCGACTTAGCAGTCAGTTCCACATTAGGATACTATCAGAGTTAATTAGTTTAACCGAGGTGGAGCACTTTGAATTGGCCAGAAAGCCACACTCCCAAGCCATCCTAGTAATGAGATGACCAAACAGAAAAGTAGGGGGAGGGAAACTGAAGTTCAGGATACATATAATTTGATGCATGATGAGGGACGGTAGGCATACAGGTTGGTGGAGACCGACTCGATACAAAATCTCGACCGTGAGTGGGGATAGGTCATTTCAAAAGCCCGGTTGTGGGTAGACGTTGGTAATGAAGATGAGATGTAAGACGTGGAATCAAACAGTCATTTCGAACACCAATATAGCATTTTCAGGCTACAATGAAGCATTATGCCCATCATTGACGAAACGGTCCACTTTGGCTTATAGGCTTCAGGAGCTAACTCAAACTCCGAAGGAACCAACCCAGATGGCGGAAGTCCGATTATTTCACCGATGGTAGCTGAGGTCACGCGAGTAACGTCCCATTGTACTCAACATCAAAACAAAGTGGGTCCAAGGAAGGCTCAGAACACTGCGAGTAAAATGAACAGACTAGTTTTTTGTATACGGGTCCCTCGAATGAGAGAATGAGGCTCTAACCAATTCGGGCTAGGAGTTCCACCACCAGAAACCCTTGGAGATACTCAATTTTAAGGAATTTTCTTTCCCACGATACCCAAACTTCACGTCCCGATTCAACTGACTAACCCAAAACTACATAAGAAGCCTAAAGGTTGAGGTCTTTAGACCATTAGCTACCTCCTACCCGTAAGGAATCCCTTCTTACACCTAACCTACTAACCCTAAACATCTTAACATTAAGCGATATGGTTTGTGTAAGTCTCATGCCCAAGGCCCAATTATCTCAATACTATGCTCTAACACTAACTTTATAACACCCTGAAACCTAACACCTGAGTTCGGAGACTCGAATCCCATGTCTGAGGGTGATAACATTATGACGGTCATATGCATTAGCACCAACACACTACAAGAAATAGTAGTATTAGGGGTGTTTTTTATCATAGGTGGCCACAACAAATGCCACTATAGATGGAAATCAAGGGCATTTTTATGTGGCCGCCCGTGCAGGATGAATCCACCGCCGCACCTTCCAGATAAAATAAAAAACCTAAAATCTATTTTACCCTAAATCGCACTTCTTCTCCCATGTGCACGAACTCCAAATCGCGCTTCTTCTCCCACGCCTCTTCTCTCCAAAACCCTTCTCCCCTCTTTCTATTAGTCGTTTGTAACACTCCCTTTTTCATATCTCCCTCTCATCTCCTATGCTTCTCCCATCTTTGATTTGGAACTTTCCATCTCCCATCTCCAAATCTCATTCTCTCTCTTATTTCTCTTCCTTTCTTCTCATTCTCAGGGTTCTTAGATCAGATCTACAACTACAGATCGAGTAGGCCCGGTAACCTACGAACGTGGTCATCAACGATGAAGAGAATAAAAGAAATCTGAGAAGGAACTTGAAGGTACTCTCTCTTTCTCTCTATTTTCCTCTTTTGATGGCCAGAAATTGGGCAGCATCCATGGCAACAGTAGCCATATCCGTCGTTGTCCAAGGCTCCCTATATGTTTGAAGAAATGCTTCAACCACCAAATAGGCACTCACACCTAAAGAAAATATGCTGGCTAGACCTGGGGCACCCTCTTTCGATTAACTATTTAGTACTGTCAATCATTCATATCACCTTCCCTTTAGGTTTCATAACATTGATTTGTAATAGGGATGTAGATCATACAAAGCTTTTCTTGCAGAAGTGTAACACCCCGAACTTTTCAATACCGAGTATTAAAAGTCCTCGAATGTTACCGTAAATTTAACCTATTATGTACACATGTACAGTACCAATTTGGCTAACCTAACCCTACATCCATCCTCCAACGTGAACCTAATCGATTAAGAATGATCTTCATCCATAAATTAAGTCATCTGACCGTTAATCATGTAGTCTGATAAGCGTACTTTCCCTCGACTAAATCGGCGAATAACTCTTTATCTATAATGATTTGAATGTAAGTTCCTTTACAAGGATTGTTTAGAAATGGGCATAGAACCACATAGAACCATTAGATTTCACAAAACTCCTATATCGATAATAATTATGAAAATGCCATTAACCTAAACCCCTGAATTCTAGATCACAAAGTTTCCATAATCCGTTTCATGTGAAACTTTATACCTGATGCACTCGAGGTGCATCAGGATTCCTGCACGGTCAGAAAAGCTCTGACGCGTGCCTAGCCAAAAATGGAGACTTCTCTCTCCAGCTACTCCCGCCTACAGGCGTTTTTGAAAACGGAGGGCGTCCGTTTGATGCAAGTGTGGCCCACCATTGGTCATCGTCCCAATGATCCAAACCGTTTATCTAATTTAGGGGGCAGGCTTGACCAAAACCCAACTATCAAAATTAAATTTCATACACGTGTGGGCACACGAGAACCAGCGCAAAACAGTCCCAAAAATATAAAAAATCCAAAAACTGGAAACTGTCTGTTGCCATGTAAGCAATCCGCGTGAAGTGGAGACTCTTAATCTCGGCCATTCATTTTGGGATCTCCTAACCGCCTATTTCAAAACCACCTTGAAGTTTTCTACCCACAGTAACAAGAAAACCACAGACGGTTTGGTTCCACCAGCAGTATTTGGAAACCACCGTAAGCCAACTCAATTCTGGCTGTTTATGTTTCATCTGATGGCTTGGACGGGTAAGGGAAAGGTGTAGAAGAGAGGAGATTCAGCTACAGTGTCCTCCCATCTTGTTAGTGCAGTCGCCCGAGAGAGTTGGGCCGAGAGCTTCCAAGTTCGAACCCACTAGCCAAACCTCCCCCAAGCTTCAAAACCTTCATTCCATAAGCTCCTTGGCAAGCGTACAGACCTTCCCTAGCTGATGGATTAGAGAAAGAGGCAATGCATGACGATCTTCCATTAATGGCAGCTCATCTTCCTCATTGGAGCTGCGCTAAGTTGTCTCAGCTCGGGGCGAAATCAAGTCTAGCCATGGGCTCTGTCAGGCCTATAGAACAGTAGAAAAGAAATGAAAGAAAGAAAGAAGAAAAGGAAGAAAGAGAGAGAGCAGTGGAGTCGGGTAGTGGTGCAAAGGACTTGCTAATCGGTCGCAGTCGTGCTGACTCGGTGAGTTCCACCAAGTCTAGTCCGAGCCAAGGGCTCTGCTGGTCCTCCAGAGAAGCAGGAACGGCAGAGGAATAGGAGGAGAAGGAAAGAAATAAAAGAAGAAACAGAGAGAGAGGAAGGGAGGAAAGAAAAGAAATGGAGAGATGGGTTGCGGCCGAGTCGGGACTCGCTGACGCAACTCGCCCCGGTTCAAGCCAGCATAATGGCTGGGTTTTCTCTTCTTTTAGGGAAATATGGAAGGAAAAGAAAATAAAAAGAAAGAGTAGAGGAGAAGAAAGGGAAGAAGAAGAAGAAGAGGAACGTTGTCCTCTTCGTGGCACTCATTGGCGAGTCAACTGGGCTCGACTCGGCTGAGTCATAAGGCCTGGTCCAGTCTAGCTCCTTACTAGTCATTCCCAAACATGGGAGTTGAAAGAAAAAAAAAAAGGGAGAAGAGTGGTTGTTGAGCCGAGTCAACTCGACTCGAACCGAGTTAGCTAGGGTCAAGTCTACGGCCGCACGCACCACCTAGCGATGACGTAGGCGGTTCAAAACATAAGGTGATGATTCTTCCCCTTGAGCTTTCCATCTTCTCATTAGCTTAAGTTATAGATTTTATTTAAATTCATATTTAATATCTCCTTTTACAATCATATGTGTTAGCTAGTGGAAATTGAATTGTTGTATTACATGCTTTATGATTATCCTGTAGAATTGTTTATGCTTGTGGAATTTTCATTGTGAATTGCTTATGGAACCTAAACCGGTACATTATTGGAAAATTTTTACCTATAAATGTACACCCATACTTGGGATGTAACTTGATTGATGGTGATTACAATGGACCTTCGATCTAGTGGTTATTGAGTGGTGGTTTAGATGGATCATTGATGTGGGCCTACCATCCAGGGTTGTTGTGTCCAATGATTTTCAAGGATGGTCTTTCATCGCATGGTTTTGATTCTCGCCTTACGTGGCTTATTTTGATAATTGCCTATGTGGCTTGTTTAATATCGCCCTATGTGGCATATTTTGATACTCGCCCTACGTGGTTTTGTTTTGATATTTTTCCTATATGAGTTCGATATTTTATACTGTGCAACTAGGCGATGGTAAGCCCCGTATGTTGTAATATGATTGGCCATTAGTCGATGAGTTTCTATTAAACATCCTAAGATGGTAGTCTCATGGGCCGGGGATAATGGTAATGGGACATTATGCCCGAGCCGTCGGCCTACGCTGGGCTCTGAGCTCCCTATAGTGACCTTGAGCTTACCTAAATTGGCTGATTGTAATTGGATTAATAACGGTTTGACTAATCATGCATCCATAGCATGTTGGCGATAACAGGTGGCTAATTCTGGATGTTGTAGCACGTGCCCTTAGAATCTTCGGGGTATCGTTTCGCTAGCTCCCAGACCACCGACTATCGACCCCTGTCCGACTGGATGATTTTTCCAGGTCGATGATTGCATAGGCGACGAGACCAAGTCCGGCTGGATGTGCATCCCCAGGCCGATGTGCATTCATGCATCCATGCATTTTAAAAGACTGCATCATGTATTGTTTTGATTGCTTTGTCGCTTTATAACTATGCTTACCTAATGCGGCGGTGTGTAATCTTGAGGAGAATTCACACTGAGCTGGCCACTCATCCATCAAATATATAACCATACAGGTAGAACAGGTGGCTCAGATGATGTATATGATTAGACTTGACGAGGGGCTGTGCAGGTGTCATGGATGCACGGCCGTATTGCTAAGAGGAGCTGCGTGGTCATATGACTTACATTTATATTCTTTCTGTTAATTTTTATGTATGCAAATCTTGTAATCGTTAATGTTGGGACATTAGTTTGTATAAGTCATTATGGGCTACTTGTATATTTGAAAGATAATGAAACTTTCCTTATGTTGATTTGTTCATTCTACGCTCATCTGCCTATTCTGATAAAAGAAAAAAAAATATATACTCGAATTTGACCATCCTTTAAGGTTAACACTCGAATTTTTAGGAAACGAGTCATATACTCGGGTCCAAAAAACACGGGGTGTTACAGTTGGTATCAGAGCATAGTTTGGACAAACTTAACCTTGGGAAATGATCTTATACAAACTTTAAATGTCTCAAATTTAGATGTTTGAAACTAGAAATTGAACTTAGGTGAATTTCCCCTTAACTTAGAGAAATTTTGAAAAATGTAGAAACCCAAGCTTAGGTTCCCTTAGAAGTGAACTCAAATTCCCTTAGAATTAGAAGATTAGTCGTTTAGATGTATGTGAGATTCCCTCAGAATAAGAGAAAATTTTAAAACATAGGATTTTCAAACTTTAGACTCCATTGAGACTTTTAAGATAAACTCTTAGACCTTAGACTTATATGGAATTCCATTAGAATAAGGAAAAAACTTGAGAACATAGATATCCAAAACCTTAGCCCTTTGAAATTCTTAGGATGAGTCATTTGAACTTAAGGAAAGGACTTTGGTCCCCATGAAAATTGACAAAGCGACCATTTGGACTTAGAAATAAGAACTTTAGTGCCCGTATAAACTGCAACATGGTTGTTTGAAACTTAGAAACTAATCATATGAATACCCACTATAATGTATTTGAAATCAAATGAGAGCATTCATCGAATTTG
Source organism: Magnolia kwangsiensis (assembly GCA_037074715.1). Classification (NCBI taxonomy): domain Eukaryota; kingdom Viridiplantae; phylum Streptophyta; class Magnoliopsida; order Magnoliales; family Magnoliaceae; genus Magnolia; species Magnolia kwangsiensis. The sequence goes on along the minus strand of CM073574.1, from coordinate 49,176,958 downwards.
TCTCTTAATGAATAATCCTTAGAAATCCATAATGTGGACTTTTCCAGAAATTTCTCAGTTGAAAATAATATCGTCGTAACGTTCAACCAATGAAGCTAACTTAGGATCATAAGAGTTTTTACCCACCATATTCCACAAATTAGATTAACCATGCGCACTTCTTAAACCTAAGGAATCCTCCCAATGAATTAAAATTTGAATTCCCTAATGCATCTTTTTTCTTAGAAATAATATTTCTCACAATTTTCAACATGAAAAATAATTAAAGGAGGAGTTGTATAATTTTAGGGTAAGGTTTCAACCTTAGGTTGAACACATTGGGGCCAGATTTAAAATCTTAGATAAACTTAACAAAATTTTAAATTTAGAATTCACGTAGAAAGCTCCGCTCATGGAAAACTTTGAGTAGTGCATTGAGTGATCAAAGTGGCGTAGTGGAAGCGTGATGGTTGTTCGCATATATTCACGTAAATTTCAGACACTCTCATTGAAGAATTAGAAAATTTCATGTCCAGAATAATCGGGATCAGGAGTCGATGGAATCATATTTATACAAAGTCTACATGGTTTGGCTCAAGTTCTAAGTCCTAACAAATCTCAATGATCTCGTTGCCCTGATCAAGCAAATGATCGAGATTTAACAGGATTATGATGGATACCAAAATCTTCTGTCCTGCGTAGACAGATGATTGATGTATCGGGTTCAAACCTACTACGACCATCTATTCGTGTTCGCCTGGACATTGGAAATTTGAAATCTTTAAGGGGGGTAGGTTGCAATTACTCTTGTTCTAGTAGTGAGCTATGAGCACATATACAAATAACCTTAATGCAGAAAACAAGCAGATGCACATGGACACCATAAGATAGATTGTGCTGAATCTCGAGGATGAGATTCTCTTTAAGGGGGGTAGATTGTAACACCCCGAACTTTTCAATACCGAGTATTGAAAGTCCTCGAGTGTTACCGTAAATTTAACCTATTATGTACACGTGTACAGTACCAATCTAGCTAACCTAACCATACATCCATCCTCCAATGTGAACCTAATCGATTAAGAATGATCTTCATCCATAAATTAAGTCATCTGACTGCTAATCATGTAGTCTAATAAGCGTACTTTCCCTCGACTAAATCGGTGAATAACTCTTTATCTATAATGATTTGAATGTAAGTTCTTTTACAAAGATTGTTTAGAAATGGGCATAGAACCACGTAGAACCATTATATTTCACAAAACTCCTACATCGACAATAATTATGAAAATGCCATTAACCTAAATCCCTGAATTCTAGATCACAAAGTTTCCATAATCCGTTTCATGTGAAACTTTATACCAGGCCTAATTATCATAAATTAACTGTACACATCCAATTTCAGCCCTTAGATCACATTAATTTAGCTACTTGATCCCTACATTGGTTCGTACACTTATCAGATCAAAATTCTGATCTGACCAACTTGTTCACACTATATGAATATGCTTAACCCACCATTAGAATCAGAATCTGAGAAACTTTCACATGTAAGAAAGTCACTCAAATCTAACGTTATGTAAGCCCTACCCCTAATCACTCAAAAAACCTATTTTATGTTCATTCGTTTACGAAACTAACCGTACATCAACCCACATACATGGTCGGAGTACATTCCATCAAGTTTCCATACTTTTAATAAGTCATCTGACTACCCATCCTGATTAGATCCGTCAAGTGGGCCTTCCGAATATCAGGGTGAATCGGTCATTATGAAGATCGTAGGGTTTAGGTTTAAATTGCCCAGTAACCTGTCAATCAGAGGAGCACAAATATTATTTTATAATTTTAAAATATATTAGCTATTAAATAAGAATCTTAGTCATCCTTGAGTGATTAGATCTCAAATTTGGGCGATGGAAAGAGCACAAAAAATAAAGGTTACCTGTCAAATTTCGTTACATTTGGACGAAAGACTATTGAATTACGGATGGCAGAAGTTTTGAAAAAGAAATAGGGTAGAATGGTAAATATGATAACACCACATGCATGAAACTGTTTACAAATTAAATTTTAACGGTGAGAATTCTCATTACTCGGCGGGGCTATGCGGTCCATTTGATTAACTAAACAACTCCGTTTTCGACAGTGTCCTAAATTAATGTAACAGACCGAATAGACGAAATGGATCCTTGAAAGCCATCACAAGCGGACCGCACTTGATTTTTTTTCCAGCCGTGCATACAAGTGAAGAATTTATGTGAAATCATGCGCGTAAATGAATTTCTGTTTCAACGTGAATTCAGTACATGTTGATTAAAGTGTGGCCCACCTAAGACATGAATGTGTTCCATACTTTGGCCCATAGCCTAACATCACCTTACAAAATTGATGGAAAGGATGGATTTTCTGGAAACCATACTGCTGGGCCCCACTTTGAAGATGTGTGTGTGCACAGTGGCCGTGCACTCGAGGTGCATCAGGATTCCTGCACGGTCAGAAAAGCTCTGACGTGTGCCTAGCCAAAAATGGAGACTTCTCTCTCCAGCTACTCCCGCCTACAGGCGTTTTTGAAAACGGAGGGCGTCCGTTTGATGCAAGTGTGGCCCACCATCGGTCACCGTCCCAATGATCCAAACCGTTTATCTAATTTAGGGGGCAAGCTTGACCAAAACCCAACTATCAAAATTAAATTTCATACACGTGTGGGCACACGAGAACCAGCTCAAAACAGTCCCAAAAACATAAAAAATCCAAAAACTAGAAACTGTCTGTTGCCATGTAAGCAATCCGCGTGAAGTGGAGACTCTTAATCTCGGCCATTCATTTCGGGATCTCCTAACCGCCCATTTCAAAACCACCTTAAAGTTTTCTACCCACAGTAACAAGAAAACCACAGACGGTTTCGTTTCGCCAGTAGTATTTGGAAACCGCTGTAAGCCAACTCAATTCTGGCCGTTTATGTTTCATCTGATGGCTTGGACGGGTAAGGGAAAGGTGTAGAAGAGAGGAGATTCAGCGACAGCGTCCTCCCATCTTGTTAGTGCAGTCGCCCGAGAGAGTTGGGCCGAGAGCTTCCAAGTTCGAACCCACTAGCCAAACCTCCCCCAAGCTTCAAAACCTTCATTCCATAAGCTCCCTGGCAAGCGTACAGACCTTCCCTAGCTGATGGATTAGAGAAAGAGGCAATGCATGATGATCTGCCATTAATGGCAGCTCATCTTCCTCATTGGAGCTGCGCTAAGTTGTCTCAGATCTGGGCGAAATTAGGTCAAGCCATGGGCTCTGTCAGGCCTCTAGAATAGTAGAAAAGAAATGAAAGAAAGAAAGAAGAAAAGGAAGAAAGAGAGAGAGCAGTGGAGTCGGGTAGTGGTGCAAAGGACTTGTTAATCGGTCGCAGTCGTGCTGACTCGGTGAGTTCCACCAAGTCTAGTCCGAGCCAAGGGCTCTGCTGGTCCTCCAGAGAAGTAGGAACGACAGAGGAATAGGAGGTGAAGGAAAGAAATAAAAGAAGAAACAGAGAGAGAGGAAGGGAGGAAAGAAAAGAAATGGAGAGATGGGTCGCGGCCGAGTCGGGACTCGCTGACGCAACTCGCCCCGGTTCAAGCCAGCATAATGGCTGGGTTTTCTCTTCTTTTAGGGAGATATGGAAGGAAAAGAAAATAAAAAGAAAGAGTAGAGGAGAAGAAAGGGAAGAAGAAGAAGAAGAGGAACGTTGTCCTCTTCGTGGCACTCATTGGCGAGTCAACTGGGCTCGACTCGGCTGAGTCATAAGGCCTGGTCCAGTCTAGCTCCTTGTTAGTCATTCCCAAACGTGGGAGTTGAAAGAAAAAAAAAGGGAGAAGAGTGGTTGTTGAGCCGAGTCAACTCGACTCGAACCGAGTCAGCTAGGGTCAAGTCTATGGCCGCACGCACCACCTAGCGATGACGTAGGCGGTTCAAAACATAAGGTGATGATTCTTCCCCTTGAGCTTTCCATCTTCTCATTAGCTTAAGTTATAGATTTTATTTAAATTCATATTTAATATCTCCTTTTACAATCATATGTGTTAGCCAGTGAAAATTGAATTGTTGTATTACATGCTTTATGATTATCCTGTAGAATTGTTCATGCTTGTGGAATTTTCATTGTGGATTGCTTATGGAACCTAGACCGGTACATTAGTGGAAAATTTCTACCTATAAATGTACACCCATACTTGGGATGTAACTTGATTGATGGTGATTACAATAGATCTTCGATCTAGTGGTTATTGAGTGGTGGTTTAGATGGATCATTGATGTGGGCCTACCATCCAGGGTTGTTGTGTCCAATGATTTTCAAGGATGGTCTTTCATCGCATGGTTTTGATTCTCGCCTTACGTGGCTTATTTTGATAATTGCCTATGTGGCTTGTTTAATATCGCCCTATGTGGCATATTTTGATACTCGCCCTACGTGGTTTTGTTTTGATATTTTTTCTATATGATTTCGATGTTTTATACTGTGCAACTAGGCGATGGTAAGCCCCGTATGTTGTAATATGATTGGGCACTAGTCGATTGGTTTTCATTAAACATCCTAAGATGGTAGTCTCATGGGCCGGGGATGGTGGTAATGGGACACTATGCCCGAGCCGTCGGCCTATGCTGGGCTCTGAGCTCCCCATAGTGACCTTGAGCTTACCTAAATTGGCTGATTGTAATTGGATTAATAACGGTTTGACTAATCATGAATCCATAGCATGTTGGCGATGACGGGTGGCTAATTCTAGATGCTGTAGCACGTGACCTTAGAATCTTCGGGGTATCGTTTCGCTAGCTCCCAGACCACCGACTATCGACCCCTATCCGACTGGATGATTTTCCCAAGTCGATGATTGCATGGGCGACGAGCCCAAGTCCGGCTGTATGTGCATCCCCGGGCCGATGTGCATTCATGCATCCATGCATTTAAAAAGACTGCATCATGTATTGTTTTGATTGCTTTGTCACTTTATAACTATGCTTACCTAATGCGGCGGTGTGTAATCTTGAGGGGAATTCATACTGAGCTGGCCACTCATCCATTAAATATATAACCATACAGGTAGAACAAGTGGCTCAGATGATGTATATGATTAGACTTGACGAGGAGCTGTGCAGGTGCCATGGATGCACGACCGTATTGCTAAGAGGTGTTGCGTGGTCATATGACTTACATTTATATTCTTTCTGTTAATTCTTATGTATGCAAATCTTATAATCATTAATGTTGGGACATTGGTTTGTATAAGTCATTATGGGCTACTTGTGTATTTGAAAGATAATGAAACTTTCCTTATGTTGATTTGTTCATTCTACGCTCATCTGCCTACTTTGATAAAAGAAAAAAAATATATACTCGAATTTGACCATCCTTTACGGTTAACACTCGAATTTTTAGAAAACGAGTCATATACTCGGGTCCTGAAAACATGGGGTGTTACAAGAAGCCTTTGTCTATGGACGTCTACAAATCACCCATATTCAATCATCGTGTAAGACCCATATCCTAGACCGTATCGTTCGGTAGACTTCTACGGTCTTCCCAATCGAATCCCAGCTACCTCGACCCTTAACCGGCATTTGCGCACGACCCTGATTCACACGCCGTTAACCCGAGTCGACTCAACCCGAGACTTGTACTCTAGCAACCGCGTTGTCGCCGCGATTCCGGTGCCCCGTCTTGCGCATCGAGGCGATACCCAGGCCAGGAGATGTGGGCCCGCGTTCAGTTCGAGGAAACGTCACACGTTGTAAATACCGAGAGAATCTCAATAATATGTCAAATCAATCAAGTACATGTCATATTACCCCAAAAGCAACCCAAAGTCAACTCTCTCTTACAAATCCATCCCTTACATGTCAAGTACACATCACCCATCACTCACACCCATCTCTCTCTCTCTCTCTCTCTCTCTCTCTCTCTCTCTCTCATTCTCTCTCATTTTTTTTCTCCAAAGAAACCCACGTCCATGTGAGCTCCATGAGAAAAAACCTTGAGTGGCCCACTTTGTACCCCTCATCTCCACCATCCAAAGAACATCTTAACCGTTAAAATCGTCTCCTTGGTGCTCTAGATCGTGTTGGCGAATGAAGGAAGAAGAAATCAAAGGTGGGTGCTTCTCTCCCTCTCCTTCTCATTTTTTTTATGTGATGTGTGGCCCACTTGGATGGACCCCACCTTAATATATGATTTATCCATACCATTCACCCATTTGGTGGCCCACCGAAGCAAGGCCCACCTGTATGCCCCAAGTATTAGCTTGGTTTACCAAGCTTTGGAGTGGGCTATTTGTGTAGGCCCCACCTTGATGTATATATTCAATCCATGCGTCCATCTCATTCCCTAGATCATTTTAAGCGTTGAGCTAAAGAATGATGTTGATCCGAGGTTCTAGCAGGCCATAGTATAGCAAATGATGGGTTTCACCGTTGAAATCTTCCCTGGAACTTCTATACATCAAAAATATACCTAATATTAGACTCATTGGATTTGTTACAAGCCGTGGAATCCTGTGGCTGGACTGGATTCACTTGGAGCGGGTCCCACACTCGAAAAACCTCGAGATCAAAGGTTTTTCCAAAAAAAATAATAATTTACAGCAGCAGCAACTACTGCTGCTGCCAGCGCCTGCGGCGCTAACGCACGACGGGCGGACACCAGGGGCCACGACCCCACATGTGGGCCCCACCATGATGTATATTTTGTATCCGCACCTTCCACGAGGTGGGCCCCTCCCTGAAGTGGTCTCCCCCCAAGTTTTAGACGCATCCAAGCCTCAGGCGGCCCACACCACAAGGGTTAGTGTTGATTGAGGGTCTACCATTGAAACCTTTTTGGGGCCCACTGAAGTTTTGGATGAATATGAAATTTATTTTTTTTCCTCTTCGTCCATGTCTCTGAGACTGTATGGACGGATTGGATGGAGAACAAATATTATGGTGGGCCCCATGTAGGACCCACAAAGATGTAAGTGTTATATTCACACCGTCCAGAATCGTGGACGGTGGAACGCATCTTAAATGTATGTGTTATATCCACCGTCCAAAGCACTGGACGGTGGGGCCCCTAATGATGTATTTGTTCTATATCCACGCTGTCTGTCAGGTGGACCACACAGCAGGATCAATGGGGGAATTCACGTGAGGTATGTGTTTTATCTATGCCTTTCGCATAGGCTGGACCCCATCACACGTACGTGGGCCATCCCAACTGTCTGGACCATGGGTCCTATGTGAGATATGTGCTATACCCAACCGTCCAGACCATAGGGCCGGACCGCATAATGCATGTGTTTTATCCGTGCTGGCCATCAATGCTGGGGCCTGCTTTGATGGCACGTGGTGAGCCACATGTGTGGGAGCCACCATGCTGCAAGTGTCTCATCCAGTCGTCCAGTCCACTGGGCATGGAACCCCCCACCCCCAAATGTATGTGTTCCATGTCCACGCGGACTACCTGTAAGCTAGACGTGCAGAATCCACCTGCTGTATGAGCAGGGCCCACCTGCTGTATGAGCAAGCCCACCCCACTATGATGCTTGTTTGCAGCCCAGCAGTCGGCCGCTGATGGGATCTACTATGTACATGTTCATCCATGCTGTCCATTGCCTGTGAGGCCCATCTTCCACGTATAAGGCCCACCCTGATGCGTTCTATGCAGGTCGTCCATCAAATGGACCACCCAGTAGGCCCCGTGATGCGTTTCACCCATACCATCTATTCGCGGGATGCCAGGGCAGGGTCGACAGCCAACACGGGCTGACTGTCCAATCCAGCAGGGCCTATCTGCTGTATGTACATGGCCCACCTTGATGTGTGTTGTAAGCACAATGCCTATCCATTGTTGGGCCCACTAGTGAGGTGTGGGGCTCCCCCACACCTTCTATCATTTTCCCATGGGCTTACTCTTCAGTATGGGCCCACCATGATGCAACATATCCAAATCTTGGGTGGGACCCACCTGACGTATGGGGTAATCCACACCATCTAGTATGCTGGACGATGGATTCCACTGTGACATATGTGTTTCACTTACACCGTCCATCTGCTTTGCCATGGGGGTGGGGCCACCTTGCTGTATGAGTTCTATATCCACCGTCCGTCCAGCAGCAATATAGCTACTGGACTGACGTCAGTAGGTTCTATGGGTCCCACCTTGGCTGTGGGGGTTTGATCCATACCGTCCGCCCATTTGGACGAGGCCCCACATGATACCTGTGTTTTATCAACACCGTCCATTTCTGACGGAGCAGATGTGGTGGGGCCCACCTTGATCTACATACATATATTGTATCAAGGCCGTCCGTCAAACAACAGTCCAGGCCCTGGACATTTCAAACAATAGTATTATAAATAAAATAACACTAAATATAATATTATATTATATATATATATATCATATATTATTATTATAATGGCCTCACGTGGGACCCACCTCTATGTTCGAGGGATTGGCTGGTGTGTACTCTACAGCATCTGAGGACCGGACTGCGCTGTACATGGGGCTCCTCCATGATGTGTAGGTGCCATTTGCACCGTCCAGATGTAGGTGCCATTTGCACCGTCCATCTGGACGGTGCTGTGCAGGCCCTTCTATGATGTATGTGTGTGCACCGTTCATCTGGACGGTGGATGTGGGCGTCAATCACGAGGTATGTGTTATCTCTACACCGTCCACCCCCAACCGTCCACATGTGGGATTTGTGGACCCCGGGCTTGATGCAAGTGTTTTATTAATATGTCGTCCATCCGTACTTCATATCTGGGCCGTCCAACTGGGTGGCCAGTAGCTTTAACTGTTGCAAAACGTCAGTAGGCTCTATGGGTCTGAACACATCCCAGCCATCTAGTGGACCCCACGCAGCTGATTGCTACTGTTGTACGTCAGCAAAGGTTGTGGAGCCCACATGATGTATGGGTTTTATCCTACGCCTTCAGTCCTGATTCGTGGGACCCACACATGATATGTGTTTTATTTATGCTAATGGATGGTGCTGATTTACATATGCAATGTTTGGATAGTGATGTGGGCTCCACCGCAATGTATGTTGTATATGTTGTACCCATGCTACCCACCTCGTAAGGCCCATTGTTGAGACTCACCTTGATGCGTACGAGGCCGTGTTGAGGCCCACTTTGATGTAAATGTAAAGCCCAGGGGTTGGGGCCCATTGTGATGCATTAGGGCCCATAGGTTGAGACCCATTATGATGCATTCTAAGGACCACGGGTTGTGGCCCATTGCAATGTACATAAGGCCAATTGGTGCAACCCATTGATGTGGCTCACTTGATGAATATAAGGCCCATGTGGTATGACCCATTTAATGTATTTAAGGCCCAATGGGGTGTACCTAAGCTCCATTGCAATGTGCCATCCACGGTTTATGTAGTGATATTTATAGCGGGCCGAGCCTTGGGAGCAATGTTGGTTTGACGTCCACATTGTAAGTACAATGTGGTTAAATGTCCGTATTGTAACTCTCCCTAGGGCCCATTGATAGGCTCATACTTTACTTGTTGATAGTTCATTACTTTATAACATGCTTAGTATAACTCCATGACGCACAGCCCAATTGTATCGGTCCATTTGATCGGCCTGCTTGTATCGGTCATTTGATTGATTTAGTTCATATGATTGATTAGGCCCATCTTGATGCATTTGTGGCTTGTTGCTGAGGCCATATATGAGGCCCATGTTATGGGGCCCACTTTGATATACTTGCAGATGGGTATGTTATGAGCAGGCCCACTTGCTGCTTGTGCAGGGCTCAGTTGTCGTGTATATGAGACCCATTAATGCGGTCCACTTGATGTATATTGAGGTCCATGGGTCGTAACCCATTATGATGTATAGTGAGATCCATGGGTCATAGCCCATTAGGATGTATCTGAGGACCATGGGTCGTGGCCCATGGTGATGTATATTAGGCCCAGGTATTCGGCCTATTGCGATGTATATTCAACCCTTATATGAAGTCGTGGGCCCATGGTATGTTCGGCCCCACGAGGGACACTCCTTAGATCAATGTTGGTTGATTGTCCACATTGATGGACAAGGATGGTTAAATATCCATCTTATGACCTTCCCTTGGGCTTTGTTAGGCCCATTCTCATCGATGCGGATGATCAATTCTGATTGACGTGATCGATTTGCTAATTCTCGTGGCCAATTGTCGATTATCGATTGAGGCCGATTACCGATTTTGAATTATCATGGCCGATTGTTGATGCCGGTTATTGATACCGATTATGAGTATGTGACTGCATAACATCATGATCCATGCCCATACGCATCATCTGCATGTCTGTTATGAGATATGATTGACCATTGCATATGTTATAGTGCTGGTTGTTATGAGACTCCCTGATAGGTGGAGATTGTCTCACATAAGTGCACGGTTTACGTAGGGTTGATGCATGACTGAATTGTATGACTCATGCATCTTGCATTGTGTGCTGTGATTACTGTATGCCCTAGCGACATTAGGGTTGTAGCCTCCACAGGCATATCGAGGATGGCCAGATGGGACACCAAAAATCTGTTCTACATGGGGTGCTATAGATATCCCTGGATGAAAGTTCCTAAACCCTCTTGGTTCCAGAGGTTGCTCCAACGTCTAGACCGAGTGGGTAGATGAGCGTTGAGTGCTGATTACCAGATGGTTACGCTCTCCACTGTGTCGTGGTCGGTTGGAAGGGAGTGCGGCCTTACCCACTCGAGAGTAGGGGGCAATGCTAGGCTGAGTCTGACCAGCTCGAGGAATGGGTCCGCTATCGACGAGTCGAGCCCGATATTGGCAGATAGATAGTGAGGTCTCTTCCACTTGCCTTATTGTACGCGATGTGGCGACGATCTGGTTTAGAGTGTAATAGACCCCGGTGATTTCCCAGAGAGGAACCGTACTGATTTGTGGACTTATTGAGTAGAAGTTGCATGCTCATTCATTCATTCATTCACTATCTACTCGGGCTGGTGGTGCGTAACTAATTGATGTGTACCTTCGTTATGGCAAGGATTTCGCTTGGGCGCGCGACTAAGCTGAGATCAGGAGTTTACCATGATGAGTCTGACTATCCAAATTTAGATATGGGACCGATTTGGATAGAAGTCACTTGTGGTGGACCCCATAGCCTGCGATACTACGTACTATCATCCCGGCTTTACACTCCAGCATAGTTATTTCATTCGCATCGCACATTGCATTACATTCGCAGGCGTATGGCATCTTGGGTTGCTATTTCTGCACTTATATGGCCTAGACAGATTTAGCAGGATTTGAATATTACATTGCATTCTCGGCATCCGATATTTGGCTCTTTATGACTCCTTATTGCATAACTGTTCTATATTGCTATTCTGATATTGATTGACTTATAGATTTGTTCATACTTCCGCTTACTCTATTATCGTATGATTTATATTTTGTCAGTATTTCTTCTTATTCTAATAATTCCTGCTCTTGTCAGTGTTCCTGCTTATTTAGACATTGTATGATTTGTAGATTACTAGTTTTTCGGTATTGTATGATTAGGGCATTATATTGAATACTTGGCACTTATCTTGTGCACACACTTACACCACCCTCTAAGCTTTCTATAAGCTTATGCACGATAGATGCGTGCAGGTGATGTTAGGCTGTAGCAGTGTTGAGCTTAGAGCGTGCGGTGGTCTTCTGGAGCTTGAATTTCTATTTATGTACTTTCTATTCGGTATTGTATTCAATTAATTACATTAGTGGATATGTGATGATGATGTTGCCTTTGTGATTTGGGTAAATCTTGTGGTTATGCTTATTATAATTTGAAAAAAAAAATTCTCCTTGTAGGATCTCAGGATCGGAATCTGGCATATGCATGCTAGGAGCCGAGAATGGGGTACTACGGAGGTTGTCGGCACCGGATTCGGTAATTGGGATTCCTATGAATCCGATCTCCGAGTTTGGGGCGTGACACATCGGCTTGTCCCTCTATGGATTTATTGTCTTATATTCAAAGAGGTCCATTGGTCGCTCATCATGTGGGTGATCGATGGCATGTGCAAACATATTGTGGCTTTGCTTTCAGCCTTTCTCCAGCAGCTGGGCGCAGTGCCATTATCTTTTGATTTTCTATTTTCCTTTTTTTTTTTTTTTTTTTTGGGTCTGATTTTTTCTTTTTTCTTTTCATATGATCGGTGTGGTCTGGTGTTTAGCTAGGCCCTCCCAAATCGTCATATTGTATACTTGTCCATATCAATATACAACTGGTTTTTTTTTTTTCTTTTTTTCTTTTTTTTTTTTTGGTTTTAAAAAAAGACAAAATCACACTTAACATAATTATACACAGGTATTCCATAGAAAAACTATGTATGCTTTCTTTAACTAAATAATGATGTGCTTGTCATCTATCAGTATATTATCTTAGAGCCCTGACAGGGTTAATCATTGTAGGAATTTGGTTCCAACTCCCAATACATGAAAGTTTGGCAACATGTATGAGTTTGGGGCATTCATCAAGTGGACCCCTCCATGTAGCCAAAAATCAGGTTGATGAGATCTCTAGTGGGTCTCATGTAGAAAAAAGATGGATGATTAAAGGAACCGGCAAGGCCGGGGAGCAGTAGACATTCCTTCTTTCGAAACCAACACTTTTGGATATTATTTGACATACAATAATCTCTATATGCCTATTATGGATCTATAGAATGGATGAATAGGATCATCAAGCTTCATTATGATTAGGGATTTTGTAGGAATTAGTAAGTATAGATTTATTTTTTTTCCCCTCACTTCTTCTTTTCTATCATAAATATGTAAAACAAGCCCTAAAAGGCAAATGCTATTTTTCTTATACTCCATCTTCCTTGTAAGAAGACAGCCATAGTATAAACTTTTTACTTTTTCCATATTATAAGCTTTTTTCCTTTTAGTTAGTTGCTTGTTTGTACTTTGCATGCTTACAGTAATATAATAGAAACTAGCAAACTGATGTAGAACATGGCACAGATACATTCCTGGCATGGTTGGACCAAAAGAAGGTGGATCGTAAATTGATCATAATTTAATCTCTTCTCCTTACAAATGATTTTGCTGACTCCTGCAAAACAGCGAGCCTGCAACTGATGTTGCACCCATGGGCTCGGTTATTTCCTGAAATCAGCCCACAGCTAGCCCATTTAGCAGTAAAGCCATCAATTGAATGCCCAAGCATACCCATTAAAGTAAAAAATAAAAAATAATAATAATAATAAATGAACCTGTTTCATTGACCGGACTAGACCTTAATATAAAATTTCTGCAAAACTTGTGCCTAGGCCCAATCCCTTCATCAATTAGGCCTCAAATCTAGCATCAACCCGCAGGCTTCTATTACAAGCCAGAGCCCATCCCATATCATGCTGGGACCCTAAACCCAACAAACCAACCTGTCCTATTGCTAGCCTTAAAGACAAGATAGACTTTGTTTCTAAATGTAATGGGTTTGTATTGATGGCCTCTGTAGGATCGTCGATAAGCATTTGAAGGCATTGGCACCAAGTTCATCAAGATGGATGCCAAGGTTTGTTCAAATATTCTTGCTCCTGTTTCACTTGAGTCAATTGATCATGCTTTGTAATGTTTGGTCAAAAGAAATGGTTTCTTGTTTGACAGTTTGACCCATCATTGGTATAGTTGGGGCAGCTTTTTTCTAAAATTTACTCTAGTTTCTAGTTTTGGACTAGTGGTGCCCATGGTCAAGTGATCATGGAGCCACCATGAATACATTCTCTCCTCATAGGAAAATGCTATTCTTTTGAGTTGTGGCGTAAAATATAGCTAGTTAGAAGAGAGATACAACAATAACCTACATTCAATTGATGGAAGGCTAGTTTTCAGTGGTATAAATTGAATTTCATGATGTATGGTGCAACCAACTACACCCTGAGTTTACATATATGTACACCTGAGCTGTAGTTCTCATGTGATTTAAAGATGATTTTCTGAATATTGTCTTCTTTTATTGTTTTAGTATTGCATCATCATCATTGTCATTGCCTCATGTCACTGTCATTGTTATCGTATACTTCTCAGCTATTTGGAGTTAGCTTCAACCTTATCATCATCGTCATCATCAGCATCGCTTTGTTTCAGCTATTTGGATCAACATTATAAATCTTACTCAGCCAGAAAAATTAAAACAAGGGAGCTTTGCAATTGGATGGTGCAGGGTTAGGCTGCATTAGAAGAAAAGGCTGATCCAATTGGCCTGAAGCATGTCTGTAAGGGCTGGGAAGTGGACGATGCCCTCAGATTCCAATGATCTCTCCTACCTTGCAGAAGCATTATAATCCATGGTTGAACTTCCATTGTGTAAGACCTTTTGCAACAAGATTAGAGGAATGGACTTATCTGCAGAATATTGTGTGCATGCGCCGGAGCTGCAAGTTGGTTATGTAAAATATAAATATTGATGAATGGGGCGAGTAGCTGCTGCAGTTACAAGTTTTCTGTTGGATGCGGCTTGTAGTTGAGCTCATCACAGGCTAGGTTGTATGATGTATAAATGAAGTGAGTTTAGAGATAAGTTATTGTGGCCCTTTGTCAGTTGGTGGATTTGTATGGCCTGCTTCACAAGTTCAATCCAAACCACTTAGAAACTCAAAAACTGCCTGAACTATTGTGAGCTGTTTGTTGAACCGCTAAAAAGTTATACAAACTGCAGTTGACACTAAAAAAATACATTCATTATCGGCATTTTTATCACAGGCGGCCACAACAAACTGCCAATGTAGAAGGAAATCAGGGTATTTTTATGTGGCCACCCGTGTACAAAACGCACCACCGCCCCTAATTTTAAATGGAAAAAAAAAAAAAAACCCAAAAGCTACGCCCGTGTGCCTTATCCCCAAGAATTTTTTTCTCTCTCCTTTTTTCAATCTCACTCACTGGTTTCTGGTTTCTGATCATAAAAATTACTCACCTGCGGCATGATGGGATCTGCTTCTTGGAACAATCGCGGCGGTTTACGTTTTCATGGTTCCATACACAAAGGTCGAAGAGAGCTTCAATGTCCAGGTGCTATTTTAACGGAAACATTTCTGTTTGTGCCTTTTACCAACTATGTATGGACACTCTGTTAATCTCAGTCGGAAATGCCATGTTCAGAAAACCCTTATCAGATTTTACTTTACTTCTGAAGTGAAGAGTATGGTGAATCGTACTCATGTCACGTGAACCCATACCTTCTGAATCGTACATATCTGTGGATGGGGTGGATCGTACTCATGCAAAGGCCACTACGTTCACGTAAACCCGTACCTTCTGAATCGTACATGTCTGTGGATGGGGTGGATCGTACTCATGCATAGGCCCACTACGTTCACGTGAACCCATACCCTCTGAATCGTACATCTCTATAGACGGGGTGTATCCCAAAAATCATTGTGATTGAATCTTCCTAAATCTAGGATAGGTGGCCACTTAATGGACATTTGAAATGAAGGACCGACCAGATATGGAAGATGCATCTTGAACATTCCTGGTTGGTGCACATGTATGCATTGGACTTGTGCATGACTGTAGTCCGCCAACATGTTCTTCTATTGTTTGAATATATAGGTAGACACCAACATCTTTTTTCTAAAAAAAAATATTATTTTGCTTTTAACCATTTCTTCGTGTCATAATTGTTATTGTTTTTGTTGTTAACACCGTGCAATTTTACTTCTAGCATGTTACATTCAAGTAATTATGCATCTTAAGGGGTGTATGTGTAGTGACCAACATAGCATGTTTAGAATTGCCACGTGCCCTGCACCAACTAGTAATTTAACACGTGCCCCGCACCAACCAATAATTTATCACATGCCTTAAATTTAAAAAGAATTGTAGATTTCATAACATGCTTAGCTCCTTATTAGAATCCATATCATGTTTAGAATCCTATAATGATCACATAACATGCTTGACCCTTTGATCTAACCATTTAATTAGGTTAAAATATAAGTTGATGATGACGTATTCTTATATCAAGGGCTAAGCATGTTACATTCAAGTAATTATGCATCTTAAGGAGTGTATGTGTATTGATCAACATCTAAAGGGTCGAGCATATTATGTGATCGTTACAGGATTCTAAACATGCTATGAATTCTAATAAGGAGCTAAGCATGTTATGAATTCTGACAATTCTTTCTAAATTTAAGGCACGTAATAAATTATAAGAGTTATTGCATGATTCAGAATTTGATTAATATGATTAATTATCAAACATTAAGACTATTGCAAGACTAAAAGTATTATATAAAAGCTTGAAGGATAGATCTCACCTCAAAATTGAAATCTCTCAACTCCAATGCAACCTATACATAGAGAATTTTAGGAAAACACTCCAAACCCTAATTCATCAGTAAATCCATCATCATCAACTTATATTTTAACCTAATTAAATTTTCATCAAAGGTTAAATGGTTTACTTATCTTGATTCAAACAATCCCCAGATCGATTTGGTGGGCAGAGCTCGAGCTCGGTGCAAATCCATAGATTACATGAAGCTGCACTCAAATATGGCTCCCAAATGAAATGGGCCATCATAAATTGCGTGCGGGAACCACAACTCCTATAATGAACAGACCCTAGAAAAAAAAAAATCTAAGGTTTAGATAGGAATGATGAGTTTTCAACCCTAGTAGCTTTAAATTACTAGAATTTTGGGGAAGACGCGTATCTACCATGGGAGAACTTCTTACTAATTAATCGACAGGTTATCCGGCCATGAGATATGCGGGATAGCTTGCATAGTATGAATTTGAAGGAGAACGACCCCAATGCAGTGATCTGTACCGATCTCTCGATCTCTCACTTTCTCTTACTTCCCTCACCTAATAAATGAAAGAAGAAAATGGCAAAGGGACTTTATAGCTCCCCATTTGAAAAACTCGATGGTTGCAAGAGTAATGAAATTTGGGGGTTGTCATCAATCCGACCAATGACAAATGTCAGTCAGACGGACAGGAATCAACAATCAATCAGTTTGACTGAAGATGCCAATTCTATTATGTTTTTGTGCTACATAAGTTGGTGCAACCAACAGGACCTAAATTGCCCTAAATCAGCCTAGTTCACAGCTCAAAGGTCATAAGGGTTCTCCCTATATATTCTATTGAACATTCACTCATATTAAGCATTCCGTTCATTGTCAAGCAGTGTCGACTGTCTTTTCTCACGTATTGGGGCCTAATTGACGGGAGATCTGATGACCCAAGTCCCGCAAGTATTATGATACCGCTCAATCTATTAGGGTACAGGATTCAATTGAGTCATTGGCTCCTAGGTTTGAGTTTAGGCTCGCAATCTATGAGTCTTCAAGTTTACACCGTACGAAAGGTTTTATTCAGTAGCACTCAATTACATTCAACACCCGAGCACTGGAGCACCGAGGTGTTAGAATCTTCGACTCAAGGCCAAATCTGGCCGTTACCAAGTTTCGTAGAGGCTCAGTTCAAAATATGAGTCAAGTTAACGCGGCCAAGTTTCAAGTAGAGTCAGCGAGTTTTAGAACTATGCTCATGACTCTTAAAAAACCTTAGACGTGAGAAAAGGCTGAGGCCCAGTACCAGGGATGATTTAGCCTAACTGCCCCAGTCAGAGTGAGTTAGGGTGTCAAACTGGGTTTAGGTCCGACCGAGTCCGAGTTGACGAGTCGGATGGGACTTGTCCAACTCTCTAAAAACTTAGACGTCACACACACACGTCATCTAGGACCTTAGTGATGTGGTGTTACACGTAACACACGCACTTCCTCCTATCCGACTCGAGATCAGGGACTACACGCTCTTTACTATGATTATCCTCCTCTCATTCGCACCCCTATATATGATATAATCCATGAGAACCAAGGCCCATAACCAAAGACGTGTAGAGTTGTTGAAAGAAATGGAAGAAGGAAAGGGTGGCTATAGAGCCCATGTTCTCCTCCTCCCGTACCCAGCTCAAGGCCACATAAACCCCATGTTACAACTTGCCAAGCGCTTAGTCTCAAAAGGCATCAAGGCCACCCTAGCCACCACCATCTTCATCTCCAAGTCAGTCCAACTCAACGCTGGCTCAGTTGGCATCGAGCTCATCTCTGACGGCTGTGACCAAGGTGGCTACACTGAAGTGGGGTCCATCAAGGGCTACCTCGAGCGCTTGGAAACCATTGGCTCACGAACTTTAGCTGAGCTCATCGAGAAGTTAGACCGTTCGGGCCATACCGTCAGTTGCCTCGTCTACGACGCGTTCTTTCCTTGGGCGCTGAACGTAGCCAAACGGGTTGGCTTGTCTGGAGCGGTGTTCTTCACCCAGCCGTGCATTGTTAATGCCATCTACTACCATGTGTACCATGGCAATCTGACCATCCCATTGGAAGACACAACTGTTCGACTGCCTGGATTACCGCCACTGGAAATTCACGACATGCCATCGTTTTTATCAGTGTTGGGATCTTGCGCGGCATACTTCGCAATGGCGTTGAACCAGTTCTCTAATGTGGAGAAAGCGGACTGGGTCCTTTTGAATACATTTAAAGAACTGGAGGCCGAGGTGGGTCTTGCGAATTTTCAAGTTTGGATCATGGTTTTAATACAATGAGTCACCCCTGACCTAGCCGAGTTCGTGACTCAACTCGACGTTGGACGAATTAATCCGAATACCAAGTCTCAAATCCATGGTTTGAATGGCATCTTGATTTAGGGTGGATGGATGCTTTTCCGTTTGAATCTTTGTTGGGTTGACTCACGGGGTTTTTTTTTTTTTTTTGAAAGAATCCTGAAAATGTATCATTTCTGATCCGTTCACATGACTGTCCGTCGTGTCATCCCCACCCGTATTTGTTGATCAATGGGCAACGAAACGGTCCATCCTGGTTGACATATCAGAAAAACGTCCCTTCATTGATCTGGATCATCCTTTATGCATTCCACCTTTAGGGGTCTTTGGATGCCCGTAGGTTTGTCAGTTGTAAGTGATTTACAGGTAAGTAACTTACAGGTGGGAACTTACAGCCAGGAGTGAGATTTGAGCTACTGGTTAGGTTTGAAAATTTTGGAGGGGAAGAGAGGAAACACAGCTCTCTCTCTCTCTCTCTCTCTCTCTCTCTCTCTCTCTCTCTCTCTCTCTCTCTCTCTCTCTCTCTCTCTCTCTCTCTCTCTCTCTCTCTCTCTCTCTCTCTCTCTCTCTCTCTCTCTGTGTGTGTGTGTGTGTGTGTGTGTGTGTAACAATAGCAGATCCCCCAATCTTCCTCCCTCCCTCCCTCAAGCGACTAGAAAAGCCTTCACGAACCAGCCTCCTTTTTCAATTTAAAAAGATGATGGAAAGAGTACGGGTACACTCTGCAATTGTAAAAGAAAAATAAAATGGTGCACACCTATTGTTTGCAGAGCCCGGCATGATTTGATTTGTGTAGGCCGTCCAATCCATCTTTACGTCCCCGTTTTTCTATCCTTCGGTGCCAAAAAACAAATCAATAACACAATCAGGTGGCCACGCCAACAACCAGGATAGTTTTAATGGACGCCCATTGCGTCCTACCCCGGTCAGGAGCTTTGAGTGGCCATCGCGAAGCATGGGTCTTATCCACACTGTCCATCCATTTTTTCGCACCATTTTATAATATAATCCCAAAAAATGAGGCAGATCTAGGCCTTAATTGGACCACACCACAGTAAAGAGTAGTGATAATGATTCTCACCGGTGAAACTTTTCTAGGGCACAATATTATTTTTAGTTGCCATCTTACCTATTTCTAAAGTTGCATAGAACTAGATGAAGAGAAAACACAAATATAGCTCTATCCAAAACTTGTGTTGCTCCCACTAAGTTTTCAACCGTAAGCGTGTGTTTTTTTTTTTTTTTTGTTTTTTTTATTTATTTTTTACACACGCACGCACACACTGTAGTGGGCTTTCAATAGTAAGAGTTTAATCCCTATTGTGTAGTCCACTTGAGCATTGGATCTATCTCATTTCTATACTAAAATGATATGAAAAAAAAAAATGAATTAACGGCGTATTCTCCACATTTGTGGCCCACCTGATGATTGATTAACCTAAGAATCGACTCAAAGATTCATCTAGATGGGATTAACCCAATGATGTATTATATGTCGATCGGTATTTTTCTTATGTGATTTGAAAATATTGGGGTGATTCCTTATTCCAAGCTTTATTTACTAGGAATATATATATCTATTTACCTGTAACTAACCAACAAGTTATCTAAAGAAAATAATAATAATATTAATAATAATTTTATCTATAAGTGACTTACATTTTACATTCATACAAGTAGCATCTAAGAGGTGAAAGCCACTTACAACTAAGCTACAAGCATCCGAACGACCCCTTAATGACCCATCACTCTAAAAATCCATTCCTATCCAATGATACTGACCATCCAATTATTGGAAAGAGTGAATATTGTGATTTTTTTTTTTTTTTAATGTTAGAGAAGGTCCGACCAATGATCTAGGTTGTCCATGGATTCTACCTTTGGTTACTAACCAGGCCCAAAATGCATTAATTGTCCTGAAAAATGGACATCTTGCAGCATTTGGAGAGCCATTTTCCATCTTTTCCCGGATTTTTGAAACTTCACTCCCGGAGTAAAGATTGGCGCATTCTTTTCTGGGATAAAGTGGCGAATGTGTTCCCAACCAAAGTTTCTTAAAAAAAAAAGTTCGCCAAGTGGATAAACGATATTATCATTCCCCAAAATCCAAACAGCCCTATAGCCTTGTAATTTACTACTCATAAGATGTTTTTAAGTTTATTGGCAGTTCTTCCAATATTGATTAGCTACTAAGATCTACACTTCTAATCATATTCACCATCTTGTGATATTCCAAGTAGGCGATGGAGTGGATGGCGGGGATCTTGCCAGCAAGGACGATCGGACCGATGTTGCCATCCGTTTACCTGGACAAGCGGGTGGAAGGGGACAAAGATTACAACATTAATCTCGTGAAGCTGGATGGCGGGACGTGCATGAAGTGGCTCGACGAGAAGCCGATCGGATCGGTCGTCTATGTCTCCTTCGGTAGCATGGCCTCACTAGAAGTGGACCACATGGAGGAACTTGCATGTGGACTTAGGAGGAGCAACAAACACTTCTTATGGGTGGTGAGGGAGACAGAGAAGAACAAGCTCCCACCCAATTTTGCAGAATCAACGGCTGAGATGGGGCTGGTAGTGACATGGTGTCCACAGCCAAAGGTGCTGGCCCACCAGGCTGTGGGGTGCTTTGTGACACATTGTGGGTGGAATTCCACACTAGAGGCATTGAGCTTGGGTGTGCCAATGGTGTGTGTGCCCCAGTGGTCGGACCAATCGACAAATGCCAAGTGTGTGGAGGATGTGTGGAGGGTGGGATTGAGGGCTAGGATTGATGAGAAGGGGTTCATGAGAAGGGAAGAGATGGAATTTTGTATAACAGAAGTCATGGAAGGAAAGAAAGGGGAAGAGTTGAAGAAAAATGCTAGAAAATGGAGGGAGCTGGCTATAAAGGCCGTGGATGAAGGTGGGAATTCAGATAAGAACATTGATGAATTCGTGGCCAGTCTTGTGAAAGGCTGAGATTTAAGTGGCTTATTTGTCGTTGTACATGCAAACTTATAAGTATGAGATTAAATGCACGTTTACATTATCATCATTATCATTGTCAACATCTTAGCCGTCTCCCTGCAATTTAGTTTACGGACGGAGCGGATTACATTATCATCATTATCATTGTCAACATCTTAGCCGTCTCCCTGCAATTTAGTTTACGGACGGAGCGGATTGGACACTGAACGCTTCAGCAGCCAAAACGCTACTTAAGTGACGCGGTGAAATTCACTTGCTTGATGCCATGAGCGTGTCCCCTCACAATTAATGCTCTTTTCTCTGGAGTTCCGTTAGGAGTTTCTCTCCGTTTGCTGCACGTACTCGACCAAATAATAGGTAAACGTTATTTTTAATTCATTTCTTTTCTTCGCTCCCCTGATGAAGTGACATCACGACTTTCCATGGGCGCCACCATGATGTATGCATTGTATCCGCGCAGTCGAAAAATTTTGTGATATCCTTTTAGGGCATAATGCAGAGAGTGAGAAAGATTCAAATTTCAAGTGCACCCCACCAAAGAAAATAATAGAAATTAAATGCCTACCATTAAAACGTTTTTGGGCCACATAAGCTTTTGATCAAGCTAATATTTATGCTTTACCTTATTCCATGTCTTTTTTAACTTATAAAAAAGTTGAATCTCAAATAAACATCATGGTCGGCTCTAGAAAGGTTTCAACGGTAGCCGTCACCTCCTACTGTTTCCTATGGTGAGGTCTACTTGAACTTTGGACTTACCTAATTCTTTTGCTCACTCCCTAAAATGTTCTCTCCAAATGGATGTGGGCCCAAAAAAGGCGGTGACATTACATCAGTAGCAAGACTAGTTACCGTCTGGTTCAGTAGCCAACGGGCGTCCCAACTCTATTTAATTTAAAGAATTAAAAGTCCCATCCTCTACAAATTACAAAAATGCGGTCACATGAGTATTAAAAGTAGTGACATTTCTAAGTGGCACCCACCATAATGTTTTTAATAAATCTATCCCAACTATCAGTTTTTTTAGATTATGTTACAACATGGACCTAGCAATAATATTGATCCAAACTTCTAAGGGGCCACACGATAATAAAAGGTGAGGATTAAGCTTCCACCATTTAAGCATTCAAGTGGCCACAAAAGTTTTGGATTATGTTAATGTTTTTATAATTTCATTTCATCCCAGTAGGAATGACCTCATGAACCATATGGATGACATATATACTTCATGGTGGACCCAGAAAATTTTCAACCATAGGAATTTCCCCACTTACTGTTTCCAAGCCGTACAGCCTACATGAGTTTTAGATCTGCTTCATTTTTATGGAAACGGATTGGCTACTCCCCCTGACACCAGCCCCGTGGCTGGTGGTTGGTGCTTTGTGGGCACTACCATGATGTATATGTTTCATCCATTCCGTTCATCCATTTTTATAGATCATTTTAGGAATTGATACAAAAAATGAGAGGTACATAAGTCTCAAGTGGATCACACCACATGAAAACAATAATGATTGGATATCTACCATTAAAATCCTCCTAAGGCCTTATGTACTGTTTATTAGACATCCAATCTGTTGATTAGGTCATACAGGCCCAGATAAAGGATAAAAACAAAAATCAGCTTGATCCAAAACTTTTATTGCCCCTAAAATGTTTTTAATGGTCAACGCTCATTCAACATTGTTTCCTACAATGTGGTCTACTTGATATTGGGGTATACCCCATCTTTGGTCTCATACCATAAAATGATATGTAAAAATAGATGGACGGAATGGATGAAACACATACATCATAGTGGGGCCCACATAGCACCAACCACTAGCCATTGGCCGGTGTCAAGGTGAGTAGCCAATCTGTTTCCCATTTTTATGCCTACGTTATCATATGATACGGAAAAAAAAATTGATGAATAGAGTAGATTTCTCACAAATACAAATATCATTATGTGCTCCACCTAGTTAGTCGTCGAAGGAACTTCATGCGGATGGCTTGGCTTCTGAACCAGACGGATGTTACGTCACCAAGTTCTTTGGGCCCACCATGACCTATGTGTTATATCCACACCATTCATCCATTTGGAGAGATCATTTTAAAAGTAAGCAAAAGAATTAGGCAGATCCAAAGTTTAAGTGAACCCAACCACAGAAAACAGTAGGAGGTGACAGCCACCGTGGAAACCTTCCTGGAGCCGACCATGATGTTTATTTGAGATCAACCTTTTTATAAGTTGAAAAAGACAAGGAATAAGGTAAAGCATAAATATTAACTCGATGGAAAGCTTCTGTGGCTCAGAGAGGTTTTAATGGTAGGCATTCAATCTCCATTGTTTTCTACAGTGGGGTGCACTTGAAATTTGGATCTTTCCCACTCTTTACTTTATGTCCTAAAATAATATTACAAAATGGATGAACGGTGTGGATACAGTACATACATTATGGTGGCGCCCCATGGAAAATGGTGACGCCACTTCAGCAGGGGAGCAAAGAAAAAAAAAAGACTTTTTTTAAGTTAACAATTATGTGATCGAGTGCGTGCACCGGCCAACGGAGAGAGACTTTTAACGGAGGAAAAGAACATTAATGGTAAAGGAACGTGCTATTAGCATTAAACAAATTGTATTTCACCACGTCACTACAGTAGCGTTTTGGCTACTGAAGTGTTCAGTATCCAATCCGCTACCGTTTACGGATGGTAGATAGATATGGCAGCAGCATTACAAATGGCTGCCCACCATCCATCGTAGGAGCTCACATTTGCAAAGATCGCATTTCAAGAAGGACACGTGTCAAAGGTCCTGTTAGCATTACTTGCAGTCAAGGTATTAAAAAACAGTTATAATATATAACTGCTGTAATAGTAACAACGGTACCTTCCTGTTGGAATTGCAAACTAAAATCTGCAATTAATTATTACTGTTTATCTTCCAAAGCACGACACCGTTTCTTATGGAGATGCTTTTGGAAGATGAAAAGTTAGTGTAGTTTTTTTTAAAAAGAATATTTAATGTTAGAAGCTCTTAGCAAAGGCAATTTAGTTTTTTCATATTACATTCAAATTCCTATAAATTAGCATCATGTGTATCCGGACGTAACAAGACAAAAAAGTAACAGTAAGCTTGTAAGCAACGGCCAATCAACGCGGTCAGCTTGTAAGCAATTAAATACAAAGTTTTTCTTCTCAATTTTCACGCGTCCAGTGGATTTAAATCTAAGGCTTTGTAAAGTCAAAAAGTGTTCTGCCTAAAACAGCCATCAAATTGGTATCAGAGAGCCAGGTTGTTTTTTCCGGAAGATGCATCCAGCAGGTTTTTCAGCCGGGTACAGATTTTTTTTTCCAAGAAGAAAAATCTGTTTTCTTCAGAGCCAAAGTTTAAAAAATCTGTTTGAAAAATCTGACTGAAGAAAAATCTATTTGAAAAATTCAGATTGCAGAGCCCAGGATTTTTTTCCTACAAAAGTTTCCAGCATATTTTTCAGCCAAGCCCAGATTTTTCTTTAAAAAAGCTGTTGCAAAGGCAAGTTTTTTGAGTTCCCTGTTGAAGTTGTCAGCAATTTTAGAAAAGAAATTTTCTGTTCAAAAAATCAGATTTCAGCAGTGTGTTTTTCACCAAAAAAAAAAAATCTGTTAAAAGAAAAATTCAGATTTCAACAGTTTTTTTTTCAGCCAAATCTGTTTTTAAAATAATAATAATAATAATAATAATAATAATAATAATCTATTTTTTAAAAAAAATAATCTGTTACAAAATCTGTTTTATATATATATATATATATGTTTAAAAAAAAATCAGATCATCTATTTCATCCTTCTCTCCCTTCATTAAAAAATAAGTTATTCCTTCCTTAAAAATAGAAAAGATGGCCAACATAATCCAGCAGCAGGTTCCTAAGTTGTCAAAGGACAACTATGACAAGTGGTGCATCCAAATGAAGGCGTTGTTCGATTCGCAAGAACTATGGGAAATCGTCACCGATGGGTATGTAGAACCCGCTATGGAGGAAGAAGCTGCCTTTACCAATGAAGAAAAGACGGCTCTAAAAAATCAATGGAAGAAAGACAACAAGGCTTTGTTTCTCCTCTATCAAGGGTTGGATGAATCAACCTTTGAAAAGACTGTCAAAGTAACATCAAGCAAGCAAGCTTGGGATAACCTTGGCACCATTTTCAAGGGTGTTGATCAGGTGAAGCAAGTTCGCCTTCAAACATTAAGGGCCGAGTTCGAAGCAGCACACATGAAGGAAAGTGAGAGTATCTCTAACTACTTCTCACGTCTAATTATTATCATTAACAATTTAAAAAGAAACGGCGAAAAAGTTGAAGACATACGTGTCATTGAAAAGTCACTGCGATCTCTTACAACCAAGTTTAAGCACGTGGTTGTGGCGATCGAAGAATCAAAGGACCTGGAAAAGCTGTCCATTGAAGAATTGATGGAATTGTTGCAAGTGCATGAGCAATGAATACAAAAGAATGCTAGTTCAATGCTTGAACATGCCTTAGAGTCTAAATTGACTCTAAAAGAATAAAATAATGACCATACACAACGAGGTGGCCATGGCACTACTAATCGTGCAAGAAGCAAAGGGCGTGGATATCATCAAAGCCATCAACAAAATCAACAAAAGTTTACCAGTTTCCGTGGAAGAGGAAATGGTAAAGGCCGATTTACACGTGGTCATGAAAACACAAAGAACGTTCAATGCCACAATTGCAAGAAATTCGGCCATTATGCTTCTGAGTGTTGAAGCAAAGTGGATCAAGCTGAACGACCCAACTATGCTAAAACATCACACCATGAACAAGAAGACTCCACACTCCTCCTCGCACAAGAAGATGCATGTGAACTACCAGATGTCTGGTATCTCGACACGGGTGCAAGCAACCACATGAGTGGTAACAAAGAATTGTTCGTGAAACTCACAGAAGGAGTTCGTGGTGACGTGAGTTTTAACGACTCATCAAAGGTACCCGTAATAGGCAAAGGAAAAGTTAAAATCTATCAGAAGAATGGTGAGCCAAATTACATCTCCAATGTATATTACATACTAAATATGAAAAATAATATCCTCAGTATCGACCAACTCCTTGAGAAGGGGTATATCATACACATGGAGAACTGTTCTCTCTATAAGAGATGCTCACAAGAGACTTATGGCTCAAGTCCAAATGGCGAAAAATTGCATGTTTCCTCTCCATATTAACACAAAGGTTGAAAAGTGTTTCTATGGACTCATGAAGAATGATTCATGGAGATGACATCTTGACTTTGGGCATCTCCATTTTTGTGGCCTCAAACTCTTATCCTCATCAAGTATAGTGCATGGCTTGCCGGCTATTGAAGCTCCAAAACATGCGTGTGAGGCATGCGCACTCGGCAAGCAACAAAGGAACTCTTTTCCAAGTGGAGTATCTAGAAGAGCCAAGGAACTGCTTCAATTGGTTCACACTGATATTTGCGGACTACTTGAAACACCCTCTCTTGGAGGTAATAGATACTTTATTACATTCATTAATGATTATAGCAGAAAACTTTGGGTGTATTGCATCAAAGAAAAATCTTCTGCTTTCACTATCTTTAAAACTTTCAAAGCTCGTGTTGAAGTTGAAAGTGGTCACAAAATTAAAGTACTCAGATCTGACAGAGGTGGAGAGTACACCTCAAATGCATTTCAAGATTTTTGCAGGGAACAAGGCATCAAGCAGCAATACACTGCATCCTACACGCCACAGCAGAATGGCATTGCGGAATGGAAGAACCGCACCATTCTTGACATGACGAGGACCATGCTGAAGGAGAAAAGCCTTTCGAAGAGCTTCTGGGCAGAGGCAGTTGCATGTACTGCCTACCTGCTCAATCGGTGTCCAACCAAGAGCGTCAAAAATATGACAACACAGGAGGCATGAAGCGGCTACAAACCGAGCGTGGTGCACCTAAAGATCTTTGGGTGTGTCGTCTACACTCAAGTTCCAAAAGCAAGAAGAAGGAAGCTTGATAATTGGGGCAAAAAATGCATCTTCATCGGCTATAGTGAAGCATCTAAAGCCTACAAGCTCTACAATCCACTAACGAATAAAGTAGTGGTGAGTAGAGATGTGGTCTTTAATGAGCAAGAAGCTTGGAAATGGAGCGATGAAGAATCAACCAAAGATATTCTAGTCGAAACAGAAGAACATGAAGAAAGACATGACCGTCACGAGCAAACGCCCGCAACACCTTCTTCAGCTGCATCATCAGTATAAAGAAGTCCAGGAGTACATTCTATCACTCCTGATAGCACTCCATCAAGTCAAAATTCAGCCAGCTCATCCTCACCTATGGCACCTATAAAAATGAAAAGTTTAAGCGACATTTATGAGTAAACTGAAGAGGTCAATCTTTTCTGCCTGTATGCAGATCATGAGCCTCTGACGTTTCAGGAAGCCATAAAAGAAAAATGTTGGAGAACTGCTATGAAAGAAGAAATTCATGCCATTGAGAAAAAGGACACATGGGAGCTGACTACACTTTCTAATGGTCAGAAAACTATAAGCGTTAAGTGGGTGTACAAGATCAAGAGAAATGCTGATGGTGAGATCGATCGCTACAAGGTAAGGCTTATAGCAATGGGCTATAAACATAAGTACGGGATAGACCATGAAGAAGTCTTCGCTCCTGTTGCTCGCCTTGACACTGTGAGAATGATTATCTCCCTTGCAGCCCATCTGTCACGCCCCAAACTTAGAAACCGGGCTCATAAAATTCCTGATCGTCGAATCTGGCGCTGACAGCCTCCATAGTACCCCATTCTCGGCTCCCGGCACCCATATACCAGGTTCCGATCCTGGGATGCTACAAGGAGAATTTCTACTATCCATTTAATTCGTAATGAGCATAACCATAAGCATAACCCACGAACAATAACCACAAGAACACCATCACAAATCCACTATGATCAAAAACTTTGAGTACAAGGTGTATAAAGGGAAATACAAGATAGTGCTAATAACAAAACTCTAAAAGTTCGACTGCACGCTCCTGCTGCTACTACGCTACGGCTACGTCCTGACGTCACCTGCACGCATCAATCGTGCATAAGCTTATAGAAAGCTTAGAGGGCGGTATAAGTGTGTGCGTAATATGAGCGTGCTTAGAATGCAAGGTTAGAATAATGCTGTAATGTGCTGATTAGTACATGAATACAATCAGCCGTACCAAGGCTATGCGGTGCAAGATATGAATGCGATCAGCCACATCCAGGCCATGCGATGCAAAATGCAAGTCAAGCATGTCAATCCTCATCATATACCAGTACAGTTCTCATTCTGGATAATCACCGGGGTCTAGTACACTCTAACCAGCCTGCTGTCCCTATCCGAACGCACAACTGAGAGAGCAGAAGAGACCTCACTATCCGCCTGTCAATATCGGGCTCGGCTCGTCGATAGCGGACCGATTCCTCAAGCTGGTCAAACTCAACCTAGAAGTTGCCCCCTCACTCAGGCAGGTAAGGTCACACCCCTTTCCAACCGACCACGACACAGTGGGAGACGCGGCCTACTAGTATACGGCCATCGCGCACTCATGTATCCACTCGGTCTCGACATTGGAGTCATCCTCTGGTACCATCGGGTTTAGAAATTTTCACCCAGGGACATCTTTGGCGCCCGTATGCTAGAACTAAATATTTTTGATATCTAATCCAGCACCCACGATGCATCTGTGGAAGCTATGGCCCTAATGTCGCTAGGGCATACAATAATCACAATTATATAAATGCTAGTGCATGAGTCACACTACCAGTCATGCAACAGTCCTACGTGTACCATGCACTCATGTAGGGCAACTCCACCTATCAAGGAGCCCATAAACAGTTCGCCCGAAGGCGTATGCTATGATCAGTCACTTCTCATATCAGTCATACATATGATGCGTATGATAATGAATCATGGATCTATACTAAACATGTATATAGAGATGGGCTCTGTGTGTAACTGAGATGGGCCTAGACGTCCTACTTACTACAAGTATGGGCCTATTAGTGGGCCTTAGGGAGTGTTACAATGTGGACATTTAACCAACATTGTACCTACAATGTGGACCTTTAACCATCATTGTTCCCAAGGCATTACTTACTATAAATATCGTTATATGCCATGGAGGGATCACGCATTGCAATGGACCTAGTTGCACTCAATTGGGCCTTAAGTACATCAATTGGGCCGTATCATATGGGCCTTACATTTATCAAATGGATCACCTTAATGAGCCTCACCAATGGGCCTTAGGTCCTTTGCAATGGGTTATAACCCATGGGCCTTAGAATTCATTAAAATGAGCCCAATCACATGAGTTTTATGTACATCAAATGGGCCTAATTACATAGGCCTTATATATACCAAGGTGGGCCTCAACAATGGCCCACAAATACATCAAATGGGCCTACACACGTGGGCCCATATATAACAAAGTGGGCCTCGACAACGGGCCACAAATGCATTAACGTGGGCTTAATCACATGTCAAGATGGGCCTAAATACATCAGCCCATATATACCGAAGTGGGCCTCATGTGAGGCTCGCCAAAATGTTTATTTTCCTATCCAATATGTTGATAAGGTCATATGAATAGGGGCCCACTAAAATGTCTTTTACACCCAATCTGTCCAAGTCCACAGCGATGTTTATTTGCCACCCAAACAGTCCATAAGGTCATGTGGACCTGGAGCTTATGGTGACGTTGGTTCACCATCCAAACTATTCATGAGGTCAAGTGGACCATGGGCCCACTGAAATGTTTATTTGCCATACAATTTGTCCATAAGGTCACATGGACAAGGAGGACCCACTGTAATATTTATTTGACATCCAATATATTTAAAACAAATCGCGTGGACCTGGGAAAGCTGGGGTCCACTGAAAATGTTTATTTTCCATACAACCTATTCACAAGGTCACGCAGTCAAGGGGCCCACTGTGATATTTGTTTGACATCCAAACTGTTAATAGGGTCACACGTACGTGGAGCCTACTGAAATATTCATTGCCATCCAAACCTGTTCATAATGTCACGTGGCCAGGGGCCCACGTGATGGACGGCATGGACACAATACATACATATGAGTGGGGGCCCACGACCACACCACCGCTGGGCGCTGGCACGTTCCAGCGGCATGGGCCCACTATAATGTTTATTTGTCATTCAACCAATTCATGAGGCCACGGTCAGGGGCCTACCGCAGGGTGGTTCGCCAATCCGGCCCACTCATTATGTGTGTCCCATCTAACTGAGGGTCCAGACCAAGTTTCAACCATGTCCAAATCTCAGGTAGGCCCCACCAAGTACTTTTATATGTTTCAGGCGTGTCTTCACATGATTTTAGATGGTATGGCCCACCTAAGTCCGTATACGGATGATTTTTGGCAGGGACCCCACTGCCCTAGGGGGCTTCCTAATGGACGGTGTGGATTTTTGAATCGCACCACGTGGGGTCCACTGCTGGAGCCGTGAGCCCCAACCACCTCGTCCGCCCGCCACTCGCCAGCGCTGGACGCTGGCGTCCCCTTTTTTTTTTCCTTTATTTTATTATTATTATTTTTTTATGGGGCCCACAATGAGATGATCCAAACCATCTATTGTGTGAGTCCCACATGGTGGACCGTCCAGTCAAATTTTAGGGTGCATCCAAATTTCAAGTAGGCCCCACCAAGTGTTTTTATATGCTCAGGCATGTCTCCACATGTTTTTAGATGGTATAGCCCACCTGAGAATCAGATTGATCCCAAATTTTGGCTCAACGCCTAAAATAATCAGAGAAAGAGAATGGACGGCTTGGATCAAGAACATACATCAAGGTGGGGCCATGTTGGAGGGCCCACCATTTACCTTCCTTTTTTTTTTTAAAGCTTGTAAGTACACACCCCTGACAGTACACACACTCCACGTTAACCTCTTCACTCCCATGCCTCTAGTCCAGCGTCCCTAGACGCTGGACGGCATGGATGAACACATCATCATGGTGGGTCCCACATGTACGTGGCCCACCATACCCATATACATATATATATATATATAATATTAATATAATATAATATATATGTATATATATATACATATATCAATAAATATGTATATATACATATATCATATCACCTAAAATGTGGTGGACCACACCATTGATGAATGAAGTGGATTTAACATGGCCCACTTCATTCTAGGGAGAGGAGAGAGAGAGAGAGAGAGAGAGAGAGAGAGAGAGAGAGAGAAAAAGAGGAAAAGAGAGATATGGTGAGATAGAGGGGAGGGTCCCCGCCACTATGTGCCCTCCATAGTTACAACACATACATCGAGTGGGTCCCATAAAAAGTGGACCCTTAAAAATTGAAATAAAGGATGATCACCCACCTCTAAGCCTCCTCCTTGCTCCCTTGGCCTCCAATGCTCTTTGCCTTCGCCTTGGACGGTGGATGATGGACCTTTGATGGTGTAGATGAGAGATGAGAGGTGTAGATGGAAGATGAGAAGGTGGGCCACACTTGGGATTTGGGAGGAGCTTGGACGTGTGGATTTTTTTGCTTGGGAGAGATTTTGAGAATGAATGAGAGAGAGAGAGGGAAGTGATGGGTGATAAGGGTGATGGAGTGATGTGGTGTGATGGGTGATGGGTTTGGTGATGGATGAGGTGATGTGAAAGTTGACTTTGGGCTTGCTTGTGTAAGAGAAAGGTATGAGTTGTTGTACTTAACTTGATGTATGATGTGTACTTGATTGACGGGATTGATTGATTGATTGATGGGACATCTCATAGAGATTCCCTCGTAATCCCAATGTGTGGTGTTTATTCAAATTGAACGCGAGCCTATATCTTCAACCCTGGGTATCGGGTCGGTGCGCGAGTCGCGGCGTTAGAACCGCGGCGACGGCGCGGTAGCTAAGGTACAGGTTTCGGGTCGAGTCGACTCTGATATGCAGGACTCGGCTTAATTTCGCGCGTAAACGTCGAATACAGGTTGAAGATTACCGGAATTCGACCGGAAGGATCGTGGAAGCCAACGGAACGGTACAGTATCGGATATGGGTCTTACACCATCATAATTGGATGATCTACTAACTGGATGTGAAATCTGCATTTCTGAATGGAATTCTAAAAGAAGAGGTCTATGTTGACCAGCCTGAAGGCTTTGTTATGCAAGGGGAGGAACACAAAGTGTATCGACTGAAGAAAGCCCTCTATGTATTGAAGCAAGCTCCACGTGCTTGGAATGCACGCATCGACAACTATCTTCAAGAAAATGGCTTCGCCCAATGTCCATATGAGCATGCAGTTTACATCAAGAAGAATGTTCATGGTGATATGCTAATAGCATGCCTATATGTTGATGATTTTCTATTCATAGGAAACAACCGACCAATGTTTGATGAATTCAAAAAGGCTATGTTTAAGGAGGTCGAAATGACCGACGAAGGTCTGATGTCCTTTTTTCTGGGCATTGAAGTGAAGTAATAACATGGTGGCATCTATATATCTCAGAAGAAGTATACCAAGGAATTGCTCGAAAAGTTCAAGATGGCCAATTGCAATGCCGTAAGCACGCCTGTAACAATGGGCTTAAAACTGACAAAGGACGAAGAAGGAAGAAGCATCGACTCGACTATGTTCAAGAGTCTGATTGGAAGCTTAAGGTACCTCACAATCACAAGGCCGGATATCGTCTACAGTGTTGGGCTTCTAAGTAGGTACATGGAAGCACCAAAAGAATCACACTACTAGCTGCAAAAAGAATCCTCAAGTACGTCAAAGGAACAATGGAATTTGGTCTTTTCTATCCATACAATGATGAAGCAATGCTATATGGATACTCAGACAGTGATTGTGGAGGTGACCAAGATGAAAGAAAAAGTACCACTGGCTATATATTCTATCTCGGAACGACTGCTTTCACATGGAATTTGAAGAAGCAGAGTGTGGTCGCCTTGTCCACATGTAAAGCAGAGTACGTGGCAACATCGTCCACTGTCTGTGAAGGAATTTGGCTGAGAAATCTACTAAATGAGTTGAATCATCTGCAGGAAGGATCCACAGTCATATATGTGGATAACAAGTCAGCAATCAAACTAGCCAAAAATCTGGTGCAGCATGTAAGAAGCAAACACATTAATACCCGATATCATTTTCTGAGAGATCATGTGAAGCAGAAAATGATAAAATTAGAGTATTGTCATACTACAAAACAGGTGGCGGATATTTTCACAAAGACATTACCGACAGATACATTTAAATGATTAAGAATGATGCTCGGAATGAAGCCGATTTTGGTTTGAAGAGGAGTGTTGGAATTGCAAACCAAAACCTGCAATTAACTATGACTGTTCATCTTCCAAAGCACAACACCGTTTCTTATGGAGATGCTTTTGGAAGATGAAAAGTTGGTGTAGTTTTTTTTTTTAAGAATATTTAATGTTGGAAGCTCCTAGCAAGGGCAATTTAGTCTTTTCATATTACATTCAAATGCCTATAAATTGGCATCATGTGTATCCGGATGTAACAAGACAAAAAAGCAACAGTAAGCTTGTAAGCAATGGTCAATCAACTCAATCAGCTTGTAAGCAATTAAATACAAAGTTTCTCTTCTCAATTTTCACGTGTCTAGTGAGTTTGAATCTAAGGCTTTGTAAAGCCAAGAAGTGTTCTAGCTAAAATAGCCATCACTTCCATTATATATGTGTTACAGCTTTTATGGAGAAAACAGTGGCCAGTATCAGAAATAGGTTCTTCCACTGCTACTGATGGATTTGGTATTGCAGTCAGCAACAAAATCAAAGTGAAATCTTTATCCTGTCCTAAGTAAAAATAAAAACTTAAACTACTATGCTGATTCCTAAGTTATTTTTCGGTCATTCAGAGGGAAGTTGCACTGCTGGCTTCATCTTTTATCTGGGTTTCAAAATATTCATCATAGAGGTGGGTGGCTGTGAACGGCCCTTTACATGAAGAACTTCATGCACTCGTTCAAAGGTTGCTTTGATCAGCCCACCTGCCTTCCCATGAATTCCTTCCTCACTCTTTTAACACACCAGCAATCAACTAAAACTCCTAACTACACCCCATAATGGTCTATTACAGGTTGATACAGTTTTTTCTTTTAAGGGCCTTAATGGCTATTATGGATAATGGAAGTAGTTGTTACAACCACTGTTACCATTATTGAATACCTTCCTTGCAATACAATTATTATAAGATTTGTAAGATTTGTTTTAAACGTAGTAAGAAAACTGAGGTCATGCAGATAAGCGACTTCAATGGAAGAACAGGAGCGAGAACGGGAGATTCCCTGGAAGAGGATTCCACCTCAGAAACCTCGGATCTCGCAGTCCAAGTTCTCCCTCTTTGCAACGAATCTAACCGTCGACACCTCGGTAGAAGATTTGCATCAAATCTTTGGTCATTTTGGAAAGTTAGCAGATGTATTCATTCCATGGAATCAAAACCTAAATCGATCCCGTGGTTTCGCCTTCATACAGTTCTGTTATGAACAGGACGCCTTCAATGCCATTCAATATCTGCATGAAAGAAAGATTGATGTTTGGGTGGTTCACATTGCTTGGGCAAAAAGGCAATCAAGTATGAAGGAAACTGTGTTGCCACCTCCCCACATCCAAAAACAGGGGAAAGCAGTCGCCCCGGTTTGAACATTTGTGGATGTGGTATCAGGGTCAAGGCAGAGACCAATCCCTCTGATGGCAGGGTGTTCCGTAGATACAACCATTGCAAACCCTAGAGCTGTGAAGAATCGGATGCGAATGCTGTCTCTCGCCATGGTGGGGACTGCATTAGATCAAAATGTCCGGATTGTAAGGCCATTAGATGTAATGAGGGCTTCGAGCTTGAAATCGGCGGCAGTGGAGATTGTGCAGATCTCTGCCATGAAATTCCTGATAACGTTCAAATCAAAAGCAGATCTAGAGGCTTTTAGATGTAATGTTGAGCTGCACATGGAGATGGGGCTTCAATCGCTTGAGCTGTGGACTCTGGAAGAGGTATTGGGAGGTGATGGAGTCTGGATTAGACTATTCGATATCCCTGCTCAGGCCTGGATCGAGTCGGTCATACTGGATCTAGCCCGCTATTTCAGTAAAATCACTCAAATAGACTCCAACTCAAGATTCGGCTATTTTTAGGCATTTCCTCAAATAAAGGTGATTCCCTAGCTGGGTGTGAGCTTCAATCACGTTTTGAGATTGATGGTGTTGGGGAAGAGTTATCCCATTATAACTGAAATGGAACCATTATTCAAGCATAGATGCTCTCCATCCATCAAACAATCTACAAATGAGAGCACTAAGGAATGGGTCATTAGAAGATTAATTCCTTGATCCTTCAGGCAAACCAACAAATGT
Source organism: Magnolia kwangsiensis (assembly GCA_037074715.1). Classification (NCBI taxonomy): domain Eukaryota; kingdom Viridiplantae; phylum Streptophyta; class Magnoliopsida; order Magnoliales; family Magnoliaceae; genus Magnolia; species Magnolia kwangsiensis. Next base: position 49,141,019 of record CM073574.1, on the reverse strand, counting down.
TTATGGAAAGGCCGCATCTGGGGTAGTAAGAAAACCAGATGGAAGTTCGGGTAACCAAGTAGCTGTTTGTGTAAATGTCAATATGGAGGAAAGGAGTATTGCAGGTCTTTAAGGCCCATCAGATGCTTGTCAGAAGGATAGTATGACGGAAGGGGGCCATGGAGAGAATCAACAACCGCCAGCTATTTGTGGAAATGCGACAGAAAGACCTGATGTACTGTTAATGATTGGTCCGCCTGATCCTATCCCCTTGGCAGCCAAAGCAAACGATGGGCCGATTTCGACCACCATTTCAAATGAGGACCGCCAATCAGCCAATCATTGGGATGGAAGTCAAGGCTGTCTGCAACCTATTAGAATAGTGCTAAATTCAAGTCAGATAATTAACCAAGGAGAAGTAGAAATATTGAGTGGAATGCTACCACTTCAACTAGTGTTGAACCACACTAAGGTGACCGTGGATAAGGGATGTATGCAACAAAATCAAACAAGGCTATGTCCAAGCCAGGAGGTTGTTAATCAGGGATGGATGAAGCAAAATCAAACGGTGTTGTGTCCAAACAAGGAGGTTGTGAATCAGGGTGAAGAGGAAATGGTGTGTGGAATGCAGTCATACACCCAGCCCCAACTCAACAGAACCACAACAGTTTGCCATGTTAATAGGATTCCACCTTATACAATAGGTGAGGCTAGTTAGCAGGTGAGGATAGTGAGATCTGTATCAACCGGTAACTCTCCGGTGATCTCTGGAATAGAGTCGCATCACAGGGTGCCCCTAAACGAGCTTATGGATAACGGAGGAGAGGAGAACTACCCACCATTGCAATTGGCTAGGCCTGGTGCGATGAAGAACAGAGCTGATTGTACTGAAAAGGAGAACAATAGAGCAGCGGACAGTATGTTTGGCGTGAACGGAGCTAAGATTCGATGTCTTATGAATCAAGCTCTGGACCCAGCAAATGCAGGAAAGATGATAGCAATGGAGAGGGTAGAACTGGAGGTTGATCTATCTCCATATTTTATGTCAGAAATCAGAACTTTTATCCAACCTAATGGGAATCTAGATATAGGGTATTGCAGCCCGGTGGTAAATTAGTGTGTGGTGTAGGAATAGGAACAAAGGAAAGAGCTGAGTGAGGATTCCAAGGGAGATTTCTAGAATCTAGAGATGGCTGAGCAAGAGACACAGGAGGGACAAAAGCTTATGGACATGGAAGGAACAACGAAGAAGATAAGAAGGCACAAAATATTATATGAAAAAGGAAACTTAGGGTCAAGACTTCGTCGGTTAAGGAGAAGGGCCGTGAATACTGGATGTGTGATGGATGGATAAGATCATTATGTGGAATGTTCGTGGAATTGGTAACCAACGGGCATTACGAACAGCTAAGAGGATAATCAGAAATCATGATCCTTGTATTGTGGCACTGCTTGAGCCAATGTTGGGTGATGAGAAGCGAATTCGAACCAGTCTATCATTGGGTTTTCACTCTTCCTATTTGAATGCTCCTGTGGGTGAAAAGATATGGTTATTCTTCAAGTCTCTTCTTTCTTACTAGATTGTATTTAAATCTGACCAATGTTTATCGATTATGGCATCAGTGTAGAATTGTTCCTCCCAACTGCATATTACCTTTGTCTATGCTAGGTGTGCAAGGATATTGAGGAGAGAGCTTTGGTTGGACCTGGTATTCATCTCGTCCTCAGTGGATGGCCCTTGGGCTGTATGCGGGGATTTTAATGCAACTGTAGATGACTCTGAAAGAAGAAGTCGAAGGGTTGTGGACAGAGCTTCCTCTACTAAATTTGTTGATGCAATTCATTCTGTGGGCCTCCAAGATGCGGGATTTTTTGGTAATAGGTTTACGTGGAGTAACAATCAAGTCGGTTCTTCTCATGTATGGGCAAGGCTAGGTCGCATTCTCATCAATGTGAACTGGTCCATGATTTTCCCGCAATTCCAAGTCTCCCATTTGCCTCGCATTCAATAGGACCATGCTCCTCTACTCCTCAGTTTCCTCAAGCAGCTGAATGGTGGTCCAAAACCATTCCGGTATCAACGGATGTGGACCCAACATGAGACATTCTTGAGTGTAGTCAAGTCAGCCTGGAATAAGGTGGCATCAACTTACCCAGTTTATAATGTGCTATCTAAACTCAAGCAGGTGAAATATGATATGAAATTATGAAACAAGGAGGTGTTTGGCAACATCTTTGAGCAGATAAAGACGGTGGAATGTGTCATAGTCGATCTGGAGGACCAACTACTGGATTCATCAGGTTCGGTTGATCAGTCCGTCAGCCTTTAGCAGGAACTCAGCTCAATTTCCGCCAAGTTAGCTTCCCTGGAGCTTATGCAAGAGATTTACTGGAAGCAGAAATCGAGAGTGGATTGGCTGATGGAGGGAGATAAAAATACGAAGTTTTTTCACGCTACTACAATGGAGAGACAAAGAAGAGCCATCATTCGTCAGGGAAAATCGTGGAAGACCAGGGTGAATTGAAAGCTGCAACTGTGGCCCATTTTCAATAGATTTTCAGTGCAGTTTCTTGTCAAACGGATCAAAACTTAGTTCACTGCATTCCTCAGCTTGTCACTCAAGTCCAAAATGAGAGATTAATGGCTATCCCCACCTTGTTGGATGTCACACCCCAAAATTCGGGTATAGAGTGTGTACCCTCAGACCTGAGTTTCAATTCGTAACTCGTACACAAAGTATACTAATTTAATTCCTTAATCAGTTTAATCAGATATGGTAATTATATTCAGTATAAGTTCCACCATAATCTCAATCATACATACATAACACTTAGCACCAATCAACCAAGCATATATAAATCTTGACAACCCTTAAAATAAAATAAACCTTAAAAATCATTCATTTATTATATCATCGTACTATAATTATGTTTATTCCATACTAACAATGTTTCAAAGAAAATAAATCTAAATAATTCATTAAAATCTCAAAATCAATACTAATATGCATTATACATTAATCAAACTATGTTAATAAATAAATCACATAGTCAGAAATTGTCTAATATCGCCACTTCATCTTCAGCTAAATATGGTTATGTTTCACATGGATCATGTTCAGGTACGGTGCATCCTTCTGCTTATTGTGTCGCATCATCTGCTAAAGGCTCCTCTGTTCGGTTTTTCCATCAATAAAAAGGTAAGCTGACCAGGCTTAGTGAAATAACCCATCATGATTCATAATCATATCAATTAAAATAACATAAAAATATATGCACAATGATATATATGCAAATGACGTATGAATGCATCAGATGGGGTGATCGTCTATCTGCTTGGGTTGGAGGTCGTTAACCCACATCCATTCGTTGGGTAGGCTTCCACCTTTCGATAGGCTTGGGCATAGCCGCATCTGGTAATGCTCTACCAGGATCGACATTTCTTCCAGGGAGGGCCCCTAGGATTGACCATGCATTATGTAAATGTAATGAATGATGGATGATATGTAAATGTATATTTTTCATATTTAGCATAGTTATCTTAATCAAAATATTCACATATGAATTTAGTGTGTAAATATCATAATAAAATACTCAAATCAGTATATCAATCAATCAAACAATTACAAACAATTTATTTTAATTTTAATGAATTACGAGACAAGTTGGGTTATTCACCTGAGTCTGATAGTGTAGAATCCACAAGGTAAATGAGTTGGTTTGAATTCAAAGATCATATCAGTTATATTAACAACATTATTATTCATCTAATTATTTTATATGGTGGGGCCCACCTTTGATATACATCCTAGGTGGCCAAATCGTAAATAATCAAATAATTAAAATTATATGTTTATGTAAATTTAATTATCAAGATTTAGATTTACTTTTTAAGATCTTAAAATTGAATGTAAAATAATCAATCGGGGTGGCCCACCAGATGATTGGATCATCCAGATTCTTGAGGTATTATAATGTTTTGCCTCTACACATTAGATGGATGGTGTGGATCTAACCACACATACATCGATGGCCCCATCTCGACCTTCTACGTCAAGTGATACCAACACTTGCACAAAAATCTAAGATTCCTTTATTAAATACTTTTAGATCTGACTAATGTGGGCCCTTGTATATTTTGGCCTTATGGATCATATGATCCGTAAAGATCTATCTTAGCACAATCAAATTTCATCCATTCAATATATTTCTAAAATATTACTAACTAGATCTAAAATAATAAAAATATCACTTTATTAAAATTGACTCTACACACCTATACGATGATGGTGTGGATGATTCACACCATCCATTGTATAGATTAAGAAGAAATTAATAACATAATAAAAAATTTAAAAGATCTAACGATTAAAACTTACCGATTCAAGCCTTCTTAAAATTTCCTCTTCCTTTTACTTTACGGCTTCCTATCTCTTCTTTTTTTTTTTATATCAAAACCTTTCGTATTCCTTTTTAAAGAAAAATCTCATAAGATAGGATGATCACATCCTCCCTTATCCTAAATTTAAAATTTTTTAAAGACGTTTGATAAAAAAATTATTATTACTACTTCAAGAATTGATTCTTAAACCTCTCTCTCTACTAAGAACATCTCCACCAACTTAACTATTAATTTATTTTTATTTTTTATTTAAAAATAAAATCTTTAAATATTTATTTTAATTTTTTAATGCACCAAAATTTAGGATTGGTACATTTTACCCCCCTTAAAATAAAATCTCATCCTCGAGATTTAGAAACTAACATCTTAAAATTTTCTTATTTTAATAGCGTTGATCTCTTATTTTAGACACTAGATTGGTCTCTTATTTTTATTTTTTTCTTTTCTTTTTTTTTTTTCATGTTTTTTAGTAGTGAATTTATACGTATATAAAATTTTGTCAAAAAATAAGGTTTATAGAAAATTCAAAAATTTGGACGATGAGGGTTGTTTAGAAATAAACGTTTTTTTTAAAAAAAATTAAAGTTCAAATAAAACTAAATTTTATTGAAAAAATTTTAAATTCATAGTTTCTTAATTATTTTCTTTTGAACTCAATTTATCAATCTACGATGTGACATTTGAATCACCTTAATTGGACTCGTAATTAATTAGTTATAAGTTTATCAAATTAGGTAATTTTCATTATTTAATAAAATATGAGGGGCAAATTTTATTTTATTTTTTATATCATGGGGTCCTAAGTTGGGTTTATAAGTTTCAGATATCATAACAATTAATGATCTTATGTATTACATCTCTTAAAATAACTAACGAAATATTTTAAATTTGGATTCACATACATGATGTTGTTTACAGAATTTTAACATTTGAATCTAAAGTCAGAATGACTTGAAATTTGAAAAGTATGTCATTAATTATATAGTAAAAAAGAAAAATCATATTAAAATTATTGCTTTTACTAAAGTTTGCATCGCTGCTAAGAGGGAAAAATCCTACTGTCCAACAGTCATTTTTATCGTTTACAACTTAGTGCTTAAATGTTTGTAATTTCTTTACAACTTGAATCATTGTAAAATTTTATGTAGTTGTCCAGGGGTATGTACATGGCTCAAAAAAATATTCAGAAATTATTTTGAGTAATAATTTTATCTAGTTTGATCAGGGATACTAAACTGATCCAGATTTTTACTATATAATGTTGAAATTTGTTAGAAAATTAGAAATAATATTTCCATACCTTGAATTTTAGAGAAAATGTTGTCCTATACTTGAAAAAGGTTCTAGTGATTGATATTTAATTTTTTTTCTTCTTATTATTATTTTTTTAAAAGTAATTTTTTCACCAAAATGGACTTATGATCCTATAAGAAGGAATTACTATTTATTTAACCAAAGGTAATTATTAAAATGAAAAATTATATTAATTAAATCTATAGAAAGTTAGTATGGGTAGATTGATTTTCGGTTTGATGACTGTGCATTATATTACATTTTATTATACTTTAAAATTTTAAATTAGGTTAAAAATTTATATAAAGATCTTATTATAAGTTTACTATGTCTCTGTAAAATCTTAGTTAAAAATTCCAACTGTAAAAAATTTTAAAATGCCTGTAGTCAATCCTGTCCATAATTTGATGATTTACGACCAGCTCGTACTAACTTACTAGATTAGTATAGTTACTATGAGATTCAAATATTATTATTATTTTTATCTTAATATAGACTTGTCTATCTTCGATTAGGCTTTTGAATCGCCTCAATCGGAGTAGTACTTTAATAGTTATGAATTTTATAAGTTGAATAATTCTTGCTGCCCATTGTTGTTCAGCAGAATTTTGTAAATTAAAATATCTTTAAAATTTATTTTCATTATATTAATTCATCTTAATCTAAATTATATTCAAATAAGAGCATAGAGAATATAAATTCTTATTTCTACGCGTAGCAAAAATTAATAGGAAATTAGTTTTGAGTCTTTAAGTTCATCAATCTATACATCAATCAAGAGGTATAACTTAATGAAATGTTTCTAATTTCAAGGGTCTATAATTTATGAAATTTAATTAGGTACATAACCTACAGGTCACTCTAAGTTTTAGAAAAGACCTCTTTCTAATAACATTCTGTCAAGCCCTAAAATCTGGGTACAGAGTGTGCACCTTCAGACCCGAGTTTCAAATCATAACTCATACATAAAGTGTACTAATTTAATTCCTTAATCAGTTTAATCAGAGATGGTAATTATATTCAGTCTAAGTTCCACCATAATATCAATCACATATACATAACACTTAGCACCAATCAACCATGCATATATAAATCTTGATAACCCTTAAAATTAAATAAATCTTAAAAATCATTCATTTATTATATCATCGTACTATAATTATGTTCATTTCATACTAACATTATTTCAAAAAAAATAAATCTAAATAATTCATTAAAATCTCAAAATCAATACCAATATGCATTATGCTAATAAATAAATTACATAGTCAGGAATTGTCTAATGTCGCCACTTCATCTTTAGATAAGTATGGCTATGTTTCACATGGATAATGTTCAGGTACAGTGCATCATTCTGGTTATTGTGCCACATCATCTATTAAAGGCTCCTCTATATAGTTTTTTCATCAATAAAAAGGTAAGCTGGCCAGGCTTAGTGAAATAACCTAACATGATTCATAATCAAATCAATTAAAATAACATGAAAATGTATACACAATGATATGTATATAAATGACGTATGAATGCATCAGATGGAGTGATCTTCCATCTGCTTAGGTTGGAGGTTGTCAACTCGCATCCACCCATTGGGTAGGCTTCCACCTTTCGGTAGGCTTGAACATAGCCTGCATTTAGTAACGCTCTACCAGGATCGACATTTCTTCCAGGGAGGGCCCATAGGATCGATCATGCATTATGTAAATGTAATGAATGATGGATGATATGTAAATGCATATTTTTCATATTTAGCATAGTTGTCTTAATCAAAATACTCACATATGAATTTAGCATACAAATATCATAACAAAGTACACAAATCAGTATATCAATCAATCAAGCAATCAAAAATGATTTATTTTAATTTTAATGAATTATGAGACAAGTTGGGTTACTCACTTGAGTCTGATAGTGTAAAATCCACAAGGTAAATGAGTTAGTTTGAATTCAGAGATCCTATCAGTTATATCAGCAACATTATTATCCATCTAGTTATTTTATATGGTGGTGCCCACCTTTAATATACATCTTAGGCAATCAAATCTTAAATAATCAAATAATTAAAATTATATGTTTATGTAAATTTAATTATCAAGATTTAGATTTTCTTTTTAAGATCATAAAATTGAATGTAAAATAATTAATCGGGGTGGCCCACCGGATGATTGGATCATCCAGATTCTTAAGGTATTATCATATTTTACATCTACGCATTAGATGGATGGTATAGATCTAACCACACATACACCGATGGCCTCATCTCGACCTTCTACGCCAAGTGATACCAACACTTGCGCAAAAATCTATGATTCCTTTATTAAATACTTTTAGATCTGACTAACGTGGCCTATCTGATTGGCAGATTGATCTAAAAATTTTGGCCCTTGTATATTTTGGCCTTAAGGATCATATGATCCATACAGATCTATCTTAGCACAATCAGATTTCATCCATTCAATATATTCCTAAAATATTATTAGCTAAATCTGAAATAATAAAAATGTCACGTTATTAAAATTGACTCTACACACCTATACGATGATGGTGTGGATGATCTACACCATCCATTGTATAGATCAAGAAGAAATTAATAACATAATAAAAAATGAAAAAGATCTAACGATTAAAACTTACCTCATCGAGCCTTCTAAAAATTTCCTCTTCCTTTTACTTTACAGCTTCCTATCTCCTTTTTTTTTTAAATGCAGAAACCTTTCATATTCCTTTTTAAAAAAAATTCTCATAAGATAGGATGAGCACATCCTCCTTTATCCTAAATTTAAAATTTTTTAAAGACATTTGATAAAAAAATTTATTATTACTACTTCAAGAATTAATCCCTAAACCTTTCTCTCAACTAAGAACATCTCCACCAACTCAACTATTGACTTGTTTTTATTTTTTTATTTAAAAATAAAATCTTTAAATATTTATTTTAATTTTTTAATGCACCAAAATTTAGGGTTGTTACGTTGGAGGTCCACTCGGTGGTATTATCCATGCCAATTGATAACGCGGGTGGCCTAGATGGCATCTCTGTTAGTTTTTTGATCTCTTGTTGGAATGTGATTGGTCAGGACATTCACAAGGTAGTCTCCTTTTTCTTCCAAGGAGGAAACATTCCCAAGTCAATAACATCCTCACTCATCTGTTTAATCCAGAAATCAGCATCTCCTAAGCAGTTTTCTGATTTTCTTCCAATCAGTGTATGTAACTATTTCTATAAAATTTTCTCCAAGATTGTAGTGGCCAGGCTTAGCTAGACTCTTCTGAGGTTAATATCGCCTAAGTAGGGGGCAATTGTTCAAGGCCGATCGATAGTAGAAAATATAGCCTTATCTCAGGAACTGTTCAGGTATTTAAATAAGTCAGTCCGCGGTGGGAATGTTATATTGAAGTTAGATTTGGATAAGGCTTATGACAGGGTAAATTGAGATTTTATGCTTCAGGTTTTAGAGTGGTTTGGTTTCAGCAAGTCTTCGATAAAGATGGTCAAAAAATGTTGGGTGAACAATTAGTTTTCAGTTCTTATTAATGGAGAGACGGCAGGTTTTTTTAAATCTTCAAGGGGATTGAGGCAGGGAGAGTTTGTTCATTCTTTCAGCTAAGGTTATGAGCAGGGGTTTGAAATGCATGATGGACCATCAGGTTTGTTGGCCATTTGCACTCCGAAGAGGGTGCCCAACGGTATCGCATTTGCTATATGTGAATGATACCTTAATCTTCACAAATAGGGGTAAAAGATCTCTCCAAGCGATTAAGAAATTCTTAGACTCTTTTCAAGCTTTCTTGGGCCAGAGTATAAACCTGCGCAAATGTTCTTTTTTCTGCTCAAAGAAGCTTCCAAGAGATAAAATCAGATCAATTGAGGCACTCCTTGGCTTTGGAAAATCTTCGTCATCATTCTCATATCTCGGTGTTCCTATAGCGGAAGGAAGACTAAAATCTAGTTCTTTTAATCCTCTGATTGATAAAGTTGTGGGGAGTGTTAATGGGTGGAAGGCCTGAATTTTATCATAGGCTAGGAGAGTGGTCTTGGTGAAGAACGTCCTAACAAGTATTCTAGTCCATTTTTGGTGGCTGTCCATATCCCTGTGAAGGTGTTGAACTTAATAGAGAAGCAGATGGTAAAAATTTTCTAGGGCTGGACAGAAGGGAAGTAAAAATGTCACTAGAAGAACTGGAAAGTGATGGCTACGCCTAAGGAAGAGGGAGGAATCGGTTTTATAAGGCTTACTGAAATCATGACAACCTTTTGGCTTAAAATGGCATGAAATCAAGTTTGGGAAGGAGGGGAATGTTTAGAAATCTTCCATGGCGGCTAAGTATCAGCAAGATTTATCTTCACGCATGTTGGAAGATCTAGGCAACCCTCCTCTCCTCTATGGAAGCGAATCATGGAGATCATTCCTATGGTGGAATCCCGATTTCTATGGCAAATTGGAGCTGGTACATGTAATTTTTGGAAGGTGAATTGGACCGATTTTTGGCCTCTTTCGCAGTTAGTTGTTTTAGAGGTGCCAGACGGGCTGTAGGACCTCCAGGTGTGTCATGTGCTTGGATCGGTTGGTCCTCTTCCCCCTTCTTCTTGCTGGCTCTTCCTCCCTCAAAGTGTTATCAATCACATCTTTCAAGCCGGATATTGTATTACAAGGGACACGGACGTGCCAATCTAGCCTTTCACTCCATCTGGGGAGTTCTCAGTTAGATCAACCTGGTCGATGAGTAGGGTCCCAAGTACGAGTCGGAGCTGGTTAAGATGGGTATGGCATGCTAAATTTCTGCCCAAAATCTCGCTTCTTGTCTGGAAAGTCTTGCAAAAAGCGGTCCTAGTCGATTGTGCGGTTCAATCTCGCGAAGGTCAGCTTGCATCCAGATGTGTTTGTTGTGCCCTTCAAGACTCCCAGTACTACGCTCAAGAAATGGTGTACCATCTGTTTGTTGCTAGCAGATTAGCGCAGCGCATGTGGCTCATTGTTGGCAGATGGTTTGAGATTACTGTCATAGCCACAATTTCGAGTGAGGCACGGTTAAATCAGTGGTGGGTGATGGTCTCGTCCAAGCAAAGAAAAATAGTACGTCACATGCTTGCTCCATACATTATAATCTGGGAGATTTGGAAAACTTGAAATGCCACAATTTTTTATAGAGTTGTGGTGTCCTCGGCGACAGTTATTGCCAAAATCAGGTAGTGGGTTGCTCTAATCAATGGCTCAAGTGAAGACGTTGGAGAGCCTGATCTGGGATGGTAGTCTCAGCCGCGAATAGGTGCTTTGAATTCAATTAACAAAAATGGTGGTCGAGCATTGGTGGTTAAGTGGGAGAGGCCCCCGTCTGGATGGTTTAAAATAAATGTTGATGGTTCAGCCAGAGGAAATCTGGGAAGATCAGGTGGGGGTGGAATTTGTAGAGGAGAGAAGGGTAAATTCATTTTCTCTTTTTTAGCTGGTTATGGGGTAGGTACTAACACAGTTGCCGAGCTACGTGCAGTGCACGACGGTTTATCCCTTGGCCTCCAAAGGGGCATGTCACAAATCATTATCGAATTGAACTCAAGGCAGGTGGTAGATATGCTCAATGGATTGGCTAAGCCAGGATGGAAATGGAAGGCATGGATTTTCAGGATAAACCAGCTGAAGATGCAGGGTCGAATTAGTTTTATGCATGTAGTGAGGGAAGGGAACTCGCCAGCAGATTTTATGGCCCGGCAAGGAAGTGCTTCCCAGTCTTATTCTTGGTTCGACAACCAATCTGAGCTTCCACACCAGGTTAGAGGTTCTGTCTTTCTTGATAAGGTTGGTTTAGGTTCAATTAAGATGATGTGATTCCCTATGGTTTCCTTGTGCAGTTTTTGTTCCTTTCTATGATAGGCCTCCTACTTTATGTAAAGGGGTGCCTGAATGTACAAGTGTTAATTCAACTAAATGAAAAGCGATGCACATTTAAAAAAAAAAACTGAGGTCTTGTATAAAACAGTTGCCAAGCATACGAGGTACAACACGCGCACACATATAGATATATTAATTATTAGTTGCACATAATAGCAAGGAATTCAATAGTAAATGTTTGTTGAACACCACTCACTGACATAGCCATGCCCATGACATAGCTAAAAAAACTCAAAAGCTCAACTGGACTCAATGTTTAGCTAGGTTAGGCTGATTCAAAGGCTAGGATAAGTCTTTACATAACTCAACTCAATATGTAATAATTGTTTAATAATATTTAATAATATTTTATGTAATTGTGTTATATAAGGATAAAATTAAATAAATTAAATTAAGAAATACCAAACAAGTTTCAAGCCACTCTCCTAAAAAGATTTTTTTTCAATTGAGTGACTAAGTTCAAGTCATGGCGAGTTACAACTGAACCAGTTATTCAGTCAACTCAATGAGTCACACCAAGCTGAGGCCAAATCACTCCCATAATCATGTTTTATGGTGATTTAACTGGAAATCTCATCGAGTCAAATTAACTCCAGCAAGTTTCAAGTCGAGTCAGTGAGTTTTAGAACCGTGCCCCACTGCGCATGTTTAGAAAGGGAGAATTGGCAAAAAATGATATAGGACAAAGGACAAATTTATATACATGTAATATAGTAAAGGTATCATACAATGCTTGGGTTGACAGTTTTGTACAAATTAATATGTTTTTGGTCTCTACACATGGGGTCATAGTTCAGTCATCCAAAGTAGTGAATTGATGGGCCTCACCGTCAATGACCAATGTATACCAAAATCCCCCATAAAGGAAAAATCCTAGCTCTTTAATAGGAAGCTAAGATAGAGGGTTGAGAAAGCAAAACACAACAAGAGTTGGCAATAGATGAAGAAATGGCCAAACATTGTGTAGTTAGATCCTTCAAGTTTGGAGTTTTTGGGCATTGGTCATCCATGGAGAGACCCATCAGACCAATGGTCAGGATTATTGAACCATAGGCCCCACTCATACAATTAAAAAGCCCAATAATAAACATTTAGCCAACCCTGTATAATATAAACATATGTCAATATTCAATAATATACTCGAACACATGGATAAGTATAACTTTTTTTAAAGGAAAAGTATATTTCACTTCTGGACAAAAAGATTACAGATTTTCGGGTCTTCGTAGGAAAAAAGGACCAGCAGAAGACCTATCGTAAAGAAGCTGGGACCCCCTGATCGAAAGAAACAAAACAAAGGAACACCAAAAAGACTCAAGCCTTAATTCTTCCTCTCTCTGATCAATCCGAGACCAACCTTGTCAAGGAATAGGTGACCCCTCACTTGCTAAGGTAAATCCGCCCTGTAAGAAGTAAGAAAACGAACTTGGGACACACTTCCATGACGCGCGAGCGCATCAGCTGAAGCATTACCCTCCCTGAACACATGTCTAGACTCCACCAAGGCTAAATTTCGAAGTTTATCTGTAATGGTTCTCCAACCATTCCATTGCCAACCAATGTTTGCTTCTTCATTGAAGACCTTGATCACCAATTCTGAATCTGACTCCACCATAATTTTGGAAACCTTTTTCCAAGCATTGAAGAAGCCCATCTTGAACCGCACGTATCTCAGCTCCAATATTGGACATCACACCATAACCAAATGCAAAACCAAACATGAATTTGCCCTTGTCATTTCTACAAACACCTCCACCCCCAGCCAAGCCCGGGTTTCCCCTAGAGGACCCATCAACATTTACTTTCACCCAACCGGCAGAGGGTTTCTGCCATAAGACCGCAGATTGTTGTGTTGGGTGAGGCTGCACATACCTTCTTTAAATATCTTCATTGGAGGTGGTGGTCAGCCACCAAGAGACTTTAGTGTTAACCGATGTAGCCTTCATAGCATTATCATCATAAAGAGCCCCATTCCTAGTGTTGTGCAGCACGCCAACAACGCAGTGGGCCGAGATCCAATCTCAGGCCTCACCTACAAACGATAAACGGATGAAAATATAAACTAAAAACAGATCAAAGCAATCCAAACAAACCACAAGACAAGATATACGTGAAAAAACTCCAAACTAGGGTAAAACACCACGGATGCAAACTTCCACTATAAAGAAACAAAGATTACAAGGCAAAATACTAACCTCTCCCTTGGAAGAATATAGAAAACCCTTAGCCCATACCTTTAAAAATATTTCTCAATATTCCTCATCTACCTAGAAAAGCCCTAGGAACCCATATTTATAGTTTAGGTAACTTCCCTTCCGCACCCCTGCGAAAGGCGACACCAAAATCCGCAATCTGTATCAGTTTCAGAAACAATCTGCATAACCTACGACTGGTCCTAAGAGAGCTACGACTGGTCATAGTACGACCGGTCTTACAATCCCAATGACTAGTCCTACGGCCCAAAACAGTAAAAAACAGCATCGCTCGACTTTGAGTTGAGCTGGTCCACGACCGGTCGAGCAGGCCCCTACGACCGATCGAAGACGTCCTACGACCGGTCGAAGGTGGCCTAGATGTGGCTCCACATTCTCAACAATCTCCCATTTGGAGACACATCGCCAAAACCTTCATCTTCTTCATCCAGAGTGCACCACATCCCCGTCTTCAAGCCTGAAGACCAATCAAAGCTGAATAGAGCTTCAGCTTCTCCCTTGTGACCGCCTTGGTCAACATATCTGCAGGATTCTCACTTGTATGAATCTTCTCCAAAACAATCGATCCATCTTCTAGTAACGAACATATGAAATGATATCTGATGGTAATATGCTTGGTCCTTGAATGAAAGGCTGAATTCTTAGCCAAGTGTATTACTCTGACGGTCACTGTACAGATTACAATCTACTTGCTTCTTACCCAACTCTTCCATAAAACCTTGCATCCACACCATCTCCTTGCATGCTTCTGTAGCCTCAACACATTCTGCTTCTGTCGTTCTGATAGATACTATCTTCTGTAACTGAGAGACCTAACTGACTACAGCACTACCCAGAGTAAACACATAACCTGTAGTGCTTCTTCTGCTATCAATATCTCCTGCCAAATCTGAATCCACGTAACCTTGTAGCTTGATTTTTGATTCACCATAACACAACCCTACATCCTTAGTACCCACCAGGTATCTGAGGATCCACTTCACAGCTTCTCAATGTTCCTTCTCGGGGTTATTCATGAACCTGCTAACAACTCTCACTGCTTGAGCAATGTCTGGCATCGTGCTTACCATAGCATACATGAGACTCCCAATCGCTGATGCATATGGGACTTTGGCCATGTAGTCTCGTTCCTCCTACGTCTTTGTACCTCGCTCCTCAGATAGCTTGAAGTGGTTGGCTAATGGAGTGCTAACCGGCTTAGCACCTTCCATATTGAATCGATCAAGTACCTTGGCTATGTACTATGCGTATGATAAAACTAATTTCTTGTTTTCCCTGTCACGCTTTATCCTCATGCCTAGGATTTATTTTGCAGCTCCTAAATTCTTTATGAAAAATTCTCTAGACAGTTATCTTTTGAAATCTGAGATGTCCTTCATGCTTGAACCTACAACAAGTATATCATCAACATATAGAAGAAGGATGATGTATGACGTATCAAACTTCTTCAAGTAACAACAGTGGTCTGCATGACATCTCCTAAAACTGTTTCCCGACATGAAACTACCGAACTTCTTATACCACTGCCTCAGGGCCTACTTCAGGCCATATAGACTTTTCTTTAGTCTGCACACCTTGTTCTCATTACCTGGTGCCACGTATCCTGTCGGCTGATGCATATATATTTCTTCTTCAAGGTCCCCATAAAGAAAGCCTGTCTTAACATCTAGCTGCTCTAGATGTAAGTTCTCTGTATCCACTATACTCAAGACCATGCGAATCATAGACATTTTCACTACCGGTGAAAATATTTCAGTGAAATCGATACCTGCCTTCTGTTGAAACCCTTTTACAACCAGTCTCGCCTTGTACCGTTTCGAACCATCATGATCCTCCTTCAGTCTGTAAAACCCACTTGTTATGAAGAGCTTTCTTACCCTTGGGTAGAGTGACTAGCTCCCATGTATGATTAGACTCAAGAAAGTCCATCTCCTCATCCATGGCTTGCTCCCACTTAACTCGTGTATCTGACTGTAATGCCTCTTCAAAATATTCTGGCTCACCATTATCTGTCAGCAGTAGATAATGTAAGGAGGATGAGTATCAGACTGTGGGTCTCCTCTCCTGAGTAGACCTCCTCACAACCGATGTTTGTGGCTCTGCCTCATAATGCTCCTGTGTACGATCATCCTGTGGCGTTGTAACACCCATGTTCAGTAACTCTTCCAACTCTATGAATTTCTTTTTCTCGGCCTTATTTTCTTGCACACTGTCCTTATGCATCACTTTTTCATTGAAGACTACATCCTTGCTTCTGATGATTTTCTTATTTTCTGCATCTCAAAACCTGTAGCCAAAATCATCTTGCCCATAGCCTATAAACGTGCACCTCTTGGACTTTGCATCTAGCTTATTTCTGTGCTCTGCATCAATGTGAACATATGAAGTGCAACCGAACACTCTGAGATATATAAGGTTCACTTCTTTCTCAGTCCACATTTCTTTTGGTAGCCCACCATCCTGTTAATGCACTCAGACACACCATTCTGCTGCGATTTCCCTGGAATCATTTTCTGATGTTTGATTCCACTTGCTGCACAATACTCCTCAAACCTCTTATCACAATACTCTCCCCCATTATCAGATCTGAGACACTTTACTGTTTTACCTGTCTCGTTTTCTACCATAACTTTTCACTTCTTAAACACATCAAATACATTAGATTTATGCTTTAAGAAATAAACCCACAGTTTTCTACTAGCATCATCAATAAAGGAAACAAAATAACATGAGCCACCAAGAGATGATACCTGTGTCGGTCCCCACACATCACTGTGTACAAGCTCCAATGATGCGTCTTTGGAGCGCATCCTATCTTCTTGAAGCTTACCCTCTTCTACTTGCCATATACGTAGTCCTCGCAGAATTTCAAGTCAAGAGACTTCAGCCCTGGTAGCTTCCCTTTTGATAACAGCACTCTCATCCCTTTCTCACTCATATGTCCCAACCTTTGATGTCATAACTGTCCATTCACTCTAGTTGATGCGACTGAGAGTGAACAATACGTTCCTGAAGTCACGTACAAAGTGCCTTCCTTTTTGCCTCAAGATATCACCAAGGCACCTTTTGTGATCTTTCAGGAATCACTGGTGAATGTCGTCACATAACCGGTATCGGTCAACTGCCCCACTGAGATCAGATTTCTTCTCAAACTCGGTACATGTCTGACATCCTTCAGTTTCAAAACCATTCCGTCTTTCTGATTGACCTGAATGTCATCCTTTCCAACAATACTTCACAGCTCATCATCACCCAGGTAGACTCTCCCAAAGTCACCTGATACATAATCACGTAGAACTTCCTTACATGAAGTGGCATGAAACGAAGCACCTGAGTCTATAACCTATGACTCATTCCTTGCATCAAGAGACAAGATCAACGCCTCTGTGTCACTCTCCTCAGACATATTCACTGAATCATTCCCGCCTTGAGAGCTTTCTTCTTGTTTCTTGAGTGCCCTGCAATCACATTTCATATGCCCCTTCTTGTCGCAATGCTAACACCCGTCTTTGTCTTTCGTTCCCTTGGACTTCTTCCTCAACTTAGAACACCCGTGTTTATTGCTTCCTCTGTTCTGCGATCTTCGTCTTCCTTCAACGTTTAGAGCATTCCCTGAATCTCCTGAAACTCCTGATGCCTTTCTTCTAGATTTTTCGCTGAGAATTAGACCGGCCACATCATCAAATTTTACCTTTGTCGACCCTGAAGAATTGCTCACAGCAATCACCAAACTATCCCAAATGTCTGGCAGACTGGATAAGATCAATAGTGCCCTGACCTCATCCTCAAAAATGATGCCAACGGATTCCAACTGGCTCATGACTGTATTGAACTCGTTTAGATGTTCAGCCATGCTCCCACCATCTGACATCTTCATGTTAAATAGCTGTTTCATAAGATGAACCTTGTTGGATGTTGAGGGCTTTTCATATATGGTGGCTAGGGCTTCCATTAATTCTTTTATCGTTTTCATCTTGGATATATTAAAGGTGACGCTCTTAGACAAAGAGAGTTGGATCGTTCCTAAAGCTTCCTATCTAGTAAAAACCATTCATCATCTGTCATCTTTTCTGGTTTCTTCTCTTTTCCTTCTAGAGGAATGTAGAAGTCCTTTTGATATAGATAATTCTCCATCTGCATCTTTCAGAAGGTAAAATTTGAACCATCAAACTTCTCAATTCTAGTTTTTTCATCTTCCGCCATCGCTCCCAATAGAATTAAACTAATAGCTCTGATACCAGCTGTTGCGCAGCAAGCCAACAATGCAGTAGGCCGAGATCCAATCTCAAGCCTCACCCACAAACGATAAACGAATGAAAATATAAAGTAGAAATAGATCAAAGAAATCCAAACAAACCACAGGACAAGATATACATGGAAAAACTCCAAACTAGGATAAAAAACTATGGATGCAAACTTCTACTATGAAGAAACAAATATTACAAGGTAAAATATTAACCTCTCCCTTGGAAGAATATAGAAAATCCTTAGCCCACACCTTTAGAAATATTTTCCAATATTCCTCATCTACCTAGAAAATCCTTAGGAATCCCTATTTATAGTTTAGGTAACTTCCCTTCTGTACCCTTGCGAAAGGTGACACCAAAATCCGTAATCCATATCAGTTTGAAACAATCTGCGTAACCTACGACTGGTCCTAGGAGAGCTACGACCGATCTTACAGTCCCTACGACCAGTCCTAGGGCCCAAAACAGTAAAAAATAGCATCGCTGGACTTTGAGTCGAGCTGCTCCACGACCGGTCGAGCAGGCCCCTATGACCGGTTGAAGACGTCCTACGACCGGTCGAAGGTGGCCTAGATGTGGCTCCACATTCTCAACACCTAGCTCATCAAAGTTCCCAAAGAATAAAAGCTGGAGTAAGAAGGGTACGTATCGAGCGCCCTCTGCTGCCTGTGCGAGCCCTCCTCCATTGCAGAATTCTTGCTTCCACCGTTGATGCCTGCATTAAGGAAATCCCCGCTTGAACAGTAGAAAAATCTCCAGACATATAAGGCTTGCTGACCGTCCAAAAAGAGATGGAACATGGTCTCTTCGGCTGGGCTCTGCTCAAAATCTCTCCTGCAACAGCCGCATTTTGATGCAAGGGACATGCCTCTGGATTGGACTGTTTTTTCAAGAGAAATTACATTGGGAAGAATTTTCCAGATAAAAGGAAAAATTTTGGCAGAAGTTTTCGATGCCACACCCATCTCGCTCAGCCTTTCCTGAGAGTGGTCGACCTGTTGATGTCCTAGGAAGATTTTACGGAGAAGGCGCCTGAAGAGGTGAAGGGCCAAAGAGGGGTAATGGGACCTGATGAAATACAGAAACCATGCTAGAAGATATACTCAAAAATGTGACTAGGGAGCATGAAAAGAGCCATCGACGGCGGGAGAGGACCAAATGGGCCCAGCACCTGGTTAACTTGCAAGGAAAGAGCGTCGGCTGAGATTTCTGACGTTAAAAAATTTCGAAGAGGGCCAAGACCGGTCCAGTTGCATCGCCAAAAGCTGCAGTCACTTGTACCAACACTCCACTGAACTTTTTCTACCAGGAAAGGAATGACGCTCAAGATCTTCTTCCAAAAGGGGGACGCGCTCCTTACATATCTGTCAGGCATCAACGTTTCCTGATTGTAAATATACTTTGTTGCCATAAAAGTGGCCCATAAGCTGGATTCCCTGCGAAACTGAAGCACCCAAGCCATTTTGATTTGGAAGGCTTTCATCACCTCTGATAGATTTCAGATGCCTAATCCACCTTCTTCTTTTGGCCTTGTTATACATTTCCAACTTTTCCAATGTCATTTCCGTTTACCACTTTCCCACCCCCAGAAACAAGAGGCGAAAGTTCTCTCAAGGCCTGACAGGATCTATTTTGGAATGCAAGAGGCTGTCATAGTGTGTATAGGAATACTGCCCAACACATGCTTGATAAGTACTGTTCTTCCTTCTTGTGATAAATATCTGGATCGCCAACCCCTAATCCGACCTTCCACTTTGTTAACCAATGGCTGGAAAGCATTAGCTTTTAATCTACCAACTGCCAGTGGGGCTCCTAGAGAGAGAAACGAACCTGTGGATCTTTCGATACCTAGCTATCTCGATATTCTTCGAATCCTAGCTGCCAGAGTTTTATCGGAGCAATAAAAGGAGCTTTTGCCTTTGTTAATGCATTGTCCTGACGCTAATTAGTACTCCTCCAACAGAGCTGTAATCCTTCTCATCGAATTCTTGCCTCCGTTTAGAAAGAGGAGGGTATCATTCACATAGAAAAGATAGGACACAACCGGGTTGCCCCTCCCAAGGGAAAAAGGAGCACAACTACCCATCGTTATCATGTGAAGAAGGTCTTGGCTTAAAACGTTCGCCCCTAGAATGAAAAGACTAGGCAAAAGTCGATCACCTTGCCTCAGACCATAGGATGACTTGAAAAAACTAGTTTCTTCCCCATTTATCAAGATAGAGCAACTAGAGTAACAGTTCTCCACGATATTGACCCACCTCTCGCAAAACCCGAACCATGTCGAAACGTGCTTTAGGAAAGTCCAATCCACTTTGTCATATGCTTTTTCCATATCCAGCTTGAGCACCACATTGCCTCCTCTAGAATTTTTATTAACCTCCCTGAATAACTCCTGAGTAAGAGCAATGTTTTTCGAGATAGCCCACCTTTAACAAAAGCGCCTTGCTCTGGGGAGAAAAGAGAGAGGAGGAAACGACTGAGTCTGACAATTATGATCTTCGAGAAGATCTTATAGAGGCAGTTGCATAAGCTTATAGGGCGGTAATCAACCCATTTCCAAGGAGAGACCCCTTTGGGAATCAAATAAATCAGCGAGGAATTAACTACCCGAGGAATCTTCCCTCCTTGAAAGAAGTAGACCATAGCCTTGTGAATATCGAGGCCAACAATGTCCCAGCAAAATGAATAGAATACTCCAGAGAAATTGTCTGGGCCAGGCACACTTTCTGACAGAATGGAGAGGATAGCTGAATGCACTTCTTAGATGGAAGGATGCGCCATGAGACATTCATTCATCTCTTGCGTCACCAGATGCGGCACCAAGTCAAGCAAAGCTGAATTGAAAGTGTTGGGTCTGCCTTGAAAATGTTCCTCAAAATGGCTGATTGCAGCTTTCTTAATTTCATCATGCTCCTTCAAAACCTCCCCTGATATAAGCTAAATGCTGGTAATTCTGACCCTTCTTTGTCTTTCAGTAACTGTGGTATGAAAAAACTTAGTGTTGCAGTCCCCTTCATCTAACCATCTTATTCTGGACTTCTATTTTCAGAATAATTCATGTTTTGTCTCCCACTGGTTCAGCTGCACGGATGCTTCCTGAAATCTGTGGTGTAAGCTCATGTCTCTTCCCTAGTTTGGGTCTAACCGCTGGAGCTGAAGAGCTAAGTCCGCTACTTCATTTTCTGCCACCTTAAGGCCCTCAAAGATATCCCCAAAATGTTCTTTGTTCCAGGATTTAAGTTGAAATTTTACACTTTTCAGCTTAACTAGCACATTGATAACCAGATGATAAGATTCTACCTTATCCGATGCCCCTTTGACCACTTGCATCAAAGAGCTCTCCTTCGTCCACATCTTCTGAAAACGGAATGGTTTTGGCGTGATTGGAGGTTTAGGAGGGAAGGTTAGGAGTAAGGGGCTGTGGTCGGAGTTGATGCGAGGCAAATGTTCAATGTGGAACGTCGGAAACACGAATGCCCAGGCTGTATTGATCAACATTCTGTCTAGTCTTGCCCAACTCCTTGATGTGCCTGACTGGTTATTACACTAAGTGAATCTCGGCCCCGTGAACCCTGCATCCAATAAACACGTTGTATCAATTGCCTCGTTGAATTCCCTAGCACTGTGTCTGTCAAAGGTTCCTCTGCTCCTTTCTTCAGCTGCTGTCATAGCATTGAAGTCCCCACAAACTCCCCACGGTCCCTGTAGGCTATTGGAAAGATCTGTCAAATCATTCCAAAGTTGTCTCTTGGTAAGACGAGAGCATCTAGCATATATCACTGTGAGATTGAGAGAGATTTGCATTGTCTGAATGTACATATTAATAGAAAGCAATTAGTTAATTTCTTTAATAATTGAGCAAGAGAAAACATCTTTATAGTAGAACCAGATTTTTCCACCCTCTACATCATTAGAATGGGACAGGTGAAAACCTAACGGCAGGCCTATCCGTACTCTTCTTGAATCTCTGATCATCGGTTCAAGGATCACCACAATCCAGGGGTTATGAATCCTCATCAATCGTATCAATGTTCTGACCATCCTGCGGTTTCCAATGCCCCGTGCATTCCAAATAAGGATCTTATCCATCCGTGATACATCCTGTGTTCACTGCCCTTCGTTTGAGTCTTCTCAGCCTGGTTTCCCAGTTGCCTCTGTTATAGAAAATTCACGCCCTTCTCCTTTAGATATCTAAAACTCTGGCCTGTTGTATTCCCTAGGAACTATCTTTTAGAGATGCTGCTTGCCCCTGCATTGGATGTAGAGTTGGGACCTGATCCAGGCTTTGTTCATTTTCTGGATGTTTCAGCTGAGGTTCTGCAGCATCACCTACTTGCTCGCCTCCTTTCAGCTAAGTTAAATCTATTAAGTATTGCACTTTCAAGGCAGCCCTGTCACCAACCTCTATCACTATGCATTGGTTCCAAAAATATGGAGATAAATCAATCGCCAACTGGTGTAGAAAAACTTCTCGCGTTGGAGAGTTCAAAGTTTCTGAGAGGTGTGGGTCCTCTTGGGTGTCATAGCGAGAGGTCGTGGGCTGCATCTCGTACAACTCATTTTCTGAATCTACAAAAATTTCCTCAATTCCCTCTCTCTCTTCCCTGAGATTGTCTATCCAACATGTATGGCAAATTTCCTACCGATCTTATTCTCCTACGCTTGTAAACTCTTGGCATCTTGTTGATAGAGTTCGGTCCCTTGGATACTACTTACTGATTTTCAGGATGGTCATGAGGTGTAGATTCCATGTTGAAAAAGTCCCTGGAAATGTCAGCCATAGCACTGCTAAAATGGTGTTTATGTTGTTGGATATTACAGATTTGACATTGAAGGATTGATGGGCTAGGATTGCTATTTCTGCTGCTACCAGCTGCAAGTCTGGTTTCCTTCTGAAGTATCTCACCTTTGGAATGTTGTCCCTGAGAATCCTACAATGTTCTCGCCTGCTGATCTTCTCCATTAGCTGCAAATAAGACCTGTCTTCCCAAGTTCTGGTCAATATTAAAAGAGATATCACCCTCAAATGGGCTGGTTCCATGTGTTTCAGGCATAACATTTCTTCCCAAAACAAGGCTTGGAGCAAAGTGACCCTCCGCCCCTGTACGAACTACATCACCTGTATTCTCCTTTTCCTTAGCCTTTGAGATAGTGATTATGTCATTTACTTCACTAACTGCCTTTTTCCCATCCAAAGGATTGGTTTCCTGCTCACGCAGAATGACATTATCGGTCTCTATCTCCTCACCAGCCTTTCAACAAACATGTAGGTGGCATGAAGATATGCCAACTTTCCTAGTGTTGAAGCTTCTGTCCACCCAATCCCTTGTGCTTTCCTTGTAGCCCTGCACTCCATTAGGAATACTTTCTCTATTAATGGGTTCTACCTCTACAACAATCAGAAAGCATCTGCCGAGAACTACCAGGTTGAGGACCTTTTGTAGATTTTTCCGCGAGCATAAGGCCACCCTGATTCGAGCAAAGCATTAGAAGATGCCATAAGCGCTTATCGGATCAATTTGGGTCACTCTACCCAGTTGATTTCCCAAATCCAGCAAGACCAACTCCATCCAAGCGTGTGTTGGAATGCCAAATAATCTGAGCTACACTCCTTCCCCTCCAAACACTTCCTCTAAGGTCCACTTAATGACCTTGGTCATGTGTAACGAAGTGTGTAGTTCCAAATCCAATAGGAATTCATCGAGCGCCTGTTTGGATTTCCAAATTATCAAAAATTTGTTTATAGATATTCGCGTGATTTCACCTATGGATGGTTCGAAGAGGGAAGCCCTGATAACGCTTTGGATCCAAAGGATTGAAATGTGGGTATTAGAGATGGTGGTTACCACTCCCAATTTCAAGGTCTGCAATCTGGTTTCAACAGCTTTTCGGTCGGCAATGGTGGCAGATTCGTCCTCCTGCAGAGCTCTTTCTGGCCGTAAAATAACTCTGGTGCTCATAGCATTGGTATAGGATAGAGGTGGATTTGAAACAACTTCCACATATCTCAGATCAGGGTTGTGTCGAATGGGAGCGTCACTCGGCAAGGTTTTCCTGCTCCAGGCCCATCGGATCTCAACAATTTTTCCATCGATCCGCTTGCCATTTAGAACATCCATAGCATTCTTTACGTCCTACTCGTATCTGAATCGAGCGAAGCCATAGCTTCTCAGCTTAAGAGTCCCCGAAAGTTTCAGAATATACATGTCTATCACCTTTCCAAATTTGCTGAATATCTAGAAGAGGTCTTCCATTAAGGTATCAAACGTAATGTTCCTAACAAACAAGCTGAAATCTCTATTGTTGATGTGTTTACCCTTCCCATTAGGGTTTGGGGGCGGAAAGCCAATCAAAGCCGCAGTGCTTGTATGGGGCAGTATTCCTCCTATGTTTGAATGGCATCGATCTCTAACAAGCTGCAATTCTTCATTGGGTCCGGCATTGCCGGACCCGGCAAGGTCTACCATCAGCAATCGTCATTGAGAAAAAAGCAGACTAGCCTGATTTTAACTTGACTTGACACCTATCTGAAAATTATTTAATAACTTTTATAAATATTTTATGTTAGTATACGATGAACTAACAAAAGGAAAATGAAGAAATACCAAATAGGTAGCATTTGGCATGCGGGTTAGGAGGCTCACTCAGTTCTTAGAGAGGTCTTGGGTTCAAACCTTCACTCTTATTGTAAAGACAGGTTCTTTGGACATCTCATACAAGTCAATCTCACAATCGAGTTTCATGGTGACTTTGTTGAGTTAAGTGAACAAGCTTAATAAGTACGATCATGAAATGTTGTGGTGGGGCCATTAGATGTAGTGGAATGAGTCTGCATGCAATAGGCAACTTCCTCGTCCATGCACAATAGATAAATCTGACCAAAAATAGAAAACTTCACTTGAATATATAAAAACAACATGACATTTCATTTTTCACCTGAATAGAATCGAATCACTCTCACAATGGAATTTCATGGTGACTTAGATATGAGTCGAGTCAGTGAGTTTAAGAACTTTGCTTGTGAAACATAATACTTCTTTTCTATTTGCCATCTATTTACTTGAATCGAATGGTCTTGATTGTTCAATGAGGGCCAATAATTTTCTGAGAAAGGCTTTAATTCTCTACTAGAGTGTAGAGGATGACATACAAGTATTTAGAAATTTTACACACCACACAATAATTCAAGCTAAAGGGGTGGGATTGGAATCTATGACTGATGGATAAGGGGAATGTGAGAAGGGAAGAGATGGAGTTTTGTATAATAGAAGTGACGGAAGGAGAGAGAGGAAAAGTGTCCAAGAGAAATGCTAAGAAATGAAGCATTATGCAAAATCATCAAATCTTCTCCATAGTATTGCTATAGAAATCTAGCAGGCCATGCAAGTAGTTATAAGGGGTTGTTTGGTTGAGTGATCTAGGGAATGGATTTGTGAAATCCCAAAAAAATTAATCTCTTATTTGTTTTTGGTTGAAGATTTTCCAAATTCATGGATTTTTCAAATATGTTCCTCCATGAATGCAGTGATTTAGGGTAAGCCAAATCCCCAAGAAATAAAGACTCGAGAAGTCTTAAAACAAGAGGCTATATATATATATATATAAGATATTTTTTTTATTGCCTCTAATTTAAACTATAGATCAATAACCGCTTACTTTCCCATGGATCTTTCAAAAGCGCTTAACCTTTACTGTTGGTGACCTAGTGTAACACCCCGTGTTTTCAGGACCAAAGTATATGACCCGTTTCCCAGAAACCTGGGTGTTAACCCATAGAGAGGCAAATTCCACATGTATATTTTTTTTTCTTTATTCAGAGTTAGCAGTTTAGCGTAGAATGGATAAATCAACATAAGGAAAATTTTCATTTACATATACAAGAGGTTGCCCGTAATAACTTATATAAATCAATATCCCAAATACTTACAATTACAAAGTGGAATAATATCACACATGAAACAAAGTAAGTTATAACATGTCTCGAACTATAAAATCCTGTAGCAACCCTTAGCAGATATAATCATGCTTCTTTGACAATGGTACCTTGCTCCTCATTAATATAATATCAAAATCATCTGGGCCACCTGTGTTACCTGTATGGCTATATATTCTATTAATGAGTGGTCAGTTCAGTGTGAATTTTCCTCAAGATTACACACCGCCACATTAGATAAGCATAGTTATTAAAACATAACCAGGCATATGAAGAAATACATGATGCAGTCTTTATAAATGCATGGATGCATGCACGTGCTCGCAAACCTGGGGAGACACATCCAGCTAGAAAAAAGTCACCCAAGGAAAACTAACCATCCAGAAAAGTACTCAAAGGTACGCCCAAGGAGAATCAGCCACCCGAAAAATACTATGATATATACATCGCCCAAGGAGGACTAATCATCTGGAAAAGTACTCAAGGTATGCCCAAGGAGAACTAGCCACTCAGAACAGACTGCAAGCCATGAAAATGCAAGATTAGCCCAACCATTATTATTCTAATTTATAACTAGCCAGTTTAAAGGTCACTACGAGCAGTTCATCACCCAGCGTAGGCCGACAGCTCGAGTATAGGTCCCATACCACCATCCCCGGCTCATAAGACTACCACTTTAGGCTATTTAATGAAAACCCGTCGACTAGTGGCCAATCATATTTCAGTATAAGAGGCTTACCATTGCATGGTTGTACAAAGTGATACAACAAACCCGTATAGGGCAAATATCAAAACAATGCCACCTAGGATGAATATCAAGACTAAGTCACATAAGGTCATCATCAAAACTAAGCCACATAGGGTCATCATCAAAACCATGCGATTAAAAGACCATCTTTAAAAACCATTTAGACACAGCAACCCCTAGATGGTAGGCCCACATCGACATCTATTTAAACCACTATTAAATAACCACTAAGTGGAAGGTCCATTGCAATCACATTCAATCTCATTACACTCTCTTTCATAAATAGAGGTTCTCCTCATAGCCTAGAGAAATTTTGATTCATAGTGTCTTGTAAACAGTACAATAACATATTCAAATGACATAGAGATCAAGTATCGAACTAGGATACCATTCTACTAAGGTACAAATGTAAATACAATTAAAGAACTAATAAATGAATCAAGATCTAGCATATGCATTTGATGTTCACGATCATTTCTCAAACATATATCCAAGTAAGCTAATCATAAAATTAAGCAAGTTCTAAGGCATCGTTTATAATCAATCTAAAAGTTATTCTTAATCTAATTTAGAGATGAAAATCTTAAGGGGAAGAAATCATCACCTCATAGTTCGCGTCGCCTGCCAGCATCGCTAGGAAATGTGCGTTCTCTTAAAATCAAATCTTATCATAAGTCAGGATGTACAATTAGCCTTGGTTTATCTTTTAGGGTTTTAGTGTAGAATTAGGGTCTTCATCCTAGGGTTTAGCTATAGGCTTAGATTTTTAGGGTTTAAACCCTAGTTAGTGTGCAATTGATTTTAGTGTTAATTTAATAATTATAAAATATTTACTAACATTAGTGTTATAGTTAATATTACTTAATAATAATTATGATGATAATTAATATTATGGTCTACTGTTTATGACAAGACAATACATTAGTATTTAATAATGATATCATTTTAATTTCTTGTATATAATAACTATCATTTAGATAGATAATTTACTAATGACTATGCATCCTAATATTTAACAATCCTAATAATGATGGAAATGGTAACAATGTTAATTTAATAATTAGAAAAATAGTTGTTAATATTAGTGTTATAATTTATATCAGCTAATGTAGCAAACATAATCATGGTAATGAATGGTGTGATCTATTATAAGTGAAAATGTCAATGAATGATAAGTAAATGCTAATATCTAACATCTAGTGGTCATAATTTGATTATAATAATTAATATTAGCGTACAGAACCTATTAATGGCTAAATAAAATTAATAATCAAAATAGTTATAGTAACAATAATTATGATAATAAAGAAAATGATTAACTTTAGGATAAAAAGCTGGCTTACAGTAGCTGACTTAATAGCTCGACTTGACCCATCTGAGCTAGCCCAACTCCTCATGCAGCTCGACCGAGTCAACTCGGTAGATATGGCAGCCGAGTCGACTCAATATCATGCTCTCCCTTCTACTTCCTCCTACTTTTCTTTCTTTCCTTCTTTCTCTTCTTTCTCTTTTCTTCCTTCTTCTCCAACTAGACTCTTAAAGCAGCTCTATATACACCAGGACATGGGCCAGCGAGTTGACGAACTCGGACAGACCCGAACCAAATCCAAACTTGCCAACAACTTGGTGGGTTACACAATCAATGTGGTGCAGCTGCATCACCCACAACTCCCTCTCCCTTCTCCTTCTATCACTCTCCCTGGAATGGCTCGAACTGAGCTAGGACTCAGCCCAGCTACTGTTCACTCCCCAAGTGCAGGGTTGTGATGTAGTAATAACTCGGTAAGACCGAGGTCGAATCCCAAAGGACTGAAACCTGTACGTACTCTAAAACTACGCAGAATCAGAACTAGACTAAGATGAATTCTAAATCAATTTGAATTTGAAGGAATAGTGGTGAAATATTAAATTAAAAATAAAGAGAAATCAGAGGTAGGGAAACTAGGGATTCAGAGGATCCACTTGTAGAGATCAGGGAGATCTTATGCCTGCATCATGGAATTAACTGAACTGCAGTTGATATAGTTTTTAAGAGATGAAAGGTATATGAATTAGAATGGATTCCATGACCAAACCATGCCCAGGAGACTGTGGTAAATAATAGAATTAAACTAATTACCAATCAATCACATGCTATGAAAGTTAAGAAGGGTACCGTCATCCGACCATGCCCAGGAGACTATGGTGAACAACAGGGCTTCCTGACGTCATAAACATAAAGGAAAAGAAATCATGATCAAAGCCATTCCAGACCCATTGTAATTTCAGTCACAACAGACCATTAAAGACTAAAAACATGCCATTATTAATAAAATCAAAATTAACGTTAATTCAATCTAAACAAAAGGCACAAGCAAGTCACTCCCATCACGCTACAAGCTTCAACTCTTAGCCCTAGCTAAGAGGTTTAGCCAAACATGGTGTGGCTTAATCTCACGAATTAATAAGAAAGAAAGGAAAAAAAACTAAAAAATTCCCCTATTTCTCTCTCTAAGCCGACCCATGTCCAAGCCCAAGCCTTCCTCAACTCCAGCCATGTATGATTTTTCTCTCTCTCTCATGTCTCTCCTTTTATATAGCACCAAGTCGGTGCTTGGAGTGCATAAGATGATGCGGAGCAGCTTACGCAGCAAGTTTTAATGCCCAACACGTTCCGCAGCCGGAACTCGCAATAATGTAAGACAACCTGCGGTTGGCTCGAAATTTCGAAGTAGTGAACACGTTTCATCTTGGAATTCCTCCATGGTTAGTGTCATCTGGAGCCTGGGCGTCAAATGGATGGTTCAGATCATCAAAACGAGCCATGATAGCGGCCCACGACTCCCTCAAAATTCTGGATTTTTCGAACGCTGAAATAGGGTTGCGGATCATCGTTTGCTGCGGCATTGGTGGGGCCCACACCCTTTGGTGTCTGAGAAATCCAGTCTGTCCACCGAATTCCTATCAGAATTTTGGTCGAAAAGGGTCATTTTTGGAGCGCTGATCACACGGCCCACTTGATTTATAAACCGGCCGTCCATATTACATTTAATGGGCTGAAAATTCATCTTTGCAGTCTTTTGAAGTTATGCTACCTAGGCAATGGTCACGTCCCTCCTCTGGAGTGAATGAACGACTCAGATCAATTGTACACCTGATCATGGTGGCCCACTGCACCCAACCGCACATCTCTGTTTGCGTAAAAGAAGGAAAACCGGATTTCTTCCGCTGTGCTGCTGGCGGGACCCATGATCAGCATTTAATGAGAAATTCACACCGTTCATTATATTCATGTCGAAAAACCGTCATGGAAAGAATCTTTTGGGAATGAAACAGGTATGGCCCATACGATCTTCCGTTCTACCGTCCATTTGACGTTTAACGGCTAGGATTTTACACTTGCTTGCATGGTCTCAAAAGGTCACCTAGGTGAGGTTACTAACCCCCCTCTGTACACAACAAACGGTTCGGATCTTCAAGATACATGATGTGCGGTCCCCACTACTAAAAAAATAGCCAGCACATTGCGGACGTTGTTTGAAACAGGGAAGAAGAAGGAGAGACGGGTCAGCCCGTCTTTTGACCGGGCTGACCGTCCGGTGCATAGCGAGTGCACCCTTTCAGTGCGCTCCACTTTGAAAAGTGGGTCCCACCATGATGTCTATGTGCGATCTTCTCCGTCCATACATTCTGTCATATCATTTTAACCGTAGATACCGAAGATGAAGCAGATCCAAATAGCAGCTGGGCCTGGAATCATGATTTTGAGGGCTGATCTGTCTATTAAGCCACTTTCACCAGGATCCAACAGCTGAAATTCGACGTTTACGGTTAATTTCTTGTCTTCAGACCACGTATGAAGTTTCGAACCGAACGGATGGTAGGAAACATGTGATCTTGCATTCTGGATGAGTTTTAGGCCATTTGAGCTTCAGTTCTTTGATTTTTGCTGATCCCTGGCGTTGATCTTGGTCCCCAGGAGTCGATCCCTTGCCTTTGGTGTCATCAGAACGTCAAATTCATGCTTTTAGTACCTATTTCAATCCAAGCTTGTAAATACACCTTGCATCACAAACACGATTAAAACGGCCTATTAAACGGTATCTTATTCGTAAATCTAGGCAATAAATGGGGTCTGATATGCAATATTTAACCCTCAACACAATCCCCAACCAGCATCTTGCTAGTCCCGAGCAAGGTATGCGAAAAATAAGTTGAGAATTAGAAGATGATTCCTATGAACTCGAATGATGCTTTCGAAAAACAATTCAGATATTAGAATTTTAAGATTCATGGATGTTCGGCATTACTTTCTCCTGGACTCGAACACACAGTAAACTTCATAATCAAGTGCAAAGTAATAATCCATCAGTTAGAAAAATTCTAAACATTGAGTTCCATAGGTGTATTGTGTGATCTCAACTTAACACTATTGAGAGGTCCAATCTTCAATTTCATGATATCATTGGTAACTAATAGAGCATTCAGGACACCCAAAATTTGTCTTATAGATCATCTTTTCAGTTTTTCAACTTTTAATTTTTTCAGTAAAAGTAACGCCAAGAAGGGGAATCAAGTCCTTACCTATAGGGAGCAAACCTATGGTGAAGACCGTACACCCAACCCTTTTCACATATCATTCATGGGGAATCAACTTTCCACCTATAGGGAGCAAACCTATGGAGAAAATTATTCGCCTAACTTTTTCCAAAGGTATCTTCTTTTCTCTTTTTTTTTTTCTCTTTAATTGATCATGATGGGTAATTTTCAAATGGGTTCCTTACATGTTTATTGATTACCAAATTAACCCTTCAATATCATACTGAACACTTAATGTGGAAGCGAGATGTGACATGTGAAATCATGACTCAATCAATGTTTATAATTCTAATCATGGATTAATGATTCAAACTTAACCGTGAAGTCTAACAGATATTGAATCTATCAGGCAGCTAAATCCAAGAGTCATAAATTACCAACATCACGTATCTCGCAATTCTAAATCAAAGATAGATGTCAAAATCACTTCGAGATCATAAGAAATTTTAAAAATTTTCACAATTTTTGCTCAAAATCAAGAAAACACTGATTAGGAAACCTAATCTCCCACCCCCAACCTGAAACCTACATTGTCCTCAATGTAAAAGAAATGAGCATGCAATGCACATGGGACAATCAAAAGTAAATGAGAAGTGATGGGAAGATAGTACCTGGATAACGAATCAAGAGAGATTTTTCAAGAGATTGTTGGGAGAGAGTAGGTTAGTATGAGAGAGAAAGTAACAAAAATAAAAAAATAAAATCCTACCTATGCCACTTTCGCAGGTGCTCTCGATTGTATTTAGCGTATGCAACAAGCCTTTAAACTCCTAGGTTACCCCTAGTGGACGAGTTGTAGTCTCGTGAGGGTTTGCAGTAATGTTACCCACAAACATTAAATCGATCATGACGCAAGGTTCCCCTTCCGGCCAATATCTTGATAAGTTTCTCAGTAAGTTTCTCAATAGGATCATCCAAAAGCCCTTTTTGCAATAGGCTTGGGCGCCCTGGAGCATGATTTTCCAGAGAGACTTATATACCTCATAAAAAATCTTTCATCGAATTGCTTGAGATATTCGTGATTCACCTATGACAGAAGAAGTTTCAACGTTAATATCGTATGGTGAATCAAAGACTACAAGTAAATAAAGTTTAGAAAACTTCTTAAAAAGTGATGTAGTCTCAACATATTCCAAAGCTCCAAACTTCGGTTCTAGTTTCAGCTCCTCTTCCTTTACTAGTAGACGTTTAGGATCAGGGGAAGAGAGGGTTTCAGAATAAGGGTTCGTTCGGTCAGTGATGACTACCGAGATGTTGTCTCGTAAGGCATCCACTTTGTCTTTTAACATGGAATCGTTTGAAACCGCAAAGTATGCCAAGCAATCCCACGAGTTGAGAAATTCAGATGAGCGTGACTCATTTTTATCATTGAAGTCCGTGATGATCTGCCCAAGGGATCCATTATCCTTGAAAATGGATGAATGTATGCTCTCTCGCTCTAATCCTGCACAGACAGATTGAAAATCAATCGAAGAAGCATCGACGTGATCAATCTGTTCATTGAAATTACTCAATTGAGGCGTTGAATTGTCAAATATGTGCAGCTCAGGTGGTGGCCTCAACTGAGTAGTTTCAAATTCCAGAGTTGTAGCAGCCAACTCCTCCTTCTCTCGAATCATATCATCATTCAATTCAGGGGAGTGGTCCAAACGTGTTTCACAAGAGTTAGAAGAGTCGGTCATGAGGGGCTCATCCTCCACCTTTAAATCAGACGTGTCAAATGATGGGAGTGGCTCATTATGACCGACCACTTCATGTACGTCTTGATCATTGATCTAGACCAAACTTGAGAGGGATTCCAGGGGGACTGTGGCTACACATTCAGGATCGCAATCATGCTCTAGTCCAGTACAGTGCACATTTGGGATGGAATCACTTTCCTCACATTCTACACCTAGCATGGGTTGAGGTTCACATAAACTAACCTCTTCCTCATCATTAAAATCTTGTGTGTCATGTAAGGAATGTGTGTCATCATCAATGTATTTAAAAGACACCCATGTATCTTCATCATTCTTTCGAACAGTTATTGAGATCGACTCCTCAGGAAATTGAACCATATGCTCATTAAGGGAATCTCACTCCTCATTCCAAATTTCAGAGTTTTTTAAAAGAGAGTGAGGATCACTTTCCTTGCATTGTATTTCTGGATTGGGTTAAGGCTGAGACGACCTATCCTCCATTAGCCTATCAAGGCGTGATTCAAACGCTTCTACTAATTTTCTCATGCCAGTAATATAGTCTGTATAGCTCGGAGATAACTCCTCCTGGATCGTTTCTGGTGGATATTCATAAGTGGTTGATCCATAGGAGTTATTACCGTGATGTTTTACTGGCTCATCTTCGAAATATTTCTGTTTCCACTGATCAGAATCATACGGGTCATCTGTCAGGGGTTGATAAGCGTCATCATTCCAATAACTACGTAATGTTCTCTTAACTCGTGGAATGCAATTATTCTCCCGCAGATAATCACCGAAAGTCTTCTTAATCGATGGAGCATCATATTCCGATTGGTTCTTGAAGATATTTTTAGAAAAATTTTGAGGCATAGGTTGTTTTCCATAAGCTATCTCAACACACGGACGTGCCCACTCATTCATATACATGATGAAACCCTTAATCTGAATCTAATCCTAAAGAGTAGAAAAGATCCTACAGCAATATGGGAAGTAGGTAGAGGAGAAGTTAAAGAGAAGTTACCAGATTGGAGTACTATGTTAAGATCCTGTGTAGGAAAATAAAAGAGATTAGTTTCCTAAAGTAGAAATAGAAAAGTTAAAAATTTTTAAAAGAAAACTTAGAAGCTAAATTAGTTTCTTAAACGGAAAACCTAATCCTAAAATAGAAAGTTTCTAATAAAGGAAGGATGAGTTAATTTCTAAAATTAAAAAGAGTTTCTAAAAAGAAAAGGGAAGTTTCCTAACCCTAAAAAATTTCTAAAATAGGAAACCCTAGAATTAAAAAATTTTCAAAATTAAACTAGTTCCTAAAAAGGGGAAAAAGTAGAAAAATTGGGAAGGGATTATAGAATTGGAAGTTTATGTCAGGCTCCTACAAAACAGGAAAACTAGTTCTAAAAAAAAAATAAAAAAAATCTAAAACTAAAAATCCTAATCTTAATCTAATTCTTAAAAATAATTAATTTCAGAAAAACGTAGCCGTCAGTCCGCGGCAACGGCGCCAAAAACTTGTTCACTCCCCAAGTGCAGGGTTGTGATGTAGTAATAACTCGATAAGACCGAGGTCGAATCCCAAAGGACTGAAACCTGTACGTACTCTAAAACTAAGTAGAATCAGAACTAGACTAAGATGAATTCTAAATCAATTTGAATTTGAAGGAATAGTGGTAAAATATTAAATTAAAACTAAAGAGAAATTAGAGGTAGGAAAACTAGGGATTCAGAGGATCCACTTATAGAAATCAGGGAGATCTTATGCCTGCATCATGGAATTAACTGAACTGCAGTTGATATAGTTTTTAAGAGATGAAAGGTATATGAATTAGAATGGATTCCATCACCAAACCATGCCCAGGAGACTATGGCAAACAATAGAATTAAACTAATTACCAACCAATCACATGCTATGAAAGTTAGGAAGGGTACCGTCATCCGACCATGCCCAGGAGACTATGGTGAACAACAGGGCTTCCTGACGTCATAAAAATAAAGGAAAAGAAATCATGATCAAAGCCATTGCAGACCCATTGTAATTTCAGTCACAACAGACCAATAAAGACTAAAAATATGCCATTATTAATAAAACCAAAATTAACGTTAATTCAATCTAAAAAAAAGGCACAAGCAAGTCACTCCCATCACGCTACAAGCTTCACCTCTTAGCCCTAGCTAAGAGGTTTAACCAAACATGATGTGGCTTAATCTCATGAATTAATAAGAAAGAAAGGAGAAAAAAAACTAAAAAATTCCCCTATCTCTCTCTCTAAGCCGACCCACGTCCAAGCCCAAGCCTTCCTCAACTCCAGCCGTGTATGATTTTTCTCTCTCTCTCTCTCTCGTGTCTCTCCTTTTATATAGCACCAAGTCGGTGCTGGGAGTGCGTAAGATGATGCGGAGGAGCTTACGCAGTAATTTTTAATGCGCAACACGTTCCACAGTCGGAACTCGCAATAACGCAAGACAACCTGCGGTTGGCTCGGAATTTCGAAGTAGTGAACACGTTTCATCTTGGAATTCCTCCATGGTTAGTGTCATCTGGAGCCTGGGCATCAACTGGATGGTTCAGACCATCAAAATGAGCCATGATAGTGGCCCACGACTCCCTCGAAATTCTGGATTTTTCGGACGCTGAAACAGGGTTGCGGATCATCGTTCGCTGCGGCATTGGTGGGGCCCACACCCTTTGGTGTCTGAGAAATCCAGTCCGTCCATCGAATTCCTATCAAAATTTCAGTCGGAAAGGGTAGTTTTTGGAGCGCTGATCACACGGCCCACTTGATTTATAAACCGGCCGTCCATATTACATTTAATGGGCTGAAAATTCATCTTTGCAGTCTTTTGAAGTAATGCCACCTAGGCAACGGTCACGTCCCTCCTCTGGAGTGAATGAACGACTCAGATCAGTCGTACACCTGATCATGGTGGCCCACTACACCCAACCACACATCTCTGTTTGCGTAAACGAAGGAAAATCGAATTTCTTCCACTGTGCTGCTGGCGGGACCCATGATCAGCATCTAATGAGAAATCCACACCATTCATTATATTCGTGTCGAAAAACCGTCATGGAAAGAATCTTTTGGGAATGAAACAGGTATGGCCCATACGATCTTCCGTTCTACCGTCCATTTGACGTTTAACGGCTAGGATTTTACACTTGCTTGCATGGTCTCAAAAGGTCACCTAAGTGAGGTTACTAACCCCCCTCTGTACACAACAGACGGTTCGGATCTTCAAGATACATGATGTGTGGTCCCCACTACTAAAAAAATAGCCAGCACGTTGCGGACGCTATTTGAAACAGGGAAGAAGAAGGAGAGACGGGTCAGCCCATCTTTTGACCGGGCTGACCGTCCAGTGCACAGCGAGTGCACCCTTTCAGTGCACTCCACTTTGAAAAGTGGGTCCCACCATGATGTCTATGTGCGATCTTCTCCGTCCATACATTCTGTCATATCATTTAAACCGTAGATATCGAAGATGAAGCAGATTCAAATAGCAGGTGGGCATGGAATCATGATTCTGAGGGTTGATCTGTCTGTTAAGCTACTTTCACCAGGATCCAATGGCTGAAATTCAACGTTTACGGTTAATTTCTTGTCTTCAGGCCACGTATGAAGTTTCGAACCTAACAGATGGTAGAAAACATGTGATCTTGCATTCTGGATGAGTTTTAGGCCATTTGAGCTTCAATTCTTTGATTTTTGCTGATCCATGGTGTTGATCTTGGTCCCCAGGAGTCGATCCCTTGCCTTTGGTGTCATCAGAACGTCAAATTCATGCTTTTAGTACCTATTTCAGTCCAAGCTTGTAAATACACCTTGCATCACAAACACGATTAAAAGGGCCCATTAAACGGTATCTTATTCGTAAATCTAGGCAATAAATGGGGTCTGATATGCAATATTTGATCCTCAACAGCTACATTAAATAGTTGAGCCAGCAAGTCGCGGACTGCTGACTTGGTCATGGTTCGAGTTCCCAAACTTGACTCCCTCTCTTTCGTCTCTTCTCTTTCCTCTCTTTCTATCCTGCTTTGCTGAATCTAGCAACCGAGTGTCTAGCTTGGCTTGACTCGGCCCAAAATAGGCTTGGTTTGAGCAGTTACCGCACAATGCAGCTACACTACCTGCACCCTCTCTATCTATGAATTTTCTTCTTCTTCCACTTTTTCCTTCTCTTAGTAAGACCCATATCCTAAACCGTACCATTTCGTTGGCTTCTGCGGTCCTTCTAGAAGAATTTCAGCAATCCTTGACTCGTATCCAACGTTTGTGGTGATCCTAAGCCGGATCCCACATACTAAAGTCAGCTCAAACCGAAACCTGTATCATATCGACCGCACCGTCGCCGCGGTTCTAACGCTGTGACTCGTGCACTGATCCGATATCCAAGGTAGAAGATGTCGGCCAGCGTTCATTCTGAAAAAATGTCTCACGTTGCGAATATCGAGAGAATCTCTACGACATGTCCTATCAATCAATTAATCAATCAATGTTAAGTACAAGTCAAGTACAATCATACCTCAAGTATAACAACCCATTCCTCTTTTCCATGAGTCAACTCTCTCTCTCCCCTCACCATCCCTCTTTTACTCCATTTTCAACTAAAGTCATACCTCCCATCACCTCTCCTTACACCCACCATTCCACCTATCCATTTCATCCATTAATTCTCCATTTCTCTCAAAAACTCTCTCCCAAGCAACAAAGCTCCACACGTCTAAGCTTCTCCCTCCCAAATGCCAAGTGTGGCCCACTTTCCCTACTCTCATCTCCCATCTCAACCGTTGATCCATCATCTACCACCATTAAAAGTCAAGCAAAGGAGCTAAGGAGGCTAAGGGAGCAAGGTGAAGGCCAAGAGGTGGGTGATCTTTGAGTTTCTACTGTTGATTTAATGATTTGAGGGCCCACTTGTTGGTGGGACCCATTTTGATGTACGTGTTGTATCAATGGAGGGCCCATAGTGACAGGGTCCCTCCTCTCCATCACCTTCTCTCTATTGTTATCCCTCTCTTTCTTTCTCTCTCTTTTTCCTTCCCCTAAAATGAAGTGGGCCCCACCAATTCATGACAAATCTACTACATCCATCAAACGGTGTGGCCCACCACATTTCAGGCGAGATGATATATAATATATTATTTATATTAACATTATATATGTATATATACACATATACATATATATGTATATGATGGGCCATGTACGTGTGGGACCCACCATGATATTGTGATTATCCACACCGTCCAGCGTCCAGGGACGCTGGACGCGTGATATGGAGTGCGTGTACTGGCTTGGGTGTGCACTGGCAGCTAACAAAAATAAAATAAAATATTATTTATATTTAATATTTGGAGTGGGCTTCTCATGTAGGCCCCACCTTGGTATATAAGTTTAATCCATGTCGTCTATTTCATTCCACAGATAACTTTAAGCCTTGAGCCAAAATTTGGGACCAATTTGATCATCGGGCGGGCCATAGCGTAGAAAACAGTGGCCTTACAGTCAAAATCTACCCTGACGTTTCTTTACGCCAAAAACACGCCGCATATTGGTCTCATTTAGTAGATCATGGGCCGTAGAATCCAATGGTTGGGTTGGATTTTCCTAAGGCGGGCCCCACCTACCAAAAACCACAGGATTTTCTATTTTCAAAAAAAAAAAAAAAAGAAGGAAGGAAGTAGGCAGTAGAACCTACTGCTGCCGCTGTCAGTGGGCGGGTGGACGGATAGACGGGCTAGCCCTCATGGCCCCAACTGTGGGTCCCACCGTGATGCATTTCGAACATCAACACCGTCCATTATGGGGCCCCCCTTCTAAAAATGCCCTGCCTCAAAAATCAGCCGTATACGGAACTCAGGTGGGCCATACCGTCTAAAATTATGTGAGGACATGCCTAAAACATATAAAATCATTTGGTGGGGCCTACCTGAAATTTGGATGTGGCTGAAACTTGGTTTGAACCCTCAGTCAGGTGGGACACACATAATGGGTGGACTGGATTTGTGGACCACATCACGGTGGGATCCCTGGTCCACGTGACCTCATGAATAGGTTGGCTGGTAATAAACATCACAGTGGGCCCCCTGGTCCATGTGACCTTATGAATAGGTTGTATGCAAATAAATATCACCGTGGGCCCCCTGGTCCAAGTGACCTTATGAACAGTTTGGATGGCGCATAAACATTATGGTGGGCCCAAGGTTGGATAGAAAATAAACATTTTAGTAGGCCCTAGGTCCTTGTGACCTCATCAACAGGTTGGGTGGAAATTAAACCTTATGGTGGGCCCCACTTATGTATGTGTTGTGTCCATACCTTACATCAGTGTGGACCTCCACCATGAAGTATGTGAATTATCTATGCCTTCCATCCCTATGGGACCTACCATGATGCATGAGTTTCATCCAAACCGTCCAACCATTTTGGAGATTATTTTAAGGCCATGTGTTGAGGCCCATCTTGGTGTATTTGTGGGTCATCCATTGAGGCCCACTTTGATTTATATAAGGCCATTTGCTGAGGCCCATCTTAATGTATTTGTGGCCGCCCACTAAGGCCCACTTTGATATATATGAAAACCCATGTTATGAGGCCCATTATGATGTATTCAAGGCCCATGGGTCGTGGCCCATTAAGGCATACATAAGGCCCATTGTAGTGTGATTCCACCATAGTATATGTGTTGATCTTTATAGCGGGCTCTATCTTGGGAGAAATGTTGGTTTGATGTCCACATTGTAAGGATAATGTTGGTTAAATGCTTGCATTATCACTCTTCCTAAGGCCCACTGATAGGCCCATATTTATAGTGAGCAAGCTGTCTAAGCCTATATCCGTTATGCACAAATCCTGTTATCCTATGTCATGTTTAGTATAGATCCATGATTCATGATCATACGCATCATATGTATGTCTGATATGACGAGTGACTGATCATAGCATATGCCTTCAGGTGGATTGTTTATGAGCTCCCTGATAAGCGGAGTTGCCCTACATGAGCACACAGCGCATGTAGGATTGTTGCATGTTTGGTAGGGTGATTCACGCATTTTTATTTGTATGATCATGATTATTACATACCCTAGCGACATCAGGGCCATAGCCTCCACAGACACATCGTGGGTGGCTGGATCGGATACCGAAAATGTTTAGTTCTAGCATACAGGTGTCATAGATGTCCTTGGATGAAAATTTCTAAACCCGATGGTACTAGAGGATGACTCCAACGTCGAGACCGATTGGATACATGAGCTCGTGAGGGTCGTATACCAGTAGGTCATGTCTCCCACTATATAAAGATTGGTTGGAAAGGGGTGTGACCTTACCCACCTAAGTGAGGGGGCAATTTCTAAGTTGAGTTTGACCAACTTGAGGAATAGGTCCGCTATCGACGAGCCCGGTCCGATATTCGCAGGCGGATAGTGAGGTCTCTTCCACTCACAGTTGTGCGTTCGGATAGGGGCGGCAAGCTGGCGTAGAGTGTACTAGACCCCGGCGATTATCCAGACTGAGAACCATACTGATTTGATGCTCTAATGAGGAGCTGCATTAATATGTGAATGTGGATTGACATGCTTGACTTGCATTGTGCATAGCATGGCCTTGATATGGCCGATAGCATTTATATTCTGCACTGCATAGCCTTGGTACGGTTGATTGCATTCATGTACTTATCAACATGATTTCGCATTACCCTGATCTTACATTCTGAGCACGCTCATTGCGCACACACTTACACCACCCTCTAAGATTTCTATAAGCTTATGCACGATTGATGAGTGCAGGTGACACCAGGATGCAGTCGTAGTCTTGCCGTAATTGGAGTGTGCAGCTCAGCTTTTGGAGTTTTTGTTACTTTCAATATATTATATTTCCCTTTCATACGCCTTGTACCCAAAGTTTTTGATCATAGGAGATTTTATGATGGTGTTTTTGTGGTTATTGCTCGTGGGTTATGCTTATATTTATGCTCATTACAATTCAAATTGATGATTAGAAATCCTCCTTATAGCATCCCAGGATCGGAACCTAGCGTATAAGTGCTGGGAGTCGAGAATGGGGTATTACAGAGGCTGTCAGCACCGGATTTGGCGATCGAGAATTTTATGAGCTCAATTTTCAAGTTCGTGGCATGACAGAAGTTGGTATCAGAGTATAACTTGGGAATAATCGAGAACAATATCATATGCTTTCTATGAGTTTAGGATGATTAGGTTCCGAGTGCGTAACCTTCCGATTTAGTTCCCTAACACACGATTCTTAAGGTTGATTTGCGTCATTGTTCTTTCCTATAGGACATGTCACCCAGGAGAACGACCCGAGTGCACCCCACTCCACCACTTGAGGCTCCAGCCTTACCACATGCGTCTCCCGTTCCATGGCTAGAGATCACTGCTCCCTTGCCTGAGGAAGACGTTCCTCCACCTGATGTCGGCGCGGATCCGACCATGCCTGTGAGTGCCTCACAATTACAGAAAATGTTACAGGCTGTGACGGCTGCACTACAGGGATAGGGCAGGCGCCCAGTTACTTCTCTAACCTAGGCAGAGCAGGAACGCGTGAGCGCCCTTCTTCGTGAGTTCAGACAGCTCGATCCTCTACGTTTTTAGGACGAGCCAGATCCAACTGTAACCGAGAGGTGGCGCTCCGATGTGGAGAAGGTCTTCGATACTATGTCATGTATGATCGAGCAGTGATTCCGATTGGCTGTATTCCTTCTCCAGGGTGAGGTAGAGCATTGGTGGACCTCTGTTACATGAGTTGCAGGGGCTAATTTTTTCTGGACATGGGATGATTTTGTAGATCAATTTGAGGAGCAGTACTTCCCTGACCACATTCGACGTCAAAGAGTACTGGAGTTCGAGACTCTGGTGCAGGAGGACATGACCGTGGCACAGTACACGGCTCATTTTGTAGCACTATCGAGGTTTGCTCCATATATGGTTGATGATGAGAGGTAGAAGGCCCGCCGTTTCGAGAACGGCTTACGTTACAGTCTTCGAGGCCGTGTTATTAGGCATGAGCTTCAGACTTTTCAAGCAGTAGTGCGGAGGGCTCAGATTTATAAGACTGAGTGGGCCATCATGCAGGCCGACCGAG
Source organism: Magnolia kwangsiensis (assembly GCA_037074715.1). Classification (NCBI taxonomy): domain Eukaryota; kingdom Viridiplantae; phylum Streptophyta; class Magnoliopsida; order Magnoliales; family Magnoliaceae; genus Magnolia; species Magnolia kwangsiensis. The sequence goes on along the minus strand of CM073574.1, from coordinate 49,098,955 downwards.
ATCAGAGGAGGGGTCAGAAGAGGCAGACCCCTCTAGTAGCTCATAGTAGCATTGACGACCATAGAGATACAGGTGCCACCCATCTGCCAGAGCACCAGTAGCACCGTCGGCACCCCCAGCGGCAACACCTCAGAGATAGATTTCTGACACTTACTATGGATGCGGTGGGATAGGACATCGTAGGTGGGAGTGTCCCCGACCTCGGCAGCAGCAACCGAGATCACCACAGCAGCCTCCACAGCAACAGCAACAGCAGATTCCACCAACGAGGCCCCCTCAGCAGCAGCATCAGCACCAACCTCTGAGACCTCAGCAGCAAAGGCAGCAGTTTTGAGCGCCTCAGCAACATCAGTAGCAGCTGAACCCTTCGAGGGGACGAGCACCTCCCCAGCCAGCTCAGGTTAGATTCTATGAGGCTCAGCATGACCTGCAGACCTTTGGAGGAGTCGTTGAGGGTATACTTCCAGTCTCTTCATGTATCGCACATGTACTGTTTGATTCCGGTGCTTTGCACTCATTCATGTCTGAGGATTTTTACCGATCGAATGGATTGCCGACAGAGTTTACTAGTGAAGGATTGACCGTATCGACGCCCTTGGGGAAGACCACAGTATTGGACTGTTTCTGTTCATCTTGCCCTGTTCTGGTAGGTGATATCTTTTTACCCACTGACTTTTTCGTGCTACCGATGTCAGATTTCAACGTTATCTTGGGCATAGATTGGCTTGCCGAGTATTACGCCATCTTGGACTATTTTGCGAGGACAGTCACGTTTTGCATACCAGGCTTGCCGCAGTTTCAGTTCGTTGCTAAGCCCCGAGGGGAGCCATTATCTTGCTTGATGTCCTGCACAGCGAGGAGCCCGTTGCCTTATGTATTGACCAATTGCCGGTTGTCTGTAATTTCTCTGACATGTTCCAGGAGATCCTGGGGTTACTGCCTCACCATCATATTGAGTTTTAGATAGATCTTGTGCCCGGTACCGCACCTATCTCGAAGGCCCCGTACCGTATGGCACCGATGGAGTTACGAGAGCTGCAGCGACAGTTGGACGAGTTGTGTGAGTTGAGAATTCGTCCGAGCAGTTGACCTTGGGGGGCGCGAGTACTCTTCGTCAGGAAGAAAGATGGTTCGTTGAGGCTCTACGTAGATTACCGCGAGCTAAACCGAGTCACGATCAAGAACAAGTACCCACTCCCGAGGATAGATGGTTTATTTAATCAGCTGCGGGGTGCACAATTCTTTTCAAAGATTGACCTGCGTTCCAGTTATCATCATATTCGAGTCCGAGAGGAAGATATCTCGAAGACGGTTTTCAGGACTCATTATGGTCATTTTGAGTTTCAGGTCATGTCTTTTGGACTAACCAATGTACCCACGGTCTTCATGCAGTTAATAAATGAGGTCTTCCGTCCATATCTCGATCAGTTTATTATGATTTTCATTGACGACATTTTAATATATTCGAAGACCCGTGAGAACCATATGCAGCATCTGGAGATCGCCTTACAGACCCTCTGTGCCCACTAGTTGTATGCAAAGCTGGAGAAGTACGAGTTCTGACAGGAGGAGGTGAGCTTCCTCGGTCACGTGGTGACGAAGGAGGGTGTCACAGTGAACCCCTCGAAGGTTGAGGCAGTGCATCAATGGGACCAGCCCACGACTGCATCCGAGATCCATAGTTTCCTTAATTTAATGGGATACTATTGGCATTTCATTGAGGGTTTCTCTCGTATTGCAGCCCTGTTGATCGGGTTGCCTCTGAAGGGCGTAGATTTTGTTTAGACTGACGCATGTGAGCAGGCATTCATGGAGCTGAAGGACCGTCTGACGTCCGCTCTAGTCCTCACTCCTCCCTCTAGGAGTGATGGATTTATTGTATTTATCGATGTCTCACGTATTAGATTAGGTATTTGCCTGATGTAGCACGACAAACCTATAGCCTTCGCGTCTCGTCAGCTCAAGGTTCATGAGCTGAACTACCCCACACATGATTTAAATCTGGCAGCAGTCGTCTTCGCACTGAAGGTGTGGAGACACTATCTTTATGGGGTCAGGTTCGAGCTCTTCTCTGACCACAAGAGCTTGAAATATCTATTTTATCAGTCTAAGCTAAACATGAGACAGAGACGCTGGATGGAGCTCTTGAAGGACTATGATTTCGACCTCCAGTACCACCTAGGCAAGGCGAACGTGGTGGCAGATGCTCTCAGCCGTTAGCCAAGAGGCCTGGTGGCACACATAATGATTCAGGAGTGGAGGATGCTCGAGGATATAGCAGAGTACGACTTCGATTTTGGTCTACAGTCTTTTATCGTTCAACTATCGACCTTTTCGATTCAACCCTCTCTTATCGCAAGGGTGATCAAGGCTCAGTAGACAAATGAGTCGTTACAGGATTATCGAGCAAAGGCGGCAGCTGAGAGTCAGACAGATTGGTAGATTAATTCTGATGGTGGACTTCGCTTCAGAGGCCGATTATATGTTCCGGATATTCTTGAGTTACGCGGAGATCTTATTACCAAGGCACATCAATCAGGATTTTCTATCCACCCTGGCTGGACGAAGATGTATCATGATATGAGGAGACAGTATTTTAGGGCGGGAATGAAGCGCCAGATTACCGGTTTTGTGGTCGAGTGTGACACATGCCATCGTGTCAAGGCCGATCATCAAAGACCCCCTGGTCTATTGTAGCCATTGAGTGTCCCGACGTGGAAGTGGGAGCACATATTGACAAACTTTGTCATGGGTTTTTCGAGGACTCAGCGCGGTCATGATGCCATTTAGGTTATCGTGGACCGTCTGACGAAGTCGGCACATTTTCTTACGATTCGTGAGATTTGGCATACAGACTGGCTCGCTAGGCTATTTGTTGAGGAGATAGTGAGACTTCACGGCATTCCAATCTCGATCGTTTCTGACCGAGACCCGAGGTTCACGTCTCAGTTTTGGAGGAGCTTTCAGAGAGCTATGGGCACTGATTTGTAACTCGACACCGCGTATCATTCGCAGACCGATGGCCAGACCGAGAGGGTCAATCAAATACTTGAGGATATACTTCGGGCCTGCGTGATTGATTTTGAGGGTAGTTGGGATGAGCATCTGCGATTGGCTGAGTTCGCATACAACAACAGCTATCAGGCGACCATTGGCATGACTCCTTTTGAGGTATTGTATGGCAGACCGTGTAGATCTCCGAGTTGTTGGACCAAGGTTGGAGAGCGGGGTCTCCTAGGTCCCGAGCTTATGCAGCAGACGTCAGAGACTATCGATATCATCAGGCAGATGATGCACACAGCTCAGAGTAGGCAGAAGAGTTTTACTGATCGTCGACGTCGTCCCTTGAAATTTACTGTAAGGAACCATGTGTATCTTAAGGTCTCACCCACGAAGGGCGTAGTTCAGTTTGGAGTGAAGGGAAAGCTTGCCCTGAGATTTATATGACCTTTTGAGATCACTGGACGCGTTGGCACTATGGCCTATCAGCTTGCCTTACCATTTAAGTTGTTTGGTGTCCACAACGTTTTACATATCTCTATGTTAAGGAAGTGTGGGTCAAACATCGTTCCAGTTATTGATTGGCAGTCGCTAGAGGTTCGTGAGAACGCTTCTTACATTGAGCAACCAATTCATATCCTTGATCGGAAGGAGTAGGTCCTCCGGACTAAGGTCATTTCCTTAGTGAAAGTTCAGTCGGGTCACCATTTTATTGATGAGGCGTCTTGGGAGCACGAGGTGGAGATTCGAGAGCGCTATCCCCATCTATTTGTTGATTGAGTTATGTTGTATTTTGTAAACTGTCTCCGATTTCATATGATGATGCGATGTTCCTTTTTCCTTATGAGTTATGTCTGGTTGCGATGATTCTATAAATTTTGAGGATGAAATTTTTATTTGGAGGGGAGAGTTGTAAGACCCATATCCTAGACCGTACCATTCCATTGACTTCCGCGGTCCTTCCGGTCAAATTCCGGCAATGCTTGACTCATATCCAATATTTGCGCGCGATCCTATGTCGGATCCCGCATACTGAAGTCGGCTCGAACTGAAACCTGTATCATAGCATCCTAATATTTAACAATCCTATATCATTTTAATTTCTTGTATATAATAACTATCATTTAGATAGATAATTTACTAATGACTATGCATCCTAATATTTAACAATCCTAATAATGATGGAAATGGTAATAATGTTAATTTAATAATTAGAAAAATAGTTGTTAACATTAGTGTTATAATTTATATTAGCTAATGTAGCAAACATAATTATCGTAATGGTAATGAAGGGTGTGATCTATTATAAGTGATAATGTCAATGAATGATAAGTAAATGCTAATATCTAACATCTAGTGGTCATAATTTGATTATAATAATTAATATTAGCGTACATAACCTATTAATGGCTAAATAAAATTAATAATCAAAATAGCTATAGTAACAATAATTATAATAATAAAGCAAATGGTTAACTTTGCGATAAAAAGCTGGCTTACAATAGCTGACTTAATAGCTCGACTTGACCCATTTGAGCTAGCCCAACTCCTCATGCAGCTTAACCGAGTCAACTCGGTAGATATGGCAGCCGAATCGACTCAATATCATGCTCTCCCTTCTACTTCCTCCTACTTTTCTTTCTTTCCTTCTTTCTCTTCTTTCTCTTTTCTTCCTTCTTCTCCAACTGGACTCTTAAAGCAGCTCTATATACACCAAGACATGGGCCAGTGAGTTGACGAACTCGGACAGACCCGAACCGAGTCCGAACTCGCTAACAACTTGGTGGGTTGCACAATCAACGTGGTGCAGCTGCATCACCCCCAACTCCCTCTCCCTTCTCCTTCTATCACTCTCCCTGGAATGGCTCGAACTGAGCTAGGACTCAACCCAGCTACATCAAACAGTTGAGCCAGCAAGTCGCGGACTGCTGACGCGGTCATGGTTTGAGTTCCCAAACTTGAATTCCCTCTCTTTCCTCTCTTCTCTTTCCTCTCTTTCTATCCTGCTTTGCTGAATCTAGCAACCGAGTGTCTAGCTTGGCCTGACTCGGCCCAAATTAGGCTCGGTTTGAGCAGTTACTGCACAATGCAGCTACACTAGCCACACCCTCTCTATCTACTGATTTTCTTCTTCTCCCACTTTCTTCCTTCTCTTAGTAAGACCCATATCCTAAACCATACTGTTCCATTGGCTTCTGTGGTCCTTCCAGTAGAATTTCAGCAATCCTCAACTCATATCCGATGTTTGCGCGTGATCCTAAGCCGAATCTCGCATACCAAAGTCAGCTCAAACTGAAACCTGTATCATAGTGACCGCGCCATCGCCGTGACTCGCGCACCGATCCGATATCTAGGATAGAAGATGTCCGCCTACGTTCATTCTGAAGAAACGTCGCGCGTTGCGAATATCGAAAGAATCTCTACGACATGTCCCATCAATCAATCAATCAATCAATGTCAAGTACAACCATACCTCAAGTATAACAAGCCATTCCTCTTTTCCACAAGTCAACTCTCTCTCTCCCCTCACCATCCCTCTTTTACTCCATTTTTAACTAAAGCCGTACCTCCCATCACCTCTCCTTACACCCACCATTCCACCTATCCCTTTCATCCATTAATTCTCCATTTCTCACAAAAACTCTCCCTCAAGCAACAAAGCTCCACATGTCCAAGCTTCTCCCTCCCAAATGCCAAGTGTGGTCCACTTTCCCAACTCTCTCATCTCTCATCTCAACCGTTGATCCATCATCTACCACCGTTAAAAGTCAAGCAAAGGAGCTAAGGAGGCTAAGAGAGCAAGGTGAAGGCTAAGAGGTGGGTGATCTTTGAGTTTCTACCGTTGATTTAATGATTTGAGGGTCCACTTGTTGGTGAGACCCATTTTGATGTACATGTTGTATCAATGGAGGGCCCATAGTGGCGAGGTCTCTCCTCTCCATCACCGTCTCTCTCTTGTTCTCTCTCTTTTTCTTTCTCTCTTTATCCTTCCCCTAAAATGAAGTGGGCCCCACCAATTCATGATAAATCTACTCCATCCATCAAACGGTGTGGCCTACCACGTTTCAGGCGAGATGATATATAATATATTATATTATATTAACATTATATATGTATATATACACATATTCATATATATGTATATGGTGGGCCACGTATGTGTGGGACCCACCATGATATTGTGATTATCCACGCTAACTAGCGTCCAGGGACGCTAGATGTGTGATATGGAGTGCGTGTACTAGCTTGGGTGTGCACTAGCAGCTAATAAAAATAAAATAAAATATTATTTATATTTAGTATTTGGGGTGGGTAACTCATGCTGGCCCCACCTTAGCATATAAGTTTAATCCATGCCGTCTATTTCATTCCCTAGATCACTTTAGGCGTTGAGCCAAAATTTGGGACCAATCTGATCATCGGGCGGGCCATAGTGTAGAAAACAGTGGCCTTACCGTCAAAATCCACCCCGACATTTCTTTATGCCAAAAACACGCTGCATATTGGTCTCATTTGGTTGATCATGGGCCGTAGAATCCGATGGCTGGGTTGGATTTTCCTAAGGCGGGCCAAACCTACTAAAAATCACGGGATTTCTCATTTTCAAAAAAAAGGATGGAAGGAAGCAGGCAGCAACACCTGCTGCTGCTGTTGTCAGTGGGCGGGTGGACGGACGGACGGGCTGGTCCTCATGGCCCCATATGTGGGTCCCACCGTGATGCGTTTCGAACATCAACACCGTCCATTATGGGGCCCCCTTCTAAAAATGCCCTGCCCCAAAAATCAGCCGTATATGGAACTCAGGTGGGCCATACCATCTAAAATTATGTGAGGACATGCCTAAAACATATAAAATCATTTGTTGGAGCCTACCTGAAATTTGGATGTGGCTGAAACTTGGTCTGAACCCTCAGCCAGGTGGGACACACATAATGGGTGGACTGGATTTGTGGACCACATCACGGTGGGCTCCCTGTCCACGTAACCCAATCAATAGGTTGGGTGAAAAATAAATATTACGGGGGGCCCCCCTCCCCCCTAACCGTGTGACCTTATAAATAGGTTAGGTGGCAAATAAACATTACAGTGGGCCCCCTGGTCCACGTGACCTCATGAATAGGTTGGCTGGCAATAAACATCACCATGGGCCCCTTGGTCCATGTGACCTTATGAATAGGTTGTATGGCAAATAAACATCACCGTGGGCCCCCTGGTCCAAGTGACCTTATGAACAGTTTAGATGGCACATAAACATTATGGTGGGCCCAAGGTTGGATAGAAAATAAACATTTTAGTAAGCCCTAGGTCCTTGTGACCTCATCAACAGGTTGGGTAGAAATTAAACCTTATGGTGGGCCCCACTTATGTATGTGTTGTGTCCATACCTTACATCAGTGTGGACCTCCACCATGAAGTATGTGAATTATCTATGCCTTCCATCCCTATGGGACCTACCATGATGCATGAGTTTTATCCAAACCGTCCAACCATTTTGGAGATTATTTTAAGGCCATGTGTTGAGGCCCATCTTAGTGTATTTGTGGGCCATCCATTGAGGCCCACTTTGATTTGTATAAGGACATTTGTTGAGGCCCATCTTAATGTATTTGTGGTCGTCTACTAAGGCCCACTTTGATATATATGAAAACCCATGTTATGAGGCCCATTATGATGTATTCAAGGCCCATGGGTCGAGGCCCAATAAGGCGTACATAAGGCCCATTATAGTGTGATTCCACCATGGTATACGTGTTGATCTTTATAGCGGGCTATATCTTGGGAGAAATGTTGGTTTGATGTCCACATTGTAAGGATAATGTTGGTTAAATGTCTGCATTGTCACTCTCCCTAAGGCCCACTAATAGGCCCATATTTGTAGTGAGCAGGCCGTCTAGGCCCATATCCGTTATACGCAAAGCCCGTTATCCTATGTCATGTTTAGTATAGATCCATGATTCATGATCATATACATCATATGCACGTCTGATATGACGAGTAACTGATCATAGCATATGCCTTCAGGCGGATTGTTTATGGGTTCCCTGATAAGAGAAGTTGCCCTATATGAGCACACGGCGCATGCAAGATTTTGCATGTTTGATAGGGTGATTCATGCATTTGTATTTGTATGATCATGATTATTACATACCCTAGCGACATCAGGGCCATAGCCTCCACAAACACATCATGGGTGGCTGGATTGGATATCGAAAATATTTAGTTCTAGCATATGGGTGTCATAGATGTCCCTTGATGAAAATCTCTTAACTCGATGGTACCAGAGGATGACTCCAACGTCGAGATCAAGTGGATGCACGAGCACGTAACGGTTGTATACCAGTAGGCCACGTCTCCCACTGTGTAAAGGTCAGTTGGAAAGGGGTGTGACCTTACCTGCTTGAGTGAGGAAAAAATTTCTAGGTTGAGTTTGACTAGCTTGAGGAATATGTCCACTATCGACGAGCCGGGCACGATATTGGCAGGCGGATAGTGAGGTCTCTTTCACTCTCCCAGTTGTGCGTTCAGATAGGGGCGGCAAGCTGGCGTAGAGTGTACTAAACTCCGACGATTATCTAGACTGAGAATCGTACTGATTTGATGCTCTAATGAGGAGCTGCATTGATATGTGAATGTGGATTGGCATGCTTGACTTGCATTATGCATCGCATGGCCTTGATATGGCCGATAGCATTTATATTCTGCACTGCATAGCCTTGGTACGGCTGATTGCATTCATGTACTTATCAGCATGATTTCGCATTATCCTGATCTTACATTCTGAGCACGCTTGTTGCACACACACTTACACCACCCTCTAAGCTTTTTATAAGCTTATACACGATTAATGCGTGCAGGTGACGTCAGGACGCAGCCGTAGTCTTGCCGCAGTTGGAGTGTGCAGCTGAGCTTCTGGAGTTTTTGTTACTTTTAATATATTGTATTTCCTTTCATACGCTTTGTACCCAAAGTTTTTTATCATAGTTGATTTTGTGATGGTGTTCTTGTAGTTATTATTCGTAGGTTATGCTTATGTTTATTCTCATTACAATTTAAATTGATGATTAGAAATCCTCCTTGTAGCATCCCAGGATCGGAGCCTGGCGTATGGGTGCCGGGAGCTGAGAATGGGATACTAAGGAGGCTGTCAGCTCCGAATTCGACAATCAGGAATTTTATGAGCCCAGTTTCTAAGTTCGCGGCGTGACACTCTTCCTATCTCCTCATCTTTTATCTACCTATTTCCTTCCCCCGAGACCCTTTTTTGATGGCCCAATAAGGCTCATACTCAACTTGGACTCAGACCGAGCCAATGCAAGTCGGTGGAGAAGACGGTTTGGCCGTCAACGGTGCATTGAAATTTGATGACCCTTGCTCTAGTATGTTTCATTCGGACATCAAAGTGCAGTCTAGGGTGGCCAGTAGGTGGAGTATTTTGATGCTCCAATGGCGTTATGCGAGTGGTTTCAAAGATAGGAGGTGGGTTCGGATTTGGGAGAAGGGGCGACTCTTCTCTCTCTAATTCTCTTTCATCTCTAAAAACCTACCTAGGGTGGCTGGGATCTCTCCAGGATGGATGGCTAGGATTGGAAAGGGGAGAGGGCACGCGGATTGCCATGTTGGCAGCAGCAAGAAGTTTTCATTTTAGGAAACTTTGTGTTTTTGGGCTCACTTGCGGTGAGGATCGTGTGCATGAACATGTGTGCAATAGCATGAACTTATGGGGTTTTGGTTGCATGTGTGTCCTTTGTCAGATGGCTATCCAGATGGACCACGCAGGTAGACCACTGATCAAAACTTCCGACGCTCGTCCGTCCACTGCCACAAACAAAGAGAGTGGGAGAACTTTTTTTTAGCAGGCACGGATCAGCTCGTGCTGACTGACTTGGCACATCTAGTGCATAGCGAGCGTGCACCAGCTGTGCACATGCACTCCATTAAATGGGGTCCACCATGATGTTTGCGACAGATCCACTCCATCAATTCCCCTTGGTGGGCCCTGTCTTTAAAACCCTTAACCTTAGTGTCCCTTTCGCTTCGGTGGTCCGCGGTCCTACCGGTGGAATTTTTGATGACCCGCGACCTACGAATTGCGATTACAATGACCCTTAAGTTCCATCATATAAATCCGACCCGAATTGACCTGAAACTACTACTTTAGTGACCGCATCGTCGCCATGTCTCTTACAACAATCTGAGTTGTAGATATAAAATATGGATCATGCTTATTTTAGGCCGTAGATCACGATTTGTGCGGCCCACATAGGGTTACACAAATCCCTAAGCATGCTTGCATCACTCTAGAGTCATTATTAGACTATCTAGGCTAGGCTAGGTAGCTAGGTCCCTAGCTTGCAAGTCATCCTTAGTTTTCTTACCAAGGTAGTCATTTAGAGAGAGAAGTCATCATTTCTACCTCTTTTCTAGTAAGGCAATCATGGGTTTTAGTAAAAAAACCCTCCCACTTGCAATTTCATCTCTCTCTCTCTCTCTCTCTCTCTCTCTCTCTCTCTCTCTCTCTCTCTCTCTCTCTCTCTCTCCCCTAGTAAGCTTGGACGTCCCACCTCTTACCCATTATCCAACCCTCCATCCACCCTATAACCCTATAATCCAGCCCTTAACTAAAGATCTAATTAGCCTTTGAACCTTCTTCCTAAGTGCTTGAAGGACCTCTTGGTGGTGGTAACTTGGAAATCTATTAGGTGGGTGCTTTGTATTTAGGAACTTAGATTTGTATTTCTTTTTGTTTCTTCATCTCATGTTTTGAAGCATGTGTGGTTCACCAAATGATGGTGGAGGCCCCATGTCTTCTTGGGTGTGACCATTGGCCCATCCTATCTTGCATGCATAACCCATTGGTGGGGCCATTCTCCATAGACCCTACCATGGTCTTTTCTCTTAGTTAGAAGGATCCTTGGGTCATCTATACCCTTGATCCTTAGTGGAGATGACATCTCCACTATCGGATCTTGATTAGAAAGATGCATGTGTTTGTAGATCATTGTACCTTCATCAATATTAGTGGATGTGTGGTTTGTGATGAAGGGAAGGACCTCAATGTGGCGGAGCCCCTTCCCTTGTGGACGATTCTTTTTTCTTTTGATTATCTCTTATTCTCTGATGTGTGTGGCCCACTTTATGGCCTGAAAACATCCAGACCATCCAAAGAGAGTAGACGCCCATAGTTGTCCACTCTATGAATATTGAAGACCTGTTTCCCCTTTTATAGGCACATGCAATGGATTTTTATGTGAGGAATAGGTCTGGATATTTGTGGGGCCCACTGAGGTGGACCATAACACTGATTTCATGAGGTGATTTCCCCTTATATTAGTTCTCATTCTCAATTTACTTCGTGTATATGTTGCTGTCCAGAATTTTTCTAGACAATTTCTGGATGGTTTTGGGTCAAATTTGTGGACTGTTTAGGGGATTATTTCTACCCCTTTGATATACTTTTCCTAGAGGTGTGGACCCCACCTAGATATGTACTAAATTTCACACCTATCTAACCTTGTTTGAGGACCCAAAGGTATGGCCCAAGTGGGGTGGACAGTGAAGAATTTTTAGACTATCCAACAACATTACATTTTGAAAAACTAAAAATATAAAATAATTTTTGAAATGGTAGGCCACTTTTGTGGACCCCACCTTAAAGTACACTTGTATGGGGAGGTTAGAAATATTTTTCCCCAATTTTTATAGGACTTGGGCCCCTTTTGGGGTGCTCAAAACAAGGACAGCAGTATTTTATTTTTCTGTTGTATCTTTTTAAACCTTTCTGTCCATGGTTGTTTACCCAAGCTTTTATGTGGTGGTGGCCTTCCCATTCACTCGACTTGTGGCCCACCTTATAGGGGACAACCCTAGGTGCCTATGAGCCACATATTTGATCATACTTTGGGGTGTTTAGGGGTTGGGATAGCAGCACCTTGCTGGACATCCAGCTGGGTTGAATGTCTAGTAATGAGCTGGCCATTCACCCCACTTCAGGCCCACCTTCATGTATGTTTTTATCCTAATCATCCATTACTTGTGTGACCCACTTAGTAGGGGACCAATCCCTAGTGGGACGTCCCAAAGTCGGGCCCACTTGAACTTGAAAGGGGCCAGTCATCCCACCCTTGGGACGCCTAAGGGTGGGCTGGTCGTCCCACCCTAGTGGCCCACTTGATGTATGTGCTTTATTCATTGGCCGTCCTCCCTGGGGTGGCCCACTGATGTGTGGACCACTCCCTAGAGGGATACCCACCATTGAAACCACCTTGTTGTATGTTGTTCGGGTCGTCCAGGCCCTTGGGACGCCCAGGCCCACCTGGACATCCAGCCTTCTTGGGCTGCTGTTGGACTGCCACCCCCTTTTGTGCATTGTATTCAGACCCTCCATCTATTGGGGCCCACTATGATGACTAAGGGACACTATCAGATTTATTTTCCCCTGAAATTTATATCTGCTGGACCTTAGTAAGCCCAGGAAACTCGGTGGGCTGAAAATCCAGCAATGTATTAAGGGGTACATGGCACTTGTTGTGGGACATTTTAAGGATGTGTGGCCCACCAAACGAATTGTTAAAGTACACACACAAATCAACCTATTTTTTGAGCTGTATTTTGGGCTTAATTAATCCTTTGTAAGGCCCATCCTATGCTGTATATTGTGGACCATGTATGAATCAAATTTTTATGGTCCTATAGGCCTAGATGGGTTGGAGATCCTCCAATTGAGGCCAGTATTGGGCAAGGGCTGACCTTATCATATTATGGGCTCAATGAGCTATCTATGAGTCCAACTTGAGTAAATGAACCTTAAATGCCCACTCTAATACCCCTGGTATGGGCTGACTTGCAAGGCCCACTTTATAACTTGTTGGTTAGGCCTTGCCAAGCATGGGCTGATGTTGTGAGGCCCAAATAAATAATTTACGCCTTGGCCTTGTATCCTTGGGCTTATGGGCTGCCCGTTTGATCCATTTAATGCATGGATCCGGTGACATATTAGCGTTGGGCCATAAATACTCCATTTGGCCCATAATGAAATATACTTGGGCCATGTTATGCCCTTGTTGAGTCCATGATATTCATGAAGACTTTGGGTCATTCTCTTGGGGCCCATTATGTGTTGTGATGTAGACGTATGGCTGCCCATTTTGTTTTCACAATCGCATTCGGACCTTGGGCCTTGGTTTAGTTAGATATCTTGATTGGGCAGCTTTCTTGGGGACAATGGTGGTTAAATGTCCCCATTGTGGACCCCTCTAGGCCCATTGGTGGTTGAATTTCCACATTAGGCCTAGTTGTTAGGTCCATTCTCATCCTTTGGTGGTTGGATGTCCACCTTAGACCTTGTTTAGACTTGTTCCTATCCCTTGAGCCGTAGAATGACTTGACTGATCATAACTTATGTCGTTGGGCAGATTATTTATGCAACTCCCGAAGATATAGAGTTGCCCCATATGAGCACTGGATGTGTAGGATTGGATACATGGTCAATTGGTTTGATACATGCATCTGGCATTGCATAACACGTTAATATTCGTCCTTACTTCATTAGGGTTGTCGCCTCCACAGGTATATCGTAGATGGCTAGATTTGAACACCGAAAATGTTTGTTTGAGCACTTAAAGCACGTAGAATATCCTTGGGTGAAAGTCTCAAAATCTTCATGGTACTAGGAGATGCTCCAACGCTGAGACCGAATGGAAAATATGAGTGTCGATGCCTTTACCATTAGGCCGCGTCTCCCAGTGCTCGGTTGGGAGGAGGTGTGGCCTTACTCGCCTGAGTGAGGGAGTAATAGCTAGGCTTAGTTTGACCAGTTCGTAAATGGGTCTGCTACCGCCGAGCCTATTGGTGATTGGATATCCATAAGTGGGTAGTGAGGTCTCTTACACTTGATAGGTTGTGTGACTAGGAGAGCGGCAGTCAACATGTAGTCTATTTGACCCCGGTGATTTTTCAGAGAGGATCTGTACTAATTCGTGGACTTGATATGAGGATGAACTTGACCGCAATGCATATTGCATATGGCACTTGGCTGTATAGCCTCGCATTACATAGCCCTTGATTGGCAGATGGTATTCCTGCCTTGCATTGCTTAGCCTTATGACGGCTAGTGGTATTCATGGTCTTACCACATTCTTCCGCATACTCTGATATCACATTCATGACACCTATCCTACGCACACTTACACCGCCCTCCAAGCTTTCTATAAGCTTATGTAGGATTGATGCATGCAGGTGATTCGAGGCTAGTGAGCAGAGTAGGAGATGGAGCATGCCGTTGATCCTTTTGGAGTTTTCTTTATATAGACTTTGTATTTCCCTTTGAGCCTTGTACTTGTAAAAAATTTAAATTCTTAGTAGATTTTGTAATATTGTTCCTACAGTTATTTATTTGTGGTTATGATGTTATGCTCTTAGGTATGCTCTTTATGAATCAAACTTATGTTAATCTCAGGATCGAAACTTGGTGCATGGGTGCCAGGAGCCGGGAATGGGGTACTACGGAGGCTGTCGGCGCTAGGTTCGGCAACTAAAAAAATTGTGAGCCCGATTTCTGAGTTTGGGGCTTAACAGGAGTTGGTATCAGAGCATAACGAAGTAATCCAGAAGTAACTCAAAACAACACTACATATTTGCTTCAAGCGCATTCTCTCTTTGATTCTGTTTCCCTAATATCCGAGTCCCTTGAGGATTCTAATCTCAAGGTGTCCATCACCTTTGCTCTTGCGTAGATCATGTCGCCTAGGCAAGGTGCCTCTCTTACTACCCGTGGTCATGGTGCTCATGGTCGTGGTCACGTCCCAAACTCGGAAACCAGGTCCATAAAATTCTCAATCGCCGAATCTAGCGCCGACAGCCTCCGTAGTACCCCAATCTTGGTTCATGACACTCATTTACCAGGTTCCAATCCTGGGATCCTACAAGGAAGATTTTCAATATCGGTTCGATTCGTAATAAGCATAACCAAAGGCATAGCTCACAAACAACAAGCAAAAACTCCATTACATTTTCACTATAATCAAAAACTTATAAGTATAATGCGCATAAAGGGAAATACAATGATGATAGACAAAAGCTCCAAGATGATCTATTATGCGCTCCTGCCTCAATGCTGCTGCGATCCAACGTCACCTGCGCGGAACAGTCATGCATAAGCTTACGGAAAGCTTAGAGGGTGGTGAAAGTATATGCGCAATGTAGTAATATAATTATACAATATCAGAGTAATGCGGAATATGCTGATGAATACATGAATACTATTGGTAGTACCAAGGCTATGCGATGCAAGGCATGAATGATGTCAGCCATAGCAAGGTCATGCGATGCGAGATACAACTCAAGCATACCAATCCTCATCTGAGTCCACATATCAATGCAGCTTAACTCTGGAATATCACCAGGGTCTAGTGCACTCCAAACCAGATTGTCGTCTCATTGCGTACAACAAGGTCAGTGGAAGAGACCTCACTATCTGCTTGCTAATATCGGGCTCAGCTTATAGATAGTGGACTCATTCCTTGAGCTGGTCAAACTCAGCGTAGCTTTGTCCCCTCCTCTCGGGCAGGTAAGGTCGCACCCCCTTTCAACCGACCATGAACCAGTGGAAAGCACGGTCTTCTGGTAATTGAAACTCGGCGCTCATGTACCCACTCAGTCTAGACGTTGGAGCAACCTCCTGGTATCATAAGAGTTTAGAAAATTTCACCCAAGGACATCTATAGCACACCATATAGAACAAGATTTTTGGTGTCCAATCCTACCAACCACGATATGACTGTGGAGGCTACAGCCCTGATATCGCTAGGGCGTACAGTAATCATGTCACACAATATGAAATACATGAATCACACTATCCAATCATGCAGCAATCCTATGCATACCGCACGCTCATATGTGCAACGCCCCCCATTAGGGAGTCCCATAATGGTCTGCCCAATCGAATGTGCTATGATCAATCACTCCTCACATCAAGCATACATATGATGCGTATGAGCATGGATTGTGGAGTTATTCTAAGCATATTATATGACAGTGATGTACTCCCCTTATATCAAGGTTGGGCCTAAGCTACCTACCAACAATCCTAGGGATCCAGAAAGGGTTCCTTTACCATACTACTGCATGGCCCGCTAGATGCCCTAGGGGGCCCAAATGATTCCTAGATGGACTCCAAAATAAAAGGAGTAATCCTACTCATAACCAATGGGGGCCCAACATCTTGGGATAGCCCAATGAGAATAGATAGATCATGCAAATGGGACCCAATAATTAGGGTCAACCCACTTAGAGAATGATATGAATGGGCCTAACAAGGCCTAAGGGAAGGTCATAATGCGGATATTTAACCATTATTGCCCATCAATGCAGACATCTAACCAACATTGCTCCCAAGGAGTGGCCCATATAAGGGATTCATACACAACATAATAGCCATACATACATCACATTGGGCCTCACTCATGGGCCTCACATACATCGCATAGGGCTTCATACAAGGGCCTCAAATGTATCACAATGGGTCACTCCCATGGGCCTTGAATACATCACAATGGTTCTCGCCCATGGGACTTTAATACATTATATTGGACCTTAACGGATGGGCTGCAAATACAACAAGTTGGGCCCCATATAAGGGCCCTACTTCTTCCATACCCAAGTCAAGGCCACATAAACCCCATGTTGCAATTTGCTAAGCGCTTGGTCTCCAAAGGCATCAAGGCCACTCTAGCCACCACCCTCTTCATCTCCGGCTCGGCCCAATTCGACACAAGCTCGGTCAGTGTGGAGTCTATCTCCGATGGGTACGACCAAGGTGGCTCCACTAAGCTGGTTCCCTTGAGGCCTACCTGGAGGGCTTGGAAACTGCTGGCTCCCGAACTTTAGCCGAGCTCATTGAAAGATTACACCGTTTGGACCACACCGTTGCCTGTCTTGTTTACGACACTTCCTTGGGCACTGGACATCGCTAAGCAGTTTGGCATATATGGGGCCGCGTTCTTCACTCAATCGTGCACAGTCGATGCTATCTACTATCATGTGTACCTTGGGAACCTGACCACCCTTTTGGAAGTTACTAGAGTTACATTGCCCGGACTGCCTCCACTGGAAATTCCCGACATGCCGACTTTTTTCTAGGCATCGGGATTTCATCCATCCCACTTGCCACTTGTTTTGAACCCATTCACTAATGTGGATAAGGCAGATTGGGTCCTCTTGAACACATTTGATTCGCTGGAATCTGAGGTGAGTCTGTTCAATTTCAATTGATAACATAATTATGAGAATAAGTGCATGTTTGGATTTATTTTTTTTCACATGATTACAATTTGGAATTGCATTGATTCTGCTTCATCAATATTTCAAGGACTACCCAAACACCCACAGTTTTAGGAGTCTAATGGCAACTTGGAATTTGCCCTCGTGAATTGGAATCCGATTCCAAGGCCAATTTTTGTGTTTGGCAAGGGAGTTCAATTCGTTATTTTAAGCCATTTGTGATTATTTCTAAAATGCTCGCTTGCAAATTTCTAGTAATTCTTAAGAATCCAGATCCTGGAATTGGATTCTTAAGTCTTGAATTCCAGGCTGCCAAATGAACCCTTTGAAACACTATTACAAGGGCTTGCATTTCTCTCCAATACATGTTCTGTGAGGACATCCAAAAGGAGCCTAAGACATTTGGCTAACTCATTTAAGTCAAAAATCATTTCAATTGAATGATAAATGAGATTCATGGCCTTGTTACAATTTTGATAACAATCATAATATGGCTTGAGATTATTATTAGATTTGCTACTTAGATTAACACGTTTAATGGACTTTTCCATGTTTGAAATGCTAACTAGGTGGTGAAGTGGATTGCGAAGATATGGCCCGCAAAGGCGATTGGCCCAACAGTGCCATCCATGTTCCTAGACAAGCGGGTGCGAGACGACAAAGATTACAGTATCAATCTTGTGAAACAGGACTCCAGTACATGCATGAAGTGGCTAGATGAAAGGGCTGCCAATTCGGTCGTCTACATTTCGTTCAGCAGTGTGGCCAAGCTAGTAGTGGACCACATGGAGGAACTTGCATGGGGACTTGGGGGAAGTAAAAAGCATTTCTTTTGGGTGGTGAGGGGCGCAGAAAAGGACAAGCTCCCACCCAATTTCGCAAATGGTGACATGGTGTCCACAAGTGGAGGTGTTAGCCCACGAGGCTGTTGGGTGCTTTGTGACACATTGTGGGTGGAATTCCACATTGGAGGCCCTGAGCTTGGGCGTGCCGATGGTGTGTGTCCCGCAAAAGACAGACCAACCAACGAATGCCGAGTGTGTGGAAGATGTATGGGGCGTGGGATTGAGGGCTAGGATTGATGAGAAGGGAATTGTGAGAAGGGAAGAGATGGAGTTTTGTATAAGGGAAGTGATGGAAGGAGAGAGAAGTGAAGAGTTCAAGAGGAATGCTAGCAAATGGAGGGAGTTAGCTAAGGAGGCAGTTGATGAAGGTGGGAGCTCAGATAAGAACACTGATGAATTCGTGAGCAGTCTTGTTAAAAAAACACAAGATTTCCAATTAAGGAAGCACCCAGACCATTGATTTGATGTACCCCATATTGGAATAGATGATCCAGCCATCCATCTTCAACCTTTCTTTTATTGTGAATCGCTATAGTATTTTTCTCATTGCTATCCATTTGCAGGGCAGCCATCAAAGGGTTACGATTGTTCCACCAGGGAAAACTTTGGGAGAATCTTCCACCCGAGGGAGGCCATTAAATTAATGGCCTGGATGAGTCCAACTTGGATGGGACTTCATGCACAATGAGAAGCATCCATGTTCATGAACATGGTAGAAAATTCGGTGAAGATAAGAAAGCTTCGGAGACATTTCATGTGTCTTAACTTGTTAGCAAAAGACAGTAAAAGGGTTAGACAAGATGGGTCTAATGGAGCCCTTCTCGTGGAAAAGCAAGACCATACAAAATATTCATGACTCTGCACCTTTCTATGATTTTTCAGAGTTTACCTCTTCGCGAACTGACCACCTACAGTAAAGGTACCACTACTTGTGGTATTGGGTCTTCTTTCGGGCTAACTTGTTGAGTAGGACATCATTACAGTTGTGCACAGGCCAAGCTAGCTCGAAAAGCTTGCTCAGCTTGGTTTGATCTACCTTGGTTTAACTCGGCTTGAATGGTAATTCGAAGCAAGCCAAGCTTTTCATGACTCAACTCATTTGAAAAGGAGCCGAGGTCAAGCAAAGTGGAGCTCGGCTTGACTCGCTCAAAGTTCGAGTCCAAGCTCGGCTTGCTCAAGTATAATTTCAAATATATATATATACCCTAAAGCAACCCACAACCCACACCTGTGGGACCATCCAGTCTTTGAAAAGCTATAAAATATGGACCTGATAATTCTTCTACAATGCATTCGGCTGTTTTCTAACACAGTGCTGCTCAAACAACTTAGTTCTGGGGAAATTCAGTTTGCCTTTGTAGAATACACCAGTAAATATAGGGATGACGGTGTTATGCTTCATATACCTTTGACAAGTTGGTTCCAGTGGAACTCAATTTGATTTTTAAATTACAATAGACAAGAAACAAGCTCAATCTTCAAACAAGCCAAAACCCAGGCCCATCAGAATGTGCAGATCAAAATCAAAGATGAGCTTAGATGAATATAACAGGAACATAACAATGATGTTCTAATGCAAAAATCTTCCTCTAAAATTCACATGTAACAACTTCAGTATCGTCCATCTAATGATCACATTCCAACAACCTCCTTTCATCATTTTACCCAAATCCACTATTTTGTATCTATCGGCAGTCTCACTGCAACATACTTCAGTTATTATCCATCTACTAGTGCATATATCCTGTATTTGAAATGTAATCTGCATCCTATATATCCACGTAATGATGGATTTACTGATGTCAACTGCCCAATAGAGGATTTTCACTCCGTGGTTTAAAAAATTGATACTCAACTCAATATCCAGTTGGGTAGGGTTGACTCAAAGACTCGACTCAATATTTAATAATTAAATTATAAATAAGATTGTACTAATAATAGGTAGTCAGAATGGTATGGCTGCTGGTTGCGCTAGTGCTAGAGATCAGTTCAAATCCTACCAATTGCAAATTATATGTTTTTTAATCTAAAAACACATCAACCCAGCAAGTGATTCAGTATTGTGTCAGTTGACCGAGTAGGCTGTCCGAACTGAGTCAAGCTTGCCAACGACTTTCATAGTGAATCAGCTCAATTTCTGGCCAATTCAAATTTGAGTCAGCTGAGTTCCAAGTTCAGTTACCAAGTTTAACTACGTTTCATTCACGCCTCAGCATGTTCACAATGAAAGGATGTAAATAGGATCCTTTTATTCATTATCAAATTGGATGAGTAACAAGGGATACAATCCGGAATACAATCAAGACTTAAGATACCTCCGGTGCAGTTGCTAAACTATAAGGTGGATTCCTACTATTGTATGTACTAATAGTAGAAATGATATAAGAGTAGCACTTGGCTAAGCTGGTTTACAAGCTGCACACCAACCTTAACAACCCCTTTTAGTCCGTCAAATTTTATTCAGGGCAAATCATGTTTATATGTCAAGGTTATTTATCTTCTCCAATACAAGAAATATATTTGAGGCCAAACAATAGGGTTGAATATCGTATCACGTATACGTTTGATTTTTTTCCCCCACAATCTTTTTACAGCAGAAACATCAATACCCCATTTATCTACTGCTGCTACAAAGAATCAAAACATTTATCACGTAGGACCTGAAGAATCCACACCATGTTGGGTATGAAAAGCATAGACCACAGAAGCAGAACCTGCTCACAGCATTGAAGTGATGCTACCCTTTTTTGAGTGTCCAGGTGAAATATAAAGACTCTCGATGAGACAGTCTGATCACTCAAATTACCTCACAAGGAATAACATGGAAATATTATCTCCAAAATATAATTGGAAAATCATTCAGTTTTACCCTCTTCCTTCAACTGCATCAACCTTTTCTGTTTGAGTGCCCAATTTGACAATGTCTTCAACAAGGATATTCCCATCTGTTGTGAGGGAAATGGTGAAAACAGCGTTGCCATTTATGGGTAATGATTGAATGGAGGAGCAAGATCTAGAGGTGGAAGAAAATTACAATCTCACCTTTATCTTTAGAAAGGTTGCTGATAAGCTGTTGGACTCCATCTTTGCCTATGGTGTCTTTGAGGTACATGGCTGCAGCTGCTCCCTCTTCTGGGGTCACTTTGCCATCATAATCCCTGCAAATAGAAGCTCAGCATGATTTATTTGCTAAAATCTTTCTTGTGCAAGTTGATGTTCATGAGTTTCAAAAGAGAGAGAGAGAGAGAGAGAGAGAGAGAGAGAGAGAGAGAGAGAAATTTCAGCAAATTTGATTTATTTGTTTTTTTTTCTACACACACCACCACACACTCACGCCATGGTGGGATTTCACCAACTATGGGTACTCGAACCCTCAACCAGGTGTTGAAACTCCTAAGAGTCTACCACTGGAGTAAGAGTAAGAGTAAGAAAAATTCAGCAAATTTGATTTGAAAACAGATTTTCTTGATAAATAAAAAGATAAATCTTTTATTACAGTATAAGTGGAATTACAATCCAATTGTTCTTCAATGTCCATTTCTTACTTCATTGAATGGAAACCTTTTTTTTTTTTTTACATGATAAAGAAAGACATCTTGGAGTAGGAGAAATGGGAGGTGCTCTGTCAAAATTCCAAGGACTGAATATCCATTTTTGAGAAACTATCCAGCTATTTCAATATAATAGAAATACCCTCACAACTTCAAAACAGAATGTAATCAATAATACCTGTCGAGCAGTCGCCAACGGTCCCCAATTTTGGCATCCACATCATCAATTTCCTTTTCAAGCTTATGAAGCATGGCATCAATCTGGAGTGTTGAGACATAGAAACGAAAAGTGAATCCATTTCTACAATAATTATTTGTAATTACAAATAACAAATGCATGAAAACTCAAGCATTTGAGAAAATCAATGGAAATCTAACAAAAGAACCAGACCTGGAACCGGGAGATGGGAACTGGAATCTTTAGTAATATAGGGGCTTGTTACCCTGTATCTTACCCTGTCTATAAGTGCCGAAGAAACCTTATGTCCTACAGCCATTTCGGCTGCATGGTTGCTCTCCTCCCTGGCAGCTTTGTAAGCCTTCTTTGCCTCTTCTTCACCTTCAGTTCCCTCTTTATCTACCATGCTATTATACAGCTCTATCTGCAATGGAAGTTACAACATTCAGATGCAGAACCTACAGAAAACTATAGTTGCATGAAGCAAAGCTGCAACAGATTCGGGTGCAGCAGTGGGGAAGCATCTGTTTCAAAATGTCGGCAAGAGTAAACAGCTAGGAAGTGGGAGAACAAAGCATGGTTCATAGGGAGAGCAGCACCCAGTTAAAAGGATCATGCAACTAAGCAGCACATTATAAGGGGTAAAAATATCTATTAGCGTCATGAAGGCAGGGTTTGGAATATCAGTGTCAGAAAGTGATGTGGATGGGCTGAAAAAAATGATACAATACAGGCCGTATCTGAAAGAAAAATGGAAACACAAGAATCAATTGTTTATATCTTTCAGAAAAACCAGTGTCAGAGGCTGATGTGGATGGGCTGAAAAAATTGTTACAATACAGGGTGTATCAGAAAGAAAAACGGAAACACAAGAATCAATTGTTTCAATACACACACACACACACACACACACACACACACACACATTGTTTATTGTGTTTTTTACGCGTGTTCAATGGTGTATTGGACTATTCTTTCATAAGAATGTTATCCCTCAGCCTGACTTGCAGAAAACTGAGTTTTTTAGTCTTTGAACTCTAATTTTGATGTTAAAGCATTTGGGAATTAGAATTCCTTTGGTTGATTTTCACTTTGTATTGCATACTTCTAACCAAAATATCAAGGAAACCACCAAAGATTAAAATCTGTTACTGCAGTAAAAATATTGTAAATGCATAATAAACAACACGCTATTGCAAGTAACTATATGCATGCTATCCCAACTTACTCCGAGGGTTGCATTTTTCACATTTATCTGTTTAAAATGCACTACTCCAATTGATATATTTACACGAGCTTTGCTAAGCCCACAAGTGTGCACAATGCATACCATCTGCATGATACCACTTGTGTCAGCAGGGCCATATCGGGAATAATGTGGCCCATATAAGTCAATACGGACCGATACAGGTGCCAAAGCAACCAAGACACCAATATAGACACCACATATCACATCCCAGGGCTGGCTGATATGGTCCCAATAGAGATGAGGTATTCAAGGCAACGGTGGTTGTTAAGGCCACCGCCGTCACCATTATGATATGGGCCATAATGGCAGTTATGGCCATTTTTTAACAGCAGTTACAAGCCGTTTTCTTCGTAATGGCCATTACAGCCCTGTAACGTGTAATGGTTCCCACCATTACTGTTATGTAACTGTTTTTTAATACCTTGGATAGAGCTGTATTGGCTGACATGCCACACATTTTGGAACCTTGCATGAAGAGAAATGGGGAAAACAGAGGTAGAAAAAAGAAAATGCCACCTGTGAAAATGGTGACTCTTTATACGTAACAAAAAAATTTGGTGATTCTTTCTAGAAGCAAATGACAATAGGTACATAGAATCTCCTTCACAGGAGAACGGAAGCATATATTTCTAAAAATTAATGCAAGTCATTGTATTGTCGTACATTTAACATTTTACAGATGACAAAAGCTAGTCTTTTCACAACACAAGACATACCTCTTTGTTGACAAGGCTCAAAAACTGTTCACGCTCCCTACTGACTGACTGCAAATATCAGGTGGAGTAACATAAGATTTGGGCGAAGAAACATCATTTTAAGCATACTGGACACTGCACTAGCCTCAAACAAGCAGGAAAACAATGGAATCCAATCCTTACAGATGCCGAAGCCAGAACAGCCAATGCGCAGCTGAGTTTACAAAGCTGATCTTGCTTCTCCAACATTTTTTCTCGTGCCAGCTCTTGCGCTTCTCTTGCAGTTGGGATAGTCATTTCCTTGAAGGCCAAATCCTCCTGGTCAATCCCTGATTCCTTCTTCTGAGCTTGCTCCTCTTCCTCTTTCTTTTTCTCTTCCTCTTCCTGTGAAAGATTTGTTAGTAATACAGTTTCTTACATGACTGAACCCTAATAACAAACAAGACATAAAAACAAAATAAAAATATAAACAACTGACGATTGGATTGTTGAACTAGCATCAGTGAATCCATGTGAAATAAAAGCTAATGTAAGAGCATGTGAGGCAATCCACATTTTACTAGTAGCAAATCCTCAGATAAAACTCATAAAAGTAGAACTGAAGGCATTCAGGATTGGCAAGAATAAGTTCAATGCATTAACCTTACTTTACAAGCCCAGTTCAAACAAAATTGGTTTTGTTTCTTGTCATTCATTAAAAACATCAATGGAAGGTAAGCACACAGGTATGTGCCCAATGCATGCAAGACAAGATGCAGTGGATTTTTCAAGGCCCTATGAATGCATCAATTGGATAGTATAATTAGAGGACAGAGACCAGGGTCCTCAATTAATTGGAACAGTTTTGCTAGAGATGCATTGAGCATGTGAAAATTTAACAAACAAAAAAAAAAAATAATAAAGGCGGGCGAGGATACATGTACGAGAACATTGAAGTTAGAAGGATGATGTTCAATGAAAAGCTGTTTATGATCTTGATGCAGGAGGTTAACAAACATTGTAAAACTCAAAGATAAGAAGATGAGGCAAGAAAAGCCATTGGCAAACCAGCAAAATCCATTGAAGCAAATGTGTAAGGTTCATCCAAGGTCTCCAATGCCTTCCTTAAATCAGCAAGGTCACAAATTTTCAAGAACATGAAGGACATAGTATTTCATACCTTGATAAGTTCCTCTTGCATTTCAAGGAACTCCAATTTCCTCCTCCTCTCTGAAACAGAGTCCTCGGAAGGCAAAGCAGTTACACCCACAGTATCCACAACCTCATCCGGCAGAGAAGAAAGTGTAGCTTGAACAGCCTCTTCAGGCCTCACCCTTCCAACAACGGTGAAGGCTCTGAACAAAGGACATCATATCAATACAAAAAAATTTAAGACAAAGCAATGTTTCAGAGAGCTTTTAAACTGATGGGACTTCATTACCTGGAAAGAATCAGGAGTGAAGATGGCACAGAATGGTTAAGAGACAAATCCAACCAATCACGAAGCTGCAAAGCCAAGATACCATTAGATGACTATAACCATACAGACTGCTTAAACCTATCAAGGTCAGGCATCAAAGTTTCCTTGAGCAGTTTCCTCTTTTAAAAGTAAGTTCCCTTACCTAAGCAGTATATAAAGGATAAGGCATCCCTAAAACAGAGTAAGTGAAGAAGGAAGAAAACCTAGGGTCCTATGCACAGTATGCAGTGACATACTTTCTTCAACTTCTAATACATTTACTCAATTGACGAATAATGGAATCCTAGAAATGTAATACATGAAAAAATCCACCTCAATTGAAATCAGCCTTGAGTAACAAATCCAGTAAAATACCATTTCAAGTCACATGGTGATCTAGAAAACATGCATATTAGCCTCATTCGTACATGTCACAAATGTAAATAATTGAGCATCAATGGGTACTGACCAAAGAGAAACAAACACCATTCAGTATGATCTGCAGTTAACTTTCTAAGTAGTCCTTGTATTAAGCATATTGTTTGGAAGCCATTCATAATAGTTGGCCCCAATTAATTGGGATAAGGCTTAATGATGATGTTTGGAAGCCATTCATCACAGGGATCCTTTGTTGTCCCACATTTCAATATCTGATACATGGGCCATTGGCTCACATGATATTAAATTAATTTCTTGTGGGGGAGGACCCACCATAGTAGCTTGCTACTGAATCCCTAGAGCATCGCCGTTGTTTTGCACTACTGCATGGACCTGGGGTGCAGTAGTGCAAAACAAGGGCGATGCTCTAGGGCCCCAGTAGCCAAGCTACCTACCTCCCTCAGTTATATGACAATTATACATGCCTCCCCTGTTTTGGATTATTACAGGTACCTCCCCTCTATTTCAAAGATTCTTTGCAAATTCCCCCTTAATTCCCCCTTACAAATAAACACCTTCATATATAAGCACTGTTATTATCTTTAAGCCATTCACCATTCTTCCCTAATCTCATACACAACTAGTCAACTAGTCATAGAGATGTGGCCCCACTGTAATGCATGTATGTCATCCAACCCGTTCAGCTGGCCACCCCACCATGAAAATGGGATACCCCAAAAAACAGGCTGATCCAACCAGTGGGTGGTCGAACATGCAAATTTGGAGGTTTCTGGGTTGTTGTCCATTGTTTCCTATGGTGTGGTCCTCCTGATTACTGGATTAGCCTGATTTTTTGGGCGGTCAATGTTCATGGCAGAGGTATCGGATGTCATTTATACATAACCATGCACCCCACACAATGAACTCCTCAAATGAGGGTATTTTTGTCATTTAGTACAAATTCCCCTGACACATCTAACGGTTTCAAACATGGGAGGTCTTTGCAATTAACCAAAAACAGATGGGAAGCATTGACAATTGTCATAAAACAGAGGGTAGGTCTTTTACAATTGTAATAAAACAAAGGGGAGCTGTTTACAATTAGCCCATTCTTAATTGATCAAAAAAGGAATCCTACGTTGGAAATGAAAGTTAAGAAAACCTGTTGCCGTGTTTCTTCTACTGAAAGTAATCCCAGTTGGCCACGATCCCTACAAGCTTGCCTAAGTTCAGCCTCTGAAAGAGACTCTACACCCTCTGACTGGATCATCTCATCATCATTCTTGATCCTGACCATACCAAGCATATTTTCATTGCAAAAGAATTGCCAGGAATTCAATCTCCTAAACTCAACAGGAAATATAGAACTAGATAGCAACGACAGTAATATGAGAAATTACCATCAGCAAAATGGCCAAATACAGATGAAGATTCCATTATATTCCACATAAAATATATCAAAAGAGAGGTTGCTAAAAACCCTTCTAACAACATGTCATACATGATAAACAAAGTAAGTCTTAGACCTGGTTTGATCACCACTTAAAAATGGTTTCATCTCATTTTAGTTGACAATATTTATGTATTAGAGATAATAGTTTATAGGAATTACAGATTATCTAGTTTATTTTTAATCCATGCCAAAATCTCTAATTTATGGTTAACCGAAATGACATAATCATTTTTATATTGCATCCAAACAGGACTTAGTTTTTATCATTTTTCTTGAATGGAAAAGAATTTTTAGTGCATACAGAGAGCGAGGCGCCAAGAATACAGAGAGAGCGAGGCGCCAAGATGGAAAAAAAAAAAACCCACTTAATCATACAATAGAGCATAGATGATGAAGAATCATCTTGCTGGAACAAGGACATGGCCACCCCCAACTATCATCAAAAGACACCCGGGTTACAATATTGAAACTCGAAAGATATTAAGCTCCAAAAACCAATAGATGACCCTACTCCTAGCCCTATGGAAGGCCACCTAAATAAAACTACAGTTGGCACTAGGAAAAGAACTGAAATTGCACAGGCTGTTTACAAAGTAGTGGCTAAGCTTGAAGGCACCACTGGTTAATCTGCGGCTTCCATTGAGGGAAAAGCATGACCTCGTAAAGCAGTGCCACATATACTTTGAGTGACCAATTGACAAAAATACATGACCTAGTAATCAACCATATGAGAACCAAAATGTGTGATGTAACCATGACAAATATGCAAATTCAAGTGAAAGTTGCAATTAAAAAAGTTCCAGTGTAATTAAAAATTAAAAAAAAATAAAAATAAAAGTCACATCCTAGAAAGAAAACTGATATGTAAACAATCCACAATCGCTGACACACTCAAGCATAATTGTCAATGAACTTAGAATCTTACACTGATATTTTTAACTTAGAACGCTGTTCCATGATTATTCAAAGATATTTTTTTACAATCAGAGGAGCATACAGATTTTAAAGCTACAAGATGTAAAAATTTTAAAAAGGTAACAAATTTCCTTGGAATATACACTCAGAATGCATACCACTCCAATCTTTTCTGAAGCATATATCGTAAATATGCATCCGTTCCATAAGGGCTGATCCCCATGTATTTGCACATATTTACCAACCTAGGCCTGAAACAAACAAAAGTAGTAAAAAAATGCACACAACAAAATCAATAAAACAATGAGAACCACTCCTAATTAAATATAGCTTTGGGCTTCAGATAAAAAATAAAAAATTAAATTAAATTAAATTAAAAAGACAAGGATGCATGCAAACACCCAAATCATCAAAACGATGGTAACCTGCTGATATTGTCCAGAGTCAGCTCATCATTGAACAACTTTGCAAAGCCCAAAATTTCCTCGTTAGAAACACGGGCACCAGTTCTGACCTATCAGGACATCCAAACATCACAGGTTTTTATTATAATATTATATCATACAATGAAAAGGTGGAGACCTAGTAACATGCACCTTACTGTAAGATTTAGTAATGAAGTTTGAATTGAAAGCTTGACCTCAGGGACTGTGAGGAAATACCTAACCTTGTTTAAAAATTCATCAAGATCTTCTGCTGTCTTTTTTATTTCTCCACTGCGCGAGACTTGAACTTCCTTTGCCATTTCCTTGACTGTGTCCTGCAAAAACTTTGCATACTCTATTCTTGCATTAAGCCGCCTTTTCAATGCTTCCTACAGGTTGAGCGCCGAAAAGCTAATGGTGAGGCATACGTCCTCCTTGAGAAATGAACTACATAATAAGCACGACATAACACAAATAGGTAACAATAATATACATAGAAGACAGACAAGCAGATTTGAGATTGCAAGTAGCCTAAGTGTGCGTGCCAGAATGATACTCTTCTTTCTTCTTTTTTTCTGACAAGTAAAAAAGTCCCATACTGTTCCATACTTATTCCGGAGAAGGTTCAATGCAGTTTGGCTTAATAAATGGTTCCTTGCCACTCTAAATACCATTATGTGAAACTTAGATAGGGACCATTCGGAGATTATAACATTGTGAAACACCAACTGGACATATGTCAGAAATGGGATGCATATTTTGAGTTTAAGCAGTTTGAATAATGCGTAACCAGGCCATGAGAATAATTGGTACCTGTTCTTTCATCTTGTCCTGGAAAGTAGATGGCAACATGTTGGGAAATAATTTCAGGAACACCGGCAGCAAGAACTCCATGAATGGAACTATGATAAAAACTGCAAAAGGAACTAGCCTGAAAATATCGGCTGTTGTGCGCGTCAGTTGCTGGCGCTCCCTCCTCGACAGACTCTTTCCACTAGCAAGCTTCAGCAGTAATCTTGAGGAAATTCTAGCATCAGCCCAGAGGAGTTTTGTACCCAACCAATAGTGTTGCAGAGTTGAGATAAATACTTCCTTCCAGTGGCAGAACTTGTTGGCCCAATCCTCCCTACAAAGAAAAAGGGAAAGAAGAAAACAAGTAAATCAGTGTGCATGAAATCAAGATATTTGAAGCCAAAACAAATAAAACATCAAAACTGATCAACAATAACCTGCTCATGGAAGCAACAGCTCTCAAAGCTGGTCCAATCCCCAAAAGCTTAGCCCAGAATTTCTTTATGATGGACCTAGCATCTTTCTGAGATTCTTGCAATTGTTTGGTTTTTGCTTTAGCTTTCACTGTAGTCAAACCTTCAACTGCCTGATCACATTCCTCCGGCGATGCTTCCTTTTTATCCTTAGCATTCTGTTCTTCATCATCCTGATCACCCATCTCAGGTTGGCCTGCTGTAGCTGTTAATACCTTACGAATACTATGTGACAAACACCGAATTCCAAGGGGGAAAATAATCTCTGACCTTGCATTTCCATGACTCTGACTCAATATGGAAACGCTCCAGGAATTATGCTTAGGAAATCCTATTTCTTTCAAACCCAGAAATTTATCTATATCAACTATAGTTTGGACCCTCTCCTTTCCCCTTTCAGCATCTGCAGAAGGACGACCAGCAACCCAGTCCGAAACCTGCGAGTCATTTGACTGCCGCCCATGTCCGAAACTTGAAAAACTCTGAATCGAGCGAGTGTGCACATTCAGGTGTTCCAGGAGGTACTTCCTCCTTCTCAAGATTGCTCTTGAAGCCATTATCAAAATCCTCTAAGTTTCTAAGAAGGAAAACTATGGTCATATCTTTCACACCCCTACTAAAATTAAGCTGGTAAGAAAATATCCAATCCAATTGCCAACCAGAATCATGAACCCAAAAAACTAAAAATAAAACAAGGGAACAACCACTCAAAATTTCTGCCCTAAAAGAAATGGCGTCTCTCTTCAAAGTAACTTCACAAGTTCCAAGTTCCATCCACAAAGAAACAGTGATACTTTCTCCTTGTTTACCAAAGATAACCATAACCATAAAGTAGATACTCTCCTTGTTTACCATGATAACCATAAAAACAGCCATAACTAACATACAGTTAATTCTTTCTTTTTTTTTCATATTATATCATTTACAAAAGATATTGACAAGATTCAGGTCGTCAAAACAGCAACACTCCAGTGTATTGCTATTCAAGGTGGTTTTCCAGATGTTTGCATGACAGCATTGAGCGTTGTGAGGCTATAACTGCCACCGCTAACAGTCATAACAGTTTGTATCATGGGGTTTTTTTCCCTATTTAGGGAAAAAAATTACTTTAAAAAAAAAAAAAAAAAAAAAAAAACAAAAAACAAAAAAAAAAAAAAAGGCCATGGTAAAGATAAGGTCCTCACAATTTAGCCATAGGGGATGTTTATCATCAAATGGGTGCTCCCTGTGTTTAGGGAGGGAGGAAATGGACCACTACTTATGCACCGTGAGATCAATGGAGATTCGTAGACGTTTCTTTAATATGTTTAAGATGGCTTGGGCAGTGTTTTAAGTGTCGACGATATCGGCCGATATATCCCACGATATATCTTGTATCCCACCTGTGCGATACAAAACGCATAAGTAGTGGGATATATCCCACATTTTCGATCCAGTTAGCATTTTTGATTTTCAATCCTTTTTTTGATGTAAATCATGTTAAGTCATTGTCAAATTGTTACAAATATATGATTTTTCATGTTTTGCATGAAAAATCATAATAGATTGAGAGCTTCGATTTCGAGATTTGGAAGAGATAAGCTAAGTTGCGGAAAATTGAAAAAAACCAAAATTTCCCAGTTTCTCACAAATTGGTTGCAATCTTTGTGTTCAAACATAAAGTCAAACACATATGTAATTCTTCTTTTGCTTTTGAATGTATTGCTTGTGTTTCCACACATTTTCTTACATTTATAAATTATATGAATAAACTTTGAATATATTTGCATCAATTCAGTTACACGGCGCATAAATTAGGACCCCATACAAAGAAAACCTATTATGTGCACTTGTTTTTTATAATGTTTTGATTTATAAGTGTGTATTGATGTCTTTTTTAACAATCATTGAAGTTTCATTGAAAAATTTGACCAATTTCTCAACGTTTCCCCATGTTTTCAACAACAACGATACAACCGATATATCCCACGTGATAACTGATACATATCCATATCCCAAGGGTGCGTTATGTAACGCAAGACCGATATTTCAAACGTTGGGCCTGGGTTAAAGTACGACTCCTCAATTGCTCATTGCTTGGAACCATGGATAGGCAACCCCTACAAGGCTCTACAACAAGGTATTCTGTAATGGTAACAATGCCTGTAATGGCCACCACCGATACCTTTACAATACGGGTTGTAACAACTATTATATATTATAGTCTCTCTTTTTTATTGAAAAAAAAAAACCCTAAAAAACAAATATTGGCCCCATAATGGACCGTTACGGCCTTTACGAGAGGCGTAACAGACCGTTACTTATGGGAGCTGTAATAGCTGTTACGAGTCATTTTTTCTGTAACGGTCGTTACGACCCCATAATGTGTAATGGTTGCCACTGTTACCTTTACAGCCCCATAACGGCTGTTACAGCACACCAAGCTCTACGGAGACTCTCGCTTAGGCTCTTAGCCGGATTAAGGTTGATTTGGAAGGGAAGGAACAACCGTCTCCACAACACGTCAGAATTTGAGGCTAAAGTCTCCAAAAAGAGAAAGGAAGAATGTGGGAGTAGTTTGCAGCCCATGGTAGAAGGTTGCAGTTTGTTGAGGTTTCAAGGATTCCTCATTGTCCAGCCTTTTGGTCTCTCTTTTCCTATTTTTGCTGCCCAAAGTGATGAAGTAATCATTCTCAGGGCAGAAAAAAATGGCCACTGTAATATATATTTTGCAGCCAAAATCTTGGTATAGTGACCATTAGTATGGTGCATTGCGGCAATAAAAAATAAATAAATAAATGAAAAAAATTAACAAATATAATGTACGTTATAACACCTACAACAACCATAACTTAAGTATAATAGCCATTACCATGTTCACCACAGAGGTTATACAGTTTGCTTATACAGGGTAACAGGAGGAATGAGTAATCTGATCTGTCATAACAACTGTTATCATAGCCGAATTCAAACTTTCACCTTTTTTGCCCTTTTCATAATATTACAAGCAACTATAGGTATATTAGTTTAATGAAGTTTTGACGCATCCGAGCCATCCGATCATCCAATCTGGTTCTAGTTTGGACCTCATTGTTGGCCAACTAAGGAATCAGGCCCATCAAAGTGTCCATTAACTGGACCTTGATATCAATTTTGTGGCATACGATTGGAGAATTTGATTCCTAAAGTAATATGTATTCAACTTAGTTCAATTCCTACAATTTTCAATATCAATTTTGGAATCCAAGTAAACGATGATGATGATTGCCGGGAGGACAACGCTTGCAAGAGGACGCAATAGGAAGTGAGGGTGAGATCTTTTGGACATTGCCCCAAACCAACAAGTGGGATTTCACCACCAACTTCCACCCAAGTGGAAGAAAACACAAGGCAAATCTAGACAGTGGATCAACACTACCTTCCAACACGAGGATGAGTTCTCTCCAAGCCATGAGGGAATTGATGCATCCAGACCATCAAATCATCCAATATGGGTTCAGCATGGACGCGTTGCTGGCCAATTGAGTGAGTAGGCAGCACCTCGAATGGTTGAAATTGAAAACCATGTCAATCCAAGGGTCTGGATTAAAGATTTGGAGCACAAGGGGCTAGAATGGTTTGATAAAAGATCTAGACTCCAATTGGATTGTGGGGCCCACAAACCAATTGGACTATATTGTTCCCCACAATTTCTAGGTATACAAACTCTGTAAGAGAGTATAATGTTCTAACAAAACCATATAGCCTCGAAAGGCCATAAAATTGTGCATTGTGACCCATTTTAGTAGGTTTTAAAATTGTTGGATTACTTCTTTCTTGATGTTGTCTCCCTCTTTCTTTCTTGCAAGTTGGATAGGCTAAGGGGTCATTTGGCACCATGGATTTTTATTTTTTATTTTTTATTTTGGGGCGGGTGGGGGGGCTAGTATGTTTGGCGCCATAAAGTAACTGGAGGTTTCAAATCCTCTCAAAGAGGGGGGGTTTCAAATCCAAGGTGAAAGCTTGGATTACATCTAAAACCCTTCCAAAAGTTGCATGTGTAACATGTGTATTACTAGACTATTAATCTATTGGGCATATGGCCCACTGATGATTTCCCAAAACAATTAGATTATCAATTGCATCACTATAATTACTTTAATGTAATGATCTGCGTCGTTCAAACATTGTCCATGTAAATCAATAGTTAAAAATCATTGGTTAGTCACTCGGATGTGATCTTGTGCTTGTGGCCCATCTGAGACTTGGAATTTCATCATTTTCGGGCAAAGTATATATTTCAACGGGCTTATTACAATCATTGTGTCAAACACTACATACGCACACTAATTAGAGATTAAAATTAATCTAGTACTTAAATTCAAATCCCTATAAATATACTATGCATAGCTACTTTTGGATTATATGGGATTCTGAATTCAGAGTGCCAAACACAACTGGAGGATTTCAAATCCAAGGGGTTTCAAATCTAGGGAGTTCTAAATACACACTCCCAAACAGGCCTTTATATACGGACTAATATGATTTGGGATTGGCCTTTATTATAGAAACTTCTTCGATAGCAATTAGCAATAACATTAGGCCTATAAACACTCCTACAAGCCATATGGAAAAACTACGCTACGACAATTTGATTATTGGACGAAATTTGAGGTAGGTCTTTTTTAGGAATATATTGATTTCGGCTGCAGGGGTGTTTTCCAAAGTGTTAGTCTTGTTTAGAGTTGCACACAAGTCGAAACGACTCGGTGGACTCGACTTGTCCGACTCGGTCAGACCCGACTCGACCCAAACCGAATGGCTATTTGCAAGGGTAGCCAGGCTGGAAACAACTGTTAACCAACTACATGGAGAACAATATGGAGAGCAACTTGATCCTATCAAAGACCCTAATGTCAACCCAAATCCAAAACCAGGGTTCCAACTAGAACCTTTGATGAATCAAAATGGTGCAGGTCCTTGTGAGTCTGTTTATGACTTCATGCAACGGCTCTTTGCAGAGAGAGCCCATAACGCCTCAATAGAGACACCCAAGAAAGTATGAGTTGAAGATTCGGACTTCACGGTTCCCTTAAGGCGACGGCTCTTGTCGATTAGATTATAACACTTGAAGATTATTTTGCATGGTATGACATGGGCAATGTCCAGTGAGTAGCTTTTGTCAAGGTCAAGCTGAAGGGTTGAGCAAGAATCTGGTGGCAAAACATTAATAACAACAACCTTATCATGGATCATCCTATTATCACCAACCAGGCTAACATGAGAGAGAAGATGGAAAGTAAGTATTTGCCTTTAGACTACATGGATACCCTCCTCTAGGGGCTCCTTGTGTACAAACAAAGAACTTTATCAGTGGATGACTATTACAACTCTTGACTCTATAGGTAGAGGAACCAAATCGATTGGAAGATGCGGATGCATACTAGTTTTGTTTCAAAACATGACATTCTTGTCGACCTGTTGACTGACTTATTATAGGCAAATTCAACCATGGGTATTGCTAGGTCCCACATACATATATGATCATGCACAAGATACCGTAATAACTTGCCCAAGCTGTTGTTCAACTTACCGAGTCTTCTAGTGAATATTATCAACCGACTCGAAATCATACATCACCATCTCACGCTAGATCTCTTGGCATAACCTTGCATTTTAGCAGTTAGCTGTTACGTGAACTGTCTTTGCAAGCTTACAACAAACAAAAAACTCATTGAACTTCTCCATGTCAGATGATGATATCAAAGAACAAGATATCATACTTTCGACTGTTTTGCTGCCTACAAATACGATCATTGATATTCTCAACAACTAGATCGTCTCCACATGCCAAGGTGGCTACCAAAAGTTTCTCATCCGTTGGCAAGGACAACCTCTCTAATGCTACATGGATCATAGTCACAGATTTCTAGTGCCTCAATCCTGACCTCTATGAGCAATATCAAGCCATTAACTTGCCAGAGTCGAGTTCTTTCACGGAGAGGACTAATAAAGATTGAATTGGGCCCAATATCCATGGGCCAAGGCCAGGGCCCGGGCCAGGCCCATTAAGCCCAAGCCCCAAAGTTGGCCTATCAATAAATAGGCCCAAGGCTCCTATTTAGGTGAGCTAGTTGTGCAAAATCAATTTGCTAGCTATGCAATAATCAATCAGTCAATAAAATAGCAGTGACAGTTCCCAATACACTTCAAATTTCCAAGATACAAAAATCAAAAATGAAATTTTCCAACGAAAATTGATGATACTCCACACATCTGTCTTTTCTAACAGATTAAAGCGTTTATTCCAAAAAATATAAAAAGAAAAGAAAAACAATCAGACAGGAAAATGGGAGAGACAGATAGAGATTACCAGGAAGCTCTGGTTTTTGGAGCTAGGATTACGATTCTGGATTGTAATTGTTGAGATGAATATTCATGAATTGATTGGAATCTGCAGCACGGAGCTGCTGCTGGAATCAAACCAGGCAAAAGGCACTCAAGAAAAGATGATTCTAGGGTTCCGACAGAGAAATGGAGGAATATAAAAAAAAAAAACGCAGGCAGCTATTATATATAAGGAGATGGGTGATGACCGTAATGAGAAAAGTCAGAGAGAGAGAGAGTTCCGGATAGAGTTCCGAAGTTCTCCCTCCTACTACCATGTTCTATCAATCGAAATGCAGTGCTGTGGCCACTCGCGGCAGTAGCCAACCGAATCCCGGAGGTGGATTGGCTGGTGTACCACGCATCAGCTATATAGCTGGTGTATTGACGTCAGCAAGTTCTGTGGGTCCATCATGAGGTATTTGTTATATCTAAACCGTCTATCCATTTTTCGAGCTCGTCGTAGGGTTGAGACGAAAAATAAGATAGATATAACGATCAAGTGGACCACACTGCAAAAAGCAGTGGGGGATTGAACGTCTACCATAGAAACCCTTTTGGGGTTCACAGAAGTTTTGGATCGGATAGATATGAAATTTGTTTTCCTCTTCATCCAGGTCTCTGTAACCTTATGAACAGATTGGATGGGTGGGCACTACGAAATTGTTAATGGTGAAAATCATTATGTCTACTGCTATTTGTAGTGTGGTCCGGTCGATCTTTGAATATGATTCATTTTTTGGATGGCATTGTAAAATGATCTTGAAAAATGGATGAACGGTGTGGATATAATAAATACATCATTGTACGGCCCATATAACTTTGATCTCCCTTGAACCGTTTGTACAATTCCGAGTCGGAGCTCGAGGAGCGTCAGCAATCGTCTTCGCACTACACGTATCTGGCCGGTGTGTGGTACACCAGGTAATCCACTTCCCAGGACGCGGATTGCATCCTACCCGGCCCGTCTCTAGCCCGAACGGGCAGTTCTGTAGGTGGGCCTACCGTGGTGTACAGGTTTATCCACGCCGTCTATCCTTCGTCTCGGATTATTATAAGATACATGCACAAAAATGAGTCAATTGGATCACATCAAATAATAAAATTGGGTTACATGAAATGCCAAAGCATTAAATGTCACTTG
Source organism: Magnolia kwangsiensis (assembly GCA_037074715.1). Taxonomy (NCBI): domain Eukaryota; kingdom Viridiplantae; phylum Streptophyta; class Magnoliopsida; order Magnoliales; family Magnoliaceae; genus Magnolia; species Magnolia kwangsiensis. Next base: position 49,061,797 of record CM073574.1, on the reverse strand, counting down.
CATGAAATGCCAGAGTCATCTGTGGTGCGGTCAAGTTCAGCGTGGGATCTATCTCATTTTTGATCTTATTCCTTAAAATGATCCGAGAGGATGAATTGAGGGCTTATAAACTGATACATCCGTTCGGGGCTAGAGACGGGGAAGGGTAGGACGCACTCTGTGTCCCTTCCCCGAATCCCATTCTTCCAAACTTTGGCACTTTCGTACAGGCCGTTCATCAAGTGGGTCCCGTATATAAAAGACACTCGACTGGAAGTGGATTAGCTGGTGAAACACACACCACCGAGTGGCTGTTGTGTGTAGGTGACGTTCGAAGACCCATGATATATGTGTTTCATCCAATCCATTCATCCATTTTTAAATACCATCTTAGCAATTTATCCTAAAAATACTAGGGATATAAATCTTAGGTGGATCACACTATAGGAAAACAATAGTGATCGGATATCATCATTTAAATCCTCGTAAGTCCTACTGTACTGTTTATCTGACATCTAATGTGTTGATTAGGTCATAAGGACCAAATGAAGGAAAAAAACAAAGGTCAGCTTGATCTAATACTTTTATGGTCCTCAAAAAATTTTTAATGGTCGACATTTATTCAACACTGTTTCCTGTAATGTGGTCTACTTGAGATTGAGATATACCTCATTTTTGTGTAATATTATAAAATGATCTATAAAAGCATATGGACGGCATGGATGAAACACATACATCATGGTGGGGCCATGATGGGGCCCATGGAACATCAGCCATGGGCTGATGGCAGGGGGAGTAGCCAATCCGTTTCCCGCTCCCAACTGTACGAACGGTTCAAACAGGAAGCGGATTGGCTGGTTTACCACACACCACGAAATCGGATTACGTACTAAGTTACTCCCTATGGGCCTATCGTACCGAGTAAACTCAGTTGGCCCACTATGAATGTATGTGGTTTATCCGCACCGTCCATCTGTTTTTAGCCCATTTAAGGGGTTAAGCCCAAACTAAAGCATACCCGAACCAAAAGTGGATCATACCACAGTAAACAGTTGATTTCCACCGTTGAAACCTTTCTAGCCCCACAGTAATGTTTACTTCTCATCTAACCTCCTGATCATGAGATCATACAAACATGGATAAAGGGAAAACACAGATATAAGGTAGATCCAAAACTTCTGTGACCTTTAGAAGTTTTGATAAAATGGATGAGCGGAAGGGATAAAATATAAAACATGGTGAACCTCATAGAGTTTGATCAGTACGCTAAGTTTACTGAGTTACTCAGTACGCAATCCGCTTCCCACACACCACCGATGTGGCTGGTGTGTTGATGTCATTAAGTTCTGTGGGTCCCATCATAAGGTATGAGTTATATCTAAACCGTCCATCCACTTGGTGAGATTGTTGTAATGCTTGAACCGAACAATAACACAGATCCAAAAATCAAGTGGACCACACTGTCAAAAGAAACCCTTTTTGGGTATGGAAAATTTGGATCAATATTATATTTGTTTTTCTCTTCGTCCAGTCTGTGTAACCTTACAAACATATTGGATGGTAAGTAAACCTAAGGGTGGGATGGTAAGTAAACCTAAGGGTGGGCCTTATGAATGTTTTAATGGTGAGAATCATTGCCCCATTGCTATTTGTGGTGTGGTCCCCTTGAGCCTTGTAAATTATTCATTTTTGGGATCAAGATATAAAATTATCTTGTGAAATGGATTATTGGTGTAGATATGATAAATGCATTATTGTGGGCCCATGTAACTTTGATCTCCATTGAACGTTTTTACAACCAGGAGATCTGGGAACGTCACCACTCTTCTTCGCACGACACGTCCCACCAGCTAGGTTGCTGTGGTACAATAGCCGAACCCCTTCCGTTCAAAGGTGAAGTGGATTGCGTGGTTATCTGACTAATGTACGTTGCCAAGTTGTGTGACACCCATCACGAGGTATGTCCGAACCATCCTTCCATTTGGCCAGCTCTTACTAAGGCTTGAGCCAACAAATAAGACGGATCGAAAGATCAAGTGGACTACATTGCAAAAAAGCAGGGGGGATTGAACATCTACCGGTAAAACCTTTTTGGAGCTTCAGAAGTTGTGGATCAATATGGTATTTGTTTATCCTTTTCAATTAGGTTGATGTGACCTTATGAATAACTTGGATGGAAAATAAAAGTTATAATAAATCCTACGAATGTGTTAACAATGAGAATCATTGTCTCCATTTATATTTGTGGTGTGGTCCGCTTTAGATATGAATTATTTTTAGGGTAATTTTCTAAAATAATCTCTCAAAATAGATGAATGGTGTGGATATGATAAATACAACATTTTGGGGGCCATGGAACTTTGATCACCTTTGAACCGTTCTAACGCTTGTCTTCACACGAAACGTACCCACACTACCTAGATCAGTAGTGTCTGGTACAGTAGCGATTCCACTTCGGTTCAAAGGAGATCAAAGTTATATGGCCCCACGAAGATCTATTTATTATATCCACACCATTCATCCATCTCTCCGGATCATTTTAAAGCATGATTCCAAAAATGAGTCATATCCAATTCCCTGGTAAACCATACCACAAATAGTAGTGGGGAGAATGATTGTCACATTAAAACATTCATACGGTGTACCATAACATTTATTTCCCATCTAATCAGTTCATAAGGTCACACAATCATGGATGCAGAGGGAAAAAAAATATCATATCGATCCAAATCTTCTTGTGACCCCAAAATGGCTTTCAATGGTGGATGTTCAATCCTACTTTTTACACTGTAGTCCACTTGATCTTTGGTTTTGTCTTATTTATCAGCTCAAACCTTACCACGAGCTCGCCAAACGGAAGCAGATACACCATCAAACTAGCTGGAGTGTTGATGTCACCAAGTTTTGTGGGTCCTACCATTAGGTATGTGTTATATCTGAATCGTCTATCCATTTAGAGATCTCACCGTAAGGCTTGGGACGAGACAAAAAAAAAAAAAAAAGACAAATCCAATAATCTCTCATTGCAAAAAGCAATGGGAGATTGAACGTTTACCATTGAAATCTTTTTGGGGGTCACATAAGTTTTGGATCAATATGATATTTGTTTTTCCTCTTTATTTAATGCGAATCATTGTCCCTACTACTAGTTGTAGTATGGTCCACTTAAACTTTGGATATGACTCATTTTTGGGTTCATGCCCTAAAAGGATCGGAAGCAAAGTGGTCGGTGTACCAAACACCATCAACCTAGATGGTAGAGGTGTACACAAACCGAGTTAGCTCAGATAGCTCGCTCGACTCGACTCAAAAAAGCTGGATTCGACTCGATTCAAAGCTGAGTACAAGCCAAGTCAAGCTGATTTTTTGAGTTTGAAAATGAGTTCGAGCCGAGTTTGAGCTAGCCCTAGCTCAACTTGATTCAAATCAAACCTAACTCGAAATGAACTCAGATCGAAGCAGTTCGGTGACTCGATTACTTTGATATTGATGTTGCTCAAGTGTTTGATAAAATGACTCAAAGAAATGTAGTTGATGGCAAGAAAGGTATGTATATGAAAACAACACTCTTTTTTATTTTTCTTGATTTTTATGTTGCGTAGAAGGTGTTTGATAAAATACTTATAAAACCATTGTTGTTGTCTCAAATACAGTGAGATTTTGAAGGTGCAATCTATGTGTGTATGAAAATGTTGCAATGGTGAACTTAGTTCGAATTGGCCCGAGTTGTTAACCGAACCGACTCACGCTGGCCAATCAAGCTCGAGGACCAAGCCGAGCCGAGTTCAAGCTGAGGTCAGCTAGTGGCCGAGTTGAGTTGAGCTAAGGCCTACTCAACTCGGTTCGACTCGATGTACACCCCTACTAGCTGTTGTGGATACATGTTGTGTAATGGCAAGCGCTACAGCTTCAAGTTGTACTAATGATTCATAGGATATTAAAATTAAATGGGCCTATAATGATTTATTTATTATATCGTCACCGTTCATCCATTCTATTGGATTCTTGTGGAAGTGGATTGGCTAGTGACCCTACCTGTGGTCAGTGTTGTGTGGGTCCACAATGATATATGTGTTTCAACCACATTGTCCGGTCATTTTTCCATATCATTTTATGGTTTTATCCTAAAAACAAGATAGATCCAAATCTCAACTGGACCACATCATAGGAAATAGTGTTGATTGAATGCCCATGATTAAAAACTTTTTAGGGTACAAATTTTTTAGATCAAGTTGACCTGTGTTTTATTTTATTATTTTCCTTTTCTTTTTCATTCATTTAGGTTTGTACGATCTAATCAACAGGTTAGATGTCAAATAAATATTACAGTGGGCCTTAAGAAGATTTTTAATGGTAGATATTCTATTACTTTTTTTTTTTTTCTTTCCTTCTGTGGTGTAGTCTAGTTAAGATTTATACCTATCTCATTTTTTATATCAAGCCTTGAAATGATCAGGAGAAATGGATGAACCGCGTGACAAAATACATCCATCATCATGCAGGGTAAGTCCGGCATAGCACTGACCATTAGCCACTTTGACAGTGGCAGCGTCGCTAGCCAAACCCGACCGACATGAGCCTACACATGGGGCAGATAAAAGCTTTAAGTGGGCCCCACCACAGGAAACAGTGGGACTGGAAAAGCACGCTGTTTAAACCTCCTTGCGGCCATAGAAATTTTGTATCAGGTTGGTATTTGTGTTTTACCTTCATTCCCATGAGAATGATCACCCTATGAACGGGTTGGATGACAAACTAAATATCACGGTGGGCCTCAAGAAGGTTTGAACGGTGTGCGTTTCCATCCCCACTGCTTCTAGTGGTGTAGCCCACTTGAGTTTTTTATATGCCTCAATCTTAGGCTTATGTTCTAAAATGAGCCTGGGCTCTAAGCCTGTGCTGGTCGCTGTCGTGATTTCTGGGCCGTGGAACATAGCAAGTGGGGACCGCCTTATGAACGGGCCAAATCTTTCACATTCGTGGGCGCGTGGGAATAGATGTATACATGGCAGATCTCTTCAATCAAAGAATCTGTCGAAAGTCAAAACCCAAACCCAGTATCTTGGAAGCCTTGTTGTTCTGTACACGTGGCATTTATTACCTCAATCCAAACCGTCCAAGTTCTTGCAACCAATATAATGCAATGCAGGTCCAAAAGCAGATTAATTGGCAATCTTACCCTAATTTTAGTGGACAATTGTTTCTTGAGCCATTTCATTTGTTCGTCTTAGTCGGCCATTTTATTGCTAGAAAGGAGATATAACTCCTTTCAGTATATATCTTGTTATGAACCACCAACAACGGACAAATGGACGGTCTGGATTGAGCTGTATTTATACCACAAGTGCAAAAGTGATGTGGACGCTTATGGATTACTATATCCTGCCAGAGCATTAAGTGCTTCCGACAAAAAATCGAAATGGTTACAGGGACGGGATTCGATCCGTGGGGGACACGACATTTTCATATCTCCATGCCAAGATGCACGTGATCAAAACCGTTCATTTAGTATTTTATATAGCTAATGGACCTTGGTTAAAAAGTCACAGTTTTTGGACAATCCTATCCTTTTAATGGGGAGCATGCAAATGAAACATAAATGACAAATCAGGAACGGTTCCCATTCAATGAGAAGAGGTACTTTTTATTGTACGGTTAGGATAGTTAAATTAAAGAGTTTTTTTGTCAGGTAGATGCCGTACGATCCCAGGTTCTTATCATCATTCATATGTGCAGGCACTAAAAACCAGGGCCCTCCGGAGGCACAGAAACAGCTCCCATGGTTACAACCATCGAATTTGGTGGTCGACGGTTTAGCCGAACTCTAGGGTATGCCGATCCATGCAAAAGTGACCACAACCGTTCGTCTCGTGGACCCAACCAATGTGCATAGTCAGATAGCTGATCGATGCGAGAGGAATTACATATGATACATGGTCCACATCTTTTCTCATTTTATAGGGGTTTGAATTCTAAGAACCGTGGCCCATTATTTGGTAATCCAGACCACTGATATAATGGCTCGAACCATGGATGGAAAATTCCCCGAGAGTTGGGACATCCAAGCGACCCACGTAAAAATTTTTTTTCAGTTGAATGTGGACCATTGTTTTATTTCTCATCTTGGCCTTTTATCCGTGGGCTCCAAATCGAAAGTTTAGATTCGTCCCGCCGTTTTGAGGAGTAGTCCATTCCGAGCGTACAAAAGATGAATGTCCGCATTACCCATGACCCGGCAATGAGTATTGGAAACGTGGGTATGTCAAAACTTGCTAACGGGTACACTGTACTCTCTCGAAACTCATCTCTCACGTACGGCAACATGCTGCACATGTGTGAGATCCAAGCTACTCATCCAATGGGTCCCGCTATTTAGGTGGCTTCTTTTAGCATTTAGAGCAGTACGATAATCATCTGTGCTCCAAGTGTACAAAATAAACGGAAGGTCAATCAAAACTGCCCGATGTCCAATATACACGCATGGCTATTGATCAATCCTCTCATTTTTATTAAGGCACCACCGCTGACGTCCACGTGGGTTCTTTTTCATCATCCTTAAAGCAGCTAGATGCCGCCCTGTGTCAGTACTTTCCTACGGTAGCTGTTGCACCTTTTTTTAAAGAAAAGTTAATATGACGGCGACACGTGGCATTCAATGACAATCAAGAAATGCGTGTGAACATCTACAGGATAATTTGTGATGTTACGTGGTACTAGAATATGGATATACTTTATAATCCCACGTCTCACATTTTAATCCTACAACTGTGTTTAATCAGGGCAGTCTATCAAGGATAAATCGGAGCTTTGAAGCTGTGACTATCCTCTGATGATTTAAGATGAATATGATATATATTTTGAATTTGCAGCATCAACTGCCATATCCTGCCATATCCATCGATAGACATACTGGGTGAAAATTTGGATGATGCATTAGGTGGTGTGCCACCATAATGAATGTGTTATATTCATGTAGTCTATTCATTTTACAAGATCATTTTACAGGATCATTTTAACGCATGGAGGAAAGGAAGACACGGGTCTTATGCTCAAGTGGACACACTACAAGAAGGTAGGCTTTTAGCTTCAATTTTTTAACATCAGTTGAAAAAATAGAGTCTAAATGTGTTTTTTAACCTCGGTTGCTAAGGAACTAAAGCTAAAAGTTCATTTTTCACCTCAGTTGCTAGGTAACTGAGGCTAAAAGTTTATTTTTTATCCTCAATTGCATAGGAACCGAGGCGAAAGGTTTACTTTTTAGCCTCAGTTACATAGGAACCGAGACGAAAGGTCTACTTTTTAGCCTCAATTGCATAGCAACTGAGGCGAAAGGTTTACTTTTTACCCTCAGTTGCATAGGAACCGAGACTAAAGGTCTACTTTTTAGCCTCAATTGCATAAGAACTGAGATGAAAGGTCTACTTTGTAGCCTCAGTTACATAGAAATCGAGGCAAAAGGTCTACTTTTTAGCCTCAGTTATATAGGAACTGAGGCGAAAGGTCTACATTCTAGCTTCCATTGCATATGAACCAAGGTGAAAGGTGTACGTTTTAGCCTCAGTTGCATAGGAATCGAGGCAAAAGGTCTACTTTTTAACCTCAGTTCCATATGAACCAAGGCGAAAGGTCTACTTTTTAACCTCAGTTCCATACAAACTGAGGCGAAAGGTCTAATTTTTAACCTCAGTTGCATAGGAACCAAAGCTAAAAGTCTACATTTTAACCTCAGTTACATAGAAACCGAGGTGAAAGGTCTAATTTTTTATGAATGGGCCATGTTTCATCTGGACATTGCTCCGTCTAATTCAAAGGTGGGTGAAAAGTACACTCCAGATCCATCTTGAAGAAATCACAACCGTTATTATCTGTAAGAATCCTCTACCAATGCAAAAACAGTGTCCTTTTTGCCAGATCTGGGATGTTCATTAACTGTGGCCTACCATGCATGATCTAGGACAAAAATACCTTGAAACCCTAAATGGGCTTCTAAACTAAGCCCAAGTCTAGCCCAATTAGTAAATAGTCCTAAATTTATGGCTCAAGCCCAAACCACGGACCTATGTTTATTTCCAAGCCCAGTCTTAAAGTGGACCAGATGCAAGATCATGATGGTCCACACCGGTCCACTGACAGCTTAATTTGGACGGTTGGATTTATTTTTTAGCTGCCCATCTTTCACACACAAGTGGGGTCTGCCTGATCAACCCATGCATGAATGGTGTAGATCTGTTATACGTGTTCCATCAGTTAGTGGGGACCAGGCCCACCACGGTAGCCATCGTGTGGGGACCCATATTTTATTAAAACCCAACCTTCCTTGCCGATGAATATTAATTGCATTTCATTCGCTTCTCCACACGAATTCTATGAAACACATGGAAATGTTTTATAAGATCTATACCACTCATCCAGTGGGCTATAACCTTTAAAGCCAATGGCTCAAAAAGAATGATTGCATGCTTCTAATCACTACGTGGGAATTTCACAAGCGTGTGGGAGCTCTGTACACGTGAGTGCATGTTTTCTCAATGTAACACATATTTGAGATCTGAGCTTTACATGAGATGAGCTATAACAAAAAATTCCTCAGCTCTTCTCAAAATCCTCCGGATCTTTTGGCCAAAAAAATCAGGTCATTTCATACTTCCTCAGCTCTCTCTCAAAATCCCTCAGGTCCGAAAGGAAATTCTGTCCTCCACACCAGCAATCTCTTCGCCGATTTCAGGTACTCTCTCTCTCTCTCTCTCTCTCTCTCTCTCTCTCTCTCTCTCTCTTCTCTCTCTCTTCTGCTGATTTCTCAACTGAAATTCTCTCAAAAATTAAAAATTGGGGGAGAAATCTCTCATTTTCGTGCGTTTTCTCCATTTGGCCATTCAAAATCCAATTTCCACATTTTTTTGTTCAATCTGAGGAGTTTTTTTTTTGTTGATTTCACTGAAATCTTACTCAGGAAGTGGAAAATCCTGTTGTTTCTAGCTCATTTGTTGGATTTAAGCAGTTTCTGCATTGCAATATCAGAGATTAGGGTTTGGTGTTCGATCTGAGAGCAAAACCCTGTTCTCTGATGCGAAATCTGCTCCTCCATTGCTGATTTCCGTGCAGGCTAGAAAAATAAGGGGCATATACATCGATTGCAACTCCTCATGGAACCGAACCCTAGCTCTTCTCTCTGTCTTCTCTAATATTTCTCTCGTCTTCGTTAGATCTACCATCTCTCTCTCTCTCTCTCTCTCTCTCTCTCTCTCTCTCCAATCATCAAATCCTCAAAAGACAGTGAGTTTTTTTCCAATTTTTTTTTCTACTTATGGTTTTTTTTTTTCTCAATTTTTAGTGCTTAATCTATTTTAATATGAATCTAGCTTATGTCTCTCGATTCTGAGAGATTTCGTTGGATTTTGATCCAATTCTTGCTGATAGATCTATTTTCCTTTCGGATCTCATTGTTTAGAGCTTTGCTTTTTTATTTTTGTTTTAAGATGATAATGCATATTGCCTTCCTTTTCGATTTTTTTTTTCTCAGTTTGATTATTCATTTGAAGAAGCTACTCAGATTTACAGTTGGCATTATTTGAGGACAGAGGAAGGGTTTTAACTTTTAATCAGGTGAGCTTCCCCCTCTTATTTCTCCAAAATTTTTCACTTAGGGTTTGGTTTTTGTAATTTTTTCTTGATTTCTGGTGCTTGATCTGTTTTGATCTTGATCCAACTTATGACTCTTTATTCTTAGAGATTTCATTGGATTTTGTTTCAATTCTTGCTGATTTAAGTTGTAATTTAGGTTTTTATATTTATATTTTAGAGATTTATTTTTGATTTATGTAATATCATGTATTTGAAATACATTTTGAGATTTCATTGGATTTTCTGTTTCTTTTGGTGATTTGAAATACATGAACCTGCAATAAAACACGGATTCTTAGGAACCTTCAATTGCTTCTTATCTACTATTAGTACATGTGACTTTGATCTCCTATTAGAAATTATCTCTGCTCATGCTTCCCTACTATCAAAATTGTTGCCAATTCACAACTTAATCAATGTGGGAAGACATTTGCTGAATTTTCTCTTCCTACGCTTTGTCCTACAACTTGTTTTAGTGCAACTCCATCTCGTTTATACCAAACCAACAACTTGGAACACATGACCTCCTGTTCGTATTTTAATGGGCTGTCTCGTAATCTACTGAATCATGGTTCTTCGACAAAGCATGCTCGTTACTATGTGGTGCATGTATGAGATTACCAAAAGTAAAAGAAAAGTCCCACTTTTTCATGCAATATAAAATAATATACTCGTTATAACAGCTTTGATCATTGGGGGTTTCATTACAGTGAACTCACTTGGCTGACAAACATCATGTAGACATATTTGTAGCACAGCATCACAACTTGGTTATGAGTGACCGGGTGAATGCTTGATAAATAAAGATTACTTGAATAACATTGCATCCGTTGTAAGCAATTAGCCAATTTTCTGACAGATGCTGCTTGTATTTCAATTAAAGTGGACACCACAAGTTGTAGCGGATGTCCATTTGAAACCTGTAGGCTGTATCCGGTAATTTTTATTGAGAATTGACTACCTGCAGCTAAGGCAATCATTTCCCACATTTCATTTCCCACATTTCTTTTATATATATATATATATATATATATATATATATATATATATATATATATATATATATATATATATAATTTTTCTTTTGGGTGCATTTGGTCGCACCAAATATCGTGAAATTTCATTATATTTGGGGCAACCAAACTCACCTTAGCATATCCATTTTCACTGTTCCCATGCTATGCTTCTGGATACCAACAACTGAAACATGAATCTGTGCTCTCAGGTTTCTCGTCTGTTCTAACGCTTGTAAAACTATGCAGGCAATAGGATCTCCAAACAGACTGGCATCGGTACCATCATAGCAATTGCGGGTGTTGCAATCTATTCACTAATCAAGGCAAACATAGAAGAGGAAAAACGAGTATGGTTTCATTTTCTGTTCCTCTTTATTTGAAATATCAATTCAAGTGCCAGTTCTTTTTCTTTTTCTAGCCTCAGTAATAGAAAAATGAGCATTGTTTACAACTGTAAAAACCCTTTCCTCTCCCACTACAACTACTACACAGCATGTTTGCTATGTTTTGGTGCTTATATCTAAGCAGTAAATTCAGTCAGGGTTGCTGGTCTGAAGCATGTTCGTGTCTGGCCCATGAGCCAATTACCTAAATTCCAGCTCAGGTGGCAATGAAGGAATTTGGCAAGGGCAGGGCTGAGCCCAGCATCCAAACACTAAGACAACAATGTTAGATTAATTAGGAAATCTTAACCATCCATCCGCGGTTCAGTAATCCAGACTGTTGATTTGATTATCCCCAAAAATCTCCTAGGTTGGAAGAAATTAATACTCTAATGGTTGGCCAATTTCTGTTGAATGTGGACCTTTGTTGTATTTGTTCTTCTTAACCATCTATTTTTAGGTGACTAAAGTATGGAGGCTTGCATCTAGCATGACTAGATTTTGTTTACTTCATTTAATATCTAAGTGTTATTATGGATTAGAGTGATCTAAAGGCTTGTTTGGCAGACGCCACCCAAAGTTTCTGATGAAATAAAACCACAAAGACAATTTGGAAGGAAAATAAAACTGTCATACACCAGATAGTTGAAGGGATGTGTTGGTGACTCTAGATGATTCCTGAAGCCTTGGTGACCAATTTATACTAGAATATAAGATAGTAGCAGGACCAATGTTGAGTAGAGCAATAACTACAGTGGATTGACATGAATTTTGGGCAGAGTATTGCATTGTTCATCAAGTTGGATTATTGTGGGTCCAAGAAAGTTGTATTATTTGGTATGAACTCCATTACAAGTATGCCATGTTATATGCAATCTCTCACTCGTGTGCCATTTTTCTGATCACTATCTAAAGTTTTCGTGTATAGTTTTTCTAACAGTATGTTGCTGTGTTTGCATTGTCTACTTTATGTAGTGTGACTTGCATGAGAGTGGCTTTACCTCAAAAGAATTCTCCCGAGGAAGAACTGGCACGTGAAAATGTAGGTTCTTGACTAATGTGGTAGGTTTGTTGCTTTGGAACAGAGAATTTATTAATCACCAGTTCATCATCTTTGTGCTTTGCTGGTACAGTTTGAAAACTGTTTTACGTTATATACTGTTCTTTCCATGGTTGGTGTCTTTCTTTCTTTTTTTCTTAAATCTCTTGGTTGAAAACGTATTTTCTTGGTGATGGATCAGCATAAGCCCGTCAGCGAAAAAATTCAGGACTCTTCTGTGGAACAAGAAATTGTTACGTAGGAGTCTCAACACAAAGGGCGACCAGAATCGTCTACTACCCTTGTTTCACATAGCCTGGAAAACACCCAAGCTTGAACTTGTATGGCATGCAACGCGTATTTTACACATCTAAAACACCTAATTCAAGCTGGCAGTGTGATATTCTGTTCCATCAGATCAACTCACTTGAACTGCCAATATTTCTTCCTCTCCTTATGCTCAATTTCTTTCAGAAATTATGTTATTAATTGATCTTATGAAAATTTGAAAACCATTACAATTTGTCTTCATAGGAGTGATGATGATAGATGGTGTACTATTTGCATTTATTTTTTGTCATCTTGTTTTGTTATGACAGGAGAAGGATAATGTATTATCATATGGAAGCTTTCAAAAAGGTTGATGTTATAGTTACCCCAAAAAAGCTTAAGCTTTTTTTTTTTTTTTTTTTTTTTTTAAGGGGGGGGGGGGGGCGTGTACAACAGCATCACAGCCCCAATGATACCTTTAAGTTCTCTCAAGTGTGGAGAGTCCAATTTGAAGGTGTCAGGTCAGTTGTTTTATCCTTTAACCATCACTTAGGAATTGGTTAACCTTCATTCCAGATTCTTTGCATGAGATGATGTCTATGCTCTGTCTTTACTTTCTACTAACATAATATTACCTGGATCCAGTTTCCTTAACAAGTGTGCTTGTGTGAGAACTTTTGTTGAATGAGAGATTTGTTTAATCATGGAGTTCTGTTTCCATTCTAGAAGTCCCTAGAATCTAGATTATTATTTTGTACTGTGTATAAAATGGTGGCACGCTATTCTGTCACCATAACGGCCGTTAATAGAATCTAGATTACCATTATGGAGTTCTGTTTCCATAACCGTTACGTGTTACGGGGCCATAACGACCGTTAAAGAAAAAAATTGTCCATAACGGCTCTGTAATGGTCTTGAAACAGGTTTTTTCAAAAAACTAAAAAGGATGTAGTGGTCGGTATTGTAACGGTAACGGTGGTGGCTGTTACAGCCACTGTTACCATTATGGAATACCTTAATTGTGAGCTTTTTTTTTTAAAAAAAAAATTTAATAGTTTCTCTATACAAGAAGAAATTAGTGCAACATAGTAAAGGAGAATTAACAGATACCGAAATATGTTGCTGCTAGAAACTTTGATTCACTTGTACTCTTCTCCCCATCGTCAGATGATCTTCTCCTTTGAAGTATTGCCTGTGGAGGAAAAGCAACAACAGGAGACTAAAATCTTTAGGTCTTGGGTTTGAACTCAACTTACCTATCAAAAAATGAGATTAAAATCTTAAAAACTTATGTTACCTTGGATCCGAGAATGAGAGCAGACATTTCTTTGGACCTTGGAGTCTTGTTTCAGTTATTTTTTTTCTTCCTTTCTTTCTTTTCTCTTTTAATTTTTTATATATATATAATTATGGAACACCTCATCTTATTTGAACAATCTCTCTCCAATAGATCTCAATGATGAAATTCATTCAAACTTTTCCAAACACTTATTTTGCTTTTTGTTGGATCTCAATTTCAGGTTATCTCATGCGATTTATAATAGCAGGAAACCTTCTTGGAGTCCCAGCTATTTCTATCCCTGTAAGTAAAACATGTCTTCTCCTTGCAATTTCCCTTATGAAGTTTTGTCACTCAGACACTTCAAATTGGAATGAACCTTTATCTTATGCTCCCATTCTAAGAGTGAAAACAGAACCATATGCCATGTATGTGGTGTACCAACCATTATTTTTCTCAATCAATTGCATAGGCAAAAAAGAATTTCTCATTCCACTTGGAAGACATTAAGTAGTTATCGGGATAGGTTTGAAAAAAAATAAAATCTCTACAGGTCTCGTGATTCCCTAAGCTATGGGGTTGCATGGCCCGTTGCAATGAATTCCATCATTCTTCGGGTAGATGCATTTGGAATTAAAATATGCAATAAAATTTTTGAAGCAATAAGTTTCATCAGGAAGTATTTGGTTAGGGAAATGAGGTGCATTCCACTGGTACTGGCACCACTGTAAGCTTACGGTGGTACCTGGCAGATGTAGGGCCTGTTTGTCAGGAGTGACTCACTAGGATGTATGGAAAATACCCAAATCATCCTGATCCAATATTAAGTGACTTGGATTTCACATGGTTTAATCAGTAGGTTATTTTTATTAAGGGATTTTTATGTAATACTACCTGATTAAGTTAATTATTTCCACTAATTGAATCACAACTATGGATTACTGTTGTAATAGGAAAACCAAACAGGCCCACTTAATTAATTATTCTTTTTATGTTGTTTCATTTGATTTAATTTTTTAATTTTTTATTTTTTACGATTCCCTTAGAACTATGTTGTTGTTGTTGTTGTTTTTTTTTTTTTTGGTACGATATGATTCCTTAGAACTTAACATTGTCTTTATATTGATCCTAAACAGGTAGCTCTTGGTTAATGTTCTTTTTGGTTGGACTGCAGATGTAATGATGAAACTTCTTTCTTTTTTTTTCAGCCAAAGCTCTCCCATGGCAACATCAAATCTATCAATGACCTTCCCAACAAGGCTGGAAATGTACGCCTCTGACTTTGGTCTGTCTTCTCTGCAATGGCAGTAACATCCAATGGCCAGAAGTTGTGTATGCTTTCAGTGTGTTGCTGCTCGAGCTGCTTATGGGCAAGTGCCTGTCATTGACGGACAATGCAGGCGGTGGGACCATCATGGACCTTCCAAGTTGGGTCCAGTTGGTGGTGAGGGAGGAATGGATGGCAGAGGTGTTTGATCCACAGATGGTGGAGATGCCACAGATTGCAATGGTGTGCACTTTGGTGGTATCCGATCAACGGCTGAGGATGGGCCAAGTAGCAAAGATGATTGAAGAGGTTTGTGGGGGTGGAGGGGAGCTGTCCCCATGACTCGTTTGACTTAGTGTCTGACTCACTGTCCGTGTCAGAGGATGCTGGCAGGGTGAGCTTTCTGCATATTGTGGAGAAACTTCTAATTGCTGCTGTTGCAAATGCTGATGTTAGTGTTCGTCAGTCAAGTCTTTTTATCTGCATGGAAACAGAGGTTTCGATGACTTTTTGGCACAGGCTGATAGTTTGAGTGCTATCTTTGTTGCTTTTAATGATGAGGTATAATATTTGTGGAACTTAATGTTGAGTAACAGTTTGACTGAGTTTGTTTTGAAAACGTTGTAGACTGTTGTTAACTATTTTTGTTGGTATTATGGCTTTTATGATTGATTGTTTCATGAGTGGATTGAATGAATGGATTAGTAGTTTAAATAAATATTTTAACAAAATAAACATTTTTAGCCTCAATTTGTAACCGAGGCTTGGATTTAGCCTGGGTTGTTGAGAACTAAGGCTGAAATTCCCGTGGCTAAAGGATTTAGCCTCGGTTGTTGAGAACCGAGGTTAAAAATAGATTTAGCTTCGGTTGGAGGCAATTGAGGCTAACATTTGGATTTAGTATCAGTTGGAAACAATGGAGGCTAAAATTTTGATTTAGCCTCATTTCATAAAAACCGAAGCTAAAAAGATTCTTTTAGCCTCACTTGAAGAACCGAGGCTATACAAGTCATTTTAGCCTCGGTTGCTAAAACTGAGGCTAAAGCCTTTAGCCACGGGGGTTTCAACCTCGGTTTGGATAACTGAGGTAAAACTGACGCTAAAGGCTTTAGCCTCAGTTTTTAACCTTTTTAGCCACTGTTTTGAACTGAGGCTAAAGCCCCCTTTTTCTTGTAGTGACAACACCACAAAAGGCTACGGGGATTGGACATTTACCATTAAAAATGTCTTAATGTCCACATAGGGCTTGGACCAATATGATATTTATTTTTTCCCTTCATCTGAGGTCTATGTGGTCTCGTAGACAAGTTGGATGACAAATAAACATCAAAGTGGGGGGTGGGGGTATGAATCATTGTTCCCACTACTTTTTGTGGTGTGGTCCATTTGAGCTTTAGATCTGCCTCATTTTTTTGCTCATGACTTAAATTGATCTTGCCAAATGAATGTACGGTATAGATATAACACATACATCATGGTGGGGCCCATAGAAATTGGTGACGTAAATAGACCATGAAAGTCGGTGCTGTGCACACTCCATGCAATCTGTTTCTCTAACATCCAAAAATATATTTGTGATATCATTGAATCATAGTGCAGGACTATGCATCCTAAACAAGAAAATGAAATTTGGTGTATTACTCTCTGATCCACGGATAATCCTTGACATCCATAATTGTTACCTTCCTTGCAATTCCATCCCACCTAACCCTACTTAACTTCATGTACCAAATGCACCCTAAGGGTTTTCCATGGAATCATAACCATCATAAATTCAATTTTATACATTAATAGATGACTGTCCAAGTGATGTGGTTAAGCTATCTAAAAGTTTAACGAGTAAAAAGAGAAATGTGACCAAAGCAGTTCGACATATAAAGGGCGATCGAGAGGAATAAAGCTTGGTTGACAGAAGAGGAACGCTCAGAAAAGAAAAACGTAACAAAAAAAAATATAGAGAAAGGCTTTTCAATAACTATAATCGTTGCGGTAATGAAAAGAAAAATGATATGAAAGAACAAGCTATAACAGAACTCTATAAATAACAGATGAATCTAATAGAGCAGGACGTCTCACACCAATCAAACCAAACAAATCTATCAATTTACTTTATCTCAACTTAGCCTAAGAGTAACAATAATCTAATAATGGTAATTCTTAGCTATAACCTATAATATTTAGTTATAATCTAAATCTACACTTATATGCTGGGTTTGTTCTTTATCTAATATCACACGGTTCTTTCAAGAGACGCATTTTTACGGTTACTCTTAGTGACCAATTATGAGTTTTTCATTTTCTTTGATTACGCTGGTATTCTGAAGTTCATTATTGTGGAAGTCACAAAGCAACCCATCTTTGGATGAATAACCCCACCATTCAATTATCACTTGATCGTTATAAAATTCTGCAAGTGGCCGAGTAAGCTACTGATCTTCTCAAAACTTGGTCATATATGTTTATATTAGACGTATCTACTCATTTCGGTGCTTGGGATCAAAGTTGATTGGTTTGGATTGAGTTGCTTTATCGATTCTGGCATGCCCGCACATATTACACGTGAAAGGAAACAAACTGGAGCACTAACAGAAGCAAAGGAGAAATATACTTGTAACCAAAGAGTACTGCTTACACTTATCTATTGAGGACATATGTCTTGTTAAGAAAACCAAGCACTTAAAGATGTACGCACAACTAAAATCCTAAAGATGGTCATCTGCCTTACGACTTGTGACTATCAAATGCACGACACGCTCAACTTGTAGTGTATAGAGGGAAGCCTCACTAAAGATCTATCATTGTTGGACTCTTGTTTAACCAGTCACCATATGGCAAGACTTTTGCTAGAAGGATTGATGTTCCAAGACTCTTACTACGAGGGAATTATGTATGAAGAGCATATGTGACCTTCTTGAAGATTATGAAATCAGATGTAAAGAACAGGAAGTTGTTAGAAGACAGAGACATCATCACTTATGGTAATGTAATGACTAAAGGATTACAAATCCAAGAAAAACACGGTAAGACAAGGCCGCTACCTAATAAAAAGACCACCTATGGAAGCTACGAAGTCTTATACATGGCCAATGCCTTTCTAAACTTAGAAAAATAACACAAGAATGACAGCCTAGGGCCTCATGCTAACACAATCATACACAACTTTTTTTTTTTAATTTTAAAAGCTCTGCTTATCTTGTCTCTCATGGACACATATTCCAATTAGTTTTATTTCTAATTCACCCACTTATATCCATCACCATATTGAGAGTCTTTAGCACAGTTTTCACTCTTATCTAGCTCATTGTTGTAGCAAGCCAGTTAGTTTAGTTTAAATATCCACAATCCCATAGTTGGATTCATCAAATTGCTAAGTTTTTACCTAGCAATTCTCTATCACGCCCTGTTGACTATATACCACAATTATTTAGTTTCCACACAACCATTTCATGACCATTCAGGTTCAGAGGACTGTTAAGACCATGTTCATGACCATTCTACCAGCTTAGACCGCCAGCAGTAATCGCTTTTTCTTATTTTTTCTTTTGCTGATTGTACTTTATTTACTTCTAGACTATAATATCGACATTAAGCTATTTTTTTAAAGCTTTTCTAGCTTTAGTGCTTTGTTGAGGAATTTGATTGAGCTATTAATATTATAAGAAAAGTCATTATTTTGAAACCAAAAAGAATCCATCCAAATGGCTAATTGTCACACCCTGATCTCAAAAGCTTGATTTTACTGGACCCAGTTACAAAGTCACAAATGTGACTTTATGGGGGTTCTAGATTTTCATACAGTCACCACAGTACACTACATAAAAGAAAAAAATAAAAATAAAAAATCATCTTCTCAATTTTTATTCAAAATAATAATAATAAAATTTATGACTCAGTCATTGAGTCGCATATGTGACTCAATGGGAGTTCTAGATTTTTATACACTCACCATACTATGCTACATGGAAAAGAACTATACGTCATCTTAATTTTTATTCATAATAATAATAACAACATCTGTTTTCAATGGGTTGTCAACCAGCCTTTACATCCAGTAACAAAATCATATTTATTTAACAAAAATAATTTATTCTTCCATAGGATCTTTGAAATTAATTTTCTCAAAATCATAGCTCTACTTATAAGGCCTCTGGATTGTTTTCTTTTCTTGGATGGTTTCAATTCAACAAAGCGAATTAACAACCCCCTAAGTAATACTACGCATGATCTACAGCATAAGCATAATATAAATACATATATGGAATACAATATTTCCCGTATGCCAAGATGCCATAACTTTTACAAAATTAATACAGTTAAACATTATATTACCGAGGCCATAGCCCTGCAAAACATCTGGCTTTCCAACACTCATTTGACCAACACCGACATATTATCAACACATGTGAGAGTACACACGCATACTTGCACAAACGTTAGCATATGGTATCTCCCATATAGTGTGGGACTGTTTGTTCTCGGCAATGAGTAGCTCATTTTACAATTGGTCAAACTCTCTCTCCAACTTTGATTGAAGTCCAACGAAGATTCCCTGTTAATATCAACGCGGGTTTTAATAAGAAATCCTTCCTTGTGATATAAGGGATATCTTAATTCTTGACTGGTATGGTGTTTTCAATATATATATATATATATATATATATATATATATATATATATATATATATATATATATATAGTCATGCTCCCTTGGTCATGTACGCATGTGTGCACTTTTGCACACGTGCCATGGGTGTCTAATCTGAACGGTTCATGTGATGCGGAATCCCATGAAGCCTTATGTTACAAAATTTCACCTCAATTTAAAATTTTGATGGGCCATAGCAAAGAGAAATGCAAATCAAGAGAGAAAACTGTTTTCATTTTTCATGGCCCATCAAGTTTTAGATCAAAGTAGGGTCCTTGCTCTTACCCGGGTGGTAGACTCCTTGGAGTTTCAACACCGGGTCAAGGGTTCGAGTACCTATGGTGGTGTGCGTGTGTGGGGTGTGTGTGCATGCAGCGTGGGTGTGTGGGGGTGTGTGTGCGTAAAATTATTATTATTTTTTTAAAATTTTAGGTCTAAGTAAAACTTCTGCTTGAGAGTTTCACGAGGTGCTGCTTCACATGAATGGTTTAGATTTTGGAACCACATCACCTATGATGGGTTTTCAAAAAGTTGGAACGTAGTACAGGTGAGTGTTCTGCTATATATATATATATATATATATATATATATATATATATATATATATATATATATTTATTGTAAAACCTGCTAAATTACTCAATTAAACTACAGGATCACTAAATCAGGCACTTTACCGGCCATTTTAGTCCCTGATCCTTAAATCTGGGCCGTGGTTTGTCTTTTATATCACAATTTGTGACTTAGTCCCTAATCCTTAAATCTGGGCCGTGGTTTGTCTTTTATATCGCAATTTGTGTTATGATCATTTCTAACCGTAGATCGAGGGTCTCAATTACTTGTAATTCTATATTAGGGGAAATTTAGCTTATAATTTTTTAGGCTAAGATTCATCCGATTTGACTGTCCATTTTTTTTTTAAATTTTCAGTAATCAGCTCAACTTAACCATACCTAGGTCCCAGTGTAAGAGGAGAGATCCTTGAATAGATAGAAGAAGTTCAAGAGAAGATTTGGGTTGCCCCTTGATTAGACGGTCTGATCTAGATTTAGATTGAATAGATCTTAAATGCCATTGATCTATTCCACTAATCGGTTGACTGGATTAGATTTCTTACTGTCAATAACTAATTTCTTAACTTTCATTGATCTTAGACGGTTCGGAACTGAGATAATGTTAAGGTCCCGATTGGTCAGTAAAATCAAGATTACAACGTTCTCAATGTAGGCGGTGAGATCAATCATCATTTTCAGTGTACATGGTGGGGCCCACTTAAGGGTACAGTTATCACATGTGGGGGCTTCCATCGTACTACTTATATGTGATGGAGGGATCTAATCCTCTTATCATGATCTTATGGTGGGGCCCACCTTGTAATCTTGATGTGGGGCCCACCAAGAATCGTAATCCTTGGATTAATCATCAATACTATCGCGACAATTTCCATGGTTGTGACATGACTTGTTATATGGAGTATGATCATGTGGTGGGGCCCACCTCAAGTTATCACGTTTTTATCATTTTTGGCCCACCACATGATCATGCGATGATCATTACAACCGTATATTCATGCTAATCGATCAAAGCTAAATAATCAAGATTACAAACTAAGGTGTGATATAACATATCTTTTGGAAGCGGATTGGCTGGTGTGTGGTGCGAAGACGAGAGCTACGCTCCTCGAGCTCCGGGTTGTACGAACGGCTCAAAGGAGATCAAAGTTACATGGGCCCCACAATTATGTATTTATCATATCTACACCGTTAATCCATTTGGAGAGATCAAGTGGACCACACCACAAATAGCAGTGGAGATAATGATTCTCACCGTTAAAACATTCATAGGGACCATCGTAATTTTTAATTTCCATCCAATCTGTTCATAAGGTCACAAAGACCTGGATGAAGAAAAAAAGCAAATATCACATTGATCTAATATTTCGATGACCCTCAAAAGGGTTTCAATGGCAGGCGTACAATCCTCCACTTTTTTTTTTTTTTTTTACAGTGTAGTCCACTTGATTTTTGGATCTGTCTTATTTTTCTGCTCAACCCCTTTGACGAGCTCACCAAGTGGGCAGACGGTTGGATATAAGTCATACCTCATGATGGGACCCACAGAACGTGGTGACATCAACACACCAACCACATCCGTGGTGTGTGGTACACCAGCCAATCCACTTCCACTTCTTTCTTGATCACGTGGTGGGTTCACTCTATAAGGGTATATTTGTTACGTGTGGCCCACTAGCTAAGGATTAAGATTAGGAGGTAATCCATCACTAGATGTCATTAGGTAGTTCAAACCTTTTATATATACAAGATGTATGTGTGATAGAGGGATCCTGTTGGAGATGGTGGGGTTGTGATCAGGGTAATGGGTATTTGCAGTGTTTGGGATCGAGTTCTCATGAGAGGAAGGCGCTCTTGATATCATGTTGAAGTTTGAAAATATTGACATTTATTTCTCATTGCTATTATGGAAGAATATTTTTCATACTTTACAATGGTTTGAATGGAAATATATACAAGTATATAGAATTTATTCTAAGGAGTAAAGCTAAAAATAAGTCTTAACTGTTATAAAACTTTGACTCAGGATTTGCCTAATTTTTTCAGAAAATTTATAGTTGTTACACTCAGATATTCAGCCTAATAATCAAGGTAAGATGGATCTTGTGCTTGATTTGAAGTGCCCTTTATAGGGTCCTCATATGGTGGGGCTGCACCACCTAATCATGACACAATTTGACACGTGCCAACTAAACCATATACACCTTATATGTATGAGGGTCCCACATGATCAAGTGGTGGGGATTGCTTGGTGTTAAATCTAAATACACGTGGTCTATCATCTTAATCATAGCCGATCATCACAAATATATTTGTGTATACATTCAAGATTATCATGTACATTAATTCAATATTTAATACCCTAAGATTTCATTACGGTCATGTGGTGGGGTCCACTTTAGAGTCTTTTTCATTATATATGGGGCCATCATCATGTTCCATGATGGATATCAATCATCCATGCGCCAAAGTGTGACAAAATAATGATATAATAAAAGATAGAATGGGGTCCACGTGGAGGCTCACCCTGCTGCCTCCGATGTGGCAGCACGTGGGGCCACACTGCTGCCACGTAGATAGCATGCGGAGCCCACACAGCTGGCCATGTGGGCTGCGTGTGGGGGCTCACATGGCTGCCACGTGTTAGCGCATGGCGTCCCCACACCTTGGCCCAAAAGGGCCAGTGAGTGGGTTCTTCCCCCGGGCAAATTCCACCAATAGGGTCCACTTGCATGCTCCCAGGGAGTTCTATAACACCAAGGATTTTGTAAACAATCGTGTACACGTGTACATATATATTTGCATTCATTTATATATTTCTCCACATATTCATTTATCAATTTATGTAAGTTGTGACCACATATATAATCTATCCATTTCATATAAATCATTGATTTTAGTAACTAATAATTATATGACTTTGTGTATAATTTATATATGTAAGTATGTTCACATACCTTATCACTACTCACTCATAAGATCCCCATTCATTCAATATATAATCTAAATCTAACCGTTGAATTTTCACTAAACCTATCTATCATCCACCATGCGTAAGATCAAGAATATATTGTGATCATTCTCCTGTCTACCCACTGGCATGATTCTAGGTTCATGTATCTACTCATTAATTTAAACGGTTTATTCAATGGACCGTCGGATCAATCTACCTCAAAACTCATTTTGTACTTATCTATTATTGAAAGTGACCGTAAGTTCACCCATTTATATGATTATATCCTTAATCATTCGTTATCCTAACTGTATTTTTTTAATTTAATTGTACATATCGCACTTGCATCAGCCAACTGAACCAACCAAGCACCAAGGTAAATCGTTCTTTAGAGAGCTCTTACGGTACACATCAAATGTACTGGTCAATTTATGCTTAGGATAAGATATCTGTTAAAAGGCATCCTCTCATCGTAACCACTATCCACCTTGGTGGGATCGTATGGCAATATTAAGCTCACTAGACAAATCATGTAAAAAGAGGCAGGGATACCTCGTTTCAACATGGAGGTCATGGTATCGATTCCTCGGTGGGGGTGGCTAACAGTGAAGAGTGAACTGACAGTGGGTCGTACTAACAAACTAACCCCATAAAAAAAAAATAAAAAATAAAAATAAAATCTAAAAAAGCTTAAGGGAGTAGAGCTGGACACAAACCAAGTCATCTTGAAAACTTAGCTTAGATTGGTTTAAATAGAAGCTCAAACCAAATCAAGCCATAGAGTCAAGCTTGTTTAAAAAAACAAATCAAACCCAAAATAGGGCAATATTGGCTCAGCTCAGCTCAGCTCAACTCATCTTTAAGCTCAACTTGATTCAAATCGGTTTGATTCAGCTTGTAGATTGCATGCATAATGTTTCATGTGGGGCAATCCACTTGAGCTTTGGATATGATTCAATTTTGGGACCATGTCCTAAAATAATATGTAAAAATAGATGAACAGTGTAGATAATACTTACACTTGACGATGTGGATAATATATAAAACATATACATGAATGCACATTGTTTCCTATGATTTGATTTACTTGAGACTTGGATATTATTCAATTTTCGATTATGCCTAAAATGATATGTAAAAATCGACAGATAGCTAAATTTAGCTAGGCTCGACTTGGATATTTGGACCAAACCAAACTAAGCTCAAGCTATTATTATCTAGATCGAACCAAGTTTTCAATGGTTTTTTCTAAAGGAAGAATATGGTACCCAACATGGAATGGGATGGTCAAAATAACATGGTATTTTCAAACATAATTATTGTGTAATAATGGTGTTCAATCCATATAAAACAATTCAATACCTTTAATCTAAGTATCCAAACGGGCCCTTAAAGGCATCTTTGAATAAATATTGAATCCAAGAGAGGAAAAATAAATTATATAGATTTTACATTGATGTGATACTTTGAAATGTTCAAGTAACAAAGAGAATGAAGGATTTTACATAGCAATAATCATTCATGCCCTAGCCTAAGAATCAGGTTGATACACTGGCCATGTTAGTTATAATTTGGAATGCTAAAAATTAGTTGAAATTTTCTAGACCATCCACCTGTTTCCGATTTTCGGACTGATTGGACCATATTTCATTTTTGGGAAACATGCACAAGGTTGGATCTGATGGGGTTTTCCTCCTCAATTCAGAGGAGAGACGGTACATGTTGAGGGTCAAATATTGCATATTAGACCTCATTTATTACCTAGATTTACGCATAAGATACTGTTTAAAGGCCGATTTAATCATGTTTATGCTGCAGGTTGAATTTAGGAACTTAAGTTGGAAAATGATGCTAAAAGCTTGGATTTAATGCTCTGATGATCACCAAGGCAAGGTACGGACCCAAGGGGAGCAGGATCGACAGATTTACACGTCAGAAACTCGAGAAAATCGATAAACTGACGTTCAAATGGCCCGAAATTGGTCTAGAACACAAGATCACAAGGTTCCCACCATCAGTTCGTCTCGAAATTTCATACATCGCCTTAGGACCACAAATGATCTGTACACGTCAAATTTCAGCTCTTGAATCCCTACAGAAGTGGGCCAACGGGTAGATCAGCCCATTAATCTTCAATTTGGGGCCCACCTGATATCTGGAACTGCCTCAATTTTAGTACCAACGGTTAAAATGATATGCCAAAATGGATGGATGGAGTGGATTCAGTGAAAGCATCAAGGTGGACCCCACACGGGTTGTGTGTACACAAAGTGCACACACACTCGCGATGCACCATAAGAAACCAAATCGGTCAGCGTTGCTGACCCGTGCCATCTCTTACAAGGAAACAGCGGACGTGCAGCGTCCGCCGTTTTTGAGTTGTGGGGTCCACCCATCACCTATTTAGATAATCCGAACCATTCATTCACTCTATAGCATAGGCGTAACCATCACCTAGGTGGCGAAATCCTGGAATACAACATATAACTGATTTCAACCTTTAAAACGGTAGATGAACGGTGGGAGTACAGATACAGTGGGCTGCACTAGAATCTGACCAAAATCACCTCTTCCTGACTGGTTTTTCGTCAGGAATCCAATGGACGAAATGGATTTCTCCATAAACATCAAGACGGGGCCCACCGATTTTCATAGTGCGAGGCGATGCATGCTCTGTTTTGCAAACCGACCTGCAGACGATCTTGATGGGCCACCAAACACTGATTAGAGGTCCAATCCGGACCGTCCATCAGCTCCCTATGGAGCTTCTTAACATTACCTAGGTGTCAGAACTCCAAAAGATCACGAGGAGTGAAATTCAGCCTTTGAAACGGAAGATAGACGGTGACTTTCCAGATTACGTGGGCCACATCAAGGGCGATCCAAAACCATCCATATGCAACTGATTTTTTTATGTTAAATTCAATGGACGGAGTGGATTTACAGTCCGATCTTGATCATGGACTCCACCGAGCAATCAGCGTCCGGAAATCCTATTCTAAACGCAAGTAAGTTGCGTTTTTCTGCGTAACTCTTACGGATGGTGCAGCGACCGACTTCCTTACCTATAAAGAGAGAGGATCTGGAGGCAGCCGGAACCACCCATCGGAGGCTGGACGTGAAGCACAGGATTGAGGATCTGCCTCAATTTTAGTACCAACGGTTAAAATGATATGCCAAAATGGATGGATGGAGTGGATTCAGTGAAAGCATCAAGGTGGACCCCACACGGGTTGTGTGTACACAAAGTGCACACACACTCGCGGTGCACCATAAGAAACCAAATCGGTCAGCGTTGCTGACCCGTGCCATCTCTTACAAGGAAACAGCGAACGTGCAGCGTCCGCCGTTTTTGAGTTGTGGGGTCCACCCATCACCTATTTAGATAATCCGAACCATTCATTCACTCTATAGCATAGGCGTAACCATCACCTAGGTGGCGAAATCCTGGAATACAACATATAACTGATTTCAACCTTTAAAACGGTAGATGAACGGTGGGAGTACAGATACAGTGGGCCGCACTAGAATCTGACCAAAATCACCTCTTCCTGACTGGTTTTTCGTCAGGAATCCAATGGACGAAATGGATTTCTCCATAAACATCAAGACGGGGCCCACTGATTTTCATAGTGCGAGGCGATGCATGCTCTGTTTTGCAAACCGACCTGCAGACGATCTTGATGGGCCACCAAACACTGATTAGAGGTCCAATCCGGACAGTCCATCAGCTCCCTATGGAGCTTCTTAACATTACCTAGGTGTCAGAACTCCAAAAGATCACGAGTGAAATTCAGCCTTTGAAACGGAAGATAGACGGTGACTTTCCAGATTACGTGGGCCACATCAAGGGCGATCCAAAACCATCCATATGCAACTGATTTTTTTATGTTAAATTCAATGGACGGAGTGGATTTACCGTCCGATCTTGATCATGGACTCCACCGAGCAATCAGCGTCCGGAAATCCTATTCTAAACGCAAGTAAGTTGCGTTTTTCTGCGTAACTCTTACGGATGGTGCAGCGACCGACTTCCTTACCTATAAAGAGAGAGGATCTGGAGGCAGCCGGAACCACCCATCGGAGGCTGGACGTGAAGCACAGGAAGGAGCAGAGAAAGAGTTTTCTTTCTTTTAGTTTCTTTTTCTTTTTAATTTTTATTTTGTTTAAGGAGTTAGCCAATCATGTTATGCTAAACCCCTTAGCTAGGGCTAAGGGGTGAAACTTGTAGCGTGACGGGGTGATTTTTACAGCTTGGATTTGTGCTTATGAACTAATTTCGATTTAATTTTATTATGGGAATGTTTTTAGTCTTTAATGGTCTTTTGTGACTGAAATTACAATGGGTCTGCAATGGCTTTGAGCGTCTTCCTTTCCTTTATGTTTATGACGTCAGGAAGCCCTGTTGTTCACCATCGTCTCCTGAGCATGGTTGGATGTCGGCACCCTTCCTAACTTTCATAGTATGTTGATTGGTTGGTAATTAGTTTAATTCTGTTGTTTGCCATAGTCTCCTGGGCATAGTTTGGTGATGGAATCCATTCTAATTCATATACCTTTCATATCTTAAAAACTAGATCATGACAATTCAGTAAATTCCATGATTCATGAAACAGGCATAAGATCTCCCTGATCTCTACAAGTGGATCCTCTGAATCCCTAGTTTCCTATCTCTGATTTTTATAGATTTTAGATTAATATTTTCACCATTATTCCTCAACTTACATTTGATTTAGATTCCATCTTATTCTAGTTCTAATTCTACTGAATTTTAGATTACGTACAAGTTTCAGTCCCTTGGGATTCGACCTCGGTCTTACCGAGTTATTACTACATCACAACCCTGCAATTGGGGAGTGAACAAGTTTTTGGCGCTGTTGTCGGAGACTGTCGGCTACGTTTTTCTAAAATTAATTAGATTTAGGATTAGTTTAAGATTAGGTTTAGACTTTCTTGATTTTTAGAAGCTAACTTGTCTTTCTTGTTTTGTAGGCTTCTCAGATAGTTTCTAAATTGATAAATTCTGTCTTAAATTCTTCCTCTCTATTCTAGATTAGGATTTATTTCTTCTTTTTAGTAAATTTCTAACTCTAATTCTTTTAAGATTTCTAACCTTGTTTCTTGTTTTAGAATATTTCTATAAGCTCTTGTTTAGGAACTAACTTATTTGTTTTGTAGGAAACTTCTAATTTAGTAAGTTCTTTCTAATTTCCTCTTTTTTTGGAATTTTTTCTTTTCTTTAGAAATTAGTTCAATTTTAATTAGGAATTTTATAATTTTAGACTTTTTATTCTTAGAAACTAACTTGTTTTGGTTCGTTTTGCAGGTTTTTAACTTAGGAACTCCGATCTGTTAACTTCTTTCCAAATCCTCTCTTTCTTTCTAAATTTTTATTTCTTTTTTAGGTCTAAGTTTAGAATTGAAATTGAGGTTATGGCTAAAAATCAACCTCAAGCACTTCCACAACCCAAGGTTGAGGAAGTACAAGCTGAAAATGAGGTGCATCAAGCACCCCCGCCTCGTACTTTACGAGATTATTTACAACCAGCGGGGGTGAGTACGGCCTCATGTATGATTTTTCCTGAGAATACAGGACAGATGGACATCAAGCCAGGGGTTATCCAACTCCTTCCTAAGTTCCATGGCCTCGAGTCTGAAGAACCGTATCTATATCTGAAAGAGTTCGACGAGATTATAAACACCTTTTACTTTCCTAATGTATCTGAGGATACTATTAGGCTGAAACTCTTTCCATTTTTCTTGAAAGAGAAGGCCAAGACGTGGTTTCACTCACTGCGTCTTAGATCTATTGGCACATGGAATGATATGCAGAGGGAATTTATGAAGAAATTTTTTCCACATAATAAAACAATTACCCTCAGAAAAGCAATCATGAACTTTGCCCAAAAGGAAGATGAAACATTCTTCCAATGTTGGGAAAGGTTCAAGGATTTGGTCAGTTCATGCCCACAACACGGCTTTGAAACGTGACGCATTACAAATTTTTTCTACGATGGACTGACATCTTCCATGCGCCAAATGGTTGAGACAATGTGTAATGGAGAATTCATTAATAAAAATGTTGACGAGGTATGAGATTATCTCGATAGTCTTGCTGAAAAAATACAATCATGGGACTATTACCCAAATCCGAACACTACGTCTAGGCCGACTCATTCAAAGAAAAAGGGCGGAATATATCTCCTGAAAGAGGATGCTGATCTTAACACTAAGGTGGCTAATCTCACCAGAAAATTTGAGGCCATGGAAGGAAAGAAGAAAAAGGTTAATGAAAGTGTTTGTGGCATCTGTGATTGCAACATTCATACTACTGAAAATTGTCCTACAATACCTGCCTTTCGAGAAGTATTGAATGAACAATCCAATGCCGTAAATAACTATCAAAGACCTTTCAATGGACCACCCTCTAATACGTACAATCCTGGCTGGAAAAATCATCTTAATTTTAGTTGGAGGAATGGACAAACTGCTACCCCTCAAGGTTTCTTCAATCAAAATCCAAATCAGGGGAAACCTCAAGAAAAATCGGTTCAAATTTCCATACAAGAGCTGACTCGGACAATGCAAGGAATTTCAGATTTTATGCAAAAAATAGATTCACGTATGACGGCTATGGAAAAAGGGATGCTCCCTGCACAATCACTCCCTAATCCTAAACCGCAATACGAGACAGGTGATCTCAGCTCTTCAAATCAAATGGGGCACGCTAAATCCATCACCACTCTTAGGAGTGGAAAGGTTATTGATAAAACCCTTCCGGTTAGGCCCGAAAAGCCTCAAGAACCAGAAGAGGACAATAATGATGGATCTAGTGACGCCCCACAAAAATTTGAATCGGAACCTCTAGAAAAGCCAGTTGCTCCGTTTCCCCAACAGTTGGTTGAACCAAAATGTCTCTCTAACTCTTAGGATATCCTAGAGGTGTTGAAACAAGTAAAAGTTAACATTTCTCTACTTGATGTCGTAAAATAAATACCTTTATATGCCAAATTCCTGAAAGACCTATGCACTACCAAATGACGGAAAAGTGTTCAAAAGAAGATCTCCTTGACTGAGAAAGTGAGTGCCATCTTAAAACAAGATGTGCCATAAAAATTTAAAGACCCCGGTTGCCCAACCATATCATGTGTAATCGGGAACTATCGAATCGATCACGCACTTCTTGACTCAGGAGCGAGAGTCAATTTGATTCCCTACTCGGTATACCAACAGCTAGGTTTGGGTGAATTAAAATCCACCCGAACCATACTACAATTTGCTGATTGTTCTGTTCGTATACCAAGAGGGATAATCGAGGATGTGTTGGTCCAGGATGATAGATTTCACTACCCTGTAGATTTATCATCTTGGACACTGAACCCATCAATGACACAAGCACTCAAATTCCCATCATTCTTGGTCGCCCATTCCTGTCCACTTCAAATGCAATTATCAATTGCAGGAATGTCGTCATGACTATGTCTTTTGAAAATTTGACATTAGAATCGAATATCTTTTTCAATAACGGCAGCAACTCAGAGGATGATTACAATTTCCATGATGTTAACATGATTGATTGTTTTGTGGAAGATAGAACGCCTCTCACCTTATCCTCTGATCTTCTAGAGACGTGCCTGGCCCACTCCCATGATCTTGATGATGATATAATTAGAGAGATGTGTGCCATGCTGGATACTGCACCGGTACTTGAAGTTAATCAGTGGAGGCCACAAATTGAAGAGTTGTTCAAAACCGATGTAGTGCCTCTACCGTCTAACCTCAAGCGATCGAAGCTTGACCTAAAACCTTTGCCCTCTGATTTAAAATATGTCAATTTAGGTCAAGATGAGATGTACCCGGTGGTGATCTCTGCCCACCTAGAGAAAGAACAGAAGAGTATGCTGATATCTACTCTCATTGAGCATAAGGGAGTTCTTGAATGAACGATAGCGGACCTCAAAGGAATTAACCCATCGATTTGTATTCACCGCATATATCTTGAGGACAATGCAAAGGCTGTTCGACAATCACAACGTCGACTGAATCCAAACATGAAGGAAGTGGTTAAGGCCGAGGTTCTCAAACTATTGGAAGTGGGGATCATATACCCCATATCCGATAGTCAATGGGTGAGTCCAACTCAGGTGGTTCCTAAGAAGTCCGGGATCACCATCGTAGTCAATGCTAATAATGAACTCGTGCCAACCAGAGTTACTACTGGTTGGAGAATGTGCATTGAATACAGAAAGCTGAATACCGTCACAAAGAAAGACCACTTTCCTTTGCCCTTCATTGATCAAATCCTGGAAAGGCTAGCTGGTCATTCCTATTATTGTTTCCTTGACGGGTATTCAGGTTATAATCAGATTGAAATCGCCCCTGAGGATCAGGAAAAGACCATATTTACATGTCCCTATGGCACCTTTTCTTACAGAAGGATGCCATTCGGGTTATGTAATGCCCCTGCCACCTTTCAGCGATGCATGATGAGTATCTTTTCTGACATGGTGGGGAAATATCTAGAGTTCTTCATGGACGATTTCTCTGTTTTTGGTTCATCTTTCAGCGAATGCTTAGCAAGTCTTAAATGTGTGTTGAAAAGATGTGAAGAAAAAAATTTGGTACTTAAATGAGAGAAGTACCATTTTATGGTTCAAAAGGAAATTGTCCTTGGGCATATCATCTCATCCAAAGGAATCGAGGTAGATAAGGTAAAAATTGATATTATCTCTAACCTACCTCCACCCAAGAATATCAGAGACGTGCAATCCTTCTTAGGACACGTAGGCTTTTACAGACGATTCATAAAGGACTTTAGTCTCATTTTTTGTCATTTATGTAATCTTCTTTAAAAGGATACACTGCACCTATCATGCAGCCACCCGACTGGAGTCTGCCTTTTGAACTTATGTGCGATGCCTCTGATTATGCTCTTGGAGCAGTTCTAGGCCAAAGAAAAGATAAGCGGCCTCACGTCATTCACTACGCAAGTAGGACTCTAAATCCTGCCCAAGCGAACTATTCAACTACAGAAAAGGAACTCTTAGCCGTAGTGTTCGCGTTGGACAAATTTAGGTCCTACCTGATTGGATCCAAGATCATCATCTACACAGATCACGCGGCACTCAAGTATCTTCTTTCTAAGAATGATTCTAAGCTCCGCTTGATATGATGGATCCTTCTACTCCAAGAATTTGATTTGGAAATTAAAGATAAAAAGGGAGTAGAGAACGTAGTGGCCGATCATCTCTCTCGCCTTAATACATCTGATTCCCTTGAGGCGACTCATATTAATGACATATTCCCTGATGAACAACTGTTTAGAGTCTCCCATTCACCTTGGTTTGCTGATATTGCTAATTATCTTGCTACAGGTTCCATACCGACACACTGGACGTCGCAAGAGAAGAAGAAATTCTTTACCAAGGTGCGTAACTTTTTCTGGGATGACCCATATCTGTTTAAATATTGCCCAGACAAAATCCTAAGGAGATGTGTGCCAGACGATGAGCATCAGAGTGTCATCTTCTTCTGTCACTCACAGGCCTGTGGTGGTCACTTTTCTGCTAAAAAGACCACGACCAAGATTCTACAGTGTAGCTTTTACTGGCTCACTATGTTCAGGGACACTAATGAGTTTTGTAAGGCTTGTGAGCGTTGTCAAAAATTGAGAGCATTGTCCCGTCAAAATATGATGCCCTTGAATCCCATCCTTATTATATAAGCATTTGATTGTTGGAGCATTGATTTCATGTGACCTTTTCCTCAATCCTTTGGAAATTTATATATTTTGATCGCCGTAGATTATGTTACTAAATGGGTTGAAGAAATTTCGTGCCACAACAATGACCATCGCACGGTCATTAAATTCTTAAAAGAAAACATCCTACCGCGGTTCGGAACGCCTCGAGCCATCATTAGTGACGGGGGCTCACACTTTTGCAATAGACCATTTGAGAACTTAATGAAGAAATACGGTATCTCTCATAAGGTGAGCACCCCATACCATCTACAGACAAGTGGACAAGCTGAGATTTCCAATAGAGAGATCAAACATATCCTGAAAAAAACGGTTAACCCTAACCGTAAGGATTGGTCAATCCGATTGACCGATGCCTTATGGGCGTACCGTACTGCTTTTAAAACTCCTATTGGAACATCTCTCTTTAGACTTGTTTATGAAAAAGCTTGTCACTTGCCCGTGGAATTGGAACATAAAGCATACTGGGCGATCAAAAATCTGAATTTCAATCTGGACAACGCTGACTCGCTACTCAAACTTCAGTTGAATGAATTTGAAGAAATTCGGAACGATGCATATGAAAAATTGAGAATTTACAAGGACAGGATGAAGGTGTTTCATGATCAACATATTCTATGGAAATCATTCACGCCAGGCCAGAAAGTCCTTTTGTACGATTCTCGACTACATCTCTTTCCGAGTAAGCTTCGATCTTGTTGGACCGGCCCTTATATTGTTGTTACTGTTTATCCTCATGTGGCCGTTGAGATAAGAGATCCCGACAATGGTAAGGAGTTTAAAGTAAATGGACATCGATTAAAGCCATTTGTCGAGGCATTTGATTCAAAGGACATGTCCATGCCTCTGATTGCTCCTGTTTACCAAGATTGATCTCTTAGTCTGATGGAGGTATAGGTAGGTTTATCGCTTTCATAGGACTAGGATTGTTGCTTTATTTATCTGGCTGAAGACGGTAAACTTAGCGCTCCTGAGAGGCAACTCAGATTTTTAGTTATTAGTTCAATGTTTATGGATAACATTACTACAAACCCTCACGAGACTACAACTCGTCCTTTAGGGGTAATTTAGGGGTTTAAAGGCTTGTTGCATATGCTAAATGCAATTGAGAGCACCTGCGAAAGTGGTATAGGTAGGATTTTATTTTTGTTATTTTTGTTTTACTCGTACTAACCTACTCTCTCTCAGCGATTGCTTGAAAAATCTCTCTTGATTAGTCATTCAGGTATTATCCTCCCATCACTTCTCTTTTACTCTTATTGCCCCATGTGCATTGCATGCTTATATCTTTTACATTGAGGACAATGTAGATCTTTGGTTGGGGGCGGGGGATTAGGTAACCTAATCAGTGTTTTTCTTGGTCTTGAGCATAAATTGTGAAAATTTTAAAATTTTTTTTGAAAATTCCTGTGAATTCGAAGTGATTTTGATAGATATCCTTAATTTAGACTTTCAAGACACGTGATGTTGGTATTTTATGACTCTTGGATTCAGTTTTTGTTAGATTTTACAGTTAAGTTCGAGTTACTAATCCATCGTTAGAAGCTGTAAACATTGATTGAGTCATGATTTCACATATCACATCTCGCGTCCACATTAAGTGTTCAGTTTGATATTAAAGGGTTAATTTGGTAATCACTAAGCATATAAGGAACCCGTTTGAAAATTACCCATCATGATCAATTAAAAAAAAAAAAAAAAAAGAAACCTTTGGAAAGATTTGGGCAAATAATCCTCACCGTAGGTTTTCTCCCTATAGGTATAGATTTAATTCCTCATGAATGATATGTGAAAAGGGTTAGGAGTACGGTCTTCACCATAGGTTTGCTTCTTATTGGTAAGGATTTGATTCCTCTTCTTAGCATGACTATTAATGAAAAAATAAAAAGTTGAAAGAATGACAAGAAGATCTGTGAGGTAAATTTTTATTTTCATAAATTCTCTTGCTGGTTATCAATGACATCTTGAAATAGAGAAGTGAATGTTAATGATGGTAAGTTGAGATTAGACTATACAACCATGGACCTCAATGTTTAAGATTTTTCTGATTGGTGGATTAATATTTTGAGCCTGACTAAGAAATTTATCGTGCGCTTGAGTCCATAAGAAAGTAAAACCCAGCAGTCATGAATCTCAAAATTCTAGTACCTGGATTATTTCTCAAAAATCATTCGGCTTTACAGAAATTTTCATATAAGTCTCAACTTATTTTTCGCATATTTTGCTCGGGACTAGCAAAATGCTGGTTAGGGGTTGTGTTGAGGGTCAAATATTGCATATTAGACCTCATTTATTGCCTAGATTTACGCATAAGATACTGTTTAAAGGCCGATTTAATCGTGTTTATGCTGCAGGTTGAATTTAGGAACTTAAGTTGGAAAATGATGTTAAAAGCTTGGATTTAACGCTCTGATGATCACCAAGGAAAGGTACGGACCCAAGGGGAGCAGGATCGACAGATTTACACGTCAGAAACTTGAGAAAATCGAGAAACTGACGTTCAAATGGCTCGAAATTGGTCTAGAACACAAGATCACAAGGTTCCCACCATCAGTTCGTCTTGAAATTTCATACATCGCCTGAGGACCACAAATGATCCGTACACGTCAAATTTCAGCTCTTGAATCCCTACAGAAGTGGGCCAACGGGTAGATCAGCCCATTAATCTTCAATTTGGGGCCCACCTGATATCTGGAACTGCCTCAATTTTAGTACCAACGGTTAAAATGATATGCCAAAATGGATGGATGGATGGAGTGGATTCAGTGAAAGCATCAAGGTGGACCCCACACGGGTTGTGTGTACACAAAGTGCGCACACACTCGCGGTGCACCATAAGAAACCAAATCGGTCAGCGTTGCTGACCCGTGCCATCTCTTACAAGGAAACAGTGGACGCGCAGCGTCTGCCGTTTTTAAGTTGTGGGGTCCACCCATCACCTATTTAGATAATCCGAACCATTCATTCACTCTATAGCATATGCGTAACCATCACCTAGGTGGCGAAATTCCGGAATACAACATATAACTGATTTCAACCTTTACAACGGTAGATGAATGGTGGGAGTACAGAAACAGTGGGCCGCACTAGAATCTGACCAAAATCACCTCTTCCTGACTGGTTTTTCGTCAGGAATCCAATGGACGAAATGGATTTCTCCATAAACATCAAGACGGGGCCCACCGATTTTCACAGTGCGAGGCGGTGCATGCTCTGTTTCGCAAACCGACCTGCGGACGATCTTGATGGGCCACCAAACACTGATTAGAGGTCCAATCCGGACCGTCCATCAGCTCCCTATGGAGCTTCTTAACATTACCTAGGTGTCAGAACTCCAAAAGATCACGAGGAGTGAAATTCAGCCTTCGAAACGGAAGATAGACGGTGACTTTTCAGATTACGTGGGCCACATCAAGGGCGATCCAAAACCATCCATATGCAACCGGTTTTTTATGTTAAATTCAATGGACGGAGTGGATTTACCGTCCGATCTTGATCATGGACTCCACCGAGCAATCAGCGTCCGGAAATCCTATTCTAAACGCAAGTAAGTTGCGTTTTTCTGCGTAACTCTTACGGATGGTGCAGCGACCGACTTCCTTACCTATAAAGAGAGAGGATCTGGAGGCAGCCGGAACCACCCATCGGAGGCTGGACGTGAAGCACAGGAAGGAGCAGAGAAAGAGTTTTCTTTCTTTTAGTTTATTTTTCTTTTTAATTTTTATTTTGTTTAAGGAGTTAGCCAATCATGTTATGCTAAACCCCTTAGCTAGGGCTAAGGGGTGAAACTTGTAGCGTGACGGGGTGATTTTTACAGCGTGGATTTGTGCTTATGAACTAATTTCGATTTAATTTTATTATGGGAATGTTTTTAGTCTTTAATGGTCTTTTGTGACTGAAATTACAATGGGTCTGCAATGGCTTTGAGCGTCTTCCTTTCCTTTATGTTTATGACGTCAGGAAGCCCTGTTGTTCACCATCGTCTCCTGAGCATGGTTGGATGTCGGCACCCTTCCTAACTTTCATAGTATGTTGATTGGTTGGTAATTAGTTTAATTCTGTTGTTTGCCATAGTCTCCTGGGCATAGTTTGGTGATGGAATCCATTCTAATTCATATACCTTTCATATCTTAAAAACTAGATCATGACAATTCAGTAAATTCCATGATTCATGAAACAGGCATAAGATCTCTCTGATCTCTACAAGTGGATCCTCTGAATCCCTAGTTTCCTATCTCTGATTTTTATAGATTTTAGATTAATATTTTCACCATTATTCCTTAACTTACATTTGATTTAGATTCCACCTTATTCTAGTTCTAATTCTACTAAATTTTAGATTACGTACAAGTTTCAGTCCCTTGGGATTCGACCTCGGTCTTACCAAGTTATTACTACATCACAACCCTGCACTTGGGGAGTGAACAGTGCAGTGGTTAAAATTTCGGAGGGTTTCATCGCACTGCTTGACTGGTCGTAGGTGGTCTTCGACCGATCGTGGGAGGCGCTCGACCGGTCGTAGGTTTGAGCCCTAGCACGACTCAAAGTCCATCGAGTTTGTGTTGTTTGTTCTTCGAGGTCTACGACTGGTCAAAGGAGAGCTACTACCAGTCGTAGGTGGTCTAGGACTAGTCACAGGAGAGCTATGACTAGTTGAAACTATGCAAATTCGTTTCGCGATTTTGCACGATTTTGCGAATCTGAGTCCTTTTGCAACTGGGATGCGAAAAGGAGTTTTCTAAAACTATAAAAATGGGTCTCTAGAGTTTTTCTAGGGTATGAGAAAAACACAAGAGAGTTATCAAGGGTGAGAGAGATAGAGAGAAAGGAGAGAGAGGAAGCTTGTGGAAGGGAGCCATCATCTCAGCGCTTCTACGTCCTCATGATTGGGGAGATCCCTCTGTTTTTTTTATTCTCTTATTATTTATCCGCTCCTGCGTGAGTGACGAAGGTTGTAACGTTCTATTTCATAGTGGATTGTTGATCTGGACGAGGTCCCGTGGTTTTTTACCTCTTTGAGAGTTTTTCACGTAAAAATCTCTTGTGTGGTGTGTGATTGTTGCTTTGATTTATTTCATTGCATTGTTATTCTATAATTTTGGTTTATTCTGGAGGGCTAGATCCTAAGGTTTTGTGCAAGGCCCCCAACAAAATGGTATCAGAGCGCTAAGTTTATTGAACGGGTAAGATCGGTTTGGAATTATGGAAGGTGGCTCATCAAGGATGATCAGCCTCAATAGTTATAACTAGACCATATGGAAGGCTAAGATGGAGGACTTGCTTTATTGCAAGGATCTATATTCTCCAATTTTAGGCATATCAGCAAAATCTAAGGATATGACTAATGAAGATTGAAAGAAGTTTGACCGGAAGGCGGTGGGGTTTATTAGACAATGGCTGGATGATTCTGTATTCCACCATGTGTCTATGAAAACCTTAGCCATTAGCTTATGGCTGAAACTATAAGGGTTGTATGAGAGGAAGACAGCCCGGTAATAAAATTTTTCTGATAAGACGACTTGTGAATCTCAAGTTCAAGGATGGTGGTTCTATGGCCGAGCACATGAATGAGGTTAACAATATAGTGAACCAACTCTCTTCTATGAATATGGTCCTGGATGATGAATTGCAGGCTTTACTATTGTTTAGTTCATTGCCTGACAGTTGGGAGACATTGGTGGTGTCTCTAAGTAAATCCGCGCCAGACGGAAAGATATCCATAGAACAGGCTACTAGCTGTCTCTTCAATGAAGAGACAAGGAGGAAGTCTCAGGGGTCTACTCAGCAAGAGGCACTTATGACACAGGAACGGGGGAGAAGAAAGAACAGGAAGGGCGGGAAGGCCCGAGATAAATCAAGAGGCAAGTCAAGTAGTAGAAAAGATGTTGAATGCTGGAATTGTGGCAAGAAGGGCCACTATAAGCATGAATGTCGTAAGGCTAAAAATGACAAGAAAGGAAAATGAAGATGAATCTGATTCTACTGTGGTCGCTTTAGATGGCGACATTGTTATTATTCTTTTAGCAGTTCATGATGTATGTCGCACGGCTACGAGTCAGGACACCGACTGGGTGATTGACTCAGGAGCTTCTTTTCATGCGACTCCACACAGAGATTTATTCACAAGCTACAGGTTAGGTGACTATGGGACCGTGAAGATGAGAAATTTTGACGTATCAAAGATCGTAGGGGTCAGTGATATTTGTGTGAATACTGATGTGGGCTACACATTGGTTCTCAGGTATGTGAGGCATATCCCAGACCTTCGCCTCAACTTGATGTCGATGGAAAGGTTGGATGATGATGGCTATGAAAGCCGGTTTGCTGGTGGGCGTTGGAAGCTCATTAAGGGTTCGTTGATCGTAGCCAGAGGAAAGAAGTGTTGCACCCTATACAAGGCAAGTGTCAGTGTATGCAAGGGTGGTTTGAACACAGTTGAAGATTCAGCTATTGACATGTGGCACAGGCGTCTAGGCCACATGAGTGAAAAAGGGCTTCAACTACTAGCGAGGAAGCGGCTCCTTCCAAACGTGACAGGTATACCTCTCAAAACCTGTCTTGATTGTTTATCAGGGAAACAGCATAGCGTTTCATTTGTTAAAACTGCTTCTCATGTTAATAAAGTGCATGCATTAGATTTAGTTTATTTTGATGTGTGTGTTCTGATGAGGATAAAAACCTTGGGTGGGGCATTGCATTTTGTTACTTGTATAGATGATGCATCTAAGAGGGTTTGGGCTTATGCTTTGAAATCCAAGGATGAGGTCTTTGGTGTGCTTAAGTTGTTTCATGTTATGGTCAAGAGAGAGACAGGTAGATCATTGAAGTGCATCCGCACTGATAATGGTGGTAAATACATTAGTGACTTTCATGAGTATTGCAAGTCCCTGGGTATACGGCATGAACAGACGGTTCCCAAGACCCCCCAGCATAATGGTGTAGCTGAGCGAATGAATCGCACCATTGTTGAGAGAATCAGATGCATGATATCCCATGCGAAGTTGCTCAAGATGTTCTGGGGAGAAGCAATGCACACGGCGGTGTATCTGATAAATAGGTCTCCATCAGCCCCATTGAATGGAGAAGTACCTGAGAAGGTGTGGACTGGACAGGATCCATCGTACAGTCATCTCAGGGTATTTGGAAGTAGGGCATCCGTTCACGTACCAAGGGATAAGAAGTCCAAGCTCGACATGAAGATCAGGTAGTGTGTGTTCTTGGGATACAGTGATGAAAAGTTTCCGTACAGATTGTGGGATCTGACCGAGAAGAAGCTCGTCAGGTGCAGAGATGTGGTTTTCTTTGAAGATCAGTGTATTGAAGACACTGGTAAGTCAGAGAAGAATCAACCTAGTTTAGGTGAGCTAGAGGACATGGATCCGGTTATTCCTCCTGTGGTGCTTGATGACGGGGGAGTACAACGAGGTGTAAAGGACGAGGGGGTTCCTACAGAAGATGGACCAGGGGAGAAGCCCCCACTTGATCTACCTGTTGAGCCACACGTGAGGAGGTCATCTAGGGACAGACAGTCGTTCAAGAGGTACTTACTGCATGAGTACATTATACTGACTGATGGGGGAGAGCTAGAAGATTATTCTAAGGCCCTAGTCGATAAGCATAAGGAGGAGTGGTTGAAAGCTATGTAAGAGGAGATGAAATCCTTATATAATAACCACACCTATGACATGATGAAACTGCCTGAGGGTAAGAAAGCTCTGAGCAACAAGTGGGTGTTTAGAAAGAAGGTTGAGCAGAAGAATTCACAGATGAGGTTCAAGGCCAGACTTGTGGTAAAAGGGTTCGGTCAGAGAAAATGTATAGACTTTGAGGAGATATTTTCACTAGTGGTGAAGATGACATCCATACGGGTGTTGCTTGGGTTGGCGGCTAGCATGGATCTGGAGATAGAGCAGTTGGACGTTAAAACTGCTTTTCTCCATGGTGACCTGGAAGAAGAGATCTACATGGACCAATCAGAAGGGTTCGAAGTCAAGGGCAAGGAGCATATGATGTGTAGGCTGAGGAAAAGCTTGTATGGGCTGAAACAAGCTCCACGACAATGGTACAAGAAGTTTGATTCGTTCATGTTACAGCATGGGTATGACAGAACAGAGTCGGATCACTGTGTGTTCACGCGCAAGTTCTCAGATGGTGATTTCATAGTTCTGCTGTTATATGTTGATGACATGCTCATCATGAGAAAAGACATCAAGAAGATCGACAGGCTGAAATAGGAGTTGGGTAAGTCATTTAAGATGAAAGACTTGGGCCCGACTAAACAGATCATAGGAATGGAGATAACCCGTGACAGAAGTAGTAGGAAGCTTTGACTGTCACAAGAGCGGTGTATTGAGAAAGTCCTAGAGCAGTTCAATATGAATGCAGTGAATCCGGTCAATACTCCACTGGATGGTCACTTCAGATTGAGCGATAGGTAGTGTCCCAAGACGAAGGTAGAGGTGGAAGAGATGTAGAAGATACCCTACGCGTCAACTGTAGGAAGTTTGATGTATGCTATGGTGTGTATACGCCCAGACATAGCATATACGGTTGGTGTGGTCAGCCGGTATCTTGTCAATCCTTGTAAAGAACATTGGGCAGTGGTGAAGTGGATACTACTGTATCTAAGAGGCTCATTCAGTTTGAGCCTATGCTATGGTAATGGTAAACCTGTGCTAGAGGGCTACACAGATGCAGATATATCAGGCGACATAGACTCCAGGAAGTTTACATCGGGGTTCATGTTTACGTTTGCAGGGGGAGTGGTTTATTGGCAGAGCAAGCTACAGAAGGTCGTAGCATTGTCGACGACAGAGGCCTAGTACATTACAGTCACAGAGGCATGTAAAGAGATGCTTTGGATGAAGAGGTTCCTACAGGAACTTAGCCTGAAGCAGAAGGAGCACATGTTCTATTGCGATAGTCAGAGTGGTATACACTTGAGTAAGAATCCAAGTTAGCATTCCAAGTCGAAGCACATAGAGATTCGATATCACTGGATCAAAGATACTTTGGAACAGAAGGTATTACAGTTTGAAAAAGTCCACATGGATGATAATGGGTCAGACATAATCACCAAGGCTTTACTCAAGGGCAAGTTTGAGATTTATAGAAACCTGTCTGGCTTGAAGAAGGTAAATACCTCTTGAGTCGGAAAGGGAGAGATTTGATGGGGTTTTCCTCCTCAGCTCAGAGGAGAGATGGTGCAGTGGTTGAAATTTCGGAGGGTTTCATCGCACTGCTTGAATGGTCGTAGGTGGTCTTCGACTGGTTGTGGGAGGTGCTCGACCGATCGTAGGTTCGAGCCCTAACACGACTCAAAGTCCAATGAATTTGTGCTATTTGTTCTCCGAGGTCTATGATTGGTCGAAGGAGAGCTACTACCAGTCGTAGGTGGTCTAGGACCAGTCGTAGGAGAGATATGACTAGTCGAAGCTACGCAGATTCGTTTCGTGATTTTTCGGTTCTGAGTCCTTTTACAACTAGGATGCGGAAAGGAGTTTCCTAAAACTATAAAAGAGGTCTCTAGGGTTTTTCTAGGGTATGAGAAAAACACAAGAAGGTTATCAAGGGTGAGAGAGAGAGCGAGAAAAGAGAGAGATGAATCTTGTGGAAGGGAGCCGTCGTCTCAACGCTTTTACGTCCTCGTGATCGGTGAGATCCCTTTGTTTTCTTTTATTCTCTTATTGTTTATCTGCTCCTACGTGAGTGACGA
Source organism: Magnolia kwangsiensis (assembly GCA_037074715.1). Classification (NCBI taxonomy): domain Eukaryota; kingdom Viridiplantae; phylum Streptophyta; class Magnoliopsida; order Magnoliales; family Magnoliaceae; genus Magnolia; species Magnolia kwangsiensis. The sequence goes on along the minus strand of CM073574.1, from coordinate 49,019,298 downwards.
AGGTTGTAACGTTCTACTTCATAGTGAATTGTTGATCTGGACAAGGTCCCGTGATTTTTTACCTCTTTGAGGGTTTTTCACGTAAAAATCTCTTGTGTGGTGTGAGATTGTTATTTTGATTTATTTCATTGCATTGTTATTCCATAATTCTGGTTTATTCTAGAGGGCTAGATCCTAAGGTTTTGTGCAAGGTCCCCAACAGGATCAACCCAAAACACGGATTAGATCTTAAACATAAGTGCCATGATAGCACATGTGTGGCGTGAACACAAGCTTTATTGCACATGCATGTACTTATATTGATTATTCCAACAACAAAATGAGGTGGAAGTCATACACATGCAATAGAGCCCATTTACGCACCATGCAGGTCAAGGTGGCACATGCGTGTCATCTAACCCATATTCCATCAGGTGGGTCCAGCCATATAAATGCTCTTATTTTTCTTGAACTCAACTCAAAACTTAAATCCAAAGGCCTTATTGGTACAGACCTGTAACAAAGCCTAATTGGATTCAGGTATGGGTCTTGGAAGACGAGACCTTGAGACCTATACCTGGCGCATTGATATTATAAGACAGACCCGTTGACAACCCTATCACTATATAATAAAGGACATGAAAAGGGTTTTAAACCAAAAGTAGTGATATTTAGGAAAATTTAGAAGGAAAGCATGTGGAATGGACACGTGAGACTAAATGCTGGTGATTAATAGATATTTAATGGGCATTCAAAGTGCAAAGCGACAACTGTCCAAATTCAACATTAGAATGCTTACAAAAGAGGTTAGGAATCTTTGGATTATCAATATGGATTTTGAATATGATCTATGCAAAGTGGGTCACCTGACTTGGACGGTTTGACTGAGTTCACATATGTCATGTGTACAATATTAGAGTGCCCGAGTATCCAATCACTGCATGCAAATTTTACAACTGCTCATCCAATCCCCTTTGTAAATCACTTCACATCTCTCTCTACGTGCAATATCCACTGACGTTGCATTGCAGCCGTACAATGCTACCACTTCCATTATCACATGGGAGACTAATATTTGTCTTCCACTGCCATGGTGCCCTTACCTCATATTTGCCCATAAACAAGAGGTGTGTAATATATAGGTGTTAGGGCTGACAAGCTAACTAGAGCACCGTAGAAATCTTAAAAAGCACGAGCCCAAGTCCAAGCCCAGCCTAAGGTCTAATTCAAGTCCAAGTCCACATAGCTTTAGAATCACATTAAAGTAGAAAAGAGTGGATCAGAGGGGAATTAGCACCCCACTGAGGACCCCTCCAAAATAATGGGCCCATCCACAATGTGGGTGGAGCATGATGTCACCCACCCACATGGATTCTCGCCAAATTTGGTAGGAGGTTAGTGGGGAGAAGAAAAAACAAATGTCACCTCAAAAAGCCTGGCTGCTTAGTGTGAAATGACCCAATATGTCCCTAGTTTTATCTAAAATTATGTCTCTTGCTATTCAATCCAACTATTTATATTGTGCTAATAGTTAAGTTAATGTGAATTGTGTACATGTTAGGTGAGTTTTATTTTTGCAGAAATTTACGTTTGTGTTGAAACATAAGTCTAAGTGGCAGAACAGAGTGGCCGATGCACCGAGTCACCGTGCAACTTTATTAGTCACTATGAGCAGTGAGGTTGTCGGGTTTGAATACCTCAAGGACATATATGCCGACGACGACGACTTCAATGATGCATGAGTTAGATGTTGAGAAGGTCACCTCAGTGACCTACATATGCAAGACAAGTTCCTTTTCAAAGGGAATTGACTGTGCATCCCTCAAAGCTTACTGAGGAGGCGGATCATCTAAGAGCTACATGGAAGTGGCCTTAGTGGACACTTTGGACATGATAAGACGCGAGCACTTGTTGAAGAATGGTACTACTGGCCATAGTTAGTACGTGATGTGGGTAGAGCGGTGCAGTGCTGTCATGTTTGCCAGGTCTCCAAGGGGTATTCTCAGAATATAGGCCTCTCTACACGCCGTTACTTGTACCTGACGACCCTTGGGAAGATCTATCGATGGACTTCATGTTGGATCTCATACGAAGACAACGTGGCATGAATTTAGTGTTCCTAGTAGTAAATTGTTCTTAAAGATGGCATGCTTCATTCTATGTAAGAATACCCTCAACGAGACGCACATGGCAAATTTATTCTTTAGAGATGTCGTGCGACTACATGGGATCCCCAAGACTATTATTTCTGATTACAATATGAAGTTCATTAGCCACTTCTAGCAAAACTTTATGGAACTGGTTCAATATATTACTTCAGTTCAGCAGTGCATACCACTCACAAACCGGTGGACAAACTAAAGTTGTGAATCACACATTGGAGAATTTTCTTCGATGTATTTTAAGAGAAAATCCAAAGTAGTGGGATTTAGCCTTATCTCAAGTGAAGTTTGTATTCAACAACATGATGAACTACTCAACAGAGAAGTCTCCATTTCAGGTTATTTATGGCTGAGTTCCTCGCCACACACTTGATTTGTCCCTTTACCCAAGCTTCCATGTAAGAGCATTGTAGAGAAACATATGATAGACAAAATCATGGGCATTCATGCGAAGGTCGAAGCCAAGATACACGCATCGAATGATAAGTATAAGGAGTAAACCGACAAGCATCGGTAATAAAAAGTGTTCAAGGTGAGCGACCAAGTTATGGTCCATCTACACAATGTAAGATTTTCGATCGGGTCATACAAAAAATTGAACAACAAAAAAATTGTGTTGGTACCAATCCTTCAAAAAATCAATGACAACACGTACGTTGTTGATCTTCCGGACGACATGGAGATCTCGCGTACTTTCAACATCGTGGACCTGACTATGTATCATGAATTGAGGCATGACAAGTTCTTTTGAAGTGGAGGGGACTGATGTAGAGGGGGTTACGGACAGTTTGATGGCCAAGATGGACCAGAAGAGGTCCGATTGCAAACGGAAGTGATTCAGATTGTCAGCACTCAAAACGGATGTATCTTGCAAATTAGAATGAGCTATTAGACGTACCATGTATGATTTTGGGGTAAGATGAGCTACTTTAGCCACCCAACCTTGCTATGCTGGGTTGCCCATGCAGTATTTGCAAAATACAATCAGATCGATGGTCGAAATCCCATTTTATTTTTATTTTTACTATTTATAGTAAGTTGTAGTTTGAGTATAACTCTTCATCCATTGGACTTTAGGAGTTGTGCCCAACATTAAAAATGCTTAGAATAATTAGGAGAACATGGTTCAACCAAATAAGACATTTACTATTTTTGACTGAAACCATGCGCACTAGTAGACATCATGACAATCTATAAATAGTAAGTTTACTATTTATAGTAAGTCACAATTTCTAGGAGTTTTAGTTGTAGTTTGATTTCGAAACTTCTCCCATGGCTTAATATTCCTATTTAAAGGATTGTGAACTTGTTTATTTGATTCATCAATCAAATTATGAATTTTATAGAATTTATTTATTTATTTTTTTTTTTTCTCGTGAATTCAAAAAATTTCTATGAGGAGTCCAGAGAAGTTCCATGGATTCGGAACAATTATCCCCTTGAGGAAGATGGTGCTCGACCTCACGTCCTTCCCTACATCATTAATTTGGATTGCCAAATGACGATTCCTACACGTACAAGCTTTGTGCTTAACTGAGAAGCTACCCAACTTTAAAAAAGCAATTGCTTCTAATTACATGATCATCTGTAAAAATTCCTTGATTCTTATATGTATCGATTAACAGATTTATGAGAGAGATTTTGACTCTTGTTTTGGTGATTGATGGTCAAAAGAAAAGTGAAAGGATCTAATGCATCACAACGTGTTAGTTTTTTAATGCATTGGTTTTATGGCACAAAGCATTGACATGATTGGCTTTGCTGGAAATGAAGGACACATGATGCTCTCCCATGCTAAAATATTCTTACCTTAAACAATGACTAATAAATAGCCTGAAGAAAGCTACTACAATTATTTTGAAGAAAAGACCAAGAATTGGATGGGACCTGCTAGGATTTGAGGAAACCACGGGAGAGCAATTGATTTTTCTTTGATTTGACAATGTTTACTATTTGAATGTAAATAATACCATATACTCCATGTAATCATCATTAACTTTATTTGATGTTATGTAAGTTGACCTTGGTGTAATAAATTTAAAATTTCTGCATCACCATCCAAATAGGCTAACATTTTAGAAACCTGCAGATGAAAAATGGTGGAAAACGAAATCATTATAGTTATCTATTTCAGCACTGTAAATTCTTTGTATCCGAGATACCTTGGGCTCCCTTGTCTGCAGGAGGCACATGTTAGATTGGATCACCAAACAATGAGTCCTGCACATACAACCCTTGTGCACAACTGTGAAACTCCTCAGCTCTAAAACCAACTGCTTCTAAGTGAATAATCATTTGTAAAAAAAGAATATGATTATTATATGTAATTAAGCAAGATTTACCAGAGACATTTTGAGTATTATTTTGATGATTGATGGTCAAAAGAAAAGTGAAAGGACCCTATGCATCACAACATGACTGGCTTCTTTATGCATTGATTTAATGACACAAAGCATTGTTATGATTGGCTTTGCTGTGGACTACGGATGTCTGGATGTTCTCCCATGCTAAAAGAAGAACAATAACTTACACAATTTGATAATTTGAAGAAAGATGCCACAATTATTTTGGAGAAAAGGCTAAGGATTGGATTGGACCTGATCCATCAGAAGGGTTCCACTATATTAATGCCCTATCCCAAGAATTAGTTTGATCGACTGATCATCTAAGCTACAATTTGGAACTAAAAAACTTGGTCAAAAGACAGAGTAGACTTGGGAAACATGCACAAGGTTGGACCAACCCGAAAGACGGAGTAGATCTTGCTCGTAAGTGCCATGCTAACACATGTAAGCATGAACACAAGCTCTATTAATTGCATACGCATGTGCGATTAGCAAAGCTCATGTATTGATTATTCTAACAACAAAATAATGTCGAAGTCATACACAGAGTCCATTTACACACCATGCATATGTCAAGGTGGCACGCATGTGTCATCTAACCCATCCATAGATGGCCCAGCCATGTAAATGCTCTCAACTTTCTTGAACTCAACTCAAAACCTAAATTGGAAGGCCTAATTGGTACAAAAACCCAATGGGATTCGGGTCTGGGTCGTTAAGGTTGAGACTCATACCTAGCATTAGCTTAACCTAATCAGCCCCGGTATGGCTATCATAAAACAGACCTGTGGATAGCCGTAATACTATTCAAGGACATGGATTTAAGCTAAAAGTAGTGTACTTAGGAAAATTTAGAAGGAAGGAGTGTGGAATGGCGACGTGAGACTGGATCCTGGATGATTGACAGATATTTAATGGGCATTCAACGTGTAGAGCGACAATTGTCCAAATTCAGCATCCGAATACTTACAAGAGGTTAGGAATCTTAGGATTATCAATATGGATTTTGAATATTGGTCTGTGCAAAGTTAGGAGTTTTATGAGACGACTCATCTAGTGGACCGTTTGAATTTTGTGCCCACATCACATGAAATTAGTCCTCAAAAAGTTCTCATGAGAACCAGTTTGTAAGAGAGCATTTCACTACACACAAACACATGTATACACATATTGATGAGCTTTGTAAGTCCAGATTCCATTCATCCTTTATAAGGGTGCCACTATATTAATGCCCCAGCCCAAGAATTAGGTTAATCCACTGGCCAGGTGAGCTACAATTCGGAGCTAAAATACTTGGTGGAAATTTTCTAGCGAATCACCTGTTTGAGTACTGGGACTGATTGGACCAGATTTTATTTTTGGGAAACATGCACAAGGTTGGACCAACCCGAAAGACGGATTTGATCTTGCACGTAAGTGCCATGCCAGCACATGTGGCATGAGCACAAGCTCTATTGGTACACACGTGCACTTAGCAAAACTCATATGTTGATTATTCTAACAACAAAATAAGGTTGAAATCTACACATGCAATAGAGCCCATTTACATACCATGCATATGTGTGCCATCTAACCCATACATCAGGTAGGCCTAGCCATGTCAATGCTCTTATTTTTCTTGAACTCAACTCAAAAACTAAATCTAAAGGCTTAGTTGGTACCAATCTGTAAGAAACCCTAATGGAATTCAGGTTTAGGTCTTCAAGGATGAGACCCATACCTAGCAAGAGCTTAATTAACCTAGTTAGCTAGCCCTGGATGTCATAAGACAGACCCAGCCCTAACACTATTAAAAGGCATGAAATAGATTTTAAGCCAAAAGTAGTGGTATATAGGAAAATTTAGATTCTGGGTGATTTATGGATATATAATGGGCATTCAAAGTGTAAAGTGACAATTGTCCAAATTCAACATACAAGGTTATGAATAAGATTTTGAATATGATATATGGAAAGTGGGTCACCTGACTTAGACCGCTTGATTGAGTTTACATATACAATCTTAGAGTGCCCAAGTATCAACCATTACAATGTCAGAGTATCCAATTACTGCATGCAAATTTGACCTCTCCCCCCGTCCCCTTTGTAAACCGCTTATTCTCTCTCCACCTGCAATATTCACTGATGTTGCATAGAAGCCCTTACAATGATACCACTTCCATTATCAGATGGGAGACCAATAATTGCTGGACTTGTTTCGCTATCACAGTGCTCTCACCTCATGTGTGCCCATTAACAAGAGGTGTGTAAGATATGGGGGCCCACAGCATATGTGCTGTCCCCCGAAACTCAGTTGGACCATCTTCTCCTATCAATGGGTACCTAAAATGGAAATATATAGGACAGTTAAAATACAATGTATATAGTAAACACATGCATAAGTGGTAAATGGGTTGTTAAACCTTGGCCATTTTTAATAGAGAAATTAATGCATGTGTGATAATGCTCCATGTCATGGTAAATGGTAGTCATGATTCATTTATTTAGACCGTTGGATTGGCAGCACCCACCTACGTACAGACGGAGACCAAAGTATCCTTTAGATTGAAAGATCCTACTGTTTGGATAGAGAAAGTTACCTTGTGGAACTTTATTACTGTAATAATTTTATTTCCTACTACTTTTCATTGTGTATCAATAAGGTTGATCTATTTGAATAGTGATGGAGAAATTTTATATTTATTAGACGAAGTTTAACTTGTAAATTTTGTAGATATTGAATAAAGAAAATGATTACTATAATAATTTAAATATCAAAACAAAGAAAACTCAATAATATCCATTGTAATTTAAATAGTTAAAAATATCAAATCAAAGAAAACTCAATTGTTTTTCATGATTTCCCGGAACAGGTCTAATACAATCCTTAGGTCTTTTCTCCAAAATAATTGTGGCAGCTTTCTTCAAACCATCTATTTGTTGGTCATTGTTTATCTTTTAGCATTGGAGAACATCCAGGTGTCCTTCATTAAAGCAAAGCCAATCATATAAATGCTTTGAGTCATCTAATCAATGTATCAAGAAACCATTCACATTGTGAATATTTGGATCTTTTCGCTTTTAATTTCTTTTGACGATGATCAATCATCAAAACATGACTCAAAATCTCTCTCATAAATCTTGCTCAATTACATGTAATAATCAAGGAATTTTTATAGATGATCTTGTAATTAGAAGTAGTTTTTTAGAGCCGAGGAGCTTCATAGTTGCACACAAAGGTTATATGTGCATGACTCATTATTGAGTAATCCAAACGGCCTAACTTGGGCTACCTACTAACAAGGGAGCCCAAAGTATCTTTTAAATTGGAAGATCCTATTATTTAGATACAAGGAATTCAGTGTGAAAATAGATAACTATAATGGTTTCACTTTTCACTAACTATAATGGTTTCACTTTTCACTACTTTTCATCAATGGATTTCTAAAAGGTTAGCCTAACCGGATAGGGATGTATAAATTTTGAGTTTATTAGATAACGGTCAACTTACATTTTATGCAAACATTGAATAAAGCTAATTATTACACCATGGAGTTTATGATATTATTTATCATTCAAATAACAAAATATGTCAAATTAAAGAAAAATAAATTTTTTTTTTTCCTTTCTCAAAACCGAATAGGTTTTTCAGCGAAATAATTGTGACAACTTTCTTCAAACTATCAAATTGTTAGTCATTGTTTGTCTTTTAGCGAGGGAGAACATTTAGGCGTCCTTCATCTACAGAAAAGCCAATCATATTGATTCTTTGAGCCATCTAATCAATGCATCAAGAAACCATTTACATTGTGATGCATCGGATCCTTTTGCTTTTCCTTTGACCATCAATCACCGAAACAAGACTCAAAATCTCTCCTAAATCTTGCATGATTACATATAATAATCAAGACCTTTTTTTCTTTTTTTTCTTTTACACCCAAATTCACTAGCTCAAGTGGTAGATTGAGTGAAAGATACTTCGTTTCAACACTGAGGTCTTGGTATATAACGATTCCCTAGTGGGGGTGGCTAACAGTGTGGTGTAAACCGACAACGGATGTACTAACAAGCTAAACAAAAATAAAAATAAAATAAAAAATTTAGACTTTTTTTTATTTATTTAATAGATGATTATGTAATCACTTACACATTAGGGAGTCCAAAGTATCTTTTAGATTGGAAGATCTTATTTTTTGGATATGAGGAATTTGTTTCCAACTGCTTTTCATTAGTGGAATTTTAAACGGTTAGTCTAATCGGATAGTGCTTTATAAATTATAAATTTATTAGACAAAGGTCAACTTATATTTTGTGTGAACATTAAATAAAATTAATGATTAATACATGAAGTTTATGGTAATATTTACCATTCAAATATCAAAAAGTGTCAAATCTATGAAAAATCAATTGTTTTTCCATGGTTACCTCAAAACTAAACAAGTCCTATCCAGTCCTTCGTCTTTTCTCCGGATCGAATAATTGTAGGGGCTTTCTTCATGCTATATATTTGTTAGCCTTCAAGGTCAGAATCTTTTAGCATGAGAGCGCAGCCAGGTGTCCTTCATCAGCAGCAAAGCCAATCATATCAATGCATTAGTCATGAAACCAATGCATAAAAAAACTGTTATCATTGTGATGCACGGATCCCTTAGCTTTTCTTTTGAACATCAATCATAGAGTCAAAATCTCTCTCATAAATTTGTTGACCAATACATATAAGAATCAAGGATTGATTTTTTTGCTTCAGATTATCATGTAATTAGACGTGTCTTTTAGAGATGGGGAGCTTCACAGTTATACACAAAGGTTGTACATGTAAGACTCATCGTTTGGTGATCCAAACCATCGAACGTGTGCCACCCATCATCTATGGACCATGCCCTTAAAATCTCTTCAGTCGGACTACTTTATCTTTTCGCATAGTTAAGAAGCAATACAACCATGATCCATATTCAAAGAAAGAGCTAGGGACCATAGATTGAACAGCTAAACTATTTTCCCATTTAGGAGATTCTAGAGGCATGATCCATCCATCATCTGTGCTTGCAACAGGTAAGTTCCATGTTAGTCACTGTTGGGGAAAAATATGTTAAGTTCGGAGACTCGGATTTCGAGTAGGTCAGCTCCGCTGGCACTGCCCGAAGAGTCTGAGACAACGGTCGGAGCTGAAGGAATAATGGATAGGCCAAGAGGCATAAGCATAAGACGACTAAAGTTACTCAGTCGGAGAGATAACTGCGTTTGCGTAAGCCTACAGAAGGCCGAGTAAGTTAAAAGCCGTCCGACCGAGAGAGGAAAACCGACATGATATGTTGGTTCCCTCGGCCACGGAATAAGGAAGGATGACAAGTAAATACCGAGACTATTTCATCCGTAAGGAGGAAGAAAACTTACTCGCTTAAGCCAACCGAGACTCTTTCAGAGTCGGTAACGGTCGAGCCGAGACAGGAAAAAGCGATGTGAATATAAACGCCGTCCCGAAAATCTGGAAATACTGGTATCCGATCCTGAGATTCTCGAGATCGAGCAAAATCAGTTGAAAGGATTAAATCTTTGGATAATCAGGAGACAAATCCTCGTACAACGAGGATTCTTAAGATCTATAAATATCCAAGTTCTTTACAGAACAGGTACGTAATACAAAAAACTCTAAAAATTCTTTTGCCATTGATCAGAAAACTGACTTAAGCATCGGAGGTTCCCCGGCTTTAGACAGGGTCCCCTTTTGTAATGCTGATTGTGTAGGTGGGAGACGATTCAACCCGGGGAGCCGTCCCATAAAAATACATCAACAGTTTGGCGCCGTCTGTGGGAAACGGACAAAAAGTCATTTTCTACGATCTGTTGAATGACAAGAACTAGGAGGACGGATCAAGATGAAAGAGGGGAGGCCACTGCCAGCACAATTCAGGGAGCTCCCCCAACGGTATCTCCGGTAGCACCGCATGTGGCATTTGCTCCGACTACCAGCTAGTCGAACCGAGGGAACGCACAGTTGGATCGAGAAGTCCAAGAGATGCATTCCGAGATGGCTGTTATGAAACACATGTTGGAGCAACTGTGCAATCAGCAGATGCAACAGCGTCACGAGTCAGCGTAGGTTCTCCCGCCAGCATCTGTAGCACAGCTTGCTGCTCCGCAGTCGCTTAGAGAGCCGAGTCAGCATCAAGGACCGAGTCAGCCAGCGCCAGTGTTCACTCCCCAAGTGCAGGGTTGTGATGTAGTAATAACTCGGTAAGACCGAGGTCGAATCCCAAGGGACTGAAACTTGTACGTACTCTAAAACTAAGTAGAATTAGAACTAGATTAAGATGAATTCTAAATCAAATCAATTTAAGGAATAATGATGAAAGTATTAATCTAAAATTTATAGAAATCAGAGAAAAGGAAACTAGGGATTCAGAGGATCCACTTATAGAGCTCAGGGAGATCTTATGCCAATTTCAAGAATCATAGAATTTAACTGAACTTACTTTGATCTAATTTTAAAGAGATGAAAGGTATATGAATTAGAATGGATCCCATCACCAAACCATGCCCAGGAGTCTATGGAAAATAACAGAATTAAACTAATTACCAACCAATCACATGTCATGAAGGTTAGGAAGGGTACCGACATCCGACCATGCCCAGGAGACTATGGTGAACAACAGTGCTTCCTGACGTCATAAACATGGAAAGAAAATAGAAATACTCAAAGCCATCGCAGATTCATTGTAATTTTAGTTACAACAGACCATTAAAAACTAAAAATATTCCTATAATGCAATTAAATTAAAATCCATTCAATTTACACAAAAAGCACAAGCATAAATTCTCCCATCATGCTACAAGCTTCACCTCTTAGCCCTAGCTAAGAGGTTTAGCCACTCATAGACATGAGTAGGCAAAAATCCAAAATAAACTAAAAGAAAAAGAAGAAGAAAAGAAAGAAAAAGAAAAGGAAAAGAAAAAGTCTCTCTAATCTCTCTCTCCTTCTCTCCCATGTCCAAGCTCGAGCCCTGTGTTCATAGATCCCCGTCTCTCTCACTCTCTCCTTTTTATAGGCAATACAGGTGGTGGGTGGATGCTGGAGTCGGCGTGTGTGGAGGAAATTCGCAGCAACAGTCGGTTTGTGCAGCAACCGACCTACGTGCGTAAGATACTGTTTTTGCTCCGAAAAGAGAGGCAGATACTCCCTCCTTCCATTACTTTCTGTGGAAAAGGAGAACGTCCCCTGAGACGTTTTTGAGCACCCTACACGATGGATGGTTTGGATCTTTAGTCCGATCAACGGTGGTGGACCACCACCTCTCCAGATCGTCCGGTTCTTCCGAACTGCGCGTAACAGAGACAGCGCATCTTGCGCTCGCTGTCGGTGGGGTCCACAAACGCTCTCCTTCTAGGGAATCACTCCCTTCTTCGGACATCTGCATCAGCTCAGGATCACGAGCCCAAGTTTGGTGTGAATCTATGATTCAGATGGGCCACACCATCAATAGACGCAACAACATTTTCCTTACAGCTGCAGTCTTGAATGTGTGCATGGAAGCCTGGAATTGTTCAGGTTGCGGTCGAATTTATCTTTTGAGTGCATTGGATGGTTCGGATCATCCGTCCGGGGGATGAATATGGGCCACACATCATCTCAGCGTGATGACTTACGGACGGACGAACAACCTGCGTAAAATCTTACTCTAGGATGCACGGTGAGCCTCTGATAGTTTGAAAAGATGAAATCCACATCGTTCATTGGATTTATGGTGAAATTTCGGTTAGAAATGACTAGTTTTTGTCAATTTTGGTGCGACCCACTGTCTCAACTCAATCTGCCGTTCATCCTACGTTTGAAGGTGAAAATCATGTGATCACATGAATTACCAAAGAAAGAAAGCTTGGCCAGGGTTTTGGCCACCTTACAGAGCATATGGATGGTTCTGATTGTCAAAATATATGATGGGTGAGGCCCATTAGCAAAAAATGGAGGCTGTGTGAAGACGCTGTTTGCCGTTTCTATTTTGGAAGATGGGAGTCGGTCAGCGTGCTTGCTGACCGAACTCCTTGGCGCGGTGCACGGCGTGTGCACATGTACCCTATGTACATGCGACATACACGTGGGGTCTATCGTGATCTATATTTGGAATCCGCTCCATCCATCCATTTTGTCACATCATTTTAAGGGTTGAGACCAAACATGAAGCATATTCAGATATCAGGTGGGCCCTAATTCACAGATCTATGGGCTGATTTGTCTGTTGAGCCACTTTCACCAGGATCCAATGGCCAAAATTCGATGTGTACGGTTAATTTATGGTCTTCAGGCCATGTATATAATTTCAAGCCAAACGGATGGTGGAAACCCTGTGATCTTGCATTCTGGACCAATTTTGGGCCACTTGAGCTTCAGTTTCTTGATTTTTACAGATCTCTAACGTGTAAATTTCGTTGATCTTGGTCCCCGGGAGTCCATCCGTTGCCTTGGTGAATTTTGAATGTTAAATTCATACTTTTAATACCTTTTTACAGTTTATGCTCTCAATTACACCCTACATCACAAACACGGTAAAATAGGCCATTAAACAGTATCATGCTCGTAAATTCAGGTAATAACTGGGGTCTGATATATAATATTTGACTCTCAACGTAACCCCCAACTAGCATCTTGATAGTCCCGAGCAAGGTATGCGAAAAATTAATTGAGAGTTATAGGACGATTCCTATGAACTCGAGTGATTTTTAGAAAACAATCCAAATACAAAAATTCTAAGATTCATGAATGTTGGATATTACTTTCTCCTGAACTCAAGCGCTCGGTAAACTTCATAATCAAGTTTAAAGTATTAATCTATCAATTAAAATAATTCTAAACAATGAGTTTCATGAATGTATAGTGAAATCTCGGCTTATCATCATCAAAATTCACTTCTCTATTTCGGGATGTCATTGGTAATCAATAAGAGAATTCATAATAACCAAAATTTATCCCACAACTCATTCTTTTCAGTTTTTCAGCTTTTGATTTTTTCAGTAAAAGTAACGCCAATAAGGGGAATCAAGTCCTTACCTATAGGGAGCAAACCTATGGTGAAGACCGTACACCCAACCCTTTTCACATATCATTCATGGGGAATTAAATCTACACCTATAGGGAGTAAACCTACGATAAAGGTTATTCGTCCAAATCTTTCCAAAGATATCTTTTTTTTTTCTTTAATTGATCATGACGGGCAAATTTTCAAGCGGTTTCCTCACATGCTTAGTGATTACCAAGTTAACTCTTCAATATCAGACTGAAACCTTAATGTAAAAGCGAGATGTGACATGTGAAATCATGACTCAATCAATGTTTACAACCTCTAATTCTGGATTAGCAATTCAACTTAACTGTGAAATCTAACAAATACTGAATCCAAGAGGCATAAATTACCAACATCACTTATCTTGTAATTCTAAATCCAAAATAGGCATTGAAAATCACTTCGAATTTACAAGAAATTTCAAACAAAATTTAAAAATTTTCACAAATTTTGCTCAAGACCAAGAAAACACTGATTAGGTTTCTTAATCTCCCACCCCCAACCTAAAATTTACATTGTCCTCAATGTAAAAGATATAAATATGCAATGCACATGGGACAACGAAAGTAAATGAGAAGTGAGGGAAGGATAATACCTGGATAACGAATTGAGAGAGATTTTTCAAGAGAACGCTGGGAGCGGGTCAGCACAAGAGAGAAAACAAAACAAAAATCATAAAAATAAAATCATACCTATACCACTTTCGCAAGTGCTCTCGATTGCATTTAGCGTATGCAATAAGCCTTTAAGCGCCTAGGTTGCCCCTAGTGGACGAGTTGTAGTCTCGTGAGGGTTTGCAGTAATGTTACCCACAAGCATTGAATCGATCATGCCGTAAGGTTCTCCTTTCGGCCAATATCTTGATAAGTTTCTCAGTAAGTTCTTCAACAGGATCATCCAAAAGCCCTTTTTACAATAGGCTTGGGCGCCCTGGAGCATGACTTTCTAGAGAGACTTATGTACCTCATAAGAAGTCTTCCATTGAATTGCTTGAGGTATCTGTAATATATACGATTCACCTATGACAGAAGAAGTTTCAACGTTAGCATCGCATGGCGAATCAGAGACTACCAGTAAATAAAGTTTAGAAAACTTCTTAAGAAGTGATGTAGTCTCAACACATTCCGAAGCTCCAAACTTCGGTTCAATTTTTCACTCATCTTCCTTTACTGATAGACGTTTAGGATCAGGGGAAGAGAGGATTTCAGAATAAAGGTTCTCTCGGTCAATAATGACTACCGAGATGTTGTCTCGCAAGGCATCCGCTTTGTCTCTTAACATGGGATTGTTTGAAACTACAAAGTGTACCAAGCAATCCCAAGAGTTGGGAAGTTCAGCTGAGTGTGACTTATTGTAGCTTGTGATGATCTGTGCAAAGAATCCATCGTCCTTAAAAGTGGATAGAGGTACGCTCTCTTGCTTCAGTCCTGCACAGACAGATTGAAGATCAGTAAGTGAAGCATTGATGTCATCACTCTGTTCATTGAAATTACTCAATTGAGGAGTTGAATTGTCAAATGTGTGCAGCTCAGATGGTGGCCTCAACTGAGTAGTTTCAAATTCCAGATTCGTAACGGGAAACTCCTTCTTCTCCCGAATCATATCATCATTCAATTTAGGGGAGTGGTCCAAACATGTTTCACAAGAGTTAGAAGGGTCGGTCATAGGGGGCTCATCCACCACCTTTAAATCAGACATGTCAGGTGATGGGAGTGGCTCATTATGACTGACCACTTCATGTACGCCTTGATCATTGATCTAAAGCAAACTTGAGAGGGATTCTAGGGGGACTGTGGCTGCATATTCAAGATCGCAATCATGTTCTAGTCCAGTGCAATGCACATTTAGGATGGGATCACTTTTCTCACATTCTACACCTAGCATGGGTTGAGGTACGCATAACTAACGTCTTCCTCATCATTGAAATCTTGTGCGTCATGTAAGAAAGGTGTGTCATCATCAATGTATTTAAAAGACACCCATGTATCTTCACCATTCTTTCAAACAGTCATCGAGATTGACTCATCGGGAAATTGAACCAACTCCTCATTCCAAATTCCAGATTCTTTCAAAAGTGAGTGCGGATCACTTTCCTCGCATTGTATTTCTGGATTGGGTTGTGGTTGGGATGAGCAAGCCTCCTCTATCCTGTCGAGGCGTGATTGAGTGTTTCCATTGTTTCCATTACTTTTCTCATTTCCACAAGACAGACAGAAATATTACGCTGATATGAATCATCTTGGATCATTTCTGGTTGGATCTCAAAGGTTGGAGATCCAAGAGAATAATCATTATAACATGTAGTTGGTTCATTTTCTCAATTTTGATGTTTCCACTGGTTATAGTCATACTGATCATAAGTGGGAGAATCTTCTTTTTGGTAATACTTATTATCACTCATGATACAATCACGCATTGTTTTATCGGATGGGTGATAATAATTCTCACAACCATAGTTATGATAACCCCAACACTCACGTACTATTTTGTTAATCCGTGGGGTGTAATTGTTTTCTTGCATATAATCACGTAAGGACTTCTTAACTGGTGGATTTTTATATTTTGATCGGTTCTCGATAATAGTTTTAGAAAATTTTTGAGACATAGGTTGATTTCCATAAGCTATCTCAACATACGGACGTGCCCACTCATTCATATACATGATGAAACCCTTAATCTGAATCTAATCCTAAAGAATAGAAGAAAAGATCCTATAACAATATGGAAAGTAGGTAGAGGAGAAGTTAGAGAGAAGTTACCAGATTGGAGTACTATGTTAAGATCCTGCGAAGGAAAACAAAAGAGATTGGTTTCCTAAAGTAGAAATAGAAAAGTTAGAAATTTCTAAAAGAAAAATTAGAAGCTAAGTTAGTTTCTAAAACGGAAAACCTAATCTTAAAATAGAAAGTTTCTAATAAAGGAAGGATGAGTTAGTTTCTAAAATTAGAAAGAGTTTCTAAAAAGAAAAGGGAAGTTTCCTAACCCTAGAAAATTTCTAAAATAAGAAACCCTAGAATTAGAAAGTTTTCAAAATTAAACTAGTTCCTAAAAAGGGAAAAAAGTAGAAAAATTGGGAAGGGATTACCGAATTAAAAGTTTATGTCAGGCTCCTACAAAACA
This sequence comes from Magnolia kwangsiensis, assembly GCA_037074715.1. Classification (NCBI taxonomy): domain Eukaryota; kingdom Viridiplantae; phylum Streptophyta; class Magnoliopsida; order Magnoliales; family Magnoliaceae; genus Magnolia; species Magnolia kwangsiensis. The sequence goes on along the minus strand of CM073574.1, from coordinate 49,002,658 downwards.
GGAAAACAAGTTAGTTCTAGGAAAAAACTAAAAATAAAAATAAAATAAAGTTAGTAAAAATTCTAATCTTAAACTAATCCTAAAACTAATTAATTTCAGAAAAACGTAGCCGTCAGTCCCCGGCAACGGCGCTAAAAACTTGTTCACTCCCCAAGTGCAGGGTTGTGATGTAGTAATAACTTGGTAAGACTGAGGTCGAATCCAAAGGGACTGAAATCTGTACGTACTCTAAAACTAAGTAGAATTATAACTAGATTAAGATGAATTCTAAATCAAATCAATTTAAGGAATAATGATGAAAATATTAATCTAAAATTTATAGAAATCAGAGGAAAGGAAACTAAGGATTCAGAGGATCCACTTGTAGAGCTCAGGGAGATCTTATGCCAATTTCAAGAATCATGAAATTTAACTGAACTTACTTTGATCTAATTTTAAAGAAATGAAAGGTATATGAATTAGAATGGATCCCATCACCAAACCATGCCCAGGAGTCTATGAAAAACAACAGAATTAAACTAATTACCAACCAATCACATGTCATGAAGGTTAGGAAGGGTACCGACATCCGACCATGCCCAGGAGATTATGGTGAACAACAGTGCTTCCTGACGTCATAAACATGAAAAGAAAATAGAAATACTCAAAGACATCGCAGATTCATTGTAATTTCAGTCACAACAGACCATTAAAAACTAAAAATATTCCTATAATGCAATTAAATTAAAATCCATTCAGTTTACACAAAAGGCACAAGCATAAATTCTCCCATCATGCTACAAGCTTCACCTCTTAGCCCTAGCTAAGAGGTTTAGCCACTCATAGACATGAGTAGGCAAAAATCCAAAATAAACTAAAAGAAAAAGAAGAAGAAAAGAAAGAAAAAGAAAAGGAAAAGAAAAAGTCTCTCTAGTCTCTCTCTCCTTCTCTCCCATGTCCAAGCTCGAGCCCTGTGTTCATAGATCCCCGTCTCTCTCACTCTCTCCTTTTTATAGGCAATACAGGTGGTGGGTGGATGCTGGAGTCGGCGTGCGTGGAGGAAATTCGAAGCAACAGTCGGTTTGTGCAGCAAACGACCTACGTGTGTAAGATACTGTTTTTGCTCCGAAAACAGAGGCAGATACTCCCTCCTTCCATTACTTTCTGTTGAAAAGGAGAACATCCCCTGGGACATTTTTGAGCACCCTACACGATGGACGGTTTGGATCTTTAGTCCGATCAACGGTGGTGCGCCACCACCTCTCCAGATCGTCCGGTTCTTCCGGACTGCGCGTAACAGAGACAACACATCTTGCGCTCGCTGTCGGTGGGGTCCACATACGCTCTCCTTCTAGGGAATCAGTCCCTTCTTCGGACATCTGCATCAGCTCAGGATCACGAGCCCAAGTTTGGTGTGAATCTGTGATTCAGATGGGCCACACCATCAATAGACGCAGCAACATTTTCCTTACAGCTGCAGTCTTGAATGTGTGCATGGAAGTCTGGAATTGCTCAGGTTGCGGTCGAATTTATCTTCTGAGTGCATTGGATGGTTCGGATCATCTGTTCGGGGGATGAATATGGGCCACACATCATCTCAGCGTGATGACTTGCGGACGGACGAACGGCCTGCGTAAAATCTTACGCTAGGATGCACGGTGAGCCTCTGATAGTTTGAAAAGGTGAAATCCACACCGTTCATTGGATTTATGGTGAAATTTCGGTTAGAAATGACTAGTTTTTGTCAATTTTGGTGCGACCCACTGTCTCAACTCAATCTACCGTTCATCCTACGTTTGAAGGTGGAAATCGTGTGATCACATGAATTACCAAAAAAAGAAAGCTTGGTTTGGCCACCTTACAGAGCATATGGATGGCTCTGATTGTCAAAATATATGATGGGTGGGGCCCACTAGCAAAAAACAGAGGCTGCGTGAAGACGCTATTTGCCGTTTCTATTTTGGAAGATGGGAGTCGGTCAGCGTGCTTGCTGACCGAACTCCTTGGCGCGGTGCACGGCGTGTGCACATGTACCCTATGTACATGCGACATACATGTGGGGTCTATCGTGATCTATATTTGGAATCCGCTCCATCCATCCATTTTGTCACATCATTTTAAGGGTTGAGACCAAACATGAAGCATATTCAGATATCAGGTGGGCCCTAATTCACAGATCTATGGGATGATTTGTCTGTTGGGCCACTTTCACCGGGATCCAACGGCCAAAATTCGATGTATACGGTTAATTTATGATCTTCAAGCCATGTATATAGTTTCACGCCATTTATATAGTTTCAAGCCAAACGGATGGTGAAAACCCTGTGATCTTGCATTCTGGACCAATTTTGGGCCACTTGAGTTTCAGTTTCTTGATTTTTACAGATCTCTAATATGTAAATTCCGTTGATCTTGGTCCCCGGGAGTCCATCCATTGCCTTGGTGAATTTTGAACGTTAAATTCATGATTTTAATATCTTTTTGCAGTTCATGCTCTCAATTACACCCTGCATCACAAACACGGTAAAATAGGCCATTAAACAGTATCATGCTTGTAAATCCATGTAATAACTGGGGTCTGATATACAATATTTGACTCTCAATAGCCAGCTCGCTTTGCAATGGCCATTTTGCCTCCCTCTGATTTGCGGCATAAAATAGATCAGAGGAGGCGAAGTCGGCTTCCTGTAGAAGAAACGGCGGAGAGTACGGAACCTTTGAAAGCCGATATATAAGACTTAAAAAATGAGGTCCGAAAAAAGATGAAAAGAGAGATGGCAGACATGAAGCACGGTCAGAATATAAACCCGACCAAATTTGAGGCAAAAGCTTCTCCATTTGTGGACGAAGTAATGCAGGCATGGTTACCGGAGAGGTTCCGCTTACCTCAGATAACTCCCTTTTTCAGAAAACCGATTCGACAGATCATATTGAATGCTTCAGAACCTATATGGAATTGGATGATGCCTCGGATACTGTTATGTGTCGAGCCTTCTCTCTCGCACTAACTGACATAGCCCGGCTTTAGTTCAAATAATTAAAACCGAAGTTGATTAAGTCATTTGCTGAACTCAGTGACGCTTTCCTCAACAACTTCATCGGCGGAAATAAAAAGCTAAAACCGCCCGTACATTTAAACAACATAGTTCAGAAGGAAGGAGATCTGTTGAAAGATTATATCAAGCGTTTTAACTTTGAATCTCTACAGGTTCGGAGACACTCGGAGGAGACAGCGCTTAACACTCTCATGCAAGGGGTGAGAGATAATCCCTTTTTGGCGTCCCTGGACAAGAATCCACCTGAGACTTTGGGCGAATTTATGACTCGCTCGGACAAATATGCCGACGCTGAAGAGACCCGGCTCCTGCGCGAGAAGGTTCAGAATGCAAAACCTTCGGTTAAAGAGTCGGCCAAGAAAGAAGCCGATTCAGCAGGAGGGATGAAACGAAAAGATGATCGGGCACGAGACGATGGTAGGACGGGCAAACGACCTGACAGAAGGTTTTCTACATACACCCCTCTGAACAAGTCTCAAGAGCAGGTGTTGATGGAAATCAAGAACGAGGGCTTCGTCAACTGGCCCAGAAAACTTCGAGGGAACCCGAGTCGACGGAATAAGAACAAGTACTGCCACTATCATCGTGACCATGGTCACAACACGAGTGATTGTTATCACTTGAAAGATGAAATCGAGCGGCTAATTAAAGAAGGCCGACTCTGAGAACATTTGGAAGGATCTGGGGCTCCAGCAGGACCGAGAGAAGATCGGCCCACAGAAGAAATCCGGACAATTATCGGAGAGCATCAGGGTGGTAGAGATTCCAACAATGCACGAAAGAATCATGCCAGAAGCATCAATCGTTTAGAATCCGAAATTCTTCTACTATCCCGGCCTTCTAAAGAAAAGAAAAGAGAGAAATATTGCGTCTCATTCACTGAGAAAAACGCTCGAGGCATCCGTCATTCTCATGATGATGCGCTCATAGTCACCCTCACTATCGCCAATAGAAAAGTGTTCCGAATACTAGTGGACACAGGGTCATCGGCGGATGTGCTGTTCACCCTAGCATTCGACAAAATGGGCATAGGACGATCGGCCTTACGTCCGGTCCGAACCTCACTCATAGGATTCTCAGGTGGATACGTACTTCCCGAGGGAATCGCTTCATTACCACTCACTGCTGGAACTGCACCTCACCAGACAACTATGATAATCAACTTCCTGGTCATCGACCAACCATTGGTGTATAATGCTATACTCGGTCGATCCTCCCTAACCTCCTTCAAGCCGTGGTATCTATGTACCACCTTTTCATGAAATTTTTAACTGAGTCGGGAGTAGGAATTGTGAAAGGAGATCAACAAGACGCCCGGTGATGCTATGCGACCGCAGTCAAAGCACCGACGAAAATATCGATGATCGAATCACTGGACCTTCGAATCGGATCTCATGAACGGGGGCAACCGATAGAAGAACTCGTCTCAGAACCCTTAATCGAGACAGACAAGTCGAAAGTAGTGCAAATTGGCTCGTCTTTGATTTCACCTCTTAAAGAAGAACTGATCGCCCTGCTTCGGCGGTATGCTAATGTATTCGCTTGGAGCCACGAAAATATGCCCGGGATCGATCCCTCAGTCATAACGCACCGACTCAACATCGACCTGAATCACAGGACAATCCGACAGAAGAGACGTCCTCTCGGCCCAGAAAGGTACGCTATTACTGAAGAGGAAGTCGACAAGCTCCTTAAGGCCAAATTCGTCGAAGAGATATAATATTCAGAGTGGATAACTAATGTTGTGCTTATGAGAAAAGCCAATGGGAAGTGGCGTCTCTGTATTGATTATACAGATTTGAACAAAGCCTGCCCCAATGACAGCTTTCCTCTTCCCCGCATTGATCAGTTGGTGGACAGTACTACAGGACATGAATTGCTTAGTTTTATAGATGCCTATTCAGGCTACAATTAAATTGTAATGCATGAAACTGATAAATCAAAAACCACCTTTATCACCGACAAAGGTCTTTACTGTTACTGAGTGATGACATTTGGTTTGAAGAACACTGGAGCGATGTATCAAAGGTTAATGAACAAAATGTTCGCTCGGCAGATCGGCCGAACTATAGAAGTATATATAGATGATATGCTCGTCAAAAGTGTATACGCAGCCGACCATGTGGCGGACCTAGAAGAAATGTTCCTGACTTTACGTAAGTACAAAATGAAGTTGAATCCTAGCAAATATGCCTTTGGTGTAAGCTTGAGAAAATTTCTCGGTTTCCTCGTTAGTCAGCGAGGAATCGAAGCGAATCCCGAGAAAATTAAAGCTTTGCTCGACATGGAGTCTCCGAAAACAATTAAAGATATTCAAAGGCTGACAGGGAGAGTAGCCATGCTTAACCGCTTCATGTCCTGAGCCGCAGATAAATGTCTCCCGTTCTTCAAGCAATTGAAGGGACGATGGACGATGGAATGGACGGAAGAGTGTGAAAAAGCATTTTAAGAACTGAAGTCTTATCTTGGTTCTCCACCGCTGTTGTCCAAACCTGAGTCAGGAGAAGCTTTGTTGCTATATCTGGCTATGTCCGAAGCAGCGATTAGCTCGGCCCTCTTACGAGAGAGTGAAGGGAGGCAATTACCGGTGTACTATGTTAGCAAAGCCTTACTACCAGTAGAGACAAGGTATCCTCAGCTCGAGAAAGTAGCTTTAAACCTAGTAGTATCCTCGCGACGACTCCGGCCATACTTTCAAGCTCACACAATCATCGTTGTGACCGACTTACCTTTGCGCCAGATTCTTCAAAAGCCAGAGGCTTCCGGCTGACTTACAAAGTGGGCTGTCGAATTGAGCGAATTCGACATACAGTACAGGCCGAGGACAACCATAAAAGGACAAGCTATTGCCGATTTCCTTGTTGAAGTGACCTCCAAACATAATATAATGCCTGACTATGAAGAGGTTACTGAAGCAGCAGCTTCTTCTTCTCTCGGCCAATTACCTGACCCAGCTCCTTGGAAGTTATTCGTCGACGGCTCATTCAACTCTAAGGCAAGTGGGGCCGGGATAGTATTGGAAACTTCTGATCAAACCTGTATGCAGTATGCCTTACGACTTGGATTCCAAGCATCGAACAATACAGCAGAATACGAGGCCTTGTTACTCGACCTTCAGCTCGCCAAAAGTTTAAGTGCAACTCATCTCAATGTTTTCAGTGACTCACAGCTGGTCGTTAACCAAGTCTCTAGTGTTTATCAAACTCGGAAAGAACAACTGAAGGCATACATGGAGAAGGCCAAAAAATTAATCATCGGATTTCAGAAATGTGAAGTGATATGGATTCACAGGACCGACAATGCCAAAGCTGACTTGTTAGCAAAGCTCACCTCAGCCGACGAAGACGACATAGCTCGGTCGGTTCCAATCGAATACGTAGCTAAACCGAGTATAAACGAGCTGATAGACTCGGCTATACTTCCTATCGACTCGGAACCTACTTGGTTCGATCCAATCGTCCGTTATCTCAACGATGGAGAACTACCGGAAGATTATACCGAGGCACGACGGCTAATGGTTCGAGCGTCGCGTTACACCATCTTGAATGAGGTACTGTACAAGAAAGGGTTTTACGCTCCCTTACTAAGATGTGTGGATTCCCATGAAGCCGACTATGTTTTACGGGAGATACACGAAGGAATATGTGGAAACTACTCAGGAGGACATTTGCTCTCCAACAAAGTGTTACGGCAGGGGTATTACTGGCCGACTATACAACATGATGCTAAGAGGTTCGTCCAAAGGTGCGAAAAGTGTTAGCGATTTGCGGTTATCCTAGACAACCCCCCGAGGAACTGACTTCGATGTCTGGACCATGGCCCTTTGCACTATGATGGATCGACATCATCGGACCATTCCCTTTGGAAAAGAGTTAGACCAAATTTGCTGTGGTTGTAGTAGATTATTTCACGAAGTGAGCCGAAGTAGAACCATTAACAAAGATTACCGAGAAAAAAATCACAGGCTTTGTTTGGAAAAATATCGTCTGTCGGTTTGGGGTACCTCGAACTATTATTACCGATAACGGAAGGTAGTTCGATAACAAATAATTTCGCGAGATGTGCAGTAATCTCGAGATCCGAAACGTGTACGCCTCGCCTCATCATCCTCAAACGAATGGACAGATCGAGGCCGTTAACAAAATTATAAAGCAGCATCTCCAAAGGAAGCTCGATGGAGCAAAGGGAGTATAGGCCGAGGAACTTCCAAATATATTGTGGGCCTATCGAACTACAGTTCGGACTGCCACAGGAGAAACTCCCTTCTCCTTTTGTTATGGCTCGGAAGTAGTTGCCCCAGTTGAGATCGGTATTATCTCGGCCCGAGTCAATACGTTCAGTGAACAGGAGAATGACGAACTCCTTTCACTCGGACTCGATTTGTTGGAAGAGAAAAGAGAAAGAGCTCGATTACGAATGATGGCTCGACAGAAGCAAGTGTCTCGATTTTACAACAGCCGAGTCAAAGTCAGACGATTTCGAGCCAGGGATATGGTCCCCAAACACAAAGGAAGTTGGGGCGGGCACATTGGGACCCAATTGGGAAGGTCCCTATATCGTCTCGAGCACCATCCGCCCTGTAACGTATCGGCTGAAAGACCTAAATGGGCAACTGTTGCCTCACCCTTGGAATGTCAAGCATCTCAAGATCTATTACCGGTAAGGCAGAATATAAAGTGCTAAAGAATAATGGAAGAGAGATGTAATTGAAGACAATTCAATAAAACTAAAAGTTTTCATTTTTTTCTAAGTATTTAGCATTGGATTACAGCCTATAGTAAAATTACAGGAAAGAGAGACGACACAATTTTTGACAGAAAGATTGATCTCCCTTGGTCGAGGACGACTCTTCAAGAGGTCCCGGAAGGACCGGCTTCGTCAGCAGCAGCGTTCGCAGTGGGGGCTTCTTCGTCGGCGGCATCAGCACCAGTAGCCTCGACCTCCAGACTATCAGCTTCAAATGCGGAGAGGTCAAGGTATGAGAAGGCGACCTTCTTCTCTAAGACGCAGGCCCTGTAACCACCTTGATAAAGGCGGTTCCTTTTTTCTTTAAACTTCGAGGACTCAAGGAAAGCGTCTACGGCTCGATCCCGTGCCTCCTTGGCTTGGCGGGCTTCCTCTTGTGCATCCTGGACGAGAGCTTCATCGTCGACCCTAGCCCGAGCGAGAGTTGTCTCACAAGCACTGTGAACCCGAAGAAGATGTTGATGCCTTTCCTCAGCCTCCTTTAGGAGCGAGGTCAAATGGGCATTGTCAGCCTTGACTCCCTCAAGAACCATTCTTGCATCCTCAGCCGCTTTCCTAGCATCCTCGACCGCCTTCCTGGCGATTGATAAGTCATCAGTTATAATGCCGATGTGACCCTTAGCGATCTCTCGGCGACCCTCTGCCTCGGCCGCAACCCTCTTCGTTGTCTCTGTCTCGGCCACAAGTTTTTGAGCAGCGGACAGCTCCGAGCAGGCCTTGACAATACAGGGAGCCAACTGCAGACCAGAGATAGTAAGTCGCAGCAAGAACTTTATGCGCCAGTAATAGAGAAATGAGACGAAGAGATGTTATCTCAAAAAGTAGCCTCGCCGTATGCACGAGAGTCTGCAGAGTCGGGGCATTGTAATAGAGAAATCTCTCTCGCTCTCGTGAGCGATGACCCAAGGGATCATCCCTGATATGACCTTGGAGAAGGGAGACAACTCCTGTTGAGTCATCTCCCCTCTCGAGGATTCCCCGCTTGGTACCTCTCTCGGCCTCGGGATCTCTCTACCACGGGTCTTAGCTCGGGAGCCGATTAAGAGACAGGAAGACTCGGCTCCGCTTCTTCCACCCTCTCATCAGGGTCAGAAAGCACGACTACCTATGGGGCGGCAGATACAGGAGCAGATGGGGTAGCTGGCTCTTTGGCCTTTGCAGCGGTCTTTTATTACTTCGAAGGCCGAGACCCCGACAAGAGAGCTGACCTCGGAGGAGCTTTGACCTTGGAGATTGGATTTAGGGACGGGCGAGATTCGACCATGCTATCAGAAGCCGACCTAAGATATGGGCGAGCCTCGGGAAGGTCTGAAAAGAAGAATGAAGGTGAGTTAGATAGGAAACCGAGAGAATGAAACAGAGCGGGATGAATTACCTGAGACAAATGAATCTAAACCCCCGAGATGAAGACGCTTGGGTTGAAGCAGCAGTTTCCAAGATCGGTCTTCTGCACTTAGCTTTTTCAATTCTCTGATCCGAGCTAGAGCACTGGACCCGAGCTTCCCTCTTTCCTTCAGGATATCTGCAAAGCATCATGAGGTCAGGATCAACACAAGATAATGAGGAGGAACAAAAGGTATTAAGCTGAGTCACCGAGTCACTTGCTTTTTGGAACGAGCGAGAGACTTGCAGTTCATAGGGCCACGGATCGGCGGACTCCCACTGTCCGTACGCCCAAAACCACCTCTCCTTCCAATGTTTGTTAGAAGTAGGCGGGTCGGTTATCAGAAACCTGCCTTTGCCTCTCCATGCACTCAGGAAGTATAGGCTAGGAAAATTTGGGTTTGGTCTAACTTGATACAGGTAGAGGAACTCGTCGAGTGTTAGCGAGGGCTGCTCTAACTCGGCCCACAGCACAGCGCACCCAAATAAATTCCTCCACCCGTTTGGAACAATCTGACTGGGAGCGAGTTTGACTCGGGACAAGAAATCACGAGCAATGGGCTGGAGTGGCAAGTGCAAGCCACATTGCATCGCGACATGAAAAATCACGACCATCCCCGCAAGTTGTGGTTGGACTAAAACAACGTGTTCCATTCAAGTAAATGGATCTGGTCAAGTTGGCTTGGTCTTGATGAATTTTAAGTGGTCAAGGTCAAGTCACAGGTCATGGTCAAGGGGTTAGGTTTTGGGTTTAGAAATCTTGGCATGTTGGGTTAATGGGCTAATCATGCACTAGCCCCAACCAAGCCAAAACCTGACCCATTGCCACCCCTTCGATAGTTGGACCATTTCATAAGAGTATCCATATTGAAAGATCCTAGTCTCTAATTATTGTACAACTTTCAATAGATAGCCAAACAACTAGCTAGCTAGAGATAACTTTTTCTTCCCTTTATTTTAGGATTAGTCGGTTCTATTTCTTGATGGGTGCAGGGAATGGATACAACTCATCAAAGATAGGGAAAGATGCTCCATTAGAAATATTTTTGATATAGTTTCGACTCATATTTTTTAAAAAGTAAATTCCACTCTAATAACTCCAAATAAATTAAATAGAGCATTGATGATGGGCTGCCCAGCCAGTTCAAAGGTACTCAAGCTGTGTTTCAATCTTCCAAGCTATTTATGTGATAAGACTCATGGTGCTTTTGGAGCAATTTCAATTCAAGGTACATGAGTTGTTTAAAGGTACTCTTGAACTTAGGGTTATGTTTAAAGGAGGTGAATTGCCTACAACCCTTGGAGTAGTAAATTCCTGTAGTTTACAGCGAGGCCTTCAAGATGTTTGTGAGAATTCCACCCCATCCATCGGTTTCTCCAGCTCATGTTAAGATATGATCTCAAAATGAATTATATCCACAGCTTAAGTGGACCATAATATAGGAAACAGGCAGCACCATTAAAACAGTCCTAGGCCTACCATGATGTTTATATATATGCCATCCAAACCATTCATAAGATTATTGTAACTGGGATGAACTTAAAAATCAAATATTAGCCTAATCCAAAACTTCTGTATTTTCTCAAAGGTTTTGACGGTGGACATTTTATCCCCATCATTTCCATAAGTGTGGTCCACCTGAGTTTTGGATCTAGCTTATTTTAGGATCATGTTCTAACATGAGCCAGATAATCTGATGGACAGGGTGGATTTCTCACAGGCATCTCAGTTGGCCTCACATAGCTTCAAACCGTAGGAACTTCTTATACGGTTTTCTTGGAGTAGGCCCCATTTAATCTACATTTGCAAATCTTTACTGGTAAAAAAAAAAAACATTTATGTGATGGGAATTGTTGCCATATTCTTGGAGTGAGCCCGTTCAATTAATGTACAATTGTAATTTAAAGGTGCTTTTCAATTGAGGATATGTTTCCATGATGACAAACATTTATATAATGGGACTTATATATAGAGGTTGGATGGAATATTTTCAAGTTAAATTATTTTAAATCCTTGATCATTTCACTCTTTTTCCACCTAGGCCTGGTTTTGGCAGGGCCACCTTGTAGAGCTAAAAAGCCGGTCTTTTAACCTCAATTAAGGATAAGGCTAGGGTCAATGCCTTTTTAGTCCAATTAGAGCTATTGCATAGTAGACCTTTGCCTTTTTAGTCCAATTAGAGCTAGGGCTTAGGGAACTAAAGCTATTGCATAGTAGACCTTTGCCACTCCTAAAAAGGTTCTTATTCCTAACCGGTCATTTAAAGGCCATGAATGGAATTAAAAGTCACAATTATCAAATAAAAAAAATATTATTAGCATATGGTTCATCCACGATGGAATGCAACAAACCAACGGTGTAGATGAAAGGATCATGGACCCTACTTGTCATAATTGAAAAACCACTCACAGTGCGAGAAAGCCACCTGACATTGAGAAATTCCTGAAGAAAGGGGCCCAGGTACAAGCACGGACGCTTGTCTAGGATACAGATGGACGTGACTTTGGTGTACACCGACCCTATTCCCTGGGGTTCCGTAAATGGTCTCCTAAAATGGGGACACGTAGGGTCCCACAAGGATACACGACACAAGCCCTGTTCACCTAACAATGCTTTTCAAATACTCTATTATCGTAACTATTCAAAGATGTGGGGCCCAGTTGCTTGAAGGGATTGATTGTGAGTTAATGGGCCTTGATTTAAGGTACCCTTTCTTTTTATTATCTTATAATATTATACATTGATTTGATTACCTACTTAGAAATGATTTAGTAGACATGTGTATCGTAACCTTCCCATGCACATGGTAGAATGTGGACTTTCGTCTCTCCATGTCACCGATCTGAACCGTCCATTAGGTTCAGTTTGATCCTTCTAATGGTTTTGTGAAAATAAGAATGATAAGATGGTCCTAAACACTCGCGATTGGACCTATCGTTTTTGGATGATAATTTCCGTCAGTTTTGCATGCTTCTGTTTGGGTGGTTTTGATCAGTCCATCAGTATGATTTCTAGCCAACTGGACACTCTAGATTAATTATACGGATCCTCCACGTGTCTAAATGCAACTAGGTGTATGGTAAGGCTTTCGTACACTTAGCCCACTGCATCATTTTTCTTTATCGATCTGGAACCTGGTGATAGTTCACCACCGTTTCTCAAAATGGTCGTGACTTATCTTCCTTACATGAGCAGGATAGGTAGGGCTATCCAGGCCTGTGAATTGTGCTGCAAATCGCTGATAGATCATGGTTTGAAAATTACATTCATCGAGCAATCCTAACCATCCGGTCTGTCTTTATCAAATGGACGGTTAAGTGTAAAAAGTAAGTAGTCCAAAGTAAAGGGACAAAATCAGATGGTTAATCTCATCTTTTCATGACATCATGTTTCATCCACGGTCAGATCAGTGATTTTGATGACCTATATTGCTATAAAACGTTGCCAACTGTACGGTGGATGAGTCACCATCAATTTTGTAATGGCAACAATCATTTGTCACGTAATGATGCATATGGGACTGGAAGCCTCTCTGAAACGGGAGCGGATTAGGTGCGGCCCCGGCATCACCCAAGACCGTGCGGCCCTTACACTGGGGCCCAACTTGATATATTTATTGTGAATCCACTCGGTCCATATGTTTTACTATATCATTTTATGGCATGAGTGAAAAAATTTTAACAGATTAAATTATTAGGTGGACCATACAAGAAGCAACAGTAGTGATTGAATGCTCCGCCATTAAAAAAAAAAATTCACAGGGCTGATTATAATGTTTCATAACATTTGATTTCTATCAAACCTCTCGATAAGGTCACATAAACCTAGATGAAGGAAAAAATAAATATTAGCCTGACCCAAAACTTTTATATGCCACGTAAAGTTTTTAATGACCAATCATTACTGTTTCCTGAGGTATGGTCCACCTGAGATTTGGATCTGCTTCGTTTGTGGGCTCACGCCCTAAAATGATCTGTCAAAATTGATAGCCGGTGTGGATACACAGTAAATACAAAGGGCCGAACCATCTTAGGTGAGGTCTGGCCGGCAAGGGGATATACTTTTTTATTTTTTTTAACGCGCACACTCACGCTAGTGGAATTTCACCACTTATGGATACTCGAACCCTTGACCGGGTGTTGAACCTCCTAAGAGTCAACCACCCCAGCAAAAGTAAGGATCTTAAGGAGATGTACCTGTGCGAGTTGTGTAGGGCCATGGATATGTCAATGGTAAATCCTTTCCGTCCATCTATTTTGAAAGACCACGATGATGGGGATTTTCTCCTCATTGCTAGGTTTGATGATATCGAATCAATTTTGATATCATCGATAATTGTTGAATTCTTCACCGCTTGTTGCTAGACAATTTTTTGGTCTTTTAGATATCATCGATGGACTTTAGATGATATTGGGGCTGTCATTGAAAGTGACTCGATGACATCGATAATTGTTGAAATTTTCACCCCTGGTTTCTGGATAGTTTTGGCCATGTTTCGATATTATCGAAGGACCTTAGATGTTATCGATGACTGTCATTAAGAGTCCGTCGATATCATGAAGAGTTACGCAGATGCGATTGTGGAAACACAAATTCTACGAAAATTATTTCTTATTTTGATTATACCTCTTTCTATTCTTATATAAAGGGGTGTATACGGGATTGGGGTCTATTACAGGGTATTCTAGGATTTTTTAAAGCTTTGCAAGAGTTTGCTAAAGGGCTTAGGGCTATCAAAGGAGAGAGAGAGAGAGAGAGAGAGAGAGAGAGAGAGAGAGAGAGAGAGAGAGAGAGAGAGAGAGAGAGAGAGAGAGAGAGAGAGAGAGGAAGCTAGTGGAAGCGATGTTATACTTATATAAAAGGGTGTAAGCGGGATTGGGGTGTATTACAGGGTATCTAGGGTTTTCTAAAGCTTTGCAAGGGTTTGCTAAAGGGCGTAGGGCTATCAAAGGAGAGAGAGAGAGAGAGAGAGAGAGAGAGAGAGAGCTAGTGGAAGGGAGGTTATACTCGTAGAGGTGATCTACTTTGCAGTCTACATTTCAACGCTTATATATCCTCGTGATCGGTGAGATCTTTCCGTTTTTCTTTTGTTCTCTTATTATTTATCCACTCCTGCGTGAGTGAAGAAGGTTTGATCCAAGCGATGTGTGCTTGTGATCGGTTGTAATGTTCTGCTTTATAGTGGATTGTTGATCTGGACGAGGTCCCGTGGTTTTTACATCTTTGAGGGTTTTTTACGTAAAAATCCCTAGTGTGGTGTGGTTTATGCTTTGATTTATTTCATTGCTTTATTATCCCATAATTTTGATTTATTTCAGGAGGCTAGATCCTAAGGTTTTGTACAAGGCCCCCAACAAAGTGGTATCAAAGCTAAGTTCATTGAACGGGTAAGATCAGTTTTTGAATTATGGAAGGTGGCTCATCAAGGATGATCAGCCTCAATGGTTCTAGCTGGACCATATGGAAGGCTAAGATGGAGGACTTGCTTTATTGCAAGGACTTATATTCTCTAATTTTAGCATATCAGCAAAATCCAAGGATATGTCTGATGATGATTGGAAGAAGATGAACTAAAAGGCGGTGAGGTTTATTAGACAATAGTTGAACGATTTCGTATTCTACCATGTGTATAAGACCTCAACCGCTAGCTTATTGCTGAAATTGGAAGGGCTGTATGAGAGGAAGATAGCCGGTAATAAGATTTTTCTGATAAGGTGACTTGTGAATCTCAAGTTCAATGATGGTGGTTCTGTGGCCGAGCACATGAATGAGGTCAGCAATATAGTGAACCAACTCTCTGTTATGAAGATGGTCTTGGATAATGAATTGCAAGCTTTGTTATGGTTTAGTTCATTGCCTAACAGTTGGGAGACATTGGTGGTGTCTTTAAGTAACTCTGCACCAGATGGAAAGATGTCCATGGAACAGGTAACCAGTTGTCTTTTTAATGGAGAGACAAGGAGGAAGTCTCAGGAGTCTACTCAGCAAGAGGCCCTTGTGACACAAGAACGGGGGAGAGGAAAGAACAGGAGGGCGGGAAGGTTCGAGATAAATCAAGAGGCAAGTCAAGTACTAAGAAGGATGTTGAATACTGAAATTGTGGCAAGAAGGGTCACTATAGGCATGAATGTCGTAAGAATAAGCATGACAAGAAAGGAAAATGAAAGGAGAAGGAAGATGAATCAAATTTCACTGCGGTTGCTTCAGATGGTAATGTTGTAATTATTTTTTCAGCGGATCAGGATATATGTCTCATAGTTACAAGTTAGGACACCGACTGGGTGATAGACTCAGGAGCCTCATTTCATGCGACTCCACGTAGGGACTTCTTCACAAGCTACAAGTCAGGTGACTATGGAATCGTGAAGATGAAAAATTCTGGCATATCAAAGATTGTAGGGGTCGGTGATATTTGTGTGAAGACCGATGTAGGCTGCACATTAGTTCTCAAGGATGTAAGGCATATCCCAGACCTTCGCCTCAACTTGATGTCGATGGGAAGGTTGGATGATGATAGCTATAAAAGCCGGTTTGCTGGTGAGCGCTGGAAGCTCATCAAGGGTTCGTTGATCGTAGCCAGATGAAAGAAGTGTTGCACTATTTACAAGGCAATTGTCAGTGTGTGCAAGGGTGGGTTGAATGTAGTAGAATATTTAACTATTGACATATGGCACAGGCGTCTATGCCACATGAGTGAAAAAAGGGCTTCGGCTACTAGCGGGGAAGTGGCTCTTTCCGGACATGATAAGTACACCTCTTAAAACCTGTCTTGATTGTTTATCAGGGAAAAAACATAGAGTTTCATTCGTTAAAACTGCTCATGTTAATAAAGTGCATGCATTAGATTTGGTTTATTTTGATGTTTGTGATCCTATGAGGACAAAAACCTTGGGTGGGGCATTGTATTTTGTCACTTTTATAGATGATGCATCTAGGAGGGTTTGGGTGTATGCTTTGAAATTCAAGGACGAGGTCTTTGGTGTGTTTAAGTTGTTTCATGCTATGGTCGAGAGAGAGAAAAGTAGATCAATGAAGTGCATCCTCACTGACAATGGTGATGAATACATTGGTGATTTTCATGAGTACTGCAGGTCCCTTGGTATACGGCATGAACAGATGGTTCCCAAGACCCCCCAACATAATGGTGTAGCTGAGCGAATGAATTACACAATTGTTGAGAGAATCAAATGCATGTTGTCCCATGCGAAATTGCCTGAGACGTTCTGGGGAGAAGCAATGCATACGACGGTATATTTGATAAACAAGTCTTCATCAGCCCCATTGAATGGAGAAGTACCTGAGAAGGTGTGGACTGGACAGGACCCATCGTACAGTCATCTCAGGGTGTTTGGATACAGGGAATCCGTTCACGTACCAAAGGACGAGAGGTCTAAGCTCGATATGAAGATCACACATTGTGTTCTTGGGATACGGTGATGAAAAATTCGGTTACAGGTTGTGGGATTCGTCCGAGAAGAAGCTCGTTAGGAGCAGAGATGTGGTTTTTTTTTAAGATCAGTATATAGAAGACATTGGTAAGCCATAGAAGAACCAGTTTAGTTCAGGTGAGCTAGAGGACATGAATCCGGTTATTCCTCCCGTGGTGCCTGATGACGGGAGAGTACTACAAGGTGCAGAGGACGAGGGAGTTCCTTCAGAAGATGGACCGGGGGAGCAGCACCCACTTGATCTACCTTTTGAGCCACAGGTGAGGAAGTCATTTAGGGATAGATAACCGTCCAAGAGGTACTCGACGCATGAGTACACTATACGACTGATGGGGAAATTCGGAAGATTATTCTGAGGCCATAGCCGACGAGCATAAGAAAGAGTGGTTGAAAGCTATGCAAGAGGAGATGAAATCCTTGCATAAGAACCACACCTATGATATGGTAAAATTGCCTAAGGGCAAGAAAGCTTTGAGCAACAAGTTGGTATTTAGAAAGAAAGTTGAGTAGAAGAATTCACAAACGAGGTTCAAGGCCAGACTTGTGATGAAAGGGTTTGGTCAGAGGAAGGCATAGACTTCGAGGAGATATTCTCACCAGTGATGAAGATGACATCCATACGGGTGTTTCTTGAGTTGGCGGCTAGCATGAATCTGGAGATAGAAAGTTAGATATTAAAACTGCCTTTCTCTATGGTGACCTAAAAGAAGAGACCTACATGCACCAACCAGAGGGGTTCGAAGTCAAGGGTAAGGATCATATGGTGTGTAGGTTGAGGAAGAGCTTGTATGGGCTGAAACAAGCTCCACGGCAATGGTACAAGAGGTTTGGTTCGTTCATGTTACAACATAGGTATGACAGAATGGAGTTAAACCATTGTGTGTTCACGCGCAAGTTCTCAGATGGTGATTTCTTAGTTCTACTGTTATATATTATGACATGCTCATCATGGAAAAAGACATCAAGAAGATCGACAGGCTGAAATAAGAGTTGGGTAAGTCGTTTGCGATGAAAGACTTGGGTCCGGTTAAACAGATCCTAAGAATGGAGATAACCCGTGATAGAAGCAGTAGGAAGCTTTGGCTGTCATAAGAGCGATATATTGAGAAAGTCCTAGAGTGGTTTAATATGAATGCAGTGAAGCCGGTCACTACTCTATTGGATAGTCACTTCTGATTGAGTGACAGATAGTGTCCCAAGACGAAGGTAGAGGTGGAAGAGATGCAGAAGATACCCTACGCGTCAGCAGTAAGAAGTTTGATGTATGTTATGGTGTGTATATGCGGTTAGTGTTGTCAGTCAGTATCTTGTCAATCTTAGCAAAGAGCATTGGGTAGTGGTGAAATGGATACTGCGGTATCTAAGAAGCTCATCCAGGTTGAGCCTATGCTATGGTGATGGAAAACCTATGTTAGAGGGCTACACAGATGCAGATATGACAGGTAACATAAACTCTGAAAAGTTTACATCGGGGTTTATATTCACATTTGAAGGGGGAGCGATTTCTTGTCAAAGCAAGCTACAGAAGGTTGTAACATTGTCAACGACATAGGCCGAGTACATTGCAGTCACAGAGGCATGTAAAGAGATGTTTTGCATGAAGAGGTTCCTATAGGAACTTATCCTGAAGTAGGAGCAGCACGTGATTTATTGCGATAGCCAAAGTGCTATACATTTGAGTAAGAATCCAAGTCAGTACTCCAAGTCGAAGCACATTGAGATTCGGTATCACTGGATCAGAGATACTTTGGAACAGAAAGTGTTACAGCTTGACAAGGTCCACACAGACGATAATGAGTCAGACATGATGACCAAGGCTTTGCTCAAGAGCAAGTTTGAGGTTTGTAGAAACCATGCTGGCTTGAAGAAAGTGAATTCTTCTTGAGTCAAAAAGGGAGAGATTTGATGGAGATTTTCTCCTCATTGTTGGGTTCGATATCATCGATAATTGCTGAATTTTTCACCGCTTGTCGTTGGACAGTTTTTTGGTCTTGTCGATATCATCGATGGACTGTATATGATATCGAGGCTGTCATCGAGAGTGGCTTGATGACGTTGATAATTGTTGGAATTTTCACCCCTAGTTGCTGGACAGTTTTGGTTCCATTTCAATATCATCGAAGGACCTTAAATGATATTGACGGCTGTTATTGAGAGTTTGTCAATATTATTGAAGAGTTACGCAGATGCGATTGTGGAAACGCAGTTTTTATAAAAATTATTTCCTATTTTGATTACACCTCTTTCTATTCTTATATAAAGGGGTGTATGCGGGATTGTGTATTCCAGGGTATTCTAGGGTTTCCTAAAGTTTTGCAAGAGTTTGCTAAAGGGCTTAGGGCTATCAAATGTGTGTGTGTGTATGTGTGTGTGTGTGTGTGTGTGTGTGAGAGAGAGAGAGAGAGAGAGAGAGAGAGAGAGAGAGAGGAAGCTAGTGGAAGGGAGGTTATGCTCGTAGAGGTGATCTACTTTGCAGTCCATGTCTCAGCACTTCTACATCCTCGTGATCGGTGAGATCTCTCCGTTTTTCTTTTGTTCTCTTATTATTTATCCACTCCTGCATGAGTAAAGAAGGTTTGATCCAAGCGGTGTGTGCTTGTGAGGTTGTAACGTTCTGCTTTATAGTGGATTGTTAATTTGAACAAGGTCCCGTAGTTTTTACCTCTTTGAGGGTTTTCCACGTAAAAATCCCTGGTGTGGTATGGTTTATGCTTTGATTTATTTCATTGCTTTATTATCCCATAATTTTGATTTGTTTCGGGAGGCTAGATCCTAAGGTTTTGTGTGGAATAGAAACGTCCACCATTTCCGGAGCTAACTATTATGTTTATATGCCATCCAAACCGTTTATAAAGTTATTAATTACCACTCAGATAAACTGTAGGTACCAATATCATCATGATACAAATTTTGTTATCCAAGCTTTTAATCCACACTGTTTCGTGTGGTACGGCCCACATGAGTTTTGGGTCTCTCTCTTATATGTAGATTCATGTCCTACTAAAAAACATATGAAAGGAATCGATTTGTCACAGAAATCTTTGTAACCCTGCAAAACCCTGAGCATAAGAATATTTCTGAGCCTTTGTTCACATGCAATCCACTTCCCTCTTAAACGGACTCGGATTGCAGGGTGTGGAACTCAACAACGACCTGGGCATTGTTTACACATTGGCAAAACTTTGTGATTTTTACCATGATGTATGTATTTTATCCACTATATTTATTCATTTTTCTTGGTCATTATTGGACTGCCCAAAAATGAAAGAAATTCAAAGCTCAAGTGGACCACACCATATAAAATAGTGGAGGATTGAATACCAACTGTTGAAAACTTCTCATGAGCTGTGAATGTTTTCAACAAAGCTAACATTTGTGTTATTCCTCTGTCCATGTCTGCGAAATTATGAACATGTTAGATAGCAAATAAACAGTATGTTGGCGTTAGGAAAGTTTCAACCGTTGGTTTTGTTGTGGGTAAAAGTGGACTAACTAATAAGATAAGGTAAGGACGGACACTTGTGGGCAAGTCGGATACTTACATACAATGTGAGCTTAGCCAACACTGGTCATGACCAAGGAAACGATCGATGCTCTACCCCTCAAGTTCAATTGCCGGAAGGAGAGGTTTTGTCTACCCTCAACTAAGGAAATGACCTTGGCCTCAATGCTCGGAGAGGGGGAGGCCGGTAGATTAGCCATTTGCTTGATACCAATGGTAAGCCTAACCCTGATCCCACTAGAAGATTTAGATCGGCGAATCAATCTCCTAAGCACTTGCTAAACCATCTCGGGCTCTCCACCTCAATCCTTTGTAGCGTGCCCCTACTGATTCTGACTAACCTCATTTGAGATCCTAGTTGAGGATCTTGGAAGTCGAAAGCAATACGGATCCATCCGATATTTCAGCTGAGGATCTCAATGGATATAAATCTCACTACAACTTGGGATCCGAATTCCTCTACAACACGTCCATGCCAAATAGGGAGGTCTCTCAACCTTCTCTCAAGTATAAAGAGGAAAGCTTCTAATGGTGATAGGTACGCACAATATTCAACCTAAAAACCTTGTTTCTTACTAGGCCTAGATTCCCTACTTGACTTAGGCATTTGAGGGTCCCCTGTGGCAACTAGGGTGTCCTTTGTCTTCTCTTTGTACAGGTATTCGAAGGATCAATGAGAGTTAACCAGATTTCTGCATCAACAGACTTCATTATCCTCACTGATCTCGTGGCATGGTCTATTTGAGCTTTGGATTTATGTTACTTTTGATTTGTGACATAAAATGATCTGAAAAAATAAATAGACATGGTGGATAAAACACATACATCATAGTGGGCCCACAGAGTTTTGCTGTATTAATGTTGGTGCGTATTCTACACCATAAAATCGAGTCCCTCTAAAACATCCAACCTCTATGGGGCACCAGTTATGAAAAGTAGACTCTTTTCATCAGATCCTATCCTTGAGAGTCTCTATCCTTAGGTAACAAAATAAGTCGGAACCACAACTCAGGCATGCCACATCACAAAGAACAATGGGGATGAGATCCCATTCATGAATTTGTGCATAGGGTCACCATAGTGTATATCTTTCATCAAAATCGTTAATCAAGTGTTATTTATGATGTAGAGTGGTTTTCGGATACTTTCATGTCCAAGATGGACCAGAGAAGGCCCGATTAGAGGTAAAAGTCATCAAGACCATCAGAAACTTAAAACAGGCATATCTCGCAAACTGGAATGAGTTAATCGACATATCATATATGATTTTGGGGTAGGATGAGCTACTTTAGTGGGTTACACATGCTGAATTGGTGAGATTCCATCCTATTGACGGCCAAATTCCATGTTTAGTTCCATTTTTACTATAAATAGAAAGTTTTAGTTTGATTATAACTCTTTATCCGTTGGGCTTTAGGACTTGTGTCTAACATGAAAAGTGCTTAGAATAATTAGGAGAATAATGTGGTTAAGCCACATATGACACTTACTATAAAAGTAAATTTACTATTTATAGTAAGTTACGAATTTTTGGGAGTTATAGTTTTAGTTTGCTTCTAATTTCTCTCCTATTGCTAGGTATCCCTATTTAAAAGGTTGTGAACTCGTTTAATTCATTAATCAATTAAAATTTGAATAAATTAGAATTTATTTCAAATTTCTTGCTTTCTCTCCTCATGGATTTGAGAAGTCTGTGTGAGGAGTGAAGAGAAGCTCCGTGCATTCGGTGTAGTTATCCTTGAGGAAGACGGTGATCGACCTCATCACGTTCATCCCTACGTCTGATTGGTATCAAAGCGAGGACTCCTCTTGGGCCGATGATAAACAACGAAGGTATGAAAAAAATCTTATGGATAGTGATCTAGGGATTCATTATCTGTTAGAAAGAATGAAAGCTTTCCACTAGGAGAGTCAGTCGACCATGCAAGGGCTGCAGGCAACCCTTAAGCATATTGCGGATGCACTAATTCCGTCATGAGTCTTATGTGATGCTCAACTGCCTGTGGTTGTTATACGACACATCCTTTATTTTCGTATAGCACTACTAGTAGTGAATCGTATGGCTATACCAGATAATACGAGTTCTAGCAATAAACACCTCAATGATGACTTTGTCCGACGACTAGTCCATGGAAAAGATTGTCTAGATTATATTGAAATATACTATCGAGGTAAGGCCGAACTTTCTAATTTTAATGGATTATTATGTATAGAAGATTTACTTGATGGATTGCTCCTCATGAGGGACATCCAATATCACATAGGCTTTGTCCTTGGGGCTAGTTTGCCCAACTGCCTTCACTGTCAAGTAAGTTAGAAAGAATGTCAGATCTTGAAAGCAAGAGTGAAGGATCTGATTAATACTAGTCAAGTCAAGGAAAGCATGAGTGCATGTATTATGATAGCTCAAAAGCCTAATGTTAAGTACAAGAAAATGACTAATAAACATCGACATCAAAAGTTATCTCAGAATTATGAACCAAATCCCTTGAGTAACTCGAAGGACAAGTTTTTTTCAAGTGGAGGGGTCTGATGTATAATGTGTCACAGATACATTCCTAGCATAGTTAGCCCAAAAGAAGGTGGACCGTAAATTGATCATAACTTTTGATCTGAGTATCGTTATGGCGCACCAGATGGAGTATCATGAACAGAAGCAGCACGAGAACTCAAGGACAAGTTCTTTTGAAGTGGAGGGAATTGATGTAGAGCGGGTCATGGACACTTTCATGTCTAAGATGGACCAGAGAAGGCCCAATTAGAGGTAGAAGTCATTAAGATGGTCAGAACCTTAAATTAGGCATATCTCGCAAATCAGAATGAGTTACTCGACGTACCATATATGATTTTGGGGTAGGATGAACTACTTTAGCCAACCAACCCCGTATATTCCGGTTACCCATGCCAAATTTGCAAGATTCTATTCTATTAACTGCCAAATTCCATATTTAGTTCCGTTTTTACTATAAATAGTAAGTTTTAGTTTGATTATAACTCTTCATCTGTTGGGCTTTAGGAGTTGTGTCCAACATGAGAAGTTCTTAGAATAATTAGGAGAATAACTTGGTTAAGCCACATAAGACACTTACTGTAAAAGTAAATTCACTATTTATAGTAAGTTATGAATTTTAGGGAGTTTTAGTTTTAGTATGCTTCTGATTTCTCTCCTATTTCTTGGTATCTCTATTTAAAAGGTTGTGAACTCGTTTAATTCATTAAGCAATTAAATTTAAAATTTATTAAAATTTATTTCTATTTTCTTGCTTTCTTTCCAAGTGGATTCGAGAAGTCTCTATGTGGAGTCTAGAGAAGCTCCATGGATTCGGAGTAGTTATCCTTGACGAAGACGGTATCGACCTCATCATGCTCATCCCTACATCAATTTATCAGAATGAAGTGAAAATACAAAAATCAACCTGATCCAAAACTCAGGCGGCCCACACCTTGTGAACTTATAAGTTTTACTAGAAATTTTACATTGCCTCCATTGTTGTGTTCCATCACATTTTATTTATTTATCATAATCATTGTTTGTACGTGCACTTAAAATAATAGGTTTCACCTTATGGCCCGAGGGGATTTACATATAAAACATGGTGGGCTCCACAGAGCCTCTGTGTTTTAGGGCGTGTAGATAAAAACAGGAGTTGTAGAGGATTCGAGTCCATGCATAAGTCCCTTTTGGGCCACTAGATTGTTGCATGGCAAAGGGTCCACTTCCCATCTTTGTTGAGAAAAAGACACGCAAGAAGATAATTGTATGTGTATGATGATCTGACGGTACAAAGCGCACATGGGGATGATCGCATAAGTCCAAACGCATGGTAAATTATCATACGTCCGATCTAAGTGGGCCCACTATGATGTGTATTTGGTGAGCCTCCCATGTTCACCGTACATACCACGAATCATTCTGATCAGAAAACTAGGGTGGGACAAACCACAGGGAGCAATTTACAAATCACCCTTAAAACCTACTCAGGTGGTGTCGTGTGGCCCACGTGTGTATTTCAGTGGCTTGATTTTTTCTCTATCCATTTATCCTGGGTAGCACCCAATGAATGCATGGCTTGGATGGCATATATACAACACGCTTGACCTCACATGCCATCTGTAAGTTTCTACAGTGGGCGTTGTCTTTCCCATTCTCCCCCTTTTTCTATTTGGTAAAACCCAACTCATTTACCATGGATCAAGCTGAATTTTGGCATATAGATGTAACATATGGTGGTACATGTAATGGACGGTTTGGATGGTACTCAAATATCACAAGTGGACCCCAAGCAGATCGAGCATATGTAATTACCATACATTCGAACGCAGGTGATCATGTTTCCCCAGTTAACATTGGGACATGGGGTTGATCCTATGATGGTGTTTGAAGGATTCAGAAGAAGACACGTGGCAGAACCCACGCCATTGATTTATAGATGATCCTTTACTGGGATCCGAAGATCCAAGTCCCGAGATGAAGAGACAGCACCAAAACCAGCTGGGGGAAAGAGAGAGGAAGGTAACCCAAGGATTCGTATGTCCTAGTTTGATTACAAGGAAAGCTAATGAAGGTGGACCAGCACATGATCACATGGATTTCCAACCCTCTACATAAGCTTTGGAGTCTATGACAGTTTGCACGTGGGAGAATGTGAGGCAAAAGTCTCCTTTTAATACCTTTTGTGTAATCTCAATTAGCTTTTATTTAATAAGAAATAGGTTGTTGGGCTTTGTTGAGATGTTGGAATTAATCTAATGCAATGGTTTGAGCTTCCCACAGAGCATGGTCACATGGGAATGAGGGAGGTGCACGTGAGCACGTGTAGCACTGCTTTTTTTTTTTTTTTTTTGTGGCCCACTCGTGCACAAGGAACCTAATGATTGTGGGGACCCCAAGTGGGTGTTTTTCATTTAATCAAAGTAATGATAGAGACTTCTCTCTCTCTCTCTCTCTCTCTCTCTCTCTCTCTCTCTCTCCCCAGGTGGAGTTGAAGATTGAGTCTTGACTTGAATTTGTATTCATCAATTTTATATATATATATAAAGTACTTATGAGTATCTAGGGCTTATTTGGGTATGTTGAATCCTAAATGTTAACACAGAGTCCCCATCTGAAATTGGTTAACATGGAAAATATAGAAAATGTTGTAAAGTCATTGTTCAATATATGCTATTTGATTTTTATGAAAATGTTGAAATGTGCATGATTAAAATCGAGAAAAATCTCACATTGTTGTGAAAATTGTTAAAGATTAGCTTTTTTGAGAGAAAATTAATTTATTCATTTTCCTAGAAAAAACATAATCCAGATGATTAATTTTCACAACTAATTTTTACGGTACAGATGGTGAAAAGCACTATTCATAAAGATGAAACCAATTCCCTATTCCCAAGAATGCTCATTAATTGGAACCAGGAACTTTTTCTGTTATGCATTGAATTTTTAGGTATGAAGTTCATGCCTGCTATATGGAAGCCATTGATCTGATGGCCAATGGACCATGCCCAAATAATCTGGTTAATTGGTCAACCCTAGTTCTTTTCTTTGATGGGCATGAACATATATACCTGGTTATGAAGAAATGCAGCAATAATCCACATCAAATGGAGAAAAGATGAAATATTGGTTGGTTAGGATGTTCCAATTTGTGAATTTTTTGTGCACTGTCCAATCCATGACAGGTTCCATCATATCAGTGGTTTGGATAAAATAAATATGATTCCCGCATGCACAAACTCAGCGTGCAACAGACAACTTCTTTGTAACTCAACCTCTTAGAGTAACTATAAACAGTTAGCGAAATCAGACATGCATCACCAGTGGAATAGTGGTTATGGGTTTTGGCTAAATTAACGGATCCAATCAATTCCAAAGGCTTTCCGATTTTTACTTAACTAACCATTTAAACCCAGTGATCCAAGCTGAGTCACCGTGCTGAGTTGACTCCGTTAGCATGGCAACTCAACAAGTCTTGTCAATTTGATACTAAGTCACGTGGACAAGTGAGTCAAGTTGACTCACATCAAGAGGACTTAGTCACACGTGCTGTTTATACCTATCTTGATGCAATTCATGTTGAGCAAGGAAATGCTGCCATTTGTCAGCACTAATGTACAAATAATAGATAAAGTCTTTTTAGTATCTTGGAATATCATCCGACCCCACTTTCTTTGGCGATACGGTACCTGACAAAATCAGAACTACTCAAAGTCATATGTTCATTTGCGATTGAAGAAAGCAAGACGCTACAATAAGGATACATGGTCCTTACACGAGTGGCACGATGTAGCCAAGTAGTGTCCTCAACAAGTTGTAAAAAGCGTTGCCGATGCTGAATCTTTTGCAATCTAGGTATGCTCCAAAAAGTTGTTTCACACGATCATGCCAAAAAAGAGTAATTTTTCAAAGACAATCGTTGCTTACATGAATACTACGAAAGTTCAAGAAGTGAAATCTCACGAGGAATCCGAGTTCTACTAGAATACAGTTCTATAAACCTTTCAAGATAAAACATGGACCAGTAAAGAAACCCAAATACGGTCACCACCCTTCCCAGTATATATAAATGGCAACTGATGAAGAGATTAAGGCAGTCAACTAAGCCAACACCCTATTTCTCTCACAATACAATATTGTCTATATTAATTTTATCCTTAGTTCCTCCACTTTTGTTTAGTCTCACTATAGCAAATCCAAAGTTTAGCATATCTCAAATGGCTTCTATCCAGAACCATGTTATAGCATACTTAGGAGTAGTATAAGTATCCATGACCTTCGTCATTGTATCTCCGATCAACTAAGTTCATACTTGAAAGATCACATTGGTCACATTCTATTAGCTACTCACCTCGATCATTTATTCACAAAGATGATACGTAATTATTTTTTATTTTTCTATGCTTATTTTATTTTATTATTCTTGATTGTACAGATCTTAATTCCAAATCAGTAAAATCCGTAATCCAACTTTTATTTTTAATTATATATTTTAATTATTACAAAACTGAGAAACTTAATTAAAAATCATGATCATTGTTGAAAGAAAAGTCCTTAGCTCAAGGTAAAAAGATCTCATTATGAAGGATTAACCCTCCCCTTCTAAATCACTTGATCATTGCACATTGGTAGCTATACCGTTAGGTCAACCTTCCCAGGTTTGATCCCATGGTTGATTTGGTGCATTGGGTTATAAGCGTTTAATCAAATTCAAGTCGAGTACAACTCCAACATGCCTAACACTATCCTAATTGCGCATGTTTATCGAATATATGACATTTATTAACACATGTGGTCTTATGTCTGATTGAACTACAAAACATGCATGAATTCTATATTCTATCTCATAAAAGTGTAACAATATGATAATTGTGGTTGCATTTAGAAGTGCCCCAAAAGTGAACTCAACTAGGAGAATTATCGATTTCCATATTTTATACCCATAATAACATTTTCATTTGTTTCACGTATGTGCTTCCAAACATATTAATAAGGAATATTGATCCTCAAGGCCTACTTGTTTCACCAACTACCATTGTGATGTAAAGGAAACATGTGATGATTAGAAATTACTTGTCTCCTAATAAAATTCGCATTTGGGTGACAATTCCATTGTTTGGTTTATTGACAATGGGCATAATTGATTGAAAGTAATTACATGCAGTCAAAAGTAAATAAGTAATAATTACTTACCTTTGTTGATGTAGAGTGGGCCATACAGTTTCATGACTAAGATGGCTAAGAAAAGGCCTAGTCGACGACAGAAGTGATCCGGACCGTCGGACCTTAGATCGGGCGTATTTCACAATATGGAATGAGTT
Organism: Magnolia kwangsiensis; assembly: GCA_037074715.1. Taxonomy (NCBI): domain Eukaryota; kingdom Viridiplantae; phylum Streptophyta; class Magnoliopsida; order Magnoliales; family Magnoliaceae; genus Magnolia; species Magnolia kwangsiensis. The sequence goes on along the minus strand of CM073574.1, from coordinate 48,974,731 downwards.
ATTGGGCGTAAAATATATGATTTTGGGGTCGAACGAGCTACTTTAGCCAACCAACCCCGCTATGCCAGGTTACGCAAACAGGATTTGCAAAAATACCCCCGGATCGATGGTCATTTCTCTGTTTTAATTTCGCTTTTACTATAAATAATAAGTTTTAGTTTGATTATAACTCTTCATCCGTCGGGCTTTAGGAGTTGCGTTCAACATGAAAAGAGCTTAGAATAATTAGGAGAACGGTTTGGTGAAGCCAAACAGGGCACTTACTATTTTTGGCCAAAAACTTTGCGCACTAGTAGACATCACAACCGTCTATAAATAGTAAGTTTACTATTTATAATAAGTCGCGAATTCTAGGAGTTATAGTTGTAGTTTGCTTCTGATTTCTCTCCCATTGCTTGGTATCCCTATTTAAAGGGTTGTGAACTTGTTTATTGGGATTCATTAATCAATTTCGAATTTATAAGAATTTATTTCTATTTTCTGCTTTCTTTCCTTGTGGATTTGAGAAGTCTCAGTGAGGAGTCCAGAGAAGCTCCGTGGATTCAAAGTAGTTATATCTCTTGAGGAAGACGGTGATCGACCTCATCACATTCATCCCTATGTTATTTGTATTTCCTAAAAATATACAACATATGAAGAAGTTTTGGATTGGGTACCGTGCTATATGCAAAAGCTTCGTGGGCCTACCATTATCTTTGTGTTTCATCCGCGTTGTCCATTCATTTTTCCAGAACATTATAGGTCATGAACTTAAAAATAAGGTAGATCATAGTAGGCCCATGAAGCTCTCGCAGTCTCTCAATCTCTACTTCTCTCACACTTTTCGCGAAGGCAACTTAGTTGCCGATGGCTTGGCCAAGATTGTTAGTGGTGGGAAGCCCAACTCCTTTTTTCTCTCCCCTGCCTAGCTTCCTCAGTCAGTTAGAGGCTCTTGGACTCTGGATAAGGCGGGCCTGGGTCTCATCAGGAAATCGATTCCCAAGATGGGCGTGGGCTATCTCCCTGCCTAGCAGGCTTGAGCTGTTTACAGCTCTTCTTTTAGCTTGCTATGTCGACTTTGATGCTCTATTTCCTCCGTAGGGTGGTTATGTTTGTTTGGCTGCTGTGTTGTCGCTGAATTGTGCGATGATGTCCAGCCTTGCTTCGTTGTCTCGGTTCGCCTTGAACTGCCCCTCCTACTCCTCCAGCTGCAGTCTTGTCTTCCTAGGGCTTTCATTCTCTCTATTTTCCATTTAGCCTTGTATAAGTCTCATATGATAGGCTCGGTCTAAATCCTTTTTGTTAGGCCCACCCCGAAAGGCTGTATATCCTAGTTCATTTATAAATTGGTGGTGGCCTGATCCCACCTTTCTTTTTTAAAAAAAAGGTAGATCCAAATTAAAGTGGCCACAATGGGAATAATTACATTTACCATTAAACACACTATTTTTTGTAGTGTGGTCCACTTGATCTTTGGATCTGTCTCATTTTTGGGCTCATGCCTTAAAATGATTTATAAAGATGAATGAACCATTTGGATGTAACACATGCATCATGGTGGGCTCATAGAGTTTTTCTTTGAAATGAGGTTGGAATTTGCATAGTTTTATGGAATTTCAACTCTTTCTGAAAAATAGTAAAAATTATCATTATGCTTTTACCATACATTACTGCCATTTACCTCTAATTAAAAATCAAGTGATGGTATTTTTTTACATTATCTTAATATTAAATCATTATCGAACTACATTAATATACTTGTTTGAATTCGAGATTTTCACAGTAATACCATGAAATAGTACAATGACTACAAATTCTTTTACTTGTACATATGCATTCGACCGGTAATTCTCATATTTGGTTTGACAAAAATTAAATTATAATGATGATATATTTATTTACTAGGATAATTGGCGAAACAAATAGTTTCATAGGAGATATAAATGGTTCTGAGTGGTGAAAAATATGGTACACCAAAATTGATATCCAATCATTTATTTTAACTAGGGTTGGTAATAAGGTGGGTGATTTGCCCTGTAGGGCTTTATAATAACCCTAACTCCTATAGTGATTTACACACTCTTGTGCCCACTTAAACCCTATAACATATAAAACTTTTTTTTTTTCAAAAGATGGGGTCACACCCCAATATCATTGATATGAACAGAGGATATACAAGAAGCTTTTGGGTGGGCTCGACAAAAAATAAACAGGCTACACCTATCATATCGCCTAGCCAACAACACCAGAGAAGAGGAAAAGAAAAAAAGAAGAGACAAACAGAACAAATTTCCCCAGAGCGAGCTCTGCACTAGCAGACCAATCACTATCTGCCCCCAAGAAGTAGAAAGCCACAACACTCAAGCAGTAGACCGCGAGAGTAATTGATGCCCTAACATCATCTAATTGAGTGCAAGGCTCCCAGCCCCGTTCTATCTAGAAGAATCTGCCATCTGATGAGTCAGGGTAGAGAGGAGATATTGGAAAGAGTCTATTGGATTGCTGGTTACTACTAATCTTCGCCAAACTATCCGCTGGGTTGTTGGCTTTACGAAGAATATGAGTTAGAGAAAATGATCCCTTGTCCAATAATGCACCGATTCTGATAAGCCAATAAGTCCATTTTTAGGAGGGGGAAGAATGATTCTATAGACTATGGACAACCCAGAAGGAATCTGATTCAACAATGACGTTATGGAGTCTAAGATCAATGCAGTATTTGATATCGTCGTGAATAGCCCATAATTCTGCAATGTTATTGGAAGCTACACCATAACCATGAGAAAAAAGCAAAAAGCAGATGCCCGAAATGATCCCAATAGATTCCACTACCACCAGCCGAGCCGAGATTAGAGAAGGAGGAGCCATCAACATTCAGCTTAGGATATCTCACTCACGGTCTTAGCCACTTCACAATCACGAATTTTGGGGGGGGGGGGGGGGGGGAGCGACGAGCGCTAGATTCAGCTGGACTGACTTGATGCAGGGAGAAGAGAGAGTCCGAAAATTGAGGATAGATAGACATCAACCACCATTTCACTTTCGAGACAATTTCGGAAGGGGAGGGCGTTCTGCCATCAAATCTAGAACCATTCCTCGCTTTTCATATCTCCCAAATGGTGAAAGCAAGAGCAATGCGAAAGGGAATCGAGATGGCCTTACGAAGTAGGAGTCGGATCCACCACCAAATAAGACGTTGATGAATAGAGGGGTGGTGAAAAAGAGGAGTACCAAACATGTTTGCAACACCATTCCACACATATGAAGCCACTTCACCTTGCAGGAATAGGTGGGAGGTGGTCTCAACTTGAGGACTATGGTTGGGAGCAATTGTGCAACAAATGCATTTGGAGGCAAGATTGATTCCCTTACGCTGGATGAGAGAGTCGGTTGGAAGCGCACTACAATCTCCAAATGAATAAGGAGATTTATTTATTTATTTATTATTATTATTATTTATTTATTTATTATTATTATTTTATTTTATTTTTTTTTTGGGGGGGGGATGGAGGAATGCCACACGAATTTAAATCAGGAGACAGAAGCCTCCACCTGACGAAGAAGGTTCTAGGTAGTTTTAATGGAGAACCTGCCCGAGGGTTCGAAGGGCCACAAAGTCCCGTCATCATGTTCTGATGTGCAATATCCTCCATGGGAGATGAATTGGATGAGCCAATCCGGGATCGGCGAAGGCAAATTCTTCTTGAGGCCATTATGGTCAATAAAATCCACCACCCGGGATGCACGAGAGCAGGTAGGAATGATGATGGAGAAATGACCGTTTAACGGGCCAAGGCCAGTCCAATTACTTTGCCACATACTACAATCTCCCCGACCAATGATGACCTACGCATGTCGATCCAGAAGAGGGAACAACCGTAAAAGCGATTTCCAAATAGGGGAGGCAAACTGAGGGGCAGCGGTTTGCAGGGCAGGCCTGTCTTACTAATATTTAGAGTGCATGAATCTGCCCCACAGGGTGTTGTTTCTTCCATGCTTAACACCCCAAGCCAGCTTCAAATGGAGGGAATGCATAGCCTCTTTAATTTTTCTTATACCAAGGCCACTTTCAGAAAAGGGGTTGGAGATGTAACTCCATTTACATCAATGACACTTCAGCTTATTATTGGATTATCTCAAAAAAATTCAAGAACAGTCTTTCCATAAATCTTAGGACTTAATTTGGAACAATTGTGGCTGCAAGGGTGTGAATGATAATACCGCTAAGAACATGTATGATTAAAGTTAGTCGACCAGCTTGAGAAAGTATCCTAGCCCTCCATCCGCTGACCTTGACTGTTATTTCCTTTGATGATGGGGACACCCGGTAGGATAGGTTACCGCTAGCTTTACCAATACCAAGGATACTTTCAATCCTGCGAATCCTAGAAAAGGATAACTTAGGAGAGCAGTAGAACGTACTCTTGCGTAGGTTGATCCGCTGACTAGAAATATCTTGGAACTGAGACAGAAAAGAGGTAACCGATTGAAGCGACCTTTTGGAGCCATTAAGAAACAGGACCGTATCCTCGGCATAAAGAAGATAAAAAATTTGGTAGCACCCTTGTTTCAACTTATATGGAGTGCAGTGCCCGCTTGAGACGAGATTGGCGAGTCCCCTGCTGAGAACCTCCATAGCAAGAATAAACAGGAAAGGGGACAAAGGATCCCCTTGCCGAAGACCTGGAGTCGATTGAAAGAACTCGCAACTCGAACCATTAACCAAGACAGAGAACCTGTTGTCATTCCAACAGGCTTCCAGGAGTTGAATCCACCTCGAGTCAAAGCCAAAACGCTACAAAACAAGCTTCAGAAAGGTCCAGTTTACCCTATCGTAAGCCTTATCCATATCCAACTTCAAAATAATATTTCTTCCTCGAACCTTTTTATCAATATCTCTGAAGATTTCTTAGGCAAGCATGATGTTCTCGACAATATAGCAACCCTTAGCAAACGCCCCCTGTTCCTGAGAAATCAGCTTGGGAAGAAGAGCATTTAATCTGTTAGCAAGAACATTGGCAAAAATCTTATACACTACGTTATATAGAATTATAGGTCTATGATCTGTGAAAGAAATGGCCCCAACTTTTTTTGAGATCAAGCAGATAAGAATAGCAGAGAAGGCTCTTGGCAGCATAGCACTGGAGAAGAAATCCATGACCGTAGCATAGACATCTTTGCCAATAATAGACCAGCAGCCCGAAAAAAATGTAGCTGAGAATCCGTCTGGTCCAGAAGCGCTGTCCTTAGGCATCTTGGAGACAGTAGCTTGGAACTCGTATAGAGAAGGAGTACTAAGCAGCATGGTATTGTCATCAGCGGAGATAAGCGCAGGGATTAAGTCCAACAGGTTGTTCGAGGAGGAAATTAGGGCCGAAGTTAGGTCAGACGAGAGAAGAGATTGAAAGAAGGTGACCACTTCTTTCTGAATTGACGGTTGGTTAGTCAGGCATCGATCGTCATCGATATGGATGTCAAAACTACCTCGACGATACACCTTTTCATTAGCCGAGAGATGAAAAAACTTCATGTTCTTGTCACCTTCTTGCAGCCAGGAGACACGGGATTTCTGTTTCCAAAATGCCTCTTCCGCTAGCTCCATCGTAGAAAGCTTGAGCCTAACTTCAGTAATAACTACAGCCGAGATCTGAGGGTTAGTTTGAGCGCAGGCTTCAAGATGCGAAAACTCCTGCTCAGCATGATAGACATTAATTCTGAAAAATGTTCCCGAAAACTTCATAGTTCCGGACTCTAAGCCTCTTCTTAACCTTCTTCAGCTTCAGCATCAGATTTATCAAAGGTTGAGAAGATAGAGGATCAACCCAAGAATTGACAACCAATTGGTGAAAGGAATCGTGGAGGAGCCACATCCACTGGAAGCGAAATGGTCTAGGGTTAGGCGAGGCTGCTGTTGGGAAGGATACAATGATAGGGGCATAGTTCGAATTCACTCTAAGCAAATGTTTTACTGAGAACTCAGGAAAGGAATGAATCTAGGGGCCGTTGCAAAGAAGGCGATCGAGTCGCGCCCACACTCGTGTGGATCTAGATCGATTATTACACCATGTTAAGCTATTTTCGACGAAGCCTGCATCAATAAGGTCAGTATTATCCATCGCTTCACGAAATTCCCTCAAGCTGTCAGTATCTCTGCCCTGATATCCGATTCTTTTCGAAGTATCAAGAACGGAATTGAAGTCTCTGTAAACTGCCCACGAGCTAGTAGAGGATGTGGCAAGCAACAATATAGTCCCACAAAAATTGCCTAGTGAATGTGGATCACTTAGCATAGACAAAAAAAATTTTGGGAGAGAGAACTTGGTTGAAAGAAGACAGCTCAACCGAAATCATCTGGTTAGAAAACCCGATGACAGAAAGATTGATAAAATCTCCAAAGAATAATTAGATTTTGCCCCCATCAGCTGCATTCGAAAGAGAAGAATGGTAGCCAAGCTTCAGGTCAATGCCCACTCTACGGCTATCACGAGTCATGGGTTCGAGGATCGTAATGATGGAAGGATTACAGGATCTAATAATCCTTTTTATAGATTGAGTGGTGGCTGCATTGGCCAAACCACAGACGTTCCAAACAAGGATGTTATCCATCAGAAACGTTACCAAAGTAGCCAGCCCTACAGTCCAGTAGGGAGTTTGAGTCAAATCTTCCTTCAGAGAAAGACCGATAATCTGATTTAGAATCAATTTTGCAAGCAAACATCTTATATGGGGATAGGTCCACAGCGAGGTCAATTTGTCTGTAAACAGAAACACAGCCATCTAATAATCCCTTGAATGGAATAGAGTTCCTAACAGTCTCCCTGCCAGGCAGGGGGGTGAAATTAGGGGAGCACATCGCTTCGAATTCCCGGGAGCCTTGTTTAGGAGAAGGTGAACTGCAAGGAGAGTTATCCGCAGATATGGATAAGAAAGGAAGAGGATGGATAGAGTTCACCTAATCGGGGAGATGCGCTTAGGGCGAGTGTGATTGGGCATGGATCTATGGTGGGGTAGGAGCAGCTTCCAGGAGTAGCACGGGGGACGGACGAGACCCAATATGGCCGGTAGGGTTTTGTTCTGGACTGACGGGCGCACAATCCTGCATCTTTTATAGATTTATATCTGTTATATCTGGGACAGTTGGGTTGGTCAGGTTCTGATCAGATTGACCAATAGGTTCTGATGGTAAGGCCCTATCAGGCATTGGGGCATTTTATCGAGTAAGTGATAGGTGGAGTTTTCTGAAGCATCCAGGCATACAATTCAGAGTTCCTATTTCTCCGTAGAGGCCCTAGTGCAGACCATCAAATCGCTATGAGCAGGGAGTTCCACTGGATCATCTGAATCCGACCTGCATAATGGATTGTCCCGATCTTTCACCTTTAGCTGAGCGGAGATATCATAAATGTGATCCATCACCTCAACCTGAACTGGGTTAAGACATTCAAGTGGCTGACTATGCTTAATTCTAACCCAGGCAAACATTTGAAATATGCCAAATCTAGATAATGTATAAATCTCCACCACGGTGCCAAAGCAATTGCCCAGGTCAGTAATGACTGATTCGCACCACGCATGAGAAGGGATTCTAAATAAATGGATCCAGGATTCTTCCTCCTTCTTCAATACATAAGGATTCCAAGGCGACAAGGCAACTAATCCCATAGGTCTCCAGAGAGAGTCGTCAGCCACAAAATCCAACAACTCATTTTTAGATTTAAAGAAAATGAGGAATTGGGTCAGGGAAATTCTAGCCACGTCCATAATAGAGGCTTTGCAACGCGAAGCCCGAATGCCATCAATGATACAGAGAATGGAGCATTCCTTCGAATAGGTTGAACCCACCAGACATAGATCTAATTCCGATAGCTTTCTTACAACTAATGAGGGATCGACCATCACCTTGGTCTTTCCCGAAGATATCTGGTTGGCACAGGATCCCTGAGTTTCCCATATTCTGGTTTTGGCTGTTGATTGAGGGTTCGGAGGATTAGCAGAGGGAATAGTGTTGGGGCCAAAGTTGGGGATGTTTCGATGGGTGCTTTTCTTCGATTTAGCCTCTTTAACAACTACAACCCTCCCATCAATCCTCTTGCCGTTGAGAACCACTTTTGCGGCCCTGACATCATCTTCATAGCAGAACTTAACAAAGCCATAACCTCGAGGCTTGGATGTACCTGAGAATAGGGGAAGAAGAACTTCTTCAATACGACCATATCGTTAGAAGATCTTATAGAAATCTTCAATTGAGCAGTTGAATGGCAAGTTCCCCATATAGAGGCATTTCAAATCTGAAGGAGACTTTTGACGAGTATCTGCCCTCGATTCAGGCCTCTTGTGGGGGGAGACGCAGGCGCTAGGGCATCCTCTCATCTCCAAAAAACCAAAAAATTCATGTCTGTGTAGAAATGGTAGTTAACACTAATACATAGCATATATAACTTAGCAGACACTTAAATACATTGTTTATCAGGAGTATCCTCACCCGTCCACATGTTGGGTATGTTTGAATTTTGAGAAAAAATTCTTATAAGGGGGGTAGAATGTAATGACTTAAGATTTTGGTATACATGCATGCATTTGCATACATGCACACTTGCATCCATGTAAATATTCATGTATACATGCATGCATAAAGTGTGCAAGTTGTGATATGTATGAACAATTTATTTATTATGTATTATTGATTTTTAATTATATGGTTTGGTTGTGTATATATGTATATGTGTACATGCACTAATTTTACTCATATATCTAAAATCAACCGTACATCTATTTGATTAATAATAATAAAAAAAACATATCTTGTAAATATTCGAGTATGTAAGTAATCATATATTAACATGCATATAGGATTAGAATCTTAATCATTTGATCAGTTCATATATATCTTATCATTCAACCATACATCATATATGGATCCACCAAATGGGTCACCTAAAAATCAAACAAAAATCACTATGATGATTCTTACATTTTTCTAAATAAATTTTCTAGAGTACTTCTTACATTGAAATGTAGTTTAACATGTTTTAGAGGTCCACAAACCATGTATTTTGGTGGTAAACTCATAATTTTAAAAGAAGAGAAAACTATCCATACATCCATACGTACAATTGTAAATTCGACACCTCATATCTCACAATTGGGTAACCGATTCATAAAATCAACTGTACATTGACCTCTCTGCTCATTGAGGTACCACAGGGTCTACTTAAATCTTTTTTTCAATACATCTCAACCGTCCATCCATGTACGGTATAACTATCTAATATAGTATATCCTAAACGTGTCTAGCATGCTTATTTAAATTATAATATTTTAAAGTATTAATAGCATGTTTTAAATATTATTAATTTTTAATAAAATATAAATATATTAATTCATAGTAGAGTTATTAGTACATGAATATTGGATTTAGAAATGAAAAAATGACATATGACTATAATCAAGGTTCACTAATCTAGACCACCCATTACAATGACTGAACTAACAATTTAAAATCGTCCAAATTTATTTACAAGATCAACCGATCGCCCATTTGTTAACTTAAACCAATGCAAGGAAACCATTAAATTCATAAACAAATTAGAACCGTCCAAAGAGCTCATCAACTCACCACCCAAATTCATCCATCCATTCGTTCCATCAACCCACCCACCTGATCAACCATCCATAGTACATTAGCCATTTTACATGTATGCCCATGTGTACACTACTCACACATGCACAATCATGCACCACATGCACAACTATGCAAATGCACACCCATGCACACACACAACCACACACCACATCCATTATACACACTTGATGCATTTTTTTGTAGTAAATGAAACTAATGGTGGTTGTTGTTTCACTTACAAGAAATATCATTTAAAGAGGAGGTTTTATTTTATTTTTCACGTGTGTATTACGTATGATGGGATCCTCTAATATAAATATGGTAATGGAGGTAGCCCTATAAGCACGAGAAGAGAAATTGTGAGAAAAATAAATAGAGAAAAAAAAAAGTTAAAAAGAAACTAAAAATGAGAGAATAAAAAAAAAGCGTTGTAAGATCTTGTTAAGGTGGGTGATCCATCTCTAGTCTGAAATTTTTATAATTGCTATTATTAAATTAGTATTATTTTTAATAGTTAATTGCTTATAAATTGAATTTTGTAGAAATTATTGTTTCTTGTTGATATTTTTATTATTTGAATATTTAGAAAAAAAATATGTTCAATAAGATTTAAAGAAAAAAAAAATTAGATTTCTAAATTTCTGAATTTAATATAAAATAAATTTTTAGCTATTTGAATTTTGTAGAAATTAAATTAAAAAATTATTTCGAATCTTACTTAAGTTATATTTTAAATTAATTCTGGTGATGTAAATTTATAAAATGACTCAAGTTATTAATTTTAGATTTTTAAAAAAACTAATTAGAAATAATATACTATAATAATTCATTCTAATTAAAATAATGATATGTATAATATAAGGAAGATTTTAATAATAAATAAAGTTCAAATTTAATAATTTAATATAACATAAATTGAGTACGATTTTTATTTTGGGAATACTGATGTACAATTAACTAATCTGCATTTAAATTAAATTTAACATTGTTTAACTAGGTTGTTCGTTGGTAATTTAATTAAGTTATGAATTTTAAAATTTATATAATTAATTTTGATTAGGTAAATTTAATTATAAATAAACAAAAATTTATAATAATTAAAATTTAACATTTAATAAATTGAATTTTAGATATTAGAAATTAATTATTAATGTAAATTTTTCATTTATATAGTTACCTAAGCTTAATAGAATGAACTTTAATAAAATAGAAATGTAAGTCTTATGATTTTAAAATTTTAAAAAAAATAAAATTAATATATATTTAGAATAGAACTTTATTATAATCAACTAGAAAGAAGTATAAAATTATATATAAAAAAAATAGTTAGATTTTATTCATATATTACTAAATTAAATAAATTAGAATTTTTATATCTAAATAATATAGTAATTTATTTGAATTTGTATTTAATATGGGTTATATTTAAAAGTTCCTACACTTGATTGATTTACAATTTCATAAAGAAATTTTAATTTTAATTTAAATAAAATTTTAATTTTGATAAATTAATTATCAACTTATATTAAAAATTAATTCTGAATTTATAATCAAGCATTTTAATTATTTAATTAAAATCATTACTGATTTAATAACTATCGAACCTTATAACAACTTTTATATAAAATTTGAGAATAACGAAGAATATGTGATGTAACTATATAGTTTGTATATAATATGTAGTAAGTCGTATATTTAATAATTCTTATTTGAATGGATGGTGGTTACTCATATTATATGCATATTTATTTTTAATTAATAATAAAAGTTGGAATGTAAGTGCGTTGCCCTGTGGATGTTCTTAAAGGCATAAGCAGCTAGGGCGATTGTGTCCCTTGGGTGAAGTCCCTAAAGCCAGCAGGTAGGGCGATTATATCCCTTAGGCGAAAGTCCCTAAAGTGAGCAAGTAGGAAAATTGTGTCCATTAGGTGAAAATCCTTAGAATCCATTGGATCCTTTGGAATCTCCTTTGTGTACGACGTATGAGTACAATTGTATGCGCGGACATACGCTAAAGGTACAATTGGAGCAGTAGTTTGATCAGTTAACTTATAAATGGGTCCCTTACCTCGAGGTACCAGTGCGTGGGCGTTAATGTAACGTGGCCATCCACTTGGGTACGATGTTATAAAACATGATGGTTATTTAATTTTGTTGTTTATATAATCTATAAAAAGTTTGGCATTCAAAGCATCTTTACGATTCATGTATTGCATTTTATCTCATCTTTTAAGATTTGGTACTTTAATTCATATTTTAAACTTTAAACAAATTATTTTATTATTTGTACAATTTGTATAATTATACAAATTTTATATTTGGGTTAGATATGATCTCACGAGCCGTTATGCTCACTCCCACATTAACAGTGTTTCAGGGCTCAGAGATTAGTCAGGGACGAAACAAAATGATGATCTGACTATTTATCTAGTCATAGTGATCTTCTCTATTTGTGTTAGAAAAAAAAAAACATAGTAAAAAGAAAAAAAACTTAAAAGTGAGTCTACATATTGTATTGGATGAATATTTGATGTAGTTTTTATTAAATTTATATTTGAGAATGTTTAAAAATTTAATCCCAACCTGTTACTCGGAGTCAGGCCTGGCTAACTCGGGCACCAAATTTTGAGGCATGACAAGCTTGGACTCCAAAAATTATCCTAAGGGATATGCCGAGGTCGCAAATCTACTCCCAATGCTCAGGATGGGTTAGGCCACCTGCCCACTAGCTTGGTCCAATCATTAAACCATCACAATGGTTTAAAGACACTTATTACTAGTTCCCATTCGAGGTACATGTGTAGTTTGACATAATTATTAGATACAGGCATGTTTCAATGCTTTAGGTGTGTTTGGATGATTAGAAACTGTAGTAACGTGAAGTAAAACATCATTACTACTTTCTTCTTATTGGATATTGCCAACTGTCAAATCATTAGAATCTTTTCGAATCACCTCATGGTATGATCAGGTGGAGGTGGGTTGACATGGCATAATTTCGTGTGCCCCACCATGATGTATGTGTTATATATACACAGTAAACCCATCTTGTGCAATCATTTTATACAATGAGACAAAAATAATATGGTGGACATACAAATCCAAAATGAACCACACCACAACTAGTTGTAAGGATTAGACGTACCACATTGAAAACTTCTTGAGGTTCACAAAATTGTTGGATCTTGATGTAGAGCGGGTCGCGGACAGTTTCATGGCCAAGATGGATCAGAAAAGGCCCGTCGATGACAGAAGTGATCCGGACCGTCGGACCTTCCATCGGGCGTATCTCGCAATCCGAAATGAGTTATCTGACATAAAATATATGATTTTGGGGTAGAGCAAGCTACTTTAGCCAACCAACCCCGCTATGCCGGGTTACGAGCCCACATTTACGAAAAACCTTCTGATCGACGGTCGTTTTCCTATTTTATTTTCATTTTTACTATAAATAGTAAGTTTTATTTTGATTATAGCTCTTCATCCGTTGGGCTTTAGGAGTTGTGTCCAACATGAAAAGTACTTAGGATAATTAGGAGGACGGTTTGGTGAAGCCAAATATGACACTTACTATTTTTGGCCGAAAACCTTGTGCACTAGTAGACATCATGACCGTCTATAAATAGTAAGTTTACTATTTATAGTAAGTCGCGGATTCCAGGAATTTTAGTTGTAGTTTGAGTCTGATTTCTTTTCTGTTGCTTGCTTCCCTTATTTAAGGGAATGTGAACTCGTTTTTATTCATTCATTAATCAATTTCAAATTTTATTAGAATTTATTTATATTCTCTTGCTTTCTTTCCTTACGGATTCGAGAAGTCTCTGTGAGGAGTTCAGAAAAGCTTCGTCGATTCGGAGTAGTTATCCTTGAGGAAGACGGTGATCGACCTTATTACGTTCATCCCTGCATCAGATCTTCATCATTTTTAGGGATATGACCCTAGAACGATATTGAAAAATGGATGAATGGTGTGAATTTAATACATATGAACGAAATTACATCCAAGTGTATCTAACAATTGAAAATACTTTAAATATGGTAGTAAAGGCAATTATTACTTTTTTACTGCACATTATACACCATTAATGACATGATCCAAACCGGCCCTTAAACTATTTATACCTGGGATTATTGTGAACGAAGGATTAAAAGAAATCGTGAGTTGAACATTTCAAACGCTTTATCACTCAACTCTTTTACTAGAAGGGTGAGACCCAGGCTTAAGGGATTAGGACAGGTTAGGGTCAACCTCGGGCGGCCCATTACCACCCTTAGATATCACTCATGTTCAAATGAGACTATACGTTGATATCGACATCCCCACGTGCTCTTTGGTTGGGGTTAATTAAAAAAGCAGTTCAAAGGGATCCCATTGGACCACACATGCTAACATGTACTGAAATGAGTAGGACATGCTCGCCTATTGAGAACAAGTCTATAAACATGATTTCTTTTGTCGAAACTAGGATTAGTTTAATGAAATAAAGGTAGAATATTGTATTATGAAAATCTAAACATGGAGCTCCACAAATCCTACCGGCAATTCAACAACAAAATCCATTATTTTATTTGGTGAGTGGGTTACACTCGTATGTGTTTTCTTTACTTTCCGGGAGTTGCTAAGCCAACATGCTTGGAAATGGGATCCTTCTTAGGTGAGATCCGTACCATCTATTGAGTAGGTCCCATTGTGTGGATTCCCTCACCGAAAGATCAGGCCAATCACTCATCAAATAGACCGCAATGCTAGAAACAAAAGGATGTTCACAGAAATAAAGGGAAATTTTTTGCCACTGTAGCTCATTTGGTAAGTGGATGAAACGGATTTTGGTTCAAGGGACCCATTTATGCATGGCCTAGATCTTGCATGCGTATGGTGTGTATATGAGCTCTTATAGGGACATTAATGACTTTTCATTAGCTATATAAAATATCATATTAGGTAAATTCCTCTTAACATTAAATTTGATGAAATTGCTAGCATTTTTTTAATTTCCATACACTGTTCACTTTAACATTTGGTTATAAAAAAGAAAATAAAAAAGAGAGAGTAGATTGTAAGTTTCAGGGACCAATCAAAAAATGAAATTTTTCGTTAGGATAAGCTAACATGTGCTAAGGAAGAAAGTCTGTGCAAGATTTAAGTTTTTGATGAAAATAAATATTCAAGCTCTAAAAAAAGAGACCCTTGACTCTCTCCATCTATGCTTAAAATGTGTGAGGCTAACAGTTACTGCACACACTTGAAGAAGAATTGGAAAGATAGTGAGCCAAGGGAGTTGGCATGTACAAGGATACAGGAGAGATGATAGGAGCCATTCATCATCAAATTTGGGTGCCTAGGAGAGAGTCATGCATCGATGGTTAGGCTTATGACCAAATCTTCTTCTTCTTCTTCATAATTTGTAAGGTTTATAATATTTTTAGTTGATATCATTGCGTATGTATGTGTTTCATGATCCTAACTAAAATGATTGACAGTTTGATTCTTAAAAGCAAAAAAACAAAATTAACTTCAACACTCATTATTAGCTTTGGCCTTTGAAAATTTGGAACCCACAAAATATAGAAAATATTAATGTAGTTAAAAAATTATAGCTTTAAAACTTGCCTACTTGGCAAAGAACTCTACCAAATATCGAGCCAAGTCACTAGTGTCATCAAGATTCAAGGCAAACATCTCTAACCAATGCACCCCAAGCTATTCAATTGTTGGCTTTATCAATTTCCAATGCTAGTTTACATTGCACGTTCATTGAGAGAGAGAGAGAGAGAGAGAGAGAGAGAGAGAGAGAGAGAGAGAGAGAGAGAGAGAGAGAGAGAGAGAGAGAGAGAGAGAGAGAGAGAGAGAGAGAGTTGTTTGCATGACATAAGAGAAGGGGGGAGTAAAAAGGGCTGTCAAAACTCAAAAGTAGGTAGAGTGCTCGGTAAAGCACACAACTTTACCTTGTATATGACCTAAATGCAGTTTATTTATGTTTTAAAGCATTCTTTTGCCTTTAATACTGTATAGTTTCAGCAATTTTGAAAACTAATTCTGTGCAAATTTTTTTCCCTAGCAATTATCTTTTGCCATATGTCAAGTGATGAGAAAACAGTATGGGGCAAACATCTTCATGCAATTAGTTTTAAGGACACTGAAACTTTGCATTGTTTAAGTATATGTAAAGGGTTTAATAGCTAAATATAAAGGAATTTAAGTAATTTAGAGGTGAATATGTTTTTTGTTTTTTTTTCTGACAGATAGAGGAAATCTTTGATACTTTAGGTTGATACACTAGTACTGTACATACAAGCAACTCAAATGATTTAAATAATTTGATTTGTCATCTCATGATCTTATATATGGATAGTAAACCAAGAAATCATATTAAATTGCTAAAATAGCCGTGAAAGCATTTAAAGACTGTTATGGGTCAACTACACCTACTTTTATAAACCAAAAAATACAAGTGAAATATAGCCAATTTCTGGCTAGCACTGTATATCTAGTTTGGAGCAATGTACTAATGTTAGGTTTTCTTTTTGAAAAGGTTGGGGTTATTTAACTCAATGGGGGACTACTCTTCCACTTGCAATAATATTTAATATAGTAACCATGCCTATGATGGGCATACATATCTGTCAATCCATACCATCAGATTGATAGGAACCCTACATTGATGGTCTGAACTGGAGTATCAACATTTATTAGGCAATTTTAACCATTTTAATTATTATTATTATTATTATTTTCTTACCTTTACTGTCATTTCTCCTTTCATTCTCATTGTCTCTATAGTATTTACAAGTAGTGGATTGATTTTCATCATTGCTTGTCAAAAATTTATCGACTGACTAACCTCAAACTTCCTAATTTACTTAGCTTGTGAGGTGCAAATGCTTCTAATTAATGAGTGAAATTGCAATCACAATAATTATTACTTATTTATTTTATTTTTGGAATCTTGTATAAATGGCTTATGTAAGAGCTGGCCCACTTAGTGACAATCCAGGTCCATCCATATAAACATTGATAGAGCGCTTAGGAGTGATTTGATGCAATTGAAGGTTATGGTCCCTTGTGTGCATGCTTACTGATACTTTACTCAAAGTCATTAATAACTCTGAAATCAGATTGCGTACTTAGTATGCTCTTATTGTACTGTGTAAACTCACTTGGGCCCACCTTGAATGTATGTGGTTTATTCACATCATCCATCAATTTTTTCATTTCACTTAAGGGGTTGAGCTCAAAATTTAAGCATAAACAAAGCTTAAGTGAAACATACTGCAGGAAACAAACAGTGGGAATTATGATTTCCACCATTGAAACCTTTCTGGCCCCACAGTGATGTTTAATTATCATCCAAGCTGTTCATAAGATCATACAGATATAGATGAAGGGAAAACATAAATATAAGATTGATCCAAAACTTCTGTGGCCCTAAGACTTTTTCAACGATAAATGATCAATTCACACAGTTTCCTTTGGTGTGGTCCATTTAAGCTTTGGGTATGCTTCATTTTTAAGCTCAAGTATCAAAATTATATGATAAAATGGATGGACGGAGGGCATAAAATATATAAATCATGGTGAACCTCACAGAGTTTACTTAAGAAGCAATCGGCTTCCATGATGGCCCTATACCATAGCTTATCCGATAGGCTGCCCCATTAAGACTTCTATTTATTGAATTTGGATTCTTGACTTTGTCATTCAAACAGTCCAATATGATAGATTCCTATCTATAACAAGGGCAGGACCATCATTTTAATGGTTCTGATTGGGACACCTGTATAGCACATCATAGCAAATAAGTGGATACATATGGATGGTCATATACTAAGCCCCACTTTAATATCTCTTTACGAAGAAATCTCTTAATCTTTTATACAAATAACATGCACACGAGATTATTGGGATGTTTAGATCTCGCGTTTGCTCCTAAGATTGCATTTTTTAAAAATATTTTTTAATTATACATATTTAGACCTTATTACCCCTTCATTGTCACCAATCATATGCAAACAGCTATTTTAAGCAGAGCGTGAAACAGTCAAGCTTTGTGGGGTCCATCATGTTGTATATGTAAAATCCATTCCATCTGTCAAGTGAGGAACATTATTTGAGCTAAAAACAAAAAAGACAGGCCCGGTTAAAAGATCATATGGGCCACACCAATGGGGACAATGTAAGGATGCTATCAAAACTAATAAGTTCACACGGTGTGGCCTGCCTGAACTTTTTTATCAGTCTGATTTCTGTAAATTCTCTTCATCCCAGTGAGTTACACCTGATTAATAGCTCTGATGGAAGATTTTTAAAAAAAGGTGACCCCACATACAAGAACGTAGGGTTGGCATGCTATCTCCATTGTTTCATGTGATGTGGCCGATATGGATTGTGGATCTATCTGATATTTGGCCTTAGAGATGATATCGAGGACAGAACCTGATAGACGGATTGGATTTCACATATACAACATCGTGGGCCACACGGACTTGAGTGTTTTAATTTCATAGGATATAATTCCATCCACATGCCAGCTGGATCTGCGGCATTAACGCCATTTTCGCAAATGGAAATCTTATCAGCTTAAAATGTCGAAGATATCCCTGGAGCCCAACTGTCATTGATGAAGAGATGGGGTCGTTTACGTCATTTCAAGAACGGGGAGGGCTGTGGTGTAATTCCTGACAGCTATGGGGTTATTTTGAGAATAAGGGAGGAGAATCTCAGAGGCGGATGTAGATAAACATCCCAGAACACTCGCCAAAATGATGAGGCGGGTGATGCAAGGGAGTCGAGTGACCCAATGATTTATGGGGCCCACCAGATTACCCACGCACCGACAGGCTTACGTGGCGCGAGCAGCTCCCCCTGGACCGTTCTTTATACGGGCCCATCAGCCGACGTGGCGAGATCCAGTGGCTCGCCACGTCGACCTCCCCCACGCGCTGCCCCCGAGGAACCCGACAGCGCACGCGGGCGCACGCGCGGCCAACCGGGGTTCGCGCCACGTCACGTGACGTGCACGTGCAATGCCGGGGCAATCATCCATGAGGGCCGTACAGATTGGGATCTCCCATCTCGGCCTCAATCATTTAGCTTAACTCTCTCTCCCCGTCCGGAAAGCGGACAACTCATGTGCTACTGGGCCCGAGGACATTCGTAATATTCTCAACCCTTAAGTTACCACACGAGTACCGGCCCATTGAGCGATTCGATCGGAAGCCGAGTGGGTGGTGTTGGACGCTGTGGAGCCTACTGTGATATAGGTATTTTATATCTACACCATCCATCCATTTTGCCCGCTTGTTTTAGCTCCCGAGCGTGAGAAGTAAGCAGATACCAAGATCATGTGAACCACACCAGAGGAAAATGGGAGGATAGTGACACCTGTATATGAAAACTTCTTAGGCCCACCGTAATATTTATTTGCCATCCCACCTCTTAATAAGGTCACATAGATAGTTTAAGAAGATTTTAATGGTGGGCATCTTGAGATTTTGATAGGCTTTGTTGTTGGATTAATGCCATATAATGAGTTGGCAAAATTAATTAACCGCGTGAATTAAACATATACATCACGGTGGCCCACAGTGGGGTGGTTTTGACTCACATCGCACCCAATTCGATTCCATTCCCTCACCGTCCGATGGGACCCACCATATCTCCCACAGATCCTAGCCTCCAAAATTTCAGACTTCTTTTAACTAAAAACAATGGGTCCATCTATCACGAGGCCTATCATTTCAACGGACTGGATCACGGGACGGTG
Source organism: Magnolia kwangsiensis (assembly GCA_037074715.1). NCBI lineage: Eukaryota > Viridiplantae > Streptophyta > Magnoliopsida > Magnoliales > Magnoliaceae > Magnolia > Magnolia kwangsiensis. The sequence goes on along the minus strand of CM073574.1, from coordinate 48,955,366 downwards.
GACAGCACACGTGTCCAATCCAAACCGAAGCCGCCTGAGGATCATAGACTTTCCAAACATCTAACCAAGGTTAAGAACGATGGTTAGGGTTTTCTTTATGGTTATAAATATAAGAAGACGGAACGTCGTTTTACATAAAGACGCGAACGTCCGTCTTTTCGGCCTCTCTTCTCCTCCTTTTCTCGCCGGAGATTGCATTTTCCGTACTATATCGGGCTAATTTGAACACGCAATTCGGGCTGTTTTTTACATTTTCGGGCTAAGATCTACTCGTTTTCAGCGAATTTCCGTCCAAAATCGGATCATCTAATACAGTTTCCGGTCTTCTCTGAATGAGATTGTGCTTCCCGTCATAGATCTGTCATCTTCCGACAATATTCCGGCGAAAGTCAGATCCTTTGTGCAGATTTCCAGCCGATTTCACCGGAGATTGTATTTTCCGGCACAAATCCTGCGGCCGCAGATTGCATTCTCTTGCCGTTTCGAGGGAAGTATTCATCTCCCGGCGACAGTAACTTCGACAGATCTCCATCTATTTCATTCCATTTTCCGGCGAAAATCTCCTATTTCTATTGAGTTTTTCCAAGCTTCTCAGCGAAGATGGACGGAGAAGATCTGAGCTTAAGCTTAAGCTTACGAACGGCTGACATTGATCCGACTAACCCCGCGCATCCATCGCTTGCAGGTAAGATATTTGGAGACTTTCCTTGTCAACGTCTCAAATGCGTGAGTGATCGAACCTGCACATAGGTGGGCCCCAGTCGCTAAATGAGATGGCCCAAAATCGATCCGTTGTGCATCTTAAAAGATATTCCAGATCAGGGCATCTGGACCCTGGGCCCCTCCTGATGAACGGCTCTGATCTCTTAGTAGTAGGCTAGAACAAAATAAACGCACTTCTCATATCTCATCTCATCTCTCTCTCTCTCTCTCTCTCTCTCTCTCTCTCTCTCAGAATATCGTTTTCCTTTCTATTCCAACAGACATGGAGACGAGATCCAATGCAAGAGGCATCGACGTGAATCGGATGCCTGCATTGAATGACGGAGATGCGGATGACGCACCATCATCGTCGCTTAGGAATGGCGGGAAGAGACGTAGTGCGGATAGAGAGGAGAACGATGGAGGTGGCAGAATGACGGGGAGCGACGAAGAGGAAGGGGAGACGACGAGGAAGAAGCTGAGGTTATCTAAAGAGCAGTCTGCCATTCTTGAAGAGAGCTTCAAAGAGCACAACACTCTCAATCCGGTATATGCACTTACACGCTTCTCTCTCTGTTTCTATTGGCGCACGTGTGCAGTATCCGAGTCCTTCATCAAACGTGTCCATTGCTGGTCATCTACCCGATGACTGATGAGTAGCCCACTTTCGTTCCTGGTAGTTTTCAGAGCAAGTTCCTTATAACTGATCCAGAGCATCCTGGTTGTGAGCCCCATCAGGCATGGGCCATGGCCCAATCACAACACTTGTCGTGGATTGTCCACTGGTCTGATGAGCCGATCATCCAGTCAGTGTGAATTTTTTTTTCTATGATCATCTATAATAGTGGGTCTCTCGGATCGGTTGGCCCGGCTTGACTTAGATATAATGCCACGTGTACGGTTAATATGTTCGGGCATCCACCACCCTACTCTATGCGTGAGCAACATATTATTCCTCTCTGGAATTATCAGATACAATAATGAAAGAGGTTTCTTGGTCCCACACGTGTACGAAGATGTGGGTGAAGATTTGCAAGATCCAATCAGTCAATCATGTTGGCCACACGGTATAGATGTATATGCACGACGATCATAACAATTCACGATTCATACAGTGTGGGCCCACCTGATGAACCACTCTGATCTTGCACATGTGACACATTAGCATGTTGATACACACGTGTAGTCTTGCAAAATCTATTTTTTCGATGATTGTACTTTATTTTGTTTTGTTAGTCTTCATCACGGGGTAAAGCATTTTAATATCCGCCAGCATTCATAGGCCAATGTACTCGTGGATCCGAGCCCTTCATATGAATAGCAACAGTGCACAAAAACCCAGAATGGAACAGCGACCTCTTCAGACCATTTAATCGATCAGGATTTTGGTCAATGGCCCACCCAAGAGTTGATTCTTCTTATTGACGGCTCAGATCAACTAGTACATAAGCCATTTCACGGATCCTCGCCAAGTTGGTGAAGGTTAACGCAATACCAACCTACAGGCTTGGGTATTGGATCAACCTTTCTTGGGACTGTCAAACTTGGATCCTGGATTGAGGCAAGACGATACCCAAGGTGGGGCCAGGTCCGACAAACCTGGTGGACCATCCTATTATTTTTCATCCCTAATACTGCTTTTTTGCTTTTTTATTTTTAATTTTCTTTTCTAACAAAATTACATTTTCTTCATTTTAATGGGAAACAGAAGCAAAAGCTTGCGCTGGCAAAACAACTGATTCTAAGACCTAGGCAGGTGGAGGTCTGGTTCCAAAACAGAAGAGCAAGGTAAATTCATTTTCATGTGTATTCGAGTGTGTGCATTTTCCATACTCATTTCAGAAAAAATAATCACATTCTGTTCCTTTTCCCGCCATCGAGAGGCCCACACCATGATGGCCACCTGAAAATCAGGCTGATCTATTCATTGGACCCGACAATACGATTCAATGTACAGCTGTGGCTGATACAATGAGTAGATCTTCTTGATTTTTCTATTCCAAGTGATACCCTTCGCAGTGCCCACTTTTTGAAAGGATCAGATTTTCATAGCAAAAAAAGAAGTGTTAGACAAAAGAATCTTTGAGAATAACCCACACAATATCCTTACATCCGATCATCAGCTTATAAAATGGACGGTGAAGATTATTTATTTGGAAATAGGCCCAATCAACAGTATGAGCGATCTATATATTTGTTGGGACATACCATGTATTGGGTATGGTTCTAAAGAATAACTCTCGTCGGACAATCCTAACCACCCATGACGATCATCTGAGCAGCATGTACTGCATTTTGTATTGTATACTTTCTGTTTTATTTATTCATCTATGTTTGTAATCTCGCAGAACGAAACTGAAACAGACGGAAGTCGATTGTGAATTCCTGAAACGTTGCTGCGAGAACCTAACCGAAGAAAATCGGAGGCTCCAGAGAGAGCTGTTAGAGCTAAGGGCGTTGAAACGGTCCCCGCATTTCTACATGCCGGTCCCAGCGACGACCCTTACCATGTGCCCATCATGCGAGAGAGTGGAGGCGTCTGAGAATCAGGCTCCGTTTCTTTCTCGGCAGCAAATCCGATCATGACTGTCCTTCTTCCTTATTCTTCTTCGCTGATCATGTTCTTCTTATTCATATCGACTGTAGTACACCTGCATGTTTCTTGTAAAAAAGGAGAGATTCTTGTGCAGCCAAAAAGAAAAGCGGCAAAAAATAAAAAATAAAAAAAAATCTAATGTAGAAAATATAAGAGAATTTATAAGCTTTGCATACAAATGTTCATATGTTTCATGCATTATGTATGCCTGCTTTTAGCATATATACATCTACAGGGTACATTCCCTTTGCTATGGGCCCGGATAAGTTATTATTATTATTATTTTATGTCCCTCTCATCTCTCCATGGGATGGATGGTGCTCCTTATGATGGACAGTCCACGTGGAACGTGGAGCCCACACAAATGCATTGTCCACATTAAAAGTGGGCCCAACATGATGGATAACTCCATATAAACGTGGGCTCACATAATGGATGGTCCACATCAAAGGTGGCCCCTAATGATAAATGGCCCACATCCAACATGGCACCATATGATGCACGGCCCGCTTCAAAGGTAGGGCCCACACGATGGACAATTCACATTAAATGTGGGCACTGCATTGTTGGCACTGAGCTTTGTTTTCTGTCAATTGTAGTGTGTTGAGGCGTGCCAGAATTGTTAAAGCGGCTCAATCTAAACTAATCAACTTTGACCCTAAGCCCTAAAATAAGTAGATTTGTCTAGAATGAAACATATATGACCATGTTATGAGAATATCAGTTGACTACTCAAGCCACTTGCATAATTTTATAATGATCATATGATAATCAAAGGGCCTAGTTCTTCCTCCAAAAGTGGATTATAGATTTGAATTATAACTAAAAAATTTAATGAGAAATTATTGCTATTGGATTCTCGCTATTCTCACATAAAGTAAAATAAAAGATAGATTTGTTTTGATTTTGTTGTGCTGGATTGTTGATGATTTTGCTTGGTAAACTAAAAGCCTTTCTCTATATCCTTCTTATTACTTTTCTTCTTTTGGTTGTTCCTCTTATGTCGGCTTGGCTTTGTTTTTACCATCTGAATCATGTTTTGCCTTCCAAGCGCCCAACCACACTTTGTAGCTCTCGGCCAGACTCCCCTTATCTCAACCGCTTTCACATCTAGATTCTCAGCCGCAATTGGGCTTCCGGATATCTCGGCCACTCTCTATTTTCTTGCATTGATGCATTTTTCCTCCTAATTGGCTTAGCCATAATTAAGCTATAACATTGCCCCCCACGTTACCTCACATTTGGTTAAAAAGATGAAGGCGGCGTTAATTTGTCGTTGACGTAATAAGGGCTTGTTTGGCTAGGCGGATTGAGTGAGATTAGGAGGGATGGGATCGTAATATCTCATCTGCTTGGTCCGCTCGTTTGTTTGGGTGTGCATATATCCCACGGGATGACTAATATTTCGAGTGAAGTAGTCTTTAAGCTGAGGGATTGCGAAATCCCTCTTAGATATGCTACCATCCCTCATTGCCATCCTCGAGCCCATCCCATGGCATTTTTTCCATCTAGTCGTACGGAACGACGGGATGGTTATTTTCAGGCAGACATGACCGCTCGAGTTGCCAGGAGTGAAATTCTTGTTATCAACAAGTATGTTTACAAATACCTGTTAATTTGTGAGATGGTGGTTGTCTTTATCCCCATGACATTGATTTCAGGTGAGAAAAATGTTTGATTCAGACCCATTTCAGTCGAGGTATGCCTCCCTCTCCGTCTGAATTGAAGCATCATTGTATTGATCTTGTTGGGGGCCTTGTAAAAAACCTTAGGATCTAGCCTCCTGAAACAAACTAAAATTATGGGATAATAAAGCAATACAATAAATCAAAGCATAAATCACACGACAAAAGAGATTTTTATGGGGAAAACCTTCAAAGAGATAAAAATCACAGGACCTTGTCTAGATCAACAATCCCCTATGAAGTAGAACGTTACAACCTTCTTCACTCACGCAAGAGCGGATAAACGATAAGAGAAACAAAGAAAATGGAGAGATCTCATCGAATACGAGGACGTGAAAGTGTAGAGATATGGTAGATCACCTCTACGAACATAGCCTCCCTTCCAAAAGCTTCTTCTCTGTCTCTCTCTCTCTCTCTCTCTCACACCTTTGATAGCCCTAAACCCTTTAGCAAACCCTTACAAAGCTTTAGGAAACTCTCTTGCCTTATCTCTTGAATACCCTAGAAAATTCTAGGGACCTCTTATTTATAGTTTAGGAAACTCTCTTTCGCACCCTTGCGAAAGTCGCCTTAAAATTCTGAATCCCACAAAAAATTGGACTTAAATTTGCGTAACCAGGATGGGTCGTGCAGGCTACAGGACTGGTCGAGCACTGTTCACTCGACTAGTCGAGCTGACCATCAACTGGTCAAGCCAACCGTCAATTGGTCGAGCCGACAACTGGTCGAGCACTGTTCACAAAGCTCGTTGGACTTTGAGTCGACTGACCTAGGACTGGTCGAGCACTATTCACTTAATCGGTTGAGCAGGTTGTAGGACTGGTCGAGCAGTGCATGGATTCCACTGTTTGTGGCATTCGAAACGCACCTCATCTCCTCTGACCTGAGGAGGAAAACCCCATCAGATCTGTTGATTTCTTTGATTCGATTTTGTAGTTTGATTTCACTGTTGATGCTTTCATAATGGGGGTTTTGCTTCCTGCATGTTGATTTGACTACAAATTTATGATAGAAATTGAGAGTTTTTCTTCCTGCATGTTGTGATCTCTTGTTCCTTTCATTACAATGTTGCATGGAGTTTTTTATTGGAGGATTTTTGGGGGTTTGCTTTCTATGGACTGTGCATGGTACATGAGATGGGGCCCTGCATGTTCTGATTCGTGGGCCCTTTGATTTGAATATCGAATGAATTTTTTAAGGGAGGATTTTTGGGGTTTTGCTGTCTACGGACTGCATGGTACCTGAGCTTGTTTTCTGCATGCTGTGATGCGTTGTTCCTTTGATTTCAATGTCGAATGGCTATTTTTTTTTTTTGGGATTTTTAAGAGTTTGTTGTCTATGGACCATGCATTGTACCTGAGATGGTTTCCTGCATGTTGTGATACGTTGTTCCTTTGATTTCAATGTCGAATGGATTTTTTTTATTTTTTTTTTTAGATTTTTCCTTTTCGGACCATGGACGTGTCTCAGTTACTGTTACAGTTCCTATGTGCTGGGAGTTCAAAATATTAGTGGGCATTCTCGATGGGGAAGAACATATATTGCATACTACTTTTTTATTTCAAAATTTTTTTCTTATGACACATAAGTAGTTTACATCAGTAATTCACCACTGTTTCTTATGCTATTGGTGATGTATGTGTGACCCATATGTAGTTTACATCAGTAATTCACCATTGTTTCTTATGTTATTGGTGATGTATTTGGAGTGGTTATGTTTCCTTATACTATTGGTGATGTATCTGTGGCCCATATGTAGTTTACATCAGTAAGTCACCCCTGCAAAGGGTACATTTCCAGCTACATGTCCTTCATTCATCCTGGGACATGTAATGGTTGGCTTGGAATAACATTGTCTTCACGAATGCTACATTTTGCCCATGCCAGTAATGGCATTGCCCTCATTTAGGGCAAAGCAATAGGTTATAGTATGTTTTGTATTTGTATATTAGCCCAATCAAAATGGTTCATTCCCAACTCCATGTCTTTCACTCCTCCTGAGACAGGAACTGGCTAGCTTGGAATGACTTTGCCTTCATAAATGTTACAAGAAACCCATGTCAGTAATGACATTGCCCTCATCTTAGGCAAAGCAACAGGCTACGGTTTCTTGATGTACATTCTTTATCCATGAGGTATTGGTGATGTATTCTGCTGTAAAGTATGTTTGTTTCCATGGTATAATGCAATGCCACTTCTCACATATATTTAGCAAGTTAGAGATTATTTCTAGACATATAGAGATTGGTTCATCTCCTTCATGCTCATGTCCTTGGCTATGTGAGTTGTGATGCCTTTTTTTGTGAAAATGGGTCTGGCCATCATAATGCTAGTTTGGAATATTTTTTATTGCCATTTTTTACTTTTGTACACTTTTTATTTTTTAAGGAGTGACTCTGTTACTGCTACACTTCCTAATTGCTGTGTAAAGTATATATTATATCCATGATCGAGGTGGGTAGAACATACATTACATGCTAAATTGTTTTTGGTCCTCATATGCCAATTAAATCAGTAAGTCACCACTGTTTCTTATGGTGTGGTGCTTGAAAGATTTCAATGACTTTCAGTTTTGACCCTGAACTGAAAATCAGAAGCAGATTCTTTTGCCTTTTCACAGAAAACTGCAGGCAAGCAAGCAAGCACTCTCTTTCTCTCAATCTCTCTGTCTCTATTTTATTCTCTATGATTTTTTATTTTAATTTTTTATTTTTAAATTCTGGCTACTGATGAAATTACTGTAGAGAAGTTCTTAAATTCTTCATTAAATGGTGGGAAGAGAAAAATCTTGATTAGGGATCGTTTGGATGCCTATTTATGGGGTTATGATTTACAGGTACATGGTTTACATTCTATTTTTGGATGCTGAAAAATGTCGTATACAGGTTTCAGCCTCATTTGATTTTCAGGCTCTCCATTTACTGTAACACCTCGGATTTTCGCCAACCCGAATTTAGACGTCCTTAGGCAATGGGTCAACCATAACACCTTAGTAACGTCTCATAACCCAAGTTCAAAGCCAAAGAAATCATTTAGAATGAAATTCTTTAGAAATTTAATGTGAATTAACTACTGCTACACTAGATTATCTATGAAATAAGCACCAACCACTTTAAATACGATCCATAAGACCCAAAACCTGTAGAATCAGTAACGCTACGCTATCCTAAAATTCAGGATCAATCTTTAAACCCAGTTGCTCTCTGGAGCACTTTAAAACTTCGTATCGGACCTGTACCGCCCGTCGAAAGTCTGATAGCGATGAACTTAGACCATTATGACCGCCTAGTTGGACTTGACTGTCACCTTGAAAATCACATCCAAACAATGCTCTGGGACGATTTCCTTGTGTCCGGAGTAAAGAGAGTGAGAAAAGGAAGATATTTAGAAAATTAATTATATTTTTATGAAATCTGGCACGTTTCACTTGCGCGTTATTTCTAAGCGTTCTGACCGTTAGAATTAGACCCAAATTCACCCTTGGATCAGGATAGGTGGCCCTTACATGTCAAAGTACTTGTGGCCTTGATCGAAGTTCGGTGACCGCTGAATTGAAACTGGTCCGCCACGTGCGATCTGAAAGTCCGACTGGGACGAAAACTTAACTCCACCTAGATCCAATATTGGTGAGCTTAAGTCGGACCGCATTTAGTAACAGGACCTCCAGAAGTGATCCGTTGAGACGGAACAGTCCGTATTTGGACATAACCTAAGTATACCATGGCTCCGAGTCTAATTTGGAGAGTTTTGGGCCTATATAAGGACTTTAAACCCTCACTCTCTCATCTCATACGAATTTGAAAAAACCTAGGAGAGAGAAGAGAGAAAAGAGAGAAAGTGTAAGAGAAGTGGGAGGATCTTCGTGCTATCCTACGTGCTTAACCATCACGATCTAATCGCTTTTCCGGCGATTCTAACTTTGTTCTTAGGTAAGAAAGCCTAACTCTAACCTGTTCTAGGGTTTTAATTGGTGTAAGTGGTGAAGTAGCTAACCTAAATCATACTGTAGGTTGTCAATCAATCGTTGACAAAGACTTAGAGTCTCTATTGAATTCGTTACACTTCTACGGCATAAGGTGCGGATTTTAGATGCTTAGGTTATCATTTTTTAAAGCTTTCAATGTCGGCTAATGGTAGATTATTGACGAGGATGATATTTCACATGTAGAACATGTTGTTCGTTTTTCATTTCGAATACATACGAAGTATATGGAATTTTATGTATTTTAGGTATTTGTAGAAAATACCGTATATGTATAAATTTTATAAATGTGATTGTCATGAGTATTTGTTGTATATACATGCGAGTTACGGATGCAGTATCTGTTTGGTGAAAGGATTCGCCCTAATACAGGTTTGAGCCAACATATGATGTGTAGGCTAAGATGTGTAGTTTAAGTGTTTGTATAAATGCTTGTATGAGTATATACGTAGTAAATAATGCTGTACTTGGGTGTTGAGATAGGATTCTCAACTACCTTAGCGATGTTTATGATTTCCTCCATGCAAGTTGTTTAACTTAGTCGCTTTACTTTGAAATGCATGCGTATGGATTCTTGTTCATGTTGTATCTTATAACATGTTGGGAAATATGCTTGAATTATTTGGTTATTTCTGTTCTGGCTACTGTACATATTTACTGGTTAATATGGAATGTGTTTGGGGCTATATTATGGTTCAGAAAATCGGTAACAGATTTGAGCTCGTGGTTGGCCTCTATTCACCAGGCAAGACGTCTTTGACGAACCCGAGTCGTATGTTGCTTGTCGGCAGTGGTTAGGCCACACAAAGTGTTTATGCACTTCATGTCGTACAACTCAACGGGCGCTCGTACTAGTCGAACTCGTTAAGTAACCCGATTGACCGTTTTATGTTCAGCTTGTATTGGTCATAACTGCTTGAACCTAGGGTACTGAACTTACCAGTGAAAATCCTGATAATCGTGGTACCTTGATCCATTAAGATCATAAGCCGGGCATGGTAGTATGGGATACCGTGGTCGAGCTGTCGGCCTACGCTGGGGCCACGAGCCTCCCCGTAGTGACCAATGAGCAATCCAGACTCGTGAGCCAATTATGGTGGTATGAGACACTATATTCAAGCTGTCGGCCTACACTGATAAGGTGATGGGGGAGCGGTGCAACGAGTGCGTGTAACAGCCTTGACAGCCCTTTGTAGTGACCTCGAGCATACTCTGAATCTGCGGAGAGGCAACGAGCCTTCCCGTACTAAACAAAGTATAAACTAGGCCTGTATTGATAAGGTGATGGGAGAGCGATGCAACGAGTGCGCGTAACAGCCCTGGCAGCCCTTGCAGTGACCTAGAACCGCATCATCGTATGAGATTAACTAGGAGTGACGACCCTAGACAGGATCCTTGTTTGGAAATGATATAAGAGAGGTACCTTAGTTTTCCAATCCTACTGTATGAAAAGGACTAATAACAACTCGGTAATCATGCCTATATCGCATTGCATGTGCTTGGAAGATGTGGAGCACTTGAGGGACGAAAGCATGTCACGAACGTAAGATGATGTCACACGAGGGAGTATGTTGGTGAGGGCATGCATCATTATTACATCTCATCCTTGCATTAATCACAGTATTTAGGAATGTTTGATTTGCTTGCTTTATCATTACTGCTTGACTAAATTGATAACATGTTAACCTTTGCTCTATGATTCCACTGAGTTGATCACTCACTCTCACGTTACAGGACGGTGTTGTACACACCATCTAGTCCTTATTTTAATTTCAGATGATGGCGCTGCTTGTGAAGCGGAGCTGAACTTTCATGATGAGGAGGAGGATTTCTCCTATAGGCAGTTATCAGGCGGGTCTATGTAGACCGTGTTCTGATCGACGGGATTATAGGAAGGTTGATTAGACGCCATGACACTTGTCATTTTGCACTTTTGGAGCACTCATGTATATTCTTTTTGTTCATTTTTGGAGTATACATGTATATATTTAACCTGGTAACATGTTCATACTCTGAAGACTTACGACAGTCTATATATGTTATATATACTATTACAGTCTTCTGCTAGCATAATTTAACTGTCTCCGGAGTATGATATGCTATTTTGGCTTAATCTCACTCATGTTTAATGCACTCATACGATCAACACTTAATCATCATTATTTATGTTGCATAAGTGATGCGTTGGAAATCGGGAGTGGAGCTTATGCTCGACCCCCAATTTTCAGGGCATTACATTTACAGCCTAATGGTTATAAATGGAAAGATTGGCTCTCCATTTACATGACTTACGACAATTTAAAGGTCATCCAAATCTAGATAATCCTTTACTTGTAAATTATTTATACCTTACAACCAAACAGGACAGGTTGCAAATGACCACTTAAACCATTTACAGGCATCTAAATGAGCTTATTGATCATGACCACTCATGATTGGAGAAAACAATACAAAAGAAATTTTTTTATTTAAAAAAACAATTTGAATTGACGATAACATTAAAAATAACTGTTTATTCATTCTTTCCAAGAACTTTAATCTTTACAATGATTTGTATTAGTCTTCTCATCATGTTTTTGCAGACCTGCCAGCTGCTACTCTTCCTAAATAACTAATTCCAAAAAGTATTAATTTTCCAAGAGGAAAAAAACAAAGAAAAAATAAAAAATAAAGAAAGATAAAAGATAAAAGAAAGGAAATGAAGAAAAAAGAAGATAATCAAGGACATAACAGGACTTGATGGATTGAGTCTCTTGTTAAATGTAGTTCGTGTTCAATTAGTTATCTACATTAGCCTTGCAAATAGTGATTGTTCAACTCCATGTCTTTGATTCTGCATCCATTCAAGAAATGGTTGGCTTGGAACGGTTCATTGTATTTTAGTCTTTCTTAACCGTTTATTGATTAGAAGTGACTCTATTACTACTACACTTCCTAAGTGTTGGGCATACATCTGTATATTATCCATGCTTAATGGATGTTTCATGATATATGGCATGTGTTTAATGTGTTTGCAAACCATGTGCAAATTAAAAGTGTAAGTCACCACTGTTTCTTAAGGTGTGGTTTGTTTAAGATGTCACTGACATTCAGTTTTGAACCCTAGGATAAGAAATGGTTGGCTTGTAATGTTTGTATTGTGTGTATTCTTTTTTCTTTCGTAACTGTCTAGTGATTAGAAGTGATTCTGTTACTGCTACACTTCTTAAGTGCTCGACATATATGTGTATAATATCCATGCTAGATGTGTGTAGTACATATATTGCACTATTTTACTGCTACACTGTTACATTTCCTTACATTTTGAATTTCGTGGACCGTGAGCTGTTAGGAAGTGTAGCAGTAAAGGCTTTCATTCTTCTTGGGACAAGAATAAAACTTATTTTATTCTTCCTGGGACAATAAAACTGATTCATCTTTCATTCTTCATGGGACAAGAACTAAAGGTATTACCTGTGGTCCATTAAGGGCCTGATTAGAATGGCCCATTGAACTATTATATTCTTTATCCACTGAATGGTATTTTTGCTGTACATTCTGCTCATGTCCAAGGAATGGTATTGCTGCTATATATTCTGCTTATGCCAATTGAATGGTATTACTGCTGTGCACTTTTCATCCATAGAAGGTATTGTTGCTGTACATTCTACTCATGCCCTCATTTGGTAGACCTGCTATTCCAGTTCCTACAGACAGTAGTTTCAACTATAGTGGAACTGTCTCATCTTCACTCCACTAATCATGATCGTTCAGTGACTATTGTTTCCCGTTCTAAGTCTGTTTATTGGATCACATGATGTAGACGGTTTAGTGGTATCTATTGCATAGAACGTATACAGTTTTATTAGTAAAACGCAACATCAGATTTTACAATAGTAGCATCTGATTTTGCTACTGCATTGCGTATTACTGGCAATAGCTACTCACAAATCAGGCCTTTCTATTGTAGTGGTACTAATGGTGTTACAAGCAATAACTTATTTCAAATTAAGAGTTTCTATTATAGTGGTATTGATGGTGTTATTGGTAGTAGCTACTCACAAATCAGGCCTTTCTTTTATAGCAGTTCTGATGTTGGACATATGTTTGCCTTTCTCTTTATTGCTGCTTACGTATCATCTGTAATCAGTTTCTTCCTAATGGTTTCTTCCTAATAAACTGTTATATTTCCACAAGTTCAAGTTCTCGGATTTAGTACTCTATTTCTCAAGAACTCATCACACACAACCATTGTTAGCTGAAATTCAGGTATGTACCATGTTATTTTCTTTCAACTATTATTTGAATTCTTCTCTTTTTACTATTCAAAACTATCATCTTCCCGTACAACCATAATTCAATATACGATGAAGTGACAGGTCTAGATATATGTCGCATATATACCTGCTCATGTCCAATTTATCAAAAGTATTTGGGGCTCCGTTCTTTATCTGTTGCATGTAATTAATCTTAGTATAAATGACATGACATAGCTATATGTAAATCACACGCTTAAATTATATTTATCAGATACTCTCCATGGTAAGATATTCAAATTGGAAACTAAATTAAGCTATGGATTTAGGATTTATATTAAAAACACAATCGTACATACATGTGTAGGTGCACAATTGGCTTGGAATGGATAATGATGAGGAAGAAGAGATGAATGGACTGTTGTCATGCAAGTGATGGTAGCTTGCGTAGCAGCAGTTGGGGAATACTGTAGCATATACATGTTCAAACAACCGGCACGACACGGAGATGATGAGCGGGCGAAGTCATCAACTCTATCATTTAGGTGAAAAACAGGGATTGTGTAACTCAACTCAAGATGAGTCGAGATGTTGTTTTTGAGTTGTGTACTAAACTACACGAGAAAACACATCTGCGCGATACTCGTAATGTGAGTCTAGAAGGACAGGTAGTTATTTTCCTCCACACCCTGAACCATAATGTTCACAATCGGGTCATAGGGCACAAATTTATTCAATCAGGTGAAACCGTTAGCCACCATTTTCATCGTGTATTAGATGTCATTGTATCATTATACCTTAAGTTTGTTAAACAACTAGGATCAGAAACACTCTCTGAGATCCAAACAAATATAAATTGGGCTCCATACTTTTAGGTATTATTTTGATAGACAGTCATTATATATCTACATTGTTATTCACAAATCCCTACTAACAAGTCCATCCCTAAAAGAAATTTGATGAAATGCATGTAGGATTGTGTCGGTGCAATTGACGGGATACACATACCTGCTCATGTCCAAGCAGCGAATCATATGAGCTTTCGCAATCGAGAAGGGTTCCTCTCTTAAAATGTACTTGTGGCATGTTCATTTCACATAAATTTTCTATATGTATTAGCCGGTTGGGAGGGTTTAGCTTCGGATGCGAGGGTGCTACACAATGCTCTGACTCGAATAGATGATCCCTTACTTGTCCCGTATGGTACTGGTTCGATTTTCAAAGATTACCCATCTAATTAATACTTATGAAATCTTCGACTGTCCACTTAATGGAACATTCATTCAACTGTGTTTGCACATTCACCCTGTTTTATGGCTCCATACCGGGGCATTCGATACCACTTATAGGAATAGCGAACCGGGAGAGTGCCTGCGAATATGAAGGAGCTATTTAATTACCGACATGCACAATTGCGTAATGCAATCGAGCGTTGTTTTGGCGTAATGAAAGATAGATTTTTCATATTAAAGACGGCTACGCAGTATAAGTTACACACAAGTGAAAATTGTTATAGCATGTTGTGTATTACACAATTTCATACAAACTGGACATGAGTCTCGTCAGGATGTACATGATGTTGGCATATCTTTTGTTGAAGGAGAGAGTAACCCAACACCACATGAGGTATCAATGAATGATGAGAGGCAGTGGTTGCTGCGAGTTACTCAGCGAGAGAAGGATGCTTGGATTCGAGTGCGGGATGATATTGCAACTCGAATGTGGGCAAATGCGCATCAGAACAGTAGGAGTAGATAGTCAAATTATTTTTATTTCTTTGTAATTTTTCATACGAACTAGACAGTACTTAGGTGCTCGTAATATTAACTACTTGTCAATGAAATTATGGTTTTCCAACTGATTGAAATATAATTTTGATTAAGAATGTTCAATTTCTGATCAATCATGCTTATGTCATGTAGTTTCTCAAGAAAATGGTTGACATTAGCTGAATTTTATCTATACTTGACATGTGCTGCATGCGTAGGTGAAATGACAGATTTCTAGTCCAATGATATATTGACACCGAAACAATCACCGATTAAAACACAAGTGGTCCCAACTCGATGTTCTCCACATGGGAAGACAGTGAAATCCTTACCAAACCTTTATCTCAAGCACATAAAATCAAATGGACTATAGAAATGGTTCAAGTTCTTTTCAACATGCTGCTCGAACAGGTTGCACTAGGACGTAAAACGGATAATAGTTTCAAGCGGGAAGCCTACTAAGCAATGGTTGAAGAGGCGAAGCATACAGACATAGCTGTCAACTGGTAGAATGTGCAGAACTGACTAAGGTATTACAAGCGAGAATATAATATCGTGAAGGACATGCTAGCGGTCATGGGTTTGGATGGAATAATGAGCGCATGGTGGTTACGACCCCTGATGAGGTCTGGGAGGAATACCTTAGGATATGATTTATAAAAGTATAGTTTATAGAACACAATCACATGTACTTTTTTCTAACTTACAACTATATTTTACAGCTACAATCTCACCTACATGCTAAAAGACTTCGCTGAAAAAGAATCGATATAATAGATGACCTTGTGGTTATCGTCGGATCCGATCAGGCCATAAGATGATATGTGCAAGGAAGTACGAGTATGGCCATATCATCCTCTCAAATTCAACAAGATCTCAATGAGTCCTGGAGAGACCTCGAAGATGATCTTGATGATACCATTGACCTCTCAGAGGACAACATAGTGGACTTGACAGGGACCAATCATTTTTCCTCAGAGATTCTTTCGATGGAAAAATACGCATTGTGGCACTCCTACTCAAACTTTTGATTTTGATGGTAGTCAAGGTTGGACCGCATCAAAGAAACGTATGCAGCCTCCTTGTCCCTACTATGTGTGCTCGGCATCTCTCTTAAGACAGTTGTACAAGCTATGCGTGATTTTGGCCTAGGCAAAGAGGTCAATCGTACTAGAAAGGTACTTGATATTCTGAAAGAGGTGCAAGGGTTGATCAACTCAGAATTTATCGAAGTTGGTCAACTCTTGAGTAGGGACGAGAAGCTGACATCATTCTTTGTCAGTCTTCGACCCGAGTGATGCGTCGAGCGCTTGAAGAAAACACTTCGCGATAACTTTAGTGATGCAGGTGTTGGGTCGGTCTGACATGGATTGGTCCCTAGTTCTATTAATTTGTTTCTTTGTGGGCATGTAATAACTTTTTTATTCACTGATGATGGTTTTTTTTTTCTTTTTTGGACTAATATAATTGGTATACAATGTATACCAATTTGAATGGTGTGGCAATACTAGACCTTTTGTGCTTTAATATATTTAATATATGTGATTTCACATGCTTGTTGTATGCACATTAAGACAGATAGGGCCACACACTTCATTTAGAGAAAGGGTATGTATTAATAAAATTTTAAATTCAGATCATTTTAATATATTTTTTTCCTGGGACATTATTGCATATTTTTTAAACGCGATCATATTCCAATACATGAATCTCATGCCAATAATGGACACGTCAATGCAGATGGCAAAAGAGAAATACTACGTTGTACTCGTGAGCCGTCAACCAGGCATTTATCTGATGTGGGACAATGCTTGGTTGGAGATCGAGGGATACAACAGAGGGAGACACTGGGCTTTCAAGAATTGGAGGGAAGCTGTTGCATGCTAGGAGGGTCACCTCGGTGCTACTAGTGCACAGTCGAGACCTGCCACAGAATCTCATGTGGTTCATGTCGCCACATTTTCAGATGAGGTTGACATCCATCATTCGTCTACTTCGTCTATCCAACAGACAACTCGGGCCATAGTTTCTAGGGGCCACGGCAACTAATGATCCTGCCCCACCATTTGGGGAGAGATTCTATGCACTTCTGATTTCCATCATCATTCTTTTCTTTGCATTACTTATTATTTTTAAATTCTAGGTATATGAGGTTGTGTAACTAAATGAATATTATTTTTTTGAACTGTGATTGTATGATTTTGCTGATTTGGGGACCATCAGCCACTAACAATTGCCTTGGTCACCTGTATATTATCGGCTGCTTCACCTTGTCGATAATTTTATCTCCAACCACTGTCAATTAGTGTGGTCCACTAGATATGTGGACCTGATACACTGATGTCGGGGTTTTTCTTATTAGGGGCGGAATCATTTAGTGTGGTCCACTGAATATCAACACATATTTTTTTACCCAACTCTTCCTAGGATTTGGACTAGGCACTTAGATTGGACGGTCCAAATTAGGCAATCTTCACGTGGTGTGCCACTCTCTTGTTGGACATGCTACACTTGCATATGATTAGAATGGCCCATATTGACAATGATGTGGTCCACTGGATATCTGGGCCACATTCATTTACTTGTAAGCTGCCAAGTCCTCCTTGCATCTAATATATTGGACGGCTTGGATGACACTCTTTCAGATGGTGTGGTCATTGGAGACCTGATTTTTAGTAGCTAGACCCAAGTACAGCATGGATTGTACGCTGGTTGGAGTTCTGTCCAAGCCAACAAAAGCCTGGGGGAACGGATTGGCTACTCCCCCTGCCACCACCCCCATGGCTAGTTGTTGGTGCTCTGTGGGTCCCACCATGATGTATTTTCTTCATTTATTCCGTTCATCCATTTTTACAAATCATTTTAAGGCTTAATCCTAAAATTGATAGGAATATAAATCTCAATTGGACTAAACCACAGGAAAGCAATAGTGATTGGATATCCACCATTGAAATCCTCCTACAGCCCACTATATGGTTTATTTGACATCCAATCTGTTGATTAGGTAATTCGTGTCACGTATCAAACTCAGAAAATAGGCTCACAGAATTCTCGATCGCCAAATCTGGTGCCGATAGCCTTCATAGTACTCCATTCTCGGCTCCTAGCGCCCATATGCCACGTTCCGATCTTGGGATCCTACACAGAGGATTTTCAGTGTGATTTTTTTTCACAAATAAAGGATTATAACCACAAGTGTACCCAAATTATAAAGGCAACATCATTATCACATATCCACTAATATCAAAAACTTAAGTACAATACATGAAGGGGAAATACAAGATATATGCCAAAAGCTCCAGAAACTCTGTTGCACGCTCCTGCCTCAACTCGACTGTGTCCTGTCGTCACCTGCATGCATCTATCATGCATAAGCTTATACAAAGCTTAAAGGATGGTGTACACGTGTGTGAAAGATAAGTGTCAAGCACATAAATATCAGCATAAGAGGAATAGTGACAAGGTTATAAGTCATTCAATATCAAAGCATGCAATGCAGATCGGCTATGCAATGCAGAGTCCTAGTGAGTCAAATATTAGATACCGAGGATGCAATACAATATGAAATTCTTAAGAACAACGAATACCATCAGCCTCATCTAGACCATATAAATGTAGAAACATAGTAACCTAAATGTCATATGCCGCAGATGTAATGCAATATGCAGATCCTAGCAAGTTTATAATGTCATCAACTTTATTTAGGATATGTAAAACAGAAGTATAGTAAACCAAATGTTGTGCTAAGGATGCAATGTAATATGCAGTGTGAATGAAATGACTAAGTCGGAGTGTGAAGTTGGGATGATAGGACGTAGTAGCACAAGCTATGAGATCAATCACATGAAACTTCTATCCAAACTAGTCCCATACCTAAATTTGGATAGCCAGACTCAATGTGGTAAACTCCTGATCTCAAGTTGGTCGCATGCCCCAATCGAAATCCTATCCATTACGAAGGTACACATAACAAATTAGTTACGCACCACCAGCTCGAGTGGATAGTGAATGAATAAATGAATGAGTAGAATGCTGAGTATGTAATTCCTGCTCAATAAATCCATATATCGGTACCGTACATCTCTTGGATCATCACCAGGGTCTAGTACACTCTACGCCAGATTGTCGCCTTATCAAACGTACAACTGGGTAAGTGGAAGAGACCTCACTATCCACCTACCAATATCGGCCCGGTTTGTCGATAGTGGACCCATTTATGAGATAGTCAGACTCAGCCTAACATTATCTACTCTCTCAAGTGGGTAAGGCCACACCCCCTCCTAACTGACCATGACATAGTGGGAGACACGGCCTACTGGTATATGACCCTCATGCACTCATATATATATCCACTTGGTCTAGACATTGAGGCATTCTCTGGTACCAAGAGGATTTAGAGAATTTCACCCAGGGATATATATAGCACCCCATATAGAACCAAATATTTTTGGTATCCCATTTAGTTATCCACGACATGCTTGTGGAAGTTACGACCCTAATGACGCTAGGGCGTACAATGGTCATATCACAAAATGTGAGATGTATGAGTTATACCATCCAGTCATGTATCAAACCTGCACGTACCGCGCGCTTATGTGAGGCAACTTCATCTCTCAGGGAGTCCCATAAACAATCAGACCAATGATACATGCTATGCTCAATCACTCCTCATAACAAGCATACGAATGATGCATATGGGCATGTATCATGAAGTTTACCAAGCATGATTATAATCGCATACATCATAGTGGGATGATATAAGACTGTCCATGGCCCGTATAGGTGAATGGGTGATTTGTAATAATCACCTACACATGGTGGGTCTCACACATACAATGGGCCTCACGCATATAATGGTCCTCACACGTACGATGGGCCTTATACAATCACAATGAGCCTCATACAATCACAATGAGTCTCATACAAGCACAACAGGCCTCGTACCATCACAATGGATCTCATACAATCATAATGAGTCTTATATAATCACAATGAGCCTCATACAATCACAACGGGCCTCGTACCATCACAATGGATCTCATATAATTATAATGAGTCTTGTAAAATCACAATGGGCCTCAAACAATCACAACAGGCCTCGTACCATCACAATGGATCTTGTACAATCATAATGAGTCTTATACAATTACAATGGGCCTCATATGATCACAATGGGCCTCATACGAACACAACAAGCCTCATATAATCGCAACAGGCCTCACATGGTCACAATGGGCCTCATATAACAATTAACCTTGCAACAACCTCATACAATCATAATGTTATATTAACACATACTCAGTGCATATACTAACATATTTGTAATCAATAATCGGCCTATATATGATGGGGTCTATAGAAGGACAGTAGATCTAATTTATAACATAAGGATCGGTCCTTAACAGTGGATTCACCAAATCTAATATCACAAATTTTTCTACCTATGGCTAGAAGTGAGATAAATCCTCCTAGTAACAAGGATGGGTCTAGATGGCCTACTCATATGAGTAAGAGTGCTTCCAGGTTTGAGTACTTCTACTAGCATCAATGGGGACCCAAAAAATGAGATAACCTAATAAGGCGAGATGGATCATACTAATAATAATAGGAGCCCATCAATTTGGTTAGCCTAATAAGGGAAATGAGAATGAGCCTAATACAATCACAATAGGCCTCATACCATCTCAATGGTTTGTATCATGATGTTATACTAGCATGTACTCATAGTTGGCATCGATAATCAGCCTATACATAAGGCGGGGTCCATAGATGGACAGCAGATCCATAATATGAGGGTCAATCCTCAACTGTGGATATATTAAATCTAATAGCACGGATCCTTCCATCTACGGTGATAGTGAACTCTCCTCATATCAAGGTAGGGCCTAGGTGGCATACCTATAATCCTAAGGATCCGGAACGGGCTTCCTTCACCATACTATCATATGGCCTTCTAGATGCCCTAGCAGGGCCCAAATAAGCCCTAGATAGATTCCAAAGTAAAAAATAACCCTACTAGCAACCAATTAGGCTAGTGGAGGTAATATTTTGGGTTAGCCCAATGAGAATAGGTGGATCATGCAATTATCAATGGGGCCCAATGATTAGGGTCAACCCACTTAGAGAAGGATGAGAATGGGCCTAACAAAGGCCTAAGGGAAGCTCACAATGTGGACATTTAATCATCATTGCCCATTAATGTAGACATTTAACCAACATTACTCCCAAGGAGTGGCCCACATAGAGCCTAACATATAGTAGGACTCATGGCTTCACATAAGGACCTCACATACAACATAATAAGCCTCACACAAGAGCTCAAATATACATCACGAAGTACCTCACTCATAGGCCACATATGTATCACATTGGCCTCACTCATGCGCCACATATACATCATAATGGGCTTCAAATACATCACAATGGGCCTCAAGTACATCACAATGGGCCTCAAATGCATCTCATTTGGGCCTCGAACATGGGCCTCAAATACATCACATCAAGCCTCATCAATGGGCCATAAATGCATCACATCGGGCCTCATCAAATGGGCCACATATACATCACAATGGGCCTCACTCATGGGCCTCAAATACATCTCATTTGGGTTAGGCCCTGCACATTCCAAATGGGCCCCACCAGATGGACAGCTTGGATCAAACACGTTCATCACATGGGGGCCACGTGGATGGATGATGTAAATAAACAACATATCACAAGGTGGGCCGCAAAAAAGGACTACATAGATGAAAAACATACATCATGGTGGGCCCTATGATTACACGGCAAGTGGGCCCATCGTTCATAGCTGGACAGTGTAGATGAAACACATCCATCAAATTGGGCTCAATAGATGGACAACGTCGACATAAAAAACATACATCATGGTATGCCCCACTAGACGGTGCGGATACAAAATACATACATCAAGGTGGGTCCCATCCCACACGTGTAGCACGTGTGGGGTGAGTCCTACACTACTACCAAATGGACGGACGGTTGGGATATAACATATATCACATGATGGGACCCACAGAAGTTGCTGACGTCAAAACAACAGCTATTCAGCTACATGGGACCCACCATCCAGATGGACGGTTGGATCTAACGCACCTCATGATCAGACCCACAGAATTGATAATGTCCATATAGGTGAACGGTTTGGATGTAACACATACCTTATGGTGGGGCTCACAGAACTTGCAGACGTCACTACAATAACGACCAATTGCTGGACTATTGGGATGTTGGCCTAACGTCCAACAGATGGACGGCTTAGACATACATGAATTGAGGTGGCTCCACACGTGGGGCCCACCATATATGTAACATCCCGAATTTTCACGGCCAGAGTATGTACTCGTGCTTAAGAAAATCAGGTGTTAATAATGTGCAACTGGATGCTCTGAAATCGCATTATATTTTTTTTCATTTGTTTACATCCAGATACATTCACAAGAATAAAATCAATTATATTGATTATATATTATCAGAGTAAAAGGAATAATCAAGGCTTCATAATGGGAGGTTTATTATAACATCAGAGTTTACAACGGAAGTATAAAATTAAATAATAAAACTGTCTTCTTAGTCCTTCAAGATAATCTTTTATAGGGAAGTAGTCCTCTAAGTCTTCAATTTGTATGTCACCTACATCATCTATACAGTTGGGAGAGGGTTAATGCCCTACTCATAGTGAAGTTTATCCTTTAAGATTAACAATAATTCAAGAGATTCATAACAGGTAAAGTAAAGGTCTGATACGTCCGGTGCTCCACTAACACGAGGATATCAGCATGCACAACCAACTTACATGAGATGCATGCCTAGCATAGTGTGTGCGGCTCATCATACATAATGATCATCACAGTATGGAATATAATTCATAGGAAACTAGGCTCGACCCGCATCCTATAACTATGAATAGTCACTGGAATGACAACACTAACATGGATTTGTGCGAACATCTCAAGACAACACAACACACGGTTGAGGGATTTATGTAAGACAATGTGTTCATGGAACGACTAATTGCGACTTTCAATCTTGAAAAGTTGATGTAACATGTATGTCAATTTACATATATCGATTGTGCACCACACCAACCAACCCACGAAATTACATGACGACCAAGAGGTCCGCTACCCGTAACACATTACATCCATGATAAAATAATCGACTCACTGGTTGTGATACTTCATAACATATCACTTACACTTATAGAGAATATAGCTGAATCATGAAGAATATAAACTAAATCATGGAGGTTCTTGAATAATAAGACACATGCCCATGCCTTTAGAGATAGATGGCACAAGATCAATATAATAAAGAGAAGAGTGACAATGGTCAACTTAACAAAAGTGACAATGGCCAACATAATAAGAGAAGAGTGACAGTGGTTAGCTCAATAAAAGGAGAGTGGCAAAGCCAACTAAAATAAAAAAATGAGTGACATAGCCAACTCAAATATAAAGATGAGTGGCAGAGCCAACTCAAATATAGAGACGAGTGGCATAACCAACTCAATAATAGATGAGGTAGGGGCAAGGCTTACATCCATGGCCTCACATAAATTCAGAGAAATCACTAGTATTTGACATCATGTCGTCATCCCAAAAGGGCCAATAATATAAAATAAATCAATTGACAGGATAATTCCTAGAGAACATGTAATCATGAAATATAAGATAATTCATATCGTAAAAGGCACAAAAGGGGCCAATAATTGATGTGAAACATATAATAGAATGGAAGATTCAAAGTGATATGTAAAAGGCCATATAAAATATATGTAAAGGCAAGATTAAATTCATGAAGACATAAAAAGGTAGGATAAATTATCAACTTAAATTAGAGCAAGCCTAAAGGATAAAACCCTCACCTTTTTCATTTGAAGTGCCTTCTCATGTTTTTAGGACTAGTGCTTGCACTTTAGGTTCATTTTTTAACCATTGATTACACAAATTACATGATTAGATTTTTAACTTAGGATTTCATCTTTAAACTACTATTATTTAAAGTAAAATTTAATATAAATATTCCTGTGAATTGCTGACGTACCTCAATCATTACCAGAGTCACGGCCTAAAACGAGTTTAGTGCTATCCTTTCATCAAGTTGACTCGGTGATTCCACCGAGTTAACTCGGCTACCAAAACCGTTCTCCTTCCTGCTCTCCTTCTTCTTTTCTTTCTTCATTTCTTTTCTTTTCCTTTCCTTTCTTTTCTTCCTTTCTTGCAAGACGGTAGCAAGGCAGAGCTGTTGGCCATGGAGATCGGTCTCTCTCCCTCTCTTTCTTTCTTCCTTGTTTATTCTCTGATCACCTTACGTTGCTCTCTCTCTCTCTCTCTCTCTTCCCATTTTTCTCTCCCTCATGTTTCTTTCCCACTTTCCTTTCTCTATTCTTTCCTCTAAACAGTGAGGTGAGAAGGCCTTTTTATAGGCAGAGAGGCATTTAGATCCTTCTGCGAAGGCTCTTGCGGGGCCCTGTTTTTGGTGTGGCAAAATTGGAAGAGAGCCTTGCGTGTGGCAGTTATTCTGGAAATCCGAGATCATATCTACCTAATCCGACTTCTTGGGGTTGATTGGGTCCCATTTTTAGAGTATCTGGACGGTCGGGATCATGTCCTTGATGCTCCGTTCTGACGATCCTCGCACTGGATTGCCCGGATATTGCGGACATTCGCAATACACGTATCATTGACTGTGGTGATACCATTAGGGTTCACATTTCCCAATTTCTGGACAAATCCACTCCTTCCCTTAGGTTTCTTTCAAATTTTCGGTCCCAGAAGTCGTGGTTTGGATCGACTCTGTAGTGGCCCATGGACTCTCCCTTGTTGCCGTTCATCTTTCGCTCGAAGGTGTGAAAATGGCCCTTGCTGCTTATTTATAAGATTTTCTATCTAGGTCTTAGTAAAACTACCCTTTGGAATCTAACCAACGGTTTGGATCGGACCTTCGGACCGAGATGATGGCCTACTGAAACGGATTGCAACTCCCTGTTGTGGCAAAAGAGGACTTTTGAATCCTGTTGGGTTTCTTCGGGTCAGCGGTAGTTGACCACTTATGGTTGTTAGGTACACAACGGGCGTACTTCCGTTGTGTACACCAGCCACGTGAAGTGAGGCACATTGTACTGGTTTAGGGAAATCCACTCCGTCCATCCAGTTTCCCATTTAATTTAAGGGGTTGGGCCCAATTTAATGATTTAATGCATAAT
This sequence comes from Magnolia kwangsiensis, assembly GCA_037074715.1. Lineage (NCBI taxonomy): Eukaryota > Viridiplantae > Streptophyta > Magnoliopsida > Magnoliales > Magnoliaceae > Magnolia > Magnolia kwangsiensis. The sequence continues at coordinate 48,930,172 of CM073574.1, read as the reverse complement.
CTAACATTAGGTGGACCCCATGATCCTCGGTTAATGACTGTTTCATCCATTGGGACACTTCTACAATGATCTAAGGGTTAATATTTGATGCGTACGATTAATTTAGGCTAATTAAGCATGTTATGAAGTTTCATGTTAAACGGATTGTGGGAACTGAGTGAACTAGAATTTAAGGGTCTAGGTTAGTGGCATTATCGTAATTATTAGTGATCTAAGGGTTTTGTGGAATCTACTAGTTCTAGGCGATTACATGCACGTTTCTAAGTATTTCTTATGAAGGGACATATGTCTAAATCCTTATGGATGAAGGATTACACATCGATTTAGCATGAGGGGTGTACATGTACTAATCCACATGATTAATGGTCAGATGACCCGATTTATAGGTGGGGGTTGTTTCCAAGGGTAAAACACATGTCAGGGCAAAGATATACGGCTAGAATATTTGGATTGGTAACGTACACACATATATCTCTTGTTAAATCTTATAGTAACGCTCAAGGACTTTCAATGCCCGAGTATTGAAAAGTTCGGGGTGTCACAATATATATATATATATATATATATATATATATATATATATATATATATATATATATATATATATATATATATATATATATATATATATATATAAAATACATGTCCAGCGTCCAGGCCCTGGATGGGCGGCTTGGATATGAAACATGTGCATCACTTGGTGCCATGCTGTCTAGGTGGACGATGTAGATAAAACACATATATTAAGGAGGGTCCCACGTGGTAGATGCAGCACGCCATCAAGGTGAGCCCCACATTACATCAAGCTGATATTTAATTTTTCCTTTCATCCAGGACCTGCTACCCGGTTGGGCTTGCTAGCAACAGCTGTTGGGCCATAGTAGACCGAGACCCACTCCTGCAGTGGTCCCACCACATGGACAATGTGGATATTACATAAATCAAGGTGGGGTCCATGTCAGCGTGGCCCACCCGTTGGATCAAACTAATATTTGTGATTTCCTCTCTGTCCAGGCCCACCAGAAAAATGGGCAGCAAGGTGGTCCCTTTGTAGATAGCGGGTGTGTCCCTATACATGTGGACGGCGTGGATAATATACATACATCATAGGTGGGCCATAGAATTAGGAGAGAGAGAGAGAGACGTGTGTTAAAGGGCTCCGCCACTATGAGCCGTCTCGTTCATACACATCACACATCAAGTGGGTCCCAATGCATGTGGGCCCACCAATTAAAATCAAAGGTGGAGATTCCCTTTCCACCAAAAATGCAAGGTCTAGATGACCTTTTCACACTAGAAAAAATAAACATCATGATGGGGTTCATGGAGAATGGGCCATCGTCCACACCTATGGTCCAAAGTGAGATCCATACCATTGATTGGTAGGCCCCACTTGGCCCATCATCAAAATATAAATCTACTCCTATAAAACACCCACTCATTTTACTTCTTTTAGGCTCCTTGGACTCCTTAGCTCCTAGGCTTTTCCTTTGATGGTGGATGATGAAGTTTGAAGGGCTAGGATGAGAGATGAGGGGGTAGGAAGTGGGCCACACCTAGGTTCTTTCTTCTTAGAATTTTTCTCTCATGGAAGCTTGGGAATTGGTAAAGAAAATGAAAGAGGAGAGGTTGTTGTCAGAAGAAATGACATGGAGGGTATGGGCTTGGTTGACTTTTGAGTGAGAGAGGGATGGGTATCATGCCTTATTGGTAAGAGAAGGATGGGCCAGGTATGGGCTGTTATAAGATGTGTACTTGATTAATTGATGTGATGTTTGGGTAGAGATTCTCTCAAGATTCACAGTGCACAACATTTTCCTCGAAATATGCGTGGGCCTATAACTCATGGGCTGGGTATCGCATCGGTGTGCAAGTCGTAGCGACGGCGCGGTTGTTAGGGTACAAGTCTTGGGTTGAGTCGACTCAAATATACGGGGTGCAACTTAGGGTCATGCGCAAATGTCGACTATAGGTCGTGAGTTGCTGGAATTCGTTGCGGAGGATCGTGGAAGTCTAAAGAACAGTATGGATTAGGATACGTGCCTTACAATTCAGACCCAGATGAAGGGAAAAAAACAAAGATCAGCTTGATCTAAAAATTTTATAGCCCCTAAAATAATTTTTAATGATCGAAGTTCATTCAACACTATTTCTTATAATGTGGTCCACTTGAGATTAGAATATAGCTTGGTTCTGGTCTCATACCATAAAATGATCTTTAAAAAATAAAGGGACAACATGGATGAAATAGATATTTCATGATGGGGCCCACAAAGCACCGACCACCAGCCATTGGCTGTAGGCAGAGGGAATATTCAATCTTATTTCAAACCTGGGATGTTGATATTAATCCAAACAGGTGGAACCACTTAAACCAAGGGATTCTTGCAATTCCAAGCCACAACTAAACGGGACTCACTTCCATGATCCCGGGATATGTCAGACGTCCCACAAGATATGCCTGACATCCCAAACATGTGTGGTGAATGTGTCCCGAGATTAGGCAATACCATGGATCTTACAACAATCCACTATCATCACCATGATTACCTTAAATTTGATCCCATCCCTCCTAATCTTGCTCAATCTGCCTGATCAAATAGGCCCTAAATGTGACTGTTTAGTCAGGCAAAAATATCAATTTCGGCCATCTTGATTGAATATAACCATCTCAGTCGAAAAACAACAAATTCAGTTGTCTTAGTTGAAAAATAGAAAATTCAGCCACCTTAGTCGAATTCGGTCGTTTTGGTCGAAAAACATCAAATTTAACCATCTTGGTCGAATTCAGCCGTCTTGGTCAAAAAACATGAAATTTGGTCGTCTTAATCGAAATCAAATTTGGCCATCTTGGTCGAATTCGGTCATCTTGATCGAAAAATATCAAATTTAGTCATATTGGTTGAATTTGACCATCTTGATCGAAAAAACATCAAATCCGGCAATGTTAGTTGTATTCGGTCGTCTTGGTTGAAAAACATCAAATTTGGTAGTCTTGGTAAGAAAATAACAAATTCGGTCATTGTAATGAAGACTGCTGGTCAATCCATTCTGGATAAGGTTTATGGTAGATTGGCGTAATGGTAAAACTGAGAATTTTGCCTATAGTTCCAAATGTACTTAGTTTTGTCTTCTATAATATAATGGATTCCCAAGGAAAGGCTGCCCCCAAGTATACCATGGTTTCCTTTTATAGGAATGACATTTCTAACCTCCCATTCCGGTCACCTAAACTCAACAGGTGACAGAAGATTCCATACTTCATGTACTAGATTAGGAGGCGTGTTCCATCGTAGAGGAGGTGCTTGTGGTATTGGCTGTACCAGGGGCATCAGTGTCAGATTTCTGGTAGAACTATTATCAACATGTTGCTAAGGTTCCACAAATGTTCTTTCGGCAAAGAAAGTCATCATCCAATTCATATTTTCAATATGACTGGCCATCCATCTGCTTAAAGTTTCATCCTGAACTCGTGAGTGTTTGGTGATATGCTAAATTTTTCATCGCATATCGAGCATTCTAGCCAACAAAATCTTAAGAGGTTTAACCCAGGATGAGGATACCCTATCTGGATTTAATGAACCTATATTTAGCTCATGATTTGTAAAATTAATGCACCAATAAGTATACTAATACTCAATGTCCCACCGGGCATGCCAAAATTTGTTGGCACTCGGTTTGTACGACCTGTGCACAATAAATATTTATGATAGCCTAATAGTTGTTAGTCCCACCAGGCGTGCCAAAATTTATTGGCACTCAGTTTGTTTTCTATCACATATAGTGTGTGTCGGCATCCCAGAATCGATATTGCGGCTCAATCCAAACTGATCAATTTTAACCCTAAGCACGAAAATAAGTAGATAAATCTTTCTTTCTTTCTTTTTTTCTTCAAAAGGAGAGTCATGCCCCTATTTTTTTGTAATTATGAATAGAGGATGTACAAACCAGAGTTTCAGGTTGGCTACACAAAAGGACATTTTTTTTTAGAAAGTGGACTCATGCCACAATTTCATTAATCACAAAATATACAGCTCTTCAGGTGGGCCTCGATAAAAAGGGGGGCACACATATCATGTAGCTAAAAGGCCTAGAAAGACAGAGAAAAGCCTAAACTAAATTCTTAATATTTCTCCCTAATGGCTCTTAAACCAATTTTGTCCAACCTGATTAAACCTCTAATTTCAGCAGGGAGATCTAATAATGAGTTGAAGGAGGAGAACCTTTGAGGGTTGCTCCCAAGACAAGCCAAAGCATCCACCGGGCCATTCATTTCCTACGGGATGTGACGAAAGGAGAAAGTCCCACATGACATGAGAGAATGAATTCTCTTTAGCCATTAGATCCACGCCCAGTTTGCGTTGGTTTTCCCCCCAATCAAATCTATAACAAAGCGAGAATCTAATTCCACTTCGACCGTAGAAAAGCCAAGGGTAAGACAAGAAAAGAGCCCATTCCACACTACATGGAACTCCACGGCCTGTTACTGGACACATCACCATAACCCATAGAGAAAGCGAAAAGAAAGTTTCCTTCAGAATTCTTGCAGATCCCTCCACCACCCGAAGGACCTGGATTACCAGGCACCGACCCGTCCAAGTTAAGCTTGACCCAGTCCTCTTTCGGCTTCCCCCACATAATGACTTTGAATCTAGGCTTGTGAGTGGCCCCCGCCGCACCAGGGCAAAGGGAATCCAACCACCAATTCACTTGGGCTATAATGCCCACACTAGAGGCCGTCTTACGTCCCATCTTGGAGGCATTCCTCGCCCTTCAAATCTCTCATAGAAGCAAGCATGGCGCAATCTTCTGACAGGTCGTGATCCTGTCTCCCATGTACACAAACCACCACTGATTAAGCCGAGCCTCTATGGAGTGCACCTCAAGAGGAGGGAGAGCAAATATGATCCCAAAGTGATTCCAAACAGAGCTCGTTAGCCCCCGTTGGAGAAATAGGTAAGATAAGGACTCACGTGCAGAGGGATCCTCGCCACAACAAACGCATTTAGAAGCCAGGTTCACTCCTTTGGCTTGAATTCTGACATTCACAACAATGGCTCCATGGATCAATCTCCAAACAAAGGTAGCAATCTTGGGCAGAAGTTTGCCATGCCAAACCTCCTTGGCCCAACGTCAATGGACTATCTGAACCAACAGGAATCTCGAGCCAACTTAATAGTAAATGAACCTGAAGGGTCTAGGGGCCAGAGACAACTATCTGGCTCATCCGACATAGCAAATCCCCCCCGAAAAGATGGTGTTAATGACCGGTTGAGGTAAGAAAGAAAAAATCGAAGAAGGAGGCAGCGACCCATTTTTGCCAATTAAATCTCTAACTTGTAGACCCTGGAGAGAAATAGGAATTTCAGATTCTACTCTTTCAGTAAGGTGCCCCAGCCCAGTCCAGTTCTGATCCCAAAGGCTGATCTCTCCACGACCAATCTGCCATTAGAGATTATCCTCAAGGAGAGGAAACAGGGTCTTGATACTAGACCATAATGGGGAGACAATCCGACGCCCATTGGTGTGTGCATTTGATCTGAAATCATGAGGATGCTTAGCCCTCATCAGCTTTGCCCAAAGGCACTCAGGCTTCCCTACTTTAGCAATCCAAGCTAGCTTCAGCCTCATTGCCCTCATGGATTCCTTCAGCGGTTTAATCCTAGAGCAGCTTCACAAACCGGTCTACAGACTTTTCGCCAGCTACCCCAATGAAGCTTCTTCTTCCCATCAGCCCATCCCCACAGGAAGTCAGAGAAATGTTTTTCTAAGCTATCTAGAACTACCACCGGGACCGGAGATGCTGCTAGAATGTGGATCGGGATGCTATTTAGAACATGATTAATCAACACCACTCTACCTGCTTGGGATAAAAACCTGATTTTCCACCCATTGATTGTGCTGACAATCTTGTCTAGGAGGAATTGAAAGTCTAATTTTTTTAATCTGCCCGCTTTGATAGGAACGCCTAGGTACTTCATACTTGCTGAAGCTTTAGGAAACCCCAGGAGATTTTCCATGTGCCTAATTTTGTTGCTAGCCCACTTGCTTGAACAAATGAAAGAGCTCTTGCTAAAATTCATTTTTTGCCCCAACACGATTTGGAAGGATGAAAGGAAATTTAGAGCACCTTGGGCGGATGATCTCCATCCATTCGGAAATAGAAGGGTGTCATCCGCAAAGAGAAAATGGAAAATAACTTGACAGCCCTGCTAGAGATGGAAAGGTTGGCAAATTCCTCTTGCAACGATGGCCTTGAAGCCTCTACTCAAGACTTCGGCGGCAATGATGAAAAGGCCCGGCGATATTGGGTCTCCCTGGCAGAGGCCTCTGGATGAGTTAAAATAACCTGTTGCTTCACCATTTAGCAGAACAGAGAACCAACTATTTTGCCAACATTTTTCCACTAAAGGACATTGGGCCTAACCTATCATATCTCCTAATCAACAAACACGAAATGGAAAACAAAAGGCTTAAGCCACCCTATAAGAAAACAGTTCTTTAAATTGGCATCTCCTGCTAATAAAGAGACATATCCCTGCTCCACCGCTGGTCGGGATTGCTAGCAGCAGCCACTCTTACCAAGCATCCCAATCCTCAACCTGGGAGCCAATAACCCCTAGACTCAAACCAACGACCCTGAAGCCATGATGCACCAGTCCAGCAACCACTCCACTTGTTCAAGCTTCCCACCCAAAACAACCATTTCCCAGCCAATCCGGCCACCGACCAACAAAATCATCTGCAACAGCCACTCCACAGTGAAAGATGCCTCCATAAATATCTCATAAGCAGACATGCTAGACTAGAACATAAGCTGTCATGGCATCCCAACTGATTGATCCTAAAATCTGCATCACACATCAAATCAGCAGAACTTATGAGTTACGCCAAGAGAAGGGACCCACAACTTCCGAAGAAAAACATGAACTGAACCAACCCAAAAGAAAACTGCACTACACTACTACACGGCTGTCAGCCTCATAACATCTTGCCACTAGCCACAGAAATCAGCATCACACAACAAACAGAAGACATAACCAATCAGCCATCATACACTAGCCTTGCAACACACACCCAAGTGTACCTTAGCCCTTCTTTAAAAAAAAAAAAAAAAAAAAAAAAAAAAAAAAAAAACAGCAAGGATGCTTGCATTTTCTTTCTGTAATTTGTTGTTTGCTAAAACGGATGGGACGACTTAAGACCTCAGTCAGCCTATCTTGACTACACCCAGCCCCACCCTGTCTAAGAGGAGAGTTCCTCTAGTAGCCATGGGGAGTTTGGAGGCGGAGTGAAAAAGTGGTCGCTGTTGGGATTCACTTCCTAATCTGGCAAACCCATCAGTCACTTCATTTGTCTCTCTCGGTGAAAACAAGATCGTCAAACTAACATTTTTTTTTCTAAAGTATGAGACTCTGGTCCAGACATACTAGAAGACCCAGCCCGGGGTGCAATCCTTATTAAGCAAACCCACCAAGCTCTTAGACTCACTCTCTATGACGATTCGTGAAAAACCTCTTGCCATGACCATGGAAAGGCCATCCAACATCACCCTTGCTTTGTCCCTAGAGTTTGTGCCAAAGTAGAAGCCTGAGGAGAAGGTGAAGAGAAAGTCCCCGCCACTCCTGCAAATACCCCCGCCCCCCAACTGCCCGGAGTTCCCTTGAGCTGAGCCATCCACATTTATCTTCACCCAGAGCCTAGTCCACCTTACAATTGATGGCCCCTTACTATGGTGGGGGCCATTATTAATTCCCAAGGCCTGAATAGCCAACTAGCGCGAAAGGCTATTGGGCTTTGGACGGGGAAAAGAGGGGCTGATGAGATGAATCCAATAAAGCACTCATGAGATTGTGCGGTTCCCATTCACCGGCCACATGTTGAACCTGGATCTGTTCCTTTCTAGCCAGATTTTCCAAAAGATCAAACAAGGTATGAACCCTCGTAATGAGAGAAAACTATCAGCAGACGTTGTAGATCTCCACCGGTACAATCAAATAAAAGAAAAAACTCACAATCAATCACTATAAGCGACTTTAAGAATGCGTCTCTTAAATTGGATAAAAGACAAATCCATCATATGAGAGTAGATTTGATTACAACTAAAAACTATAGCTAAGAATTACCACTAATTGATTATCCCTGCTCCTAGGATAAAATGAGATAAATGATAGATTTGTTTTGATTTGGTTGTGTGTTGGATTGTTGATGATTTTGCTCTATAGACTTCCCCTGTTATTTATAGATTTTTGTTATGTAGCTTATTGTTCTACATATTTTTGTAATTATTCAAGCGGTTACAATAGTCGAAAAGCCTCTCTCCATATCCTTCTTATTATGTTTCTCCTTTTGGTTGTTCCTCTTCTATCGATCAGGCTCTGTTTTCACCCTCTCGATCACATTTTTCCTTCCAACCGCTCGACCACACCTTTCAGCTCTCGGCCACACTTCCTTCTCTCAACTGCTTTTATATATGGATTCTTGACAACAATTAGGCTTCCGAATATCTCAGCCACACTCCACTTCTCTCGGCCACACTCAACTTTCCTACAATAACACATTTCCCCTCCTAACTGGCTCAACCAGAATTAAGCTACAACACACATGATGGGTAAGGGGCATTGAAGGTGGGCCCCACATGGTGGGTGATAACATTGATAGTGGGCCCCACATGATAGGTGGTCTACATCAAAGGTTGGCCCTTAATGATTAGAGTTGAACACGAATGAGCCAACTCAGTTAACTCACTATATTTGGCTTGGATAGGCTCAACTTGGCTCAACTCAAAGCTAGGTTCATGCCGAGTCGAGTTAATTTTTTTAGCTTGAAAGGATTTGGAGTCGAGCTTGAGTTGGAGTTCGACTCGACTCTACTCGAAGCTTGACCTGAACTTGACTTGGTTCGGCTCGACTCAATTTGACTCAAATTATAACTTAATTCTCTCTCTCTCTCTCTCTCTCTCTCTCTCTCTCTCTCTCTCTCTCTCTCTCTCTATATATATATATATATATATATATATATAAAACATAATTAATATATTATAGTTTATATTATATTATATTATATATAAAAAAGGGTTGGCTTGTATAAAAACTAGAAAGAAAACACTCGACTTGAAAGCTTGAACTCGAACTCAACTTAAAAGCTCAAGCTCGAACTTGGCTCGAACTCGGATTGAGCTAACCTGTGTTACTGACCGAACCAAGCTAAGCTAGTCAGTAAGACTCGAGGACTGAGCTGACCCAAACTCGAGCTGGGATAAGCTGTTGGCCAAATTGAGTTGAGCTATGCTAAGCTCGACTTTGTTCAGCTCGTGTACAACTCTATTAATGATGAATAGCCACATCAAAGGTGGGGCCCTACATCATGGACAACCCACTTTAAATGTGGGGCCCACACAAATGGATGGTTCACATCAAAGGTGGGTTCCACATGATGGGCAGTGGATATTGACGGTGGGCCCCATACGATGGACAATAACATTGATGGTGGGCCCTACATGATAGATGATCCATATCAAGGTGGGCCCTAAATGAGGACAATTCACATCAAAGGTTGTCTCCTAAAGATGAATGACCCACATCTAAAGCAGGCCCTGCATAACAGATGACCAACTTCAAAGGTGGGCCTTGCATGATAGATGGTCCACATTAACGGTGGGCCCCATATGATGGACGATGGACTACCCACATCTAAGGTATGCCCCCACATGATGGATAGCCCACATCGAAGGTGGGCCTCACAAGGTAAATGATCTACATTGAAGTAGGCCCCATTCAATGGATGGTTCACATTAAAAACAAAGGCAAAGTGAGCCCAATATAATGAATGGTTGAGATCAAATGTTGGCCCTACATGATGGACAACTGATATTAAGGGTGGAACAAACAAACTTAAGAGGTAAGTACTTATGTAATGTTAGAGAACCAAACTTACTTTTTTACCTCATCTGTAGAATAAGTGGAAACTAAGATAAGCTACTTCACGTAAGATATAGCTTGAATTTTAGCTTTCAACTAGGGCTTGGATTTGCATGTAGCTACATCTCTTTTTCATGTAGCTATATCATTTTCTTCAGGTTCTTTTCGAATCCAAATCCTTTGCTTACCACAAATAGAAAATTCCTATTTTTTTCCATCCTGATTGGTCCATGACAATGATGATGTTGTTAGCATTTCTACATTAAATGTGTGATGATGTGGCCTATTCAAATTGCAACAAATAAGAATTTCTTGTTTGTTACAAATAGAGGATCAAGATTCTTTCTTCATTTTCTAAATCTTTTATTCTTTCTCCCTCTGAAAATATTATCACTTTCTCTATTCCTCTCCCTTCCTCTCTCCATTAGGGTTGCACGTGCTTGTTGCAGTGTTGAATATAAGCACATGGCACGTGCATTCCACACATAGGAATGCATGCTTACATGTGTAGAAATTAAAATAGAGATGTAAACTTTAGGAAGATTCAGCATAATATTGGACCCATTTTCCCCCCCTGACAATGCTATTCCATGTGAGAATTGTTTTACCCTATTTCTATCTAGTCTGGGAAAGTAGAAGAGTGACATGTGATATTGTATGAGAAATAGGAAGTGGTTACAAAGATCTTTATAGATTTGGAGCACTTTTTGCAAGCTTATAGCTGGCATACATCTAATTTTACACGTCAGTGGATGGTTAATAGAGTGTTGTGGTCGATATGCAAGAAGCGTGATCGAGCTATTTAAGATATAAAAGGTAACCGAGGGCAACCAAAACAAAGCCTTGGCCGACAAAAGTGAAGTAACTGGCTGAGAGGTGTTCCAAGTGCAACCGTCATGAAGAGAAACATACTGAAAGAAGGATCAAGAAAAGAAAAGAATCTAGAAAAACTTTTAGAATGTTGTAACTGTTACAGTAATGGAAGAAGGATTTGGAGGAATTAATAAGCTACAACATAAATCTATAAATAGCAGAAGAATGTGAAAGAAAAGGATTACCTAATCTAACACAACAACCAATCAAATCAAATATATCAATTTACATTATCTCAACTTATCTTAAGATTAGTAGTAATCAAGTAGCGTGTCAATTTTGGAGTCGATTTCGAAGGGGATCTCGATGGCAAATCATTGGGGCTTCGTGATGGTGAAAGAACAACAGTGATGAACACAGAACAACGAGGTGGAGTTGAAGGAGAGAGAATGGCATACAGTTTGAAACAAACGATCCAAGGATAGAGAATGAAGCCTTTTCATAGGAAACCTGGCCTTTAACATTATTGAGGAAGACCTAAGGAAGAGGTTCGGACAATTTGGGGAGATTTTTTATGTCTACATTCCAACTATAACACATTCGGGGAGGAAGAGGGGTTATGCTTTTGTTAGATACTAAAGGAAGGGGGAAGCACAATCGGCGAAAGATATGCACAATGATCGATTTTTGGGAAGACGCCGAATGTTTGTCAACAACCCCACTCAAAGACCGACATCTAACAACCCTTCCGCATTTAAACTGAAACCCAGAACCGTAATGACTAGCCAAATCTAGGAAGGTTGGACTGTTCATCCCATCAATAACACCAACCGGGGAGGTAGGAACCACGTCAAGAATACCCCTAGAGGTTCTAACCCCAAGTCATATGCGGAAGCCCTCAACCCTCCCAACCCTCCTGCAACCTCCAACTCCATTATTGTTCCTAAATGGATATCAGACTAGGGAAGGGCGCATTTGACCTACGCTCTAGTGGGAGAAGGGCAAGGAACAAATGATGCCTCAAACAAATTATATGAAGCTTTACAAGAATCCCCATTTAAAAGCAATCAGATAGAGATATTCAGAATCTCTATATCTGCTTACATCTTCAGATTCAACTCCAGGGAAGAGGTTATTGCATTCTTAAGGGATCGAACACTCCACCTAAAAATGTCACTGAAAAATACTAGAACGTGGGGCCCAACCATGATGGTACATGGTAGGGGATCATGGATCTGGATTGAAGGTATCCCCATCCACGCTTGGAGAGAGCACACCATTGGCCAGACTGCAGAACAAATGGAATCGATTATTGAACTGGACAAGCGATTGCTGGATAGCCCAAATCGCTGGTTTGCTAGGGCTAAAATCATTCCTCACCAAGAAGGCCCTCCATTCAAGATAGCCAAGCTCCTGGTTGAAGGGAGAACATACCAAATTTCATCGTTTATCGAATGTTGCAATCAACCTGAAGGGGAGAAAATGACCAACGAGGCTCCAACTTCCACTGCCAAGGAAGGAACTAGAGAATGGGTTGTCAGGACGTTTGCAAACAACCAGAATGGAAAATCTGTTGAAGGCAGGAAGCAAATTTCAAATGTTGAGAGCGACAAAGAAAGGCATCAAGGGAACCCGCAACCTACTCGAAAAAATGACCCACAGATAACACAAAATGTTGATGAAATGCAAATCTTTAGGATCTCTCCAAGCCAAGGTCAACAAGTTAATTCCAAATCTAGTATCATTCCACTTCTTGACCACTAGACTCTTGACATGCTGCCCCAACCCGACACTTCCACCAAACCCGAGCTGATCAGAACCAGCAATGAAGCCTACCTAGCTGCTCCCCTTATTACATATCCATTGGAAAACAACCCTTCCCAACAAAGAAGCCCCACGACCACAAACAACAACCTGCAGGCTAGAGTTCAGAGCATTACCCAAATGACTCAGCAATATCCATTTACCCCATGGATCTAACCTACACCAGATGTATTGGTGGCATGAGATAGATGGCTTTCAGGTGTGAAAGACCTATTTAAGGAAAGTCCTGTAAAGCCACTAATGAACTCTTCTCCAACCACAATGCGGTCCCCTACAAAATGCTATGAGGTAAACCAAGACATCTCCTTAGCAAGGACCCAAGGTAAGGAACCGGTGAATCCTTACGACGACTCAGATAAGAATGATATTGCAATCTATGAATCAGAAAAATCTGAGAATAATGTAGCAGAAGGTCAAGGCCATCAAGCAATAGAGAAACAAACAAGCCAAAAAGTTAATGAGGCATTGAATCTTTAAGTGGACATCCAAGGCAAAACTGGCACTATGGAAGTAACCAACTCAGGATCGAGCAATGGATCGCAGAATGAAGAACCTAACAAGATGGAGGAAAAGAAAAGGAAAAACCTGCCTAAACTAAACTTCATTAATAGAAAAAGTCAGAGACTGAAGAGCAAACAAAGAAGGGCTGAGATTATAGGCTGGTTAACTAATGAATAACATCTTATCTTGGAATGCGAGGGGGGTAGGCAATGCTCAAACTACCCAGTTTTTGAACAGGCTAATCAAAAAAAAAATTACGATTCTCTTGTTGTAGGAACCGATGATCAGAGAGTTAAGGAGAGCAACAGTGGCTGCCAGATTGTTGATGAAGCAATGGACAATAAAATTTGGATCTTGGGTAAGAGTCACATTCAATTTCAGACCATCTGGGCTACCAGACAATGCATTATAATCAGATTCAACTCAGAGAGTCTTCTCCATCTAGTCACCATCACAACAGTCTACGCTAGTTGTTCTAGAGAGTAGAGAAAGCCTCTATGGGATGAGCTGAGAGGAATTTACAGATCTACAAGCGGCCCATGGCTAGTAAGAGAAGACTTCAACACCACAATCACCTCAAACAATCGATTTGGTGGTCCTCCACAAATGATAGGAGCTATGACGGACTTTCAAGATGTGATTAATGATACGTACGGGCCTGATTGATGCAATGTACTCAGGCTCTCCATTCACCTGGTGCAACAACAGAGTGGGCGGAAGTCAAAGATGGGCCAGATTGGATAGAATGTTTATCAATGCAAATTGGACGACAACGCTCCTAAGCTTCAAGGTCGACCATCTTATGAGATCCCACTCTGATCACTCTCCAATTCTGCTTAGCTTTCAGGACAAGTCAACAAACTTCCCCCGCTCCTTCAAATTCCAAAGAATGTGAACTATTCATGAAAAATTCATAAAGGTGATTGAAGACAATTGTAACAACGACATTACCTCAACTCCAATGTACAAATTCTATATCAAATTGAAAATCTTGAAGATAAAAATGAAAAGATGGACAAGGAGGTCTTTGGAGACATCTCCGAAAACGTGCAAGTGCCTGAGAATGAGGTATACAGGGCCAAGCTAATCCTCCTCAATACACAATTAGAAGCTAACACTATCAGGCTTAATCTAGCTCAAGCGAATCTAAAAAAGACCTACCTTCAGGAGGAAATTTTCTAGAAACAAAAATCCAGGAATACATGGTTAACAGAAGGAGATAGGAACACTAAATTCTTTCATGACTCAGTCCTTGATAAACGTAGAAGTTATCTATAACATAATTGAAGAGGACATCGGGTGAGGATTGTACAAATTGGTGAAGATGTAGCCAAGTATTTCTAAGACCTCTTTTGTTCGGAAGGCAGCAACTCAAATGACCAAATCCTCAATTGTATCCCGAGATTGGTGACAGATCAGATGAACGTGGCACTCATAAGATCCCTTACACTAGAAGAAGTCAAGGAAGCATTAAATTCCATTCCAATTGAAAGCGCTCCATGGCTTGATGGATTCGGAGGAGCCTTCTACTCCTCATACTGGGAAGTGATTGATAAAAACTTTTTGGAGGCTGCCAAAGACTTCCTCCAAGGAGGCCCAATCCCTAGAGCATTTCAATGTACCCAAATCTACCTCATCCCGATGAAGAAGAACCTAGAGTACATTTATAAGGCCCGTATTCTAGACCGTACCATTCCTTAGGCTTTCGCGGTCCTCCCGGTTGAATTTCAACAACCCGTGACTTGTAATCAGCATTTGCATCCGACCTTAAGTCACATTCTGTATATCTATGTCAACTTAACTCGAAACTTATATCGTAGCGATCGCGCCATCGCCGCGCTTCCAATGTCATGTCTCGCGCGCTGATGTGATACCCAGGCTAGGAGTTGCGAGCCCGCGTTTATTTCGAAGAAAACGTCACGTGTTGCGAATTCTAAGAGAATCTCTACAACCCATCACATTAATCAATCAAGTACACATCTTATCACAAGTATAAGCAACCCATACCCTACCCTACCCACTCTCTCCCAATCCCAAAGTCAACTCTCTCTCAATCTCCACCCATCCCTTCCTTACACCTATCACCCATCACTCCATCACCTTTTCGCCCATCACTCACTCTTACATCATCTCTCTCTCTCTCCTTCTCAAACCATTTCTCAAGTAACCTAAGAGAGCCAACATCCAAGTTATTCTAAGAGAACTAGGTGTGGCGCACTTTCCTACCCCAAAAACTCGCATCTCCACCAATCAAACTTCATCATCCACGATTAAACATTGAGCATATGAGCTAAGGAAGCCAAGGGACCAAGAAGAAGGCCAATCGGTGGGTGATCGTAGCGTAAGATCTTACTTTTTTATGTAAGGCCCACTTATGATGTGACCCACTTTGTTATGTGTTGTGATCAAAGAGGGGTCCATAGTGGCGGGGTCTCTCCACTACACCGATCTCTCTTTCTCATTATCTCTCTCTCTCTCTATCACTCCTTCACCGTTGACGGCCCACTTGATGATTTACATATTTTATCCATGCTATCCATTTAGTGGACCACACCATAGTCCACTTGTGGTTCCCACATTACTAATTATCCATTTGGACAGACTTTAATGTAGGAAAAACCACAAATATCAGTTTATATGCAAGCTAGTGGGCCACTATGTGGAACCACCTTGATGTATTATCTACGCCGTCTGTCCAGTAGGTGGGGCCTGCCTTGCTGCTAGAAAAATCATCCAGCGGGCAGGCCCCCTACCTGGATCGGCCTGACATGGATGAAGGGAAACTATAAATATCAGCTTGGTACCAAAATAGGTGGGCCACACTAATGTATGTGTTTTGCCTCATCATCCATCAAGGATGGTGGGACCACCCCATTTGATGTATATGAGGCTCATTGGCATGGCCCATTAATGCGACCCATTTGATGTATATGAGGCCCATTAGCACGGCCCATTGATGCGGCCCACTTTGATGTATTTTATAGCCCATCTATAAGGCCCACTTTGATGTATTTGTGACCCATCTATGTAACGACTTAAAAAAATTCGTACTTAGACTCGAGTACCATTTTTTAGCAGAAATCAATTAGAACTAAATCCTTTAGAAATTGAATGTGTTTTGGTTAGCGCTAAACTAGATTACTTATGAAATTAGCACTAATAATTTTCAATGCGATCTGTAAGACCCATAACCTAGAGAATTATTGATGCTATATTACCCTGAAATCTAGGATCCAACTCTAAACCCAGTTGCTCTTGGGAATGCTTTGTAATTTTGTATTGGATTTAGACCGCACGTCGAAAGCCTGATAGCTATGAACTTAGACCATTACGACCATCTAGTTGGACTTGACAATCACCTCAAAAATCAAGCCCAAACGATGTCCTGAGACTATTTTATTGAGTCCAGAGTGAGGAGAGTAAGAAAATGTAGATTTTTAGAAAATTAAATATATTTTTAAGTAATCAGGAACGTTTTACTTGCGCGTAATTTTTAAGCGTTCTGACCGTTAGAATTCGACCCAAATTCACCCTCGGATCAGGAAAGGTGGCCCTTTCACGTCATAGTGCTTGTAGCCCTGATTGAATTTCGGTAACCGTTGAATTGAAGCTGGTCCACCACGGACGATCTGAAAACTCGATCGGACTGAAAACTTAACTTACTAAAGATCCAATACTAGTGAGCTTAAGTCCGATCGCATTTGATAAGAGGACCTCCAGAAGTGCTCTGTTGGATTAGAAAGAGCCCGATTTGGTTATAACCTAAGTATACCTTAACCCTAAGTCTATTTCCGTCGAGTTTAGGCTTATAAAAAGGACTTAAACCCTCATTCCCAAATTCCATATGAATTTCCTAAACCCTAGGTTTCCAAGAGAGAGAAAAGAGAGAGAAAGTGTGGGAGAATCTATTGAATCTCCGTAGGATTCTTCCTAGTTCATCTATACATCGAACCTGAGTTTCTGAATCGTTCTTCTGGCGATTCTGATTCTATTTTTGGGTAAGTTAAGCTAACCCTAACCTATTTTTAAACTTAGAATAGCTTAAATGAAGTTATAGTTAACCTATTTTATGCCATAGGTAGCGTATTCACCGTTGACGAAGACATATCATCTGAATCATCTTGAATACGTATTTTCTGGTTTAAGGTGCGGACTATATACGTTTAGGTTATGGTTTTCAAGACTTTCAATGATAGTTAATGATTTATTCATGACGTGAATGCCATTTCACATGCTAAATGCGCTATCTGTTTCCATGTACTTATATGTATAAGTTATGTTAGAAATAGCATATTTCATGTATGTGTTAGAATACTTATATATATATATATATATATATATATATATATATATATATATATATATATATATATATATATATATATAATATGCTGTTTTGATTGCCATGATTTATTGTCGTTGTTATATGCTTGATATGTATGCAGCAACTCCTTGGCGAAAGGACTTGCCCTAATATGCAATGGAGTCGACATACGTGATGTATGTTGAATAGTGTAATCTTAGTAGTAGTTAGTAAAGTGTGATTGTTAAAGTTGTTGAGATATGAAATCTAATCACAATACTTAAGCGTATGATTTCCTCCATAAATTGTGTAATCTAGATTATGCGAATGAAATGTGCGTATGATTTCCTTCATGTATTGTATTTCCATTTAAGTTATACTTCATGAATGTTCATATGAAAGTAGGATATGAATCATATGCCTGTTATTGAGTTTGTACGTGCTTGGGGCTGCACTACAGTCCAAATAATCGATAACCGTTTTATAAATAGTGGTTGAGGTTGTTTTCACCACGTAGGATGAGTTCAACGAATCTAAGTCGTGCTTGGGATGTTCGACAGTAGTTTGGCCACACGGAGTGCTTATGCATTCCATGTCATTCAACTCAACGTGCACTTGGCCTAGTTGAGCTTATCAACTGACCCGATTGATCAATGTTAGTTCACCATATTTGGTCGCTACTGTTTAAATCTAAGACACTGAGCTTACCAATGAAACTCCTGTTAACCTTAGTATCGTGATCCCCTAAGACTCATGAGTCAGACATGGTGGTATGGGACACCGTGGTTGAGCTGTCGGCTTACGCTAGGGCGATAAACCTCCCTGTAGTGACCAATGAATACCGTACACTCGTGAGCAGATTATGGTGGTATGGGACACTATATTCTTACTGTCGGCCTACATTGATTGGTGACGAGCCCTCTGTAGTGACCTCGAGTATATCCTGACACTGTATAAGGGCGACGAGTCCTGTTGCAGTATCAAGGATATAACTAGGCCTACATTATTTTGGTGATGGGAGAGTGGTGTAACGATTCCGTACAACAGCCCTGGTAGCCCTTGCAGAGACCTAAAAATGTAACATCGTATAAGGTTTTCTAGGACTAACGACCCTAGAATGGATCAATGTTTGGGGATTGATATAAGGAAGGTGTCTTAGCTTCCCAATCCTGCTGTATGAAAAGGACTAATAAGAACTTGGTAAGCATACTCATACCATCGCACTACATGTGCTAACGGTGTTGGTGAAAGAGCACTGAGGAAGTGACTGACATGCACGACCGTAAGATGAAGATCGCAGAGGGAGATTGTGGTGAGGGCATGCATCATTACCTCATATCATCCTTGCATTGACAAGAGTAATTAGGACATGTTTGCTTGTACTGCTTTATCATTACTACTTGATTGAATTGATAACATGTTAACCTTTGCTGTATAGTACCACTGAGTTGATCACTCACTCCCACATTCTGGGACGGTGCTTAAACACCAACCAGACTCTAATTTAGTTATAGGCGACGGCGATGCTGGCGAGACGAAGCCAAACTTTGATGAGGATGAGGAGGCATTCTCATTTATGCAGTTCTCAGGCAGGTTCGCGTTAGCCTCGTCCTGACGAGCAGGGATTTTTCGGATATATATATGACGATTTTGCACAGATTGATACATGTATTTTGAGACACAGTTGTATATGTTGCCCTGGGCAGAGCACGCATATTTTGGAGATTATTATATATATATATATATATATATATATATATATATATATATATATATATATATATATATATATATATATATATATATATATATATATATATATATATTTAAGTCTTCCGCTTGCATTTCCTCAATATCCCTGAATTATGTCTATTGATCTGGCTTGATCTATTTCATGTTTTATGCACTAACATAGACAACATACATTCATCATTATTTATGTTGCATAAGTGATGTTTTGGAACTCGGGAGCTAAGTTATGCTTGACCCCCGAATTTCAGGGCATTTCAATCTATGAGGCCCACTTTGATATATTTGTGGCCCATTCGAGAGGCCCATTTTGATGCATTTGAGGCCCATGAGTGAGGCCATACATGATGTATATTTGGCCCTTGAGTAAGGCCCATCATGGTGTACATTAAACCCTTTATGTGAGGCCCATTATGTTGTGTATGAGGCCCCTGCGTGAGGCCGTGGGCCCACCATGTGCTTGGCTCTATGTGGGCCACCCCTTAGGAGCAATTTTAGTTAAAGGACCACATTGATGGGTAATGATGGTTGAATGTCCACATTGTGACCTTCCCTTAGGCCTTGTTAGGCCGATTCTTATCATCCACTTGGTGGATTAACCCAAATTATCAAGCCCCATTGATGTTACATGGTTCATCCTCGTCGTAGAATCTGTACTACCGGAATTGATATATCTATGGCCGAGGGTCGATCTTCATATTATGGTTTAGATCGGTTGTTCATTTACGGAGTCCGCCTTACATGCAGGTCGATTATTAAGGCTGATTATCGATGTTGATTATCGATGCCAGTAATCAACACCGATTATGAGTATGCTTAGCATATCATCGTGATACATGCCCATACACATCATTTGTATGGTTGATACAAGATGTGGTTGACCATTGCATATGCCATTAGGCAGGTTGTTATGGGTCTCCCTGATAGGCAAAGATTATCTCACATGAATGCACGGTATGTATAGGATTGATGCATCACTAGATTATATGATCATGCTTCTTGTATTGTGTTTTGTGATTACCGTACGCCCTAGCGACATCAGGGTTATTACCTCCACAGGTATATCGTGGATAGCAGGATTGGACACTAAAAATACTGTT
Organism: Magnolia kwangsiensis; assembly: GCA_037074715.1. NCBI lineage: Eukaryota > Viridiplantae > Streptophyta > Magnoliopsida > Magnoliales > Magnoliaceae > Magnolia > Magnolia kwangsiensis. The sequence goes on along the minus strand of CM073574.1, from coordinate 48,909,962 downwards.
ATTAGCATTGGGGCATCATAAATGTCTTTGGGTGAAAATCTCCAAACCTAAATATATCAGAAGACACTCTAACGTCGAGATCGAGTGGATACATAAGCGTATGAGAGCAATATACTCCCAGTCTCTACATGCATCACCCGAGTTTTGTTTGATTCTGGTGCTTCGCATTCTTTTATATCTTAAGGATTTTATCGTTCAACTGGATTGCCTATAAAGTCTGCTCACGAGGGGTCAACCGTATCGACGCCCTTAGGGAAGACTCAGTGTTGGGCTGATTTTGCTCGTCTTGCCCCATTCTGGCTAATGATATCTTTTTTTCCTGTTGATTTATTCGTGCTGCCGATGTCAGATTTTAATATTATCCTGGGCATTGATTAACTTGCTGAGTACTACGCTATCTTAGATGCTCCACGAGGATAGTCACGTTCTGTATACCCAGCTTTCTGAAGTTCCAGTTCGTTACTGAGCCCCGAGGAGAGTCGTTGTCTTGTCTTATGTTGTGCACAGTAAAGGAGCCCATAGTAGCGAGTATTTATCAATTACTAGTGGTCCACGATTTTCTTGATGTATTCTAGGAGATTCTGGGATTGTCGTCGCGCCGACATATTGAGTTTTAGATTGAGCTTATCCGTGGTACTGTGCTTATCTTAAAGGCCTTGTATCGTATGACACCGATGGAGTTGTGAGAGATACAGCGGCAGTTGGATGAGTTACATTAGTTGAAATTCATTTGTCTAAGCAGTTCACCTTAGGGAGTACCAATACTCTTCGTTAAAAAGAAGGATGGCTCGTTGAGGCTCTGTGTGGATTACCACGAGCTCAATCGGGTCACGATCAAAAATAAGTATCCTCTCCTGATGATAGATGATTTATTTGATCAGCTGTAGGGTGCGCAGTTTTTTTCAAAGATTGACCTACGTACTAGTTATCTTCAAATTTGAGTCCGAAATGAGGATATCTCAAAGATAACTTTCAGGACACGCTATGGTCATTTTGAGTTTTAAGTCATGTCCTTCAGACTGATCAATGTGCTCGCGGTCTTCATGCAGTTGATGAACGAGGTCTTCCATTCTTATCTCAATCGATTTTTTGTGGTGTTCATCGATGACATTCTGATATATTCAAAGACCCGCGAGGACCACGAGTAGCATCTGAAGATTGCATTGCAGACCTTCCGTGCCCACCGGCTGTATGTGAAACTAGAGAAATGTGAGTTTTAGCAGGATGAGGTGAAGTTCCTCGGTCACGTGGTGATGAGGAAGGGTATCGTAGTGGACCCCTCGAAGGTTAAGGCAGTGCGTCAGTGGGGCCAGCCCATAAATGCGTCTGAGATTCACAGTTTTCTTGGTTTACCGAGATATTATCGATGATTTATCGAGGGATTCTCTTATATTGTAGCATTACTGACAAGGTTGACCTGGAAGGGCATAGATTTTGTATGAATTGACGCATGTGAGCGAGCATTTGTGGAGTTGAAAGATCACCTCACGTCCACTCTTATCCTCACTCCTCCCTTTAGGAGTGATGGATTTGATGTATTTACCGATGCTTCGATATTACTTGGGTTTTGTTTTGATGCAGCATGAGATATGAGTGGCTTATGCATCTCTCGAGCTCAAGGTCCATGAGCTGAACTACCCTACGCATGATTGCGAGCTGACAGCAGTCATCTTCGCACTAAAGGTGTGAAGGCACTATCTCTATGGGGTTATGTTCGAGTTTTCTCCAACCACAAGAGCCTGAAGTACCTATTTTCTCAGTTTGAGCTGAACATGAGGTAGAGGTGTTGGATGAAGCTGTTGAAGGATTATGATTTTGATATCTAGTACCACCTAGGTAAGGAAAATGTGGTGATGGATGCCCTCAGCCGTCAGTCATGGGGCCTGGTGGCGCATATGATGATTCAGGAGTGGAGGATGCTTGAGGATGTGGTAACATATGATTTTAAGTTCGGCCTATAGTCTTCTATCGTGCAGTTATCGAGCCTATTGATTTAACCCTCTCTTGTCATAAGGGTGATCGAGGCTCATCAGGCAGATGAGTCATTGCAGGGTTACCGAGCAAAGCCAGGATCTGAGATTCAGTCAAATTGGCTGATTGGTTCTGATGGTGGACTTCATTTTAGAGGCCAATTATGTATCTCAAATATTCCTGAGTTGTGCAAAGATCTTATGACCAAGGCACATTGATTACGATTTTCTATCCACCATGGCTCGACAAAGATGTATTGTGAAATGAGGCAACAGTATTTTTGGATAAGGATGAAGTGGTAGATCGCAGTTTTGTAGCCGAGTGTGACACATGCCAACGTGTTAAGGACGATCATCAGAGATGCTCGGTCCATTGCAGCGGTTGAGCGTCCTGATGTTGAAGTGGGAGCACGTATCGATAGATTTCATTATGAGCTTATCGAGGACTCAGTGCGATCATGACGCCATCTGAGCTGTCATGAATCTCTTGACAAAGTCGGTACTTTTTCTTACGATTTGTGCAACCAGGTCTTTAGATCGGCTTGCGAGGTTATTCATCGAGGAGATTGTGAGGCTGCACGACATTCCATTCTTAATCGTTTCTGACCGAGACCTAAGGTTCACGTCTCAGTTTTAGGAGAGCTTTCAGAGAGCAATTGGGGTCTGTTTTGCAACTCGGTACTACATATCATCTGCAGACGAATGGCCAAACTGAGAGGGTTAACCAAATCCTTGAGGATATGCTTCGAGCCTGCATCATTGACTTCGAGGGTAGTTGGGGTGAGCATCTGCAATTGACTAAGTTCACATACAATAACAGCTATCAGGCAACCATTGGCATGATTCCTTTTGAGGTACTATATGGTGGACCGTGTAGATCTCCGAGTTGTTGGGCCGAGATTAGAGAGCGGCGTCTCCTAGGTCCCGACCTTGTGCAGCAGACATTAGAGGCTGTCAATATCATCAGGCAGAGGATGTGCACATCTCAGAGCCGGTAGTAGAGTTTTGTTGATCGTTAACATTAGCCCTTGGAGTTCACTGTTGGGGACAGAGTTCATATCAAGGTCTCGTCCATGAAGGGCATAGTACGATTTAGAGCGAAGGAAAGCTTACCGTGAGATTCATACGACTTTTTGAGATCACTGGGTGCATTAGCGCCAGGCCTATCAACTAACCTTGTCATCTCAGTTGTCTGCGTCTACAACATTTTCAATGTCTCTATATTGAGGAAGTGTGGATCAGACACCATTCCAATTATTGATTGGTAACTACTGGAGGTTCGCGAGGACGCTTCTTATATTGAGCAGCTAGTTCGTATCTTTGATCAGAATGAGCAGGTCCTTCGGACCAAGGACATTCCCTTGGTGAAGGCGCAATGGGGTCACCATTCTATTGATGAGGCATCTTGGAAACGCGAGGCCGAGATTCGAGAGCGTTGTCCCCATCTCTTTGCTGATTAATTATATATTGTATCTTGTATGTTGTCCTCGATTTTATATGATGATGCTATATTTCCTCTTTCCTTATCAGTTATGTCTAGTATCGATAATTGTATAAATTTTAAGGATAAAAATTTTATTAGGAGGGGAGAGTTGTAAGGCTCGTGTCCTATACCGTACTATTCTGTAAGCTTCCACGATCTTCCCTATCAAATTTCGATAACCCGTAACCTGTAATTAACGTTTGCACATGACCCCAAGTTGTATCCTATATATTTATGTCGACTCGAGTCGAAACTTGTACCCTAGCGACCGCGCCGTCGCCGCGGATCTAATCCCGCGTCTCGTGCGTCGATGCAATACCCAGGCCAGGAGTTGTGGGCCTCTGTTAATTTCAAGGAAAAAGTCACGCGTTATAAATTTCGAGAGAATATCTACAACCCATGACATCAATCAATTAAGAACACATCGTATCACAAGTACAAGCAACCCATACCCTACCCATCTCTCTCCCATTCCTAAAGTCAACTCTCTCTCTCTCTCTCTCTCTCTCTCTCTCTCTCTCTCTCTCTCCACCCATCCCTTCCTTACACATATCACCCATCACTTCATTACCTTGTCACCCATCACTCACTCTTACATCATCTCTCTCTCTCTCTCTCTCTCTCTCTCTCTCTCTCTCTCTCTCAAACCATTTCTCAAGCAATCTAAGAGAGCCAACATCCAAGCAATTTCAAGAGAACTAGGCGTGGCCCACTTCCTTACCCTAAAAACTCTCATCTCCACCATTTAAACTTCATCATCCACTATCAAAGGTTGAGTGTAGGAGCTAAGGATGACAAGGGACCAAGAAGAAGGCCAATCAGTGGGTCATTGTAGCGTAGGATCTTGCTTTTTATGTAAGGCTCACTTATGATTGGACCCACTTCGATGTATGTGTTGTGATTAAAGAGAGGCCCATAGTAGCGGGGTCCCTCCACTACATCTCTCTCTCTCTTTCTCTCTCTCTATCTCTCTCCTTCACTGTTGACGACCCACCTGATGATTTACATATTTTATCCATGTTGTCCATTTAGTGGACCACACCATAGTCCACTTGTGCAGCCCACCTTGCTGCCTGTCCATTTGGACAGACCTTGATGTAGGAAAAACCATAAATATCAATTTATATGCAAGCTGGTGGGCCACCACGTGGATCCACCTTGATGTATTGTCCATGTCGTTCGTCCAGCAGGCAGGGCCCACCTTGCTATTGGATAGATCGTCTAGTGAGCAGGCCCCTTGCCCGGATCAGCCTGACATGGACGAAGGGAAACCTCAAATATCAGCTTGGTCCCAAAACAGGTGGGCCACACTGACGTGGCACCACACTGATGTATGTGTTTTGCCTCACCGTCCATCAAGGACGGTGGGACTACCCCATTTGATGTATATGAGGCCTATTGGCATGGCCCATTAATACGACTCATTTGATGTATATAAGGCCCATTAGCACGGCTCATTGATACGGCCCACTTTGATGTATTTTGTGGCCCATCTGTGAGGCCCACTTTAATTATTTGTGGCCCATCTGTGAGGCCCACTTTGATATATTTGTGGCCGATCTGAGAGGCCCATTTTGATGCATTTGAGGCCCATGAGTAGTGTACATTAGACCCTTTATGTGAGGCCCATTATGTTGTGTATGAGGTCCCTACGTGAGGTCGTGGCCCCACCATGTGCTTTGTTGTATGTGGGCCACCCCTTGGGAACAATGTTGGTTAAAGGACCACATTGATGGGCAATGATAGTTGAATGTCCACATTGTGACCTTCCCTTAGGCCTTATTAGGCCTATTCCTATCATCCTCTTAGTGGGTTAACCCAAATTATTAGGCCCCATTGATGTTGTATGGTTCATCCTCATCGTAGACTCCGTGCTACCTGAATTAATACATCTATGGCCGAGGGTCGATCTTCATATTATGTTTTAGATCGATTGTTCATTTAAGGACCCCGCCTTACATGTAGGCTGATTATCGATGCTAATTATTGATGTCGATTATCGACACCAATTACAAGTATGCTTAATATATCATCATGATACGTACTCATACTCATCGTCTTATGCTTGATATGAGATGTGGTTGACCATTGCATATGTCATTAGGTAGGTTGTTATGGAACTCCATCATAGGCCAAAATTGTCGTAGATGAGTACACGGTATGTAAAGGATTGATACATGACTAGATTGTATGACTCATGCATCTTGCATTGTGTGTTGTGATTACTGTATGCCCTAGTGACATCATGGTTATTGCCTCCACAGGTATATCATGGATGGAAGGATTAGACACCAAAAATATTGTTATTAGCATCGGGGCCCCATAGATATCCCTGGGTAAAAATATCCAAACCTAACTGTACCGGAAGAGACTCCAACGTCAAGATCGAGTGGATACATGAGCGCACAAGAGCTATATACTAGTAGGCGACATCTCTCACTCTATCGTGGTTGGTTGGAAAGGGGTGTGACCTTACCATCCTGAGTGATGGGGCAATATCTAAGTTGAGTTTGATTAGCTTGAGGAATGGGTCCGCTATCGACGAGTCAGGCCCAACATTGGCGGGAGAATTGTGAGATCTCTTCCACTTACCCAGTTGTGTACTAGAATAGGGGCGGCACGCTGGCGTAGAGTATACTAGACCCCGATGATTATCAAGAGTGAGAACTATATTGATATTTGATGATCTAGTGATGAGCTGCATTGATATGTGGATTCATATGAGGATTTATATGCTTGAGTTGTATCTTGCATCGCATGGCCTTGGTACGACTGACATCATTTATGCCTTGCATCGCATGGTCTTAATATAATCAATAGAGTTCAAGTCTTGCACTGCATAGCCTTGGTATGACTGATTACATTCGTGGACTTACCAATATATTTCACATTACTCTGATATTACATTCTGAGCATGCTTATATTGCATACATACTTATACCACCCTCTAAGATTTCTATAAGCGTATGCACGATTGATGTGTGTAGATGACGCTAGGACACAGTCATAGTTTAGTAGAAGTAGGAGCGTACAGTCGAGCTTCAGGAGTTTTCGTTATTATTATCATTGTATTTCCCTTTATACGCAATGTACCTTAAATTTTTTTATCATAGGAGATTTTGTGATGGTGTCTTGGTTATTTTTCATGGGTTATACTTATGGTTATGATTATTGCGAATCAAATTTATGTTAAAAATTTTCCTTTTAGGATCCTAAGATCAGAACCTGGTATATGGGTGTAAGGAGCAGAGAATGGGGTACTACAGAGGCTGTCGGCACCGGATCTGGGGATCAAAAATTTTGTAAGCTCAGTTTCTGAGTTTAGGGTGTGACAGAAGTTGGTATCAGATCATAACTTGGGAATAACCGAGAACAACATCACATGTTTACTATGAGCTTAGGATAATTAGGTCTCAAGTGCATAACCTTCTGGTTTAGTTCCCTAATGTGCATGCCTTTGAGAGTTTTCAAGGTTGATAGGCACAATTGCTCTTCCCTATAGGATGTTCTGCCCACGAGAGTGACTCAAGAGACTCCTACTCCACCACCTGAGGCTCCCACTCTACCACCTATGACTCCTACTCCACCACCAGAGATCCCTGCTCCCCAGCCTGAGGATGTCGTTCCTCCACCTGAGACCGGTGCGGATTCGACTGTACCAGTGAGTGCCTCCTATTTACAGCAGATGTTGTAAGCTGTGACAGTCGCCCTTCAGGGATAGGGTAGGCACCCCGTTATTTCGCCAGCCTAGGTAAAGCAAGAGTGCACAAGCACCCTTCTTAGAGAGTTCCGACAACTCAATCTCCTGCGTTTCCAAGGCAAGCCAAATCCAATAGTAGCTGAGAGATGGCGCTTTAAGGTGGAGAAGATTTATGATACGATGGCATGTACGACCTAGTAATGTGTCTAGTTAGTTGTATTTCTTCTCCAGGGTGAGGTCGAGCACTGGTGGACCTCCGTGACCTCTGTTGCAGGACCTGATTTCATCTGAACATGGGAGGATTTCATATACTGATTCGACCAGTAGTACTTCCCCGACCACATTCGTCGGCAGGGAGCGTTAGAGTTTGAGACCTTAGTGTAGGGAGACATGTCTGTGGCACAGTATGCGACTCGTTTAGTGGTGCTATCGAGGTTCATATTGTATGTGGTTGATGAGAGGAGCGGAAGGCCCGCCGTTTTGAGAACGACTTGTCTTACGGTCTCCGAGGCCATGTTGTTGGGCATGAGCTCTTGACTTTTCAGGCTGTAGTACGGAGGGCTCAGATTTATGAGACTGAGTGGGCCAACGCACAGAGGGATCGAGATCAGAAGAGAGACCAGAAGAGGCAAGCCCCCTCAGGTAGCTCCCAACAGTAGCAACGTAGTCAGAAGTAGAGACACACAAGCAACCCAGCATCAGCAGTACCCCCGACACCACCTCAGAAGCAGCTTCCCAATGCCTATTATGGATGCGGTGGGATAGGACACTATAGGTGAGGGTGTCTTTGACCGTAACAACAGTAGCTGAGAGCACCACAACAGCCTCCACAACAGCAGTGACAGTAGCTCCCACCACTGAGGCCCCTTCAGTAACAGCATTAACACCAGCCTTTAAGACCTCAACAGCAGAGACAATAGTATAGGCTGCCCCAATAGCAACAATGCAGCAACACCCTCCGAGGGGATAGGCACCTCCCCGGCCTGCTCAAGCTACATTCTACGTAACTCAGCAAGACCCACAGTTATCTGGAAAAGTCGTTGAGGGTATACTCCCGGTCTCTGCATGCATCACCCGAGTTTTGTTTGATTTTGGTGCTTCACATTCTTTTATGTCTTAAGGATTCTTCCGTTCAACTGGATTGTCGACAAAGTTTACTCGCGAGGGGTTGACCGTATTGACGCCCTTGGAGAAGACTACAGTGTTGGACCAATTTTGCTCATCTTGTCCCATTCTGGTTAATGATATCTTTTTACCTGTTGATCTATTCGCGCTATCGATGTCAGATTTCAACATCCTGGGCATTGATTGGCTTGCTGAGTACTATGCTATCTTAAACTGCTCCGCGAGGATAGTCACGTTCTGTATACCCGGCTTGTCGAAGTTTCAGTTCTTTACTGAGCCTCGAGGAGAGTCGTTGTCTTATCTTATGCTGTGAGCAGTAGAGGAGCACATAGTAGCGAGTATTTATCAGTTACAAGTGGTCCACGATATTCTTGATGTATTCCAGGAGATTTCAGGATTGCCGCTGCACCGACATATTGAGTTTTAGATTAATCTTGTCCCTGGTACTGTACTTATCTCAAAGACCTTGTATTGTATGACACCGATGGAGTTGTGAGAGATGCAACGGAAGTTGGATGAGTTGCATTAGTTGGAATTCATTCGTCTAAGCAGTTCACCTTAGGGAGCGCCAGTACTCTTCTTCAAGAAGAAGGATGGCTCATTGAGGCTCTGTGTGGATTACTGCGAGCTCAACCGGGTCACAATAAAAAATAAGTATCTACTCCTGATGATAGATGATTTATTTGATCAGTTGTAGGGTACACAGTTCTTTTCAAAGATTGACCTACGTTCTGGTAATCTTCAAATTCGGGTTCGAGATGAGGACATCCCAAAGATAACTTTCAGGACACGCTATGGTCATTTTGAGTTTTAAGTCATGTCCTTCAAACTGACCAATGCACCCGCAGTCTTTATGCAGTTGATGAACGAGGTCTTCCGTTCTTATCTCGATCAGTTTATTGTGGTATTCATTGATGACATTTCGATATATTTAAGGACCCGCGAGGACCACGAGCAGCATCTGGAGATTGCATTCAGACCTTCCATGCCCACCAGCTGTATGTGAAGTTAGAGAAATGTGAGTTTTAGTAGGAGGACGTGAAGTTCCTCGGTCATGTAGTGACAAGGAAGGGTGTCATAGTGGACCCTTCGAAGGTTGAGCAGTGCATCAGTGGGGCTAGGCGACAAACGCGTCTGAGATCCACAATTTTTTTGGTTTGTCGAGATACTATCGACGATTTATCGAGGGATTCTCCCATATTAAGCATTACTGACTAGATTGACCCAGAAGGGTGTAGATTTTGTGAGGAGTGACATATGTGAGAGAGCATTTGTGACGTTGAAGGACCACCTCATGTCTGATCTTGTCCTCACTCTTCCCTCCAGGAGTGATAGATTTGTTGTATTTACCGATGCTTCGCATATTGCTTGGGTTCTGTCCTGATGCAGTACAGGATACCAGTGCCTTACGCGTCTCGCCAGCTCAAGGTCCATGAGCTAAACTACCCAACACATGATTTGGAGCTGGCAGCAGTCATCTTCGCACTAAAGGAGTGAAGGCACTATCTCTATGGGGTTATGTTCGAGCTCTTCTCCAACCACAAGAGCATGAAGTACCTATTTTCTCAATTTGAGCTGAACATGAGGCAGAGGTGTTGGATGAAGCTCCTGAAGAATTATAATTTTAATCTCTAGTACCACCTAGGTAAGGAAAATGTGGTGGTGGATGCCCTCAACCGTCAGTCGTGGGGCCTGGTGGCGTATAAGATGATTCATGAGTGGAGGATACTTGAGGATGTGGTAACATATGATTTTGAGTTCGGCTTATAGTCTTCTATCGTGCAGTTATCAAGCCTATCGATTTAACCCTCTCTTATCGTAAGGGTGATCGAGGCTCATTAGGCAGATGAGTCATTGTGGGGTTACCGAGCAAAGGCAGGATCTGAGAGTCAGTCAAATTGGCTGATTGGTTCTGATGGTGGACTTCATTTTAGAGGCCAATTATGTATCTCAAATATTCCTGAGTTGTGCAGAGATCTTATGACCAAGGTACATTGATCGTGATTTTTTATCCACCATGGCTCGACAAAGATGTATTGTGATATGAGGCAATGGTATTTTTGGGCAAGGATGAAGTGGTAGATCGCAGTTTTGTAGCCGAGTGTGACACATGCCAACGCGTTAAGGACGATCATTAGAGACGCTCGGTCCATTGCAGCGGTTGAGCGTCCCGATGTTGAAGTGGGAGCACGTATCGATAGATTTCATTATAAGCTTACCGAGAACTCAGCGCAGTCATGACGTCATCTGGGCTGTCATGAATCACCTGACAAAGTCTGTACATTTTCTTGTGATTCGTGCGACCAGGTCTTTGGACCAGCTTGCGAGGTTATTCATCTAGGAGATTGTGAGACTGCACAACATTTGAGCCTGCGATGGGGGAGCTTTCAGAGAGCGATGGGGGTCTGTTTTACAACTCAGTACCACATATCATCCGCAGACGAATGTCTAGACTGAGAGGGTTAACCAGATCCTTGAGGATATGCTTCGAGCCTGCATCATTGACTTCGAGGGTAGTTGGGGTGAGCATCTGCGATTGACTAAGTTCACATACAATAACAGCTATCAGGCAACCATTGGCATGATTCCTTTTGAGGTACTATATGGTGGACCGTGTAGATCTCCGAGTTGTTGGGCCGAGATTAGAGAGCGGCGTCTCCTAGGTCCTGAGCTTGTGCAGCAGACGTTAGAGGCTATCAATATCATCAGACAGAGGATGCGCACAACTCAGAGCTGATATAAGAGTTTTGCTGATCATCAGCGTCGTCCCTTGGATTTCACTGTTGGGGACAGAGTCCATATTAAGGTCTCATCCATGAAGGGCATAGCTCGATTAGAGAGAAGGAAAGCTTGCCCTGAGATTCATAGAACTTTTTGAGATCACTGGATACGTTGGCGACGTGGCCTATCGTCTTGCCTTGTCATCTCAGTTGTCTGGCATCCATAACATTTTTAATGTTTCTATATTGAGGAAGCATGGGTTAGACACCATTCCAGCTATTGATTGACAACTACTGGAGGTTCGCAAGGATGCTTCTTATATTGATCAGCTAGTTCGTATCCTTGATTGGAATGAGCAGGTCCTTTGGACCAAGGACATTCCCTTGGTGAAGGCGCAATGGGGTCACCATTCTGTTGATGAGGCGTCTTGGGAACGCAAAGCCGAGATTCAAAAGCGCTGTCCCCATCTCTTTTTTGATTAATTATATATTATATCTTGTATATTATCCTCGATTTTATACGATGATGCTATATTTCCTCTTTCCTTATCAGTTATATCTAGTAGCGATGATTGTATAAATTTCAAGGATAAATTTTATTAGGAAGGGAGAGTTGTAAGGCCCGTATCCTATACCGTACCATTTCATAGGCTTCCACGGTCTTCCCTATCGAATTTCGACAACCCGCAACCTATAATTGACATTTGCACATGACCCTAAGTTGTATCCTGCATATTTATGTCGACTCGAGTCGAAACTTGTACCCTAGCGACCGCACCGTCACCACAATTCCAACACCGTATCTCGCGTGTCGATGCAATACCCAGGCCAGGAGTTGTAGGCCTGTGTTTATTTCAAGGAAAATGCCGCGCGTTGTGAATTTCGAGAGAATCTCTACAACCCATGACATCATTCAATTAAGTACACATCCTATCACAAGTACAAGCAACCCATACCCTACCCATTCTCTCCCATTCCCAAAGTCAACTCTATCTCTCTCTCTACCCATCCTTCCTTACACCTATCACCCATCACTCTCTCTCTCTCTCTCTCTCTCTCTCTCTCTCTCTCTCTCAAACCATTTCTCAAGCAACCTAAGAGAGCCAACATCTAAGCTATTCCAAGAGAACTAGGTGTGGCCCACTTTCCTACCCCAAAAACTCTCATCTCCACTATCCAAACTTCATCATCCACTATCAAAGGTTGAGCATAGGAGCTAAGGAAGTCAAGGGACCAAGAAGAAGGCCAATCAGTGGGTAATTGTAGCGTAGGATCTTACTTTTTATGTAAGGCTCACTTATGATGGGACCCACTTTGATGTATGTGTTGTGATTAAAGAGTGGCCCATAGTAGCGAGGTCCCTCCGCTACATCGATCTCTCTCTTTCTCTCTCTCTATCTCTCTCCTTCACTGTTGACGGCCCACTTGATGATTTACATATTTTATCCATGTTGTCCATTTAGTGGACCACACCACAGTCCACTTGTGCGGCCCACCTCGCTGCTTGTTCGTTTGGACAGACCTTGATGTAGGAAAAACCATAAATATCAGTTTATATGCAAGCTGGTGGGCCACCACGTGGATCCACCTTGATGTATTATCCATGTCATTCGTCCAACAGGCGGGGCCCACCTTGCTACTAGACAGATCGTCCAGCGAGCAATACCCTTGCCTGGATCGGCCTGACATGGACGAAGGGAAACCTCAAATATCTGCTTGGTCCCAAAATAGGTGGGCCACACTGATGTTGCACCACACTAATGTATGTGTTTTTCCTCACTGTCCATCAAGGATGGTGAGACTACCCCATTTGATGTATATGAGGCCTATTGGTGTGGCCCATTGATACGACCCATTTGATGTATATGAGGCCCATTAGCGCGACCCATTGATATAGCCCACTTTGATGTATTTTATGGCCCATCTGTGAGGCCCACTTTAATGTATTTGTGGCCCATCTGTGAGGCTCACTTTGATATATTTATGGCCGATTTGAGAGGCTCATTTTGATGCATTTGAGACCCATGAGTGAGGCTAGACATGATGTATATGTGACCCTTGAGTAAGGCCCATCGTGGTGTACATTAGACCCTTTATGTGAGGCCCATTATGTTATGCGCTCAGATAGGGGTGGCAAGCTAGCGTAGAGTGTACTAGACTATGGTGATTATCTAGAGTGAGAACTGTACTGATATTTGATGCTCTAGTGATGAGTTGCATTGATATGTGGATTCAGATGAGGATTGGTATGCTTAAGTTGCATCTCGCATTGCATGGCCTTGGTATAGATGACATCATTCATGCCTTGCATCGCATGGTCTTGATATGGCCAATAGCATTCATATCTTGTACCGCATAGCCTTGGTATGGATGACATCATTCATGCCTTGCATCGCATGGTCTTGATATGGCCAATAGCATTCATATCTTGTACCGCATAGCCTTGGTATAACTGATTGCATTTATGAACTTACCAGTATATTTCACATTACTTTGATATTGCATTTTGAGCACGCTCATTTTGCGCATACACTTACACCACCCTCTAAGATTTTATAAGCTTATGCACGATTAATGCGTGCAGGTGACGTCAGGACACAACCGTAGCTTAGTCGGAGCAGGAGTGTGCAGTCGAGCTTCAGGAGTTTTAATTATTATTATCATTGTATTTCTATTTATGCACATTGTACCTTAAAGTTTTTTATCATAGTGGATTTTGTAATGGTGTCTTGGTTATTATTTGTGAGTTATGCTTATGGTTATGCTTATTGCGAATCAAATTCATGTTGAAAATCATCCTTATAGGATCCTAGGATCAGAACCTAATATATGGGTGTCGGGAGCTAAGAATGAGGTACTAAGGAGGCTGTCGCGTCGGATTCAGCGATCGAAAATTTTTTAAGCCCGATTTCTGAGTTTGGGGCGTGACAACATCACAGACTTCAGGCCGATCAGCTTATGCAACTGTATAATGAAGGTTTCTCCAAGATTTTGGCAACAAGGCTGACCTACATTCTCCCCACTCTTATCTTCAAAGAACAAGGAGCCTTTGTTAAAGAAAGATCGATATTGGAAAACATATCCATTGCCAGAGATATGGCCCACAAAATCGATCAAAAAGTTTTTAGGGGCAACTTGATAATCAAACTAGACATGAAAAAGGCTTATGATCGTCTAGAATGGAATTTCATCACTCAGGTGCTTCAAAAATTTAGTTTTAACCACCAATGGATTGCTTAGCTACAGCGTTGTTGGAAAGATGTCTAGTTTTCAATTCTTATTAATGGCAGAAGTTTTGGCTTTTTTAAAACTAGTAGAGGTTTAAGACAAGGCGACTCGCTTTCTCCGTCCATCTTCATCCTAGCAACAGAAGTATTCAGCAGGGGCGTTTCCAATCTATTCTCTACTGGAAGTTGTCAACCTTCTAATCTCCTTCAAAACTGCCTTAGAATTTCTCACCTATTTTTTGTTGATGATGTTATTCTCTTTCTTAATGGCAGGCTATCTAATGTGCGTATACTACTCAGATTAATCTATGAATATGAAAGTGTTTCAGGTCAAAAGGTTAATGCATCCAAAACCTCCTTCATCGCTCCAAAGAAAACGTCCAGAAACAAAGCTTAAAGACTGAGCAACCCTACACGCTTCAACCCAGCTTACTTCCCAACTATATACTTAGAAGTCCCCCTCACCAAAGGTAAAATCAGAAGCCCTCTTTTGCAGTAGATTTTAAAGAAGATTACAAGTAAGATAGAAGGCTGAAAAGTGAAACTGCTCAACCCGGCTACAAAATTGGTCCTTAACAAACACATTTTATCAAGCATTCCCATTCATTTGTTGTCTGCTATCAACATTTCTAAATCTGTTAGAAAATCATTCGAAAGAGCTTTTGCCAATTTCTTTTGGGGCAAATCTAATGAAGGCAATAAAAAGCATTGGGTCAGATGGTCCAAACTATGTGTTCCTCTCCAAGAAGGTGGTATGGGAATCAGGAGCATTGATGAAGTTATGCAAGATTTCAGAATCAAAATGGGGTGGAATCTGCTAAAGGGCGAGTCTCTTTGGGCCAACTTTATCTCTGCCAAATATCTTTGGAAGCTCATCTCTAATGAAGGTAAGGTAGGCACGGTCACCTCCCCAAGCTGGAAGGAGCTCCTCAGAGCATTGCCATTCACTTTACTTCATTCCAGAAGGCTCATAGGAGCAGGTAACATTAGTTTTGGAACCACAACTGGTCAGGTGGCAGAATTCTGTCAGGTGCAATTGTGAGACCAATTCCACACCATTTATTGAATGCCAAAGTCTATGACTTCAATCCTTTATCCGGAAGATGAAGATTATTAAACATTCAAAACATTATTTCACCAACTGCTATGCAGACTATCTCAGCTATCGAGGCTGCTTTATCAAACCGAACTAACAAGCTGATATGGGACTTATCATCATCAGTTTCATTTTCTTTGAAATCAACATGGAACGGCATCAGGCAGCAACATCCCAAGATTCCATGGACCAAGTGATATGGAATCAATATCTTCCCCCAAAGCTGGCGATCTTTGCCTAGAAAACTGCCCACAGGTCTGTCACAGTTGATACAGTAGTGCAGAGATTTAGAGTCTATTTGGTGTCGAGATGCAAATGTTACAGATCTCCTCTCATGGCCCGTCCATCATCAATAAATCCAATCCCCAATGCTCTGCATGGGATAGGATTCCTGACCTCCGTTCTAGCCCACATTGTTGATGGCTCCCAGGTAACTCAGTAAAACAAAGGCCAACAACTCTGTCCTAATTCGCAACAACCTTTTGGCAACGTGGAGAGCTTAGACCATCTTCTTAGCCATGACAGAATTGCTAAGAAGGTCCAGGGCTTCTTCAGCAGGCTATTCAACATTCCCTTCATCCCCCAACCAATCCATCCTCCAGCGGATCCAGCAATGGACATCCTTGGCAAGCCAAAAATCCTGAATCACCATTTTAATCATCTTCTCCTCTATTTCCTCATCTAGGAGATGTGGATCAACAGGAATGCAGCCTGATTTGAGGGCTGCAACATGTCTGGAAACCTCATTATCTCCAAAGTCTTTCACTAGCTGAGAGAGATCGGTTAAACCATTCCAGATTCAGACAGGAACTCCATAGCTGAAATCTTCATCCTCCAGGCCTTGAGGATAAGCACTCTCAATCCATCCTACATAGGCAAACCTTTCATTGTCAGATAATCAAAACCTCTATAGATTAGCTAAAGTTAAATATTGATGAATCATCAAGAGGAACCCAGGGGAGAGTGTTGGAGGAGGAGTATGTTGGGATCACTTAGGCAGGATCATTTTTGCCTTCCACAGATATTATGGGACTGCCTCAAACACTTGCGCAGAAGCCCAAGCCATGCTTGATGGGCTGAACATCTGTTCCAACCTGGGCCTTGCCAATATCATCATAAAAACTGACTCCAAAGTCATTGCGAATGCAATGGAGGATCCACTTACCTCCAATCCCTGAAATATTTGGTATGCTTTAGGGGATATCCAGGAAAAAAAAAAAACAGAGCCTAAATCTTATTATCAATCACATCTTCCGCGAGGGGAATTCCGTGGCAAATGTTTTAGCGAGAATGGTAAGCGACGAATGCCTAAATAGAATATTCAGAAGTTGTTCCCACCTTCTAAGGTTAGTTAGAGGAGCACTAGTGTTAGATGATGCAGGGATTGGTGCTATAAGATGCCCTTGATCAGGGATCTTTCTTCATGGTCTCCCTTCCTCTTCGTTACCATTTGCTTCCGGTGGGCATACGTTCTATAAATGATTGTCCAAAGGTTCTCTTGGAGGTTCACTTTAGTCCTAGTGTTTAGAATAGCTTGTAGATATATGATAGGTGTGGTCCGTAGTCTTTTTGTAGGGACCCACCCAAATGACTGTTAAAAATTTTTAATGATTAATGATATACCCGTAGCATGCGCCCACTTTCTTAAAAAAAAATAATATTCTGAGCATAATCTTTAGTTGTAATCCAAGTCTATGTTCATATGTTGGATTTATGTTTTATCCAATATCAAGCAGTTCTTTCAAGAGACACATTCTTGTAATTGCTCTTAGTGACCGATTGTGGGTGTTTCCCTTTGTTTAATTTGCATTAGTATTTTGAAAAATCCTTTCTTATGCAATACATAAAGTAACCCATCTTTGGAGGAAGAACCCCACCCTCTGATTATTGTCTGATCGTTATCAAATTCTACAAGTGGCCAAGTAAACAACCGAACTTCTCAAAATCTAGTCATATAAGTTCATATTGGATGTATCTGCTTATTTTGGTAATTAGTGTCAAAGTTGATCAATTTAGATCAAGTTGTTGTATTGATTTTAATACGCCCACTTAATCGACTTTATTCAAAATCATATAATTCATCAGTTTGGAATCCTTGCATCAATCACGATTGATTAAGGAGCAACATTTTCATCTAAGCAAGTCAAGGCGATAACTAATCAATATAAGATTAAGTTGATGCATTTGCCACCTCATTATGCCCAGGCTAATGACTAGACCAAGGTTAGTAATAAGGTTATTAAGAATATTTTATGAAAAATGATTTATATGAATCTTAAACGGTGGCATGTTAAGTTATCAAAGGCTCTTATGGTGTATCATAATTCACTCCGAACATGCATATGTATGAGTCCATTTAGATTGGTATATGGACATGATGATGTGTTGCCATTGGAAGTGATTATTTCATCATTATGGGTAGCATATCAAGCGAATTTAACCCCGGATGAGTTCATAGAAGCTATGCTAGTTGAACTTGAGGACTTAGATGAAACTTGGCTGAGGACTTTGGATTTGATTATGACAAACAAGGCCAAAGTTGCCCGAGCATTTAATAAAAATGTAAAAAAGAAAGCTTTCAGTGGACGATATGGTTTGAAAAGTAATATTGCCTATTAGGACTAAATATGTTGCATTCCATAAATAGTCACCTACATGGGATGGACCATACATAGTGGTAAAAATTCTTCATGGAGGGGCTTATGTTCTTTGTGACATGGATGGTAAGATCGTTAAAAATTTGATCAATGGACAATTACTAAAAGCATACCATATAACTTGTGGGAAATATGGAAAGATCAAGCCAAAAGTGGTTATAAAAAACACGGAAGGCAAGAAATGGTAGTAATCGGTTAGAAAATAAGAGTAAACATAAATAAAAATATTATATTAATGGCCAAAGCTAGCAAAATGTGACCGATTGGTCAATTTTATATATATATATATATATATATATATATATATATATATATATATATATATATATATATATATATATATATATAAAGAAGAAGAAAATAATAAAAAAAAAAAAGTGAAGGCTTGACCAGAGTATTATGAGGCATACACAGCCTTCATTTCATCAACTTCATTAACAACACATTTTCTGATGAGTTCGGTTGTTTTCCTTTGAGCCTTGAAGGATTCTTTGCTTTTTGAAACTTGGTTGAGAAGCATAAGAATTGGTCAATGCAGCGACCGATGACATTGGCTTTGTGCTTTGTTTCTCTCTTTTATTCGTTGCTTTCACATGACCGAGTTTGGTAGATGTCGACCTAAGAGTTGATGAAGTTCAGAAGGGTCAGAGAGTAGTTTGGACATCTTCCATCATAGATTCGTTCAATCTCATGTAGGTCATCACTGATTTCTTTGTGTTGAACATGCAAAGTTCTTAGTATCACATTGTTAAAGTGATGTTGCCGAGTTTAGTGCATGCGATTGTACCAAGCCCAATCATATTGATCAAAACGTATGTTTGTTTCCCTATGAATGGTATCGCGCTTGTTCACATGAGTGTCAAGTTCTTCCAAATCTTTCTTGGCAACGAAGTATGCATTTCTGATGCTCTTAAGTTTTGTCTAAGCATTCAAAAGTTCAGTTAAGGGAGTATTATCCCTGACATTGAAATGAAGGTCACAAACGAATAAATAGATGTCATATTGAAGGGGGTGGAATGAGAAAAGGCTTTTATATCTGTGGTGATAATTCCTCTCAGAAATTTTGAGCTCGATCGACAACAGATATGGGTCACTAGCTATTGGAGAAGGAGAGAATGCTTAAATATGAGAAGATAGAAAATTGGTTGTGCAATGGAATAAGTACTAGTGATTCCTTTAAATAAGCATTTAGGGTGAACAACCACGCCCGAAAAGGAAGCATCATGTTGGTTTAAACCTCATTAAAGGTATGAAATGTTTTCTAGGGAAAGGAAATGAATGGGTGCACGAATTCCCATGAATAGCTTGTCATTAATACAGTCATGTACGAAGACAAAAAAAACTAAGTACTAGAGACAAAACAATACAGATGAGGAGAAATTTTTCTTATCAATTGTATTAAAGATAAAGAAGTTACATAACCGACAATGAACAAGTACAAAGTAATCAAAAATTGAAAAATGAAAAAGATGCAATTGCTTCTTAAAGCTTCGACTGCTTGACTTACCATTGATGGAGAGAAATTTTTGTTTTAGCTTCTGAGTATGCAATCTCACCAATCAATAGAGAATGTTCTTACATGAAGACACCCAATTGATTAATTTTACCCTTCTGACCCTATCTACACTCGGCCAGAGATTTTTGTTCTTCCTTCAATAATCTCAATTTATCTTCCATAATTGATATTTGAGCCTCTAGATTGGTCAAGTATATAATTCCTTCAGGTTAATGTATGCTACAACAAGTTACTCCCTAGTAGCTATAATCATAGTCATCTTGAGCAAGGCGACCGAATGCTCATATTGAAGTCTATCGGCCGTAGCAATTGTATCATGGTGTTTATAAATCAAGTCTAGAAATTCATATAATATAGGTAGCTTGGCCAACAAAGTTTCATTTGATCAAGTAAGAGTTTGGTATCGATGAACGAGGAAGTTTAGTCTCTCGATCGATCCTAATGCAATGATGTCAGTGACACTAGACTGAATGAGGATTCATAGTTCTTCCTACAATTGTTGAATTTCTTTTGAAGGTACAAGAGACTTAACCACTAGGATGTCACGAGGGAAGGCTTGGTAGAAGGAAGATAATGTCTTTTACTAGAAGAGTTCCTCCAAAGAAGACAAGGCATGAGATTCATTAACCAATGAGACCAGAGGAGTAAGGATGTCAACCATTGCAATCTTTGTACCTCAACTAGGAACATTTTTGGTTGTTCAAGATATCTCTTGCTCAAGTGTTTCTGCTTCTTCCAGAAGAACATTCTCATGCTCATCGACCGGAATGATTGCTTGATTGATCACTTCTGGAGGAGAAGCATGTTGAATGGAAGGTAAGGCCGTTGGCATAACTAACTCAGTGACTTCTTGATCCCCATCATATGTGAGTGACACAATTATTGATTATGAAAAGAGATTGAAGGACTTCATAAACTAGTATATTATTACCACCTCTTGGCCTTCAATTTGATCTAGCGATTGCTAAATATCACTCATAGTCCTTTCCGGGTCACAAATTTTAAGTGTTTCAGCACGGGGCTGAGCAGTGCCTCCAAGGATGTCTATAACAAACACCTTCGCTTGAGGAGTTAATGTAATGATTAACTTTTCAGTGGCCAAGAGTTCCCTAGTTACTGTGAAAAAAGAAAGTCAATAAAGGGAACTATACAATCATTCCAAAAAGGAAAAAAAAAAAAAGAAAAAGGCATAATGTTGAAATAACATCGGCCTATATCTAATTGAACTAGTTTTGAAATATCGGTATCATGTTACATATCGCATTCTTGGGATATGGATACATATCGGTTATCGCATGGGATATATCGGTTGTATCGTGTACTGTATCGTTGTTGTTGGAAACATTGGGAAATTGGTCAAATTTTTCGATGTAACTTTAGTGATTATTACAAAGACATCAATACACACTTATAAATCAAAACATTATAAAAAACAAGTATACATAATAGGTTTTCTTTGTATGGGATCCTAATCTATGCGTTGTCTAACTGAATTGATGCAAGTATATTCAATGTCTATTCATATAATTTATAAATGTAAGAAGATGAGTGTAAACACAAGTAATACATTCAAAAGAAGAGGAATCACTAGATTAGGTTACAAACATGTTTGATGTGATGTTTGAACACAAAGAGTACAAATGATTTGTGAGAAAATGAGAAATTTTTATTTTAAAAAAAAAAAAATCGCAACTCAGCCCATCTCGTCCAAATCTCGAAATCAAAGCTCCCAATCCACACGCAAAACATGAATTTGTTACAATCTGACATTAATTTAACATGATTTACAGAAAATAAGAGTATCAAAATTCAAAAATGCTCACTAGATCAAACATGTGGGATGTATCGCACTACTTGTGTGTTTTGTATCGCACTAGTGGGATAAAAGATATATCGTAGGATATATTGGTCGATATCGTCGATACTTAAAATAGTGCACTGAACAACAATGGTAATGAAGTAGTCGTCTGCTAGTGAAATTTGGGTATAATCGATGATTAAAGCCAAAGATCAGTTGGACCAAGAAAAAGATGATGGATTAGGATGATATGGCTTAAGATATCGGTCAAAAGGAATATTAAGATCATTTAATCTTTTCTTTTCATGTTGTCATTTATTAAATGTCCTATTAAAATCAGCATATTTATGTCTCTTATATGCCTCTTCCATATCCCAAAAGTATTCGGTAGGTGAGACACCCGGACAAAATTCAGTTCTATAATACATCTCAAAATTTGTAATAGCTTTGGCCGAAGAGGAAATACCTGAAGCAGTTTGACCATGTTACAGGTAGAGCATGGTGAGGTGTTACAAGAGGATCAAGCTTTGAGATCTTTGAAATGGTCAAAGGAATTGTGAGTGTTGGGGTTGAAGCAGTAGTTGAAACCATCATGGGTGGATATACCATTGTGATCTTTTGACGCTTCACTCAGGTTGAACTAGTTCGACCATTTTATTAAATTAAGAAGAAGCAACCATTGTGATCTTTTAACGCTTCAGCTCAGGTTGAACTACTTCGACCATTTTATTAAATGAAGAAGAAGCAACTGTCTTTATTAGTGTTAGAAATAGGACAGCTGATGTGATCGAGGTTTCCTTCCTTAATCGTGTCTTTTTCTGGATAGGAGGCATGATTGACTGAAGAGTGGTCGACTTCTTAGTACTTTCTTTATTTGTCTTCTTTTTCTTGGCCACAAGTTTCTCCACCTTCGATGAAGAAGAAATATGGCCAATTATTAATTCATGAGACCCGTTGATCAGAGTCCCATAATAATTCTTCTACTAGGAGTTGGAATTATTCTAATTGTTGTGCATGATTGGTGAAGAGGGGGATTGTGAAAGAAGAGCTAAGGGACTGAAATCCTTTATGGAGAATCTAAAAGATGTCGACTGAGTCTGCAATTGGCTGATGAGTCAAAGGTTGGTTACAAGTTCGATGCATTAAAAGGAAATGGATACCTTAAGCCAAATCAAACTAGCATGTAAGAAGATTGGGACAATATTGTTCAATGCCAGCCTTAGCATTAACGCCCGTATCTAAGGTGCCACCATAAGGTAAGTCTCTGCAGATCAGATAGCTTTTCCAAGCTGCATTTCTAAGGTTTGTCATTTTAGTGTCGGTTGATTTGTATTCTTCAATAAATCATATCAGACCAAAATCTTTATCCTTGAATAGGTAAAAGGTATAACTGGACTTGTTGAGAATGAAAAAAAGAAAGAAATTCATACATTCAGTGAAATAATAATTAATTTTGGAGTAAAGAATGTTGCAATGGCCGAAGGAAGTGAACTCGATATTTGTTGGGACGAATTTAATGAGTTTTGCTCCAAAATATTTATAAAACTACATCTGGATAAACCAGATAAGCCCACTAAAGTGGTAAAATTCTTTAGTAGTTGCTTCATACATGCTACGGTAAAGGTGATCGAGCACAAATTGAGTAAGGGCAAATTGATATCCTTGAGCAAGCGTATCGGCCATGTAAATATATTCCTTGGTGATTTGCAAAGCACTCACACATAATAAATAACAACAAATCCACATTAATAAGGATGTCATATGTTCTTGTTTATTTACTTCATCCCAAGACTTGCATTGAAGAGTCATAAAGGTTGAATATGCCTTAATAGTCTTGTCTAGGAGAGCGAATGGATGTGGAATTTTCATAGCAAAGCCTAGGTAGACAAGCTCGCCAAAAGGAAGAAGGTGAGTAAATATATATACAACCATCGCCGATGGACCCATGGGGCCATATCTGAAATGGAATATGTTGGTCGAACGACTCTAGAAATTCGATGTTGGTGCAATAAGGAAGGGATTGGTTGTTACCTTTTTACTAGTTGCATTTATGATTTTGGACAATGGAACAATGTCGATGTTACCTTTTTACTAAAGTCAAAGCGATGTGGGGGTAATGTTGTACCCTATTTTTGGCTAGTCTAGGAAAGCCAATAAGAGGGTGACATATGGCATTGTATGAGAAATAGAAAGTGGGTAAAAATATCTTTAAATATTTTGAGCACTTTTTGTGCACTTACAGCTAGATGATAGACATTATGGATCTAGATCCAGAGACATAATCCATCGGTAATAGTTAAAGGGATTGAAATGATTAATTAGTTTAGTGTGATTCCTACCTTCCAACCATTATTGGATCTCTCTCTCTCTCTCTCTCTCTCTCTCTCTCTCTCTCTCTCTCTCTCTCTCTCCCTAAAACTTCAAATAGTGACAAGTTCCCTTGACATATTTAAAATAAATAAATAAATAAATCCTTCTAGTTGTTTTAAGGTAAGTATATTGTGGAGACTTTATAAATGTAAATTACAAGCCCAACTACAAAACCAATTTTTGGTCTTGTGTGTGTGAAAGATAAAAAATCTCCAACCAAACTTTAGTATAAAGTAGCATCAACCTCATGCGTGCCTAAATTCTTTATCAACTTCACACCAAGTCAATATTTTGGCCTAAATTCTTTATCAACTTGTCGGGCATACTTATGTTGAATAAGGAAAATTATATCCCTCCCTTACTGGATAAAGTTGTTGGGGATTTGTACTACGGAATCACACAATCTAGATCTAGGATAGCAATTCAATGGCACCAAGCTCACAAGAGAACACATAGATTTAATGTGGAAAACCCTTTCGAGAAAAAACCACAGCACAAAGTGACAGAATTCCACTATGAAAGCATCAATTACAAAGAGAGAGGACTTACCTGATTCGAACAACTTCAAATCTCATCCTTGCTACACCCTTTGATAACCCTACAACCCTTTAGAATACCTTTAGGAAGCCTTATAATACTTTAGAATAGCCCTCGGGACCCCTATTTATAGTTTAGAAAACTCCACTTACGCACCTATTCTGGAAAAGTCTGGAAACCGCCTCAAATTTACGCAATCCGCACAGGATTTGCATAACTCAACTAGTCGAGCCGAGGCCTCGACTGGTCGAAGGACTCCTTCAACTGGTCGATCCATCCCCTCGACCAATCGAGCAGCCCAGACACTAAAAAATTATAAGTCGCGGGACTTTGAGTTGAACAGTCCTTGACTAGTCGAGCAGCCCACTTGACCGATCGAGCAGCGCATAAATAAATAGATTTAAGGCATCTGTCAACAATCTCTACCATGCATTCAATCTTCAACCGTGTATCTTACTGCCCTCTTCTCTTATCTCTGCATCATATCATAGTTTCAATTAATGCTTCTCGTGCACACTTCATCCTTCTTTTACGTCATCGCCATGCCTAGAAAAGTTGCACAGAACTTGAACTTCTCTAGTGGAATATTCTTACTGATCATGTCTGCCAGATCTAAATCTACATGCTCAACCACCTTTGTTCTTATCTTCCCAAAAGAAAAAACGTAGTCTTCTTATCATCTCACCGCTACCCAATATTTCTTACCGGGGTACTTGCTCACAATACTGATAGCCTGTGAAATAACTGGTCTAATCCAGACTATGGCATACACTGTCAACCACATTCGAATAAGGCTCATGAGATATCCTATTTTTTCTCATCTGTTTTGAGACATGTCCTAAGGAAAACTTTGAGAAGAGACACATTAGGAACGCTCTCCGGCTTTACATGGTCCATCACCTCCTTAATCAATACCTACCCAAAGTATTCTACTTGAGATAATAAAAGCCTACTCCTCTTCTAGTCTCAATGCTGAGAACTATCTTTGTAACCCCTCCCCCCTTTCCTTCATCTTGAATGTCTCACTTAACCGAGTCTTCAGTACATTGATTTCAGACATATCATAATTGGCGATCTACATGTCATCAATTATTGACTCATCATGAAGGAATCAAACCACTTCCTAGGAGACAAGTCGAACCATGACCTCCAACAAAGTCTTTTCTCAGCCCCTTTAACTTCGAACTGCTCTAGTTGCTTCATATAGATCTGTTCTTCACTTTCTCTAGCAAAAGTGTAGACTCCACATCTATCCTTCCAGCTCAAGATGACATTGGCTAACCAAGGCCAATCATGGATCTAATAGACACCTACTATACTTTCGGCGTGAATATCTCTGAGAAGTCGATCCCTTCTCTTAGCATAACACTTCGGTAACAACCTCACCCTGTATTTATGTCGTATCCTCCTGAAGATCCACCTGCATCCAACCACTTTTCAGCCCACTGAAAGCTCCACCAGCTCTCATATGTCGGTCTGGTACAATGAATTCATCACATCACCCATAGTCACCTTACACTTCTCACACTAGGCTTACCTAGAACCATCTGAATAGAAGATGAATCGCTTGCAATATTGGAGTCGTCCGTGTACCTCACCGATATCCTATGATCATGTCGTGTGATTCTTCTCACAGGTAACTACTCCACCTACTCTGTATCACTGTCTGCACGTCTCAGCCTTCCTGCCCTGCCTGCTCATGTGGCCATGCCCAACATGTACAGAGGTGGAATCCACTACATCCACTACAGCTCCACCTTTTATACTGCTCCCGATCAACCTGTACAAGTTACCTAGTCGTTGCGCTTTCATGATTACCCATGCTCTCTTAGATACCTTAAGAGCACCATCAATACCTGTGAACTTACAGCTCATTGCCTCAAGTACACCAAGAGAAATTATATTCTTCTTCAAATCAGGAACGTGCCTAACATCAGTCATGATACGCTCCACCTCATCAAACATCTTAATACGCACCGTACCAATAGCCATAATATTACAAGCAATATCATTGCCCAAAAATACTTGTCCACCATCGCACTCCCTATAACTAGTGAACCAACTCCGATGATGAGTCATGTGAAAAGATGCTCCTGTGTCTAGCATTCACTCGTCTTTATGATCATCGTATGGTTGCCTGATAGTAGGCACAAACAAAACATTACCATCACATTCACTCGATCCATCTGACGTGGCAGCATTAGCCTCCCTGTACGAAGCCTTAGAATTTTCTCTCTCCGATTTAGGATTTTCACAATCCTTCTTCACATGTCCTTCCTTCCCACAATTCAGCACTTTACCTTTCTTTTACCCTTGCCCTTGGATTTGGATCTAGAACCTGAAGAACCCATACCTTGTTCAGAATTCCTGCCCCTTGTAAACAGTGCATCAGAAGTTGTCCCCATGTCACCGTTTATCTTTCTCATAGCCTTCCCTTGAAGGGCTGAGATAACGGTGTCAACACTTAGGGTTTTATTCATGCTGCACATAGTATCTTTGAATGACTCATACGACGCCGGAAGAGAATTCAGCAACATACATGCTTGTTTTTCATCTTTCATCACTTCCTCCATATCCAGCAATTTGTAAACTAATTTATTAAAGTTGCTGATGTGAGCCTCCAGATCTCTACCCTCTGTCATCTTGAAGTTATACCACTGCTGCTTCAAGTATAGGCAATTTTTTGAGAATTTTTTCTCATAGACATCCTCTAACTTCACCCATAACTTAGCCGCAGTTTTCTCCCTCATGACGTTGTAGAGAACCTCATCCGTGAGACATAAACGGATCGATGATAATGCCTTCTTATAGAGAGTATTTCATTCATCATCAGTCATAGTAGACTTTCGCTCCTCAAGAGCACCATCTTCACCTTGTTGATTAAGGAACTCATCATCTTGATCTTCCATAACTCAAATTTATTTTTCCTAAGTACTTCTCAATATCATACCTGGTGCTCGCCATTATTATTAATCCCTCATATTCAGATCTGTGCCCCAACAATTGCTCTGAAACCACTTATTGGGGATTTGTGCTACAGAATCACACAGATCTAGATCTAGGATAACAATCCAATGGCACCAAGCACATAAGAGAACACACAGATTTAACGTGAAAAATCCTTTTGGAAAAAAACCACAGCACAAAGTGACATAATTCCACTATGAAAGCATCAATTATAAAGAAAGAGAATGTCACGCCCCAAACTTAGAAACCGAACTCATAAAAATTTTTATCACCGAATCCGACACCGACAGCCTCCGTAGAACTCCATTCTCGGCTCTCAAATTTCATCCACCAAGTTCTAATCCTATGATGTTACGAGAAAAATTTTCAACATCAGTTTGATTCGTAATAAGCATAACCAAAGGCATAACCCACAAACAACAACCAAAAACTTCATCACATTTTCACTATGATGAAAAACTTATGAGTACAGTACGCATAAAGGGAAATACACTGATGATAGATAAAAGCTCCAAGATGATCTACCACGTGCTCAAGCCTCGACGCTGCTGCGATCCAACGTCACTTGCATACAATGGTCATGCATAAGCTTATGAAAAGCTTAGAGGGTGGTGAAAGTGTGTGCACAATGTATTAATATTATTATGCAATATCAGAGTAATGCGGAATATGCTGATGAATCCATGAATACTATTGGCCGTACCAAGGCCATGTGATGCAAAGCATGAATGATGTCGGCCATACCAGAGCCATGCAATGCGAGATGCAACTCAAGCACACAAATCCTCATCTAAGTCTACATATCAATACAGCTCAACTCTGGAATATAACTGGGGTCTAATGCACTCCAAACTATATTGCCGCCCCATCGCACGTAATAAGGTGAGTGGAAGAGACCTCACTATCCGCCTGCCAATATTGGGCTCGGCTCATCAATAGCGGACCCATTCTGTGAGCTGGTCAAACTCAACCTAGCTTTGCCCCCTCCTCTCGGGTGGGTAAGGCTGCACCCCCTTCCAACTAACCACAACACAGTAGAAAGCGCGTTCTTCAGGTAATCGGCACTTGGTACTTATGCACCCACTCGTTCTAGACGTTAGAGCAACCTCCTGGTACCATAAGAGTTTAAGGACTTTCACCTAGGGATATCTATAGCACCTCATGTAGAACAAGACTTCCGTTATCCAATCTTACCAACCCCGACAGGCCTGTGGAGGCTACAGCCCTGATGTTGCTAAGGCGTACATTAACCGCGTCACATAATACAAAATGCATGAATCACACTATGCAGTTATACAGTAATCCTGCACGTATCATGTGCTCATGTAAGACAACACCACCTATCCGGGAGCCTATAAACAATCTGCCCGAAGACATGCTACGATCAACCACTTCTCATATCAAGCATACATATGATGCATATGATCATGAATCATGGAACTATATTAAACATGTTATATGGTGATGAATTCTATTCATAACAAAGATGGGCCTAGACGGCCTACACACTACAAGTTGGGCCTAACAATGGGCTCTAGGGAGAGTTACAATGCAGACATTTAACCATCATTGCTCCTACAATGTGGACGTCAAACCATCATTCCTCCAGGGCATAGCAGCTAAAAACATCATTCATTACATACGTCATGGTGGAATCCCTAATCAAATGGGCCGAATCCAATGGGCTAAATCAATGGCCCGATTTAAATGGGCCGATCGATGGGCCGATCCAATTGGTCGAATCAAATGGGCCGATCAATGGGCCGAACCAATTGGCCAAATCAAATGGGCTGATCAATGGGCCGAATCAAATGAGCCAAGCTAAATAGGTCGAGCCCAACTCATCTATTTTTAGAAAATCAATATAGAGTAAAAAAATGAACCATATCAAAAGATCAAGTGGACCATATCGTATCTAACCGTGGTGATAATGATTTTCACGGTTAAATTCTAGTGGGCCCCATCATAAGGTTTAATTCCCATCCAGTCTATTCATAAGGTCCTAAAGACCTGGATTTAGAGGAAAAACAAATATCATAACGGTCCAAACTTGGTGGCCCAAGGGTTTAATGGTGGACATTCAAACCCACTGAATTCCGTAATGTGGTCCACCTGATCCTAAATCTGTCTTATTTTTAGTCTCAAGCCTTAAAATTATCTTTCAAAATGGTTGGACAGTTTGAATGCAACACATGCATCATGGTGGGTCCCATAAGGATGGACGACATAGATAAAGTACATACCTTATGGTGGGGTCCACATGATGGAAGGTGTGAATACAATACATACACCAGTGGGTCCCACGTGGGGGCCCACCATAACATTTATCGCCATCCAATCTGTTAATAAGGTCACACAGACCCGGATAGAGAGGAAAACAAATTTCATACGGATCCAAAACTCATGTGAAATCCAAAAGGATTTAGATGGAAAATGTTCAATCTTCACTGTTCCTTATGATGTGGGCCACCTGAGTTCCAGGTATGGCTGATTTTTGGGGTGGCCCACAGCTAGGAGAGGGGCTCACCAAATGCACGGTGTTGGCGTCCAATACATCACAGTGTGGTCCATAGCTAGGACTCATGGTCCTGGCCTTTTCATCTACAACGCAGCGTCCCGCTGCTGTAGCAGCAGCATCAGCTGTTTTTTATTTTATTTTATTTTTCTTTAGTTTTTCGTAGGTGGGGCCTACATCTGAAAAATTCAACCCACCCATTGGACTCCATAGCTTAAGACCATCTAAAAAATCCTAATATCTAGTATGTTTTGGCGAATAGAAAAAATCAAGGTGGGTCCTAACTGATTTGAACAGTAAAAATCACAGTTTTCTATAATATGGCCCGCTTGATTATCAGATTGGCTTCATTTTTTAGCTCAACGCCTAAAATGAGCTGGGGAATGGAATGGATGTCGTGGATTAGATTCATGCATCAAGGTGAGGCCTACATGAACAGCACTTCCCAAAGCTTTGAACTAAAGCTAATATTCTTGCTTTGCAGTTCACGTCAGTTCATGCTTCACAGTGTAGCAACGTCCAGCGTCCCTGGACACTGGACGGCTTGCATACAACACAATTTCAAGGTGGGCCCCACCTACTAGATGGCTTAAATAAAATACATGCTTCATGGTGAGGTCCATCCGGGTGGGCCACAAGGCCACATCATCACACACAATAGAAAAAAATGAAAGAGAGGGAGAGAAAGAGAGAAAGAAAGACCGCGTGATGGAGGGACCTCGAAACTATGGGCCCAACCTTCCATGATTTACTACATGTATCAAGTGGGTCCCATTACATGTGGGCCCACCGATCAAAATCAACGGTGGAGATCCTTTCTCCACAGAAATGCAAGGTCTGGATGACCCTATCCATGCAAGGAAAATAAACATCATGATGGAGTCCATGGAGAATGGCCCCATCATGAAATGATCATGAGAATCAAGGTGGGCCATTGGCCACATCTAGGGTCCAAAGTGAGATTCATACCATCAATCGGTAGGCCTCACTTGGCCCATCATCAAAAGATGAAAATCTAGCCTATAAAGCACCCACCGTTCGATCTTCTTGGTTCGATGGAAAGGTGATCTCCTTGGCTTTGATCTCAACAGAAGATGATGAAGAATGAAGGGTTGAGATGGGAGATGAGAGGGTTAGAAAGTGGGACATAAATAAAATCTTCTCATGGAGGTTGAAAGAGCTTGGACATTGGAAATTTTGGTGTTTTGGATTGCTTGGAAAAGAAGGGAGAAATAAGAGAGAGAGGAGATGTGATGGAGTGATGGATGGGAGAGAGGGATGGGTGTGTAAGAACTTTGTTGACTTTTAAGAAAATTTGTGTGAGAAGGGTATGGGTTGTGTAAGGGTTTGTTGACTTATGGGTTTGCTTGGGGATGGGTGTGAGGTGATATGTACTTGACATATACTTGACCCTTGATGGGATTGATGGATTGATTGAGGTGACATGTTGCAGAGATTCTCTTGGGTTTTGTAACGCGTGGTGTTTTCCTCGAACTATACGCGTGCCCACATCTCCTGGCCTGGATATCACCTCGTTGAACGAGACGCAGCATCGGAACCACGGCGATGACGCGGTCGCTAGGGTACAAGTCTCGGGTTGAGTCGAATCGGGTTGACGACGTGTAACTCAAGGTCATGCGCAAACACTAATTACAGGTCATGGGTTGCAGGAATTCGACAGGGAGGATCACAGGAATCTATGGAATGGTACGGACTATGATGCGGGTCTTACAGAGGACTTACCCGATTCGAACAACCTCGAATCTCACCCTTGCTACACCCTTTGATAACCCTAGAACCCTTTAAAATACCTTTAGAAAACCTTATAATACTTTAGAATAGCCCTAGGGACCCCTATTTATAGTTTAGGAAATTTCACTTACGCACCTATTCCAGAAAAGTTCGGAAACCACATCAAATTTAAGTAGTCCAAGCAGGATCTACATAACCTCGACTAGTCGAGCCCAGGCCTCGACTGGTCGAAGGACTCCCTCATCGGTCGAGCCATCCCCTCGACCGGTCGAGCAACCCGAACACCAAAAAATCATAAATCACTGGACTTTGAGTCGAACAACCCTCAACTAGTCGAGCGGCCCACTCGACCGGTCGAGCAACGTATAAATAGATAAATTTAAGGCATGTGTCAACAAAAGTAAAAGAATAATGTGAGAGACCTTAATCAATAATATTCAACTTCTTAGAAAGTTGTTGCTTGGTCTCTTTAATCAATAAGTCAGCAACATCTAAGATCAAATCATCTATATATGAGAAAAGAAGTGGAATGCCCTTTCCTATCTTCTTAACATACGAACCAACTTCAGTAATTGGTAAACTAAACTTAAGAGAAACAATTGATCCTGTAATTCTAGGGACCATGTGTTTATAAAAGTCCATACAAGGATTTCTTCAACATATGTACACAAGTTTTTCTGGCCATTTCTTTACTCATTGAGATCACTTCATGTAAAGTTCTTCCTTCAAATCACTAATGAGAAAAGCACTCTTCGTATCTTTACGATGCATTGGAAAATTCTTCTTAGCTGCCCTAACCATTATAGCTAGTCTTGATAGTGGCGAAGCCAGATATAAGAGGGAAAAAATTTCTAATCATTTTCAATCCCTTTCCTTTGCAAGGCCATGGACCTAGCCCTATATGCTCATTAGTCTCCCCCCAATCTTAACCATCT
The DNA here is from genome assembly GCA_037074715.1 of Magnolia kwangsiensis. NCBI lineage: Eukaryota > Viridiplantae > Streptophyta > Magnoliopsida > Magnoliales > Magnoliaceae > Magnolia > Magnolia kwangsiensis. The sequence goes on along the minus strand of CM073574.1, from coordinate 48,877,594 downwards.
GAACGATGATCATCAACTATAGATGTATCTAATTATACAATGGACAAGTCATGGCCCATCATCCTAGTTCATGTAATAAAATTTGATCAAATTAGGATGTGAGGCAAAAAATAATGCAGATTCAAAACTTAAGTGAGCTCCACATGAAAGAGTGAGGATGGAACACCAATTATTGAAATCTTCTTTAGGGCAACTAAAGTTTTGGATCAGGCTTATATTCGTAATTTCCCTTCATCCTGATGAGACTCACCTCATGAATAGGTTAGATAGCATATAGACATCATGGTGGGATTTGGGAAGGATTCAATGGTGGATGTCTTCATACACACTGTTTCCTATGATATAGTCCACTTGAGTTTTGGATCTTCATGATTTTTCTCCTGAAGCTCTAACATGAGTTGGAGCAACTAATGGATGGTATGGATGTAAAATTGGCATCATGATGGGCCCTACAATTCCCTTTGTTGCACTTCCTTAGAAAGCCCTTGGAGACTACCAATAAAGAGGTATTGCATGAAACGAATGCTAAAGAGAAATTTATGACTGTGGACCCCACCTTTTATCCAGCAGTTTTTATGAAGCAATACAAACTTAACATACAAACTTAGACCTGCTCGTGCGGACAATGAATTTGAGGACGAAACTACCCCTCCTCTGCACTGCATTGCTTTCAGTCCCGTTTCTTTCACCCCTTTCCACTACGTTGCTTTCACTATTGATTTCACTACCATTTTCACCCCCTTTCTTCACTCCGTTCCAGTAAGGGCCTATTTGGCTGGGGAATCCCATGGGATTAGGAGGGATGTGATGGATTTTAAGGTAATGATGGTGGTGTTAGTGGATTGGAAAAAGATCCATGGGATTGCTGTATCCCAGGACAAGTTCACTGGGTTTGTTTGGCATGCCCGGCATATCCCGAGATTTTACCTTCCAATCTGTCCAACCAAGGGATGGGATCAATTTTAAGGTAATGATGGTAATGTCAATGGATTGTTTTAAGATCCATGGGATTGCTTATATCCCGAGACAAGTTCACCGGGTTTGTTTGGCTCGTCATGCATATCCCAAGATATAGTAGATCCACGATTTTGACGGTTTATTATGAAACGTCTAAAGTAGATTCACGATTTTGACAGTTTTTTTTTAGCCACATGTATTTTACGAATAGCCCTCTTTTTCAAAGTAGATCTATGGCTACGGATTATAACCGTAGCCATAGGTACAGCTAATCTGTAGCCATATGTACCGTGGTCTAGGGACCCGATCGACTAGGTCAGTTAGTTGGGGTCGACCGGGTTGGGACCAGGTCAGTTGTCTTGCCCACTTATTTTTTAGATTTGTCTCATTTTTTGTCTTATATCCTAATGAGAGTAGTCAATTCATTTTTTTAGATTTGTCTCATTTTTTGTCTTATATCATAGCGAGAGTAGTCAAAATGAATTGACGTGAGACCCACATAGCTTTTAATAGTAATGAGTTCCTACCCTAAGTTGTTGCGGCCAATCTGCATCCCTTTGGATTATAGGGAATTCATATAACCCTAGGTTACAGACAAGTTGCATAAATTTTAGACAATTTAGTTTGCATATAGCTCAATTGAGTTTCAAAACTCCCTATTTGAGTAACTTAGTTAGAGTTGAACAGTCCTACTAGGGGCTTTTATAAAGCCTGGTATAATATGTGTGTTTTATTTAAGTTGTTCATTCAATTTGAAAATCATTTTAGAACACAGACTTAAAAAGAAAGCAGATAAAAAACATAAGTAAATCACACCCACATCACAAAATCAGTAATGATGATGATATTGTTGTTGAAACCTTCTTAGAGGCCATCATGATATATATTTGTCATTAAACCTATTCATAAAATAATGTAAACCTGGTTAAAAGGAAAATATAAAAATATCAACTTGATCCAAAACTCCTTGAGCCCCTAAAAGAGGTTTTTGGCAAGTTGTGTTCAAGCCCCACCATGTGGCATGATCTACTTTATCATTAGAGCTTCTTCATTTATTTTATCATCAAAACCTTCCTAGTAATTCAGCGAGGGAACCTAGGAATTGAGTGAGGAAACCTAGGAATCGAGCGAGGCAACCTAGGAATTGAGCGAAGGAACCTAAAAATTGAGTGAGGGAACCTTGAAATTCAGCAAGGCAACTTAGAATTTGCATGAGGCAACGTAGAAATTGAGCTTGGGTTTGGGATTATAACAGAATATTCGTCACCTTCTCAAACCATCATTTCAATGTATACCTAAAGCTTGGGTTTGGGATTACAGCAGAATATTCGTCACCTATAAAGATGAATTGAAAAACATATCAAACATAAAATTCACAAGATAATTATAGTGTACAAAATCAGAAATAATTGAAAATAATGTAGCATTTTATGAATTTGAATAAGCTTCATATGAAATCGAGATAGAAATTGAGCGAGGAAATACTGGAAATTGAGCAAGACAAACTATAAAAATAAGCGAGGCAAACTAGAAATTGAGCGGGGCAAGCTGAAAATTGAGCAGGGCAAACTGTCAGCAGGGAAAACTAGAAATTCATCGGGGGCAAACATGAAATTCACCGGGGCAAACATGAAATTTAGAGGGGTAAACTGAAAATTAAGGGGGAAACTAGAAAATCAGCAGGGAAAATTAAAAATTAAGCCAGGCAAAAATGAAATTGAGCAGGGAAAACTAGAAATTGAGCGGGGAAAACTAAAAATTGAGTGGGGCAAACTTAAAATTGAGCGGGACAAACATGAAATTGAGCGAGACAAACTAGAAATTTAGCGGGTCAAACATGAAATTGAGCGGGGCAAACATGAAATTTAGTGGGGTAAACTAGAAACTGAGGGGGGGGAACTAGAAAATCAGCGGGGCAAACTGAAAATTGGGCAGGGTAAACATGAAATTAAGCAGGGCAAACTGAAATTAAGCAGGGCAAACTTGAAACTCAACAAGGCAAACTAGAAAATCAGCGGGGCAAACATGAAATTGAGTGGGGCAAACTAAAAATTGAGCGAGGAAAGCATAAAATTGACAGGGCGAAACATAAAATTCAACGGGGAACATGAAATTCAGTAAGGGAAGCATGAAATTGAGCGGGAAAAATATGAAATTCAGCGGGGCAAACATGAAACTCAGCGGGGTAAACTAGAAATTCAGCGGGGTAAATATGAAATTCAGCAAGGGAAGTATGAAATTCAGTGGAGCAAACATGAAATTGAGCAGGGAAAACTAAAAAATCAGCGGGGTAAACATGAAATTGAGCGAGGCAAGCTAGAAATTCAGTGAGGGAAAATGAAATTCCATAGAAAAAACATAAAATTCAGTAGGGAAAACACAAAATTGAGTGGGGAAAACATAAATTTCAGTGAGGCAAACGTGAAATTAAGCAGGAAAAAATAGAAAATCAGCAAGGTAAACATGAAATTGAGTGGGGCAAACATGTAATTGAGTGGGGAAAACTTAACAGATAATTTCATTATGGAAAACATCACATGATAATTTAAACATATCTAATGTTCAAATGAACAACACCACATGATAATTTTGAATTGAACTTCTATTGTTGATCATTTCTTAGGGGCCATAGAAGTTTTGGATCAAGCTTATAATTGTGTTTTCTATTAATCCATGTCCATATGATCTTATGAACAGGTTTGATAACAAACAAACATCACTGTTAGGCCTACTATGGTTTCAACGGTGAAAATCATTATCCCCATTGTTTCACGTGGTATGATCCACTTGATCTTTTGATATGCTTCAATTTGGGGTTTAACCCCTTAAATTAGAAGGAAAAATGGATGAATGGCGTGGATATACTACATACATTCAATGTGGGCCCAACTGAGTTTACTTAGTACAATAGGAGCGTACTGAGTAACTTAGTATGCAATCCGATTTCGCTTGTTATGCCCAACAATGATGTTTTATTTGTAATCCATCATGTTCATCAGATGATGTATACATAGGTGAACCAAAAAGACCAGATGCAAGCTTAAAATATACCTGTGGTGCGTGCTTTCTTCATTGGACTGAACATTTTCAGAAGAAGATAAAATGTTGATGTACGGAGAGGATGTAATCCAATGGTGATAAGGAAGTTATTTAAGCTCTAGTGCTTATCCATATTATGTCTCACGATTTGGATGGTTTCCTTGAATTAAGCGCATTCTACACGTACAATTCCAGTTTGCACCATAAAATTTTTAGTTTGCCCCGCTCAATTTCTAGTTTACCCCGTTCAATTTCCAATTTTCCCCACTGAATTTCATGTTTGTCCCACTCAATTTCATGTTTGTACCACTGAAATTCAAGTTTGCCCCGCTAAAATTCAAGTTTACCCCGCTCAATTTCATGTTTAACCCGTTGAATTTCATGTCTTCCCCGCTCAATTTCTAGTTTGTCCCGCTCAAATTATAATTTACCTCGCTGAATTTCTAGCTTTCCCTGCTCAATTTCTAGTTTTCCCCGCTTAATTTCTAGTTTCCCCCGCTGAATTTCATGTTTGCTCCATTGAATTTCATGTTACCCCATTGAATTTCATGTTTGCCCCGCTAAATTCAAGTTTGTCCTACTCAATTTCATGTTTACCCCGTTGAATTTCATGTCTGCCCCGCTCATTTCTTATTTGCCCTGCTAAAATTCCAAATTGCCTCGCTGAATTTCTAGTTTGCCCCACTCAATTTCAGTTTGCCCCGCTCAATTTTCAATTTTCCCCGCTCAATTTCATGTTTGTCCAGCTCAATTTCATATTCACCCCGCTCAATTTCATGCTTACCCCGCTCAAATTTAAGTTTGCCCTGCTCAATTTCATATTTGCCCCACTCAATTTCATGCTTGCCCCACTCAATTTTCCTTGCCCTGCTCAATTTTCAATTTGTCCCACTCAATTTTATGTTTTCCCCGCTCAATTTCATGCTTGCCCAGCTCAAATTTCAGTTTGCCCAGCTGAATTTCATGTTTGCCCCGCTCAATTTAACTAGTGTGAGTTTTTAAGAAACTTGCCTGAGTTTTTATTTTAGTTGACTCAACTCAACAGGGTTTGAGTCGAATTTGTATTTTAAAAGTATGATCTCAATATACTTTTATTGCGAAATGGAAAATCGAAGAACCTAAGGTTTTTTACAAAAGTGGTTAAATTCCCTTTCAATTTTTGCAAAAACTCCATTTTCGATATCAGATAGCACATGGGTTATGTCTATGATAATCCAATAGGAATGATGACTCAAGAACAGACCTGGTGCATCTCACGATTTGGATGGTTTCCTTGAGCGGGGCAAGTTATGTTCAAGCCCCACCATGTGGCGTGATCTACGGACAAAATTAACTTAATTTTCCGGATTCAACAAACAATGTTCGCTAATCACCATTGGTTGATTAACCAATCTAATACGTTAATCACTTATCCATAGTGCGTCTCACGATTTGGATGGTTTCCTTGAATTAAGTGCATTCTACACGTGCAATACATAAGTGCAGGCGATGAAACCATAGCATTCGCCTTGAATTAAGCGCATTCTACACAGGCAATTTTAGTTTGCCCCGCAGAATTTCTAGTTTGTCCCGAAAAATTTCTAGTTTCCCCCACTCAATTTCATGTTTGCCCCATTGAAATTCAAGTCTACCCCGCTCAATTTCATGTTTACCCTGTTGAATTTCATGTCTACCCCACTCAATTTCTAGTTTGCCCCGCTCAAATTCCAGTTTGCCCCGATCAATTTCTAGTTTACCCACTCAATTTTCAGTTTTTCCTGCTCAATTTCATGTTTGCCCCACTCAATTTCATGTTTGCCCCACTGAAATTCAAGTTTGCCCCACTCAATTTCATGTTTACCCCACTGAATTTCATGTCTGCCCCGCTCAATTTCTAGTTTTCCCTCATCAAATTTCAGTTTTCCCCACTGAATTTCTAGTTTGTCCCGCTCAATTTTCAGTTTCCCCCACTAAATTTCATGTTTGCCTCACTCAATTTCATATTTGCCCCGCTGAATTTCTAGTTTGCCCCTCTCAATTTCTAGTTTGCCCTGCTCAATTTTCAATTTCCCCTGCTCAATTTCATGTTCGCCCCACTCAATTTCATGTTCGTCTCGCTAAATTTCATGCTTGACCCGCTCAAATTTCAATTTGCCCCACTGAACTTTCATATTTGGCCCCACTCAATTTCATGTTTGCCCATGTTTTTCTCTCTCAATGTCATGCTTGCCCCGCTCAAATTTTAGTTTGCCCAGCTGAATTTCATGTTTGCCCCACTCAATTTAACTAGTGTAAGTTTTCAAGAAACTTGCCTGAGTTTTTATTTTAGTTGACTCAACTTGACAAGGTTTGAGTCGAATTTGTTTTTTAAAAGTATGATCTCAATATACTTTTATTGTGAAATAGAAAATTGAAGAACTCAAGATTTTCTATGAAAGTGGTTAAATTCTCTTACGATTTCTGCAGAAACTCTATTTTCGATATCATTTAGCACATGGGTTTTGTCTATGATAATCCAATACAAATAATGACTCAAGAACGTCCCAATAAACAATAAACAATAGCTTACATATAATAATGTTTATATTCAAAAATTGAAGAATTTTTGCTCGGAATTGTTTGGTAAGAAATGAAAAGATTCTTATCTCACCACCAACCAATTAGCAATTCCTCAATTAGATACATAGAGTGGTTAGTCAGTTCATGCATGCTCCTCAAATTTCAATCAGATATTCAAGATATCACAACAACTTTAAAACATATAGTTAAACTGAGTTTTCTTGAGCAAATTAGTCTTAATCGTTAAGGTTGCAGGACGAGTCATTAACCAATCTGACATGTTCGATAAAGATGTGATTGTTTGCATCAATATTTCGTGTATAGAGAAAGGACAAAACACATTGAGATGGATCATCAACTTGCATCCATATCTTAGCTGTAGAACAAGGATAAAACACATCGAGGCGGACCATCATTTTATCCGAGTAAAAGGTGCTAGTACATATGCATTCAATACAAAATGTTGCAATCATCCACCTTAATCACCAACTACATGTCAACATTGTTTATGTACTCATGGGTTATCAAGGATGTAGATTTTTCAATATAACCACTCCAAATTGAGACAACCAACATAGGAATTTGATAGTTACATAATGCATGCACAATTGCTGATGAAGCATAACCCAAATATCGCATTGAGATGGTGATATTAATAGTCGGATTTTGGACCACTGGCTATTTTACTATAACCCTGCATTTGATGTCCATCAATTGGATGGTTAGGATTATATGATCAATATGAATTTAGAGACATGGAACCAAACTAGTTTTCTCATTCCAAAATCGAAGAAAATGGCTAATTAAAACAAAAAAAAAAAGAGTGGTGCATGGATAATTGATTATGGAGAATAACTCAAAAATTACATTGAGAAGATGATACTAACCGTCTGATTTTGCCTTGAAAAGCCACATCCCACTGCCCCAATCGACCGGGTTGACCTGGTCAACCCCGAGTCACTGTCCCACTAACCCGGTCGACCCCGATTTAATGTCTTGTCCCACTGTCGAGGTACTATGGCTACGGTTATAATCCATAGCCATAGAGCCGCAAATCCATAGCCATAGACAGGCTTACTTAAAAAGGAGGGGAAGCTTCGTCCTCATTTTCGCTGGCCGTACGAGTAGGTCTAAGTTCGTATGTTAAGTTTGTATTGCCTCATAAAAACCGCTGGATAAAAGGTGGTGTCCACGGTCGTAAATTTCTGAATGTTAGAAGCTAAAAAAAGAAGAGGTTAGCTGCAGTTGCTATTCGGGACTGCTGATCCGGTGCACCCTTTGTGGATGGTACATAGGCCAGAAATCACAGTAATTAAACACAAGTGATGATCTAGTGGTGGGTTTTTATTGGCAGACTGAACACCGGTTGCTCTAGCTTCTCAAGCCTTTTCCAGTCAAATGATTGGTCAGCCATCACAAGTGGACTCCACGTTTCAGTGATCCCCCTTCAGATGACCCATGCACCAAAAATCTATTAAACAAAAGAAAAAAATTTAAAAAAAAAAAAACACTAACTCAAATCTATTAGGTGCTCCACAAATAGATGATTCATCGACATCATGTAAGCCATAATCCATCTTTCCAGTCTATCACGATTCATATCCTCAGTTAAACCATAGTCCTTTTTAGGTCTTTTATTAGTACCTCCACCAAGTCACATGAGGGAAGTCCAGATGGATGATCCTCCGTCCTAACCATCATACCAACGAATTCTAGCCACTAGTGGATTGTGGACAGCTTCCAATACTACTTTGATTACCTATTTTCAGGATCTTGGTTTGCAACTGCTTATTTGGATTCTCTAGTCAAAGCGCACTTTTGGCCAAAGGCAATCTATGGATGGACAACCCATACATAAAATCCAATTAGGCCAAGCAGATTTACAATCAATATATATTTGTTGGGACATGTTGATGCAAAAAATTGGATCCGCCTCTTCCGATCTGCTTTCTCTGAAACACAATGAATAGACAACCCTGGCTAGAGCTGGGGAACCTCCGATGCTTAAGTCCGAAAGAGTTCAGGAAGAGGAGTTTTAGGGTTCTTTCTTGCCTACCTTTGCATCCTGGAGAACCTCCTTTATATAAGCATGAAGAGTTCCGGCGGACGGGGATTCTCTCCCGTATTTTCGGGAGATTTGATTTAGTTTCTGATTGTGTATGGATATATTCCGATCCTGAGTTTTTCGAGGTCGGATCCTCTCACAATATACAAATACAGCATTTAATATTACACCGCACCTTCTTTGCTTGGCTTGGCCTCAGTATATATTGTTGTTTCGGCTGGCTTACAAATGGGAAGCTTTTCCTACTTTCGGATGAAACAGAGTCAGATTAATACTGACGTCCCTTTTTATTCCGAGGCCGACACTAGCTGCCCTTTCATGGGTCAGTCTTATAGTCGATCAGGTGGCTTTTAGCTTTTAGGACCTCACTCGGTCTCTTCAGACGTTGCTGACTCTTTGGCCGAGTCAACTTCGTGCGTCATTCATATTATGCCTATGAATTCTGACTTTTCAGCTTTGGTCGGGATTTGAATCACACTGATCCGAGCTAACTCTCATTGGCATTTTATTCTTAGCTTTGTTCATTGCTTCGGACAATGTGAGCAAACTCGGTTCGCTCAGTACCGAGTTTCTGAACTTGTCATTTTTCCTTCCCAACAGTAAGCCCCCTACTCCTTGTGTTAGTCGTGTCAACATGAAGGAGTAACGATTTGCTTAGACGGTTTGTCTCAAAAACCGCAGTTATGATGGAACATTTATTACTTCTTGTCTCGTCCTCAACATACGACGTTTCGTTACTCGAGGTCGCACGAGCGGATAGCCGTCAGGTCGCTTCATCGACCTATGAGCATCAGACACATAGCAAAGATGTTATCGGTCGTCAGTCGGCGTGCGTCATGTGTCAAGTGGGGGAGTCGATGCAGGCGTCTATTTGACTCCTCCTTAAATACGCCTTGCCACGTGGCTCGGGTATAAAAAGTTGAGCTGGCTCAAATTCTTCATTTTCGCACTCATGCCCAATCTCTCTCCCTATCTTTCTTCCTTCCTCTTCTTTTCCCCATCGTTGTGCCTTTCCTGTGCTCACAACCCACCGTTTCATCCTTTTTCCTTCGTGGGCCTTTCCAGTGAGTCTTTTCCCTTACCTCTCTCTTAATTTCTAGTGATAATGCAACCTTTGAGCCCCCGAGAAGGGAATTTCGGTGACGAGGGTGAAACGAGGGACCTTTGGAATGTCTCGGAATCACACTCCCTTCTGGAGGAGATGGAAGTGAATGCCAATGAGGCCTTCCAGCTTAATGTTAGGCTATCCAGTGGGGTTTTAGAGGAATGTTCTACTCCGGAAGGACCTTCTAGCTTGAAACACGCTCCTGGTAGACGTACCCCTTACTTTCTTGGGGATAATCCGGAATATGAAGAGGAATCAGAAGGAATGGTTGAATCGGCCCCTCTTAGGAGACTGGTACAAGCCGAATGTGGGGGAATCGCTGAGTCGGTTCCTCTACGAAGGTCGGCTCGGTTAGTAGAATCGTCAGTTGAAGAAGGAGCTGCTGAAGAAGAGGCTGTGGAGAGTGAAGGGGCCGGAGATGAGTGAAAAGGGCTGATCCCCTTGATCTTGACTGAGGCGGATCTGAATAGGATCAGAGTCAGTTATCATGTTCCTGACTTAGTAATTCTTCAACTTTCACTCCCAAATGAATTGTCTGACCATTCCCCTCCTGGGATGGTCACACTTTTTCAAGTGGCCATGCAATGTGGTCTGCGTTTGCCCTTTCAACCTGTTGCTCGGGATTTCCTCTCCCGACTCCGAATTGTTCCCAGACAGATAGTTCCGAATGGATGGAGGAACTTGTTCGGATGCAAGGTATTATGGGTTGAGGCTGAACAGCCCCCGCTATCCATAGATGAGTTTCTTTATCTGTACCAAGTACGACCACACATCTCGCATCTGGGTTGGTATTTTTTAAGCGCTTGGCGGAACAAGGGCAGTTCTTTGATAACCGACCCTCCTACTTCTAACAAGCATTGAAAAGAGAAGTGGTTCTGGGTCTGCGGCCGTTGGGAGACTGCTAAGCCTGGGCTCTTCAAGCCTCTCGTCCCTCGGGCCTTCTCTGAAGCAGGTGACTCGGCATGCTTTTTATGTATCCTTTTATTTTATAATCCTTCTGAGTCTGACTGAGTTCATTCTACAGTGATCCCGAAAAAGCAGCCGAAGCTAAGAGAGAGCTTTAGCTCGGATCAAGGACTTGTGGAAGATAAGTTCCGAGGATCGGTCTTGAAAGTCTCTCTTACAACTGAAATGTCTTCTTCTCTCAAGCTTAGATTTGTCCGTGATAGGTACCCTCGGATCACTTTAGTTTCATCAGTCATCCTCGAACTTTCTTGATCTTATCCCGTCTGACGTCGAAATGGCTGAAGCTCGTCCTCTTCTTAAGCCGACATCTAAATTGAAGGCTCCTCCTCGATCAGTACTTTTTTCGGAGCCCCGTCCTCCAAAGAGGGCGAAAATCGCTCCGGCCATAGGGCCATCTGTTCCAACCTCTTCCATTTCATCCGTCCCGACCGTCATCATTCTCTCTGACCCTGAAGAGAGGGCAGATGAGGAGAGCATTCCTGCCAAGTCCCATGCCATTCCCAAGCCAGGACCTGTTGTAGAGCAGGTCCCAGGGCGGAGAGAAGAGCAGAGGGGTGAGACTTCAAGGGGGGAGTCGGACCCACAGGACTAGTCGTTCTTCCAAAGGACCCTGACGGATATGGTCCCTTGGGCTATCTCTCGTGGGAACGATAAAGAGTTCGGTTCACTCTTCGAAGCCCCTGAGAATCGGGTACTAACTCATGCAGCGAAGATTTTGCTTGAGGTGAAACTCGAACTTATGTCTCGACTTTTCATCTTTTATATCGCTATCATCTCTTTTCATTTAGCTTGCTCATTGCTTGTTAAAAGCTAGCGAAGATCTGTCCGAGACTAAAAAGGCTCAGAGGGCAGTGGTGGAGGTTGAAGCGGCTCGGAAACGAGCAGCAGAGGCGGAAGCTCAACTAGAAATCACCTCGGGTTAGGTCAGCCGATTAACTGGTGAGTTGAGCATCGCCAGAAAGGCTGCTGAAAAGGGTAAGGCTGAGTGCGCTCGGATGGCTCTTCTGCTGAAAGAAGCGCAGGACGAGAGTCTGCGGGATCGGCTTGCTCGTGAAGAGTCCAAGGGAAAGCTGACTCGGCTTAAAGCTGAGACAAGAGGGGCAGAAGGCCATAAAAGACTTTCTCGAGTCTCTGGAGTTTGAGGATGAGAGGGACCGCTTATATCAGAGCGGGTATTCTGCTTGCATCCAAGTGATGAAGTAGTATTTCCCTAACCTTGCTCTCTCGAGATATGAAGAAGGCCCTCCCGAGGATTCGGCGGAGTCCGCTGAGACTCCTGCTCCAGAGGTCGCCCCGAGTGATGCCTGATGAGTCCCGGTGCTTGGTCTTTTTGGTACCATCATCGACTTCATTTTTGGCACTCACACCAGCATCCTCTCAGTAAGATCGTCGGCTCCATTTTTGGCACTTATGCCAACATGGGTCCAGCCCTGGGGCAGTTTTGGCTAAGGGAACACTTTACTCGTCATGTCCGATCTTTCTTTTGTTTATGACCCTTTCATGATCTGGTCTATATACTGCAAAAGCAAGATGTAACCCGTTGTAACAAACGGTCTGATAAATGAATTCATTCAGTTTTCCTTTTATTCATTGAATCAGTTTACATGTTCATCATCTTTGAGTCTTTTTCATTACTTTGCCATACCGACTTTAAGGGTAATAAATCTTCCTATGTTCAGCATTCCATGGCTGAGGCAGCATCTGTCCTATCAAGTCCTCTAATCGGTATGTCTGATGTAACAAACAGTCTGATAAATGAATTCATTCAGTTTTCCTTTTATTCATTGAATCATTTTACATGTTCATCATCTTTGAGTCTTTTTCATTACTTTGCCATACCGACTTTAAGGATAATAAATCTTCCTATGTTCGGCATTCCATGGCTGAGGCAGCATCTGTCCTATCAAGTCCTCTAATCGGTATGTCCCGGGACGAATTATACTTGAGACGACATAAGGTCCTTCCCAATTGGGGCCTAATATGCCTGAACCGACTTCCTTGGTGTTCAGGAAAGATTTTCGGAGAACTATGTCTCTAACTCAAAAACGCCTAACCTTGACTCGGGCATTATAGAACCGAGCCACTTGTTGTTACCGAGCCATCATATGCAGCCGAGCTTTTTCCCTTTGCTCGTCCACAAGGTCTAGTCCGAGTGCTAGAAGTTCTTCATTTTTCTCCTCATTGAATGAGCTAACTCGGGCTATTAGCATCTCAATTTCTACTGGTGTGACGGCCTCAGCGGCATAAGCGAGGGAGAAAGGAGTTTCCCTTATGGCGGTTCGGGCTGTAGTTCGATATGCCCAAAATATTTTTGGGAGTTCCTCAGCCCATGCTCCCTTAGCTCGGTCTAGCGAGGTTCGAAGATGTTGCTTAATGATCTTGTTGACTGCTTCAACTTGTCCATTTGTCTGAGGATGGTGCGGTGATGAGTACACATTCCTTATTTCAAGATTGTCACACATCTCGTGATAACTTCTGTTGTCGAACTACTTTCTGTTGTTGGTTACAATAGTCTGAGGTATGCCGAACCGACAAATGATATTTTTCCATATAAAGTGTTCGGTTATTTTTACTAACGGCTCTACCTCAGCCCACTTTGTGAAGTAATCTACCGTCACGACTGCGAACTTAATTTGACCCTTTCCCATAGGGAGAGGTCCAATGATGTCAACTCCCCATTGTTCGAAGGGCCAGGGACTGATCATGGGAGTCAGCTCTTCGAGAGGTTGTCTCAGAATGACCGTGAATCGCTGGCATTTATCGTATCGCTGAACGAATTTACAAGCATCATTCTAGATTGTCGACCAGTAGTATCCCTGACGCAAGACTTTGTGTACGAGGCATCGTCCGCCTGAATGATTCCTGCAAATTCCTTTGTGGATCTCCCATAATACACAGTCGGCTTTACTGAGGTTCAAACACCATAATAATAGAGTATAGTAACCCTTTTTATATAGCGTTCCATTGAGTATTGTATAATGGGAAGCTCGGATCTTCAATCGCCGAGCCTCAGCATGGTCTTCAGGCAATTCTCCACTGTCGAGATATCGGACGATTGGGTCAAACCAAGTAGGTCCCGAATCAATATTGATCACGGTCGAATTATCTGATTCTGAGATGCTTGGTTTAGTAACGTATTCAATCGGTACTGACCTGGGTATGTCGTCTTCATAGTAGGTTGGCTTTGGCATTTTCTATCCGAGGGATCCGAGTGACGATACAGAGCTGAAAGTCATCGATCAGTTTTTTAGTTTTCTTCATATAGGCTTTCAACTGTTATTTTCGTATTTGATATACACTGGTGACTTGATTGACAACTAACTAAGAATCGTTAAAAACATCGAGATGCGTCACACCTAGACTGGCCGCGAGTCGGAGGCCGAGTAAAAGTGCTTCGTACTCTGCTGTATTGTTTGAAGCTTGAAATTCAAGTCTTAAGGCATAATGCATGTAGGTCTGATCGGGAGTTTCCAGTACCACTCCTGCCCCACTTGCCTTAGAGTTGGACGAGCCATCGACAAAGAGCTTTCAGGGGGTGGGTTCAGGTGCTGACTCGGGGACAGTGATCGTCGGCTTGTCAATTGGCGTGGTCAGACTTATGTCGGTATGTGCCGTGACTTCAACCTTTGATTGCCACTCTCGACTTGTATTGAATGTCAAACTCGCTAAGTTCGATCGCCCATTTTGTAAGTCGGCCGGATGCTTCTGGTTTCTGTAGAATCTGTCGTAGCGGAAGGTCGCTCATAACGACAATGGTATGGGCTTGGAAGTATGGCCGAATTAGACGCGAGGAGACGACTAAGATCAGGGCCACTTTTTTCAAGAGCGGATACCTTGCTTCTGCCAGTAAGAGCACTTTGCTGACATAGTAAATTGGTAATTATTTTCCTTCATGTTCTCGTATCAAAGTTGAGTTAACCGCTACCCGCAAGGTATAGGAATAAAGATTCTCCTGGTTCAGGCTTTGATAAGAGAGGTGGAGAGCCGGGGTACGACTTCAATTGCTGGAACGTGGCTTCACATTCTTCTATCCAATCCAATGTTCGTCGTCCCTTCAACTATTTGAAGAATGGGAGACATTTATCAGTGACTCGGGATAAGAAGCGATTAAGCGCCGCAATCCGTCCAGTCAATCTTTGTACGTCTTTAATAGTCTTCGGCGATTCCATATCGAGCAATGCTTTGATCTTTTCTGGTTTTGCTTCGATCCCTCTTTGGCTGACTAAGAATCCAAGAAATTTTTCTGAGCTTACACCAAAGGCACATTTACTCAGGTTTAACCTCATGTGGAACTTGTGCAAGATCAGAAACATTTCTTCTAGGTCGGCTATATGGTCGGCCACATGTATACTTTTGACGAGTATGTCATCTATGTATACTTCTATGGTGCCGCCGATTAGCCGAGCAAAGATTTTGTTTACTAATCTCTGGTAAGTTACTCCAGTATTTTTCAAACCAAAAGGCATCACTCGATAACAATAAAGACTTTTGTCTGTGACAAAGGTAGTTTTTGATTTATCAGACTCGTTCATTACAATCTGATTATACCCTTAATATGCGTCCATGAAACTAAGTAACTCGTGCCCCGCAATGCTATCAATCAACTGATCTATCCTCGGTAGCGGAAAGCTGTCCTTCGAGCAGGCTTTGTTTAGGTCGGTATAGTCAATACAGACCTGTCACTTTCCATTGGCCTTCTTCACAAATACAACATTAGCTATCCATTCGGGGTAGTATATCTCTTCTACGAAGTTTACCTTGAGGAGCTTGCCGACTTCTTCTTCAATGATGGAGTACCTCTCTGGGCCGAGAGGACGTTACTTTTGTCGGACAGGTTGGTATGTCGAATTGATGTTAAGTCGGTGATTGATTACTGAAGGGTCGATCCCCGGCATGTCTTCATGACTCCATGCAAATATGTCGGTGTATCGTCAGAGCAAGGATATCAGACGGTCTTTCAATGATGATTGCAGAGACAAGCCAATTTGTATCGTTTTCGATGTGTCGGTTTTGACCAAGGGCACCGAAATGAGATCTTCGACTGGCTGTCCTCGCTCATGAATCTTGACTCGAGGATCCAGTGATTTGATCGTCGATATCGCAGCATGAGCTTTCTCGACAGGTACCTTTACAGCAGTTGGGTAGCATCGTCTCGCATCTTGTTGATCTCCTTTAACAACTCTGATACCCGACTCAGTTGAAAATTTCATGGAGAGATGGTATATAGATACTACGGCTTGGAGTAGACTCAAAGAAGGTCGACCGAGTATCGCATTATAGACGGACGATTGATCAACTATCAGGAAGTCGACCATTATAGTCGTCTGGTGCGGAGGACTCCCGGTAGTGAGCGGCAGCGAGATGATTCTTTCAGGGAGTATTTGCCCTCCTGAGAATTCGATCAATGGAGTACGAACCGGTCGTAGTGCCAATCATTCCACTCTCATTTTATCAAACTCCTGGGTAAACAGTACATCAGCTGACGATCCTATGTCGACTAATATACGGAATACCTTTTGGTTAGCGATCATTAAGGTGACGACTAGGGCATCATCATGAGGATGATGGATGCCTCAAGCATCTTTATCGGTGAACGTGACATAGTATTTTTCTTTCTTTCTTTCCTTTGAAGGTAGAAAGATGACTAAGAGTTCGAACACGGGTCAGCTTATACTCCTGGCGTGATTCTTTCAGGCGTTATTTGAATTGCCACCGCCTCAGTGACCACCGACGATCGTTCGGATTTCTTCTGTTGGTCGGTTGTCAACTAGGCGGAGCTCTGATGCCCCAGCCTTTTCGACATGCTCTGTGAGTCGGCCTTCATGGATGAGTCACTCAATCTCTTCCTTCAAATGAATACAGTCACTCGTGTTATGCCCGTGATCACGATGATAGTGGCAGTACTTATCTTTATTTTGTCGGTTAGGATTAGTCCGAAGCTTCCTTGGCCAATTAACAAATCCCTCACCCTTGATCTCCATCAGCGCTTATTCCTGCGGTTTGTTGAGTAGGGTATAAGTGAAAAACTTTCTGTCGGGACGTTTGCTAAATTTTCGCTCGTCACGATTTCAGTCGTCCTTACACTTTTTTCCCCTGGCCGAGTCAACTTCTTTTTTGGCTGACTCTTTGGCCGAGACTTTTGCGCTTTGGGCAGCTTCTCGTAAGATCCTTATTTTCTCGGCATCAGCATATTTATCCGACCGAGCCATGAACTCGGCCAGTGTCATCGGTGGATTTTTGTTTAACGATGCCGGGAATGGCTTCTCTCTCACACCCTGCATAAGCGAATTAAGTGTTGTTTCTTCCGAATGTTTTCGAACCTGTAATGATTCGAAGTTGAAATGCTTAATATATTTTTTTAATAACTTTCCCTCCTTCTGAATTATATTATTCAGATGGGCTGGAGGTTTTAACTTCTTCTTTCCACCGATAAAGTTGGTGAAGAAGGCCTCGCTGAGTTTGACGAATGAACTGATCGACTTTGGTTTTAACTGTTTAAACCAAAGGCGAGCCACATCTGCTAAGGTAAGAGAAAATGCTCGACACATGATGGCATTTGAAGCATCATGCAATTCCATGTATGTCCGAAAACATTCGATATGCTCTGTTAGGTCAGTTTTTCAAGTGAAAGGTGTAATTTGCGGTAGACGAAACCTTTCTGGTAACCGAGCTTGCATTACCTCATCCGTCAAAGGAGATGTTTTTGCTTTGAGGCGGGTTTGTCGTATATCCCGACCCTATTTTATATCCGCCATCTCCTCTCGTACCTCTTTCTTGAAGTCCTGCAGCTCAGCTTTTCATGATTTGTCACTCTCAGCCACACCCTCATCCGGAAGTTGGTTACGCCTCCTCCGATCTATTTCATGTCGGAGATCAGTGGGGGGCAACATGGAAGTTGTCGAATGAGCCGGCGGTGGTTCTGTCGAACCATGGGGCAGACTCGGCTGAGGGAGAGATCGCGGACCGGTGGGCTGAGGGTCTGCCATTTGATCTGTGGCATTTACCGCTTAACTTTGGTGAAACTGTTGCATTTGCTGATGGTGCATTTATTCCAACAATTGCTTCATAACCGCCACGTCAGCTCTGAGTTCTTTCACTTCCCGATCCAACCGTTCATTTTCTCAGTTGTCAGGTTGATTGTGAGCCCCCTAGTTTGCACCAGTCGTGCTTGTCCCTGCTTGTCCAGGGGCGGCTCCAATTGCTGGAGCGTCGGCTCCAACGGCGGGAGCGTCACTTGGCTCTTCAGGGCCCGTTCTTCTCTTAGCTCTCGCCATTAAAGATGATTTATACAACCCTTTGGGTAGAATGCAAAGAAAAGACTTTTTGTATCATTTTTCACAGACGGTGCCAAACTATTGATGCAAAAAACTGGATCCGCCTCTTCCAATCTACTTTCTCTGAAACACAAAGAATAGAGAACCCTGGCTAGAGCTAGGGAACCTCCGATGCTTAAGTAGTAAGAGTTCAGGAAGAGGAGTTTCAGGATTCTTTCTTGCCTACCTTTGCGTCCTGGAGAACCTCCTTTATATAAGCATGAAGAGTTCCGACGGACGGGGATTCTCTCCCGTATTTTCAGGAGATTTGATTTAGTTTCTGATTGTGTATGGATATGTTCCGATCCCAAGTTTTTCGGGGTCGGATCCTCTCACAATATGTAAATACGGCATTTAATATTACACCGCACCTTCTTTGCTTGGCTCGGCCTCAACATATATTGTTGTTTCGGCTGGCTTATAAAGGGGGAGCTTTGCCTACTTTCGGATGAAACAGAGTCAGATTAACACTGACGTCCCTTCCTACTCCGAGGCCGACACTAACTACCCTTTCATGGGTCAGTCTTATAGTCGATCAGGTGGCTTTTAGCTTTTAGGACCTCACTCGGTCTCTTTAGACATTGCTGACTCTTTGGCCGAGTCAACTTCGTGCGTCATTCATATTATGCTTATGGATTTTGACTTTTCAGCTTTGGTCGGGATTTGAATCACACTGATCCGAGCTAAGTCTCTCATTTGGCATTTTATTCTCAGCTTTGTCCATTGCTTCAGACAATGTGAGCAAACTCGGTTCGCTCAGTACCGAGTTTCCGGACTTGTCATTTTTCCTTCCCAACAGGACACAAAGCAAATGCCCACTGCATCACCATCATCATCAACATACTATAGTGCATAAACAAATGCAAAGACCATCCACCGTACAAATTGCAAAATAGCTGTTTATGTTTTTAATAAGATGTCTGAAGTCCAAACCGATTGGACCAGATTATCATCCACCTAGTTGATAACATCCAAACTGTCCAATAGGTTGTATGCATCATGGCGATCACCTTATGCAATAATCAGCCACATCCACTCATTGAGTGGACCACAATTATTTCTTGTTATTTATCAATGACTAGATGATTTTCTCACAAGGTGATCCTCACGGTGGGGCCAACATCTTGGAAGATATACGACTGAATGCCCAATCTTATGTCCATGTCTATGGATTTTTTAAATCCTTGATAAAGGCCTCAACTGATGATAAGAAAGTGGAAATGCCTTGTGTATTACACATGCGGCACATGTTTACAATGGTCCTAACCATGTATACAATTATCAAACTGATTTTCTTATCAAAGAGTTTTAGGATGGATTAGAGCATGAAAAGGAGCCCAAAATTCTTTTATAATTGGCCAAATTCATGGACTCAACAATAGATTCACATTGGAGCATATGTAGTATACTTTTGGGTCCATAAAAAGGTCTTTTGGGGCATTTACCTTAAATTATGAATTTTCGATTATTTTTTGACGAACTCTTTGGTTTATTTTCGCTTTGTTTATGTCGCACTTAAGTAGATAGGGACATTTTAGTCATTTTTCCTTGTTTTTTAAAAAAGAATGAGATTGTAACATCTAGTCCATATTTTCTACTTGATGTAAAACCCATATTAGTGCTATGGCTTCCCTTTTGTTTTCTTTTATATAAAAACTTAATAAGCAGAAAATGTATGATAGCTTTTGTGATATTTCTCTTCTGTGCAAGCCTTGGGCGTCAACACTACTTTAGGGTTTGTGCACGTACATGTTTTCACAAGTGGGGCATATGATAATAGGCCATCAAAACTAGTGCAAACTTTAATTATTTTCTTCTACAATTTTGCCACGTAGATGTAGAGGTCGTGGTACACGAGGAATAAAAGAGGAAGATATGGATCCTATAGAAGAGAGAATTGTCATGCTAGAGAGGTAAATATAGACCATCTTCCAACATCTCTCTCTCTCTCTCTCTCTCTCTCTCTCTCTCTCTCTCTCTCTCTCTCTCTCTCTCTCTCTCTCTCTTCTATTAGCGAGGAATGAACAACTTAGGAAGATAATGACAATAAGTCGAGTGGGAGTGGCATTAACCCATTCCATCGTGAAGCTCCGTTTGTTGAGTAATGACAAGTCGCAAAGAGTAATTATTATAACCAAAGTAGTGAATTAAAAGTGAAGGTGGAACTCCCTAAATATCATAGTACTATGCATGGGGGTAAATTTCTGGATTGGATGGATGGAGAAGAAAGTATCTTTGCTAACAAAAATGTGAACAAAGTAAAATAATAATAATAATAATAATTAATAAATAAATAAATTGTTGAAAATAATTACCATAAAATTGAAATGTAGAGTTCTCTCTCATGAAAGAAGTCTCTCTACCCATGGATGCGTATGCGGAAGAGTACCATCATCTAGTGGCTCGGAATAGAGCAGCTCGTCACTCGTTTCATGGATGGGTTGCGCACCACCATTGCAGATCAATTAAAGATTCAACCAATGTTTATTGTTGCAGCAGTATGCAAACAAGCCACTTTGGTTAAAAATGAAGCAATGCTAGGAATGTTCGCATGGAAACTTCTAATCAATTCATTAGTATTCGGGAAAGTAGGAAGCCAGCAGGGAATTTGAATCGGGCAAAAAATGGCACTTCAATGTCTAGGTCACAAGTTCTTATCAATGGAGCAACAGGACAAACAAGTCATGTCCGAAGTGTAGGAAGCAACAAGTTAATTTGGCCACTAGCTTCAAAGCCATTGTTAATGAACACTCAGTTAACAATGAGTGTAAGACCTATACAAAACGCAAGATGCAGATTATGGTATGGATAGAAAGAAATGCCTTGTGTACTACAAATTGGGCACATATGTACAATGACCCTAACCATCACCCCCAAGTGCTGATCTTACATTTCTGACACAAGATCTGAATTGTGTAATTGGCAGAAGCTAGCCGTGAAAGATGCTCATGGAAGGGAACATAAAATAAGAATACACACACACACACACACACACACACAAAATAAAGGTTTCTGCTCGTTCAGTTCCTTGCAAAGAAAGCCGCCTTTTCTTTTATTTAACCTTTGTTTATTACATGAATATTTTATTCCATCCAATACAAAATAGTACAATAACATGCTTCCCCTCTGATACAAATTAGTACAATAACATACATTCCCAAAAACCTGTAATCATCAATGGAGATTTTCCTACTCATTTTCTCTCTTTCATTTTTTCTCTTTTTTCCTGCTCCAGAACTCATTTCCCTCTCTTCATTTCCTGCAGAAATATGAATCCAGGTAATTTAAAATAAGTTCCAGATGTGCAGCAGAATTTCAAGAGGGTAATTTCTCTGTCTGATCTGAACTCTCCAATAAATTCACAATACATTTAATGGGCTGCCATGCAAAAAATCAGTGATCGGTCGATCCAATCCATCATTGATTTGGTCTAATTTTCTATAGCGATCCTTTTTCCAAGCCAGGGATGGGATGGTTATCATTGCCTAACAGAAGTGATTCTTTAGAATCACGTCCCTAACAAATAGATAGATCAAATTGTTGCTTAAGGCCATGGTGCTTTCCCATGAATTGTGCATGAAAAAGTGACTTCATACACTACAAGGCCATCGATTAGATACATACCACATTACGGTATAAAGGCTCTATTATATCATTTTCCATGATGCATCATGGAAAGTACCTTATCATTTTTAACATTCTTTGATAAGTATTAGACGCTTGCCGTAATGCATAAGCGTAATGGGTCCTCTCTCTTGTTTGCAGAATATTGGAGATATCCTGCATTTAGAACTTAGAGCAAGGGTTTTTTATAGGAAATATTTATGGGCTAAAAGCGGATACATACCAAGGAAGTTTGAAGGTGTCTTTCCACCATCCTTGCTTGGTGCAGTTTGCCACTATCTTGTCCAGCCGCATGATAATCTCAGAAAATGTCGGTCTCAATTCATATTCCGGACTCCAACATTCTTCAATCAACCTACACAAGTACCGTCCAATGATTCATCTAGGAAATCATCGTTCCAGTTTATTTTCTATAGAAAAATGGTATGAGGCTTAGATGATGATGAAGTGATTGAACAAAATAAATTTCATTGATGTTGTACATGAGAGATTTATTTATTTTTATTTTGAAAGGTAACACGGCCAGGGATTGAACCCTGGATCACTCACACACACTACACTGTCTTCACCAGCTCATCTAACGTGTGGGAGTATCTCTTTCTAATTCTTCATAAAATGATCTACAGCTAACTAAGAACCATTCCCAGGGCGCAGCCACCACTAGACAGTACTTGGCCGAAAGTGTTGAATAAGTCAGGCAGGGCCAGGCCAATTTCAGTGGGCAGGCCTCTAGGTTCAGATTGACTCCTCCCAAAAACTTATTACTATATCACGATTCGATTAACTGACTTCTTAAGCATCAGGAGCCCTTTCCTGTGATTATCTTTCAAGCAGCTGTCAGAAGGTAACCAGATTATAACTAGCAGACGATGCTCTAGTTCACTTTATCTACTAAGAGCTACTTAACCTTTATCTACTAAGAGCTACTGGCGTTTAAGTATTGCTACTAAAATATTAGCATTATTACAGGGAATCCAACACCCCTCAACTGTAAAAGACAACCTCAAAAACTCACATTTGATTACGACTTTATAGACTCAACAGTTTTGAAGAAAGCTTACTCTTTGAGGGACGGAGGATAGCTTTTTGATTTAAGCTTGAAAGGCGGTCTCATCCCTTCTGAACAAATCATTTTAGCTGCTTCTTCTGGAGACTTGGGGTGGAAGGCTGCTGCTCCTTCTATCATCTGCATAACAAGTACAAACATTAAATAGAATGATGGAAAACAAGTCTGAAAAGATTGTCTGCATTATGTGCATCTGTCGGGCAATATGGACCCATTTGGATGCTGAGACTTCCAAGTTCTGATCTGATTTAATTTTAACTAGACCTGGTGAAAGCCGCGTGCTATGTTCTTTTCAAGTTGGACTAAAACAGCCTTTCTAATTCCTCTTGAGATGGTGTGGAGAAAGACCAGCAGTGTTTGACCCAGCCTTTCTAATTCCTCTTCAGATGGTGTGGAGAAAGACCAGCAGTGTTTGACCCAGCATCTACTAGTGTCCCTTGAATTGCATGTGGTTATTAGGGGTTGTTTGGCCACCTCTAGATACTAAAATTTTAGAAAGAAAGCCCGAGTACTAGGAAAGAAAAATGTGGAGAGTGGAACCTGCAAGCCAGCAACTAGCTGGGAAGCAAAATATGACCATTAAGCTGGAAAGGAAATCCATTTCCCGGCCTTTCCAAACACCCTTAAGGAGCATTACCTAAGGAAACAAGCTCCTTTCCAGGGGGAGCCAAACAACCCCATATGTTATTGTCTCATGGTTTTAATCAACTATGTCCAAGGTTCTAAATATCAGTACTGGGGGGTGTATTGGCATTAGCCCAAAAGCATTTTCATATGGGCCAGATCGACCTTTTATTTTATTTTACTTTTTACCCAAAAAATTATGAAAAATATCAGAAGGGGGAAAATGGGAAACAAAAGAATCTATCGTTGGATTTGAGTTTTGTATGGGCATTCCATGGTGTATTAGGCCATTCTATATGGTGTTTTGAGAAGTGCATAACTACATGGTCTTTTACCTTGTAAAATTGGAAGGCTGAAACAAGGAAAGGAAGGGAAAACAACAGAATGGTAAAAACAGACCTATGAGAAGCATCCAGGCCTGCAATTGACATGGCCCATAACATCCACTGATTTTTGGGCCAAGTTGTTTCAGGCCCATATCACATGTCGGACCAGGCTGAAACAGATCCACATTCACAACCGTGCCTGTGGCTACTACTTATAAATGAGATCTAGATCCTATGGTTTAATATCTCAATCAGTCAAGAATCAAGATATAGCGTGGTGTGGACGTAGCAGTTACAATGAGATTCTCTACTACAATTTCTTAACCATACCTCAAAATTTAATCAGATGTCCCAAAGACATGACCTCATCATTTTTGGCAGTTATTTAACAAATACTGAACTAAGTTAATGGCTCAAATATTTGATTTTTTCTTTTTGATTACTAACCAGAAAAAGGTATCGAGAAACCACACATGTTAAATGAAAAGGTGAAATTAGACAGATGTACCTCGTAAAGAATGAGACCAAATGAGAACGTGTCAACACTTTTGTCAAATATCTCATCTTTGTAAATCTCAGGTGCCACATATAAACCTATTATAAACAAGAAACCATCATTATCCAAACATCTGGGTGCAATGATTACAGCAAAAATTCAAATCGTAGCATAACATACTTAAAAATCACAAGTTCATTCCTCAAATGTTATTAATGGGAAGAAGAATAACTATCAAATGGAGCATTCTGGAAATGACTGACTCCAGTGTATTGATAGTACATTTGACAAGACAGTAGAGTTTAAGGTTAGGGAGGAGGCAGATAAAAGAAAATAACTTACTTGAACTGTCTATGAAAGCTCCTGATTGTGCTAGTTTGGCTTTGTCAGGTGATAATTTTGACAGCTTTATCAAACCAAAACCCGCTACCTTCAGCAAGCCTCCACTATCCAGCAAAATATTTCTGGCACCTTACCAAAACTTCAAATAATCAAGAACTGTACATCACCCCAATGAGTACAAATTAAATTCAACTCTTAACTGCTCTATGGAAATTAACTCTCTCGCGCATTTGGTCGTCTTACTTTGGCTTTAAATCACAGTGGATAATGGGTTCTGGTTTGCATTCATGAAGACAATTCATGCCCCTGGATACACAAAAAACATCCAACATGCAAGAAACCATCATAAACTGTACGATATTAGGATTTTCATGCGAACCCAATAATTAAATGCGAACACAGACATGCATGTCAATATAGACTAGTTATAAAGACGAGTGAATCATAAAGTAGGAAAAAGTGTTAAGAATAGAAGTGAGGTTATGAAGACAAGTGTATCAGAAAGTCGAAAAAAAGTGTTGAATAGAAGTGTACTCTAATTAGACCATATAATAGGCATGTGGAGGATGACTATCTATAAATAACTTAGTGAAATAACCATAAATTTCATGCTAACTCCAATGTTCTATGCACTACATGATAATGTACTTGTGTTTTATGGAGCACAGAAAGTGAAATCAACAAACATGCACAAACATGATCTTGAACTGAAATGCGTCAGGCATTAAATGACACACATGTGAATGAAAGTTCATGAATTGTCAAGCTAATTGGCAAGTACAAATCATATGAAAGCCCATGAACAGTTTCATGGACCTGTCTTAAATAAAATGCAAAGAACAGCAGGAAACGAACATGTGCCTGCATGCCATAGCTTGTGGAATCTTTACATAACTCGGCTAGTCAACTTCACTCAGTTGGGGCATTGGTGTTTGTCTTTAGTAGTTGATTGAGTTTTCAAGGAAAAAAAAAAAGGTCAAGCCAAACCCAAAAGCAAGCTCTAAATCTTTTAGTGGGATTTCAGAGCATGCTTCATCTCATATCATAGCTGCATCCAGCAATGCAAGTACTCTAAGAAAATTATTTCCACAAATTCCATAATCAACAAATGACAGATAGTAACACAAAAAATGAAGTTGATACATTCCCTGTAAGGACTGTCCAGAAAAACTGGTTTATTGAATTAAAAAACAATCAGTTGGTGGCCAAATATCAAGTTACGAGCTTACCTAGCAATATCAAGAGCAAATCTCAGAGCTTTAGAAGGCTGTAGACGTCCTTTCTTTTGAAGGTAATTTGCCAAATCTCCCTGAAATCCACCAAAGTACAAGAATCCATATGGTTTAATGACATACATAAATGTTACCTAGACAATGCAGTCTTCAAAATAATATTTTAAGTGATGCCATATGTATTATCAACATTGATGTAAACAAGAAAAATGTATGGCAAAACTGCAATAGAATGGAATTATGGGACAACTCAAAGAAATAAAAATTTTAGATCACAAATCAGACAACCAAACTTTTACAGCAGACTGCAGCAACCGAGTCTGCTATTAGAAAATTTCCATATGAATGCAAAGATGCTTACTTTTGGATGGTACTCTGAAACTATCATCATGGGTATATTCTGAGTAACAGCTCCCACAAACTGAACCACATTAGGATGCCGAACCTTTTCTAACAATGTCAGCTCATTTTTGAAAGCATTTCTGTTTCCAAAAAAAAAAAAAAAAGGACATGAGGGGGGGGAGGGGGAACTAATCACTGCAGCCAAGTGACTCTGTGCATTTGGTTTATCAACAAATTGATAAAAAATCAGAAACAATTGAAAAATGACAGAATCACTTAGAGATAACAATGCCCAGAGGGTCTTCATCTAAAAAGATAGCTCTTCAAATAACTGTTAGGTTTGACCTCATAAAATACCACTCAAGCACTTGCCCGAAGGTCATATACCATGAAGCTTAGGGCATGCTCTAAATGATTTATATTTCAGCATGGAGCTCAAGAGTTCCCATGACTGGAGCTCTTTCCTTTCTCTCATCCAACTTTAGGAATAGTTTGTGCCAATATCCACTCACTTTGCGATGATATGCTTGCAAAAAATAAAAAATCAATTTGGAATTTCTCGACTAGAATTTTCAGTCCAAAGTTTTGAATCTACGATTGGGATGTTTGATATGTTTGATACACTTGGAATGCATTTTACATCAGCTAGTTACAGCATACTGATTTTTATATAACTCAATATTGTATGGCTAAATAATGGTAGGATTTTGTAATCAATTATCTCAACCAATTATGTATTTGGACGAATGGTGAAACACGCTATCATGTTAATGAATGAAATCCTAACAGACGACGATAAGTAGAATAAATCAATAAACATTTCTAAAATAATCTGGTGCTGCTTTTGCCCCAAGGTGCACTAATAAATGACTTTAATTTACCAAGGAATCTAAAATGCTAAGGCAATGACATGTTGACATTAAATAGCTTATAAAGAGGGAAACATGATGGCTGCAAAAGTACTGCAGGAAATAAGGGACTAAGTTTGAGGAATTGAATCATGTAGCAGCTACATTTATTTCTTCAAAAACTTGAGCAACTCCCAGTTCATTTCTTTTGATATGAATTTTGCATTGGACAGAGTTTTAGCATCGAAATCAGAAAGTCTACACATTGAATGAAACATCACACACTAGTTCAGTTGCACACCATGTAGAACATGATTTGAGAAAGTGGAAACAACATAAAACATTTAAATTTGACTGCCTAGGCTATTAAAAAGTCTGGCATCCTTGAATATCTTCGTTCAGGATAAGAATAACATGCAAAACACATACACAGAGACCAGGAAAAAAAACAAAAAAAAAAAAAAAAAAAAAAAAAAAAACAAAAGAAGAAGAAGAAGAAGAAGAAGTACAAAAACAAGAAGGGAAAAACAAGGTTAGCTGGTACATGACATCTGGATCTGAGTAGCAGTCCTTATCAAGTATCTTAACAGAAACTTTCGTTCCATTCCACTTGGCCACTTGATATGTGCCCTGCCAAGGAAATAAATAGAACCGTCCATTAACAACTCATTTAGAGGAAATCAAATGTATCTACAACCATCAAACCAGTAATTATCCTATTCTGAGGACCCACGTAAAGAAATACTCCTCAAGCTTCACATTGTTAATTTATTACTACTGATTCACAAGTTAGAATACGCATGGATCAAAACTCGAAGACTCGACTCGCAGCCAAGTCAACTTGATGAGGTTTGAAGGCGAGTCAGTATGAAACTTGATGCTGAGCAAGACTGTCTCAAATTGATGAGACTCGTCGAGTCAGTTCACTGACTCGGTCAACTCAATGTGACTCCCAACAACTCAAATTTAGTCAGTCGCCTGTAAACTGTTCTTTTTCAGAAAAAGAAGGGGACGTTTTGAATCCAAGACCTCTGTGAGAGAACCAAATGTTTTATCCAGCATACCATATTCTGCTATTTTATATATTTTGCCTATGTAATTATTTTAAACATTTTGAAATATCTTGTGAAGTTCTTTAAAAGACTATCTCGGTTGGAATTTGTCCCAATGCATACAAGTCTTCAAATTGTCCACAGACAATAAGCACATGTTACGTAGGTAAGAATCATAGTATCATACCAGTCACCGAAGCAAAAAACGAACACAGGAGAGCATTCATACACACTCAAGTTTTTGTATTTTGCCATGAGTGATATGATATGAACATCACACAACACAGTTATATTTCTGATTTTGAATTGTTCACGTACATCTTCTTCCTTTCTTGGGCAACATAATTAATTCTTCTG
The DNA here is from genome assembly GCA_037074715.1 of Magnolia kwangsiensis. NCBI lineage: Eukaryota > Viridiplantae > Streptophyta > Magnoliopsida > Magnoliales > Magnoliaceae > Magnolia > Magnolia kwangsiensis. Next base: position 48,849,302 of record CM073574.1, on the reverse strand, counting down.
AAGCAAAGTTACTGTTGGGTTTTTTCAAAATAAGAAGAAAAGGAATTTTTAATTTATATAAAGAAATCTTGGGAAAAGGGTTGTGGCTTTTGGTGATTGTTGGTGACCATTCATTTGTGAATGGCAGTGCTTCTTGGTAAAGGAAGCATAATTTGATTTTGAAATGGAGGAATACCATTGTTGAAAAGACACCATCATTGTTGAAAAGACACCATAGAAGAAGATGTTTTTTCATGAAAAGGGTCTTAAAGCATCTGCTTCCCAAATCCGACCATGTTATGAGATGCAATTAAGACATGAGAACCAGTAATCTTTTCAACAAATAACTAATGAGAAATGCTCCCGAGCTCTCAAAAGACTAAGTTATGATGCTCTTTAATTGCACTGGGTCATTTAGACAGTCCAATCCATTGATCTAGACTGTTCATTAAGACCAAAGCACATTTCATGGCACTGTAAGCTTTTGTTTACCAAATCTGACCATGAATTAAAATACCATGCAAACATCATCCCAACCTGACAATGGCGTTTAATATGGGCAGTCAAGGTTGTTTACACAAAATAAGTCCAATCAACAATGTGATCCATCTGTTTGTTAGGGCCCCTCATGGATCGGTTATGATTCTAAAGAATCACTTTTGTTCAGCAATCGTAGCCATCCACAGCATGGGAAAAGTATGGCTATAGAAAATAAGGCAATATCAAGGATGTATTGGTTCGACTGATCAGTGCTACTTTTGTATGATATCCATGAAATGTGTTCTAGACTTGATAGACAGTTCAGATAGACCGATGGGACTTTCCAAGACACTGGAGCATATCTCATCACTAATTTAGTTACAGTTTGATATTTAACAAAATGCTCGTCAATAGCCAAAAAATGAGGTAATTTCTAACCAAGAACCGATATGTATAAATGTCATGTATGATGCATCAGGCACTTTGTAGGCAAATTATGTTTCTTCACCCCATCTTCTGGGCCAGAAAGAGAAGACAATGTGAATCTTCATTTGTAACACATATTGACAAAATAATATTGTCAAGAATGGGGACTGCTAATATCGCAGAGATTTTAAATGACACATGAAACATCTGTCACTGATCCAGATTTTCCATGTGTTCCATCCCTGTTAATGGCAACCATCATGGGAAAATCCAACCAATCAGATAATCCTAACGTTCTGATCAATAGCATGAAAAATGATCAGTCGAAATCAAGCAGGGGGAAAAAGGTCCAATCATCCTGAACATATATTCAATAGGTTGCGAGGATTGCTTATGATTCTAAAGAAGCACATGGTCAGATGATGCTAACCTGACCAACCATTCTATGGCCTACTATAAAAATAAAATTTTAATAAATAAATAAATAAATAAAAAATGAACCCTTAGAATAAGTGAACAACATTCAAAGGTTAAGATCATTCAATCAATGTGATTTTTTGCATCATGACCTCCCAATATAGTGGTTACAAACAAATGTAGTCTGGATAGATGACTGGGTGTCCCATGTTTCATTTAAAAGTTTTTGGGACACTGCTGACATCCCCATGGAGCTGGGGGAATGCCATGCACTCACACATGGGCATCCATCTTAGTAGCAAGCCAATGGGAATGCATCCACAAGCAGAATCAGACCTGTCCAATGGGAATGCATCCACAAGCAGAATCAGACCTGTCTAAAAGACTATGGCTAAGGCACTCAAACATTTCCAACAGCTACAAAAGTATCTGATTTTTTTCCCCGTTCAACACTGAAAAGATTGCCATGCCCACAAAGTCCAAACTAACCTTCTTCTCTTATTATCAAATTCTAACTTAAACATGCATGATGTAATATGGATTTTTTTTTTCCTTCTGATAAATCAAGATTTATTAATGGAAGAAATAAGGATTTTCAAAAAGAGAAGCCAAGTATTTTCACCACCATTATTTGATTTCTAGTAATTTACAATATCATGTTTTCCGAGAGCAACAAAAACCTTGAAAAGTAAAACTATATAAACCAGACCAAACATTAATAGGACATGCAAGCTTTTATGATGTCAATAAATTACTGATCATGATGGAAACAAGAACATGCCTTTGAGATCCCATCACACCGGCGAAGCTGAAGCTCTAGTGGATTAATCTCGTACTCTGGAACTTCTCGAGGATTTGAAACAACCATAGGAGTCTTCCTGGTTTTCTGAAAACATAAATGAGGTTAAAAAACTTGACTTCAATGGACTGTTATCTTCAAGATGATATTGACCTATTCCTTCTCAAAATCAGTGAAGGATGAGATCATACCGGAGCTTTGGCTCCTCGAGCTTTCAAGATATTGTAAATTTCGACATTTCCATAGTACTTTGCATCAGCAGCGGCCTGTCATGACAAGAGTACTATCATAAATGCTCAGATCAAAATGATGAGTCTGTTGGCTCTAGAACCCCATGAACTTGTGCCAACCACCAAAACGACAAAATTTAGAGATGTCAACAGCCAGGGCTTGGGTTGGCTTCTGCACAGATTTTGAACTTGTAGGGCTGGCCCTACTCAAATTTTTATTTTGATTGGACCCCAACAGAATGTAGTGAATTTGCATGGGGAAAAAAAAAAAACACACATTTCTTACAGCAATGTTGATCTTAGGCTCCAAAAACTATTATCGTACAGCCAAGACCACACGAAGCTAACATGCTCAATAGCAGGGTAATTGATTCATTTCCAAATTGCTGGCAGGATTTACATCTCGATTTCGAGCTATGAACTAAAATATGAATTTCTTTTACCTATCAAAGAAAATCAGATATAACTTCAAGTATGAGTTTCAGTCCACATGCAAATTGTGCGAGTAGTCTGGTACAATGCACAATACATTTATGACTTCTCAATATTTGATTGCAACAATCATATACCTAGTTAAAGACAAACACCTCAATGCAGGAAGTGTGTTCAAATCCATACAACTTCATGGTACGGGGTAAGACACTTGGACTTCAGTCTAAGGCTATGTTCCCAGCTTGCCCTAATAGCACATGTGCATATATGGTGACTATTTAGTAATAAGAAATGCATTAACGAAAACAGAATGGAGAAAACCATGAAAAATGAGCCAGCCATGAATCCCTCATGTCACCACATAATGAAATCATCTCCAGTGAGTGCATGGATTCTCCCACCAAATTGATGTTTCCAGGCCTAGCTGCCATTGTATTCACATTAATGTCATGCAGAAGAATGGAAACTTTAAGGTGTGCTTGACATAAATGGAGGCTCGTGTCTGATGACTATGACTACCAAATTGCAAACAGAAATTCCCTTTGATCAACAATAGAGGACAAGATGGTTCTAGCCAACTAGCCAATGGTATCCTTACACTCCATTCAGTAAGCAGCACGAACCCAACCAAAGCCTCTTAAACTGTGTTACCCAAACAACTAAAACGGGCATCAAGCTTGTATACGACACTTCAATTTTAAGTGTAAAACATTGCCTTAGGTTGGGAGGTACAAGCGAATATGGGATATCCTCCCAGATAAATGCTAACTAGATTTTAGAAAAAATGCAGCACAACCTACCCTCCATTCATTTGGGTTACATTTCAGATGGGTCCTAAAATAGACGACTAGCCAACTTGTGAATTTCTTTGTTAATAACAATTCCATTAACAAACGGAGCTATAGTTACAGAGGGATTAGAAGAACAGAGGCAACCTAATAATAAATTTGGAATAGATGTCCAGATCTTTAGAGCAGGTTCAGACACAATATCTGGCTTAGGAGTTTGCCGTTACGTTCTCACAAAGAATATGATGTTATGAGACACTAGGAAGAGCATATTAGATGAAAGGTCACTGTACAGAAATCCGTGTCTCCACAGTCATCAGCCTTACGGCTTACCCACTAGATATTGCTAGGTGAAGTGTCTGATATCATAATAAGAGAGTTTGAACAAGAAGCTTGGAAGACACACAAATGTTCTAAAAGAGCTGGAACTCGCACTTCAATTGAATCTTTAGTGCCGATAGGATGCATCTCTACCCAAAAGAAACCCTCCCACATACAAATGGTCATGTTCTTTGAAATTTCATCATAGGGAGACTACAACAACCAACCTCTAATTGTAAATTGACATTGGAAAACTTCACCCTAACTTGCTACAAAGAAATTGTCGTGGATTTAATCCTCTCCAGTACTGCTGCATCTGCCAAGGCAATTAGCACTCTAGAAATCCTATTGATCCACTAATGCCAGCTTCCTCAAAAGCTGGCTAAGTGACACCCAGCTTGGCACCCAAGTTGGTAGTGTACCTGCTCTCATGAGGCATGGCCTGGATCGAGTCTCCTTACCATGGTGTTCGGAGAGCCCGTGCCTAATACCCCTACAAACAAAAGAAAAGGCAGTGGGAAGGGGAAGCTTTCCATGTAAGTGTAGCTCCTACAAGGGAAGGGGCCATTAGTCCACAGGTCCCAAGGATCAACTGCTGATCCTAGGAAGACCCAAGCAGTCACAAACAAGTCTAAAAGGAAAACAATCATATGACTATCATACAGGTCTACAACCAAGTCAGAGAGAAGAAAAATGCTATTGTTTTGTTTGCATTGCAATTATGGGAAGTGGGACAATATGACATGCATGTAATCTACACACTGCAGGCCTTTGACCCTTTGTTTCATGTCCATTTTTCTTGTATGATCTCTATCCTGTAATAGATAATTTATGGGCTTGTCAGGCTACTTTTTGCATAAATCTAGGCCCAGTTGTTGAGTAAACCATCCAAAGTTCTGGTTTTCGGCACATTCAAGATGGGCCTCATCTGATGAATGGTCTGGTTATCGCATATATGTGCAAATTTGGCACTTGTGTTCTGAGTTGCCTCTCTAATCATCTTCACACAAGTAATAGTCTTAGGAGTTAGAACTATGGAATTGGGACTTTACGTTGTTAACCCGGGTTAAGGGTGGCAATGGGCTAGGTAACCCACCCAACCCAATGAGCCTGACTCGGCTTTGGGCTGGGCTTGGACCTACTAGCATGGCCCATGGACTGGGCTTGGGCCTTGCATGCATGGCCCAATCAATTTTTGAGTTGCGCTTGACTCAAGTCATTTTAGCCCAACCCAACCGGCCTGAACTGACTTTACATGTGCGTATGTTATATCTTTCGAATATGCCATTCTAATCCTTTGGTTAGGCAAGCACCTATCTTGATTGCAAAACATTGGTTTCGTTCCTCTAAAATGTTTATTTCTTTGTGCATGTGTGGCCCAATTGATAAATGGATAGATTAGGAAAATTCAAAGGGAGGTGAGGATTTTATCAGTTTTCAGGGCTAAAATAGAGAAGCAATGGTACAAGCAAAGGGGTTGCCAACCACCTAAGTTACCTAAAAGAAAACTGAGAAATTTTTTGATACTCAGGCAGAGAATAATAATATGTACCCATGCACATGGCCTGTGTGAACATGGCACAGACACAACTCCAATTAAAACCTCTAATTGTTAGGACCAACTAGAGATTGATCATAACACAAAATCCAAAGTGAAAAGATAATGATGAGTGACAGATCAGTTGTTAGTGAATCGTGGAAGCAAACCCCGAATTCAAATCAAACAAGATACAATCAAACGCAAACAAAACACATAGAGAACACACGAATTTACGTGGAAAAACCCTTCGGAAAAAAATCGCGGAACAAAGCAACAACGAATCCACTATTACATACAAATTACAAGACATAGATGGACTTACCGATCCAAAAAAACCCTCAAAATCCCTTTGGAAAACCTTAGCTTTGCCTTAGAACACCTTAGGAATGTCTTACCCTTACCCTAATTCCGATTACACCTGCTTATATAGTGTTACAACCAGTGTTCGAGTTGTCTGTATCGTTACAGGTTTCGCTAGCCGGAGATAAAGATAAGAGTATCGTTATCGCCGATAATATTGCCGATAACTGGAAACGCAGGGAAAATGGGGGAAACATGGAGAAAATGGTGGAATTTTTCAGTGAAACTTCGGGACATGCCTAAATACACATTTATATATTCATGAATGAAAAAATTGCAAAAAGAATGCATTAAATTAGAAGTTTCCATTTAATGGGAGCCAAAAGGCATGCATTGTCATAAGAAATCACTCAAATAGTAACCAAAATGAATTTATATAATACAAATGCAGTGGACCCATGGGTAGATAAAAATCTGTAGTAGACCCCACCACAGAAAACAATTAGAAGAGTGATTCCCACAGTTGAAACTATCCTAAGGCCTACCATAATGTTTATTTGAAATCCAACCCATTCAAAAGTTAAAAATGACACGAAAGAAGGAAAAACTCAAATATCAGCTTGATCTAAAACTTTCGTGGCATTTAGAATTTTTAAATGGTGGGCGTCACTATCCCACTATTTTCTATGTTGGGGTCCACTGGAGCTTTGGATTTAACTCGTTCTTTGGATATTGCCCTGAAATGATCTCTCCAAGTGGACTAAAGGCGTGGATACAAAACACAAATCATGGTGGGGGGCCCACGGAACTTGGTCACGTCTCTTCAGTAACGAGTCTCGCTACTCTATCAGTATCTAATCCACGGACGCGGATTGCGTCCTACCCTGCCCATCTCCAGCTAGGAATGGGCAAAAGCTTTGAGTGGCCACTGTGATTTATGTTTCTTATCCACACCGTCCATCCATTATTTCGCATAATTTTAGAATATAATACCAAAAATGAGGTAGATCCAGGGCTCATTTGGACCACACCATAGGAAGAAGCAGTGATACTGATTCTCACCGTTGAAAATTTCTAAGGGCCAACGTGATGTTTATTTTCCATCTAAACTATTCATAAAGTTACATAGACATGGATGAATAGAAAACCCAAATATCATCTCCATCCAAAACTTCTGTGGCCCCCAAGAAGTTTTGAACGGTAAGAGTTTAATCCCCATTGTGTAGTCCACTTGAGCTTTAGATCTGCCTTATTTTTGGGCTCATACCCTAAAATGTTATAAAATTATTGGATGGACGGTGTGCATAAGACCCATACATCACTGTGGTCACTCAAAGCTACTGCCCGTTCCCAGCTGGAGACGGGCAGGGGTAGGATGCAATCCGTGTCCCTAATCCATGCCCGATCCGGCCCATCCGCTGGCTGGTGATCAGTGTTCTGTGGGCCCCACCACGAGGTGTGTGTTTCATCTATGTTGTCCATCTATTTTTATAGATCATTTTATGGTATGAGAAAAAAAAAAATGAGTTATATACCAATCTCAATTGGACCACATTACAGGAAACAATATTGAATGAACTTTGACCATTTAAAACATTTTGGGGCCATATAGGTTTTGGAACAACCTGATCTTTGTTTTTTTCCCTTCATCTAGGTCTATATGACCTAATTAACAGATTGGATGTCAAATAAAATGTACAGTGGGCCTTAAGAGGATTTAAACAGTGGATATCCAATCACTACTGTTTTCCCGTGGTGTGGTCCACTTGAGTTTTAGATCTACCTAATTTTTTGGATCAAGATCTAAAATAATATTTTAAAATTAATGGACAGCATGGATACAACAGATGCATCATGGTGGGGCCCACAGAGCACCGACCTACACCGTCAAAAGAGACAGAACCAACCGCCTACTGAGTAACTCGGTACGCTAAGCGTACTGGGTAAACTTTATGGGGTCCACCGTGATTTATGTATTTTATCCACTCCGTCTATCCCTTTTAACAGATAATTTTAAGTCTTGAGCCTAAAAAGAAGTATATCCAAACCTCAAGTGGACCAACACAAATTTTGTAGATACTTGCTTGACCATTGGAACGAAAATCTCGCTGAAGTTGACGCCCTCTTTCTATGCATACTCTTTCGCAACCAATCTTGCCTTTATACCTATACTGTTTTTTTTCCTTGTAAATTCACTTGGACTAGATTGCTTTATTCTCAATGGAATGCTCCACCAGCTCCCACATCTCATTTTCGCATAGAGAGTCCATCTCGTCTTACATCGCCACCATCCACTTCTCAACATCTAGGTCATCCAATACTTCCTAAAATGTAAACGGATCCCCCTTATCCATGATAAGGGAAAATGCAATTTTCAAGTCATCTTTGTATCTCGTCGATAACCTGCAATCTCTAAGTAGATTTCTCCTCACAGGTGGCTGCTCCACCTGTACCTCTTGTTACAACTCAACTTCATACTGTGTTTCACCCTTGTCAATTTCAAAATCGATCACTGCTGATTTTTCTATTCCTTGTGTTCATCCTTATGGAACAAGGAATCCTTGTCAAACCTAACGCCACGGCTACTAGTGATCTTTCGTGTGACCCAGTCATACAGCCTGTATCCCTTCACACCATCACCATAGCCAACAAAGATACACTTCTTCACCCTTTGGTTTAGCTTATCTCTCAATGGACTGTACATGAGAGTAAGCATCACAACCAAATACTTGCGGCCCTGAGTAACCAACTTCATGATCACTCCACACTTCTTCTGGAATTTTGCAACCGATTGGCGTAGACAAAGACCAATTCACTAAGTAACAAGTTAGGTTAACGGCCTCAGTCCATAGCTCCTTGCCTAATCTAGCATTACTCAAAATGCTTCGGGCTCTCACTAAGAGAGTCTGATTCATCCATTATGTTACACCATTCTAATCTAGTATATGCCCGATTGTGTTATGTCGTATGATACCCTCATCTTTACAAAACTGGTTAAATTCTTTCAAAGTAAATTCACCTCCATTATTTTTCCTTAAAACTTTCAACTTTCGCCCTGACTATTTTTTCACCATCACCTTCCACACTTTGAAGGTATCGAAAACATCAAATTCGTATTTCATAAAGTACACTTAAACTTTTCTAGAGTAGTTATCTTTGAATGATACAAAGAATGATGACCCCTTTTCAGAAACTATAGGTAATAGGCCCCCATACATCAGAATGCACATAACCTAAAGTACACTTACTAACATGCTTTCCAGATTTAAAAGATAACCTTGACTGTTTACCATATTACAAAGCTCGCATATATCAAAATCAACACTTTTAAATGCAGGAATCAATGAACGATCAGAAAGTACCTTCATACTGCACTCGCTCGTGTGTCCTAGATGTGCATGCCACAAACGTTCCGACATGGATTCCACCACAGATGTTACAGCTCCACCCGATACAGTATTCTCGATCAACCTGTAAAGGTTATCGTTCCATTGTGCCTTCATCACTACGAGTGCTCTCTTTGAAACCTTCAAAACACGATCAAAACCGGTGAATTTACACTCAATTACCTTGAGAGCTCCCAGAGAGATTATATCCTTCCGTACGTCAGGAGTGTCTCACATCTGTCAAAATACACTCCATCCCATCAAACATATTGATGCTCACCATATGGTTCCAACAATCTTACAGGCAATATCATTGTCCATAAACACCTAGCCATTGTCACGCTCGTTGTATGTGGTGAACCAATCACGATGAGAGGTCATGTGGTATGATGCCCCCATATCTAAAATTCACTCATCGCTAACATAGCTGGATTTGGATGCAGTCAGAACATCACTAATGCCTACATTCTCACTCGATTCTACTACGTTGGCCTCCTTTGGCGTTTTATTATCTTTATCACCCTTTTGGGCTTTAGGATTCTAACAATTCTTCTTTATTGTCTTCCACAATTCCAACACTTTATATTTCCTTTGCCCTTAGACTTGGACCATAAACACGACAAGTTTCCCTGCTCCTGCTCAGAATTCTTTTTCCTAGCTACAAACACATCCGTAGATGACCTCGCGTCGTTGTCCTTCTTTCTCAACACCCTCGACTGAAGGACTGAGATGAGTCTCGACATTAATGATAGATCTATTGTGGCACATAAAGTCTACAAAGCTATCGTAAGACTCTGGAAGAGAGTTCAACAAAATTATGGCTTGAACTTCTTCGTCAATCTTCACTTCCACACCCATCAATTTAAAAAGAATTGATTAAATGCATTGATGTGATCAATAAGATCCGACCCTTCCGCCATCTTCAGATTATAAAATTATTTTTTCAGATACAAATGATTCAACAATGATTTCGTTGTGTACAAGCTATCTAACTTCTTCCAAAGTCCTGTTATGGTCTTTTAATCAAGGATATTATAAAGGACATCATCCACCAAACATAGTTGGACCGAGGTTTTCACTCTTTCATTCAACTTTGCCCACTCTTCATTGCTCATAGATGTTGCGTGCTTCTCTACACCAAGGACTGCATGTTGCAACTCTTGCTGAATTAAAAGGCCTCCCTTAAGACACCTTCCATAGTTCAAAGTTGTTTTTCCCAATGAACTTCTCCGTTTCATACTTAACATTTGATTTCTTCAACGACATGTTTTAGATTCAAACTCAAAACTCAATGTTAGCTTTGGTATCACTTGTTGGGGAATCATGGAACCAAACCCCAAAATCGAATCAAACACAGACAAAGCACACAGAGAGCACAGGAATTTACGTGGAAAAACCGCTGTGGGAAAAAACCACAGCACAAAGCAACAGTGAATCCACTATGAAATACAAATTACAAGAGATGGATGGATTTACCGATCTGAAAAACCCTCAAAATCCTTCTGCAAAACCCTATCTTTGCCCTAGAACACCTTAGGAATGTCTTACCCTTGCTCTAATCTTGATTACACCAGTTTATATAGTGTTACAACCGAATTAGGAAACAAAATACGCACTTCTGCAAAATCACGCAATTCTGTCGATAGACAACCATCAAGGCGTGTCGATGGGATCGAAGCCACCATCAATGGGATCAAAGAATACCCCAAAAATTGTCTAACGAGCATAGGGGGAAAAAATGGAATTTTCTCGATGGGATCAAGTGGTCTATCGATGGGATCAACAGACCCCTGGTCCAATCAAATTAAAGACATCTGACAACATTGGTGGACATTTTATAAATGGTTAAAACAGAAATAAGCAACAATACAAGCTAAGGAATATTTAAAATAATTGAGGCAATTTAATTCACCATATTCATTGTCTTGTAAATATACCATAAAATAATTTTAGGGATCCAAGAGTCAAAATTCAGGCTATCGAACATAATTTCTAAAGTTTAGGAATCCAAAAATCCATGCTACCAAACAAAACTGAAAATCCAAGAGTTCAATGTAGGATTAGAAATTCAGGATTTTGATTCCATGTTCCCAAACGAGCCCTAATATACTGAATCACCATGGATGAGCATGTGAGTATGGTTTTGATACTTCACCAACATATATCAAGTAACTCCTCTTTGTTTTATAGGACACGTGTATAAGTCTTCTTCTCCTCTCTAAACTAATGTATATTAATTCATGAGGGATAGTGGTGATGGAATAGGAGCTTTTTGTATAACTTTGGAAAAGGTACAGGATCTTTATAAATACACAAAAGGCAGGGGGTTATTATTAGTACAGCAAAAAAGGAGAGGCTACATGCAAAAACTCTTCATTTTATTTTTTTTTTGTAGTAGACCCAAGAAAAATTAAACAAAATGGAAAAGAAGTTTATACAATCATTAAAATGCATACATAGCCATTGAAACCATTCTGTTCTAAGTGACGCAATTTTCCATTAAATTAATCTGGATTGAGATCTCAAACTATACCTGTATGCAGTGCGATAAATGCCTCTAAGATTTTGTAAATCTCACAATATTATTGCCAAATTTTCATCAAATGATAGTCTCGCGATTATATCATAAGATATTCAAGATGTCGCCAATTTTTAATTCTACATAATTTTTCTGTGAAATTAACACAAAATCATTGTAAAAATTTTTTGAAAGTAAATTAATATATTTTACCTATAATTTTTAATTTTTAAAATCATTTATCAATTTAAAATAAATATTTATTTTAAATGTTTTGTTTTAAGCAAGATTTTCCCAATAATATCAAAAGAAAAATATAAAAAAAATTTAAACATCTCTTTAGAGATTATTAAGCTGAGAAATTGCCCAGATTTGTCTCATGGCACAAGGAACCATTGTGACAAATATCTCCGAGATTTTGAAAATTCGTGGACCATTGATTAAATGACATTTTTTTTTCACGATAATATCATGAGGTTTTAGAATATTGACATTTATTTAAATAAATAAATAACTCACGATTTTATCATGAAATTGTCGTAATTTTAACAAAAAATATATATATATTTAGAAGTTAAAATAATGAATTTTATGAAAATTAACTACTTAATATGGAATTTACCTTCTAGTAAAAGAAAGATTTTCAATAAGCTACCCTATTAATTTAAGTAATTATGCTTGGGGTCAGCCATATGAATGAAAGAATCTGCTACTCAGGTGGGCCCCACATGATGTTTGTGTGAAATCCAACCAACCACCATGTGCATCACCCCATGTTAGGCCCAAGGACAAAAAATGAGCAACATCCATGATTCATGTGGACCATACAATTGGAATCAAATATACAAGGCAACGCTTACCCTATAAACTATTTACCTCAATGTAGTCCACCCGAAACATTGATGGGGCCTGATTTTTTGGCCCCAGGAGTGAATTTTGGTTTGGCAAGTAATGGTTGGAGTGAATTTCATACAATGATCATGGCGAGCCCTTTAAAAATCAAGAGGGACATCTCTTTCCCAATTGTTTCCTTTGGTGTGGCCCACCTGGATCACGGTCAGCCTAAGTTTTTGGCTCTAGCCTAACGTTGGAAAACATATGATGGTTGGAGTGGATTTCAAATAAACAACAAGGTGGAACCCCAAAAATAAATCAAGGAGGTAGTGGCTCTACCAACTGTTCCATAAAAACAGAGATTTAAAGGGAATTTCAAGGACACCACCCTTGGTCTTTTATGGGTCCACCTTGATGTATATGTTGGATCCACGCCAACTATTAAATCTGTAATCCCATGATAGGCCCAGGGCAAAAAAATCAGGGTGATCTATGCTTCAAGTGGGCCGCACCAAAGGAAACAGTTAGGAGAGAGTATCCACCCTTGATTTTTACAGGGTCTGCAGCGATGATTATATGAAATTCACTCCAACCATTAGATGTCAAATCAAAATTTAGGACTGGGGCCAAAACATCATGCCAATCCATGATTCATGTGAGCCACACCAAGGGAAACAGTTTGGAGAGTGACGTGACCATGTACACTATTTCCAAATTGTATGAGAATATTTTTGGGCTGTTTGCCTAACATGGGTGACGCACATAGTTGTCAAGGTAGATTTCACATAAACATCATTATGAAAGCCCCACCCAAGCCGCCACCCTTTGGCTCTCTGGCTGACCATTGAGAACTCTAACAGAAGGTGTTCCAATTATAATTACTTTAATTAATGAGGTAGTTTATTAAAAACCTTTTTGGCCAAAGGTACCCGAATGTAATATCTATATTAAGTAGCCATTTTTCAATAAAATTCCCTAAAACTAATTCAGTATACGCTTATCCACAATTTTAAAATTTTATTCAGCAATATTTCCCAATTATATTGCAAAAAAAACATGAAAATCTTAAAATATCCAAAGAAATTCCTATGCTGAGAAATTTCGGAGAAGGAGAACTTATGTAAAATAACAAGGTTCAGCCAATAATGAAGTAAGAATCTGAAATTTACCGTACTCCCCCACCGATCTCTGGCATCAATGTTGGCCTTCCGAGTCAATAACAGCTTCACTACATCGACATGCCCCTCGCAGGCCGCGATATGCAGAGCAGTCCGCCCATCCAAATCAATATTATTTACATCAATGCCCTCGTTCAACAAATCCTCCACACCTTGCACATCCCCCCGGCACGCCATGAACAGCAGCTGCATCGTCGTGTCGAGGTTCTCCGGCACCGACAGCTCATCCTGAGCTGGGCTCCGACGGTTCGGATCGAGTGAGGACTGCCGCCCGAAGCTAAAACGGAACGTGTTGCGCCTCGGGTCGAAGGACGATTGTCGCCTGAAGCTGAACTTGCCGCTCTTCCTCATGGACCCAGTCGAGAACTGACGGGAGATCCCTCGCTTCAACTGCGCGGCGATTTCCATGGTCAGGATCTCAAATTCAACCCCGATTTCAGAAAATTTTCCTAAAAGGCCATCCCCTGATTCAGATCATGCAATTAAAAAAGCCGATTTTAGACTTTGACGTCGGAACCTCTTTTGCTTAAGAGATTTGATTAGAAAAACAGATTTAGAACGAAATTGAGGTCTGAGAATCCGTTTCGAGAAGGGAATTGAGGAGAAATTCTTAAGAAGTCCCTGGTTTCGAACGAAATTAGGGTTAGGAGAGATGATGGACGGTCGAAAGAGTTCTCCTGGAAACCCTCTTCCGATCGAGACCAGGAGTAGATTACAGCATGGAGGGAGAGAGGGAGAGAGCAGAGAACAGAAAGGGGTAGAAGAGAGAGATTTTGGGAGAGGATCGAGTCGTATGAGAGAGAATGCTGGGAAAATGAATGGCGTTGGAGAAGATTTCTCCAACCGCTTCTTCTTTTCTCTCTCTTGCGGGAAAGAGAAGACAGGAGCCTTTGAAATGTACGAAAGAGGGTAACATATCGGCGGTTGGAGGATTTGAGTTAAAAGGCGCGGTCTTTGACTGGGTTGCGCGTATTTTTCGGAGCGGATTGCCTATGACCCTCGGCACAGATATATCTCTGTGCCCGGGACTACGTGGGTTTCACATAGATGTTCGTGATGAATCCATTCCGTTCATCCGTTTTTGAAAGACCACGATAAGAATCAGTCTAGTCAAAAACTCATGCGGGCCACACCAGCAAAACATCTGGAATAGAAAGTCTATGGTTGAAGCCTTCCTGTAGCTTACCATGATGTTTATATGCCATCTAAACCTTTCGTAGAATTATTACCACTAAGATAAACAGCAGGAACAAATATCATCCTGATACAAAACTTCCGTCATCGCTAGGCCTTCAATCCTCACTTTTTTTGGCGTGTTATGACTCGCGTGAGTTTTGGATCCGCCTGGATTTTAGAATCCTGTTCTACTGTGATATTTCAAAACAGATGGACGGTGTGGATTTGTCTTGGACATCTCTATAGCCCCACACAGATCCGAGCACAGAGATATCTGTGTGCCCAGGTCACAGACAATCCGCTCCCGATATTTTTGAGAAATTGAGCACTGTAAATGCCGCCTTTTACCTGGCGTCTTTTAACACACTCTCAAACTGTACTTTCCCAAAGTACACTATTCTGTACGGACACACTATTTGCATACCTTAATATCTTGGCATTCATGTGGCTTAACACCAATAGCTACGGTTATAATTCGTAGATAAAACTCGTGAATGCAAGGCCTCTACGCCTGTAAACTGTGTGTCCGTGCAGAATGGTTTACTTTGGGAATATAAAGTTTGGGAGCGTACTGAAAAGACGCCGCATAACAGGTGGAATTTACAGTGGTCAATTTCTCCGCTATTTCTGATGGCATGGTGCGCAATTTCTCAGCACTGAAAGCTTATGGTACTACCCCTTTTTGTTTCAGCTTACATGGGGTATTTTTAAGAAATCTGGACCGTTTGAACCGTTGTAAATTCATTAGTATCCCTCATAATAAAATTTTGGCTTATAAAATCACCATTTAGGCAACAAAATCAAAATCAGTGTACATCCAACGATAAAGAATAACATGTATCTGTTGATCTATTGATGAGCGTACTTGCACAGTCATCACATCATATGATCTTTGTGGCGGGACCTATCTTTTTTACGGACCAGATTTCCTACACGTGTCGAACAAGACACGGCACCACTCTGATCATTTCTCGGGCAGGATTAGGTGCGGCCTTGGCCTCACCACCTTATCCCAGACAGTGCGGCCCTCACCACTCTATTTTGTATATCCATTCCATCCATTCAATTTTTTCCAAATAATTTAATATCATGATAAAAAATATATACAAATAAATCTAAATCTCAAGTAGTCCATGCCATGAGAAACCGTAGTTATTGTCCATTAAAAACTTATGGTGGGCCACAAAAATTTTGGATGAATCTGGTATTTTGTTTTTACCTTCATCCAAGTTCCTGTGACCTTATAAACAAGTTGGATGAAAATTAAACAAAATAGAAATATTGAACTGGGTCCTAAGAAGATTTTAATAATGAATGTACAATTACCACTGCTTTCTATGATATAATTCATGCCCTACGTGGAGAGAGTGGATACAGAATACATACATGAATGTGGACCCACGTAAGGGCTGCGCCGACTCGGTGAAGCCGGTCCGCATTTAATCCGCTTCGGCGACAAAGGGCCCAGATGAGATGTGGAGTGATTATTCTCATTTTAAAACAAGGAAGGAATGGGAGAGGTATTTGATACCTCGGCTGCGTACGACGCTCGATATGCAGGCACTTAGAAATGTTACACGTGGCATATATTAAACTAAATAAAACCCAATAAATTTTAACCCACTGTCTTTAAGATAGTTTATATAATTGTTGGACACTCGTTTTTCAAATAAGATTATTAAAATTTTTTTTCCTTTATCATTTTTAACCGTCCAATAAATGTTCACCAATCAAATACTTAGGCCAGTAAATAAGAATTATTTTTGGCTCAATAATACTCTTCTAGATAATCAAAGTTTTTCTCAGAATGATACGGAAGATGACTCTATGTTTGTTGAATCACGATTAAGCCCATCCCACAGCACATTAGGCAGGCCTTAATTATAGGGATGTAGATTGCGTTCGACACCGTTACATGAACTTCTTGCGGTCAGAAACTGTCTAACCCACCGTGATGTTTGGGAGAAATCCATCCCGTCCATTTGGATCATTCTAAGAACTGGGCGAAAAAATATGCAGATAAAAACTCAGGTAGGCTATATGATTGGAAAAAGTGGGTAAAGAAAATACCTACCGCCGTTGTAACCTCCTTGTGTCCACCATGATATTTATGTCATCTAAATCATTCTTAAGGTCGTTCCTATTACGATGAACTGAAAACATAAAAATATTACCCTGATCTAAAACTGTTGTCTCCCTAAGAATGCTTCAACTGTGGACATTCAATCTTCACTGTTTCCTGACGTGCAGCCCATTTGAATATTTGATCTATATCATCTTTGGGATCATAACCTAACATGATCTGTTAAAACAGATGAACGGAGTGGATTTCTCAGAAATATTGTGGTATGCCCACTTAGCTTCTCAGCACATGAACTTCATGCAAAAGGGATTTTTCAGTTATCGGTATTTCATACCGTAACATAAGCTACCACGATGAATGAGTACAGTTAATTTCTTACAAATATTACGGTGGAACTTTTAGAGGGTGTCGCTGGCAATCCTCATCCGATTTATGGTCCCTATCATATATTACCCATAATTACAAAACCACACATATTGAATGTGTAACGGAGGTGAAATTGGTGGCCTTCAACTAGGCAATAGAGTGTGGTTTTTGAACCATGGGTCCGAAGGGGGGCTACCTGCTCAGTGGACCATCGGTAATTAGCCTTGCCACGTGTACAATAGGAGGAGGACTCGTACACCACTTGTCATCTTTGTTGTAAAATATTGATTTTAATAAAAATATTTTAATAATAAAAAAGTTATTTTTTGAAAAACGTTTGGGGCTTTGGGAATAGTCCCACATGGGAAAGAGAAGAGAAAGAAAAGTGGTTTAAATGATAATAGTGGAGTACCATAATATTTGCCTACCTAGTCCGTGGACCATGGGACTTGCGTGTTCCAGTGCACCGCGCACGCGCACGCGCTCGCGCTCGCGCTCGGGCTCGGTCTCGGTCTCGGTCACGGTCACGGTCTCGGTCTCGGTCTCAGTCTCAGTCTCAGTCTCAGTCTCAGTCTCAGTCTCAGTCTCAGTCTCAGTCTCAGTCTCAGTCTCAGTCTCGGGCTCGGTGCGAGGGCGTGGGCATGTGAGGCAGTGTGGCTGTAGAGGCGCTAGTGGCGCACTTTGCACTTCGCACGTGCGCATCGTGTCGCAGAGGGTCGCTCCCTTCGCGAGACGTGTGCGAGTCGCGGTGCGACTAATGGCTAAGGCAGATGGTTGGTTGGACGAAAATCTAAAGGACTGAATGAGAGTCCCTTAGAATATATAGAGGGCTGAAAAAGAGCTGTTGCAGAAATTCTGTAACAGCTGTGCAATAAGTGCAGGGTCCAGCTGAAACTGCTGCATGGCTAGCCCCAACAGCTATAAAACGGCTAGCTGCTGTCTCACAACGGTCAGCATGCAGCAGCTTAATGGCCCATGCACAACGGTCAGAAAACGGCCATAAAACGGCTAGTTTTCTCAACAGCCAGAAAACGGTCATGGGATTTATTTCCCTGGACCATAACCCCCAGCCACCATAGCCTATAAAAGAAGGGCCTGGATAGGTTCCAAATCCATCTCAACTCACTCCAGCAACTCCATACGAATTCTAGAAAACAGCCTCTCAATACAGCAAGGTGTCAACCTTAGCTAGAAGAACAGACCAGCGGTGTGGTCTAGGACGGTTCAACCGAACCAGCAGGCTGAAGATTAGAACTTAATCGAGCAAACCACTTTTCTATTTTCTTCTTTTCTTATTTTGGGATTTTCCTTTATATTGTAATACTGCCAGAAATAGTGAAATTGAGTTCCATTTGGTGGGCCTTCGTGTTTGCTGAACGCAGACCCACACCAGGCTCGTCGTATCCTAGAAGCAATTTGCCTGTAACCTATCAGCATACTCAATTTACTTGAGTTGGGGCAAATAACGCTTTAAGGACAGCGTTTTCAGACGTGCTTCAGCCTGTCCATATTATTTTCGGTTTCCCTATTATACAGAAACTACATTAATCTGTATAAATTTCACAACAATCTTAAAGCGTTATTTCTAAAATGGAAGCCGATAGCGTTTCATCTATTAAATTGATGAATCAGGACTTGATACGTCTTGATCGGTTCGATGGAACCAATTTTACAAGATGGCAAGACAAGCTGAAATTTCTCCTGACGGCACTGAAGATCTACTACATACTAGATCCAAATCTGCAAGCATTGCCTGAAGCAACCGACAAAGACACACCTGAGCAAGTGGCTGCCCATGCTAAAAGAGCCGAAGACGAACTATTGTGTCGTGGACACATTCTGAACGCACTCTCCGACCGCCTGTACGATCTGTACCAACAGACATCATCAGCAAAGGAGATCTGGGCCGCACTGGAATTCAAGTACAAGGCTGAAGAAGAAGGGACCAACAAATTTCTCATCGCCAGGTATTTTGACTTCAGCATGGTAGATAATAAACCGCTGCTGCCCCAAATCCAAGAACTGCAGCTAATAGTAAACAAAATCAAAGCGATCAAAATCGATCTTCCTGAATCATTCCAAGTTGGGGCTATAATCGCTAAATTGCCACCAATGTGGAAAGACTATAGAAAGAAGTTGCTGCATAAAATCGAGGACTACACACTGGAACAAATCCAGAAACACCTAAGGATTGAGGAAGAATCCCGTAACCGCGATAAAAAGAATGATAACGGGAATGCCTCGTCCAAGGTACATGCAGTAGAAAACACCAATAACAAGAATCCCGAGAAAGATGATTCCCTAAAACCCAATAAAGGGAAATTCAAGAAAAACGCCCAAAAGAAGAACGGAAAGTTCAAAGGCCCATGCCATGTCTGTGGAAAAATCGGGTACTATGCTCGAGTATGCCGATATCGCAAATCTAAAAAAGAGGCAAGTGCAGTAGAAGAAGGTGATATCGTGGCTATGATCACTGAAGTGAATACCATCCAAGGCAAAGTTCCAGGCTGGTGGTATGATACTGCCGCTACAGTACATGTGTGCTACGACAAATCAGCCTTCAAAACCTATGAGGAATTGACCGATGGTCAAGAAGTCCAAATGGGTAATGAAGTCCGATCGAAGGTCGTCGGCAAAGGAACTGTCGAACTGATATTCACTTCTGGAAAGAAAGTGATTCTAACTAATGTACTGCACGTCCCAGACATGAGGCGAAACTTAGTTTCTGGGGATCTTCTGGGAAAACCAGGTATAAGGGTGGTATACGAGTCAGGAAAACTGATTCTATCCAAGAATGGGAATTTTGTTGGAAAGGGATATGCTTGTAACGGGATGGTTAAGTTTTCTCTGAATGAAAGTAGCACTTCTGCGTATATGGTTGAATCTGCTGGACTGTGGCATGATAGACTAGCCCATATAGGGTATAGTACTTTGAAGTTCATGGCTAAGAATGGTTTAATCTCATACACAGATAATGAAACTAATAAATGTGAAGTGTGCATACAATCCAAAATGACGAAAAAACCTTTTCCAAGTGTTGAAAGATCGTCTCAAATTTTGGATCTTGTGCACAGTGATATCTGTGAGTTAAACGGCATTCTTACTCGTGGAGGTAAACGGTACTTCATAACCTTTATAGATGATTGCTCTAGATATGTGTATGTTTATCTATTAAAGAGCAAAGATGAAGCATTGAACATGTTTAAGATATATAAAGCAGAAGTAGAGAATCAACTAAGTAAGAAGATAAAAATTCTCCGTAGCGATCGAGGAGGAGAATACTTCTCGAATGAATTCGATTACTTCTGTGAAGAACATGGACTGGTACATCAATGTACAGCTCCATACACACCTCAACAAAACGGAATAGCTGAAAGGAAGAATAGAACATTAGTAGAAATGGTCAACTCAATGCTAATAAAAGCAAAGTTGCCACTAAATCTGTGGGGTGAGGCACTGCTTGCAGCATGCCATATAATAAACAGACTTCCGTCTAAAAAATATAAAGTATCTCCATATGAAACATGGAGAGGTAGAAAACCTAACCTAGGATATCTTAAAGTGTGGGGGTGTCTTGCATACTGCAGAACTCCTGACCCAAAAAGAACCAAGTTAGGACCAAGAGCTATTAAGTGCGCCTTCGTAGGGTATGCACAAAATAGTAAAGCTTATAGACTTCTAGACATGGAGTCTAATACAATTATAGAATCAAGAGACGTTGAATTCTTTGAGAACTCACTATCCTTGGAGTCAAAGGATAATGAAATTCAAACTCCTAATAGAGAACCAAATAGCACAGCTCCACATATAATGGAAGCTCCCACTGAACCTCGTAGGAGTCAAAGAACTAGAATAGAGAAGAGTTTTGGAGATGACTATATAGACTCACAACGCATCATTTTTCATCTGGTAGAAGCAGATAGAGAAAATGTTATAAGACGAATACCTATAGTAATGACTATAGAAGATGATCCTAAAACATATAAGGAAGCTGTATCCTCTAGAGACTCAGCTTTTTGGAAAGAAGCTATAAATGATGAAATGGAATCTATACTATCAAATCAAACATGGGAACTAGTAAACTTACCTCCAGGTTCTAGACCCATAGGTTGCAAATGGGTATTTAGGAAGAAATATCACACTGATGGGACTATCCAAACCTTTAAAGCTCGACTAGTAGCTAAGGGTTTTAGACAAAAAGAAGGGATAGACTACTTTGACACATTCTCACCTGTAGCTAGGATAACATCCATTAGGATATTATTTGCGCTAGCTTCCATACATCATCTTCACATCCACCAAATGGATGTAAAGACTGCTTTCCTGAAGGGTGACCTCAATGAGGAGGTATACATGGAACAACCTGAAGGTTTCGTTCTACCAGGAAATGAAAACAAAGTATGTAGATTAGTCAAATCGTTGTATGGATTAAAACAAGCACCTAAACAATGGCATGAGAAGTTTGATTCCAAAATACTATCTCATGGTTTCATGCATAATGTAGCTGATAAATGCATATATTCTAAAAAAGATGGTAATCATATCATTATTATCTGTTTATATGTTGATGATATGTTAATAATAAGTAATAAAATGGAAGGTGTGACTGAAACAAAGAAGTTTCTTTCTTCCGTATTTAAAATGAAGGATCTTGGACAAGTTGATACCATCTTAGGTGTCAAAGTTAAAAAACATTATGGGGGTTATGCTTTGTGTCAATCTCATTATATTGAGAAGATACTAAACAAGTTTAACCATCTAAATATAAAGGAAGCAAAAACTCCATTTGATCCAAGTATCAAACTAAAAGAAAATACTGGAAGAACAGTTGCACAATTAGAATATGCGAGTGCTATAGGAAGTCTTATGTATGCTATGCAATGCACTAGACCTGATATCGCATATGCTGTGAGTAAACTTAGTAGGTTTACTAGTAACCCCAGTAATGAACACTGGAATGCAATCAGTAGAGTCCTTGGTTACTTAAAAGCAACCAAAGACTTAGGACTATTTTATTCAGAGTTTCCTGCCATATTGGAAGGATATACCGATGCGAGCTGGATATCGAGTGCAGGGGACAATAAGTCTACTACAGGGTGGGTATTCACCCTAGGAGGTGCTGCTGTATCTTGGGGATCCAAGAAACAGACTTGCATAACGCACTCGACTATGGAGTCTGAATTTATAGCCCTAGCTGCAACAGGCAAAGAGGCTGAGTGGCTAAGGGATCTTCTATTAGAAATTCCTTTTTGTGTAAAGCCTATATCGGCTGTATCACTACATTGTGATAGTGAAGCCACATTAGCTAGAGCCTATAGCGGTACTTATAATGGTAAGTCTAGACATATTAGTCTTCGACATGATTATGTCAGACAATTGATTTAAGATGGAATCATTGCTATTTCATATGTGAAATCAAGCAATAACCTGGCAGATCCTTTCACTAAACCTCTACCGAGAGAGGTAGTAAAGGCTACATCTAGAGGGATGGGGTTGAAACTCTTCAACCAAAGTTCCACCAGTGATGGTAACCCAACCTAAAATCAGAAAATCTCTAATCTTGGGTCTAATGGGTAAGAACAAGTCACTGATAAGTGGAAAGTTTTCAGCACTAAATTATATAACCTCATCCATAATAGATAAGTGCTGAGCGTTACGAAAGAGGGTTGAGTCTTAGAACTCTTAATGAATTCCAGTCTTTAGGACAAGTGTCTTATAGTAACGGAGACACTGGAAGAATTTCACCTATATGAACGTAGAGATGGTGCCGTCTCTCATGAGAGTTAAGAGTTTTCTCTCGGGATCGTTCACGAATTAGGATAAGCACATGGCCATTAATTGTGCTGAGCAAGATTGTGGGAACTCTAACAACACATAGCGAATATGTGTGTGGTTTCTCCAACTCTGTTATCTAGAAATAACTGGTTCAAAGCTGCGGCTACCAGTCATTTCGATAGAGTTTTGAGATACTTACACTAAGGGAAGATTAAAATCGAAAGATATCTTTCTTTATGCATATAAGCTAATTATTCTGGCAGTATGTTTAACCGAGAAAATATTTTTATAAAAAAATCAAGTGGGGGATTGTTGTAAAATATTGATTTTAATAAAAATATTTTAATAATAAAAAAGTTATTTTTTGAAAAACGTTTGGGGCTTTGGGAATAGTCCCACATGGGAAAGAGAAGAGAAAGAAAAGTGGTTTAAATGATAATAGTGGAGTACCATAATATTTGCCTACCTAGTCCGTGGACCATGGGACTTGCGTGTTCCAGTGCGAAGCACTGGAACACCGCGCACGCGCACGCGCTCGCGCTCGCGCTCGGGCTCGGGCTCGGTCTCGGTCTCGGTCACGGTCACGGTCTCGGGCTCGGTGCGAGGGCGTGGGCATGTGAGGCAGTGTGGCTGTAGAGGCGCTAGTGGCGCACTTTGCACTTCGCACGTGCGCATCGTGTCGCAGAGGGTCGCTCCCTTCGCGAACCGCAGCGAGACGTGTGCGAGTCGCGGTGCGACTAGTGGCTAAGGCAGATGGTTGGTTGGACGAAAATCTAAAGGACTGAATGAGAGTCCCTTAGAATATATAGAGGGCTGAAAAAGAGCTGTTGCAGAAATTCTGTAACAGCTGTGCAATAAGTGCAGGGTCCAGCTGAAACTGCTGCATGGCTAGCCCCAACAGCTATAAAACGGCTAGCTGCTGTCTCACAACGGTCAGCATGCAGCAGCTTAATGGCCCATGCACAACGGTCAGAAAACGGCCATAAAACGGCTAGTTTTCTCAACAGCCAGAAAACGGTCATGGGATTTATTTCCCTGGACCATAACCCCCAGCCACCATAGCCTATAAAAGGAGGGCCTGGATAGGTTCCAAATCCATCTCAACTCACTCCAGCAACTCCATACGAATTCTAGAAAACAGCCTCTCAATACAGCAAGGTGTCAACCTTAGCTAGAAGAACAGACCAGCGGTGTGGTCTAGGACGGTTCAACCGAACCAGCAGGCTGAAGATTAGAACTTAATCGAGCAAACCACTTTTCTATTTTCTTCTTTTCTTATTTTGGGATTTTCCTTTATATTGTAATACTGCCAGAAATAGTGAAATTGAGTTCCATTTGGTGGGCCTTCGTGTTTGCTGAACGCAGACCCACACCAGGCTCGTCGTATCCTAGAAGCAATTTGCCTGTAACCTATCAGCATACTCAATTTACTTGAGTTGGGGCAAATAACGCTTTAAGGACAGCGTTTTCAGACGTGCTTCAGCCTGTCCATATTATTTTCGGTTTCCCTATTATACAGAAACTACATTAATCTGTATAAATTTCACAACAATCTTTGGGACCGCGTTGTTCGTCCTGCCATTTCGACGGTGGGACCGATTCTTTCCACCACTAAGTGTGCTCGGTACCGTGGACCTTTTGGTTTTTTTTTAATAAAAGAACGTTGAAGTGCATTCCAGCCACCACACTCTCTGCAACTCTCTTCCCGCGCACGACAAATTTCACAAGCGTACAGACTCGAACCACTCGTCAGGTGGGGCCCACTTTGTAACTTTACTGGCTCAAGGATAGGTTGATATGATCTTGGTGAGTCGCACGTGTACGTTCAAAATCAGCTGCTAGGCAATTACTATTAAAGATCCATTTTTTTCAAACGCGTGTGGCCCACCTGATGAGTAGCTTGGATTCCTCAAACATGTGCCACCGTCTTGTGTAAGAATGACCAAACCTAATCCTACCTTCAAACAATATTAAATAAAAATATATATATATTTTTTTTTTAAAAGGCCACCATAGATTATCTGTGCCCCATGTGTTCACCGAGTGTCGGTAGGTGAACTTGTATCTGAAACCATTCAAAGGTAGAGTGGGAATCTTAGCACACACGAAAATGGACTTGTGAAATGCTGCTAAATTTCTGACAATTTTTTAATGGCGAGGGATTTTGGAGGCATAATTACAGTAAAACTCTATGTAGGCTAAGGTTGTGCACTTCAATGAAAATATTGATGAATCGTTTGTCAGATAAGCAATTTTTTGTATTTGGATATTGAGAAAATTTGCAGAAAATTCGGAGGTAAACTATAAATAAAAAAGAAATTAAGGGGTAAATTGTATTTGTGAAGAAGTTAGAGACGTGCGCTGCAAAAGTACGTTCAGTACGTAATTTTTCGATTTTAAAATACATGTTTCTCCAATTTAGTAAATAGACTTATTGTATACCAAAAGTGGACTAATTTTATTTTAACCCTCTGGAAAATTTATTCAACCACCGTTAAACTGTGAATACCGCCTTAAAGATAATGACGCTACAACATGCCTTGCGTCTATATTTAAGTGTATTTTTTTTTATTTTCATCTCCTCTATATATTTCTGTTATTTCAAAATGTTATTGTAGATTAGAAAATATTTTTATAAATTTGGGGAGAGCAGGAAAGACCGTATGGTCGTTACACCATAAGAGCACATCTTTTTATGTAAATAATTGTGAGATTTTTAGTGTAAATTGTTTACATATTGTAAACATTTTACACCATATTTTCAACGAAATGCATGATTTACCGTGTTTATAATTTCGAGATCATCCAAACCAACAGTATTTTCTCTCTTAGCATGCACGGTGCAAAATGAATGCCATTACTAGATTTTATTTTATTTTATTTTTAGTTAAGGTTGTGTTTTTTGCACCAAATATCTTAAAATTTCGTAATGTTGTAAATTTATTTAGAAGACAAAACAACCACTTCCTAATGGACCCATTCCTCCCACAGGATCTGGGCCAAAGATGGAGATTAACAACAACCTCATAGAAGATAGAGATATAAAAAAGGACTTCACTTTAATTATGATGAAAGATGTACTTCAGAACATCACTAAAAGCTAGGTTTATAGCTTTGAAGTACAGAGATGAAAAGACTCAAAAGCAAAATGAGGAAGACAATGCCATAACTAAAGTTTTAGTGCATATGCTTAGAAAAATATAATATCACTTCCATAGGTAATGATTTTGTGATTTGTTTAGTTTAAATAAAGACGGTGAAGAGGGCCTTTGGCGTGAGCCCGAGATGATTGGATCGAGTTGAGGGTTTAACCCCAACCTAACCCAAATGTCAAGATTCTTTACCCCGCGACGTGACCTAACTCGAGTCCCAACCTTAGGTATTGAATACTTAACCACAGGACAACTTGAGTTGGGTGGGTTGGATAGAGTTAGCGGTAGGATCTGGACCACACGTAAACATGACTTTTGAATGACCAAAATACCTACTTTTTTCTTTTTTTTTTGTCTTTTTTGCCTTTTATAAGGTAAACTAAAAACCTATGCATTACCAAAAAACCTTTTTTTAATTTTGGTTTGCCTTTTACGAGGTAAACCTTTTTCGTTTGGTTTAAGCCACTCAGAAAACTACTTGGATGAGAAACTATGCATATGGGCTGCTCGCATTATACATGGTATCGATCTAACATTAGATTCTGATTGAGTCTCTTGCTTGAAACCTTAGCTAGCCTAATCTAACTACCTTGGGGCCAAGTTGAGTATTTTCACGCCAAATTTATACCACCCGATCGAACATTGTGTCGCTTTAATTGGGTTTGGTTTTGGCCTGGCTTAAGGGAACGTTGGTTCCCCTGTTACAACCATAATTGAGAGAAATAGATTTTATAATTATTATACTTTTTCATTATATTATCATAAATATTTGAAAACAAAACAATAATATTAGTATATTATATTGATGATTTGACATTAAAGTAGTATAAAAGTGTTATTATTATAGTTTTACACAACGATGTTGTTAAGACAGGTAAAATAATTAGTGATTATTTCTCATTTTCTTTAAATTACAATACGCCACGTGAACATGGGTGAAAATTGATGAGAAAATTTGAAAGGAGTTTGCCATTGAATGTAGTTTTAGTTATTTGATGGTAAAAGTAATCGATATTTTAAAATTGAGTATAAAAAAAATTTGGACAAGAGAGTTGCCCTAACCCTCTCGCCCCTCTCCCTCAGGGTAGCGCCCAAAACCCTCAAAACCTCTCTCTCTCTCTCTCTCTCTCGACGAGCTCTCTCTCGGTAAGCCCTAAACCTAACTCGTTAGCTCTTTTATTCTATATATTACAACTATAAGACGATATCAAATTACTTTTTTGCTGCTACAATTGTATATTGTTAATTTATACCATGGATGGGTATGCATGTATTGCTTTTCTTTAACTATCTATGTATAGGCTACTAATTGAAAGGTATGCTTATTTTAGTTTTAGAGAATTTTGGTGTATCATCCATAATTAGTGGGGCCCATTAAACCTATGGTTTGGATCATAGGATCATAATTAGTGGTCTGAACCATGTTCTCATGTGTACATAATTTTGAATGTGAGAGAATAGTGCATTTGATTCCTCTCTTAAAGAATCTAGAGAAATGACCGTCATTGATTTTGTATGCATATTTCATGCAAGTTTATAATGTAAACAGTCTTCATGTAACACTCAAATTTTTAAAACCCGAGTATACTACTCATTTCTTGAAATCTCAAGCGTTAATCTTGAAAATTCAAATCTAAATTTAAATAGTCTTGTTATCAATAAGGGTTAGCAGTAATTACTAGTGAAGTAAACTATGCATTGAGTAAAAGTTTTCCATTCATAACAAAAATACAAATATAGTGCCCATACATGACTTATACAACATAAATATCAAAAGTATACTAATATGAAATGAAAATTTATCAACTAATGATGAAGATCGATATGTCCCATAAGGACCTCGTCTAGCTCCCCAACTACTCGATCCTTTCTAGCAACCAGGTGAATAACGTCGGCTCACTTTACACCTACGTTAACTAATATGTTTGATAGCATCAACGGCTATCACAGTGAGGAATACCCTCTAAAATTACACACTCATCATTTATTATCCAATATAATTTACAAGACATTGAAAGAGATATATTAAATAATAAAATTCAAACTCATGATCATCTACTCAGAAATATAGCCAAATAACATAATTTGACCATTAGAAAAATGAGGTAGAAATCGCAATACGAGTGAATATAACTATTTAGTCAGATGATCAACATACAACCTTTTATTGCACTTGAAAATCATATCGTATGCAAACTCCCCAAGATAACTAGAAAATCAACAAGTGAACTTCTGCACCACTTAAAAATCATATAGAACTGTGCAAGGTGACTAGAAAATCAATAAATGAATTTTTACTTTATCTAAAAATCATATAAACTCCACAAGGTGACTAGAAAATCAACAAGTTAGCTTTTGCTTCACCCGTAAATCACAATATAAGCGAACTTTGCAGGGTGAATAAAAAATCAATACGTAAACTCCAACATCACTCGAAAATCATATGAACTCCACAAGGCGACAAGAAAATCAATAAATAAACTTTACGTTCACCAAGAAATCATATTGAACTTCGCCTAATGATCCCAAAAATCAGTAAGTTTATATAAATATTTCATCAACATCACAAAAGAACAAATAGTCTTTCAAAGCCACATGGGCAAATATTTAATCAAAGCCACATAGAAAAAATATTTAATCAAAGCTACGTAGAAAAAATATTCAATCAAAGCCACATAAGGCAATTATTTAATCAAAGCCACATGGGACAAATAGTTCATTAAATGATGCGATAAAAATGGATTGTCCTAAAAGCCACATGGGCACAAATCATTTGCAAGATGGTAAATCCACAACAAATTTCATTTGATTCATCAAACTGAAATATTCACTAGTTCGACGACCTCCAAAAATACATCATCAAGTAATCACAAGTAACAAACATCCAATTGATTGACAAATTTTCAACTTGTAATAACATGTGGTAATCAAATCATACATGCTTACTATAATTAAAGAGACATGTCAATTATTCAATTCAAGAATCATTTACGCAATAGATTAGCATATTTGTGTAGCGAGTTAGGTAGATTAATCAAGTAATTCAAGAGGTTCTAAATGTAAGAGATTAAAGCAACATATATATATATATATATATATATATATATATATATATATATATATATATATATATATATATATATATATATATATATATATATATATATATATATATATATATATATATATATATATATATCATGCCCCAAACTTGGAAACTGGGCTCACAAAATTTTTAATTGCCAAATCCAGCATCACAGCCTCCGTAGTACCCCATTCTCGGCTCCTGACACCCATATATCGGGTTCCGATCCTACGATCCTATGAGGAAGATTTTCAACATGAATTTGTTTCATAATAAGCATAACCATAAGCATAACCTACGAACAATAACAAGAACACCACCACAGAATCCACTATGATCACAACTTTGAGTACAATAGTATAAAGGGAAAGACAATGATAATAATGACAAAACTCTAGAAGCTCTACGGCACGCTCCTGCTCCTGCTCAGCTACGGCATAGCGTTACCTACTCGCAACGGTCGTGCATAAGCTTATAGAAAGCTTAGAGGGTGGTGAAAATGTGTGTGCATAGTAGAAATGCAAGTATACAATATCAGAGTAATGCGAAAATGCTGGTAAGTCCATTTATGCCATAAGTCGTACCAAGGCTATGCGATGTAAGTGATGAATGCTATCAACCATATCAAGGCCATGCGATGCAAGGCATGAATGATGTCAGCCATACCAAGGCCATACGATGCGAGATCCAACTCAAGCATACCAATTCTCATCTGAATCCACATATCAATGCAGCTCATTACTGGAGCATCAAATATTAGTACAGTTCTCACTTTGGATAATCATCGGGGTCTAGTACACTTCAAATGGCACTGCCCCTTCCCCGGGCACGCAGTCCAAGTGAGCGTAAGAAATCTCACTATTTGTCTGGCTAATAGTCTGTCAATACTTATCCGGCATGTTAATAATGGACCTATTTAAGAGCTGATCAGACTTAGCCTAGTAATTGCCCCTACCCTCGGACGTGTAAGGCCACACCCCCTTCCAATCGACTACGACACAGTGGGAGACGCAGCCTCGTGCACTCATGTATCTACTCAGTCTCGATGTTGGAGTCATTTTTTTGGTACCATTGGGTTTAGAAACTTTCACCAATGGACATTTATGGTTCCTAGATGCTAGTAACAATATTTCGGAGTCCAATCCTGCCATCCACGATATGTTTGTGGAGGCTATGACCCTGATGTTGCTAGTGCGTATTGAAATCATATCACATAAATGCAAGATGCATGAATCATATTATCCAGTCATGCAATAATCTTGCACGTACCTCACACTCATATGGGTAACTCCTCCTATAAGGGAGTCCCATAATAATCTACCCAATAACATGTTCTATGATCAATCACTCCTCATATCAAGCATACATATGATGTGAATGGACATGGATCATGAAGCTATACTAAGCACATTATATGAAGATGATGTACTCTTATCATATCAAGGATGGGCTTAGACGGCGTACTCATATCAAGAATAGGCCTAACAATCATGGGGGCCTAGTGGTTTAGGTTAGCCCACTAAGGGGAGATGAGAATGAGCCTAACAATGGGCCCTAGGGAGAGTTACAATATGGACATTTAGCCATCATTGCTCCCAAGGCATGACCTATCATAAACATCATTACATACATCATGGTGGAATCCACATCACATCGGTCCTCATATACATCGCTTTGGGCTCATGCAAGGACCTCACTTACATCGCATTGGGCCTCACTCATGGGCCTCACATGCATCACATTAGGCCTCATACAAGAGCCTCACATACAACACATTAGGCCACATCCCATGTGTGAGATCCGTATCCTGGCCCGTACCATTCCGTATGTTTCTACAGTCCTCCCAGTCGAATTCTGGTGATCTGCAATCTGTTATCGACATTTATACGTAATCCTGAGTCGTATCTCATATATCAGAGTCGGATCGACTCGAGACTTGTATTCACGTGACTGCGCCGTCGCCGCGGTTCCGATGCCGCATCTCATGCACTGAGGCGATACCCAGGCTAGGAGATGTGGGCCCACGTTCAGTATAAGGAAAATGCCGCACATTGCTAATCCTAAGAGAATTCATCACATCAATCTCATCAATCATTCAATCAAGTACACATCACTCACACCCATCCCTAAATACAACTACCCATCCCTAAAGTCAACTCTCTCTCTCCACCCATCACTCACCCATCACTCTCTCTCTTACAACCCTCTCTCTCCCTCATTCTTCAAGCAACCCACGTCCAACATTTCTATGGGAGAGAGGAGAAGCTAGTGTAGCCCACCTCCCTACCACTCAATCCCACCATGCAAAGACCATCTCCACCGTTGAAATGCATCCCTTGGAGCTCTATGATGTGTTGATGGAAGAAGAAATCCATGATCAAAGTTGAGTGATTTTATGTTATGATTTTGTGATTTAAGGGCCCACATATGGTAGGACCCATCTTGATGTATGCATCGTTCAAAGAGGGACCCATAGTGGCAGGGTCCCTCCACTACTCACGTCTCTCTCTCTCTCTCTCTCTCTCTCTCTCTCTCTCTCTCTCTCTCTCTCTCTCTCTCTCTCTCTCTCTCCTTTTGTGGCCCACCTTGATGCTTGATCCATGTCGTACATGCCGTGGGACCCACCTGTGTGTGGATTTCATCCACTCCTTCCATCCATCTCATGAGACCCACATGAGGTATGTTTTATCCAAACTGTCCATTAGTGGGCCACGTGTGCTTGGGGCCACCCAACATATGTGGCTGATGAGACACGTGTACGTGACCCCAACTGGATGAATGTATTCCATCCAACCGTCCTGCCTTGGTACATCCAGCAGCCTCTGCTGTTGGACTGTATAAAGGAAAAAAAATTAAATATCAGTTTTCATTCTAAAGGGGACGGGTCACACTCACAAGGACCCTACCTTAATGTATGTATCCGATCCACACCGTCCACCCTTTTTCCTAATTCATTTTAGGCGTTGAGCCAAAAAATGAAGCCAATCCGAATATCTGGTCGGCCATATCATAGAAAATAGTGATATTGACTGTTAAAATCTATTAGGGCCAACTTTGATGTTTCTACACACTGAAACATGCTGAATATTGGCTCGTTTGGTCTATCATGAGCCATAAAATCCAATGGATGGAGTGGATCCTCCTTATGTGGGCCCCACTTAGAAAAATCCTTAGGAAAATAAAAAAATCTTGTGCAGCAGGCGCTGCTGTTGCTCGTCCAGAGGACGCTGCAATAGCGTCCTGTTGCTGTGCTAAGTAGAGAGGCAGGGAACATGGGTCCCAGCCACAGGCCCCACCGTGATGTGTGTTGAACATCAGAACCGTGCATTTGATGGGGCCCCTTTTGTAACACCTCGGATTTTTACCAACCTGGGATTAGACGTCCTTAGGCAATGGGTCAACCAAAACACCTTAGTAACCGCTCAGAACCCAATTTCATTGCCAAAGAAATCACTTAGGATTAATTCCTTTAGAAATTAAGCGTAAGTTAGCTAGCGCTACGTTAGAGTAGCTGTGAAATTATCCCTGATCGCTTTAAATACGTTCTGCAAGACCTAAAACTTATAAAATCAATGACGCTATAATATCCTAAAACCTTGGATCAAACTCTAAACCCATTTGCTCTCATGAACCCTTTGAAACTTTGTATTGGATATAGACCGCGCGTCGAAAGTTCGATATCTATCATCTTAGACCGTTTTGACCGCTTGGCTGGACTTGACAATCGTTTCGAAAATCAAACCCAACCGACGTTCAGAGGCTATTTCATTGAGCCTAGAGTGAAGAGAGTGAGAAAAGGGTTAGATTTGAAAATTTTAATTCAAATCTGGCACATGACTTGGCGCGTTATTATTAAGCATTCTGACCATTAGAATTCAGCCAAATTATACCTTCGGATCAGAAAAAATTTCTCTTTCATATCATGAGACTTGTAGACCTGATCTAGGTGCGATGACCGCTGAACTGAAACTGGACCTGGATCGCCACGTGCGATCTGCGAACTCTGACCGACTGAAAACTGGGTGTGAGCAGGATCCAGTATCCATGAGCTTAAATCCGACCGCATTCGGCTAGGGGACCTCCAGAAGTGTGTTCACTCCCCAAGTGCATGGTTGTGATGTAGTAATAACTCGGTAAGACCGAGGTCGAATCCCAAGGGACTGAAACTTGTACGTTATCTAAAATTAAATAGAACTAGAACTAGGCTAAGATGAATTCTGAATCAATTAGCAATGGTGGAATACTTGTAGAATAATTAATCTAAATCTTAGGAAAAAAAATCAGAGATAGGAACTAGGGATTCAGAGGATCCACTTGTAGAGATCAGGGAGAATTTATGCTTGCATCAAAAATCAGAGAAATTACTGAACTGTCGTTGATCTAGTTTTCAAAGAGATGAAAGGTGTATGAATTAGAATGGATTCCATCACCAAACCATGCCCACAGACTATGGCAAATAACAGAATTAAACTAATTACCAACCAATCATATGTATGAAGGTTAAGAAGGGTACCGTCATCCAACCATGCCCAGGAGACTATGGTGAACAACGGGACGTCCTAATGTCATAAACATAAAAGGGATAAGAAAATATTCAAAGCATTGCAGACCCATTGTAATTTCAGTCATAACAGACCATTAAAGACCAAAAATATTTCCATTAAAATCAAACTAAAACCAACTTCAATTCAAAAATTAAAATTAAATTAAAAGCATATAATCTCTCATCTCACTACAAGCTTCACCTCCTAGCCCTAGCTAGGAGGATTTAGCCTACCATGGATGGGCTCAATCCAAATAAATAAAGAGAAAAAGAAAAGGAAAAGAAAAGGGAAAGAAAAAACCAAGC
Organism: Magnolia kwangsiensis; assembly: GCA_037074715.1. Taxonomy (NCBI): domain Eukaryota; kingdom Viridiplantae; phylum Streptophyta; class Magnoliopsida; order Magnoliales; family Magnoliaceae; genus Magnolia; species Magnolia kwangsiensis. The sequence goes on along the minus strand of CM073574.1, from coordinate 48,815,188 downwards.
TCCTCTCTCTCTCCTCTGCCCACGTTGAAACCCAAGCTCGAGCCCTCTGTTCTTCCTCCCAAGACCTTGAATGAATGCTCCCCACGTCCAAAAACCTCTTTTTATAGCTGCTGGAAGGCTGGAGTCAGTGACAGAGTTGTAGCAGGACACGGAGTGCAATTTTCACAGCCAAGTTCGGTACCATGAAACACGCCACTTTCCTCGCTCAAATTCCAAAGAAACACCGTCTCTTAGTACTTTCTTGGGTCCTCTACATGATAGACGGTTCAGATCTGCCATATGATCAAAGATGGTGGGCCAAAACTGTCCGAAAAAGTCGATTTTCGTGGATGTACGAAATCTTTCGCACCATTTCGCTGTTGTGATCGGTGGGCCCCACAGAAGCATTTTCTGGAAAATCCACCCCGTCCATTGGATTCAGAACGAAATTTCAGTCAAGAATGGGTGGTTTTGAACGTCCATTAACGTGGCCCAGAGAAGAAATCACAGAAGAATCAGTTTTGAACGTTACCGAGCAGCCCTTTTGTGGCCTCTGTATCTCACACGTGTGCACGCATGGGTGAAAAGTGATAACATGGTTTTGTAGTTCTCGCGGCTGCCTACACGGTGGACGGTTCAGATCGAGCTTATGGAGCACGTGTGGGGCCCACAGATGATCGCAAAAATGGCCAGCGGCCGTGCGTCCGCTGCACCTTACGCAGAGAGGGAGAGAGAGACGGGTCAGTGCTTGCGCTGACCCGTTGGTTGGTCCGGTGCGGCTCGCGTGTGCGTGCACTGAATGCACGCACACCCTCATGTGGGGTCTACTGTGATGTTCACGAGAAATCCGTGCCGTCCATCCTGTTTCCAATCGTATTTAAACCGTAGAGACAAATTTTGAAGCATATCCAGATAGCATGTGGGCCCCAAATCATGATTTTACGGGCTGATATGTCAGTTGGGGCACTTTCCGAGATCTTCAATGGCTGAAATTTTATATGTACGGTTAATTTATGGTCCTCAGGCGACGTATGAAGTTTCGAGCCGAACGGATGGTGGGAACCTCGTGATCTTACATTCTGGACGTCCTTCAGGCCACTTGAGCTTCAATTTCTAACTTTTCTCGGATTTCTAACCTTGTATATTTGTCAATCTTGGTCCCCTGGAGTGTGTCCCTTGCCTGTGGCGTCAATAGAGTGTTAAATTCATACTTTTAGTAACTTTTTGCATTTCATGCTTTCAACTACACCCTGTATCACAAACACGGCAAAACGGGCCATTAAACGGCATTATGTACGTAAATTCAGGTAATAAATGGGGTCTAATATGCAGTATTTGACCCTCAACACAACCTCCAACCAGCATTTTGCTAGTCCCGAGCAAAATATGCGAAAAATAAGTTGAGACTTATATGAAAATTTCTGTAAAGCCGAATGATTTTTGAGAAATAATCCAGTCATTAGAATTCTACGATTCATGAATATTGGGCATTATTTTCTCCTGAACTCAAGCGCACGGTAGACTTCATAATTAAGTGTAAAGTATCAATCCATCAATTAGAAAAATTTTAAACATTGAGATCCATGGATGTATAGTCTAATCTCGGCTTATCATCATTAAGAGATCCAATCGTCAATTTCATGAAATCATTGGTAACCGACAAGAAAATTCATGATAACTAAAACCTATTCCAAAACTTGCCTCATAGATTAGCCTATTAACTTTTAATTTTTCTATTCAAAGTAATGCCAAGGAAGGGGAATCAAATCCTCACCTATAAGGAGCAAACCTATGGTGAAGATCGTACACCTGGCTCTTTTTAGATATCATTCATGGGGAATTGACTCCACACCTATAGGGAGCAAACCTATGGTGAAGATTAATTATCCAACCTTTCCAATTTTTATACCATGATGGCAAGATATTTCAGGCTGGTTCCTTTCGTGCTTAGTGATTACCAAATTAACCCTTCAATATCAGACTGAAGTCTTAATGTGCAAGCAAGACGTGTCCTGAAATCATGATTCAATCAATGTTTACAACTTCTAATCATGGATTAATAATTCACTTAACTATGAAATCTAACAGATACGGAATCCAAGAGTCATAAATCCACCATTATGTACCTTGAAAATTTAAATTAGGGATATCTGTCAAAATCACTTCGAATTCATAAAAATTTTCAGAAAAATTCAAAATTTTTTTCACAATTGTTGCTCAAGACCAAGAAAATACTGATTAGGTTACCTAATTTCTCACCCCCAACCTAAAATCTACATTGTCCTCAATGTAAAAGATATGAGCATGCAATGCACATGGGACAACGAAAGTAAATGAGAAGTGATGGGAAGATAGTACCTGAATAACGAATCAAGAGAGTTTCCAATAGATCACGGCATGGAAGCTTGTCAGCATGAGAGAGAAAGCAGAACAAAAATAACAAAAATAAAATCCTACCTATACCCCTTTCGCAGGTGCTCTCGATTGCATTTAGCATATGCAACAAGCCTTTAAACCCCTAGGTTACCCCTAGAGGACGAGTTGTAGTCTCGTGAGGGTTTGCAGTAATGTTACCCACAAACATTGAACTAACTAACCTATGAAAGCGACTATCCTAAACCTATGAAAGCGATAAACCTACCTATACCTCCATCAGACTAGGAGATCAGTCCTGGTAAACAGGAGCAATCAGAGGCATGAACATGTCCTCTGAATCAAATGTCTCAACAAATGGCTTTAATCGATGTCCATTAACTTTAAACTCCTTGCTATTGTCGGGATCTCTTATCTCGACGGCCCCATGAGGATAAGCAGTAACAACAATGTAAGGGCCGGTCCAACGAGATCGAAGCTTACCCGGAAAGATATGTAGTCGAGAGTCATACAAGAGGACTTTCTGACCTGGCGTGAATGATTTCCGTAGAATATGTTGATCATGAAACGCCTTCATCCTGTCCTTGTAAATTCTCGAGTTTTCGTACGCATCGTTCCGGATTTCTTCAAGTTCATTTAACTGAAGGTTGCGTAGCGAGCCAGCGTTGTCCAGATTGAAATTCAGATTTTTGATCACCCAGTATGCTTTATGTTCCAATTCCACCGGCAAGTGACAGGCTTTCCCATAGACAAGTCTAAAGGGATATGTTCCAATAGGAGTTTTGAAAGCAGTACGGTACGCCCATAAGGCATCGGTCAATCGGATTGACCAGTCCTTACGATCAGGGTTAACCGTTTTCTCTAGGATATGTTTGATCTCTCTATTGGAAATCTCAGCTTGTCCACTTGTTTGTGGATGGTATGGGGTGTTCACCTTATGCGAGATACCGTATTTTTTCATTAAGCTCTCGAATGGTCTATTGCAGAAGTGTGAGCCCCCGTCACTAATGATGGCTCGAGGTGTTCCAAACCGCGACAGGATATTTTCTTTCAAAAATTTAATGACCGTGCGATGGTCATTTTTGCGGCACGGAATTGCTTCGACCCATTTAGTGACATAGTCTACGGCGAGCAAAATATACAGATTTTCAAAAGATTGGGGGAATGGTCCCATGAAATCAATGCCCCAACAATCAAATGCTTCTATAATAAGGATGGGATTCAAAGGCATCATATTTCGACGGGACAATGCTCCCAATTTTTGACAACGCTCACAAGCTTTGCAAAACTCATGAGTGTCCTTGAACATAGTGGGCCAGTAAAAGCCACACTGTAGAATCTTGGCCGTGGTCTTTTTAGCAGAAAAGTGACCACCACAGGCCTGTGAATGACAGAAGGAGATGACACTCTGATGCTCATCGTCTGGTACGCATCTCCTTAAGATTTGGTCTGGGCAATATTTAAACAAATATGGATCGTCCCAAAAAAAGTCACGCACCTTGGTAAAGAATTTCTTCTTATCTTGTGACATCCAGTGTGTCGGTATGGCACCTGTAGCAAGATAATTAGCAATATCAGCGAACCAAGGTGAATGTGAGACTCTAAATAGTTGTTCATCAGGGAACATGTCGTTGATATGGGTCACCTCAAGGGAATCAGAGGTATTAAGGCGAGAAAGATGATCGGCCACTACGTTCTCTACTCCCTTTTTATCTTTGATTTCCAAATCAAATTCTTGGAGTAGAAGGATCCATCGCATCAAGCGGGGCTTAAAATTATTCTTAGAAAGAAGATACTTAAGGGCCGCATGGTCTGTGTAAATGATGATCTTGGATCCGATCAGATAAGATCTAAATTTGTCCAAAGCGAACACTACGGCTAAGAGTTCCTTTTCCGTAGTCGAGTAGTTCTCTTGGGCAGGATTTAGAGTCCTACTTGCGTAGTGAATAACGTAAGGCCGCTTATCTTTTCTCTGGCCTAGAACCGCTCCAAGAGCATAATCAGAGGCGTCGCACATAAGTTCAAAAGGAAGACTCCAGTCAGGTGGCTGCATGATAGGTGCAGTGGTTAGCATGCCCTTAAGCTTAGTGAAAGCTTCTTGGCACTGCTCAGTCCACTCGTATGGTGTATCCTTTTGAAGAAGATTACATAAAGGACGAGAGAGGAGACTAAAGTCCTTTATGAATCGTCTGTAAAAGCCTGCGTGTCCTAGGAAGGATCGCACATCTCTGATGTTCTTGGGTGGAGGTAGGTTAGAGATAAGATCGATTTTTTCCTTATCTACCTCGATTCCTTTGGACGAGATGATATGCCCAAGGACAATTCCCTTTTGAACCATAAAATGGCACTTCTCCCAGTTAAGTACCAAATTTTTTTCTTCACATCTTTTCAGCACACATTTAAGACTTGCTAAGCATTCGCTGAAAGATGAACCAAAAACAGAGAAATCGTCCATGAAGACCTCTAGATATTTCCCCACCATGTCAGAAAAGATACTCGTCATGCATCGCTGAAAGGTGGCAGGGGCATTACATAGCCCGAATGGCATCCTTCTGTAAGCAAAGGTGCCATAGGGACATGTAAATGTGGTCTTTTCCTGATCTTCAGGGGCGATTTCAATCTGATTATAACCTGAATACCCGTCAAGGAAACAATAATAAGAATGACCAGCTAGCCTTTCTAGGATTTGATCAATGAAGGGCAAAGGAAAGTGGTCTTTCCTTGTGACGGTATTCAGCTTTCTGTAGTCAATGCACATTCTCCAACCAGTGGTAACTCTAGTCGGCACGAGTTCATTATTGGCATTGGCTACGATGGTGATCCCGGACTTCTTAGGAACTACCTGAGTTGGACTCACCCATTGACTATCGGATATGGGGTAAATGATCCCCACTTCCAATAGTTTGAGAACCTCGGCCTTAACCACTTCCTTCATGTTTAGATTTAATCTATGTTGTGATTGCCGAACAGCCTTTGCATTGTCCTCAAGATATATACGGTGAGTACAAATCGATGGGTTAATTCCCTTGAGGTCCGCTATCGTCCATCCAAGAGCTCCCTTATGCTCAATGAGAGTAGATATCAGCATACTCTCCTGTTCTTTCTCCAGGTGGGCAGAGATCACCACCGGATATGTCTCATCTTGACCTAAATAGACATATTTTAAATCAGAGGGCAAAGGTTTTAGGTCAAGCTTCGGTGGCTTGAGGTTAGACGGTAGAGGCACTACATAAGTTTGGGGCAATTCTTCAATGTGTGGCCTCCACCGGTTAACTTCAAGTACCGGTGCAGTATCAAGCATGGCACACGTCTCCCTAATTATATCATCATCAAGATCATGGGAGTGGGCCAGGCACGTCTCTAGAGGATCAGAGGATAAGGTGAGAGATGTTCTATCTTCCACAAAAGAATCAATCATGTTAACATCGTGAAAATCGTCATCATCCTCTGAGTTGCTGCCGTTATTGAAAAAGATATTCGATTCCAATGTCAAATTTCCAAAGGACATAGTCATGACACCATTCCTGTAATTGATAATTGCATTTGAAGTGGACAGGAATGGGCGACCAAGAATGACGGGAATCTGAGTGCTCGTGTCATTGATGGGTTCGGTGTCCAAGATGATAAAATCAACAGGGTAGTAGAATCTATCCACCTGGACCAACACATCCTCGATGATCCCTCTTGGTATACGAACAGAACGATCAGCAAGTTGTAGTGTGGTTCGAGTGGGTTTTAATTCACCCAACCCTAACTGTTGGTATACCGAATAGGGAATCAGATTGACGCTCGCTCCTAAGTCAAGAAGTGCGTGATCAATTCGATAGTTCCCGATTACACATGATATGGTTGGGCAACCGGGATCTTTGAATTTTTGCGGCACATCTTGTTTTAGGACGGCACTCACTTTCTCAGTCAAGGAGATTTTCTTTTGAACACTTTTCCGTCGTTTGGTAGTACATAAGTCCTTTAGAAATTTAGCATATAAAAGAATCTGTTTTACAACATCAAGCAGAGGAATATTGACTTTTACTTGTTTCAACACCTCTAGGATATCCTGAGAGTTAGATAGACGTTTTGGTTCAACCAACCGTTGGGGAAACGGAGCAACTGGCTTTTCTAGAGGTTCCGGTTTAAATTTTTGTGGGGCGCCACTAGATCCATCATTGTTGTCATCTTCTGGTTCTTGAGGCTTTTCGGGCCTAACCGGAAGGGTTTTATCAATAACCTTCCCACTCCTAAGAGTGGTGATGGATTTAGCGTGCCCCATTTGATTTGAAGAGCTGGGATCACCTGTCTCGTATTGCGGTTTCGGATTAGGGAGTGATTGTGCAGGGAGCATCCCTTTTTCCATAGTCGTCATACGTGAATCTATTTTTTGCATAAAATCTGAAATTCCTTACATTGTCCGAGCCAGCTCTTGTATGGAGAATTGAACCGATTCTTCTTGAGGTTTCTCCTGATTTGGATTTTGATTGAAGAAACCTTGAGGGGTAGCAGTTTGTCCGTTCCTCCAACTAAAATTCGGATGATTTTTCCGGCCAGGATTGTATGTATTAGAGGGTGGTCCATTGAAAGGTCTTTGATAGTTATTTACGGCATTAGATTGTTCATTCAATACATCTCGAAAGGCAGGTGTTGAAGGATAATTTTCAGTAGTATGAATGTTGCAATCACAGATGCCGCAAACACTTTCATTAACCTTTTCCTTCCTTCCTTCCATGGCCTCAAATTTTCTGGTGAGATTGGCCACCTTAGCGTTAAGATCATTATCCTCTTTCAGGAGATATATTCCTCCTTCTTCCCTTGAATGAGTCGGCCTAGACGTGGTGTTCTTTCTTGGGTAATAGTCCCATGATTGTGTTTTTTCCGCGAGACTATCGAGGTAATCCCATACCTCGTCGACATTTTTATTAATAAAATCTCCGTTACACATTGTCTCGACCATTTGGCGCATGGAAGATGTTAGCCCATCATAGAAAAAATTCATAATGCGCCATATTTCAAAGCCATGTTGTGGGCATGCATTAACCAGATCCTTGAACCTTTCCCAACATTGGAAGAATGTTTCATCTTCCTTTTGGGCAAAGTTCATGATTGCTCTCCTGAGGGTAATTGTCTTATGATGTGGGAAAAATTTCTTTATAAATTCCCTCTGCAAATCATTCCATGTGCCAATGGACCTAGGACGCAGTGAATGTAACCACGTCTTGGCTTTTTCTTTCAAGGAAAATGGAAAGAGTTTCAGCCTAATAGTATCCTCGGATACATTAGGAAAGTATAAGGTGCCTATGATTTCATCGAACTCTTTCAGATGCAAATATGGTTCTTCAGAATTAAGCCCATGGAACTTAAGAAGGAGTTGGATAACCCCTGGCTTGATGTCCATATGTCCTGTATTCTCAGGAAAAATCATGCATGAGGGCGTACTCACCCCCGCCGGTTGTAAATAATCTCGTAAAGTACGAGGCGGGGGTGCCTGATGCACCTCATTCTCATCATGTACTTCCTCAACCCCTGGTTGGGGTAGTGCTTGAGGTTGATTTTCAGCCATAACGTCTTCTAACTCAGGAGAATTCAAGTGGTGTCTAGTCCTGCGATGGACAGTCAACCCCTCAACTAATCCTCCTTCAGTCACGAGACGTCGAGTGTTGTCGCGTGCCCAATGGGGCATAAAACACACTCAGCCCTCAAATTCTAATTTAAACCTAAAAAAGAAAATAAAAATCTAGGAAAAGGGCGGGTTGGAGAGAAGTTACCAAATCGGAGTTCCTAAGTTAAAAACCTGCAAAACAAACCAAAATAAGTTAGTTTCTAAGAATAGGAAGTCCTAATTAAAAGTAAACTAATTTCTAGAGAAAATAAGAATTTCCAAAGAAAGGGAAATTAGAAAGAGCTTACTAGATTAGAAGTTTCCTACAAAATAGAAAAATTAAGTTAGTTCTAAAAATCAGATAGAAGGAAGAATAGCAAATTTCTAAAGTTAGGAAAAATTTCTAATAAGAAAAATAACTAAGCTTCTAAACCTAGAATTAAAAATTTCTAAAAAGAAAATCTAATCCTAAAACTAACTAATTTAAGAAAAACGTAGCCGACAGTCCCCGGCAACGGCGCCAAAAACTCGTTCACTCCCCAAGTGCAGGGTTGTGATGTAGTAATAACTCGGTAAGACCGAGGTCGAATCCCAAGGGACTGAAACTTGTACGTTATCTAAAATTAAATAGAACTAGAACTAGGCTAAGATGAATTCTAAGTCAATTAGCAATGGTGGAATACTTGTAGAATAATTAATCTAAATCTTAGGAAAAAAAATCAGAGATAGGAACTAGGGATTCAGAGGATCCACTTGTAGAGATCAGGGAGAATTTATGCTTGCATCAAAAATCAGAGAAATTACTGAACTGCCGTTGATCTAGTTTTCAAAGAGATGAAAGGTGTATGAATTAGAATGGATTCCATCACCAAACCATGCCCACAGACTATGACAAACAACAGAATTAAACTAATTACCAACCAATCATATGTATGAAGGTTAAGAAGGGTACCGTCATCCCACCATGCCCAGGAGACTATGGTGAACAACGGGACGTCCTAACGTCATAAACATAAAAGGGATAAGAAAATATTCAAAGCATTGCAGACCCATTGTAATTTCAGTCACAACAGACCATTAAAGACCAAAAATATTTCCATTAAAATCAAACTAAAACCAACTTCAATTCAAAAATTAAAATTAAATTAAAAGCATATAATCTCTCATCTCACTACAAGCTTCACCTCCTAGCCCTAGCTAGGAGGATTTAGCCTGCCATGGATGGGTTCAATCCAAATAAATAAAGAGAAAAAGAAAAAGAAAAGAAAAGGGAAAGAAAAAACCAAGCTCCTCTCTCTCTCCTCTGCCCACGTTGAAACCCAAGCTCGAGCCCTCTGTTCTTCCTCCCAAGACCTTGAATGAATGCTCCCCACGTCCAAAAACCTCTTTTTATAGCTGCTGGAAGGCTGGAGTCAGTGACAGAGTTGTAGCAGGACACGGAGTGCAATTTTCGCAGCCAAGTTCGGTACCATGAAACACGCCACTTTCCTCGCTCAAATTCCAAAGAAACACCATCTCTTAGTACTTTCTTGGGTCCTCTACATGATAGACGGTTCAAATCTGCCATATGATCAAAGATGGTGGGCCAAAACTGTCCGAAAAAGTCAGTTTTCGCGGATGTGCGAAATCTTTCGCACCATTTCGCTGTTGTGGTCGGTGGACCCCACAGAAGTATTTTCTGGAAAATTCACCCCGTCCATTGGATTCAGAACGAAATTTCAGTCAAGAATGGGTGGTTTTGAACATCCATTGACGTGGACCAGAGAAGAAATCACAGAAGAATCAGTTTTAAACGTTACCGAGCAGCCCTTTTGTGGCCTCTGTATCTCACACGTGTGCACGCATGGGTGAAAAGTGATAACATGGTTTTGTAGTTCTCGCGGCTGTCTACACGGTGGACGGTTCAGATCGAGCTTATGGAGCACGTGTGGGGCCCACAGATGATCGTAAAAATGGCCAGCGGCCGTGCGTCCGCTGCACCTTACGCAGAGAGGGAGAGAGAGACGGGTCAGCGCTTGCGCTGACCCGTTGGTTGGTCCAGTGCGGCTCGCGTGTGCGTGCACTGAATGCACGCACACCCTCATGTGGGGTCTACTGTGATGTTCACGAGAAATCCGTGCCGTCCATCCTGTTTCCAATCGTATTTAAACCGTAGCGACAAATTTTGAAGCATATCCAGATAGCATGTGGGCCCCAAATCATGATTTTACGGGCTGATATGTCAGTTGGGGCACTTCCCGAGATCTTCAATGGCTGAAATTTTATATGTACGGTTAATTTATGGTTCTCAGGCGACGTATGAAGTTTCGAGCCGAACGGATGGTGGGAACCTCGTGATCTTACATTCTGGACGTCCTTCAGGCCACTTGAGCTTCAATTTCTAACTTTTCTCGGATTTCTGACCTTGTATATTTGTCAATCTTGGTCCTCTGGAGTGTGTCCCTTGCCTGTGGCGTCAACAGAGTGTTAAATTCATACTTTTAGCAACTTTTTGCATTTCATGCTTTCAACTACACCCTGTATCACAAACACGGAAAAACGGGCCATTAAACGGCATTATGTACATAAATTCAGGTAATAAATGGGGTCTAATATGCAGTATTTGACCCTCAACAAAGTGCTTCTTTGGACCAGAATAGTCCCGATTTGGTTATACCTCAAGTAGACCTTGTTCTCAAGCCTAATTTGGGAAGGTTTTAGGCTATAAAAGGGCTTTAAACCCTCTCACAACCCTCCCATCCGAATTTGCTTGAAACCCTAGGAAAAGAGAGAGAAAAAAGTGAGAGATTGTGAGAGAGTGTGGGAGAGATCTTCTCGCCACTTGCTGCAGCTGTTGCACGTAGTAAAGCAACGCATCCCAATCACTTTGCCGGTGATTCCAACGCATTTCTAGGTAAGAAAAACCCTAAACACTTGCTGATTTAGCATTCTGTCGATTTCAATAGCGAAGTAGCTTATACATCTTGTGTTTTAGGTCGTCTGTTCGCCGTAGATGAAGCGTATACGCTCCGTTCGAAACGATACACATCTAAAGTGAAAGGTGAGGATTTTAGACACTTTGATTGACTGATTTCAAAGCTTTCAATGTCGTTTAATAGTAGATTATTGACGGCAACGCCGTTTGACATGTACAACATGCTCTCCATTTTCTGTTTCGTAAACGTACGGTAAATATGAGATTTATGGTATTTTAGTCATTTGTAGGAAATACTGTTTACGTCCATATTTTGATAAAATGTTTGCCATGACTATTTATCGTGTTAGAATATTAGGAATGCGTGCATGATTGGTTTGGCGAAGAGATTCGCCCTTAAGCGCACTTTGAGTCGACATACGCTATGTAGACTAAAGTGTGTAGTCTAAGTATTTGTATGAATATTTGTATTAGTATGTATTGAGTAAATGGTGTTGTGTAGGAGTTTTGAGATTGAATTCTCAAGTAATATGCTGATGTAAATGATTTCCATCATGTTGGTTATGTGTATTGATTTCATTATATACATGAAATGCATATGTGGGATGATTTGCTTAAGTTGTATGTTATAACATGTGTCAATATGCTTACAATGTTGTACTTCATTTCTGTTACTCACCTATGCTTATTGATGTTGATGCACTAATGCTTGGGGCTATGACCTAATCCAGACAGTCGGTAATGGATCGAATTCGTGGTTGGTTTTTAGGTACCACAAAGGACACGTCGATGAACGCGAGTCGTGTTTTGGGTTGGCGGCAGTGGTTAGGCCACACGAGGTGTTTCATGCACTTCATGTCGTTCAGCTTGAGATGCGCTCGTGCTAGTCGAGCCCGTCACGTAACCCGACTGGCCATTGTATGTTCACCATGTATGAGTCATAACTGCTTGAACCTAGGGTACTGAACTTACCATTGAAAATCCTGTTAACCATGGTATCTTGATCCAATAAGACTCATGAGCCAGACATGGTGGTATGGGACACCGTGGTCGAGCTGTCGGCCTACGCTGGGGCCACAAACCTCCCGTAGTGACCAGTGAGCACCCTACTCTGAGCAGATTATGGTGGTATGAGACACTATATTCTTGTTGTCGGCCTACACTAATTGGTGACGAGCCCTTTGTAGTGACCTTGAGTTTATCCTGACACCGCATGGGGGCGACGAGTCCTGATGCCGTCTTAAGGATAATTAGGCCTGTATTGATAAGGTGATGGGGGAGCGGTGCAACGAGTGCAAGCAACAGCCCTGGAAGCCCTTGCAGTGACCTACAAATATAACATCGTATGAGATTACTAAGAGTGACGACCCTAGATAGGATCTGTGTTAGGATTGATATAAGTAAAGTACCTTAGTTTTCCAATATTGCTGTATGAAAAGGACTAATAATAACTCAATAATCATATCAACATCACATTGCATGTGCCTGGAAGATGTGGAGCACTGAGCGGTACGCAAGCATGTCGCGGACGCAGATGGTGCCGTATGATGGAGAAAGTCGGTGTGGGCATCCATCATGTTATGTTATATTGCATTAACAACAATATCTAGGAATTTTTGATTAATTGCTTTACTATTATCACATGATTGATTTGAGAACATGCTAATCTTTGCTCTATGATTTCACTGAGTTGATTACTCACTCCCATGTTATGGGACGCTGTTGCGCACACCAAACAGTTCCTATCTTAATTGCAGATGATGGCGATGCTTGTGAAGCACAGCCGGACTTGATGATGATGAGGAGGATCCCTCCTATATGCAGGTTCTGATTGACGGGGTTACAGGGTTACTGATTATATGCCAATATACTTGGTATTTTACCTTTTTCTTACACACCCATGTATATTCTTTTTATCATTTTTGGAGTATACATGTATATGTTTAACCTGGTAACATGTTCACGCTCTGGAGACCCACAACAGTTCATATACTTTATATATCTATTACATTCTTCCGCTTGCTAATTTAACTGTCTCTGGAGTGTGATATGCTGTTTTGGTCTAATCTCACTCATGTTTTCTGCACTAATATGAACAACATTCATCCATCATTGAAAATGTTGCATAAATGATCTTCTGGAACTCGGGAGTGGAGTCTTTGCTCGACCCCCGATTTTCGGGATGTTACACCTTTAGACAGAGGAGCACCCCGAAAATCAGTCATACATGAGAGATCAGGTGGTCCACACGACAGGAAGTAGTGGTGGATTGAATGTCTGCTATTAAAACCCTTTTTGGGTCATAGAAGTTTTGGACCAAAATGAAATTTGTCTTTTTTCTTCTTTCAGGTCTTCGTGACCTGATGAACAGATTGAATGGAAAATAAACATTACAATGGGCCCCACGTGTGACCCACCTCTGTGAAGTGGATTGGCTGGTGTACAACAGCTATATAGCTGCTGTATTGACGTTCGTAACTTCTGTGGGTCTGTAACCCACCTTGTTGTATGATCCACGTGGTCCAGCAGGTGAGACCCATGTGATTTATGTATTGTATCCTCACCGTCCAATCCAACAAAGGACGATGGGACACCATTTGATATGCGTTTTATTCCAGTCGTCCAACATCTAAATGGTGGGACACCACGTGATGTACGGTGGGGCTCACCTTGGTATATGTGTTTTATCTCAGCCGTCCGTTATGTGGACTCCATGATGTATGTGTTGTATCCACCGTCCATCTGTACGAACCACACGTGATGTGTGAGTTTTATCTGTATTGTCCATTTTGCTAAGGACCCCATCTATATTTGTTATTGTTTTGATATCAGCAAGTTCTGTGGTATGACATGAGGTATGTATTATATCTCAACCATTCGTGTGGGACCCACTCCACACGTGTTGCACGTGTGGAGGTGGGGCCCACTAGATGTATGCATTGTATATTTACACCGTCCATTTTGGACGGTACCATGTGGGGCCTACCATTGATGCATGTATTGTATATCTTCGCCGTCCGTCCACCTGGCCGGTACGACCCACCATGACATATGTGTTTCATGCAGACCGTTCATCTATAGGGCCCACTTGTAGTGTACAGGACCCACCTACAACATCCAGGGCCCACTTGTTGCATGTGCAAAGCCCACCGGTGATGTATAATTGAGGCCCACCTGCGATGTAAAATTGAGACCCAAGTAATGCGTGTAAGGCCCATGTCATGCGACCTAGGTGATGTATTTGAGGCCCATGTGATGGGGCCCACCTGTTGAGTATTTACGGTCCATGAGTTGTGGTCCATTGTGATGTATTGAGGTCCATAGTGATGTATGTATGGCAGAGGTATGAGACCCATTGTGATGTGTTTCTAGCCCATTTGACGAGGCCCATTATGATATATCTATGGCCCATTTGGCAACATCTGATGTGTTGTATTTGTGGCCCATGTAATGTTGCCCAGGCATGAGGCTCAATGTGACGTATATGAGGCCCATTGGTGCAGCCCATTGATGTGGTCCATAGTGATGTGTGTTAGGCCCGTGTGAGTGGCCCATAATGATGTGTGTTAGGCCCGTGTGAGCAACCCATAGTGATGTGTATTAGGCCTATGTGATGCAGTCCGACGTGTTGTATATGAAACTCATATGATGAGGCCCATTATGATGTATTTCCGACCCATTTGGTATGGCCCAATGAGATGTATTTTCAGCCCATTTGGTAAGCCCAATGAGATGTATTTTTGGCCCATATGTCGTGACCCATTGTGATGTGTATTGGCCCATCATTACAGCCTATTGTGATATAATTCTGGCCCATATGGTGAGGCCTAACATGTTGTATATGTAGCCCATAAGTGAGGCCCACATGATGTGTATTAGGCACTTGAGAGAGGCCCATGGTGATGTATATTGGGCCATTGTTGACGCGGCCCACTACATGTTTGGCTCTATGTGGGCAACTCCTTGGGAGCAATGCTGGTTAAATGTCCACATTAATGGACAATGATGGTTTAATGTTCTCATTTTGACTTTTCCTTATACCCTTTGTTAGGCTTATTCCGATTGTCGAGGCCGATTTCGATTGTCAAGGTCGATCTCGATTGTCGAGGCCGATTATCGATGCCAATTGTCGATGCCAATTATGAGTATGTGACAGCATAGTATCATGTACATGTCCATACGCATCATCTACATGTTTATTATGAGATGTGGTTGACCATTACATATGTCATTAGGCAAGTTGTTATGAGACTTCCTGATGGGTGGAGATTGTCTCACATGAGCGCACGGTATGCGCAGGATTGATGCATGACTGGATTGTATGACTCATGCATCTTTCATTGTGTGTTGTAATTACTATACGTCCTACCAACATTAGGGCTATAGCCTCTACAGACATGTTGTGGATGGCTAGATGAGACACCAAAAATTTTAGTTCGAGCATCTGGGTACTTTGGATGTTCATGGGTGAAAGTCCCTAAACCTCCGTGGCTAGGAGACGCCCCAACATCTAGACCAAGTGGATACATGAGTGTCCGAGTGCCGAATACTAGTAGGCCGCGTCTCTCACTGTGTTGTAGTCAGTTGGGAAGGGGTGTGACCTTATCCGCCCGAGTGAGGAGGCTGTAAGCTAGGCTGAGTTTGACTAGCTCCCAAATGGATCTGCCATCGACGAGCTAAGTAGGCATTGGTATACTACTGGTAGGCAGGTAGTGAGTTCTTTTCCAATCGCTGGGCTACGCGGCCGGCCAGGACAGTAGCCATCTTGGAGTGTATTAGACCTCGGTGATAATTCCAGAGATATACAGTACTAATACGTGGACTTATTGATGAGGAGTTGCATACTCATTCATTCACTATCCACTTGGGCTAGTGATGTGCAACTAATTATTGTGTACCTTTGCAATGACATGAATTTCGGTTGGGGCGCGTGACTAACCTGAGGTCAGGGGTTTACCATATTGAGTCTGGCTATCCAAATTTAGGTATGGGACTAGTTTGGACAGAAGTCCCTTATGATGAACCCCATAGCCTGCGATACTACGTACTATCATCCCGACTTCACTCCAGCTTAGTCATTTCATTCACATCGCATATTGCATTGCATTAGCAACATTTAATATTTTGGGATACTACGTTTCTGCATCTATATGTCTTAGATGAGGTTAAGGGTATTCGTGGCTCGTCAGGATTTGCATATTGTATTACATACTCGGTATCTGATATTTGGCTCATTTTAATCTGCATGTTGTACTCTGATATTGTATGACTCATGGACTTACCAGTATATTTTTTCTTACTTTGATATTGTATGATTCATGATTTTGCTAGCATTTTCGACATTGTATGATTATAGCGTTGTATTTGTGTGCTTGGTACTTATCTCGTGCACACACTTTCACCACTCTCTAAGCTTTTATAAGCTTATGCACGATAGATGCGTGCAGGTGGCGTTAGGTCACAGCAGCATTAAGCTTGAAGCGTGCAGCTGTCTTCTGGAGCTTTGATTTCGATATATCTATTTCCCGTTCAGCATTGTATTTAAATGTTTATATTAGTGGATATGTGATGATGATGTTGCTTGTGATTTGGGTAAACTTGTGGTTATACTCATTACAAGTTAAATATACGTTAGAAAATCCTCCTTATAGGATCTCAGGATCGGAATCTGGCATATATATGTTGGGAGCTGAGAATGGGGTACTACGGAGGCTGTCGGCACCAAATTTGGCGATTGAAAATTTTGTGAGCCCGGATCTGGGTTTGGAGCGTGACACCATGGGCCTCAAATATGTCACAACGGGCCACATCATATTGGCCAATATACATCACATCGGGCCTCATCATACAGGCCTCAACTACATCGCAATGGGCCACATCCATGGGCCTCACATGCATCACATCGGGCCTCACCCAAATGGGCCACATATACATCATGTTGGGCCTCACACAAGGGCCATAAATACATCATATTGGGCCTCACGCAAGGGCCTCACATGCATCACATTGGGCGGCATTGCATAGGCCTCATATTCATCATAATGGGCAACATCACATGGGCCTCATATACATCAAGTGGGCCGCATCACATGGGCCACACCATAAATAGCAGCGGCGATAATGATTGAAAGATCATCTGGACCATATCACAAATAACAATAGAGATAATGATTTTCACTGTTTAAAATTCACATGGCCCACTATAATGTTTATTTTCCATCCAATTTGTTCATAAGGTCACAAAGACCTGAATTAAGAGGAAAAATGAATTTCATATTGACCCAAAACTTCTGTGACCCCAAACGATTTCAATGGTGGATGTTCAATCCTCCACTGATTTTTGCAGTGTGGTTCACCTAATAGGCTGATCTATGGTGTGGATGGATGGTGTGGATGTAACACACCTCACTCACTGACGTCCATACTGATGGACGGTTTAGATATAACACATATCTCATGATTGGGCCCTCAAAATTGCGGACGTCCAAATAGATGGGGGTTGGGATAAAACACGTGCCTCATGATCAGGCCCACAAGCTTGCTGACGTAAATATAACAGCCATATAGCTGATGTGAGGATTGCTTACCCACCGTCCAGATAATGGATGGCTGGGATATAACGCATACCTCATGTGTGGGGTCCACCATTAAATGGACGGTGTTGATGAAATAGATGGACGACATGGTATGAAATACATACATCATGCGAGACTCACAGATCTTGCTGACGTCATATACAACAGCAATATAAATGGTGTGAGGTACTCCATCCAATCAACTCCCACCATCCATGGATTGGACAGTTTGGATGCAACACATCCATCATGGTGGGTCCCACCATCCAAGGTCTGGATGGTGAGAATAAGACTCATACATCACGGAGGAGTCCACACGTCCACGTGGACGGTGGATGAAACACGTTCATTATGGCTGACCCCACAGCACCGTCCATAAATGGACGGTGCTGGCATATAATACATACATCAAGGTAGGGCCCCACATGGCACCTTCCAGATGGACGGTGCTGATATAATACATGCATCAAGGTGCGCCACGTGGGTGGGCCACCAGATCCGAATCAAGTTAATATTTTGTGTTTTCCCCTTCATTCGGGTCTGTGTGACCGACAGGTCACGCAAGCCCCAAACCGAGCAGCAAGGTGGCCCACTTGGTGGAGGCATGGATAAAATATGTACATCAGGGTAGCCATTCAAACAAAGAGAGAGAGAGAGAGAGAGAGAGAGAGAGAGAGAGAGAGAGAGAGAGAGAGAGAGAGACGTGTGATGAGAGGGACCCCGGCACTATGAGCCCTCCCTTTCATGCATTACAAAACATACATCAAGTGGGTCCCATTACATGTGGGCCCTCATATGAAAATCAATGGTGGATATCGTAAAATCACCCAACGATTGCACTCCTTCTTGATCCCTTGGCTTCCCTAGATCTTTGGCTTTAATTTTGATGAAGGATGATGAAGTATGGATGGGTAGGATGGGAGATTGGGTGGTAGGGAGTGGGCCACACTTGGGGTTCTCTCTTTTCTCTCCCTAGAAAGCTTAGACAGTTGCTCTCCTTGGTGCTTGGAAAAAATGGGTAGAGAATGAGAGAGAGAGAGAGAGAGAGAGAGAGAGAGGGGGGGGGGGGGGGGGGGGGGGTGTGTGATGGGATGAAAAGGGATGGGTGAGTGATGGGTGGAGTGGTGTTATGTAAGAGATGAGATGGAAAGGGATGGGTGTTGTTAACTTTTGGGTGAGAGAGGGATGGGTAGGGTATGGATTGAGTACTGGCTTGTACTTAATTAATTGATGTAAAAGGTGGTAGAGATTCTCTTAAGATTTACAACATGTGACGTTTCTTCGAAATATACGCGGGCCTATAATTCTTGGCCTGAGAATCGCATTGGTGCGTAAGTTGCGGCATTAGAACCGCGATGACGGCACGGTTGCTAGGGTACAAGTCTTAGGTTGAGTCGACTCGGGTTGACAGGGTGCGACTTAGGGTCATGTGCAAATGCTATCTATGAGTCACGGGTCGTCAAAATTCGAGCAGGAGGATCGCAAAAATCAAAGGAACGGTACGAACTATATTATGGGGCTTATATATATATATATATATATATATATATATATATATATATATATATATATATATATATATATATATATATATATATATCATTTTTTGACACTTTTGAATTATGATTGCAAGCTTGAATATGAATGGATTTATTCATTTTTCATTGATGGGTTTTTATAAATTTTGATTGGGTATGTTTGGATTTTTTGCTTTCTCTTTTGCCAAACATAACTTCGAGATTCAAGCTTTAATTAATGTTGATATCGATTGTGTATTTGTGATGGATAACATGTGTAGATCAGCTTCCGCTAATGGAACGAATTATAATACTTCTTATTGGCCATTCCATAACTAGAAAATGGTCCACGTCTTCCAATGCAGATCCACCATTGCCATTAACTGTAGCCAGCTTCGAATTGACTGCTAAAAATCTCAGAGGGATGCCTGATAAAAGAGAAAGATGAAATACAATGACCTGAT
This sequence comes from Magnolia kwangsiensis, assembly GCA_037074715.1. Classification (NCBI taxonomy): domain Eukaryota; kingdom Viridiplantae; phylum Streptophyta; class Magnoliopsida; order Magnoliales; family Magnoliaceae; genus Magnolia; species Magnolia kwangsiensis. The sequence continues at coordinate 48,795,773 of CM073574.1, read as the reverse complement.
CTTATCACGATGATAACTGTTCACAACCCCAAGTTTAGGGTCGCGATGTAGTAATAATCTTGGTAAGACCGAGATCGAATCCACATGCATTGAACCTTGTACGTATTTTGAAAGTAACTAGAACCAAAAGAAGATGTAATCTAAATCAGGAAAATTTAAGAGGATAATTGTAAATTATGTAATTAAAAGTTATAAAATTCAAAGGTGGGTAACTAAGGTTTCCAAAGATCCACTTGTAGAGATCAGGGAGATCTATGCTTGATTTAAAACACAACTGGAATCAGAGTTCCATCTTCATCAAACTGAAAGATATCTCATTAAAAATCAAACATAAACTTCCTTTGATCTAGTTCTTAAGGGATGAGAGGTATGAGAACTAGAATTGATTCCATCACAAGACCATGCGCATGCGACAAAGCAAACAACAGAATTTACCAATCCACAACCACTCTGAGAGAATTATGAACATTAGGAAGGATTCCATTATCCAACCATGCCAATGGGACGATGGTGAACAACATGACTTCCTAAATTCACAATCTTAATGATGAAAAGAACATACTCAAAGTTGTCGTAGATCGATTGTAATTTAAGTCACAACAAACCATTAAAAACTAAAAGTATTTCTTATAATCAAATTAAAATCAAAGGGAGTTCATCTTGAACATGAATCAAAGCCATAGAGAAGATCTCATCATACTATAAGCTTCACCTCTTAGCCCTACCTAAGAGTTGTAGCCAATCATAAACATGATTAACTGAAATCTCTTAAACAAAAACACAGAAAACAATGAAGGAAAAGGGAGAAGAAAACTCTGGCCGTATACACTCCTCTCTCTCTCTCTCTCTCTCTCTCTCTCTCTCTCTCTTCCCACCTCTAATGACTCCTCATGTCCATCTCTCTCTCTCTTTATTGGTGTTGAGAGGTCGGTCGGTTGGAGTGCATAATCTTATGCAGCAATGGATTTAGAAATTTCATGCGCAGCAAGAGAAAACCACGAAACAGTCTTGCGTTGGATCGATTTTTGGAACGAATGACGTCCCAAACTTCGAATCTGGCTACATGGACAGGGTTCACATCCTCTTTTTCAGCTTTTGGATGGTCTAGATCAACGGTCTGACCATGATCTTGGTCACGCAACACCCCATAGTGGGTTGAGCGGCGTCCGCACGTCCTTACGCATGCCTCTGTGCACGTTCCTGCGCTGGGACATTTGGTGGGCCCATGGTCAACATCATAAGAGAAATCCACTCCGTCCGTTGGATTCATGGTGGGATTTCAATTGAAGATGGGTGGTTTTGGATTGCTGTTGACGTAGCCCACTCGACATTTGCTTCTGTCGCCCGTCCTACGTTTGAATGTAGTCTTCTTATGAGTGCCTGCATGGGTGCACATGATCACCATAGTTGTGGTTGGTTTCCCCTCCCGGATGCGATAAATGTCTTGGATCATCAAATCAGGTGATGATGGTGGGCCGGAGATCACCTCAGCGGACGTACATGCGGCGGGAGGAAACGACAACGACTATTTTAGGCTGGGAGTCGGGTCAGCGCATGCTAACCGACTCCCCTAGTTTGGTGCAATGTGGGTGTGTGTGCGCTGCGTGCGTACACCACTCAAGGTCGGGTCCATAGTGATGTAGTGTAAGATCTACACTATCCATTCATTTTCCCACCTAATTTAAGGAGTTGAGTCCAAAATTGAGGCATATCCAGAGATCAGGTGGACCTAAAATTGGTGATTTATAGCTGATCTTTCCGTTGAACCACTTCTACAAAGATTCAAGGGTTGAAATTTTATGTGTATTGTTACTTTATGATCTTCAGGCCAGATATAAAGTTTTGTGCCGAACGGATGGTGGAAACCCTATGATCTTGAATTCAAGACGATTTTCAAGTTTCCTTCTCTTCAATCACCTGGTTTCCTCAGATCTTTGGCGTGTGAATTATTCAATCTCAGTCTTCTAAGATCCATCCTTTGCTTTGGTGATTCTTTAGCATCAAATCTATGCTTTTAGTACCCTTTTCAGTCCAAGCTCCTAAATTTACCTTGCAACACAAACATGATTAAAATAGAATGTTAAACATTATCATGTTCATATAACCAAGTAATAATTGGGGTCTAGTATGCAATATTTGATCCTCAACAATAACTATGTAGGCAGTTCTTTCATTGTATACAGAAAGTCTGATAAAAAATAAACAAACATTTTTCTATTTTCTCTAGACGACAATATAAAACTACTTTCAGGTGTAAATTGTTCTTCCATCTTGAAAACTGCAAGATCAAGGTGTAAGGGGAATTGATCTTACAGTTTTCAAGAACGGAGGCTCTATTCATACTTAAATATAGTTTTGTGTTGTCGTCTGGGAAAATGAGATGAATTATAATGACATTCTCTTTTTCCTAAATGGGAATACAAAACTGCTTTCAAGTGTGAATGGTTTTTCGCTCTTGAAAATTACAAGATCGAAGTGCATGGGGAGTCAATTTTATAGTTTTCAAGATCAAAAACTTTGTTTAAACTCGAACGTAGTTTCATGTTATCGTTTGGGGGAAAAGAGATGAACTACAATGACATGATCTTATCATGATGATACGTATGTAGGTTACTCTTCCATTGTTTATAGAGAATTTGGTCAAAAAAATAAAACAACTTTTTTTTCATTTCTCTAGACGTCTATACAAAATTGCTTTTGAGTGTGAATGGTTCTTCGGTATGTTTCACTACAAGATCGAGGACAACTTGCACAACCTTATATCTCTCTTATGAGCTCAAATGATGTAGGGGGAGTCGATGATGGAATTTCTTCGGATGGGCCTCCCAAGTTTTTGGCTTATGATTTAAAGCTGGTTACTGGATGTAATCAACAACTGAATAATCGGGCGGTATGTCCGAAAAAATTCCATCATCGACTCCCTCTCCACCATTTGAACTCGTACGGAAGCTCTTGTTAATCTTGTAGTGAAACAGATAGGAGAACCATTCACACTTAAACACAGTTTTGTGTTGTCGTCTGGCAAAAAGAGGTGAACTACAGTGACCTAATTTTATTACGATGATAAGTATATAGGAAGCTCTCCTATTATTTGCAAAGAGTGCAGTCAAAACAAAAATTTTAATACTCAAACTTCATTATGAAGTAGTTACAATGGCTTACGACCCTATGGCTCAGTGGTAAACTCACGAGAGTTTCAACACGAGCTCAGGGATTGAGTACCCATTGTGGTGTGAGTGTGAGGGCATGTGTGAGGTGTGTGATTAAACAAAACTAGTTACAGTGCTAGTTTATATCTTAATAACAAGTTACAAAGCATTTGGGATAATGTTGCTTACTGTTGAAACCTTCTTAAGGGCAATTAGGATGTTTATTTGTCATCAAACTTGTTCATAAGGTCAAACAAACTTGGATGAAGGTAAAACACAAATATTAGCATGATCTTGGTGGGCTTTCATTAGCTCAGGGAGAGCATATGGGGGAAGTTGATACTTAGGGCAACTGAATTCGGTGAGGCCAATAGTGACGATCAAGATCCAGTGACAACCAGTGCATCGGACCTAATGGCCGCCGGGAAGAAGTTGTGGCCAAATCACCCACATGAATACGCATATACATCTAGAGTACATTGGCAATTTCAAGCTACCTTCTGCTCAAGGTAATTGGAAAAGTACATGTAATTGGAAAAGTACATATGATTTCATCTTTTTATTTTTTTTGTTGAAATATTGTGTTCATGAATTTTCATTTACTTAGGATTTTCTTTCCGCATAATATTTGGCTAGGATGAGAGGTATCCTTGGGAATCATGATACTCCAATTGTAAAATGTCAGCAGCCTTCTTCTACTATTCATAAGGTGAAATTGTCTATCTTTTCGGTTGTGTTTGGGTGCATTGTTTGGATTGAATTAGATTAATTAATTTATGAAAATGATCAAATTGTAATTACTTGAGTATTCTCACTGTTAGACCTTTTTATTTTATTTTCAATGTATGAGTTTGTGTCATTTCTCAATGTTCGTATAAAGAAAATAACTTTCAGGATTTAGATATTCCTTAGGGGCCTTGGATGAGAGTAAATAGAGGTAAATGGGTGAAATTGGGAGTAAATGGAGGTAAATGATACTGGGAAGTGTTTAGATAAGAATACTTACATGTAAATGGAATCAAATATCTTTTAAAGCTCCCTTGGAGAGTTGCACGTGTAAACAAAGATGTCATTACACATACGTCTGCTATAAATATGTCATGCTAATGATACTCCAAAACAATTCAATGATCAGTTACATAATTAAAATCACCATATAAATGAGCGGTTAAAAAACGTTGATAAGTTGCTTATTTGTGATCTTTACATTCATGTCCTACTCGAGGTTTGAGATTTCCTCATTTTTTGTTAAAATATATATTTTGGTAGGCTTATTACAATCATTTTATTAAATATCACACATGTACACTAATTTTGGATATTAAAGTTGTTTTGAGATATCACATATATTCATGTGAATATATTGAAAAAATCAAATGCATTCCAATTCCTCACATTTACTCCCATCTAAATAGAATATTTAGATTTCAAATGCATTTCATTTACTCCTTTCCAAACATAACTTTGTAAGGTCATTTACTCTGAACGCCGATTGCGTCCTACCCCCGCGCGGACGGTAATCCGTTCGGGTAGAGCTCTGTGGGGCCCGTCGTGATGTAAGTATTTTATCCACACCTTTAATCATTTTTATATGATAATTTTAAGATGTAACACAAGAAATTAAGCAGATAAACAGATCCAGTGGACCACATCAAAGGAGGTTGCAGTGATAATGACACCCACCGTTGAAACATTTCTAAGGGCCACCGTGATGTTTTTTTACCACCCAACCTATTAATAAGGTCATGCAGACTTGGATGAAGTAAATTTCATCTTGATCCGACACTTCTCTAGCTCCCAGGAAGCTTTTAATGGTGAAAGTTTAATCCACAATTTGTGATCCACTTAAGCCCTGAACCTACCTCAATTTTTGGCTCATATCTTAAAATAATCATATAAAAATAACTAACGGTGTGGATAAAATATTTACATCATGACGGGCCCCACAGAGCCCTGCCTGGACAGATTACCGTCCGGGCTGGGGTAGGACGCAATCCGCATCCCATTTACTCTTATATTTATCTCAAAATTTATTTTTCATTTACCTTCGTTCACAAGCTCTTAAAAAGGACCTTAAATGTATTATTGTATTTTATATAATTTTAAAACAAAAAAAAAAGTGAATCATAGTGATTTGGGATTGTATAAAATGTATTTTTTTAATGTATACGGACATATCCATAACCATGAGCCTCCGAATTCCCCAAAATTTGGGATTGTATAAAATGTGTTTTTTTAATGTATACGGACATATCCATAACCATGAGCCTCCGAATTCACCAAAATCTGCTGCTTTTTTTTTTTTTTTTTCATATCCAAACAAAACTTGAGGAGTAGGGGCCGTCAAATGTTGAAAATTTTCAGCATAGAGCGGCTACCCGCAGCCATCAAATACATACCCAAAATAGCAGGTATGGACCGCCCATTTTCTCCCCACTAGCAACCTATTTCGATGTCTCCAGCGAGACCGACAGAGACAATTTGGTTCATCGATCGACGGTATAGAACCGTCGAATTAGGCCGACTCTTTCAGACCACCGAAAATAATCGGACGGTTTGCTCCATCAAATTTCATTTTGGACTTCAAAATATTCTACTATAGTTTTTGTCGAATTTCGAAGAATTTGACAGCTATGAGCAGTGAAATTTAAAGCTTTTTCACTTAGTAATTGGTGAAACGAAAAAAGCTTAAATTACACCCTTAAATTAAAGTTAGAAATTAAAAAACCTTAGCTTAAGGCAGACAATCTCCTACCCAAGTAATCAGATTTTCTTTGTCTTTTCTTAATGATTCCTTCCTTCTTTATCTGTCTTTACTTTTGTACTCTTAATACCCTCTAAGTGGAGTCACATCCACCGTGAGGAAGGAGTTACCATGGGAAGCAAGCTTGGATCGGATCCATGTGTGAATGGATGTACCAAGCATCATGTGTGGAACATGCTGTTTGAATGCCTGGCCCATTAACTTAGGTGGCTCTAAGAACCCTGAAAATGTCGTGTGTGGTACATCGACGAATGGTCTACGCTTTGACCCACGTGTGGCCCACATGACAACTGAACCGCCCATATTTCCTAAGAATGGAACATACGCAGGGACCCATCTAATGCATGGCCCTCATGATGGGAGATTTGGATCTCTGTAATTTCTACCTCAAGCACTGAGATGATCCAACAAAGATACAGACACATTAATATAAGACACAAACATCACGGTTGGCCCCACAGGAATCCACTGAATCCGCGTCCCACATCATGCACAAGCATGCGCCTCCTGTGGGCCCACTTACTTTTTTAGTCAACTGGATGATAATCTAGAATATCAGTCACAAATAAATGATTACAACCTACCGACATAGAAAACGTGGGCGCGGATTGGGTAGCTAGAGTCGACGGCCCTGTTAGGACTTTGTCACGTCTAGTTCAATGTATATGTTTTTCATCAGATCATTTCAAGGCACAAGCCCATCAAGGAAAAAGATCAAAGATTTAAGTGGACTACACCGTTGGAAGCAGTGGGGATTGAAATCCTACCGTTGAAAACTTCTTGGAAGCCAACTGAAGTTTTGGATCAAATTGATATTTATGTTTTCCCTTCATCCGGGTTTACGTAACCTTAATAATAAGCTGGATGGCAACTAAACATCACGGTGGGCCTTAGAAAGTTTTTAACGGTGGGAGTTCAATCCCACTATAGTGTGGTTCACTTGAGCCTTCAATCTGCCGACATGATCTGTCGAAAAAGAAATACCGTGTGGGTAGCATCCAATCCACGCACAGTAAACATGAATGATTTCTAGAACATTCATCAGGTGGGACCCACCACTCAATGTGTAGTTTACAGATGTACTTCTGAGTGGGACTTATTTTCAGATTCGCAGTTCTGTGGTACCTGATGATTGGACGGGAAGTGGATGTACCCACGTGTGCCACGTCGCCACGTGTGTTGCAAAGAGAAATATAAATTTCACACGCGAGGGGTAGCATGGGTAAAACTGACCTACCAATGCATGGACGCCGATTGCGTACTACCCCGCCCCATCCCTAGCCCCGAACGGGCAGCTATGTGGGCGGGCCCACCGTCATGTATCTGTTTATCCAAGCCGTTCATCACTTTTCTAGGATCATTTTAAGGCACCTAAAAAATGAGACAGATCCAACGCTCAATTGGACCCTACCAAATAATAAGCTTGATTACATTAAACGCACGAAGCATTAAATGCCAGTTATATTAAATGCACAAGTCAACGTTGGATTTACCTTATTTTTATATTCATGCCTTAAAATGATACTTAGAAAAGGAATGGACGGGGATAAACAGATACATCGCGGTGGGCCCGCCGGCTGAACTGCACGTTCGGGGCTAGAGACCGGCGGGGGTTGGGCGCAATCCACTTCCCCAGTGCATAAGCTTTTGTAACCATTACGCACCTTTTATGGGGCGCTGCGGGGATTCACAGACGTCGGTGGATCCCTAGCTTTGGGTCCACTCCGATGTATTTTCCTTACATCCACACCGTTCATCCGTTTTGACAGCTTATTTTAAGAGACAATCCGATAATGAAGCAGATACAAATCTTATGTGGAACATACCACACAGGAAAGAGTCATGAATGAATCCCGAGAAATTTCAACTATACGACCCATTTATGGCCATTTACATTTGGAAGCTCACTTTCTTTTTATCTTACAAGAATAAGCCTCACGCGGACGGACGGCTTCCCAAATGTCGAAAATGCCCCTGCTTTTCCTTCCGCAAGAGGATCAGCTGGTGCTCGAAGAGTAGCGATGACGCTCCTCCAACTCCGAGTTGTACGAACGGTTCAAAGGATATCAAAGTTACATGGGGCCCACAGTTATGTATTTATTATATCCACAACGTTCATCCATATTTCGAGATCATTTCTGAGCATTATCAAAAAAAAGAAAATCATACTCAAAGATTAACTGCACCACACCACAAAGAGCAGCGGTGAAAATTAATTTTCACCGTTAAAAATTTTGTAGGGCCCACCATAATATTTATTTTCCATCCAATCTATTCATAAGGTCACAAGTACCGGATGAAGTGGAAAAACAAATTTCATAATTATCCAAAACTTCTGCTACCCCTAAAAGGGTGTCAATGATAGACGTTAAATCATCTACTGCCTTTTATAGTGTGGTCCATTTGATAGCTAAATCTGTATTATTTTTCGCTTCAAGACTTAATATGAGTTCACCAAATAGATGGACGGTTTGGATATAAAATAACTCATAAAACGACCCACAAAAATGGATGTGAATTACAACAGGAAAAAAGAAGACAAGAAGCTGTGGCTAGACATAACCGCAGCCTAGCCGTGCTTTTTCGATATATCCTGTACAATGTATGAAAGTTCTTTCAATATGTACTTTGACATGTAACAAAGGTCTTTCGATATGATCAAGAAAGGTACAGAACTGCCCAGCAAGTTTGTTTAAAAAATCTTGTAATTTTTGATACATATAAAAGTTTACCGATATGTATTGAAGCTATAGTTATAGATTATAGCCGTAGCTATAATTGTAGTCTGTAAAAGCTTATGTAATTTTTTTTTTTAAATTTTTTATGTGGAGAACTTTATTCTATTTATAATCTTCTCTAATACATATTTATATAAATATGTATATATAAGCATATAAATTTATTTTTTTTTTCCTTTTCATTTAACAAAAACATTTTCTAAACCAAAATTAGTTATTTGACGTAACATATATGATTTTAGGGAATGAGAAGCTACATTAGCCAACTAACCTTATTATTTTCTAAGATTCCATCAGATTGATAGTTGAAAATCCATTTCATTCACTTCGCGGACAATTTCAATTAGTTTACGGTCAATTTCATTTATTTTATTTACTTTGCGATTAATTACATGCATTTCAAGGTCAATCTCGGCGATTCTCCTTCACTTCACGGTCAATTCCATGCATTTCACAGTCATTTTCGGTGATTCCGTTTAGATTCATGGTCATTTCCATGCACTTCACGGTCAATTCCCTTAACTTTACGTTTATTTCCATGCATTTCACGGTCAATTTGCTTCACTTCAGTGTCATTTCTATGTATTTCACGGTCATTTTTGACAATTCTGTTTACATTCATGGTCATTTCCATGCACTTCATGGTCAATTCCCTTCACTTCATGGTCATTTCCATGTATTTCACGGTCATTTCACTTCACTGCACTGTCATTTCCATGCATTTCACCTTCATTTCTAGCGATTCCGTTTAGATTCATGGTCATTTCCATGCATTTCATGGTCATTTCGCTTCACTTCACGGTCATTTCCATGCATTTCACGGTCATTTTCGACGATTTCGTTTAGATTTACGGTCATTTCCATGCACTTCACGGTCAATTCCCTTCACTTCACGGTCATTTCCATGCATTTCACGGTCATTTTGCTTCACTTCACGGTCATTTCCATGCATTTCACAGTCATTTTCAGCGATTCCAATTAGATTCACAGTCATTTTCATGCACTTCACGGTCAATTGCCTTCACTTTATGGTCATTTCCACGCATTTCACGGTTAATTTGCTTCACTTCACGGTCATTTCCATGCATTTCACTGTCATTTTCTGCGATTCCGTTTAGATTCATGGTCAATTGCCTTCATTTCACGGTCATTTATATGTATTTCATGATCAATTCGCTTCACTGCACGGTCATTTCCGATGATTCTGTTCAGATTCACGGTCATTTCCATGCACTTCACGGTCAATTCCCTCCACTTCATGATTATTTCCATACATTTCATGGTCATTTCGCTTCACTTCATGGTCATTTCTGGCGATTCCGTTTAGATTCACGGTCATTTCCATGCACTTCACAGTCAATTGCCTTCACTTCACGGTCAATTCGCTTCACTTCACGATCATTTCCATGCATTTCACGGTCATTTTCGGCGATTCCATTTAGATTCACGGTCAATTCTCTTCACTTCACAGTCAATTCTCTTCACTTCACAGTCATTTCCACTCATGTCACGGTCAATTCACTTCACTTCACAGTCATTTCCATGCATTTCACGATCATTTCCAGTGATTCTATTTAGATTCACGGTCATTTCCATGCACTTCATGGTCAATTCCCTTCACTTCACGGTCATTTCCACTCATTTTACGGTGAATTCACTTCACTTCACGGTCATTTCCATGCATTTTCATGGTCATTGACTGAGAATGTAAACGGAATCGTCGGAAATGACCATGAAATGCATGGAAATGATGCTGAAGTGAAGAAAATTGACCGTGAAATGCATGGAAATGATCGTGACTTGAAGGCTATTTACTGTGAAGTGCATGGAAATGACCGTGAATCTAAACGGAATCGTCGAAAATGACCATGAAATGCATAGAAATGATCGTGAAGTTGAGCAAAATGACTGTGAAATGCATGTAAATAATCATGAAGTGAAGGGAATTGACCGTGAAGTGCATGGAAATGACCGTGAATCAAAACGGAATCGGCGGAAATGACTGTGAAATGCATGGAAATGACCGTGCAGTGAAGCGAATTGACCGTGAAATGCATGGAAATGACCGTGAAGTGAAGGGAATTGACCGTGAAGTGCATGGAAATGACCGTGAATCTAAACAGAATCACTAGAAATGACCTTGAAATGCATAGAAATGACACTGAAGTGATGGAAATGACCATGAAGTGAAGGGAATTGTCCGTGAAGTGCATGAAATGACCGTGAATCTAAACGGAATCGTCAAAAATGACCGTGAATCTAAACGGAATCGTCAAAAATGACCGTGAAGTGAAGCGAATTGACCGTGAAATGCATGGAAATGACTGTGAAGTGAAGGGAATTGACCATGAAGTGCATGGAAATGACCATGAATCAAAATGGAATCGCCGAAAATAACTGTGAAATGCATGGGAATGACCGTGAAGTGAAGCGAATTGACCGTGAAATGCGTGGAAATGATCGTGAAGTGAAGGCAATTGATCGTGAAGTGCATGGAAATGACCGTGAATTTAAACGGAATCGCCGAAAATGACCGTGAAATGCATGGAAATGACCGTAAAGTGAAGCAAAATGACCGTGAAATGCATGGAAATGACTGTGAAGTGAACGGAATCGACCATGAAGTGCATGAAATGATCGTGAATCTAAATGGAATCGCCGAAAATGACCGTGAAATGCATGAAAATGACCGTGAAGTGAAGCAAAATGACCATGAAATGCATGGAATGACCGTGAAGTGAAGGGAATTGACCGTGAAGTGCATGGAAATGACTGTGAACCTAAACGAAATCGCTAGAAATGACCGCGAAATGAATGAAAATGACCATGCAATGAAGCGAATTGACCGTGAAATGCATGGAAATGAAGTGAAGTGAAGGGAATTGACCATGAAGTGAAGGGAATTGACCATGAAGTGCATGGAAATGATTGTGAATCTAAACGGAATAGCCGGAAATGACAGTGAAATGCATAGAAATGACACTGAAGTGAAGCAAATTGACCGTGAAATGCATGGAAATGACCGTGAAGTGCATGGAAATGACCGTGAATCAAAACAAAATCGCCGGAAATGACTGTGAAATGCATGGAATTGACCGTGAAGTGTAGGAGAATTGTTGGGATTGACCTTGAAATGCATGGAATTAATCACGAAGTAAATGAAATAAATGAAATTGACCGCAAACTGATTGAAATTGTCCGCAAAGCGAATGAAATGGATTTTCGGCCATCAAATTGATGGAATCTTGGAAAATAACAAGGTTGGTTGGCTAAATTAGCTTCTCCTACCCCAAAATCATCTATGGTATGTCAAGTAACTAATTTTAGTTTAGAAGATATTCTTTTTAAATGAATAAAGAATGAAATGAAAAAAAGAGAGAAAAAAAAATTTATATGCTTATATATACATATTTATATAAATATATATTAGAGAAAATTGTAGGTAGAATAAAGTTCTCCATGCAAAAAATAAAAAATAAAAATAAAAATAAAAAAAATTAAAAAATTTTGCATAGACTTTACGGACTACGGTTATGGCTACGACTAGAATAGTATTGAAAGTTGCAAGATTTTTAGACAAACTCACTAGACAGTTTTGAACCTTTTTCAATCACATTGAAAGACCTTTGATATATATCGTAGTACATATCGAAAGACTTTCAATACATAGCAAAGGATGGGCTGTGGTTATGGCTACGGTTATATTCCGTAGCCATAGGTTCCTGCCTTATTTTTTTTTTTCTTCTGTTGTAATACCCACCGCTTTTTGTGGGTCCTTTTATGAGGTATGTGTTATATCCAAACCGTTCATCTATTTGGCGAACTCGTACTAAGTCTTGAGACGTAAAATAAGACAGATTTAACTATCAAGTGGACCACTCTGTAAAAGACAGTGGAGGATTGAACGTTTACTATTGAAACCCTTTTAGGGGTAGTAGAAGTTTTGGATCATTATGAAATTTGTTTTTCCTCTTCATCTAGGTCTTTGTGACCTTATGAATAGATTGGATGGAAAATAAATGTTATGGTGGGCCCTACAAAATTTTTAACGGTTAAAATCAATTTTCCCACCGCTCTTTGTGGTGTGGTCCAGTTGATCTTACGGTATGATTTTTTTTATTATTTATGCTTCAAAATGATCTCGAAATATGGGTGAACGTTGTGGATATAATAAATACATAACTATGGGGCCCATGTAACTTTGATATCTTTTGAACTATTCGTACAACTCGAAGTTCGAGGAGCATCAGCGCTCGTCTTCGAGCACCAGCCGATCTCTTGCGGAAGGAAAAGCAGGCGCATTTTTGACCTTTGGGAAGCCGTCCGTATGTATGAGGCTTATTCTTGAAAGGAAAAAAAGATTTGGACTTACAAATGTAAATGGGCAATAAATGGGTCATACAGTTGTAAATTTCTCATGAATCCTCACCTGATTCCCAGCGTAGGAACTTCTTGTGAAAGGCTTTCGCAGGAAGGGTGCGGATTAGGTACTTTCATACCATCCAAATTGTTGAGTTGAACGGTATTTTTGAGAAATCATCCCCGTCCATCTGTTATTTTATTTTATTTTTGGACATGATGTCAAAAACGACCCGTATCCAATGCTCAAGTGGTCGTAATAAAGGAAAAGATGGTCAGGGAAATTTCTACCGTTGAAACCTCCCTGGGTTTAACAGTGATAAAATATGTCATATATACTATTAATAATGTAATTACAATTGGATGAAATGAAAATAAAAATATTAGCATGATTCAAAACTTCCGTGGCCCCATGAATATTTCAACTGTGTATATTCAATTATCACGTTTTCGATCCACTTGAGCATTGGATACAGTTCATTTTTTACAATCATGTCCTAAAATGAAATTACAAGACTGATGGATGGGAAAGATTTCTCACAAATATCACCGTGTGTCCCACCTGAGTTCCATCGCGGAAGGCTTTCACAAGAAATCCTTGTAGTAAAAAAATGAAAAAGAGGAGATCTATGAACTAACATCTCCGTTTGCTTATGTATCCCCCGCTTCTTACGTAACCACTTTCCACTAGTAAACGAGCTACACGTCGAGCCCAACCTGAGCTCGAGACGGGCGGGGGTTGGACGCAGTCCGCGCCCCCAGTGCATAAGCTTTTGTAACCAGTACCCACCTTTTATGGGGCGCTGCGGGGATTCACAGACGTCGGTGGATCCCTAGCTTTGGGTCCACTCCGATGTATTTTCCTTACATCCACACCGCTCATCCGTTTTGACAGCTTATTTTAAGAGAGAATCCAAAAATGAAGCAGATACAAATCTTATGTGGATCATACCACAGGAAAGAGTCATGAATGAATCCCCACCATTAAAAACTTCACGGGCCACCGGAGTATTAATTTTCCATCCAACTGCTAATAAGGTTACAAATATCTGGATGAAGAGATTACAGAAATATCAGCTTGATCTAAAACTTTTATGGCCTACAATAACTTTTTAATACTCATTTACTACTGTTTAGTGTACTATGGTCCACCTGAAATTTGGACTGCTCCAGTTTTTGAATCTTGCCCTAAAATGAGTTTTCGAAATGGATGGATGGCCTGGATATAAGGCACATACATCAAGGTGTGTCCCACAGGAATCCACCAATGCCAAGCCCCTAAAAAAATCAGTGAGACTCAGAAGTGGGTGCCGACGACGTTCGAGAACCGACTGATCAAGCGTCTACAAGCCACTTGTCATTTGAAAAGGATAGTGATTTGCTAGTCTAGCGGACCACGACGCCTGATCCGTAAAAATCCAACACGTCACGACCATTGACTCAATCAGATCCACCAGATTGTCAAAGCTTATCCCAAAATCGCAGTGTTTTAATCGTTACTATCCCTGATCAGGTAAACACTTGTTTGTCGAAACATGACTTTTGTTACTCGAATATGGATGGACAGGGGCACGCCGATTGGTATAAGATGGACAACAGGTTGGATATTTGCGAGTACCTTCGGATGCACAAGCCAGGTAAATAAAATTACAGCAGAAATGAAACTTGAGTTGGGGTTTTTCTTGCTTACCTTGCCCTTAGGTAGCTTCTGAGTTAGCATATCCTGTTAGGATATACGGAACTTGTTGAATATGTTGAAGGTCCGTTGTCTGCATGATCTTTTGCTAGAATCTTACAAAATCGTTCATTTCTCTGTATAAGGCGGGATTCTCTCGGAATATCCCACTTCTTGGGTCCGGGCCTATATGATCAGCTCGGCAGGTGAGTCCTGTTGCTGAACTCCACCTTTGAATAGTTCAACTCGGCGTCGGTCCTTCAAGGTCCGCTCATCTCATAATTGATGCTTTGATAGCTTTAAGAAGTTTATTTAGATAACACTTAGTTGGCACAGCACCAAGATACTCCTTCTATGATTGATTGCACGTCTTGTATATCATGTCAATTCAATTTTCTCGTAATAATTGCCTCTACTTCTGAGCACGGCATGTGTGTGCTCAGGAAGTAGGAGACTGAACAGATCTATAAGTGCGGGAACTGAATTTTAAAAGCAGGTAGCCCGGTCTCTTCTTTTTTGAATTTTTCATCTAATGATGAGAGCGAGAATAAAAAAAAGACAACATTTGTCATAGGAATCGAAAACAATATATGATAGTTGTTGTGTAATAGGAGAGGATGACTATTAATTGGTGAGCATCGTTCAACTTCTATGTGATTCACTGATGAACACTTATCGCCTGAGCTGATATAGTTTTGCTTGGGCTAACCCCATGATGCCGCGTTAAGGGTACATCAATTGAGGTGCCTTCGATCCTCGTGCTTTAATGGATGCCATCAGTATTAAATGCCCTGATACTTGAACCTATATAAATAGAGGCTCCTCCCTCATTGTGCATCTACTCAATTATGTGAGGCCCGAGCTTTACCGATCTAAATCCCTACAAGTCTCCATCTTTTCTTCGTCTTGTGCATCTCCTCCCCATCAACTCACATTAGTCGGAGATAAAGGTTTCCAGTACGCCTGTCATTACATGTGTCTTCTTCATTCCCTCTTTCACTCTCTTCCTTCTTCCTTCTCTCTCCTTTTGTTTTATTTCTGGATGTCTTTCTCGGAAAACTTTGAGGGGCCTCTGTCTCGAGGATCTTCCACAGGGAGTCTATGAATGATAGCACAGACTCCCGGTTGGCTTTGTCTTCGCGGGGACCATTGTCGGCGATGGCACCTCGCGTTGGGGAAACCCCTTTACCTTAGGCGGAACTGACTTTCTCACCCTCTTAGGGTGTGGCCTTATCGGCCAACTTTTTTGTTTCCCGACTGTTGTCAGAGGACTTGCAATCTATTCGGTTGGAGTTTGGGGATCCCGAGCTTGATGGGGTTATGACTTCCTCGAGCGGGGGAGCTCCAAGAAATCCTCTCGTGGGGGAGGTAGCCTTATATCTCATTTTCTCTCATGGCATGTGGCTGCCTTTCATCCACTGGTGAGAGAGGTGTCGCACCGCCTAAAGGTTGCTCCAAGATAGCTCAACCCCTATGTATGGAGAATTGTCTTCGAATGTTATGCCTTATGGTAGCAGATTGGCAATTCTGAGCTCTCTATTGACGAGCTCCTCTACATGTACCAGGCCAAGAGTAGCCCTGACTCTCGAGGTTGGTATTACTTTTCTTCTTGGCCGGGAAAGGGTCAGGCCATTATTATAAATATCTCATCCTCCAATAAGGGCTGGAAGGACAAATGATTCTTCGCATCCGGAGAGTTGGATGCCTTTGTTTGGAGCTTGGAAGACTACGGACTAAAGTCCCTACCTTCTTCACCCTCCTAAGTCGGAACCCGAGCTGTAGTGTTACACTTGTTAATTATGTCTTGTTTGTATTTCGTAGCAATCTAACTTGTTTTATTTCTTTCTTCATAGCCTTTTCCAGATCTCGACCCACCCTTTCGGCCTTATTTCTCTGCACCCTATGGAGGCTGAGTGACAAGTGAAGGCTGCTGAGCTAGAAGCAGCCACGGAGGCCCAGGCAGCGGTTCGCTCTAAGGTTGAGGTTCTTCAAGAGGCCCTAAGGGTCTCCTTGGAGGACTGCGTGCGCAACTAGTGGGTCCCTCCTAACCACCGAGCAACAACAGAAGGCCAACATAGTGGCTATGATCATGGAGCTGGAGGTGAGGGCCTATGAAGCAGAGTCCCGTAGAGCCGAAGCGGGAGCTCAGGTGGTTAAAGTGGAGACACGCTCCATGGAGGCTGATGCCCGATTGACGGGGGTTGAGGCTATGATCCCTGCAAGAGAGGAGGCCACTGTGGAGGCCTTTAAGGCATTTGAGGGGCACTTGGCCGAGCTGAAGGAGACATTTTGCGCTGGCTTCCAAAACTGTCGAGAGAATATCCAACGCCATTATCTTGAGCTCGACTTAGGGTATTTGGATGCGAGTGCCGCCAAGGTCCCTCAAGATGTTGCCCCTTAGGCCGAGGAACTCCTGTAGGCGTAGGCTTCATTTATTTTTTGTGGCTATAATGATCCACTTTATTAATGAAAGGGAATATTTTCTTAGCTTGTTATCTCGTATGTGTAGTGCATATTTTCATCGTTAATGCCTAAGTGCTTAAACTTAGTAATCTGATTAGATTTAGTTGATTGAGTGTATGAACCTAGTAGATTAATAGTCGAGCATGTAGACTTAGTAGATTAATAGTTGAGCATGACAAACCTTTTTCCTTGCATTCAGGAAGGGAAATTTTATGGGTACCGATCAATTGTCGGCTAATAGCTAGCACTTGAGGTAAAGAGTTGGTTCAACTTGTCGATATATCCTTGTAAGATTCCTCGAATTTTTTCTTACTGATAGTAGATTTTTATGTCCTTGGTGTTCCATGGATGGGGTAAGGGCCGCCTTTGCATATCTTCTAGCCAGTATGTCCTTGAGCGGACTACACCCGTGACCCTGTAGGGTTCTTCCCAACTCGACCCTAGGGCTCTTGAGCTAAGCTCTTTAGTGCTCTAAAAGATTTCTCAAAGTACAAGATTCATACTCGAAATTTATGCACTTTAGCTCTTGTGTTGTAGTGTTGAGTAGCCCTATGCTGGTAGGTGACAATTCTCAACTGTTCTTTTTCCCTTAGTTCTTCAAGTAGATCGAGACTTAGCGTCACCTGTGCATCATTCTCCTCTATATCGAATCGAATAACTTGGTCCATCCTAAGGGTATTCCAATTTTATTGGGACCACAACTTCTGCACCAAAGGCTAGGGAGAATGGAGTTTTCCCGGTTGTTGAACAAGCAGTCTTATTGACCACCTTTACTTGCTCGTTAACCTAGGGGTGTCGAGGTGAGGTGAAAGCATTGCGAATGTCTAGCTTCTTGCATAGTCCTCAGAAATGAGTGTTGTGTAATTGCCTATCGTTGTCGATAACAATGGTGTAGGGGATGCCGAACCTACACACGATATTTTTTAAGATGAAGTCGGTAGTCTTTTGTTCAGTGATCCTTGTTAGGGGCTTGACCTCTACCCATTTGATGAAGTAGTCGATGGCAACAATTGACGAACTTGGTTTGTCCCTTACCCATTGACAGAGGTCTTATGATGTCAACCCCCCATTGTGCGAAGGGCCAGGGGCCACTCATTTACGTCATTCTCTAAGGTGGCTATCGCAACATTGTTGCGAATTGTTGACACTTGTCGCACTTCCTTGTGAACCGCTTTGTGTCTTTCAGGATTATGAGCCAATAATATCCTAGTCGGATACCTTATGTGTTAAGGCCCTTCCACCTGAATGGTTTTTTGCAAACACTTTTGTGGACTTCCCTCAGTACATATTCAACTTTATCAGGCCGTAAGCATCTTAGATAAGGCAATGAGAATCCTTATTTTATTTTATTTTATTTTATTTTTTATGTAAGACATCCCCCAATATCGTGTACCGAGCGGATTGGTACTTGATCTTTTAAGCTTCTAGCTTGTCCTCGGGTAGCTCTCCCTGTTGTAGATAGCACATGATTGGGTCCATCCTGCTCGATGGTCGATCTATCAGGAGGGCTTCTTTCTGGTCAGACTGGATTAGGGGATGTTGTTTTGGTTATAGTCCTTCCTCCTTTTGGAGCTCCCACCAAGCACCTCCTTCCCTTCCTTTCTTTTCCTCTCTCTTATCGAGTTGGTCTCACCTTGAGTAGCCCTACATGCGCTAAATAATTCATCTGCATAGGAATATTTTTGAGCTCGTTTAAGAAGGTAAGTAAGAGTTTTTGAGGAGTTCTTCCTAATTGAAAAAAGGAACTTTTTCCGTTTACGACCAGCCATCATGGCTGTGAGGTCGACCTGGTCAGAATAGTCGTCCACTTGGATAGCCTCTGCATTGAACCTTATAATATAAATCTTTCAAGAGTTCGTCCTCTCTTTGTGTTATTTTGAGAAGGTGAATCGAGGATTTTCTTATGTCCATTCCCCCAATGAATTGGGTGGAAAATGCCCTGCTGAGCTGAACGAACGACTTAATGGATTTTGGCTTTAAGTGCCTATACCATTTTCGAGCATCTCCAATGAGTGTTAGGGAGAACACTCTACACATCACAGGTCTGGAAGTATTATGGATTTTCATCAAGGCCTTAAAAGATTCCATATATTCTGATGGATCCTTTGATCCTAAATAGGGAGTTATTTAGGGCATCCAGAACCTGGATGGTAGTTGGGCTTGCGTGATGTCATCCGTTAATGGTGGTTCTGTCTACTCAAGTAGGGCATTGACGGAAGCCGGGGCCTTTACTCGGCAGGCTTGCATGGACTAATCTCGTACGTTTCTGAAAGTAATTAGAAGTAGAACTAGAAGAAGATCTAAAACTAAATTTGAATATTTGGTAAGAGTAATTGTGAAGGATGTAATTGAAATTTGTGAATTTAAAGGTGGGAACTAGGGTGCCAAGGATCCACTTGTAGCTATTAAGATGCTACCTTACTTGATTCAAGAGAACCAACTGGAATCAGAGTCCTATCTTATCTATTGGAGAAGGAGATGGTCAAATCTCTGAACTTCTCATTGATCTCGCTTTAATGGAGGAGAATTGTGGAGATTTGGAAGGGATTCCATCACCCAATGATGCCCAGGAGACTATGAAAAACAATAGGATTTATCAATCCCATAATCTCAAATATAAAAGAAGATATTCAAAGCTATCGTAGTGCCTATTGTAATTTGAGTCACAAAAAATCATTGAAAACTGAAAATATTTCTTAAAATCAACTAGAAATCAATGAAGTACAATATAAAAATGAATCAAAGCAAAGTAAACATCTCAATTATGTTACAAGCTTCACCTCTTACCCATAGTTAAGAGATTTAGCCAACCATAGACATGATTGAACTAAAAACTCTCTAGAAAAGCATAAAAACAACTAAGGAAGAAAAAAAAAACTCTTAGCGGTAGCTCTCCACCCTTTGGCTCCACTCCTTAAACACTAGATGATACCTAGAAACATCCTAGGGACTCTTATTTATACCTGTGAAGCTCCACCTTGCGCACTAACTTGAAATTTTCGCAATCCGATTGCGAAACCTCCTCAATTTACGCAACCACGTTACGCATCGGTCAGATCAAAGTCGAGTCTGAAGTCGAGTTCGAATTTGGAAAGGATTCTATTTCAGTAGTTGCCCAATTTTGGACCGAGTTAGGTTCGGTCGGACCGAACTTAAGTTGTCTGTCTGACCGAACTTAAGTTGTCAGTTTGACCAAATTAATCTTCGATCAAACCGAATTAACTCCCAAAATTCATCGTTCTTCGCTAGAGCTTTTTATGTACTTTCGATCGCACCGAGTCCTCTTTTCGGTTGGACTGAATTGTCTATTGGCCGAATCAAATTAGCTTCTGAATTCCATCTTTGGCTGTTGGACCGTTTTGTATGATTTTGGTCGGATCGAACATGGGTTCGGTCGGACCGAACTTATTTGTTTTCTGCTCCAAATTTTGCAATCTTTCAAGTCATTTAATTAGCTTTTGTACTTAGTTTCATTGGATCTTTGGCATGTAAACTCTTCATTCCTGGTCTCCTAAGATCCTTTCTTTGCCTTGGTGACTCTTGAGTATCAAATCCATGCTTTTAACATTCTTTTTAATTCAAGCTATCAGATTCACCTTGTAATACAAACATATATAAAATATACCATTAAGCCTTATCATATTCATAAAATCAAGATATAAATAGGGGAGAATATGCAATATTTGATACTCAACATACTTTCCAACCAACATTTTGCTAATCCCAAGTAAAACATGCGTGAAGTGAATCTCAATTGTCAATGTTCAAACCTTTTTTAGAAAACAATCTTTTGTGCAATCAAGTATGAATGTGTGGAATTAAGACAGGAGAGCGGGACTTTGAAAACCTAGAGCCGAATCATATATGCAGCGAATCAAATAGGTTCTTTATCAATTTCTTTAGAGCATAAGTTCATATATCATGTTTTTCAATGTGATCAGTGAAAATCAAATTACTTCCCATGAGAATACTATTATTTTATAATGTTAGTCATGTTGATCATATCAAGAGCAGTTAAAAACTCAAGTGCTGATTCTGAACTTATCTCATTTTCTTTATTTTTTCAGTTTTTGATTTTATATCGATGGTCACTTTTAATTATTCATTCTTTTTAATTTTTTTTTTAGAATTTTTCATTCTTTTCAAACTTTTTCCAGTCTTTTCCTCATACATGACCTTTTTGTCAATCTTACTATTTTTTAACTGGTTCTTTTCATCTTTTAAGGTGGATAAAAGTCTCAACATTTATTAATGATTCACATACTAACCATTAAAATTTTTAGTGAGATCTCAGAAAGCAAATTGAATGTATACTTTGCTTAGGTGATAGTATACTTGGTTGATCAACATGATATTTAAAACTTCCTCTTAATCAATATAGCAAGAACTTAGGTGATAGTATACTTAGTTGATTAAACTCCAACAATTCAAAGTTTAATCTCAGTCTTATCATACTCAAAACATTCTTAAGTGCATTAATTATCGTCTTCCAAATAAGTTTTTAACTTGAGAAATTGAAAATTTTATAAATTTTTACTCAAAGACTAAGAAAATACTTATTAGTTTACCTAATCCACACCTCCAATCTAAAATCTACATTGTCCTCAATGTAAAAGATATAACCATGTAATATAAATGAGACAGTGAAAATAATGAAAAAGTGATGGAAAGGTAGTACTTGAAGAAGTTGAATTATGGCTCATCCAAAGTTCTTAATGTGAAACTGGGTTAGCACCATAACTAAACAATTGAAAGCAAACTATCCTAGTCTTAAATCATATGAAAGTAATAAAACTAAGTACACCTCCATCAGACTATGAGATTAATCCTGGTATACAGGATCAGTCAGAGGTATGGACTTGTCCTTTGAATCAAACTTTTTAATAAATGACTTTAGACGATGTCCATTCACTTTGAAAATATTGTCATTCATTGGATTCTTTATCTTGATGGCCTCATGTGGATAGATATTAGTAACAGTGAAAGGGCTGGTCTAACGAGATCAAGTTTACCCTTAGAGAGATGTAATCGAGAATTGTACAGAAGGACATTTTGACTAGTTAAAAATGATTTTCAAAGGATGTTCTTATCATGGAACACTTTCATCATGTCCTTGTAAATTCTCAAGTTTCCTCAAGTTCATTCAACTGAAGTTTTCGTAGCGATCCCGCATTGTTGAAGTTAAAGTTTAGGTTTGTAATAGACCAGTAGGCTCTATGTTCCAATTCCACAGGCAAGTGACAAGCTTTATCATAACAAATATAAATGGAGACATTCCAATTGGGGTTTTAAAGGTAGTATGGTAGGCCCATAAGGCATCGGTCAAGCTAATTGACCAATCCTTGCGATTAGGGTTAACCATATTTTTCAGAATGTATTTAATTGCCCTATTGAAAATCTCAACTTGCCCGCTTGTCTACGAGTGGTATGGAGTGCTCACTTTATGAGAGATGCCATATTTTTTCATTAAATTTGCAAGTGACATATTACAAAAATGTGAACCTCCATCACTAATGATAGCTCGAGGTGTTCTGAACTGGGAAATGATATTTTTTTAAAGAATTTGATGACCGTTTGATGGTCATTATTCTGGCACGGGATCGCTTTGACCTATTTAGTGACATAGTCTATTGCTAGTAAAATATACAAATTTTCAAAGGATTGGGAGAATGACCCTATGAAATCGATGCCCTAGCAGTCAAATGCTTTAATAATTAGAATGGGATTTAGAGGCATCATGTTTCGACGGGACTATGCTCACAAGCTTTGCAGAACTCATGAGTGTCCTTGAATATAGTGGGCTAATAAAAGATGCACTGCAGGATTTTGGTTATGGTCTTTTTAGAGAAAAAGTGATCACCACAGGCCTGAGAGTAATAAAAGGAGATGCCACTTTGGTGTTTCATTATCTGGTGCACATCTCCTTAGAATTTGATCTAGGTAATATTGAATAAATATGGGTCATCCCAAAAGAATTCACGAATCTCGGCAAAATTTTTTTTCTTATCTTACGCAGTCCAATGTGTCGACGTGAAACCTGTAGCAAGATAATTTGCGATGTCAAGAAACTAAGGTAGGTGGGAGAGTTTAAACAGTTGTTAATCAGGGAACATGTCATTTATAGGTATCGTCTCAAGGAAATTAGGAAAATCATGTCTGGAAATATGGTCAGTTATTATGTTTTCTACTCCCTTTTTATCTTTTATTTCTAAATCAAATTCCTGGAGTAGAGGGATCGATCTTATCAAGCGGCATTGGCATCATTCTTAGAAAGAAGATATTTCAGCACCGCATGATCAGTATAGATGATGATTTTGGATTCAATCAAATAGGACCTAAATTTATCCAAAGCAAACACTACGACTAAGAGTTCCTTTTCTGTAGTAGAGTAGTTCTGTAACGTCTCAATTTTTGGAACCCAAGTATATGACTCGTCTTCCAAAAATCTAAGTATTAGCCTATAAGATTCAGTGTAACTTTGAACCACTTATCATTAATCAGAGCTAATAGCAACGAAGTTAGAGTAAACCATACATTGAATAAAAATATTCTGATCATCATAAAAATCCAAATGTAGCGCCTATACAAGACTTATACAACCCTTAAACAGTAAACTTCATTAATTAAAAACATAACATCTAACATCTAATGGTGGAGCTCAATATGGGTTGTAGGGACCTCGTTTAACTCCTCAGCTACCCGATCTGCTCTAGCAACCCAGTGAACAGCATCGGCTCGCTCTACACCTACATCAACTGTTACAGTTTGATAGCGTCAATGACTATCATAGTGAGGAGTACCCTCTAAGATTACACACTCATCATTCATAATCCAACATAAATCGCACTATATGAGAAGAGACATTTTAAACAATGCAATTCAAGAATCATAATCATGCATTTAGAATTAAGCTAATTAACATAATTTCAACATTAAGGGAATGTAATGAAAATCACAATGTAAGGGGATGTGTCCAGATAGTCAAAATAGTTAATCTTACAACCTCCATAAAATGACTAGAAAACCAAGCTTCAAACATCTACTTTACTTGAAAATCATATCGTACGTGGAAACCGCAAGATGGATAGGAAATCACTAAGCGAATACCTACTCCATGTGAAAATCATGGTATGAATCAACATCGCAAGATGAAGAGATAAGCAACATACAAACTCTAGACCACCTGAAAATCATATCGTATGTGAACACCGCAAGATGGCTAGGAAATCGCTAAGCAAACACCCACTCCACCTGAAAATCACGGTATAATTGAACACCGCAAGATGGCTAGAAAACTAACATATAAAACTCTACTTCACCCAGAAATTATATCGTATGTGAACACCATAAGATGGCTATGAAATCGCTAAGTGAACACCTGCTCCACTAAAAAATCACCATACGATTGAACACCGCAAGATGAAGAGAGAATTAACTAGCCACAAAATGACATCAATGTTCCATCAAGGCCACCAAGGGCAAATAAACAGTCCTAGCCACATAGGCCAATTATACGATCTAAGCCATGTAAGGCAAAGTGTGACCCAAGATATGTAAGACGGATGTGTGATCAAGCCTGTATAAGTCAAATAGGAGCTATAAGATGGTAAGTCCTTAACATGTTATATTCAATCTATAAGATAATCACAAATGACAGCATCTAATTAATTAGCAAACTATACAACTCGAGATAACATGCGGTAACCGAATCATTCATATTCGCTAACATTAAAGAGGCACAACAATTATACGTTACATGAGTCAATCGGGCGACATATTAGCATATTTATATAATGAGATAAGTAAAACTATAAAATAACTTAGAGCTACTAACTACATGGAATTAAAGCATCTTTCATGTCGAGGTTGGAGAATTTAAGTGGGAAGCTCAAAGGATGAGTCCTCACCTTGATCAAACAACCTAGTTGTGTGTGGCCTGTTAGGTAGCATGAATGTAGCCCGATCTAGTTAAGTCTAATCAATAAACATGTAATCACAACCAAACCAAAATATCAATGAAAATGGTAAATGCTTGATTTTTACGGTTAATGAACTTAGTGAAGACTCGCTAAGTCAACTTAGTAGCAAACAAATGAAATGAGCTTTGATTTACCTTGACTTAATAGTTTAACTTGGCGATTTAACACTAACTTAGCCGAACCAACCGTGTCAACTCGGTAGCCACCAAAAATCCACGTAAGGCCCGTATCCTAGTCCATACTGTTCCGTCAACTTCCGCGGTCTTTCTTAACAAATTTCAGCAACCCGTGACTTATAATCAACGTTTGCGCATGACCCTAAGTCGTATCCCTTAGATTTGAGTCAGTTTAATCTGAAACGTATACCATTGCGACCGCGCCATCGCCGCGGTTCCGACGCTGTGTATTACGTACCAAACCAATACCCTAGCAGGGAGATGTGGACCCGCATTCCGTTTGAGAAAACACCTCATGTTTGTAATCCTAAAATTTTTTTTACAACATGTCCCATCAATCAATCAATCAATCAATCGCCTTATGTCAAGTACAAGAGCAACCCATGCTTTCTTTCTCTATAAGTCAAGCAACCTACAAAGTCAACAAATCTTTCACCTCACCCATCACTCTCTCTCTCCTTACAACTACCATTCTCTCTCCTTTATCTTCACCATTTTTTCAAGCAGTAAAAATTCCAAGTAAGAGAAAGAGTGGACGTCCAAGCTCCTCCATGAGAGAAAATTGCATGTGTGTGGCCCACTTTCCACCCCAAAATCCTTCATCCTAGCCATTCACTTCTCATCACCCTCCATCAAAGTGAAGCACAAGGAGATCGATGTTTCATCGGACCAAGAAGATCAAACGGTGGGTGCTTTATAGGCTATATTTTTCATGTTTTGATGATAGGTCAAGTGAGGCCTACCGATTGATGGTATAGATCTCACTTTGGACCCTAGATGTGTCTGATGACCCATCTTGATTCTCATGATCATTCTATGATGGGGCCATTCTCCGTAGACCCCATCATGACATTTATTTTCCATGCATGGATAGGATCATCTAAACCTTGCATTTCGATGGAGAAAGGATCTCCACCGTTGGTTTTGATCAGTGGGCCCATATGTAATGGGACCCACTTGGTGTATTTGTAAATCATGGAAGGGAGGGCCCGTAGTGCCAGGTCCCTCCATCACTCTCTCTCTCTCTCTCTCTCTCTCTCTCTCTCTCTCTCTTCCCTTGATTGTTGGCCCCACGATGTATGCATTTTATCTAAGTCACCACCTTCGCAGGACCCACTTGATGGGCGTGTAGGATCTGAACCATCCAAGCCATGTAGGCCTTACCTTGAGGTAATGAGAAGACATAAATATCAATTTGATCAAAATCAAGTGGGCCACGTCTATGTGGTACCCACCTTGATATTTATTCACGTCGCTCGTCTCGTGTCCCTGGATACTGGACGTAAATTTTTTTAGTGTGACCAACACTGGGATGTACTACTAGAAAAGGGCCACTCATACAGGCTCCACTGTTGAGGGTCAAATATTGTATATTAGACCCCAGATATTATCTGGATTTACGAATATAATGCTATCTAATGGCTCATTTTCTCATTCTTGTGTTGCAAGGTGATTTTATGAGCATGGATGGAAAAAGGACGTTAAAAGTTGAGATTTAATGATTTGATGACACCAAAGGCAAGGGACGGACTTCAGAGGACCAAAATTGACGGATATACACGATCAGAAATCTGAGAAAACTAAGAAACTGAAGCTCAAGTGGCTTGAAACGCATCCAGAATGCAAGATCACATGGTTTCCGACATCTGATCGATTCGAAACTTCATACATGAGATGAGGGCCATAAATTAACCGTACATATTAAATTTAAGCCATTGAAGATCTTGGAAAGTGGGCCAATGGACAGATCAGCCCATTAATCTTCAATTTGGGGCCCACCTGATGTCTGAAACTGCCTCAATTTTAGTCCCAACGGCTTAAAGAATATGAGAAAAGGATGGACGGTGCAGATTTCCGATAAGCATTATAGTAGGCCCTGCATATGGTGCATGTACATCACATACATTGTATGTACCTTGAGCACCAGACCGCTTTCAAAATTCAAACAGAGCCTGCACCGTGCATGAACGGCACTTGCCGTTTTCAGCTGCGTAACGAACGGCCGCTGGCCGTTTTTGTGGACGGTTGTGGGCCCTACCCATTGACCATATGGAAAATCTGACCCGTTCACCGTGTAGAGGGGCTCAAATACTACAAAAACATGCTGACTTTTTGTACCCATGCGTACACACGTGTGCGATACAGGGGCCACAAAAGAGCTGCCCGGTAGCGTTCAAATCTTATCTTTTAGTTATTTCTTCTCTGGGCCACGTTAATGGACGTTCAAAACTACTCATTCTTAACTGAAATTTCATTCTGAATCCAATGGACGGGGTGGATTTTCCAGAAAATGCTTGTGGGGCCCACCGATCACAACAACGAAATAGTACGAAAGGTTTTGCATATCTGCGAAAACTGACTTTTCTAGGTGGTTTTGGGCCACCATCTTTGATCATATGGCAGATCTGAACCGTCTATCATGTAGAGAACCCAAGAAAGTACTAAGGGACGGTGTTTATTTGGAATTTGAGCGAGAAAAGTGGCGTGTTTCGAGGCACCAAACTTGGCTGCGAAAAAGCTTTCACTAGGCATGCATAGCTTTCCAAATCCGATTCAAATCCGATTTTCACTACTCCAGCAGTTATATAAGGAGGTTTTGGACGTGGGGAGCATTCATTCAGGTCTTGGGAGGAAGAACAGAGGGATCGAGCTTGGACGTGGAGCAAAGAAGGAGAGAGAAAGATAAAGAGAGAGAGAGAAATTCTTAGTTTTTTTCACTTTTCTTTTCCTTTTCTTTTTCTCTTTATTTAGTTGGATTTAGCCTGACCATGTGTGGCTGAACCTCCTAGCTAGGGCTAGGAGGTGAAGCTTGTAGTGAGATGGAAGGTTTTAATTTATGTTTTTATTTATTTATTTATTCATGAATCGACGTTGATTTTAGTTGATTATTATGGGAATATTTTTAGTTCTTAATGGTCTGTTGTGACTGAAATTACAATGGGTCTGCGATGCTTTGAATATTTGTATTTCCTTTTCATGTTTATGACGTCAGGACGTCCTGTTGTTCACCATAGTCTCCTGGGCATGGTTGGATGACGGTACCCTTCCTAACTTTCATACATGTGATTGGGTGGTAATTAGTTTGATTCTGTTGTTTGCCATAATCTTTGGGCATGGTTTGGTGATGGAATCCATTCTAATTCATACACCTTTCATCTCTTTGAAAACTAGATCAACGGCAGCTCAGTAATTTCCATAATTTTTTATGCAAGCATAAGTTCTCCCTAATCTCTACAAGTGGATCCTCTGAATCCCTAGTTTTCTATCTCTGATTTGTTTTCTAAGTTTTAGATTAATTATTCTACAAGTATTCCACCATCGCTAATTGATTTAGAATTCATCTTAGCCTAGTTCTAGTTCTAGATAATTTTAGATAACGTACAAGTTTCAGTCCCTTGGGATTCGACCTCGGTCTTACCGAGTTATTACTACATCACAACCCTGCACTTGGGGAGTGAACAAGTTTTTGGCGCCGTTGCCGGGGACTGTTGGTTACATTTTTCTGAAATTAATTAGTTTTAGGATTAGTTTAAGATTAGGTTTAGATTTTCTTAATTTTTAGAAATTAACTTGTCTTTCGTGTTTTATAAGCTTCTAAGATAGTTTCTAAGTTAGTAAAATTTTTCTTAAATTCTTCCTTTCTATTCTAGATTTAGATTAAGATTTATTTCTTCTTTTTAGTGAGATTCTAATTCTAATTCTTTTTAGGAATCCTAACCCTGTTTCTTGTTTTAGAATTTTTCTATAAGTTTTTGTTTAGGAACTAACCCAATTTTTCTGTTTTGTAGGAAACTTCTAATTTAGTAAGCTCTTCCTAATTCTTCTCTCTTTGGAATTTCTTATTTTCTCTAGAAATTAGTTTATTTTTAATTAGGACTTTCTACTCTTAGAAACTAACTTATTTTGGTTTGTTTTGCAGGTTTTTTAACTTAGGAACTCCGATTTGGTAACTTCTCTCCAACCCTCCCTTTTCCTAGATTTTTATTTTCTTTTTTAGGTTTAAGTTAGAATTTGAGGGCTGAGTGTGTTTTATGCCCCATTGGGCACGCGACAACACTCGACGTCTCGTGACTGAAGGAGGATTAGTTGAGGGGTTGACTGTCCATCGCATGACTAGACACCACTTGAATTCTCCTGAGTTAGAAGATGTTATGACTGAAAATCAACCTCAAGCACTACCCCAACCAAGGGTTGAGGAAGTACATGATGAGAATGAGGTGCATCAGGCACCCCCGCCTCGTACTTTACGAGATTATTTACAACCGGCGGGGGTGAGTACGCCCTCATGCATGATTTTTCCTGAGAATACAGGACATATGGACATCAAGCCAGGGGTTATCCAACTCCTTCCTAAGTTTCATGGGCTTGAGTCTGAAGAACCATACTTGCATCTGAAAGAGTTCGATGAAATCATAGGCACCTTATACTTTCCTAATGTATCTGAGGATACTATTAGGCTGAAACTCTTTCCATTTTCCTTGAAAGAAAAAGTCAAGACGTGGTTACATTCACTGCGTCCTAGATCCATTGGCACATGGAATGATTTGCAGAGGGAATTTATAAAGAAAATTTTCCCACATCATAAGACAATTACCCTCAGGAGAGCAATCATGAACTTTGCCCAAAAGGAAGATGAAACATTCTTCCAATGTTGGGAAAGGTTCAAGGATCTGGTTAATGCATGCCCACAACATGGCTTTGAAATATGGCGCATTACGAATTTTTTCTATGATGGGCTAACATCTTCCATGCGCCAAATGGTCGAGACAATGTGTAATAGAGATTTTATTAATAAAAATGTCGACGAGGTATGGGATTACCTCGATAGTCTCGCTGAAAAAACACAATCATGGGACTATTATCCAAGGACGAACACTACGTCTAGGCCGACTCATTCAAGGAAAAAAAGAGGAATATATCTCCTAAAAGAGGATAATGATCTTAACGCTAAGGTGGCCAATCTCACCAGAAAATTTGAGGCCATGGAAGGAAGGAAGGAAAAGGTTAATGAAAGTGTTTGCGGCATCTGTGATTGTAACATTCATACTACTGAAAATTGTCCTTCAATACCTGCCTTTCGAGAAGTATTGAATGAACAATCTAATGCCATAAATAACTATCAAAGACCTTTCAATGGACCACCCTCTAATACTTACAATCTTGGCTGGAAAAATCACCCGAATTTTAGTTGGAGGAACGGACAAACTGCTACCCCTCAAGGTTTCTTCAATCAAAATTCAAATCAGGGGAAACCTCAAGAAGAATCGGTTCAAATTTCCATACAAGAGCTGGCGCGGACAATGCAAGGAATTTCAAATTTTATGCAAAAAATAGATTCACGTATGACGGCTATGGAAAAAGGGATGCTCCCTACACAATCACTCCCTAATCCGAAATCGCAATACGAGACAGGTGATCCCAGCTCTTCAAATCAAATGGGGCACGCTAAATCCATCACCACTCTTAGGAGTGGGAAGGTTATTGATAAAACCCTTCCGGTTAGGCCCGAAAAGCCTCAAGAATCAGAAGAGGACAACAATGATGGATCTAGTGACGCCCCACAAAAATTTGAACCGGAACCTCTAGAAAAGCCAGTCGCTCCGTTTCCCCAACGGTTGGTTGAAGCAAAACGTCTATCTAACTCTCAGGATATCCTAGAGGTGTTAAAACAAGTGAAAGTCAACATTCCTATGC
Source organism: Magnolia kwangsiensis (assembly GCA_037074715.1). NCBI lineage: Eukaryota > Viridiplantae > Streptophyta > Magnoliopsida > Magnoliales > Magnoliaceae > Magnolia > Magnolia kwangsiensis. The sequence goes on along the minus strand of CM073574.1, from coordinate 48,764,776 downwards.
TTGACGTTGTAAAATAGATTCCTTCATATGCTAAATTTCTAAAGGATTTATGCACTACCAAACGACGAAAAAGTGTTCAAAAGAAGATCTCCTTGACTGAGAAAGTGAGTGCCATCCTGAAACAAGATGTGCCGCAAAAATTCAAAGATCCCGGTTGCCCAACCATATCATGTGTGATCGGGAACTATCGAATTGATCACGCACTTCTTGACTTAGGAGCAAGCGTCAATCTGATTCCTTACTCGGTATACCAACAGTTAGGTTTGGGTGCATTAAAACCCACTCGAACCACACTACAACTTGCTGATCGTTCCGTTCGTATACCAAGAGGGATTATCGAGGATGTGTTGGTCCAGGTTGATAGATTCTACTACCCTGTTGATTTTATTATCTTGGACACCGAACCCATCAATGGCACGAGCACTCAGATTCCCGTCATTCTTGGTCACCCATTCCTGTCCACTTCAAATGCAATTATCAATTGCAGGAATGGTGTCATGACTATGTCCTTTGGAAATTTGACATTGGAATCGAATATCTTTTTCAATAACGGCAGCAACTCAGAGGATGATGACGATTTCCACGATGTTAACATGATTGATTCTTTTGTGGAAGATAGAACACCTCTCACCTTATCCTCTGATCCTCTAGAGACGTGCCTGGCCCACTCCCATGATCTTGATGATGATATAATTAGGGAGACGTGTGCCATGCTGGATACTGCATCGGTACTTGAAGTTAACCGGTGGAGGCCACAAATTGAAGAATTGTCCCAAACTGATGTAGTGCCTCTACCGTCTAACCTCAAGCCACCGAAGCTTGACCTAAAACCTTTGCCCTATGATTTAAAATATGTCTGTTTAGGTCAAGATGAGACATATCCGGTGGTGATCTCTGCCCACCTGGAGAAAGAACAGGAGAGTATGCTGATATCTACTCTCATTGAGCATAAGGGAGCCCTTGGATGGACGATAGCGGACCTCAAGGGAATTAACCCATCGATTTGTACTCACCGTATATATCTTGAGGACAATACAAAGGCTATTCGGCAATCACAACGTAGATTAAATCCAAACATGAAGGAAGTGGTTAAGGCCGAGGTTCTCAAACTATTGGATGTGGGGATCATATACCCCATATCCGATAGTCAATGGGTGAGTCCAACTCAGGTAGTTCCTAAGAAGTCCAGGATCACCATCGTAGCCAATGCCAATAATGAACTCGTGCCGACTAGAGTTACTACTGGTTGGAGAATGTGCATTGACTACAGAAAGCTGAATACCGTCACAAGGAAAGACCACTTTCCTTTGCCCTTCATTGATCAAATCCTAAAAAGGCTAGTTGGTCATTCCTATTATTGTTTCCTTGACGGGTATTCAGGTTATAATCAGATTAAAATCGCCCCTGAGGATCAGGAAAAGACCACATTTACATGTCCCTATGACACCTTTGCTTACAGAAGGATGCCATTCGGGTTATGTAATGCCCCTGCCACCTTTCAGCGATGCATGACGAGTATCTTTTCTGACATGGTGGGGAAATATTTAGAGGTCTTCAAGGACGATTTCTCTATTTTTGGTTCATCTTTCAGCGAATGCTTAGCAAGTCTTAAATGTGTGCTGAAAAGATGTGAAGAAAAGAATTTGGTACTTAACTGGGAGAAGTGTCATTTTATGGTTCAAAAGGGAATTGTCCTTGGGCATATCATCTCGTCCAAAGGAATCGAGGTAGATAAGGCAAAAATCGATCTTATCTCTAACCTACCTCCACCCAAGAACATCAGAGATGTGCGATCCTTCTTAGGACACGCAGGCTTTTATAGACGATTCATAAAGGACTTTAGTCTCCTCTCTCGTCCTTTATGTAATCTTCTTCAAAAGGATACACCATACGAGTGGACTGAGCAGTGCCAAGAAGCTTTCACTAAGCTTAAGGGCATGTTAACCACTGCACCTATCATGCAGCCACCCGACTGGAGTCTTCTTTTTGAACTTATGTGCGACGCCTCTGATTATGCTCTTGGAGCGGTTCTAGGCCAGAGAAAAGATAAGCAGCCTTACGTTATTCACCACGCAAGTAGGACTCTAAATCCTGCCCAAGTGAACTACTCGACTACGGAAAAGGAACTCTTAGCCGTAGTATTCTCTTTGGACAAATTTAGGTCCTACCTGATCGGATCCAAGATCATCATCTACACAGACCATGCGGCACTTAAGTATCTTCTTGCCAAGAATGATTCTAAGCCCCGCCTAATACGATGGATCCTTCTACTCCAAGAATTTGATTTAGAAATTAAAGACAAAAAGGGAGTAGAGAACGTAGTAGCTGATCACCTTTCTCGCCTTAATACCTCTGATTCCCTTGAGGCGACCCATATCAATGACATGTTCCCTGATGAACAAGTATTTAGAGTCTCCCATTCACCTTGGTTCGCTGATATTGCTAATTATCTTGCTACAGGAGCCATACCGACACACTGGACGTCACAAGATAAGAAGAAATTCTTTACCAAGGTGCGTAACTTTTTCTGGGACGATCCATATTTGTTTAAATATTGCCCAGACCAAATCTTAAGGAGATGTGTACCAGACAATGAGCATCAGAGTGTCATCTCCTTCTGTCACTCACAGGCCTGTAGTGGTCACTTTTCTGCTAAAAAGACCACGGCCAAGATTTTACAGTGTGGCTTCTACTGGCCCACTATGTTCAGGGACACTCATGAGTTTTGCAAGGCTTGTGAGCGTTGTCAGAAATTGGGAGCATTGTCCCGTCGAAATATGATGCCCTTGAATCCCATCCTTATTATAGAAGCATTTGATTGTTGGGGCATTGATTTCATGGGACCATTCCCCCAATCATTTGAAAATCTGTATATTTTGCTCGCCGTAGACTATGTCACTAAATGGGTCGAAGAAATTCCGTGCCGCAAAAATGACCATCGCACGGTCATTAAATTTTTGAAAGAAAATATCCTGTCGCTGTTCGGAACGCCTCGAGCCATCATTAGTGACGGGGGCTCACACTTCTGCAATAGACCATTTGAGAGCTTAATGAAGAAATACGATATCTCTCATAAGGTGAGCACCCCATACCATCCACAGACAAGTGGACAAGCTGAGATTTCCAATAGAGAGATCAAACATATCCTAGAAAAAACGGTTAACCCTGATCGTAAGGACTGGTCAATCCGATTGACCGATGCCTTATGGGCGTATCGTACTGCTTTCAAAACTCCTATTGGAACATCTCCCTTTAGACTTGTCTACGAAAAGGCTTGTCATTTGCCTGTGGAATTGGAACATAAAGCATACTGGGCGATCAAAAATCTAAATTTCAATCTGGACAACGCTGGTTCGCTACGCAAACTTCAATTAAATGAACTGGAAGAAATCCGGAACGATGCATATGAGAACTCGAGAATTTACAAGGATAGGATGAAGGCGTTTCATGATCAATATATTCTACGAAAATCATTCACGCCAGGTCAGAAAGTCCTTTTGTACGATTCTTGACTCCACCTCTTTCCGGGTAAGCTTCGATCTCATTGGACCGACCCTTACATTGTTGTTACTGCTTATCCTCATGGGGCCGTTGAGATAAGAGATCCCGACAATGGCAAGGAGTTTAAAGTAAATGGACATCGATTAAAGCCATTTTTTGAGACATTTGATTCAGAGGACATGTCCATGCCTCTGATTGCTCCTGTTTATCAGGACTGATTTCCTAGTCTGATGGCGGTATAGGTAGGTTTATCGCTTTCATAGGTCTAGGATTGTTGCTTTATTTGTCTGGCTGAAGACGGTAAATTTAGCGCTTCTCGGAGGCAATCCAACTTTTTTTTATTCCTTTTCATTCTTTAGTAGATGATTCAATGTTTGTGGGTAACATTACTGCAAACCCTCACGAGACTACAACTCGTCCACTAGGGATAACCTAGGGGTTTAAAGGCTTGTTGCATACGCTAAATGCAATCGAGAGCACCTGCGAAAGTAGTATAGGTAGGATTTTATTTTCATTATTTTTGTTCTGCTTTCTCTCTCATGCTGACAAGCTTCCATGCTGTGATCTATTGGAAACTCTCTTGATTCGTTATTCAGGTACTATCTTCCCATCACTTCTCATTTACTTTCGTTGTCCCATGTGCATTGCATGCTCATATCTTTTACATTGAGGACAATGTAGATTTTAGGTTGGGGGTGGGAGATTATGTTTCCTAATCAGTATTTTCTTGGTCTTGAGCAAAAATTGTGAATTTTTTTTTAAAATTTTTTTTCTGAAAATTTCTACAAATTCGAAGTGATTTTGACAGATATCCCTAATTTAGATTTTTAAGGTACATGATGGTGGATTTATGACTCTTGGATTCCGTATCTGTTAGATTTCATAGTTAAAATCGAGTTGCAAAGCCATGATTAGAAGTTTTAAACATTGATCGCATCAGGATTTCACATGTCACATCTCGCTTTCACGTTAAGACTTCAGTCTGATATTGAAGGGTTAATTTGGTAATCACTAAGCACGAAAGGAACCAGCCTGAAATATCTTGCCATCATGGTATAAAAATTGGAAAGGTGGATAATTAATTTTCACCATAGGTTTGCTCCCTATAGGTGTGGAGTTAATTCCCCATGAATGATACCTAAAAAGAGTCAGGTGTACGATCTTCACCATAGGTTTGCTCCCTATAGGTGAGGATTTGATTCCCCTTCCTTGGCATTACTTTGAACAGAAAAATCACAAGTTAATAGGCTAATCTATGAGGCAAGTTTTGGGTTAGGTTTTGGTTGTCATGAATTTTCTTATTGGTTACCAATGATATCATGAAATTGACGATTGGATCTCTTAATGATGATAAGTCGAGATTAGACTATACATCCATGGATCTCAATGTTTAAAATTTTTCTAATTGATGGATTAATGCTTTACACTTGATTATGAAGTCTACCGTGCACTTGAGCTCAGGAGAAAATAATTTCTAACATTCATGGATATTAAATTTCTCGTATTTTGTTCAAAATCTCACTCGATTTCATAGAAAGTTCTCTTATAATTCTCAACTTATTTTTGGCATATTTTGCTCGGGACTAGCAAAATTCTGGTTGGGGGTTGTGTTGAGAGTCAAATATTACATATTAGACCCCAGATATTATCTGGATTTACGAATATAATGCTATCTAATGGCTCGTTTTCTCATTCTTGTGTTGCAAGGTGATTTTATGAGCATGGATGGAAAAAGGACTTTAAAAGTTGAGATTTAACGATCTGATGACACCAAAGGCAAGGGACGGACTTCAGAGGACCAAAATTGACGGATATACATGGTCAGAAATCTAAGAAAACTAAGAAACTGAAGCTCAAGTGGCTTGAAACGCATCCAGAATGCAAGATCACTTGGTTCCCGACATCTGATCGATTCGAAACTTCATACATGAGATGAGGGCCATAAATTAACCATACATATTAAATTTAAGCCATTGAAGATCTTGAGAAGTGGGCCAATGGACAGATCAGCCCATTAATCTTCAATTTGGGGCCCACCTGATGTCTAAAACTGCCTCAATTTTAGTCTCAACGGCTTAAAGAATATGAGAAAAGGATGGACGGTGCAGATTTTCGATAAGCATTATAGTAGGCCCTGCATATGGTGCATATACATCACATACATTGTATGTACCTTGAGCACCAGACCGCTTTCAAAATTCAAACAGAGCCTGCACCGTGCATGAACGGCACTTGCCGTTTTCAGCTGCGTAATGAACGACCGCTGGCCGTTTTTGCGGATGGTTGTGGGCCCTACCCATTGACCATATGGAAAATCTGACCCGTTCACCGTGTAGAGGGGCTCAAATACTACAAAAACATGCTGAATTTTTGTACCCATGCGTACACACGTGTGCGATACAGGGGCCACAAAAGAGCTGCCCGGTAGCATTCAAATCTTATCTTTTAGTTATTTCTTCTCTCGGCTACGTTAATGGACGTTCAAAACTACCCATTCTTAACTGAAATTTCGTTCTGAATCCAATGGACGGGGTGGATTTTCCAGAAAATGCTTCTGTGGGGCCCACCGATCACAACAGCGAAATGATGCGAAGGTTTCGCACATCTGCAAAAACTGACTTTTTCAGGCGGTTTTGGGCCACCATCTTTGATCATATGGCAGATCTGAACCGTCTATCATGTAGAGAACCTAAGAAAGTACTAAGGGACAGTGTTTATTTAAAATTTGAGCGAGAAAAGTGGCGTGTTTCGAGGCACCAAACTTGGCTGCGAAAAAGCTTTCACTAGGCATGCATAGCTTTCCAAATCCGATTCAAATCCGATTTTCACCACTCCAGCAGTTATATAAGGAGGTTTTGGACGTGGGGAGCATTCATTCAGGTCTTGGGAGGAAGAACAGAGGGATCGAGCTTGGACGTGGAGCAAAGAAGGAGAGAGAAAGAGAAAGAGAGAGAAATTCTTAGTTTTTTTCACTTTTCTTTTCCTTTTCTTTTTCTCTTTATTTAGTTGGATTTAGCCTGACCATGTGTGGCTGAACCTCCTAACTAGGGCTAGGAGGTGAAGCTTGTAGTGAGATGAGAGGTTTTAATTTATGTTTTTATTTATTTATTTATTCATGAATCGACGTTGATTTTAGTTGATTATTATGGGAATATTTTTAGTTCTTAATGGTCTGTTGTGACTGAAATTACAATGGGTTTGCGATGCTTTGAATATTTCTATTTTCTTTTCATGTTTATGACGTCAGGACGTCCTGTTATTCACCATAGTCTCCTGGGCATGGTTGGATGACGGTACCCTTCCTAAGTTTCATACATGTGATTGGGTGGTAATTAGTTTGATTCTATTGTTTGCCATAGTATTTGGGCATGGTTTGGTGATGGAAGCCATTCTAATTCATACACCTTTCATCTCTTTGAAAACTAGATCAACGGCAGTTCAGTAATTTTCATAATTTTTTATGCAAGCATAAGTTCTCCCTGATCTCTACAAGTGGATCCTCTGAATCCCTAGTTTCCTATCTCTGATTTGTTTTCTAAGTTTTAGATTAATTATTCTACAAGTATTCCACCATTGCTAATTGATTTAGAATTCATCTTAGCCTAGTTCTAGTTCTAGATAATTTTAGATAACGTACAAGTTTCAGTCCCTTGGGATTCGACCTCGGTCTTACCGAGTTATTACTACATCACAACCCTGCACTTGGGGAGTGAACACCCACCTTGATGTATGGATTTAATCCACGCTGTCCATCTCATTCCCCAGATCATTTTAGGCGTTGAGCTGAAAAATGAAGCCAATTCGATTCTCTAGCGGGCCATAACATAGAAAATAGTGTTGTCTACCGTTAAAATTTACTCTGATATTTTTGTACCTCAAAATATGTCGAATATTGGTCTCGATGGGTATGTATTGGGCCATAAAAACCAATGGTTGGGTCGGATTCCCCTGATGCGGGTCCTACCTAGGCAAAATCGCAGAAAAGTACGTTTAAACAAAATGTACGCAGCAAGCGCTACTGCTGTCCAGAGGATGCGCAACGTCCTGTTGCGCTGGATGTGAAAGAGGGCTGGGACGTGGGTCCCAGTCGCATGCCCCACCATGATGTGGACCCCACATCCACATCGTGCATTGGGTGGGCCCCCTTCTGGCTATGGGCCACCCCTAAAATCAGCCGTATTTGGAACTCAGGTGGCCCACGTCACTAGAAACAGTGGTGTTGAACTGTCTGCCATTGAAATCCTTCTGGATGCATAAAAGTTTTGGAACATTATGAAACTTATTTTTCCTCTTCAATCCGGGTTTGTGTGACCTTACCAATGGATTGGATGGAGAATAAACGTTATGGTGGGCCCCACATGGGACCCACATGTCTAGAAAGCGGATTGACTAGTATAATGTGCACCAGCTATATGGCTGGTGATATTGACATTAGCAGCATGTGGGACTGCTGTGTGGACCTTATCCACACCGTCCGTTTGATGTATGGTGGGCCAGTAGCTGCTCCACGTGCAGCAACAGCTCGGGGTCACCGTGATGTATGTACAATCCATTCCATTCATCCTTCTATGTGCCCCCTACATGATGTATGTGTGGGTCAAATCCACATCGTCCATACCTTGTATGGTGGGACCCACCATGAGGCACGCGTTGTATCCTTACCACCCAACCATTTTGAAAGCTCTTCTTAAGGCTTAAGACTAAAAATAAGACAGATCTATAGTTCAAGTAGACCCCAACATTTAAAATAGTGGGGACAGTGACATCCATTGTTCAAACTTCTAAGGGCCATTGTCGTTTTCAACTAAGCTGATATTTGTCTTCACTTCATCTACCTCTATGTTAACTTATGAATAGGTCGGATCTCAAAAATACATAAGGGTGGGCCCGATTGATATACATGAAGCCTGTTTGATTCAGCCCATGTGAATTAGCCCATTTGAGTCGGCCCGTTGATATGACCCACTTGGTGAATATAAGACCCATTTGATGTGGCTTGATGTAATGTATTAGGGACCGTGGGTTGAGGCCCATTGTGATGTATTTGGGGCCCATGGGTGGAGGCCCATCGTGATGTATTAGGGCCCGTGGGTAGAGGCCGATTGTGATGTATTTGGGGCCCATGGGTTGAGGCCCAATGTATTGTATTAGGGCCAGTGGGTTGAGGCCCATTCTGATGTATTTGGGGCCCATGGGTTGAGGCCCATTGTGATGTATTAGGGCCCGTGGGTTGAGACCCATTATGATGTATGCAAGGCCTATGGTTGAGGCCCAGTGCGATATATGTATGACCCGTTAAGTTGTATATGAATTCCTTGTATGGGCCATTTCTTGGGAACAATATTGGTTAAATGGCCACATTGTTGGGCAATGATGGTTTAATGTCCACATTATGACCTTCCTTTAGGCCTTATTCGGCCGATTCTGATTGTCGAGACCGATTATCAGTGCCGGTTATTGATACCAATTATGAGTATGTGTCAGCTTAGCATTATGATACCTACACCTTGGAGCCCACCTTGTGTATATATTGGGCTCATAGGAAAGTCCAGTTTGCTGCGCGATAGAGAGGGTAAGGAAGCCCATTTATTGCACTTAGACTCGGATCTGTGGACGAGGCCTGAGAAGCATGGACGAGCTACCAGTGATTGGCAGGCTACTGTGCTGGCAGGCTACTGTGCATACAGTGAAAGCAGAACTTTGTCCCACATCGGTTGCATCATCCGATGTTATGGTGGCTATAAGTTGGATTCTTTCCTTAACTATCGTGACCCGTTTTAAATCAGTGAGCTTATCTTGATATTTAGACTAGATCCGATGTCCTTCTGTGGACCCCCATTATTTGTATGTATGTTGTGATGGATGATTAATTAAAGCAGATGCCATTGAGCTGAGATGTTTATGGGACTCCTTGTGAGACGGAGTTATCCCCATATGATCGCACGATACGCGCAGGTTTGATGTATGACCTAGATGAGGTTAATGATATTTGTGGCTCGTCAGGATTTGCATATTGCATTATATCCTCAGCATCTATTATTATCTTATTATGTTTTGCATCGTATAGCCTTGGTACGGCTGATAATACTTATGAACTTACCAATATATTTTTTGCTTATTCTGATATTGTATGATTCATAATCTTGTTAGTATTTCTGCTTATCCTGATGATGTATGATTTATGTGCTTTATTGAATACTTGACACTTATCTTGTGCACATACTGTCACTACCCTTTAATCTTTCTATAAGCTTATGCACGATAGATGCGTGCATGTGGCGTTAGGTTGTAGCAATGTTGAGCGTGAAGCATGTAACAAACTTTTGGAGCTTTGATTTCGATATATGTAGTTCCCTTTTAGCATTGTATTCAAATGATTATATTAGTGGATATGTGATGATGATGTTGCCTTTGTGATTTGGGTAAACTTGTGATTATGCTTATTACGAGACAAAAGTATGTAAAATATCCTCCTTATAGGATCCCAGGATCGGAACCTGGTGTATGAACGCTAGGAGCCGAGAATGGGGTACTATAGAGGTTGTCGGCACCGGACTAGACAATTGGAAATTTTTTGACCCCGATTTCTGAGTTTGGGACGTGACAACCCAACTCCCTCCCTTCTTCCTTTCTCCTTTCCCTCTTCCCTATCTCTTCTCTACCTCCTACTGCTGGAACATCTAGCAACGCCTGGACTGAGGCCCAAACCTAACTTGACTCGACTGGACTCGATTCCAACCGAACAACAGCCCCACCAATATCCCTCTTGCTACCTTCTCCCTCTCTCCTCCTTCACCTCTACTGTTGGACCAGACAGAGTCTGGGCACGACTAGACTGCACCCAACTCGGTCCGGACTTAGTCTAGACTCGGTAATGGCCTGGCGTGGCAACTGACGTGGAGGAGAATGAGGATAGCGTCCTCACACACACTCTCTCGTTTACTTTTCTCTTCCTCCTCTCTACTGCACCATCTAACAACTACTGGACCATACCAGAAATAGAGCCCGACCCAGCCTTTGTTGGCTCGACCCGAGCTCGAGTCGGTGAGACAATGGCAGTGGCAGCAGAAGCAACGACCACTTTCTCTCCCTCGTTTTTCTTTCTTCTTCTCTCTTCCTACCTATTCCCTCTCTCTCTCTCTCTTGTTCTTCTTTCTCTCTCTCTCTCTCTCTCTCTCTCTAGGTGGGAAGAACTCCGAGTCGAACTGTGGCTCTCCTAAGTCCGTGACTTGGTGCGGAAGCGTGTTGTTAACAAGAAATGAAACGACGCTCTCCCTCTCTCTTTTGGCTCTCTGATCCCTATGGTTTAGTGAGGACTCCCTAATGAATAGGGGTCTTATATGGCACTCCCAAATCGGTTTAGAGGATCTGGCAGCTAATCTCCTGATTAGTCGAGAGATGGAATTTAAACAGGGTAGCTCGGGCTTAAAAGTGAAAATTACATGTATGAGACTAATCGGTCTGCACTAATAGACTTCTGACATATGCGTCCACCTGATGGACGTCTCAGATCAGCGAATGGGGCCCATTTCAGATTGGTGGGTTTTTCGAACGGATGGAGAAGGTGATCTCCTCAATCATGACAACTTTCGATCGGGCGGTTCACCCTTCAGTTTGAAGCACATGGATGGTTTAGATTAGTCTAGGGGACCTTGTGGGACCCATCTTTTAGATGAAGTCGATCTAAATATCTGTGGGTTTCGAGTTTTCAGCGACAAGCGACTTTCTCGTGCCTTAGCAAGTTATCTCGTGATAACTTCAAGGTGGTGTAGCAAGGCTTCTTGACGCCCTAGTTTTGACGTTGACGATGAATCCAAGGAGGTTTCTAATAGCACATCAATGGCTAGGATCATGCCAGCCCACAAGGAGAGAAGGTTCCTTCCATATGTGCATTTTGTGTCATTGCGGAAGCCCTAAATCGTAGGGATGAGATTCGAGGGATTGTAGGGTTGAGATGAAATGAGATAGGTTGTTAGCCACGCATGAAGAAATGGCAGTTTTCCATTTTCAGAAACTCGCTCCCACCAGCTGCACTTGCACTAGGAAGCGTGCCATGTGCATGGTTTTCCACGTGGGAAATCACCATTGGTCTAGTCAGACCGACATCCCCAACATGATGGACGATTTGGATTATGCGGGTGGCACATGATGGTGGGCCACATTGCATCCCCGACTGTTAAAAATTTTCGGAAGCGGGAAAGGAAGAAGGAATCTTCCTTCTTTCGTTAGGTCAGACTTGTCTGACCGGGTCTCCCTGACAAGTGCACAACAAGTACACGCATGGAATGTGCACACATGTCAAATGTGGGGCCCATAGAGGTATTTTTGATCTGATCCACACCGTTCATCTGCTTTTTTAGCTCATGTTAGGGCCTAGTTTAAGAATGAGGTAGATCCATGGCTTAGGTGGGTCGTACACGCCAAGTTTGTGTTTGATTAGTGGTTTGCACGAACCATGGTAATGTTAAGTGAAATCTAGCCCGTCCATTAGTTTCAACATTACTGTAAAAATAATATACATTAAGTAATAATAACTACATTAGCATATAATATAATGTATATTATAAACATATATACAACTTATAATACCTTTATTATATTATTTTATATTTTATATTAATAATTATTTATCAATTAATAAAGTATTTAATTTGTAATATTATATATATATATATTATTAATATTCAAAGTGTACTATAATTAATTAATACAATATTATTATATATTCATTATAATAAATATTAGTAAATAATATTTTATATTATATAATAAAAATATATTTACATATTTGTTTAGTATAATACATTAATAATTATAGATAAGTATTTATTTACAATCATTAATATTTATAATGTATTTTTGTGATTATATATGCATATATTAGTATAACAAAATTAATATTAAGTGATATTATATATATATATATATATATATATATATATATATATATATATATATATATATATATAGTATAATACAATAATATATAGTTAAAATTATAAAATGTAAATATTAATTAATATAAATTAATTATATAATAATGTGCTGGTATACACTTTATTTATATAGTTTAAATAATATACATAATTTGAATAATTTAAGTAACATATATATTATTACAAATAATTATAAAATTATTTTGTACACACACACACACACACAATTATATCACATTTTAAATGAATTATTATGATATCAACTTAAGATAGGCCACCCATCTGACTTTGAGGTAGATCTATAGCTGTAGATTTGATGATTACTTCTACAATTAGATTCCCCTACATCTCAGTTGGACGGGCGACCATGAGTTTGAGCAGTCAGATTACTTTGAGACGATCATCTACGGTCCAAAGGTTCCTTAGATGAATCTAATGGTTAGTTTTGATGTCAAGATCCATCATTGAACGAGGTAAGGCATAAGTCCAATGATCTATCTCGAACTCCATAGTTTATACACAATCCCAACGGTCGGATCTTGTAATCCAGATGCGCAAGTATTTTAGATTCACTCCTCACTAGTTCCAGGTGTCCTAAAGTAAGTGTAAGTAGGGGTCTAACCACTGATTCTATGCTTAGAGGGTCAGGTGGCTTAGGTGTGGATTACCATTTGAGCTACTAGGGATGCACTAAACAGTAGGTGGTGTAACTTATATCCTAAAAGACGTGACGACTTCCCTTAATAACTAATAGATGGATGGTTTGGTCTATCCCAACCATTGGATCAAGCTAAGACGAGGGCGAACATTCAAATACATCATATCGTGCTTATACTGAATTTGGTCTTATAACGCCTGAGTACTGAAAAGTACGGGATGTTACAATCTACCCCCCTTAAAGAGAATTTCATCCCCGAAATTTAATATTTCTATCTTAAATGGGAGCAACAATGTCTCTATACATTTTCTAGTTTTCTACCAAGTGTATTTATATGCGCAAGCATTCACAATCAACTGCTAAGACTGAATTTGTTATAAGTTCATTTGGACAGAATTTAGAGTTCTACTTACATAATGTATAATGTAGGACTTCTTTTCTTTTCTCTGGCCTAACAATGCCTTAAAGCATAGTTGGATGCGTCGCAGATGATCTCAAAAGGTATGTTCTAATCAGGTGGTTGTATGATAGGTGTGGTAGTTAACGTGCCCTTGAGCTTAGTAAAAGCTTCTTGACATTGCTCAGTTTACTCGTATGGTATATGCTTTTGAAGTAGATTACATAAAGGATGAGAGAGGTGACTAAAGTTCTTTATGAATCATCTGTAAAATTCGGCGTGTCCTAAGAAGGATCACATGTCTCGTATGCTCTTGGGTGGAGGTAGGTTAGAGATAAGGTCATTTTTAGCCTTGTCTATCTCAATTTCCTTGGACGAGATTATATGTCTAAGAACTATTCCCTTATAAACCATGAAATGATAATTTAGTACTAAATTTTTTTCTCACATTGCTTCAACACATTTTTTAGATTTTTCAAACACTCGCTGAAGGATGGACCAAAGACAGAGAAGTCGTCCATGAAAACCTCTAAATATTGCCCCACCATGTCAGAAAATATACTTAGCATGCACCGCTGAAAAATAGCAGGGGCATTACACAGTCCAAATGACATCCTTCCTTAAGCAAAGGTGCCATAAGGACATGTGAACCTTGTCTTTTTCTGATTTTCAAGGGCTATCTCTATCTAATTATAGCCCGAATACTCATCAATGAAACAGTAGTAAGAATGACCAGCTAGCCTTTCCAAAATTTGATCAATGAAGGTCAAAGGGAAGTGCTCCTTCCTCATGACAGTATTCAATTTCCTGTAGTCAATACACAATCTCTAACTAGTAGTAACTCTAGTTGGCACGAGTTCGTTATTGGCATTGGCTACGATGGTGATTCCTTACTTCTTAAGAAACACCTAAGTTAGACTCACCCATTGGCTATCAAATATGGGGTATATAATACACACATCCAACAACTTAAGTACCTTGGCCTTAACTACATCCTTCATGTTTGGATTTAATGTATATTGTGGTTGTTAGGAGGTCTTCGCATTAACCTCAAGATGAATGCAGTGAGTACAAATCAAAGGGTCAATTCCCTCGAGGTTCGCAATCGACCATCCAAGGGCTCCTTTGTGCTCAATGAGAGTAGAGATAAGCATACTCTCCTGTTTTTGCTCAAGGTGGGAAGAAATCACCACCAGGTATGTCTTATCTTAAACTAAATAGACATATTTAAGATCAAAAGGCAAAGATTTTAGGTCAAGCTTCCGTGCTTTGAGGATAGAGGGTAGAGGCACTACATTAGTTTGGGGTAATTCTTCAAATTATGGCTTCCACTGGTTAACTTCAAGTATCGGTGCAGCATTAAGCAATGTATCCATGTTCTAATCATGTTATCATCCAAATCAGGGGAGTGGGCCAAACACGTCTCTAGAGGGTCAAAGGATAAGGTCATCAGAGCTCTATTTTCTACGAAAGAGTCTATCATATTAATGTTGTGGGCCTCATCGTCATCCTCTGCCTGTTTGTTTATGTTGAAAAAGATATTGAGCTCCAATGTCATATTTTCAAAAGATAAATTCATGACCCCATTCCTACAATTAATAATAGCGTTGGATGTAGTAAGGAACGGGCGGCCAAGTATGACAAGGATTTGAGTGCTCATGTTTACGATGGCCTGAGTATCCAGGACGATAAATCTACTGGCTAGTATAATTTTTTAACATGGACCAACATATCATCAATCATCCCCCTCAGTACATGCACTGAGCGATCAAAAAGTTGTAATGTGGTCCGGGTGGATTTCAATTCACCTAGATCTAGTTATTCATAGACCTAGTAAGGAATCAGATTTACACTTGCCCCTAAGTCAAGAAGTGCATTTTTAATTTGGTGATTCCTAATTACACAACTGATAGTTGGGCTATCTGGATCTTTATATTTTTATGACACATTTTACTTAAGGATGACACTTACTTTTTTTGTTAGAAAAATTTTCTTTTTGATACTTTACTGCCTCTTGGTTGTGCATAAGTCTTTTAAAAATTTCGTATATGAAGGAATTTTTTTCACAGCATCCAAAAGAAGGATGTTGACTTTCACTTGTTTCAACACCTCTAGAATTTACTGAGAGTTATCTATAGGTTTTGGTGCAATCAACCGCTGGGGGAACGGAGTAATCATCTTGCTCAGAGGTTCCGGTAGTAATCCATGTGGAGTAGTACTAGGTCTATCATCTGTTTCTTTTTTCGGGTCCTTAGACTCTTCAACCCTTATCAGAATAGATTTGTCAATTATTTTTTCACTCTTAAGGGTGGTGATAGACATGGCTTGCTCCATTGGATTTGAAGAGCTTGGTTCACTAACTCCGTATTGTTGTTTAGGATTGGGGATAGGTTGAGCTGGAAGGATCCCTTTCTCCATAACAGTAACGCGAGAGTCTATCCTTTGTATAACCTTAGTAAGTTCTCGTAAGGCTTGGAGAGTACTTTGTCGGATAAGCTCTTGAGTTTGTGTGGGATTTTGAACCAATTCCTCTTGAGGTTTCTTTTGATTTAATAATAGGTTAGACATTCCTTAAGGAGTAGCAGTTTGTCCATTCCTCAAACTGAAGTTTGGATGATTTCTTTAACTTGAATTGTATGTGTTTGAAGTGAGTCCTTTGAAAGGCCTTTGGTAGTTGTTTACGTCATTTGATTGCTCGTTCAATATTTCTTGACAAGCGGGCATTGTTGGACAATTCTCAGTTGTATGAACATTACAAGCACGAATACCGTAGACAACTTCCTTAGCCTTATCCTTCTTAGGTTCCATGGCCTCGAGTTTCCTTGTGAGACTGGCCACTTTAACATTTATATTCTCTTTCCTCTTTCAAAAGATATGTTCCGCCCTTCTTCTTTGATTGAATAGGCTTAGAAGTGGTGATAGGTCTTGGGGAGATGTCCCATGATTATGCGGTTTTAGCAAGTTTGTTAAAGTAATCCTACACATCATCAACATATCTGTTCATGAATTCCCCATTGTACATTGTCTCGACTAATTGGAGCATGAAATATGTCATTCCTTCATGGAAGAAATTTTTTACACACTGCATTTCAAAACCATATTGTGGGCATCAACTAATAAGATTCTTGAACCACTCCCAACATTGGAAGAATGTTTCATCTTTCTTTCAGGCGAAGTTCATGATCAATTTTCTGATGGTGTTCGTCTTATGATATGGGAAGAATTTCTTTATGAACTTCCTTGTCATGTCATTCCATCCGCCAATAGATCGTAGATGTAGTGAATGCAACCACGTCTTACCATTTTCTTTTAAGGAGAAAGGAAAGAGTTTTAGCCTGATTGCGTCCTTAGACACATTAGGAAAATATAAATTGGCTATTATCTTGTCAAACTCTTTCAAGTGTAGATATGGACTTTCAGATTCAAGTTCATGGATCTTTGGAGGAGTTAGATCACTCCTGGCTTAATATCTATATTTTCTTTATTTTTAAAAAAAATCATACAGGAAGGTATTCTCACCCCCGCTGGTTGTAAATAGTCTCATAAAGTACGAGGCGGGGGGTGCATGATGCATCTCATTCTCATCCTGGGCTTCCTCAACTGCAGGTTGAGTTTGATTCGTAGTCATCACTTCTATTAACTCTGAGGATCTCAAGTGGTATCTAGTCCTGTGACGGATAGGCAACCCTTCAACTAATTCTCCTTCACTTAAAAGACATAGAGTGTTGTCAAGAACCCACTTGAGCATGAAACACTCTCAGCCTTCAAGTACAAAATTTAACCTAAAATTTAAGAATTGAGACTACAACAAATAAGAAGTAAGAGAGAGAGAGTTAGAACGAAGTTACCAGATAGAAGATGCTAGGTTAGGATCCTACAAAATAGAGAACAAAGTTAGTTTCTAAAATAAGTTTAAAAAATTCCTAACCTAGAAATAAAATAGAAAGTTAATCCTAATCTTAACCTAATTATAAAACTAATTAAATTCAGAAAAACACAACCATAGTCCCCAGCAACGGCGCCGAAAACTTGTTCATAACCCCAAGTGTAGGGTTACGATGTAGTGATAATTTCAGTAAGACTGAGGTCGAATCTACACGGACCAATCTCATACGTTTCTAAAAGTAACCAGAATAATTAAAACTAAATCCAAATATTTGGGAAGAGTAATTGTGAAGGATGTAATTGAAATTTGTGAATTTAAAGGTGGGAAGGGTGTCAAGGATTCACTTGTAGTTATTAAGATGCTACCTTACTTGATTCAAGATATCCAACTGAAATCAGAGTCCTATCTTATCTAGTTAGAGAAGGTGATGGTCAAATATTTGAACTTTTCATTAATCTAATTTCAATGGAGGAGAATTGTGGAGATTTGGAAGGGATTTCATTACCCAACCATGCCCAGGAGACTATAGTAAACAATAAGATTTAACAATCCCACAATCTCAAATAGAAAAGAAGATATTTAAAGCTATCATAGTGCCTATTGTAATTTGAGTCACAACAAACCATTAAAAACTGAATATATTCCTTAAAATCAACTACAAATCAATGAAGTTCAACATAAACATGAATAAAAGCAAAGTAAACATCTCAATCACGCTACAATCTTCATCTCTTAGTCCTAGCTAAAAGATTTAGCCAACCATAGATATAATTGAACTAAGAACTCTTAAGAAAAGTATAAAAACAATTAAGGAAGAAAAAGAAAACTCTTGGAGCGTCTCTTTACCCTTTGCCTCCACTCCTTAAACCTTAGATGATACCTAAAAATGTCCAAGGGACTCTTATTTATAGTTGTAAAGCTTCGCCTTATGCACTGACTTGGAATTTTTGCAATCCGATCGCGAAACCTACTCAATTTACCCAACCGTGTTACACATTGGTCGGACCAAAGTCACCTTCAGTCGGACGGATGTCGAGTCTAAATTCGAGTCCGAATTTGGAAAGGATTTTGTTTCAGCAATTGCCCGATTTTGGTCGGACCGAGTTGGGTTCAGTTAGACTGAACTTAAGTCACCGATTAGATCGAATTAATCTTCGGTCGAACCGAATTAACTTCCAAAGTTCATTGTTCTTCGCTAGAGCTTTTTGTGCACTTTTGGTCGCACTGAGTCCTCCTTTTGGTAGGACTGAATTAGGTTTCGGTCGGACAGAATTGTCTGTCGGCCGAACTGAATTAGCTTTTGAATTCCATATTTGGTTGTTGGACTGTTTTGTGTGATTTCGGTTGGACCAAATATGGATTCGATTGGACCGAACCTGTCTGTTTTCTGATCCAGATTCTGTGATCTTTCGAGTAATTTCTTTGGCTTTTGTACTTGGTTTTCGTAGATCTTTGACACGTGAACTCTTCATTCTTGGTCTCCTAAGATCTCTTCTTTGCCTTGGTGACTCTTGAGTATCAAATCCATGCTTTTATTATTCTTTTCAATCCAAGCACTCAGATTTACCTTGCAACACAAACATGTATAAAATATACCATTAAGCCTTATCGTGTTCATAAAACCAAGATATAAATAGGGGAGAATATGTAATATATTTGACACTCAACACACAAGCTCAACCGCAGCCAACGCCATTCCCTTCTTCTCAGCCATTGAGGTAGAAGAGGGGAAGAATATCATGTTGTGTTGAGATTGGAGAACTTTAATAGCTTTGTTGACATTCCTACAGATGATGCCAAAATGTTGTTGCTCAAATCTAGGGTGAGTAGGAGCCACGCCTTATGGGCATGCGAGTACTTGCACCAGGAGTATATGAAAGACAACGGGGGTGGCAGTTATGGTCAGAGACCCTCCGATGCCTAAGTCAGGTGAATGAACTTATAGTAGAAACGAAACTTAAGTTAGGGTTTTTCTTGCTTACCTTGCCCAATGGCTGTGGGTGTATTTATTGGATGCTTAAGTAACTTCTGAATTAGCGTATCCTGGTCGGATACGCTCGACTTGTTGAATATGCAGAAGGGTCTATATTTGAATGAGGATCTGTTTGTGAAAGTATCGTCGAGCCCCCCATCGGTCAGCAAGATCTTTTGCTAGGATCTTACAAAATCTTTCCTTTATCAGTACAAGGCAGGATTCTCTTCAGATATCCTGCTTCTTAGGTCGGGGTTAATCTGTTCGGCTTGGCAGGTGAGTCCTATTACTGAGCTCTGCCCTTAAGTAGCTCAACTACGTAACGGTCCTTCTCATAATTGATGATTTGATATTTTTAAGGAGTCCGTTCAGGTAACTCTTGGTCGGCAAATCCAAGATACTCTTTTTGTAATTGGTTGCACGTCTTGTATAACATGCCAGTTCAGTTTGCCGATAACAATGGCCATTAAAAAATATTCAATTTTAACCGTACAGAAAATATCAACAATTCGACAGTCTCGGATCATCCCCTATTTCTATCACTACACCAAAATCGTGTATCTGGTACGGCTAGATGTTTGGTTCAAAAACGGCTTAGAGCCGTTTCTGATTTGAAACGGTAGTGAACCGTACTCGGCTAGTTGCTGTTATACTTTGTTGTTTTCATTTTTTTTTGGTGTGTCCTAATTGAGTGTTTGATGTTCATATTTATTATTATTATGCTTTATTGTTTTATTTTGAAATAGATGGACGGAATGGATTCTATTAGTAACCTCTGAGTGGACCCCACATAGCCCGAGAGCCACATTACTGTATATACCGTAGACTATCGAATATTTTTCTTCATTTCCTTACGCCAAAATGCCCTAAATCCCTCATTTCCTTACGCCATCGCCATATGCGTCTCCCTCTCCCTCTCCCTCTCTCAATCTCCCTCGATCTCCCTCGATCTCCCTCTCCCGATCTCCCTTTCCCAATCTCAAGCCTCTCTCCCTCAATCTCCCCTCTCCCTCAATCTCCCTCTCCCTCGATCTCCCTCTCCCTCTTCCGATCTCAACCCTCTCTCTCTCTTGATCTCCCTCTCCTTCGATCTCCCTGTCACTCTCCCTCCCTCTCTCGATCTCCCTCTCCCGATCTCCCTCTCCCTGCAACATCCCTCTCCCTGTATTTCCTCTCATATGAAAGATGCAGTCGTGCATTTGAATATGTGGAAGAAGGTAATGTGACGTATGCTTACTCCATGAAATTGAAATAACGTCTTCTAGAATCTCTCATCATGAATGTGCATGTTATAATCTTCTGATAGATATTTGTTTTGGTGTATTTATAAATTTTTATGAACATGTAGTTTTGCATATTGTGGGGTTTTCATACTGTTTTTATCAAATCTGGAAATCTACTCCAGTTAGAAGAGAGTAACTAAAAGGATAACGAATAATACATATCTGCCATTGGCTTGGCAATTATTTTTGAATTAGAGGTTGTTGGATCGAACTCTACCTGATAGAGTTTTTTTTTCTTTTTAAAAGAAAGCAAATGAACACCTTAGTTGCCTGGGATTTCCCAACTGGTCTCGACTGGGACTCTCTGGTCCAGTTTGGGTTTCAAACACTGCATTAAACTGGATTTTTTAAATTTTTAAAATTTTTTAATTTTTTAATTTATTTTTGTTCCATTACTAATACATACTGTAGACTATAGTAGTTAATTTGCCACAACAAGGAGAATGTGGACTTGGAATTGGTAAAAGAAAAATGAAGTGGTAGACTGGGATGATAGTTTAGACCTCGAGCATGTTAATTTAAACTGCAACCCTACTGGCTGTTGTGACTAACTGATGAGGCAGGCACTATACTTTTCTTCAATCATGTCTGGGGAGAGGTAGGAAATTTAGTTGTGGTCCTCTTAGACAATCATGATGCATTTGGTTGTCATCTAAATTGCAAATCGATGGGAATTTTTGGCTTAAAAGATGGCTATTTGTTCCATCTGACACTAGGAGTGGTGCAAGTTTTTGAAACTGCATTATCGAAGGTCTCATTTTTTAGCCTTGTGTGCGCCAAATCAGTATCCAGATTCAGGTTGGACATGAAACAGTGGGGATATTGATTTGGGGAGAAAAGCATCCCGCCTGGGCAGAAAAATCAGGACATGGAAATGCAACCTTTAAGTGCATGGGGCTGATATTTCTTGTAATTAGGAGTTTGATTTCATTATTCACTTCACTTGATCCCTTTTTAATTAAAAACAGGATATAAAGCTTAGACCACCGTTCTGGTTGGATAAGTAGGTCCAAATATCCTTTAGATAGAATAGTAGAGACCTCATTGTTCTCTTAGAATTTTTCTACAAAGGCCTTTGGATATATCAATTCCTGGCATTTTTTATTGCACAGTTCAAAAACTCACTGACTTGACTTGAAACTCGAGGGAGTAAACTTTGACTTGCTGAGATTTTTAGCTACATCACTGGGAAACTTGGTTGTGGCCGTGACTCGACCTCACTGAGATTGTATCCTGTTGTTGTTTGATAGATTTTGACAAATTTTTATTTTTCAGAGAAATCAACAGTAGAGAATGTAGGACAAAGTCAGCATTGACCCATGATACTCCAGGTTCAATTCTCTCTACCTTGTTAGGCATCTGTATACTTGGGTTTATTTTCATGGTATTTTGATTATTTACAATGGCACGTTCTTTATTATTATTTTTTTCCCCTCGTCTTTTCTGGTCGCAATAAAGCAAACATGTTCTACATGATAAATGCAATTACTAACTAGACAATGTATTGTGCTTGTATTCCATTTATTTGAAAATGGCTTCCAGTTTTCCCATTCCCATCTACATTTGGTTGGCATTTCTCATCTTTGCTTGGGCACTTGAACGGATTATAGGTGGTTGCTTTTGAAAAAGAGAAACTTTAGATACTCTGGCAGTGTGATGGATAATGTACAGGCACTTAAAAATTACTTAGAAATTGCATACATGGCATACAAGTCAAATTATGCCGTCCAAATTATGGCGTTCCCAGTAGATGTATCATGAATAAAATTTAAGCTTGTTTGATTATTTGACTATTGGATTGGTGGACATTTATTGGATGGTTAACAATGGGGGGAAAATCCAACAGTCCTATTTCAACAAACAAGTGTTCACAAATGGAATAATCCAATATATGGGAAGTTCCCATGCAGTTGAGCTTCCATGGGGGCCCACTGTGATGTTTGTGTAGCAACCACTCTGTCCATTAGTTGTGCCATGGGCTGACCCAAAACTTAGGTGAGTTGCACGGCAGGAAAAAAATGTAAAATGGGTTGATGGCACACATATATCAATGGCCCGGACACGTCTCAAATGTATGAGAACTTCCCATACTGTCAACTACATTGAATGAGAGATACTTTAAACTCTGGCAAAGTGTGATGGATGATATGCAGGCAGTTCTAAATTATCGAGAAATTGCAAACTTGGAACACAAATAATTCAAAATAAACTGGTCCAAATTATAAGTACCAGTTTAGATGAAACCATAAATTACTCTTACTTGCTCGTCCAACTATTGTATTTCCTGACATTTATGATAGGGTTAAATAAATAACATCCAATAGTCTTATTTTAAAAAACAAGCGTCCACTTTGTACTATTCAACCCATCTGGTTTTTAGCCTGTAACTTTGCCACAACTGTTCTTGCACAATCTTAGAGTTTTTTTTTTATTTAATATTTGCCACATGTATCATTTCTAAGTGTCTGCATATCAAATGTTATATCTAGCCAGAGTATCAAATAACATTCCCCATTGGATAAAGACTTTTTTTTTTTTTTTGAACAGGAAAACAAGTAAATATAGCTGGAAGGGCAGCTATATCATCAATTGATAGGAGTGCCAGAACCTATACAAAGAGAGATTACAATGACTTTATGTTGTTCTGCACATCACAAGATTTAAATAATTCGGGGGCTTCAAATGACAGGGTTGCATGGAGGACACTAATCTTGGCAAGTACAAGAGAAAATTTGCATCACAACTCCTTTAACTTCTGAAACCTGAGCTTTCACCTTTGCAAGCTTGCTAGTCTCCTCTAGATGGTCCACACAATACTGCATGTGCTCTTTCAGTTTGGACCCAGACTCCTTGTTGAGGCTGTTAGCAACAGCAGTATCCATTTAATGTTCTAACTATTACACCCATCTCTTTATATCACATGACATCATCAACATGATTAAATATCTTTCAGTGTATTACTTACCAAAAAAAAAAAACATTTTTTGCCTACTTTTGAGGGTTTTATGCTTCTAATGGCATATTATTTCTATTCTCAGTCAGGACTGTGTAATTATGGATGATAGGTTATGCTTTAAACTTCATTGATCTAGTGAAAAATGAGAGTTTCATTGATGTAGGTCATACTTGTCCATAGGACCAGTTTGGCGATTGTCCATTGTTTTTTGTGGTCCACATGATGAGGGGATTGGTTTGATTTTTGCATCTTTGTGGTGGGGCCAAGCAATGAGTCAATCATCACAGTTTTTGCATTTATGTATTTCTATTTTGTTCATGAATTACTTTACTATGAATAATTGCACATCATTTTTAGGCTTTAACCAGAGATTTAATTTGTACTCTCTAGATTTTATAGGTGATGGTTCTTGCACATTTCAAGCGATTGATGAGAGAGTTTACACATATGCATGACCAAGCTGTTCATCCAACCTGATTCTTAGACCAAGCATAAGTTGTGGATAAGTTTTACTAACATGTGTGTGAAGCATTGCTCAACCAAATGCAGCCACATGTACCAATGTAGCGTAAGGTTGTGAGATAAAAGCTTTCCATTAAGTGGGTCACACTTTTTAGAACTTTTAGCTTTAAAATCAAGTGTTTCCTTAATTGGCTATTTGCAGCCCACCAACCCAAGGATTCAAAGGAAACCTCAAGGATTCATCCATTTTGGACTCATCATGCGTTGTTAGTTGTTACTGATAAAGGTCCTAGAAGGGGTCCTATTGGTGCTACAACTTCCATTTGAAACATCCCTGAGGTCCTAGAAGGGAATTGATGCAAATAGATAAATTATGGGCATTTTGAAGGAATGGGTTTTCACTTAATCCATCACATTAGGGAATTGGTTTCTTTTAACAGAAATGTTTATGTAGGTGGAGGAAGTTGACGGTTGGATTTGTCTGGCCTTACATGCGTCAGATTTTGGGTTGTCCTTCTGTTTGACGCTCACCTTGAAAATCAAGTTGCAACACTCATCAAGTAAGTACATGTGTACATCTTAACATGGATCAGTGGTCAGCCTTTCTCTCTCACGCTTGTGGACCATATGTATTATCAATCTTTTTTTAATGTATTATTGATCTTAATTAATAAATTATCAGGCTAAAATCCAACAAACCGACTCATTTTTTACACACAAGTGCTGCTCGCTAATCCCTAATTACAATCATGTGAGCCATGATAAACTCTAATTACAGATCCTTGAGGTTATGCTTTGAATATTTTAATAGTTCCCTCATGATGCTGGAACAAGCCAGTATGAAATAAGGATGGATCAACATGTGGGGCCCACCTTGAAATTTTATGGCATCTAGTTCATCCATTTTGTCTCATATTTTTCATCTTGATGGCCATCAGAAACCATATATCTGTATTGTTTTGTTTCAGGAATATAATCATATTTTTTGAAGTCCACTTCTCTTGTTGTAGATAAGAACCTGACGAATTAGGTATAATTGTGTGCTTACTTATAGTCTTGGTTAATTTATATTTTTATTACTTCATGTAAACATATTTGTTGTTATACATTACTTTTGCCTTTACTCTCTCTTTTACTCCCGTTCATCCCCTTGAAATTAGTATTAGAGCCTTGTTTACAGTTCTCCTTGTTTACAGTTCTATTGTTTAGTTTAATGGATTCGATATTGAATTTGGTATGCTTAATTTATATTTTGTCACTTCATTTATATTCTGTTGAAATTGGTATCAAAACCTTGTTTATGGTTCTATTGTTTAGTTTAAATTTCTTTAGAACAACAACCAGTTTGGTAGAAGAGGAAACGCCTCTACCTGTGCTCTTTGAGTAGTAGCTCCTTTGGAGCCCGCTTCACGTCGACCGAAGAGTCCTAGCGTGGAACTACCAAATCTGCCCGTTGAGTCTAAAAAAGAGACTATTTTTTTATTTAGGTGTGCATTCAATGTTAAATATAATTTTAATATTATCCTATATGCCTTTTGTTAAAAAAATTAATGAGTAACCTTTAAAAAGAAAAAAAAAAAAACTTTATTTCTAGTGTGCCATGGATAGTGGAGCAAATGACTGGGCATTGTCAACTGAAAGAATATAGTGGTGTTATGCGGCATCCATCTGATTCATCAAGTTGGATGGTAATAAATAACAAGTAGCCAAGTTTTGCTGAAGAATTTCGTAATGTGCGTTTAGCGCTTGCAACTGATGGATTTAACCCATTTGGACATCTTAGTAGTGTCTACAGTTGTTTCTATAGACTGGACATGATAGATGTAATGCAAGTTTGTGATAAATGTGTTGATGGCTTTGATCATCACTGCATGGTAAGGAATTATATCACAGATAAACACTTTACTGAAAGTAGACTCTACCAGTTCGGCTAACATTGTATTGTTGTTGCCTATTTTCAGGTATCTGTATAGGAGAGATCTGCTTGCATCAGAGTTCAATATCATGAATGATTATATGCTATCAGGTTTGTCAATTCAAGAGTTCAATATCATGTTGTTTATCTATTGATTGTTTGGCCTGAAACATCAAATTGCTTGATGGGTTTTGATTTTTAAACTTTTTCTGAAAAAATTTCAACTGATAATCATGTGAGTAGTAAAATCTTATGATCAATTTCAGTGTCCTGCCTTCATCACTCTTTCCTAGATAATATCATTACCTGGAGGGTTGGCCATTCCTTTTGAGTTAGATTTGGACTTTGGTGTGCTGTTATCATGATTTTTCTGGCTTTATTAATAGCTTATGTTTCCAGACAGTAGTATATACAATGTTTTTGCCATCTTCTCATGAGTAGTTTCATTTGTAATTCATGTGCATGCCTGCTCTTCTTTCGTGCAGGTTCAACCATGTGTTGGTATTTGGAGTGACAAATGCTACTCAAAATATGGAAGAAGATGGCCATTTATTTTAGTTGGATCCTTCATGATCTCCATCACTGTGAGTTTTAATAGCTATTGTTTTTATCATTGGTTTCTGGATGTTGGATTTGGCTAACAATACAGTGCAAGTAAGCTTGTTGAAATAGTTGTGTTGCCTTCTATGTTTAATCTACTTTATACGATGACATTTACTACCATACATAAATCATCTTCTAATGTTTAACATCTTGTTTGGATGTCTGTTGACTTCCTAGTATTGTTTCCATTGTAGGGTCCAGCTCCTGCTTTTCTGGTTGATCTCTCAGGTGAATTAGTGCTACCATTACAGTCTTGCAGGATTGATCAACTTTCTTTCTTTATTATTTTTTTTCTTACATATATTTACTCCTTGAAGAATAAGTTACACCATATCACAATGTTTTTGAAGAATGTGCTACAAGATTTATTTATGTTGTGACAGGGCCTGACAAAAAAAATGCAGCAAATGCAATATTTTGCTCATGGATGGCTATTGGAAACATTGTAGGGTATTCTTCTGGTGCGAGTGGCAGTTGCATAGGTGAAATTTTCTTGGTTTATATTATTAATTTATTACTTTGCTTTTCTATTGATTGTTCTTGCTGATGTATGGTATTACCATAAATTATCCTCCATACAATATAAACCTTAAACTTATCTCAGACTGAATTAAGGTCTGTAATTTACTCTTGAATTGCTTAATGATTTCCTATTCTCATTTTTTCGTTGCATATGGTTTGGGATCTTGTGTGGATGGGAACTACTTCCCTTTGAGTGATCCTACCTTCTTTTAGTGACATAAATATTTTAGAGTCCTTTTCATGACTCAACTTCAACATTCGGTTTTCTATCAGATTGTTTTATTTGAGTACTCATTTTTAAGCAGGTAGTTTCCATTTTTGAAAACAAAAGCTTACTGTGAAGCCTGTGGAAATTTGAAAGCAGCCTTTTGGAGTCTTCGCTTCTATTCGCGGGTCATGATGAGAATGGGCCTAGTTTGTAAGTATCAACCTTTTACTTTGATCTCTTGGTCTTCCATAAGGACCACAGCTATTGGTCATTGGGAATATATAGTCTACATTAGGAGGTTATGCTTTTTTATATGCTTCTGACTTTGAATTTTAGAATGGCCAGTTTCAGCTTTTTTGCTTTTTAGTTTTTCTGCACTTAGAAATTGTGATATGTAGAAACTACAAGGACCCATTTAGTACCTTCTGGCAATGCAATGCAAAGGCAATAGGTTCGGGCTCCGAAGGTGTTGACAACTCATTGTAGGAGCAATACAACAAGGTATCATTCATTTAATCAAAGATTTTCTTTTTCCTTTTATTTTGTTCATTTTCTTATTTGTGGACATTATACTTCTGTTTCTATATTACCAGCACAACCTAGGCCATGGGAACTTATGGATAGATTTAAGCAATTTGCCATTGTTGAAGAGCCTGGAGTTATTAGAGAGCAACCTTTATAGGTAAAGCACACAAATCCAATTTCCCTATGGTTAGATATGTGTCCATATGTGCTTTTGACACGTTTAGTTTCCTTCAACAGTTACATCCACCAATACATCCAGTCATTGGAGAGGGATGCCAGGTTGGACATGATTGAAGGAATAAATGAGAAGACCCGAAATCGTTTCAAAAATCCAAAATTATCATATAGTAACTGTGCCAAAATATGTAAGCATGCTTTTGTTGCTTGGTGCTGATCCATTCTTATTAGTTTGGCCTTGATCACACCATTACCTGCTGAAAATGCAAGCGTTCAGGCTCCTCCAACTGTAGCTGCTGGTTCAGAACCTGGCCTGCTACTTTATGATGTTCCGAGCTTTTGTTTTGGCTCCATGCTTTCAAGATCCATTCCCCATTGCCTCAAATCCTGTATCTCATGGCCCTACTAAAATATAGTGTACTGTAATTTTATTTGAGAGAAGATTTAGAGTGTTGGACGGATCAATTGAACTGATATGTCGTGCTTTACAAAATCATTGTCATCGTCTCATTTCCAAGTTTGGAAGTGTTAAAAGAGCTGGAGAGGTTTCTTACAGCCCTAATTCTCACATTTGAAAGATGGATGGCCTTCCTTCAAAGTGACGGTTTGAGGTGAAAGTAGTAAATGGCTAAATATTTTGAAAAATGTGATTAAAACAAATAAAAATAATAAATAAAAAAATGAACCACTCATTATAATAATAAAGGCCATTACATGAACGGTCCTGATCTATACATTTCTCTGCCACGTGTACTTTGTAGAGATGGTTCTATCGTAAAATCTCCCCAAGATTGAGATATACGATTTGTATGGTTGAGAGGTTATTAGAGCCCAACACCTACTGGACCCTACCATGGACAGGTTACTGTTCACATGACAGATCCAAAATACAATGAACCAAGGGGTTTAAAATTGTTTTTAAAATTCCTTCCTAAAATCTGACCGTTGGCAACATTAATAAGCATTCAAAACCGTATCTAAAATTTTTTGCCTAAAATTTGACCGTTGGAACCAGAACGGTTTAAAACCATTCCTAAAATTCCGTTGAAACGGTACCCAAAACGGTTCTGAACCGTTCCTGATTTTCTGCGACGCCTCTTTTAGGAACGGTATTGAACCGTTCCTGAAGCATTTAGGAGCGGTTGAGAACCGTTCCTAAATGACGATTTTGGTGTCGTGTATGCTAGGACTTTAATTTAGATACTTTAATTGGTATCACTTGTATTCTGCGTATCTCTGAGTAGTTCATAAGTGCTGGTGTATCACGCTCTGCCGTGTATCTACGTTAAAAACTAAAAATAAAAAACTTATGATAATAGAAAATTTATATTGGATTTTTACAACAAAATTATTGAAAGAACTGAATTTTACTGAGTAATACCTCCAGTGACAGATATTCCCAGCTAATTCAATTTTAGAAGACAACTACATTACTGCTTACAACAGAGTCTAAAATCAAATGTCTTGGGGGCCACGTGGAATGTATCTCACATGCACAGCACCCAACAAAAGCGCCCCATATTAATCTAAAAGTACCACCACCTCCATGAAAATTAATGTACACCATTTAAAATATCCCAATTCTAATGTAGTTCACTTGATTATTTATTGATTAGATGTCTTGTTGGTGCTCTTACTATGGTGTGGTGCATACATGTAATGGGTTGGATATTATATTACGCGAGTGTCAGGGGATGCGTGAAAGTAATCCCGTGTTAGAATCAAATAATAAGAGATCAAATAAACCAAACATAGAAAACACAAAGTTTATGTGGAAAAACTTTCGCAGAAAAAAACCACGGCATAAAACGACAACGAATCAACTATGATAATCAATGTCACAAGAAATGGAAGAGGTTATCAATCCAAAAATACACCCTGAAAATCATAAAAGAACTCCAGTTTTGATCTCCTTTTGCTCACTAGAAAGTCCTAAGTACATTTCCAATACCTAAATCTTTGATTACAAACCTTTAAATATAATTAAAATTGAAGTAGGAAAAAATATTTGTAATTCCCTAAAATTGCAAGCCAGTCGATGGGAGCCTTAATCATATCAAGTGCTATGTATGATCCATCGATGGAATTGAAGTGCTCCTCAATCAGATCAGTTTGGATCCAAAATTGTCCGGCGAAAATGAAAAAATAAAATAAAATTTTCGTGATAGGATAGAGTGGTGTGTTGGTGCCATCCACGAATCTAGTTACGGACAAATTTAAAACATGCAGGGGAAGTCTTTGAGTTTTGCTGCATTTTAAAGAAAAAAAAATTAATAAGGATATTTTTGTAATTTCTTCCTGAGCACCGACGTGTAATTTTTAATCACGGAGGCACAATTTGGTAAAACAACTGTCCAAGAAAATTTACAGTAAAAGACCCACCAGATATTTGCAAACAGCTGTAAACGCGTCTCAAGCAACGTGCGTGACCCCGCGTGAAGGAAAAGAAAAGGGGAGGAGTATCTGATTCCCACGTGGAATGTAAACATGAATGCATGCATATGGCAGCCATATGCGCATGCACGTATGCACGTGTATCAATCCAAACCATCCAAATCGTGAGGTCCAGTTAGACGACCACGCCTCAAAATTATGTCTGTTGAATGATCCTAACATTTGATTAATGGATATCTGACTGCTTAATCTGGAACGTTGACTTGTTTCCATTTTAACCATCCATCCGATATCTACCAATTAGGCAGTTAGTATCCCTATTGCAGTGGGATATAGGAATTGGGTCTCTTATTACTATCTTTAGTGGGGGCCAGATTTTGGGCGGTTTGGATTGAGGTAGACATATTCAAGGTTTACGTTGCATGCTTATGGATCATCAAGCTTTGCCGGAGTAGCACCGACTCACGTTCCCAAAATAAGATTGCGTGACCGAATCTAGGCCCGCGTGCATCTTTCCTGGGCTGGTCTTGGACCAAAGCTTCCGGTCAGCAGATCACTGCATGATTTATTTTAGGTATTGACAGCCGTAGGTATCATGTGAGCCAGTTGGGTTGGAAATATATTATTTTAGGTAATCCTAGATCATGCATGATTATGTTGATTGCTTCAGTGCCATTTAATTTCATCACTTCACAAGGTTTATTTAATGAGAAATGACCAAGTGGGCAAGTGCATGGGAAGCTTCCCATCCATCTAGCTGTATTTGAGCTTATTGGCATCCCCATGACCCATTGGGACTGTCTATCAGGTCCAGTCTACTTTTCGTAGGTTGCCTGCAAAAAAACTAAAATAAAAATCGAATCGCCTATATATACGGTCCCGTCAGCGGCGCACAGAACATTGATGGACAAGATCATAATTAGAAGATGGGTCTAATCATGAATGTTTAGGATAATGAAGATTATAATTAGAAGATAGGTCTAATCATGAATGTTTAGGACCATTTGGTTGCTTGATTTTTGTACATTAGCAGAAAAAGAATTAGACTGGACATAATGGACAGTCTAGATAGGTGATGTGAATGCCATCGAGTCCAAAATACAACTTTGCATGGGAAAGTTTCCATAAACGATCATTTCTCTATAATATTAGTTTAAATATTAAATATGTTTTAAGTAATCTTTGTTTAATTAGATTGGAATGTATTCTAAGTAATATTCATTTAGAACTATACATGAGTTAAGTTAGCTTGGTCAGCTCGCCCGACTTACTCTAAAAAGCTTTACTCACTTTGCCTTGAAATTGGATTAGGATTGAGTTGAGATGGTTTTTGAAACTTGAAAAAATTTTCGAGCCGAGTTCGAGCTTGCCCAAGCTCGACTTGACTCAGATAGAATCTCAACTCGGACTAACTCGGATTGAATCAATTCAATGACTTAGTTATTTTGATATTGATGCTGCTCTCCAAGTGTTTGATGAAATGACTTATCAAAGTGTTGTTTTGAGTGTGTACATTTTTTGTGGGATTAGCTGGTGGCGAGAAAGGAATTGATATGGAATAAATTATAAAAAAAAGACTTTACATTACATAATTGCACTCATATCTTGATTTGATGCTGTTCACCGAGTGTTTGATGAATTACATGTAAAGTGCTGGTAATATTTTGCATTTTGTGAGAAATTGAATATACACTATATATTTAAGGAAATTTTGCACATGTTTGAATTCAGCTCGAATTGGCTTGAGCTGCTGACTGAACCAAGCCGAGTCGAGTTCAAATTGGGGTTAACTACTGGCCGAGCTAAGCCAAGCTGTGCCAAGCTTGACTTGATAAGACTCACGTACAGCTATATCTTGACTTGAACCATGATAAATGAGAAAATGTTTCCATCTCCAGCCGGGTGCAATGGATGATATGCAGGCACTTAGAAATTGCAGATGTGGAATACAACTAATTGAAATTAAATTGTTCAATTAAGGTACCAGATTAGATGTACCATGAACCAAAAGTTAATTTTATTTGGCTATCCCTATTGGGTTGGTGGACATTTATTGGACGGTTAAAAATGAAAATCATCCAGTGGATCTCTTTCAAGAAACAGGTGTCCACAAATCTAGCCTGCTTACATCTTCCGAAGGCTGGGCTAGGACTCAAATGGATGGCATTGGTTAATTAAGCCCAGGGCCGGGTTGGTCCCCAGAAACTGGTGCGAAGCTGGCACACATGCAGGTGGGCTTGTCCTGAGAGCCCAACGGGTACGGCTTGTTGAGTCGTACAGTCCTACAAGAATTTATTTCTTAATCACATTTTATTGCTTTATATCATTGCATTGGTACTTCGGCTGCTGTGGATTTTCCTAAAGCCTGTTTGGATACAATTCTACGAGTTGTTTTCTTTTATAAGCTATTTTTAAAATAAAAGTTAGTTTAGTAAGTAAAAATAAATTATTAGCTTAAATTTACTTATGAGAAAAAAATATTCTTGCATTTTTTAACCTTTAACCTTTAATTTTTTTTTTCCTCTTTCAGCGTCCTCTTTCTCATCTCACCATGTGATGGAGGGTCCATATCAAAGATGGTCCCACATGATGAACAGTCCCCATCAAAGATGGGGCCCACATAATGGATAGTCCACATCAAATTTATAATTAACTTGGACGGCCCATTTGTTGGAAAAACAATGGGCAGTTCTGATTTCCACACGTGTGCCACATTGATGTGTGATGGAGGCTGAGCTTTAGATCATGTGAAATTAGCTAATCTTTTTTTTTTTTTATAAATAAAAATAAAAAATAATAATAATTATTCTGTAGCTCCTACATAAGGGTGTGCTTTGTTACACCTAATTTCATGAAATTTCACGTGTTAATCATTCAATTCTTTCACGTAAAATCAGCCAATCTTTCTCATTTCACGTGTTAAATCAGTCTTTCTTATTTTATGGGTACTTAAGTTTGGTTGTTTAAAAACAATTTTATTTTGGTTAATCAATATGTAAAGGAAATGCTAAAGGCCCCAACGTTTTTAAATGACATATGGATAGGGTTTAATAAGCTGTGCCATTCATCTATTCACAATATCATTCTAATTGGATAAGTCTAACCCTTAAAATCTGGGCCATCTTTTATGATCATCTACTTTTTACACAAGCCATAGTTAAGATGGTTAGCACCATCAAATATGTATGGAGGTTGATGTGAGATTAGCTAATATAAATCATCTTCTATTAGATCCTATAAAGGTTGTGCTTTGTTGCACCCAATTTTATAAAATTTCACCTATGTGAGTACACATGTATGGTTGTCCAAAAATAATTTTACTTCTATTGATCAATTATGTAAATTTATATACTTTCATTAGAAATAGAATAATGATTTTGAGAAATGGTTTTCTTCCAGAAGTGGTGTAACGAAGGCCTTTATTTTTTGTTTTGTGATACTCAATATGATCCATGCATCCATTTTATTGGCAATTGTTTAAGGTCTATGAACGTGTGACACGCTGGATTGGATTTTTACATGCATGTGAATATTGTGAGTTACTACATGAATGTCTAGTTCCACCTAATATCACGAAATTACATCTATAAAATTCTGTTTTTCCTGCTTTGTGAGTAGGTTGTTCAAAAATAGGTGGTACTCCCATGTTAGTTTTGCACCACTTAGAAAGATGGTGATGATTCTTCCTCGGATCATCCAAATTGTAGGTCCCATTGTGAATGGAGCATGCATCTAAAATCATATCGTTCAAGCCATTGTAACCATCAAATTAATGGCTATCAAATGGGTGGTTAAAAGCAAAACAGTGGGTGGTCCAAATTCGAAGGGAAAACGTTATTGTCTTAGTGTAATTTCTTGCCATAGTTTACTCAGCGATTTGGCAGGTCCACGTTGCCATGCCATAGTTTTAAAAGTCAGATCTGGGGTCTCAACTCAGCTATGAAAGTCGGTAACTCGGGCCACAACTTGGCTATAAAAGACAGCAACTCGGTCACTATGAGGCTACACTGTAGTTGTAGGTTGGGTTGTGTTGTGTTGTTTCCTAGTCCTGAACATTCTGAGAAAAGCCAATGGAGATGTGACAAGTGACGTTACACTAGAGAGATCTGAGGTGTAGGAAAAGATTTTATGAAATACTTAAAGCACTTTTTGTAAAATCATAACTAGTATCAATTTAATGCTATACATCATTAGATGACCGGTGATATAGTGCAACCGAGAAGATAAAAGCTTATTGTGCAGTTGAAGAGAAAGAAGTGACTGAGAGAAATAGAGCTTGGCCGAGAGAAAATGGATAGTAAAAAAAAAAAGAGAAACATAACAAGAGAAGAGTCTAAATGGCGACTCTTCGATTGTCATAATTGTCCAATAAAAATGAAAAACATTTGAAGAATAACTACGAAAGAAGTCTATAAATAATAGGAAGATTAGCAGATTACAGACACAATTAAATCAAATAAACACATCAAAGATATCAAATTTATTTTTATTTTAATAGCTCTATATTAAGAGTAGTGATAATCTTTAATTGTAATTCAATTTTACACTCTCATATACTGGACTTGATTCTTATCCAATACTAGTTATTTTAAAAGAAGCATTCTTGCAGTCGCTCTTTCGTGATTGATTGTAAGTATTTCCTTTTATATGATTGCATCGGTATACTAAAAAAGTCTTTTCTTGTGAAAGGCAAGGCACAACTTATCTTTTGAGGAAGAACCCTCCCCTCTGACTATTGTTTGATCATTAAAAATATTCTGCAAGTCGCTGAGTAGGCGATCGATCTCCTCAGATTCTGGTAATATATTATCAAGTTAGATGTATTTACCTATATTGGCGCTTGGGGTGAAGTTGATCTGTTTGAATCGAGCCACTATATCAATTCTGACACACACGCACATACCGTACGTGACAGAAAACAAACCGAGTGCCAATTTTTGGCACATCCGATGGGACTCTGATTATAATTATATTTACCAATGTAGTAATTTTATGGAATCATGAGCCAAAGAGGTGGTCGTAAGCTTTGCCGCTATTAATGCTATTACAGCTACTGAACCTCCTGCCTAAGAGGAAGAGTTGCAGGTGCAACAAGTACCTGAGTAAGTGAACATACCACCTAATCCGGTGCTTGTTTCACCAAATCCAGATAGAGCATCGACATTTTGGGTTAAACCCCTTGAGATTATGTCAGTTGGACTAGTTGATATGTAAAGGGGCATTCAACACAATGCGAAATTTATCCCGTATTTAGGCTAAACAGTCATGAGCTCAAACTAAAACCTTTAATAGATTGATGGTTAGCCACATTGAGAGTATAAACCTGTTGATGGTTATGTTTGCCGAAATGGCACTGTTCATAACCCGAAGTGTAGGGTTGCGATGTAGTAATAATCTCGGTAAGACCGAGGTCGAATTCACAGGGACTAAAACTTGTACGTTTCTGAAATTAATTAGAAGTAGAAATAGAAGAAGATGTGAAACTAATTTTGAAGTACTTGAGAGAGTAATTAAAACTAAGAATTTAAAGGTGGGAACTAGGGTGCCAAGGATCCATTTGTAGTGATCAGGGAGCCCTCTTGCTTGATTCAAGTAACACAATTAGACTTGGAGTCTTATCCTATCCAATTAAAAAATATATCAATAAAACCAAATCTTAACTTACATTGACTTAATTCTCAATGAAGGAGAACTATGATAATTGGTAGGGATTCCATCACAAAACCATGCCTAGGAGATAATGACAAACAACAAGATTTATTAATTTCACAATCTCAAATCAGAAAAGGAATATACTCAAAGCTATTGTAGATTTACTGTAATTTGAGTGATAATAAACTATTAAAAACTGATAGTATTCCTTAAATATCAAATTAGAATCCATGGAGTTCAATATAAACATGAGTCAAAGCAATAAAAACATCTCATCATGCTAAAAGTTTTACCTATTAGCCTTAGCTAAGAGGTTTAGCCAACCATAGACATGATTGGATCTAAAACTCTAGAAGAAAACATAAAAATAACTAAGGAAGAAGAAAAAAACTCTTGGTGACAGCTTCTCCACCCTTTTGCTCCACTCCTTAAAACCTAGAAGATGCATATGAACATCATAGGGAGTCCTATTTACAGTTGTGGAACTCCAACTTTCGCACTTAGTTGAAAAATTTAGAAACTGTCTCAAATTTACATAGTTTGCTAAAATAGACTTCACTTTGTGTAGTTTTCAAAAATAGACTTCACTTTGCGCAATTTTACAAAATAACCTAGAGTTTCAGAATATGCCTTTTAAGACGATTTCAAGATTCATTTTATTCACTTTAAATATTTGATTCTCTTCATTCATCATTTGATTTTCTTGAATCTTTATCGTGTGAATTCTTCACTCTTGGTCTCCTAAGATCAATCCTTTGCCTTGGTAATTCTTGAGTATTAAATTCATACTTTTAGTACCCTTTTTAATTTAATCTTTTAAATTCACCTTGCAATACAGACATGAGTAAAATAAAACATCAAGCATTATCATGTTCATAAAACTGTGATATAAATGGGAAATAATATGCAATATTTGACCCTCAACACAATCCACAACCAGCAATTTGTTAATCCCGAGCAAAGTATGCGAAAAATATTTCAAGAACCACAGGATAATTTCTATAAGCTCAAATGGTTTTAGAAAAATAATTCAGATAATATAATTCTAAAATACATCAATGTTGTGCATTACCTTTTCCTAAACTCTAGTACTTGGTAAGTTTCATAATAAAGTTCAAAGCATTAATCCTCCAATTAGAACAATTTCAAACATTGAGTTCCATGGGTGTATAATAAAGTTTAGACTTATCACAATCAAAGGTTCAATTCGTCACTTTCATAATAACATTGATAATTGAAGAGCATTTAGGACAATCAATACCTAAACCGAAACTTGCCTTACAGTTCATCTTTTAGTTCCCTCTTTTATTCCTCCCACTTTTAATTTTCCATCGATGGCTTTCACGCTATGTTAACTTTTTTAAAGATTTTTAACATGTAGCCTTTTTCGATGACAACTATTTTTTTAGCTGAGTATTTTTTTTTTTTAATTCTTCTCATATAACATGATGGACAAATTTCCCAGGTTGGTTCCTTCCATGCTTAATAATCATCAAGTTAACAATTTAATATCAAACTGACACTTTAATGTATAAGCTAGATGTGACATGTGAAATCATGACTCAATTAATGTTTAAAACTTCTAATCAAGGATCAATGACTTAATTTAATTTTGAGATATCCCAAGTGACTAAAATCCAAGAGACATAAGGCATTAACATTAAGCATCTTGTAATTCTAATTCATATATTAACTCTGAGATCACTTAAATTTATAGAAAATTAAAAAAAATTTCTCAATTTTTCACAACTTTGCACAAAGACTAAGAAAATAACTGATTAGCTTGCCTAATCCATACCCCCAACCTAAAATCTACATTATCCTCAATGTAAAAGAGATAAGCATTAAATGCAAATGAGGCAATGAAAAGAAAAGGAAAGTGGTGGAAATGTAGTATATGAAAAAGGAATTCTAAGTTTTTTTTTTTTTTCCAAAATATCTTAATGTGAATATGGGTTAACACAAAAATTAAACTATTAGAAAGCAAACTTTCCTAAATAACAAAAAGTAAACTATCCTAAACGGCGAAAAGTAAATTATCCTAATCCTAAATTCTTTGAAAGCAATAAACCTAACTAGGAAAATAGGAAAACTCTACTTAGTTATGCCGCAAGGTTTCTCTTCTGGCTAGTATGTTGATAAATTTCTCAGCAGGTTTCGTCACAAGATCATCCAAAAGCCCTTTTTACAATAGGCTTGGATGCCCTGGAGTATGATTTTTTAAAGAAATTTGTGAACCTCAGCATAAGTTTCCTTTTAATCTCCTGATGTGTCCAAAGTACATATGATTTACTTGAGACAGAAAGTTTCAGAGTTAGTGCAACATGGTGAATCAGAGACTATAAGTAGATAAAATTCAGAGAAATTCTCAATCGGTGATGTAATCTCAACATATTTTGAAGTTTCAGGCTTCGGTTCAACTTTCAGCTCCTCCTCCCTTAATGGTAAACATTCAAGATCTGTTGAAGGAGGGGCTTCAGAATAAGAGTTCTCTTGGTCAGCAACAACCACTAGGGTATTGTTTTGTAAGGCATCCATTATTTATTTTTTTATCATATGATCATTTGAATCTACAAAATATATCAAGCGATCTTTCATAGAGTTGAGATAGTCAGTTGAGAGAGGTTCATTTTCCACAAGGAGGTCCGTGATGATATACCTAATGATTCCTTTGTCTTCTCTTAGAATAGAGGCAAACATGATCTCTTGCTCTTCACTTTGGCGAGAATCAATTGTCACCAGATATATCTCGCCCTTCCTTACATAAACAGATTGTGGTTCAGTAGGCACATTGATGTGAAGATTCTGTTCATAGCTACTACTCAGTAGAGGCACTATACCGTCAAGGGTTGATAGCTCAGATGATGGCCTTAACTAGGTGGTTTCAAATTTCAAAGTCATATCGAGCAACTCGTCCATCTTCCTAATTATATTATAATTTAAATTAGGAGAGTGGTCTACACACGTCTCAAAAGAGCTGGAAGGGTCAATTAAAAGAGGCTTATCCTCCACATTTAAATCAGGTGTGTCAGATAGGTAAAGTAGATCATTATGGTCGACAACTTCCCGTACCTCGTGATCACTTTCCTGAACCATAATTGAAATCGATTCCAGTGAATCTTGAGCTGTAAACTCATGATTCTCATCCCAATACTTATCATCTTCCACTTCAGTATAGTTCACAAGTGCGATGAGATCACTTTCCTTACACATTTTTCTAAGTTGAGTTAAGGCTCGAATAAACTAGCCTCTTCCTCCTCATTGAAGTCAAGTGCGTCATATGACTGGAGCGTGTCAGTATTATTATATTTGAAAGATACCCATGTTTCTTGATTATTCCTTTGGACAGTCATCGAGATCGACTCTTCGAAAAATTGAACCATATACTCATTAACACAATCCAACTCTTTATTCTCAATTTCAGTATTCTCCATAATCGCATCACGTGTACCGAACTGTTGTATATCTTTTATAAGTTCTTGAAATCTTTGGAGTGCGTTTTGCTGGATGAGCTCTAGAGTTTGTATGGAATTCTGAAGTGAATTCTCTTGGATCGTTTCTTGTTGGATCTCAGAGGTATAGGACCTAAGAGAATTGTT
This sequence comes from Magnolia kwangsiensis, assembly GCA_037074715.1. Lineage (NCBI taxonomy): Eukaryota > Viridiplantae > Streptophyta > Magnoliopsida > Magnoliales > Magnoliaceae > Magnolia > Magnolia kwangsiensis. The sequence goes on along the minus strand of CM073574.1, from coordinate 48,725,130 downwards.
ACTATGATGCATTGTTGATTCAACTTCTCAATCTTGATGTTTTCACTGCTTATAAGTAGGGAGTTGGGAATGAAGAATTGAATTGGGTTGCGACTGGGGTAAACTAGTCTCCTTTAACTTATCAAGGCACGATGCAAGCTCTTCTATCATTTTTCTGATGCTAGCAAAATCGTCTGTGTAACCCTAAAGTGATTCCTCTTGGATTGTTTCTGATTGAGTTTCAAAAGTAGATGACCCAAGAGAATTGTTACTATGATGTATTATTGGTTCATCTTCCCAACATTGATGTTTCCACTGATTATAGTCATACGGGTCATAGGTATGAGAATCTGGTGGTTGTTGGTACATATTATCACCCATAATATAATTTTTCATTATTTTCTTCTTGTCTGATGGGTGATAATAGTTCCCACTCCCGTGATAACCCCAACAATCCCGTATTATTTTCTTAATCTATGGGGTATAACTGTTCTCTCACATATGATTGCGTAAGGACTTCTTAACTAGTGAAGTATTACATTCTATTTGGTTCTCGATGATGTTTCTAGAAAATTTTTGAGACGTAGGTTGTTTTTTAACATAATTATCTGACAGCCCTTCACAATTTCTCGCATTCTCTAAAATTATCTCAGCATATTGACATTCCCACTCTTGCATATACATGGTGAAACCCTAATTCTGAATCTAATCTTAAAATAGAATAAAAGAACAATTGTACAACAATATGGAAAGTAGAGGAGAAGTTAGAAGGAGTTTACCGGTTTGGAGAGTTTTATGTTAGGATCCTATAAAACAGAAAATAATGTTAACTTCTAAAAGTAAATTAGAAAAAATCATAACCTAAAAACAAAACAAAAAATTAGTTTCTAAAAATAAATTAGGAAATTTTCTAAATCTAGAATAAAAAGAAAAGTTAGTTTCTAAAAATAAATTAGGAAAGTTTCTAAATTTAGAAATAGAAAGAAAAGTTAGTTTCTAAAAACAAATTAGGAAAGTTTTTAAATCTGAAAATAGAAAGAGAAGTTAGTTTCTAGAAAAAATAGAGTTTCTAAATATGGAAATAGAAGGAAAAGTTAGTTTTTAAAAACAAATTAGGTAAGTTTGTAAATCTGGAAATAGAAAGAAAAGTTAATTTCTATAAACAAATTAGAAAGAACTCTAACTAAAAATAGAAAGTAAACAAATCCTAATCTTAACCTAATTTCAAAACTAATCAAATCCAAAAAACGCAAGCGTTAATCCCCAACAACGGTGCCAAAAACTTGTTCACAACCCCAAGTGTAGGGTTGCAATGTTGTAATAATCTCGATAAGACCGAGGTCAAATATACAGGGACTAAAACTTGTACATTTCTGAAATTAACTGGAAGTAGAATTAGAAGATGTGAAACTAATTCTTAAGTATTTGAGAGAGTAATTATGAATAGAGTAATTAAAACTAAGAATTTAAAGGTAGGAACTAGGGTGCCAAGGATCCACTTGTAGTGATCAGGGAGCCCTATTGCTTGATTCAAGTAACACAATTAGAATTGGAATCCTATCCTAACCAATTGGAAAATATATTAATAAAACCAAAATTGAATTTCTATTAACCTAATTCTCAATGAAAGAGAACTATGATAATTGACAGGATTCCATCACTAAACTATGCCCAGGAGATAATGACAAACAACAAGATTTACTAATTTTACAATCTCAAATCAGAAAAAGAATATACTCAAAGGTATTATAGATCTACTGTAATTTGAGCCACAATAAACCATTAAAAACTGATAGTATTCCTTATATATCAAATTAGAATTCATGGAATTCAACATAAACATGAATCAAAGCAATAGAAACATCCCATCATGCTATAAGCTTCACCTCTTAGCCTTAGCTAAGAGGTTTAGCCAACCATAGACATGATTGGATCTAAAATCCTAAAAGAAAGTACGAAAATAACTAAGGAAGAAGAAAAAAAACTCTTGGCGACGGCTTTTTCATTCTTTTGCTCTACTCCTTAAACCCTAGAAGATGCCTAGAAACATCTTAGGGAGTCCTATTTATAGTTGTGGAACTCTAACTTTCGCACCTAGTTAGAAAATCTAAAACTCGTATCAAATTTACACAGTTTGCTAAAATAGACTTCACTTTTTACAGTTTTCTAAAATAGACTTCACTCTACACAATTTCACAAAATAACTTAGAGTTTTAGAATATGTCTTTTCAGGATAATTTTAGGATTCATTTTCTTCACTTCAAATCTTTGATTCTCTTCATTCCTCACTTGATTTTCTTAGATCTTCAGCATGTGAATTCTTCACTCTTGGTCTCCTAAGATCCATCCCTTGCCTTAGTGATTCTTGAGCATTAAATTCATACTTTTAGCACCCTTTTTAATCTAAGCTCTTAAATTCACCTTACAACACAAACATGAGTAAAATAAAACGTTAGACATCATCATGTTCATAAAACCAAGATATAAATGGGGGATAATATGCAATATTTGACCCTCAATAGGCACCCATTGTGCAACAGGCACCCGTTGTGCCTTAGCAACAGGTTGACGCTAGTTCAGTTAGAAATCTGACACCAGTATTTTCAGTAAAACTAGTACCATATGCATCCCCTCCATAACGAAATACACATCCTGCCCTTGTTCGTTCAGAACATGCAAACTTCATCACCACCTATGGATTTCAGGCAGCATGAACATGAGAACTTTAATTTTGTCCCTAAAGCCAAGAATCAAGGGATACTCATGGGTAACTATTGCCGAAAAACCAACCTTATAATGAGGAGTAGTACCTGGTTGGTCCAGAGCCACCTTTAATAGTTGGACTACAATATTGGGACCGTAATCAAATTGTATAGCTGGTCCAAAAGGTAGTATGCCAAGTTCTCGGCCGAACTACTATTCAAGTGTATTACAAACCTCATCCTGATTGGATAGATCGACAATATCCATTGCAGAGGAATTATCTTCATGATTTATACATTATTTATAGATGAAAATAGTTAATCGAGCATAAAACATACGAGTCATTTTACTATATAGTGTGGGGAATTGGCCAACAATGATTATTATAAATTACAATTATTTGGTCATTTACTCACTGTGGTAGCCTTTACTTGGTATTCTAATTTATTACCAAATTCCATATGAGCCTGATAGGAAATAGAAGAGAAGTTTTATGCTCGGTTCTTTTATAAGGACATGAAAATTTGCACTGTTAATCCTAGACGATTCCAACAGTTGCTCGAAGAATTGGTCAAAAATTATATTGCTCGGTTTAAAAAAGAAAAAAGTTGATGCAGGGTAGTCATGACCGAGACAAAATTTGTTCAATTGGCTCATAATTATCTTGATTTTAAACTTTAAAAGAAGTTATCAGAACAAAATTTACAAATCTTTATGATCTAACTAAAAATATATTTCAATATGAGGTTTCAAGAGGTGATATCATGTTGGCCGAGAAATTTATCAAATTTTCCATCAATCATAAGATACCATGTTGGTCGAGAAATTTATGATCTAACAAAATCTTTGATATCATGTTGGCCGAAAAATTTATCAAAGTTTCCATCAATCATAAGATACCGACAACTGAAGAGTTAAAGAATATTAGTTATTGTAAATGACACAGAACTCGATCTCATTCCACTAACAAGTGTGTTGTTTTTAAGAATATTATCCAAAACAACATTGACCCATGATTGCTAAAGTTTCTCAAAAAAAGATAAAGATGTGATGCTGATCAATACTGACCTATTCCCATATAATATGGAAATCAACACGGCCATAGTTAATCCTCAGAGGTTGGTTTCACCACTACAAAACCTTGACAATGGATCTCAAAAGGACCAGGCCGGGAAGCGAGATGTTGGTAAGAGAACTAGGAAGTTTATGCATACAGTCGAGAAGACCAAAGCATATCCAAAGACGACAAACTTCACTTGCTAAAGGCCGCACCTGTGTGAGCAATGTGTAAGGCCGATTTGGAAAAATAGACGATCTTATTGACTGAACTGCCGAATAGAACCATCGGTCATTCAAAATATTGGAAAACACAACTATTTTTATCAACAAAGGTTGATAAAAGGTCGAGTCCTAGATAAAAGATGGTTAAACCTCGACCTACTTGAGAGGGAGTTTAAAAAAGGTTGAGTCATCTAATGTTTCCAGTTGTACCAGAAGGAATGACACGTGTTAAAAACTACATCGGTAAAGGTAGCAAACAACTAAACGAAGACAACTAGCCATTGTAAGAGGTGAATCTCAAATAAAGGCCATGTAAATGCAGTCAAGGCTGAGAATTACAAGGCCAAAAGAAGACCAAATAACGATAAATATGGCCAAATTACATGTGGGAGCTGAGTTAACTAAGATTAGACAAAATTTTGAAAAGGAAAGCATGGACATTAAAGGATCAACTGAATACTTCAACGATGAATGTTTTTTCAAATGATTTTTTGATTGAGGAATTGCTTGCAAAAGTAAAGTCACTAGGACAAACTTTATCCAAACCAAATGAGGATATTGGCTCAGAAACAACGCATGAGACTAACAAACAAAAGAATTAGGAGACACCTAAGGGGCAATGTCCGAATTTAGTAATACAGTTTAGGTCATTTCCACCAATCGTATTGGATTGCGATATAATACTTACTCTACCATTGGGTTGAGGCTAAACTATCGCAACCAATCAAAATGGAAGGAGATGTGAAGGAGCTTGGTCCTCCCATAATCATATAACACAGTTCATTTGATTTAAAAGAGGACACAAAAAATGTGTCATCCGTTTTGGTCGAACTAAGGCCACCTTAAGAAAAGATAGTAATTGAAAGGACAATTTATATCATGACCCAATATCTAAAGCCATCGTATATTTCTATACACTTGGAGGGTTGCCCAGTCACCATGGTCTTGGTCGATAATGGTGCAGTTATAAATATCCTTCCGACGAAGATGATGGGCCAACTGGGAAAGACTCAAGATGATCTAATATCGACCGAGGTTACAATCAGTAATTTTGTTGGAGGGGTGACATAAGCGCATGGTGTTTTGCCTGTCGAATTAATGGTGGGAACCAAAAAGGTGCTAGCCACTTGCTTTGTGGTCGACACTTCATTAAATTATAATGCTTTGCTGGATAGAGACCGGATTAATTCTTTTTTGTGTATTCCTTCATCACTATACCAATTTATGATTTTTTTTTGGAATCAAGACAAAGTAGAATTAGTTTTGGCTGACAACAAACCATTCTTAGTCATGTCCAATGTGGATGAAGCTTATTTTTATGGAAATGAGATCGGGCCAATACAATTTACAGGATGAGATAAAAATGACAAACCAACTGGATAAATGTTAGAATTAACCTAGATAATATCGTACATGATATTGCCACCATGATATGACTGCATGATGAGTTTTCAAAGGCTATAATTCCCTTTCATGCAACTACGAGTTGTACCATATAAGAAATTCTACGATGACTTAAATATCGGTTAAGGCCGAATTCATGGCCATATTAAAGAAGCTCGATGAGAGTTTGCAAAGATACGATAACGAATACTTTGTTGATATGATTAAAATAGCATTACCAGCCAATTAAATACCTGAAGATGGTATTGATTTGAAGGATTTAAAGCAAGCTCCAAGAAAATTGGATAATTCTCAAGCTCATGTCCAAGATCCTTGAGTTGAAGTAAATTTGAGGATAGAGTAACATCCTAAACCTACTTTCATCAGCGGACTATTGGACTCATAAATCCAAGTCGAACTTATTAAGTTACTCAAAGAGTTCACTTATTGCTTTGCATTAGACAATCATGAGTTTCCTAGACTTGACTGAAACCTAGTTATACATAGGTTACCTATAAAAGGCAACTATCGACTGCATAAACATTTTCCTAAGCCAATGACAACCAAAGTTACCCAAAAAATAAAGGAAGAGATTGAATGACTTTTGAAAGCAGGGTTCATCAAACTCATCAAATATGTTGATTGGATTTCAAACATAGTATCCTTTATTAAGAAAAATGGTAAACTCATAATCTGTATTGGTTTTAAAAATTTAAATCACGCCACGCTAAAAAATGAGAATCCCATGCCCATGGCCGATCAACTAATCAATTGAGCTGCATGACATCAAATGATTTCTTTTGTGGATGACCATTTAATATATAACCAAATAAACATTACAATTGAGGATGTCCCAAGGATAAATTTTATATGTCATGGACCTTTGAAAACTTTTCTTCGAACTGTAATGCCGTTTGGACTTAAGAATGCAAGAGCTACTTATCAAAGAGGTATAAATGCCATTTTCTAGACATGATTGGCTATTTTATGGAAAGTTACATTAATGATGTAGTAGTTAAATTGGTTGATCTAGCTAAGTACTTCACTCATGAAGATCATTTAAAAGAATGAGGATTCATATGCTGAAAATGAACCCTCTTAAATGTGCTTTTGGTGTATTGGTTAGAAATTTTTAGAATTTATGGTACATCAATGAGGGATCAAAATTGATCAGCACAAGGCTCGAGCAATAATAAAAGATCGGTCATTAAGAAACAAAACTGATCTTCAAATGTTTCTTGGCAAAGTCAATTTCATGCGTCGTCATTTCTAATTGTACAGGAAGAACTAAAATATTTTCTCTATTGATAAAGTTGAAACAAGGATACAAGTTCATATGGGAAGCAGAATGTCAATTGACTTTTAAAAAAATTAAAGGTTATTTGACAAATCCACCAATGTTGATGCCATCAATCAAAGTTCGACTGCTCAAGTTGTATGTCACGCTTCTTCATAATCAGTTGGCACTTTGTTAACACAAGATAATAATGATCGAAAGGAACAAACAATTTATTATTTTAGCCGAACATTTTTTAATATCGAAAGGTAGTATACTATTAAAAAAATATGTGACCATTGTACTTTGCAACAAAAAAATCACGTCATAATTTATTGGTCGAGTCAGTCAATGTAATTTTGATGACTAATTTAGTTAAATGTATGTTAAATCAGCTGATTCTAAATGGTTGAATTGGCAAATAGGTTCTAGCATTGTTTAAGTTTGATCTAACATATGTGCCACAAAGGGTGGTAAAAGGGCATACCTAGAGGTGGGCATCGAGCCAAGTTGAGTCGAGGTGAGTCAAGCTTGGCTTGACTTGTCTACGATGTACAACATTGAAACTTGGCTTGTTTGTTAAAGCTGTCGAGTTGAGTTTGAGTCAAGCTAGTGGTTCGAGTCGAGTCAAATTTACCTCGAGTCGAGCTTGAGCTTGTTGGGTGAGAGAGTAATGAATTCTGTTCTTAATCCTCCTCCATTGATGAAAAATTCAAAAATCTTAGGAGAATCAAAGCAAAACCCGATGAAAAAACCAAACAAAGCTTCGAATCGGATGAGGAAACCTGTAAGAACCGATCTGTTCTTGATCTTCTTCCACCAAAAGAAATCCAAGTACTAGAAAAGAAATAGAGCAGAACACGGATTAGAAATCCAAGTACTAGAAAAGAAATAGAGCAAAACACGGATTAGAAATCCAAGTAAAGAGCTCTAACCAATCAGATCATTGGATTTCCTTGAAGCACTAACAAATCTGAGAAGAACCCATCTCAGATTTCTTGGGTTTCTCGCCCAAGAAGTAAATCTTAAGAGATTGAAATTATACTATTGTGGAGCTGAAATGAAAATTGGTAGTGGTAGTCCGGGGGGACGTGCGGCTGGTAACGGGTAGAGAAACAGAAGAAAGGCAAAGGGAAAGGGAAAGGGGGTGCATGAGGTCAGGTAGAGACTCTAGGGTTTTTTTTTTTTTAAGTTAAAACTTAAAACTTATATTAATATAATATAATATATATATATATATATAATATTTAATATTTAATATTTAATATATATTATATATAATATATAATATTTAATATATTTATTAATCAAGCCAAGTCTAGCTCGAGTTCGAGTCGAGTTGAGTTTGAGTTCGAGTTGAGTTGAAATGCCCCTAGTCGAACTTCGAGCTTCAAATAATTAGCTTGGCTCGACTCGAATCAACCATTCGAGCCAAGTCAATCCGAGCTGACTCGAGCCGAGTCGAGCGAGTTTTTCGAGCTAGCTCGACTCGTGAACAGCCCTAGGCATACCATAGCTAATTTCTTTGTTGATCACCCTTCAAACATTGAAAATCAACTTCATTCAGAAGTATTGGATATATATATGATATACCAATCACCCTAAAAATTAATATTTGATGGTTTAAAGACCGACAAAGGTTCAAGTGCAAGGATTATCTTAATTAACTAAGATATAAGGAAATAAGAATTTACATTACAGCTCAAGTTCAATTGCACTAATAATCAACCTGAATATGAGGCCTTGGTAATTGATTCATAAATGTTAGTAGAATTAGGAGAGAAGAATATATTGGTAATGGGTGATTCACAATTAGTAATAAACTAATTGACTGGATTATTCAAGTGCACTAGTATTACTTTGCAACCGTATTATGTTCTGGTGATTCAGTTGCTGAACAAATTTGATGAAGCTGAGTTAAAACATATAACTTGAGAAAATAACATTGATGCCAATGAGATGACGCAATTGGTAGTAGGACTTCAGATTGTTTAGGGTCAAGGCAACATAATAATAAATTTTTAGAAGAAGTCATTGCTTTCGGTTTTCCAAAGGGAATCGACTGAGGAAATTTGTCAGGTCTAAACCAAGAGAAGAGGAACAATTGAAGAGAGAAACGTATAACAAAAGAATGATTTAGATGTCGACTTTGCAATTGCCATGACCATTTAATAAAGAAGAAAAACGTTTGAAGAATAACTACGGAAGAAGTCTATAAATTTCATGAAGATTAGCGGAGCACAGACACACAATCAAATCTAAAAAACACATCGAATAAATCAAATTTATCTTATTTTAGTAGCTCTATTTTAGGAGTATGGTAATCTTTACTTGTAATCCAAGTCTATGCTTATAGGTTGGACTTGATCCTTATCCAATACAAATAGTTATTTCATAATGAAGTATTCTTGCAATATCTCTTTTGTGACCAATTATAAGTATTTTCTTTTGTTTGATTACACTGCATATTGAAAAGTCTTTTCTTGTGAGAAGCAAGGCACAACCCATCTTTGGAGGAAGAACTCTACCCTTATACTATAAGTACCTCAGTAGGTGACTTATCTCCTCAAAATTTGATAATATAATATCAAGTTAGACGTATCAAGTTAGACGTATTTGCTTATTTCAATGCTTGGGTAGCACGCCTACACACCATAAGTAACAAAAAATAAACGATCGCCAACAAATTGTTCTGTAAACTTAGATTTGCAAAAGGCTTTCGATCTTGACCTTACTAACTTGACGACTTGAACCAAGTCATTTAGTTAGCAGAGAGGAGGGACTTGATACCATGACCTTTAAAGAAAACATTTACAATGTATGGAAAAAATGATTTATAGCAGATTAGAATTCAAAGAAAAAAATTCAATCCATAACATCTATGTCAGCTTTTGTCACACCCCAGACTCGGTAACCGGACCTATAAGGAATTTGATAGCAGGTTCTGGCCACGACAACCTCCGTGGTACCCCATTCTCGGCTCTTGAGGCAGATTCCGATCCTGGGATCCTACAAGGAGGATTTTCATAAACATATAACTATTTCCAATATGACCATACCCAAGATCACAACAACTACATCTTAGAAATAACAAATGTCACAACAAGTACATCGCAAAATACACTATGAATTTGAAATTTTCAGGTACAAGGCTGAAAGGAAATACATAAGGTAGTAGAAGAAAGAAGGAAAGATCTGCACCACTGGGTCATCAGCTCAATTCCTATCTAAGCTCCGCTGTAACAATGCCGACGTACAATCTCCTACACGCATCAATCATGCATAAGCTTATAGAAAGCTTAGAGGGTGGTGAAAGTGTGTGACAAAGGTGCACAGAAGAATAATAAGAGGTGCATGGAAACATGATCAATGACAATGTTGCTAGCCTTACTGAGGCTCATTATGAGTACAATGCAATGAGTACTGGGCGCCATACCAAGGCGATGCATAAAGGGGCTTATACATCCAATGCGAATTCAATGCAAAGTGATGCTAGTACTCATATCCAATCCACATATCAAGTACATTTTCAATAATAAGGAAATCACCGAGGTCCAGTACGCTGCTGGATGACTGCCACTCTACAAACCCGCATAGTCAAACGACCGTAAGAGACCTCACTACCCACTTGTGGATAGTCAATCACTATTAAGGCCAAATGGTAGCGGACCATTCACAAGCTGGTTAGACTTAGCCTAACCATTGTCATCTTTCTCTCAGGCGAGTAAGGCCACACCTCTACCCAACCGACTACACAATAGTGGAAGTCATGGCCTAATGGTATAAGACCCTCGTGCGCTCATAGTTTTCACTCGGTCATAATGTTGGGGCAGATCCTTGGTACCATGGAAGTTTTGAGAATTTCACCTATGAGCATCCTATGCACCTAATATGCTCAAATAATATTTTCGCTGTCCACACATACAGCCATCCACGAATATCCCTGCGGAGGTAAGGCCTTGATGAAGCAAGAGTAGTATCATCATGAAATGCGATGTCAATGCATGAATCATGCATACAGGTCATGCGCCAGCTTCAAGCACTCGATGTATACAAGAGGAAAAACTTCCTCCCTCTATGACCACCACACAATGCAATCAATTCACACAAATGATGCATATGGGTCATAATGATGTAAGTGTGCTACTCGGTGATGATATCGTAGAATATACTCCTCCTTCCTAAGGAGGGATAAGGTCTAGATACATAGACATGAACTCTAAGAAGAAAAAAAGTCCTCTAGTGGGGGCCCAATACTTTGGGGTAGCCCACAAGATAAGAGAGTCATGAAAGTCCTAAGAAGAAATGGTCCTAATAAAGGTCTAAGGTGGACTTTCAACCACCTAAAAGGGGCCCTATAGGCCTACCTTAGGGCCACCAAGGAGGACATCCAACCTTAACTAGGTCCCAAAAGGTAACCCACTACTTACACGCATGCAGAGCAAGGCCCAAGGCTTAAGAAATCCATGACCTAGTGGGTTATACACAAGGCCCAAAACTTAGACAACCTTGTGGGCCCTCAAGCAAGGTTTGGGCCCTGTACAATAATGATCATGAGTCCACTCATTGTGATGGGCCTAATGGGTAGCCTATTATTCCAATCACATAGGCAATTCTTATGTTTAAAACAAGTGAGTTGGGCCTCACATTTTGGCCCAAGTATTAATTTAATGGGCAACTAAGGGCCCTACTACTTGAGTATTTGGCCCATAAAACTCATCACAATGGTATATTAAATATAGTCCTAAAGATCAGGGGCCTATCAAGAAAGTTTCAGGACAATGGGCCTAGGAAACCTAAAAATTAACTATGAGTATTGGTCCAATAGAAACCCAATTGGAATGGGCCTTAAGCATGTACTAATTAAGCCTAAAATCAAATTAAAAATGGAGCAAGATATGAGTAATAATATCCTCAAATTTGGTGGGCCATGCTACCCCAAAACATACATTTGTCGGTAGCAACCTTAGGCCTAATGCTGAAATTCCAGCCCACCCATTATTTGGACTTGCTGAAAATTTAATAAAAATTTATTTATACAATTATTTTAAATCTCTAGTGGTCCATACAAGTCATAAAGGGTCCTATTAGATGAAGGAGTGAATGAAACATACAAAGCAGGTGGACCATGCTGCTGGACTGGATGTCCACTTCCAGCAGCGGCCCAATGGGCTGGGCATCCCATGGTGGGCAGTCCTATGAGCCTGGGTAATTGGCCCAAAACCCATCCAAATGGATCCCAAATGGATGATACTAAAGGAGGGAATGATTACGCCTCCTATGGATCCCACTTGGATGAACGGTGGGATGCAAAATACATTAAGGTGGGCCCACAAGGTGGCTTGGACGCCCTGCATGGGAGTCCAAGCCTGGTGAGCTACTCCACACGAAACTACAGACGGTACAGGGGCCCGATGGCCCCAAAAATTTACAGGGTGGTCCTTCCATGGGTGGGCCACACCTCCAAAAAATTTCATGATTTTTGGAAAATCATAAGTATTTTAATTAAATCTAGGATTATAATTTGTCCAGAAATTTGCTGGGTAAAAATGTTGTTGTTCATACATTGTTTATCCAATAAGGTGGGCCCAAACTTCATCTAGAAGGGGAGAGATGTATGATTAGTATTTTTTTCATAAAGTACAACAAGGTAGGGTCCACAAAAGTGGCCCACCTGTAACATCCTGGAAAATCCGTATGAAGACCCAAGTACCACCTCAAGCAGAAAACTCTCAAGACCAAATCATTTAGAAATTTGTCAAGAATTAACTAGCGCTAAACTATATTACCTGTGAAATTAGCATCAATCACTTTAAATATGATCTGCAAGACCCAAAACTCGTAGAATTAATAATGCTACATTACTCTGAAATCTAGGAGTAAACTCTAAACCATGTTGCTCTCGGGAGCATTCAGAAACTCCGTAATGGACCTGGACCGCACGTCGAAAGTCCGTTAGCGATGAACTTAGACAATTATGACCGCCTAGTTGGACTTGATTATCATCTCAAAAATTAAGTCCAGATAAGGTCCTAAGACTATTTTCTTGAGTCCAGAGTGAAAAGTGTGAGAACGTGAAAGTTTTTATGAAATTAAATATGAATTTAAGTAATCTGAGTCGTATCGCTTGCGGACCGATTATAAGCATTCATACCGTTGGAATTTGACCTAAAGTTATCCTCGGATTAGGGGAAATGTACCACACATGCCCATGTATTTGTGGCCCTGATCGAGTTTCGGTGACTGTTGAACGAAAACTGGTTCTCCACGGTTAATCTAAAAACCCGATCGAACTGAAAACTTAACTTGATCAAGATCCAATAATTATGAGCTTAAGTCCGACCGCATTCAGTAAAGAGACCTCCAGAAATGCTCCGTTGGATTGGAATGAACCCAATTTGGTTATAACCTAAGTATACGCCTTGGGGCTATTTTTGTTAGTTCTGGGCCTATATAAGGGTCTTAAACCGTCTCTCACATATTCCATATGAATTTTCAAACCCTAGCTAAGATAAGAGAGATAAAGTGAGAGAGAAGTTGGTGATTTATCTTGGAATTCTTCCCAGCTACTCTACATACCTAATTCACCTATCTGGATTGTTATTTCGGCGATTATAATACCATACATAGGTAAGAAATCCTAACCCTAACCTGTTTGGAGCTTAGAATAGTCTAAGTGATGATGTAGCTAACTTATCTCATGTACTAGGTTGTTAATCCGCCGTTGACGAAGACTTATCATTTAAATCATATTCGTTACGCATTTTTCGGTTTAAGGTGCAGACTATATACGTATAGGTTATGGTTTTCAAGGCTTTCAATGTCTGATAATGATTTATTATTGACATGGACACTATTACACATGCTAAATGCGCTATCTCTTTTGCTTTACGTATATGTATAACCTATGTTGCAAATAGAGTATTTCATGTGTTTGTTGAAATGTTTGTATGCATAAGGAATTTGATGTTATGATTGCCATGATTAATTGTCGTAGGTATATGTTTGTTATGTATGCGACGAATCCTTGGCAAAAGGATTTGCCCTAATACATAATACGGCTGACATACGTGATGTATGTTGAAAAGTGTAGTCTAAGTGTTTGTGGAAATGTATGAATGAGTTAGTAGTTAGTAAAGTGTAATTTATGAGGGAGTTGAGATATGAAATCCCAACTATCTTACTTGTGTGTATGATTTCCTCCATGAATTATTTAGTCTAATTATCCATGTTAATTATGTGTATGATTTCCTCCATGTACTGTGTATTCATGTTTAAGTTATATTCCATAACATGTTATATGATTGTAGGAATTGAGTTAAATATTTATTATTATGATTGTACGTGGTTGGGACTATATCTTAGTCAAGGTAATCGGTAACTGTTCTCGAATTGGTGGTTGAGATTGTTTTCGCCACGTAGGATGTGTTCGACGAATCCGAGCCGTATTTGGGATGTTTGACAGTAGTTAGGCCACACGAAGTGCTTATGCATTTTATGTCGATCAACTCAACGTGCGATCGTCCTAGTCGAGCTCATCAATTAACCCGATTAACCGATGTATGTTCACCATGTTTGGACGCTACTATTTGAATCTAAGGTACCAAACTCACCAGTGAAACCCTGTTAACCCCGGTACCTCGATCCGCTAAGACTCATGAGCCAGACATGGTGGTATGGGACACTGTGGTAGTGCTGTCGGCTTACGCTGGGGCAATGAGCCTCCCCGTAGTGACCAGTGAGTAACTCAAACTCGTGAGCCGAATACGGTGGTATGAGACACGGTATTCGTGGTGTCGGCCTACTCTGATTGATGACGAGCCCTTTGTGGTGACCTTGAGTATATCCTGAAACCGCATTGGGGCGACGAGCCTTATTGTAGTATCTAGGGTATAAGTAGACCTGTATTGATTGGTGACAAGCCCTTTACAACGATCTAGAACTATAATATCGTATGAGATTGTCTAGGACTGACGACCCTAAAATGGATCATTGTTTGGGTATTGATATAAGGGAGGTACCTTAGCTTCTTAATCCTGCTGTATGAAAAGGACTAATAAGAACTTGGTAATCATGTACATACACCGCACTGCATGTGCCATTTGGCATTGGGCAGAGCACTGAGGAAGTGACTAACATGCACGACCGTAAGATGAAGATCGCAGAGGGAGTGTAGGCGAGGACATACATCCTTACTTCATACATATTTGCATTAATCATAGTAATTAGGGATGTTTGATTGTATTGCTTTATCATTACTGCTTGATTGAATTGATAACATGTTAACCTTTGCGGTATAGTTCTACTAAGTTGATCACTCACTCCCACATTCTAGGACGGTGCTTAAACACCAACCAGACTCTGACTTAGCTGCAGGTGATGATGTGACACTCGAGGCAGAGCCGGAGTTTAATGATGACGAGGAGGCATTCTCGTTCATGCAGTTCTTAGGCGAATTCATGTAAGCCATGCCCTAATTGACGGGAATTCAAGGCTATGTTTATAGTGGTCTATTACATTTTGATATTTGTATTTTGAGATAAGACTTGTGCTCATTGACCTGGTAGAGCACTCATATTTTGGAGACTTGTTGTCACGCCCCAAACTCGGAAATCGGGCTCATAAAATTTTCGATCGCCAAATTCGGCACCGACAGCCTCCGTAGTACCCCGTTCTCGGCTCCCGACACCCATATACCAGGTTCCGATCCTGGGATGCTACAAGGAGGATTTCTAATATCCATTTGATTTGTAATGATCATAACATAAGCATAACCCACGAACAATAATCACAAGAACACCACCACAAAATCCACTATGATAAAAAACTTTTGAGTACAAGGCGTTTGAAGGAAAATATAAGATAATACAAATACAGAAACTCCAAAAGCTCGGCTGCACGTTCCAACGACGGCGAGACTAAGGCTGCGTCCAGGCGTCACTTGCACGCATCAATCGTGCATAAGCTTATAGCAAGCTTAGAGGGTGGTGTAAGTATGTGCGCAATATAAGCGTGCTCAGAATGCAAGGTCAGAGTAATGCAGAATCATGTTGATGAATACATGAATGCAATCAGCCATACCAAGGCTATGCGGTGTAAGATATGAATGCGATCGGCCACATCCAGGCCATGCGATGCAGAATGCAAGCCAAGCATGTCAATCATCATCCATATATCAATACAGCTCCTCACTAGAGCATCAATTCAGTACGGTTCTCAGTCTGGGTAATCACTGAGGTCTAGTACACTCTACGCCAGCTTGCCGTCCCTATCCGAACGCACAACTGGGAGAGCAGAAGAGACCTCACTATCCGTCTGCCAATATTGGGCTCGGCTCATCGATAGTGGACCGATTCCTTAAGCTGGTCAAACTCAACCTAGAAGTTGCCCCCTCACTCAGGCGGGTAAGGTCACACCCCTTTCCAACCGACCACGACACAGTGGGAGACGCGACCTACTGGTATACGGCCCTCGCGTGCTCGTGTATCCACTCAGTCTCGACGTTGGAGTCATCCTTTGGTACCATCGGGTTTAGAAATTTTTACCCAGGGACATCTATGGCGCCCGTATGCTAGGACCAAACATTTTCGGTATCCAATCCAGCCACCCACAATGTGTCTATAGAGGCTATGACCCCGATGTCACTACGGCACAATAATCACAATTATATAAATGTAAGTGCATGAGTCACACCACCAGTCATGCAACAGTCTTACGTGTACTATGCACTCATGCAGGGCAACTCCACCTATCAGGGAGCCCATAACATTCCGCCAAAGGTATATGCTATGATCAGTCACTCCACATATCAGTCATACATATGATGCGTATGATCATGAATCATAAATCTACACTATACATGTATATAAAGATGGGCTTTGTGTATAACAAAGATGGGCTAGATGGCCTACTTACTACAAGTATGGGCCTACTAATGGGCCTTAGGGAGAGTGACAATACGGACATTTAACCTACATCATCCTGACAATGTGGGCATCTAACCATTATTGCTCCCAAGGCATTACTTGCTATAAATATCATTATATGCCATGGAGGGATCACGCATTGCAATGGACCTAGTTGCACCCAATTGGGCCTTAAGTATATTAATTGGGCTGTATCATATGGGCCTTACATTCATCAAATGGATCACCTCAATGAGCCTCACCAATGGGCCTTAGGTCCTTTGCAACGGGCCATCACCCATGGGCCTTAGAATGCATTAAAATGAACCCAATCACATAACTTTATGTGTATCAAATGGGTCTATCGCATAGGCCTTATATATATACCAAAGTGGGCCTCAACATTGGGCCTATATACATGCCAAGATGGGCCTAAATACATGGGCCCATATGCATCCAAGTGGGCCTTAATAATGGGCCTAAGTATACATTAAGATGAGACTAAATTCATGGGCCCATACTTACCAAAGTGAGCCTCATGTGAGGCCCGCCAAGATGTTTATTTTTCTATCTAATCTGTTGATAAGGTCATGCAGATCTGGGGCCCACTAAAAATCTTTATTTTCCATTCAAACCTGTTGATAAGGTCATATAGACCCAGGGCCCACCGTAATGTATATTTTCTACCCAACCTGGGCCCACTGTACTATTCATATGACATCCAAACTGTTCTTAGAATCACATGGCCTAGGGCCCACTGTAATGTTTATTTGTCATCCGAATCTGTTGAGAGGTCACATGGACCAAGGGGCCCACTGTGACGTTTATTAGCCATCCAAACCTGCTCATGAGGTCACGTGAGACTAGGGCCCACCATAATGTTTATTTACATCCAAACCTGTACATAAGGTCACGTGGACCAGGGTAGGGCCCACTGTAATGTTTATTTGTCATTCAAACCTATTCATAAGCTCACACGTGGACATGGGGGTGGGCCTGGAGCCCACCGTGATATGTATTTGCCATCCCACTTGTTCATATGGACACGTGGACCAGAGGCCCACGGTGATGTTAGTTTGCCACCCAATCGTTCATTGGGTCACACGGTCAGGGGGCCCACCGTAATGTGGTTCACAATCCAGCCCACTCATTATGTGTGTCCCACTTGGCTAGGGGTTCACACCAAGTTTCAACCTCATCCAAAATTCAGGTAGGCCCCACCAAAATGTTTATATGTTTTAGGCATGTCTTCACATGATTTTAGATGGTATGGCCCACTTGAGTTCCGTATACGGCTGATTTTTGGCAGGGGGGTCACTGCCCTATGGGGCCACCTAATGAATGGGGAGGATGTTCGAAACGCATCATGTGGGACCCACAGCTGGGGCCGTGAGCCCCAGCCAGGCTGTCCGCCCACCAGCGCTGGACGCTGGGCGTCCTTAACACAGCAACAATAGGTGCTTCATTTTATTTATTTATTTATTAATTTTTCTCTTAGGTGGGACCCACGTTAACTAGATCTACCCCGTCCATTGCATGTGTCCCACGTGGTGGACCGTTCAGTTCAAATTTAAGATGCATCCAAATTTCAAGTAGGCCCCACCAAGTGCTTTTATATGTTCAGGCATGTCTCCACATAATTTTAGATGGTATGGCCCACCTGAGAATTGGATTGGTCCCAAATTTTGGCTCAACGCCTAAAATAATCTGAGGAAGATGGTGGAAGGCTTGGATTAAGCACATACATCAAGGTGAGGCCTGCATCAGTGGCCCACCATTTCTTTCTTTTCCTTTCTTCCTCTTTTTTTTTTTTGTCAGCACGTTAGTACACCTCCATGTCAGTACATGCACCCATGTGCACCACGCTCGTCCAGCGTCCCTGGACGTTGGACGGCCTGGATAAACACTGCATCATGGTGGGTCCCTCATGCACGTGGTCCACGTTTACCAAGGTGGGTCCCACATGATCGTGGCCCACCATGCATGTACATATATACATATATATATATATTAATATAAAATAAATATTATTTAACCAAAATGTGGGGGACCACACCATTTGATGGATGGGGTAGATTTATCATGAATTGGTGGGGCCCACTTCATTTTAGGGGAAGGATAGGGAGAGAGAAAGAGAGAGAGAGAGAGAGAAAGAGAACAAGAGAGAGAGACGGTGGTAAAGAGGAGGGACCTCGCCACTATGGGCCCTTCATTGATACAACACATACATCAAGTGGGTCTCACAACAAATGGACCCTTAAAAATTGAAATGAAGGATGATCACCCACCTCTTGGCTTCTTTCTTGCTCCCCTAACCTCCTTAGCTCCTTGCCTTCACTTTGGATGGTCGATGATAGACCTTTGATGGTATGGATGAGAGATGAGAGGTGTAGATGGAAGATGAGAAGGTGGGCCATACTTGGGATTTGGGAGAAGGAGCTTGGACGTGTGAAATTTTTGTTGCTTGGGAGGTTTGAGAAATGAGAGAGAGAGTGAGGTGATGGGTGAAAAAGGATAGGTGAGGTGTGATGGGTGATGGGTTTGGTGATGGATGAAGTGATGTGAGGGTTGACTTTGAGCTTGCTTGTGTAAGAGAAAGGTATGGGTTGTTGTACTTGACTTGATGTGTAATGTGTACTTGATTGATAGGATTGATTGATTGATTGATGAGACATATTGTTGAGATTCTCTCGAAGTTCACAATGCGCGGTGTTTTCTTCGAATTGAACGTGGGCCTACATCTTCTTCCCTGGGTATCAGGTTGGCGTTAGGTGACGGCGCGGTCGCTAAGGTATAGGTTTCGGGTCGAGTCATCTCTGATATGAGGGACTCGGCTTTAGTTCGAGCGTAAACGTTGAATACAGGTCAAGAATTACTGAAATTCGACCGGAAGGACCACGGAAGAATACTAAACGGTACGGTATAGAATACGGGTCTTACACTTGTACTGGTTTATATATTTATTTCAGACTTCTGCTTGCGTATTCTAATTGTCCCTGGATTATGTTTGTTGATTGGTTTAATCTACTTCATGTTTTATGCACTAATAAAGACAACATACATCCATCGTTAAATATGTTGCATAAGTGATGTTTTGGAACTTAGGAGTTGAGCTATGCTCAACCCTCGATTTTCAGGGCGTTACACCACCACTTAGAAAATCAAGCTGAAAATTGTGTTTTCCCTTCAATTTGCAAGGCTGGATGGTCTAGCAAGGTGGACCGCCCACCCCCTTTGGGCCTCATCTTTGGGTGTCATTGCATGGACATTCTGAGGTGTGATCCATCACACCTCAAGGTGGGGTCCACTCCTTCATATTACACTCCACAACCTCAAGAAAAATAATGGAAATCATAATCCAAATCCATGCCAAAATTTAACTAAAACAGTCCATGTAACAATCCAGATTTTTGGACAACAATACATGGCTGGACATATCAGCGTATATCTCAATCAACACAACAATTAAAAGGGTGTGTGGCCTTCCTTAGTGGGCCCCACACATGTCCAGATCATGAACTAAGGTCAGGATACTTGCATGCATTGATTTAGGGTGTCCAAAAACCATGGAATAAGGTGGTAGGGGCGTCCCACCCTTGCTGAATTTTTGGGATGTCCCAGGCCCACCAAATGGGCCACGCACATCATCATCCAAAAAATAAGAGAAAGGAGAAGAAGAAATACAATTCGGCCATAGGGTTAGGGCACCGCCACTAATGGGCCCTCCTAAGATTCAATTTTATCGATACAATTACGTTAATTGTACATGTAACAATAAACAATGCATGCATGATCCATAATTAAAATAGATGGTTGAGATGCCATCCCAACATGACTTCTAGGGTCTAGATTTCTTTGGAATGAAGTAGATAATAAAATACATCATGATGGGGTCCATGGAGAATGGCCCCATCATATATCATATCATATATACATGTAGGATGGGCCAAAGGGCCACCTCCATGGGGTCAAATGGGATCCCCATGATGGATTGGTGGGTCCCATATGATCTATACAAGAAGAAATAAGAAGATTGAAAGATAGAAAATAAATCAGCAAGATAATAGTCACCCACTTGCAATCTAACTCCCAAACTTCTACACCATGAAGACCTTAGAGTAAGGAAAAGATTTTAATGGTGAAGATCTATTTTTAATGGTGGGATTGGAAGTATGTTGGGGATTAGAGGACTGGAGAGAAGGGGAAGAAATGGACGTTGGAGAGGGAATGTTTGCTAGCTATGGAAAGAAAATGAGAGGGAGGGAGAGATAAGGAGAGAGAGGGGTCATGATGAGTTTGTAAGAGAGGTCATGATTACCTAAGGGCCTGTTTGGATACGCATTTTTGGATGTATTGTATCGTATTAGAAGCTATGATTTGACGTTTACCATGTTTGGATTGGAGTGTGCAAATATAAACTCCAACCAAATTTTCGAACAGACGATAGAGTATTGTCAGTGGGTTCTGTTGCTGTCAATACTTCGTATTCATTGCGCTGTATTCAACAGCGGAAGAAAGGAAGAAATTTGTACGATTACAAGATATCGGGTACCTATGCAGTGTAAGATCGAAACCGTTCATTTGGTACATTTCAACATGAAAATCATCTGGGCTAGAAATCAGAAAGTTCCATACGTCAAACAGGCCACCCGACCCAATTAAGATTATACAATACACAGACATAATATGTCCTATCCAAATATTGATCTGTATAACGTATTGTATACTATGTCAAACAATACCTCCTGTCCAAACGTTGATTAGTATCTGATTGATTTGGATGTATTATGAAAACTGTCCAATGTATACGTGAATAGTACCCAAATACAATACAATACAATACTATACGCAAATCCAAACAGGGTCTATGGGAGGAGATTACAATGCTTAGGCTTTAGGCTAAGTTTGTGTAGTGTGTTGAGGAGGGTGGTGTTTTCCATAGAATTTGTGTATTATGTGTACTGTGCATAGGGACTTGTGCCAAGAGAGGTGGTCCACATGCATTCCACCTAAGTGGGCTATATGATTAAGGGTCATACAATAAAATGTTCATAACTTTTGATCCATATATCAGATGGATGCACAAGACGCGTCGTTGGAACTGCAATGACGATGTGAACAAGATGGCATAGGTATCGGGTCGATCCGAGTCGGGTCAGCATGACTGGACTCAAGGATGACCGAAGTTGTAGGTCGTCGGGATTCGAACGGTAAGACCGCGAGACCACAAGAAATGAAATGCATACTCACACATACACATGCACACACAGAAACTCCGGTCGAGTCTCACAGCTTTTCTGTCTAATTGCATTCAAAACGACTTGCTTTATTGATGATCCCCTGGTAGAGGAGGATTCTAGCAAATCCTTTTAGTTACTTCGTTCTCTATTTCTACTCATGAGAATCCTAAGGAAACGAATTTTCTCAGGATTGGACCCACCGGGAGGAATTTAATGGGTAGAGCTTAAATTGTGGTGCAGCCACTTGAACTAGACCCCTCGTTTTTTAAATATAGTTAATTTAACTATTAAATATCAAGTCCAGACAAGTAAAGACTCAGTCCGAGTCCTCTGAGTGGCCAGCTGGACATAGAATCCGAGTTTCTTGTTTTTGAGCTGTGTACCATACTTTTATGCCACGTGTATTTTTAAGAGACCCCACTAATTTTTTAAATGGTGCAAAACTAACGTAATAGATTAGACAGATTAGGCCAGACCCGACCGAAAGTAATGCGCACTTCACGTGGTTTTCATTGATGAATCAGCACTGAAATTATTGGCATACATATGTTGTGTTGATACTGCATGTGATGTCCATTGACTGATGGCGAAATGGACGCCTTTAAACGTGGGCCCGTTCGGATCCTTTTCACAATCAAACGAGAGCATGTGACACCGGAAAGAAGTCCATGTGATCCTGCATGCAGCCCACTGTATATTTTAATGGGATGCGGATTAGCTACTAACAGGTTAAGTCACGAGACTGGCTACTGAAGTGACGTCATCAAGTTTTATGTTCCCACCATAATGTTTGTTTAGCATTCACACAATTCATCAATTTGGAGAGACCATTTTAGGGCATGATTCAAAGAATAAGTCAGAACCAAATCTCAATTCATCAATTTGGAGAGACCATTTTAGGGTATGATCCAAAGAATAAGTCAGAACCAAATCTCTAGTGGACCCTACCACAGAAAACAGTGGAGAGACTGACGCCCACTGTAAAAAACTTTTTAAAGCCACGAAAGTTTTCGATCAAGCTGATATTTGTGTTTTCCCTTATTTAATGTCTGTGTTAACTCATGAATAAGTTGGATCTCAAATAAGCATCAACGTGGACAGTAGGAAGGTTTCAAAGGTGGGCGTCAATCTCCACTGCTTTCTATGGTGGTGTCCACTACAATTTTGGATCTATCTCGTTCTTTAGATAATGCTCTAAAATGATCTCTCCAAATGTATGGACCGTGTGGATATAATGCATACATCATGTTTACCTCAATTTTTAGACAATGCCCTAAAATGATCTCTCCGAATGTACGGACCGTGTGTATATAATACATACATCATGTGGGACCCACAGAAATGTGACGTCACTTCAGTAGGCAGTCTCGCTTCTGCAACTGTCAGTAGCTAATCCGCGTCCATTTTGGAGCTCCCTGTGCATGGAGAGTAGGTGCGTACATAAATGTCCCCTCATCCAACACTGGACGGTGGAAACCATTCCATGCATTTCAAAATGGACTTTGGAATATTCAAATCATAAAATGCTTATAGATTCCACCCAACAGTGGTTTGGTGGACGTTGAAATGATGCTCAGAGAGAGTTTTAGGCAATTCTTGGGAAGAAAGATTGGAATAGGAGTTGCTGAGTATTTGTGCGAGATACAGGCCGTTCATCAGGTGTGGCCTTTGATCGCTAGAAAGAAACTCGGACCGGTCATTGCGATTGAGGGAGCATCCATAATGGATGGCTTTTGCAGAAGGCTCAGTCAAACAAGTAGAGAGAGCGAAGGTTGCTTTTCTCACTGTTTGATTGGATCTGCTTCATTAATTGTCCCATTCATAAATCAATCCGGTTCGCTCATCAAGTGGGCCACGCATATGCTTGAAATGATGGATTATTAGAAAGAAAAAATAAGAGTATTCAAGTGTGGCCTTCTTGATGAGTGGACTGCCCTGATTTTTTGGGCCAGGGCACATTTTTGGTGGCCTCCCCTGATGAATGCCTCAGATTTGCACATGTGCTATGAATTGCACTTCAGCCTTTTCTCATGAGACGTGCTTTGGCATTTGTTATTAGAAATGACACACTATGGGTCCGCTTGTATACTACTAAATTAGTAGCTTTCTAATTTAAGTTAATAAGTTAGGCTATTAAGCTCAAATAAGTAGCTTTTTAAAAAAGTAACTTATTTTTTCAGTTATTCTTTTAATGCTTTTTAACTTATCAAAGTAACTTGTTTACTTCATTTTGAGTGGTGATATAACAACTTAGAAAATTATTTAAAGGAATATACTCTATGTAACCATGAACTCCTTCTAAGTTCATGCAATTGAAAAATCATCTAATGATTGGGTAAATGATCTAGTGGGTCCCATATGATGATGACCCATACCGAGGTGGCCCCACATGATGGACAATCCGCATCAAAGGTCCGCTCCTAATGATGAATAGTCACATCTAAGGTGGCCGGCATGGTGGGCAACCCACATCAAAGGTGAACTCCACATGATGGGCCATTCTTTATTTTTTTTTTCACAGTTTGAAAGCTCATATAAATATCTCACACCATTCATACAAAGCTTTTTATTTTTATTTTTATTTTTGGAATTGCCTGCCTATGTATTGAATCTAAGAAAATTACAGCTGGACAAAACCAAGAGGGGTCTGAAAGAAACATTCTTTCAAGCAGCCCAAAAGAGAAATGAAAATACAAACTGGAAGGAAAGGAAAAAAGGAAGAGGAAGAAAGAGCTACAAGACGCGGGTCTTGAACACATGTTGTTGGCTGGGCAGCTCACCTGATGAAGAACAACTGGCTGAGCAGAGAAGAGGGAGATGAAAGTAAAGAAAACGTCGCCCCACCATCATCCACAGAACTGGGACTAACCAAAATGAGGAAGAAGGTAGATCAACCTATACATGATGGGCGATTAATAATGGTGGGGTTGCACATGATGGACATCAAAGTGGGCACCACATGATGGATGGCCCAGATGATGGATGGTCCACATCAAAGGTGGGTTCCACATGATGGATGGCCCACATTGGAGGAGTAGTTGTCTTATATTTTAGCTTGTTTTTTAAAAGAAAAAAATGAAGTTCTTTATAATGAATAATCACATATATAATTAATAAAATTATAGATACAAAAAATAAGTCCTATATTGAAATATAATAAAATAATATAATAACGAAAATATTAGCACGTATATACTCGACCAACTCGATCAACACGACTGAGCCTGCTTGGGTTGGGTTTGGGTTGAGAATTCCCAATCCGAGATTGGGTTGGGTTGGGTTAAGGTTGAGGTATAGGAACCTCGGGTTGGGTTAGGGTTGAGCACCAACCCGACCCAACCCGCCCGACTTTCAGCCCTAGCTGAGACAAGTGTATGGATATTTTTGAGAAATCCTTGATAAACCAACGGTAATATCCCACCAATCCCAAGAAGCTCCTGACTTCAGTAACTAAGCCCGGCCGCTTTCAGTCTTGTATCATCGCTACTTTAGCTAGGTCCACGGAGATGCCTTCCTTAGACGCCATGTGGCCCAAGAACTTGACTTCCTCCTTCTAGAAGTCACACTTTTGGAATTGGGCATACAACTTGTTCCGCTTGAGCGTTTCTAAAACCGCTCGTAAGTGTTCCTCATGCTCCTTATGACCTTTGGAATATATTAAGATGTCATCTATGAATATGATGACATATCGATACATGAAGGTCTGAAAACCCTTTTCATTAGGTCCATAAATATAGCTGGCGCATTCGTGAGTTCGAAAGGTATGACCAAGAACTCATAGTGTCCAAAGCTAGTTCTGAACGCCGTTTTTGGCATGTCCTCTACTCTAACTCGCAGTTGATGGTACCCAGATTGTAGGTCAATTTTCGAGAAGTATTGGACACCTCTTAATTGATCAAATAGGTCATCAATTTGTGGCAATGGGTACTTATTCCTTACGGTGACTTGATTCAACCTTTGGTAATCGATGCACAGACGTAAGGAGCCATCATTTTTCCTCACAAACATAACTAGGGCTCCCCAAGGTGACACGCTGGGTCGAATGAAACCCGAGTTCAACAGGTCGTCGATCTGAGTCCGAAGTTCCTCCATTTCACACGGAGGCATTCGGTAGGTTGGAAGGGAGATAGGCGTAGTGCCCGGCACCAAATATATGGTGAAATCAATCTCCCGCAGGGGAGGGAGTCCCAGTATGTTCTTGAACACATCAATGTAGTCTCTAACGACAGGCGTGCGTGTTAATGAGAGTTCTTCATTACCTTCTTCTAGCGATGCATAACATAGGTCTCGTTGTAAATAGCTGACCTAAACTGAAAACGTAAAGGGAGAGCTACCATCTTCATAAATTGTCACCGTCCGGTCCTCACAATCGGTCTCAGCTCTTATTGCGGAGAGTCAATTCATGCCCAAGATTACGTTGTAATGGAAGACCCTTGTGACTATGAGATCCATACGTATCCTCTTACTCCCTAGGTGGATGGGGAAACCTCGACAGACGGATGTAGCTTCAGTGATGGTTCTGGCTGCCGCTATAATCCTTACTCCCGACATGGGAGCAATTGGTAACCCTAGATTCTTGACGGTCGTGTATAATATGAGTGATGTTGTGGACCTAGTGTCCACAAGAAGAAAGATAGGGATACCTCGAATGTGAGACGTGACTTCAAATGTCGTGGGTGTAATCGAGGCTGCATCCACACCTTCAGCTGTCAGAGTGTGTACCCAGGCTTGTTGTGGTCTATTTGGCTTATGTGTAGGTCAAGGAGGCGATCTAATTTGAGGTGCCGATGACCTATGAAACTATTGGGATGGGCCCGCGACTCGTTGAGGGGGAGCTAGCAATGCTAGTTGCAGTGGTCGGCTCATATGTTGAGGGGATACATAGTTATGGTCCCTCATCTTTGAGAAGCAGTAAGCCTCTGAATGCCCCACTTCTTGCAGTATCCACAAACACGATCGAGTCAGGCGTATGCGAGTGGAGGAGATGAATGTTAGGAAACGAGCTCGTTTGTACCCTTCTTCTTGAAGCTACATCCATGGACCGTTCGGATTAGACCCCGATAACATGTGTGCAAAGGTGTGCACATGCGTAGGCACACATGTAAGAATGACCATACACACACACACACATTTGTCCCTTAAGGTTTTATGGGATTCTACATCCCATGAGCTGTTCAGATTAGATGCCTATAACACATGTGCAAAGGTACGCACATGCATAGGTTCACAGGTAAAAATGGCTATATTTTAGATCAAGGTGAAAATTTGTCCCCTGCGGTTTCATTGAATTCCTTGGAGTTTCATGGAATTCCATATCATATGGATAGTTTGGATTAGACACTTATAATACATGTGCAAAGGTGTGCACATGCATAGTTAAGAATGACTGCGTCTCTATATTAAAGAGTTCATTGTAATTGCATGTGGGGCCGCCATTATATATAAATGGTAGCCAGGTCCTCTAGCAGGAGAGTAGATGGTGAGACCTGATATGATAAAGTTTTGATGCGGTGAAGTTTGATTGGAACACGTGGCTGTCAGAGATGAGGCCACAAAAAGCATCTTTAGGGAAAGGATGGGCTACTCCCCATGACACCAGCCCCTGGTTGGTGCTCCATGGGCCCCACCATGATGTACGTGTTTCATCTATTCTGTTTATCATTTTTACAAATTATTTCAGGCTTGATACAAAAAATTATGAGGATGTAATTCTTAGGTTGGCTACATCATAGGACAAAAATAATGAATGGATATTCACAATTAAAGTCCTCTTAAGGCTTGTTGTACTGTTTATTTGACATTCAATATGTTGATTTGGTCATACAGACCCATATGAAGGGAAACGATAAATATCAGCTTGATCCAAAACTTTTATAGCCCTAAAACGTTTTTAATGGTCAAAATTCATTCAACACTGTTTCCTATAATGTGGTCCACTTGAGATTGAGATATACTTCATTTTTTCTATCATAACCTAAAATGATATATAAAAATAGATGGACGGCATAGATGACACACATACATCATGGTGGGCCCCATAGAGCACCGACCATCAGCCAATGGCTGGTGTCAGGGGGAGTAGCCAATAACATAGGCCCCATGCAAAGCATCTTTGGAAAGTAGCTTGGTTGTACTCAGACCGACATCACATAGCGCTGGCCCAATAAAACCTCGTCACGCTGAGGCCTTATTTTGTTTAGTGAGATCTGTCCACATCCCTCCAACAGGGGCACTCAACCATAAACATTGGATGCTTGAGAACCAGGCTGCTCCAATCACATAAGCCACACCATATATAAAGATTATCTTAAAAAAAAACAAAAAAAAAACCCTTCCAAATACATATTATATAAGGACCGCCTAATGGTTTTATTAACCTAATTTTTGAAGTATACATTTTTCCGTGGTGGGATAACCACTCTCAATGATTGGATAACAGACACTCATGATAATGGTTTCATATGTCTAGAAACAGTTGCCTATGAGAAAGGGGTAAAATATTTTCAGTCGCTCGAAGATAACAGTGCTGCTAGTTAAATGGGCCAAAATACAAGTTTGTAAAACAGGGCTGAGGTATTTATAAAAACTGAAGACAGCGGGGTTCTTGCAGTTGTTATGAACCAAAGGGGCGGATGTCTCAAATTCTCCACTTCATTTCGATGCTTAGGGCCCCTTTATTAGGCGGGGGACACCGGTGCGTTCAATAATGAAGTAGGTCCCAGGCTTAAGTGGATCACAAAGTGGGGATTGAAGGTCCACCATTAAAAACTTCTTGGGAGATGTTTCAGATCAAGATGATATTTGTGTTTTCACGTCATCCACGTCTACATGACCTTATGAATAGGTTGGATGGTAAAAAAACATCACGATGGCCTTTAGAAAGGTTACAACGGTGCATGTCATTATCAATCCAGCTTCTCTTGGTGTGGTCCATTGGAAATGTGGACCTGCCTCATTTTTAGTATGATATCTTAAAATGATCTGAGAAAAATAATGAACAGCGTGGATAAAATACCTACATCAAGGTGGACCCCCCCAGAACCCTTCCCGGATGGATTACTGTCCGGGCGGGGACAGGACGCAATCCGCGTCCCACCGAAGCTTTTGCAGGTGGTATGTACGGCACCACCAACCAGGAAACGGACGGAAGCGGATTGCGCACTGAGTAACTCATGAGTAAACTCTGTGAGGTCTACCTTGATTTATGTATTTTATCCACTCCGTCCATCCATTTTACCTGATAATTTTAGGGCTTGAACCAAAAAATGAAGTATATTCAAACTCCAATTGGACCACATCACAGGAAACAGTGTGAATTAAATATCTACCATTGAAAATTTCTTGGGGCCACAGAAGTTTTGGATCAGGCTTGCATTTGTTATTTCCATTCATCCATGTTTTTGTGATCTTATGAAAAGGTTGGATGAGAAATAAACATCACTGTGGGCCCTATAAAGGTTTCAACGGTAGAAATCATTATTCCAACTGATTCCTGTGGTATGGTCAACTTGATCTTTGGATATGCTTAAATTTTTGTCTCAATCCCTAAATAAGATTGAAAAAATGGATGGACGGAGTGGATAGACCAGATACATTCACGGTGGGCCAACAGAGTTTACTCAGTATGATAAGAGCGTACTAAGTAACTCATTACGCAATCCAATTTCAAAACCGACTGTCTACTCCCCAGGGGCGGATTAGCTACTGAGAGGTTGGGTAGCGAGACTCGCAACCGAAGTGACGTCACCAAGTTCCCTTGGCCCCACCATGATGTATACTGTATATGCACACCTTCCATCCATTTGGAGAGATCCTCTTAACAATATCTAGAGAATGAGTTAAATCCAAAGCTCCATTAGACTCATCACATAAAACAGTGGAATAGTGACACTCACCGTTAAAAACTTCCAAAGGTTTTTAGATCAAGCTGATATCTGTGTTTTCCCTTATTTCATATCTTTTTTAACTTTTGAACAAGTTGGATTTCAAATAAATATTATGGTGGGTCTTATGATAGTTTCAACGGTGGAAATCACTCTCCACACTGTTTTCTGTGGTGGGGCCTACTATAGGTTTTTATCTGCTTCATTCTTAGATTCATGCCCTAAAATGATATCTCAAAATGGATGGACAGTGTGGATACAACGCATACATCACAGTGGGGCCCACAAAACTTGGCCACGTCGCTTCAGCAGGGGACTCCTACTCAACCTGTCAGTATCTAATCCGCGTCCCTACTCCCCTTGCCACCAGCCCGGTGGCTAGGTATGGTCCCACCGTGATGTTTTAGTGCAAACATCAGGCCAGTTCAAAACTCAAGTGGGCCACAACACCACAAAGAAGAGTTGGGAATAGAACAGCGTTAAAAACCTTTTAGATTGGACGAGGGACTTAATATGTTTTGTACAAGGCATATAACCCATTCGGAACATGTATCCTACTAGGTAAATGGACAACCAAAAAATTGAAGCTATTTGGAAATGTTGGTGGGCCATAAATTGTGATTTTAGAGTTTTTATGTATGATTTTACTTGGTGTGCCCCATTTGAGTTTTGGATTTGACGTGAAATTTGAGAGCCAAGGAGAATAAGATGGGTGCACATGATGGATGGCAGAAAAATATTATAGTGAGCTCCACATGGCTCACTTCGTTGATTTGCTTTGTGAAAATATTTGTACTCGATCTAGCCTGATCATGGATATTTTGAAAATGTTGTGATATGTTTTTTTTTTTTTTTGAAAAACAAAATTAACCAAATGATATTATCATAATAATATCCTAATATTTTTAAAATACTTGCATGTGTTTTATTATTATTATTATTATTATTATTTTTTTTTACGATTTCACGATAAAATTATCTAAATTTTAACCTAAGATAATTTAAAATTTTAAATATAATGAATTATTTATACATATTTAAATGTTTACAATAATTTGCTAATTTATAATAAATATATTTTAGTTTCTTTATTATTATTTACACCTTATTTGACTTCGTCAAGTCTAATGATTTAGATGATGTTACATGGTAGCAAGATCTTAATAAGAGACATAATATTTCTTCAATTGCACTGATGGTTGAATTTGACTAGAATTCAAAAAGTCATGAGATGAATATCTCAGTCTTATGGTACAGTTAACCATTCACCATAATAATCTCGTGACCAACAATAGATATCGACTGAAATACAGTCTCGGTTGGTGATGAATTTGGCCGGTGCACAATAACATCATATAAAAGAAACTTTTACCACCGAAACCGCTTATAAAGCTATGATGTAACATACAATAATTCCAAGTTAGTTGAGTTTCACAACACACCATACATATTGTACGGAGAGAAAGAGAACAATTACCAACACATAGCATCACAAGAGAAATTCTCATTTATGTAGTAGGAGGGACATGGGCACAACTAATGGCCAACTTACAACAAACGATTAGCACACTTAGTATTGTATAAAAAGCTATAATTGTCTAGAAGTCCAAACGGTCATTTTCACATGAGCAAACGTGAGAAGTGCATAACTATAAAGATCTCTTTTCAACTATCGCCTCAAAATTATATAAATAAGAGGGAGACCTAAGAGCTCCCAACCTTTGCTAACCAAATAGAAAACAATCCTACATTAACTGCTTATCTTATTTTAGTTTATCATCACTTAGGAATAGTATAATCCAACTCATATACATTGCTATAATAGATTGGCTTTGGCATAGGAGTAGTGTAATCCAGTATATCAACACTAGACAATAGTTTTTAAATGACCATTGTTTTTTGTTTATTAAAATTAGTGCCATTGTATTGTTAACAAACCATAGACATGTCCTTGTTTAGACAATGATGATTGAATGAAACTATTCCAGCAACTAGACAATGTTAAAAATGAAAATAAAATATATGTCCACATTCAGTTGGAATAAGGGTCCTGACGTTGGGTTACCATCCATTATGGTGGGAAGTAATGGCAAATGGTTTGGATTGGTGGACCACGGGTTGCTTGTCAAAATTGAAACTCTAAATTCTATGCAAATATAAATTCCTAATATCATATAAACCATCCAAAGAGAGAATTTATAAAATATAGAGGATATGGAATCTTTGCATAGCATATCTCCACTGTTTATCACAAAAATAGCCATAGATAATTTTACCAATGTAATTAATCTTTTAATATGAAAATTTGTGTTTCAAAGAGAGGCAATTTAAATGTCTCAGCATGCTTAGCATTGAGATGGTGGGTAACATCTCTCAATGGGAGACGTCTCTGATGGATAGTCTACATTGAAGGTGGGCCTAACATGATAGATAACTTACATTGAAGGTGGACCCTGCATGATGGATAATCCACATCGAAGGTAAGCCTCGCAAGGTGGATGGTCCACATTGAAGGGATGGATGGTCCACATTGAAGGGAGGCCCCACAATGGATAGTTCACATTGAAGACATGGCCAAGGTGGACCCAAGACAATGAATGGGGCACATCGAAGTTTGGGCCCACATGATGGATAATGGATATAAAAGGTAGACCAAACAAACTTGAGGGACAAGTACTTATGTGATGTTGGAAACCCAACCTACTTTTATATATTTTTGGCTAATATGTACATAATTTACTAAACATTAGTAGCCTCTGAATAAATAGAAACCAAGATAAGCTACCTGAGGCATAAGTAACTCATGTAAAGTAGCGTACTATCTCAAAGCCGTCTAAGTAAAAAAGTTAAAAAAGTAAGTTTAAGTTGATAAGCTACTTTTACACAGCTACTTATCAACTATTATTAAAAGAGACAATGCCATATAAATATCTATGTTTTAGTTGAATTCCAATAAGAAGAAAAAAAATAATTGCTATTAAACTCTTTCCTAAAATTTGTCTAAGGTTTTAAAAAATAGTAAAACAATAAAATTAAATTTATATATATATATATATAAACCATTCATTTTGAGTTTGACCAGTAGTGGTCATAGAATTTCATCTATTATATTCCAAAATGATAGTTATGCCATTTTAAGCTTTTGTTCCTTGCGCAAGGTGGTTGAATCCACTCTAACCGTGGACTACATCGTGGGCCTTAACAATGATGCACACATTTAATCCATGTTGTCTAGATGTCTTCAATATGTTATAAACAGCGGATCTCGATCAATCGAACAACTTCGTCAATCAATTGAGTGAATCTTGGATCAAACAGATTGGTCTTTGGACAATTTCAGATAAGTTTAATTAATCAGTTGGTTGGGTCGATTGGTTGAGAAAACTCCAAATTAATTAGTTAACTCTCTGGACAATTTTGACCATGTTTGATTGATTGAATGCAACACCCTATGGTTTTGAGTACTCGAGCATTACTATTATAATTTATATTAGTGTAATTGTATGAAGATACAAATAACATACATTGTTCACCATCATTTGACAAGTCATAACCTACTACTAAATTTCAACAGTTGGAATACCAACATCTCATATCCAACCATTAATTTAAATAAATTGATAACTAAACATTAAAATCCATAAATTTTGGGCCCACTAACAAACCCAAATACTCAAAATTTTATAATCAAAGACCTATAGCGGACTGAGTGAATGAATAAATAGTGCTAATTGGGGTGTGACTCAAGTGAACAATTTAGAAATATATATATAATCTAAATATAAATAATTAATTTATCTTTGAAAAACATACAGAACATATCCAAAAGAGAGAACCATAGGATTTAAATATAACTAATTAATAAAAAAATTAATAATAAATTTAATAATAATAATGATATTTAAAACATTATGAAAATGTCATTTAATATTACAAATATATATTTGGCCATATAATTCATAATTTAGCCATTAATATCTAGTTAAATGCTCCCGTAGACCCTTACTACCGTTGATGTTCAAATTCAGTACGATCCGACCATCAGGTTAATAGAAATCTACAATTGAAGCTAAACTTTAAGAAGTATGGCCCACATGATCTTTGAATTTATCTATCCATTAGTCAGAGGGCCTAAATGATATCTCAAAAGATAATGAATGGATTGGATTTAGAAAATACATCTCCATGGGCCCTACCTTTGATGCACGTGCACTAGCTGTGCACCAGACCAGGGAGCCCGGTCAACAAGGGCTGACTAGATCACTCCCTGAAAAAATATAAATCTCTCTCTCTCTTTTCTCGCCCCAAGGGCGTTTGAACGAGCAACAACTCACTAACATCTTCGATAGCCTACCATCACGGATCAAATTATTGATCCGAACCGTTCATCATGCTCAACAGGGACCACTGACCAAACCCATAGTGGAGATAGTCATGCCTACTGTTGATGTATTTTTTATGAATGGATCTTTTGCTCAGCCCGTCCTTCGCCTGCTCGATTACAAATACAAAAAGGGGACCCTGACTTGAGTCGGGGAACCTCCGATGCTTAAGTCAGTATCATGAACTAAGGCAAAGGATTTAGGGTTTTTCTGTTGCGTACCTTCTTCCGTGACGAAGATGGTCATTTATAGGTTTAGATGAATATTATCATACGAGGATTCTTCTCCTTCATATTCAGAGATTTGATCCTCTTGACTGATTTCCCCCGATCCCGAATTTTTGGGACGGTATTTACATTCACACAGCCTTTTCTTGTCTCGGCTCAGCCGTTACCGACTCTATGAGAGTCTCGGTGGGCTTAAGAGAATAAGTCTTTTTCCTTCTCACGAACGGAATAGTTTAGGTGTTTATCCGTCATCCTTCCTTACTCCGTGGCCGACGAAACCAACTCATTATGTCGGTTTCTTCCGATGGTCGGGTGGCTTATGACTTATTTGGCCTTTTGTAGGCTTACGCAGACGTTGTTAACTCTCCGACCGAGTAACTTAAGTTGTCTTATGCTTTTTCCTCTTGGCCTTATGCACTATTCTCTTGGCTCCAACCATTGCCTCGGACTCCTCGAGAGTGTCAACAGGGCCAACCTACTCCATATCCGAGGCTCCGGACTTAACATATTTTTCCCCAACAGTGAGCCCCCCTTACTCCTTGTGTCGTTCTCAGCACCAAGGAGTAATGAGTTTTTAGGTCGGTTCGCATCAAAGTCCGAGGTCATAATGAGACATTTAATGATTTTGGAGTCGTCCTTAACTTATGACGGTTCGTTTCTCGAGGTCGCATGAGCGGCCAGCCATCAGGTCGTTTCTCTCGCGTATGGGCGCTGGACGCGTGGCAGAGGCATTATCACCGTCAGTCAGCGTGTGCCACGTGTCGAGTGAGGGGGTCGAGGCAAGCCTCGTTTCGTTTGCCCATTAAATGCTTATGCCACATGGCAGGGCTATAAAAGTGGGCGGGAGAGACATGCGAATTTTACTTTCGCCGTTCATTCTCCCGCTCGCCTGTTTTCTTCCTGGTTCTTCCTTTTTCTTCTTCTTCTCTCCTTCCGCTGTCATTCTCTTCTATGTTATCTCCTTTTACATTCGTTGTTGCCTTCTCCGGTGAGTTTTTCTCCTCCCTTTCTATCGATATTAATGGCTACACATGGCTCTTAGAGCCCATGGGAGGCAACTTCCGGTGACGAGGGTGATTCATGACATTTTTGGAATGTTGCGAAGCCACCCTCTTTACTGGCGAAGATCGCCGTTGGTGCGGATGCCGTTTCCGGCTTGTCAGGAGGGCCAATGAATCACCGGTTGAGCGTCCTGCTCTAACCGGTCCTTCTAGTGATGGGTCGTCTCTGGTAACCCTTTCCAGGGAGACCCAATCTCAGGATGGATCCGTTGGAGGAGGAAGAGGAAGAAGAGAAAATAAGGATAGCTAAGGGGGTCGCTGTATCATCCCCTGTAACTCGGTCAGCACATACTTCTAAGTCATCTTCCGAGGGAGAGGGGGCCGAGGATGACCTGAGTGGTCCTGTCGCCTCAATTTTAACTGATTCTGATCTAAATAGAATTTGAGCTGGGTACCATGTTCCGGACTCGGTTATACTTTGGCTCCCTCGTCCGGAGGATTTGCCTGATCATCCCCCTACTGGGATGGTCGTAATTCTTCAGGTCTCGATGTAATGTGGTTTGCATTTGCCTCTCCAACCCATTGCTCGGGATTTTATCTTGTGTCAAACTTGTTCCCGGTCAGATCATCCCGAACGTGTGGAGGAATTTATTTGGGTGCACTGTACTATGGGGTGATCTTGAGCAGCCCCCGCTGACAATCAATGAATTCCTTTACCTGTATCAAGTAAAACCGAACCCAAATTTTTCTGACTTTTATTTTCTGAGCGTGTGGCACGGTAAGAGCAGTTCTCTTATAATCGACCCACCAACTTCCAACAAACATTGGAAGGAGAGATGGTTTTGGGCATGCGGACAATGGGAGACGGTCGATCCGTGGCCCTACGAGCCTCGAGTCTCCCGTTCATTTCGCAAAGCAGGTGACTCGGCTTGATACTTTTTATTTCTCTACACTGTAACGCGCTGAATCTGACCTTCTGGTGTTTCGTAGATATCTTAAAGAAAAGGGGGAGGCTCGGATCCAATGCCTTAGCTCGGATCAAAGATATGAAAAAGCTAAGTGCAGAAGATCAGTCTTGGAAGTTGCTATTGTAACTGGAGCGTCTGCATCTTGCGGGTTTAGACTCGTTCGTGTCAGGTAATTCTTATTGAGTTGTCATGTTTTCTCGGCGTATTGTTTGACTCGCTTTTGTCCTTCTTTTCAGATCTTCCCGAGGCTCGATCCTTTCTTAAGTCGGTCTCCGCTAGCATGGCTGAGACTCGTCCTTCTCTCAAGCCGATCTTTAAGGTGAAGGCTCCTCTGAGGTCTGCTCTTTCATCGGGGTCTCGGCCTTCGAAGCAACCGAAGACTGCTGCAAAGGCAAAGGAGCCGGCTGTTCCATCTTCTTCAGTTCCAGCCGCTCCACAAGTAGTTGTGCTCTTCGACCCTGATGAGAGGGCGAAAGAGGCGGAGACAGTTCTCTCTGTGTCTAAGTCGGCTCCTGAGCTAGGACCTGTTGCAGAGGAGGTTCCGAGACAGAGAGAGGGATCAAGTGGAGAATCCTCAAGAGGGGAGATGACTCAACAGGAGTTGTCACCCTTTCATAAAGTTATTTCAGGGATGATTCCTTGGGCCATCGCTCACAGGAGTGAGAAGGACTTCGTCAGCTTTTACAACGCCCCGACTCTGCAGACTCTTGGTCATACGGCGAGGCTACTTTTTGAGGTAACATCCTTTCTTCTTATTTCTCTGTAACTTCTGATTAGGGCTCTTGTTACAATTTACTATCTCCCGTTTGCAGTTGGCCCTCTACATTGTCAAGGCTTGCTCGGAGTTGTCCTCTGCTTAGAAACTTGCGGCTGAGATAGAGACAGCGAAGAGAATTGCGGCCGAGGCAGAGGGTCGTCGAGAGAACGCTGAAGGTCGCATCGACATTATGACTGGTGACTTATCAATTTCCAGGAAGGAAGCCGAGGATGCGAGGGCTTCTCTCGAGGGCGCTAAGGCTGAGAGTACCCGTTTAACATCGCTTCTGACAGGGGCCGAGGAAGAAAATCGGCATCTTCATCATGTCCATGGTGCTTACGAGAACAATCTGACTCGGGCCAAGGCTGACGTCGCGGCGCTCATCAAACAAGCTCGGAGGAGGCTAGCCGAGCCAAAGAGGCTCAGGATCGGGCCATGGAAACCTTTCTTGAATCTTCAAAGTTTGAAGAAGAGAGGGACCACCTTTATTAAGGTGGCTATAGGGCCTGCATTTTGGAAATGAGGGCCGCCTTCCCTGAACTTGACCTCTCCGCGTTTGAGGCTGATAGTCCAGAGGCTGAGGCTACTGGTGCTGATGTCGCTGCCGACGAAGAAGCCCCTGTTGTGGCTGTTGCTGTCGATGAGGCCGGTCCCTCTAGGACTGCTTAGGGAGTAGTCTAATCTGGGACTGCTTGGTGAGTACCCCGACCGAGGGATGACATCTGTGCTTCATTTTTGGCACTCACACCAGCACTATGTCGGGCGAGGCCGAGCGTCTTTTGGTACCATCACTAGCTCTTCTAGCTTTTACTCGGGGCCTACTCAAAGCATCTGTAACCGAGGGAGATCACTCACTCTGTCGGAAGTAGTTTTGTACTTCGCTAATATAGTCTTAGTAGAGTCTGATGTAACCCGATGTAAAACACTTAGAAATGATGAATGAAAATTCTCAGTTTTATTGAATCGACTTCGTTTACATTTCTTTTTCATTCTCTTTTAGCATCTTCAGTTATGCCTTAAGGGTAATAGGTCTTGAGATGCTTGGCGTTCCAGGGGTGAGGCAACAGTTGCCCATTTAGGTCTTCCAACCAATACGTTTCAGGGCGGATGGTACTCGAAATGACATAGGGTCCTTCCCAATTGGGTCCTAGTGTGCCTGCACCAACTTTCTTTATATTTGAGAACATTTTTTGGAGGACCATATCCCCGGAGCAAAATCATCTGACTTTATCTCGGGTGTTATAGAACTGAGATACTTGCCTCTGCCGAGCCATCATTCGTAACCGAGCTTCTTCTCTTTTCTCTTCCAGCAAGTCGAGCCCGAGCGATAGGAGTTCGTCATTCTCCTGTTCGCTGAATGTATTGACTTGGGCCGAACTTATACCGATCTCAACCGAGGCAACTGCTTCCGAGCCATAACAAAGGGAGAAGGGAGTTTCTCCCGTGGTAGACTGAGCTGTGGTTCGGTAGGCCCACAAGATATTTGGGAGTTCTTCAGCCCATGCTCCTTTTGCTCCATCGAGCTTCATTCAGAGATGCTGTTTAATAATCTTGTTAACAGCCTCGACCTGTCCATTCGTCTGAGGATGATGAGGCGAAGTGTATACGTTTCGGATCTTGAGATTACTGCACATCTCACGAAATTGTCTACTATCGAACTGTCTTCCATTGTCAGTAATAATAGTCCGCAGTATCCCGAACCGATAGACGATATTCTTCCAAACAAAGCATGTAATCTTCTATTCTGTAATCTTCGCTAATGGCTCGGCTTCCGCCCATTTCGTAAAATAATCCACCGCAACCACGAAAAACTTGGTCTGACCCTTTCTCAATGGGAATGGTCCGATGATGTCGATCCCCCATTGTGCAAAGGGCCAAGGTCCAGTCATCGGAGTCAATTCCTCGGGAGGCTGCCTCGGGATAGATGCAAATCGCTGACACTTGTTGCACCTTTGGATGAACTTCTTAGCGTCATGTTGTACGGTCGGCCAGTAATATCCCTGTCGCAGTACTTTATTGGTGAGTGAACGTCCTCCTGAGTGATTTTCGCATATCCCTTCGTGTACTTCTCGTAATACGTAGTTAACTTCATGAGAATTCAAACACCGTAGTAAGGGAGTGTAGAATCCTTTTTTGTACAGTACCTCGTTCAAGATGGTGTAGCGCGACGCTCGAGCCTTTAGCCGTTGAGCCTCGGTATGATCTTCCGGTAGCTTCCCCTCGTTGAGATAATGAACGATAGGATCGAACCAAGTAGGTTCCGAGTTAATGACATGTATAGCCGAGTCTGTCGGCTCATCTATACTCGGTTTAGCTACGTATTCGATTGAGATCGACCTAGGTATATCATCTTCGTCGGCTGAGGCGAGTTTTGCTAACAAGTTAGCTTTGACATTCTCGGTCCTAGGGATCCGAACTACTTCACATTACTGAAATCCACCGATTAATTCTTTAGCCTCCTCCATGTATGCCTTCAGTTGTTCTTTCCGTGTCTGGTAAATACCAGTAACCTAGTTAACGACTAAGTGCGAATCACTGAAGACATTGAGATGAGTTACACCTAAACTTGCGGTGAGTCGAAGGCTAAGCAGCAAGGCTTCTTATTCTGTTGTGTTATTCGACGCTTAAAATCCGAGTCGTAAGGCATATTACATAAAAGTTTGGTCGGGAGTCTCCAATACTACCCCAGCCCAGCTTGCCTTAGAGTTGGAGGAGCCGTCGGCGAATAATTTCCAGGGGGCAGGTTCTAGCGACGGGCCGAGGGAAGTGGACGCCGATGCCTCAATAATCTTATTAGACTCAGATGTTGTGTTGTCCTGTGAAGTCACTTCGACAATAAAATCAGCCAGAGCTTGTCCTTTTATGGCTGTTCTTGGCCTATACTGTATGTCAAACTCGCTCAACTCGATAGCTCACTTTATAAGTCGGCCGAAAACTTCTGGTTTCTGAAGGATCTGACGCAAAGGTAAGTCAGTCATAACGATGATGGTGTGAGCTTGAAATTATGGCCGGAGTCTTCGCGAGGATACTACCAGGATTAAGGCTACCTTCTCAAGGGGAGGATACCTCGTCTCTGCTGGTAATAATGCTTTACTGACGTAATACACTGGTAATTGCTTTCCATCATACTCTCGTATGAGAGCCAAACTAATCGCTACATCGGTCACAGCCAGATATAATAGTAAAGCTTCTCCTAACTTGGGTTTGGATAACAGTGGTGGAGATCTGAGATAAGACTTCAGTTGGTGGAACGCTATTTCACACTCTTTTGTCAATTCCATCGACTATCGTCCCTTCAATTACTTGAAGAACGGGAGACATTTATCTGTGGCTCGGGACAAGAAGTGATTGAGCACAGCTACTCTACCAGTCAACCTTTATACGTCTTTAATTGTCTTGGGAGACTCCATGTCAAGTAGATCCTTAATTTTCTCGGGATTCGTTTCGATTCCTCGCTGACTAACAAGAAAACTGAGAAACTTCCCAGAGCTTACACCAAAAGCACACTTGTTCGGGTTTAACTTCATCTTATACTTGCGCAAGGTCAAGAACATTTCTTCTAGGTCTGCTATATGGTCAGCCGCGTGTACACTTTTGACAAGCATATCATCTATATATACTTCCATGGTTCGGTCGATCTGCCGAGCGAACATTTTGTTAGCGAACATTTTGTTCACCAACCTTTGATACGTCACTCCGGTATTTTTCAAACCAAATGGCATCACTCGATAATAATAAAGACCTTTGTCGGTGACAAAGGTAGTCTTTGATTTATCAAATTCATGCATTACAATTTGATTGTATCCAGAGTAGGCATCCATAAAACTAAGTAATTCATGTCCTATAGTATTATCCACCAACTGATCAATGCGAGGAAGAGGGAAGCTGTCCTTGGGGCAGGCTTTGTTCAGATCTGTATAATCAATACAGAGACGCCACTTCCTGTTGGCCTTTCTCACGAGCACGACATTAGCTATCCACTCTGGATAGTATATCTCTTCTATGAATGTAGCCTTAAGGAGCTTGCCGACTTCCTCTTCGATGATAGCATACCTTTCAGGGCCGAGAGGACGTCTTTTCTGTCGAATTGGCCTGTAAGTTGGATTGATGTTGAGTCGGTGCATCATGACTGAGGGATCGATCTCAGGCATATCTTCATGGCTCCATGCGAATACGTCAGCGTACCGTCAAAGCAGGGCGATCAAATCTTCTTTGAGAGGTGATTTCAGAGATAAGCCGATTTGTACTACTTTTGACTCATCTGTCTTGGTTAATGGTTCCGAGACAAGTTCTTCCATTGGTTACCCCCATTCATGAGATCTGACTCGAGGGTCTAGCGACTCGATCATTGATATTTCTGTCGAAGCTTTTACTGTTGTTGCATAGCATCGTCGGGCATCTTGCTGGTCTCCTTTTACAATTCCTACTCTCGACTCAGTCGAAATTTCATGGATAGGTGGTACGTAGATACCACAGCTTGAAGGAGGCTTAGGGATGGTCGACCGAGTATGGCATTGTAAACTGATGATTGGTCGATGATTAGGAAGTCGACCATTGTAGTTGTCTGATGGGGTAGATTTTCGACGGTGAGTGGTAGTGAAACGATTCCCTCAGGAAGCACCTATCCGCCCGAGAATCCTATGAGCGGGGTTCGGACTGGGCGTAATGCCGATCATCCAATGCCCATTTTGTTAAACGCCTGGGTGAACAATACGTCCGTAGACGACCCAGTATCCACCAGTACTCGGAACACCTTCTTGTTGGCAATGGTGAGAGCAAACACATCATCGTGAGGATGATGAATGCCTCGGGCGTCGTCCTCAGTGAATGAGATACAATACTTCTCTCTCTTCTTTTCTTTTGAGGGTCGAGACAGTAAGAGAATCTTGAATTTCGGATGATTGATGCTTCTGGCGTGATTTTTTCGAACATTATTGGAATCTCCACCACCTTAATGCCTACCAATAATTGTTCAAATTTCTTCCGTGGGACGATTTTCGCTCGGGCCTTCTTCTACAGTGCCAAATCCTTCCACATGTTCTCTAAGTCGGCCTTCTTTGATGAGCCGCTCGATCTCATCCTTCAAGTGATAACAATCACTTGTATTATGACCATGGTCACGATGATAGTGACAATACTTGTTTTAATTTCATCGATTCAGGTTCCCTCGGAGCTTTCTAGACTAGTTGACATAGCCTTTATTCTTGATTTTCATCAACACCTGCTCTTGAAATTTATTCAGAGGGGTGTATGTGGAAAACCTTCTATCGGGTCGTTTGTCCGACCGACCGTCATCTCGCGCCTGGTCCTCTTTTCGCTTCTTTCCTCCAGCTGAATCGACTTCTTTTTTGGCCGACTCTTTAGCCAAGGATTTTATGTTCTGGAATATTTCGTACAGGATTCGGGTCTCTTCTGTATCTGTATATTTATTCGAGCGAGGCATAAACTCGTCCAGAGTTTTCGACAGGTTTTTATCCAGAGATGCAAGAAAGGGCTTGTCTTTGACCCCTTGCATAAGCACGTTGAGTGTTGTCTCCTCCGAGTGTTTTCGAACCTGAAGAGATTCGAAGTTGAAACACTTGATGTAATCTTTCAGTAATTCTCCTTCCTTCTGAACTATGTTGTTCAGGTGTGCGGGCGGCTTCAGTTTCTTCTTCCCACCAATGAAGTTAGTAAGGAAGGCATCACTGAGTTCTGTAAAAGAACCGATCGACTTCGGTTTCGGCTGTTTGAACCAAAGTCGAGCCACATCGGTTAATGTGAGGGAGAAGGCTCGGCACATAACAGCGTTTGAGGCATCGTGCAACTCCATATAAGTTCTGAAGCATTCAATATGCTCTATAGGATCAGTTTTTTCTGAAAAGGGAGTAATCTGGGGTAGACGAAACCTTTCCGGTAACCGAGCCTGCATTACTTCATCCACAAATGGAGAAACTTTTGCTTCAGACTTAGTCGGGTATGTATTCCGACCATGCTTCATGTCTGCCATCTCTCTCACCATCTCTTCCTGAACTTCTTTTTTGAAGTCCTGGATATCAGTTCTCCAAGGTTCTGCGCTTTCTGCTGTTTCTTCTATAGGAATCCGACTTCGCCTCCTTTGATCTATTCTTTGCCGTAAATCAGAGGGAGGTAATATAACTGCTGCCGAGCGATCCAGTGCTGGTTAAGTCGAGCCTTAGTGCTGACTCGGCTGTTGCTATTGAAGCGAACGCGGGGCAGCAGGCTGAGCATCAGATGCTGGCGGAGGAACCTGTGCTGTTTCATGATGCGTCTGCATCTGTTGATTATACAACTGCTCCAACATGTGCTTCATGACGCACATTTCGGAACGCATCTCTTGAACCTCTCGATCTAGTTGTACATTTCCTTAGTTTTGCTGACAGGTGGTTGCAGCAGATGCCGCAGGTAGAGCTGCTGACGGGATCACTGGGGGAGCTCCTTGAGCCGTGCTGGTAGTGGCTTCCCATGCTTCATCTCGATCCCCTCTTTCAGTTCTTTCCATTCGGATAGAGCGTAAGAAATGGCTTTTTGCACGTTTCTCACAGATGGTGCCAAACTGTTGATGTATTTTTTATGAATGGATCTT
This sequence comes from Magnolia kwangsiensis, assembly GCA_037074715.1. Lineage (NCBI taxonomy): Eukaryota > Viridiplantae > Streptophyta > Magnoliopsida > Magnoliales > Magnoliaceae > Magnolia > Magnolia kwangsiensis. Next base: position 48,681,559 of record CM073574.1, on the reverse strand, counting down.
TCGCTCAGCCCGTCCTTTGCCTACTCAATTACAAATACAAAAAGGGGACCCTGGCTTGAGCCGGGGAACCTCCGATGCTTAAGTTAGTATCAGGAACTAAGACAAAGGATTTAGGGTTTTTCTGTTGCGTACTTTCTTTCATGACGAAGATGGTCATTTATAGGTCTGGATGAATCTTATCATATGAGGATTCTTCTCCTTCATATTCGGAGATTTGATCCTTTTGACTGATTTCGCCCGATCCTGAGGATCTCGGGATCGGACACCCATACTCCTGAATTTTCGGGACGGTATATACATTCACACTACCTTTTCTTATCTCGGCTCGGCCGTTACTGACTCTGTAAGAGTCTTGGCGGGCTTAAGAGAATAAGTCTTTTGCCTTCTCACGAACGGAATAGTCTAGGTGTTTATCCGTCATCCTTCCTTACTCCGTGGCCGACGAAACCAGCTCATTATGTCAGTTTCTTCTGATGGTCGGGTGGCTTATGACTTATTTGGCCTTTTATAGGCTTACGCAAACGCTGTTAACTCTCCGACTGAGTAACTTAAGTCATCTTATGCTTTTGCCTCTTGGCCTTATGCACTATTCTCTTGGCTCCAACCATTGCCTCGGACTCCTCGGACAGTGTCAGCAGGGCCGACCTACTCCATATCCGAGGCTCCGGACTTAACATATTTTTCCCCAACACCTGCGATCACGAGCTAGGGACAAAAACAACTAGTGCACGTAGCTTCTAACGCGAAGGACAAAAACCGCGTCATCCTGCTTTGCTCGCCTCAGTAGCGGTCGGAGCCACATCCGCATGCTCCGTACAAGCCGAGTCATCTGATTTTCAAAAATATCTACTCCCAACCAAAAGACAGAGAGAATATTTTCGTTTTTAGGCTAGAAAAATCTCTCCTGTTTCATGCCACCTAGAAGGCTCTCTTGGAGGATCTCAGGGGTAAAAACTAGGGCTGTTGAGATTCTAACAACAAGGCGAAAAGTTAATAAGAAACTGACGAGAAAACGGAACGGCGCAAAATGTCCCTGCGTGACTAAACTAATCTTCAAACTTCTATCCACCATGAGATGGACCCCACACATCCTCTGATAGATATCAGGACCGCTCAGAAGACCCTGATCGATGAACCAACCGTTCAGTTCGAAAACACCATGATCGTCAGATCATCTTCCTCACAATAACCGAAAAACCCAACATCCTTAAGATAGGTTGGTTGATGGATCTAAGCCATTCAATGTGTGTCCCACCCCATTAAGGACTCATCAGGAAAAGCTGTCCGCACCTGTTCACTCCCCAAGTGCAGGGTTGTGATGTAGTAATAACTCGGTAAGACCGAGGTCGAATCCCAAGGGACTGAAACTGTACGTAATCTAAAATTAAGTAAGATTTGAACTAGAATAAGATAAATTCTAAATCAAGTAGCAATTGTGAAATAATTGTAGGTTAATTAATCTAAAACTAAGGAGATATCAGAGAAGGGTAACTAAGGATTCAGAGGATCCACTTGTAGAGATCAGGGAGATCTTACGCCTGCTTCAAGAATTATGAAATTTACTGAACTTCCGTTGATCTAGTTTTCAAAGAGATGAAAGGTATATGAATTAGAATGAATTCCATCACCAAACCATGCCCAAGAGACTATGACAAACAACAGAATTAAACTAATTACCAACCAATCACATGTATGGAGGTTAGGAAGAGTACCGTCATCCGACCATGCCCAGGAGACTATGGTGAACAACAGGGCTCTCTAACGTCATAAACATAAAAGAGAAGAGACATGCTCAAAGCCATTGCAGACCCATTGTAATTTCAGTCACAACAGACCATTAAGAACTAAAAACATTCCCATAATAATCAACTAAAATCAAGTCAATTCATGAATTAAAATTAAATTGAAAACATAAAATAAAATCTCCCATCTTACTACAAGCTTCACCTCTTAGCCCTAGCTAAGAGGTTTAGCCGACCATGATGATTAGGCTAATCTCAATAAAGGAAAAGAAAAGAAGGAAAAAAATAGAAGATAGATGAAAAGAAGGAAAACACCCTGCTCTTCTCTCCACGTTCCTGCCCAAGCTGAGGATCTTCCTTCCCAGGTCTGAATAATTGCTCCCCACGTCCAAAACCTCCTTATATAGCTGCTGGAGTAGTGAAACTTAAATCCGATTTGAAAAGCTATCGCATGCGCAGCGAAAGCCTTTTCGCATCCAAGTTCAGTGCCTCAAAAATCGCCACTTTTCTTGCTCAAATTCCAAAGAAATACCATCCCTTAGGACTTTCTTGCGTCCTCTACATGATAGACGGTTCAGATCAGTCATATGATGAAAGATGGTGGGCCACAACTGCCTGGAAAAGTCGATTTTCACGGATGTACGAAACCTTTCGTACCATTTCGATGTTGTGATCGGTGGGCCCCATAGAAGCATTTTATGAGAAATCCACCCTGTCCATTGCATTCAGAACGAAATTTTAGTCAAGAATATGTAGTTTTGAATGTCTATTGACGCGGTCCAGAGAATAAATTACAACAAAATTAGATTTGAACGCTGCAGGGCGGTCCACTTGTGGCCCCTGTATCATACACGTGTGCATGCATGGATGTGAAATATCAGCATATTTTTGTAGTATTTGATGCCCTCTACAAGATGAACGGGTCAAATTTTCCGTACGAGTGACGTGTGGGTCCCACAAAGGTCCGCAAAAACGGCCAGCGGCCGCTCGTTGAGCAGCTGAAAACGGCAAGTGCCCAGGCTCTGTTTAATTTGGAAGGCGGTCTTGGTGCTCGAGGTACATACAATGTATGTGATGTACATGCACCATATGCAGGACCTACTATGATGCTTATCAGAAATCTGCACCGTCCATCCTTTTTCTCATATTCTTTAAGCCGTCAAGGATAATTTGGAAGCATATCCAGATAGCATGTGGGCCCCACTTAATGAATTAAGGGGCTGATCTATCCGTTGGCTCACTTTTCGAGATCTTCAATGGCTTAAATTTAATATGTACGGTTAATTTATGGCCCCCATCACATGTATGAAGTTTCGAGTCAATCGGATGGCGGGAACCATGTGATCTTGCATTCTGGATGCGTTTCAAGCCACTTGAGCTTCAGTTTCTTAGTTTTCTTGGATTTCTGACCGTGTAAATTCGTCAATCTTGGTTCCCTGGAGTCCATCCCTTGCCTTTGGTGTCATTAGAGCGTTAAATCCATGCTTTAAGCTCCCTTTTTCATTTTATGCTCGTAAAGTCACCTTGCAACACAAACACGATTAAAACGGGCCATTAAACAATATCATGCTCGTAAATCCAGGTAATAAATGGGGTCTAATATGCAATATTTGACCCTCAACACAACCCCCAACTAGCATTTTGCTAGTCTCGAGCAAAATATGCGAAAAATAAGTTGAGAATTACAAGACAATTTCTATGAACTCGAGTGATTTCTTGAAAAACAATTCAGACATGAGAATCTAAGATTCATGAATGTTGGAAATTATTTTCTCCTGGACTCAGGCACCCATTAAACTTCATAATCAAGTTTAAGGTATTAATCCATCAATTAGAACAATTCTAAACGTTGAGTTTCATGGGCGTATAATGTAATCTCGACTTATCAACATTAAGATTCAATTTGTTATTGCATGAAATCATAGGTAATTAACAGGAGAATTCTTGATAACCAAACTTGCCTCATAAATTTCATCTTTTGATCTTTTCAACTTTTTATTTTTTCATTAATAGTCATGCCAAGAAGAGGAATCAAATCCTTACCTATAGGGAGCAAACCTATGGTGAAGACCGTACTCCTAGACCTTTTTCACACATCATTCATGGGGAATTAACTCCACACCTATAGGGAGCAAACCTATGGTGAAGATTAATTACCCAACCTTTTCAATTTTTATACCATGATGGTAAGATATTTCAAGCTGGTTCCTTTCATGCTCAGTGATTACCAAGTTAATCTTTCGATATGGAACTAAAATCTAAATGTGTAGGCGAGGCGTGTCCTAAAATCATGATTCAATCAATGTTTAAAATCTCTAATCATGGATTGATAATTCGAACTCAACCGTGGAATTTATCAGGCAGCTAATCCAAGAGTCATAAATTACCAACATCACGTATCTCGCAATTCTAAATCAAAGATAGATGTCAAAATCACTTCGAATTCACAGGAATTTTCAAAATTTTTTTAAAAAAATTTTCACAATTTTTGCTCAAGATCAAGAAAATACTGATTGAGTTACCTAATCTCCCACAATGTAAAAGATATAAACATGCAATGCACATGAGATAATGGAAGTAAATGAGAAGTGATGGGAGGATAGTACCTGGATAACGAATCAAGAGAGATTTTTTTTAAGAGATCGCTGGAAGAGAGCAGGTTAGTACGAGAGTGAAACTAACAAAAATAACAAAAATAAAATTCTACCTATACCACTTTCGCAGGTGCTCTCGATTACATTTAGCGCATGCAACAAGCCTTTAAACCCCTAGGTTACCCCTAGTGGACGAGTTGTAGTCTCGTGAGGGTTTGCAGCAATGTTACCCACAAACATTGATCATGCCGCAAGGTTCTTCTTCCGGCCAATATCTTGATAAATTTCTCAATAAGTTCCTCAACAGGATCATCCAAAAGCCCTTTTTGTAATAGGCTTGGGCGCCCTGGAGCATGACTTTCCAGAGAGACTTATTTACCTCAGCAAAAATTTTTCGTCGATTTGCTGGAGGTACCCAAAGTATATATGATTCACCTATATCAAAAAAAGTTTCCACATTAGTATTGCATGGTGAATCAGAGACTACAAGTAAATAAAGTTTAGAAAACTTCTTAAGAAGTAATGTAGTCTCAACACATTCCGAAGTTCCAAACTTCGGTTCTAGTTTCAGCTCCTCTTCTTTTACTGATAGACGTTTAGGATCAGGGGAAGAGAAAGTTTCAGAATAAGGGTTCTCTCGGTCAGTGACGACTACCGAGATGTTGTCTCGCCAGGCATCCACTTTGTCTTTTAACAAGGGATCATTTGAAACTGCAAAGTGTGCTAAGCAATCCCAAGAGTTGAGAAGTTCAACTGAGGGTGACTTATTTTTCATATTGGATCGCGCGATGATTTGCTCAAAGAATCCATCGTCCTTGAAAGTGGATGGAGGTATGCTCTCTTGCTCCAGTCCTGCACAGACAGATTGAAGATCAATAAGTGAAGCATTGATGGGCGAACTCTGTTCATTGATACTACTCAGAAGAGGCATTGAATTGTCAAAACTCAACAGTTCAGATGGTAGCCTCAACTGGGTGGTTTCAAATTCCAGAGTTGTAGCGGGCAACTCCTCCTTCTCCCAAATCATATCATCATTCAATTCAGGAGAGTGGTCCAAATGTGTTTCACAAGAGTTAGAAGGGTTGGTCATGAGGGGTTCATCCTCCACCTTTAAATCAGACATGTCAAGTGATGGGAGTGGCTCATTATGACCGACCACTTTATGTACGTCTTGATCATTGATCTGGACCAAACTTGAGAGGGATTCTAGGGGGACCATGGCTGCACATTCAGGATCGCAATCATGTTCTAGTCCAGTGCAGTGCACATTTGGGATGGAATCACTTTCCTCACATTCTACACCTAGCATGGGTTGAGGTTCGCATAAACTAACTTCTTCCTCATCATTGAAATCTTGTGTGTCATGTAAGGAATGTGTGTCATCATCAATGTATTTAAAAGATACCCATGTATCTTCACCATTCTTTCGAACAGTCATCGAGATCGACTCCTTAAAAAATTGAACCACATGCTCATTAAGGGAATCCCACTCCTCATTCCAAATTTCAGAGTTTTTCAAAAGAGAGTGAGGATCACTTTTCTTGCATTGTATTTCTAGATTGGGTTGAGGCTGAGATGACCTATCCTCCATTAGCCTATCAAGGCGTGATTCAAGCGCTTCTACTAATTTTCTCATGCCAACAATATAGTCTGTATAACTCGGAGATAACTCTTCCTGGATCGTTTCTGGTGGATATTCATAAGTGGTTGATCCACGGGAGTTATTACTGTGATGTTTTACTGGCTCATCTTCGAAATATTTCTGTTTCCACTGATCAGAATCATACGGGTCATCTGTCGGGGGTTGATAAGCGTCATCATTCCAATAATCACGTAATGTTCTCTTAACTCGTGGAATGCAATTATTCTCCCACAGATAATCACCGAAAGTCTTCTTAATCGGTGGAGCATCATATTCCGATTGGTTCTTGAAGATATTTTTAGAAAAATTTTGAGGCATAGGTTGTTTTTCATAAGTTATCTCAACATACGGACGTGCCCACTCATTCATATACATGATGAAACCCTTAATCTGAATCTAATCCTAAAGAGTAGAAAAGATCCTACAACAATATGGGAAGTAAGTAGAGGAGAAGTTAGAGAGAAGTTACCAGATTGAAGTACTATGTTAAAATCCTGCAAAGGAAAATAAAAGAGATTAGTTTCCTAAAATAGAAATAGAAAAGTTAGAAATTTCTAAAAGAAAACTTAGAAGCTAAGTTAGTTTCTAAAACGGAAAACCTAATCCTAAAATAGAAAGTTTCTAATAAAGGAAGGATGAGTTAATTTCTAAAATGAAAAAGAGTTTCTAAAAAGAAAAGGGAAGTTTCCTAACCTTAGAAAATTTTTAAAATATGAAACCCTAGAATTAGAAAGTTTCCAAAATTAAACTAGTTCCTAAAAAGGGGAAAAAGTAGAAGATTTGGGAAGGGATTACCGAATTGGAAGTTTATGTCAGGCTCTTACAAAATAGGAAAACAAGTTAGTTCTAAAAAAAAAAAAATCTAAAACTAAAAATCCTAATTTTAATCTAATTCCAAAAACTAATTAATTTCAGAAAAACGTAGCCGTCAGTCCCCGGTAACGGTGCCAAAAACTTGTTCACTCCCCAAGTGCAGGGTTGTGATGTAGTAATAACTCGGTAAGACCGAGGTCGAATCCCAAGGGACTGAAACTGTACGTAATCTAAAATTAAGTAGGATTTGAACTAGAATAAGATGAATTCTAAATCAAGTAGCAATTGTGAAATAATTATAGGTTAATTAATCTAAAACTAAGGAGATATCAGAGAAGGGTAACTAAGGATTCAGAGGATCCACTTATAGAGATCAGGGAGATCTTATGCCTGCTTTAAGAATTATATAATTTACTGAACTGCCGTTGATCTAATTTTCAAAGAGATGAAAGGTATATGAATTAGAATGGATTCCATCACCAAACCATGCCCAAGAGACTATGGCAAACAACAGAATTAAACTAATTACCAACCAATCACATGTATGGAGGTTAGGAAGAGTACCGTCATCCGACCATGCTCAGGAGACTATGGTGAACAGCAGGGCTCTCTAACGTCATAAACATAAAAGAGAAGAGACATGCTCAAAGTCATTGTAGACCCATTGTAATTTCAGTCACAACAGACCATTAAGAACTAAAAACATTCCCATAATAATCAACTAAAATCAAGTCAATTCATGAATTAAAATTAAATTGAAAACATAAAATAAAATCTTCCATCTTACTACAAGCTTCACCTCTTAGCCCTAGCTAAGAGGTTTAGCCGACCATGATGATTAGGCTAATCTCAATAAAGGAAAAGAAAAGAAGGAAAAAAATAGAAGATAGATGAAAAGAAGGAAAACACCCTGCTCTTCTCTCCACGTTCCTGCCCAAGCTGAGGATCTTCCTCCCTAGGTCTGAATAATTGCTCCTCACGTCCAAAACCTTCTTATATAGTTGCTGGAGTGGTGAAAATCAGACTTAAATCGAATTTGAAAAGCTATCGCATGCGCAGCGAAAGCCTTTTCGCATCCAAGTTCAGTGCCTCAAAAATCACCACTTTTCTTGCTCAAATTCTAAAGAAATACCATCCCTTAGGACTTTCTTGTGTCCTCTACATGATAGACGGTTTAGATCTATCATATGATGAAAGATGGTGGGCCACAATTGCCTGAAAAAGTCAATTTTTGCGGATGTGCGAAACCTTTCGTACCATTTCGATGTTGTGATCGGTGGGCCCTAGAGAAGCATTTTCTGAGAAATCCACCCCGTCCATTGCATTCAGAACGAAATTTTAGTCAAGAATAAGTGGTTTTGAATGTCTATTGACGCGGTCCAGAGAATAAATTACAACAAGATCAGATTTGAACGCTGTAAGGCGGTCCACTTGTGGCCCCTGTATCATACACGTGTGCATGCATGGATGTGAAATATCAGCATATTTTTGTAGTATTTGATGCCCTCTACAAGATGAACGGGTCAAATTTTCTGTACGAGTGACGTGTGGGTCCCACAGAGGTCCGTAAAAATGGCCAGCGGCCGCTCGTTGAGCAGCTGAAAACGGCAAGTGCCCAAGCTCTGTTTAATTTGGAAGGTGGTCTTGGTGCTCGAGGTACGTACAATGTATGTGATGTACATGCACCATATGCAGGACCTACTATGATGCTTATCAGAAATCTGCACCGTCCATCCTTTTTCTCATATTCTTTAAGCCGTCAAGGATAATTTGGAAGCATATCCAGATAGCATGTGGGCCCCACTTAATGAATTAAGGGGCTGATCTGTCCGTTGGCCCACTTTTTGAGATCTTCAATGGCTTAAATTTAATATGTACGGTTAATTTATGGCCCCCATCACATGTATGAAGTTTCGAGTCAATCGGATGGCGGGAACCATGTGATCTTGCTTCTGAATGCGTTTCAAGCCACTTGAGCTTCAGTTTCTTAGTTTTCTTGGATTTCTGACCATGTAAATCTGTCAATCTTGGTTCCCTGGAGTCCATCCCTTGCCTTTGGTGTCATCAGAGCGTTAAATCCATGCTTTAAGCTCCCTTTTTCAGTTTATGCTCGTAAAGTCACCTTGCAACACAAACACGATTAAAACGGGCCATTAAACAATATCATGCTCGTAAATCTAGGTAATAAATGGGGTCTAATATGTAATATTTGACCCTCAACAGCACCCATGCAAACGATCAGCCAAATGAGAGAACCATGCAATGGGTTTCTCGACTTTCCTTTTTCGCTAAAGGTGTGATAATCCCTGTGATTAGCTGTGGAATTCTCTAGAAAAGGAAGGGCTATAAATAGACGGGTTTTGGGGTGAATTTCTAAGAAAGTGAGGTAAAGAAAGAGAGAGTTCATGAGAGAGAGAGAGACGCTATTGTTCCACCACATAGAGTCGAGTCAGTCTGAGACGTCGTAAGATTGGGCCGAGTCCAGGGCTTCACCTGGTTATTTCCAATAGAGAAAAGAAGAAGGAGAAGAAGAGAAACAAAAGAGGAAGGAGAGGAGAAAGTGAGGGAAGAGCTCGACTCAGTCGTGCCGCACTGAGTTAGCTCAGTTCAGGCCAAGGCAGTTGAGTCAATTGCATATGGACTGAGCTCCGACTCAGTCTGAGTCCTTGCAGAGAGGAGGAGAAGAAAGAAAAAGAAGGAATAGAGAGAAGGAGTGGACGAGTTCGTCATTTGACGTTGCACCGAGTTGGGTTCCAACCGCAAGAGTAATGACTCGGTGAGTCATTGGGTTGAAGATCTTCAGGTCCTTCTGAGTTTGGGTTGTCCATGTTGTCCGGGTCATCTCGATAGGTTATTAGAGCCGGGACGATTTAAGAATACTGCCGGCCACATCGGAATAGAGGAAGAAGGAGCTGAGTGGGACCGTCATTGAGTCAAGTTCATGAATCGGGTTCGACTCAGGGTGAGTCTGGTACTAGTCAGTCCAGACCTTACTAGTGTTGCCCAAACAAGGTAAGGAGATGACTGCCTTTCACTCATTGTCTATGTTGGCTCATTGAATTCTAGCAACCCGAGTTAGGAATTTATAGGGTACCTTGCTGCCGAGTTAACTCAATGGGCGCTTGGGTCGCAAACGACCTTTGTTTTGTGATGAGTTGAAACAACTAAATGATAGGCGGTCAGCCATTGGATCAGCAAACTCCATCGAAATCGAGTTTACGAGCCATTTTGTATCTAGAGCTCGACCTTGCCATTGAGTCAATGACTTAGGGCATTTGGGCTTGCTTAGGATAGAATTTGACTCAATTTAGGGATGTCCTTTAGGTTAGAATACTTAATGCATTTGGTATGGATAACCAATTGTGAATTAGACTTGAATTTTGGAACTAAGTTGAGGCGAGTCAAGTCAAGTCAAACTGACTTGGTGCATAAATGAGTCATGGTGTGTCTGAAAAATGTCTATCAATTGAGTTGTGGAATGTCGACCTTAGGTTCTTAATCCTAAGACTGATCTTGAATAGTCCTCCACTAAAAAAGTTTGAATTAGAGATCGATTTGCATCTAGATCAAGCCAGGTTGAATAGGACCAACTTAGCAATTGGGAATTGAATTACTTAAAAACCCTTCACTTCGCTTACACTCAAGACAAGGAGATCAAATTCAAAAAGGTGAGGGTTACCTTCAAGCTTTTCTACATCTTGATAGTTAGCTTTGTCTATTCATTTTTATTTATTTATCTCATTGATTGCTTAATATGGTGAATTGATCTTATTGATCCGAGTCCTTTATAGATGATTGGTGGATTGGATTTAAATTCAATTATTTGAATATGCGATTCAATTTAAATACCTCTATTCTGACTTAAAATGAACACTTTAGATACGCTTGTGCAATATCAATATACATGTAATTTAATTAGTCATGTGTAATTACTTGATGGATTGCTTGGAGGTCTTCGAACTAGTGGTCATTTTGTCTAATAAATTAAATGAAGTTTTTGTTGTGGATTTACCACCTTAGGGATCATTTGTTGCCTATGTGGCTTTTGAGAAAATCTATTTTTATCATACCCTTGGGATGGATTGTTTGCCTATGTGGCTTGATGTGATATTTATCTTACGTGACTTTAAGGAACTGTCTTCATATAACCTTGTGATGATAAATTCCACTTGTAGAACTAAAATTGGCCACTGGTTGTGTAAGTTACCTTTAAACATCCTATTTGTTAGTCCTATGAGTCAGGGATGGTGAAATGGGACACTATGCTTGAGCTATTAGCCTGTGTTGGGTGACAAACCCCCCATAATGACCTTTGAGCTTCCTTAAAATGATTATTTGAAATTGGAATAATAATAGTTGGGCTAATCATGCATTTTCATGGCATGCGGACTTTACCCGGCGGTCGATGTAAGACACGAGGGTTTTCTTGGACCACTATGGGTGTCTTTGTTGCATAGTCTTTTCTGGGTGACTAGGTCTCTTTGGGCGTACCTTTGAGTACTTTTTTGGGTGGCTAGTTCTCATTGGGTGACTTTTATTTCGTGCATTCATACCGTACAAGCGTTCTTGTTGCATGGACTTTTCCGGGTGCCTAGTCCTCCATGGGGGTACCTTTGAGTACTTTTTCGAGAAACTAGTCCACCTTGGGTGTCCTTATTGCATAGTCTTTTCCAGGTGGCTAGTTCTCCTTGGGCGTACCTTTGAGTACTTTTCTGGGTGGCTAGTTCTCCTTGGGCAACTTCGTCGCATAATCTTTTTCGGGTAGCTAGTTCTCCTTGGGCATACCTTTGAGTACTTTTCCGAGTGGCTAGATTTTCTTAGGCGACTTTTTACCAACTAGATGTGCATCCTTAGGTCTATGAGCATGCGCATGCATTCATACATTCAAACAAGATTATCTTTGTAGAATTTATCTGATGAATGTGTATCTGATGAACCTTATCTGAATTCTATGATAATCATAGTGAAATAATTGTTACATACTATTCCTGATAACTATGCTTAATTATCTTGATGATACAATAAATCTTAGGGGTTATACCTCATTGGATAGCCATTAATGCTATCAAACCGTACTCAGTGTGTAGGAGGCGCAGATGATGCGCATGTTGGCATTCATATGGAATAGGAGGAGCTAGATGATCTTACAACTCTCTATTCCTGATTTCAGTTGTATTTAATTTATACTGTCATGTATTATTAAAAACTTAAGATATTGATTTATATAAGTTTTTGGGTAACCACTTTAAATATTTGATTTTGTATATTTAGACTCCCTCTTATACTTGTTCATAATCCACCTAAATTACTATCTCTGGAAAAGGAAAAAAAAAATGTATATGATATTTAAGCCATCATTAAAGGTTAACGCTCGATTTTTTGAAAAACGAGTAGTGTACTCTGGTTCCAGGAACTGGGGTGTTAAATTGAACATGGGTGTTTGATTAATCAAGGTTTACTCGATCGATGCATAGTTAACGATGTGCACAGTTTTACATAATTGCACGATTATTTTTCTATTATAGTGTAATATATATATATATATATATATATATATATATATATATATATATATATATATATATATATATATATATATATATAAAATTGCGAGATTAAGGAAGAACAATGAGAGCTAAGTCGATTCTAATATTTGGAAGGGAGAAAATAAGAGTTTCGCATCTGTAAGTAAGATCTCTATCTTGTAATTTATTTTCATAGTAGATTTGCTATCATTTTGTGTTGTGGATTTTGACCACAAGGGTTTTCCACGTAAAAATCGTGTCCCCATGCATGCATTGTTGTGTTAATCTTTCGCGTGGTTGATTCGAATTTGTAGTTTTCTTTTATGGTTTCCAACAATCTACATTGTTCATCCTTCATGGATTATAATTTTAGGGCATCAACCCAAAAATTAAAAAGATCCAAATCTCAAATAGGCCCACAAGAGTTAACAATAACAATTAAATCCTGCCATTAAAAAATGCTAGAGTCCTTTGTAATTCTTTTCATGCTATCCAATTTGTTGATTAGGTAATCTAGACCTACATTAATGGTCCACTATAATTCTTTTTTGCCATCCAATGTGTTTGGCCTCCAAGAAGTTTTCAAGGGTAGGCATTTGATCGCTTTTGTTTCTTATGGTTTGGTCCAATAGAGATTTGGATCTACCTCATATTTGGGCCCATGCCTTAAAATGACCTCACAAAATAGATGGACGGAGTTGATGTATCACATACATCATGATGGGGCTCACAACTTTGGAAACTCTAATGGGAAGGTAGTGCTGGAGGGGAGAGCGAAATAGGTCAAACCTTGGATTTAACCAAGATGGTGCATCCCTTACCATGGGACCCACCTTGATATATGTATTCTATATCCACTCCACTCATCCATTTTTCCATATCATTTTAGGGCATTATTAAAAAATGAAGCAGATCCAATTATTAGGTGAACCATAGCATAGGAAACAGTGGTGATTAACCATTAAAGGGCCACAAAAGTTTTGGATCAAGATTATATTTTTACCCTTCATCTAGGCTTATGTGACCTTATTAACAGATTGGATGTCAAATCAAAAATACGAGAAATTTTAGGTGCACACTAAGAAGTTTTTAATGATAAGGAGTTCAATTACCACTATTTCCTATGGTATGGTCCACCTGATAATCAAATCTGCTTGATTTTTGGCATATGTCCTAAAATGATCTGGAAAAATGGATGGATGGCATGGATGCATAATACATATATAAAGATGGGGGCCATGGTAAGGACCGCACCATCTTAGGCGAGGCATGGGTCTCACCTAATCCACTCCCAACACAATTTGGTCACTAACACTCTCAGTAGTAAGTGGTTATTAGTTAGTGTTCCGTAGACCTCATTATGATATATATGTTTCATCCATGCTGTCCATCAATTTTTCCAGATGAGTTTATGGCGTGAGCCTAAAAATAAGGTAGATCCAAATCTTAAGTAGACCATACCCCTAGAAACAATGTTGATTGAACGCCCATCATTAAAAACTTCTTAGGGGCCACAAAAGTTTTGGATCAGGCTGATGTTTGATTTTTCCCTTCATTCTGGAAGATTCCTACAAATAAGATAACTTTTTTTAGGCTAGATGCACTTGGGATGCCTATTGATCATTCCCTTATTCGAATTGGCTAGTGAACCAACTAGGGTCCTATTCTCCGCCATGAAGTAGGGTAAACGATCAACTCTGCTTACCTTTATCTAGGGAGAAGAATAAGGTGCTTATATATACAAAAAATGATTGGACTTCTTTATGAGAGTAGATGACGCATTCGCCGTAAAAAGAATAAACGGCTCCAGAGTGGATGGAATTATGAATGAGTGAATGGTGAAAGTACTCTTAAATCCACATATAGAGAAGCCATAGTGGTCCTCCTTAAAGAAATATACCTTTGGTGGTGACTTCGTAAATACCCATGTAAAGGTTGCCGAGTACAAAAGGTGTCAGAGCAAGTATTTGACCTTGAACAAGTGCATGAGCCAGGTGAACATATTCATTTGTGCCTTGTAGGGCATTTACGCAAAGTAGATGGCGGTAGATCTAGAGCAATAGAAAAGTCGTATGCTATTCGTAATCAACCGGTCCACTGCATTTGCGGTAAGCCTACATAAAGTGAGAATGGGCTTTGCTGACTTTATTCGTAAAGCATTTGGTTTCTTTCCGTGCAAAACTAAGGTAAACAACTTCACCAAAGGGAATAAATTAAGTTAGAGCCATGATATAGAAGATAGTCGGACTCATAGGGCCACAGCTGAAGAAGAATGTATTGGTGGAAGAGCTCCAGAATGTTAAAGCTGCAATGAGAATAGAGGGATCTGAAGGATAGTTATGTATGGATAGCTTAATGCACTCATAGATGCTCAAATGCCTCCTTGTTGCCTCATATTGAGAAGAAATGTGAGCAAACCAGGCATTCCATTCTGGAAGTGGTCTTGACTATGATCAGTGATAGATTCTAAATGGTTCATAAAAGTTTCACCAAGATAGATGGGAAAAGGGGCATCCATCATACTGACTTCATTGACTTCCATGCCGGAGAGAATGCTAGACCCATGCAGCAATAATCTCCAATAGACAATTTAAAAATTGTTTATTAATATATTTTTTAGAAAAGGCATCCATCACTATGACGAAATCATCTTGCTAGAACGATGGGGAAGAAGATGATGAGGCAACCATCGATCAAAGAAGGAATTGACGTTCGAAGCTGGACATTAGGAAAGGAAAGGGAAAGTGTAAATATTGAAATGATGCTTATATATGTTGAGGTAATCAAGCATTTATCAAGGCATCATTGATTTTTGTTGGAAACAATGCAAGGACACATGTCATCGCAGGGTTCATCTCTAGTTTCGAATAAAAGGAGTAGTTATCAATGATGTATTAGGATGAATCGACCGAGGGCGATTATCCGCATGCTACCACATGTGAGCAATAAATACCGCATTAATGAGGGATCACATGTCGTTTTCACCTTTTTCCAAAGGTGAAGCGACTTGGGGGGGCAATCTTCATCCCTACTCTCACCACTTCTCGTAAGAGCCAATAAGAGTAAGTTAAGTATGATCTAGATGGATCTACGTGGTATATTTGAAGATTTACAAAGATATATAGAAATGATTGTGTTGATAATACAACTAGAATGCATCAGAAGAGATCGTAAAGCTATGAGCGGTCGATGAGAAATGGTCATGTAAAAAGCGATTATAGGACAAGTGGCAAGGATAGAAGCAGAGCAAGTCACAAAGTGTTGAACGGTTATAGTAACTGTCAGGATGTGGGAAGAATCTAGAAGAATGCAAGAGAAAGAGAGGTCTCACACCAACCCAATCAAAATCAAACATTATCTTTCGATTATCCTTTTAATTATCAATCTTATTTATATTTTGTAGTGTAATCATTTACTCGTTAACAAGTAAATTACATTTCCTAGTGTAATTCTTTACTTCATGCTTGTTGTTTACATTCCATAATGTAATCCGCAGCGGTAATTAAGTAACTGATAATTGTAGCAGTAATTTGAGTCCAAGCTCATACGCTAGATTTAGTTCTTCATCGAACGAGGTATTCTGCAGCGGTTCTTCGCAACCAACTATATGAATCCCTTTTCTCACTTTTATTTTATATGTATCGAAAAGTCCTTTCATACTGAAGGTAAATGTATAATATATTATTAGAGGATGAACCCTATCTGCTGATATCTTATTTACATATTGAGTGAGTGGTTGAATAGGTGGCCAATTTCATTAGATCTCGATCTTTGACTATGTGTTTGTCTATCTTGGCACTTAAGGTTATTCGGTTTGAATTGAGCCGCAATTTCAATTTTGGTATTCCCACATTCTAACCGCAAAAAAACCGAGACAACAAAATAACAGTAGAAATCTTAGACAGTTTTAAGAAAGAGTTAAAAAGGCATGTTAAAAAGATAGCTTAATCGCTTCCGTTGGTTAAAAAATGCATACTCATGAAGGTGTGTCCAAACAGTCCCTGAGAGACGCTAGAGAGGTGTCGCCCAATCTACAATCGTATGCACGGAGAATATGTATGGAATCCACACCATTCTTTCTCAATAATCATCTTAGCCATTTCATCAGGGGTCTATCGATGGCGTCGAAAAAAAAAGTGACCAACGGTCAGGATTTGCACGTTAGATGTGATTCTTGTGCCATGACCAATCTATGGTGTGGCCTATATCGTGCATCGGTGCCACGTGTAGTGTTTTGGATTGAGGGCCACTCCTTGATCAGGACACTAGAAAGGCTGTTACGTAGGACTGGTTTGGTAGACCCATTCACTCTCCACACGTACCTTTACACGCAGACCACGTGACAACTTGGCAAGTATGTGTGATATCTGACTGCTGCAGAAGATGGTTCCTACCGTAAAGATGGCAATGCGTGGGCCACCACAAGAGGAAAAGGATGGACAGTCTAATAAAACTTTCATTAAGCTCTACAACTTCTCCCCTTTTTTCTCCCCCCCCCCCCCCCCCCCCTCTCTCCCCTCTCTGTACGGACGCTGCGCGTGCTACTTCCTCAGTTTCAGTAACCGGTCCCACGAATGGATGGCCCAAATCTTGCAAATGTCTCTGATGCTACATGCGTCCGGTATAGCCTCCATCTATTTGCCAGTGAAGTCGATCAGGAGTAGTTTGATACTCTGGCAGAGTCTGATGGTTGATACTCGGGCACTCAGAAATTGGACACCAACTCATATTAAACCGTACAAACTGCAGAGGCCACTGTAGATAATTCGTCATCCCAAATTAGATTGATTGAATGAACTTAGTCTCGGATAAATGGATATTTCATCTTTGTTTGTTGAATTTGGACTGTACACTGTTTTCCATTTCAACTGTCCACTAGCTAACAGCAACTGGCCAATTAGGACATTGAAAATCAGTGTAAAATTCTAGATATGATTCATCTAAGTTGTGGCCCACTTTTAGATGGTTTAATTTGAGGCACTAGCAGGTCCACATATGAACCCTGATGGCCGGTCCGGGCTGGACTCGGCTGAACTGATGGGATACTGTACATAGTCCAAACTCAGTCCGGTTGAGAAATGGGCACAAACTTTAAGCCTGAGCCCTGCACTCAGGCCTCAAACTCTAGCCCAAGCTTGGCCAAGGTGGGTCAAGCACGGAAAGCTGATGGGTCGGCCGGGCCCATTGACAGCCCTTTTAAAAGGTATGTGAAAAGTTCTACATCTAGGTAATTAGATAATGATGAATGCTCTCATGATTTTTCAAATGTGAATACTATGATACTTTGATGATTGATACAAAAGCATTAAAAAATTGTTGAGGTGGCATGTAATGAAATCTAACTAATTGCAAATGATGGGCTCTAATTTTCATGGCTCTTGAACAAAAATTCCATTGATTTGTTCCCCTAACTGGATATTTAAAGGGACCCACGTTGCCTAGTGTGGTATACAACACCCATGTCGGTACCCTCTTCTGCTAGAAAAGCTCCATGGGCCCCACCATGATGTGTGTGTTTTATCCATGCCGTCTATCCATTTTGCCAGCTCATTTTAGAACATGACCCCAAAATTGAGGCAAAAACCAAATCTTCGGCGAACCACACAACAGGAAATAGTGGTGATTGAATGCTCACCATTGAAAACTTCCTAGGGTTCACTACAATGTTTATTCCCCATCCAACCTATTGATTAGTTCCAACAGACTTATATGAAGGGAAAACTCAAATATTGGTGAAAATTCATGGTTGTGTGAGTACATTAGTGTGTTAGTGTGTGTGAAAAAGAAAAAAAATAATAAAAATAAAAATTAGAAGCAAAAATCTTCCGTGCATGTGTGAGACACTCCGCAATTGATTCTATTCCAATGAAGGTATAATTGTACTAATTAATGGTTGAACTTGAACAAATAAATTTCTATTGCATGCATCACATGTGGTTATACTCAAAATTTTCTCGCAATTAATTTCTTGACATGCATAAACATATTTATTAAAGGACATGAAAAAGAATTTCATTTAAAAGTAAGAGTATGTAAATAATTTAGAAGAAAAAGCAGACCTGACCCTCATCATTTGTTAGATGGTCTCTTCTTTTTCATAATGACTAAAATGTAATACTTTATAGTTGTTGATACATGCAATTACTGAGAATTGGACATGTGGCATAGAATTAAAAATATGGTCCATGCCTATGTCTTTCAAATAAAAAAGTACAATTTTATATTTCTTACCTAGAGAATGGTGGATATTTTAATGGGCGGTCAAAATGAAAATTGAAACAATTGTCAATATTTAAATTACAAGATACTTATTAATCAGATGTTAAGATCATTAAATCAATTTGAAATTTGTATGTTGACCTATTTAAAGTGTGGGCTTGGACGGCTTAATTGAGTCAATGTATAAGAGTCTGTCCAAGTATTAAATAACTCTCCATTTTTTATCTCCGAAGGTGAAAGGAACCCTTAGAAATTTTGTAAACATAAAGAGACAAATACTATCATCTTATAACCTAAAAACAAAGACTCTTATTATAAACGAATGTATTAGTTTGCGTAATCACCTACTTAGTTTAAGATAAAATACCTATTTTGGGTCCTGAGTGTAGTTGAACTTTTCAGATACATCTCAACCGTACATGTGGCAATGTCTGCTTCAACTCCGGCATCCACTGGATCGCAGGTCTTTATCATGGATTGGATCCTAGCAAATTTAAGGCCTGATAATTTAATGGGCTGGTCCTAACCTGCCATTAGTAGAGATCCAACTGTTTGGCCGGCAGGGTCCAACCATGACTTGGCGAGTCTTTCATCCAGGTGGGTTTTATCCTCTTAAGCATCCTTAGGTCATGATCTCATCTGGGCCTGCAGTTGGTTATTAGCTCCCGTACTGCATCTTTATTCGTTCAAAATTGTGGGCCCTAATACTGAGGCCTGACTCTGTGAATAGGCCCAGCCGGACTAGTTACAAATCCAAGCCTGCCCAACCCATTAACAGGCCTAAAAGTAAGCCTGAAGAATGCTCTTATTGTACACTTTGTATCAGAACATGATTATTACATTCATGTATAAAACAACAGTACACATCATAATGCACATAAATCCAAACCGTCCAAATTATGGCCCCTGTTGTGGAGGAAGCATAGCCTAAAGATTACACAGAATGGAGGGCCATAACCATCTGATCGGCTCGAGAATTGAAGTTAAGGTTCTATATCTAACAGAGTAAGTGTTCATTAGTGGTCAAGTGTCATTCAAGGAGTCTTATTTTTTGCACGCGTATTGATTGTCCAATTTTCCTAAGTATCAACGTTTTCCTCAAAATGCAGAGCCTCTGCTATCGATCTGTGATATTTTTCACGTCTGATTTTGTCCGGTGACAAATATCAAACATCATGGACGGATGAGATTCAATCCCTAACGATCTAAAGCAGAAGTATTCATTTGGCAAAAAACGCTAAGGCCGTTAAAGGGCGATTTTGGGCACTCGTGCCAACCACGGCACATTGTGCAAGTTCCAGACCGCTCATCATGTGGACCCACTGTGATTGAGCTCCTGCCCACAAATCGAACAGTCCACACGTTGGGTGAGCCACAGGTTCACATTGAATTATATACCACTTGTATACTTCATAACCACGAGAAACATGCATGATCCACACTAAAAGTGGACCATCCCACGCTTTGGGCTATGGTCCACCCACGGCGAGACCGAACTGATCAGCAGCCCAGGTATCTCATCTCGCACACGCGTGCATCCCACCAATCGCTGGTCGTCTATCCTTGTGTGAATTGCCTTGGCATTCTTGCTCATTTAAAGGCAAAGAATGGATAATTCCACATCAAACATGATGCTGTGAAGCTATACCAGCCTTTTTTCTTTTCTTTTTTTTTAAAAAATTTCTTAGTTTTTAGAAACTAGGGTTAGACCAGTGCAACAACACCTATGGAATGAGAATAGGGAAGGAAAAAAAAAGAAGAAGACGAGAAACAAAGAATGAACATGGTTACATAGAGAGAGAGAGAGAGAGAGAGAGAGGATGGATGCTTTCCATGGTAGGAGACACACCCCAGTTTTAAATGTTGTGGCTGACTCGGAGCTTAAAATATGCCTTATTTTCAAACTGATGACCTAACATGAGCCAATACAATAGATGTATAAAGTGGATTTTATACCGTCAACATGCTAGACCCTATGCAACATTTGTTGCATGGCTCTCTAATAGTAGGGTTGAGGTGGGTTACACACAAAGGGACGAGTAGACTATTTCTATGAACTTTGGTCTATTTTTGGGTATAAAATCTAAACCATCCTCGCTAAGCAGCTATATTTTCATGACTAGTTTATCCTTTAATAACCTAACTTTCCAAGATTAATTGTGAGGGCAAAAATGTCTATAAGTGCTCGGATTATATATTGTATAGATAAAGGACAAAACATATGGAAGAGATTATACGGGCAAAGGTACTGAATTTGATCATGGATACAGCAAATAACAACACATCAAAACCTGATGCAAGCATTGAAATCCATCAGTAAGCAATGATATGATCATAAGCTCAGATAAAGCACAACAGATCATTTACTAAATCAAAGCAGAATAATCAGAAATAGCATATAGTATAACATTGGAGCCTTGCTAAGCCCACACGTGTACAAGGCAGCCCATCGGCACACCACATGTGCCAACCTGGAACATTTGTGCTAGAACTAAGCTGTCCACTCTAGGTAGGTTATGATATTCAGAACAAATCAATAGACTTCCAACTCCAGAGAACCAGATAGATGGAAAACTCCATTTCTTGAAAATTTACATTAAAAAAATCTGTATTTATGTGTAATAAGTGTTGGGATTTCCAATCTTCGCATGCCCGACTGCTTGTGCCAGTGTCCAACATTGACATGTTCTCATGTCTATGTTACAAAGCTAGAAAGCTATTGAAGACCAAATTTATATAAAAATAAATAAATAAATAAATAAATATTAAAAAAAAATTAAAAAAAATCCCTTAAAATGAAAAACTACAGAATTCCGTAATTACCAGCAAAAACAATATCATAGCAGCTAAGGATAATAACACCATTATGAATGGTATCCTCATGATTCCCCCTCTCGAAACAAGTCAAGTAACAGGTGAGAACAAAAGGTCTTAACATGAGAACTGTAAGAAGAATACATAGCTGCATGAAAGATCAGATAAACTTGAAAAGACAAACTAAATGAAGAAGCCATCAGGCAGATTTCACATTCTGAACCACCCTAGGCATACATGTTATATATACCACACACATTAGGCATTAGATGGTATCAGTAGAAATACATCTGAATTATGCACAGGAAATGAGGAAAGCCCTCAATTTATAAAATGCATGGGTTCCTACAGATGCTCAGATGCTAAAATAGTGGTGAACAGGGTGCCAAATCAGTTATGTATAGGTCGTAATGGCCGATACGTAACGATAACAGCCAAGTCCGTTACGCAATACAGGGGTCGAAACGGTGACCCCCCAGTTTTTGGCTTAGATCAGCCGCTACTGCCTCGTAATGGTCATAAATACCTTTTTTTTTTTTTTTTTTAAGATGAGATTTTTCTGATGTTTGGGCACTTTTCTCTTCCGAATTTTTTCCTAAACTATTTTGCTGCAAATTCCAACTAATCTTAGCTTGAATTTGAGGATCAAAACAAGTTATTTCAAGGATTTTGTTGAATCAAAAGCTCTATGGGCCATTTTTCAAAAAATCTTCAAAAATAGGTATTTATACCTTTATTTTAATATATGTTATTATGGTTTAATATGATGCATTATTCTAATTAAAAAGTATCAATTTGCATTTTACAAATTATGAAACTATTTTTTTTTTTCCCAGACTATTTTTTGTCGAGGACAGGTATGTAATGTAGAATTGTAAAGTAAATTATGAAAAATAATAACAAACACCTACACATGTGAGATATTAAAGAAAAAAAAATCATTCTAATATATCTATCATTGGTATTAGATATTTAAAAAATTAAATCTATGAGTTTTGCAGCCACTTCCAGGCTGTCAGGTTCATAAATTCATCAAACCATCCGATACAACGTTCTCACCAAAGAGTGGACCGTTACACTACCATAAACACGTTCAAAATTATAAATGAATGCATATTTGAAATATTTATAATTTTTTGCATTTAATGGATTTTTTTTCAGATTTTTTATTAGAACAAAAAAATTTATGACCATTACAGGGGGTGTATTGGCCATTTCGGGGCCGTAACAGCCAATATGGCCCGTAACCATATCAGTAACGGTAGGCACCGTTACACCCACCATTACCACAACAGCACACCTTGGTGGTGAAGATTTTTTTGCAATTGATCCATGAAGAGTCTGTCATGAGTTGTGACCCTTCCTGGTTCTAGCAACATGAATTTTGATAATGTGACTACTACCCACAAATCTAGGAGATTCAGATGAACCAATTTATCATTTTTCACAATTAATACATTCAACAATTAATTAATAATTATGAGGGCCAACCAATTTCCAATGTTTCATGTGTGTGTATGCATGCATGTGTATATGCATCATGTAGAAGGCTATGTTGGGGAGGTAAATATTTGAAAATCAGACTTCAAATAATCCTAATTCAAGTGGGCCCCAGGACCCTGCAAAACCATGTAGTCTGAATTTTTTGGTCTGAGAGAGAAACATCAAAGGCTGCAGTTTTGTGCGCTTTAGTTACAAAATACCAAATCTGATGTTGTGAGCATGGGGCCTGCCAGAATCAGGAACATACAAAAATATTCTGATTTCAGAGATTTGCTCTCCAAACATGGCTTAACAAAATAAGAAATATGCAGCAGATAATGGAGAACAGCTTGTTATTACCAGAGTCAATATATACATATAATGTTCCAACATAGAAGAGAGAATACAGCAATCAAAACACTATTAATAAATACGAAAAGCATACTAAAGAAATTTCAGACTTACTGCAGTAGGGCAAACAAAACATTCTTAATATATTACAGAAAACACTTGTTGTGCAGAGCATATGATCTTGCCCAAGTGACTCGATGGATGCTGCTCCCTTGTTTTCCCCTCTTCGAATCTACATATTCCCATGCTTATTTGTACCTTTTCAACGAACTTCTGTCATTTCACGTGCAACGATAAGTTCATCCGGAAGATCCCCACTGTCAGTTGGCATCAATATGTCATCATCGGTTGTAAAATGGTATCTCTCACCAATAGCTCTCAAAAACTGGTATACTTCAAACATCGTAGGCCTCTCCTTTGGGGCAGACAGAACACAGTTGCACGCAACTTTGAGAAACTGGAGGAGCTCACTGTCACAGCCCCGACCAATCAAAGACTTATCGATGGCATCCTGGAGAAGAGAATTATTTGAAAGATAAGTAATCCACTCAGCCAAATTCCCCTTGAAGCTTTCTGGAGCAGTTGACACTTGAGTGGGTTTTTCACCCGTGACCAGCTCGAGCAGCACTACACCAAAGCTGTAAACATCCCCCTTTGGAGTGGCCACCAGCGTGCGTGTGTACTCCGGAGCAACATAACCCATATCCCCAAATTCACCATTGACAAAGGTACTAAGATGGGTGTCAACTGGATTCATAAGCCTCGCCAGCCCAAAATCAGATATCTTAGGCTCAAAATCGTCATCCAACATGATGCATTTTGAGCTTATGTTGCGATGGATGATGCGAGGATTGCAGTTATGGTGAAGCCATGCAAAGCCTTTTGCTGCCCCAATACCGATTTTCAGCCTCAGAGGCCATTCCATTGGTTTGGCTTTGTCTTCAACATCCACCTGATGTAGTTGCTCAAAAAGACTCCCGTTGTGCATGTGTTTGTATACTAGAAGTCTCTCCTTTTTGGCAATGCAGAAACCCATAAGGGGAACCAAGTGGCGATGTTTTACACTCCCCAACGTCTTCATCTCAGCTATGAATTCATTCTCAGAATGTTGAGAATCCTGAAGCCTCTTAACTGCAAGGAAAGAACCATCTGGAAGTGTCGCCTTGTACATTGTGCCTGTCCTCCCTAATCCGATAATGTTGTCTTTGTGGAAGTTATTAGTGGCCTTCATGAGATCGTTGAATTTCATTTTCGAAACTGACTTCTCAAACATGGAGACCTATTCATTAGAATACCTTCATTAGAACGCTGTAATTGAAAAGGGCTTTTATTATATGGTAATGAATGATTCTTTTTGAAGGATATACAGTAATGAATGATACATCCTTGAAAAAGGGAAGGGATGCAAAACTCGAGCCCAAAAGACCAATTTCCTTATCTAGCACGTCCACTGTCCACTCAAATTGGACATGAGGTAGACTGTCCGTGATATGGACCGTTCATCACGTGGGTCACCGATGGGCCACTGTCCACAACTATAGGGATTAGATTATCCCAACTTCACAATGGTGGAGCATCTAGTGTATAACACCAACAGTGTCCAAATTCTTTCCTAGTCTCCCATTTGTAGGTCACCGACCGAATGGTTAAGAACTCAAGATTGTAATCAGTGAGATCTTTTAAACGTCTGATCCACAGCTGGACAATGGTCCAATTTCAATTAAGTGCACCAGAAATGGAATTTGACGCTCTGTGCACTGATAATGTTTACAGAAAAATAAATATCTTTTTTTTTTTTTAAAGCTACTGAAAAGGAAATCTATATCTCACTATGCTGGAGGGAAACGAAATCAGCTTACCTTGATGCCTTTGGTTCCTTTAATACTCTTTGCCCACTTGTTTCCTTCAAGGTCTTCTTCCTTCTTCTTCTTAGATACTTTACGGAAACTGAATAACAAAATAACACCGATAATAATAACTGAGAGCACTATCCCGCCAATGGCCGCACCAATGATGACACTGGTATGTGACTTTTTCACAGGTCCTCTGCAAACAACATCCAAAGGCTTCCCACAAAGTCCCGCATTATTCGCAAAGCTTGAGGCCAGTATTTGTTGCTTCTTAAAAAAGGGAGGAATTGGTCCCGACAAAGAATTGTCGGCGACACTGAACTGAGACAACCGATCAAGCCGGCCAAGTTGCCAGGGGATCTGACCTGTAAACCGATTGTGTTGGAGACTAAGTGTATTCAGGTAGCTACAATTCCCAAGGCTATCCGGAATAACACCAGTGAAATTGTTATAGGAGAGGTCGAGGGTTGTCACATATGGTATTATTGAACCAATGTTACCAGGAAGGGATCCGAATAGGTCGTTTGTCGATAGATCCAATCCTGTCATGCTCGTGCAGTTCTTGAGAGCCACCGGGAACGGACCTTTGAGGCCCATGTTCGAGAGCCGTATGTTTAGGACCTTGTCTTCATCAATGTGCCAGCATTCGATGCCATTGAATTTGCAGATGAACCCTTCCGTCTTGTTATTGAAATCCCATGAAGCTAGGTAACCATTTGTGTCGTTCAGCGATGCTTTTAGGTCTTTCAAGCATTGAATATCACTTGCAACACCGTTGCAAGTGTCACTACTCAGCCACAACCAGAAAAGGGTAGGAAGAAGAAAGACAGTAGCTCTGCTTCCCATGGCCATAGACATCAAATTTACCATGTAAGTCCCTGTCTTCTCCCCTCCTTAAAACCAAAAATTACTGAAATACCATCCAAGCCCTCTCCCTTCTCAAAACCCAAAGATTCATAGTACCCAATTCAGCTTTTCTCCAATCACCCATTAAAATACATGAAAATCCAAACATACCCCACATAAAAAACCAAGAAGAGGGGAAAAACCCAACCAATCAAGAAGAAGATACAACTCACAAAAACCCTAACCCTAGAAATAGAAAACCCACCAAAGGAATTCAAGCCAATTCAGCTCTATACCTGCCACCCATCAAAATTAATCAAATTTCAGAAACGCCCAAATGAGAAAAAAAAAAATCACAGATGATTAAGCAGATAAAGCAAGGAATTCGAAATCCCCCCCTTCTTCTCAAAACCCAATTCAGGAAATTTGTCTACGACCCATCAAAAATCCTCAAAATTCACAGACACCCAGATGAAGAAATCAAGAGATGAGTCCAAAATACAAAGAATTCAACAGCTTACCGAAGATTTTCGTGGAATTCCAGAAGAGGAAAGACAACCTTCAAAACCCTAACCCTAAAAATCGCAAGCGGGGTGATTCTATTTCAACGATGAAAGTTCGTGCTTCCTTCTCCAAAGACTTTCCAGCATATATTTTTAATTTTTTCTTTTCCAACCAACCAAAAGCGATTGCTTTGACGATTCAAAGGGCAGAATACAGTACCAGAAAACAGTCAAAACACTAGCAAGGCTCGCCCGCTCATGGGCGAGCATTTGTTGCTCGAGAGATTCCACCATACTCGACCGAGCCTATGTACAGTGTGACCGTTGTGCTGGGGAGCGGAGTAGGTGTTACCTTGACCGTAGGGCCCACTTTGATTTATATGTTGTATATCCACGCCGTCCATCAGTTTTTACAGCTCATTTTAAGACATAATCCGTGAAACGAATTAAATAAATATCTCAAGTGGACCACACCATAGGAAATAGTGGTCATGGAACGACCACCATTAAAAAATTCTTAGGGACCAACGTAAGGTTTTTTTTACATCCAACCTGTTGAGAATGTCACAATGACTTGGATGAACCGAAAACACAAATATCAGCTTGATCCAAAAATTTTGTGGTCTCCATGAAAGTTTTAATGGTGGGCATTTCAATCCTTACCGTGTGATCCATTTGAGATTTTGATACGCTTCATTTTTGGGACCACGTCCCAAAATGATCCGGAAAAACTGATGAACCGCGTGGATATACAACACATACATCAAGGTGGGCCCCACAATTAGGGCAATACTCATTAACGTGTTACACGGGCAACACCTAATCCGCTGCTGGCGTTGTACTGTGTGACCGGCCATGGATGGGCCACGCCCATAGATCTTAAAAAAGAAATGCATCCACTGCCCATATTAAAGGCGCATGATTGGAGGATTTGGATCTTGTGGTTGGAGAGGCCGGATCGGCTACAAAGCTTTGTAGGTCAAGCTTTATGTGTGGGGTCCACCGTGTTGAGGGAAAGACATCCCATCCATCCATCTATCAAGGAGCACCATTATCTTAACATCTCATCCTTGGCCCCCAACAGTCAGGCCGATCCAAAACTCATGTGGCCCACAACATGTACAATCATGCATAAAGCCCCTCTGAAAATCACATGATGTAGCTCAACTGAGTTTTAGTATGGTCTGATTCTTGGGATGTCCCTTCTTCGCTGGGTGTGTCTTCTGAATGGATTGGATGACGTTTACAAAATAGGGTGGGCCATGGCGTGCACCCATAATCTGGAGTGCTACCATCCTAAATTTTCCTTGTTCTATGGCCCACCAGAAATTAGGATAGGCTTGATTTCAAGGGTCAAAAATAAAATGAGGGAGCGCAAAAGATGGACGGATTGGATGTCATGAACACATCACAGTGGACCCCACAAATCAGGTTATAGGTTGAGCTTAACCTACAATGCCTGGATCATTGATCGTGGACCCCAATGGTACAAACTTGGGTGCAGAACAGCAGTCCTTGTATCAATCTCTCCCCCCCTTGCCATGGCCACACTATGTACTAATGTGATCAGAACCGTTCATCTCGTGCTCCAGCACGTAGATTGGCCCTACGTGGAAAGCCCTTCCAGATACATAACTATAGCCATCTGATGGGACGAGGATTGAACCACTCAGTCCAAGGAGTGGCTCTGTGGGGCCACCATAATGTATATATTTTATTGACGCCGTCCATCTCATTTTGATATATTTTTTTAGAGCATGAGTTTAAAAATGAGGCAGATCTAGAGCTCCAGTGGACCACACCAATAAAAGGACGGGAGATAACGATGTCCGTTGAAACCTTCTTAGGGCCTACCTGTTTGTTTGACATCGAGCCTGTTTGATAGGTACACTGCCCTGAATGAAGGGAACTTGATCCAAAACTTCCATGCCGCCAAAGAAGTTTTTATCCCCACTGCGTGGCCCACTTGAGCCTTGGGTCCTCCTCATGTTTAAAATGATCTGGCAAAGTGGATGAACGGCGTGGATGAATGCATACATCACGGGGGGCCCACAAGTCCTGGACCGAGTCCGCCCTGGTAGGGGCAGGACGCCATCCGCGTCCTGTCCAACATACTCGCTTAAAAGTGGCGAGCCTGCGTAGCAAATTTATATTTGGTATACCGGCGGAGTACGATGCTTCGTATGCGGGACTTGGACAACTGTATGCTTTTAAGACGATATAACTCAAATTAAATCGTTTAAATCTTGGGACCCACTTTAAATAGTTCATATCACCAAAATAAATTTGATTAGACGATTCTATTCTCAAATAAATAGATTTCTGTGTAGAGAACACGGGATATTTGCTATTTTATTTTAAACGTCCATTAGATATCCATCTTCTAGCTGCTGGCTGGCTGCTCATTTTGTTTTCAATTGTGTGGCTGTGACATAATCGAGATGTGTACTCCATAGAAAATAATCAACTTTGACTCCAAGTGTTAAAATAAGTAGGTATGTTTAATGTGAACAAATATATGACAAAATTCTAAGAAGATCGATCACCCAATCACTTATACAATTTGACAACAATCGGACAGTAATTTGAGGGTAGGGTTTTTCCTTTCAAGATGGGTTATTTTATATCTTCCACAAGAAATGACTTTTACAATATCAATATAAATAAAATAAAATAAAATAAAAAACTCATAATCAATTACTAAGAGCAGCTATAAAAATACATTTCAAAGAACTTTGTGATATTGAATAAACATAATTCCAATGTATCAGCGTAGACTTTTATTACAACTAAAGATTATGCCTAAGAATTATTGTTACTTGATTATTACTAGTCTTAGGATATACTGAGATAAAATTAATTGATAAATTTGTTTGTTTATTTATTTTTTAGATTGTTGGGTTATTATAAGAGTCGGCCTTTTAGTAATGATTTTTTTCAAAAGAGACCATGTTTCGACTATTAGGGTCAACACTTTTTGGCTTCCCCCTCAAAGTCAAAAGATTCATATTGTATAATTATCGGCAGGACCAGTTCTTCTACATCTCCTTCCGTCGTGCTTGGTTGAGATGGTTTAGTGGTAGAGTAAACACCATATTACAATATAATGTAATCAATGACAATGAGCTAAATTGAAAGACTGAATTCAGACATTGTCCCCCTGATGTTTTCATACTCGGTTGAGTATCCTCTTTATGTGTAGCCTCGTTCACGCTTCCTTTGTTTAGTTTTAAAGAAGATTATTCTATTTCTCTTACTTTAGCAAGTGATTCCTCAATTAGAAGATCATTCGAGAATTTATCATCATTGAAGTATTCGGTCAATCCTTCCATGTTCATCCATGTCTTATCGTAATTAGAATAGTTCACTGAGTCATGATCTGCACAAAATTTAGTTGATTCTTCCATATAGGCTAATATATGTTCTTCTCCTTCTGACTTTGGCACTACTAGCCTCGGTCCTGATACTCCTGGAATTGATCCAAAGAAACGGCTAATTGTCTTCTCTTTGTTTCTTATTGTCTTTACCAACGTCACTTCCGAATACGAGTCATCTCCTCGAGTATCACTGAGAATTTTGGATGGCTCAGCCTTTTCCAAATGCTTTCTCAACCAGACCGAGGTTTAATCATCCCTGGCCCTTGAAAAGTTCAAGAGTAATCATTGATGTGTTTGTCCTTCTAAGAGTAGAATGGATTTCTTCCTCCATAATTTTAATTGGCCAATTGTCTCATTGGATATTTTGGTCGATAAGATCTCTCATTCGATTGAATCGACCTCTCACATTTCTCGTAAAGGTGTTGATAGTTTGACATTGTTGCTCCTGTATATACTTTGGTCTAGTCGACCGCAATCTTAGGCCTCACGCCCCTCATGCCATTTTTCTCTTTGCGTTGATCAATCTAAACGTCAAAATCAATCTTTTGTCGTGGTCGAACCAACCTTTGAGGATTGATTGTAGCTATATTGATCTCTATATTAGATGGGAATAGATTAATATCAATGAGTATTGCTTCTTTTTCTTTTTTAGGCAATTGAACAACCCTTTATCGAGATTTTCTTAAATAACATTTTTAAAAACAACACATTTGTTAGTGGAATGCAATTGAGTTTCATGCCATTTTATAGTAATTAAATTTCTTCAGTTTTTTAGCTATCGAAATCTTATAATTAACTAGAATTTTGATAAATTTGTCAGCTATCATAATATCAAAGATTTCATCAGTACGAGAAATATCAAAGATGTAGGATCTTTGAACTTTCTGATTAAAAGTTGTTACTGTCTCTACTTTAACTAAAACCAAACATATGAATAGTTGTTTAACCATTATAACATCATAATTAGGGTTATAATCATATGCATCTGTCGATGAACTCTTTTACCTCATTAACTTTTGAAGCATGACCTCACATCGAGACACCTTCTTGGTTAAATCATAACGATCTGTGAATTCAGTTCCGATAAACTTCTTTCAAAGCTTGAATTTCATTCTATTTTAAGCTAACTAGACAAATTCTGATTCGGTCGTAACTACCTTGCATTGCCTTTTTTTCTCTTTTAAAACGATCAATGTAATTCTCGCCCTATTCCCCTGGTAATTACTGAAAACAGGCAAGATCGGCCAATAGAATCTCTTTGTCCTTATAAAAGAACTGAGCATGAAATTTTTCTTTCATTTTTTCCAATTTTGTATGGAATTCTATAGCAAATTGGAATACCAAATAAATTCTACCCATGTAGGTGAATGACCAAATAACTTTAATTTATAGTAATCATTATTGGAAAATTCTCCACATTGTATGGTAAATCGACCTATGTGTTATACGGTCAATTACCTGCATCACCTGTAAATAATGTAAAGTCAAGTTAATAGTTTCTCGACAATGGATATTGTTGGTTGATCCAGTCAGGGCTTATGATAAACTGGAGTAATAATTCGGTCAAGAATTTTGCTGGATACTTCCTAAACCAGTTGAATAATTTGGTTACTCTCACGGTATTGTTATGCAGCAGCTGGAGGTACTTAAAGTTCATATTGATATCTTTCTTTATTATATGGTTGATTTCTAGGCAAGGGGTGCCATAGGGCATCCTTGATTCCTTGCTTGATGAACTACATTCCTATCTTCATGTTCAGGACGTCTGAAATTTATCGGTGGTGGTGGTGAATTTCGCGGATCGTGAATTGGACTGAGGATAGGAATATGTGGAATGTTTCATTGTAATGGAAGTGTCTATGGCATCGGTTGGACTAGTGGTACAGGTGCCCGATTTTCAACAAAACTTGTATCAACTTGTTGCGAAGGTGCAACTAGTGCTCTATTATTGAATAAAGCCAACAACTAATTTATTCTCTCTGTGTGATTCATACTCTCTTTGTGACCGACCATCCACCTATTAAAAGTCTTGCTCGAACTTGCGAGTGTTTTACCTAAACCTGTAATAGTTCCATAATGTGTTGAATCCCCCTTTACATTCAACCATCCCAGTTGATATAATATTAAGAGGTTTTAACCCGAGATATCGATGGTATATTTGGATTTGGAGAAACAAGCATTGGACTAGGTGGTGGATCTCCTTGCTCAGGCACTTATTAGATTTGCTACTCCTTGTGAGTAGGATGCCTGTTAGCCCTAACTACTATAGAACTATTACAACTAGGGGTGTACACGAACCGAGCTAACTCGGTTAGCTCGCTCAACTCGGTTCGAAAAAGCTTGAATCAGCTCGGTTCAAAGCTGAGTTCGATTTGTGTCTAGCCATTTTTTAAAGCTCAAAAATGAGTTTGAGCCGAGTTCGAGCTAGCCCCAGCTCGACTCAACTCGAATCGATATGTAGCTCGAACTGGCTCGACTCAGATCGACTCGGTTAAGTAGGTATAAAAACTTAAAAAATCCTAGCCATTTTCCCCTTTCTATTTCCCCAATTTGTTTAAAAATTAAAACTCGCCCGACCGCGACCAACTCCCTACCTTACTCTCTCTTTGCTCTCGTCCAACCAATGACCAGCTCCCTGCGTCCCTCTCTCTCTGCTCTTGTCCCACCAGTGACCAGCTCCCTGCCTGCCTCCCTCTCTCTGCTCTCGTCTGACCACCGACCAGCTTAGCTCCCTTTCTCCCTCTCTCTCTGCTCTCGTCCAACCAGCGACCAACTCCCTCCCTCTCTCTGCTCTCGTTCGACCAGATCGCCCTGTAGCAGCTCCCTCTGTTCGTCCCACACAACCAGCAACCCAACTGTGCCTCTCTCTCTGCCTCGTCTCGCTGCCTGACCAGTAGAGGCCCTTCGCTTCTCTCTGCTCGTCCACCGCCGCCGCCCGGTCAATAGTAACCCACATGATCAATAGCAACCACTCGACAATCCGCCCACTGCTTGCCCTGTCCGACGGTAAGCACTCGAATTGAACCCCATTTTATACTCGAATTGAACTCGAACTCGGCTCGAAAGCTCGAGCTCGAACTCGGCTTGAAAACTCTAAAGCTCGAACCTGGCTCAAACTCAGCTCAAATTGGTCCGATTGTTGATTGAGCCGGGTCGAGCTGGAGACGTTGGCTCGGTCACCGAGTTTAGTCGAGTTCAAGCTGAGTGTGCCTGGTGATCGAGCCGAGCCGAGTTAAGGCTAGCTTGACTCGGTTCGACTCGATGTACACCCCTAATTATGACCACTCATTTGGCTCATGATTTCATATGATTACTGTATCGAAAAATATGCTTGAGTCAAATAAATGTTATAACAACCAAGTAATTTGTAGTCCCATCAAGTATGTGAAAAAAAGTTGGCTGCTCTGTTTGTTTTCAATTGTGCGGGCATGCAAGAATCAATATAGCGGTTCGATCCAAACCGATCAACTTTGACCCCAAGCGGCAAAATAAGCAGATATGTACATTCATATTGGATATGACCATATTTTGAGAAGATTGGTCACTTACTCAAACACTCGCAAGATTTGATAACAATCAGGCGACCATCAAAGGGTGGGGTTCTTCCTCCGTAAATGGGTTACTTGTACCTTTCACAAGAAAGGACTTCTAAAATATCAGTGTAAATTAAACAAAAGGCAAAAACTCACAATCAGTCACTAGGAGTAACCATACAAATGCGTCTATTAAAAAACTGTATGTTATTTATTAAACACAAATCCAGTGTATGAGCATAGACTTGGATTACAACTAAAGATTATGGCTAAGAATTACCACTACTTGATTACTGTTACTCTTATGATGAACTGAAATAAAGTAAATTGATAAATTTATTTCTTTGTGTTGATTTTTAGGTTGTTGGGTTGTTTCCTCTATCATATTCCTCTACTATTTATAGATTTCTGTTGTAACTTATTTTTTTAGAATTTTCTTCCATTACTGCAATGGTTACCATAGTCCAAAAGCAAAGCCTTTTTAGAGTCTTCTTTTCTCTAAATCTTTTTTTTTATAGTATGTTTCTCTTTATGACAGTTCCGCTTCTCAATGTCTCTCTGATTCTTACTTCACTATTGTATGCTAAGGTTTTGTTTGGTTGCCCTCAGTCATCTTTTATATTTTAAACGGCTCGATCACACTTCTTATATATTAATTGCAATACTCTGTCGACCATCCACTAATTAAAATCGATTACCATAAGGTGCGAGCAATAATAGAAACTTGACCGCCGAGAAACAAAACTGAGCTACAGAGGTTTTTTGTAACGCCCCGACTTTTCAGGACCCAAGTAGATGACCCGTGTCCCAAAAATTCGAGTGTTAACCTTAAAGGATGGTCAAATTCAAGTATACATTCTTTTCCTTTATCAGAGTAAGCAGATGAGCGTAGAATGGACAAATCAACATAAAGAAAATTTTTTATTTCATTTAGAATATACAAGTGGTTGCCCATAATGACTTATACAAACTAATGTCTCCACAATAACAAATACAAGATTACACATATGAAAAATTTAAAAGTATATGAAACGCAAACTAAAGCCGTAAGATCACGCAGCTTCCTTGATAGGTACAATCACATGTCCTTGACCACTATAACGGCTCCTCATCAGTCTGAACCCGCATATCACTTAAGCCACATGTGTTATCTGCACGGTTATATTTTTAATGGATGAGTGACCAACTCAGTCTGAATTCCCCTCAAGATTACACACCGCCGCATTAGGTAAGAAATAGTATGAAATATCTAGACAACCAAAACATAGTAAATGCAGTCTTATTAAATGCATGGATATATGGAATGCGTTCACGCCCCGGGGATGCTCATCCGTGCGGACAGGGCCGCCGCCCATGCAATGCGTTCACGCTCTGGGGATGCTCATCTGTGTGGACAGGGCTGTCGCCCATGCAATGCGTTCACGCCCCGGGGATGCTTACCCGTGCGGACAGGGCCGCCGCCCATGCAATGCGTTCACGCCCCAGGGATGTTTATCCGTGCGGACAGGGCCGCCGCCCATGCAATCATCGAACCTGAAAAACATCATCCAGTCGAAACAATACGTGTCATGTATGCATGATTAGCCAAGTCATTATTAGTCCATTTATAACTAGCCAATTTAGATAAGCTCAAAGGTCACTACGGGGAGCACATGGCCCAACGTAGGCCAACAGCTCGGGCATAGGTCTCATACCACCATCCCCAGCTCATGAGACTACCACCTTAGGATGTTTAATGGTGTAACACCCCGGATTTTGGCTAACCTGGGATTTGACGTCCTTAGGCAGTGGGTCAATTAAAACACCTGAAAAATCGTTCAGAACCCAATTCCATAGCCAAAGAAACCACTTAGGATAAATTTCTTTAGAAACTAAGCATAAGTTAGCTAGCGCAACGTTGGAGTGGCTGGGAAACAGTCCCTGATCACTTTAAATACGTTCTACAAGACCCAAATCGAGTAGAACCAATGACTCTAGAATACACTATAACCTTGGATCAAACTCTAAACAGGTTTGTCCTCTGGACCATATTGAACTTTTGTATTGGATTTAGACCGCACGTCGAAGGTTCGATACCTCCTATCTTAAACCGTTAGAACCGCCCCGCTGGACTTGACAATCATCTCGAAAATCAAGTCAAACCGATAATCACAGAGTATTTCGTTGAACCCGGACTGAAGCGACCGCGAATAGGGACGAATTTGGAATTTCAAATTCAAATCTGGCACACGACTTGACGCGTCAGTATTAAGCGTTCTGACCGTCAGAATTCATCCAGATTACACCCTCGGATCAGGAAAAATTTCTATTTATTATCATGGGACTTTCAGCCCTGATCTATGTGCGGTGACCGCTGAACTGAAACTGGTCCGCTACGTGCGATCTGCGAACCCTGCAAGACTGAAAACTTAATACGAGGTACATCTGGTACCCATGAGCTTAAGTCTGATCGCAATCGACCAGGGGACCACCAGAAAGCAGTTTTTGGACCGAAACAGCCCCGAAATGGATAGGCATTAAGTAAACTTCGTCCCGGAGCCTATTTTCGGCGTTTTCAAGCTTATAAAAGGGGTTGAAACCCTCATTTCTCCTTCACATCCGAATTTCACTAAACCCTAGAAAAGAGAGAGAGAGTTTGAGAGAAAGGGAAGAAGAGATTTTTTTCGCTTCCGAGCCATCAACGGTTGCTGCATCAGCACTTCCTTCCAATCACCTGGCTGGTGATTTCTACACTTTTTCAGGTATGAAATAATCCCAAAAACTTGCTGATTTAGGGTTTGCTTAGATGCACAACATGTTAGCTAACGTAATCCATAAATCAGGTTCTCTTACAGCCGTAGACGAAGCGTACACGCTCCGTTCAAAATCCCGCGACCGTAAGAGACTAGGTGAGGATTTTAGACACTTTGATTGACGGTTTACAACGCTTTCAATGTCGTTTAATAGTAGATTATCGACGGCATCGCCGTTTGACATGTACAACATGCTCTCCGTTTCCTGTTTCGCAAATTAACGAAGAATATGAGATTTAGGGCATTTTAGTCATATGTAGGAAGTACGGTCTACATGCATAATTTGCTGACCTGATTGACATGATTTGTCGCCGCATTAGAGAGTTAGGAATGCTTGCATAATCAGTTTGGCGAAGAGATTCGCCAAGTTGCGCACGTTGGGTCGACATACTATATGTGGACTTAAGTGTGTAGTGTATGTGTTTGTATAAATGCTTGTATTATTATGTATTGAATAAAATGATGTTATGTAGTAGATTGAGATTGATTTCATGATTAATATGCTGACTTGAATGATTTCCTACATGCTTACCTTATGCATGATTACACTACATGCATAGAAAGTACGCCTTGAAGATTTGCTTAAGTTGAATATACATGGGAAAGTATGCCTTGAAGATTTGCCTAAGTTGAATGTTATAACATGTGCTAACATGCTCACATGATGTGTTTCAATTCCAATACCCTGATGTATAGCGTTAATGTAATTCAATAGATGTGTGGGACTTGACTTAGTCCATGCAGTCGGTAACCGAACGAATTCGTGGCTGACTGGTCATAGCCACGAACGACGCGTCGATGAATGTGATTCGTGTTGAGAGTTGGCGGCAGTGGTTAGGCCACGCGAAGTGTTTTACGCACTTCATGTCGTTCAATTCGAGATGCGATCGCGCTAGTCGAGCCCGTCAAGTAACCCGACTGGCCGATGTTTGTTCACCTTGTATGTATCATAACTGCTTGAACCTAGGGTACTGAACTTACCATTGTAAACCCTATTAACCGTGGTACCTTGATCCACGAAGACTCATGAGCCGGGCATGGTGGTATGGGACACCGTGGTCGAGCTGTCGGCCTACGCTGGGGCCACAAACCTCCCCGTAGTGACCAGTGAGCACCTTGACTCGTGAGCAGATTATGGTGGTATGGGACACTATATTCTAGCTGTCGGCCTACACTGATCAGGCGACGAGCCCTTTGTAGTGACCGCGAGCGTATTCTGAGTTCACGGGAGGTGACGACCCTTCCGTGCAGTAGAGTACAGTAGGCCTGTATTGATAAGGTGATGGGGGAGCGGTGCAACGAGTGCGAGCAACAGCCCTGGCAGCCCTTGCAGTGACCTACGAAATGTACATCGTATGAGATTACTAGGAGTGACGACCCTAGACAGGATCCGTGTTGGGATTGATACAAGGGAAGTACCTTAGTTTCCCAATCCTGCTGTTTGAATGGACTAATAACAACTTGGTAATCATATCACCATAGCATTGCATGTGCCTGGAAGATGTGGAGCACTCTAGGGAGTGTGGCATGCCGCGGTCGTAAGATGTTGCCGCATGAGGGTGATCGTCGGTGAGGGCATACATCACGTCATATCATCTTGCATTAACAACAGTATTAGGATTGTCTGATTTACTGCTTTACTATTATCGCGTGATTGAATTGTGAACATGCTAATCTTTGCTCTATGATTCCACTGAGTTGATCACTCATTCCCACGTTACGGGATGGTGTTTGCAACACCCACCAGACCCTGTCGTAGTTGCAGGTGAGGACGAGATCCAGGAGGTGGAGCCGGAGATTGACGAGGACCAGGATGAGTTCTCGTATATGCAGTATCACGACGGCTTCCCGTAGGTGACCTGGATCGAGGGGGACTTCAGTGGGACTATTTTGAACTTATTCTTTTGTCCATTTACATGTATATGAGACTCAGAGATGTAGTCATACTTTGGAGACAGCTGAGATTACTTTGTTTTTCCATACAGTGATATATATATTGTTTAGTCTTCCGCTTGCTTTTATCACTGGATCTGAAGTATGAATTGCAGTTTTGGTATACTTTTACTCATGTGAATGCTTTAAATCAGACAACATTGAATCATAACTATTTTTGTTGCATAAGTGACGGTCTGGAACTCGGGAGTTGAGTTTATACGCGACCCCCGATTTTCAGGGTGTTACAAGTTGGTATCAGAGCATGAATGAGAGTATACTGGGCCTGGGTTATGGTCTTGCGACGTACGCTGTCGCTTCCTTTGACTTAGGTGGGTGCGAGAAGGGTCTAGAAACACTTCTAGGATCACAGATTCGCCGATAGGCGAAGTCTATAAGGATCGATCGCAAGATCGAGTCTGTAACGTATCTCGGGTCGCGTAAAGCAACCCGAATCACTTCTAAGCTGTAGGAAGTCAGGTGGAGACGTCCTATGAGCGGTTTTACACCGCAAAAGTGAATCCTTGGGCCGTGGGATGACCACGACTCCAGTAATCAATCGCCAGGGCTTAAAAACCCCGTTTTGCCAAAAATTCTTAAAATTCCTCCTCTAAACACTTCAACCTTCAGTTTCTTCTTATCCATTTCATGTTAGGCATCAA
Organism: Magnolia kwangsiensis; assembly: GCA_037074715.1. Classification (NCBI taxonomy): domain Eukaryota; kingdom Viridiplantae; phylum Streptophyta; class Magnoliopsida; order Magnoliales; family Magnoliaceae; genus Magnolia; species Magnolia kwangsiensis. The sequence continues at coordinate 48,642,882 of CM073574.1, read as the reverse complement.
ACCTAATGTGAAAATAACACAAATTAATACATTCACCAAATTTTACAGTGAATAGTAAAATTTTATGAAACATGGCCATAAGGCCATTCTAACTTCACTTTCTTTAGCAACTAAGGAGCTAGATAGGTGTACTGGATCCTTCTACCCCAAATTCATATGCTGCATCATATAGTTTGGTATTCGAGATTGCGATGTAGACCCAGAAAGTCCCGAACATATGTTTGGGCTTATACAGACCAAAATACTATGAACCAAGGGGTGGGACCTGACTTTTTGGGACCCTGGGACCATGAGGGACCAGACCCATGGGGTCCCACTGGTCAACTTGAGAGTTGACCGGCGATGCCATCGCCGGCCGGCGAGCTCAGTTGGTGCCGTCCTTTGGGCGCACTCCCTTAAATAGCCTCCACATCACCCCTATGTACCTCCCACATCATGAAAACCCCCAAATCCTACCTCTCCTTCACAAATAGCCCCCTTACATAGCCTAGATTCGATTTTCAGCAACCTATTCCAAACCCCAGCATCCCACACCACCTCTAAACCCTTCCTTGGCCAAAACCGACCACCACCCATCATTTATTGGGTGTTGGCAGCCTCTTTCCTTGAAGATTTCCCCATTTGGAGCTCCAAAATCCCTCAAATATAGCTGAAATCGTGAGCTGCTCCATCCCATCTTTTTGTTCATATTTTTCCCTGAAAGTACAGCCTTGGGAAGCTTGAAGCATCCCTCTACGACACCTAGATTTTCTTTTTTCAGATTGGGCAGTCATTTCTCCGCATTTTCGGTGTTTTCCATGGCTTTTGTGGAAGCCATTTTGGGCCTTCTGTCGCTCTCATCCATCATATCTTTGATGGGTAAGAGGAAAACTGCGACAGACGAGGCTGGGTCGAGCCGCCCTGCTCGATTGAGAAGACCGCGGGGTGGTGCCGCAAGTTCAAGCGCCGCCGCAGGTCCAACTGCAGTCCTGGAGTGCCGTACAAAGCGGGATTTAGATCCCCATGCACACCTTGGACGAACCATTCTATCAGAGATGCCTCATGGTGAATACACTGACCGTAGAGTGTTATTTGAGGCGGACGTAGATGGGCGATTGTTCGGCGAATATCTGTTGTTCGAACGCATTGAAGCTGCGCACTGGGGACCGATCTTTGAAGCTCACGCTCGTGCTAACGTGAGCACTGTTCGTGCCTTCTATGCTAGCATCCAGAGTCCTACCTTGGAGCCCTTGCAGTTCAAAATCCCTTTTGGTAGAGATCGGATGGCTACGATCGACGTCCGATTGATTGCGCGACTTCTCAACGTGCCTCTAGGTGATGTGCATCCAAGTGAGAAGAATTTGAGGACTAGACGTGAACGAGATCGCCGCATCAGGTTTCTGTGCGGTAAGTTAGTTCCATGGCAGCCCAATAATAGCCTCAAGGCGACGTACATGTCTGAGGATTTACGCCTGCTGCACCATATCTGTACGTTCAATGTTTATCCTAGGTCGATGAACCGCATTGAATGTACACATCTTATGGTCGATTTCTTATTTCTGGTGGCCCAGGGAGAGAACGTACGTATGGCCACTTTCATCTTACGGCAGATAGTTCTCATAGCCAGGTCGAGAAGAACATCCGAGTCCCTTCCCTTTGGCCGACTCATTTGCAAGATTGCGCTTGAGTTTGCCTATAGACTTGGACCCGAATTACCGGTATCGATTCACACTATCGATGAGTCGACAATGGTCAAGATGAAGATTGGGTCGCAATACCGTGAAAATCAACTCGAAAGGGATAGTGGGGATGACTTTGATGAAGAGGAAGATCAAAGCGAAGAAGAACCTAGAGCAGAGGTTCAGGAAGAAGCAGAAGAGGAGGCTCAGGATACTGATGGGAGCCCTCCTCCTTCTGTGCAGGCTACTATCGACGACCGCATTGCTCGGATGGAGGAGAGTCAGACCGCTTTGCGAAGGGAAGTCCAAGAACTTCACGCGGAAGTCGCTGATGCTAAGGCCGTTACAAAGAAGAAGTTTGGCAAGGTGACTCGCACCTTGAAGGCAATCCTATGTTGCTTACAGGATAAGGGTGCTCATCCTCCATCACCAGACTCCGACTATCGATGCGATCTTTGATGTTATTATTAGTAGTTAGTCATTTCCTGTTTTAAGTTGTGTTTTGTAAGCCTGATAACGCTGGTAGTTTACCTATGTTGCTGTAGTAGCTGACTGACATAGCTCCCATGTACTTTTTGTCATGATACTTATAGGGAGATATCCCTTGTATTATGACAATTTTGGTTTAATGAAATGCATGATGCTTTTCGACTTGTTATGTGAATGTTTGTGTTGTGGTTTGGGCTTAATGTAGCTAAAATTTGTGGAATGAAGTGCATGCCGTCTCATTTCACTGTAAGGTATTGTCCCTGGATCGGGAGTATTGTAACTCCCGGGATTCAGCCTACAAATTAGTTTTTATCCCACCCCACCCTCCTACCAAGCATGCCACTTCCGATCCCACTATGGGACTAAGAACGCGGTTCTATTTAATACAACTGAATGCTACTGGCCACATAGGCCCTTGGCGTTTTGGTCCTAGAGTTAGCACTCCTAGATTTGAAGAGTCTGACGAAATAAGAAATTCAATTCCATTTAGACAATCTTGACCCTAAGCGATAGAACAACTCGCTGTAGTAGAAATGGTATGGAAAGTCATTTATCATATAATCTTAAGCTTTAGATTATAGCTACTGAGTTACAGACTAGCCTACTAGTTACCTAGAGTAGGGTAAAGCCTGTATATGTTAAGGAATGATAGATTAGTTTTGATTGGAATGAGACTCCCTTCCTTGGATAGATCCCCTTATGACTTATAGACTCCTGTTGTTGCCCATAGGAAGAAACCATACACTCTCAGGGAACATTTATAACTCCCTCAGATTAAACTTAGAATGTACTAGCACACCCCTTAGAATTGCCTTCCCCAAGGACTTATTGCATTCGGGAATGCGGAATAAAGGAACTACATGTAAGCGATGTATTCGCGGTTTGAGTCGATTTCTTACTCCTAGTGGTTACCAATGAATCCAATGCTCTGATCAAGCAGAGGATCGGCATCGACTTGGATTAAGAACTGATACAACACATTTTCTGTCCTGATTAGACAGAAGGTTCAACGTATTCGGCTTAGACCCACTACACAACCTTTTTTCTGTGATGGCCCAACCATCTATAACTAAACAGGCTCACATTGTCTTTGGAAAATGGCAAGGACTTAAAACTATGCAGAGAAAGGTTAAGGATAGCCCCCTAAGTTACGCCCCGTTCCGATATACGGATCGATGCAACGATTCTTAGACTTTAAGTAGAATCAAGTTTTAAGGGGGGTAGAACATATTAAGTCCAATCCAGTTAGGATTAGTCAACACTGCCGTTCGATCAGTGTGGCGCAGCGGAAGAGTGGTTGGCCTCTTTCCCACTGGCCCAGGATCGAAACATTTGATTTAGGTTATATGTACGCTTAGGTTATTAAATAGGATTTGAACCTTCCTTAGAGGAAGTACTCCTTGCCCTTCGCCAATGTCGGGGACGACATTGTGTTTTAAGGGGGGTAGATTGTAACACCCCGGATTTTGGCTAACCTGGGATTTGACGTCCTTAGGCAGTGGGTCAATTAAAACACCTGAAAAATCGTTTAGAACCCAATTCCATAGCCAAAGAAACCACTTAGGATAAATTTCTTTAGAAACTAAGCATAAGTTAGCTAGCGCAACGTTGGAGTGGCTGGGAAACAGTCCCTGATCACTTTAAATACGTTCTACAAGACCCAAATCGAGTAGAACCAATGACTCTAGAATACTGTATAACCTTGGATCAAACTCTAAACAGGTTTGTCCTCTGGACCATATTGAACTTTTGTATTGGATTTAGACCGCGCGTCGAAGGTCCGATACCTCCTATCTTAGACCGTTAGAACCGCCCCGCTGGACTTGACAATCATCTCGAAAATCAAGTCAAACCGATAATCACAGAGTATTTCGTTGAACCCGGACTGAAGCGACCGCGAATAGGGACGAATTTGGAATTTCAAATTCAAATCTGGCACACGACTTGACGCGTCAGTATTAAGCGTTCTGACCGTCAGAATTCATCCAGATTACACCCTCGGATCAGGAAAAATTTCTATTTATTATCATGGGACTTTCAGCCCTGATCTATGTGCGGTGACCGCTGAACTGAAACTGGTCCGCTACGTGCGATCTGCGAACCCTGCCAGACTGAAAACTTAATACGAGGTACATCTGGTACCCATGAGCTTAAGTCTGATCGCAATCGACCAGGGGACCACCAGAAAGCAGTTTTTGGACCGAAACAGCCCCGAAATGGATAGGCATTAAGTAAACTTCGTCCCGGAGCCTATTTTCGGCGTTTTCAAGCTTATAAAAGGGGTTGAAACCCTCATTTCTCCTTCACATCCGAATTTCACTAAACCCTAGAAAAGAGAGAGAGAGTTTGAGAGAAAGGGAAGAGGAGATTTTTCCCGCTTCCGAGCCATCAACGGTTGCTGCATCAGCACTTCCTTCCAATCACCTGGCTGGTGATTTCTACACTTTTTCAGGTATGAAATAATCCCAAAAACTTGCTGATTTAGGGTTTTCTTAGATGCACAACATGTTAGCTAACGTAATCCATAAATCAGGTTCTCTTACAGCCGTAGACGAAGCGTACACGCTCCGTTCAAAATCCCGCGACCGTAAGAGACTAGGTGAGGATTTTAGACGCTTTGATTGATGGTTTATAACGCTTTCAATGTCGTTTAATAGTAGATTATCGACGGCATCGCCGTTTGACATGTACAACATGCTCTCCGTTTCCTGTTTCGTAAATTAACGAAGAATATGAGATTTAGGGCATTTTAGTCATATGTAGGAAGTACGGTCTACATGCATAATTTGCTGACGTGATTGACATGATTTGTCGCCGCATTAGAGAGTTAGGAATGCTTGCATAATCAGTTTGGCGAAGAGATTCGCCAAGTTGCGCACGTTGGGTCGACATACTATATGTGGACTTAAGTGTGTAGTGTATGTGTTTGTATAAATGCTTGTATTATTATGTATTGAATAAAATGATGTTATGTAGTAGATTGAGATTGATTTCATGATTAATATGCTGACTTGAATGATTTCCTACATGCTTACCTTATGCATGATTACACTACATGCATAGAAAGTACGCCTTGAAGATTTGCTTAAGTTGAATATACATGGGAAAGTATGCCTTGAAGATTTGCCTAAGTTGAATGTTATAACATGTGCTAACATGCTCACATGATGTGTTTCAATTCCAATACCCTGATGTATAGCGTTAATGTAATTCAATAGATGTGTGGGACTTGACTTAGTCCAGGCAGTCGGTAACCGAACGAATTCGTGGCTGACTGGTCATAGCCACGAACGACGCGTCGATGAATGTGATTCGTGTTGAGAGTTGGCGGCAGTGGTTAGGCCACGCGAAGTGTTTTACGCACTTCATGTCGTTCAATTCGAGATGCGATCGCGCTAGTCGAGCCCGTCAAGTAACCCGACTGGCCGATGTTTGTTCACCTTGTATGTATCATAACTGCTTGAACCTAGGATACTGAACTTACCATTGTAAACCCTATTAACCGTGGTACCTTGATCCACGAAGACTCATGAGCCGGGCATGGTGGTATGGGACACCGTGGTCGAGCTGTCGGCCTACGCTGGGGCCACAAACCTCCCCGTAGTGACCAGTGAGCACCTTGACTCGTGAGCAGATTATGGTGGTATGGGACACTATATTCTAGCTGTCGGCCTACACTGATCAGGCGACGAGCCCTTTGTAGTGACCGCGAGCGTATTCTGAGTTCACGGGAGGCGACGACCCTTCCGTGCAGTAGAGTACAGTAGGCCTGTATTGATAAGGTGATGGGGGAGCGGTGCAATGAGTGCGAGCAACAGCCCTGGCAGCCCTTGCAGTGACCTACGAAATGTACATCGTATGAGATTACTAGGAGTGACGACCCTAGACAGGATCTGTGTTGGGATTGATACAAGGGAAGTACCTTAGTTTCCCAATCCTGCTGTTTGAATGGACTAATAACAACTTGGTAATCATATCACCATAGCATTGCATGTGCCTGGAAGATGTGGAGCACTCTAGGGAGTGTGGCATGCCGCGGTCGTAAGATGTTGCCGCATGAGGGTGATCGTCGGTGAGGGCATACATCACGTCATATCATCTTGCATTAACAACAGTATTAGGATTGTCTGATTTACTGCTTTACTATTATCGCGTGATTGAATTGTGAACATGCTAATCTTTGCTCTATGATTCCACTGAGTTGATCACTCATTCCCACGTTACGGGATGGTGTTTGCAACACCCACCAGACCCTGTCGTAGTTGCAGGTGAGGACGAGATCCAGGAGGTGGAGCCGGAGATTGACGAGGACCAGGATGAGTTCTCGTATATGCAGTATCACGACGGCTTCCCGTAGGTGACCTGGATCGAGGGGACTTCAGTGGGACTATTTTGAACTTATTCTTTTGTCCATTTACATGTATATGAGACTCAGAGATGTAGTCATACTTTGGAGACAGCTGAGATTACTTTGTTTTTCCATACAGTGATATATATATTGTTTAGTCTTCCGCTTGCTTTTATCACTGGATCTGAAGTATGAATTGCAGTTTTGGTATACTTTTACTCATGTGAATGCTTTAAATCAGACAACATTGAATCATAACTATTTTTGTTGCATAAGTGACGGTCTGGAACTCGGGAGTTGAGTTTATACGCGACCCCCGATTTTCAGGGTGTTACAAATGGAAACCCGTCGACTAGTGACCAATCATATTACAGTATATGGGGCTTACTACCGTATGGTTGTATAGAAATGGTACATCGAGCCACATAGGGCAAATATCAAAACTGAGCCACATAAGGGAAATGTCAAAATAGGTCATATAGGGCGAGTATCAAAACATGCGATAAAGACCATCCTTGAAAATCACTTAACACAACGACTCATGGATGGTAGGCCCATATCAATGTCCAATTCAAACCACCATTCAACAACTACTAAGTCGAAGGCCCATTATGATCACAACTAGTCAAGTTACATCCTAAGTATGGGTGTACATTCATATGTAGAAATTTTTCACTAATGTACCAGTTTAAGTTCCATAAGCAATCCACAAAAGAAAATCCACAAGCATGAGCAATTATACAGGATAATCATAAAACATACAATATAACAATTCAATTCCAACAACTAACACATGTGATTATAAAAGAGAGATCAATTATAACTTTTAATAAAAACTATAATTTAAGCTAATGAGAAGATGAAAAGCTCAAGGGAAAGAATCATCACCTTATGTCTTGAACCACCTACGTCATTGCTAGGAGGTGCATGTGCCCTTAAAATTGAATCTTACCATGAATCAAGGTGAACCATTAGATCCAAGTTCTACATACTATCTAGGGTTATCCTCTAGGATTTTAGTGTAGAATTTGGAGTTTTCATCCTAGGGTTTAGTCCTAAAATTAATTTCTAGAATTTGATCATGGAACTTGGACTCTAATTAGTACGACCATTAATGATATTGTTAATGAGAGTAATAATTGAGTAAAATTAATAAATAAATTAGTCATTAATTTTAGAAATATTACAACGGCTAATATTATATTAAATTATCTAACAACCCACGAGTAATGATACTAATAGTGACTTATAATAGTAATAACATAGCAAAGGAACCTGTAGTGATGTCATAAAGAATAACTTATCAATTAGGATCATAATTTATGGTTTAGGTTACTTAGATTCAGGGTTTTATCCACTACTCTAACCTTAGGCTTTAGAGTTTTCAAATTGAATTCTTATAATTCATTTAAAATAATACTAGTAGGTGAGTAATGATAACTAACAATTATGGGTTAGTACTATCAACACTAATTTAAAATGAATGATCTACTAATCATGATGCTAATTGTTAATATCCATAATCGCTAATTCTGGCAATTCAACCTACCAATGGTTAACCACAATTAGGTGGGCATATAGGGATTTACTCAACTTATGAACTTGGGCTCAAACCTATGCAAATTGGGCCCAAACTGAGGCTAGGCCTAGTCCAGGCCCACTGTGCAGTTTTGGCTTGATTTTTGACCCTGCACATGGCCAGAATCAGGAGGCTAGTTTGTATCAACCGTGGCCCTGGTCCAGCAAAAGGGCCGCTTTTAGACCATTTCCCAGGGTAACTTGATGGCTGGATCTCAGCCAATGGATGGTCTGAAGATAGGCCCAACCTCTGCGCATCTATCGACCCATTTTATAGCCAAACAGAGTCTAGTTAAGAAGATCAAATGGCCCTGTTAACCATGGAGCGACCCACTGTGAAATAGTTACCTGGGCATGGGTGAATGGGCGGCTACCAGGAGGCCCACGTGGTGTGTGTGGTGCAGCACAGCTCGAGTTGAACTTACCCTCTTTCTCTGCTTCTCTCTCTCTTTTCTTCCCTCTTTCCTTCTTCATTTTTTTCCTTTCTTTCTAGCATGTCCGGTGAGATTGCTGGACCAAGACCCGACCGGTACTCAGAGCAGCGAGTCGACGACTCGCCCGGCTTGACCACAGCTGCACACCCCCCTCTCTTTCTCTCTTCTTCTCTTTCCTTCCTGTTTCCTTTCTCTCAGACCCATCCAACAAGGTCTGGATTGAGTTGGCTTAGACGCGCAACTCGCTAGCGGCCAATGTAAGGCCCATCAAATGGACGTTCAGCCCAACTCGACCAGCTCGCCCTGAACTCGGACAAATTTCTAGGTGTGGTGGTGCAGTGCAACAAATGCACATCAACATTTCCTTCTTCTTTCTTTCTTTTTTATTTTCTTTCTTCTTCCTCTTCCCTTCCTTTCCTCCCTGCGTCACCCAGAACGCAGCCAGCAGTGGTTCCGTGACCAATGATTGTCGCGGAAGACGAGGGGGCTCTAATGGCGTCTTTTAGATGGTGATGTTTTTCTTTGATCTGGCTTCTATGGATGGTCTAGATGGACCCTACGAAGCTTCTGAATGCGTTGGAACGGAGGTTAGAGAAGCTTCGTGCGGTGGGTTTTGGTTGAGAAGGAAATGACTAGGAGAGCTGATTTTTGGTTGCTGGTTTTTCTACCCAACCCTAGCCTTTGCAAATAGTGTGGACGGCTGAGATAACCCTCTAAGGGACGGTCAGGATTAAGAGAGGACGTTTGACGCGGATTGTGGAGCTGGCAAGAAGAAAAACAGTTTTCATTTTATGAAACATCATATTTGTAGGGCCTGTTTGTGGCAAGCGTTGTGCGTACGTGGGTGCCTTTCAACGTGTGAGACTAGATGGGTTTTGGTGGGACCCAAGCCCTGGACACGATGAACGGTTTGGATTTTTCAGGAGGATGACGATGGTGGGTCACGTTTACAACAAAAGGTCGGCCTACATTTTTTTTCAAAAATGCCTGCAGGCAGGAAGGTAGGAGAGGCCTTTGCCTCTTTTGGCTAGGCACGGGTCAGAGCCCGTCTGACCGCACAAACGGTCTGGTGCGCTGCAATTTCTTTATCTCTGGTGTACATGCGCACCAATGTGGGGCCCACGGTGGTGTTTGTAGGAAATCCACTTTGTTCATTTCGCTTGGAGGTCCCAAGTAGGGCTCGTGATCAAAGATCAGGCCGATGAAAAGCCTGGGTGGGGCCCACCCCATGATTTGGGTCATATCGGTGGGTTTTCTGTTAATCTAAGGGTTGGATAATTCCGAATCTGGATACCAGTGGTCGAAAGGGTCCTAGGGACCATTCAGTTGGGAATCAGCGGTTGAAGTAGGGATTAGATGCCCTGATTTATGCTTAAGGTAATTAGTCAAGTAATTTAATTAATTCTAAAACATGTTCTTAAACAAACTAATTAAATATTTTAATTAATCTAAGACATGTATTTAAGCCAACCTATCAAGTATTCTAATCACTTACAAGGCATTGGTTTAAGTGAACTAATCAAGTACTCTAGCATTATAATTAGTTCCAAGATGTGTGTTTAAGAGGGCTAATCAGATGATCTAATTACTTCTAAGACAAGAATTCAAGTAAGCTAACCGATGATTGTCCAAGTGTTGATGAATAGTTGGGTGGCTCGAGGAATGGATGCATGTTACTCCTATCAGTCTAATTTACGATAGAATACAGGTGAACATTCAACTAAGTTAGGTTAGTATTCATACTAAGTTGGGTTTCCCGGTAATACCCAAGTATGGAAAAGTATGGGGCGTTACATTTCTTGGAAAGGTAAACTTTATGCGACAATTTATTTCCAACTGCATTGGAAAAACTAATGTATTTTCTCATTTGTTGAAGTTAAAAAAAAAAAAGAGATGAGTTCAGATAGGAGGCAGAGCATAAGTTGTGTCACGCCCCAAACCCAGAAATCGGATTCATAGGAATCCCGATCGCCGAATCCGGTACCGACAGCCTCCGTAGTACCCCATTCTCGGCTCCTAACATTCATATGCCAGATTCAGATCCTGGGATCCTACAAGGAGAATTTTTTTTTTGTGTACATTTAACTAGTAATAAGCATAACCACAAGATTACATAATTCACAAAGGCAACATTATCATCACATATCTACTAATAGAATCAATTAAGTACAATACTGGAAGGAAATACATAAATAAAAATCAAGCTCCAGAAGACCACTGCACACTCCAAGCTCAACACTGCTGCAACATAACATTACCTGCATGCATCTATCGTACAGAAGCTTATACAAAGCTTAGAGGGTGGTGTAAGTGTGTGGACAAGGTAAGTGTCAAATATTCATTACAATGCCATAATCATACAATACTGAAAGTACTGGTAATCCATAAATCATGCAATATCAAAATAAGTAGAAACTGGCAAGATCAGGAATTATCAGAATAAACAGAAATACTGACAAGTCCATGAGTCATACAATATTAGAATATGTAAGACAAATCAACTATACAAATGAGGAATCATAGATAGCCAAATATCAGATGTGAAGGATGCAATGCAATATATACATTCCTGATGAGTATCACAAATAGCGTCAGCCGTACCTAGACCATATAAATGCAGAAACACAATAACCCAAAATGTTGTATGCCGCGAACGTCATGTAATATGTGGTGCGAATGAGATGGCTATGCTGAAGTGTAAAGTCGGGATGAATGTACGTAGTATCGCAGGCTATGAAGTCCATCACAAGGGAATTCTATCCAAACTAGTCCCATACCTAAATTTGGATAGTCAGACTCAATGTAGTAAACTCCTGATCTTAGGTTAGTCGCGCGCCCTAACCGAAATCATGTCCATTGCGAAGGCACACGTGACAAATAGTTGCATACTACCAGCTCGAGTGGATAGTGAATGAATGAATGAGTATGCAACTCCTGCTCATTAAATCCACATATCAGTACAGTTCATCTCTAGGATCATCACCGGGTTTTAGTACACTCCAATGACACTGTCTCTCTTTCAGCAGCATAGTCCAAATGAGCATAAGAAACCTCACTATCTGCCTGGCCAATAGTCTGTCAAAACCTATCCGGCACGTTGATAGCGGACCCATTCATGAGTTGGTCAAACTCAGGCTAGTATTGCCTCCTACCCTCGGGCGAGTAAGGCCACACCCCTTTCTAACCGACCATAACACAGTGGGAGACGCGACCTTCTAGTATTCGGCCTTCGTGCACTCATATATCCACTCGGTCTCAACATTGGAGTCATCTCCTGGCCACGGAGGTTTAGGAATTTTCACCCAGGGACATCTACCCGTATGCTAGAACTAAATATTTTCGGTGTCCCATCTGGCCATCCACGATATGCCTGTGGAGGCTACAACCCTGATATCGCTAGGGCGTACAATAGTCATATCACAAAATGCATGATGCATGAGTCATACAATCCAATCATACAATCAATCCTGCGCATGCCGTGCACTCATGTGAGATAACCTCCACTTATCAGGGAGTCTCATATCATCCTACCCAATGACATATGCAATGGTCAATCACATCTCATAACAAACATACAGATGATGCGTATGGGCATGTATCATGATGCTATGTTGTTACATACTCATAGTCGGTATCAACAATCGGTCTCGACAATGTGGACATTTAACCAACATTGACCCAAGGAGTGGCCCACATAGATCCAAACATATAATGGGCCCACGGCCTCACATAACGGCCTAATATACAATACAATGGGCCTTACTCAAGGTTTACATGTATATAACAGGTGGGTCCTGCTCATGTGTAAGACCCGTATCTTAGTCCGTACCGTTTCATAGACTTCCATGATCTTACCGATCGAATTTCGACAACCTTCGACCCTTAACCGATATTTACACGCGATCCTGATTCGTATGCTGTCAACCCAAGTCGACTCAACCCAAAATCTTTATCATAGCGACCGCGCCGTCACCGCGATTCCGATGCCGTGACTCGTGCGCCGAGGCGATACCCTGGTCAGGAGATGTAGACCGACGTTCTGTGAAAGAAAAATGCTACGTCTTACGAAACTTAAGAGAATCTCTACGAGATGTCACATCAATCCCATCAACATGTCAAGTACACATCACCTTTCACTCATTCCCAAGCAACCACAAAAGTCAAGAATCTCTTACAAGCTCATACCTCTCTTACACCAAAAACCCTCAAAGTCAAAAAGTTCTTATACCACCCATGCTTTTCTTACACAAATGGCTACAAAAGTCAAGATTTTCTTACACACCCATCACTCACCACATCCATCACCCATCTATCTCTCTCTCCCTTTACAAGCCTCTCTCTCTCATTTTCAAACCCATTCCAAGCAAGAAAGGAAGAACCCCATACGTATGAGCTCTCCAAACCTCCCCCTCTCTTTCAAAACTTCAAGTGTGGCCCACCTCTCCATCCCAAGATCTCCCATCCTAGCCATCCATTCCTCATCTCCTCCATTGAAATCAAAGCTAAGGTGTTAAGGAACCTATAGGAGCAAGAAGATCGGACGGTGGGTGCTTAATAATATTAGTTTTTCATGTTTTTGAGATGAACCAAGTAAGGCCAATCGATCAATGGTTTGGATCTCACTTGGGACCCTAAGATGTGGCCGATGGCCCACTAGGATCATCATGATCGTTCCATAATGTGGCCATTCTCCATGGACCCCATCATGATGTTTATTTTCTTAGAAAGGTCATCTAAACCGTCCATTTTGGTGGAGAAAGGATCTCCACCGTTGATTTTCAATTTTTGGTGGTCCCATGTGCTAGAAGATTCATTTGATGTATGATTTATTTTTCAAGGGAGGGCTCATAGTGGCGGAGCCTTCCATCACAAGCGTATCCCACTCTCTATCTCTCTCTCTCTCTTCTTTTCTTTTTCTTTCTTTTGTGATGATGTAGCCTAATGGCCCACTTGGATGGACCCCACTTGATATATGTATTTTCCCCATGCCCTCAACCCCTTTTGGTGACCCACATCTATAGGTGGGGCCCACCTCAACGTGCTTATTATGGTCCAGGGACGTTGGACATTCCCTGGACGCTAGATGGAAATCAAAAAGAAAAAAAGAAAAGGGAGCTTTTTAGGGTGAGCCACTTGCATAGGCCTCATCTTGATGTATGTATTCAATCCACGCCGTCCACCTCTTTCCCTAGATCATTTTAGGCGTTGAGCCAAGAGATGGGGTTGATTGGAAGATCTGGTGGGCCATAGCATTGAAGATTGCATCATCACCATTCAAAGATCATTTTTCTATTTTATTTTATTTTCTAAACATAAAAAAATACCCTATATTAGACTCGTTGGATCTGTTACGAGCTAGGAAAGCCAATGGATGGGGTGGATCTACTTGTTGCAGGCCCTAGATACGAAAAATCCTGGAAAATTGGGTTTTTCAAGATTTTTTAAAAAAATATACATGAGAGGCCTCTGCCTCTCTGACATGCAGCAGCAGCAGCACGCTGCTGCGTGCAGCGGGTGGGCGGATAGCGTCCCACGGCTGCTGCCGTGGGCCCCACCATGATGTATATGTGAAATCCATGCCGTCCATATGGTGGGCCCTTAGGGAAATGGGCCATCCTCCAAATTTCAGCCGCATCCAACGCTCAGGTGGCCCACATCATGGAAAACAGTGTGATTGAATATCTACCCTTGAAACCCTCTTCCTGGGCCATAGAAGTTTTGGATCAAAATGAAATTTGTTTTTCTTCCTCATCCAGGTCTGTGTGACCTTATCAACTGGTTGGATGGAAAATATATGCTATGGTGGGCCCCACATGGGACCCACAGTGATGCATCCACCGTCCAGGTGGACGGTGGTACCCATCGTGATATATGTGTTTCATTTCCACCGTCCACTGCCCACTAGGTGTGTGTGTACGTGTGCATGCGTGTGGGTGTGTGTGTACGTGTGCATGCGTGTGTGTACGTGTGGGGTTGTGCATGTGAGAATATATATATGTATATATATATATATATATATTATATGGTATATTGAATATATATATATATATATATATATATATATATATATATATATATATATATATATATTATTGTATATACTATATACATATATATTATATTATGCAATATACCTGAAGGTGGGCTTTTGTAGACCCACCATGATGCATGTGTTGCATCCTGTCTGTCCACCCATTTTGAAAGCTCACACATGAGCTAAAGAATGAGTCAGATCGTTAGCTCATGTGGACCCCCCACCGTGATGCATGTGCTAAATTCAAACTGTCTGTCCATTTTAAAAGCACATAAATTGAGGCTTAGATGAGCCAAATCATAGTCCAAGTGGACCCCACCTTGGCCTGTTTTGAGGCCCATCTTAATGTGATTGTAGTAGTTCATTGGGGCCCACTTTGATGTGGATGTAAGGCCCATGGGTCGAGGCCCATTTAATGTATTCTAAGGCCCATGGAATCAGACCATTTGATGTATTCTAAGGCCCATGAGATTAAGCCCATTTGATGATTTAGGGGCCCATGGACTAAGGCCCATTGAGATGTACTAGGGCCTATGGGTTGAGGCCCATTTGACGTACATAAGGGGCCCAATTGGTGTGGCCCATTTGTTTCATATAAGACCCATGAGATTAGGCCCATTTAATGCAATCTAAGGCCCACGGGTTTTGACCCATTGCAATGCACATAAGGCCCATTGGCGTAGCCCATTGATGTGGCCCACTTGATGAATATAAGGCCCATGGGATGTGACCCATTTGATATATTTAAAGGCCCAATGGGATGTACCTAAGGTCCATTGCAATGTGTGATCCCAACACGGATTATGTAATGATGTTCATGACGATTATGCCTTGGGAGTAATGTTGGTTTAACGTCCACATTACAAGTTTAATGTTGGTTAAATGTCCGCATTACGACTCTCCCTAGGGCCCTTTAATAGGCCCGTACTTGTTGTGTATAGGCCGTCTAGGCCTATCTGCTTTGAAAGGATAGTGCATTATTTCATAACATGTTTACTATAGCTCCATGACTCATGATCATACGCATCATATGTATGCTTGATATGAGAAGTGACTGATCATGGCATATGCCTTTGGGCAGACTGTTTATGGGACCCCGATTAGGCGGTGTTGCCCTACATGAGCGCACGATACGCGCAGAATTTGTCGCATGTTTTGATAGTGTAATTTATGCATTTTGCATTGTATGACATGATTACTGTACGCCCTAGTGACATCAGGGCTGTAGCCTCCATAGACGTATCGTGGTTGGCAGGATTGGATACCAAAAATTTTGTTCTACATGGGGTGCTATAGATATCCCTGGATGAAAGTTCCTAAACCCTTACGGTACCAAGAGGTTACTCTAACGTCTAGACCGAGTGGGTAGATGAGCGTTGAGTGCTGATTACCAGATGGCTGCGCTCTCCACTGTGTCGTGGTTGGTTGGAAGGGGGTGCGGCCTTATCCGTCTGAGAGTAGGGGGCAATGCTAGGCTGAGTCTGACCAACTCGAGAAATGGATCCGCTATCAACGAGTCGAGCCCGATATTAGCAGACGGATAGTGAGGTCTCTTCCACTTACCTTATTGTACGTGATGAGGCGACGATCTGGTTTAGAGTGTACTAGACCCCGGTGATATCCCATATTTGAGCTGTATTGATGCGTGGACATAGATGAGGATTTGTATGCTTGAGTTGCATTTCACATCACATGGCCTTGGGATGGATGATATCATTCATGTTTTATATTGCATAGCTTTGGTACGTCTAATGATTTTCATGGATCCATTTGCATATTCCGCATTACTCTTATATTGCATGCTCATATTACTACCTTGCGCACACACTTTCACCACCCTCTAAGTTTTTTATAAGCTCATGCACGACCGTTGCGTGCAGGTGACGTTGGGGCGCAGCAGCGCTGAGGTAGGAGCACTTTGCAGATCATTTTGGAGCTTTTGTTCTTCATCATTGTATTTTCCTTTATGCTCATTGTACTTGTTAAGTTTTTTATCATAGTAGAAATGTAATGGAGTTTTTTATTGTTGTTTATGGGTTATGCCTTGGTTATGCTTATTATGTATCAAACTGACGTTGAAAATCCTCCTCATATCATCCCAGGATCGGAACCTGGTGAATGGGTGCTGGGATCCGAGAATGGGGTTCTACGGAGGCTGTTGGCGCCGGATTCAACGATTAAGAATTTTGTGAGCCCGATTTTCGAGTTTGGGGCATGATAGGGCCTCAAATACTTAACATGTGGGTCCTACACATGGGTCTCAAATACATCAAATGGATCATGCATCATGGGCCTAATACATATCACAATGGGCCTTGCCCATAGGCCACGAATACATCATAATGGGCCTTGCCCATGGGCTATGAATACATCACAATAGGCCTTGC
This sequence comes from Magnolia kwangsiensis, assembly GCA_037074715.1. NCBI lineage: Eukaryota > Viridiplantae > Streptophyta > Magnoliopsida > Magnoliales > Magnoliaceae > Magnolia > Magnolia kwangsiensis. The sequence goes on along the minus strand of CM073574.1, from coordinate 48,625,954 downwards.
CCATGGGCCATGAATACATCACAATAGGCCTTGCCTATGGGCCTCAAATACGGGTCGCATATACATCATAACATACGTCTCATCAATCAGCCTTGGTAATCAAAATTGACCTCAACAATCAAAATCGGCCTATACCAACGGCCTCAACAATCGGAATCAGCCTCGATACTTGGCCTCAACAATCGAAATCGGTAAATCGATCACGTCAATCGAAATCAGCAGTCGGTCATGATAATCAGCCTCGATCGTAAATCGACAATCGGTCATGATAATCAAAATCGACAATCGGTTTTGATAATCAGAATATGCAATCGGTCATGATAATCGACTTTGATCGTAAATCGACAATCAGTCATGATAATTGGCCTCGATCGATGATCGAAATCGACAATCGGCCAATCAGAATAGGCCTCAACGACCGGCCTAAGGGAAGGTCAAAATGAGGACATTTAATCAACATTACCCATCAATGTGGACATTTTAACCAGCATTACTCCCAAGGAGTAGTCCTCATAGGACCAAACATATAATGGGCCCATGGCCTCACACAATGGCCCAATACATATCACCATGGGCTTCTCTCAAGGGCCTAATATACACAACAAGTGGGTCTTGCACATGGGCGATAGATACATCACATGGGCCTCATTCCAGGGCCACATATACAACTCAGTGGGTCACACATATGGGCCGAAAATACTTCACAATGGGTCACAATACATGGATCTCATATACACCAAATGGGAGCCATATTAATGGGCCACATCAACGATCTTAATATACATCGCAATGGGCCTCTGACACGGACCCCCAATATATCACAACGGGCCTCTACCCATGGGCCCTAAATGCACCACAATCGGTCTCAACCCATGGGCCCTAATACATCTCAATGGGCCTTAACCCATGGGCCCCAAATACACTACATTGGGCCTTGCCTATGGACCTTAGATTCAAGTAGGTGGGCCCCATCATATGGGCATGAAATACATGGTAGGTGGGCTCCATGGATGGGCCACACCAATGGGCCTCATAAACATCAAGTGAGCTGCATTAATGGGTCGCACCAATGAGCCTCGTAAACATCAAGTGGGTCGCATTATATGGGTCGCACCATCTACACCATTCTTCTATTTTTAGAGATCATTTTGTGCATTAATCGAAAAGAAATGGATCACATTGGAGGATTATCTAGACCATACCACAAATAACAGTGGAGATAATGATTTTTATCGTTTAAATTCACGGGGCCCACCATTTTATCTTCCATCTAACCTAATCATAAGGTCACAAAGACCTAGATTAAGAGGAAAAACAAATTTCATATTGATCCAAACTTCCGTGACCCCAAAAAGGGTTTTCAATGGTTGACATTCACTCTACACTATCTTCTGCGGTGTGGTCAACTTGATCATCAAATCTGCTTCATTTTCATCCCAAGCCTTATGATGAGCTTGCCAAATGGATGGACAGTTGGATGGAACATATCCGTCATGGTGGGGTTGCTGGCCATCCAATAGATGGACAGCCCTAATATCACACATACCGTAGTGGGGCTCGCGGAATTTGCTCACATCAATACCCCGGCGATATAGCTAGTGTGAGGTACACCAATCAATCCGTCCAGCAAATGGGTCCCACATGGGGCCACTACGTACATATATATATATATATATATATATATATATATATATATAATATTATATCTTATTATATATATAATACCTATATTTTAAATGACCAGCGTCCAGACCACGTGCAGGGTGGACGGTGATAAAACACAGACATTAAGGTGGGCCCCACCCCCACACATATTTCACGTGTGGGACACGTGTGGGATGGGCCCCACACGAGCCGATGGACAGATGGTTGGGATATAAAACATACATAATGTGGGACCCCAAAATTCGCTGACGTCGAGTATAACGACAGCTAGGTGCTGCTCGTCAGATGGGTGGTGCAGAGGAAACACTTACATCAGGGTGGTTTCCACCTGAGATTTGAATCTACTTCATTTGGATGGATGGTGTGGATTACAGTACACATCATGTGGATCCCATTGCCCAATGGGCCTGCTAAAGAAAGCTGGGAAAAACAGGTGGACGGCTGAAAAAAAAAACATTGCATCACGATGATGCCAGGGAGGCTTCAACAGTAGCCATTCATTCTCCACTATCCCAGGTAACGGTGGGGCCCACTGGAGCTATGAATCAGATGATACTTGTGGCTTCAACCAGGTCACACGTGACCTACTCCACACGTTGGATGGCAAATGAATATTATGGTGAGCCTCAGGAAGAATCCAACGACAGGTTGCCCATCAACACTGTTTATTGTTTGATCCTCAGCTGGATGGTGAATGGTGTAGATAAAATACATATATCAAGGTGAATCCCACCGTCCCATTGCTGGACGGTGGATAAAATACATACAGTGGGTCCCACGGCCAAGCTGATATTAGTGTTTTCCCTACATACAGTCCGGCAGACCCTGCTGCTGGACGTCCCATGACTGAACGGTCAGGATGAAAACACACCATGGTGCGTCCCATGTTGCTGAATGGTGGATACAACACATATAATAAGGTGGGGTCCACGTGGGTAGGCCACCCCATTGGAATCAAGGTGATATTTGTGGTTTCCCTAGAAACAGAGCCTGCCCCAAACGGACAGCAAGGTGGCTCTGTTGGGCGGACAGCATGGATAAAGTACATATACATGGTGGGCCCCACCTGAAGACGGTCCACAAGAAGGGTGGGACCGTCCAGATGGGCCACAAAAGGATGAATGGCGTGGATGAAACATATAATCATAGTTGGCGTCCAGCAGGAAAATTGGGCCTGTCTGCACATTAGGTCAGTCCTGTGGACTATAAGGATAAAACCCATATATCTCAGTGGGTCCGTGGGCCATCCCCAAGTATCCACCCGTCAAGAGGGCCGTGAGGTGAGGATAGAACAGATGCATCAAGGTGGACCAACGCTTGGGCTGATTTCTGCTGCTGAGCCTGTCTAACTGGTGGACCCACACCCTAAAATGATCTCTCCAGGTGGATGGTGGGATACTACACATGTACATCAAGGTGGGATCCATGTAGGTGGGCCACCATAATCTAAGATGAAGCAGATATTTGTGCTTTCCCTTCATCCAGGGCCTGTCCAAAAAGGGGCAGCAATGGTGTTGCTGGAAGGTCAACAGTGTGGGCCCTACTGAATGGACAGCAAGGCTATACCACTCGTGAACAGCATGGATAAACTCATACATCAGGTGGGCCACGAACAGGGAAGGGAAAGAGAGAGAGAGAGAGAGAGAGAGAGAGAGAGAGAGAGAGAGAGAGAGAGAGAGAGAGAGAGAAGCACCCACATCAAGATCTCTTCGTCCTTCCTCCGCCAATATGATCTAGATCTCCAATGGGACAATTTCAACGGTTGAGATGGGTCATGGAGGGTGGAGATGAGAGATAGAAAGGTAGCCACACTAGCTCCTCTCATGGAGCCATGGATGTTGGGTGTTGTTTGAAAATGGAGAGAGAAAATGAGAGAGAGAGATGATGGGAGAGAGGGAGGAGTGGTGTGACATAAGAGGTAAGGTAATTGTTGACTTTTGGGAGTACTTTTGTACTTGGGAATGGGGAGAGTAATGGGTTGAGTGATGCGTGTACTTTTGACAAGTGAGGTGATTGATGTGATGGATTCTCTCAAGATTTGCAACACCCGACGTTTTCCTCGAACTGAACGTGGGCCCACATCTCCTAGTCAGGGTACCGCATCGGTGTGCAAGATGCGGCATCGGAACCGCGATGATAGCGCGGTCGCACTGGTACAAGTCTCGGGTCGAGCTGACTCTGATATACGGGATACATCTCAGGATCACGCACAAACGTCGAAAACAGATCGCAGGTCGTCGAAATTCGACCGGTAGGACCACAAAGGCCTATGAAACGGTACGGCTAGGATGCGGGTCTTACAAGTTGGCTTTTAACAATATTAAAGATTATTTGTCTAGGCCACCAATGTTGATGCCAATAGTAAATGGTCGACTGCTCAAGTTGTATATCGCGGCTTCAACAGAATCGGTTGGAACTCTTTAACACAAGACAATAATGATTAAAAACAGCATGCAGTTCATTATCATAATAAAATATTGCTAGATACCGAGAGACAATATTCCACTATAAAAATATTATGTTTATCATTGTACTTCACAGCAAGAAAATTATAAGATTATTTATTGAATTAAATAATCAATGTAATTACAGTGACTGATTTAATAGAATATATGTTAAATTAGCTGATTTTGAATGACCAAATTTGCAAATGGGTTCTCGCATTATCTGAGTTTAATTTAGTATATGTGCTACAAAGGGCTGTAAAAGGGAAGACCATAGTAGATTTTCCAGTTAATCTTCCTTCAGAAATAGAAAGTCAACTTCCTTTGGAGGCATTAGATTTATATGTGGTCTATCAGTCACCCTGGTGATTGATATTTGATGGTTTTATGATCGACAAAGAATTATGAGAAGGGATTGCCCTAATCGATCCAACTGGTAGAAAATAAGAATTTACATTCCATCAAGAGCAGAGATTGCCCTAATCGATCCAACTGGTAGAAAAATGACGTTCACACTTCGATGTTATGGGTATTTGTGGCCGAGCATATTAGCCGATTGTAACCAATATGCTAAAGAGGGTGAAGCATGTAAAAAATATGAGCCGCTATAGCATGTGTCCATGATTGAATTACATCCTATTGTCGAACATTGGCTGTTTCGAGGATGTGTCATTAATTTGATAGAAAAAAATTTATCCTTTTTCATCTAAAGAGCATACTTTTATTATTATAATGACCGATTACTTCACCAAATAGATAAAAACAAAACTTATGTTAGGAACAGATCATTAAAAAATTCTCATTTTCATCGAAACTCATATAATTCATCGATTTAAAATTTCTAAATCAATTATTATGGATCGATGAACATCATTTTCATTTAAGCAGGTTAAGGCAATGACTGATCAATATAAGATCAAGCTATTGCATTCATCACCTTAATATACTCAAGCCAATGGTCAGGTCGAGGTTAGTAACAAGGTTATTAAGAATATTTTATAAAAAATAATTAATAGGAATCCTAAACAATTGCATATTAAGTTGTTAGAAACTCTTTGGGCTTATCGCAACTCGTTTCGAACAAGCACATGGATGAATCCATTCAGACTTACATATGGATATGATGTTGTGTTACTATTGGAGGTGACTATACCATCATTATGGGTATCCCATCAGACTAACTTGACCCTGGCCCAGTTCACAGATGTTATGTTAGTTGAACTCGAGAACTTAGATGAAATACAACTAAATGTATTAAATTTTATTATGACAAATAAGGTCAGAGTTGCTTGTGCATACAATAAGAATGTGAAAAAGAAGGCTTTCGGAGAAGGCGATATAGTTTGAAAAGTGATATTGTCTTTCGGAACTAAGGATACTAAGTTTCGTAAATTGTCACTTACATGAGATGGATCATTTATAGTGATAAAGGTTCTCCATGGAGGAGCTTATATCCTTCGTGATATTGATGGAAAGATAGTAAAAAATTTGATAAATAGTCAATTTCTATAAGTGTAACATCTCAATCTATGAGAGATATGAAAATATCAGGCCAAACGACGGTTAGACTAATTACAAATAATGTGTAAAAGAAAAAATCAGTTGAAAGATGGAGTAAGCATATATATATATATATATATATATATATATATATATATATATATTCTATTATTAGACTGAGAACAGTAATAAAATGTGGTCGAAGGGCTGATTACATATCTTTATTTATATAAGAAAAAAAAAGATGAAAGAGAAAAGGGCTTAGCCAAAATATGACTCAGGCATAAAAAGCCTTCATCTCATCAAATTTCTTAGCGGCACGTTTCATGATGAGCTCAACCATTTTCCTTTTAGCATTCCAAAAATTCACTTTTCAAAACATGGTCAATGAAGCATAAGACTTGGTTAATGTGACGACCGATGACATCATCATTATGCTCTACCTCTTTTTCGTTCCTTGATCTTGCGCGACCAAGCTTGATAAAGATCGACCTGAGAGTTAATGAAGTTTAGAAGAGTCTGGGTTTTATTTGATCACCTTTTGGAGTAGATGTGATCGGTATCCTAAAGGTCGTCATCATTTTTCTACAGTGAACTTATGGAGTTATCAGCATCACTTTATTAACATGATGTTGCCAAGTCTAGTGCATGTAGTTAGACTAGGCCCAATCGTATTGATCGGAGTATGTTTGTTTCCCTGTGAATGAAAGCACACTCATTTACATGAGTATCGAGTTTTTTTAAATCTTTTTTGGCAACAAAGTATGTATCACCGATATTCTAGAGTTTGGTTAAAGTATTTAACAGTTCGTTCAAAGAGACATCATTTTTGTAGTCATCTAAAGGTCACGAACAAAAGGATATATGATTTATTGAAGGGTGGAGTAAACAAAAACATCGATATACAGGGAAAGGATTTTCCTTAAGAATGCTTGAACCCGTTTGATATAAAACAAATGTACGCCAACCATTGGTAAGAGAAAGTAAGAGCTTTTGAAAATTGAAAAATAAAGAAATTTGAGTGCGTAGGGAAGAAAACACTAAGGACTCCGTATATAAACACTTAGAATGGATAGTCATGCCCGAAGACTAGGCATCATGATGGTTGAAGTGCCCCATTAATGGCATGAAACATTCCCCAGGAAGAGGGAACGAATAGGTGCATGACTTCTTATGTATGTGACATGTCATTAAAGCAGTTAAGTCATACACACAAAGAAAAAAAAAGCTAAGTACTTGAGATAATACAAGATAGGTGGAAAGAAAATATTTTGGCCAATTGTATTAAAGAAAAAGAAAAAGTATAGACCAACAACAGATAAATACAAAGCAATCAAAATTCAAATGATGAAAAAGAGACAATCTCTTCTTGAACCTTCAATCGTTTAACTTCCTGTCGATGAAGAGAAAGTCTGGTTTTAGCTTTTAAGCATGTTATTTGACCAATCAATAGAGTGTGCTCTTATATATATGCGCCCAGTTTGTTGATTTCAGCCTTTTGATCATGTCTGCACCTGGTCAAAGATTTTTTTTTCTTTCTTTCAACACTTTCAGTTTATCCTCCATTATTGAGATTTGAGCTTTTAAATGAATATAGATTGTGTCTAACTCCTTCAGGTTGTTGTATACAACATAAAGTTATTCTATAGTAGTTGCGATCTCAGTCATTCTGAAGGAAATGACTGAATTCTCAACCTAAGGTCTATTAGCCGCAACAATTGTATCTTGATGCTAGTGAATTGAACACAGAAATTCATAAGGTACAGACAATTTAACTTGAGAATGAGGAAGTTGAGTCTCCCAATTGATCACAATGAATGAGGAAGTTGAGTCTCCCAATTGATCACAATTAAATGATGTCAACGACACCAGAGTGAATGAAAACTCATAATTCCTCCTGAATCCACCGGATCTTTGATGAAGGCGTAGGGGATTCGGCTATGAGAATATCATAAAGGAAGATCTGATCAACTGAGGATAAAATATCTTCCATGGAAAGTATCTCCTAATAAGAATCAGACATGGCACGAGAAATATTGGCTAATGGGGCTAGAGAGGTAGAGACATCGACTGTAGGAATTTATGTAGCTTGATCAGGAGAGACTTTAGTTGGTCAAGTATTTTCATCTTCTAATACTTCTGTTTCCTCGAAAGGAAACATCGTGTGTTCGTCGATCGTGGTAAGGACTATTTAATCGGTCGATTTTGTGGATGGAGCAAGCTGAATGAAAGATAAGGTTGTCGGCATGACCAATTCCACATATCCCTGATCTTAATCAAGTGCGAGCGATGAAGTTATAGATTATAAAAGTAGACTGAAGGATTTCATAGGATGGTATATTATCACATCCCATTGAGTTTGACATTTCATTTAAATTTCTAATCGACGAATGTTGCTCATAGTCTCTTATAAGTTGGACACTTTAAGTCTTTCTATAGGATATTAAGTAATATCGACCAAAGTATCTAGAATAGATATCTCAACTTGAGAATGTGATACAAAGATAAGATTTTCAGAGGCCGAGAGCTCTCTACTTATTGTGAAAAAGAAGGAAGAAAGTAAGACAAAAGGGTTGCAAAATAATTAAAAAAGAAAAGAACAAAATATTTAAATAACATCCATTTAATTTTGATCGGACATCAATGGTGGTAAATTAGTTGACTACTGGTGAAATTTTGAGGGGATCAACGACCAAAGCTAAAGCTTGGTTGAAATGAAGAAAATGGGGAGGACTAAGATGATATGGCTTGAGAAATTGATCAAAAGAAAGATTGGGATCGTTTAATCTTTCCTTTTCACTTTACTATTTATTAAAAGCTCTATTGAAGTGAACATTTATGTGTCTTTTATATGCTTCTTCAATTTTCTAAGAATATTTTGAAAAGAAAATAATTGGTAAGAATTCAATTTTGTAATATTTTTTAAAATTATGATAGTTTTGGCTGAAGAGGAAATACCTGGAGTAGATTGACTAAAAGTTGTAAGAAGTGTAGAACGAGGGGGATCCTTACTCTTTCTCGGGTGGTAGACTCTAGGAAGTTTCAACACTCGGTCAAGGGTTCGAGTATCCATAGGTGGTGAAATTCCACTGGTGTGAGTGTGTGGGGTGTGTGTGTGCGTGTGAATAATAAAAAAAAAGAGTGTAGAATGAGGAGCTGAGAGAGGCCTGAGCTTAGAAATCTTCAAAATGGTTGGGGGAGTTGTAGGTGTAAGGATTGAAGCAATTGCCAGAACCACCTTAGCTAGATTTGCAACTGTATTCTTCCGACGCTTCAATTTAGGTTGAGCTGGCTCGACTGTTCTTATTAACATGGAAGAAGGTTCAATTGCCTTTATTGGTGCTGGGGATGGGATGGTTGATGCGACTAAAGTTGTCTTCCTTAATCATGTCTTTCTTCAGACAGGAAACACAACCACCTGAGGTGTAATCGATTTTTTGGTACCTTCTTTAGTCGTCTTCTTCTTGACTATAGGTTTCTCCACTTTGGATGAAGGAGAAAGCCAACCAATGATCAATTCATGTGACCTATTAATCACAGTCACACACTAGTTTGTCCACCAACAGTGAAATGACTCTAGCTGTTGAGGATAGTTTGTAGAGAGGAGAAGCGTGAAAGAAGAGCTTACATAATCAAATCATCTCTGGAGAGTTTGAAAGGTGATGATCGAATCTGCAACTAGTTGATGAGTTGGAGGTTGGTCGCAAGTTCGGTGAATAAATGTAAAAGGGATGCCTTAAGCCAAACCAAATTGACAAACAAGAAGATTATGACAGTATTGTTCGATTCTAGCCTTGACATTAACACCAGTATTTACTGTGCCGCCATATGGTAGGTCTCTATAAATTAAATAACTATTTCAAGTCACATTTCTAAGGCTTACCATCTTGATATTGGTCGAACCATAGTCTTTAGTGAACCAGGTCGCACTGAATTCTTTATCTTTAAATAGGTAAAAGGAATTGTTGGACTTATCAAGGGCAAAAAAAGAAGAAGGAAGAAACTCATGCACTCGATGAATGAATAATTGACTTTGGTTCAGAGGATATTGTGGTGGCTGAAAGAAGTGAATTCTATATTTGATAGGACAAACTTGATGAATTTTACTCCAAAATATTCATAGAACCACATATGGACAAGCTAAATAGGCCCTCCAAAGTGATAAAAACTATTTATACTTATTTTCAACATGCTATGATAAAGGTGACCAAGCACGAAAGGGGTGAGAGCAAGCTGACGTCCTTAAGTGAGTGCCTCAACCAGATGGATGTATTCCTTGGTGATTTAAAGAGCACTCAAAAATAGTAGAAATTGACAAATCTACATCAAAATGAAAGTCGTGTGTTCTTGCTCATTAACTTCATCTCAAAATTTGCGTTGTAGAGTCATGAAAGTGTAATACGCCTTGCTGATCTTGTTCGGAAGGGGTGAAGAGATGTTGATTCTTTGAAGGAAAGCCTGAATAAATAAACTCACTAAATGGTAAAAGATGGATAAAGGCACATACGTCTATAATTGTTAGACACACGGTGTCGTATCCAAAATAGAATGTATTGGTCAGCGGACTCCAAAAAGTTGAAACTGCTGCAAGGAGGAAGGTATTGGCTGTGTATTCGTATAAGGACAGTTTGGTACATTCATATACTTAAGCATGCCTACATGTGTCACCATGTTGTGCTTCAACGTGAGTAAATTATTCTATCCAACCATTCATCAATTTTAGCCATAATCTTGGAGACTTAAAAGCATTGGAATGATTCAGAAAATGATTGAATTGAACAAATAAAACTTCATTAGGATACTTTGGAAAACATGGTTCAATTTCACAAAACTGTTTGTGAGTAACTGCAAGGTGGAAGACTGAACCAAGTATCAATAATGCCTTATTTGGTTTGATGGGAGTATTAAAAAGAAGGTCATTGATTACTCCTGAAGATAGAACAATTAGATATTTAATGAACGATTCTAGGTGGAAGACTGAAACGGAAGATGAGGAAGATGCAACCATGATAATCAAGAGGAAGAAGATTGGAAAGGGAGTTTCAACATGCGAGAGAAGAAGCAGAGGGTGACGAAAGGTAAACATCGATTTAGAGTTGTGTTTATATATCGGCTGCAATACGTGCATATTACTAAAAGGAAAATCATAACTCCTCGTACAATATGATTCTATGTGGGGTGTCACATGGACAACCTAGATGGAATAGGCAAAGGATATCTTTTGGTACAACCTCAGTTAAGTAGAGTCAATGGAGAGACAACATGTGGACCAACAATCGATTCCATTAATTACATTGAACAACGGAACAATGTTGCATTCACTTTTTTTTAAAGGCGAAGCGACGTGAAGGGTAATGTTGTACCAAAATTCTAACCATTTTGGAAAGAACCAATAGGAGGGCAACATGTGACATCGCACGAGAAATAGAAGGTGGATGAAAAGATCTTTAAGATACTTGGAGCGCTTTTTACATAATCATAACTGGTGTAAATCCAGTTTTACACATCATTAGATGGTTGATAAAGTGATACAGCCGAGTTATCCAAAAGTTTATCAAGCAAAGAAAAACACGATTAAACAATTTAAGATTCATTAAAGCGTGACCGAGAGATACAAAACATGACCGATAGAAGAGAAATAGTCACAAAAGGGAAACATAACAAAGAGAAGGATATAGAAAAAGGCTTTTTAATTATTGTAACTATTGGAGTAATGAAAGAAGCATTTGGAAGAATAGGCTATATAACAAAACTCTATAAATAACAAAGGAAATCTACAGAGGAATGATTACCAATCATCTACAAATCTTATACACAATTAAACTAAATATATCAATTTATTTTATCTAAGCTTATCCTAAGAGTAACGATAATCAAGTAGTGGTAATTATTAGTTACAATTTTAGTTGTAATCCAAATCTAGGCTCATACGTTGGATTTGTTCTCTATCTAATATATGCATTCTTCTAGTCATCCTTAGTGATTGATTGTGACTTTTTTCTTTTATTGCACTGGTATTATGAAAAGTCCTTTCTTGTGAAAGGCACAAAACAACTCATCTTTGGAGGAAGAACCCACCATCCGATTATTGCTTGATCGTTATAAAATTTTACAAGTGGCTGAGTAAGTGATAGATCTTCTTAAAATCTGGTTATATACGTTAACATTGAGCATATCTACTTATTTCGACGCTTGGAGTCCAAGTTGATCGGTTTGGATTGAGTCACTTTATCAATTCTTACATACCTGCACACACATTATACATGACAGGAAACAAACCAAGCACCAACAACTGTGTTTATATATATATATATATATATATAAACCATTTTATTTTACTTTGAATTGGTGGTAAATGAAGGTACGAAAGTTGTAAGAGTAATAAAGCTGTCACTATGCTATCAATTTGTCATACATGGAGCATGCTATGACACCTCAAACAACCTAACCATTGTCCCACATCACTAAAATCACATTAATAAGATGATCCAAATTGTCCAAGCATTGGCTACGTGATGGATGCTTAAAAATATTCGCAAATCATGTTGCTTGAAATCCTTACGTTTGTAGCCTAGTTAGGGCTCAAAATTAATTTCCTCTTTTGTCGCCCAAGTATACATTTCACTAGGCTTCATACCATCATTCTATCAAATAACATATGTGTATTATAATTTGAGGCATTAAAGTTAATTTATTTACTTAAATTTAAGTTCATATGAATATACTATATAAATTTTTAGTATATTCTAATTAAAGGCTGTTAAACATAATCTTAGCATTTTAGAGGATTTCAATTATAGGCTGTAAAAAACAATTGAAAATTTCAATTCACATGGATCCTATGATAATTATAATTTGGATTTTAATTCACACCATTTTATACTTGCTAAATGAATTTCTTCATTTGAAGAAAATGATAAAAATGATCCACCGTGAAATTTCTCTCTCTACTAGGATTCAAGGCTTTTCCATCATTGCCCCCCAAAAAAAGGGCATTTCTATCATTTCATCCTCAAGAAGTGCAAGATATGCAAGTGAACGGTAAAAAAAAAAAAAAGTAAATGCAAATATATAAGAACGTATAAAACGATCAACAGATGTTAAAATTTTAAAGTAGAGTATACCAATATTCAAAGAAAACCCACTAAAGTAGGACAGATGTGAAAAGAGACAGATTACACACTGAGTCGACTCAGCAGTTCTGCTTTTCTGCTTTGGTTCTGAATCGGGTCAAACACGGGATGTCCGCTTCCAGTCTCCGTCAACTTTTTAAAGACTAATAGACCAGAAGCTTTTCCTCGAAAGAAAGTTCTCCGTGTTGAACACTCTTTTCCCATAGATCCTCCGCACTCATTTTCATTGGGCCCCACTCAAATGCTCGGTCGAGAATAGTCGGCAGCCTGCATTCGATGGGTGAAAGTCCTTGACTGGAGGTCAGGGTCGACCATTGGAATTATAAAAAAAGACTGATAGTTGATACTCGGGCATTGAGAAATTACACACGGTTATACAAATAACTCAAATTAAAACCATTATAATGGTCGGCTTCACTTTAGACGAATTAAAAATAAAAAAATTACACTAGGTTACTTAGCTAATCAATGGATGAACATTTATTAAATGGCTGAGATGAAAAATAACCATTAATACAAGTTCCGGAAACAAGAGCCTACCAATCAGATGTTAAGATTGTTCAACCAAACAATTATTTTGGACGATGACTTACAACACTGAGTCTTACAACACATGCCACGCATGCAATTTCTGAGTACCTGCGCAGCGACAGCCATGCTATTCTCCAGAGTATTAATTAAATAACTTTCTTTCCTAAAGGAGTGTTATCGAGTCCGCCGTTCACACCGGACGTGGATTAGGTGGTCAGGCCCACTTCACTTTTAATACTTATACGGCGATGTTGTGAGATTTGACTGGTGGGACTACGCTATTCTTAAAAAATTTTAAGATTCACACTCATCTTTGCCAAGTGTACTGGACACCAATCAAATCTCACCACCTCATCACACCACAGCTAAAGGTGGTGTGAAACTGACCAACTAATCCGCGTTCCGTTCACACTAGTCTTCATTTAAATGGAAGTGGATCGCCTGCAGCAGCTGCTACCCACCAGGCACAGCTGTGTGGGCCACCGTAATATATATGTGTTTTATGAAATCGGATTGCATTATGAGCTACTTGCTCTCATCGTGCTGAGTAAAATCTATTAGGCCCACCGTTAATGCATTTAAGTGGTTGAGACCAAAATCCAGTCACGTATAAAGTTTATGAGTACCATACCATACAGTAATAATAATTATTTTTACTGTTGATATCTTACTAGGCCCTTAGTGATGTTTATTTGTCATCTAATCAATTCATAAGATAATATATATATATATATATATATATATATATATATATATATATATATATATATGCCGAGAGAATACAAATATATGCTTATCCAAAACTTTAATGGCCCTCACGAACTTTTCAACATTAGATGCTCTATTTACACTGTTTCCTATTGTGTGTTTCATTTGAGCTATGGATATGCTTCATTTTTAGGCTAAAGCCTTAATATTATGGTAAAATGGATGAAAGGAGTGAATAAAATATACAAGTCAACATGGACTCTACATAGGGGATTGGGTGGTATAGTAAACACTAAACGCTACCGATGTAGCCGGTGTGTTGAGGTCACCAAGTTCCTAGGCTGGTATAGTAAACACTAAACACTACCGATCTAGCTGCTGTGTTGAGGTCACCGAGCTTCTGGGTCATTATTAGGCTCATGTTATATGCAAACCGTCCTTCCAGTTTTCAAGCTCGTCCTCGGGCTTGATCCGAAGAGTAAGACAGTTCCAAAGATTAAGTAAATTACGGTGCAAAGAGTAGTGGGAGTTGAACGTCTACAGTTCAAATCCTTTTTTGGGGTCACATAAGTTTTGGATGACCGTGAGATATATATATATATATATATATATATATATATATATATATATATATATATATATATATATATAAAATTTATGTCTTAGTGACCATATGGGCAAATTGGATGGAAAATTAACTTTATAGTAAGAATGTTTTAATGATGATAATCATTATTTTGGTGCTATTTGTGGTGTGGTCTGTTTGAGCTTTGGATTTCTCATTTTTTAGCTCACGATCCAAACGATCTCTAAAAATGGAAGAACGGGTGGATATAATAAATACATCATCGTGGGGCCATGTAACTTTGATCTCGTTCGAACCTTTCGAGTGTCACCGTTCGTCTTCGCAAGACACGTACCCACACCAGCCAGATCGGCTGTGTGGTACACCAACCAATCTGCTTACCCGTTTTTATAGCTCGCTTTAAAGCATGAGTATGCTACTTGCACAATCACGAATAGAAATCGTACTTTTGGCCTCACAGGCACTGCTCCTATGGCAAGTTCTTTTGAGATTATAGTCGTTAATTAAGACGGTTCCACCCACTCTTTATGTATTACGGCCCAAAATTTCATGGCAGTCGGCTCATCAGATGGGTCACGCGTGAAAGGAAAAAACATTGGGGAAGAAAGACTGATCAACGGTTCTTGTTCAACACACGAGTTTTGGCCACTTAATGAGAAGACCGGCCTGTTTTTAGGACAGGGAGCAATACTTGTGAATGGCCTGGATCTGACACATTGTGCAAAACTAGCACATGTAGGTCGAGTTAGAATTCTGATCTACTCTCGCGTGTAGTATAATCATTTTTTTCTTTGCGGAAAGGAAGACTATTTCTGGAATACATCGCCACGTGGTAGCACAGGATCTGGGACATATTTCAATCATCCAAACCGTTCATATGATTGAAATAAATTATATATGGGATATTCAAGAATGAAAAAAAAATCTTAGAATGGATTTAATTCTGTCGATTTTTCTGAATATAGACTGTTTTGTTAACCTATGGATATTTGAACTGTTAGATCATCTCAACCTAATCCTTTTTATATTCCCCATCTATAGTGAGGCCCATCATATAAACGGTTTGGATTATTGGAAAATAAACCATGCCCAACAGCTAAGGTCCCTACGTATCCTAAACAATGAGTGAGGATATATTCCAGCAAACCTCTGGCAAGGAACAGGTGGCTTGACCCAGGATACCGTGTTGACTTGACCAGGATTTTTCGACGAGTTGTCATTCAGTGGGGAGCGATCCGTGTGAAGGGGAGGATATTAATATTGGATATACCTTACTACAGAAAACGTGTTAGAAATCTGTTCCATTCATCAGGCAGGGTACAGTAAGAAAAATCCATGTACCAGAAGAAAAATTTATATTGGTCGTCCGACCATGCCGGTCTAAATTATATTAGAAAAATGGACAGTTAAAAATTATCCAGCGTTCCAAATTCAACATGCATCCGTGGCTCACTTTAATTTATGAATGTACTGCCAGGATTTTATTTTTTATTTCATGTATATGGCATGTTTTACGGCAGATGGCCCAAGTATGTGATACATGTGCTATCTGGTTTGGGAACAGGGTCCCGCATGGGGGCTGTCATGCCAGCCCGCATTCTACTGAAGAACTTTGCTAAAATGCATTCCCACGTTTTGGTACGAGATATACGGGGACTTTTAAGTATTGATATGGGGTCATCGATAACCAGGCGTACAACAATAGTTTTCAGGTGAATATCGGTATGGCACCTTACGAGGCGTTATATGGGCGACCTTGTCGCGCACCGCATTGTTGGGCAGAGGTCGATGAACGTAGCTTGATTGCCCCAAAGTTAGTACAGCCTGGTTCTGTCACTGAGGTGAGGAGTTTCTTGGGTCTCGCTGGCTATTATCGACGCTTCATTCGAAATTTCTCGAAGATCGCGAGACCTCTATCTTAGTTGACACGGAAGGACGTGAAGTTCGCCTGGAATGACAAGGTGGAGTTAGCTTTTCAGAAGCTGAAGGACAGGCTTACGTCCGCCCCTGTACTAGTATTGCCAGAGCAAGGGGTTAGGTACACTATATACACTGACGCGTCTAGCGTTGGTCTGGGTTGTGTCCTTATGCAGAAGGACAGTAATTTCGTATGCCTCGAGACAATTAAGGAAGCACGAGGAGAATTACCCTACGGCAGCCGTCATATTCGCACTGAGACTCTAGAGACATTACCTTTATGGAGAGGAGTTCGAGCTCTTTTGCGACCATAAGAGCCTCAAGTACATATTTACGCAGCGAGACTTGAATATGAGGCAACGGCGATGGATGGAGACTTTGAAGGACTTCAAGTTCGAAGTCTCTTACCATCCTGGGAAGGCGAACCTTGTGGCTGACGCGTTGAGCCGCAAGAAGGTGATAGAGTTTGCGACTCCGCTGATGGTTGCTGAGTGAGATATGGTTGAGTTTTTGCGAGACTTTGATCAGAAACTCACTGTAGAGGAGTCGTATGAGTTCATCGCACATGTGCAGGTGCGATCTCAGATCGATGACCGGGTCATCGAGGCGCAGATGGATGATGCGCATCTGACTGAGCTTCGAGAGCAGGCCAGTGATGATGCAGACGCCGAGTGGCGAGTTGGCATGGATGGGGGCTTACGTTTTCGTGGCCGCCTATGCGTCCCAGATATCCCTGACTTGAGACGAGAGATTCTCGAGGCTGCGCATTGTACCAGACTCACGATGCATCTAGGCAGTATGAAGATGTATCGCGACGTGAAGAGGACCTATTGGTGAGAAGGGATGAAGACCCACATAGCAGAGTTCGTGTCCCGTTGTCTTACTTGCCAGCAGGTGAAGGCAAAGCATCGCCAACCACCTGGACTCTTGCGGCCTATGCCGATCGCAGAGTGGAAGTGGGACTTCATTTTCATGGATTTCGTTTCAGGGCTGCCGAAGACGAGGAAGGGACATGATTCCATATGGATGATCGTCGACCGTCTGACGAAGTCGGCGCACTTCCTACCGATCAGAGTCACGAACTCTGCAGACGAGCTGGCTAGACTATACATCAGAGAGATCGTGCGTCTGCATGGAGTTCCGTTGGAGATCGTGTCGGACAGAGACACGCGGTTCACTTCTATTTTCTGGACTCGCATTCAGGTGGCTATGGGTGTGAAGTTGAAGTTCAGTGCTACCTTCCACCTACAGACAGACGGACAGACAGAGCAGGTGAACCGGATCTTAGAGGACATGTTGCGAGATCCAAACCGTCCAGATTTAGATCAGATCGGAGAAGATTTATATTAATGTTTAGTCATCAATGTTGCAGCTAGGAGACGATTTAGGAAGGGTTAGCCGTTCAACGAGATTTTTTTTTTTGTCTTAAGGTAAGAATTTTTATTTCAATAGTGATAGCGGTTTTTAGATTTCTCAATAATATAATAATAAACGAATAATATTAAAAATAAATGCTAACGTTGATTTTATTTATTTACATATAAGAATATTACAATCAACTATTAAAATAAATTAAGCAGTGAAAAATAATTTATTATTATTTTTTTATTTTTAATCTATGATTGATTGTGCGGACAAAACAACCATGGCATGCAGTATGCAACAAGTAGTTGGTATAATCTACCAAGTATGGACTCAATCCAATAACGAAGGTCATGGATATTTAATTTACTCTTAAAGCGTATTATAACAATGACGATTGAGATCAGTAGATATAAGCCAATCCAAGAATTCTGAATTTTATGTAGAATTACGGGATATAAGCGAAATATCTAAGGGCTTGTTTGGATTTACCTAAACTAATGCATTGCATTGTATCCGTCTACTGTTCATGTATACGTTCCACCAAACTCGATTTACATCCACATTCACAGATGATAGTCCATTGTTTGGTTCAGATTGCTTATTGGGCAAGTATACAAATGTGTTCTAGTAGCCAATGTTTGGATATGACGCATGTGGGCTACGTAGTGTATATACCTTTTATATTGAGGTCAATACGAGTTGATTCTTCCCATTGCCTGGCTTCGATGAGTTGATTGTTAGTGTTATGTGGGCCCCACAATGATGTCCGTGATCCATCCATGTTGTCTATCTATTTTACACTTGTCGGATCATGAATGAATTAGGCCCTTGTAGCCAATCAATATCATCTGTCCATCCATGATGGGGCACATATAGCATCCATCATCAATAACGAACATGTGTAGAACAAGAAAAAGGAGTGCGAGTTTTTATAAACCGTAGCCTTCTTCAAATCAAGGTCTATCTACGCCCTTGACTTACCTTTAATGGTCGCATGCATTGGTCATATCCCATCTTCCATAATTACTGAAGAAGATTGCAAAACTATTTGATACAACGTCCTGAGATTTACTTGAAAATCTCTTAATTTGGTTGTATACTCAGTCGTGGAAAGTAAAAAGGACTTTCACAAATAGAGGTGTATACGCAGATCGTATACATCCCTCTGAAACAGGGGCTACTTGAGTTTGAAGAAGTAGGTGTGATCTAACTCCTAAGTCGGGTCATTTTTTCAGGAGAGAAGCGCGTCGCTACAGATTCGGGAAGGAGGACACCAGTTCCTGAAGGATCTGGTTTTAGACCTCTAATATGGAAAATGAGTTCCCAAATCGTCCCATTCCAACTATAGAAAGAGACCTGCTTTGATGAGACTATTGCTTTGCAAAGAGTTATTTTCGATAGAACCCTAGTATTTAATGTTCCCATAAGTTCACGTTTCTAACTCCTTTTGAAGCTCATCTACACCACATGTGGCATGGCCGTTATGATGTAACTTCTGAACCGTTTGATATAGTCGTGCTCAGTTAGGAGTAAACAATGCTCCTCACGTCTCTTTACAGTCGGAGAATGGAAAGATACGTTGAATGGGTGTTGGCAATTCTTCGTCTTATAGAACATTAGGATGACCATTTCAATCGTTAATTCGGACATTTCAGCTGTTAATTTCACCATTTTGGTTGAATCAGTCGTGAAATCGGACATTCTGGCCATTAATTTGGCTATTTTGGTCAAGTTGGTCATGGAATTTTCTCTCTGGCCATTGAAGTTTTTTTTAATAAGCCATTATGGTTGTAATGTTTATGTATTTGATCATGAGGGTCTTGATGGTTCTTCATATGACTATTGTGGTTTGCTTGGAGCAGTGCATTCACCTATTACATAAACCTTGTGACAACATTGTTCTTATAGAACTTGCTTAGACGTCCTGTCTTTTGGCGAGTTGTCTTTGTGAGGAACTAAATTTTGATGCAAACAATGTGGCTATGGTGGTTCATCACTTGGCTCGTATGGGGCACTACGTCGACGGTCAGTCGCATGGACCTTTTAGCAAAATTGTTCCCATAATACATGTCTTAGCCGCATATCTTTTGGCGGATTTTCTTTATGAGGGATTGATTTTCATCCTTGCCTCCCGGGTGCCTCTGGACTCGACTTATCCATTTTATTCGGTCATTTTTTCTAGAAGTCATTTTTAAATGTCGATCTACTATTTGTTATCTTTGGTTATTTTAATTTTTCTAAATTGATCATGATAACATTCGCGTTCGCTGAATGTTTAGTAACCATTCAGCCATGAGAGTAATGACTTATCTTTGTGTCGAATTGATTAAATCTTTACAAACAAATTGCCACAGTTGTATTAAAAAGTAGCGGACTTCGAGCGATTATATTCACTGCCAGTGGGGCCCAAAACATCAAAGGTTGCCCCACCGGGTGCTTGACTACATAATAATTTTGTGGCGTTAGTGACACAGGTGGTTGCCCCTCGAATTGATCAACACCTGCATGGAGTTACCCCCCAAGCATATGGATGTTTTAGGGGTCTCCATCCAGTTGGTCGTAAAGATGGCCATTTCTCCTCACAGTCACCTCAGGTGGTGGAGGACGACCTTGGGGTTTAGCTTGATTGACCCTTGTGACGGGTTTAGTTGGTCGTTTTGCTTTTAGTTCAATCGATGAATGGTTAGTAGGTTTAAAATCTATTAACATCGAAAGTCTCTCAAAGAAACCTTAAATTAGTCTAGTGAGGCTCTTTATATTGGCCTTGTTGTCCTATATGATCTGTTGCAAATCCCATCACATGCCAAGGATGTGATTCACGAAGTCTCCAAGGATCGGTTAAGAAAATGATGTTGTGTCCATGTCAATATGTTCTAGTTGTTGTTCCTTTCTTGTGGTTCTCCTAAAACTTTAGGGATTATATAAGCCCTTGATTTTCTCTACCAACCATCTTACCATATGAAGTGTTGAGTGTGAAATATTGTATATTTCTCCCTCATTGTGCATTGATTTTATATGCATAGGTATGCTTATTTAATATAACTATATGTGTTTTTGTTATGTGAGGTGATTTGGAAAGCTAATGATGAAAATGATGATTAAAGTGAAGATATAATGTTCGAAGAATGAACAAGGATTACATATTTGGAGGTCATTAATGAAGAATTCAAGTGTTAAAGATAAAAAAAAACCAAGTGCAAAGGAAAGAGAAAAGACTGAAAAAATCACAAAGTCCATTAACAGAAATAACAAATCTCACCTAAGGTTGGCTTGGTCTGACCAAAAGTGCATATAACAGTACAACAATAAATTATGATTTTTATGTGTAATTCGGTTAGACATTTGGTCTGATCGAAGTTCAGTTTGGTGCCATTGAACGAGGGTTCAGTCCGACCAGAGGAAGACAGACTTCAGGAGAATTTTCAGGAAATTCGGTTGTAACCAAGAAGCAAATTTAGTCCGACCAAAGCATAACAAAGTGTGAATTTTTTAAGTTAGTTTGAAGTTGGTACGAATCAAGTTTATTTAAGGGGAAGATTTAGGCTAGGGTTTTAGAGAGAGAGAGAGAGAGAGAGAGAGAGAGAGAGAGAGAGAGAGAGAGAGAGAGAGAGAGCAAGGAGTAACAAAGTGTCTACAAAGCCATTCTTCCTCGCTAATCTTTCAGTTCTAAGTTCTTTTTCATATTTTTCTTTGAGTATACTTCAATCATATTTATGGTTAGCTAAATCTCTTAACTAAGGCTAAGAGGTGAAGATTATAGTAGTTTACTTTGATTCAAGTTATTTAGTTTGAGTGTTGAACAATTTATTGATATCGGTTTAATAAAATTTCAATTTTAGTTTACTTTGAACCATTGTCGACTTCAAGCACTTTGGATGTGTAGGAAGGCTAATATTGTTTCTTATCTATTTTACAAGGGATTGATATGTAAAATCCATTGATCTATCGTAGACTAAGGGCATGATAAATGCTTTGAATTCCTTGCGATCAATACTTTGGTACCTTATGTGGGAACTAAATCAATTGAAGTTTAGATCTATTTTTGTTTGTGAATGATGAATTAACTGCTCTATTATCCATATGGATTGGATAGGACTTCGATTTCAGTTGAGTTATCTAATTAAATCAAATGAATTAGACAATAAGAATGGCTATAAGTAGATCCTTGACACTAGTGTTTTGCTTCTAATAATTTTTCCCTTTACTTTACTCAATTACATCATTATTTCTTACAATACAATTCTATATTTAGTTTTAAATTTAAATTTAATTTTAAAGTGTTTTAGAGAATGTACAAATATTAGTCCTTGTAGATTCGATCTCAGTCTCATTGAGTTAAAACTACATTGTAACCTTGTACTTGGGGTTGTCATCCTTTTGGATAGATCAAATTTTTTTAGCACCATTGCCGGGGACTTTGACTGTATTTTTTCTGAAATACTTTAAGGTTAATTTTTATTTTATTTTATTTTATTTTTTACATTTCTAGATTAAAGTTTTTCTTAGAATTTCAGAAACTAGCATTGGTTGTTTGTTTCGCAGAATCTAACCTAGAATCGTCAATCGGGTACTATCCTTCCAACCCTCTTGCTTTAATTTATTTCAGATTCCTTAATTTTTTGTAGAAGGTTTTATTTCTCTAGGAACAGGTTTAGGTTTAGAATTAGGCTTTAAGTGGTTCATGCCCAAGTGGGTTCGTGATAACACTCTCTGTCTCTTAAGTGAAGGAGGACTAGTTGAAAGATTGTCTATCCATTCTCATGTTAGAAAACACCTGAGATCTTCTGAATAGGCCGAGAACATGGCTGCGAATCAACTCCATCGCCATGCCGATGGACAACAAGATGAGAACGATGTACAAGATGACCCACCAGTTAGAACCTTATTTGATTATTTACAAACAGCTAGGACGAACACCCATTCCTGTATGATTTTTTCATATAATATATGAAACATGGATTTTAAATCGAGAGTGATCCAACTACTTTTGAAATTCCACGTACTAGATTCTAAGAGTTTATATCTACATCTCAATGAGTTTGATGAGATTGTAGCCACCCTACACTTCGACAATGTGTCGGATGATACTCTGAAGCTAAAATTGTTTCCCTTTTCATTAAAGGAGGAGGCAAAGTCATGGCTTCAATCCTTAAGGTTGAGATTGATTGGGACATGGGTTGAGATGATCCAGGAGTTCCTTAAAAAGTTCTTCCCAGTTTATAAGACCAACATTCTTAGAAGACCATCATGAGCTTCTTACAGAAAGAGGAAGAAAATTTCTTCCAATGTTGGGAGAGGTTTAAGGACCTTCTAAGTTCTTGCCCACATTATGGCTACGAAATTTGGTGGGTCAGAATTTTTTTTATTTTTTATGATGGACTGACTTCACCCATGCGTTAATTTATAGAGATAATGTGCAATGAGGAATTCATGAATAAGGATCCCGATGACGTGTGGGACTATTTTTATATGTTAGCTGAAAACACGCAATCTTGGGATACCTCAACCAAGTCAACTCATCCCAAGTTGACTCAGTCAAAGGAAAAGGGGGGGATTCACGTCTTACGGGAAGAAGACGATGTCAATGCTAAGGTGGCTAGCCTCACAAGAAAAGTCAAGGCTGTGTAATTGAAGAGGGTGAAAACGGTTAAACTCGAGGAGACCATTGAAACTGTTTATAGTATTCGCACAAGTAACATACACTTGACGCAGGAATGTCCTACAATTCCTATGTTCTAAGAGTTGTTAAATGAGTAATCCAATACCATGAACAATTATCAAAGGCCCTTTAGTGCTCCAATCTTGAACACGTACAATTCGAGTTGGCGGAACCACCCGATTCTCAGTAGGAGGAATGGACCAACGTGCTCAGTTTGAGTCCCCTCCTCCAGCAGACCCATTGAAGATGGTATGGATTTCTCTTGTAACCTCGTTGTTATTGCTGTTGTTGGGCTGCTCATTCCACTATGACTATTCTTCCCTCTTACTGACATACCAACACAGATGTCTGTTGCGAATGGGGGCTTCGATTTTGTAACGCCCTGGATTTTTGCTAGTTAGGAATTGGATGTTTTTGGGAAGTACGTTTGATTTATTGACTTGAGTGTATGTCCGTGTGTGTATTTGCACATGTTTGGGATTAAAAGGATTGACCTTGGATCCACAAAAACCACCCGACTAAGGGAATTTTGAGAATTTTAAAGAATAAAGACAGCAAGGTTTGATTTTATTGAGCACACTGGGGCAGCACTGCTCAGTTGCATTGAGTAAACATCAAGCAACTAAACAAATTTGGACAGCAGGGTTTGGTTGGACCGAGTGGGTGCAACTGAGTAACTTTGTTAGCAATATTCTGCATGTTCAGATTTTGACAATTTCAGTGCACTGACTTAAAAAATTCATATCTATTTTTCTACAACTTTGATTGAAGTGATTTAAAAACCAGATTGAATCTAAATGAGTCTAGTTTCATTAAAAAAAAAAGACAAAACCTAAAAGACGTTAAGTTTAGGACTATTTTAAAAACTGTACCAAAATCATTAGTTTCATGTAACTAGTATTCCCAGAATTTTTAGAATATTTCTATAACTTGAAATGTAATAAATTTTAGTAGAGATAAAGCAGACATGATGATGAACTACTAAAAAATAATTAAAAATAATATAATAATTAAAAGTATCAAAATTATTATATGAAATAGACATATTGAAACTGAAAATTTCTGCAACTATACGTTGCTGATGAATCGCGTATATCTTTTTCATCTTAGAGTTTTTATATTTGATGTCTTCTTAGGAATTTCTTCTAATCATTCTAGCAATTATACTATTTAATTAAATTAATATTTTTTTATTTTTTAATATATTTTATTAATTATGATAGCTTCGAGTATAACTGAATTATTATCTTTAATTAGGGTAGTTAGAGCCGAGTTACCATTTTCCACTAATTGTGAGTAGACCATACTATGAATTTATCTAATCCAAACCCCAATTATCATGCATGAAAAATTTTACAACCCATTTTATTCTAAAAATGTCCTGATTATCCGAACAAGCTCTAAAACGCTCATTAGCAGGCCACAAAACTCGAGATTATAGAAAGACGTTTGTCTTAGTGGGCTTGTCGTCCATCGCGGGTAGCAAAGTAAGAAAGTACCTATAAATGATCAAATTGGGCCAAAGGTTGAGTGCTTGGGATATGCGAATGCCGTAAGAAGAAACTTAAAATTTAAGTGAATTGGGCTCTCTACTCTTTCACGAAGTTGTGGCTTTTGGACCCTTAGATTGTGACAAAATTTATGGCAATAACTTAAATTAATGTCCTACATAAATTCGTATAGTCATAGACCTAATTGACGTTTGGTGACCGTTGATTTGGGTTAGGGCCTTTCTGATTAATTGGCTTGTCCGATCATCGGATGGTTGTCTAAACATATATTGCCTAGTGGGACACCTATATCATAGCTTAGATTGACCCGTACACCTCCCGGTGGGTCCCATTGGTTAAAAACAACCCCCTCTAGGGTTACTATAATGAATAAAGAACCACTGAGGCCATTTTCATCAAATTTGTCTTTATAAAAGAACCTCATTTGCACTCTCCTTCTCCCCATACGAATTTTTCCTAATTTAAGGAGAGAAAGAGGAAGAGAGGAAGAGAGGGAAGTGAGAAATGGCAGAGCTCGATGTCGGATCATGCCGTTCGATCCCATGCTCATCAGATTTTATAAGATCTCTCATCTACGCTTAATTTCATATCTTTTACGGCCAAAACCTGACAATTTTAGGTAGGATTCCTCACCCCTTTGCTAGGTAAGAGGTTTTATACTTATTTTTCCATCTATTTCTTTCATTTCCTATATTTTGAGCCATTAGGGTTAGAAACCCCTTTCATTTCCGTCAATTCTTAAAAACCTTAATGTTAGGGTTGAGTGTGTTACGATTTTGAGTTACAATTATCGATTGGAGTGGTCTATACTCTTAAGGGAGCTGTAATCAAGCCCCATTCCATTACAGTTTGAGTTATGCGCCAAATACGGGTCCCGATTCATTGAACTGAGTTAATGCATCAATCAAATTGAGTTAGTTAAGTCATAATTCATTGTTTAATATTTAATTAGAATTATATACATATTATTAACAATAGTCTTATACTTTAATTTAGGTTTGGAGCATTCAAATTCCTGACACTAGGGTCACATCCGAGTCGAGGATTTTGACTATAAGGTGAAGATCTACCCCAGACCTCTACGTGGCATTTTAGAATAATTAAATGCATTTATTTGCTACTTGATTGATAACATACTCGATGAAATGTTTGAATGACATGAAACTCTTAATATTAAATGCATTTATTTATTCTAAGGTGAAGACCTACCCCTGAGTCTCTACGTAGCATTTTAGAATAATTAAATGCATTTATTTACTACTTGATTGATAACATGCTTAATAAAATATTTGAATGATATGAAACTCTTAATATTATAAAATTCTTGGATGTTGAATGCTTAAAAATACTAGGATGATTGAATTATTTTGCTGCGGTAGATTGAGCATCACAAATTATCAAAATATGTTGATAACCCGCTTTAAGGAGGCTATCCTAAGCTTATACGACCAACCAGAGTTGAATACAGATGATTAACAGTAGTTGGAGATACGCAGGATGCTTTGCACCCAATGCCAGTTTGCTGGGATCCTTCGTAGTCGATTGCATCAGTCTAATGCAAGCTCGATCATTCTTGTGCTTAGTGATTATATAACATTCAATAGAATCTAAGATATCACCGTTACCATTAATTTAGTCTACTCATAAATATTAGTGCGTTACAATCCCCAAAGACTCATGAGCTGAGTATGCTGGTATGGGACACCGTGTTTGAGTTGTCGGCCTATACTGGGGTGACGAGCCTCCCTATAGTGACCATTGAGCACTGATAGAGGTGATAGTATGTTGTTCGAATGGGCCCCATCAAATTACCCAGCCGATGGTTCCGTGCCAGAGTACTGTTCGAATGACCGGGCATGAATGGAATTGGGTGACGAGCCCTTTCCTTTATATAGATTTAGTTTTGAGTGACAACTCGCACTTCTGAATTGATGACTCATACTTGGTATTGGGTAACAACCCGTACTTTGTTGATGCCTTAATTTGGATTAAGGGACACTGGTGAGGAGCCGCCACATGTTGTAACAAAACACATGATCCGGATAATGACTCATGATATAATGATGGTATCTTAGCTTTGCCAACCCGCTATATGAATTAGAACTAATAATCACTTGGCTAATCATGTATATCCTAGGATAGGTTGCGATTTGGCATAGAGTTGCTTATGAGGGAGTGTTGGCATTTATGAAACAAGCGTGGAAGTCGCTTGTGAGGGAGTGTTGGATTGTGAGGAGCATACATCATTTCATCATCGCATTAATATACTTACTAAATAGATTAGAAAACTGTTTGTTTATTATGTTATCATTACTTGCGATTTGTTGTGTTGGTAACATGTGTAACTTAGTAATTGTGTATCAAAGATAACATACTTGAGTGTATAATATGTATTAATATGTATTTGTTGTGAACTCATTAATTACTAAAATGCCCCAAGTAACAATCTTGAAGATATTTCTTCACTATGTTGGCAGTTGACGCCTCCTATTTGACATATGCAGATAACGTAGGAATATGATCAGTTGGTGGTGCGCTCGGGGTGCCCAGTAGATCTCTAGCCTTTTCCCAATTGGTAGTTATTTTTCTGCCCTTGTTATAATTATTGTGATTTGTATAATTCTCACATGGGTGGCCGCCACTTTTGGAACTATAACTCCTATGTGTTAGATCTTTCTATCTCTACCTCGTTTTGGTTTCGTTAAATTAAAATGCATTACTCCGATTATTTATATGTGAAATAAATGTGAATTTGAATTAGGACACATGTGAATTTTATTAAGTTAACAATTAAAAACTTGGGATCAAAGTCTATGTACTCGCGTGCCAATTTTTTTCGGGGTGTCACAAATTTCCTCCTAAAGGTCGAAGTAATCGCTGGTGGAGTAACCATGGTCACTTTGGAAATGATAGTACTTTCGTTTATCTCTCTTATCGGCAACAGTCTTCATCTAGTTCCGCCATTTGAGAAGTCATTTTCTTCGAACTTCCACGAGGACTTGCTCAGGCGTAGCGTTGAGGGGAGTGTAAGAGTAGAATCTGCTCTCATGTCGTCTGCTCGGACGTTGACCCTTGGTCGAATCATCGTATCTTCTACGCTTATTGCTGGGAGTTGATGCTTATTTTTTATTAGGTTGTTTCTCCCTAGTTGAGCTTTCCCTACTTCAAGTTACTTTTTGTAAACTAAAAAGAACCTCGACATTGGAGTATTTTTAGACTTGGTTAAAGAGATTGGCCAATGTTGTCGGGGGATTCTTGCAGAGCGAGAAGAGAAATCTCCCCTCCCTCAGGTCAGCCATCATAGCGGCTAGGGCGATCTTATCCAAGTAGCCCTCCACTTGCATCGATTTCAGGTTAAAGTGTTTGATGTAATCCTTTAATTACTCATCTTCCTTTTGAATGATGGTGAAGAGGTGAGTCATTGACTTATTTTTCTTGTCCTTTGATAAAGTTGGTAATGAAGGCCTTCCTGATTTGAGTGAATGAACTGATAACTTTAGTTTTAAATGCTAGAACCATTTTCGAACTGCTCCTGACAGCGTTAGGGAGAGTGCTCAACACATTACCGTGGTCAAGGCGCCATGAAGCTCCATTCATGCCCTGAAGGATTCTAGGTGTTCGGTCAGATCGGTGGACCTAAAATATAGAGTAATCTGCAACATCTTGAATCTGGATGGGAGCTGAGCTTGCATGATATCTTCCGTGAATGGTGGTTCAATTTCCTCCAACATTGCTTCTATTGAGGTCGAGCACGTGTGCGATGTGCTTGTCATATGTTGCTGATCTAATCCCTTAACTCGTTGAGTTCAGCTTTCGAGGGGTCCTCGTTCTCGGCCATTACCTTGGGAGCCTTACCACGCTTTTTCTTCTGCAATACATGACACAAGTCAAAGGCAGCCAGCGTGGTAATTCCTGAGGCATGGGAGGGTGCATAGTTCGATACCTCATGAGCTTGTTTGTTCCTCTGGGAGCCGGCGGGTGCTCGAGACGGCGTGGAGACTTCAGTGGCTGTCCGAGCATCAACCTCTTCTGCCCTCGATTGGGAGGAGGATTCTGTCGCTCCAGCATCTGTTTTATCTGATCAATGTAGTTGGTTAGTGCTTCAACTTGATGCTCCAAAGAGACAAGCCAACCTCCCCAGTTTCAAGATTGCAGTATCGGAATTGCGAGTGCAGAATCAACTTGGAGTTGGGAGGTTGAGTCCTGATGGTCTGCAGACTGTTTTGCCAATGCAAGATCAAGTGCGACAGTGGTGTTCTGAGCCTTCTTTCTCCCTTTCGCAATTGTTGGAGCATTGTAGATGATGATAATGACTTTCAATGTCATTCCCACAGACGACTTTAAACTGTTGATGCATAAATCTAGACATCCTCCTTAGACCACTTGATACCTGTAAGAGAAGACATAGATGGAGACCCTGATTGCAACAGGGGACCTTCTGATACCAAAGTCAGACATGCAAGCTAGGTCTAGTAGAATATAATGTTTCTGTGTGTGTGTTTTCTGGGTTGAATTGTGTGTATCTTTCATCAGAGAGATGCTCCTATTTATATTTGAAGAGGGGCGGTGGCATAGAGGAAAATTTCCTTATTTAGTAAGGGCACATTGTAGAGGGTTTCCTATCACAAACATGTTGCAGGTATCTTTTAAGATTCTCTGTCAAGACCTCGGGCAGATCTGTGTCACAATTATCTTCCGAGATCTTTGGCTGAGATCCCGGACAGATCTCTTCGATAGGACCTGAATAGTCTGAATCAAAGGAGATATGCAATAGGAGGCCCAGCTTGAGAGTCTGAGTTGAACCATGTAGTCTTCCGACCTGGATTCTTTCGTATGTCATGGTTGAGTTTCTCCTTAGCACTTAGCAGATCATTGACTCGCCGACCTACCTTTGTGAGTCGTGTCTGAGCACTAAGACCAAGGTCCTTTCCTTAATATGAATATAATCGAAATTGGGAATAACCATCCTCTTCATCTTACTGTATAGGGCAGGGTCTCTCCGAGTGTAGCAATATAGAGTCTTGCCTCGTGCAGGGTCGTACCTTGGGGGCCCTTAATAAGAAACGTTCCGAGCAGCAGCTTGGAAATGGTTGAAACTGTGGAAGTGCTCAACATCTGATGCAAGTTGAGATACTTCATCTTCTGATGGCTAAGCTCAGGAAATAGAGTCATTTCCCCAGTAGTGGTCTATAACTTTTTGGCCATTGAGGAGCTCCTTGGTTATGACTGACGCTGGCTGGTCACATGACAAGCATGGGTGTTCGAGTTGACCTCTTCTCCTTAACCAATTCATTTTTACCCATAATAATAGGTAAACCTTGTAGATCATCCCTTAGCCTTAGAAGCCTAATTGAAATATGATAAATAAGGTTTGAAGATGTGTGGAGTTACTATAAAATATACAGCTTAAACCAACAGTTTTACGAGTGGTCCTCGAGCTCATCAACCGACTATCAATAACTCTTGATGGAATTAAAGACTTGCTCGATCTGATTGAAGAAACAGTCTAACAACCTAACTACATAATTTTTAGATTTTCTCGAAGGGATCGACAGACAATTCAATCCCATTGAAGGACTTTCGATCTTATTAACATAACCGTTAACTAGCTATTGCAAATCAGTCTCTTATAAAAAGACATTCAGTTCTTAGGCAAAAGGATGATTTTTATGGTGTAATAGAAGCCTAGGTGATTTCACGTTCATATCTCTGATCTTAAGCCTCTAAACCAATGAGTTCCAAGCTATCTTCCTTAAGATTAACACTCTAATGAGGATCCTAATGTCCACCTTGAAAATGAGCTTGAACTCTACAATTTTATAGAGATTAAACCCAACTCTATTGGAAAATCCATTGTCTAAATCCTCTAGAAGTCTTATTTAGGTGAATCCCATAGGAATTACAACATTTTCTTGTGTTGTTGGAGATTTATCTAGCCTCCTATTATGCTGGTAACCTTAATATAGCATCGTATGCAAGGTGTTTGATCTTAAAGCTGAAGCATTGATATTAACGATCGAGGGAGCAATTAAGGAGCGGATTTAAACACGGGGAGAGCTTTGAAGAAGCAACTCAAGCATGACATATCAAAGGGGCTACTTTAACCACTCGACCTTGCTACGTCGGGTTGCGCATACCGAATTTATGAATTACTGCCCGACCGAAGGTTGAATCATTTCCTAGTGTTCCATGACCTTGACTCTACCATTATCGCAACTACTCTCTCTCTCTCTCAATTCAATCCCTTCCAAGATCAAATTCCTATGCTATGGCCCGACTACTCGAGATTAGTTAGGGTTTGGTCCTATGTTTTAACGTCGCTAAGTCTTAGCACTCCCATCTATGTCAGCGAATGCATTATGCTGAGTCCATAGCCCACGGTCTAGTTTAATCCTAAACACATGCTCTTATACCAATTTGTAACACCCCGAACTTCGAGGGTCGAGAAAATACTTGACTTTTGAGTTTCTGGGCATCACTTATGCTTTGCGAAAGCCGGTTTCTCGGTTACTTGCATTAAAGCATGCATAGAATTATACTAAACAATGTAACATACTCCAGAATAAACGCGATTATAGCAGATAAGTAATTCAAAATATATATAGTATGATTATTTAGAGTATGGGTCCACAGCTGGGTTCAATATACAATTCCAAAAATAATAAAAATATAGAAATGTGATGTCCAACTAAGTCCAAGCGCTCTATGCTCCCTGTCGAGAAGTGTGCAACCTACGTTGGCCCATCTGAAAGCTGGAAGTAGGAGAACTCCTCGTCTATGCATGCCTGGTCTAATGTATTGGCCTCAGCGGTACTTGTGTCTACACTAGTGTCTGGTTAGTGTTGTAAAATACCATCCCAGAGTGAGAGTGAGTGATCAACTCAGTGGTTCCATAAAGCATGAGTTACGCATATTATCAAGTCTAATAGTACTAGAATGATAAAGCAATACAAGCAGTCACTTCATAATTACTCTTATTAATGCACATCATGGGGTTTATGAAATGATGCATGTACTTACAATCCAATACTCCTTCAACAGGTGATTTTGACCACCTGGTTCGTAAATGACGACACTCCCTTAACATGTGACTTTAACTCCTGATTCGCCACATTCTATTCTAGTGCGATGCAGTGAATAGTTATGTTAGCCAAGTGATTAATTAAACCTATTCATCCAACAATTTAGGGAAACTAGGGCACCTCCCTCTTAGTCATTGGTCTCAATTGAAGCACTAGGCGCGGGACGGCCACATCGATCCTACACTTGTATTCTTGATCAGTTTGGGTTCGTCATTCCCAGCAGAAATACATACGAGAGATAAGTTATAAAGGTAATGCACCCGGTCACTATAGGGAGGCTTGTCACCATAGTGTATGCTAACATCATGGACACAGTGTCCCATACTACCATGCCCGCCTCACTAGTCTCGAGGATCACGACTAGTAGTTAGAAGTAAACCTTTACAAATGGTAAGGGGTGTGTACCAGATTTAAGCAGTTGTGATAATACAGGGTTAACTAGTTCTTTAGACAGTTTCGGTTGATGTGGGCGAACATCGGCGTAACTGACATGGAGTGCGTAAGCACCCGACATGGCCCAACCACTGTTGGTCATCCGTGTTCGACCCAAATCAATCGAACTTGCCCGGGGTGGCTAGCCTAATTCGGTCAACCCATATCTAGGAATTCATCAGCTACCCAGACTACTCTTATAGTCCTAATTTCTATTCAAATCAAGTCAATTAGCATTTGAAGCACAATGATTGACATTTGATAATTAAGTTTTTAGTAATCTACTCATTTAGGTATTTTATCGAACACATAAGCATTACTATATTACAATTTGTAATTCATTGGACATAAATTTAAATACACCTAGGTTATCATGCACATACTACATTAGCAATCATAAATCATTAACTGAAACAGTAACATTGATAAATTGTAACCTAGGCACTTATGGTTCGCACCTATTGCTAGTACGTCTGACTCGAACTTGTTCCTAGGGTTATGTTCCCAAGGAAGGATCGTCAGCCACCTACACGAGTACATGAGTTCGTTAGGGTCGGGAAAAAACCCATTTGAAGATCTACATCTGCAGGAAAGGTTTGTAGTTTTATCCTAAATCATCGTTGAAGGAATTCCGACAGTGAGAATGGTAGCAGTTAGTCTCGAGAGTTAAACGGAAGAGGGGTCACCCTTTGTCACCCTTCGATCTCTCTCATTCTTTTCTCTCTTCTCCCTTTTCTTTCTCCCAATTTAGGGTTGCTAAATTCAGATGGGGAGAGAGGGGTGCGATTTGAGAGCTATTTATAGTTCCAGATGGTGCAGAAATGGCCCTAGGGCCACTCCATTTGTTATCTATGCCTTATGGGAGCTCTTTTCTAACTAATGGGGCCCTTAGGAGGGCCCCCGGGCTCATATACACGATGGGGTAGGTCCCCTACCAATGAATCTATACTAGGATACATCCTTGGCACAATTAGACATGTAGGTCGGCCGTGGGGAGCATGATCAGATCAAGGGTCATCGATGTTTGATCGGGGTCGCCGCTATATGAATGTGTGTGGGGAATTATCCTTACCCCGTGTGCGAAGTTTGGTTGTACCGACAATTAGAAACTCTCAACTTCGTAAAAGAGTGCACAACTTAATTCACTTAACTTTCAAGTTCTTCTCTAGGGTATTTGCACTTCTTATGCACCCATCCTTCAGCTTAAGTTGAGCGGTTTTAAACACTATCCAAGTTTGGCTCCCGTGATGGATGTCGAACCTAGTGAGATGGAAATTGTTCTATAATTTCGAGGCTAGCTGACCCTTGATACGTGGTTTAAGTCCTTTGAGGTTTTTCGGGATACTCCCGAGAGGGGCGGTGTCACGCCCTAAACTCGGAAACTGAGCTCACAAAAATTCTGATCGCTGAATTCGGTGCCGACAGCCTCCGTAGTACTTTATCTCGACTCCCAGTGCGCATATGCTAGATTTCGATCCTGAAATCTTACAAGGAGGATTTTTCAACATACATTTATCTCGTAAGAAGCATAACCACAAGTTTACCTAAATCACCAATGCAACATCATTATCACATATCTACTAATATAAACATTTGAATACAGTGCTGAAAGGGAAATACATATATCAAAAATCAAAGCTCCATAAGACAGTTGCATGCTCCAAGCTCAACGCTGCTGCAACCTACCGCCACCTGCACGCATCTATCGTGCATAAGCTTATAGAAAGCTTAGAGGGTAGTGTAAGTGTATGTGATGCACGTGCCAAGCATATAGATATCAGAGTAAGTGGAAGTACTGACAATCCATAAATCGTACAATATCAAAGTAATGCAAAAACATGCTGATAAGTCCATACCATATGTTGTGGATGTAATGCAATATACGGTGCGAATGAAATGACCAAGCTGGAGTGTGAAGTTGGGATGATAGTATGTAGTATCACAGCCTACGGGGTCCATCACAAGGAACTTTTATCCAAACCAGTCTCATACCTAAATTTGGATAGATAAACTCAATATGGTAAACTCCTAACCTGAGGTTGGTTGTGCATCCCAATAGAAATCCTGGCCATTGTGAAGGCACACATATCAATTAGTTATGCACCACCATCCTGAGTGGATAGTGAATGAATGAATGAGTTTGTAACTCCTCAATAAGTTCATGTATCGGTACTGTATATATCTGGGATCATCAGCAGGGTTTATTACACTCTACGCCAGTTTGCTGCCCCTATTCAAGTGCACAACTAGGTAAGTGGAAGAGACCTCACTATCTGTCTGCTAATATCAGGCCTGGCTTGTCGATAGCGGACCCATTCCTTAAGATGGTCAAACTCAATGTAGATATTATCCCCTCACTCAGGCGGGTAAGGTCACACCCCTTTCTAACCGATTATGACATAGTGGGAGATGCAGCCTAACAGTATACGGCCTCATGTGCTCATGTATCCACTCGGTATAGACGTTGGAGCAGCCTCTGGTACTAAGAGGTTTTAGAGATTTTCACCTAAGGACATCTATGGTGCCCGTATGCTAGAACTAAACATTTTTGGTATCCCATCCGGCCAACCACGACATGCCTGTGGAGGTCACGGCCCTGATGTCGATAAGGTGTACAATAATCATATCACACAAATGTGAGATGCATGAGTCACACAGTCCAATCATACATCAATCTTGAGTATACCGAGCGCCCATGTGCGACGACTCCGCCTATCAGGGAGTCTCATAAATAACCTGTCCTATGACTTATGCAATGGTCATTCACAACTTATAACAAACATGCAGATGATGCGCATGAACGTGTATCATGATGCTATGTTGTCACATACTCATAATCGGTATAGATAACTGGCATCGAGAATCAGCATCGATAATTGGTATCAATAATCGGCCTAACATAAGGCCTAAAGGAAGGTCACGATAAGGACATTTAACCATCATTGCCTATCAATGTGGACATTTAACCAATATTGCTCCCAAAGAGTGACCCATATAGGGCCAAACATCATAGCGGGTCCATGATCTCACTCAAGGGCCACATATACACTACATCGGGCCTCGCCAAATGGGCTACAAATACATTACAACGGGCCACATACCTAGGCATATATACATCACAATGAGCTGAAAATATATCACAATGGCCATGTCATATGGGCCGGAAATATATCATAATGGGCCAGTCATATGGGCCGAAAATATATCACAATGGGCCTCAAACACGGGCCTCAAATATATTACTATGGGCCTCACCACCTGAGCCTCAAACAAATCAT
Organism: Magnolia kwangsiensis; assembly: GCA_037074715.1. NCBI lineage: Eukaryota > Viridiplantae > Streptophyta > Magnoliopsida > Magnoliales > Magnoliaceae > Magnolia > Magnolia kwangsiensis. The sequence continues at coordinate 48,590,143 of CM073574.1, read as the reverse complement.
AATGGGCCACAACCCATGGGTCTATATACATTACAATGGGCCTCATCATATGTGCCTAATACACGTCACGATGGGCCTCACTCATGGGCCACATATACATCATATGGGTCACACCAATGGCCACATATACATCATATGGGCCAAAAATATATGACAATGAGCCACAACATATGGGCTGAAAGTACACCTTATTGGGCCTTACCAAATGGGTCGGAAATATATCACAATGGGCCTGAGCACATGGGTCATGAATACATCACATTGGGCCTCATATATGGGCCTCAAATATACATCAAGTGGGCCGCATCAATGGGCTGCACTAATGGGCCTCATACATCAGGTGGGTCGCATCCCATGGGCCCCGAATACATCATAATGGGCCACGATATATTGGCCTTATATAATCAAGTGGGTCGTATCACATAGGCCTCAACAATGGGCCACAACCATGGGCCTAATACACATCACAATGGGCCACATCTTATGGGCCTAATACACATCAGATGGGCCTCATACAAATGGGCCGCAAATACATCAAAGTGGGCCATAAAAATATCATATTGGGCCTCACCAAATGCCACAAATACATAACAGGTGGGCCCTGCATATGGGCCCTCAAATACATCACATGGGCCTCATCCATGGACAACTCGGATCAAACACATACATCATGTGAAGGCCACATGGACGGTGTGAATAACATACATATTGCGGTGGGTCCTACTATAATGTGGGTGAGGGCTTGGATTACATCTAAAATCATTTCAATAGTGGTAGGTTCAACATGTGTATCACTGTCCTCATTAATGATAATCAGCACCACCTAAACATTACCTATGTAAATCATCACTGTCCAAACATTGTCCAGCACCGTCCAGCATAATCTGGACGGTGTGGATGAAATAAATACATCATGGTAGTGTCCATAGAACTTGTTGATGTGGTACAACAGCTACATAACTGGAGTGAGGTACATTGGTTAATCTGCTCACAACAGGTGGGTCCCATGTCCCTGGACAGATGGACAGAGTGGATATAAAACACTTACATCAAGGTGTGGCCACAAACATCAGGGCGCGTCCATCTGCTGTGATGGATGGTAGAAATAAAATAAATACAATCAAGGTGTGGCCCATTGTCCAGATCCGCTGGACGGTGCGAATACAACGCATCATCAAGGTAGGTCCCACCATAATGTATTTTCTATCCAACCTGTTCATACGGTCACGAAGACCTGAATCAAGATGAAAAATAAATATAATATTGATCCAGAGCTTCTTTTGCTCCAGAAGGATTTCAATAGTGGACGTTCAACCCCACTGATTTCTGTAGTGTTGTCCACCAGATAGATCTACCTCATTTTTTTGTTAATCTCAGGCCTTGAGACGAGCTTACCAAATGGATGGACGGTGTGATCAACACATATACATCAAGTGAGGTCCACATGGTGGCCCAGGGCCCCACGGACCAAACTGATATTTGTTTTGACCTTCATCTAGGCGTCCTGTACGTCTAGCGAATGGATGGCCTGGATGAAACCCATCATCAGGGTGGGTTCACATGTTCCATGTGTGGACGGCTTGGATATAGCACATACCTCAATGGTGGGTCCCACACAGATGGACCATGCGGATATTAAACATATATCATGGTGATTCCCACACAGCAAAACAGATGGACGGCTGGATGTACACATACATTATACAAGGTGGGCCCCACATACTGCCATTGTGGGGTCCACTTCCATTGGATGGACGGTTTAGATATAGAACATATACAATTGGGTGGCCCATTACAGCACCGTCCAAATAGTCTAGCATCGTCTATACCGTCTGGACAGTGTAGGATATAACACATGCGTCAGCAGGGTCCACTGTCTAGATGGAAGATTTGGATAATACACATGCATCAGGTGGGGCCATGTCCAGACAGTTGGACTGTCTGGATACAACACATAGATGGGCCCCACGTCCATGCAATGGACAACATGGATATACATCACTGCGGGTCCAGCACCGTCCACAGGCTGCTGGACGGTGTGGATCTACATGCATCACAGTGGGTCTAGTGCCGTCCCAGGGCTGCTGGACAGTGTGGATGTACACACATGCCTGATGGGTCCCACATTTAACACCGTCCATCAAGGTAGCCTTGCACGCTGCAGGTGGGCCTGACACCGTCCAAATTGATCCAGCATCGTCCAGATGGCCTGGACGGTGTGGATGAAATAAATACATCATGGTGTGGCCTTACAGCACCGTCCAAGCCGGTCCAGTGGATGGACGGCTGGATGCATACATACATTGAAGTAGGTACTCACGGTTGTACGGCATGGATCAAGCTCATTAGGTGGGCCACACAAACACACATCACACAAAAGGCAAAAGAGAGAGAGAAAGAGAGGAAAATCGGAGTAGCGGAGGGACCTCGTCACTATAGGCCCCTCTTATACAATGCATATATCAAGATGGGTCCCACTATGTGGGCCTTAAATTAAAAAAATGAGATTAAATACTATAAACACCCACCTATTGCTCCTCTTAGACTTCTCCTCATCTTTAGCTCCAATGGAACACGATTCAAAGGTTGAAATTGATCATAGAGGGTGGGATTGGGTGATAGGGAGTGGGTCACACATGGCTTCTCTCATGGAGCTTGGACGTTGGGTTGCTTAGGAGAATGAGAGAGATGAGAGAGAGAGGTTGTGAGAGAGAGAGAGAGAGAGAGAGAGAGAGAGAGAGAGAGAGAGAGAGATGGATGAGTGATGGGTGTACCTATAGGTAAGGATTATAAGAGAGAGAGAGTTGACTTTGGGGATGGTGTTATACTTGACATTTGATATGTGATGTGTACTTGATTGATGAGATATATTCTTTTGGAATTTGCAACACGCGGCGTTTTCTTGAACTGAACGCGGGCCCACATCTCCTGGCCCGGGTATCACCTCAGCGCATGAGACGTGGCATCGGAACTGCAGGGACAGCGTGGTCACAAGGATATAAGTCTCGCGTCGAACCGACTCTGATATAAAGGATACAATTTAGGGTTGCACGCAAATACTGATTACAGATAGAGGGTCGCCGGAATTCGACCGGGAGGTTCACGGAAGCCTACAGAACGATACGGGCTAGAATACGAGCCTTATAGGCGGGCCCTCAGAATATCTCTCGGGTCTCAGCTAGCGTCGGGGTTAGTCGCGCGTGCGATCCTAGCCACTTGCTATTAGTAGAAATGGTCGCACGGACTTAATTTCTAATCTTAAGTACCACCGCTCACCTCGCCATTACTAGCTTAGTCGGGTATGGCCCTTTAGCAGCTCCACCCATGGCTGAACTCGAGCTTCAGTACAAATTTTTTGAGGACGTTACAGAGAGTCAACATATATAGGTCATTAGACTAAGACTGAGGTTGTTGGTTAGCTAATAGAAAAATAACTAAACTCTCTTATGTAGGGCTGTAAAGGTTAGATGTGAACATGATTTAAAACCTCTTATAGTGAAATCCAGTATACTTAGGGAGAGTGTGTCCGCTAGGAGTGGAGTAGGAAAACTATAACACCTGAGCCAAAATAGCATTGGATCTTAGGGCATCCACAAATTGAGCCACCTTAGAACCCTATTAGGCAGATCGAATAGGGAAAACGTGTGAAACCTATAAACCAGGGGTAAATTAGGCCGAGCAACCATTTTCATGAACCATGAAAGGATGATGTCACAGACATGGCTAACCCTAGGGGCAACAAGGACCCGAAAGGAACCTCGGGGCTTTACTCACCCGTAATTTTCCCCATCCAATTAAATGGGACTTAGACTGCGCGTCATAGATCCGTAAAGCCTGAAACTATAAGAAATTGTCTGTCCCACTAGACTTGGCACCCATTGCGGATGGCGAATTAGGATAGTGCTTAAAGCTGTTAAACTTGGGATGGAAGTTAAGTGCTTAAAACGTGTAAATCCTCTAATCTAAAATTGAAAATTTAATTGAAATGGACTCCCCACTCTATCGCGAAGTTACAATCGTTTGACCATCAGATCAAAGCCAACCTTGAGGTACAAGTAAAGGATATCTTCCTGCTTGTATACATATAGCTGTGGCCCCGATCAACCATCAGTGACCATCCATCACAAGTGTAGTCCTAACGATTGATCGAGGTGTCGGATGGTCGCTCAATCCTAACAAGCCATAGATCCTATAGTGGGGAACACTTTTCTTAACACAGATGAACCGATGGGCCCTTGAAGGGACCTTGTAAATCAAAATTAACCTCCCTCAGGACAAGTTTAATATAAAAAGGAGGACTAGGGCTATGTGCACTTTTTTGGCACTATATAAAGCCTCATTTATCAACCCTCTCACTCCCATATGAATTTTTATTACAAGAAAGGGAGAGAGAGGAGAAGAAAGGGAGGAAAGAGAGGGAGAGGAGCTAGTGTGGAAGATTCACCCCACCGCCACTAGCTGGTAATGCATCCGCATCACGCTGCATTGCTGGAATCTCTCCGGCAATGATTTGAGGTAAATAAAAAATCTTTTGATGAAGATTTTTCTTTAAAAATTGAATGCATGAATCCTTACATGCCATCCATCTTAGGACAGGACGTTGACAAGTAAATCCGCAGGACCCTAGCCCTAAGAGCAAGCCTGAAATCCAATGTATCACTCCAAGGTATGGACCATTACCATTAGGTTGCTATTTATTGAACCCATGTCACAAGTAATGGTTGTGTAATGAATAAATGATCGCATGCTAACTAGTCTACATCCTTTTGATCGATTGCCCTCTATGAATTGCTAGTTGTGCGTAATGTAGCTTAAACAATTGATTAAATGCTAGAGTAGGTTGAATTTACTAAGATTCTTACTCATGCATTGTATCATTCTCCAGCATATGCCTTTAATTTGTCTTATCACCTACAAATTTCGATGATCTGAGTAGTACACCCACATGTTCGATAAAATACCTAAATCAAGTAGGAACTTCCCGATTTACTATAATGCAATCCTTCCTATTCTTGAAATGAGTAATGTATGAATTATACTGTTTGATTGCAGTTAATCAGCTAATCGGGTTGGTCGGTAAATCCTAAAACTTATGAGGGCGGCCCCAATTGGGTTGGCTGCCCCAGGCCAGCCTAATTGGTCCAAGTCGAACACAGACAACTGACAATACTCAGACTGCACGGGATGCTTGCACTTAGTGTCGATTGCGCTGAAGTTCACCCAAATCAGTTGAATTAGTCCATTAGCCGACTAACCATGTGTGTTCACTATGTATGATCACGCCTGTCAGAATCTGAAGTGTCCCATACCCTTGGGAGGCCCAATATTAACCATTTGTGACATAATCCCTGAGACTCAAGAGTCGGGCATGGTCGTATGGGACACTGTGCTCGTGTTGTTGGTCTACGCTGAGGCAACGACCTTCCCCGTAGTGACCGTGAGCAAACCCATTTCACAAATTTACCTATCGTATGAGCTCACCCGGGAGTGACGAACTTAGTTGGATCAAGGATCACAGGTACGAGACTGCCAAGGTAGCCCCGACTCAAGTGATTTGGATAGGGCCATTGATTTAATAGCGGTGTTTTAGCTTCCCCGATCTTGCTGGATAAGCGAACTTAACTAAATACTCGGCTAATATGAACATCCATCGCATTGCATTAGCTTAGGTTGTAGCGACTTGGGTATTGTGGTCGTGTGTTGAGGGAGTGTTGGCATTAGCGATTAAGGTGTTGGAGATGCTTATAAGGGAGTGTTGTAATGCGAGGACATGCATCATCCCATAACAACATGCACATATACTAATAAGAGTACTTAGGAATTGGGTGTTAAGATGCTTTATCATTAATCGTGCTTGTGAAATTGATAATATGTGTAACTTGATGTTAATGAAACCATTGAGTTAATCACTCACTCTTAATTTAGGACGGTATTTTAAAACACCAAACAGACCCTATCTTAGATGCAGGTACTCTGGAGTCCGACGCATTGGAGGAGGCGTATGTGGACTCAAAGGAGGAGCTTTCATAATTCCAGACATTTGGAGGGCTGATGTAGGACATCACCGGATCGCTGACAAAATTTTGGGGCTGACACATCTTTTTCTGCAATTTTGGATTACATGTTTATATACCGCTAAACTTCCGTCATGTACTTTGAACAAATACAGCCGTTTTGTTTATATTAACTGGAATGTTTGGATTATTTATTTTAGAGTATTTTACATTGTCTGGCTTGACTATATGTCTATTGTGATATCCGACCAAATGTACCAATACTTGCATTTTCATGAAAGCATAAGTGACACTCGGGACCTAAGGAGTTAAGTATAACTCGACTCTCAAAGCTTGAGGCATTATAGAAACTGAACCGCTATAACTGCTTGTAATTAGGATTGTCATTTGAAAACTTTTCTAATTATACTTATGTTATTGATTAGTTAATTATATTTATGCACGATTAGATGAATGTTATGAATTGAATAGTTAACACATCCTATTGACATATACATAAGCATATTGTATTATGCCAAGTGTACAAGAGATCAAGTACACCTCTTGCTATTTCAGTCATGCGTAGTAAAGACTTCACATTACTGGACTCTTGCATATGGAACTTTATCAAAATCCTCGTATCATTAAGCTCTTGTATACACACAGGGTTTTCTTTTAGGGACTAACATTTAATGCTTGTAGGGAGAATTGTATATCATTACTCTTGCATCTACAAAGAGATTTTTTTGGAGGGACTCTAGCATTTAATGCTTGTAGGGAGAATTGTTTTGTATAGAGTTACTTTTGATATAATTGTAGCATTTAATATCTATATATGTTAACGTCTCTAACTCTTCTTTTTGAACCTCATCTGCATTACAAGAGGCATGTACGTCACATGATACCTTCTAAACCATTCGATTTGGTCGTGATCAATAGGGTGTAAACAGTCTCAAGCCTAATAGGGGTCAGATATGGGCCTGTAATAAAGGCCAGTGGGTTGGATACGAGCCTTGCAAAATATTTGATTGAGGCCCAACCCCAACCCCAATAGAGGCCTGTTTAAGTTGTCAAGTGGCAGGCTTGTGGTTGAAATCAAAGGCTCAATTACAAAGGAAGCTGGGCTTGGTCTGAGCTCAACAGGCCCAGAGCCAGCCCATTTCCCCACGCAGCGATTGTAAATACTGTTCTGATGCACCCATTTTGCATGCATGTGACCCATTGTCCGCCAATTGGGACCGTTGATCTTATGAAAGCCACTGTAGATGTGTGACGGATCAAAACTCTTTCGAATCTGGAGATCATAGCCATCAAACAGTTGGTATCCTGGATCATTTCTTTATTTTTCTCTTAACCGTCTATTTGTAGACCACTGATCAGGACCGTTTGTCTAGCGAGCCATCACGTGGTTCGGTGATTGGACAACTCTTACAGTCTTTTCATACAATTGTGGTGAGCTGTTGCCATATTTCTAACATAAAGTTCCTTTTGCAGCCCACTAATCAAACATATATAGCTACCACAATCCAATCCACTGTCCTTTTGGTACATGGTCTAGTCATATGGTGGCCCACCAGAGTAAAATTCTTAACCACCACAGAGGAGTGCCACGTGTACAGTGATGATCATACAGTCTAAAACAAAGATCGTTAACCCTTAAATATTCAATACAAGAAAGTGAAGTGATGGATAGAATTCTATAGTGGGTGTTATTCTTGAAACATAAGCCATCCCTGATAGAGAAAAATGGATGGACGGATACGATTGCTATATAAACTTGCAATATTTTCTGTAGAGAGATGGCTCTAACGGTCATTACAGCTGCACGGCATGATGTCCCAAGATCTGAAAATTAACATTTACCTATACTTTAATTTTCTTTTCTTTTCTTGCATGTACACGCTGTTTTGTATTTTTGTTTCATGTTTATACTGGAATTTGATTCAAATCATAAATCAAACTACATGAAATTATGCTATTTGTATTAATCTCAAGTACCATTTTTCTTCTATAGCAGCCACACCCACAATGCCTTCTGGCCCACCTCACTAATGGACAGACACTAATGTAACATGGAATATTCGAGACACACATAACAGATTGAATATATATTTACTCAATACAACAATGCATACATTCCAAAATATGCAAAACTAATATGCAGATCGAAATCATTCGTGAAATTACTAGAAAAGAAGTCTTCTTTCTTCTTTGTACCTTTCAATGGATTTCTAGTATTTGTTGTGGCATTTTAATTAAATACGCGTAATCAGTATCAATTGTATTGGGTGGCATCTGTATCTCATCTTCGTCTGTAAAACCATCTCTCTTACCAATAGCTCGTAGAAGCCTGTATACTTCGAATATAGTAGGCCTCTTGTCTGGATCAGACACAACACAAGAACAAGCGATTCTGATATACTCAAAGATATCATCATCATGGCCTATACCAATTAGCAACTTATCAATGGCATCAGAGAGACGAGTGTTATTTGAAAGAAGAGCAATCCACTCCACCAAATTCCCTTTGAGGTTTCGTGGGGCCCTCGTTGCTCGAGTAGGTTCATTGCCGGTGACCAGCTCAAGCAAAACTACTCCAAAGCTGTATACATCTCCCCTTGGAATGGCTTCAAACATGCGAATGTACTCAGGAGCAACATAACCCACATCACCAAATATGGTATTAACGGTACTACCCATAAGCCTTGCGGATTTGAAATTGGAGATTACAGGCTCATATTCTTCATCCAATAGTATATGTTTGGAGCTAATGTCGTGGTGAATTATACATGGATTGCAATCATGGTGTAGCCAAACAAGGCCTCTTGCTACTCCAATTGCGATTCTCAACCTCAAGGGCCATTCAATAACATTGGCTTTGCCGTTTGCCTTGTGTAGCTGCTGATATAGAGTTCCTCTGCTCATGTATTTGTATACCAAAAGCCTCTCCTTCCTTGCAATGCAAAAACCTAAGAGAGGAATCACATTGCGATGTTGTATGCTCCCCAATACCGTTGTCTCGGATATAAAACGTTTTATGGAACGGTGAGAATCCTCCATTCTTTTAACTGCAATGAAAGAACCATCTGGAAGCACTCCCTTATACATTGTGCCTACTCGCCCAGAACTGATAATGTTATCTTTGCTGAAATTATCAGTGGCTTTCATGAGATCAATCAACCTTATCTTCGGAACAAATTTCTCGAACATGGAGACCTGGACCTTGCAAATCACTTCATTAGTACTGGATTAATGAGCAAATTCTTATTGACAATCATAGGAAAAAGTTCACTACCTGAAGCGGATTTGATATAAGTTGGGACTAGAGCTGGGCACGGGATGACTTGACTCGACACGCTTGACTCAACTCATACAACTCGTTCAGACCCGACTCGATTTGAACTGAATGGGTGAGTCTGTCCGAACCAGGTAGGCTTCACCCAATTCTTACTCAAACCAAGTCGAGTCTGAGTTATCTAGTAACTCGACTCAACCCGACCCGACCCAAAACTCGATCCAAAACCTGACTCGACTTGGATTCGAGTGTGTGTGTGTGTGTGTAAAACCCTAATTTCTAAGTATCTCTAACCTTACCTGTCGCACCTGACCCGATCCTGATCCGATCCCAAACTCTCTCTCCCTCCCTTATCCTCCTCTTCCATGCCCAACAACCACCCATCACCATCACCACCCTCTTCTCTCTCTCTCCTCTCCACTCCCTCCTTCCCTCCTCTTCCAAGCCCGACAGCCACACACCGCCAACACCACTCTCATCCTCCTCCTCCTCCTCTCTCTCTCTCTCTCTCTCTCTCTCTCTCTCTCTCTCTCTCTCTCTCTCTCTCTCTCTCTCTCTCGATCCGATTCGGTGCCAACTCGACCCAACTCGATACTTTTGACCGGGTCAGACTCAGTTCGATTAGTCCAAGCCAGACCCGAACTTGGATTGGATCAGGCATGCTAGACTTGGTAGTGAGTCAGGTCGAGTTCAGGTCAGGCCTATTTCAAAACCGGATTGAGTCGGGTCAACCCTAACTCAGTTCGACTTGACTCGATGCCCAGCTCTAGTTGGGACCCTTTGATGATCTAGACCATTGATCTGATGGAACATGACCCTCACATACCCCAGATGAAGGATCATGATCCTTCAATTACTGGCCTGCAATTAGAAGACTAAGAAAATTTTATGTCATGATCCACATTCAATGGAAAAAAGAACATAGATTGGACTGCTATGATCTTGAACGTGGGGGGGGGGGGGGGGGTGGGTTTCAGGCTGTGTTCCATCTGGGGTGCATCTCATCAGGTCAATGGTCTAGATCGCACCATTAACCATAAGCAGAGAATCAATAAGCTGCACTAATACAAATCCAAAGAAATGGAATTTAAATGTAGATAAGTAAAACAGAAATGAAGTCAGCTTGCCTTGATGCCTTTGTATCCCCTTGTTCTCTTCGCCCATCTATTTCTTCTGATGCCTTCCTCCATGGTAGCCACTTGTTCTGTGTTTTCTCTAGCCGGTTTATGGAAATACAAGCCAAACTCGAACAGCTTGAGCAAGGTGATGATGAATGTGACTCTATGGAAATACAAGAATAAAACTACAACTACTACAAATGCACATGCCAATGATCCGATGATGATGATCCAATTATGAGACCGTTTTGGAGGATCTTTGCAAGCTCCCAGAGGTTTCCCACAGAGTCCTGAATTATCTGCAAAGCTTGAAAATGGAAATTCCCTTAGAGAGGAAGGAATTTGTCCTGAAAGAAGATTGTCAGCGATGCTAAACCACGTTAGCAAATTGAGGTTTCCGAGTTGCTTTGGGATCCGACCTGTGAACTCATTGTGTTGTAGGTGAAGGGTTTTCAAATATGTACAATAGCTGAGGCTTGGTGGAATATCGCCTGAAATTTTGTTGGAGGAGAGGTTAAGGGACCTCAGAAAGGGTACTATTTCAGAGATGTCATGAGGGAGGGGCCCAGAAAGGCTATTGTTGGAGAGATCCAATCCCGTCAAGGCCATGCAGTTCTTGAAAGCCAATGGGAATTGGCCTTGAAGGCTCATGCTCGCAAGATGGACGTTCATGACCATGTTTTCATCCGGTTGCCAGCATTCGATGCCGTTGAAGTTACAGATGAACCCTTTGGTTTTGTTGTTGAAATTCCATGAAGTAAGGTAGTTGTAAGGGTCTTTAAGAGATTGTTTTGTCTTTCAAGCATTGAATATCTTCTTCAATTCCGTGGCAGATATTAGTAGTGAGGAACAACCAGAGAAGGGTATGAAAAAGAATGAAAATAGCTCTTCTTTCCATGGCCATGGACATAAAGAATACAATTCAAGTCTCCTCCTTAAATTAAAAACCGGAAAATATACTCAGTTCATCTCTATTCCTGTGAGCTATTAAAACCAACGAATATCCAGACATTCCCAACTGAAAAGACAAAAAGCTGACTGTAAATGAATTTAATCACTTTATGGCATTTTCATGCTTAAATACAACTACCCAATCAGCTCATTAAAAATCCATCAAGATCCAAACATAACCAGATGAGATATTTCTGTACCTTTGCAACCACCTGAAAGTCCAAAGGCAAGTAGTGGGATTAATCGACAGCAATTCAATCTCTGAGAGAGAGAGAGAGAGAGAGAGAGAGAGAGAGAGAGAGAGAGAGAGAGGCTAATAAATAGCTAATGATGCTATAAGTTTATGTAGGAATATAATGATTTGCCTAATTAACATGATGTCGGTCCTGAACGTTCAACTGGTGGGCTCCACAGTAGACTGGTGACTGGCCATACAGCAAGACTGCTTTTCTCGGGCATATCCATCCAATTATATGACTTTTGCTTATCGAATACAGGAAATTGCTCTGTTATACTTTAAAATGTCCATTTGCAGGACCATGCCCTTCCTAGAAATTTCAATGAGTTTTGTTGAAAGTTCAAACTGCTATCAGATAAGAGGTTCAGTTAGTAGTCTTCCCAACATTTCTGGCTGCCCATTGACTGTTGAAATAAGGTTCCACGAAAAGCATAGAGGTAGTTATCACTATTCGGGTGGGTCCCACCCATTATAAAAATCATATGGTGAGGATTAGAGTTCTATTGGACTATCAATCTTCTTCTGATTATTTTGGTTACAAAGTAAAATCTTCAGTTATTCATGCTTTCCTACTCTTTTATGGTTACGACCCACAATTTGTACAATGTAGATTGACAAACTTGTATGCCTACTCTGGAAGGACTGTATGAAGAAGAACCATTCATCACTTAATACCTGCACGGGCACATGGAAGATCATGCCATGGATCCAAACCGTCCATCTAGTGGGTCATGTACATAACGGCACAGAGTTGAAAAGCCCACCTCATGGATGATCTCTAGCGATCTGTGTTTCCTGTCGATGTGGAATATTATTTTCATTTTCATCATCCATTTGAAGGCCACAGTTCCTAGGACTATAATAGTGTGTTCAGTCTGTTTTTCAAACATGGGTGATTCACGGATTGTACCCACTAAATGCATGGTGTGGATCTAACTTGCTACTTGTGACATGTCATTTGCCAACAGTGATAAGAATCATTAACCTAGTTAGAGGCGGAGGGAGGGACACGACGACACAGAGGGAGGGACACGACGACATTGATCACCGTATTCCTTGTTGCGCAGCATGCCAACAACGTAAGTGAACAGAGATCTAATATCCGATCTCACCCACAAATGATAAACAAGAAGAAATATAATTTAGAAGTAGAATTCAAGTATACCAATAAACCATAAGACAAAATATACGTGAAAAAACCCCAACAAGGGTAAAAAACCACAGGTGCAAACTTCTACTATGGAGAAAATGAGATTACAAGCAATATACTCACCTTGGACGTATAGAAAATCCTTAGCCATGCTTTAGAAAATCCTTTTTCATATACTAAAATAACCCTAGGACCCCTATTTATAGTTTAGAAAACTTCTGTTCCACACCTCTGTGAAACCATCTCAAAATTACGCAGTCCGCACCAAGTCCGCTCAGAATCTGCATAACCCTCGACTGATCGAGGCAAAAAAATATGACTCCCTAGAGTTTGAGTCGAGCGCCGCTTGATTGGTCGAGTAGCCCACTCAACTAGTCAAGTAGTCCCATCAATCAATCAAGCAACGCAGTGAAAGACCTCCGTTTTACAACGGGAGCATTGGTGTGCTGGCTCCACACCCCGACAATCTCCCACTTAGATACACATCACCATAATCATTCATCTTCTACATCCAGAGTGCACTATTGCCCCGTCTTCAAGCTTAAAGACCAATCAAAGTTGAATAGAGCTTCAGTTTCTCTCGTGTGACCACCTTGGTCAGCATATCCGTAAGATTCTCGCTTGTATGGATATTCTCTAGAGTAATCGATCCATCTTCCAATAACGAACGTATGAAGTGATATCTGATATCAATATGCTTGGTCCTTAAATGAAATGTTGAATTCTTAGCCAATTATATTGCACTTTGATTATTAGTGTACAGCTTGCAATCTGCTTGCTTCTTTCCCAACTCTTCCATGAAACTTTATATCCACACTATTTCCTTGCACGCTTCTGTAGTTGCAATATGTTCTACTCCGTTGTACTGATGGATATTATCTTCTTTAACTGAGAGACCCAACTGACTGCAACACTACCCAGAGTAAAGACATACCCTGTAGTGCTTCTTCTGCTGTCGAAATCTCCTACCAAATCTGAATCTACGTAGCCTCGTACCTTGATTTCCGATCCTCCATAACATAGCCCTACATCCAAAGTACCTAACAGGTATCTAAGGATCCACTTCATAGCTTCCTAATGTTCTTTTTTGGGATTGTTTATAGACCTACTAACAACTCCCGCTGCTTAAGTAATATCTAGCCTCATGCTCACTATAGCATACATGAGGCTCCCAATAGCTGACGTGCATGAGACTTTAGTCATGTATTCTTGTTCTTCCTGTGTCTTCGCACCTTGCTCCTTAGAAAACTTGAAGTGGTTGGCTGATGGAGTGCTAATCGGTTTAGCACCTCCCATACTGAATCGATCAAGTACCTTGGCTATGTACTTTTCCTGTGACAAAACTAGTTTCTTATTTTTCCTGTCACGCTTTATCCTCATGCCTACGATTTGTTTTGCAGCTCCTAAATCCTTCATGACAAATTTTCTAGACAGTTGTCTTTTGAGATCTAAGATGTCTTTCATGCTTGATCTGGCCACAAGCATATCATCAACGTATAAAAGAAGGATGATGTACATCGTATCAAACTTCTTCAAATAGCAACAGTGGTTTACATGACATCTCCTAAAATCATTTCCCGACATGAAACTGTCAAACTTCTTGTACCTCTATTTCGGGGCCTGCTTCAGGCCATATAGACTCTTCTTCAGTTTACACACCTTGTTCTCCTTTCTTAGTGCCATGTATCCTGTCGGCTGATGTATGTATATCTCTTCTTTAAGGTTCCCATTAAAAAAGCTATCTTAATATCTAGCTGCTCTAGATGTGAGTTATCTATAGCTACTATACTTAAGACCATGCGAATCATAGACATTTTCACCACTAATGAAAATATTTCAGTGAAGTCAATATCTGCCTTTTGTTGGAACCCTCTCATAACCAATCTGGCCTTGTATCGTTTCGAACCATCGTGCTCCTCCTTCAGTCTGTAAACCCACTTGTTATGAAGAGCTTTCTTACCCTTAGGTAGAGTGACTAGTTCCCACGTATAATTGGACTCAAGAGAGTCCATCTCATCATTCATGGCTTACTCCCACTTAACCTGTGTATTTAATTGTAATGCCTCTTCAAAACACTATGGTTTACCATTATCTGTCAGTAGTAAATAATGTAAGGAGGGTGAGTATCAGACTTTAGATCTCCTCTCCCGAGTAGACCTCCTCCTAATCAGTGTCTGCGGCTCTACCTCATTATGCTCCTGTGCATGCTCATTATGTGGCATTGTAACACTCATGTCTGGTAACTCTTCTAACTCTATGAATTCTTTCTCATCAGCCTTATTTTGCTGCACACTGTCCTTATGCATCACTTTTTCAATGAAGACTATGTATTTGCTTTTGATGATTTTTCGATTCTCTGAATCCCAAAACCTCTAGCCAAAATCATGTTATCCGTAGCTTATAAACGTGCACTTTTTGGATTTCACATCCAGCTTGTTTCTGTGCTCTTCATCAATGTAAACATATGAAGTGCAACTGAACAGTTTGAGATGTGTAAGGTTCACTTCTTTTTCAATTCACGTTTCTTCTGATAGCCCACCATCTAATGATGCTGAAGGACTTCTATTGATGAGATCTACGACAGTATTCACAATATCTGCCCCAAACGTCTTGGGCAACTCTACATGTAACTTCATGCTCCTGGCGTGCTCAAGGATAGTCCTGTTAATGTGCTAAGCCACACCGTTCTATTGTGGTGTCCATGAAATCATTTTTTGATGTTTGATTCCATTGCTGCACAATACTCTTCAAACCTTTTATCACAGTATACTCCCCCATTATCTAATCTGAGACATTTTACTATTTTACATGTCTTGTTTTCTACTATTACTTTTCACTTTTTAAACACATCAAACACATTAGAATTGTGCTTTAAGAAATAGACCCATAATTTTCTACTAGCATCATCAATAAAAGAAATAAAATAACGTGAACCACCAAGAAATGATACCTGTGCCGGTCCCCACACATCAGTGTGTACAAGCTTTAACATATGTGTATTTGGAGCGCGTCCTGTTTTTTTAAAACTTACCTCCTTCTGCTTGCCATACATGCAGTCCTCACACAATTTCAAGTCAATAAACTTTAGCCCTGGTAGCTTCCCTTTTGACAATAACACTTTCGTCCCTTTCTCACTCATATGTCCTAACCTCTGACGTCATAACTGCCCATTCACTCCAGTTGATGCGACTGCGAGTGAACTATATGATCCAGAAGTTACGTACAAAGTACATTCCTTCTTTCCTCGAGATATCACTAAGGCACCTTTTGTGATCTTCCAGGAATTACTAGTGAATGTATTCACATATCCGGTATCGGCTAACTGCCCCACTGAGATTAAATTTCATCTCAAACTCGGTTAACATTCTTTAATTTCAAATTTATTTCGTCTTTCTAACTTATATAACATCTCTCTTTCCAACAATACTACACGGCTTAGCATCACCCAGGTAGATTCTCCCGAAGTCACCTGATACATAATCACGCAGAACTTCCTTACACGAAGTGGCATGAAACAAAACACCTGAGTCTATGATCCAAGACTTATTCCCCGCATCAAGAGACCAGATCAACACTTTTGTGTCACTCTCCTTAGATAGATTCATTGAATCCTTTCCACCTTGAGAGCTTCCTTTTTGCTTCTTAAGCGCCCTATAATTATATTTCATATGTCCCTTCTTCCCACAATGCCAACACCCGTCCTTGTCTTTCGGTTGCTTGGACTTCTTCCTTGACTTAGAATGTCTGTGTTTATTGCCTTCTTTGTTCAACGGTCTTCCTCTTCCTTTAACGCTTAGAGCATTCCCTGAATCCCCTGAAACTCCTGATACTTTTCTTTTAGATTCTTTGCTGAGGATTAGATCGACCATGTCATCAAACTTCAGCTTTTTCAACCCTGAAGAATTGTCACGGTAATCACCAAACCATCCCAACTATCTGACAAACTGGACAAGATCAATAATGCCCTAACCTCATCATCAAAAGTAATGCTAATGGATTCCAATTGGCTCATGACTGTGTTGAACTTGTTTAGATGTTCAGTCATGCTCCCACCATCTGACATCCTCATGTTGAATAGCCGTTTCATAAGATGAACCTTGTTAGACACTGAAGATTTCTTATACATCGTAGTTAGAGCTTACATTAATTCTTTTGTAGTCTTCACCTTGGATAAATTGAAGGCGACGCTCTTAGACAAAGAGAGTTAGTTTGTTCCTAAAGCCTTCCAATCCAATAAAGACCATTCATTATTTATCATCTTCTCTGGTTTCTTCTCTTTTCTTCCTAGAGGAATATAAAGGTCCTTCTGGTACAAATAATTCTCCATCTGCATCTTCCAGAAGGCAAAGTTTGAACCATCAAACTTCTCAATTTTAGTCTTTCCTTTTTCCGTCATCGCTCCCACTTGAACTAAACCAAAAACTTTGATGCTAGTTGTTGTGCAGCACGCCAACAACGTAAGTGAACCGAGATCCAATTTTCGGTCTTATCCACAAATGATAAACAGGAAGAAAAATAATCTAGAAGTAGAATCCAAGTATACCAACAAACCACAAGACAGAATATATGTGAAAAAACCCCAATAAGGGTAAAAAACCATGGGTGCAAACTTCCACTATGAAGAAAACGAGATTACAAACAATATACTCACCTTGGACATATAGAAAACCCTTAGCCTTGCTTTAAAAAATCCTCTTTCATACCTTAAAATAACCCTAGGACCCCTATTTATAGTTTAGGAACCTTCTGTTTCATACCTCTGCGAAACTACCTCAAAATTATGCAGTCCACACTAGATCCGCGCAGAATTTGCGTAACCCTCGACTGATCAAGGCCAAAAAACATGATTCCCTTAACTTTGAGTCGAGCAATCCCTTTGACCGGTCGAGAAATGTAGTGAAAGACCTCTGTTTTACAATGGGTGCATTAGTGTGCTGGCTCCACACCTCAACATTCCCTAGGGGATAACTAATCTGAATCCTCGGAGCTCTTTAAAGTCATCATAGAGCTTCCTCCAATCCACTAACAAGGGATAAAAGCATAAATAATTCCTAATAAATTTGAAATAACTTGATTCACGATTTTAAAAAAAAAACGAAATTACAACTCTTTAAATAAGGAAATCAAACTTAGGATGAAGTTTTAAACTTAGAATCCAACTCAAACACCTAAAAAAAATGACATATACTATAAATAGTAAACTTACTATTTATAGACAACCTCTACTCCTACTAGACTTCATGGTTTTTGGCCAAAAATATTAGCAAGTGTCTAATTTGGCCAAGCCATGTTATTCTCCTAACTTTTCCAAGCCCCTTTTATGTCGGGCATGACTTCTACAACTCAAAGGAACAAAAGTTATATTAGAACTAAAATTACTATCTATAGTAAAAAATGAAATTAAACGAGACTTTTGACTGTCGACTAATGGAATCTCACAAATCTTGTGTGGGCAACCCCCTATAGATGGGTTGGTTGGCTTAAGTAAGTCCCTACCCCTAAATCATATATAATATGTCGAAAAACTCATCCCAATTTGTGAGATACTACAGATTTAAGGTTCTGATGGTCCGGATCGTTTCGGCCTCCTATCGGCCCTTCTGTGGTCCATCTTTGCCATGATAGTGTCTGCGACCCACTCTACATCAATTGGCCACCATGTAGATGGTTCATAGCTGAAATCACTACAATTCTACCTTAGCCATCTCATCATTAGTTGGAAATGGACAGTTAAAACAATATTGAGAGAGAGAGAAAAAAAAGCAGCGGCCAAAGATCCAATATCAATAGGTGAAAATTGCAAAACCAGATAGCCTAGGTAGTCCAATCATTGTGATTTTTGTGCTAAAGAACATCTACATGGTGACTAACCTGATTAACAGTCTTGATCGCCCTAGAAACATCCCACAAGATCATAGTTGCACGGTCCCACAATGATATATATATATATATATATATATATATATATATATATATATATAGATGGGAAAAGGTATTATGCGCTCGACCTCACGATAAGCTCCCATGAGGTCGAGCAGTGTGGGCCCCACCGTGATGCGTGTCGACCATCAATACCGTGCATTTGATGGGTCCCCTTTAAATTATAGGATATCCCAAAAATCAGCCGTATACAAAACTCAGGTGGGCCATACCATCTAAAATCATGTGAAGACATGATAAAAATACATAAAAGCACTTGGTGGGGCCCACCTGAGTTTCAAATGCTGCTGAAACTTAGTATGACCCCTCATCCTAGTGGGACACACATAATGGATGGGTTGGATTTGTAAACCACATCTCGGTGGGCCCAAAAAATGATTATGAATGTTTTAATGGTGCACAGCCCCTCCAACTTCTGTATGTGGTGTGGCCCACAAAAGTCACGGATTGACTTGATTTTTGAGACCTAGGCCCACGATGGAATGGTGCATCTGGCTGATGGGGTAGATGTTTGAAACATATCACGGTGGGGCCCACACAACTCGACCTCATGGGACGGACCCATCAGATCGAGCGCATAATACCTTTTCCCTATATATATATATATATATATATATATATATATATATATATATATATATATATATATATATCCACACCGCTCATCCATTTGGCGAGATCATTTTAGATCTTGATTCCAAAAATGAGTCAAATGCAAAGCTTAAGTGGACCACACATGTGGCCCCCCCTCCCACTGTTTTTTACAATGTAGCCCAATTGATCTTTGGATCATTTTTTTTTTTTTTTGGCTCAAGCCTTACGACAAGTTCACCAAGTGGACAGACATTTGGATACCTCAAGATGGGACTCACAAAACTTGGTGACGTCAACACACCAATCATGTCAATGATGTGTGGTACAGTAGCCAATCCATTTCTGAAAACCTAGATGTTGTTTGACCCTATTTTCAACTGTTCTTGGGAAATCCAATTGGAAAAGACACATGTTATAACAAAGGAGGAAGCGAATTCGCTGGTGTATCACACAACGCCGACCTAATTGGTGTGGGTATGTGTTGCGCAAAGAGTTAATGCTCCTCGAGCTTTGAGTTGTACAAACAGTTCAAAGGATATCAAAGATACACGAACCCTACAATGATGTATTTATTATATCCACACCGTTCATCCATTTAGAGATATCATTTTAGAGAATGAGCTAAAAAATGAGTCATATCCAAAGCTCAAGTGGACCACCCCACAAATAGTAGTGGGACAATGATTCTTGTCGTTAAAACATTCATAAGACTCACCATACAATTTATTTCTTATCCAATTTGTTCATAAGGTCACATAGACCTAGATGAATAGGAAAAACAAATATTATATTGATCTAAAACTTCCGTGACCCCCAAAAGGGTTTCAATGGTAGGCGTTTAATCCCCCATTGCCTTTTGCAATGTGGTCCACTTGATCTTTAGATCTGTTTTATTTTTCGACTCAAGCCTTACGACAAGCTCGTCAAATGGATGAACACTGTGGATACAACACATTCCTCATAATGGGACCCATAAAACTTGGTGACATCAGCACACTAACCAAGTGGGTGGTGTGTGGTACATAGCCAATCCCGCTTCTGATATAACATGGTAAAGATTTTTAAGGATGTTTGGAGTGCTTTTTATGAAATCACAATTGACAGGATGACAAAACAACAACTGAAAGTAATTTAAAAGCAAACCAAGTGGCCGATAGGGCAACCAAGAAAAAACCTTAGTCATCAAAGTAAGCAGTCAATAGCAGTATAAAAGTGAAAAGTATGGCTGATAGATGTCCAGAAACAGATTGAGTGGCCGAGAGGTATTCAAAAGTAGATCGAGTGGCTAAGGGAAGTCAGAAAATAGAATACGACCAAGAAACTTGGTTGAGCGGTTAAAAAGGAAAGATGTGAAAAGCAATCGAGTGGAGTGTGGGTGAACGACCGACAAAAGAGATGCAACTTATGTGTGGCTGATGATCGATCAATGATAAAAAACAAAGCTTGGTCGAGATAAGAGGAACAATTAGGAAGAAGAAACATACTAAAAGAATGATTTAAAAAAGAAAAGAATCTAGAAGGTTTTTTTTTTTTTAATTACTATTGTTCTACCCTATTTTTGTCCATTTCTCAGAAGGGGACACGTGTAATTTTATGAGGGTTGTGTGGTGTATTTAAGATCTATGAAGATACTTGAAGAGGATTTTGTGGTAATATAATTGGTGTCTATTGAGCGATGCCACATCATCCACAAAGCAATAGTGGTCAAGTGGAATATGGTTAAGTCGATAAGGAAGCTTAAGACAGTTATCATGATAGGTGGCAAGCTTAAAAGGAGGGTTCCAGAAAATTAATAATGCTGAAACAATTATAGTAACGATAAGAATGTGGGAAGCATCCAGATGACCAGTTTAAGGCTATAAATAGCAAGAGAATTCAGAAGAAGAAGACCTCTTATACCAACCAACCAAATCAAATATATCTTTCAATTATCTTATGCTCCTTAGTATTATCTATCATTTACATTCCTTAGTATAACTAGCATTATCTGTCATTTACATTCCTTAGTGTAATTAATAACAGTAACCAAGTAGTTGTTAACTTTAACTGTACTTCGAGTTTACGCTCATATGCTGATTTAATTTGAGTATCAAGCAAAGTTTTCCATTCATAAAGGTGCTCTGCAGTTGTTCAAAGGGGATACTTATAGTGATGAAAGTACAATGGAGCAGTAACCTTTATAAGTTGATTGAGAATACCGTATTAGGTGGAGCTGCAGCATTTGTAGTAGAGTCCTCATCGACACGTTTATGGCTTGCTCATTTAAGCCATGTGAGCGAGCACGATATGAAAGTATTTGCTGATCGATGCTTAATTCTTATTTTTAAAAATATTGATTTAAATATATGCAAGCATTGTATATATAAGGAATAACAGTTATCTTTTAATTCGGGAATACATATTATTAAAAGAGTGCTTGATTATGTGCATTTGGATTTATGGGGGTCATTGCCCATTATTTTTGGAGGGGGGTTATCGTTTTTTTGTATCATGCATAGATGACTATTCCAGAATGGTGTGAGTTTACTTTATGAAGTATAAATTTAATATTTTTACCACCTTCAAGGTGTGGAGGATGATGGTAGAAAAATAGTCATAATAAAAATTAAAAGTATTAACGACAAATAATGGTTGAGAATTCATATTGAAATAATTTAATCAGTTTTGTAAAGATGAGGGGAATGTATGATATAACACAATTAGGCACACACTAAAACAAAATGGTATAACAAAACGAATAAATCAAATTCTCTTAGAGAGAGCCCAAATATATTGAGTAATGCTGAGTTAGGAAATGAGATATGGACTGATGTCATTAATACGACTTGTTACTTAGTAAATCAATACCCATTTACACCAATAAATTATAAAAATTCAGAGAAAGTGTAGAGTGGTCATAATATATACTACTCGGGGCTGCGAGTATTTGGTTATGATGCTTACTCTTATATACCATCAGTAGAGAGAGAGAAGCTAGACTAGAGGGCGAAGAAGTGCACCTTTGTTGGCTATATGATAATGGTATGAAGGAATACAAGCTGTATGACTATGTCACACAACAAATCACAATTAGCTGTGGTGTCATGTTTAATGAGGATTCCTTGTTTGGTAAGGAAGAATATCAGAAAATGGAAAAGTTAGCAACAATTAATGTTGAAATTGAAAAATGTAAGACATAGGAAGAAGCCAAGACATAGGGAATATCGATATCAGAAGGTCAATTTTCAGTTACTCGTTTGTACTAGTGAGTAGAGTGATCAATTGGATGTCGAAGCTTAAGTTTATACTTGTTCTTTATACAATCAAAGCTGAGTATATGATAGCGACAATGGCATTCAAGGAATATGTTTTGTCGTATGGAATAATGAATGAACTAGGCTTCTGTAGAAGGTCATGTAGGTTAATTGTGATAGTGAAAGTGTAATCAATTTGGTGAAGAATTTGATTTACCATTATAAAACTAAACATATTGATATTCATCATCATTTTATTTACAAATGCTTAAGGAAGGCGGTGTCACTCTCAAGAAAATCCACGCAAGCATGAATCCACCATGTAATTTATTTTCCATTGAACCCAGTCAGTAGATGAAGCCCATGGGCATATTAAAATTAAAACGTTATAAAATTTAAGTGGTCTCCAATAAGTAAATATATGGAATGTAGGCTTGACTATGTGTTGATCCTTGTGGTGTTTTACATTTGTGCTTTTGGTCATTATGATTTTTGGTATTTACTATGAGTATAAGGTGCCTCACTTGATGAACGGTTTATTTTTTACAAAGCTTTGTAAAGAATCCTTTGATCTATGAACATTGATCTTGTATCCATCTATCAAAGGGCACATATCTATTTACTGTTCTCAAGTCAAAATATTTTAGATCAATGAAGTATGCCAGGGATAAAAAGAAAAAGAAAAGCATTCATCAATCGGAAAAACATCTTCAATATACGGAAGAAGATTTCTTTGATCTTGACGCAGGGAAGGACGTGATGACTCGATCACTTTCTTCCTCAAGAACTCTAAATTCATGGAGCTTTTTTGGACTCCTCACAAAGATTCCTCAAATTCATGAGGGAAAAGAAATAAATTCTAATAAAATTGAAAATAACTTAAATGATAATTGTCTAATGTGTGTCCCTGTTACACCATCAATAAGGAAAAATAAACCCAAAATTCATAATTACTAAAAATTACAAAATTCTAATTCTAGTAAAACTCTTTTAAAACTTATTTTTTTAAAAAAAAATTATTCAAATAAACTTTTACTAGAAGAGTCTTAGCATGATTACAAGTTATTTCTAAAGAAAGAAGAAAATTTTAAAATCCTAAAATTAAGAAAATATTACAAAAACTAGAATTACTAAAAGTAGTAATTTTTTCTTAAATTTTTTTTTTTTAGCTGAAGGTATGCGTTTTTTTGGTGAAACAGACATATTAGACCAATATTTTGAGTCCGTTCACCCCAAATGGCCTGTTACACTAAAAATTGATAGGTCATGTGGCCCGTAATGATGCCCGATCAAAAGTTGTGGCCAATTTACAGTTTTTCTTTTTGGTCCAACTATGCTAGAATATATCTATTCCGCGTCCTGCATCATATCTGCAGAATTCAAGGACTAAAACGAAGTGAATTTTCTGGCTTTGGTGTCGATTGCAATTCTTCGCATGTTCAAACTGTTCTGCCGAATTTCCTGTATTTGTTGCCTTACAATAAGTTGATCTGGGCCATCCATATCGGTTCATATTTGTGGCCGTTGCATCTCATCTTCGTCCATGAAATGGTATCTCTTCCCAAAAGATTTTAGATGCCAGTATACTGCTAGCATTGTAGGCCTCTCCTCAGGATCAAACACAACGCAAGCAACTGCAAGTCTTATAAACTGGAGGAGCTCGTCATCACATCCCTTTCCTATCAAAGACCTGTCGATGGCGTGCCTAAGAAGAGAATTTTTCTCAACATAAGCAATCCACTCCACCAGAATCCCTTTGAAGCCTTTTGGGGCATTCACCACTTTAGTAGGTTTTTGTCCAGTAATCAGCTCGAGCATCACCACACCAAAGCTGTATACATCCCCAGCTCGACTGCCCACAACCTTGCTTCTGAATTCAGGAGCAATCAAACTCATATCATCAGATTTGATATTTACACGAACACTTACATCGGTGTCGAGCGGATTCATAAGCACAACGGATCTGAATTTGGATATTTTTGGCTCGTAATCTTCATCCAAAAGGATGCGTTTGGAGCTTATCTTGCGGTGAATTATACAAGGATCGCAGCTGTGATGAAGCCATGCAAGGCCTCTCGCCACCCCAATTGCAATTTTCAGCCGCAGAGGCCATTCCATGTGTCTCTCATGTAGCTGCAGAAACAGAGTTCCTTTGGGCATGTACTTGTATACTAAAAGCCTCTCGTTTCTGGCAATACAAAAACCCAGAAGAGGAATCACGTTACGGTGTTTTAAGTGACCCAGCATTAAAATCTCGGACATGAATTCTATCTCGGAATTTTGAGAATCATGAAGCCTCTTAATCGTAAGAGAAGAACCATCAAGAAGAATCGCCTTGTAGACGGTGCCTGCTCTCCCTGATCCGATAATGTTGTTTTTGCTGAAATTGTTAGCGGCTTTCAGTAGATTGTTCAACCTCATTCTCGGGACTGTCTTCTCGAATGCGGAGATGTGGACATTGCCATAACTTCGAGTGGTATGTTCGGACTGAAAAATAAAACAATGTTAGTATTACAGAGGAGGAGATTTTTGCCTTCTGCGCATTAGATCAGGTAGGGGTATTTGTCTACCACTGCCTAAGATGTGGAAGGTGGGAGGACAGATACAGATCACTGATGTAGAGCGGGTCGCGGACACTTTCATTGATAAGATGGATCAGAAAGGGCCTGGTTGATGATAGAAGTGATCTGGACTGTCATAACTTGAAATGGACGTATCTTGCAAACCGGAATGTGCACGCCGAATTTGCGAAATACAATCAGATCAACAGTCGAATCCCCATTATAATTTCATTTTTACTGGCTTTAGGAGCTGCTGCACTAGAAGGAATCACGACAATCTATAAATAGTAAGTCAGGACTTATAGGAGTTTTAGTTACAGTATGATTCCTAAACTTCTCCCAGGGTTCGTATTCTTATTTAAAGAATTGTAAAGTCATTTTTTATCATCAATAAAATTATTTTGAATATTATAGAATTATTTCTACTTTCTTTTCCTCATGGATTCAAGGTTTCTTTGTGAGTAGCCCAGAGAAGTTCCATGGATTCAGAACTGTTATCCCCCTTAGGAAGACGGTGCTCGACCTCACGTCCTTCCCTACATCAATCGTACATCTTGTGGATCCTGTCATTGGATGGTCGAACCAAAGCAAGACACACAAGATGGATGGTCCAATCTGAATTGAGTGGATCAGATAAAGAATTCAGTGAGTGGATCAGATAAGGAATTCAGTGATCCGTGCTCCGGTCTGGTTTCTCAGAAAAAGTGAAGTACATATGATGGGAAATGGGAGAAAGGAAACGAGCTAACCTTGATGTCTTTGGTTCCTTTAATACTCTTCATAGGCTTGTTTGCTTCAACGTCTTCTTCTTTCTTACTCTTTCTTGACTGCAGAACAAGAGGGACTAGAAGTACTAGTATAATCATTCCGATGGCTATGCCGATGGCTGCACCGATGATGACGCTGCTATCGGACATTTTCGGAGTTCTTTCAATGCATCCAAAGGGAATTCAACTTCATTCATTCTCCATACGTAGTAAAGAAGCAAAGCCCACAAAACCCACCCAAGAATTCAAAACCCCCTCACCCATTAAAACTCAAAACATGAGAAGGATACAATTCAACTCTCTACCTTCCATCGAAATCCAGAAACAAATAAAAGAAAAAGAAAAAGAAAAAGTCGACAGATTTGTGGAAAAAGAGTGGAATAAAACCATCATAGATTCGTAAAGAGACGGATAAACGTGTGTGAAAAAGAAATCAACGCATCCCTCTGATCCGTCTCTTGTTTACGGCCTTTATTAAAAAATACGCGGATTCAGCATTCATGACGGTCACCCCGTACTATATAAGCTTAGAACCACTAAATTTAGATGGTATGGCCCACCTGAGTTTTGGAAATTGAAAAACTATGATTTTGTGGGTAATTCTTTCATCTTACCAGGTAAATCAGATGAATGGGTTGGATGGCACGGAAACGCTGCAGAAACTAATTTCTGAGTGTTCCATTCTAACTTTCCCTTGGGGTGTGAGTTTTTGGGTTCCAAGGTGTAATGACGGACGCGGATTGCGTCCTACCCTGTCAGGACGGACTCGTTCCTAGCAGTGACCTGATGGGGCCACTATGATGTATGTGTTTCATCCATGTTGTACGTCCATTACTTCTCAGGGTTACAGAAGTTTCTGGCCAAGCTGATATCTGTATTTTCCATGTTGGTTGGATGGTAAATAGACCTCACGGTGGCCAATAGGAAGGTTTCAACGGTGGTGTAATTATTACAACTATTTCTGGTGTTGGGCCCACTTAATTCTTGGATTGCCTCTGTTTTGGACTAGCTCACGCCTTCAAGTAATATATTAAAATGGATGGACAGCCAAATAAGCCTCGTAGAGCCTTTACCAGGGAAATCAGATTGCCCAGTTACTCTCTAGGCTTTATCGTTTTGAGTAAACTCTGTTAGGCCACCGTGAATGTACGTGGTTTATTCACTGTCCATCCGTTTTTTCAACAGCCCAAAATTAAAAATTGAATCATATCCAAATTTCAAGTGGACCACAACACAAGTAACGGTGGGAACAATAATATCCACCGCTAAAACCTTCCTAGGGCATATAATGATGTTTATTTGTCATCCGATCTATTTGTAAGATCACGTAGACATGAACAAAGGAAAAAAGACAAATATCAATCCAAAACTGATGGCCTCAAAGAAATTTACAATGGTAGATATTCAATATTTCACACTGTTTTATTTGGTGTAGTTCGTTTGAGATTTGGATATGCTGGCTCAAGCCATAAAATCATCCGGCAAAGTGGATGGATGGAGGGGATAAAATACATAAATCATGGTGAGCCCACTGAGTTTACTCAGTACGCAACCCGCTTCCCCAATTAGGACCGAGTCTGTCTTGCCAGGGTAAAAGGACACCGCGTAAATAATCAAAGAATGGACTGGGTGTATGTGGTCCATCTGAGTCAGCTATGCATTATTCAATGCATTACACAATCACACGGTTCAATTAAACTGCAGCAGCTACAATTTTGTTGCTTGACGCAAACAAAGGATCCGTATTCCATGAAAGTTCCACCAACGTGGATCTTATTCAAGCAGCGTGAGTGTGTGGGGGTGTGTGTGCGTGTGAAAAGAAAAATAAGAAAAAAAGGTACGAGGGCGGCTGCTGCTATGCCGTCTGAAGTAGTCAACAAGATATTTTATAATCCCATGAGCCTTTAGCCCTCGGTGTCGAATCATGCAGGGGACCACCCTCCATAATCAACGGCTGGTTCTGTAGATGTCTCCATTGACTGATTGGATGATCTGATTGGCCTATTGTCAAACTACTGTTCAAAACCAAAATCCCAACAGTTCATGATTTTAATTGAAAACTTTTCCAGAGGATCGTCCATAGTTATTAGTTTGCATGCCAAACACAAATATTCTTACTCAATGGATGATTTCGATCAAACCATCTTCATCTATATCTATTGTAGCGAGGATGGAAGAATACGGTTTCAGGTGATTCAGCGAACTACTGAATTAAGTACCGTCCATCCACCCCCGAGACCAAAACGGAAAGCGAAACAGGGGAAGCCTTGTGAGTTCCGAATTATTAGCCTAAACTCCCGTGATTGTTAGATAATGGTGATTCTTCTACCCTGGAAATGAAACTGTTGTACGACAATCAAGACCATCCAAATCTCTGGACTAATTTTGGATGGAGCATAACAGAAAATTTAAATTCGGAAAATGAGAGCAAGCACTTACTTTTAACCATCTAGTTTATATAACCCAATATCTTACTTTAAACCATCTATTTAATGGCCATTGATTGGATGGTTAGGATGGTCTAGTGTTAATTTAAGGTTACACTTGTGCTTAAGCTTCACAGTTTTGAAAGATGTGGATGGCGGTGCATCAGTGCGACATACAAGGGTAGTGGTTCACTGCCATCTTCAAAATGTTACTAAACTATCATAGTAGCATTTTGTCAGTGTTTAAAAATGGCAGTGACTCTTTACTCATGTGCATGACATATTTGTACAGCAATCTAAACCATTCAAATAACTAACCCAATCACAGGTTGGGAGCATAACCCAAAATCTACATGGTGGAGATCACAACAAATATCTGATTTTTGCCCTTCCACTTACTATTTTAACTTTTTTTTTTTTTGGTGATTTATTCAGTAGCTGTTCATTGAATTATAGGCATGTATTACTTGATCACTGTGATTTTAAAGATCTGTGCCATGCAGTCTGCCCCACCATTTGGATATATTATTTTAGCCTTATGTTGAGTGCAGCCTTACTGGAGTAACATGCATGGGCTACCGTGAAGTTCAAGATAGGGAGTTAAAAGATCTTACTACAAGAAAACTCACTTTTGCTGGCGAAAATTTTCGTCGCTAAAAGTGATTTTTTCGTAGGTAAAAAGTTTTATCGATGAAAATTTTGTGGATAACACAACGTCACAAAAAGTTTTTACTGACAAAAATTTCTATCATAGAAAATGACAAGATTTTTACTGACGAATTTTTTCAACAGCGACGAAATTTTCTATCTTAAAAATTATTATATTTTTACCAACAAAACTTTTCGTAAGTACAAATATTATTCCCGACGGTTTTTGTTCGTCGGTAAAAGTCAAGACGAAAATTTTCTAGCTGAAGTAGTACACTTTTACCAACGGTAATGTTTGCCAGGAAAAGTAGTTCTCTGGTTTATACCGACGAAAATATTCGTCAGCAAAACTCCTAGTGGAAAGTAAAAAATACACACTTTTACCGGCAACTATTTTTGTCAGTAAAAATATTGTTCCCAACGGTTTTCATTCGTTAGTAAAAGTCCGGGCAAAAATTTTCGAACTTAAATAGTACAACACTTATCGACAGAAATGTTCATTGGAAAAGGTAGTTCTCTGGTTTTATTTACCGACGAAAATATTTCGTCGGTAAAACGTTTAGTGGAAAATCTTCCAAGTTAAAAATACAACACTTATTGGCAACTATTTTTGCCGGTAAAAAGATTATTCCCGACGGTTTTGGTTCGTCGGTAAAAGTTAGGGCAAAAATTTTCTAGCTTCAATACACAACACTTTTGCCGACGAAACTTTTCGGCTATAAAAGTTGTTCTCTACATTTTACCGATGAAAATATTCATCAGCTTAGTGGAAAATTTTCTAAGTTAACAATACCACTCTCCAAGGAACATTTTCGACAGTATAAATATTATTCCCGACAGTTTTGGTTCATCGGTAAAAGTCGGGGTGAAAATTTTCCAACTTAAATACACTACACTTTTACCGACGAAAATTTTCATTGGTAAAAAAATTATTTCCGACGAAAACAATTTCGCTGGTAAAAGTGTTGTTTTACCGATGAGAAAAAATTTCATTAGTAAAACAGTGCTAAAAACTCTTATCTCTTGTAGTGTCTAATGTAATCAGCTAATCAATCCATTAATGTTCAATCTAACACGAGCCATACCTGTAAGGAGTAATCATTTTGGGTCAAACGCAGTCATTTATAATATCATATTTTGGAAGATGGCTCTATTGTGTCCAACCTCTCTTCAATCAAACAGGCTACAATGGCCTTTTAATTGGTACTCTTGTAAACTGATTCTACTCCAGGCCCCGCTTCCCTCCTGGAAGTAATTCCCTCTCTGATCACAGACACAAACGCGAACAACCACTTCCTCATCACAGATCCATCCCTAGACACTGGGGCGGTCAAAGGGATCCCCATTGATGGTGTGCCTGGCCCAGATGGCCTATCTAGTGCATTTTTTCCTCAACTGTTGGGATACTATCAACAATGAATTCCTTTCATCTACGCGCTCCCTGTTTAGGGGTGGACCCATCCCCCGTGCTTTCACATCAATGCTACTCTACTTCATTCCAAAAACATCATCTCCAGATAATTCTCTGACCTTTATCCTATCAATCTTTGCAATTATGTATATAAGATTTTTTCCAAATTACTTGCTGATAGACTGTGAAAATTCTACCCAAAATTATATTTGCTGAACAGGGAGCTTTTGTCCAAGGGAGATCTTTATCGAAAAATTGCGCCCTGACTCAAGAAATCTTCTAAGACATTGATCGAAAAGTCAAATTTGGTAACATCGTCATCAAACTGGATATGGAGAAAGCCTATGATAGGATTGATAGGGGATTTCTCAAGGCCATCCTATGCAAAATTGGCTTCAATGATAAATGGATCACCATAGTGGAGCGTTGCTAGTCTAACTCATGGTTCTCGGTCCTCATCAATGGGGAACCCGACAGCTTCTTCAAATCTTCTAGAGGCCTTCACCAAGGCGACCCCATCTCCCCGGCTCTCTTCATCATCGCGGCGGAGGTTCTTAGCAGAGGTTGCAAGCATTTGATTGAAAGAGGATTATGCAGCCCATTCCTCACTCGTAGAAGTAGCCGCCCCATCTCCCACTTACTATCCGCGGACGACACAGTGCTCCTGGCTAATGGTAGCAGAGATTCTCTTTAGACAATCGAGAAATTCCTATCTATGTACCAGTCTTCTTGCAGCATGACCATTAATGTCTAGAAGAGTTTTTTTTTCCTTATTTTGGCCAATCAATTGGTCTCAAGAGTGATATCAATACAACGTATCCTCGGCTTCAACATTGGAATTGACCCATTTACCTACTTGGGCATTCCAATTTTTCGCAGCAGGTCCCGTAAGTCCTAATTCTAGCCAGACCTCAACAATATGGCCCTTCTTATATTCGGTTGGAAGAGCTGCATCTTATCTCAAGCAGGTCACCTTACCCTCATCAATCATGTCCTCTCCAGCATCCTTGTCCACATAATGGCGGCAGGAGAGATCCCAGGGGGCTTGTTTGACATTTTGGAAAAATCTTTTGCTGATTTTCTTTGGGCTTGGGAGGGCAACCACAAATGCCACCACTAGGTTAGTTGGAAAACCATTTGCAGTCTTAAATATGAAGGTGACTTAGGGGTGAAGAGCCTTCACAGCGTAATAATGGCGCTATGACTGAAAATGGCCCGGACTGTGAAATGTAAGGGCGTTGGGAGTTGCTAGGATTCTTTCATGAAGGACAAGTACTCCTCTAATATGGGTGACCCCGACGGAATCACTCTCTCTGGCTCTCCCCTATGGAAGAAGATTTGTGATCTCTTCCCTTCCATTGAAACTCACACCCGCTAGCTTATAGGGCGCGACGATTGCAATTTCTGGAACGTGGATTGGTCTAGCCTGGGCCTCCTGTAGAACTGGGCACTTCAGCCAACCTCCCAACAACCCCAGCGCATCGGAGACTGGCTGGGCCCAACAGGTTGGCGTTAAACTCCCAACATACAACCTCTCCTTCCCTAAGTTATGATTAACCACGTCTCGGAGGAGGGTTTCTGTAACGCCCCGACTTTTCAGGACCTGAGTATATGACTCGTTTTTCAAAAATTCAAGTGTTAACCTTAAAGGATGGTCAAATTCAAGTATATATATATATATATATATATATATTTTTTCTTTCATCAAAATAAGCAGATGAGCATAAAATGAACAAGCAAGCATAAAGAAAAAGTTTCAAATTTCATTTTGAATATACAAGAGGTTGCCCATAATGATTTACACAAACTAATGTCTCTAAAATTAACAAATACAAGAATTACATGATCCGATACATGAGAAATAGTATAATGTAAGTAAATTTGAGCCACAAGATTGCTCAGCTTCTCAAGGTAGATACAGTCATGCAACCCTGACACTTGAACCCGGCTCCTCATCAGCTTGAACCTGAAAATCACTTAAGCCACATGTGCTAGCTGTATGGTTATATTTATTTGATGGATGAGTAGCCAACTCAGTGTGAATTCTCCTCAAGATTACACACCGCTGTATTAGGTAAGCATAGTTATAAAATAAAGCATACAAAACAATACATGATGCAGGTCGTATTATGTGCATGGATGCGTGAATGCAATCATCGCCCTGGGGATGCTCATCCGTGAGGACAATGGGCTCATCACCCATGCAATCATTGACCTGGGAAAAGCATTCAGTTGGACATCATCGACCTGAGAAAAACATTCAGTCAGACAAATACGTACATCACATACGATAGCAATAGATGCTGGTTTGTGTTATGAATGCATGATTAGCCAACCCATTATTATTCTAATTAGAACCAATCATTTTAAATAAGCTCAAAGGTCACTATGGGGGCTCTTCACCAGTGTAGGCAAACAGCTCGAGCATAGGTCCCATACCACCATCCCCGGCTTATGAGACTACCATCTTAGGACGTTTAATGAAAACCCGTCGAGTAATGGCCAATCATATTACAGTATATGGGGCTTACCATCACATGGTTGCATAATACAAAACATCAAACCCATACAGGATAAATACCAAAACAAAGCCACATAGGGCGATATCAAAATAAATCACATAGGACAGATATCAAAATAAGCTACATAGGACAAGTATCAAAACCATGCGATAAAAAGAGTCATCCTTAAAAACTATTGGACATAACAACCCTGGATGGTAGGCCCCATCAATGATCAATTTAAACCACTATTCAATAACTACTAAGCCAAAGGTCCTTTACAATCACAACCAGTCGGGTTACATCCTAAGTATGGGTGTACATTTATAGGTGGGAATTTCTTACAGATGTATTAGTTTAAGGTCCATAAGTAATCCATAAATAATGCACAAGTACGAATAAATATGCAGGATAGACATTAAGCATGTAATGTAGTAATTCAATTCCAACAATTAACACATGTGATTATGAAATGGAGATATCAATTATAAATTTAAAATAAAGACTATAACTTAAATTAATGAGAAAATAGAAAGCTCAAGGGGAAGAATCATCACCTTACACTTTGAATCGCCAACTAGTGTTGTTAGCGAGCGCGTGCACCCTTAGAATCGAATCCTACCATGAATGGTGAAGTTGTACATGAGATCAATGTTCTATAAAGTGTCCATAGCCTAGATTAATATAACCTAGGGCTTGGATTACTTAGGTTTTCATCCTAGAGTTTAGTTCGAACCTTAGATCTTAAGATTTGGATCCTAAATTATTTTTAATATTATTATTACCATTAATACTGCGGAATGAGTCAAATAACAATCATGATGGGAGTATTAATCCATCAACCTTAATAATGGTGGTTCATAAGTTCATCTCTAGATATACCAACATTATCTAATCTTCTCATAATGACTAACATTCTATTAAACAATACAAGTAATAACAACAGAATATTTACCAATGATAATATAATAAGGGTTACTACTAAAAGTTAAGTATTACACTAATTTCATAAGGGAAATGATAAATACTTTCCAATGCTATTAGTTATAACTATCAATAACGAATCTAGCCACGATAATAGTTACCATGACCTACCATAAATTATAAAATTTTATAATTAGCTCGAACCTAACACACTATATATATTTAGGGTGCTATCTTAAGGTTTAGATTACTTAAGTCTAGGATTTTATCCTAGATTTTAGGTCTAGGCTAGGTTTCAGGGTTTGAACCCTAGTTAATATGAAATTAGTATTAATTTAGTAAAAGTACTTATTAACCTTAGTGTTATAATCCATCTTAGCTAATGTAGCAAACACATTCGTTATGATGGTATTGGATAGTATGATCCATTATCAAGGATAACATCTACGAATGGTACATAAATATTAATACCTATCGTCTAATGGTTGAAATTTGTTTATAATAATTAATACTAGCTCACATAACCTGCTAATGGCTAAACATGCTTAATAATCACAATAGATATAGTAACGCTAACTATAATAAATCAATGATTGACTTTGGGAGAGAAAATTGCTTACATTGTCGACTTGGTAGCTCGACTCGACACATATGAGCTGACCCAACTCCACATGCAGCTTGACCGAGCTCGATCCAAGTTCAAACCGAGTCGACTCAGTTCCAGTCGAGTTAACTCAATTTCCCCTTACTCTCGGCTTCTCTTCTTCTTCTCTCCCTCTCTCTCTTCTTCCTTTCTCTCTTTTCTTTCTTTCCTACTTCCCTACTTCCTTTCTCTCATGCTAGAATGCCCAGCAGGTCTCTGACTCGAGCCAGCTGACTCAACAGCGAGTCAACTCCCCCTCTCCTAACTTCAACTCTCTCCTTCATTTCTCTCTATTTTTCTTTCTTCTGTTCCTCTCTATTCTTCCTCTCCCTGGTTCCTCTTCTATTTCCTTTCTTCTCATTTCTCAGCTATTGCTGGAGGCCCAGCGACGATAGCTGAATGTCCAGGGACAGTCCATCTAGCACAACTTGACTCGGCAGTGAGTCGCAATGTGGGGTGACATCAGCTCCATTCCACCCCCTCTCATTTTCACTTCTCTCTTCTCCCATTTCTTTTCTAGTCACATTCAACAAGGCTTGGACGTATCAGACCCATGCCCAACTTGGGCCAAGCTCGGTCTAGTGAGTTGGACTCGCCACTAGGTCGGGCTAGTTCGATTCGAGTTGGTGCAGCCGACCACGGCCCAAGTCATTTCTCTCTCTGACTTTCTTCTTTCTTTCTCTCACTCTTCTCTCCATCTGCTTCTCCTCTCTGCGGAATCTCCATTTTTGCACGAATCAGCCCAACTCGAACCGTGACTCAGTGCAGTCTCAAATGAGGAAGATGACCGGGCGGCAATGGTGGCCTTCGAACAACAGCTCCTTTCCTCAAAACGAAGCCGTTGGGATGTCTTTGTACTTCCAACAGAGCTTTGGAAATCAACGGATCGAAGCTTTAGAGGCATTTCCCTTGTGGGTTCGAATGAAGAATGGAAAGGACATTTTTTTCGAGGACGACCGCTAGAAAACGAAGGAGCTTTGTTGCAACTTGATCAGCTCGTTCTTTGTAGCTCACCCTAGCTCTAAAGAGCCGTTGGATGGAGAATAAATGGCTAGGATGAAGGGATTTTGTAATGGCTCCAAAATACAGCCGGTATTCTCAAACCGACGGTCGTTTGGTTGCTGGTTTTCTATGGAAACCAAAATCCATGTGAAGGGTCGTTGATTGGTTGAGATTATGCAACGTGGATGGCCGATATTTGAGGAGAACAAAGCTCATGCAGATTGCCATTGTGGCAAAGAGGAGCAGTTTCCATTTTTGGAAGATCTGGTTTTGTACAGCCCGCATGCGACAAGGATTGTGCCCACGAATGCACATATCAACGTGTGAAGTGAGGTGGTTTTTTGTGGGACCTAAGTCCCGGACACAATGGACGGTCTGGATCCTCTGGGATGATGACGTTGGTGGGCCACAGATGAAGAAAACGGATGTCCGTTCGTCGTTGGCAAAACAGAGGGAAAGAGAGGAAAACTCTCCATTTTTGGAGGAGCACGGGTCAGCCTGTGCTGACCAGCTTGACCCGTCTGGTGCACAGCGGGTGTGCACCAGCTGTGTACATGCACCCTGCTAAGTGGGATACACCATGGTGTTTGTGATAAATCCACATCATCCATTCATCTTGGAAGGCCCTGTCATGGCCCTCTTTACCAAAGATGGGGCGGATCCAAGGTTTTGGTGGGCCATACTAATGGATCTAGTGTCCTTTAGTGTCGATTACATTGACCCAATGGTCAGATCACCCTGGAATTGAACGTCAATGGTTGGAAAGGTCCAAGGGACCATTTTAGCTAAAATTAATGGTTAGATTATGAATATATGACCCGTTGTGCCTTTATGATAATAAGTATCATGTTACACTACTCACACTAAATATTATTTATTATTACCATTACTATTATTATTATTATTATTACTACTACTACTACTACTATTTATTATTATCATTATTTTCCCCACATATGCATGCATTTTTAGTCATGCTGTGGTTCACACTCCATAGGTTATTAGGACCATTTACATTATTATTATTATTATTATTCTTATTATATTACCTTTATACGTGCATACTTGGATATTATATTTATTTATTGTTTATTAATAATATCATTATTATCCTGTGTGACAAGCCTCTGAGCAGAGTCGCTACTGGATTGAATCATGTCTTAGTGGGCCATGTATCCAATTCCAGACGCAGTCTTACAGTCGATTTTGCAACCCAATGGCCAATTAGGGAATCGGTCGTTAGATTGATCAATGAAACGTTGTGATCGATCTACAATTTATCTAGGGAGTCTTAATGTAATTGTATGGTTCGTCTTGAATGACTATTAGATCTTCAACCATCTCAGAGATTAATATCCTGAAATAAGTTCTGTAATTATTTGATAGCCCAACTTAAGGATCAATTTAATGGAACGCTCGACGTATAGGTGAATCCCACTCCCAACAGTTAGGTGACCTAATATAGGAATGAAGATCGTACTAGTCAGTCAGATGAGTAGATTTGTAGGCCACTAGGTGTGATGCATAAGGCGAGTCACGAGTGTCTCTACACACGTGCGAGCTAACCTAGATCTTTATGCTAACACCTAAGTACCGAAAAGTACGGGGTGTTACAGTTTCTGTACCTCTCTCGCTAACGATACGCAGGCCTGGATCCACTCCCCGCCGGGTGATTTCAACGTTGCATTAGCTCAAAGTCCATTCCTGGTCTAAATGGGTATAACACTCCAAACTTCCACAAAAAATTGCTCTCCTTACCTGGAAAATCCTCCGTCGTGCTCTCCCTGTGGATTCAAGAATGCAGGCTAAAGGTATATCCCTGGCATCGAAATGCGACTACCACCCAGCCCCAACGTAACTAGCTACTGAATCTATAGATCACATCTTCTCCTCGGGCGCCCAGGCTTTGAAGATTTGGGGAAGATTTGGATCTTTCTTCCACATCCGCCTGCCTACGCCCAATCACTCGGCAATTGGTAGGGCTTCGATTTGGTGGACGCTAGCAGCCTTGGCCGACCATTTTCGTACCCTTAGGGGCCTCACGTCATCCCCGATCTTCTTGGAAATCTGGGTCACTAGAAATGCAGCTCGCATGGAAAGAATTCAGATAAGTGCAGACTGCTCTTTCTCCAACATTCTTCGCTGGATTAAATCTCTAGCCTTTCTTCTCCCCCTTCCCAAAATAGTCAACCACTACGTAGCTGGTGCCCTCTTTGGTTTCGGTCTGGATGGATTGAAGGTGTATTATTCCAAGACCCAGATGATCCACTGGATTCGGCCTCACCTAGGCTAGATAAAGATGAATGTGGATGGTTCCTCCTTTGGACAATCTAAGCCCATCTAAGGGTGGTGGAGTCGCTAGGTACGGTTCTGGAGTTTTTGTCTTTGCCTTCCATTATGGATACATTTTTAGCTCTAACGATCGGGTCGAGACCAAGGTGATCTGGGAGGCCCTATCTTATTGCAAGCTTTAACAAAGTAGAATTATAGAGTGATTCCAAATCCGTTATAGACTTTATCACCAACAGCTCCACTCCACTGTGGGTCATGAGGTATTGGTGTGTCATAATTAAATCCTTAATGGACAACATGGATATTTCTATATCATATTCCACGAGTGAAGCTAACGCTGTGGCGGACGGGTTGGTGTGTATGGGTAGTGGAGGCTAGCTCCACTCTTTTTTCCGATCCACATCCGAACTTTCCCCTAACATTAGAGGCCTCCTGTTTCTTGACAAAGTGGGCTTAGGCTACTTGAGAGAATCCTGATTTTGTGTATCCCCCTTGGTGTATGGGCCCACCTTTTGTTATGAGGCCCATCTCCATCATACTTGTAAACATCCAATTCTTCTCATATATGAAAACACTTTTTTTGAAGAAAAAAAAAAAGCGAGCGAATGCGTGTGAGAATTATATTTACTCGAATTTGATTAAACACTTACCAGCCAAACTAGTCATATTAGGATTAGACTTGTGAATGTTGATTTGATTTTTTAGTCACCAATGTTTAGTGATTATGCGATTTAAAAGGAGATGGCAAGTCCTTCGAATAGAATCCTTTTGCCTTATGCTAAGGACTTTTCTTTCAATAGTTGAAAAAGCCGAGCTCAACAATCCCAAAGGGGGGTGAATAAGACTATGCCAAATAAAAACCTAAAGTACTGAAATAATAAATAAATCAGAATAAATCACAAATCACAAATCTCAATAGCACTAGCATTGAAAAATTAATTCTATCTTAGTTCGTAGGATAACCTTACACCAAAAATAAAGTTTTAGGTATGAAAACTTGATTTCATGAACGTTTGTAAGGATCAAGGCTTCAAACCATGTAAGAGATAATAAACCTATATATTATAATCATTCACCAGTGCAGAAATAAATTTACAATCATTCATCACAAATATAAAAATTAAACATTCACCACAACACCAGGAGTTATAGTGGTTCGGTGTGTACACCAACTGTTCTCAAATAGCTACACTTACTCCACTCCCAATAATCACAACCCACATGATATTATCGTTCACTAAAAATAAGGTTTTCATAGGTTCACCTTAAAACCTTATACAGTTGTGATTTTAGAAGGGCTATCACAAATAAAAACCCTACACTGAGATTTTCTAGCTATTTTAGTCAAAACTGACACATGAGATTTTTTAGATATCTCAAAGAAACCAAAATATAAATAATAGAATTGTACTTATCTTTTCTTTGAAGACGTTTCTAATGTAGCTTGTAGAACCACTTCGCTTGAAGTAGAATGTTCAATGTCCAGTAACACAAACAAGGGTTGTATGTTCTAGATTGATTTTAAATTAATTCAAACAAAAGGCTACTTGTTTAAATTCTTCAAGATCTCAAAAAAGAGCAATTACTCTCTTTTAAAAAATAAGATTCATGAAAAAAGATCGAGGAATTAAAACTAAAAACTATTTAAATAAAATATTAAAAGTACCATGCAATAGCTCGAAGATAGTGGAGACTTCTCTCTCTCATGGTGAAGGCTTTTCTTAGCTTAAATAAGTAATTTCGGAATAAGAGAAGACCTCTATTTGTAGTTAAAAATGGTTTTGCTTCGACTCGTCTAAGGTCTCCTTTGACTCATCTAAGATCTAACAAATTTTTAAATTTTAGGCATGATTGGATAAAACTATTCTTCGAATGGTTGAGGGCCCTACTTGACTAGTCAAGCAAGGGCTTCGACTAGTCAAGGGAGCCAAAATGTGGTTGCTGGACTTCAAGTTGAGCAACCCTTTACTGGTCAAAGGTCCCTGTTAAACTGGTCAAGAAGTCTGATCGACTGGTTGAGAAAACACCAAAAATATCCATTTTTTAGATTTCAAGCTTGGACTGCTCGAAGATTATCTTAGACTAGTCGAGACATAGCTTAGACTAGTCAAACTAAGTCTAGACTAGTCGAACTTAAGCCTAACCAAAGTATAAAAACTCATTTAAATTTGGCTTTTGAAAGAACCTAAGTTTAAGGTCTTTTTAGGGTCTATTATTCCTAAGAAGACCAGACATTGAAGTGTAAATTAAGCTTGAATCTTCAATAAAGCATAATTGATCTTATACTTGAAGTGTAGTCGAAGGTGGAGCTTGATATTTTAGTATAAGTGTAGTAGAACTTGAACTCATTTCAGCTTGAACTTTCCAACTTCGTGACTTGTACTTAAGCTTGCACTTTTCAACTTCATGACTTGTACTTAAGCTTGTACTTTTTATCTTCTTGATTCACTTGAAGGTGAACTTTCCATCTTGATTCACTTAAAGGTAAAGTATATAATAAGTTGTTTTGTCTCATCGAAATTTGACAAACAAGAGTGTGCTTTATACATTATAACACTTACAGATAGTCGTTTTCAGATTCCTCAATAATATAATAAATGAATAAGTTTTTTTTAAAAAAAAATGTTAATTGTCAATTTTATTGATTTGTATGTAAGAATAGTATAATCAACTAGAATAAATTAAACAAAGAAAATAAAGAAAAACTACCTACAATTGATCAGCATGGACAAAATAACCGAGGTGTACAGTTTGCAGGATGTGTTCGGTGTGATTTACCAAATATGGACTCGATAATCGGTGGAATCCAATGACGGAGATCGTGGATATTTAATATTCTTCTAAAGCATACTACAACGATAGTGCTAGACACTAGAAATTTTAAGATAAACTAATAATTCCATGTAAACCATATGCAGAATTGCAAAGGACCGTGCTATGCATCGAGTATGGAGATTAAATAAACTGAATACATCGTGTACCTAATTGGATGCCATCAATATAGGCTTGATGCTGTAGTCTTTCGCACCTTACACCCGTAGAGAAGCGCCGGGATGTGAATGAAGCTTCTGTTGTATGTAGGCTTGGGGACCCAGCCCTGTTTATATAATTTATAGGTTTGATGAGTTTAGAACCCATTGAAATTCCACTCCCTAAGGCTCCACATGAATTTGGTAATCCCAGTTCAACTAGAACACTGTGTGTGACAACACAATTGTAGCGCACCACCCCTTACACGATTTTAGATGTATCGCAACTGAATGAAGTCCATTGGTATTCTCGATCATAGTATCCAACCCTTACAGAAATTTATATTGTTGATCAATAAGGCCACCTTATAGAATTCTTTCATTCTCTCACGTGGGCCACATTAATAAATGTTAATAATTAATCTTTAAAAATAATTTGAAGATATGTTATGATTTTGAAGAAAATATCAAAATGGTTAATCAATATAATTGTTGAATAATACGGGTAACACTATTACAATCTGATCCATCAAGACCACTGGTATCGGATCGTGGTAGCCATCATAACATTTAATCCAAGCGAAGTAAGATTAAGCGCGGTCACAAATACTATTAGTCTTAATGACATATATCAGAAAGAAAGAAATGTGATCTAAGGATTACACACGTTGTGTGATTATATGTGACCATTCTTAAGAGGTCCTAGATCTTTCAAATATCTCCAATAAGACATGACTTAACTTTTGCTTACTCAGAACAAATTGCACATATATAGAGAAGCAAAAATTAACTTTATATCAGAATCATCAAAACTTTATTAAATGAGTTCTCTTCAATGTATATGAAAATAAAAAAATGCTCAACTCCCACTAACAAGATACATCTGTGGGATTAATGATTCTCATGAATGTTACATGCTTCTAAAATAGCGTGATAGATATGCCTTTATTAAGCGGATTCGCAATCATCTACTTAGTACCGATGAACTCTATAAACATAAGACGATTTTGAACTCTTTCTTTCATATCAAGATACATAATTTCGATATGCATCAAACTTGACGAATACTTATTATTATTAGAGAAAAAAATCGCAGCTGAATTATCGTAAAAGATTCTCAATAGTTTTGGGATATACTCCAGTACCTATAAACCTAAGAAGAAACATTATAACTACAATGCTGGACTAAATGCCTTATGACAAGTAATGAACTCAACTTCCATGGTGGATGAGGTTATGGTTGACTGTTTCACGCTTTTCCAAGACAACCCCACCAACTATAATGAGGATGTAACCTGAGGTAGATTTCTTTATATCAACGCAACCAGCATAATTTGCATTCGAATATCTAACTAACTCTAAATAATCAGACATTTTGTATGTGAGTCTAAGGACGTTTGTTCTTTGCAAGTAGCACAACATCTTCTTTGTAGTTATCCAATGCTGCATTCCTGGATTAGATAGATAGCTTCCCAACATTTCAATTGCAAAATACAATATCCGATCGCGTGTAGATTTGATCATACATGATGCTCCCTACTACTAATGCGTATGAAAAATTCTTCTTTGATTCTTTTCCAAATCATTCTTAAGACACTAGAACTGACCGAATTTATCACCATTTACAATGGGTGATTGTCCGAGAGCATAGTTTTGCATGCCATACCTTTTGAGTACTCTATTAATATAGGCATTATGTGATAGGCTTAGTAGTTCGCAGGATTTGCCACGATGTATCACAATGCTGATGACATAAGATATGTCACCAAGATCATTCATCTTAAACCTTCGAGATAGGAATTTCTTGGTATTGCTCAACATCCTGATGTCACTGTTAGCCAACAAAATGCTATCAACATATAAAACTAATGACAAACATACTCCCACTGATTTTAAGTCAGATACATTCATCTACAGTGTTTCTTACAAAACTATATGAGGAAATCACTTCATAAAACTTCAGGTACCATTGTTGTGATGCCTGTTTGATGTAGAGCAGGTCACAGACACTTTCATGTCTAAGATGGACCAGATAAGGCCCGATTAAAGGTGGAGGTGATCTAGACCGTCAGAACCTTACAATAGGCATATCTCACAAACCAGAATGAGTTACTCGACTTACCATATATGATTTTGGGTAGGAAAAGCTACTTTAGCCAACCAACTTGGCATGCACATGCCAAATTTGTGAGATTACATCAGATCGATGATCAAAAATCTATTTTATTTCCAATTTTACTATTTATAGCAAGTTTTAGTTTGATTATAATTCTTCATCCTTTGAGTTTTAGAAGTTTTGTCCAACATGAAAAGTACATACAAAATTAAGAAAATAATAAAAATTTCATACTTTATAATCCTTTATGGATTTCAACTCATCTTTTATGGCATCAATCCAAAGAGAAGAGTCAGCACTATATTTGACTTGTGTAAAGGATTCATAATATTTTTTCAGCCCTATGTCAAACTCATGCTCCTGTAAATATACGATGTAATCGTCTTGATTCACAGACCTCCTCTCTCTTTCAGATCTTCTTAATTGCTCATCATCTTGAGTATGATTTTGATTTCCTTCATCAGTGGGTTATATAAGAGGTTCATCGTGGTGATTTGCAGTGACTATAGGCTCAGCTGCAGGATTCGTACCAACGTGGTCCGAAATGATTGTGTCATGCCTTGAAATTCAGTGCTCGAGTTGGCTAGATCCGACTTTGAATTACAAGTTATGATTAAATTTTTAGACATTCTCAACTATTAATTTAATAATAAAAAATACATTATAATAAATCAAATATTTAACCAATATAATGCTTAGACTCACTTTTAAGTTTTTTAGTATACATTTAAAAAAAAAATACAAATAGAAAGAGATCACTAAGACTAGACGGGCAGTTAGATCATCGCTTTGCTTCGCCCCTGACTAATCTTTAAACATTGAAACACTGTTAATGTGAGGGTGAGCATAACAACTCGTGGGATCGTATCTAGTCCAAATATGAAATTTGTATAATTATACAAAATGTACAAATAATGAAAATACTTTTTTTAAAGTTTAAAACACGAATTAAAGTACTGAATATTAAAAGATGAGGAAAATGTGATACTAAAATTATAAAGATGCTCCGAACGCCAAAATTTTTATGAATAACAAAATTAAATAACCATTATCTTTTATAACACCGTACTCGAGTGGATGACCACATTGCATTAACGCCCATGCACTGTTACCTCGAGGTGAGGGACCCATTTATACATTAGTTGGTTAGAATAGACCTCAAGCGTATGTCCACACACACAATTGTACTCATACGTCATACATAAAGGAAACTCCAAAAGATCTAACGGGTTCTAGGGAAAGACATGATCGCCCTATTTGCTCGCTTTAGGGTCTTCCACCCAATGAATAAAATCACCTTACTTGCTAGCTTTAGGGACTTTCAACCTAGGGACACACTCGCCTTGCTTACTTATGCCTTTTAGGGACATCCACAGGGCAGCGCACCTGCATTCCTACCTTCATTCCTAATTAAAAATAAATATGCATATGATATACATAATCACCATCGATTCAAATCGAAATGATTAAATATCCAACTTACTACAGGTTACATACAAACTACATAGTTATATCACATATTCTTCATTATTATCAAATTATGCATATAAGTTTTTGTAAGGTTCGATGGTTATTAATTCAATAATTAATATTTTAATTAGATAATTAAAATTCTCAATTATAAATTCAGAATTAAATAAATTAATAATTAATTTATCAAAATTAAAATTTTATTAAATTCAAATTAAAAATTCTTTATGAATTTGTAAATCAGTGAAGTATAAGAACTCCTAAAAGTAACACATGTTAAATCTCAAATTTAAATAAATTAATATATTATTTAGATTTAACAATTCTAATTTAATTAATTTAGTAATATATGAATAAAATCTTACTATTTTACAATATTTTAGCGCTTACTTTAAATATATTGTAAA
Organism: Magnolia kwangsiensis; assembly: GCA_037074715.1. NCBI lineage: Eukaryota > Viridiplantae > Streptophyta > Magnoliopsida > Magnoliales > Magnoliaceae > Magnolia > Magnolia kwangsiensis. Next base: position 48,545,494 of record CM073574.1, on the reverse strand, counting down.
AAAGATATATTCTAAACATATTAATTAGATTTTTTTTCTTCCTTTTTTTTTTTCAAACCCAAAAGTTAAATTTCTATTTTATTAAATTTCAGCCTATTAAGGTTTGATAACTACACAAATAGAAAATCTATATTAATAACTAATTTTTAATATCTAAAATCTAATTTATCAAATATAGATATTTGTATTAATTATTATTTAATTAGTTTATGTAGAGTTAAATTCAAAATTTAAATTGACCTAATCAAAATTAATTATATAAATCTTAAAATTAATAACCTAATTAAATTACTAATGAACAACTAAATTAAATAATGTTAAATTAAATCTCAATTTAGATTTGTTAATTGTACATCATTATTCTTAAAATGAAGTTGTACCCAATTTATATTTAATTCCAATAGGTTATGTTAGATTATTAAATTTGGACTTTAGTTATTATTAAAATTTATCTTATATTATAAATATCATTATATTAATTAGTATGAAATTTTTTTACATATTATTTCTAATTAGTCTTAAATAAGAAATTCTGAAATTAATAACTTGAGTCAACCTACCGATTTACATCAAAGGAATTAATTTAAAATTTATCATGCATTTAAAATAAGTTTAAATTTCATTCATACATAATTTAAATACTTTAAAATTATTTTGTATTAAATTCAGTAATTTAGAGTTCTAATTTAGATTTTTTTTAAAAAAAAATAAATCTTATTAAACATTTTTCTATAAATATTCAAACAATAAAATATTCACAATAAACAATAATTTTATATAAAAAAAATCAATTTAAAATCAATTAACTATACTGATATTAAAATTAAAATAACAACAATTATCAAATTTTCAGGTTAGAGATGGATCACCCACCTTGACAAAATCTTCATAACGCTTTTTTTCCCCTCTCATTATTATTATTATTATTATTATTATTATTTATTCTATTAAATTTTCTCACACTTTTCCTTATTGTGCATACACCAAAAATAAAATAAAATAAAATAGTTATCTTTAAATTATAATTTGTGTAAGTGAAAAACTCACCTTCTTTAGTTTCATTTATTACAAAAAATGCATCACGAGTATATATGAAGTGATGCATGTGGTGTATGGTTGTGCATGTGCATAGTTGTACATGTGTGAGTAGTGTATACATAAGCATGCACGTAAATGATTAATGTCCAATGAATGGTTGACCAGGTGGGTGCGTTGATGGATCAAATTGATAGATGAATTTGGGTGGTAGATGATGAATTGAGCAGTTCTTTGGATGGCGTTAATTTGTGTATGAATTTAACGCTTTCATTTTATTGGTTTAAGTTAACAAACGGGTGGTCAACTGATCTTACAATAAAGCTTAGACAATTTGAAATAGTTGGATTGGTCATTGTGATGAGTGGTCTAGATTAGTGACCTCTGATCTTACTCATAGGCCTTATTTTCCTAAATCCAACACTCGCGTGCTAATAACTTTACTACGAATTAATATATTTATATTTCATTAAAAATTAATAATATTTAATATATGCTATTAACTTTTTAATATGTTAAAATTTAAATGAGCATACTACACATGTTAAAGATATACTATATCAGAGAATTATACCGTATATGGATGGATTGTTGGGTTGTATTGAAAATAAGATTTAAGTAAACCATGTGGTACTTTAATGAGATAAAGATAAATGTATGGTTGATTTTATGAATGTTTACTCGGTTGTTAGATATGAGACGTAAGATTTATAGTTGTATGTATGGATACATGGATGTTTTAAAAAAAAAAAATTATAAATTTACCACTAAAATACGTATATGCCTTGTGGTCATCTAAAACTTGTTAAACAATATTAATGCAATATAAGAAGTACTCTAGTAAATTTGTCCGAAGAAATGTGAGAATCATTACAGTAAGTTTTGATTGATTTTTGGGTAGCCCAATTAATGGATCCATATATGATGTACAGTTGGATGATAAAACATATGTAAAATGATCCAACAATTAAGAGGCTAATTCAATATACATGGTAATCTATGGTTACTTTCATACTTAGGTGCAAGATGTTTTTTAGTTTGATTAGATAGGTGGATTGTCGGATAAACAACTTAGATGATTAAACTACAATCCTGAAAATGGATGGATGAGTGGTTGACCGCATACCCTATACGGCATATGATCGATTAGATTTAATGTATGTTTCATGTACGGTTAGATTTGAACTATTTAATGAATAAACGGTTTATCTTAAGTGTATGAGTAAATAGATTGCATGTACACACACACACACACACACACACACACACACACACACACACACACTAAAACCATACAATTGTCAATCACACTAAAGTAATCGATCATGCATATCACAACTTGTACACTTTATAGATGCATGTATGAATGAATATATGAACAAATGGAAAACTTATGCATGAATGCTTAAATAAACGCAAGTGTGCATGTGCGCAGATGCATGCATGCACACCAAAATTTCGGGTCATTACAGATTGTGACGGAAGTAACAATCCTTTCTTCCTCGAATACAAAATTCATAATGTTCATAATCTCATTATTTTTAGTATCCTAAATGAATCTAGCAGTCTCATAATCCTGATGGAGTGAGCAAGCTCGGTTGTAAGCTTTGAACAAGAAGTGCAATGAGTAAGCTAACAAGCATCGGTGACAAAAAGGTGTTCGAGGTGGGTGACCATGTTATGGTGCATCTACACAATGAGAGATTTCCAACTGAGAAATGCAAGAAGTTGAATAACAAGAAGATTGGACCGATATTGATCCTTTGAAAGATCAATGACAATGCTTACATTGTTGATCTTTTGGATGACGTGGAGATCTCGCGTACTTTCAACATTATGGACCTGACCGAGTATCATAAACAGAAGCTAGACGAGAACTTGAGGTCAAGTTCTTTTGAAGTGGAGGGGACTGATGTAGAGCAGGTCAAGACACTTTCATGGCAAAAATAGACTAGAGAAGGCCTGATTGGAGGCAAAAATTATTCAAACTGTCGAGACCTTAAAATGGTCGTATCTCAGAAACTGGGATGAATTTTTCGACGTATTATATGATTTTGGGGTAGGAGAACCTACTTAAGCAAACAACTCCTCTATTCTAGGTTGCCCATGCCAGATTCGCGAGATTACATCAGATCGATAGTCAAAAGTCTCATTTAATTTCATTTTTACTATAAATAGTAAGTTTTAATTTAAGTATAACTTTTGATCCTTTGAGTTGTAGGAGTCATGCCCAACATGAATATGGACTAGAAAAGTTAGGAGAATAACATGGTTTGGTCAAATTGGACACTTAGTGTTTTTGGCAAAAAACCATGAAGCCTAGTAGGATTGGAGGCCGTCTATAAATGGTAAGTTTATTATTTATAATAAGTTACGTTTTTATGATATTTGATTTGGAGTCTAAGTCTAAAACCTCATCCACGATTTGAGTTCTTTATTTAATGAGTTGTAATTTCTTTTTTTATTATAATCCAATTATTTTGAATTAATTAGAAATTATTCCTACTTTTATCTCTCATGAATCTACGGAGCTTTTGGATTTAGAGTAGATATCCCTTGAGGAAGATGGTGATCGACCTAATCACACCCCTCTCAGTGTTAAAACTCAGCAAAGAGATATGATTAGTGCTCTAAATAAAATGGAGATTTTTACTAAAATATTCTTTTGAATACGTGATTTTATTATAAGATACTTTGACTTTTGATGATTAGGTAGACATTCCTTTAACATTACTATGTGAGGTGAAAAGGCTTATTTGTCCTTAATTTGAGAGATTTCCTCATGATTGAAAACCATGGTTTTCACTTACCCAAATTGTACAAAATCACGGGTTCCTGATCCGATTTTACCAAAAGGTTTTTTAAAAAAAATTTTTTTTTATTATATTTTAAAGAGATTGTATTCCAAGGGAAAACATATACACCTCATTCGGGCCTGAGCCAGATGAACAAAAAGAGACCCTGGCACTGCCTATCGTAAAACGGAAAACAAAAACAGCTATTGTAAAACGGAAAACAAAAACAGCTATATACTTGGGCGTGGCCCAGTTCTAGAGGCGGCATGGATGGCTCCAAGACCACTTTGTCGAGAAAAAATCGTACTTCTGATCACTGGGGGAAGATTCGCAACATGATGGGCCAGGAAGGAATGCTGGAGAGCGGATTCCAACTGGGCCATCCCATCTGCTGGGCCATTCCCTTCCTTGAGATTTTACCAAACGGTTGTCTGGCCACTAAGTTATGTGGGTCCACTATGATGTGTTTCTAAAATCCATAGTGGCCATTAGTTGCATAACCCAATTTCAAGTGTAGGGCTTAAAAACCATCCCCATCCATGATTTTGGTGGGCCAAATAATTAGAAAAGGAGTGGCCCACCCTTCAAATATTTCCTTCAATGACCCACCTGAATCATGGATTGCCATCATTTTTAGACCTTTGGCCTAAATTTTGGCATGGCATATAATGGCTTGAGTGGATTTCACATAATTATCCCGGTGGGCCTTAACTAGATCCTAACATAAAATGATTACAGGTCAACCTAACTTCTTCTTTTTTTTTACCTCAATCTAGTATGGATTATGCGTCTAATCGGAGTGGATTATGCATCTAATCGGCATCCCATAAATTGTTTTGTTAACATAGAAACCGAAATTTCTTTCCAACTGTGGTAGGAAGCCCAAGCAAAGATATATTCTTCTACCCGGGGCTGTGTGAGGCCAACATAGATGCCTATTACAAATCCACTCTGTCCATTTGTTTTTTAAAAGCAAAATAGGACAGAAGTCTAAAAATCAGTCAAATCCAAAACTTAAACATGCCATACCACACAAAATAATGGGGATTGAATACCTGAGGTGACGAAAGTTTTGTATTGGGGTGATATTTATGCCTATAGTTTATCTGATTGATAATAACCCTATGAACAGTTTGAATGGCATTTGAACATCTTGGTATGGTCCAAGAAGGTTCCAATAGTGGACATTTCTATTCCCACTGTTTCGTTTAGTGTGGCCCATGCGAGTTTTGGATCTGCCTAAATTTTAGGGCCTGTTTGGCTGGGCAGATCCCATGGTATTAGGAGGGATGGGATCAATTTTAAGGTAATGATGATGGTGTCAGTGGATTGTCTTAAGATCCATGGGATTGCTTATATCCCGGGACAAGTTCACTGGGCCTGTTTGGCACGCCTCGCATATCCTAGGATTTTACCTTCCAATCCATTCAACCAAGGGATATGATCAATTTTAAGGTAATGATGGTGATGTCAGTGGATTGTCTTAAGATCCATGGGATGGCTTATATCCCGGGACAAGTTCACAGGATCTGTTTGGCTTGTCATGCCTATCCAAGGATATTGCCGATCCCATCCCTCCTACTACCGTGGGATCTGCCTGGCCAAGGCAGATCCCACGGTATTAGGAGGGATGGGATCAATTTTAAGGTAATGATGGTAGTGTCAATGGATTGTCTTAAGATCCATGAGATTACTTATATCCCGGGACAAGTTCACTGGGTTTGTTTGGCATGCCCCACATATCCCGGGATTTTACCTTTTAATCCATTCAACCAAGGGATAGGATCAATTTTAAGGTAATGATGATGATGACAGTGGATTTTCTTGAGATCCATGGGATGACTTATATCCCGGGACAAGTTCACTGGACCTGTTTGGCTCGTCATGCCTATCCAAGGATATTGCCGATCCCATCCCTCCTAATACCGTGGGATCTGCCTGGCCAAACAGGCCCTTAGAGTATTATGGTATTGTGGTTTTTCAAAACAGATAGACAGTACATTTAGGGCCTGTTTGGCCAGGTGGATTGGAAGGGATTGAATGGTATTAGGGTGGATGAGGTGAATTTCTAAGTAATGATGGTATTGTCAGTGGATTGTCTTGAGATCCATGGGATTTCCTATATTGTTCTATCCAGTCCGTTGGGCATGCCCGACCAATCTGGGGATTAAACCTTCCCATCCCTTCCAATCCCACCAACAAAACATGTCTCACGCAAATTTGAACGGATTACAATAGATTGAATGAGATTTAAAGGTAATGACGGTGTTGTCAGTGAATTGTGTGAAAATCCATGGCATTGGGATCAGATCACCGACCTGTTTAGCAGGCCTGGCCATTCCTGGGATTTAACTTCCAATCTGTACCCCTATCATCTAATCCCTTCCAATCCAACTGGCCAAACGGGCGCTTATGTTTGCGCCACACGGCCCCAGGCACCAGTAGGACGCCGATTAGATACTGACATGTTGAGTAGCTAGTCAAGTGACGTCACCAAGTTCTGTGGGCCCCACTATGATGTATATGTTGTACCCACACCGTCCATCCATTTTAAGATATCATTTCAGGGCATTAGCTAAAGAATGAGGCAGATAAAAATCTGTAGTGGACCCCACCACAGAAAACAGTGGGGAGAGTGATTCCCACCTTGGAAACTATCCTAAGGCCCACCATAATGTTTATTTGAAATCTAATCTATTCAAAAGTTAAAAAAAGACATGAAATAAGGGAAAACACAAATATCAGCTTGATTTAAAACTTTCGTGGCCTTTAGAAGTTTTTAATGGTGTGCGTCACTGTCTCACCTGTCCCACTGTTTTCTGTGCTGGGGTCCACTGGAGCTTTGGATTTAACTCATTCTTTGCATATTTCCCTAAAATGATCTCTCCAAATGGATGGAAGGTGTGGATACAAAACATACATCATGGTGGGGCCCATGAAACTTGGTGACGTCACTTCAGCAGCGAGTCTCGCTATTCCACTTGTCATTAGCTAATCCGCACCTGGCACCAGTATCTCTCCATACCGGTCGTGGGAAATGCGTTTCCACCGCGGAAGAGCGAAAGAATCTGGCCGTACTGTAACAGACAATTCCAAGGGCAATACCCTGTGGTGCTGAAAAAGATTCGTGGCCCACTATGCCATACGTAGTTTATCCATGCCGTCCATATAATTTTTCAGATCATCCAGGGCACGAGCCAAAAAATGACAGATCCAAATCCCATGACAATTACACCATAGAAAATAATGCTGATTAAACATCTACCATAGTTTTGGATCTAGGCAATATATATTTGTGTTTTCCCTTCATCCATGTCCTCGTGACCTAATCAACAGGTTCAAGGGCAAATAAATATTACAGTGGATACTAGAAAGTTTTTAGAAGTGGACATTTAGTTACGACTCTCCTGTGGTGTGGTCCAACTGAGGTTTGGATCTGCCTTATTTTTTAGCTCATGCCCTAAACTGATTTAGCAAAATGGATAGACCAAGTAGATAAAACACATACATTATAGTGGCTCACGAAGCTCTTATAGCACCATACAATAGCAACGAGATTGCCGTGTGCTACACACCCAACTGAGTCCAAGACTGACGACCCCCGTACCACGGGGACAAGCAGATGTGAAATCCCACTTCAGTCATACAGCCAGAAAATCAGGTTGATATGTTATTCAGATGGGCTAAAAATTCATAATTTTTATATGTGATAGCATACCTGAATTTAGTCTTGTAGCCCAAAAATTAGCACAATCAGTTGAATTAAGTGGGCCACATTGAGGGAAATTGTTTGGAGAATGAACACCGCCTTATACACCTTTCCGAACGCTTAGTCCCATTGAATCAGGGATGGTGATGTTTTTTGAGCCCTTTGCCTAAAAGTGTATCACGCAGCTAGTCGTCAGTTTGGAATTCGTAAACACATCGTGGTTGGGTGAGATAGCTTCTTAGCAAAACATGTAATTCACTTCTGTACCGGATGGGCACTATGAGTTCTATGTGATCTATGGATTTTCTCACAAAGATAAATTAGACTTTTCATCTCCCATTGTACACTAATAGAAATGTTTTAGTAAATATTTTACCTTAAAGCATCTTCTCGTGTTATCACCTATTAGGAGGATTTTTCATGTAAAAATCCCAATAAAATTTCACAATAAATACCAAGAAATACTAAGAAACATATAAAAACATCCAAAAACATCCAAAAACACCCAAATGTATAAATTGTTAGTGAACACTTGTCATACAAATTTCCAAATGAAATGTGCTTAGTTTATTTGTCATCTAACTCAATCAGCAGGTGAAGCCCACTAGATTTGAATTGATGGACATTAAAATGGAAAACATTACAAAATTTAGGTGGCCCCAACAAGTAAATATATAGGTTAAGTAAGCTTGATTATATGTTGATCATTTTGGTGTGTTACATCTGAGTTTTCGATCACCATGATTTCTGGTATATACAATGAGCGCGCAAGAGATCACTTTGGTGTTGACTACGATTCTTGTATTCGTCGTCCCATATTAAGTTCACCTAGGCCGTCCGTGTCGATACACACCTGTGGCTGTTGAATCTCATCTTCGTCTATGAAATGGTATGTCTTTCCAGTAGATTGTAGAAGCTGGTATACTACAAGCATTGTAGGCCTCTTCTCCGGATCAAACACAACGCAATCAACAGCAATTCTTAGAAACTGGAGGAGCTCATTATCACGACCCTTTCCCACCAAAGAGCTGTCGATGGCATAGCTGAGAAGATACAAGATTTTTAGTTCAGTAATCCACTTCACCAGATTCCCCTTCAAGCGTTTTGGGGCATTTGCTGCTTCATTAGGTTTTTGGCCGGTAATCAGCTCGAGCAGCACCACTCCAAAGCTGTATACATCCCCAGCTCGACTGGCCACTATCTTTCTTGTGTATTCAGGAGCAACCAAACCAATATTATTAGATATGATGTTTACACGAACACTCACATTGGTGTCGACTGGATTCATAGGAACGGTGGATGTGAATTTGGATATTTTGGGCTGGTAATCTTCATCCAAGAGGATGCGTTTGGAGCTTATGCTGCGGTGAATTATGCAAGGATTGAAGCTGTGGTGAAGCCATGCCAGGCCTCTTGCCACCCCAATTGCGATTTTCAGCCTCAGAGGCTATTCCATATGTATCTCATGTAGTTGCTGCAGAGTTCCTTTGGCCATGTACTTGTTTACTAAAAGCCTCTCTTTTCTGGCAATGCAAAAACCCGAAAGAGGAACCATGCTACTGTGTTTTAGGCGGCCCAGCATCTTCATCTGGGACATGAATTCTTTGTCAGAATGTTGAGAATCATGAAACCTCTTAATTGCGAGGGAAGATGATGTAGAGCGGGTCGCGGACAATTTCATGGCCAAGATGGATCAGAAAAGGCACGGTCGGCGGCAAAAGTGATCCGGACCATTGGACCTTAGATCGGGCGTATCTCACGATCCGGAATGAGTTATCCGACGTAAAATATATGAATTTGGGGTAGAACGAGCTACTTTAGCCAACCAACCCCGCTATGCCGGGTTGCGCAGCCCAGATTTGCGAGAAACCCCCTGATCGACGGTCGTTTCCCCGTTTTAATTTTGTTTGTTTTTACTATAAATAGTAAGTTTTAGTTTGAGTATAACTCTTCATCCATTGGGCTTTAGGAGTTGTGTCCAACATGAAAAGTGCTTAGGATAATTAGGAGAACGGTTTGGTGAAGCCAAATAGGACACTTACTATTTTTGGCCGAAAACCTTGCGCACTAGTAGACGTCACGACCGTCTATAAATAGTAAGTTTACTATTTATAGTAAGTTGCGAATTCTAGGAGTTTTAGTTGTAGTTTGAGGCTGATTTCTTTTCAGTTGCTTGGTTCCCTTATTTAAAGGGGTGTAAACTCATTTTTAGTCATTCATTAATCTATTTCGAATTATTAGAAATTCTTTTCTATTTTCTGCTTTCTTTCCTCGTGGATTCGAGGAGTCTCTGTGAGGAGTCCAAAGAAGTTCCGTGGATTCGGAATATTTATCATCTCGAGGAAGACGGTGCTCGACCTCACGTCCTTCCCTGCGTCAGAAGAACCATCAAGAAGCATCGCTTTGTACATGGTGCCTGCTATCCCCGATCCGATGATGTTGTTTTTGCTAAAATTGTTAGTGGCTTTCATTAGATTATTCAGCCTAATTTTCGGAACCATTTTCTCAAACGTGGAGATGTGGACATTACCATACCTTCGAGTAGTATTTTCTAACTGAAAAATAAAACAATGTTAGTATTACAGAGGAGGATATTTTAGCCTTCGGCACATTGGATCAGGTAGGAGTGTTTGTCAACCACTGCCTAAGAGGTGGAAGGTGGGACGGTGGATCCAGGTCGTCCATCTTGTGCATCCTGTCATTGGAATGTCCATTATTCAAAATTATGCAAGATGGACGCCGAATAGGTGAGTAGGTTCTCAAATAGGATTCGATGGGCCAACGATTCTTGTATGATGCATTGATGCCATGCACTCAGATGGGTCTGCACTCATATCCAGACCATTCATCATGCTAATCTCCAATGGACATTACTGTAAACAACCACACTGATGTAGAGCGGGTCGTGGACAATTTCATAGCCAAGATGGATCAGAAAAGGCACAGTCGACGACAGAAGTGATCCGGACTATCAGACCTTAGATCGGGTGTATCTCACAATCTAGAATGAGTTATCTGACGTAAAATATATGATTTTGGAGTAGAACGATCTACTTTAGCCAACCAACCCTGCTACGCCGGGTTATGCAGCCTGGATTTGCAAGAAACCCCCTGATCGACGGTCGTTTTCCCGTTTTAATTTCGTTTTTACTATAAATAGTAAGTTTTAGTTTGCTTATAGCTCTTCATCCGTTGGGATTTAGGAGTTGTGTCCAACATGAAAAGTGCTTAGGATAATTAGGAGAATGGTTTGGTGAAGCCAAATAGGACACTTACTATTTTTGGCCGAAAACCTTGCACACTAGTAAACATCACGACTGTCTATAAATAGTAAGTTTACTATTTATAGTAAGTCGCGGATTCCAAGAGTTTTAATTGTAGTTTGAGTCTGATTTCTTTCCTATTGCTTGGTTCCCTTATTTAAAGGGATGTAAACTCATTTTTATTCATTCATTAATTATTTTCGAATTTTTTTAGAATTTATTTCTATTTTCCTTCTTTCTTTCCTCATGGATTCGAGAAGTCTTTGTGAGGAGTTCGGAGAAGCTCCGTGGATTCGGAGTAGTTATCCTTGAGGAAGACGGTGATCAACCTCATCACGTTCATCCCTGCGTCGCACATGAATTAGATCCTCCCAACACTTAATTGGCCTTTTAGCGTCGAGTGTTGATGGTTGCCAACGTCATTTCCTAATGTCCCACTCATAGGTCACTAACTAGATAATTAAGATCTTCCAGTTAGTGAGAGTTATTTACCATGGCCAATCCAAAGTCAGAAACACAAGATGAATGGTCCAATCTGACTTAAGTGCACCACAAGAGGAATTTAGTGATATGTGATCTAGTCATGTAATTTTCCAGAAAAAGAAAAGTACATGATCATGGAAAATGGGAGAAAGAAAAAGGAGCTAACCTTGATGTCTTTGGTTCCATTAATACTCTTCACCCACTTGTTTGCTTCAACACTATCTTCTTCCTTCTTTCTCGACTTCAGAACAACAGGGACTACAAGAAGTACCAGTATCATCATTCTGGTGGCCGTGCCGGAGGCTGTGCCAATGATGATGATCCTGCTATGTGACATTTTTGGAGGAGATTTTTGTAAAGCATTCAAAGACCCCCAATAAAGATCCGTATTATTGGCAAAGATTGAGTTTTCTATGTGATTAACGAATGGAGGAATTGGTCCTGACAAATTATTGGCGGCGACACTGAACTTAGATAGGCGTGGAAGCTAGCCGAGTTTCCAAGGGATCTGACCCGTCAACTGATTGCTTTGGAGACTAAGTGAATCCAGGGCGGTACAATTCCCAAAGCTTGGTGGAATTCTACTCGTAAACTTGTTATAAGAGAGGTCAAGGCTTCTCACGTTTGGTATTATTGCACCGATGTCATTGGGAAGGGTTCCGGAGAGCTCGTTTTCTGATAGATCCAATCCTATCAAGCTCGTGTAGTTCTGGAGAGCCAACGGGAACCCGCCTTTGAGGCTCATGTTCAAGAGGCGTATGTTTTGGATCAGGCTTATTTCATCGGGGTGCCAGCATTCGATGCCTTTGAATTTACAGATGAACCCTTCTTTCCTGTTGTCGAAAACCCATGAAGATAGGTAACCATTTGTGTCATTCAATGATGCTTTTAAGTCTCTCAAGCACTGAATATCACTTTCGAAGCATTTGCAAGTATCACTGCTCAGCAACAACCAAAGAAGGGTATGAAGAAGTAAGACAGTGGCTCTGCTTCCCACGGCCATCAACCTGAAAATTGCTATTTTACTTCTCTTTCCCTCCTCAGGATATAAAATTACTAACTACCTGTTTCAGCTACGCTCCTATCACCCATTAAAATCTGAAATAATAAAATCAAAGCCAATCAAATCAAAAGCTTGAAGTACAATGAACAGGAATCAACCACTCTGCTGCATTTTCATTCACTTAGCATAAACATATTGAGGAAGCAAAGCCCTCATAACCCTTCCACAAATTCAAAACCCCATCACCCATTAAAACTTAAAAATTGAAGACCCAATCCATGAAGATACCCACATGAAATTTATAAACAAATTATAAAAAATAAAAATAAAATAAAAAAAGGTCAACAATTTGTGGAACAAGGGCATCAATCATAGAGTTCCTAGATATGAGATTTATTTACTAGAAGCAGAGGATGTCTAAAGAAACTTCTGTACCTCACCATGGTACCCACTGGGTTCACTCTCTTTAATGTGGACTACTGTTAGGATAGCATGGAAGTAAACCCAAATCTGAATTAAGAAAAAGGAAATCAAATCTAATCCAAGCACACAGAGAACATATGAATTTATGTGAAAAACTCTTTTGAAAAAAAAAAAACACCACGACATAGTGGATAGCAATCCACTATGAAAGCAATGTACAAAAGATGAAAGCAACTTACAATGACGAGAACCTCCTTTGAATATATTGAAAACCCTAGCTTTTCCTCTCGAGAATTCTTAGGAACATCTTAGACTACCCTGATCTCTCTCTCTCTCTCTCTCTCTCTCTCTCTCTCTCTCTCTCACACACACACACACACACACACACATATATATAGCAATCTATGGAAAAATGAGTGTTCTCAATTGACCGAGCCAGGGGTTCGATCGATCGTGCCCATTTCCCTGTATAGATTGAAGACATATGACAATAATATCTACCATGACTTTAATCATCATCAACCATAGCTCCACCATGCTAACACTATCTCTAATCATCTTTCATCATAACTTCATCACTGCTTCTTGTGCATACTCTGTCTTTATTAAGCCTTCGCCATGCCCAGAGAAGTCACAAATAACTTGAACTTTTATGCAGGAACCACCTTCGTAAGCATGTTGGTCGGATTTATATTCGTTCGGTCTTTTCGAGAGTCACACTACCTTTCTTAAGCACCTGTCAGATATATAAAATGACAATAAACATCAATATGTTTAATACAAGAGTGGTAAACTGCATTTTTAGATGAATTGATCACTTGTCACAATGAACTTGCATGACCTCCTTCTAAAGTCCAAAATGATTTATCATTCTTCTCAACTAAACACCTTCTTTGAATGCCTCCATCACCACCCTATATTCAACTTCAGTTGTAGAAAGAGCAACTACAGACTGAAGCTTCAACATCCAATTGATCACCTCACCCACTAACACAAATGAGTAGCCAGAAGTCGACCTCATATTATCCACATTTCATATGTAATCAACATCCACATAACCTATACTAATTTATCTTATGACTTTTCAAATATCAAGATGTAGTCCACTGTACTTCGTATGTAATGAAGTAACCATTTTATTAGTGCACTAACTTGTGCACCTTATTTGTGAAATCACATGAATCTGTATGTCATGTATTCAGTTGAATCCTTAGAAGTTGATGACTGAAGACACAAGAGAACGTGAAGCATCAATGAGCAAAGAATGGGTACATGAGGTGCCTTGATGACCCTAACCTTAACCTCAAAATAGCCCTTGAACGTCTAGATGATCTTAACCTCAATACGTAGACCTCGTTGATCATCTTTTAGCCTTAGAAGCTTAATTAGAACATGAAAAATAAGATTAGAAGAGGTGTTAAGCTGTTGTGAAAAAAAATGCCCCAAATAACAGTTTTTGAATGGTCCTCGATCCCATCAATAGGCTATTGATGGGACTCGATGGAATCAAAAGACCACTCTATCTAGTCGATGAATTAGTCTAGTAACCAAATAGATAAAATCCTAAAATTTCTCGATGGATTAATAGTATGCTTGATCTTATCGAAAGACCTTTGATCCAATCGATGAGCCTTCGATCAGATCAACAGAGCCGTTAACTAGTTATTTTATAGCCGTTGCAAATTTGTTCCTTATAAAAGGGCATTCGGTTCTTGGGCAAATTAATTGATTTCTTACGCTATAGAAACCTAAGAGATTATTCATTTATATCTCACATTTTGAGCTTCAAAATCCATGATGTTTAAATCATCTTCCTTATGATTTATCATTTGAAAGAGGATTTCAACCTCAATAAAGAAGATGAACTTGATTTCTATATTATTTCAGACATTAAACTTGAACTTATAGTAAAATATGTGTATAAATCTTATATAACACCCATGTAGGTGAATTTTCTAAGAATTAATTACAACCTTCCCATTTGTTATAGGAGATTCACTCAACCTCCCATCACCTTGTTCACCTTTGGAGCATTACACGCAAGGTGTTTTATCTTGGAGTTGAAGTACTGGCAAACATTGACATCAACGTTCAAGAGAGCATTTGAGGAGTAGATTTTAGTACGAGAGAGTTAAAGATGCGACTCAAGAATAATACATCAACATGGCTCAATTCAATAAGTAATTGTCATGTATGAGTCCATATTATTTTTCCTTGTGTAGGATTATGGGTAAGAGTTTGTGACCCAAACTCAATAGGTTCTTGTGTATGATTTAAGCTCTTATGTAATGCCGAATTCACCGAACATGGGTTTATACATGTTAGTCTTCGTAGAAGCCTCCAGTGAGAGTAAATGTAGGTCATTGGACTAAAATTGAGATTACTAATTAGCTGATAGAAAACCAAGTAAAATCTCTTACGAGAGCCTTTAGCGGGAGTGTACACTAGGTTCTTATGTAGGACTGTAGTCCTTGTGTAGGGCTATAAAGTTTAGAGTTGAACTTGATTTAAAATCATCGATAGTGAAATCTGATACACTCAAGGAGAGTGTATCCGATAGCAGTAGAGTAGAAAAATCGAATCATTATACATACTTGTGTTTGGAATTATTATTTAAGCATATTTATAATTATACTTATATGATTGATTAAATGAATTGTAATGTATGCATGATTAAATGAATGTTAGGATTTGAATAGTAAGTACATCTCACACACATGTATACCATCATTTTAGAGTAGTTGTCTAATTGGTATATCTTGTGTAGTTTATGTGATTGGACCATCTATTAGCTTGAAAGCTTTATAATTAATTGTCTTAGTTTAAATTGACATATTAGTTTAAGTAAGCAATTGTATATTAAAAAACATATATTTTATTTAGTCTTAATCAACCCCCTCTAGGACATAGTCATCTATTCCATAGTTCTGCCAAGCTTCTATATGCCATGGTAGACTATTCCATGTAATTTCATATTTCATTGCCTCTTAATGTTGCTTGATAGGGTTTGACATGTATTTGCTTACAACACCTACTACATGTGAAATATTCGATCTCCTAGAGACCATGACATACATCAAACTGCTAACAACGCTCGAATAAGGCACATGAGACATCACTTGCTTCTCTTCATTTGTAGTAGGACATTATTTTGAAGAAGAAAGCTTAAAGTGAGCAGCATGAGGTGCGCTAACTAGTTTTGCCCTGTCCGTATCGAAATTTATTAATATATTCTTAAAGTATTCTACATGTGATAACAATAGCCTAGTTCTCTCTCTGTCTCTATGAATATATGTACTGAGAATCTTCTTTGCAACCGCAACTGTTTTACGCCGTAGAATGACCTCTTTAACCTTCAAACTTTATTCTATGCACCTTGCACTTCGAACCGACCTTCTGGTTTCTTCATGTAAATCCGTTCTTCTAACTCCCCATGTAGGAAAGCAGTCTTCACATCCATCTATTGCAATTTTAGGTCGTATTAAGTAACCAACTGATATACAGAACTGATAAATACCAAGTTAACAACCCATGAAAATATTGCACTGAGTTTACGCCTTCTTTTTTAGCATACCCTTTTACGACCAATCTTTCCTTGTACCTATCCTGCTTATAAATTCACTTGCAACCGATTGCTTTGTGATTCACTAGCTCTCGTGTCTTATTCTTATGTAGAGATTTCATCTCGTCATGTATAGTCACCACTTCTCAGCATCTAGATCATCCTGTGATTCTTAGAAGGTAGATGGATCCCCATCATCTGTAATGAAGGCAAATGCAACATTCGAGTAATCTCTATATCTTACAGGTAACCTAAGATCTATCAACGTATTTCTTTTAAGAGGTGACTGCTCCACCTGCTCATATACATTTGTCTATGGCTCGACTTCAAAATGTGCCTCACCTTTTTTTTTATTTTGACATCAATAACAAAAGATTTTTCTAATTCTTTGTGTTCTTCTTTTTAAAATAGTGATTTTCATCAAATCTTACATCTCGGCTCATCGTGATTTTTCACATGACCTAGTCATACAACCTATATCCTTTCACGCCATCATCATAGCCCACAAAGGTAAGTTTCTCTGCCTTTGGTGTAGCTTATCTCTCTCAACTAACGATACATGAAAGTAAGCATCACAATTAAACACACATAACTGTGAGTAGTCAACATCATGACCACTTCACACTTCTTCAGGAATTTTATAGTTTATTGGCATAGACAAGAACATATTCACTGGGTAAGAAGTCATGTTAATGACCTGAGTCCATAATTCCTTACCTAATCCATCATTCCTCTATATGCTTCGAGCTCTCTCTAGGAGAGTTTGATTCATCTATTCTGCACACCGTTCTACTCATGTATGTTCCTCACTTTATTGTGCCTTAT
This sequence comes from Magnolia kwangsiensis, assembly GCA_037074715.1. Lineage (NCBI taxonomy): Eukaryota > Viridiplantae > Streptophyta > Magnoliopsida > Magnoliales > Magnoliaceae > Magnolia > Magnolia kwangsiensis. The sequence goes on along the minus strand of CM073574.1, from coordinate 48,528,396 downwards.
AATTTTCTCATATATGTAAAACTGATTAAATTCTTTAAAGTAAATTCACCTTCATTGTTTGTCCTTAAAACATTTCGTTTCTACCATGTCTGTTTATCAACCATTGCCTTCCACACTTTGAATGTGGTGAATACATTGTATTTATTTTTTAAAAAATAAACACGTACTTTCTCGGAGTAATCATCTATAAATGAGACAAAGAACTAGACCCCTCACGAGAAACAACGGGCGATGACCCCCATACATATGTATGCACACACTTTAGCATCCCCTCACATATATGTTTTCCAGTCTTAAAAGTTAGTCATGATTATTTACCATATATACAATACTCACGTATATGAAAATCAACACTTTAAAAATAAGAATCAAGCTATGATTAAAAAGTACCTTCATACCGCGGTCGCTCATGTGGCCTAGGTGCTAATGCCACAAACATACCGATATGAACTCTTTTATAGACGTTGTAGCTCCACGCAATACGATATTCCCAACTCACGTGTAAATGTTGCTACTCCACTACACTTTCATCACTAGAGTGCCCCTTTAAAAACTTTAAGGACTCGATCAAAACTAGTAAAATTGTACCCAAGTGCCTCTAATGTCCTAAGAGAGATTAAATTCTTCTTGAAGTCAGGAACATGTTGTACATGCATCAAGATATGCTCCACCCTATTAAACATACCGATGCACAACGAATTAAAATAAATCACCTTACAGGCAATATCATTACCCATTAAAACATGTCCACCATCATACTCACTATAACTGGCGAACCAATTAATCTCTCTGAGAAGTCATGTGACATGAGGCTTTTAAATCCATGATCCAATCATTATTAAGGTAACCAGATTTGGATGCAATAAAAACATCACCATCATCCACCTCTACGTTAGATTGCACAGTATTGGTCTCCTTCGATGCATTCTCAAATTTCTCTCCCTATATATCTTAGGATTCTGACAATCCTTCTTTATGTGCCTTATCATCCACAATTCCAACACTTTATCTTTCTATTTCCTTTCGACTTGGATCTCGATTGAGAATTACCCCTCTCTAGTTTCTTCCACTGGCTACCAATGCATTCGTAGAGATACATTCGCCACTTTAATCTTTCTCAACGGCTTCTCATGAAGGGTTGAGGTGATAATGTCCATGTTTATGGTCTCCTTACTGTGGATTGGAGTGTTCATAAGATTCTTGTAAGACGATGGAAAAGAATTTGACATAATTAGGGTTGAATCTTCCTCTTCGATCTTCACCCTCATAATATTTATCAGTTTATAGAACAATTCATTGAATGCGCTAATGTGTTCATTTATTTTAGACCCCCCAGTCATCTTAAGATTATAGAATTACTTAAGATATAAACAGTTACTCATGGATTTCTTCATATACAAAGTATCAAGTTTCGACCAAGCCACTGCAACGGTCTTTTGGTCCATGACATTATAAGGAACATTATTAAACAAGTATAATGGGATCAAGCTCATAGCTCTCTCATCTTTATCATCCTATTCTTCATCAGTAATAGTTACAAGACGCTTCACTGTACAAAGGAGAGCGTGTTGAAATAAAAGTCTTCTCATCTTCACCTTCCATAATTTAAAATTATTTCTACCAATGAACTTCTTCATTCATACTTTACATTAGATCCCTTAAAAGATATGCTTTCATATTAAAAACTTTAAATCCCAATGTTCGATCTGAATCCACTAGTTGGGGATAATGCAGAAATAAGTCCGAATTCAAATCAAACAAAAGGAAATCAAAATCCAAGCACACAGAAAACACATGAATTTATATGGAGAACTCTTACAGGAAAAATCATGGGACAAAATGATTAGCAATCCACTATGAAAGCAATGTACAAGAGATGGAAGCAACTTACAATGGCAACAACTCCCATCTAATCTTTCCAAAATCCTAGATTTTCCTCTTTAGAACCCTTAAAAATGTCTTAGAATACACAAATCATGCATTACACCCATATATATAGTGTTACAACTAGAATAGGAAAGAAAAAACCGCGTAATTATGCAAAACTACACGCATTGTTGATTTAAACATTAATCAATCAACACCGATTGAGCCACTATGTTCAAGTGATCAACCATTGACAAAATTATCTAGAGAGCAATTTATGGAAAGTGGGTGTACGTTCTTGATCGATCGAACCAGGGTTCAATGGATTAAGCCCATGTTGCTAGCACAAATTGAAGACACCCGACAACAATGAGAAGGATGGATATGCGTGAAATCCAACCTATCTCTCAAGTGGATTACCCCTTGTTTAGCCTTTGTCCACACACACAAATATTAATAAAAAATCAGGCTGATTCAACACACATGTCGTTCACCCCAATGATATTATAGCTAACAAATACTAGAATCATATGATATGGTCATCTGAATTTTGGAAATTGGAATTCTGTGATTTGTGGGTAATTCTTTATCCTGATGAGGCCCATCAGATGAATGGATTGGATAGTACAGAAACGCAATGTAACCGCTTCACAACTAATTATAGTTGTCTATTTCTAACTTTTTCCTAGGGTGTGACATGAAATATAGATGGTCATGGTTTGGATTCTAAGGTGAAAATGGCATGGCCTACTTGATGAACGGGGTGAATGTCACGAAAGCTCCATCAATGTGGCTCGTGGTGCGCAAGGTACTAACGGGCTGCGGCTAGGGTGTCCAAAGTAGAGAAGATTTTTAATAATCCATGGGCCTTTGGCCCTCGCCGTTTCATCGTGCAGGGCTCTATAATCAATGGCTGGTTCCGTTGATATATCCATTGACTGATTGGATGATTTAATTGGTCCACCGCAAAATAAATGTTCAAAACCAAAATCTCAACGGTTCATTATCTCAACGCAAAGATTGTCACGAGGATCATGCATTTGGTAAAATAAAATAAAATTTAGTATCCATGCCAAAGACAAATATTCTCACTCAATGGATGGTTCCGATCAACCTTGTTGGACTGTATCTATTGTAGCGGGAGCTCGAGGAATACAGTTTCAGGAGGTTCAGCAGAATACTGAAATCAGCACCGTCCATCCACCGAGGAAACCAAAACGCAAAGAGAAAAACGAGAAGACTCAGAAGTCATGAGTTAATAGTCAGTATTCCATGGGAACTTATGACCTAAACAGTTTGATTGTTAATCACCATTTAAAAATAGTGCTGACTCTTCTATTTTAAAAATGGCACAGTCGTACACGATCCAGACCATCCAAATCCTTGCCCAATTTTGGATGGATGGAGGAAAACAGAAACTTTAAATTCAGAAAACAAGAGTAAGCTTTTACTTTTGACCATCAAGTTTAGATCACCCAGTATCTTAATTTTATCCATATATGTAATGGGCACTAAATGAATGGTTCAGATTGTGTGGTGTTAATTTCAACATACACTTGTATTCCAAAATTTTGATAGGTGTGGATCGCAATGCATCGGTGCCATGTACACATACGAGGATAATGACTCATTGCCATGTTCAAAACCGTACTAAACTATCATACTAGCCTACACTATGAAGTCCAGTGTCAAGAGTAGCTTCCTTGGGAATGAGAGTTCCCCACCATATAAAAATGGCAGTGACTCTTAACTCATGCCCATGGCATAGTTATACAGCAATCTAAACCGTCCAAATCACTAACCCAATCACGAATGGGAGCATAACCTATAAATCTGATGTGAGGAGATGATAACCCAACATCTTATTTTTAACCCATCTATTTTTTGGGCTTTAATTAGATGGTTCAGATTGTGTTGTGTTAATTTAGAGATATGCTTGTGCTCCACAAATTCGAAACGTGCTGGTAGGGGTGCATCGGTGCCCCCACACAGAGGGAAAATGACTCAACGGCAATTTCAAAATTACCTCACTTTCATAGTGGCCTGTCCTCCAAAGTCAAGAGTCAAGACTAAGATCCTCACGAATGAGGGTTCACCACTGTTTGGAGATGATAGTGACTCTTCCTTGAGGCGCCTGGCATGGTTGTACAAACACTCTAAACCATTGGAATCACTAATCTAATCATAGATGGACCATAACCCAAAATTTATAATGAGGAGATGGTAACAATTCACCGTCTAATTTTTCTACTAAAAAGTTGTACTGCTCGCTAATTTACTTTTAGTCATTTATTCAGTAACGATTAATCGAATCATTATTATTACTTGGCATTCCCTGCCATCCACCACTTTTGGGATATTTGATTAGCCTTATAATAGGTGTTGGCCCAAGATTAGAAGTTATTAGCTAATCAGTCTATGACCATTTCTATGGACCACTGCTGGAGAGTTGGTGTCCCTAGACACTTAGAATTGCATTTCATCTTATTTTAGTCAACAATAATTTTGCATTAAACATCTTCTACATATAATCTCGACTATGCTATTGCAAGCAAACATTTAATTAGATTTTTAGTACTATTTTTAGTTTTTATGTAACATTAAATAAGATTTTCAATATAAATAACATATATGTAATGAATTTTGAAAGTTTACATCCTTGTAAGCTAATGGCTTGGATTTTTATTGCCTCATCGGACACCTTAGATTTTTCGCCCCCTCGCTTTTGCATAATCCTGAGTTTCTTTGCATTTGTATGTAGTCCACTGGAAGATCCCAAGTCCATCCAACAAAGGTTATTTAGGCCCGTCTGGGCGGGCAGATTCGCACGTATTAAGAGGGATTGGATGGGATTGGATTGTCAAATCCAGCAGAGCCGTATTACTACCTGTTTAGGTGGCTGTTGACGCCAGGTGAATTGGGTAATACGCTGGATTGAGGCATGCAGACGAGGGATTCACAGATCCATTCCCTCTTTACTCTCTGCAGGTGATATCTTGTGGGCTAATGGCCGGTCCAAACGTGCACACTGGATGGGCGTTGGATCGTCACTCCAACTGGATAGGAGACAGTCCACTGGCATACATTAAATTGCTTCGTTTAATGTGAACTCCAATCCAATGCTGTGTAATCCACCTTAATACGTCCGTCCAAACAGGCCCTTAAGGTGTGCCTATATAACTAAGTCATATCCTTTCCATCAATCTACACATCAGGATGTCAACCCATATTAGAGGTGGATCTAAATATCTAGTGGGTGAAATCAGACAACCTGGGGATTTACTGACCACCGTTTGCTGTTGGCTACCATCTCTTTCTTTTTATGCGTGAATCTCAATGCCTAGTAAGAGTAAAATAACTGCGGCAATATATCACGTGAATTTACAGGATTTACGTATATTCATTTGCAGCGGCCCGCCTAGTGTTGAGTCATCACTATAAGAAAATTGGTTTTTATTGGTCTTTACCGGCTGTTAAACTTGCCGGTAAAGTCCTAAAAACTACCCGTAAAAGTTTTAGCAGTGGCATAGTAAGCACCAGTATAGGCATCTAGGATCAAGGATTTAGCCGCAAGCATCTGTTACCGATATTTGTGCTAGTTGCCATTATACTGAAGACTTTTACCCGTGGTTTATATTTTTCACCGGTGCTTTAATTAGGCTTGTTAAATTTTTGAAAAGCGCTAATAAAGGTCTGCCAACATGTTGGTAAAGGTCCATTAAAGCATAGTATAACCAGTTGATGTAGAGCGGGTCGTAGATAGTTTCATGGCCAAAATGGATCAGAAAAGATCCAGTTGATGACAGAAGTGATCTAGACCGTTGGACCTTAAATCGAGCATATCTCGCAGACCGAAATGAGTTATCAGACAAAAAATATAACGCCCTGAATTTCCAAGGTCCAAGTCTTTGCTCACCCTAGGAATTCTGGCCTTAATCTTATTCACACGTGTTTCAGATAGTATGATTAAATTTATACATTTTGAGCACTCAAGTATCATTTTATGAAAAAGAAATTCTCTATATTTATTATTCCATTGAAAAGGAAGAAAAATTCAATGTATCACTAAATACTCACTCAGATGGAAACTTATTACAAAATCAAGTTGCAAACGAAACGTAAATAAACTAAATCATGAAACTATTTTCTTGTTTATTCATCATAGTCTTTCTCAAGGAGGTGATTCTTTGGGTCTTCAATCTGTTCATCACATGCATTATTTATACGGTTGGAGAGGGTCAATACCCTACTCATAGTGATGGTTATCCTTCAAAGTTTACAAGGATTAAATAATTCATAAGGATATTAAAAGGATTCCAATACACCTCATGTTCTACATATACAAGGGATATCGGTGTGCGCTACATTCTATATGAAGTTTATGCATAGTAAAGTATGTGCAGTCTATCATACATAGTAATCATGATTACAATGTGGAAGATAGTTTACTATATCCGACTCGCCCCGCATTCTCACATTACGGAGATAATTTGTTTGCGTGTCCAACATTAACGTGGTTTTACACAAACATCTCAAGGCAACACAACAATCCAGTTGAGGGATTTACGTAACACGATGTGTTCATAGAACAACTATTTACGACATCCAATCCTGAAAAGAATGCTGTAACACGCATGAAGATTTACTTACGTCGATTGTGCACCATACCAACCAACCCACGAAATTAAATTACGTATTAACTAAGAGGGTCACTATCTGTAACGCATTACGTCCATGATATTATATTGTTCACTAGGAGTAGAATTTCTGACACAATACTTGTGTGCATGAACAATAAATAAAGTGAAGAAAGAATACAATAGGGATTCAAAGGTGTATTAGCAAGGTAAGACAGAAACTATGAAGATTCTTTGTAAAAATAAAAGGAAAACCCTTACCTTGGTTGCCTGAATGTCTTTTAAGTTTTAATGTTCAAGTAGCTTTAGGACCAATATTGCTTCACCTGTTTTGCATTCAACTAAAATGAGTTTAAAGTTTTCTAAATTAGACTATGTAAACCCAAGTTTTCGGGACTTGGCTGCTTTTCCACGAGTCAACTTGATCCTATTTTGGTGGAGTTCTCCTTCACTATAGGTAAAAGAAGTTTGAAGGAAAGTTATTAGGTGAAAGAGGAGGGAAGAATTTCAGCAATTGGCCTGCTTGGCCTGACCAGAATTGTTGCTGGCGTCCGATGGAACTCGATGGAACTTCAACGCCTCTTCTTTCTTCCTTCTTTCTTTCTTTCTTTCTTTCTTTCTTCTGTTCTTCCCGTCTCCTTTTTGGATTGCATGTACCTCTCGAATGAAGGAAGAGATCCCTTTTTATAGTTGTCTGGCTTATGGAGCCTTCCTACGGATCTCATACGCTATCGAACAGCAGAACGAGTAGTGTAACTCGTTCAGTTGTGAATTGCGGTGGTGTTTGCGTATGTAGTATTACTTTCATTTTCTATTTCTTTTCTTCTTTCCGTAATCTTGGTGGGCCATCCATCAGGTAATGGCCTTCTTGGTCGTTCAAGACATCACCTGCCGTTCAACGTCTATTTGGCAGGTGGGTTCCTATTTTAATGGTGTCTCTGGCCGGCCTCATCCTTTGCCTGATCAGTTCCATCGGACAATCTGGATCCTGCTGCGAAGTGGTTTCTAATCCTTAAGATCAGAGGCCTGGATCACTCTACAGTAGTTCTTTCAAGAGGGTCTTTCTACAAGACGGAAGTTTTGGAGAGAAAGACAGACTGCGTCTCTTCTCTCCCGCTCGACTCGACTCCTTTGCGGGAAATGATCGGAACATCCATTCTCGAGGATCAGACGGTCCGAATCGTCTTTGGACAGAGACGTGTGTCGATGGGAGTCCCTCATTCTCATCATCTTTCTTGGCATGAGTTTCTAAAGAGGTGGGGCCATTCTATGGCTCTTCTTGGTCAAGGATTTCCAGGCTTTGATCGGATGTGGGGACCACATGCGATGGACGTTTCGGATTTCCCGATGGCTCCTTGGTGGTGGGTCCCATCTCCATCCGAGTTACGGACATTTTAAACATTCCCTGCGCGGGAACGTGGAAGACGGAGAAGATCAGGTGTTGTCCGGTCAAAGCATGCTTTGACTGGGTTTAATTTGTGTGGTCTGCGGCTGTTAATGTAACAGGTGCACACACACCATGTTGTGTGGGTCATTCAATGATGGTCCTGGAGGATCCACTCTCTTCATTCGAAGTGTAGGGTCCTTTTAGGGGTGTGGTTAGATCTAAGCTCCAAGTGGTTACGTTTTGGCAATTTTATTAATAATTTGTAATTTGTTTTAATGTGTATTTCTGTTTAGTGTATATTTAGTTTGATGTATATTCGTGCTTTGTCAGGTCTTTGTGAGGGTGTTCGAGTATTAATTGGGAAGATTTTTGGAGTGTTATATAAAATATATAATTTTGGAATAGAATGAGCTACTTTAGCCCTTTATGTCGGGTTGTGCAAGTTAGATTTTCAAAATACTATTAAATCAGCAATCTTTTTTCTATTTTAATTCTGTTTTTATTATAAATTGTAAGTTTTAGTTTTATCATAACTCTTTATCTATTGGGCTTTAGGTGTTGTGCCTAACGCGAAAAGTATTTAGAATAATTAGGAGAACAACGTGGTGAAGCAAAATAGGACACTTACTATTTTTGCCTGAAAACCTTGCACACTAGTGGAATTCACAATCATTTATAAATAATAAGCTTACTATTTATAGTAAGTTGTGAATTCTAGGAGTTTTAGTTGTTGTTTGATTTTAAAGTCTTTTCCATTGCTTAGTATTTATATTTAAAGAGTTGTGAACTTATTTATTTCATTCATCAATTAAATTACAAATTTTATAGAATTCGTTTTTATTTTTATTACTTTTTCCTTGTGGATTCAAAAAGTCTCCATTGGAAGTCTTTAGAAGCTTCATGAATTTAGAGTAGTTATTCTTGAGGAAGATGGTGATCAACCTCATCAGGTTCATCTTACCTGTCAAGGCGCTGAAAAAAGGTGCAAATCCTATATTATTATTTTTACCTATTTTAAACACAAAATATAATATTGCACAATAGAATTAAAAATGAATATATATATATATATATATATATATATATATATATAACTTTACAACAAAAATATATAATATTTACAATAATAAGTTTTAAATAGCTCTAAATATATAATAAAATAATAAAAATAAAATAAAAATCCCTCCATCCAACCCCTAACATAAGTGATGCCAAAATACTCCTCTACTTTGGAGCCTAAATTTGGGTACAATTGATCAATGCCCTGCACACATGTAAAAAAGTCAAAAAGTAACATTTCACGATGATAAAATCAATGAATTAAATAAATTAAAAATAAAAAAAACAAAAAAAACAGTTAATTACAAAGTTGATACCGTATAACTGAGCTACCAATAACTAGATGGGCAAAACTCATCTAAGGTCAGATTGAGACCGTCTAAGCTCCCTAGTTATATCCTAAGTGATGCAGGCCTTATCTTTTGGGTTGTCTACCTGAGTGCTGAATCCAGCACTAAAAAAATTCCCAAGGCCCATTGTAATTGTCGTTCAGCCTATTTATGAATTAGGTCACACGGATATGGATAGAGGAAAAACACAAAAATTGGCTTAACCTTATATTTTTATCACCATCAGGAAGTTTTCGATGGTAGCCATTCAATCGTCTCTGTTTCTGTTTCCTATGGTGTGGTCTACAGAATCAGATCTGCCCAGTTTTTGGGTTCATGGACACGGTTTGGCTAGTGACTCAGCCACCAGCCATATGGTTAGTAGTCGGTGCTATGTGGACCCACCATGATGTATGTGTTTTATCCACGCAGTCCATTCATTTTGAAAAATAATTTTAAGGCTTTATTCTAAAAATGAGGTAGATATAAAACTCATGTGGACCACACCACGAAAACCAGTAGTGATTGAATGCCCACCATTAAAAACCTCCTATGGCCCACTGTAATGGTTATTTGACATCTAACCTGTTGATTAGGTCATCTAGACTTGGACTGATTGGACGTTCCAATTGTTGGACTGCAAAACAAATGTTCAAAATCAAAAGCCCAACGGTTCTTTATCTTCATTCAAAACTTGCTACCTTGATTGTGCATTTGGTAAAGTTAAAATCTTTTTTGCTTGCATGCCAAAGTCAAATATTCACACTTATTAAAGGAATTTTTCTATTAATAGTGTAGTGGGGAATCTAAGGAATACAGTTTCAGGAGGTTCAGCGAACTACTGAACCTTTCTCTTTTAAGCACCGTCGGTCCATCCAAGAGACCAAAACGCGTAGATTAGACAAGCAGGACGGTGACTGACGAGTCAAGCGTCAACATTAAAGTCGATACTCAGTATTCCATGGAAATTTATGACCTAAACTGTTGGATTGTTAATCACCATTTAAAATAGTGCTGACTCTTCTCTCTCGGAAATGGAACAGTCGTACACGATCCAGACCATCCAAATCCTTGCCCAATTTTGAATGGAGCATAATAGAAATTTTAAATTGAGAAAATAAGAGTAAGCCTTTACTTTTGGCTATTTAGTTTAGACCACCCAATATCTTATTTTTAACCATACATTTAATGGACACTAATTGGATGGTTCAGATTGTGTAATGTTAATTTCAACATACATTTTCAAAATTTTGGAAGGTGCGGATCGTGCGATGCATCAGTGCCACATGCGAGGATAATGACTCACTGCCATGTTCAAAACTGTTGTAAACTATCATAGTAGCCTATACTCTGAAGTCCACAGTCAAGAATTGCTTCATCGGGAACGAGAGTTCCCCCACCATTTTAAAATGGCAGTGACTTTAACCATGCCTAAGCCATATTTATACAGCAATCCAAACCATCTAAATCACTAACCCAATCACGAATGGAAGCATAACCCATAAATCTGATGTGAGGAGATGATAACCCAACATCTTACTTTTAACCATGTATTTAGTGGACTTTATTGGATGGTACAAATTGTGTAATGTTAGTTTGGAGACATGGTTCCGCTCCACAAACTGAAAGGCCTGGGCAGTGATGCATCAATGCCATATATGGGGATGATAATTCACCACCACTTTCAAAGGTACTACACCATCATATTAGATTACCTACTAAGTCAAAAGTCAATAGTTACCAAGAATCCTTGGGAATGATAGCTCACCACCATTTAAAAATGGTACTAACTCTATTTTACATGAAATGGTTGTGCAGTCATTTAAACAATCCAAATCACTAATGCAATCATAGATAAGAGTATATTTCAAAAATCCTAAGTAAGGAGATGATAACCTTGATAGGTTTTTTTGACTCATTATTGACCGGTTGTGGCCTGGTGTATAACCAGTCATAGGTTGAAGTCGTGACACGACTCAAAGTTAAATAAGTTTGGACTGATTTTTTCCGAGGTGCTTGACTGGTTGTAAGAGAGTCCCGACCGGTCGTAGGTGGTGTTCGATCAGTCATGGGTGGCGCACGACCAGTCGTAATTACACAGATTCGTTCCGTGATTTTACGCGAATTTCGTGTCGCAAGTCCTTTCGCAACTGAGATGCGGAAGGGAGTTTCTTAAAACTATAAAAATGGATCCCTAGGATTTTTCTAGGACATGCTATATGAAGAAAAAAATACAAGAGGGTTTCCTAAAGGGTTTAGGGCTATCAAAGGGGTGAGAGAGAGAAAAAAAAAGAGAAAAGGGAAGCTTATAGAATGGAGGTTATACTTGTGGAGGTGATTTACCATATCTCAACATTTTTACGTCCTCGTAATCGGTGAGATCTCTCAGTTTTTCTTTATTTCTCTTACTGTTTATCCACTCCTGCATGAGTGATGAAAGTTTGATCATAGCAAAGTATACTTGTAATTTGTTGTAACGTTCTACTTCATAGTGGATTGTTGATCTGGACGAGGTCTCGTGGTTTTTATCTTTTTGAAGGTTTTTCACGTAAAAATCTCTCGTGTGGTGTGTAGTTGTGCTTTGATTTATTTCATTACTTTTATTATTCCATAATTCTGATTTATTCTGAAGAACTAGATCCAAGTTTTGTGCAAGGCCCCTAACAAACCTAACATTACTTTTAACCATCTATTTTATAGGCTTTAATTAGATGATTCAGATTGTGTTGTGTTAATTTAGAGATATGCTTGTGCTCCACAAATTTGATACATGTTGCTAGGGGTGCATCGGTGCCCATACAGGGAAAATGATTCAACAGCGTTTTCAAAATTATCACACTTTCATAGCAGCCTGTCCTCTCAAGTCAGAAGTCAAGATTAGAATCCTCGGGAACGAGAGTTCACCACTGTTTAGAGATGATTGCACTCTTCGTTGATGCGCCTGTCATAGTTGTACAAACACGCCAATCGAATAACTAATCCAATCATGGGTGGGACCATAATCCAAAATTTACAATGAGGAGATTGTAACAACCAGGGCGCGGATTAGCTACTAAAAGGTTGAGTAGCCAGCCTCGCTACTGAAGTGACGTCACCACATTCCGTGGGCCCTACTATGATGTTTGTTTTGTATCCACACCTTTCATTCATTTGGAAAGATCATTTTAGTGTAACATCCAAAGAATGAGTTAAATCCAAAGCTCCAGTGGACCCCAGTACAAAAAACAATGGGAACGGTAACGCCCACCATTAAAAACTTCTAAAGGCCACAAAAGTTTTAGATCAAACTGATATTTGTATTTTCCCTTATTTTGTGTCTTTTTTAAATTTTGAACAGGTTGAATTTCAAATAAACAGTATGTTGGGCCTTAGATGGTTTCAATGGTGAGAATCACTCTCCCCGCTACTTTCTATGATGGGTCCACTACAGATTTTCATCTTCCTCATTCTTTGGATCATGTACTAAAATGATATCTTAAAATGGATGGACGGTGTGGATATAACACATACATCATAGTGGGGCCCACAGAACTTGGTGACGTCACTTTAGTAGCCAACTCGCTACAACCTGTCAGTATCTAATCCGCGTTGCCCTTGGAAATTGGACGACTTGCTAATTTACTTTTAGTCATTTATTCAATTACTATTAATTGAATTATGATTTTACCTGGCGTTCCGTGCCATCCACCCCAATATTAGAAGTTATTAGTTAAACAGTCTTCGGCCATTTCTCTGGACCAATAGGAGTCAGGATCCAAACAGTGCCTCGTAACAATGCAATAACTACCCACAAAAGTCACAGAATTCCATGACTCAGCTAGGCCATACCACGTGAATTTACAGGATTTAAGTAGAATCATTTGGGGTCAGCCACCTACTACGTGAATTTACAGGATTTAAGTATACTCATTTGAGGTGGCCCACCTGAGTGTTGAGTCATCCTGATTTTTGGGGTGAAGAATAAAAAAGGGGTGCTGTACCTGATGCATGGCTTTAATTTCATAAATTTTAAGGGCATGTTTGGATCATAAGTTGCTTAAGATAAGCTACTTATTCAACGGGTAGCTTATCTTACTTTCTATTTAATAAGAAGATAAGTATGTTTGGCAAATAACACACTTATCATCTTCGCCTCTCTTTCATCTCTCCTTATCCCTCTCTTTAGTAACTTCGAAAAATAGAAAGCTAGAAAAATTAACTGAAGTGATTAAGTAATTTTAAGTAAAAAAGTTACTTATAGCTAATTATAAACCAAACTTAATTATTATTGGGAGACCACGGAAGCACATGAGATGAATCAAACAAAGTACTCCATTCACAACAATCAAGTCTAATTACAAAGACTCTGAATTTAATGTGGAAAAGCTCTTTCGGAAAAAACTACAGCACAAAGCAACATATATTACTATGAAAGTAGAGATTACCAGAGATAGAGAGAATACCCGATTCAAACAAACCTCGAATATCTCCTTACAAGCCCTGAAAAACCCTAAGAACAAATTAGAAAGCCTTGAGATACACCCAAATCTCAATTTCACACCTAAATATAGCCTCTAGGAGAATCATAATTGAAATAGGAAACAAATCCCGCAATTCTGTGTAACCGCGGGATAGTTCGATAGGACATCGATGACATCGACAGACCGTGGATGGCATCGAACTAATGACCAAAATGTTCCAAAAACTAAGCATGATTTTTTTTGGATTTTACCAATGGCATCAAGTAGGCCTTAGATGTCATCAAACAACTTTCGATGGCATCGAACAGGGAACCTAAAGTGTCCAACAACCAACTCAATAGATTCTGGATTTTGCTAATGGCATTGACCCTGTCATCGACGTACCTGTTGATTTACATATTTAAGACATCAATTAATAATCCTCACCATGTCTTCAATCACCATTCTTCATAGCTCTTTCTTCTCCATTTATAATTCCACCTTGCATCATAACTCTACCAACGTTTCTCGTGCATCTTCCATCTTTCCTTTATGCCTTCGCAAAGCCCAAAGAAGTTGCATAAAACTTGAACTTCTTTGTGGGAACTACCTTAGTGAGTATATCCACTGGATTCACGCTTGTGTGAATCTTCTCCAGAGTCACGCCTCCTTCCTCAAGCACCTATTAGATAAAATAATGATGAACATCAATATGTTTAGTACGTAAGTGATAAACAATTTTTTTGATCAAATTAATCGCGCTTTCTCTATTTCAATTAACTGGCATGGCATCCTGTTGAAGCCTCAACTAATCTATCATTCCTTTCAACCAAACATCTTCCTTGAAAGCCTCCTTCACTATCATATACTCAGTTTCGATCATGGAAAGAGCCACTACAGACTAAATTTTCGACATCTAACTAATTACTCTACCCGCTAGCATAAATGAGTAATATAAAGTCGACTTTCTAAAATACATATTTCTTACGTAATCTAAATCCACATAGCCTATAAACTTAGCCCCTGTTTTTTAAAAAGATAAGATGTAGACCTACATACCTCGAATGTATCGAAGTAACCATTTCACTACTTCTCAATATTGCTTTATAGGGTTAGACATATATCTGGTACAACACCAACTGCATGTGAAATATCCGGCCTCATACAGACCATGGCATACATCAAACTGTTAACCACATTTGAATACAACAAACGAGACATCTCCTTTTCTTCATCAGTTTTATAACATATTTATGAGAAAGCTTAAAATAAGCCACGTGAGGAACGCTAACCGGCTTTGTCATGTCCATCCTATACTTCACCAATACCTTTTCAAGATAATCCTTCTGAGATAACCAAAGCCTGGCCATTTTCATGTCTTTGTATATATCAATGCCAAGAACCCTCTTTGTAGCCCGCAGATTTTTCATCTCTAATATCCCTAATAACTAAGTCTTCAGTACATTGATTTCAAACATGATATGACTGGTGATTAACATGTCATTAACATACAACACCGGAATAATGAATTTTTCATAACTCAGTGTCCTGTAATAGACATAATGATCATACTTACGTAATAGACATAATGATCATACTTACTCTTGGTAAACTTCTGACTCAACATGAAATAATCAAACTTTTTATACCATGGCCTGGGTGACTGTTTCAGGCCGTACAACAACATAATTAACCTGCAAAACTTGTTCTCTATCCTTTTTATTTTGAAACCTTCTAATTGCTTCATTTAGATCTGTTCTTCCAATTCCTCATGCAGGAAGACAGTTTTCACTTTCATTTGTTCCAGCTCGAGATCGTATTGGGCAACTAGAGCTAACACAAATTTGATAAATACTTGCTTCACTTGGTGAAGTCAACACCTTCCTTCTGATCGAAACCCTTCACTACCAACCTTGCCTTGTACCTATCATGTTTCTTCTTGAAGATCCACTTACACCCGATCGCTTTTCAGCCGACAGGAAGCTCCACCAACTCTCACGTCTCGTTCTTATACAAGGAGTTCATCTCATCATCCATCATAGCTTTCCACTTTTCATCATCTAGCTCATCAAGAGCCTCTCGAAGAGTAAACGGATCCCCCTTATATATAATGAGGACATATGTGATATTTGTATAATCCTTATATCTCACTGCTAACCTACGATCCCACGGTGAATTCCTTCTCATTGGTGGCTGCTCTACCTGCTCCTATACATTTGTCTGCGTATTAATACCAGCCTTAGTGTCATCTGTCTCCACCTGAACATTCACAACCAACTTTTTTGATTTCTCTTGCTCATTTTTATAGAATAAGGATCCTTTGTCGAATTTGATGTTATAATGATGATTTTTCATGCGACTCGGTCATACAGCCTGTAACCTTTCAAACCACCACCATAGCAAACAAAGGTGTATTTTTTGGCTCTTTAGTCTAGCTAGCTTATCACTCTCAATTAAGGGTACGTGAGAGTAAGTTTCACAACCAAACACATGCAATCCTAAGTAGTTTACCTGCTGACCACTCCATACTTCCTCTAGAATTTTACTGATTCATCAAGTAACAAGCCATATTAATGGCCTAAGTCCATAATTTCTTGCCTAATCCAGCATCACTAATCATGCATCGGGCCCTCTCCAAGAGAGTCTGATTCATCCGCTCAGCCACACCGTTTTGCTCTGGTGTGTGGCGCACTGTGTTGTGTCTCACGATCCTTTCATCCTTACAATATTAACTAAATTCACCTGAAGTAAATTCTCCACCATTATTTGTCCTTAGAACCTTTACCTTTCGCCTTGAATGCTTTTCCACCATCATTTTCCATTGCCTGAAATTAGTGAAAATATTGGATTTATTTTTCATAAAATAAATTCACACTTTCCTATAATAGTCATCAGTGAATGTGACGAACCATGACGACCCTCTGGTGGAAACTATGGGCAACGACCCCCATACATTAGAATGCACATAATCAATAACACCCTTACATACATGTTTCCAGATTTAAAAGATAACTTGGAATGTTTACCATATATACAATGCTTGAATATACTTAAATAAAAAACTTTAAAAACTGGAATTAAATAACGGTCAGAAAATACCTTCATGCCCCGCTCTTCATATGGCCCAGACGTACATGCCACATATGTGTAGACGTGGAATCCGCTATAGCTGCTATAACTCCACCCAATGAGATACTCCCGATCAACCTGTAAAGGTTTTCAATCTTCTGTGCGTTCATAACGACGAGTGTCATTTTTGAACTTTAAGGACACGATCAAAAGTAGTGAATTTTCACCCAAGCGCCTCGATTGCTCCAAGAGATACCAAGATCTCCAAGAGATACCAAGATCTTTCTCATGTCAGGAACATGTCTCACCTCGGTCAAGGTATACTCTATGTCATCAAACATCTTAATGCACACTGATCCAAGACCCACTACATTACAGGCATTGTCATTGCCCATAAATACTAAACCACCATCACATTCGCTATAACTAGTGAAGCAACTCCAATGAGGAGTCATGTGATATGAAGCCTTAGTGTCCAAAATCTACTCGCCCCTATGATTATCGTATAAATGTCCAACCATATACACCAATAACACATCAAATCCACTCGTATCTTCATCAAACTCGGCAGTGTTGGCTTTCCTAGAGGAAGCCTCTGAGTTCTCTTTTCTTTCCTCAAGATTTGTGCAATCCTTTTTCACGTGCCTAGACAACCTATAGTTCCAGCACTTCAAATTTTCCTTGCCCTTGCCCTTGCCCTTGGATTTAGATCTCAATTGAGAAAATCCACTGTCTCACTCAGAATTCCGTCCACTCATAACTGGTGCATCAGTAGAGGCCTCCATGTTACCCTTTTTCTTTCTCATCATCTTTTCTTGAAGGGCCGAGATAACGGTATGGACACTATGGGACAATTTACCGGTGCACAACATGTCTTTGAATGACTCATACGACGCTGAAAGAGGATTCAATGAGATACATGCTGATCTTTATCCTTAATCGTCTCCTCCACATTCAACAATCTTGCAAATCATTTTGTTAAAATTGCTAATGTGGGCCACAACATCACCTCCCTCTGTCATATGTAGATTAAACAACTACAACTTCATATATATGCGATTATCAAGATATTTCTTTGAAAGTGCACCTACTAGTGCCCTAGTTTGTCAATTACGGTGTAAGTTGAGTCAGTCGGACAACAGTGCCTAACAGGAAGATCAACTCAAGTGTCGGCTTCAACTGGATGTGTGAAAGCTCGCCATAGGTAAATCATAGCCTCACATTTCATGTCTCAAAATACTAGGTGATTAAAACCCTTAAAAATAAGTAGAACATCTTAGGATTTTTGTGTAAGAAAATTTTTTACCAAATAGGAAAATTTTTAAGTTTTTCTTACACTGTCGATTATATCGATTCATCTCTCGATATGATCGACCTGCTCTGTCGATGTCCTCGACATCTAAATCGATACTATCGAGTGAGGACAAAAAGCGTCCAGCAATCAAACATTTATCTGGACAATTTATCGATATATTGACGGTTCAGTCGATATCATCGATATTCGAATATTGATCATATCGAGATTGGATCGATAATATCGACAGACAGTTTTCCGACGCCCTTATTTTTCTAAAGAAAATCACTATGAGCTTCGATATATCGATGACTATCCGATTCAATCTGAACTCAAATATCGATCATATTGGAAGTCAGTCGATCACATCGATAGTGGGCGCATGTTTCCTCCAGCATGATTTTTAGGATGTTTTAATCAGTGATCGGGGTGCCAGTCAAGAAATCGATATTCATATGTCGATCTTATCGAGACCTGGTCGATTAGATCGAGATGGGACACAAACCGTCCAGTAAGCTTATAGGTAAATCTATACGATTTATCGATCCCATCGACAAGGTCTCCGATATCATCGGTATACAAATTCTGATGACATCGACTGTTACCTGATCATATTTTTAAAACCTGAAAATCTTCAAGGCTTGTCTCTCTTGTTTTCACCTGTTAATAGATCGATTTATCTTTCGATGGAATCGGAGTTCGAAATCCGATAACATCGATGTGTAGCTCGATCTCATCGACCAGTTGGCAAAAGGTTTTCAAAAGTAAAAATGACATTTGAGTTTTTATCATCGAGAGGACAATCGATACAATCGAGAGTATACGCTCGATCATATCGACACTTTCTCGATGATATCGAACTCTGTCATAAATATGACTGTTTTATATCCGTTGGAACCTTTTGCCTATATATAGAGAAGCTTGCCTTTATTGCTGGTAGAGAAAGAAGAGAGTGTTTTTGAGTGTTTTAACCTTTCTATCATTTACCTTAAGCCCTTTCTCTCAGGGAGTTCATCCTCCAATCCACCCTCATCATTGATATTCAATAGAGTGGATTCGGAAATGAACTTCCGCATTCAAGGATCCTCCAATGGTAAATCATTAAGCTGGGATACCTTGAATGCATAGATGATCGGAACCACTCTATCTTCCTAATAGGAAAATCTTTAGAGAGTGGAATTCCATCACAACCTTGACCTAATTACCTACAGCCTAGGATACGTATATCTTTTGTGTTGCGGATCAAGGGAGCTGAAGACTCTTCATCAATAAGGGGATCTTCAACATTGTGCTGAATGAGACTCATCAAATTATTTATAAGCATTTAGAGTCCAGAGGACACTTGTAATCATTCTTTTCTAAGATTTGGTCTTAAGTGTTGCTCACCCTTTGAAGTCCTCAAAGGAGGCCTCCGACGGGAGTATACATGCGGGGTGCATTGTGTGGACCCTTGCTCTGTAGAGAGCATAAACATCTGGGTGCGTTGTGTAGACCCTTGCTCTGTGTGAGCATAAACATCTGGTTAGGAGTGCGCCAGCAAAACTCCAGGGTTTGAGGTGAACCAAGTAGAAACCTCTATAAAGGTTGAAGGTGAACCTGTTTTAAAACCTTAGGTTTTTTGGTGAACCATGGAAAACCTCCTTAATGAAATCCGGTCACTCAAGGGTTGAGTGTGGAAGCCGGTAGTGGAGTAGACAAATAGTCGAACCACTATAAAATGACTGTGTTTGAGATTGATTCTTGTGTTTGATCTTTTGTGTGATTATATTAACTGCATTTATAGTTGCTCATACTTCACACACAGTCACATTCATCATAAACTATAATTGCACCATGATTATCATTTAAATAGCTTTGTGATTGGATCCTCTACCAGGCTTGGAAGCCAACAGAGTTAATTTTGAGTAATCACTACGCCAAAACAGTGAAAAAAGAATGGTCGAAAAGGTCAAAAAGGACAGTCTTGGACCGTCACAACGGCCGTTAAATTTTGACATGTATTTTTTAAAGGACGGCCATAAACCGTCTCTAAAGAAGGACAGTCATAAACCGTCTATAATGGTAGGTATTAGAGGACTTATATGAAGCTTAAAAGGACGGTCGTGGACCGTCAATAAAAAGGACGATTATAGACCGTCCGTAAAAAGGACAGCCCATGACTGTCAATAAAAAGGACGGCCCATGACCGTCAATAAAAAGGACGGTTATAAACCGTCTCGTATGAAGCTGAAAAAGACGGTCATGAACCGTCTCTTATGAGTCTGAAAAGGACGGTCATAGACCGTCTCTTATGAACCTAAAAAGGACGGTCTTCAACCATCTCGTATTTGCATATACACCTGTTCATATCATATTCTTCCTGATATACACCTGTTACAACATTGTATTCTTCCTGATATACACCTGTTACAACACCGTATTCTTCCTGATATACACCTGTTATATAATATATTTCATCATATTCACATTCACATCCATCTAAACCCAAACTACATAAATCTATCCAAACATAAACTACATCCATCCAAACACAAACAATCTTCCACATTACATTCATCCACGCATAAATACATTAACTTCATAAAAAAAAATAAAAATCTGCAACAATTTTCTTTATCTTTCATCTAATAAAAAAATATTCAACCAACAAAACATTATAATTCAGAATCATGAAGAATTGCAGAAACTTCATTTGCTTTTTTTTCCTTACAGGTTTAGGTTTAGGTTATAAGTTCAAGTTATAGGTTTAGGTTTAGGTTAAGTTATAGGTTAAGGTTTAGGGAATTGATAAAAGGTTAAGGTTTAGGTTAGGATCGAAATCGGGTTCAGGTTCGAGATCGGTTTTAAGTAAGTTCAGGTTTAGGTTTAGGTTAAGGAGTTGAGATTAAGATTAGGTGTAGGTTTAGGTTTAGGTTAGGGAGTTGAGATTAGGATTGGGTGTAGGTTTAGGTTTAGGGATTTGAGAATACATTTAGGTTTTAGGTTTAGGTTTACGTTTTACTTTATAGGATAAGGTTTAGGTTAAGGTTAGATTATAAGTTATAAGTTTAGGTTATAGGTTATAGGTTAAGGTTTTTGGTCATAGGTTTTGGTTTATGTTAAAGGTTATAGGTTTAGGTTTAGTTTTAGGTTCAGGTTTAGGTTTAGGTTTAGCTTATAAGCTATAGGTTTAGGAAATTGAGAATAGGTTAAGGTTTGGGTTTAGAAAATCGAGTTCGGGTTCGGGTTTAGGTTTGCGTTTTCAAGTTTAGGTTTACGTTTAGGTTAGGGAGTTGAGATTAGGATTAGGTGTAGGTTTAGGTTTAGGAATTTGAGAATGCATTTAGGTTTTAGATTTATGTTTTAAGTTATAAGTTTAGGTTATAGGTTCAGGTTAAGGTTTAAGTTTAGGTTTAGGTTATAAGCTATAGGTTTAGGGAATTGAGGATAGGTTAAGGTTTAGGTTTAGGAAATCGGGTTCGGGTTTGGGATCGGGTTTAGGTTTGGGTTTTCAAGTTTAGGTTAGGGAGTTGAGATTAGGATTAGGTGTAGGTTTAGGTTTAGGGATTTGATAATACATTTAGGTTATAGGTTTAGGTTTAGGTTTTAGGTTTTAGGTTAAGGTTTAAGTTTTAGGTTTAGGTTAAGGTTTAGGTCATAGGTTTTGGTTTAGGTTAAGGTTATAGGTTTAGGGTTAGGTTAAGGTTTAGGTTATAGGTTATAGCTTTAGGGAATTGAGAATAGGTTAAGGTTTAGGTTTAGAAAATCGGGTTCGGGTTCAGGATCGGGTTTAGGTTTGGGTTTAGGTTAGGGAGTTGAGATTAGGATTAGGTGACGGTTTAGGTTTAGGGATTTGAGAATACATTTAAGTTTTAGGTTTAAGTTTAGGTTTAGGTTTTAGATTATAGGTTAAGGTTTAGGTTTTAGTTATAGGTTTAGGTTATAGGTTATAGGTTAAGGTTTTAGGTCGTAGGTTTTGGTTTAGGTCAAAGTTTTAGGTTTTGGTTATAAGCTATAGGTTTAGGGAATTGAGAATAGGTTAAGGTTTAGGTTTAGAAAATTGGGTTCGGGTTTGGGATCGGGTTTGGGTTTGGGTTTTCAAGTTTAGGTTTAGGTTATCGAGTTGAGATTAGATTTAGGTTTAGGTTTAGGGATTTGAGAATACATTTAGGTTTTAGGTTTAGGTTTAGGTTTAGGTTTTAGGTTTTAGGTTAAGGTTTAGGTTTTAGGTTTAGGTTAAGGTTAAGGTTAAGGTTAAGGTTATAGGTTATAAGTTTAGGTAATAGGTTAAGGTTTTAAGTCATAGGTTTTGGTTTAGGTTAAGGTTATAGGTTTAGGATAAGGTTTAGGTTTACGTTTAGGTTATAGGTTTTGGGATTTGAGAATGGGTTTGGGTTTAGGTTATAGGTTTTGGTTTTGGTTTAGGTTATAGGTTTTGGGATTTGAGAATGGGTTTGGGTTTAGGTTATAGGTTATAGGTTTAGGATAAGGTTTAGGTTTAAGTTTAGGTTATAGGTTTTGGGATTTGAGAATAGGTTCAGGTTTAGGTTATAGGTTTTGGTTTTGGTTTAGGTTATTAGTTTTGGGATTTGAGACTGGGTTCGGGTTTAGGTTATAGGTTAAGGTTAGGTTTAGGTTATAGGTTTTGGGATTTGAGAATGGGTTCGGGTTTAGGTTATAGGTTTTGGCTTTGGTTTAGGTTATAGGTTTTGGGATTTGGGAATGGGTTCGTGTTTAAGTTGTAGGTTGTAGGTTTTGGTTTAGGTTATAGGTTTTGGTTAAGGTTATAGGTTATAGGTTTAAGTTTAGGTTAAGGTTAGGTTTAGGTTATAGGTTTTGGGATTTGGGAATAATTTTAGGTTATAAGTATAGGTTTAGGTTAAGTTATAGGTTTTGGGATTTGAGAATGGGTTCGGGTTTAGGTTATAGGTTTTGGTTTTGGTTTAGGTTATAGGTTTTGGTTAAGGTTATAGGTTATAGGTTTAGGTTTAGGTTAAGGTTAGGTTTAGGTTATAGGTTTTGGGATTTAATAATGAGTTCGGGTTTAGGTTATAGGTTATAGGTTTAGGATAAGGTTTTGGTTTAGGTTTAGGTTATAGGTTTTGGGATTGGGAAATGGGTTCGGGTTTAGGTTATAGGTTTTGGTTTTGGTTTAGGTTATAGGTTTTGGGATTTGAGAATGGGTTTGGGTTTAGGTTATATGTTTTGGTTTTGGTTTTGGTTATAGGTTTTGGTTAAGGTTATAGGTTATAGGTTTAGGTTTAGGTTATAGGTTTAGGTTTAGGTTATAGGTTTTGGGATTTGGGAATAGTTTTAGGTTATAGGTATAGGTTTAGGTTAGGTTATAGGTTAAGGTTTAGGGATAGGTATAGGTTTTGGGATTTGACAATGGGTTCGGGTTTAGGTCATAGGTTTTGGTATTGGTTTAGGTTATAGGTTTTGGTTAAGGTTACAGGTTATAGTTTAAGGTTTAGGGATAGGTTATAGGTTTTGGGATTTGGGAATAGTTTTAGGTTATAAGTATAAGTTTAGGTTAGGTTATAGGTTAAGGTTTAGGGATAGGTTATAGGGTTTGGGATTTAGGAATAGTTTTAGGTTATAAGTATAGGTTAAGGTTAGGTTATAGGTTAAGGTTTAGGGATAGGTTATAGGGTTTAAGATTTGAGAATGGGTTCGGGTTTAGGTCATAAGTTTTGGTATTGGTTTAGGTTATAGGTTTTGGGATTTGAGAATGGGTTCGGGTTTAGGTTATAGGTTTTAGTTTTGGTTTAGGTTATAGGTTATAGGTTTAGGTTTTGGTTAAGGTTAGGTTGAGGTTATAGGTTTTGCAATTTGAGAATGGGTTCGGGTTTAGGTTATAGGTTTTGGTTTTGGTTTAAGTTATATGTTATAGGTTTAGGATAAGGTTTAGGTATAGGTTTAGGTTTAGGTTATAGGTTTTGAGATTTGAGAATGGGTTCGGGTTTAGGTTATATGTTTTGGTTTTGGTTGAGGTTATAGGTTTTGGGATTTGAGAATGGGTTCGGGTTTAGGTTATAGGTTTTGGTTTTGGTTTAGGTTATAGGTTTAGGATAAGGTTTTGGGATTTGAGAATGGGTTCGGGTTTAGGTTATAAGTTTTGGTTTTGGTTTAGGTTATAGGTTTTGGGATTTGAGAATGAGTTCGGGTTTAGGTTATAGATTTTGGTTTTGGTTTAGGTTATAAGTTATAGGTTTAGGATAAGGTTTAGGTTTAGGTTTAGGTTATAGGTTTTGGGATTTGAGAATGGGTTCGAGTTTAGGTTATAGGTTTTGGTTTTGGTTTTGGTTTAGGTTTTGGGATTTAAGAATGGGTTCGGGTTTAGGTTATAGGTTTTGGTTTTGGTTTTGGTTTAGGTTATAGGTTTAGGATAAGGTTTAGGTTTAGGTTTAGGTTATAGGTTTTGGGATTTGAGAATGGGTTCGGGTTTAGGTTATAGGTTTTGGTTTTGGTTTAGGTTATAGGTTTTGGTTCAGGTTATAGGTTATAAGTTTAGGTTTAGGTTAAGGTTAGGTTTATGTTATATATTTTGAGATTTGGGAATAGCTTTAGGTTATAAGTATAGGTTTAGGTTAGGTCATAGGTTAAGGTTTAGGGATAGGTTATAAGTTTTGAGATTTGAGAATGGGTTCGGGTTTAGGTTATAGGTTTTAGTTTTGGTTATAGGTTTTTGGATTTGAGAATCGGTTCGAGTTTTGGTTAAGGGTGTGGTCCCTGCAAATACAAATATAAACACGGCCTGTCCAAATGGCCAGGCCCTTCCAATGCCGTCCATAGGAAATGGACAACTTCATCATGGTCATAATAGCGGTTCCCACCTTCCAGGGACCCCCGCTCTTCCGGATAGCTCCGACGCACATCCGGGTCTGCTCCATTAATTTCGAGCAAATACATAAACATGGCCTGTCCAAATGGTCAGGCTCCTCCAATGTCGTCCATAGGAAATGGACAGCTTCATCATGGTCATAACAGCGGTTCCCACCTTCCAAGGACCCCCGCTCAACATTCGGATAGCTCCGACGCACATCCGGGTCTGCTCCATCAATTTCAAGCAAATACAGATATAAAAACGGCCTGTCCAAATGGTCAGGCCACTCCAATATTGTCCATAAGAAATAGACAGCTTCATCATGGTCATAACAGTGGTTCTCACATTCTAGGGACCCCTTCTCAACATCTGGATAGCTCCGACGCACATCCGGGTCTGCTCATTTAAATAAAATGGATTATCAAGATCATTTAAATAAAATCAAGTCCAATCAACAATCTGACCTGGAGGATTCTGTTAGTATTGTTGACAGCACTTCGAATCTTATTTTAGGGCCTAGAAATTTAAAATTAGATACAAAAATTAGAAAAACTAAAAAAATTTAAGAAAGATAGTCTAAGTCCGTGTGAATGAGCACAAGTATGCACTTACATATGAATTCTGAAAAGCTATTGCATATCACAAAAAAATAAAAAATAAAAAATCCTTGCGTTTGAATATTCGACAAAATGGGTTAAAATGAATTCATTTGCCTAATTCATGAAAACCTTGCGTTTGGATATTCAGCAAAATTGAATTGTAATAATTCAATTCAATTCAATAAACTCAGATTTCTGAGAAGGATTTAATGGTTTTAAATCAATGGTTTCTGGAAAAGGTCCATTTCCTAGACGTTAAATTCAACGGGGAAAGTAAAATGGTTAATATTACTTTTCACAGTGCAAAGTTTCAGTTATGTCTCTTCTTTACCTTCCATTTTCTTCTTAACAAGAAAATCCATATTTACTAATATTTCCATTTTTCTATTTTTCAAAAGAATGAGTTCGAACTCCGAAAGCGTCGACTCCAGCACTCGTACTTTTAGCCCAAACCCTAACCAAGGACTCCAAAATTACCAAGTACTCAGCAATCATAAGACATTCTCAAGATTCTCACATATTACCTTAATCAAGATTTTGTCCTGTATCATTGGTGCAATTCTACTGAGCCTGCCAACACAAAAAGCAACTATGTCAAGAACATGAGATATTTGTGCATGAGTTGTTGTGGCATGGGATCTTGTATGTTTCTAGCCATGTCAACACATTTTATTTTATTTTTTAATTCTTGATACCAACGCATGAAAACAACCATTAGTTTACAACTTGGGTTGCATAAAAAAGCTCAAAACCTTCAAATAAAAATTACAGAAATTGGTCCTGAAGATTTTAGTTGTAGTATGAGAATGCACTCAAGTAAATTCATGAAACTGACACATTGAAGTTCATGAGTTTGTTGTTCCATAAAGATGAAAATACACTTTTGAAAAACAGATGAACAGCATGGATATAGAACATATGCATCAAGGTGGGTCCCATGGTCATGGCCTCACCCACTAAGCTGTTAACCCTGCACTCAAACCAAGAAAGCATCTCATATCTAATTTCAAATTAGAATTTTCATTTTAGAATTGAAGAGAACTGACCTATGTAGAAGAGAGAGGCGTAGACAGTTTTGGTGGAGACCTGATTTTTGGAAAGAAAATAATACAATCAATAATTGAGGAGATCTGGTGGGTCCACCATGGATATATAGGGAGATCCATTGAGGAGATCTTTTTTTCAGGGTATGCCCATTATTAATTTAGCAGCCTGGATAGTTGAATTAATAAAATCGAAGGCTTCACATAGAGAAATGATAGATATGAAATTATACCTTGGTTACCATTATTGAAGCCTCTCCACCATGAGCTCTGTGGAATTCGATCATTTGCCTGAGCGGGTACTCACTGATAATATAGAGTTTGTTTGGATACAACCCAATGCAATTGGTTTGATTTTTATTTTTTATTTTTGTAGTCCGAATGGCATAATCTATCCTCCCCATATGCTGAAAATGAACATCAACAACATATGCTGAAAATGATTTGGAGCGCAAAGGTGGGAACACAGTATCCTGCCTATCATCAATTCTGATTACCATGCCAAACATAGAGAACTGCACCCTAAAGGGTTCTTCTCATCTTCCATAGGAAACTGGATTCTGTTTATGCGTTTCTCATAACCTTTAAAATAATGTTGTAAATTGATTCCATAGTGATATGAACCTACGACATGATCCTCATATGGAAGCAGTTTCAACCAAATCAAGTTCCTCTCCTCAAAGCTTTGAGCAATTACAAGGCCAATAACAAAGCAAAAAAGGATAGCACTAACATGTGATTTAACAGTAGATGGGTCCCCCAAAAGCAAGACATCGATATCTCCTCTTAACTTCACACCATCTGACAACCTCTGCATACAGAAAGGAGCTGATTATGCTATGAAACATCAACATCCAAGATGAAACAAAATGGCAGTTATGGCATTAGCATACCTTCCTCAATCATCCAAATAAAAGACAAGCCATTGCTTTCTTCACATCAGCATGGCCATATATAGAGGGAGCAATCATGGAGAATAACTTTGCATATGAACCTGGTCTTTGAGCAAATTCTTTGAATTCTAGTTCCTGCATACCAAGGCACATAGTTTTATGAGAACATAAACCAAACACTGCCACATCACATCTAGCTGCATCAGACCATTAAATTACTTTTTTTTCAACCATACTGATGTTTTGTTATTTCATGCTCAATATCTATTGCTTAATAGCTTCTAAAATGTTATCAGGCCATACCTCATCATGCATAAAGGCAGATGGCCCTCCTGAGTTTCCATCATGTGCTTGTTCTATTCCAACAACCCTGATATAAGGTTGTCTAACTACAACTGCTCTTTTTTGACTACAAAAGCCCAACCACATAATCCCAATTTAGTAGATATCCAAAAAATAAAGGATGGATATTCAGGAACAAGCAATTGCATCCAGAATTATGGATCTAATGCAGCAGAACTGGCGGCTTAGAATATACTGTAAATTCCCATGATAGTCAGCCTTGTATTGGGTACAATTGTTTGAACGAGGTGCCTATCAACGGACAGCAGCATGTTTTGTGGAAGTTCTCTAGTTGGCACATCCTTTCATGGGTGAAAAAAGACCAAATGTCAGAAATAGCTGATTATATGCATTGCCATGGTTAAAATAAAATAAAATAAAATAAAATAAAAACACTAATAACCATAACCAAACTGCCCTAGAATTTTATGCATGTAACATTTCAGTGGAATATAAATTACATCAATTTTTTCTTAAACGCCCATTTTTTTCTTTTAAATAATGGCTTCCATAGGAAAGAAAAATATGTTAGCCAAAGATTACAATTGCTGACATAACAGACTTTTGGGCATTTCCTCCATTTTTTCCATTATATGCGAAACACCTGTTATAATGGTCATTGCCATTACATATTCCTAGCTTCCCTTAGCCATCATATACAAGTAACATGGTTAACAACCTTGATTCACTCAAGAGGCTAGGTATGGTACCATGCCAGAGCACCACATCAGATGCCACGCAGACAGAGATCAGCCTTTCAGGTATTCTCTCCTCTTTTCATTACGGGTGAAGCAACCATTATAACAGCCACCACCATTACCTAATGGTAACACGCTTCGGCCATTATAAATGCATAGTACAGATTTTAGAACCTTGATTCATACAAGAGGTGGGTTTGTACAATGTCAGAGTTTGAATGAGAAACTCCACAACCTATTACTTGTGGAAGCGAGGAATATAACATGGTATGTTAGGGATTTGCATTTCTTCAATGGTACTCAGGGAGAGAACCTACTTTAGTAGTCCAATTCAGGTGGCATATCTTCATATAAATGGTCCAAACTTTTGAATTATTCATATTTACACAACAAAAGCCAGCATTCAATTATTCCAACTATGGCACTTGTTTACATCAGTATTTTTTTTTTTAAATTAAAAAAAAAAATCTAAAGGTACATCTCATATCATATCTCAGGGAGTCGATTATTTTGGGTTTGAGGTACTTGCTTACCTTTGGGTTTTCCTACAGTTTCAGTGTCTGTTAATCAACATACTTGCTTCTATCAGGGACTATGATCCAAGGATCTAAAGGGCAAGCCTCTTCGCCAGGCTAGACACAAGAAAACTAACAAAATAAGCAAAAGCAATCGAGTTCCAGAGAAAATGAGAAAACCACATACAAGAAAAGGTTGGCAAAAGCTATACCTAGGGTGCATGGTCACACGATCGGGGAACAATGGCACCACCAAGCCCAGGTCGACATGGCACCGTCTTGACATTCTTACAGTTCTTACACAAAAGAGTCACATATGTTGCCTTTGCCTTTGTTCTCGATGCAACAATCGTGATCCCAGAAATCTTAACAAGCTTCGAGATAAACTCGGCCTATTCTAATGCCCCAAAAAATCAATAAAAGACCAAAAGTAAAGAGGCAAAAAATCAATGAATGGTGTAGGAAATAGCAATGTTTGACAGAACAAAAACAGCCTTTTCTTTTGGTTGCCAAGCAACAGTACAGGAATGCCCCTGTTTGTATAACCCAAACCATTATCTAGTGGGCTCTATCAAGAACGGGGCATACCTGAAGAATCGCCCCCATCAAAGAATCTCACCCACAAGATCAACACACTTTTTGCGACTAAGGGCTGTATCCACTAAATCAAACAGTTAATATCATCTAATTCAAATAAAAATTAAAAAATTGGTAGCATGACAGTCCATAATGGCGCTACCAGTCCATAATGGGACCCACCAGTTGAACAGACTGCCACCAAAATGGTGGCTCGCCAATGAATTGTTGGGCCAAGCAAAAGACATTTTTTTGTTCTGTCGTGCATCATACAATGCATGCTCTATAAATCCTAACTTTCAGACAAAAAAATAAACACAGAGAGTCATACTAACCCCGAGAGATAGCATTGAGACCGAATTCTCCTTTGAAGAGATAAAAATCTGGACCTCCCCTGTGACAGGTTCCTCCATTTCGCCCGTTTCACCAGCAACTTTCGACCGTAGACTTGCAAGAACTTTAGTTGCTGCTGTTTCAAACTAAAACAAAACCAAGAAAGAAAGAAAAAAACAATGGTTTCACCATGGAATCAACAGTAAAGAAACGCATAAACAGATCCAGCCCATAGGGGGAAAAAAAAGAAAAAGTAAAAGTAAAAAAGAGGAATGCTCATCTTTAATTTTAAAGAGATGGACTCATGGGGTATTACCTGATGCAGAATCATGGGTTTGTTAGAAAAATCCACAAGCGGCTTTGGAACGCTGAGCGCTAATGGCTGCAGACGCGTACCAAACCCTCCGACAAGAATGAGTGCCTTCATTGTTGCACGAAGAACCGACTACTGAACCTGCCATGGATTTTAACATCTGCTGAGAGGAGGAGAAGACAGACCAGATCTGGGTTAGGGAATGGAGAGAGAGAGAGAGAGAGAGAGAGAGAGAGAGAGAGAGAGAGAGAGAGAGAGAGAGAGAGAGATTTGGGAGTTGGGGATTTTTTGGGCGCGACTCTATTTTTGAGCGCAGCCCAAATTTAGGCCGGGGTCTGGTATGGCTCTGTGGGCCCCACCATGATGCATACAAACATCTACCCCATCAGTCAGATGCACCATCCCATGGTGAGCCCAGGGATTAAAAATCAAATCAATCTATGACTTGTGTGAGCCACACCACATACAAAAGTTGAGAGGGATTACCCTCCATTAAAACATTCGTAATTATTTTTTAGACCCACCAAGATGTGGTCCACAAATCCAGCCCATCCATTATGTGTGAGCCACTTGGATGAGAGGTCATACTAAGTTTCAGACGCATCCAAATTTCAGGTGGGGCCCACCAAGTGCTTTATACGTTTTAAGCATGTCTTCACATGATTTTAGATGGTATGGCCCACCGGAGTTCCGTATACGGCTGATTTTTGGGATATCCCATAATTTAAAGGGGACCCATCAAATGCACGGTGTTGATGTTTGACACATGTCATGGTGGGGCCCACACAGCATGACCTCATGGGGACGACATGGATTAAACACAAAGGTCGAGCTATGTGGGCCCCACCATGACATGTGTCAAACATCAACACTGTGCATTTGATGGGCCCCCTTTAAATTATGGGATATCCTAAAAATCAACTATATATGGAACTTAGGTGGGCCATACCATCTAAAATCATGTGAAGAAATGTCTAAAACATATAAAAGCACTTGGTGGGGCCCAACTGAAATTTTTATACATTTGAAACTTGGTCTAACTTCTCATCCAAGTGGGACACACATAATGGATGAGCTAGATTTGTGAACAACATCTCGGTGGGCCTAACAAATGATTATGAATATTTTAATGGAGGGTAACCCCTCTCAACTTTTGTATGTGGTGTGGCCCAAAAAAGTCACGGATTGACTTAATTTTTAAGCCCTAGGCCCACCATGGAATGGTGCATCTGACTAATGGGGTAAATGTGGGCCCACTTTGATTTATATATTGTATATCTATATGATCCATTTGTTTTGCCAACTCATTGTAGGATATGAGCCCAAAAATGAATCATATTCAAATATCAGGTAGACCACATGAAAACAATAGTGATTGGTTATCCATCATTAAAATCGTCATAAGGCCAATTGCATTGTTTTTTTTTTTTTTTTTGTTTTTTTTTTTTTTTGGTTTTTTTACATGGAGACTATAATTCTTCTTCAAGAGACAATGTTCAACAAGTTCAACTAGTGCTACAACAATGACAGATACTTCATAACCATGACGAATGAGTAAATCTTTCTATTTTTATTTTTTATTTTTTTTTATATGAACTGAATTCCTTAAAATTTCACAAAAAAAGGGAGAAATCTGAATTATAAAAGAGATTTCAACATCAAAGCTGGGAAAAAAAAGAAGGAATGTGATACCCACACACCCAAATCCAAATGGACAAAAAACCATCAAATCCCAAAACAAAAGGATATAAATAAAGAGAAAACATAAACATCAGCTTGATCCAAAACTTCTATGAATGTTATTTTTAATGGTGGACATTCAGTCCCTACTTTGTAGTCCAAAACTTCTATGAATGTTATTTTCAAATGGCTATCTAGCACCTTTTTTTTATAAAAATTAAAATAAAATCAGATATATAACAAAAAAAAAAAAAAACCACACTGGCATATGCAAGTGCTAGTGTTCCTATTGCTAGAGCCTGATGCAATTTAAGATGAGAAGTGTAGTTATATAATGATTTCATTTCCTCAAATATGAAAGTGAATCATCATACTAATGGACAACCAAAGGATGTTTCCATCATCTTCATCCTTTTGAATTTTATAGCGCATTGACTAAGAAAAAGAATGCTGTCATTCATCCACATGCACATCAAAGATGCTTACATATACACATCGTATACATAGGTAATTAGACATCACATATTTTAGCTAATTCATGCATTTTTAGCTACAAAAAGTCAAGGGAGAGCTTTTCCACAAATTTCTATTCTTTTCCACAATTTGTTATGATAAATCATTGCTTACTTCTAAAAACTATAGTATTGGCACTATTCATTGCACATATTTCACTAAAAACAAAAATAGACAGCTTAAACAGACTTTAAAAATAATGATAATAATAATAATAAACTCGCCATTATGACTGAAACGTCTTGCTCTACCAACCCTATGCAAGTACACCTTGTAATCAGGTTCCGTTGGAGATTCATGTTTGACCGGAAGGTCTGCATTTACAAAAAATTGGGTTAGGTAAGGTACCAAAGTTGCAATTGTATGTGTCTGCTAAAGGTGGTGAGATTAGAGCATGGGTTAGATTTGTAGTTGCGGAAAACAAAGGAACATCCAGATTGAGCTCAAGTAATTTCATGATTTGAAGGACAGACTTGATGCCGAATCCACAAATTGCCCATTGATTAGAAGTTGGGTATGCTCTACTTGAACAGGTGGCGTTATCAAGCCTTCAGCTGCAATGGCAGTGCCAAATCTATGGATGCTTCTAGCATTTCTGCGTGAAGTTTATATCATAACACAAAATTCTATAAATAGAAATTCTTGAGTATCAACCAACTAGCACAATTATGTCTTGACACTTGATATGAGGCTCATCATGGATAAAGGATGCCCCAAAAATCTTCAGATTTAAAGATAGTTAAGAAAGAATCTGGTGTTCTACATTCAATAACTAACGATAGACCGGGGAATAAAAGGTTCAGATCTTCCAACATGCACTTTCGAGTGATTGCTTGTTTAGAATAGGGCCCATCACATCAACAGTCTAGATCATTGTGATGGACCCCCATGCATCCATTCACACACGGCACGACAAGTATCATAATTCCTAAATTTCTACGTGAATCAAGATCGAGGAAAAAGTCTTCAAATCACTAGGCTGTGTCGAAACAGAGGGTTCTCTACAGCCAATGCCCATCCACGCACAGCACAGCCCGCATTTGGGTAGTCTGTATAACTAAAAGGCATGCCCCAACTGTATTGAATACTAGAAAAAATGAATACAGTGGTAATTCAGGCCATACACTGTAGGTTGACAAACGACCCCTTCTTCTTGATAAACAAGAGTTAAAGAGTAGAAAATTATCAATACACCTATATCTGTTTTACTTTTAATAATATTTTTCCTTTACTTTTTTATCAAGCTAGCAGAATTTATAAAAGTGGAAGTACAATGGAGTTCTACGATAGAAGCACAACATAACGTCAACTCATCGGACAATTGCAACTGACACTAATGTTATGAGTGTATAAATAATAAAAAGAACCACACTGGCATCAAATGCACTTTGGCAAGTCCTGATTGAACAATCCTAACCTTCCAAAAGCAACTACAGCAAGAATTGCATTGGATAGCTAAGAGCTGCCACTATAGAGTAGTTTGGCCACAAGATCTATCTAAGTTAAGATCCATTTGATCAACTGTCTGGATTACCGACATGTGCATGTTATTTCAAATAATTCCTTGGCTGTAGAGTGATCAATGGGCTGGGAACTGCTTGGGCTGACCCTAATGGCCAACCTTATTCAAAATACTTATTTTGCCTAACTCAAGAAAAAGCCCATCCCAGCCCATAAAGAGCCCATGTGTGTGCGTTTAAGAAGGAGGTTTACATTAATTTGTAAAAGCTCTTTTACAACATGTTGATATTAGATAACCCAAGTTATCCGATCAATAATCAGTTAGAAACT
Source organism: Magnolia kwangsiensis (assembly GCA_037074715.1). NCBI lineage: Eukaryota > Viridiplantae > Streptophyta > Magnoliopsida > Magnoliales > Magnoliaceae > Magnolia > Magnolia kwangsiensis. The sequence continues at coordinate 48,494,215 of CM073574.1, read as the reverse complement.
TAGAACCATCATCACTATCCTTTGCTTTATTTTGGGGGGAATGGACAGCATGGACAAAACACATAAACGGTGGGCTCCACGATCTGCTGATCTGGGCCATTCATCATGTGAAGCCAACCTTTTGTTGTTTCGCTGGGAATACTCAAAAATATTACAAATGATCCTAACCATCAGATCAACCACTAGGATAAGGATGATCCATTTTCATTATAGAAGAAAGGTCCAATAACTGTCCATATTGTGGGGCTACCATTAGTTTTCCACCCTTAAAAAAAAAAAAATTTGCCATGAGATGGGACACCATTAATTCTCCACCCTCACAAAAATGCATACGAGTCATTGTGGGCAACAATCGCATCGAAGATGAGAGAAAACCAGCAATCCTATTTGCAACCCGACCACATAAAGATGCTTCCAGAAATCAAGAAGAAAGAGGTGTGGGCCCCACAAGAGGACCTAACCTTATGCATGCTGTCGTCGTCAACAATGGAGCTACTCAGCTTCTTGAACAACTCATACAGGGCCTTGATCTCGTTCACGGTGATTATGGAAAAATCGAAATTGAGGAAAAAGGTTTTCCATAAAGAAAAAGAAAAAAGGAAAAAGAGGGGTTAGGGCATACATGGGGAGTCCTTGGCAAGCAATGGAAGATGACGCTTGATGGAAATGACACTCGTAGGATTTTGTTTGGAAGATGAAATGGCGCTCACCGAAATCCTCTTTTGGATATGACAATAACATTAAATTTGTAAGACCCGTATCCTAGCTCGTACTGTTCCTTAGGCTTCCGCGGTTCCCTCCAGTCGAATTCTGGCGACTCGCGATTTGTATCCGACATTGTGCGCAACCCTAAGATGCATGCCGTTAACTCCAGTTGACTCAACTCGAGAGTTGTACCTTAGCGACCGCGCCGTCGCCGTGATTCTGACACCGCGTATTACGCACCGAGGCGATACCCAGGCTAGGAGTTGTGGGCCTGCGTTCAGTTTAAGGAAAACACTGCGCGTTGCAAATTCCAAGAAAATCCATCACATCAATCACATCATTTGTCAAAAGTACACCCATCCCTAAGTACAACTACCCATCCCCAAAAGTCAACTTTTCCATCACCTCACCCATCTCTCTCCCCATCACTCCATCACTCTCTTACCCATCCCTCTCTCTCTCTTCACATCACATCTCTCATTTCTCTCTCTTTCATTCTCTCTCTCATTTTTTTTCCTCCCAAGCCACCCACGTCCATGGCTTCTATGGAGAAAATCATGTGTGGCCCACCTTCCTATCACCCAATCTTAACCTCTAAAGTCGATCTCAACCTTTAAATCTTGTTCCCTTGAAGCTCTACAACGTGTTGGTGGAAGAATGAAGAAGAAGATCCTAAGGTGGGTGATTTTATTATTTAATTTTATGATTTGAGGGCCCACATGGTGGGACCTATTTTGATGTATGCATAATCAAAGAGGGGCCCATAGTGGCAGGGTCCCTCCACCATCCGACATTTATCTCTCCCTCTTTCTTTTGTTCTTGATGGTCATGATGATTGTATAGCCCACTTGATCCTTGCCGTCCACGAGATGGACCCCACCTTGATATGTGTGGCTGGTGGGCCACGTGTACGGAGACCCCACCTTGATGGACATATAGCAGTCTGGCCATCCACGCTGTGGAGCGTCCAGCAGCAAAAGGCTGCTGAACTGCACCAAGGAAGGCTGAAATATCAGCTTGATTCAATTTCTGGTGGCCCAACCACGTGGTGCCACCTTGATGCATGTATCCATCCCTGCCGTCCTAAACAGCATTGGATGTATGGGGCCTGCTGTGCTTTTGTGGTGATCCACACCGTCAAAATCATGGGACCACCATGATATAAGTTTTATCCAGGCCGTCCGTGCTTGAACGGTCCTGTGAGACCCACGCATGATGAATGTATTAAATTCATGCCGTCCAGCCAATTGAAGAGACTGTCTTATGGCATTCGTGGGACCCACCCACACGTGCCACACGTGTGGGGTGGGCCCACCTTGATGAATGTATTCTATCCAGCCATCTGTCCAGCGTCCTTGTCCAGGACGCTGGATCCCTTTTTCAAAAAAAAAGAAAAAAAAAAGAAAAAGAAAAAGAGAAACAATATGAAATATAATAGTATAATATTATATTATATTATATATATATATATATATATATATATATATATATATATATATATATATATATCATGCACATATATGGTGGGCCCACGTGGAACCCACCTTGCTGTTTATGTTCTGCACCGTCCATTTGGACGGTGCTGTGTATTAACCACCATGATGTGTATCATCCACGTTGTTTGTCCATTTTGGACACGTGGACCCCAGCTGTAACGTGGGTTGAATCTATACCGTCTATTGTTTTGGACGGTGGGGACCCACCCCGACGTGTGGCCTACCTTGATGAAGGGAGTGGGTTGGCTGGTCCACCACGCACCTATCCATCTGTGCATATGTGGAGCCCATCCTACACGTGTCACACGTGCAAGTGGTGGGGACCACATATGATGTATGTATTTTCCATACATACAGTATGTATGTATATGTGTATGAGGGGTGGGCCATACGTGTGGACTCACCATGATCTTGTACGTTAGATCAGCACCGTCCAGAGCATCCATGGGTCTCTGGACGGTGGTTATATATATATATATATATATATATATATATATATATATATATATATATATATATATATATATATATGTTATATTATAATATATAATATATAATATATATTGATAATATTAATATGGGTGGGCCACTCCTACGTGAGACCCACCTTTAAACATGGGATCTGCACCGTCCATATGAATCTGGACGGTGAGTATGGGCAGCGCTGCCACCTGCACACATATACATAATAAATAATATTATATTATATAATATGTTTATATTGTTAATAACATATTGGTGGGCCACTACGTGGACAGCACCATGATGTATATATCTGCACCGTCCAGTTGCTGGACGGTGCCGCAAGCCTGACATCTATGCCCTCCATCCATTTTGAGGGTGGAGTCCACCGTGATGTAGGCACGGTCCCACCATGAAGCATGTGTTGTATCCCTACTGTCCATCCATTTATGACTGGCCCCACCATGATGCATGTGATGTATCCTTACCGTTCATCCATTTGGTGAGTCTGTCTCCAGGCTTGAGACTAAAAATCAGACAGATCTAGTTGTCAAGTCGACCACATTGTAGAAAGAGTAGAGATTGAATGTACACCGTTGAAATTCTTTTGAGAATACAGAAGTTCTGGAACAATATAGTATTTGTTTTTCCTCTTGATCTAGGTCTTTGTGACCATATGAACCAGTTGGATAGAAAATAACATTACGATGGGTCCTACCTTGAAGATGTGTTAAATTTGCACCTTCCCTGTGAATTGGACGGTGGAAACCCACCTTTGATGTGTTTATAGACCATCCATCGGCCCACTTTGATGTGTTTGAGGCCCATTTGTGCGGCCCATTGATACGACCCACTTTGATGTGTTTGAGGCCCATTTGTGCGGCCCATTGATACTACCCACTTAATGTGTTTGAGGCCCATTTGTGCGGCCCATTGATACGACCCACTTGATGTGTTTAAGGCCTATTCGTGCGGCCCATTGATACGACCCACTTGATGTGTTTGAAGCCCATTGGTGCGGCCCATGTGATGTGGTCCACTCGAGGTAATGTGGCCCGTTATGACGTAGCCCAGGTGATGTGACCCCATTGAGAAGTGTTTCGGCCTTGAGATGTGGCCCATTGTGATGTACATGAGGTCCATGAGCAAGGCCCAATGTGATGCATAAGCGGCCTATGATTGAGGTCCATAGTGATATGTATTAGGTCCTTGCGTGAGGTCATAGGCCCACTATATGTTTGGCCCTATGTAGGCCACTCTTTAGGAGCAATGTTGGTTAGATGTCCACATTGATGGGCAATGATGGTTGGATGTCCACATTATGACCTTTCCTTAGGCCTTGACCCACTGAGGGAATGATGGCTCCGTATTATCAGATTTGATATAACCACGGCCGAGTGCCGATCTTTATACTATAGTTGATCGGCTGATCATTTATGGACCCCGTTTTGTTTATCTGCTGATTATCAGTTCGATTGACGTGACCGATTTATTGATTCTTATTACCGATTGATTCTGATTGATGTGAGCGATTTACCGATTCGGATTATCGATCGATTACCAATTGTCGAGGCCGATTATCATGATCGATTACCTATCGTGGCCGATTGTCAATTGACGTGGCTGATTGCCGATTTTGTTTGTCGTGACCGATTAACCGATTGTCGAGGCCGATTATCGTGGCCGATTACCGATCGTGGCCGATTATAGATTGAGGTGGCCGATTGTCGACTCTGCTTGTCATGGCCGATTGACCGATTACCGATTACCGATTGTCGAGGCCGATTATCGTGGCCGATTGTCAATTGACGTGGCCGATTGCCGATTCTGTTTATCGTGGCCGATTGACCGATTGTCGAGGCTGATTATCGTGACCGATTACCGATGTGGCCGATTATCGATTGAAATGGCTGATTGACCGATTATCGATTGTCTAGGCCGATTATCGTGACTGATTGTCCATTGACGTGGCCGATTGCCGATTCTGTTTATCGTGGCCAATTGACCGATTACCGATCGAGGCCGATTACCGATCGTGGCCGATTATCGATTGACGTGGCCGATTGCCGACTCTACTTGACATGGTCGATTGCCGATTCTGCTTGTCATGGCCGATTGACCGATTCTGATTATCGAGGCCGATTATCGATCGAGGCCAATTATCGTGGCCGATTGTCGATTTCGATTGTCGTGGCTGATCGCCGATTCCGATTGTCGAGGCCCAATGTGATGTATATATGGCCCGTATTTGAGGCCCGTTGTGATGTGTATCCAGCCCGTGTTTAAGGCCCAATGTGATGTATATGAGGCTTATGTGATGAGGCCCACTGTGATGCATCTGAGGGCTAGGCGATGGAACTCATTGTAATGTGTGTTAGGCCCATGTGAAAGGCCCATCGTGATGTGTATTAAACTCTTGAGTGAGGCCCATGGTGTTGTATATTTGGCCCTTGTGTAAGGCCATAAGTCCACTGTATGTTAAGCTCTATATGTGTCATTCCTTAGGGGCAATGTTGGTTAAATGTCCACATTGTCGAGGTTGATTGTTGATGTCAGTTATTAACACCGATTATAAGTATGAGACAGCATAACATCATAACACATACGCATCATCTTCATGTTTGTTATGAGATATGATTGACCATTGCATATGCCATAGGACAGGTTATTCATGGGGCTCCCTGATAGGCGAAGTTACCTCACATGAGCGCACGGTATGCGCAGGATTGACGCATGATTGCACTGTATGACTCATGCATCTTGCATTGTATGTTGTGATTACTGTATGCCCTAGCGACATCAGGGTCGTAGCCTCCACAGGCATATCGTGGATGGCTAGATGGGACACCGAAAATCTGTTCTACATGGGGTGCTATAGATATCCCTGGGTGAAAGTCCTTAAACCCTCTTAGTTCTAGAGGTTGCTCCAACGTCTAGACCGAGTGGGTAGATGAGCGCCGAGTGCCGATTACCAGATGGCTGCGCTCTTCACTGTGTCGTGGTCGGTTGGAAGGGGGTGCGGCCTTACCTGCCCGAGAGGAGGGGGCAATGCTAGGCTGAGTCTGACCAGCTCGAGGAATGTGTCCACTATTGACGAGTCGGGCCCGATATTGGTAGGCGGATAGTGAGGTCTCTTCCACTCACCTTGTTGTACGCGATGGGGCGGCAATCTGGTTTGGAGTGTAAAAGATCCCGGTGATTTTCCAGAGAGGAACCGTACTGATATGTGGACTTATTGAGTAGGAGTTGCATGCTCATTCATTCATTCACTATCCACTCGGGCTGGTGGTGAGCAATTAATCGTTGTGTACCTTCGTTATGGTAAGGATTTAGGTTAGGCGCGCGACTAACCTGAGATTAGGAGTTTACCACGTTGAGTCTTACTATCCAAATTTAGGTATGAGACTGGTTTGGATAGAAGTCCTTTGTGGTGGACCCTGTAGCCTGCGATACTATGTACTATCATCCCGACTTCACACTCCAGCATGGTCATTTCATTCGCATTGCATATTGCATTGCATCCTCGACATCTGATATTTGGCTCTTCATGACTCCTTGTTGCATATCTATTCTATATTGCGCATTCTGCTATTGATTTACTTATAGACTTGTCCGTACTTCCGCTTACTCTGTTATCGTATGAATTATGATCTTGTTAGTATTTCTGCTTACTTTGATAATTCATGATCTTGACAGTATTTCTGCTTATTTCGGTATTGTATGATGATGGCATTGTATTGAACATTTGATACTTACCTTGTGCACACACTTACACCACCCTCTAAGCTTTCTATAAGCTTATGCACGATAGATGCGTGCAAGCGATGTTAAGTTGCAGCAGTGTTGAGCTTGGAGCGCGCAGTGGTCTTCTGTAGCTTGATTTTTATTTATGTATTTTCCTTTCAGTATTGTACTCAAATAATTATATTAGTGGATATGTGATGACGATGTTGCCGTTGTGAATTAGGTAATCTTGTGGTTATGCTTATTACTAGTTAAATGTTCATTGACAAAAAAATCCTCCTTGTAGGATCCCAGGATCGGAATCTGGCATATGAATGCTAGGAGCTGAGAATGGGGTACTACGGAGGCTGTCGGCACCGGATTCGGCGATCGGGATTCCTATGAATCCGATTTCTGGGTTTGGGGCGTGACAAAATCCGAATTGTGTTAGTTTTCCATTATTTATAACACAAGCTATATTAACAGTTTCTGGATGGTTAAGATTATATTATATAATAAAATATATAAATATTTACCATTTACAAATATACTGATTATTTGGATGGTCCGAATAACTCTAAATATTTTCCACTATTGTTATGAATGAGTCACCATTATTTTAAATCAAATACAAAACTCACATTCTTTCACTGTAAATTAAAAATGGTAACTTGAGCTTTGGATCTAGTATGGCTCTGTGGGCCCCACCATGGTCTATTTGTTTCATCCATGCTGTCCATCCATTTCTTAAGAAAATTTTATCATTGATTGCAGAAAATGAGGCTGAACTTAATCTTGGGTGGACCACACAATGCGAAAACAATAGTCATTAGACGTTCACCATTAAAAACAATTTTCTAATAAGACCACACGTTATGCTGTACCAAAATTTAAAAAAAAAAAAAGAAAAAGAAAAAACATTAAGTCATTATTCAGCCAACGGGATTTATAGGGGCCATAACAGTTTTGGATCCAATTGATCTTTGTTTTTTTCCCTTAATATGGGACTGTATGACCTAATCAACAGATTGGATGTCAAATAAACAGTACAGTGGGACTTAGGAGGAATTTAATGGTGGATATCCAATCACTATTATTTTCATGTGGTGTGGTCCACCTGAGATTTATATCCCTCTCATTTTTGGGATAAAGCCATAAAATGATCTATAAAAATAGATGAACGGCATGGATGAAACACATACACCATGGTGGGGCCCACAGAGCACAGACCATCAGCCTAGTGCTAGGGGGAGTAGCCAATTCGTTTCCGTTCATCCATTTTTAAAGATTATTTTAGGGATTAATCCCAAAAATGAGAGTGATATAAATCTCAGGTGGACCACCCCACATTAAAACAATAGTGATTGGATATCCACCATTAAATTCCTCGTAAGGCCCACTGTACTGTTTATTTGACATCCAATCTGTTGATTAGGTCATACGGTCGCAAATTAAGGGAAAAAAACAAAGATCAACTGGATCCAAAACTTTTATGGCCCTTAAAAAAAATTTAATGGTCGACGTTTATTCAACACTGTTTTCTATAATGTGGTCCACTTTAGATTGGGATATACCTCATTTTTTCATCTCATATCATAAAATGATATAATATATATATATATATATATATATATATATATATATATATATATATATATATATATATATATATATATGGACAGCATGGATGAAATATATATGGAGTAGCCAATCTATTTCCACAAAACTCCTACTGAACTGGCGTCACTAGTTATATGTGTTCCACCATGATGTGTGTTTTGTATCCACACTGTCCATCAACACCATCCATCAATTTGGAGAGATGTATGAATTGTATCCACATTGTCCATCCATTTTTCATATCATTTAGATTATAGTAGATTAAAAAAATACATATCTACATATCAAGTGGACCACACCACAGGAAATGGTGCTAAGGATGGCCACCATTGAAACCTTTTTAGGGTCCACCATATTGTTTATTTGTCATCCAACCTGTTGATATGGTCATATACACCTGGATGAAGTGAAAAAGTAAATATCATCTTAATCAAAAACTTTTGTGGCCCTTAAGAATTTTTCAATGGTAGGAATTTAATTCCTACTTTGTGGTCCATTTGAGCCGTGAATCTTCGTTATTTTTGGGGTCATACTCTAAAATGATACGTATAAATGGATGGGCGGTGTGGATAGAATTCATACATCTTGTTGGCCCCTTGGTGGCCCATCAGAGCCTCATTCATCTGATCCCTCATCCAACCATTGCATCCCCCATCCAACCATCCATTCATCTCATGAAGAATGTCAATCCATGACTCGGGTGGGCCAAGAGCTTAAAAATAAAGTCAATCCATGACTTGGGTGGGCCACACCACATAATATAGTGGAGAAGGATTTCCTTAAAACTTTCATAGTCATATATTGGGCCTGCCCAAATGTGATTCACATATCTAACCCACTCATTATGTGCGTCCCACTTGGATGAGGGGTCAGACCTAGTTTCAGCCGCATTCAAAACTCATGTGGGCCTCACCAAGTGCTTTTATATTTTTTTAGATGTCTTCACATAGTTTTAGATGGTATGGCCTACCTGAGTTTCGTATATGAATGATTTTTAAGATATCTCATAAGCTAAAGGGGACACATCAAATGCACGATGTTGATGTTCTACACACATCATGATGGGCCCCACAAAACTTACTAATATTAATTATCGGGTTCTCAGGGTGTCAATAAGTTGGGTCACAATTTTGACCATAATATTTAGCCCATTTTACATGTTTGGTCTATTCACTCTGTTTTACTGATCATTACCCTCAATTTGAGTAGTTACTCGCCTCGATCATGCTATACATGAGAAAGATATTGGGAAAACTTGATATTATGAACAATTTAAGTGAATTTTGATTTAAACATCTGAAGTTATTTACTTTTCAATATGGACTGATCAGATTGTCCAAACCTAATTAAAGGTTGTTCATAATATCAAAAATATATGAATGAATAGAAAACACAAACATTAGCTTGATCCAAAACTCAAGTAGACCATGCCACACAAAACAGTGTGGAATAATTGATTTCCACTGTTGATACCTTCCTTGGGCCCACAGTAACATTTGTCATCCAACATGTTCATAATATAAAAAAGATATGAATGAAGGGAAAATACAAACATCAGCTTGATCCAAAACTTTTATCAAATGCACAGTGTTGATGTTCGACGCACATCGTGATGAGCCCTACAAAACTTACTAATATTAATTCGTAAAGTCTCAGGGTGTCAATAAGTTGGGTCACAATTTTGATTAGAATATTTGACCCATGTTACATGTTTGGTCCATTCACTCTATTTTACTGATCATCATAGTTACTCGCTGATGAGGGTCAAATATTACATATTAGATCCTGGCTATTACTAGATTTTACCAACATGATAATGCTTAATGCCATAGTTTAATTGTGTTTTATTGCAGGATGAAATAAAGACCGTTGATTGAAAAAGAGTATTAAAAGCTTGGATTTGACGCTCCGAGGATACCAGAGCATGGAACGGACTCCAAAGGACTAAGATTGAAGAAATTACATGCCAGGGATCCGAGGAAATCAAGCTGATTGCATTAAACGGGCCCGAAAATCAGCCAAAATGCAAGATCACAGGGTTCCCACCATCTGATCGGTTCGAAACTTTATACATGAGATAAGGGCCATAAATTAACTGTACATATTAAATTTCAGCCTTTTGATATCTCGAAAAGTGGCCAAACGGACAGATCAGCCGCTTAAATCCTTAAGCGGGGCCCGCCTGATATCTGGATATACTTCAATTTCGTTGTCAAAGCCTTAAATTGGATAGGGAAAAGGATGGACGGTACGGATTTCTCACGAACATCTCTGTGGGACCCATACATACAATGCATGTGCAAGGTGCGCAGGTGCACCAGGCGTGCATCAAAAATTCGAAAGTCGATCAGCAAGTGCTGACCGACTCTTCTTCTCAATTCATGAAAATCATACAGCGGCGGATGTGGGTCCATCGGTTTCGTTCAATGGGGCCCACCCCTTGCTCCTTTAAATGAGCTGAGCCGTCCATCTTCTCCAAAGGGTGGTCGTGACCATCACCTAGGTGCGGAATCTCGGAAGACAACGGATATTTGATTTTAGGCGTTAAATGGACGATAAACGGTGATCAGAAGAGTCTATGGGCCACACCAAATTCGATCCATAACACGTCATACCTGAACCTTTTTTTCGAGAGGATTGTAATGGAAGGTGCAGATTTCCAAACCGACCTCAATCATGGGTCCCATTGAACACATCATCACTTCTCTGTTTACGCAAGATCAGAACAGAGCTCGCGCTGCCGTCCGTTGGGAGGATGTGTGGCCCACATTCATCATACAAATGGATGATCTGAACCATCTAATGTACTCAGGGGAAGAAATATACCAAACCCTGATGCTTTCCATCCATTCAAGTGCAAGAACAGGAGTGCACAGTCCAGATCTTTCGCCGTACGTTGATCAACGTCGTGGCCCACCAAAAGCTCAAATCCTCTTCAAATTTGGCATGATATCCTAAATCAACCCCACAGAGCCAATGGACGACTCTGATGAGACATGAAGTCACTATAAGTGGGTCCCACAAACATCATCAACTCTAATAGCCAACGTTGGGGCCGCTTTCTGTTGCGAAAGGGAGTGTGTAACCTCTTACGCACTCCCAGCCGACCTTCCTATTGCTATAAAAGGAAGGAAAACGAGAGGGAGAGGGCATCCAAGGAGCTCGGATCCATTCTTTAGCCGTGGAGCAGGGGGGTTCAGGCTTTGGGAGGATCCAGAAAGAGAAGAAAGAAGAGAAAGAAGAGAGAGAGAGAGAGAGAGAGAGAGAGAGAGAGAGAGAGAGAGAGAGAGAAGGGAGAATGTTTTCTGTTTCTACAAATATTTATTTTTTTCTTTCTTTCCTAATCAATTTTATGGATTGCTAGACTTCTTAGCTAGGGCTGAGATGAAGCCCTTAATTTGATCGACTCTTGTTTATGTTGAATTTATTTTAATTTGATTGATTTGTTTCTTTTTCTAGTGTGCTTTCTTGAGATTTCCGTACTTCTTCATTCTATGAGCTCGACCACAGTCTAGATATGGATGTTGTTTAGAATATTATTCTAGGTGCTTATGTCTGACTATGAACAGGTTTCCTATAGAGGAAGAAACAGGATTTACATCTCTCCATGCCTGACCATGGATGGAAAGATGTGATCCATATGCTTTAAAAGATTATACATTCTGTGTGCCCGACCAAAGACATAGGATGTGCTTTGTTTATTAAATTTATATCAATTTGAATTAGGATAAATCGACAGGTAAAACAATGGTCAGGATAATTAGGGGTGGATTCGAAAGTCCTAGTATTCTCCTTGATTGAATTTTCCTCATTGCTCTCAGTTATTTTCCATAGAGTTATGCTAGTTTACTTAATAGTTTGTTAAACCATTCGTTGGATTAGTTAAGAAGAGTCTTAAATTTCAAATTGGGATAACCAGTCCTCGTGGGAACGATCTCGTAATACGTATCATATCTACATCTGATTCGTATACTTGCGAGTTAAAAATCATTTAAATCAGGTTGGTTTAAATTAAAACATCAAGTTTTTGGCGCCGTTGCCGGGAACTGTTTCGGTCCAAATTGGATTTAAGATTCTTTCTTATCATAATTCATAGCCGTAGGAATTTTATAGCATTATTTTAGGAAATTAAATTTATTTTTATTTTTGTTTTTATTTTTATAGGAATTGAAGAAGAAAACTGTTAAATAAGATTGTTTTCAAAAGGAGAAGCTACCAAATCTTCAGACATCCATCATCTTCTTTTCCGGGTTCTTTCTTCCAATTCTTGCTTACATAGCTTTCTCTTGTTTTTAAGAATTCATAATTTTTAGTTCAAGTCTTGTTTCTCTTAGGTTGCATCTTAGTTTAGTTTAATTTTCTTTCCTACATTTCAGTTATTTAGTTTAGGCTAGGGCGTAGATCTCTGAACATAGAACTAGCACCCTTTGATCCTGAAATAGAAAGAACCTTTCATAAAAAATCTAGAAACATCCTATTCGAAATGACGGACGAGAATGTAATTAAAGCACTTAGAGATTATTCAGCTCCTGTTCAATTTAATGCGCCTTCATGCATAGTGTTGCCAGCCACCACGGCAATACACTTTGAACTTAAACCAGGGGTCATACAGTTGTTACCGTCTTTCTATGGTTTAGACAAAGAGGATCCTTATCATCACGTAAAAGAATTTTTAGACATTTGCTCAATATTTAAGTTCCAAAACTTTTCAGACGATTCGATCCGTTTGCGCCTTTTTCCTTTTTCTTTGAAGGATAAGACAAAAGCATGGTTGAATTCTCTAGGAGTTGGGACAATCACTACATGGGACCAACTATCTAAGAAATTCTTAAATAAGTTCTTCCCTGTTCACAAAATGAATGCTCTCCGTAGAGAAATCACTAATTTCACGCAAAAAGAGGGAGAGCACTTTCATGAATGTTGGGAAAAATGGAAGGACTTGCTCCTTAAATGTCCACACCATGGTTTTGAGAAATGACAACAAGTTCAATACTTCTATGACGGTTTGACATCCCAAAACCGTCACATGGTTGATGCCACCAGTGGAGGGTCATTCATGACCAAAAGTGATGTTGAAGAGTGAAATTTCTTTGAAACCTTGTGTGAAAATTCTCAGCAATGGGACTACTCAAATAGAGGTGAAAGAAGTCCCCAACTACTAAAGAAAGGTGGTATATATGAGATAGGAGTCACGCCAGATATTTATGCCATACTTGATAGCCTGACACAGAAAGTTGATGCTTTGATGTTGAATAATGGACCTCCACAAACAACTCAAATCGAGTCATGTGCCATTTGTTCCAATTCCGCCCATTCTACGCAGTCGTGTCCATCTGGTACAGCATTCCCAAAATTTCTCTCTGAACAAGTACATACTATGAACACCTTTCAGAGACTTGGGAATGATCCTTACGTAAACACGTATAATCCAAGGTGGGCTCGACATCCAAATTTTTCTTAGGCAAAAGGACCACAACAAGGAGGACCATCTGAAAATCTTCAAATGTAACCTTACCCTTAAGTTGGTAGTCAACAACCTCAGCAGTTTCCACAGTATCAACAAGTACCACCACAATCTAGGAAATCATCTCTTAAGGATACACTTAATCTTTTTATGCAGAGTTCACTTCAATTTCAAAAAGATACCCAACAAAATTTTCTAGCTACCCAGCAAAGCTTACATGCAAATACGCAATCTATTACTAAGCTAGAAGTATAGTTGGGCCAACTTGCTGCCACATTGAGTGAGAAAGCGAAGGGGAAGTTCCCTAGCCAACCTGTGGCAAATCTAAAAGGACAGTTTGAGATTGGCTCTAATTCAAACCAAGAACAATATCATGAGCAAGCCAAATCTATCATTACCCTTAGGTCCGGTAAACAGATCAAAAACAAAGTAGAAATGCCTAGGGAAGAATCAAATTCCAAACCGGAGGAGCAAAATGAAGCGGAGAGATATACTAATGCATCCAAAGTCTAAAAGCACTCTGACCCTCCAGAAACCACTCCTGTGCCATCCTATGTGCCTAAAGTACCTTTTCCTCAACGGCTGGCACCAGTTAAGAAAGGAAACAACTTTAATGAGATATTGGAGATGTTTAAGCAAGTACAAATTAACATTTCATTGCTTGATGTTATCAAGTAAGTCCCTGCTTACGTTAAGTTCCTTAAAGAATTATGCACTCAAAAGCGTAAGATGCAAGTTCATAAGAAGGTCTTCCTTGCAGAGCAACTCAGCTCCATGATTCAACACAACACTCCTAAATTTAGGGATCTAGGAGTTCCTACCATTTCTTGCGTCATTGGAGAGCATAAGATTGAGAAGTCACTACTTGACTTAGGGGCGAGCGTTAATTTGTTACCATATTCTGTATATGAGCAGCTACGACTTGGTGAGCTGAAACCAACTAAAATAATACTACAACTAGCTAATAGATCTATCAAGGTACCCCGTGGTGTTATTGAGGATGTGTTAATCCAAGTTGATAAGTTTTATTTTCCAGTGGATTTCATCGTCCTAGATACTCAGCCTGTCCAGAATCCTACTAGTCAAATCCCGGTTATCCTATGACGCCCATTCTTAACCACATCCAATGCTATCATAGATTGAAGGAATGGAGTTATGAAGTTATCTTTCGGTAATATGAAGCTTAAACTCAATGTTTTCAATACCGGACAACAACCGTCAGACTCGGATGATATATTTGAAGTAAACATGATTGAGAGTCTAGTGCTTGACACTTTCCTTGAATCTTCTGAAGATACTCTTGAGACTTGCTTAGCACATTTTGCATATTCAAATGATCCCCTATTACAAGAAATAGTGAATGCCTTGCAAAATAACACCTTGGCAGTTGTCATCAATCAAGAAAACCTGTATTCTGAAGTACCTCCTTCCCCAGATCCTGAATGTTTACCATTAAATGAGGAAGAGTTAAAAATTGAACTACAGAGTGAAACATCGGCGTTTGTCGAGACTACACCACCTACTCCAAATTTTTCTGAATTTTATCTACTTGTAGTCTTTGATTCATCATGGTGTACTAACTTCAAAAATTTTTCTGCCACAGGTGAATCATATATACTTTGGACACTTCAGACGATACAAAGAACACTTTATGCTGAGGTCCCTCAATTTCTCTAGTTATTAACACTCCAGGACATCCAAGCCTACTGCAAAACTGGCTTTTGGATGATTTTGTTGAAACACCTTCTGAAAAAGTTACCAAGATACTGGCCGATGGTCCATGATTACTTTTGTTGCTTGTCTGGCTGAAGACGTTAAACTTAGTGCTCTTGGGAGGCAACCCAGCTGTAAGACCCATATCTTAGTCCGTACTGTTCCGTAAACTTCCGCGGTCTTACCGGTCGAATTTCGGCAACCTTCGACCCTTAACCGATATTTACGCGCGACCTTGATTCATATGCCGTCAATCTGTATCGACTCAACCCAAGACCATTACCATAGCGACCACGCCATCGCTGCGGTTCTGATGCCGCGACTTGCGAGCCGAGGCAATACCGTGCTCAAGAGATGTGAGCCAACTTTGGTGCGAAGAAAATGCCGCGCGTTGCGAAACTCAAGAGAATCTTTACGATGTGTCACATCAATCCCATCAATCCCATCAATCAATCAATCCATCACATGTCAAGTACACATCACTTTCACCCTTTCCCAAGCAAGCCACAAAAGTCCTCCATGCTCATAGTTTTCTTACACAAATGCCTCAAAAGTCAAGAAATGCTTACACAATGCCATGCCTTTCTTACACAAATGCCACCAAAGTCAACAAAAGTTCTTACACACATCCATCACTCCATCACCCATCACACACACTCTCTCTCCCTTTACAACTCTCTCTCTTTCTCTCTTTCTCATTTTAAATCTCCAAGAAAAAAAAGATCCCACGTATGTGAGCTCTCCAAGCCTCTCCCTCTCTTCCAAAACACCAAGTGTGACCCACCTTTCCTACCTCTTCATCCTAAGATCTCTCATCCTAGCCATCCATTCATCATCTCACCCATTGGAATCAAAGCTAAGGTGCTAAGGACCCCATAGGAGCATGAAGATCGGACGGTGGGTGCATGATAATAGTAGCTTTCTTTGTTTTTGAGATGGGCCAAATGAGGCCAACCGATCAATGGTTTGGATCTCATTTGGGACCCTAAGATGTGGTCGATGGCCCACTTTGATCATCATGATCATCCATGAAGGGGCCATTCTCCATGGACCCCATCATGAGTTTATTTCATTACATTTGAAGGTCATCTAGACTGTTCATATCGGTGGGGAACGGATCTCCACTGTTGATTTTCAATTTCGGTGATTCCATGCGTAGAGGAATCCATTGATGTATGATTTCATATAAGAGAGGGCTCATAGTGGCGGAGCCCTCCACCACAAGCGTGTCCCACCCTCTATCTCTCTCTCTCTCTCTCTACTTCATTTTCTTTTTTTTTAGATCATATGGTGTTTGTTTGGCCCACTTGAATGGACACCACCTTGAAGTATTTAATTTGTCCAAGCTTTCTTCAAGTGGGGCCCACCTTATATGTTATACCCTCATCATCCATTAGTGGTGGCCCACCTAATCAGGGCCCATCACAATGTATTTCTTCAAGGACCAAACTGTCCAGCGTCTGGGATGCTGGACGTCCCTGTAAAGAGAAAAAAAGAAGAAGAAGAAGAAAAGGAGCTTTTTGGGGTGAGCCACTAGTATAGTCCCCACCTTGATGTAAGTATGAAATCCAAGCCGTCCATCCTCTTACCCATCTCTTTTTAGGCATTGAGCCAAGAGTTGGGGTTGATTGGAAGATCTGATGGACCATCGGCGTGACGGTGGGGCCCTCAGCGTGGGTGAGTGTGCAGTGTGTGCGCGTGCGGTGTGTGTGTGTGTGTGGTGCGTGTGCATACTGCATGTGTGTGTGTGCAGTGCGTGTGCGTGCAGCGTGTGTGTGTGTATATATATATATTATATTGTATTTCATATATAATATTATATTATATATATATATTATGTAGTTTATACATTATATAAATATAGTATATACGATGACAGGCTTTCTTGTGGGCCCCCACTCTTGATGCAGGTGTTGCATCTAATCTGTCCACCCATTCTAGCAGCTCATTTTATGAAATGAGTTAAAGAATGGGCCAAATCCATAGTCCGAATGGACCCCACCTTAGCATATTATAGGACTTATGGGTTTAGGCCCACTTGATATATCAAGCCTATGGGTTAGGCCCATTTGATAAGGCCTATGGATTTAGGCCCATTTGACATATAAGGTCTATGGGTTAGGCCCATTTGATATGTATAAAGCCATGGGATTAGGCCCATTTAAGACACATAGGGCCCATGTGACTAGGCCCATTTGATACAATCTAAGGCCCACGGGGTATGACCCATTGCAATGCACTTAAGGCCCATTGGTACGGCCCATTGATGTGGCCCACTTGATGAATATAAGGCCCATATGATGTGGCCCATTTGATATATTTGAGGCCCAATAGGATGTACCTAAGGTCCATTGCAATGTGTGAACCCAACATGTTTGTAAAATGATGTTTACTACGGGCTATGGCTTGAGAGCAATGTTGGTTTGACGTCCACATTACGAGTGTAATGCTGGTTGGATGTCCACATTACGACTCTACTTAGGGCCCATTATTAGGCCCGTACTTATTGTGTATAGGCCGTCTAGGCCCATCTGCATTGTAAGGATAGTTCATCTCATTATAACATGTTTAGTATAGTTCCATGACTCATGATCATACGCATCATATGTATGCTTGATATGAGAAGTGACTGATCATAGCATATGCCTTTGGGCAGATTATTTATGGGACCCCGATTAGGCGGTGTTGCCCTGCATGAGCGCACGATACGCGCAGGATCTGCTGTATGATTAGATAGTGTGATTCATGCATTTCGCATGGTGTGACATGGTGATTGTACGCCCTAGCGACATCGGGTTCGTAGCTTCCACAGTCGTATCATGGTTGGTAGGATTGGATACTGAAAATCTTGTTCTACATGGGGTGCTATAGATATCCTTAGGTGAAAGTCCCTAAACCCTTATGGTACCAAGAGGTTGCTCCAATGTTTAGACCGAGTGGGTAGATGAGCGTTGAGTGCCGATTACCAGACGGTTGCGCTCTCCACTGTGTCGTGGTCGGTTGGAAGGGGGTGCGGCCTTACCCACCCGAGTGTAGGGGACAATGCTTGGCTGAGTCTGACCAACTCATGGAATGGGTCCGCTATCGACGAGTCGAGCCAGATATTGGCAGACGGATAGTGAGGTCTCTTCCACTTACCTTATTGCACGTGATGAGACGGCGATCTAGTTTAGAGTGTACTAGACCCTGGTGATATCCCAGATTTGAGTTGTATTGATGTGTGGATATAGATGGGGATCTGTATGCTTGAGTTGCATTTCATATCGCATGGCCTTGGGATGGCCGATATCATTCATGTCTTGCATCGCATAGCCTTGGTACGGCTCATAATATTATGGATCCATCTGCATATTCCGCATTACTCTGATATTGCATGATCATATTACTACTTTGCGCACACACTTTTACCACCCTCTAAGCTTTCTATAAGCTTATGCACGACTGTTGCGTGCAGGTGACGTTGGGGCGCAGCAGCGCTGAGGTAGGAGCGCTTTGCAGATCATTTTGAAGTTTTTGTTCCTTACCATTGTATTTTCCTTTATGCTCATTGTACTTGTAAAGTTTTTTTTATCATAGTGGAAATGTAATGGAGTTCTTGGTTGTTGTTTGTGTGTTATGCCTTTAGTTATGCTTATTACGAATCAATCTGACGTTGAAAATCCTCCTGGTAGTATCCCAGGATCGGAACCTAGCGAATGGGAGCTGGGAGCTGAGAATGGGGTTCTACGGAAGCTGTCGGCGCCGAATTCGGCGATCGAGAATTTTGTGACCCCAGTTTTCGAGTTTGGGGTATGACAGAAGTTGGTATCAGAGCATAACTTGGGAATAACCGAGAACAACATTACATATTTGCTATGAGTGTAGAATGGCTAAGTCCCAAAGTTCGGATAGCTTCGCGATCTTCTGTATAGGCCTTTAACTTGCGTGCCTTCGAGAGCTTTCAAGTTGATAAGTGCCTTCGCTCTTTCCTGTAGGACATGCCGCCCAGGAGAGTTACCCGATCGACTCCCGCACCACCACCTGAGGATCCCGCACCACCACCTGCGTCTCCTGCATTACCACCTACGAAGCCCGTTCCACCACCAAAGATTCCTGCTGCCCATCATGAGTATGCTGCCCCTCCACCAGAGATCGGTGCGGAGCCGACCGTATCCGTGAGTGCCTCACAGTTGCAGCAGATGTTACAGGCTATGACAGATGCACTTCAAGGACAGGGCAGACAACCAGTTTTTTCACCGGCACAGGGAGAGCAGGATCGTGCGAGTGCCCTCCTTCGTGAGTTTCGACGGCTCGATCCCCCGCATTTTCAGGGTGAGCCAGATCCGACCGCAGCTGAGAGATGACGTGCTGATGTGGAGAAGATATTTGAGAGATGGGATGTACGACTGAGCGGGGAGTTCGACTAGCCGTATTTCTTCTCCACGATGAGGCTGAGCATTGGTGGACATCAGTCTCTCGAGCAGCAGGCGCTGATTTTGTATGGACTTGGGAGGATTTTATGGATCGGTTTGACTGACAGTATTTCCCAGATCACATCCGACGACAACGAGCGTTGGAGTTTGAGGCCCTGGTGCAGGGTGATATGACCGTGGCCCAGTACGCGGCTCGTTTTGTAGCACTATCTAGGTTTGCACCATACCTAGTAGATGATGAGGAGCGGAGAGCCCACTGCTTCGAGGATGGCCTACGTTACGGTCTCAGGAGCCGTGTTATTGGGCATGAGCTTCCGACTTTTGAGGAAGTGGTGCGGAAGGCACAGATCTTCGAGACTGAGTGGGCCGGTTCTCAGTCTGATCGCCGTCAGAAGAGAGACCGAAAGAGGCAGGCTCCTTCCAGTGATTCCGAGCAGCGTCGACCACAGCAGCAGAGGTGCACAGTCGCCCAGCCTTCCGAGCACCAGCAGCACCTCCACCACCACCTTCGAGACAGTTCACCGGTACTTGTTTTAGGTGCAGTGCGACGGGACACCTTTCATGGGAGTGTCTCAGCCCCCAGCAGCAGCAGAGAGGTTCATAGCAGCAGAGGGCTCCACAGCAGCCTCCACCACAGCCGTAGCAGATGTAAGACCCGTATCCTAATTCGCACTATTCCGTTGATTCCCGCGACGCTTCTCGTCAAATTCCGACAATCCGCGACTTATGGTTGACGTTGTGTACGACCGTAAGTCGTATCCTATTCATTTAAGCCGGCTTAATCCGAGACTTGTATCATTGCGACCGCACCGTCGTCGCGGTTCCAACACCGCAACTCACGCACCGATCCGATACCCAGACGATGAGATACGGACCCACGTTCAGTTCAAGCAAAAACACCGCACGTTGCAAATCCCAAGGAATTTCTACAAAGTGTCCCATCAATCACATCAATCAATCCCATCAATCACCTCTCATGTCAAGTACAAGCACC
Source organism: Magnolia kwangsiensis (assembly GCA_037074715.1). NCBI lineage: Eukaryota > Viridiplantae > Streptophyta > Magnoliopsida > Magnoliales > Magnoliaceae > Magnolia > Magnolia kwangsiensis. The sequence continues at coordinate 48,473,626 of CM073574.1, read as the reverse complement.
CATGCTTCCTTTCTCCACAAGTCAAGCAACCACCCAAGTCTACTAACACATCACCTCACCCATCACTCACATCCATCAACCATCATCCCTTCACATCACTCCATCTCTCATTAATCACACCTCTCTCTCTCTCATTTCTCAACACTCCAAACCCAAGCAAGGGAGCCCTCTCACGTCCAAGCTCTTCTCATGAGAATGTGCATTTTGGTGGCCCACTTCCCATCTCCAAATCCCATCATCCTAGCCATCCATTTCCCATCTCCACCATCAAAGTGAAGCTCTAGGAGACCGGCTATCCAACGGACCAAGAAGATCAAGAGGTGGGTGCTTTGATGGAGTAGTTTTCATATATTTTTTTTTTAGGTGGGCCAAGTGAGGCCAACCGATCAATGGTTTGGATCTTACTTGGGACCCTAAGATGTGGCCAATGGCTCATCTTGATCATCAAGATCATTCCATGATGGGGCCATTCTCCATGGACCCCATCATGATGTTTACTTTCCTTGTATTGAGGAGGTCATCTAGACCGTCCATCTCTAGTGGAGTGGGATCTCCACCGTTGATCTTTTATTGATGGTCCATATGCAAGGGGACCTTTGATGTATGATTGGATGATTGAAATGGAGAGCCCATAGTGCCGGGGTCCCTCCATCACGCGTGTCCCACTCTATTTCTCTCTCCCTTTCTTTCCATTTACTTCCTTGTGTATGATGAAATGGCCGTATGGCCCACTTGGATGACCCCACCTTTAAGTAAGTATTTTGCCCAAGTCATCCACGAGTGGGCCCACCTTACATGCATTGTATCCTCACCACTTAGTATGTGGTGGCCCACCCAGGTAAGGCCCACTTAAAAATTTGCATTTAGTCAAGAGGAGTCCAATGACGTCTGGACGTCCCTGGATGAAAACACAAGAAAGGCTTATTACTAAGCCTTTGGGGAAGACCACCCATATAGGCCCCACCTCGAGGTATGTATTCAATCCAAGCCGTCTATCTTTTTCCCCATCCCATTTTAGGCGTTGAGCCGCAAAATGAGGTTGATCGGGTTATCTAGTGGGCCATAGTGTTGAAAACGATATCAGTACCGTTGCCATCTATTTAGATTTTTGCCACGCACTGGAAGATGTCCATTATTGGTCTTGATAGGTCTGTTTTGGCCTTGGGAATGCGATGGACGGAGTGGATTTACTTGGGGTGGCCCGCACACCTGAAAATCCTCAGGAATTGTGGATTTCAAAAAAAAAAAAAAAAAACAAAAATAGCAGCAGAGGCGCTGCTGCCTCTGCCGTGCAGGACGCCAGGCGTCCTGCGTCGTCAGCGGGCGGGCGGACGGAGCAGTCCCACGGCCCCTGCCGTGGGCCCCACCATGATGTAAATATGTCATCTAACCCATTCAGTAGGTGGGCCACCCCCCTGACGTGCCCCCCTCCAAAAATCAGGCTAAGATGACGCTCAGGTGGCCCACACCATAAGGAACAGTATTGATTGAGTACTTACCATTGAAACTTTTAGTGGCCACAGGAGTTTTGGATCACGATGATGTCTGTTTTTCTTCCCTTCATCCAGACCTTTGTGACCTTACCAACAGGCTGGATGGAAAGTAAACGTTATGGTGGGCCCCCCCCATGGGACCCACAGTGATGTACATGCCTGACTCCACCGTCCGCACGGACGGTGGAGCCCACTGTATGCGTGTGTGTGAGTATGTGTGAGTGCGTGTGAGTGCACGTGTGTGTGTGCATGTGTGTGCGTGCGTGTGAGTGCACGTGTGTGTATGCATGTGTGTGAGTGCGTGTGTGTGCATGTGTGTGCATGCACGTGTGAGTGCACATGTGCGTGTGCATGTATATGTATATATATATATATATATATATATATATATATATATATATATATATATATATATATATATATAAACTGTATATAAATTGTATAGTATATTATAATGATGGTGGGCCTTCATGTGACCCCCGCCATGATGCATGTGTTGCATCTAAACCGCCCATTTATTTGTTGTTGTAAAATTATTTTATGGCTTGAGCCAAAATGAACCAGATCTATGGTTCAAATGGGCCACCATGGTATATGTATAGGGCCCATGTTGATCCATTTATGGCCATTCATTCAGGCCCACCTTGGTGCACATCTAAGGCCATGGGATTAAGCCCATTTGGCATGTGCAATGTCCATGGGATTAAGCCCATTTGGCATGTGCAATGTCCATGGGATTAAGCCCATTTGGCATATGTAATGCCCATGGGTTTCGGCCCATTTGGCATAGGCAATGCCCATAGAATCCGGTCCAATTATTTTATATAAGGCCCACGGGATTCAAGCCCATTTGGTACATATTAAAGTCCATGAGATTAAGCCATTTGATGTGCATGGGGCACAAATGGAGTGGCCTAGTTGATATATTTAAAGCTCATGTATATGGGCCCATCTGACATATTTAAGGCTCAAGTTGTGAGGCCACTTTGATGTATTTCAAGGCCCATGGATCATGGACCATTGCAATGTACATAGGGCTCGTTGGTGAGGCCCATCAATGTAACCCATTTGGTGAATGTGAGGCCCATGTAATACGACCCATTCGCTATATCTAAGGCCCAGGGATCGAGGCCTAACGGACGTCCTTAGGGTCCATTGCAATATACGTTTATCATGGTTCTTGAAATGATATTTATGGCAAGCCGTGCCTAGAAAACAATGTTGGTTTGATGTCCACATTGTATGTACAATGTTGGTTAAATGTCCGCATTGTAACTTTCTTTAGGGCCCATTGATAGGTCCATAACCGTTGCTATTCATTGCCTTATAACATGCTTAGAATAATCTCATGACTCATGCCCATACGCATCATATGTATGCTTGATATGAGTAATGACTGATCATAGCATACGCCATTGGGCAGACCATCTATGGGGCTCGTTATGTGACTGAGCGCCCCACATGATCGCGCAGTACGCGCTGGATTGCTGCATGTTTTGACAGCATGATTCATGCATCTCGCATATGTATGACTTGATCACTGCACGCCCTAGCGACATCAGGGTCGTGGCTCCACAGGTACATTGTGGATGACCGTATTGGATACCGAAAATACATATTCTAGCACTGTGGGCACTTAGGATGTCCTTGGGTGAGAGTCCCAGAACCTTTTTGGTACCAGGAGATGCTCCAACGTCTAGACCGAGTGGATACATGAGCGTCCGAGTGCCGAATACCAGTAGGCCGCGTCTCCCACTGTGTCGTGGTCGGTTGGAAGGGGGTGTGGCCTTATCCGCCTGAGTGAGAGGGCTATAAGCTAGGCTGAGTTTGACTAGCTCGCAAATGAGTCCGCTATCGATGAGCCGGGTAGGTATTGGTATACTACTGGTCAGGTGGATAGTGAGGTCTCATCCGCTTGCTTGACTGTGCAGCTAGGGAGGTGGCAGTCTCTGCGAGGTGTATTAGACCCCGGTCATATCCAGAGAGGAACTGTACTGATATACGTACTTGATGAGTATTGACTTGCTTGGATTGCGTTTCGCATATGACATTCGGCTATATAGGCCTTGCATTGTATCGGTGTGGCCGATGACATTCATATCTCATCGCATAGCTTTGGCATGGTTGATTCTATAGACTTACCACATACTTCCGCATTGTCCTGATACTGTACACTTGGCGTTTGCCTTACGCACACACTTACACCACCCTCTAAGCTTTTGTAAGCTTATGCACGATAGTTGCGTGCAGGTAGCGTTGGACGACAGCAGCGCTGAGACAGAAGTGCACATCAGGACCTTTTGGAGCTTTTGATCACTTTGTATTTCCCCTTCTGCATTGTACTTAAAATTTTGTTATAGTGGATATGTGGTGACGTTGTTTTGTGACTTGGTTATGCTTGTGGTTATGCTCCTTTACAAAAAAAAATTCATTCTGGAAATCCTCCTTGAAGGATCCCAGGATCGGAATCTGGCATTTGCTTGTCAGGAGCCGAGAATGGGGCACTACGGAGGCTGTCGGCACCGGGTTCGGCAATCGGGATTCATGTGAATCCGATTTTTGAATTTGGGGCGTGACAGAAGTTGGTATCAGAGCATAACTTGGGAATACCTGAGGAACACATCACATATCTACTATAAATAGGTTCCGAGTCTGAATGGTTTAACGATTTTTCGACATAGACTCTTAATGTATGTGCCTTCGAGGATTCTCAAGACTGATAGGCCATTGTTCCTTCCTGTAGGGGACGTTATGGCTAGAAGAACGACCCGAGCGAATCCCGCTCCACCACCTGCGACTCCCGCACCACCACCCGCAGCTCCTGCTTTACCACCTGCTACTCCTACTCCACCACCAGATAGTCCTGCCTTTGAGCCTAAGGATGCCACTCATTTTTATGAGACAGGTGCGGATCCGACCGTACCTGTGAGTGCTACTCAGCTGCAGCAGATGTTGCAGGCGATGACCGCCATTCTTCAGGGGCAGAGCAGGCGTCCCACAGTATCACCGGCCGAGGCTGAGCAGGAGCGTGCGAGCGCTCTCCTCAAGGATTTCCGACGGCACGATCCCCCACGTTTTCGGGGTGAGCCAGACCCTACTGCTGCAGAGTTGTGGTGCTTCGAGGTGGAGAAGATATTCGACACCATGAGATGTACGACCCAGCAGCGAGTTCCATTAGCTGTATTCCTTCTACAGGGCGAGGCTCAGTATTGGTGGGCATCTGTGGCCCGATCGGTAGCCGTCGATTTTGAGTGGACCTGGGAGGACTTTATAGACCGGTTTGACCGGAAGTTCTTTCCCGAACATGTGCGACAGCAGCGCGCACTAGAGTTTGAGACTTTGGTCCAGGGGGACATGTCTGTGTCCCAGTATGAGGCTCGGTTCGTCACACTATCCAGATTCGCGACGTATCTTGTTGATGATGAGGGGCGAAAGGCCCGCCATTTTGAGAACGGCTTACGTCCCGCCCTCCGGAGTCGTGTGATCGGACACATGCTCCCGACATTTGAGGAGATAGTAGAGAGAGCCTTGATATATGAGACAGATTGGGCCAGTGTGCAGAGAGCCCGTGATCAGAGGGGATATCAGAAGAGGAAGGCACCCTCTAGTAGCTCCCATTAGCAGCATCGTTCACAGCAGTGGCGCACGACCCGCCCAGCATTCCGAGCACCAGCAGTACCCCCAGCACCATCTTCGGGATCGTTTACAGGTACTTGCTTTAGGTGCGGTCGTACAGGGCACCGTAGGCACGAGTGTCCCCATCCGCAGCAGCAGCAGCAGCCGAGGGCACCACATCCACCTCCACGACAGCCACCACAGCAGCAGCGACCACAGCACCAGCCTCTTGTACATCCCCCACAGCAGCAGAGGCAGCAGGTTAGGCCCCCACAGCGACCACAACAGTAGCAGAGACCTCAGAGGGGACCTGCACCTCCCCAGCAGGCTCAGGGCAGATTCTATGCCGCCCAGCAGGACCCTCAATCATCAGGAGGGGTCGTCGAGGGTACTCTTCCTGTCTCTGCATGCATTGCACGTGTACTATTTGATTCTGGTGCATCGCATTCATTTGTCGCCGATGATTTCTGCCGATCGACCGGTTTGCCGTTGGAGTCTGCCTGTGAGGATTTGGTAGTATCGACGCCATTAGGGAAGACCGCAGTGTTGGGCTGATTTTGCGCATCTTTTCCTATTTTGATTGGGAATATCTTCTTGCCTGTCGACCTATTTGTATTGCCGATGTCCGATTTTGATGTTATCCTGGGCATGGACTGGCTTGCCGAGTACTACGCCATATTAGACTGCTCTGCGAGGACAGTCACATTCTGTATACCCGGCGTGCCAGAGTTTCAGTTTGTTGCCGAGCCCAGAGGAGGGCAGCTTTCTTGCCTGTTATCGTGTGCCGTTGAGGAGCCAGCTGTTTTGAGTATCGACCAGCTGCCGGTTGTTTGTGGTTTTCCTGATGTGTTTCAGGAGATTCCGGGATTACCACCTCGTCGGCATACTGAGTTTCAGATTGATCTTGTGCCTGGTACTGCGCCTATTTCGAAGGCCCCGTATCGTATGGCACCATTGGAGTTACGGGAACTGCAGAAGCAGTTGGACGAGTTGCGTGAGTTAGGCTTTATTCGTCCGAGCAGTTCACCATGAGGAGCACCGGTACTCTTTGTAAAGAAGAAGGATGGCTCGTTGAGGCTTTGCGTAGACTACCGCGAGCTCAACAAGGTCACGATCAAGAATAAGTACCCGCTTCCGAGGATCGATGACTTGTTTGATCAGCTGCAGGAGGCGCAGTTCTTTTCAAAGATAGACTTGCGGTCCGGTTATCATCAGGTTCGGGTTCGAGATGAGGATATCCCGAAGACAGCCTTTAGGACGTGATACGGTCATTTTGAGTTCCAGGTCATGTCCTTCGGACTGACCAATGCGCCCGCAGTATTCATGCAGTTGATGAACAAGGTCTTCCGTCCTATCTTGATCAGTTTGTCGTGGTGTTTATTGACGACATCCTGATATATTCGAGGACTCGTGAGGAGCATGAGCGACATCTTGAGATTACATTGCAGACCCTCCGTGCACACCAGCTTTACGCGAAGCTGGAGAAGTGCGAGTTCTGGCAGAAGGAGGTGAAGTTCCTCGGCCATGTAGTGACGAGGCAGGGTGTCGCTGTAGACCCCTTGAAGATAGATGCCGTGCGTCAGTAAGATCAGCCCACGAATGCATCCGAGATCCGCAGTTTTCTTGGTTTGGTGGGCTACTACCGACGTTTTATTGAGGGATTCTCTTGCATTGCAGCCCCGTTGACCAGATTGACCCGGAAGGGTGCCGAGTTCATTTGGAGCGACGCTTGTGAGCAGGCGTTTATGGAGTTGAAGGACCGCCTCACGTCCGCTCCTGTCCTCACTCTTCCCTCTGGGAGTGATGGATTTGTTGTATTTACTGATGCCTCACGAGTTGGCTTAGGTGCTGTCCTGATGCAGCACGGGAAGCCGGTGGCTTATGCGTCCCGACAGCTCAAGGTCCATGAGCTGAACTACCCTACGTACGATCTAGAGCTGGCAGCGGTTATCTTTGCACTGAAAGTGTGGAGACACTATCTTTATGGGGTGAGATTCGAGCTCTTTTCCGATCACAAGAGCTTGAAGTATTTGTTCTCTCAGTCCGAGCTGAACATGAGGCAGAGGCGTTGGACGGAACTCCTGAAGGACTACGATTTTGATCTTCAGTATCACCCGGGCAAGGCGAACGTGGTGGCGGATGCCCTCAGTCGTCAGCCACGAGGCCTGGTGGCGCATATGATGATTCAGGAGTGAAGGATGCTCGAGGATATAGCAGAGTACGACTTTGAGTTTGGTCTGCAGTCATCTATTGTTTAGCTATCGAGCTTGTCGATTCAACCCTCTCTTGTCGCAAGGGTGATCGAGGCTCAGCAGACAGACGAGTCGTTACAGGATTACCGAGCGGAGGCAGCATCTGAGAGTCAGACGGATTGGCAGATTGGTTCTGACGGTGGACTTCGCTTCAGAGGCCGATTGTGTGTTCCGGATATTCCTGATTTACGCCGAGATCTTATGACCGAGGCACATCGATCGCGTTTCTCTATCCACCCTGGTTCGACGAAGATGTATCGCGATATGAGACGCCAGTATTTTTGGTCAGGGATGAAGCGCCAGATAGCCATTTTTATGGCCGAGTGTGACACCTGCCAGCGTGTAAAGGCCGACCACCAGAGACCCCCTGGTCTATTGCAGCCGCTGAGCGTCCCGATGTGGAAGTGGGAGCATATATCTACCGATTTTGTCTTGGGTTTGCCTAGGACTCAGCGCGGTCATGACGCCATCTGGGTTGTTGTGGACCGTCTGACGAAGTCGGCACATTTTCTTGCAATTCGTGAGACTTGGCATACAGATCGGCTCGCCAGGATGTTTATCGATGAGATCGTGAGATTGCATGGTGTTTCCGTCTCGATTATTTCAGACCGAGATCCGAGGTTCACGTCTCAGTTTTGGAGGAGCTTCCTGAGAGCGATGGGCACTGATTTGCAGCTCAGCACCGCGTATCATCCGCAGACCGATGGTCAGACCGAGAGGGTCAACCAGATCCTTGAGGATATGCTTCGGGCTTGCGCGATTGATTTCGCGGGTAGTTGGGACGAGCACCTGCGATTGGCTGAGTTCGCGTACAACAACAGCTATCAGGCGACCATTGACATGGCTCCTTTTGAGGCATTATATGGCAGACCGTGCAGATCTCCGAGTTGTTGGACCGAGGTTGGAGAGCGACATCTCCTAGGTCCCGAGCTTGTGCTGCAGACGTCAGAGGCTATCGACATCATCAGACAGAGGATGCGCACAGCTCAAAGCCAGCAGAAGAGCTTTGCTAATCGTCGGCGTCGTCCCTTGGAGTTTGTCGTCGGGGACTATGTGTATCTCAAGGTCTCACCCATGAAGGGTGTAGTTCATTTTGGGACGAAGGGTAAGCTTGCCCCGAGATTCATAGGACCTTTCGAGATCACTGGACGCATTGGCGCTGTGGCCTACCGGCTTGCCTTGCCATCACAGTTGTCTGGCGTCCACAACGTCTTCCATATCTCTATGTTGAGGAAGTGTGGGTCAGACGTCGTTCCTGTTATCGATTGACAGCCGTTGGAGGTTCGTGAGGACGCTTCTTATATTGAGCAGCCAGTTCGTATCCTCGATCGAAAGGAGCAGGTCCTTAGAACCAAGGTCATTCCCTTGGTGAAAGTACAGTGGGGCCACCATAGTGTGGATGAGGCATCTTGGGAGCGCGAGGCAGAGATCCGCGAGCGTTATCCTCATCTTTTCGATGATTGATTGTATGATGTATTATGATGCTTGATTATATATGATGTATGTTCCCTATTTCCTTTTTGAGTTATGGTTAGTTGCGATGGTAACGTAAATTTCGAGGATGAAATTTTTATTAGGTGGGGAGAGCTGTAAGACCCGTATCCTAATTCGCACTGTTCCGTTGATTCCCGCGACCCTTCTCATCAAATTCCGACAATCCGCGACTTATGGTTGACGTTGCGCACGACCGTAAGTCGTATCCTATTCATTTAAGCCGGCTTAATCCGAGACTTGTATCATTGCGACCGCACCGTCGCCGCGGTTCCAACACCGCAACTCACGCACCGATCCGATACCCAGACGATGAGATACGAACCCACGTTCAGTTCAAGCAAAAACACCGCGCGTTGCAAATCCCAAGAAATCTCTACAAAGTGTCCCATCAATCACATCAATCAATCCCATCAATCACCTCTCATGTCAAGTACAAGCACCCATGCTTCCTTTCTCCACAAGTCAAGCAACCACCCAAGTCAACTAACACATCACCTCACCCATCACTCACATCCATCAACCATCATCCCTTCACATCACTCCATCTCTCATTAATCACACCTCTCTCTCTCTCATTTCTCAACACTCCAAACCCAAGCAAGGGAGCCCTCTCACGTCCAAGCTCTTCTCATGAGAATGTGCATTTTGGTGGCCCACTTCCCATCTCCAAATCCCATCATCCTAGCCATCCATTTCCCATCTCCACCATCAAAGTGAAGCTCTAGGAGACCGGCTATCCAACGGACCAAGAAGATCAAGAGGTGGGTGCTTTGATGGAGTAGTTTTCATGTTTTTTTTTTTAGGTGGGCCAAGTGAGGCCAACCGATCAATGGTTTGGATCTCACTTGGGACCCTAAGAAGTGGCCAATGGCTCATCTTGATCATCAAGATCATTCCATGATGGGGCCATTCTCCATGGACCCCATCATGACGTTTACTTTCCTTGTATTGAGGAGGTCATCTAGACCGTCCATCTCTAGTGGAGTGGGATCTCGACCGTTGATCTTTTGTTGATGGTCCATATGCAAGGGGACCTTTGATGTATGATTGGATGATTGAAACGGAGGGCCCATAGTGCCGGGGTCCCTCCATCACGCGTGTCCCACTCTATTTCTCTCTCCCTTTCTTTCCATTTACTTCCTTGTGTATGATGAAATGGCCGTATGGCCCACTTGGATGACCCCACCTTTAAGTAAGTATTTTGCCCAAGTCATCCACGAGTGGGCCCACCTTACATGCATTGTATCCTCACCACTTAGTATGTGGTGGCCCACCCAGGTAAGGCCCACTTAAAAATTTGCATTTAGTCAAGAGGAGTCCAGTGACGTCTGGACGTCCCTGGATGAAAACACAAGAAAGGCTTATTACTAAGCCTTTAGGGAAGACCACCCATATAGGCCCCACCTCGAGGTATGTATTCAATCCAAGCCGTCTATCTTTTTCCCCATCCCATTTTAGGCGTTGAGCCGAAAAATGAGGTTGATCGGGTTATCTAGTGGGCCATAGTGTTGAAAACGATATCAGTACCGTTGCCATCTATTTAGATTTTTGCCACGCACTGGAAGATGTCCATTATTGGTCTTGATAGGTCTGTTTTGGCCTTGGGAATGCGATGGACGGAGTGGATTTACTTGGGGTGGCCCGCACACCTGAAAATCCTCAGGAATTGTGGATTTCAAAAAAAAAAAAAAACAAAAATAGCAGCAGAGACGCTGCTGCCTCTGCCGTGCAGGACGCCAGGCGTCCTGCGTCGTCAGCGGGCGGGCGGACGGAGCAGTCCCACGGCCCCTGCCGTGGGCCCCACCATGATGTAAATATGTCATCTAACCCATTCAGTAGGTGGGCCACCCCCCTGACGTGCCCCCCTCCAAAAATCAGGCTAAGATGACGCTCAGGTGGTCCACACCATAAGGAACAGTATTGATTGAGTACTTACCATTGAAACTTTTAGTGGCCACAGGAGTTTTGGATCACGATGATATCTGTTTTTCTTCCCTTCATCCAGACCTTTGTGACCTTACCAACAGGCTGGATGGAAAGTAAACGTTATGGTGGGCCCCCCCCATGGGACCCACAGTGATGTACATGCCTGACTCCACCGTCCGCACGGACGGTGGAGCCCACTGTATGCGTGTGTGTGAGTATGTGTGAGTGCGTGTGAGTGCACGTGTGTGTGTGCATGTGTGTGCGTGCGTGTGAGTGCACGTGTGTGTATGCATGTGTGTGAGTGCGTGTGTGTGCATGTGTGTGCATGCACGTGTGAGTGCACATGTGCGTGTGCATGTATATGTGTATATATATATATATATATATATATATATATATATATATATATATATATATATATATATATATATATATATATATAAACTGTATATAAATTGTATAGTATATTATAATGATGGTGGGCCTTCATGTGACCCCCGCCATGATGCATGTGTTGCATCTAAACCGCCCATTTATTTGTTGTTGTAAAATTATTTTATGGCTTGAGCCAAAATGAACTAGATCTATGGTTCAAATGGGCCACCATGGTATGTGTATAGGGCCCATGTTAATCCATTTATGGCCATTCATTCAGGCCCACCTTGGTGCACATCTAAGGCCATGGGATTAAGCCCATTTGGCATGTGCAATGTCCATGGGATTAAACCCATTTGGCATGTGCAATGTCCATGGGATTAAGCCCATTTGGCATATGTAATGCCCATGGGTTTCGGCCCATTTGGCATAGGCAATGCCCATAGAATCCGGTCCACTTATTTTATATAAGGCCCACGGGATTCAAGCCCATTTGATACATATTAAAGTCCATGAGATTAAGCCATTTGATGTGCATGGGGCACAAATGGAGTGGCCTAGTTGATATATTTAAAGCTCATGTATATGGGCCCATCTGACATATTTAAGGCTCAAGTTGTGAGGCCACTTTGATGTATTTCAAGGCCCATGGAACATGGACCATTGCAATGTACATAGGGCTCGTTGGTGAGGCCCATCAATGTAACCCATTTGGTGAATGTGAGGCCCATGTAATACGACCCATTCGCTATATCTAAGGCCCAGGGATCGAGGCCTAACGGACGTCCTTAGGGTCCATTGCAATATACGTTTATCATGGTTCTTGAAATGATATTTATGGCAAGCCGTGCCTAGAAAACAATGTTGGTTTGACGTCCACATTGTATGTACAATGTTGGTTAAATGTCCGCATTGTAACTTTCTTTAGGGCCCATTGATAGGTCCATAACCGTTGCCATTCATTGCCTTATAACATGCTTAGAATAATCTCATGACTCATGCCCATACGCATCATATGTATGCTTGATATGAGTAATGACTGATCATAGCATACGCCATTGGGCAGACCATCTATGGGACTCGTTATGTGACTGAGCGCCCCACATGATCGCGCAGTACGCGCTGGATTGCTGCATGTTTTGACAGCATGATTCATGCATCTCGCATACGTATAACTTGATCACTGCACGCCCTAGCGACATCAGGGCCGTAGCTCCACAGGTACATCGTGGATGGCCGTATTGGATACCGAAAATACATATTCTAGCACTGTGGGCACTTAGGATGTCCTTGGGTGAGAGTCCCAGAACCTTTTTGGTACCAGGAGATGCTCCAACGTCTAGACCGAGTGGATACATGAGCGCCCGAGTGCCGAATACCAGTAGGCCGTGTCTCCCACTGTGTCGTGGTCGGTTGGAAGGGAGTGTGGCCTTATCCGCCTGAGTGAGAGGGCTATAAGCTAGGCTGAGTTTGACTAGCTCACAAATGAGTCCGCTATCGACGAGCCGGGTAGGTATTGGCATACTACTGGTCAGGTGGATAGTGAGGTCTCATCCGCTTTCTTGACTGTGCAGCTAGGGAGGTGGCAGTCTCTGCGAGGTGTATTAGACCCCGGTCATATCCAGAGAGAAACTGTACTGATATACGTACTTGATGAGTATTGACTTGCTTGGATTGCGTTTCGCATATGACATTCGGCTATATAGGCCTTGCATTGTATCGGTGTGGCCGATGACATTCATATCTCATCGCATAGCTTTGGCATGGTTGATTCTATGGACTTACCACATACGTCCGCATTGTCCTGATACTGTACACTTGGCGTTTGCCTTACGCACACACTTACACCACCCTCTAAGCTTTTGTAAGCTTATGCACTATAGTTGCGTGCAGGTAGCGTTGGACGACAGCAGCGCTGAGACAGGAGTGCACATCAGGACCTTTTGGAGCTTTTGATCACTTTGTATTTCCCCTTCTGCATTGTACTTAAAATTTTGTTATAGTGGATATGTGGTGACGTTGTTTTGTGACTTGGTTATGCTTGTGGTTATGCTCCTTTACAAAAAAAAATTCATTCTGAAAATCCTCCTTGAAGGATCCCAGGATCGAAATCTGGCATTTGCTTGTCAGGAGCCGAGAATGGGGCACTACGGAGGCTGTCGGCACCGGGTTTGGCAATCGGGATTCATGTGAATCCAATTTTTGGATTTGGGGCGTGACAGCAGAGACCCCCACAGAAGCAGCGACAGCAACCCCCACCACCGAGGCCACCTCAGCAGCAGCATCAGTACCAGTCTCAGAGGCCGCAGCAGCAGAGGCAGCAGTTTCGACCGCCTCAGTGACCCCATCAGCAGCAGTAACACGCTCAGAGGGGACAGGCACCTCCCCAGCCAGTTCAGGCTAGGTTCTATGCGGTTCAGCAGGACCCGCAGTCGTCTGGAGGAGTCATTGAGGGTCTACTTTCAGTCTCTACATATATTGCACATGTGCTATTTGATTCTGGTGCATCGCACTCTTTTATGGCCGAGAGCTTCTGCCGATCGACTGGCTTACCGTTGGAGTCTTCTTGTGAGAGCCTATCAGTATCGACGCTCTTAGGGAGGACTACAGTGTTGGGCCGATTTTGCTCGTCTTGCCCCATTCTAGTTGGGGATACTTTTCTGTCTGCCGATCTGTTTGCATTGCCGATATCTGAGTTCGACGTTATCTTAGGCATGGATTGGCTCGCCAAGTACTATGCCATATTGGACTGCGCCGTGAGGACAGTCACGTTCTGTATACCCGGCGTGCCACAGTTTCAGTTCGTTACAGAGGCTAGAGGAGAGCGGTTGTCTTTTTTGATGTCATGTGCCATAGAGGAGCCTGTTGCCGCTTGCATCGACCAGTTGCCTGTGGTCTGCGATTTCCAAATGTGTTTCAGGAGATTCTGAAATTATCACCTCGTCGACTCACCGAGTTTCAGATTGATCTTGTGCCCAGTACTGTGCCTATTTCGAAGGCCCCTTATCTCATGGCACCATTGGAGTTGTGGAAACTGCAGAAGCAGTTGGACGAGTTGCAAGAGTTGAGTTTTATCCGTCCGAGCAGTTCACCGTGGGGAGCGCCGGTACTCTTCGTGAAGAAGAAGGATGGCTCGTTGAGGCTCTGCGTTGACTACCGCGAGCTCAAAAAAGTCACGATTAAGAACAAGTACCCGCTCCCGAGGATTGATGATTTGTTCAATCAGCTGCAGGGTGCACAGTTCTTTTCGAAGATCGATCTGCGTTCTGGTTATCATCAGATTCGGGTCCGAGATGAGGACATTCCGAAGACAGTATTCAGGACGCGTTACGGTCATTTTGAGTTTCAGGTCATATCCTTCAAACTGACCAATGCACCCGCGGTCTTCATGTAGTTGATGAACGAGATCTTTCGCCCTTATCTCGATCAGTTTGTTGTAGTCTTCATCGACGACATTCTAATCTATTCGAGGACCCGTGAGGAGCACGAGCACCACTTGGAGATTACTTTGCAGACCCTCCGCGCACACCAGCTGTATGCGAAGCTGGAGAAGTGCGAGTTCTGGCAGGAGGAGGTGAAGTTCCTCGGTCACGTGGTGACGAGGGAAGGTGTCGCAGTGGACCCCTTGAAGGTCGAGGCAGTGCGTCAGTGAGGCCAACCCACGATCGCGACGGAGATCCGTAGTTTTCATGGTTTGGTGGGCTATTACTGGCGTTTCATTAAGGGTTTTTCTCGTATTGCAGCCCCTCTGACCAGGTTGACTCGGAAGGGTGTAGAGTTTATTTGGAGTGATGCCTGCGAGCGAACATTTATGGAGTTGAAGGACCGTCTGACGTCCGCTCCTGTCCTCACTCTTCCCTCTGGGAGTAACGGTTTTATTGTATTCACTGATGCCTCGCATATTGGTTTGGGTGCTGTCCTGATGCAGCACGGGAGACCAGTGGCCTTCGCGTCTCGTCAGCTCAAGGTCCATGAGCTGAACTATCCTACACATGATCTAGAGCTGGCTGCAGTTGTCTTCGCACTGAAGGTGTGGAGGCACTATCTTTATGGGGTCAGGTTCGAGCTCTTCTCTGATCACAAGAGCTTGAAGTACCTCTTCTCGCAGTCTGAGTTGAATATGAGACAGAGGCGCTGGATGGGGCTTCTGAAGGACTATGATTTTGATCTCCAGTACCACCCGGGCAAGGCGAACGTGGTGGTAGATGCCCTCAGCCGTCAGCCACGAGGCCTAGTGGTGCATATGATGATTCAAGAGTGGTGGTTGCTTGAGGATATCGCAGCGTATGATTTTGAGTTCGGCCTGTAGTCTTCTATCGTGCAGTTTTCGAGCTTGTCGATTCAACCCTCTCTTGTTGCTAGGGTGATCGAGGCTCAACAGGCTGATGAGTCGTTGCAGAGTTATATGGCTGAGGCGGCATCTGAGAGTTAGGCAGATTGGCAAATTGGTACAGACGGTGGACTTCTCTTCAGAGGCCGATTATGTGTCCCGGATATTCCAGAGTTACGCAGAGATCTTATGACCGAGGCACATCGATCGAGGTTTTCTATCCACCCTGGCTCGACGAAGATGTACCGTGATATGAGGCAACAGTACTTTTGGTTGAGGATGAAGCGCCAGATTACCAGTTTTGTGGCCGACTGTGACGTGCCAGCGTGTCAAGGCCGATCATCAGAGACCCCCTGGTCTATTACAGCCGTTGAGCGTCCCAATGTGAAAGTGGGAGCACGTGTCGATTGATTTCATTATGGGCTTGCCGAGGACTCAGCGCGGTCATGACGCCATTTGGGTTGTTGTGGATCGTCTGACGAAGTCGGCACATTTTCTTGCGATGCGTGCGACTTGGTCTATGGACCGGCTTGCGAGATTATTCATCGAGGAGATTGTGAGACTGCATGGCGTTCTGGTCTCGATCGTTTCTGACCGAGATTCGAGGTTCACGTCTCAGTTTTGGAGGAGCTTCCAGCTAGCGATGGGGACTGATTTGCAGCTCAGCACCGCGTACCATCCACAGACCGATGGCCAGACCGAGAGGATCAACCAGATCCTTGAGGATATGCTTCGGGCCTATGCGATTGATTTCGGGGGTAGCTGGGATGAGCATCTGTGATTGGCTGAGTTCGCATACAATAACAGCTATCAGGCGACCATCAGCATGGCTCCTTTCGAGGCACTATATGACAGACTATGCAGATTACCGAGTTGGTGGACCGAGGTTGGAGAGCGCCGTCTCCTAAGTCCCGAGCTTGTGCAGGAGACGTCAGAGGCTATTGAGATCATCAGACAGAGGATGCGCACAGCTCAAAGCCGACAGAAGAGTTTTGCTGATCATCGGCGTCGTCCCTTGGAGTTTGATGTAGGGGACCATATGTATCTCAAAGTCTCGCCCATGAAGGGCGTAGTTCGATTTGGAGCGAAGGGCAAGCTTGCCCCGAGATTCATAGGACCTTTTGAGATCACTGGGTGCGTTGGCGCCGTGGCCTATCGGCTTACCTTGCCATCTCAGTTGTCTGGCGTCCACAACGTTTTCCACGTCTCCATGTTGAGGAAGTGTGGGTCAGACATTGTTCCCGTTATTGATTGGCAGCCGTTAGAGGTTCGAGAGGATGCTTCTTACATTGAACAGCCAGTCCGTATCCTTGATCGGAAGAAGCAGGTCCTCAGAACCAAGGTCATTCCTTTGGTGAAGGTTCAGTGGGGTAACCATTCTGTAGAGGAGGCTTCTTGGGAGCGTGAGGCCAAGATTCGAGAGCGTTATCCTCATCTCTTTGATGGTTGATCATGTGATGTATTTTGTATGCTGTATCTGATTCTATATGATAACGTTATGTTTCTTATTCCTCGCGAGTTATGCCTAGTTATGATGATTGTGTAAATTTCGAGGATAAAATTTTTATTAAGAGGGGAGAGTTGTAAGACCCGTATGTTAGTCCGTACCGTTCCGTAAACTTCCGCGGTCTTACCGGTCGAATTCCGGCAACCTTCGACCCTTAACCGATATTTACGCGCGACCTTGATTCATATGCCGTCAACCTGTATCGACTCAACCCAAGACCATTACCATAGCGACCGCGCCATCGCTGCGGTTCCGATGCAGCGACTTGCGCGCCGAGGCGATATCCTGGTCAAGAGATGTGGGCCAACGTTCGGTGTGAAGAAAACGCCGCGCGTTACGAAACCTAAGAGAATTTCTACAATGTGTCACATCAATCCCATCAATCCCATCAATCAATCAATCCATCAGTCCATCACATGTCAAGTACATGTCAAGTACACATCACTTTCACCCTTTCCCAAGCAAGCCACAAAAGTCCTCCATGCCCATACTTTTCTTACACAAATGCCTCAAAAGTCAAGAAATGCTTACACAATGCCATGCCTTTCTTACACAAATGCCACCAAAGTCAACAAAAGTTCTTACACACATCCATCACTCCATCACCCATCACACACTCTCTCTCCCTTTACAACTCTCTCTCTTTCTCTCTTTCTCATTTCAAATCTCCAAGCAAAAAAAGATCCTACGTATGTGAGCTCTCCAAGCCTCTCCCTCTCTTCCAAAACACCAAGTGTGGCCCACCTTTCCTACCTCTTCATCCCAAGATCTCTCATCCTAGCCATCCATTCATCATCTCATCCATTGGAATCAAAGCTAAGGTGCTAAGGACCCCATAGGAGCATGAAGATCGGACGGTGGGTGCATGATGATAGTAGCTTTCTTTGTTTTTGAGATGGGCCAAATGAGGCCAACCGATCAATGGTTTGGATCTCATTTGGGACCCTAAGATGTGGCCGATGTCCCACTTTGATCATCATGATCATCCATGAAGGGGCCATTCTCCATGGACCCCATCATGAGTTTATTTCATTACATTTGAAGGTCATCTAGACCGTTCATATCGGTGGGGAACGGATCTCCACCGTTGATTTTCAATTTCGGTGATTCCATGCGTAGAGGAATTCATTGATGTATGATTTCATATAAGAGAGGGCTCATAGTGGCGGAGCCCAGCCCTCCATCACAAGCATGTCCCACCCTCTATCTCTCTCTCTCTCTACTTCATTTTCTTTTTTTTTTAGATCATATGGTGTTTGTTTGGCCCACTTGAATGGACCCCACCTTGAAGTATTTAATTTGTCCAAGCTTTCTTCAAGTGGGGCCCACCTTATATGTTATACCCTCATCATCCATCAGTGGTGGCCCACCTAATCAGGGCCCACTACAATGTATTTCTTCAAGGACCAAACCGTCCAGCGTCTGGGACGCTGGACGTCCGTGTAAAGAGAAAAAAAAAAGAAGAAGAAGAAGAAAAGGAGCTTTTTGGGGTGAGTCACTAGTATAGTCCCCACTTTGATGTAAGTATGAAATCCAAGCCGTCCATCCTCTTACCCATCTCTTTTTAAGCGTCGAGCCAAGAGTTGGGGTTGATTGGAAGATCTGGTGGGTCATAGCATCGAAGAATGCATCATTACCATTCAAGGACCTTTTTCTTATTTTATTTCATTTTCTATTCATAAAAAAATTCAAACTTTAGACTCTTTGGATCTGTTACGAGCTAGGGAAGCCAATGGATGAGGTGGATGATCTTGTTGCGGGCCCTAGATGCCAAAACCCCCCCAAAAAAATGGGTTTTCTAGATTTTAAAAAAAATCATGGCAGAGACTCTACCTCTGCCTCTGACGTGCTGCAGCAGCAGCACGCTACTTTGTGCAGCGAGCGGGCAGGCAGGCGGGCGACCGTCCCACGGCTGCTGTCATGGGCCCCACCATGATGTATATGTTTTATCCATGCCGTTCATATGGCGGCCCCTTCTCTGAAGCAGGCCCCCTCCAAATTTAGGCCCCATCCAACGCTCAGGTGGCCCACACTGCAGAAAACAGTGGGATCGGACCTCTGCCATTGAAATCCTCCTGTGGGCCACCGAAGTTTTAAATCAATACAAAATTTGTGTTTCCTCTTCATTCAGGTCCAAGTGACCTTATGAACGGTTCGGATGGCATGTGAACATTACAGTGGGCCTCACATGGGAACCCACAGTAATGCATGGGTTTTAATCCCACCGTCAGCGTGACGGTGGGGCCCTCAGCATGGGTGAGTGTGCAGTGTGCGTGCGTGCGGTGTGTGTGTGTGCGGTGCATGTGCATACTGCGCGTGTGTGTGCAGTGTGTGTGCGTGTGTGTATATATATATATATATATATATATATATATATATATTATATTGTATTTCATATATAATATTATATTTTATATATATATATATATATATATATATATATATATATATATATATATATATATATATATATATATATATATATTATGTAGTTTATACATTATATAAATATAGTATATACGATGATAGGCTTTCTTGTGGGCCCCCAATCTTGATGCAGGTGTTGCATCTAATCTGTCCACCCATTCTATAAGCTCATTTTATGAAATGAGTTAAAGAATGGGCTAAATCCATAGTCCGAATGGACCCCACCTTAGCATATTATAGGACTTATGGGTTTGGGCCCACTTGATATATCAGGCCTATGGGTTAGGCCCATTGATAAGGCCTATGGATTTAGGCCCATTTGACATATAAGGTCTATGGGTTAGGCCCATTTGATATGTATAAAGCCATGGGATTAGGCCCTTTTAAGACACATAGGGCCCATGTGACTAGGCCCATTTGATACAATCTAAGGCCCACAGGGTATGACCCATTGCAATGCACTTAAGGCCCATTGGTACAACCCATTGATGTGGCCCACTTGATGAATATAAGGCCCATAGGATGTGGCCCATTTGATATATTTGAGGCCCAATATGATGTACCTAAGGTCCATTGCAATGTGTGAACCCAACATGTTTATAAAATGATGTTTACTACGGGCTATGGCTTGGGAGCAATGTTGGTTTGACGTCCACATTGTGAGTGTAATGCTGGTTGGATGTACACATTACGACTCTTCTTAGGGCCCATTATTAGGCTCGTACATTGTTCACTCCCCAAGTGCAGGGTTATGATGTAGTAATAACTCGGTAAGACCGAAGTCGAATCCCAAGGGACTGATACCTGTACGTAATCTAAAATTAACTAGAACTAGAACTAGAATAAGATGTACTCTAAATTAAATAGGCTTTTAAGAAATAATGATGGAATATTTATCTAAAATTTAGGAGAAATCAGAGCAAAGGAAACTAGGGATTCAGAGGATCCACTTGTAGAGATCAGGGAGATCTTATACTTGCATCAGAAATCATGAAAATTATTGAACTGCCATTGATCTAGTTTTCAAAGAGATGAAAGGTATATGAATTAGAATGGATTCCATCACCAAACCATGCCCAAAAGACTATGGCAACCAACAGAATTAAACTAATTACCACCCAATCACATGTATGAAAGTTATGAAGGGTACTGTCATCCAACCATGTCCAGGAGACTATGGTGAATAACAGGGCTTCCTAACATCATAAACATTAAAGAGAACGGAAATATTCAAAGCCATTGCAGACCCATTGTAATTTCAGTCACAACAGACCATTAAAAATCTAAAACATTCCCATAATAATCAACTAAATCAACGTCAATTCATGAATTAAAATTAAAATAAAATAAAATCTCCCATCTCACTACAAGCTTCACCTCTTAGCCCTAGCTAAGAGGTTTAGCCAGACATGGATGGCTAAATCTCCACAATTAAAATAAACTAAAAAATAAAAAGAAAATACTCTTTTTTTTCTTCTGCTTCACGTCCCTACCCGAGCCTCCACGTCTCTCTTTTTCTTCCTTCCTAGACCTGAATGAATGCTCCCCATGTCCAAAACCTCCTTTTATAGCTGCTGGAAGGCTGGAGTCAGTGACAGAGTTGTAAAAGGACACGGAGTGCAATTTTACAGCCAAGTTCGGTGCCTCGAAACACGCCACTTTCCTCGCTCAAATTCCAAAGAAACACCGTCCCGTAGTACTTTCTTGGGTCCTCTACATGATAGACGGTTCAGATCTGCCATATGATCAAAGATGGTGGCCCAAAACTGCCTGAAAAAGTCAGTTTTCGTGGATGTGCTAAACCTTTCGCACCATTTCGCTGTTGTGATCGGTGGGCTCCAGAGAAGCATTTTCTGAAAAATTCACCCCGTCCATTGGATTCAGAACGAAATTTCAGTCAAGAATGGATGGTTTTGAACGTCCATTGACATGTCCCAGAGAAGAAATAACTAAAAGATCAGATTTGAACGCTACCGGACAGCCCTTTTGTGGCCTTTGTATCGCACACGTGTGTATGCATGGATGCAAAAGGTCAGCATGGTTTTGTAGCTCTCGAAGCCCTCTACAAGATGGACGGCTTAGATCAGACGTACGGAGCTTGTGTGGGGCCCAATAACGTCCGTGAAAACGGCCAGCGGCCGTGCGTCCGCTACACGTTTTTTTGAATTGTAGCCTGAAACGTCGGTCAGCGTGGAGAAATCTCGTGCACGGCGGGCGTGTGTACACTATGTACACACGCTGTACATATAGGGTCCACTGTGAAGCTTTCAAGAAATCCAATCCGCCCATTCTGTTCCTCACATTATTTTACCCGTTGAGAACAATTATCAAGCATATCCAGCTGGCGGGTGGGCCCCAAATTGAAGATTGATGGGCTGATCTGCCCGTTAGGCCACTTTCGCAATAATCTAATGGATGATTTTTGACGTGTACGGTTAATTTATGGTCCTCAGGCCACGTATGATGTTTCGAGCCGAACCGATATTGAGAACCCCATGATCTTGCGTTCTGGATGCGTTTCAAGCCACTTGAGATTCAATTTCTTAGTTTTCTCAGATTTTTGACCGTGTATATCTGTCAATCTTGGTCCCCTGGAGTGTGTCCCTTACCTTTGGTGTCATCAGATCGTTAAATCTTAACTTTTAACATCCTTTTTCCATCCATGCTCATAAAATCACCTTGCAACACAAGAATGAGAAAACGAGCTATTAGACAGCATTATATTCGTAAATTCAGACAATATCTGGGGTCAATATGCAATATTTGACCCTCAATATACATATTGTGTATAGGCCGTCCAGGCCCATCTACATTGTAAGGATAGTTCATCTCATTATAACATGTTTAGTATAGTTCCATGACTCATGATCATACGTATCATATGTATGCTTGATATGAGAAGTGACTGATCATATCATATCACTTCGGGCAGATTGTTTATGGGACCCCGATTAGGCGATGTTTCCCTACATGAGAGCACGATACGCGCAGGATCTGCTGCATGATTTGATAGTGTGATTCATGCATTTCGCATGGTGTGACATGGTGATTGTACGCCCTAGCGACATCGGGGTCATAGCTTCCACAGACGTATCGTGGTTGGCAGGATTGGATACCGAAAATCTTGTTCTACATGGGGTACTATAGATATCCCTGGGTGAAAGTCCCTAAACCCTTATGGTACCAAGAGGTTGCTCCAACGTCTAAACTGAGTGGGTAGATGAGCATGACTCCAGCTTGGGGCGTGACTCTAGCTTTTCTTTTTATTTCTTTTTCCTAGATAGTTAGTTCAATGTTTGTGGGTAACATTGCTGCAAACCCTCACGAGACTATAACTCGTCCACTAGGGGCAACGTAGGGGTTTAAAGGCTTATTGCATACGCTAAATGCAATCGAGAGCACCTACCAAAGTGGTATAGGTAGGATTTTTTTTTGTGATTTTATTTTTATTATTTTATTTTTGTTGTTTTCTCTCTTGTGCTGACTCGCTTTTACGTTGATATTTTTGGAAAAGCCTCTTGATTCTCCGTTCCAGGTACTATCTTTCCATCACTCCTCTTTTACTTTCATTGTCCCATATGCATTACATGCTTATTTCTTTTACATTGAGGACAATGTAGATTTTAGGTTAGGGTGGGAGATTAGGTTACCTAATCAGTATTTTCCTAGCCTTGAGCAAAATTGTGAAATTTTTAAAAATTTTATGGAATTTCTTGTGATTTTGAAGTGATTTTGAAGGATAATTGTGATTTTCAAATTAAAAGACATAGAATGTTGGTAATTTATAACTCTTGGAGTTAGTTGCCTGTTAGATTTCACAGTTAAGTTTAAATTGTTAACCCATGATTAGAAGTTTTAAACATTGATTGAGTCATGATCTCACAGGATACATCTGGCTTACACATTAAATGATTAACTTGATAATCTCTAAGCATGAATGGAATTAGCTTGAAAAAAATTTCATGTTCAGTAAAAGAAGAATTAAAAGGGTAAGTTGCATAATCTTTACCATAGGTTTGCTCCCTATAGGTGTAAATTTGACCCTCCATGGTTGATAGTTAGAAAAAAAATATTAGGTGACAAGTTTTCACCATAGGTTTGCTCCCTATAGGTGAGGATTTGATTCCCCTCCTTGGCGTTAATGTTTATGAACAAAATCAAAGGCTGGTATAATGAAAAGTTAATCTATCAGGCAAGTGTTGGTTTCAGTAGTCATGCATTCCGTTGTTAATTACCAATGATATCATAAATTTGACAATTGGATCTCTTAATGAATGTAAGACGAGATTACACTATACACTCATGGAACTCAATGTTTGGAATGTTCTAATTAATGGATTAATATTTTGAATTTGATTATGAAGTTTACCGTGAGCTTGATTCCTGGAGAAAATTCCACACACCATTCATAAATCTTAGAATTCTCACATCTCGACTATCTGTTCACAAGTCACTTAGGTTTAAAGGAATTTCTCTTTTATTTTTAAAATTATTTTTCACATGTTTTGCTCGGGACTAGCAAAATGGTAGTTGGGAGTTGTGATGAGGATCAAATATTGCATATTAGACCCCGACTATTACCAGATTTTACCAACATGATAATGCTTAATGCCATAGTATAATTATGTTTTGTTGCAGGATAAAATAAAGAGCGTTGATTGAAAAAGAGTATTAAAAGCTTGGATTTGACGCTCCGAGGATACCAGAGCATGGAACGGACTCCAAAGGACTAAGATTGAAGAAATTACATGCCAGGGATCTGAGGAAATCAAGCTGTTTGCATTAAACGGGCCCGAAAACCAGCCAGAATGCAAGATCACAGGGTTCCCACCATCTGATCGGTTCGAAACTTTATACATGAGATAAGGGCCATAAATTAACCGTACATATTAAATTTCAGCCTTTTGATATCTCGAAAAGTGGCTAAACGGACAGATCAGCCCCTTAAATCCTTAAGTGAGGCCCGCCTGATATCTGGATATACTTCAATTTTGTTGTCAAAGCCTTAAATTGGATAGGGAAAAGGATGGACAGTACGGATTTCTCACGAACATCTCTGTGGGACCCATACATACAGTGCATGTGCAAGGTGCGCAGGTGCACCAGGCGTGCATCAAAAATCCGAAAGTCGATAAGCAAACGCTGACCGACTCTTCTTCTCAATTCATGAAAATCGCACAGCGACGGATGTGGGTCCGTCGGTTTCGTTCAGTGGGGCCCATCCCTTGCTCCTTTAAATGATCTGAGCCGTCCATCTTCTCCAAAGGGTGGTCGTGACCATCACCTAGGTGCGGAATCTCGGAAGACAACGAATATTTGATTTCGGGCATTAAATGGACGATAAACGGTGATCAGAAGAGTCTATGGGCCACACCAAATTCAATCCATAACACGTCATACCTGAACCTTTTTTTCGAGAGGATTGTAATGGAAGGTGCGGATTTCCAAACCGACCTCAATCATGGGTCCCACTGAACACATCATCACTTCTCTGTTTACGCAAGAACAGAACAGAGTTCGCGCTGTCGTCCGTTGGGAGGATGTGTGTCCCGCATTCATCATACAGATGGATGATCTGAACCATCTAATGTACTCAGGGGAAGAAATATACCAAACCCTGATGCTTTCCATCCATTCAAGCGCAAGAACAGGAGTGCACAGTCCAAATCTTTCTTCGTACGTTGATCAACGTCATGGCCCACCAAAAGCTCAAATCCTCTTCAAATTTGGCATGATATCCTAAATCAACCCCACGGAGCCAATGGACGACTCTGATGAGACATGAAGTCACTATAAGTGGGTCCCACAAACATCATCAACTCTAATAGCCAACATTGGGGCCGCTTTCTGCTGCGAAAGGGAGTGCGTAACCTCTTACGCACTCCCAGCCGACCTTCCTATTGCTATAAAAGGAAGGAAAACGAGAGGGAGACGGCATCCAAGGAGCTCGGATCCATTCTTTAGCCGTGGAGCAGGGGGGTTCAGGCTTTGGGAGGATTCAGAAAGAGAAGAAAGAAGAGAAAGAAGAGAGAGAGAGAGAGAGAGAGAGAGAGAGAGAGAGAGAGAGAGAGAGAGAGAGAGAGAGAGAGAAGGGAGAATGTTTTCTGTTTCTACAAATATTTATTTTTTTCTTTCTTTCCTAATCAATTTTATGGATTGCTAGACTTCTTAGCTAGGGCTGAGATGAAGCCCCTAATTTGATCGACTCCTGTTTATGTTGAATTTATTTTAATTTGATTGATTTGTTTCTTTTTCTAGTGTGCTTTCCTGAGATTTTCATACTTCTCCATTCTATGAGCTCGACCACAGTCTAGATATGGATGTTGTTTAGAATATTATTCTAGGTGCTTGTGTCTGACCATGAACAGGTTTCCTATAGAGGAAGAAACAGGATTTACATCTCTCCATGCCTGACCATGGATGGAAAGATGTGATCCATATGATTTAAAGGATTATATATTCTGTGTGCCCGATCAAGGACATATGATGTGCTTTGTTTATTAAATTTATATCAATCTAAATTAGGATAAATCGACAGGTAAAACAACGGTCAGGATAATTAGGAATGGATTTGAAAGTCCTAGTATTTTTCTTGATTGAATTTTTCTCATTGCTCTCAGTTATTTTCCATAGAGTTATGCTAGTTTACTTAATAGTTTGTTAAACCATTCGTTGGATTAGTTAAGAAGAGTCTTAAATTTCAAATTGTGACAACCAGTCCTTGTGGGAACGATCTCGTAATACGTACTATCTACATCTGATTTGTATACTTGCGAGTTAAAAATCATTTAAATCAGGTTGGTTTAAATTAAAACATCACTCGCCCCGATCATGCTACATATGAGAAAGATATTGGGCAAACAAGATTGATCAACAATTTGAGTGAATTTTGATTTAAACATCTGAAGTTATTTACTCTTCAATTTGAACTGATTAAATTGTCCAAAAATGGTTAAAGGTTGTTCATAATATCAAAAATATATGAATGAATTGAAAATACAAACATCAGCTTGATCCAAAACTTCTATGGCCTCCAAGAAATTTTAAATGGCAGAGGTTCAATCACACTATTTCCTGTGGTGTGGTCCACTTGAGCTTTGGATATGCTTCCTTTTTGTTCTTTAGATGTTAAATTATTTGTTAACATGGATGAATGGAGTGGATAAAATAAATAAATAACAGTGGACCCCACAGAGTTTAATTACTCTGGTAAGGGTAATGAGTAACTCACCTAAATGTAGTAGAGAAGGGTTTCCTTAAAATATTCATAATCATATATTGGGCCTGCCTAAATGTGATTCACATATCTTGTGTCCCACTTGGATGAGGGGTCAGACCAAGTTTCAACCGCATCCATGTTCGTATTAACTTATAAACATGTTGGATCTCAAATAAACATTCGCGGTGGGCCCTAAGAAGGTTTCAATAGTGGGTGTCACTATCCCACTCTTTTCTATGGTGTGGGTCCACTTGAACTTTGGATTTGCCCCGTCAATCAGATGCATCATTCCATGGTAGGCCACGAGCTTAAAAATAAAGTCAATCCATGACTTGGGTGGGCCACACCACATACTATAGTTGAGAGGGTTACTCTCCCATTAAAACATTCATAATCATTCATTGGGCCCACCTAGATGTGGTTCATAGATCCAGCCCATTTATTATGTGTGTCTAACTTGGATGAGGAGTCAGCCCAAGTTTCATACACATCCAAAACTCATGTGGGCCCCATCAATTAAATGTTTTTATATGTTTTAGGAATGTCTTCACATAGTTTTAGATGCTATGGCCCATCTGAGTTTTGTATACGGCTGATTTTTAGACTTAAAGGGGACACATCAAATGCATGGTGTTGATGTTCTACATACATCATGGTGGGGTACACACAGATTAACCTCATGGGAAGTTCCCATGAGGTGACTTTATAATACCATTTCACTATTTAGGTAACTCCTTTAGGGCCCGTCTGGGTGAGTGGATTGGAAGGGATTGAATGGTATTAGGGTGGATGGCATGGATTTCAAGGTAATGAATAATGATGGTGTTGTCAGTGGATTGTCTTGGATTGCTATATCCCGGGATTGCTATATCGAGTCTGTTTGGCATGCCCGGCCAATCCCTTGATTAAACCTTCCCATCCCTTCTAATCCCTCTAACCAAACACGTCATAGGCAAATTTGAACGGATTAGGGTGGATTGGATGAGATTTAAAGGTAATGATGGTGTTGTCAGTAGATTGTCTTAAGATCCATGGGATTGCTATATCTCGCGATCAGGTCACCCAGCCTGTTTGGCACGCCCGGCCAATCTCGAGATTTAACTTCCAATCCCTTCCAATACCATCCAATCCCTTCCAATCCGTCCGGCCAAAAACGGGCCCTCATAGGTGTTACTCTATCCGTGTAGGGCCCACCTTGATATATTTTATGTATATCGATCGACACCGTCCATATATTTTTTCATCATATATTAGGATGTGATTTCAAATCATAAGAACTCAATAATCTCAGGTGGGTCATACCAATCAAAACAATGATGAATAACTATTAAAAACCTTTTGAAAGCCACAAAAGTTTTGGATCAATTGATCCAAAGATCAATTTGATCTTTGGATTTTCTTTACATTATCAACAAGTTGGATTGCAAATAAACATTACTAAAACCTTACAATGGGCTCTTTATAATTTTTAATGGCGAGGTACTATATTATCATTCTTTCCAGTGGTGTGGTCCACTTAAGATTTAAATCTACACAATTTTTTATACCCGACCCAAAAATGGATTGGAGAAACATAGGGGCGACAAGGATATACAACACATCATCAAAATCTCACTTTTGTTATCTAACTTTTTAATTTTTTTTGTCAAAATGCAAAATCTAGTTTTCTTTTTTTAAAAATATATATTTTTACAATTTGTCAATTTTTTCACAAATTTGTTTAATTTCTTAAATTTTCTTTTTCAAAATATCATTTTTTTAATCTCACTTTTGTTATATAACTTTTCAATTTTTGTTGTTAAAATACAAAATCTAATTTTTTTTAAAAAAAAATATACTTTTTTACATTTTATCAATTTTTTCACAATTTTGTTTTATTTCTTAAATTTTCTTTTTCAAAATATCATTTTTTAATCTAACTTTTTTTATATAACTTTTCAATTTTTGTTGTTAAAATACAAAATCTAGTTTTCTTTTTTAAAAAAAATATATATTTTTTTACATTTTATCAATTTTTTCACATTTTTTAAAAAAAATTTTAAATTTTCTTTTTCAAAATATCATTTTTTTATCGAATTTTTTTTTCAAAATTATCAACATTATTCAAAGTTCTTATTATTTTTTTTTTTCAAAATCTAGATTTTTATAAAATTACAGTTTTTTTTTTCAAAATTTAAATTTTTTTTAAACATTGTTAATTATTTTTCTAAGCTTCTCAACTATTTTTTTTTTCGAAATTCATAATTTTTTTAATTTTTTTGATTTTTGAACTGAGCATTAAAGACGGTTTAGGACCGTCTCTAATAGAGACGGTCCTTGACAGGGCTATAAGACGGTTTAAGACCGTATCTAATAGAGACGGTTCTTGACAGTCTCTAATAGAGACGGTCTAGGACCGTCCCTATAAGAGACGGTCCTTGACCGTCTGTAATAGAGACAGTCTTTAACCGTCTCTAATAGAGACGGTCTTTGATAACGCTATAAGACGGCTTAGGACCGTCTCTAATAGAGACGATCAGTCTCAGATTGCAAGTAAAAGACGGCCAATGGCCGTCTCTAATGACGGCATATTAGACGGTCAAGGACCGTCTCTAATGCAGACGACCAATGACCGTCTCAGATGACCCATATAAGACGGTCAACGACCGTCTTAAATGATTTGGGGACGTTCAAATTTTTAAGACAATATTAAGGATGGTCAGGGGCCGTCTAAAATTTTAGAGACGGTTTACAGCCGTCTCTAAAGCGTTTTTAAACTAAGAAATTTTAAAGACGGTTCAGAACCGTCTCTAAATCAGTCATTTTTTTCCATTTTTCATGTAGTGAATCCTAATCTATACTCTGTGATAGGATTAGTGTGATAGGATTTTTAATAATTTACAAAAATTTTAAAAAGTCCTATTCACCCCCCTCTAGGACATATTGGTATATTCCAATGTCTTCACCGCTATTTCAATTTGGTATCAGAGCGGGTCTCTATTTAAGAGCTTCACCACCTAGAGAGTGATCTTGACTGAAGTTGGAATCATGATCAAGAAAGTCCCAAAGGATGTGACAGATCAAAATAATTGCCTTGTAATCCACACCGCTCTCAAAGCTGGCAATAATTCGAAATGGTATCTTGATAGTGGATGTTCTAGACACATGACTGGTGATCGTACTCATTTTTGTACATATTCAAACTTCGATGGTGCATCAGTCACATTTGGAGATGGTAGCTCAGCCAAAATCATTAGACAAGGAACAATAGCAGTACCAGGTCTTCCAAAAATTAAAAATGTTCTCTGTGTAGAAGGTTTGAAACACAATCTTCTCAGTATCTCACAAATCTGTGACAAGGAACATCTGGTCACCTTCTCAAAAGATGTATGCAGAATTGTAGATCATACAGGAAAATCTCTCATAAAAGGTTTACACACTAGTGATAACTGTTATATCATTGAGAGTACCAACGAAAATGGGTTGCCTACAAAGTGTAATATGGCTGTAATGGATGAATCTAAGTTATGACATCAAAGGTTGGGACATGTTCATTACCGGAATTTAGTTAAACTTAGCTCAAAAAACTTGGTTAGAGGTCTTCCCAAAATTAGAAAAGAAGAAAAAGTTGTATGTGTGGAATGTCTAAAAAGAAAACAGATAAAAGTAGGACACAAAAAGACAACCACCATAGCAACAACAAAACCCTTGGATCTGCTGCATATGGATCTGGTAGGTCCTACTAAAGTAGAAAGTCATGGCAAGAAAAGATACTTTCTGGTGGTAGTAGATGACTATACTAGATTTACTTGAGTTGCATTTTTTCGAGAAAAATCTGATGCTTTTGGAAAATTCGTAGTCTTGGCAAAACGAATTCAAAATGAGAAAGGATATGACATAAAACGCATCAGAAGTGATCATGGTGGTGAATCTGAAAATGATGAATTTAAAAAATATTACAGTGATAAAGGAATTCACTATGAATTTTTAGCCCCAAAAACCCCACAGCAAAACGGAGTTGCTGAAAGGAAAAATCGAGTATTACAGGAAATGGGGTCAGTTATGCTGAATGGAAAGGATATGGCAAAGAGTTTTTGGGCAGAAGCTGTCAATACCGCCTGCTACATCATAAACAGAGTTATATCTTAGAGCAGGTCTGAACAAAACTCCATATGAACTATGGTATGGGAAGCTGCCAAATGTGAAATACTTTCCAGTCTTTGGTAGTAAATGCTACATTTTAAGAGACAGAGATCACCTAGGGAAGTTTGATTCTAAAAGTGATGAAGGCATTTTCCTAGGGTACGCCATGAATAGTCGTGCTTATAGAGTATACAACTTAAGAACCCTTACTATTCAAGAATTTGTGAATGTGGTAATTAATGATCATCCTCAAGATGCGAATTCCCCTGCAAATGAGATAGAAGATGAGATAGATTCATGCATACTTGAAAAATTAGATGACAAATCTTCATTATTGAATGAACCTCAGCAATCATCTGACATACCTGTTATCAAGAATCACCCTCGAGAGAAAATTATTGGAGACCCTAATGACGGTGTAAGAACTAGACGGCAGATAGACAATGTTTATAGTCATTTCTGTTTTACCTCAAAGATTGAACCCAAGAATATTGTAAAAGCTCTTCAAAATGAATACTGGATAAATGCCATACAAGAAGAACTTCAACAATTTCAGAGAAATGAGGTATGGAAACTGGTTCCTAGACCAACTGATACTAATGTTATTGGAACAAAATGAGTTCTTCAAAAATAAATCTGACGAATCAGGGAATGTGATTAGAAACAAAGCAAGATTGGTTGCTCAGGGATACTCACAGATTGAAGGAATTGATTTTGATGAAACGTTTTTCCTTGTCGCACGCCTAGAGTCCATTAGAATTCTTATATCCATTGCACGTGCACTAAAATTCAAATTATTTCAAATGGATGTTAAGAGTGCCTTTCTCAATGGGGATCTTGCCGAAGAAGTATATGTGGAACAACCAAAAGGATTTTCAGATCCTAAACATCCCCATCATGTTTATCGTTTGGATAAAGCTCTGTATGGTCTCAAACAAGCACCACGTGCTTGGTATGAACGATTAACGAAGTTTCTTCTAGACCATGAATTCTGCAGAGGAAGTGTAGACAAGACACTATTCACCCACAAAACAAAGAACTCATTGCTTATTGCACAAATTTATGTGGATAACATAGTGTTTGGATCAACATGCAGAGATGAGGCATCCAAATTCGCCAACCTCATGAAATCAGAATTTGAAATGAGCATGGTTGGTGAATTGAATTACTTCTTAGGATTACAGGTCAAGCAACTGGATGATGAAATTTTCATAAATCAAACCAAGTATGCAAAAGACATAGTAAAAAGATTTGGATTTGAGTCTGGTCGCACTTATCACACGCGTATGAGTACTACTCTAAAACTTTCAAAAGATACTAACGGTAAAAGCGTGGACCAACATCTCTATCGAAGTATGATCAGAAGTCTGCTATATCTCACTGCCAGTCGTCCATATATATCCTTTAGCGTTGGTGTGTGTGCTCGTTATCAAACGGATCCTAAGGAATCTCACCTAATAGCAGTTAAAATGATTATCAAGTATGTTGCAGGGACTACCACCTTTGGACTATGGTATCCATATGAAACCTCCACCATTATTGTAGGATACTCAGATGCTGATTGGGCTGAAAATTTCGATGATCGAAAATCAACAAGTGGTCGCTGCTTTTATATTGAAAATTGTTTGGTTTCCTGGCAAAGCAAGAAATAAAACTCAATCTCGTTATCTACTGCGGAGGCTGAATATATAGCCGCAGGTAGCTGTTGTGCTCAACTCCTTTGGATGAAACAGGTGTTATTTGACTATGAGATTGCACAATCCACAATGAATCTCTTCTGTGACAATACCAGTGCTATAAATATCTCGAAGAACCCAGTTTAGCACTCTCGGACCAAGCATATTGACATTCGTCATCATTTTATCCGAGAACTAGTTGAAGAAAAGATCATTGTGTTGGATTATGTAACTACTGAGAAACAGTTTGCTGATATTCTTACAAAGCCTCTTGACACAAACAGGTTCTGTGACCTCCAAAAGTCAATTGGCATTTGTTCGCATTAATAATATCTGAGGACCTATGGTACACACTGAAAATCTTAAAAGTCTGAGATATTTATGGTCATGGTAATGATGAACAAATTCTTATAGCCTCGATAATATCTATGCAGTATCGATTTTATAATCGATTCCATCAAGATGATACATCGATTCAATCGACGAACTGTCTTTAATCGGATTGTTGTTTTCCAACAACTCAGCGTAACTTTTGGTGGAAGTCATGACGATGCTATCGATAACTGATCGATATGATCAATAAGTCCGTTATATAAAAAAAGGGGGCCCATTTGACCTCACTTTTTTCTCTAAATACCTCTTCCAGTTCTTATCAGTTTCTCACCTCTTCAAAACATGATCAAAGGGAAAGGCAAGGCTTACTTTCAATCTTTAGAGGAGAAAAACATGCAATCAAATTCCAATAGGCATCAATCTACTCCAAAGGAAGGTGGTCCGCCTGTCATCACTGAACGATTAGTGCTCAATAGTGCCATTAAGCCTTTTGGAGTTGACCTCCTTCTTGAAGTAATCGGTTGGCAAAATATTCTACATCTCGGAGGATCATACCAACTGGGTGTGATCCATGAATTCTTCAAAAATTTTCATGTCATTTGTGAAGATTCCCCCAGCATTCGAATTGTTTTTGCCCGTTACTCAAAGCTTATCACTCCAGTCACCTTGGCAAAACTCCTCAATTTGGAGGTCACTAGAATTTCGGTAACCCACCGAAATCTCAATGGGTTGGGGGTATGGGGAGAAGTAACCCGTGCATTGTGCCAAGGGACTACCTTTCCGCGAAATGATGAAAATTTGCTGCATATCAACCATCTTGGACCCACTTTCAAAATTCTTCATAGCATTTTTTGGTCAAATGTGTATCCCTGTGATGTCATTGGTGATCATATTTCTCCATCTGTGATCAATGTCCTCTATAATGTATATCAAGAGAATCGTGTGTGCCTGCCAACTCTCCTCCTTAAGAAAATCATTCGTGTAATTCAAGGACATCATGGAGAGACACTGCCCTTTCCCGTGCTCATATGCAAACTCACACACCATGTTGGGCTTCCTACCACATCTGATGAAGTGCATCATGAAGCCTGGTTTGATGATGATGCATCACTGGCAGTACAATGATTTTGTCTTTCCTTGTCTCCCTCCAAGCATAGTCCTTCTCTACCAAGGGTCGTCCAACATGTTCCACCCACAATGCGGCCTACACATGGAGGATCAAATCGCACACCCTTGGTCAGTCCGGAGTCGATTACAAATCGCCCAGCTCATCACCTCGAACGTCACCTGCTCAATGGGATGGTTGGTATAGAGGACCATTTGAACAATTGTGAACGGCGTCTCACTATCATTGAAGAGAAGCTCGATGTCCTCCAGGGAACTACTCAGCAAATGGTAGACTTGCTCACGAATGATCTTCCTTAAAGACATTCAGCATCTATCTAACGCGTCTGATGTTGTGCTATGTATTTTGCTTTAGAAAAAACTCATAATACTGCTGTCTGTAGCAGTATAGATTTTTTTTGGGATAGATGTTTTTGGATGATGAAATTTTTAATCAATATGGCAGTATACAATTCTTATCTTCCTGCCATTTGAATTTATGCCTCCCTAGTTTACTGAAGTTTCGGGATTATGGATTGCATGTTTATTTTATGCCTTAAGTGCTTTACTAAATCCATACTGTCTGCTCATGATGTATGCTTTACACTATTTTATTTATATATATCTATCTGACTGTGGTTCTCCCATATGCTTCACTTATTTTCAATATCACCTGTTATATCTTTGTCAATCACTGACAAAAAGGGAGAAGAATTACAAACACTCCTGTGGAAAATTGGATATCTGTGATCTTATATGTTGCAGGTGTTAGGGGAAGCAGCCACAACAAGAAAGAGGGAGTTTTTGAAGTAAGGGGGAGAAATTACTGGGTTTGTACATGGGTGATTAGAATTTATAAATTGTGTTAATGCATGTACACACAATTTAGGATGTATCTGTCTAGATATTTTTCTAGGGTGTTTTTGGATATTTTGTCACATAATTGACAAAGGGGGAGATTGAAAGTGCACCTACTAGTGCCCTGGTTTGTCAATTATAGTGTAAGTTGAGTTAGTCGAACAACAGTGCCTAACAGGAAGATTAACTCAAGTGTCTGCCTCAACTGGATGTGTGAAAGGTCGCCATAGGTAAATCATGGCCTCACATCCCATGTCCCAAAACATCAGGTGATTAAAATTCTTAAAAATAAGTAGAACATCTTAAGGTTTTCGTGTAAGAATATGTAACACCCTGAAAATCGAGGGTCGTGTATAAAATCGACTCCCGAGTTCCAGACCGTTACTTATGCAACATAAATGATTATGATTCAATGTTGTCTGAGTTAAAGCATTCACATGAGTAAAAGCAAGAGGAAGACTAAAGGATATACATATCACTGTATGGAAAATAAAATAGATCTCAACTGTCTCCAAAGTATGAATACATCCCTGAGTCTCATATACATGTAAATAAACAGAATCAAAATGTCAAAAACAGTCCCACTGAGAAGTCCCGCCAATCCAGACCACCTAAGCAAAGCCGTCGTGGTACTGCATATATGAGAACTCTTCCTGGTCCTCATCATAATCCGACTCTGCCTCCTGAATCGCTGCCTCACCTGCATCTAAGACAGGGTCTGGTGGGTGTTGCAAACACCATCCCATAACGTGGGAGTGAGTAGCTAGCTCAGTGGAATAATAGAGCAAAGATTAACATGTTCTCAAATCAATCATGCGATAATAGTAAAGCAATAAATCAAACATTCCTAATACTGTTGTTAATGCAATATGACGTGACATGATGGATGCCCTCACTGACGATCTCCCTCATACGGTACCATCTTACGCCCGCGGCATGCTTTCTTCCCACAGTGCTCCACATCTTTCAGGCACATGCAATGTGATGGTGATATGATTACCGAGTTATTATTAGTCCATTCATACAGCAGGATTGGAAAATTAAGGTACTTTCCTTATATCAATCCCAACACAAATCCTGTCTAGGGTCATCACTCCAAATAATCTCATACGATGTATATTTTGTAGGTCGCTGCAAGGGCTGTCAGGGCTGTTGCTCGTACTCGTTGCACCGCTCCCCCATCACCTTATCAATACAGGCCTACTGTACTCTCATTGCTACGGAAGGGTCGTCGCCTCCTGTAGACCCAGAATACGCTCGCGGTCACTACAAAGGGCTCGTCGCCTGATCAGTGTAGGCCGACAATAAGAATATAGTGTCTCATACCACCATAATCTGCTCACGAGTCATAGTGCTCACTGGTCACTACGGGGAGGTTTGTGGCCCCAGCGTAGGCCGACAGCTTGACCACGGTGTCCCATACCACCATGCCCAGCTCATGAGTCTTTATGGATCAAGGTACCATGGTTAATAGGGTTTACAATGGTAAGTTCAGTACCCTAGGTTGAAGCAGTTATGACTCATACAAGGTGAACATACAATGGCCAGTCGGGTTACTTGACGGGCTCGACTAGCACGAGCGCATCTCAAGTCGTACGACATGAAGTGCATAAAATACT
Organism: Magnolia kwangsiensis; assembly: GCA_037074715.1. Lineage (NCBI taxonomy): Eukaryota > Viridiplantae > Streptophyta > Magnoliopsida > Magnoliales > Magnoliaceae > Magnolia > Magnolia kwangsiensis. The sequence continues at coordinate 48,437,276 of CM073574.1, read as the reverse complement.
TCGCGTGGCCTAACCACTGGCGCCAACTCCAAAACACGACATGCGTTCATCGACGCGTAGTTCGTGGCAAAGATAAGCCAACCACGAATTTATTCGGTTACCGCCTGCCTGGACTAGGTATAGTCCCAAACACTTATGAATCCACGTCAGCAATCGTATAAGAGTAATGGAAATGAAATACAACAATGTGAGCATATTAACACATGTTATAACACACAACTTAAATAAATCATCCAACACATGCATTTCATACATATAATGAAATCATGCATATAGCCAACATGTAGGAAATCATTTACATCAGCATATTATTTGAGGATTCATTCTCAAACTAATTCATAACACCATTTAATTCAATACATGCTAATACAAACATTTATACAAACACTTAGTCTACACACTTAAGTCTACATATAGTATGTCGACTCAAAGTGCGCATTTGGGCGAATCTCTTCGCCAAACTGATTATGCACGTATTCCTAATATCCTAATGTGACAAAAAGTCATGTTAATCACATCAGCAAAATATGGATGAAAATAACATTTCCTACAAATGACTAAAATGCCCTAAATCTCATATTTTTCGTCTGCTTACGAAACAGGAAACGGATAACATATTGTACATGTCAAACGGCGTTGTCGTCGATAATCTCCTATTAAACGACATTGAAAGCGTTGAAATCAGCCAATCAAAGCATCTAGAATCCGCACCTTTTATCCTAGAAGTGTATTGATTCGAACGGAGCATATATGCTTCGTATACGGCGAGCAGGCAACCTATTTCACAAGATATATAAGCCACCATGCTAAGGAACCGACAGAACCTTAAATCAGCAAGAGTTTAGGGTTTTTTCTTACCTAGAAATGCAGCGAAATCGCCGGAAAAGCGATGGAAGTGCGTTGCTTAAGCACATGCAACAGGTAGTGCAAGCAGCAGGAAGTTCTCTCCCACTCTCTCTCACAATCTTTCACACTAGCTAGGGTTTCTAGCAAATTCAGAGGGGTGAGAGAAGTGAGGGTTTAAGCCCCTTTTATAGCCTAAAACATGCCCAAAACAGGCTTGAGAACAATGTTTACTTGAGAGGTAACCAAATCGGGGCTGTTACGGTCCAAAAAGGCATTTCTGGAGGTCCCCTATCCGAACGCGGTCGGACTTAAGCTCATGCATACTGGATCTAGCACACATCAAGTTTTCAGACTGAAAGAGTTTGCAGATCGCACGTGGCGGACCAGTTTCAGTTCAGCGATCATCGCACGTAGATCAGGTCTACAAGTCTCGTGATATGAAATAGAAATTTTTCCTGATCCGAGGGTGTAATTTGGCTGAATTCTGATGGTCAGAATGCTTAATACTGACGTGCCAAGTCATGTGCCTGATTTGAATTTCAAATTCCAGATTTAGCCCTATTCTCACTCTCTTCACTCCGGGCTCAATGAAATAGCCTCTGAATGTCGGTTGGACTTGATTTTCGAAACGATTGTCAAGTCCAGCTAGGCGGTTATAATGGTCTAAGATTGCAGGTATCGGACTTTCGACGCGCGGTCTAGATCCAATACAAAGTTTCAAAGAGGTCCAGAGAACAAACCGGTTCAGAGTTTGATCCGAGGTTTTAGAGTATTATAGAGTCCGTGGTTCTACTCACTTTGGGTCTTGTAGAACGTATTTAAAGTGATCAAGGACTATTTCTCAGCTACTCTAGCGTTGTGCTAGCTAACTTACACTTATTTTTCAAAAGAATTAATCCTACGCGATTTCTGGTCGAGTTGGCACTCGAGTCCAAGTACGAATTTTTCTAGGGCGTTACAGAATACTTTTTACCAAATAGAAAAATCTTCAAGTTTTTCTTACACTGTCGATTATATCGATTCATCTCTTGATATGATCGACCTGCTCTGTCGATGTCCTCAGCATCTAAATCGATACTATCAAGTGAGGACAAAAAGCATCCAGCAATCAAACATTCATCTAGATAATTTATCGATATATCGACGGTTTAGTTGATATCATCGATATTCGAATATCGATCCTATCGAGATTAAATCGATAATATCGACAAGCAGTTTTCGGCACCCCTGTTTTTTTAAAGAAAACTACTATGAGCTTCAATATATCGATGACTTTCTGATTCAATCTAAACTCAAATATTGATCATATCGGAAGTCAGTCGATCACATCGATAGTGGGCGCATGTTTCCTCCAGCATGATTTTCAGGATGTTTTAATCAGTGATCGGGGTACCAATCAAGAAATCGATATTCATATGTCGATCTTATCGAGACTTGGTCGATTGGATCGAAATGGGACACAAACCATCCAGCAAGCTTATAGGTAAATCTATACGATTTATCGATCCCATCGACAAGGTCTCTGATATCATCGATATACAAATTTCAATGACATCGACTGTTCCCCGATCATATCTTTAGAACCTAAAAATCTTCAAGGCTTGTCTCTTTTGTTTTCACATGTCAATAGATCGATTCATCTATCGATGGAATCGGAGTTCGAAATCCGATAACATCGATGTGTGTCTCGATCTCATCGACCAGTTGGCAAAAGGTTTTCAAAAGTGAAAATGACATTTGAGTTTTTATCATCGAGAGGACAATCGATACAATCGAGAGTATACGTTCTATTATATCGACACTATCTCGATGATATCGAACTCTGTCATAAATATGACCATTTTATATCCGTTGGAACCTTTTGCCTATATATTGAGAAGCTTACCTTTATTGCTGGTAGAGAAAGAAGAGAGTGCTTTTGAGTGTTTTAACCTTCCTATCATTTACCTTAAGCCCTTTCTCTCAGGGAGTTCATCCTCTAATCCATCCTCATCATTGATATTCAATAGAGTGGATTGGGGAATGAACTTCCGCATTCAAGGATCCTCCAGCTATTACCTTAATGGAAAATCATTAAGCTGAGATACCTTAAATGTATAGATGATCGAAACCACTATATCTTCCTAATAGGAAAATGTTTAGAGAGTGAAATTCCATCACAACCTGGACCCAACCTACAGCCTAGAATAGGTATATCTTTTGTGTTGCAGATCAAGAGAGCTGAAGACTCTTCATCAATAAGAAGGAGATCTTCAACATTGCGCTGAATGAGACTCATCAACTTATTTGTAAGTATGTAGAGTCCAGAGGACACTTGTGATCATTCCTTTCTAGGATTTGGTCTTAAGTGTTGCTCACCCTTTGAAGTCCTCAAAGGAGGCCTCCGACGGGAGTGTATGTGCGGGGTGCGTTGTGTGGACCCTTGCTCTATGAAGAGCATAAACATCCGGGTGCATTGTGTGGACCCTTGCTCTGTGTGAGCATAAACATTTGATTAGGAGTGCGCCAACAAAACTCCAGGGTTTGAGGTGAACCGAGTAGAAACCTCTGTAAAAGTTGATGGTGAACCTGTTTTAAAACCTTAGGTTTAAGGTGAACCATGGGAAACCTCATTAGTGAAATCCGGTCACTCAAGGGTTGAGTGTGGAAGCCGGTGGTGGAGTAGACAAGTAGTCGAACCACTATAAAATGACTGTGTTTGAGATTGATTCTTGTGTTTGATCTTTTGTGTGATTATATTAACTGCATTTATACTTGCTCACACTTCACACATAGTCACATTCATCATAGACTATAATTGCACCATGATTATCATTTAAATAGCTCTGTGATTGGATCCTCTACTAGGCTTGAAAGCCAGTAGAGTTAATTTTGAGTAATCCTAATCTATACTCTGTGATAGGATTAGTGTGATAGGATTTTTAATAATTCATAAAAATTTTAAAAAGTCTTATTCACCCCCCTCTAGGACATATTGGCATATTTCAACTTCAACTCAAGCAGTCTTCATCGCTATTTCATTCTTCACATAGATGTTCTCTAACTTCGCTCATAAACTTGTTACGGTTTTCTCTCTCATGACATTGTAGACGACCTCATCCGTTAGGCACAATTGGATGGAGGTTCTCGCTTTCTTATCCATCTTATTTCATTCATCATTTGTCATAATCTTAGGTCACTTCTCAAGGAGTGCATCATCTAATCCTTTCTGAACTAAGAGGCCGATCATCTTGACCTTCCATAATTCAAAATTATTTTTTCCAGAGTAATTCTCAACATTAAACTTAGGATTAGATGCCATTGATAGTGTACTTTCGGATTTAACTTGCATCTCAACGTTTATCTCTGATACCACTTATTTGGGGACCACGAAAGCACACAGAGATGAATCAAGCAAAGTACTCCAATCACAAAAACCAAGTCTAATCACAAAGACTCCGAATTTAACATAGAAAAATTCTTCTGGGAAAAAACCATGGCACAAAGCAACAGTTATCACTATAAAAGCAAAAATTATAAGAAATAAAGAGAATATCCGATTTGAACAAGCCTCAAATCTCCCCTTACAAGCCCTTGAAATTTCTAAAAACAAATTAGAAAGCCTTGAGATACACCCTAATCTCGATTTCACACTTATATATAGCCTCTAAAAGAATCACAATTGAAATAGGAAACAAGTCCTGCAGAAATCCTGTAAAAAAATTTCACAATTCTGAGTTACTCTACGCAATAGTTTGATTGCACCTTTGATGAGACTTCAATGGCATCAACAGACCGTTGACGGCATCGAACTAACGACTAAAACGTTCCAGTGACTAAACATGAATTTCTCGTGTGAGACCCGACCCAAGTTCGAATGTGTGCAAGTGTGTGTGTGAGTATGCATTTCATTTCTTATGGTCCTGCGGTCCTACCAGTCGAATTTGGCGACCCGCGACCTTTGGATTGTGTTTGCGGTCATCCTTGAGTTCGGTCACATAGACCCATCTTGGATCGAGCTGAGACGTATGCCATCTTATCCGCTTCATCGTTATGGTTCTAACGTCGCGTCTTATGCGTCCATCCGACATGTAAATCATAATATGTAGGCTTTTCATTTCTAGCCCTTGATCATGATTATGTGGCCCACCTAGTGTGGAGGGCACATTTTTCAAGATGGCCACCCACTTTTATGCAAGTTCCAACACACACCATCCACACACTACCTAAACCCCATCCTCTACACCACCCACTACCCACACACTACCCATCCCTACCCCAAACCTATAAGTCTATGAACTTTGTTTATGTCACCCTACTTTTCATGATGAGTTTTCCTATCCAAGGTGAGAGAGCTCATAATTACTCTCTCTCTCTCTCTCTCTCTCTCTCTCTCTCTCTCTCTCTCTCTCTCTCTCTCTCTCTCTTTTCTAGCAAATTTCCATACTCTCCATCTCATTTCTCTCTACTCTCTTCTCTCTCTTCTCCTAGCAACACCTCCATACGTCCCCACTTTCTCCTTCTATTCAGCCCCTTCTCCCTCTAATCCCCTTCCATCTAACCTTCAACAATCCATCTCACCCATTGAAACATGTTTCATGGAGCATAAAGAGTAGATTGAAGTAACTTTGGAGTAGATTGAAGTAACTTTGGGTCTCCACCATAAATCTCAAGTAGAAATCTTATAATTATGTAGATCTTGTATATCTTGTAATAGTAGAATGTGTGTGCATGAGTGATAAGGGAAAGGGCCTTAATGTGGCGGAGACCCTTCCCTTGTGTCCGAATCCTTATTTTTCTTTGTTGATAACCTTCAGATCATGATTTTGTGGCCCACCTTGTGGACCAAAAATATCTAAACCATACATGGAGGGTGGATGTCCATGACAGTCCACCCTTGGACATTGGAGCCCCCTAATTTACCTATATGGGGCATATGCAAGAGGTATTTTGTAATGGAAAGGGTATGGATGTTTGTAGGGCCCACTGGAGTGGTTCATATCATGATTTTCTTAGATTAAATCCCCTTTTAAATAGTATTTATATTTATTTATTTTTAGTTATATGTTGCTGTCCAAAACTGTCTGGACAGATTTTTGGGTCATCTTGAGGCCATATTTTTAGGCATTTGGAGGGGTGTTTGGTCCCATGTAATATATGTTTCTTAAAGGTATGGACCCCACCTATGAGCATGCCAAATTTCAACCCCAACTGACTCCGTTTGGTTATTCAAAAGGGGGGGCCAAGAGGGGTGATCAGCCTGATTTTTCTGCTATGTAGTCCAACAATGTAGACTGTTGTAAAGTGAAATTCATAAATTATTTTGATGATGGTGGGCCATTTTTTTGAGTTTTCTCTTATTTTATACCCGATGAAGGACCTTGGGTCCAAATTTTAGAAATTTTGGAGGCCCAAAAGCCCACCCATTGGATGGCCCAAATTCAGGCCAGTAACATTCCAGCAATACTTCACACTGGACAGATTATTTTATTTAAATTAATTAAGATATTTCTAGATATCTAAAAATTATGAAATTTTGTGAAGGTGTGGTCCACTCATGTTAAGACTCATCTACCAAAATTCAGGTCCAATGGACCCCTGTGCACACCGTGACAACGGCCGGATTGGCCCACCACGTTGGGACATCCAGGTTTGTCTGATTTTCTGGACAGACTGTTTTTTTTTTTAATCAATTAAAATACTTAGGAATATTCAAAAATTCTGAAATTTTTTAGGAGTATAGCCCACACATGGAAGTATCATCTTACAAAATTTCAGACCCAACAGACATTTTAGTTGGCCGTGGTGCAGCCGGGATTGGCCCACTTGGCAGGGACTCCCAGGCTGGGGCGTCCAGCATGCCTTGTGGGCTCATTTAGATGTGTTATATATCCCACCACATTGTGAGGATCTTAAAGGGAACAATTTATACCTTTAATCCCTTAAATTTTATGCTTAATAAATACACTTTTAAGGCCCGCCACAATTGGACTCAATTGGGTCCATGAATATAGCTAGTTGTTAAACTCTTTAGGCCCAATTTGGGTTGAAACTTTCCAGATGGGCCCATTGAGCTCCTGGGCCATTGTTACCATACTATTGTGTTGGATTTGTGGGCTAGATTACACCAGTATATGGGCCCTTGGTTGCCCACCAAATCAACTTATTACTTGGGTCGGGTTGTAGGCCCAACTTACTAGACTAAGAGCATGACATTTGTCCATGAGGTTTGAGCAATGGACTGCCCACTAGGTCACCACAATATATGGAATTAGTAGCCTTTATGTTGGGCCCTAACCTTTCTCTTATGGGCCCATAGTGGTATGTATGGGTTGGGCTATGTGTGTTTTCCTTGGACCCATGTTTTGGATGGGCCTTGAGCCGCCTTTCTGAAGCCCAACATGAGTGTATGTGGTATTTTTATGGCTGTCCATTTCTTATTTCTAATGTTGTGTAGGCCTTGGGTCTTGATCCGTGATCAATTAAAGATGGGATACCTCTTGAGGACCAATTGTGGTTGGATGTCCACATTGGTGGCCTTAAGATATGTACATGGGCTTCTATGAGTGGTTAATGGCCCACCATAGACTTTCTTAGGCCCGTTTCATCTATTTAGGCCCATATCATTATTTTCCTTAGTCTCGTGGGCTACCCCAGGTAAATGGGCCCCCACTAGGGGTTGTATTCCTTATGAGGAATTGGTTAAGTATCTAGACCCTTTATGGTTAAGTAGAGAGTTCATCTTCACCCCATTGACACTCCTATTCATTTTATAGTCCACTCTCATATGCATCATATGCATGCTTGGTTAAGGCATGATTGGTCATGGTTGTGTCATTGAGTAGGATATGTTAGTATCTCCCCAAGGGGTGGAGTTTTCCCCTTTGGAGCACAATGGGTGCTTGGGATTGATGCATGGGTGATTACGTGATTCTTACATCTGGCATTGTATAGCATGGGGATATCTGCCCTTGCTTCCTCAGGGCCTTGTCTCCACACGGATATTAGTGGATGGCCGTATGTGTGGACACCGAAAATATTAGTTGAGCATATCAAGCGCATAGGATGTCCATGGGTGAAATTTTCAAAACTTCTATGGTACCAAGGATCTGCTCCAACGCCGTGACCGGGTGGAATACATGAGTTCACGAGGGCCTTATACCGTTAGGATGCAACTCCCACTGTCGTGTAGTCAGTTGGATAGGGGTGTAGCCTTACCTACCTGGTGTGTAGGGGGCACTACTAGGCTGAGTCTGACCAGCTTGTAAATGGGTCCACTATCGTCAGGCCTTGCTGGTGATTGACTGTCCATAGGCAGATAGTGAGGTCTCTTACGCTCATTTGCCTGTGTGGGGTTTGTAGAGCGGCAGTCATTCAGCAGTGTAATAGACCCCGGTGATTTTCTTATGATTGGAAATGTACTCGACTTGTGGTTTGGATATGAGCATTGTCATTACTTGCATCACATTAACATTGGCTGTACAAGCCCCTTCATGCATTGCCTTCGTATGACGTCCAGTACTTGTCGCATCGTATTCATGATAAGCCTTGATAAGGCTAATGATATTCCCATTGAGCATGTTTCCCTTCTTACTTCTACTATTCTCCTGTGCACCATTATCACACACTTTCACCACCCTCTAAGCTTCTATAAGCTTATGCACGATTGATGCGTGTAGGAAATTCTAGGCAACCGTCGTAACAGTAAAGCGTGGAGTAGAGCTGAGCATTTGAGGACTCCAGTGTTGCCGACCTTTTTCTCTTTTCCTTTTTATCTCATGTATGTCCTTTTGGACCTAATGGATGATTGTAAAAGTTTAAATTTATAGTGGATTTTGTGATATGTGCCTTTGTTATTCTCAAATGTACTTGCTATGATCTTGGGTATGCTCGTATTGGTAATGATTATACGGTTATGAAAATCCTCCTTATAGGATCCCATGATCGGAACTTGTCTCAGGAACCGAGAATGGGGTACTATGGAGGCTGTTACGGCCAGAACTGGCCATTGAGTTCCTTGGGATTCCGGTTACCAAGTCTGGAGCGTGACATCTTGCATTTTTCCGATGTCATCAAGCATGCCTTCTGTGTCATCAAACAACTTTTAATGGCATTGAGCAACCTTCGAAGGCATCGAACATGGCACTTATAGTGTCCACCAACTAACTCGATAAATTTTGAATTTTTCCAATGGCATCGAGCCGACTTCGATGGCATCAAAGCCTGCTTGATGGCATCGAACCTGTCATCGACAAGCCTAATGATTTACAGATTTAAGATATTGTTTACTCCCCAAGTGCAGGGTTGTGATGTAGTAATAAAACTCGTAAGACCGAGGTCGAATCCCAAGGGACTGATACCTGTACGTAATCTGAAACTAAGTAGAACTAGAACTAAAATAAGATGAAATCTAAATCGAGTGTTTTTAAGAGAATAATGGTGAATAATTAACTAAAATCTAAAGAATTCAGAGGTAAGAAACTAGGGATTCAGAGGATCCACTTGTAAAGATCAGAGAGATCTTATGCCTGCTTTAAGAATCATAGAAATCAAACTGAACTTACTTGATATAATTTCAAAGAGATGAAAGGTATATGAATTAGAATGGACTCCATCACCAAACCATGCCCATGAGACAAAGTAAACAACAGAATTAAACTAATCACCAACCAATCAACATGCTATAAAGGTTAAGAAGGGTACCGTCATCCGATCATGCCCAGGAGACGATGGTGAACAACAGGGCTTCCTGACGTCATAAACATAAAAAAAAAAAGGAATAAGCTCAAAGCCATCGTAGACCCATTGTAATTTTAGTCACAACAGACCATTGAAAATTAAAAAATATTTCCTTAATTAAGATAAAATCAACATCAGTTCAATCTAAATAAAAGGCTTAAGCTAAACGTCTCCCATCACGCTACGAGCTTCACCTCTTAACCCTAGCTAAGAGGTTCAGCCCAACATGAATGAGCCATATCCCTTAAACAAAAACAAAAAGAAAAAAGAAAAAAAAAACTAATGTATTTCACTCTCTCCCTCACACTATCTCTAACTTCCAGCTGTGGATGATCCCCTCCTCTTCTTTCTTTTATTTCTTTTATAGATGATGTAGTCCGTGGATAGTCGGTGCAGTGGTCAGTTTTGAAAAGTCCTTGCAAAACTTCAGTCGGTAGTTTCCTTTACCCAGCATTGGATTTGGAATTTTATTACGTAAGCTCTGTTACGTAACCAAGAAGACAGTCTAATAAAACAACTTTATTCCTTGCTTCTGTCGAAAAGAACACTGTCCCTTGGGACATTTTTAAGTGGCCTACACGATGAACGGATTAGATTTCCCATCCGATCATGACCATGATCGTGTGATGGCCCGCAAAAATGTCTAGCGCTCGCGTGAAAACAGGGCCTACGGATGGCCTTTGCTATGATGTCGGTAGACCCATGATTAATATCAGTGGTGAAATCCAGTCCGTCCACTAGACTCAGCTCGAAAAAATAATCGAATATGGTCAATTTCGGATTGGATTCGGTGCGGCCCAAAGAGTTTCTTTGGACGATTAAAACCCGATCTTTGTTGTTGTTTGCAATTTTGTCATCTAGGCAATGGTAAGAAGGCCTTTATGAATCTGATGAATGGTTTGGATTCTCCATATGAACAATGGGTGGGGCCCACAGCATCAACCGATGCTGCGTAATGAAGACGCTGGAGCGTTCACAATTTTGAGAAGTTATCGGTCAGTGTAACGCTGACCGACTTTGGGAAATCTGGTGTGTGGCTGGTGAATGTGTACTTTGTACACGCATGTGTATATGTGGGGTTCATTGTGATCTTTTTGAGAAATCCGCTCCGTCCATCAGTTTTTCCATCTCATTTATGGTCCTCGGGCCATGTATGAAGTTTTGAGCCAAACGGATGGTGAGAACCCTGTGATCTTGCATTCTAGCTGACTTTTAGGTCACTTGAGCTTCAGTTTCTTGATTTTCTCAGATCACTGGCATGTAAATCCATCAATCTTGGTCCCCTGTGGTCCGTCCCTTGCCCTGGTGAATTTAGAGCATCAAATCTATGCTTTTCGTACCCTTTTTCAGTCCACGCTCGTAAATACACATTGCATCACAAACACGATTAAAATAGGACATTAACAGTATCATGTTCGTAAAATCAGACAATAATCGGGGTCTAATGTGCAATATTTGACCCTCAACACAATCTTTAACCAGCATTTTGCTAGTCCTGAGCAAAGTATGGGAAGAATAAGTTGAGAATTACAGGAGAATTTCTATGAACTCAAGTGATTTTTGGAAAACAATCCAAATACTATAAGTCTAAGATTCATGAATGTTGGGCATTAATTTTTCTTAGACTCAAGCACACGGTAGACTTCATAATCAAGTTCAAAGTATTAATCCATCAATTAGAACAATTCTAAATATTAAGTTTCATGGGTGTATAGTCTAATCTTGACGTATCATCATTAAAATTCACGTTTCTATTTCAAGATATCATTGGTAACTAACAAGAGAATTCATATAACCAAGACTTAAACCAAAACTTGACTCACAAATTATCTTTTCATTCTTCCAGCTTTTGATTTTTCCATTAAAATTAACGTCAATAAGGGGAATCAAATCCTCACCTATAGGGAGCAAACCTACAGGAAAGATTGTACACCCAACCCTTTTCATATATCATTCATGGGGAATCAAATCCTCACCTATAGGGAGCAAACCTATGGTAAAGATTATTCACCCAACCCTTTCTAAAGGTATTTATTTTTTTTCTTAGCTGGGTATTTTCTTTTTCTTCAGTTGATCATAACGGAAAAATTTTCCAAGCTGGTTCATTACATGCTTAGTGATTACCAAGCTAACCCTTCAATATCAAACTAAAACCTTAATATGAAAGCGAGATGTGACATGTGAAATCATGACTCAATCAATGTTTACAACTTCTAATTTTGGATTAATAATTCAAACTTAACTATGAAATCTAACAGCTACTGAATCCAAGAGTCATAAATTATCAACATTACGAATCTTAAAATTCTAAGTGCCCTAGATGGCCGCTAAAATTACTTCAAGTTCACAAGAAATTTCAGAAAAATTTAAAAATTTTCACAATTTTTGCTCAAGACCAAAAAACACTGATTAGGCAACCTAATCTCCCACCCCCAACATAAAATCTATATTGTCCTCAATGTAAAAGATATAAACATGCAATGCACATGGGACAACGAAAGTAAAGGAAAAGTGATGGGAAGATAGTACCTGGATAACAAATCGAGAGAGAGACTTTTCAAGAGATAGCAGTATGAAAGCCGGTCAGCACGAGAGTGGAGACATGAAAGCAAACTATCCGAAAATAATGCAGGAAGAAAACTAACCTAATAGCATAAAGCCGTCTATCCTAGAATATCATAAAGCAAACTACCCTAGTCCTATAAAAGCAGGAAAAAACTACTCGATCATGCCGCAAGGTTCCTCTTCCGGCCAATATCTTAATAAGTTTCTCAATAAGTTCCTTAACAGGATCATCCAAAAGCCCTTTTTGCAATAGGCTTGGATGCTCTGGAGCTTAACTTTCTAGAGAAACTTATGTACCTCATTAAAAATTTATCGTTGATTCGCCTGAGGTATTAAAAGTAAATATGATTCACCTGTGTCAGAAAAAGTTTCAAAGTTAGTATCCCATGGTGAATCAGAGACTACAAATAGATTAAATTGAGAAAAATTTTAAGGAAGTGGTATAGTCTCAACACATTCCGAAGTATCAGACTTCGGTTCAATTTTCAGCTCCTCCTCTCCTAATGGTAAACATTCAGGATTTGTGAAAGAAGGGGCTTCAAAGTAAGGGTTCTCTCGGTTAGTGATGACTACTGAGATGTTGTCTTGTAAGGCATTCACTACGTCTCTTATTATGGGATCATTTGAATCTGCAAAGTGTGCCAAGCAATCATCAAAAGAGTTGGGACATTTAGCTGAGAGTGACTTATTTTTCACCTTGAAGCTCGTGATGATCTGCCTAAGGAATCCATCATCCTTGAAAGTGGACGGATGTATGCTCTCTAGCTCCAGCCCTGCACAGACAATTTGAGGGTCAGGCGATGAAGTAGGACTCTGTTCATTGATACTACTCAGAAGAGGCATTGAATCGTTAACATTCAGCAGTTCAAATGGTGACCTCAACTGGGTGGTTTCAACTTCTAGAGTCATATCGAGTAACTCGTCCATCTCCCGAATCATATCATCATTCAATTCAGGGGAGTGATCCAAACATATCTCACAAGAGAAGGGTCGGTTGTAAACTGCTCATCCACTTTTAGATCAGACATGTCAGGTGATTGAAGTAGCTCATTATGACCGTTTTCTTCGTGTACTTCTTGATCATTGACCTGAACCAAACTTGAGATTAATTCCAAGGGAACCGTGGCTGTACATTCAGGATCATCATCCCAATACTCATCATATTCTAGTTCAGTGCAGTGCACATTTGGGATGATATCACTTTCCTCACATTCTACACCTAAAATGGGTTGAGGTTTACATAAACTAACCTCTCCTTCATCATTGGAATCTAGTGTGTCCTATGAGTGAAGTATGTCATCATCATTATATTTGAAAAACACTCATGTCTCTTCCCCATTCTTTTGAACCTTCATCGAGATCAACTCATCGGAAAATCGAACCGTATGCTCATTAATGGAATCCAACTCCTCAATCATAATTTCAGAGTTCTTCAAAGGCGAGTTAGGATTACTTTCCTCACATTGTATTTCTGGAATGAATTGTGGTTAGGATGACAGAGCCTCCTCTATCTTTTCAAGGCGCAAAGTAAGCGCTTCAAACGATTTTCTAATTTTCACAAGACATGCCATGCCACTCTGAAATGAATCATCTTGGATCGTTTCTGGTTGGATCTCAAAGGCAGGGGATTCAAGAGAATAATCATCATAACATGTTGTTAGTTTATTTTTCCAATTTTGATGTTTCCACTGGTTATAGTCATACTGATCATACATGGGAGAATATGATGGTTGATAATAATCGTCATTCCCATAATTACGATCGTATACAGCCTTATTAACCGATGGAACATAACATTCTAGTCGGTTCTCAATGTCTATTCTCGATGGAGAAAAGTCTTGATGTATACGTTAAATTCCACAACCCTCGGGCATTCCCTAATATCTCCTATCCATTTCAGCATATGCACGTACCTACGCTTCCATGGTAGTATCCTAAATCTGAGTTTAATCCTAGAAAAATAAAAGAAAGGATCCTACAGCAATATGGAAAGTAAGAGGAGAAGTTATAAGGAAAGTACCAAATGAAAAGTTCCTATGTTAAGATCCTGCAGAAGAAAACAAAACACGTTAGTTTCTAAAAAAATAGAAAATTTTCTAAAAAGAAAAATCGAAACTAAACAACATAAAATAAAATAAAATAAAAGAAAGATAAAATAAATTTAGAAAATTCCTAAAACAAAACCTAATCTAGGAAAAAAAAACTAGAAATTTAGAAAGATGTTACCAATTTAGGAGATCTACCAATGACCCTACAAAATAGGAACGCTAATTTCTAAAAATCAAAATAGAATGAAACTCTAAAACTAAAGTTAGTAAAAATCCTAATCTTACTCTAATTCTAAAACCAATTAATTTTAAAAATACATAGCCATCAGTCCCCAGCAACGGTGCCAAAAACTTGTTCACTCCCCAAGTGTAGGGTTGTGATGTAGTAATAAAACTCGGTAAGACCGAGGTCAAATCCCAAGGGACTGATACCTGTACGTAATCTGAAACTAGGCAGAATTAGAACTAAAATAAGATGGAATCTAAATCGAGTGTTTTTAAGAGAATAATGGTGAATAATTAACTAAAATCTAAAGAATTCAGAGGTAAGAAACTAGGGATTCAGAGGATCCACTTGTAGAGATCAGAGAGATCTTATGCATGCTTCAAGAATCATAGAAATCAAACTGAACTTACTTGATATAGTTTCAAAGAGATGAAAGGTATATGAATTAGAATGGAATCCATCACCAAACCATGCCCATGAGACAAAGTAAACAACAGAATTAAACTAATTACCAACTAATCAACATGCTATGAAGGTTAAGAAGGGTATCGTCATCCGACCATGCCCAGGAGACGATGGTGAACAATAGGGCTTCCTGACGTCATAAACATTAAAAAAAAAAGGAATAAGCTCAAAGCCATCGCAAACCCATAGTAATTTTAGTCACAACAGACCATTAAAAAATAAAAAACATTCCCTTAATTAAGCTAAAATCAACATCAGTTTAATCTAAATAAAAGGCATAAGCTGAACATCTCCCATCACACTACGAGCTTCACCTCTTAGCCCTAGCTAAGACGTTCAACCCAACATGAATGGGCTAGATCCATTAAACAAAAATAAAAATAAAAGGAAAAAGAAAAGAAAGAAAAAAAAAAGAAAAAGAAAAGAAAACTAATGTATTTCACTCTCTCCCTCACACTATCTCTGACTTCCAGCCGTGGATGATCCCCTTCTCTTCTTTCTTCTATTTCTTTTATAGATGATGTAGTCCGTGGATAGTCGGTGCAGTGGTTGGTTTTGGAAAGTCTTTGCAAAACTTCAGTCGGCAGTTTCCTTTACGCAAAATTGGATTTGAAATTTTCTTATGTAAGCTCTATTACGTAACCAAGAAGACAGTCTAATAAAACAACTTTATTCCTTGCTTCTGTCGAAAAGAACACCGTCCCTTGGGACGTTTTTGAGTCGCCTACACGATGAATGGATCAGATTTCCCATCCGATCATGACCATGATCGTGTGATGGACCGCAAAAATGTCCAGCGCTCGCGTGAAAACAGGGCCTGCGGATGGCCTTTGCTATGATGTCGGTGGACCCATGATCAATATCAGTGGTGAAATCTAGTCCATCCACTGGACTCAGCTCGAAAAAATAATCGAATATGATCAATTTCGGATTGGATTCAGTTCGGCCGATAGAGTTTCTTTTGCACCGTCAGTCTTCCATTTGGACGATTGAAACCCGATATTTGTTGTTGTTTGCAATTCTATCATCTAGGCGATGGTAAGAAGGCCTTTATGAATCTGATGAATGGTTTGGATTCTCCATATGGACAATGGGTGGGGCCTACAGCATCAACTGACGCTGCGTAATGAAGACGCTGGAGCGTTCACAATTTTGAGAAGTTATCAGTCAGCGTAACGCTGACCGACTTTGGAAAATCCGGTGTGTGGCTAGTGAATGTGTACTTTTTACACGCATGTGTATATGTGGGGTTCACTGTGATCTTTTTGAGAAATCCGCTCCGTCCATCAGTTTTTCCATCTCATTTTAACCGTGGGAACCAAAGTTAAAGCGTATCCGGACAGCAGGTGGGCCCCAAATCAGGGTTTTAGGGGATGATATGTCCGTTGGGCTACTGCCACAAGGATGTAATGGCTCAAATTTGACGTGTGCGGTTCATTTATGGTCCTCAGGCCATGTATGAAGTTTTGAGCTGAACGGATGGTGAGAACCTTGTGATCTTGCATTCTAGCTGACTTTCAGGCCACTTGAGCTTCAGTTTCTTGATTTTCTCAGATCACTGGCGTGTAAATCCATCGATCTTGGTCCCCTGTGGTCTATCCCTTACCCTGGTGAATTCAGAGCATCAAATCTATACTTTTCGTTCCCCTTTTCAGTCCACGCTCGTAAATACACATTGCATCACAAACACGATTAAAATAGGGCATTAACAGTACCATGTTTGTAAAAGCAGACAATAACCGGGATCTAATATGCAATATTTGACCCTCAACAGATATCAAACAACACTTATTTGAAATAAGTCACTTGTCTACTGCTGTAACTAAAATAATAATAATAAAAAAGAGTAACTTATTTGGACGCAAGGATGAACATGATGAGGTCGATCATTATCTTCCTCAAGAGGATAATTACTCTGAATCCATGGAACTTCTTTGGACTCCTTACAAGCATTTCCTCGAATCCACGAAGAGAAATAGAAAATAGATATAAATTCTAATAAATTCAAAAATTAATTGATAAATGATAAAAATGAATTTACAACCCTTTAAATAGTGATACCAAACCTAAGAATAAGTTTTGAAATCAAACTCCCTAAAATTTAATTGTGACTTATTATAAATAGTGAACTTACTATTTATAGACAGTCATGATTCTTACTAGACTTCATGGTTTTCAGCAAAAAGTAGTAAGCCTCCTATTTGACTTGACCATGTTATTCTCCTAAATTTTCTAGGCCCCTTTTATGTTGGGCACAACTCCTAAAGCTCAAAGGATGAAGAGTTATGATCGAACTAAAACTTACTATAAATAGTAAAAATGAAATTAAAAAAGGATTTTTTACTGTCAATTTGATGGAATCTCACAAATTTGGCATGGGTAACCTGGTGTGGTTGGGTTGGGTGGTTAAAGTAGCTTCTCCTACCCCAAAATCATATATGGTACATCGAATAACTCATTTTAGTTTTCAATATGCCTTCTCCTACACCAAAATCATATATGGTATGCTGAACAACTCATTTTAATTCTGACAGTTCTTATCACTTCTGACTTTGATTGGCCCTCCTTTGGTCCATTTTGGACATGAAAGTGTTCACGGCCCGCTCTACATTAGTATCCAAACGTGCCCTAAGTGTCTCCCTAGGCTGGAGAAGGTAATTCCGATGCATTTTCCATTCATAAAGCCCCTTGCTTCCCACAAGGACAAACATGGAAGTCCACCTGATGGGAGAGAAATGTAATACCCATTATCAACACTGGGTCATTTGTGAGGACTTTTGTGAATTGACGCTTGTGAGACTTGCTATATGCATCCTCATAGCCTCACATGTACCAATGCGGCACTCTTCTTTTTTTTTGGTCCAATGTTATTAGCGTGGATCAAAATCATCTGACCCACCATTTCTTTTTTCCTTTTCTTTTTTCTCCTTCTCTTTTACGTACACTCACACTTCACTTGCACCACATAACATTCAAACCTATGACCTTAGTGTTGAGACAAGCACTCTTGTTTATCATTGAGCCATGGGTTGAAACCCCTACCCCCTGGTTGTATATGTAAAATGCATTCCATCTGTCAAGTTCTATCGTCAAATCTAAGACATAGGAAAACAAATTAACCACATCTACACCCTAGGTGGGCTACATGAGAGGGAACAATGGTGATGGAATGACAACCATAGGTTTGTTGGGGGACTGCGGAAGCACACAAAGATGAATCTATGAGAGTAATCCAATCGCACAAACCAAGCAACAAGAGAACATAATGAATTTAATCTGGAAAAACCCTTTCAGGAAAGAAAAAAAAAAAAACCATGCTACAAAGAAACCGATATCACTATGAAAAGAAGAAATTACAAAGAGAAAGAACTTACCCGATTCAAACAACCTCAAATCTCACCCTTGCTGCACCCTTTGAACCCTTGGACGAATTAGAAACCCTAATATGTCTCCTAATCCCATTTACACCCATATATGTGTGTGTGTGTGTGTGTGTGTGTGTGTGTGTGTGTGTGTGTGTGTATATAGCCTATGGAAGAATCCTAAACAAAATCGAAATCAAATTCCACAGATCCGGTGGATCTGTAAAATTCTGCGTGAAACAGTTCGATGTCATCGAAACTTATCATTTAATGACATTGAAGCCACCTCGATGACATCAAACAATGCCAAAATAATCTAAGGACAAAACATGGATTTTTTAAAAATCTTTGATTGCTCGACTCAACTTTGATGGCATTAAACATGAATTTCAATGTCATCGAAAAATGACACCAATATTTCCAACAACCAACAGAGAAAATCTGGAAATACTCGATGTCATTGAACCTGTCATCGACAGATTTTTTATTTTACAGATTCAAGACATCTAATACAACAATCTCCACCATGTCTTTATTCTTCAAATGTGTAGCTTATTGTCCTCTTCTCTTAACCCTTCCTCGCATTATAGCTCCATCAACGCTTCTTGTGCTCACTCCATCTTACTTTTATGTCATCGTCAAGCCTAGAGAAGTCATATAGAACTTGAACTTCTCTGCAGGAACCACCTTAGGGAGCATGTCCACCGAATTCATGCTAGTATGAATCTTCTTTAGAGTCACGCCTCTTTCAACCACCTCCATGCCCTGCTCGCTCATATGACCTAGACGTGCATGCCACATACATGTAAACGTGGAATCTGTAACTAATGTTGCCGCTTCACCTGTTGAAATGCTCCTGATCAACTTGTCAAGATTATCGTGCCTATGCGCTCTCATAACCACGAGTGTCCCCTTGGATACTTTAAGGATATCATTATAACTAGTGAATTTACACCCTATTGCCACGAGTGCACCGAGAGAAATTAGACTTTTCTTAATTTCAAAAACATGCCTGACATCAGTCAAGGTATACTCTATCTCATCAAACATCTTGATGCGCATCGTACCAATAGCCACAATGTTACATGCATTGTCACTGTCCATAAACACCTGTCTACCATCGCACTGCCTGTAGCTAGCGAACCAACTCCGATGAGAAGTCATATGATATGATGTTCATGTGTCAAGGATCCACTCGTTTCTACGATCATCGTACAAGTGTCCGATCATGGACACATATAAAACATCACCTCCACTCATACCTTCATCAAAAGTGGCAGTGTTGGCATCCCTAGAAGAAGCCTCAAAATTCTCTTTCTTCGTTTTAAGATTTGTACAATCCTTCTTCATGTGCCCAGCTATCCCACAGTTCCAACAGTTTAACTTACCTTTGCCCTTACCCTTGGATTTGGATATAGATTGATAAGATCCTATATCTCGCTCAATATTTCGACCCCTTATAAGCAGTGCATTAATAGATGCCCCATGCTACCATTTTTCTATCTCATGACTTTTCCATGAAGGGTTGAGATAATGCTATCCACACTCAAGAACATATTACTGGTGCACAAGTGTTCACTCCCCAAGTGCAGGGTTGTGATGTAGTAATAAACTCGGTAAGACCGAGGTCGAATCCCAAGGGACTGAAACTCGTACGTTATCTAAAATTAAATAGAAATAAAACTAGACTAAGATGTACACTAAATCAAATAGAATTTAAGAAATAATGATGGAATATTTATCTAAAACTTAGGAGAAATCAAAGATAAGGAAACTAGGGATTCAGAGGATCCACTTGTAGAGATCAGGGAGATCTTATGCCTGCTTCAAGAATCATGGAATTTACTGAACTGTCATTGATCTAGTTTTCAAAGAGATGAAAGGTATATGAATTAGAATGGATTCGATCACCAAACCATGCCCAGGAGACTATGGCAAACAATAGAATTAAACTAATTACCAACCAATCACATGTATAAAGGTTAGGAAGGGTACCGTCATCCGACCATGCCCAGGAGACTATGGTGAACAACAGGGTTTCCTGACGTCATAAACATAAAGGAAAAAGAACATGCTCAAAGCCATTGCAGACCCATTGTAATTTCAGTCACAACAGACCATTAAAGACTAAAAACATTCCAATATTAATAAAACCAAAATTAACGTCAATTCAGTTTAAATAAAAGGCACAAGCAAGTCACTCCCATCACCTTACAAGCTTCACCTCTTAGCCCTAGCTAAGAGGTTCAGCCTACCATGATGAAGCTGGACATCTTAAACAAGTAAAATAAAATAAAATAAAAAGAAAAGAAACAATTACTCTCTACTCTCTCCTACCAATCCACGTCCAAGCCTTAGCCGTGAATCTCCCCTCCCTCCTTGTTGCTTCCTTCCTTTTTATAGTTGTGACGGTCGTGGAGGGTCCTTACGCACAGGAGACGGTGTGTGCTGAAGTCAATGGAGAACCGACTCTCTTTACGCATGCGGAAGTCTTACGCACTCCCTGTGACAGTCTTGCGCTGAACTGAAAGTGAGGCCCATTCTTAACGATCAAAAAGAAATCCAGTCCATTCATTGGATTGTGCATGAAAATTCGGTCAGAAGAACATATTTTTGGATCGCCCTTGATGCTGCCCACTGAATTTTCCTCCCACCGTTCATCTTCCATTTAGACGATCAAAACCAGATCCTTGCTGCCAACTGAAAAACTGCCACCTAGGCAGTGGTAAAAGGGACCACGTGGATCTAATGGAGGGCCCGAATTGGACCAGCTAATCTTGATGGTGGCCCACAACAGAGGACCGCAAGTCCCTTTCGCAAAACAGAGCACGCACGTCTTCGCCGTCCCTGCGCTGTGATAATTGATGGGTCCATGATCCTTGTTTCCTGGAAAATCCATACCGTCCATCAGTTTCCATTTGGTAAAAAAGTTGGAAATGACTACTTTTATATTAGATTCAGCGTGGCCCATGTGATCTTCCATTCCACCGTCCGAACTGTGTTTGACGGTCAAGATTTTTCGAGAACTTGCATGGAGTGAAACTGAAACCTAGGAGCAGGTCTCAGCCATCCTCTGAAGTTTGTGGACGGTTCTGATCTTCCATAGAAAGAATGAGTGGGGCCCACAATCATGACCCATCGTTGGCCGTGAAGACGCTGAGGCGTCTTTCTTTTTTTTGGAGAAGAATCGTCGGTCAGCGCCTGTGCTGACCGACTTCCTTATTCGGTGTTCGGCGTCCGTGCGTGTGCTGTGCACACGCACGATGTAAGGTGGGTCCCCCTTTGACGTATGTGAGAAATCCGCTCCGTTCATCTGCTTTGAAACTTCATTTAAGGGGTTGAGACCAAAATTGAGGCATATCCAAATATCATGTGGGCCCCAACTCAGAGATTCATGGGCTAATCTATCCGTTGGGCAACTTTCACAATGATCCAATGGATGAAATTTTATGTGTACGGTTTATTTCTTGTCCTCAGGCCACGTATGAAATTTTGAGCCGAACTGATGGTGGGAACCCTGTGATCTTGCATTCTGGACCAGTTTCGGGCCATTTGAGCTTCAGTTTCTCGCTTTTCTCAGATATTTGGTGTATAAATCCATCGATCTTGGTCCCTTGGGGTCCGTCCCTTGCCTTTAGCATCGTCAG
Source organism: Magnolia kwangsiensis (assembly GCA_037074715.1). Lineage (NCBI taxonomy): Eukaryota > Viridiplantae > Streptophyta > Magnoliopsida > Magnoliales > Magnoliaceae > Magnolia > Magnolia kwangsiensis. The sequence continues at coordinate 48,415,399 of CM073574.1, read as the reverse complement.
AGCATTAAATCCATGCTTTTAGCACCGTATTTCGATCTAAGCTCGTAAATACACCCTGCATCAAAAGAATAATAAAACGGGCCATTAAACAGTATCATAATCGTAAATCCAAAAAAATTAATGGGGTCTGATATGCAATATTTGACCCTCAACAACAAGGAGTTCCTAAAAGACTCATATGATGCCAAAAGTGAATTCAACAAAATACATGCATGATCCTCATCTTTGACCACTTCTTCCATATCTAGCAACTTGCAAATCAACTTATTAAAGTTTCTGATGTGGGCCTCCACATCTCTACCCTCTACCGTTTGAAAGTATAACAATTGCAACTTCAAGTGTAGACAATTTTTCAGGGACTTTTTCACATAGACATCCTCTAATTTCGCTCACAACTCCGCTGCGATTTTCTCCCTCATGACGTTATAGGAGCCTCATCTATTAGGTATAATCAGATTGAGCATTTAGCTTTCTTATCTAGAGTTTTCCAATCATCATCACTCATAGATGGACATCGCTCCTCAAGAGCCTCATATAGCCCTTGCTAGGTTAATAGACTAATCATTTTAATCTTCCATAACTCAAAATTATTTTTATCGGAGTACTTCTCAATGACATACTTAGGATTTCCAGCCATTGATACTTCTCCTTATAAATTCAAGCCTTCGCCCCAACTTGGCTCTGATACCACTTGTTGGGGGACCGGGGAAGCATACAGAGAAGAATTTACGAGAGTAATTTAATCACACAAACCAAGCAACAAGAGAACACAATGAATTTAACGTGGAAAAAGCCCTTGGGAAAAAACCACGATACAAAGCGACAGATGTCACTATGAAAAGTAGAAATTACAAAGAGAGAGCTTACCTGATTCGAACAACCTCGAATCTCACTCTTGTTATACCTTTTGAACCATTGGATTGATGAATTAGAAACCCTGGTATGTCTTCCAATCCCGTTTACATCCATATATATAGCCTATGAAAAAATCCCAAACGAAATCGGAAACAAATTCCTTAGATTCGACGGATCATTAAAATTCTATGCGAAGCAGTTCGATGTCATCGAACACCCTTCGATGTCATCAAAACTTATCCTTCAATGACATCGAAGCCACCTCGATGGCATTGAACAATGCCAAAACAGTCCAGTAACAAAACATAGATTTTTCAGAAATCTTAGATTGCACGACCCAATTTCGATGCCATCGAACATGGACTTCAATGTCATCGAACTCGAAAAATGATACTAATATGTCCAGCAACCAATAGAGAAAATCCAAAAATACTCGATGACATCGAACCTGCCATTGACGAACTGTTGATTTTATAGATTTAAGACATCTAATACAACAAGGTTTGCATTTGAGATAACCATGGATTACATCTTTCATCCAAAACTCAAGTTGGCCGGAACAAACTTATGCCCTGTTTGATAGACCTGAAATGAATGTAAATTATAATAAATAGATGTAATCTATCAGTATTTGTCTCTGCCATCTACTTCAAGGTAGATTCATTTCTCTTTGTTTAATTCAGTGAATAGAATAAAAATCCTGACAGTCATGTTACAAATTTCATGTTTGATGGTATTGTATAGAAATTCAATGAGAATGCAACTGGCAGCCTATGATGGTCCCTCATACATAGTAACTGACATTCCTAAATAAGGTTAACCGTATCAAAATTCCATATTGGCACATTGGCCCTACCATTCAACACCTGATTGGAAGTCCATCCAGTAACATGGTCCTGTCAATTGAAACAATACAGTCTTGTCAATTGAAACAATACATATACAGTCCACCCACATTTACCCTTCAGCCTTATAACCTAATCCAAAAAGAAGGGGAAAAAAAAAAAAAAACAACCCATCCGATCCATAACAGGGCTTAATGCTCATAACATGACCATGCAAAAATCAATAATAGTGCCCTTGGGATATCATACAGCCTAGAGTAATCAGCTTCCCAACATAATATCTAAAACAGTCTTTTGTTGCCAAAATCACAAATTTGCGACGGACCAAATCCGTCGTAAAACCAAATAAACGATGGTTTTCTTTTGTTGCTTGGCCTGTCACTGTTTACCAAGTATTTTTTTTACGACGGATAAAATCCATTGTTAATCTGCGACGAATAAGGTCCGTCGCATATTACCACGGATAACAAAAAAAAAATAATCCGTCTCTAAAATTCTAAAAAACCCACCCGAAGTATTCAATCATTAAAATATTGGATCCGAGGACAGCGGTCCAATATCTTCTTGTTCAGAAATTAACGACGGATTTGGTCCGTCCCTAAAATAGTTTTTTTAAAAAAACAAAAATTCTTCCCCCCCCCTGATGGTCATTCAAAAAATAATTCACACGATTGTTTAATAAGAATCCCATTCACAAAATTCAAAAGATTGTGCTAAATATGAAACTGGACTAAATATCAATGTGTTTGGATGATCAGTAGGCCTGAATAAGAAACTGTACTAAATATATAATAAATAGCCAAAATTAGGTAAGCTGCTGATGAAGGTAATGTAAAATTGTTGCCTCAAATATTCACAGATTAGATATGTGGCCCAATGGTACTAGTCACTTCATCTTAATATCTTGGTCTAGAGTTCAAACCATGGTATGTCTACAACAGTGTTTAAATATCAAATAGCGTGTAGCATAGTGTTCACCTTTCTGAAGCATGAGGTACAAGCTACATAGGATTGTTCCATTCAGTAGATCTTTGGGGGGCTAATAAATCCATTGGGGCCCATCAGATCAATGATGTGAATAATTGCTACAAATTATACACACTACATGCATATCTTATTGATATCCTTGCTCAAGGATCATATAATTCCTCTTCCTGGATTACCATCTTTCTTTATCATATTGAAACATCAAGAATGCAGCAATAAGCTTGAAATGGCTATATTCCTTAATCAAGTTTCTTCAGTAAGACAAGCATACATTACAACAGAGAAAAACTAGAGAAAGAGGTTTTAAAAAAGAAAATGAAACGAAAACAGATAGAATGACCTTTAGGAAGTTTGCTGCTGAGCTGGACAATCTAGATTGTAAACAACCTGCACATGACTTGATCCAATATGTAAACACCCCATATTAGAGCACAAGTCATGGACTCAAGTCCATTTGTTTTAGACATTTAAATCTGGCCTCAAATGATATGTAATCCTACCATCTAAAAAAGACCAGAGGGCTTAAGACCATTTGATATGTAAAACTTTGAACGAGGTTCTGAGTGGCTGTGAAATGTAACAAAGGGGCTCAAGTATAACTATTGAAATCCTAGATAGACTCAGAAGTAGGTCCACCCACATATTTCCAATTTGGGGTAAACATAATATCAAGATCATCCTTGAAATCTGTGGATTATCATACTAGGTTAGAAAAATATATAAAATAAGAAAATTGGGAGTAAGAACCCGGGACAATTTAATCAAAAATGTAAAATCTGCCTGAACCTGGATTGTCAATCATCGAAGCCTTCCATTTTCCCTTGTAGTTGGGGTTTTTAATTTGCTGTCAATGGATGAAACAGAAAATTCAAAATCATGGTACCTAAAACTCAATTTTTATCTGGACTGGCATTACTAGTTCACAAACCTTTGGGTTCCATGGACCCTTGTATTCAGGATTTGGAATGGTTGGAGCTGTCCATTCACCATCTTCTTCATCATCCCAGTCTTCTGGCTGCAGCAAACCAATTCAAGTAAAACATACATGTATTGTGAGGAAGCAATTAAGCAAGTCATTCATAAACTGGTGTGCTTCTAGGGAATTGTATTTGTTAAGACTGGGTTGTATTACACAGGAAAATTATACATCAGCTACCTTTTTGGCATCAGCATTGGGTATCTCTTTGGGAATGTCATTGTAGCCCTTGTCAAACAGAAAGAATCAGTCAGTCCCTTTGTAAAGGAATGTTTCCTGAAAGTTCAGTCAGTCCCTTTATAAAGGAATGTTTCCTGAAAGTTCAGTCAGTCCCTTCGTGAAGGAATGTTTAAAAGGAGAAGACTCAACATTACACATACAAGAGTTTCAACAAGATAGGGACGTCACTGAAAACACCCTATTCTGCAGTTTGAATGAAGATCATGTCGCATAAGAATAGCCATCAGGCTCAATCCACTGAAACCATGAATTAGCTTAGCAAAATAGAAAAACTAGAAGTTAAAGAGTGTGGGGAAAAGGAACAAATAGAAGGTCAAAATCAGTAGTGTTGTTATTCCAGCAATACGTGGTAACATGCATCACCTAGAAACATGATACTGCAGTTCCACATATACAAATGGTTATCAGGTTAAAATCACCATATAGGAAATGGAGGACAAAAACACGATGAGCATTGATACTAGTTACCTGTAAGAGGTCTTACCACCAAAATTCTTCTGATCAACTGCACCGCTAAACAACTTCATGTAGCCACCGCCACAGTCAAGCTTCTGCTCATGTTTCAGCAAGAATTGAAAAATCAGTCTTGTCCTTGTTACTGAACTCAGGAAACTCTGACGAAATGGCATAGAACCTGTAATCTTCAGTGGTTTGGATTCCCGCATTGAATTGAAAGTTGAAATCATCACCAGGCAACCGATTATGCACTTCAAGATCCCTAGAAGAAATCTCTGACATCTGAGAAGAAATAACTAGCACACAGCAAGCTCACAAGGCTATCCAAATGGGCAGCAACACCTTCACCATGATATTCGAAATACAAGAACTGTGAAAGATAGAAGAGTACCTTTGTCACTTGGGTCTCCATTCCATTTAACAGAAGCGTGATTCCAATCACCAGCCATTTTCTCATCTTTCTTCCAATCAGATTTCAACATCGGTTTTCCCATCCATCTTCAAGTTCCATACATCAACATAATATGAAGAAATATCACCAGGGAGAAAGTGACATTCAGAAGGGAAAAAAAAATACAAATTGATGGAGTTTATCTTTAAGAAACGTAAACCATTTAACCTGAAGAAGGGCTTGTTGAACTTCAACATTAACATCTTTTTCTTTTTTCTTTTCTTTTTCCCTTTTTTTTTCTTTTTCCCCCCTTTTCCCTCAATGGATCAATTGTTAATGATCAAAAGGTTAAAATGAACAGCCATTTGGGAGCAGAAAATTACTTGGTTGACAAGGACAACACACTGGTCATGAAGCTGCTCAATGATCATGTCACAGACAGTAGTCTTCCCTGATGCTGCACCACCAGCAACTCCTGTGCAAAATGCACCAAATGGTGTGAATTTTCCTTACGCTGCACCACCAAAAGTTCTCAGGATACTGATGGGGAATGATTGATTACAACTCACAAGTATGTTAAATTGTTGCCTCAACAATATTCACAGATTAGACTTGTGGCCCAATGGTACCAGTCACTTAATCCTAATATTCACAGATTAGACCTTTTAACAATTCATTAGAAAACAAGGGTACAAACTAAACAAAGGAATCATTTTCTTATTTTCCATATTCTTAGGGTCTCATACAGTTTTTAATTTCCATTTAAAATAAAAAATAAAAAAAATTCTAAATCGTCTTTTCAGCTTTTGGTTGTAAACTAGTACCAAGTTAGCATTTTTTTTATTTTTTATTTTTCATTTCCTGAAAATTCTTAGGTTTATCATCCCATGTTTTGAATTTTGGTTCCCATATTTTGAATTCTCTATCTTTTCAGCTTTCATATTGCTAGGATTGTTTATTATGGCAAGCAGGTAACACGTGAATTCGTGCATAGGCAAGGTGAATAAGTTATGGCAAGCAGATGAATCAGAATAAGCTCATTCTACAAGTCCTTTAGAGCAAAGGGCATCTAATAAGCTCGTTCTATAAGTTATGGTTTCACTTAGCTAAAAAGCTGTCAATGTTTTTACAATCCATTTCATTCGTATACATGCTAATCTTGATGAGTGACCAGTCTGATTTTTATTTTTCCTAGAGGGATGCCAACTTGTTGGCATGTGTCATCCATGCCACAAGGTTTGCTAGCCCCAGATAAAAACCATACACATCTACTTTCAGATGTAGTAGAGTTGTCAACCTGAACATCTGATCTGTGTATAAGGTGGAGCCCACAAGTGCAAAAATCAGGCTGTGCGATTCTCATCCTTGTAGTAAAAGAATGGACTATCCTCTCATCAAGCTATAAATAGACACAAACACACATACTAAGCGATTTTTTTTTTTAACCTGGCTGTACATTGACTGTGGTCCATTGGGCATTTTGTCCCTACTGTTCATGTTTCTCCCACAAGTATGCCCTGCTCGATGAGTGTACTGGCCTGATATTTGGAGTAGGGCATGTTGTTGGAGATCCAAACCTGAGGAGTGGCAGGGATCTCTCAAATGCCTGCCACGTCGGCATGTGTACGGTTTACCCCTTCCCCTCATGCATGTGTGCTGCATGTGTAGTGGGTGAGACACCACCTTAGAAAGTGATGGTGAACTATCATTCCACTCTAGTCTGTTTAACACTGGATCCTTTCCACCTATATCAGTTAGCAATACACAGTTCTACCCAAAAAACAAAAAACAAAAAAGAAGAAGAAGAAGAAGCTTTGATATCATCCTCAAGCTGTAATAAAAAGTCAGCTTCCTAGAGTCTACCTGCAAACCACTTGCTTATTGAATCAGCCTATTCTGACAACTGGTGAGATGATATTGGGGTGGTCTACCTGATGCATAGCCTAGATGTAGCACATGTATGCACATTCTCATGTGTTGGGATGTCTGTTTGTCTATTGAATTAGCAAACCTTTACAAGAAATGATGGACCTTTCTGTGCCCATCACCTCCAATGGGGCACCACAAAGTATCTAAGTTAATGCTATGGTGATCAGAAACTATTGATCTGGTAGACCACCACACTGAAAGGTAAAAGTAAAATATGCAATGATCAGGGGATGTTATTTCCTTCTACTACAAGGAATGACTTTCTTGAGTGAACTGTGAATAAAGGGCAACTACATGCAGGGAAAATATTAGAGAAAAACTTTGATACTCTGGAGTATGATGGATGATACACAGGCAGTTATAATTTCTTATAAATTGCATACGTAGAATATAAGTAGTTCAAATTAAACCGTTGATATTATGGGTCTCAGTTTAGAAGTATCATGGTCCCCAAATTAAGATGATTTGGTTAGCTGACGGTTAAGAATGAAAAATAAATAATGATCCTGTTTCATGCACAACCTGCAACTGATGATGGACGGTCCTGATCGGGTTTGGTTCTTAAAAACCTGGATCTGATCGTGTTTGGGTACCCATTGGGTCTTTGGATCTAATTTTGGAGTTGGCTTTGGGACAGTTAAGAGCATTTACATGATTGGGCCTACCTTCTATACAAAGGCAATTTTTCCTTTCTAATTTCTCTATTTCTGTAGAGGATAGATTCAAAGTTCAAACTAAATGTAAATCCTCTAATGAAACATTATCTACAATCCTTCCATTCCTAACAGTAAATATACTAAGGAATTTAGTTGCGGGAAGTGGGACAGAATCTGCGTAGAGTAGTTGAGATAAAAATTTTAGCCACATACAAAAAATATTGAACTAGTATTATCTACTACATACTAGTAACATACAACCAATATTGGGGCACCATACCATAAGCTACAGTAATTACATGTCCCCCTAATCAAGGTTATCCTCCATTGATAACATATATATATATATATATATATATATTATAAGTTGTTTATTTTCATTCACATTCGCAAATACAATACACTAAGAATGCCTTTTATGTGATGTAACACTCAAACTGCCACCAAGAATCCATTTAAAAAATTACAGCCACACTAGGATGCAAAATATCACTCTTGAGCATCATATCAACCCATAGAACAATACAATACACTAACTTGATATTATGGTTGCATTTTACACATTGCTCAATGCATTGATTTTGGTTTTCTTTTCCTTCAAATAAAAATATAAAGAAAAAAGATACTGTGCGTGCAAGCTTGTGTGTTTGTGTGGATGTGTGTGCCTGAGGGCATGGTGGTGTGTTGAATATGCTTTCAACAAAAAAAGGTTAAACTCACACTGGCTTATGTGAGCAAGAATAGTAGTTTATGTGAGCAACCAACATGATCCTAATGGGGTTAACTTAGAACAAGACTAACATAATCAACTTACATGATCCTAATGGAAGGTAGTTCAATATACTTTGCATAGGTAGTCAACTTACACTATGCGGTGGAGAAGGAACAACATTTTGAATTCTGTCATGGTAACTTAATCTCCACTTATTTCATATCACAGACACCTGATTCTTTTCATTCATGCAAGCATTGATTGAGCTCTGCTCTGTTGCCAGCACATGTACGGATGCTCCCACAACTTAATAAGCCTGAAAGGATGAATTAATTAACACAGTACTGAAAACAAGAAATTTTCTAAGCCCATACACACTTCAATCCCTTTCCCAACCACTTGCAAACACATTTGAGATCTAACGTTAACATAGGATGGGCCGCATGCTTTGAATCTTTGGGCATGATAAATTACCATATAGACTCAGCAATTGAAATGATTGAGTCTCACAAATCATTGCACTCCACATGATCAAATTCCTCTCAGTAATTTCATCAACCACACCATGTGCACACCCAATCTCTTCATCCCTTGTACTGTCCTAGTACATTAGCCTTGTATAAAACAATCATCATAAGAAAATTGAATAAGTCGCAAGTTAGGACTGCTCAACCAATCTGATTTCAGACTGCGACTAAGAGAATGAGTTCCAAAACTTGGTTTAATTTAGTTAACATATGCCCCATGTACAATTTCTGAGCGCTTGCACATATGCATCAATTTCTGAGTTAATAAAATCTACTGAACACAGAATTGCTTGCTGGAAGTAATGCTTGCTAGAAGTAACTGTAGACAGGTCCGTTTTATTGAGATCCTTAATTTGAAATTTTAATGCTTGAATTAGAAGAAAAAAGAGGAAAAGAACAAAGATGGATTGTCTGAGAGGAGACTTACTAGAACATGGAACGGTAGAAGCGAGTAGTGGATTGGTGTTCTTATATAAGCATGAAAGCCACTCCGAAGAGCAAAAAGCTTCGAAAGATTGCAGGATTTTCCAAACGTGTTTGCACAAGTACCATAAGGACGAAGCTGAACAGAATTTGTATGCATCCACCTTTTTTCTTGTTCTTTTTTTTCTTTTTCTTTTTTTCCATCTAAATCTAACAATATCCAATAACCAATCTGAAATCATCAACTGAAAGAATAAAAAAGAAACCAGCAGGTAATGCCAAATATCTTCTAAATTTGAAAATCCCAAATCTTACATTACAACAACGAAACCCCCAAATCAAACTTACTTTTAACCAAAAAAAAACAATGTAATTAAGGGTGACTATTTAGGGGCTCCCACAATACCTAGGGATATATAGGGAAAACCCCCTTTTTTTTCTATGGGAACCTAACAAGAGAGTAAAATCTTGGTGAGTTGAATCGACTGAGTCCTGGCAGGGGGACTCAGACTTGAAATTCATGAGTCAAGTAGGTCAGTTCTGGTACTATAAACTGTAGTATTCCCTGCATGTACAGGAAGGTCATAGGTAAAATTCTCAAAGATCTTTGCAAGAAAAAGGGCATCAATTGCTACGACTTAATGACATCTTTTACAGTTAATATGCGCATATCCCTTCTTCCATTTAGTACCCATCTCAATTTCTTCCTCCTGTTATATTGACTTGGTGCTCAACTAACTGATTCAAGGCCCAAACTGCTGCCTCAACTCTTCCACCATTGAATTTTTCCTCAAACATGATCCTCAGCAGACTGTGACAAAGAACATGATCCACATGTCTCAGAGTAAGTCCAAAAACTTCAATCCATTTTGCATGAGTTGGGTGGCTGCTGGATGGAGTGTGATAGTAAATGGTCCACATTTAGCTGGAGAATTTTCATTGATCTTATATCCAATTCACATGATTTTTGTACCATGGCTGAAATTTTATAGTACCCATCAGATGGACAGTTCGGATCATTGACCCATGCAGCTGTGTGTGCCCTGTCAAACAATTAATGTTGTACAAGCCCGATTGGCAACTAAACATATGCTTATTAGTGTGAAAAAAATGCCAACCCTATGAAAGATACAGCCTCCGGCACTGGCGATTCAACTATGGTTTACCTCTCTCTATAGTGATTTGAAACGGCACAATAGCAATGTACGATTACGGTGACAATGATGATAACACAAAACACTATGGACAGCCAAAGCCTCCCATCTACGACATGACCAACATCCCAGACGACATCCCTCTCTTCCTCAGCTATGGAGGGAAGGATGCACTCTCTGACGTCAAAGATATCGAGAAATTATTGGAAATCCTCAAATCTCATGACAGCGACAAGCTCACAGTTCAGTATCGGGATGACTACGCTCATGCAGATTTCGTTATGGGTGTAAATGCTAATCAAGTCGTTTACGAGCACATGATTACCTTCTTCAAGCTCCAATTGTAAAAGTAATTATCAACTTCCATATGTAATTGTTATGCAAGCCACCATTTAACCGCCAATTGGATATACACGCCCGGCTTCAAATTTTGGCAAAAGAACAGTACAAGCAAGAATTATTGTATGCAGGAAACTAGATAAGAAGGTGTATTTATCAGAAGAGAGTCCTTGTATTATTAGCATGGTTGTATTCATGACTTGCCAACAGCTACTATCAAAGTTGTAATCCAATTCCTAAATATATTGTTTTCTTAGGAAAGCTACTTCCCTATTGACTAGTTCTTTAAATAACAATAATAATAATAATAAAAGGTAATTGTTGTATTGATTTGCTTGTATGAAAAAGCTACATCAAAAGAGCAGGATGAGTAACCTCATTGACTTAACCACCAGCCCAAAAAGCCACACCCTTATGATCATGGGTTGAACCCATAAATTGAACATTAATGCTTATCTATGAAATCATCACCGTTGGCGTTGGCATCATCTTATACTTCTCCCAGCTAAATGGGGGTTAGCTGAATTAGTATCTACAGCCCTATATCTGTAGAAAATTAATCACCATAGTTGGAAATGGTGATCCTGAAAAAATAGTTCAAAAACTTGACTTGATTTCATGTCTAGTCGGTCAGGTTAATTCGAAGACTCGACTTTCTATTTAATTATATTTAGTGTGGCAATAAATATTATAGTTATCAAAGGTTAGGCATGAGAATCATTGAAACTTCATTATTCTCTCTTGGTTAGATTCAATGATCCTCAAAGGATAGTTAAAGGTTTGAATCATGCTCTGAAATTCAAATTTTTACTTTCTCAGAGTGATTTGAGTGAATGTTAGTCATGTAGAGTCGGCCCACTACCTCAACAAGTCTTATCGAATCAAGGTCGAGTTAACTAAAGGAGCAAGTTTCTAGTAACTCAGATCGAAATCTTCCTGAGTCGAGTCGACTCAGCCAAATTTCAAGTCGAGTCACCGAGTTTTAGAACTATACATGAAAAGTATTTTAACCAAATGGACAGACAGTTCTGGCAAAGTGCAAGAAAATGAGAAACATTTTACAAAGCAAAACTCCATTTAACATTTTACATACATCCCTGATTTGTCCTTATTTCCCCAATTAGTTGATTGGTGAATTTTTTGACTGGACCTATTTTTGCGTATATGATCTTGACCGTCCTTATTAAAGGCTAATTATCAGATTGTTACTATAGGTATGGTATCCTATGAAATCTGTGCTGGTCTCAATGAACAGTCTAGATCGATCGATTGGATTGTCCAAGTGTCCCAATGCAACTGGGATCACTTTCTCCATATCTTTTGGTCTTAAAATTGCACAGTTTTTCCCATACCTTACATACTGAAACTACCCCTGAAAATTCAGGTTAGACATAAGATCCAATTTGTGTGCCTCATGGTATTCTTGCCGTCCAAAGTATGAACACCCGACTTATACAGGGTGGGCCCCAAAAGATCGACAGGGTCCACTCATCAGATGGGACAGGCTATAAAACGAAATACATTGCTACACCAATTATTTAAAGCAGCTATTCATTTCACACGAAATGGCCCACCTGAGTGTACTCGCCTGGTCATCTACGTGGCAGTTCCCACCCGCTGTATGGCTCAGATGTCACATGTGTGCTACAGTGGTACATGGGATTCGACAGTCCGCCTATGATCCCATCTCCATAGAATGTTATGCTAAACATTTGATAATAACAATGGGAATCTTAATAGCCTTGATTTATTCACTCTGCTTGAATCTTTATATCTGTCAATCATGATCTCAAAATTGAAGTCACTGTCTTTCTTTTTTCTTTAATTCAAATCTATATAAAGCAGAGCAATGATTCTTAGTTTTATATTACTATGTCTTGGAAATACTCTCTCAACATCTACTAGTAGAGACAAAAGTGAGAAGATTGTATTTAAACCTCTTTGAGCAGTCCCAAATCCATTTTAAAAACATGATCAGTTTCAACATCGAAATCTATGCTTAATCTTCTTTGGTTGGTGATGAGAATGAGGCAGCGGATTCCATAGTCATTGGTGCAATGCTTACAGACAAAAATGCATTTGCGTCACATAGAAAGCTTCAGCTAACCATTGCATATTCTCAGTTTCAAAGGTATCTACCCTTCTTTTAAATGGAGGGGAATTGAATGGGTGATTTTAGTGAAACAAACACATCCTGACATGGCTAGCAATTTGACATGGGTGTTTGGTGTGGTTCTATGTTTTGGATTGGCAATCAGATGTGGTTTTGCAGGGAGAAATGGGCCGTCATCGAACGATGAGATGAAAGATGTGGGTGCATTGGCCCCAGGTCCTAATGGCACATGCTCATCCATGGTGGAGAGATATGGCTATGAATGTCAAGAACATACAGCCAAAAAAAAGGCGTTTTTCCCTATATATCCCTCCATGCACAGACCGGCATCTTCGATTTTTTTGACGTCAAGGGCTGCTATCCCAGATGCCTTGAAGATAGAAAACAGTAAAACAAAAAGGCCCAATTACCAAATTAATTAAAACAACGCCATTCCAAACAACGGAGGCTGAAACAAACAATATGCAAAGAAGAAGAGAAATATTCTTTGTACAATCAACTTTTCATGATACAGAGGGCCTCATTAAAGTGTTTGGCCCAAATGAAGCACAAGGTTTTTTTTTAATTATTATTAAAATGTCCGTAAAGCAATTGATTTCACCAAACGAGGTGATACACAGATTAATTACAGGAAAATATTTTTTTTAAAAAAAAAAAAAACAAAAAACAAAATCAGCCAGAATCATGAATGAAAACACATTTAATCTGGTAAAATAGAAATAAACAGAAGAGCTTGGGTTGGATTTGTTTTATTTTTCGGTTCTTGCCCAAAATTGAGGGGGAAAACATATGGATGGCAAATATAAAACAAATATATCAAGTTGGGCCCCACAATGCACAACAAATCAACACATCACCGCTACAGGTGTGTTGGCAACGCCGCTTAGTCAGCGTTTGGGCGCGAATTCATCTAATTTTGCAGATAAACCCAAAACCCTAAATCGGCATTGAGATTGAGAGAGAGAGAGAGAGAGAGAGAGAGAGATACTTCAATGTTCGTGGAGTTTTATAGCTTTCAACCACAGATTCAGAGAGAGTTAGAGAGCGTGCGTGGGTAGGGCGGTCGGCAACAAAATCTTGGGTGGGGATAGAGAGAGAAAGTGGAAAGAGATCGAGCAAGGAAGATAAAGAGAGAGAGGAGGAAGAGAGATCGACAGGTAGAAAGAGGGAGAGATCCGAAGGGAGAGAGAGAGAGAGAGAGAGAGAGAGAGGAGCGTACGAGTGAGAGAGTGATTGGGGCCGGCGATGGCCCTTACCTTATTCGAAGGAGATTGCGTCCTACGCCCGCCCGGATGATAATCTGTCCGGACAGGGCTTTTGGGGCTCAACGTTTATCGACTCCGTTCATCATTTTTCTCAGATCATTTTAAGTCATATTTTAAAAAATGAAGCAGGTTCACAGCTCCTGTGGACCACACCAAAGGAAGCTGCAGTGATAATGACACCCACCATTGAAACCTTTCCAAGGACCACCGTGATGTTTTTTTACCATCCAACCTATGCATAATGTCACGTAGACGTGGATGAAGCGAAAACACAAATATCAGCTTGATCGGAAACTTCTCTGGCTTCCAACAAGTTTTTAATGGTGGACGTTCAATCCCCACTTTGTGCTCCACTTAAGCCTTGGACCTGTGTCATTCATAATCATATATTGGCCCAATTAGATGTGATTCACATATCCAGCCCACTCATTATGTTGTCCCACTTGGATGAGGGGTAAGACCAAGTTTCTGCTACATCCAAAACTCATGTGGGCCCCACCAAGTGCTTTTATATATTTTAATATGTCTTTGTATAGTTTTAGATCGTATGGCCCACCTGAGTTTCGTACATGAACACTTAGATGGGTGCCGAGCGGATGCATAAGCCCGACGGATCTGAATTTGGATATTTTTGGCTCGTAATCTTCTTCCAAGAGGATGCGTTTGGAGCTTATCTTGCGGTGAATTATGCAAGGATCGCATTTGTGGTGAAGCCATGCCAGGCCTCTCACCACCCCAATTGCAATTTTCATCCGTAGAGGCCATTCCATGTGTCTCTCGTGTAGCTACTAATACAGAGTTCCTTTGCGCATGTACTTGTATGCTAAAAGCCTCTCATTTCTGGCAATGCAAAAACCCAGAAGAGGAACCATGTTACGGTGTTTTAGGGAACCCAACATGGTCATCTCAGACATGAATTCCTTGTGGGAATGTTCAGAATCATGAAGCCTCCTAATTGAAAAGGAAGATCCATCAAGAAGCATCGCCTTGTAGACGGTTCCTGCTCTTCCTGATCCGATAATGTTGTTTTTGCTAAAATTGTCAGTGGCTTTCAATAGATTGTTCAACCTCATTCTTGGAACCGTCCTCGCGAAGGTGGAGATGTGGACATTGCCATACCTTCGAGTAGTATGTTCTAACTGAAAAATAAAACAAAGTTAGGATTATAGAGGAGGAGATTTTGCCTTCCGCGCATTGAATCAAGTAAGGAATTTGGTGATCTGTGCGATCATCATGTTTTCCTGAAAAAAGAAATGTACATTTCATGGGAAATGGGAGAAAGGAAATGAGCTAACCTTGATTTCCTTGGTTCCTTGAGTACTCTTCACCCACTGCATTGCTTCAACTTGTTCTTCCTTCTTCTTTCTCGACTGCAGAAGAAGCACCAGTATTATCATTCCGATGGCTGCACCACCAATGGCTGCGCAAATGATGATGCCTTTGTCTATACCATCCATCAAAATCCATGAAGAACCTAAGATACGGACACCAAATTTATAAACACAAAAAAAAAGTCAACAAATTCGTGTAAAAAGGGTGGGATGCAACCATCTTAGACTTCCTAGATAGGATTTTGACGAAGTATCGTGTTATTGGGAAATGCCTTGTTCTCTCACATATATTCTTTAGTTGGCCTTCTTATCACTTTTGAAAGAATTAGTAAACTACCCCTACTTTGTAACTTAGTCCCTTATGAAACTTTTGTTTTCTTTGCTGTTTTTTTAGCTTCTTATTCATTTTCAAACATATCTTGTAGGAATCACCACCACCTATTTCCTCTGCATTTTCCAATTAATATTCAGTGCCATTAACTTCTCAAGCCCTACGAAAGTATTATTTTTGCTCCAACGACTATATTTCTTAGAGATATAAGTCACTGATACGTGAAAGATATTTTAAATTTATTTTTTTTTTTTTTTGTAAAATAGAATGTTATTAGAGATGGAGCCATTTTTTATTATAGATAAAGAGAGATGGCCATGGTTGTTGTTATCGTGGGGAGAAGCGATTGTTGGAAATGATTTAAGGTATGTAAGGATGGTTGTGATTGTCATGTGGAAGATAATAAAGGAGATAGTTTATAGCCTTTGGTCTATATTTTTTATAGTGAATGTATGCCAACCTCGACCCTTAATACATGACAACCTTAACCTTAACAACCTTAATCCTTAACACATGACAACCTCAACGCTGGCAACCTTGAACCTTAAAACATGACAACCTCGAACCTCAATACGTGAAAAACTTGACCCTCAATACATAACAACTTCAATCCTTAACACATGAGCCCCATAAGGAGGTAGACCAAAGACTTAAATGGACTACATCATAAGAAACAATTATGATTAAACTCCTATCATCGAAAACTTCTTAAATTGACTATACCACAACAAAACTTCTAAGGGCGTTCGTACATCGTTTGTGGGGTCCACTATCACATATGTGTAGAATCAACTCCATCTATTAACTTTGAAATTTTATGAAAGGATATGGTTTGAAGCGTAATCAACATCCGCTAGTCACATTAACCACATCACAAAAAATATAATTCGTATATAATGGACACTGTTATAAGTTATTAGGTTTTGGGGGCACATAGAAATCACGTTAACAAAAAATTAACATATTCCCATATAAATAGAAGACTACAAAGAAAATAAATAGATTAGATTTAAGTTTCAGTAGGCCCAATAATTAATCTCGTTGATGTCGCTTACTTGAAATTGGATACCACATAACTTGTTCACTTAAAATCCATATAGGTAATCCAAGGACAGGATAGTTTGGTCCAAAAATATTTTCAAAACTCATATGATGAGTAGTCTAAGAATATTTGAAACATTCATTCCTTCCTTTTCAGAATTTTGACATATACAGGGAACACGGTATTTATTAAGTAGTTAGATATTCACATCAAAGTGTGTAAAGAGTAAATAAATAAAAACACGCATGTGCAACTCACCTAAGCACCCACCAGCGTCACTTTCTCCAACATGAGGGGAAGGATTAACATTTGTGTAATCCAACCTGTCCATAAGGTGGATCACCCCTTGTTTAGTCGTTATCCATAAAATTAGGCTGATTCAACACTAATGTCGGTCACCTTATAATATTATAGCTAAGAACCACTAAATAACATTGAAGTATTGGAAATTGGACTACTGTGATGTGTAGGTAATTCTTTCATCGTAACCAGGCACATCAAATGAATGAATTGGATTGGCACTGAAACATACCTGTGAGCGCTGCACAAAACTAACATTAGGAGTCCTATCCTGACTTTTTCTTAGGGCGTGACATAAGCTGTTATTACAAGAACAAGGATCTTTACCGACGCTTTTAAGCACTGGTAAAAGCCCCTAAAAGCGCCGACGTTTGATTTCGCAGTGCTAGGTAAGCGTCAGTAAATGGGGGTGTCAGTAAAAGCTTTGCCGATGCTAGCACAATTTTATCGGTGCTTGTCTGAGCGCCGCAATTGTATACTCTTTTCCGACGCACATTCTGACTTTACCGACGCTTTTGGTGACCGCTGGTATTTCTGACAGAAGCGTCGCTAAAAGTCTATCCAAGCGCCAGTAAAAGCACTATTTCTAAACACTTTTTTCACGAAAAAGCGTTGATAAAAGTCTACACAAGTGCCTATAAAAGTCTTTGTATAGATTTGAAAGGCCCTAGTAGACTAATGATATTTTTTTATTATATATAATTCAATTGAAAAACCTACATTTTTTTAAATATTTGAAACATAAAAAATGATGCAATACAATTAAAACTAAATATTAAACAAAATTTATATTACTTCACAATATAAAAAATATAATATTTATTATAATAAATTAAAAATGGTCTCGAATAAATAAATAAATAAATAAAAACAAATCCTTTATATGGTCTACTCGTAGCACAAGTGGCGTCAAAAGGCTGAAGTGCTCGTAGGCCTAAATTCAGGCACAGTTGATTAAAATCCTGCACAGAAGAAAAAAAAAAGAGTCAAAAAGTAGCATTCAACAAATTGATGCATGAAAAATAATCAATCATTTGATCCTATCCTTAAAAAGTCAAAAATTATCAAAGCAATAATTGTTGTAACTTGAATTCCATTACATCTATTGGCCCTACATTGATGCATGTGTTTTATTCACGCCCGTCCATCCATATGCACCCTTCACACATGACCAATATCGGTGGTGAAGATGGATCATTAATTACAATTCTATGATCTGCTTTATGTGACATGGATGAAACTGAATGGTATCTAAGATGTGTTGAGAATCTAAGCAAGAATCTTCTACATAATGATCACAATAATAGTAGTAAAGGAACAAATTTAGAAAGTTGAGAATCTATTAGCATCTACAACAACTCTCAATTTAATTACACTCTAATATTTAAATTTAAAAAAAAAAATCAAAGAAAACCATTCCAAAAGATCAAAGCATTACCTCATATACTGTTGGGGTAAATGAAAACCCATGCCTTATTTCTCTGCATAGATAAAGAAACAAGGTCCAAAATCTGAATCTCCAGACAAACCAATGAAAAAGTGAAAAATTGAAGTTCATAAGAGCAGTTGGAGGCTTCTTGCAGATAAATCACTTGCTAGCAAATGAAATTCTTGCTTTTGGCTAGCAAATGAAAAGGGGGAAAAGGTGGTAACTCATTTACAACTAGTAAATGATTTACTAGTATTTTAGGGCATCCAAATGCAGTAAATCATTTATAACTTGCCTCATTTACCATCATCCAAATGATCCCTTGCAAACAGACACAATCAACGGAACAAAGATGACCCATTTCTTGCAAACTCCATATCTTTACAATCAAAGAGACAATAGGATGGCAGGCACACTAGACACATTGGCATGCATGATTAGTGCAACTGGTCATAGATGACTATTTCCCTTCTCCCAAAATATCCATATCAAAGTTCTAGAGTTTAAAAAGGTATACAGAAAATGTACTCAATTTTACATCCCCTGAAAAATATTTCTTTAAAAACAGATAAAATCAATGAAACAAAGACGACCCATTTCTTTACTATCAAATGAACCATGTGATGACGGCCACACTCAACACATTAGCACGAGTGATGGTTATAAGTAGAGTACTGTTTCTCTTCTCCCAAAATATCCATATCAAATTTCTAAGAGTGTAAGAAAGGTACATTGAAAATGTATTCAGATTCATAGTTGATCCAATAAAAAAAGCACAGATATTTCATCAGAAGCGCACACAAAATCAACAGTACAAAGACGACCCATTTCTTACAAACTCCACATCTTTACAATCAAACAGACAGTACAAAGAAAATTAAAGCAAAAATATAAGAAATCACAAAGATCAATCCATCTAGAAACAAGAGAAAAAACCAAAAATCAGAAATAAAAACCCAAATAAAAATGATTTTTTTTCACATACGTGCGCGTAAACGTCATTAGGGATCTTCTCCACCAAAACCCGCCATCAAAGTCCCTCCTACCCTCTGCATACAACATCTCTGCAAGATTTAGCCTTTTAGTTATAAAGTTTGACCAGACTGAGTTGATAAAAACTTGCCTATAATCAAAGGAAGACATGGCCCCAAGCTCATTTTCTAACTGTTGCATGGCAGCAAGGTTCTACCTGATCCTTGCATCAAGTCTACAAATTTGCAGGAATTTCAGTTTACTACAACTAAATATCAGATAAATGAAATGAAGAATGTAGAGAAAGTTTCTTCTTCTTCTTCTTTTTCTTTTTCTTTTGCGTTGTCTTGAATACACTGAGTAATGTTGTCTCGGAGTAGCTAACTATTTTCTTTGTTGTCGTTAAATACCTAAAATGGGGAATGAGTAAAACTCAATTAGGGCACATGTGACATATGTGGAAAACTTCAGCAAAGCTTGGAAATTTGTGCACATTTACTGCTTTCACTAGCAGACCAATCATCGGTTCTGCTGAGACCTGTCCTCGTATAAAAGATCATTATACATTAGGCAATAAGAAATCCTGAAAAGCAATAACAATGTTTAAAATTTTGGATGAACTTACTATCTTGACATAGGGAAAGTCACTGTCAATACCAATTGTAGTTGCCAACACCACTTACGGTGTTTGGGCCATGGAAGAAGCCAGTTGCAGCTGCACAAAGTAACTGAGGACTAGACTAAAAGTAGCTCTGGTCTCGTGGCTATTTGAAAAGCCAAAACCTGTAAAAGGCCTATACCTGAACAGAGGACAGATAGGTAAACTCACTTGGCCACTCAAAACAGTGGCAACCGCCGCACAAGAGCTAGAATTGCGACTAAAGATCTGCAGCAACTTTAGCGGCTTGGAAATTCCTCCCTACGCTCCCCTCCAGTGCAAGGAGCAGGCAAGCGGATAAGAAGCAGACACCGCACCATTGTTCCAGCAACCACAAGATTTTCAACAGCTAGCCGCTCAAACAAGAAATGCACAGCCCACTCTTGGAGTAAAAACAATTCAATGACAAATAGAACTGCAAGCAGCCCATATCCAATTTAGAATATATGATGATGTCCTTCAAACTCTTTAACAATCTTAAGCTTATTTAGAATATATGCACTATCATACCTCAAGGAATTTGTTGTTGAATACTTCAATTCAAATCATTCCTTATGGAAGGGAATTTCACAGCACAAACAACCACTAAGACGTACAAATTTCACAGCATCCATATGATCCATACTGGCAGGACATGTGCATTGTTGACTAGCTTGTCCTTTTTGTGGACAATTGGATGGTGTGGCTATATACAATTAAATTTTTAGAATTTATCTTCTTTACAAGAAGTGCATTCCCAATAAAAACTAATAGCAGATAACATAAAGTTCACACATTAATTCTATGTTGTTCGACCTCTGTTCAATCTCGGGTTCACACATTAACATTCATTCTAATTTGAAGAAGAGATACGTGTTGAGAATGTGGAGCCACATCTGGGCCGCCTTCAACCGGTCATAGGACGTCTTCGACCGGTCGTAGGGACCTGTTCGACCGGTCGTGGACCGGTTCGACTCAAAGTCCAGCGAGTTGTGCTGTTTTTTTCGGAGGCCTAGGACCAGTCGTAGGAGAGCTAGGACCGGTCGTAGGGATCTACGACCGGTCATAGGGGAGCTAGGACCGGTCGAAGGTTACACAGATTCGTTTCCGAATCTGATGCGGACTGCGGATTTTGGTGTCGCCTTTCGCAAGGGTGCGGAAGGAAAGTTACCTAAACTATAAATAGGGGTTCCTAGTGCTTTTCTAGGAGATGAGGAATATTGGAAAATATTTCTAAAGGTGTGGGCTAAGGGTTTTCTATATTCTTTCAAGGGAGAGGTTAGTATTTTGCCTTGTAATCTTTGTTTCTTCATAGTGGAAGTTTGCATCCGTAGTTTTTTACCCTAGTTTGGGGTTTTTTCACGTATATCTTGTCTTGTGGTTTGTTTGGATTGCTTTGATCTGTTTCTAGTTTATATTCCTTTCTGTTTATCGTTTGTGGGTGAGGCCTAAGATTGGATCTCGGCCCACTGCGTTGTTGGCGTGCTGCGCAACAACTGGTATCAGAGATATTGGTTTAGTTCTATTGGGAGCGATGGCGGAAGATGAAAAAACTAGAATTGAGAAGTTTGATGGTTCAAACTTTACCTTTTGGAAGATGCGGATGGAGGATTATCTGTATCAGAAGGACCTCTACATTCCTCTAAAAGGAAAAGAGAAGAAACCAGAAAAGATGACAGATGATGAATGGTTTTTACTGGATAGGAAGGCTTTAGGAACGATCCGACTCTCTTTATCTAAGAGCGTCGCCTTTAATATATCTAAGATGAAAACGACAAAAGAATTAATGGAAGCCCTAGCCACCATGTATGAAAAACCCTCAGCATTCAACAAGGTTCATCTTATGAAACAGCTATTCAACATGAAGATGTTAGATAGTAGAGCGTGGCTGAACATCTAAACGAGTTCAATACAGTCACGAGCCAGTTGGAATCCGTTGGCATCGTTTTTGAGGATGAGCTCAGGGCACTATTGATCTTATCCAGTCTGCTAGACAGTTGGGATGGTTTGGTGATTGTTGTGAGCAATTCTTCAGAGTCGACAAAGCTGAAATTTGATGATGTAGCCGGTCTAATTCTTAGCGAAGAATCTAGAAAAAAGGCATAAGGAGTTTCAGGGGATTCAGGGAATGCTCTAAACGTTGAAGGAAGAGGAAGATTGCAGAACAGAGGAGGCAATAAACACGAGCATTCTAAGTCGAGGAAGAAGTCCAAGGGACCGAAAGACAAAGACGGGTGTTGGCATTGCGGCAAGAAGGGGCACATGAAACGTGATTGCAGGGCGCTCAAGAAACAAGAAGGAAGCTCTCAAGGCGGGAAGGATTCAGTGAATCTGTCTGAGGAGAGCGACACATAGGCGTTGATCTTGTCTCTTGATGCAAGGAATGAGTCATGGGTTATAGACTCGGGTGCTTCGCTTCATGCCACTTCATGTAAGGAAGTTCTGCGTGATTATGTGTTAGGTGACTTTGGGAGAGTCTACCTGGGTGATGATGAGCCATGCGGTATTGTTGGAAAGGGGGATGTTCAGGTCAATTAGAAAGATGGAACGTTTTTGAAACTGAAGAATGTCAGACATGTACCGAGTTTGAGAAGGAATCTGATCTCGGTGGGGCAGTTGGCTGATACTGGTTATGTGACGATATTCACCAGTGATTCCTGGAAGATCACAAAAGGTGCCTTGGCGATATCTCGAGGTAAAAAGGAAGACACTTTGTACGTGACTTCAGGATCGTATGGTTCACTCTCAGTCACATCAATTGGAGTGAATGGGCAGTTATGGCATCAGAGGTTGGGACATTTGAGTGAGAAAGGGATGAAAGTGTTGTTGTCGAAAGGGAAGCTACCAGGGCTGAAGTCTCTTGACTTGGAATTCTACGAGGACTGCGTATATGACAAGCAGAAGAGGGTAAGCTTCAAGAAGATAGGACGCGCTCCAAAGACGCATCTATTGGAGCTTGTACACACTGACGTGTGGGGACCGGCATAGGTATCATCTCTTGGTAGCTCACGTTATTTTGTTTCCTTTATTGATGATGCTAGTAGAAAACTGTGGATTTATTTCTTAAAGCATAAATCTGATGTATTTGATGTGTCTAAGAAGTGAAAAGTTATGGTAGAAAACGAGACAGGTAAAACAATAAAGTGTCTCAGATCTGATAATGGGGGAGAATATTGTGATAAGAGGTTTGAGGAGTATTGTGCAGCAAGTGGAATCAAACATCAGAAAACGATTACAGGGACACCACAGTAGAATGGTGTGGCTGAGCGCATTAACAAGACCATCCTTGAACGCGCCAGGAGCATGAGGTTACATGCAGGGTTGCCCAAGACCTTTTGGGCAGATGCTGTGAATACTGCCGTATATCTTATCAATAGAAGTCCCTCAGCACCATTGGATGGTGGGCTACCAGAAGAAACGTGGACTGGGAAAGAAGTGAACCTTACACATCTGAAAGTATTCGGTTGCTCTTCATATATTCACATTGATGTAGAGCACAAAAACAAGCTGGATGCGAAGTCCAGGAGGTGCACGTTTATAGGCTATGTGCAGGATGATTTTGGCTACAGGTTTTGGGATGCAGAAAATAGAAAAATCATCAGAAGCAAGGACATAGTCTTCAATGAAAAAGTGATGTATAAGGACAGTGTGCAAGAAAATAAGGTCGAGGAAAAGGAATTCGTAGAGTTAGAAGAGTTACCGGACATGGGTGTTACAGTGTCACAAGATGATCATGCACGGGAGCATTATGAGGCAGAGCCACAGACACCGGTTACGAGGAGGTTCACTCGGTAGAGGAGACCCACGGTCCGATACTCACCCTCCTTACATTATCTACTGCTGATAGATAATGGTGAGCCAGAATGTTTTGAAGAGACAATACAGTTAGATACACGGGTTAAGTGGGAGCAGGCCATGGATGAGGAGATGGACTCTCTTGAGTCTAATCGTACATGGGAGCTAGTCACTCTACCCAAGGGTAAGAAAGCTCTTCATAACAAGTGGGTTTACAGACTAAAGGAGGAGCACGATGGTTTGAAATGGTACAAGGCTAGATTGGTTGTGAAAGGGTTTCAACAAAAGACATGTATCGATTTCACTGAAATATTTTCACCGGCAGTGAAAATGTCTACGATTCGCATGGTCTTGAGTATAGTGGCTATAGAGAACTTACATCTAGAGCAGCTAAATGTTAAGACAACATTTCTTCATGGGGATCTTGAAGAAGAAATATATATGCATCAGCCGACAGGATACGTGGCATCAGGTAATGAGAACAAGGTGTGCAGACTGAAGAAAAGTCTATATGGCCTGAAGCAAACCACGAGGCAGTGGTACAAGAAGTTAGATAGTTTCATGTTGGGAAACGGTTTTAGGAGATGTCATGCAGACCACTGTTGTTATTTGAAGAAATTTGATAAGTCGTACATCAGTCTTCTTCTGTATGTTGATGATATGCTTGTGGCCGGTTCAAGCATGAAGGACATCTCAGATCGAAAGACAATTGTCTAGAGATTTTTGCCATGAAGGATTTAGGAGCTGCAAAACAAATCCTAGGCATGAGGATAAAACGTGACAGAAAAAATAAGAAACTGATTTTGTCACAGGCAGAGTACATAGCCAAGGTACTTGAACGATTCAATATGGGAGGTGCTAAGCCGGTTAGCACTCCATTAGCCAACCACTTCAAGCTATCTAAGGAGCAAGGTGCGAAGACGCAAGAGGAACGAGACTACATGGCCAAAGTCCCATACGCGTCAGCGATTGGGAGTCTCATGTATGCTATGGTAAGCACGAGGCCAGACATTGCTCAAGCAGTGAGAGTTGTTAGCAGGTTCATGAACAATCCCGGGAAGGAACATTGGGAAGCTGTGAAGTGGATCCTCAGATACCTGGTGGGTACTAAGGATGTAGGGCTGTGTTATGGTGGATCGAAAATCAAGCTGCAAGGTTATGTGGATTCAGATTTGACAGGAGATATCGACAGCAGAAGAAGCACTACAGGTTATGTCTTTACTCTGGGTAGTGTTGCAGTCAGTTGGGTCTCTCAGTTACAGAAGATAGTATCTATTAGTACGACAGAAACAGAATATGTTGCGGCTACAGAAGCATGCAAGGAGATGGTGTAGATGCAAGGTTTTATGGAAGAGTTAGGTAAGAAGCAAGTAGATTGTAAGCTGTACAGTGACAGTCAGAGTGCAATACACTTGGCTAAGAATTCAGCCTTTCATTCAAGGACTAAGCATATTACCATCAGATATCACTTCATACGTTCGTTACTGGAAGATGGATCGATTGTTCTGGAGAAGATTCATACAAGTGAGAATCCTGCAGATATGTTGACCAAAGCGGTCACAAGGAAGAAGCTGAAGTTCTGTTCAGCTTTGATTGGTCTTCAAGCTTGAAGACGGGGAGGTGGTGCACTCCGGATGAAGAAGATGAAGGTTTTGGCGATGTGTCTCCAAGTGGGAGATTGTTAAGAATGTGGAGCCACATCTGGGCCGCCTTCGACCAGTCGTAGGACGTCTTCGATTGGTCGTAGGGGCCTGTTCGACCGGTCGTGGACCGGTTCGACTCAAAGTCCAACGAGTTGTGCTATTTTTTTGGGGGCCTAGGACCAGTCGTAGGAGAGCTAGGACTGGTCGTATGGGAGCTAGGACTGGTCGTAGGGGAGCTAGGACCGATCGAAGGTTACGCAGATTCGTTTCCGAATCTAATGCGGACAGCGGATTTTGGTGTCGCCTTTCGCAAGGGTGCGGAAGGGAAGTTACCTAAACTATAAATAGGGGTTCCTAGGGCTTTTCTAGGAGATGAGGAATATTGAAAATATTTCTAAAGGTGTAGACTAAGGGTTTTCTATATTCTTCCAAGGGAGAGGTTAGTATTTTGCCTTGTAATCTTTGTTTCTTCATAGTGAAAGTTTGCATCCGTGGTTTTTTACCCTATTTTGGGATTTTTCCACGTATATCTTGTCTTATGGTTTGTTTGGATTGCTTTGATCTTTTTCTAGTTTATATTCCTTTCTGTTTATCGTTTGTGGGTGAGGCCTGAGATTGGATCTCTACCCACTGCGTTGTTGGCGTGCTGCGCAACAATACGCACAAGTTAAAGAAATATGCATGAGTTCAAATATGTAGCTGACCTCTAAAACTTACACCATATTCATCTGCTCAGCTACATCCACACAAAACATTCTTTGATGGGTCATTACATCAAATAGTTAGCATGCATGAAATACAGGAGGTATACACAAGGGGCTTTTTAGTTTTTATGAATGGGGCCAACCTAAAATGATGATATTATGGTCCATGCACCAAAAATCTAAAAGGGGGCTAAAAAATCTCTCTGCTTACTTACATCTATACAAAACATTGCTTGTTGAGCTATTTCATCAAACAATTAGCATGCATGAAATACAAGAGCTATTACAGAAGGGGCTTTTTAGTTTTCACAAGCGTGGCCATTTTTAAGTGACCTAAAATGATGATATTATGGTCCACGCACCAAAATTTGAATGGCAAAACAAAATCTAAGAGAGAGAGGGAGAGGGAAACAGAGAGAGAGAGAGAGAGAAAACCCTAATGTAAGTAATCCAAAAGAGGTGACCTAGATCAATGGCTAAAGCCCAGATCACAACTACATTGCTTTCAAGTTGGACGTGAAAAAAGAGATGTAATGATCCTATTCAAGCACTACTTCCTCGTTACAAAAACTAGGACACACCATCAACCTTTATCATTTCCTCTCAATTAGAAGGACCACATGCATATGTACAATATGAACCCTCGGTCTTGTCTTCCAACCAACCATTTTTCTCATACATGTGTGGCTAATCTAATGAGTGGGTTGCCCTGATTTTCAAGCCAGGACTTGTTTAAATTCGACCCTGCCTGATGAATGACCTAGGTCTTACATGTTTTCTATGAAGAAAGCCCTCAATCATCCACAGTGAATCTCCTCAGCGTTTCTCGTTAAAAAGGCAGTGCATGATAATCCACAAAGAAAGCAGTGGACAAAGTATACCACAACCATACACAAAGGTTTATTTTTCCCCTTCTTTCTCAACCTAGATACAAAATCAAACCCATAAGTTACATAGCTTACCTGCTTGATGACCAGGAAATGCGGAAGCCACAACAATAGTTCCATCCTTGGACTCTAGCACTGAATGAAAGAAGATGTCAACATAACATAAAGATGATTTGACAAAACCAGAGACATTACGAGCGGACCCATTTGAAAAATCTCACCATAATAAAACTCTCATTGCAAACCTATACATGCCATAGAAAAGGTGGATAATGAAAACAAGAATAAAGTTTTAGAATTTTAAAGGGCTTAATGAAAAAAGGTGGATCAATTTTAACAGTTGAAAGAAAATAGGCATTGGTATTCAACTGGTTACCTGGTTTTCAACTGCAAATCATGTCGGAGACTTTCAAGGTTGGATGGTTTTTCGATTCCCATGGCATTGCTACCACCAAATGTAGAGAAACTACCACTCCCTTGCGGGTTGCCAAAGGCCCTAAAGACTAAAATAAAGGAAATAAGTTGCTTTTGGAAGTTGAAAAGCAAAAGAAGTAACTTTTTCTTAAGAGATACTTATGTAAGTTTAATAACCAAACTAAATAAGAAGTAACTTCTTGACTTACATAAGTTAGAAGGACTGTGAATGAAGTTAGAAGGAGCAGAGTTCAACCTGGTGTATGGGAGGGTACATTGAGTTTGTACAGACAGGGCACTTAAGAAGCTCATTCACACCATTAGTGGAAGATACACCTCCTTTAATGCTAGGAGCAATAGTAGGCTTAGTTAGCTGGAATTTTTCCAATTCATCACTTGCAATGGATAACTCATGATCTGCAACTTGAGATTCAAGGACTTCCTTGCAAATGCTACTCCCAGTCCCAAGAGTCATGCTGACTAATTCACAATCTTAGTTTCACACAGCCCAGACAAACAATGGCCAATGCTATGTGATAACATTCCAACTCCTTCCTGCAGCTGCACCTATCCGGTGCATGAACCTAAGAAAATCTTTGCTCTCACATAAAATAAAATACATGATTAATGCCAATCCATTCACTGCTGCAATGGCAAGAACCGTTGTAGCAAAAACAAATACTGGACTATAATTTTCTTACCAACCAAATGATGTAGTTGCAGCAAAAACAATAGCAAGCCTATTGAACTGAAACCATAACATTATTTGTACGGAACCGTTCATAATACAGAAAATTGAATAGTGAGAGACAAATTCATCCTTTTAGAATCCGCATTGCAGGCAAAATAAATGTTGTATGCATATGAACCAATGGATGAACTTGGAAAGGAAACTCATGACTGAAGACAAATAAGTAGAAATCCGCAAGGAAGCAGAAATTATTGGTGTTTTGCATTTATAGGAAGGTAAAAAAAAGCATTTTCACAGCTCTAGATGCTGGAAATTGACATCATGAGAGTATTTTCTGTAAAGGAGTGATAAGATTCAAAAAGAATACAGATTATAGCTTATATGCGTGTTTGCTTACAAGAAGACACTACAAGAAAACTGCCGACAAAGCTTTTGCCTGCGGTTAGCTAACAGGCGGTAAAGCCTCAGTTGGTAAAGGCTTTACCAACGGCCAGGACCTTTATTGACAGTTGTGCTGGACGCCGCTAAATCATCAGTTTTGTTGCATAAAATGGTCAAAATTAGCTACGGCTAAAATTCGTAGCTAAATATGCTAGCCGTCCGTAGCCATTGGTACCATAGCCACAGTAAATGCATGGTCTGCTAAGTCGGGTTCAGAAAATCAGTTTCACATTGTCTTTAAAGACAAGCTGGTTGTCTTTTAACCAGAAATTAAAAGAAAAGTGTGAGGGGGGAAACTAATTCAAGGAAGATACAAGCAAAAGTAACAAAATCTGATTATACTGCTTGAGAAGGTCTAGCTCCATTTTCTTGCTCTCATCATGAACCTCACCCTAATTGAACAGATAACTAACTGAGTGCAACAGCCAAACAATAATTTAAAGTACAGATTACTTGTGGTCCAACCAATTGGACTTAAGACCTTCTCTTTAGTAATAAAATCCACAAAGAAGTCGAATATACCCACAAACCAGTGTGATACGGATGTTATAACCTGAAAACATCTTATAATGAGAAATTTTCAAAATAAATAATTGTGATTAATTTACAATTAATTATATGTAAAAATACTCTTTAAAAAATGTGTATTTCATTAATGAGTCTATTTGAAATCTATGCTGGGTTTGCCGTAAGAGTTACGGATCATTACAAACTGAGGTCCACTTAAAGATAAGGTGCAGATGAGGGTCTTTATTCACAATGGTATAGAAGGATTGCACCAAGGAAAGACTCTAAAAGGGACTATAAATTTTCAGTCCATTTTAGCAAAAATGTGATTTTGATCAAGAAAGGGGCATTGTTTTCTTCTCTTTTTTTGCAAAACAAGGATCCTGGGCTGGGCATTTCTAGAATGAAAGAAAGATGGGGGAAAAGTAGATGATGGGGATTCTGTTGAAACAACATAGACATGCATGTTTTTCTCGGATTGAAACTCAGAAGAGATATATAAACATTAAATGCAAAGAGAAAGATGTATGTAATTAAAAAATAATATAAAAGAACCTCTAGACTCAAATAGCACCAAGTTCTTGATTCTATTACCAGCTAACCTTGCAATCTATGAAACAAAACAAAGTCAGAGTGTTTAAGCACAGAGATAAAGATGTGAGTGGGTGGGTGAGGGAGATCAACAAGCAATGATCAAAATTAAGCAACAAGATCAAATCCTAGGCATATCAGTACGTGTACGAATCTGAGAGTATCAGTAAGATGTAAGGCTAGGGCCATTTCCTTTTCACCAACAAAAATCAAAGTGTGATGAGGACAGAATTCACCTGATCTTGTTTGAGGTCTTGTGAAGAGATCTCCTCACAGACATAACCAAGTGTTTCAAAGGTGGCCTGCTTCAAAGAAGTTGGCTTTCCTTGCTGGGTCATGTTGCAGAGTAAGCATCCAATGATTATGGTCAGCAAGGATAGTTAATATGGTTGGTGCTAGAGGTGAACGAAGTGTCAATTTAAATGTACCTGAAGTGTCAATTTAAACGTACCTGAAGGAATCAAAGAAATTTAAAACAGATGCCGACTGAAGTGTTGTTGCAGTCTCTCATTTGCATAGTTTATACAAAACTTTTCAAAGTTGTTCTTCTAGAGATGAGCAAAAAAGAAATGTTAGAAATGGAAACACCAGGGAAATAAATAATATTGCATAATCAGCACAAAAGACATACATGAAAAGATTCAAATACATAGATGTCTAGGATGCTTATGAATTTCCCAGTACGCCGCCTACTTCTAGAGACTTACTGATTTATTCCACAATCTAGTCAAACAAGCTAGTATAGATATATTTTGCTAACACATCCCTAATGTCGATGGCCTGGAGAAAGTAAAATAACAAATAAGAGCATCTAGCAATGCTAGCATTCTACATAGTTGAGAGAGAGAGAGAGAGTGAACAACTCCCAGACCTGCAGCAAGGTTAGCTTCTATTCCTTGTTGGATGTCTAGGATCTTCTGATTTGTGAGGTTTTTTTAGCATGCCCATCGAATTAACTGTTGGAATGAATCACCAAATTTTAGCCCCCTCACATAGGAGTGTTAGTGGATCAGGTTGTCTAGACGGTTCACTAAGCCCAACCCAACAAGAAGTCAATCTGCATAAATCTGTATAAATGGGTGACAAATGGGCTGGACACAAAAATAGATTGATTCCCACTGTTGAAACATTCATAGGGCCCATGATGTTTATTTGCCATCCAAATTGTTCATAAGGTCATACAGACTTGGATGAAGGGAAAAACCAAACATCAGATTGTACTGTGTGAGTGGATGGAGGACCACATATAATCACCAAACAGTTTCACATATATACAATTTGCATTGCAATATTAAAAAAAATAAAAAAAAAATCACATTGGAGAATCAATCCATGCCTTGGAAAAATCACATAGAGTTGGGTGAGAGTCATTTTCATTTTGTCAATGGCATGTGCATGAGATGACGGTGAGGCAAACACTTGATAAGAGTCATTTTCATTTTGTCAATGGCCTTTTCTCTTTGAAACATTTTTGTTGTCAATGGCATGTGCATGAGATGACGGCTAGTGGCTAGGACTAGTACATAAAATGCAATCAGAAAAGAAAACGATATATTTATATTACAAATAGCAATCAAATCATACAATGCATCTTACATTCACATTTCTAAATAAACATTTTTATTTTTTTTGCACACATCATCCAACCATAATTGGCAAAAGTCCTATTTATCTTTTCTTTCTTGTTTTCCCTCTACATTACAGCAGCCTATGAGCCAATGTGAACTGCCTCTGAATGTATAGTATGTAGTAAGATAAGTGATAAACAAAAAAAAACCACAATCTAATCCATTAACAATACCAGCTATGTCTTCAACACAATCATAGATGATACACTAAGTCACTAACCCAACAGTCCATCTGGAGAGCAGCTACTGCATTTTGCGAACTGGTTCAAGAGCTTCAATCATGACTACGCTATTTCCCCTGATAACCTGGAGCAGCACACAGGATCTTACATCTGCATATTGAAATATATAAATCAAGAATCTGCCCATTTCCAAACTGCAAAATTATATACCTCATTCAAGCATGGCCAATTGACTGAAGTTGGTTGTAAGTATAATATAGCTAAAAACTAAAAATACTACTGAAAAACATCTTAAACTACTAAAAGATCAATCAGCTTGACTCAAATTTCTAGTTTAAAATAGCGTTTATGATAGCATAGAGAGAATATAGCAACTTACAACTTGCACTTTGCAGCTTCCTAAAATATATAACAGATAATTAGGATGAAAATTGCTTTTTTATTAAGCCACATTAGGTAATTCAAAATGGTAGAATAGAAGCAGATTAAAGTGCAGTATCAATGCAATAAAAAAAATAAAATGACAGACTGCTAGTGAAATTGGGTAGATTAGCTTTCCCCATGTGTGTACATATTAGTGCCACATCTAGGTTATATCATGAGCCATATGTCTGGGCAATAATCCATCGATATTTTTATAAATAACTTATTCTAACGATGACAAGTTTAGCTCTTGTCCATCATTTTCTTGCACAAAAATCAAAGGCCATGAACTTCCCAGATTTGCAAGCGAGTCAGTTTTTATATATTTGGAGAACTGGTGCTACATGAAGAGATTTAGATGTCATGCCTCAAAACATTAAGGTGGACTGATATGACCTTTGATTAATATTGGTAGCTGTGTTTGCTGAATTCAGACATATGAACACTTGTAGCCAGTGATGGCCAGAGGACATCACAGTTCTAAGATCATCTTTCTAACATATAGATAAACAAACATGTCAAAAACTTATGGGGTGGAATATCTGCTTACCTGCATAGAAACTGAACACAAGGGTATATATTGATCATCCACCTCTCTTACTGTCAAGTAGTCCTGATGAAAATGCATCTACATTACAAGAAAGGGAAAATAAAAATAAAAATTGTCGCTACACTGATACGGTCTAGTATGAACGGCTGCATATGGTTCATACAGCAATAATACAAAAAAAAAAACTCAGTGCACCATAGGCTATCTTCCCGTTATCAGCAATGTCATCTATGAGAAAAACTACATATGAATCAGAGAATCATGTTAAATGGAACAAAGGGAAAGAGATATCAGGAGTGATAGCTTACACAAATTCATCTCAATCACAGTCAAATGGTTGGGAAGATTCGTTTGGGAGAGAGTTATACTCTGTACTCAATGCCCTTGACCTACACACAAACATAGATTTATGCCTAATTGAGAAGATAATGTCATCAATTAGTTTTTGTTTCTCTAGTCTTGACTAGAAGATTGTTGGATTCTTTCCCACAATCTTTTTCTTTTCTTTGATCTATTTACATTCCCCTTTGTGGTTGCATCATCATATCATTTAACTTCACTAACTCCTAGGTAATTACAGTTTGAGCCAAATAATAGTAGTATCAAATGAAGAAACCTATGCTCCACAGCAGGTAATATGAATCCTAAAAACAATAGTGCACTTTTCGATTAGACAGCTTAGAATGCAAGCGTTGGCATTACTAGTAGGTTTTATTGCAATCATAGTTCCTTCTTACTATGATGCAACAACGAGCTGCATGTTCATTTGTTTCCCTACCTTCAATGTTTTGAGCTGCATTACGTGCCAAGAATACTCATGAGGCGATTAATCAACTCTTCTGATACAATTTCTCCCATGAACACCATCAGTTTCTCAATGAAAACTGAAAGGAGATACAATTTCACAAATGTTACCAAGTACCAAAGGCATTATCTTTTTTTTTTTTTTTTTTTCAATTCTTGTCTTTTCTATTCATCTTCTATTTCCAAGGAAAGCAATTCTCTGTTTCCAAGGAAAGCAATTCTGCAGAATTAGATTTTTCATCTGCAGAGAATAATACATTTTCTTTAAAAAGAGGGGATGTCTCATTACAAAGTATGACAACTAAACATATTACTGGGTTCAGAACTCAAACCGAAAACCACATCACATTTCTCAATAGCAGGTATTGTACTGTGCTCAGTCTGAGAGTTTGTATATGTGAGGTCCATGGTTCAGTGATCCACACCATTAATATTGCTGGTCAATGTGGACGACCATGCACTAAAATGTCCCAGATGGTTGGAAATCCTAAGCCTTCAATAGGTGAACATTACAACAACCATGTTTCAGTAGTTCTCATGGAAAACATCATAGAACAATTATTATTATTTCCTTTCTTTTCCTTTAGACTCACATACCCAAACATGTCTTTAAGGAAGAAATACAGAAACAGTTCACATTTAGCAAAAAAGAAGAAGAAGAAGAAGAAAGGCCAAATATTCTATAGTTACAATCTTCACATCTATGTGATATTTGGTGAATGTGTTGTTGACAATAGGGTCCATTAAATTACATCCCCTTTTTTTTTTTGGAAAGGTGACAATAAGTCCCATCAACTCAACGGTATGGATCAATGAACCATGGGCCTTGCTCATATAAACCAGAAACCTAAATGTACATTGCAAACTCTTGGCCAATCATTCTATGACAACCCTTTTAAGGACAGCCAACAGTTCAGAGAACCCACTGAATTCATACTATGAATGCAACCGCTTTTCATGTGCCAAAAATACAGTGGAGCCATAGAAATCCCAAGGAACCCCAACAGTATTCTCATTCAAAGAAAAGGGAGATTTAAGTAGTAGAGCTGGTCAAACCTGAATATGGCAGAACCAACTCACCAAAGTAAACATGGCAGAGTGATTGGATGATTTCAAACTACACTTAGATTGGATACCCATCTGCATTCATAGATGAAGATGAAGGAGCAAAAAGCGGAATTTCTTAAATAGTAATATCTACAATTCTAGCATATGTTTATTACTGTAAAATGAAAAAAAAAAAATAAAAAAAAATTGCCAATAGAATAAGACTAACAATTTTGTTTATTGAGTTACCTTGAAGAAGGATGAAAAAGAGAAGCACAAAACCATCCTTGTGTACATCCAAGCATAGCATAGGTACTCTGATTCAAGAAAATAGTTATTGTTCTTTTCATTGTGGATTGCTGGAACGTGGGTCATGCAGCAAGAAACAGCCGTGTACTGCTGTGCAGGATATAATTCCTCTATTCTGCATTGGGGGCATGAGCAAGGATCGAACACACAAGGGGATATAACAGAGTAGAGGCTTACCTAGTTGATCTTTTCATTCAAAGGACCATGAATCCAATGTTCCCTCCAAACAATCGAAGACGATAGAAGACGTTCCGTCTTCCATCCTGATGACTGCAGCTGCGAAGAAGCAAAACCACTCAAACATATCTGGATTAGAAACAGCATAAGCAACCTCAACAGTCTATACATAAATGACATTTCTATTGGGCATTTAGACACATTCAAATGTAGAAACAATGCATTCTTGCATCCACCATCAACAATCACCACAACCTAGATGCTGCCCATGATCCAACATAGCACCTTGTAAGAGATCTGGGTTGTCCATCAGATATTTTCTTCGTTCTTTGGGATTTCAGACATTTCATCATCTTCCCTAAAGGCAATTCAGCCCCCTCTGAGATTTCAATTAGATCATAGGATCCAAACAGAAAACTGTAGGATTTAAACAACATTGAGCAAAACATTCAGCTCATAAGTTAATTTACATATCGAAATAGTGCTAAATTAATCTACCAGGAAATCTCACACATCTGTAGCTTATGGTATCAACATTTGAATCTTGCTGACTGTTGAGGGTCAATATTGCATATCAAACCTAATTATTGCTTAGATTTACGAGCATGATACTCTTTAATGCCCCGCTTTAATCGTGTTTGTGATGCAAGGTACATTTAAGAGCCTAAACTGAAAAAGGGTGCTAAATGCATGGAATTGATGCTCAGAATTCACCAAAGCATGGGAGGAACCCCAGGAGACCAAGATCGACAGATTTTCATGCCAGGGATCTAAGAAAATCGAGAAACTGTAGCTCATGTGGCCAGAAAAATGTCCAGAGTACAAGATCATAGGGTTCCCACCATCAATTCAGCTTGAGACTTCATATATAGCCTGAGGATATTAAATTAACCGTACACATCAAATTTAAATTATTGGATCCCTGTGAAAGTGGCCTAATGGATAGATCAGCCTAAAAAATACTGATATGGGGCCCACCTGATATCTGGATATACCTCAAATTTTGTCCCAACTGTTAAAAAGATCTGAGATAAGGGATGGATGGATTGGATTTCTCATAAACATCATAATAGATCCCACCTTGAGTGGTGTGTGCATGGTGCACAAGTGCACCAGCTGTGCACTGCAATCCCAAGACGGTCAATTTGCTCTTGACCCGTCTCCTCTTCAAACAGCAATTGTTATTTTCTGCTGCTGCGTAACGGGGACGGACGGCGTTCGTTTGATGAACGTCGTGGGCCACCATCTTAGATCATCTTTTTGATCCACACCGTCCATAAAGAAGCTAGGATGAAACTGTTCTAAACCCGATCGACTGCAGGGCAATGGAGCATCCGATTCTGACCAAGAAGATCGGCAGAAAAACGGCAATTTCCGTTATCTGTTGCTGCGAACGGAGAACATGGGGTCTCTGTGTGATCTTTGTGGGTCCACACCGTCCATCATAACAATGATCAGGACCTTTCATTCGATCCAGGAGGTGTCCACAACCGTTACCAAGGTCTATTCATGGTTCGATGCGTGCACACTCAGACAGATTATATTCAATTATAAAATGAACGGCATAGTGAAATATCAAGTGGGCCACGTTATCAGCACTCCAAAACCATCCATCTGGAATGGTTTTTGAAAAATAAACTAATGTACGGCGTGGATTCATCAAAAAACACGGAATGTGGGCCCCACCAGTTACGCAATATAGGCCTTACGCAGGCATTATGCACGGACGTGCGTCCAGATGTCGTGGGGCGATGTACGGCCCAGATGACGATCAGATCAATGATCCGAACCGTCCAAAAGCTCAGCTAGGGGGTCTTTACCCTAGCTAAGAAGAAATTTTGAATCCAATGACGATCGCTGTCTTGAGAACAAATTTCAGACGCAAGTCGGTTTCCAAAGATAACGCACCGACCGTCTGTTGCTGCGTAAAAATCTGTGGATACAGCTTCTAAAAACGGCCTATGCACCGACCTCCAGTAGCTATATAAAGGAGATCCTGGGACGTGTGAGGGGGCTCGGTGGGAACGGAGAGAGAGAGAGAGAGAGAGAGAGAGAGAGAGAGTGGTTTTTTAAGAGTTCACTACACCAAAATCGATGATCAGAAACGGCTCTGTTTTTGGTTTAGAAACGGTTCTATGCCGTACGGCTCTGTTTTTGGTTTAGAAACGGTTCTATACCGTACGTAACAAAGGTTAAAAAGGTAATTAAAATAAAAGGCTGATTTGATTACTAAAAGAGCGCCGTCTCTCTCTCTCTCTATTTTCCAGCACTTTAATTCTCTTTTTATCCTTTTCCAAACCCTATGCAGGATTTCCGCAATATTTGTGATCGAGGGCCACTGCCGAGGGCACGAACTCCTCACCGTTGTCAAAGGAAGTTATTTGTCCAGCCGTCGGATTAGGTTCTCATTGTGATTCCCTTTTTCACAATTCGAAAGGGTAGATCAGTGTCGTCGTTTGACGAAGGGGGTTTTTAAAACCCTAGCATTGAAGGAAGTGTGGAAGTCATGACTGGGAGCAGCCATAGAAGATGGTGGCCAGAGGTCTGGATATAGGGTTTGAACAAGCCACATTAGAGGATGACGGATTCAAAAGAGGTTTTCCCCTTAGATTTGGCCCGGATTTGAGGGTTTTTGTTGTGATTGCCGTTTGAGGGTGGAATTTGAGGGTTTTTCCCTAAGATTTGGCTCGGATTTGGACGAATTCGATTCAAAAGAGCCAGTTTTTAGGGTTTCGGATGCGACTTGGAGCAGATCTAGTTGAAGTCGAAGCATTCAGTGGAGGGTTTCCGGCGGAAATTGCATTTTGCGAGAAATCCATTTTTCGGCCTTTTTTTAGGTGCTTGAAGTTAGATCTGATTGGCATTGAAGTGGTTTGCGGAAAAATGGCAGTATATCTATAGGAGATTTGAGCATTTTTATCTGTTCGATCTGCCAATGGAGGCAGAACAAGAGACAGAGGTTCATATCAGTCTTATCTCATCTAATTCACTTAAATTTCTCTTCTTTTGCCTTAGCATATGCTCTTGGTTGCTGTAAATGATGATTTTGATGTGCATTCCTTCAGTCTGTGATTTCGGTTTCTTGGTTTTCTTTTCCTTCTACAGCCGTACATTTAACTTTTTCAGATCGTTTTAGGGCATTAATCCAAAAAGAGGCAGATCAAAAGCTCAAGTTGACCATGCCACAGCAAATAGTGGGGATTGAATTCCTACAATTGAAAATGGGAAAGGGTTATCAATCTTGTTGGATTTTGGATTGGAAGATCTACGGTCGGAGTTGACAAAGAGTTTTGGGGGAAAGCCTGCCGGAAGCTCCATTTCCATCAGAAAATCTCGCTTAGCCCGGATGTTTTTGCCATTATGCTGTTCAACCTACCGGATCTCGTAATCTTCGTCTTTTTTCTGCTCACATTTGTGGAATTGACAGAGAAAGCACTCGAGAACCGGAATGATGGTCGAGTTGTAGGAATCGAGATCAGAGGATACAGGTGTAAAGCTTAGAGGAAAAGAAAGGGGTTCGAGGAGATATTTCAGAAACTCGAATGGAAGAGATCAGATTACTTTCTTGAATTTCTCTATTGTAAAGTTTTGTAGCTAAAAATCTTTATTTTTTCCTACTGAACTATAGGAGATTCAGGCAAAAAGAGGTCTTCAGAACTCTGTATTTCTAGCTGTAAGCAGAGTTTGGAATTTTTTTATGTGGAAAATAGGATTTTTTTTAATTTTTTCTTTTGAGACTTACAGTTCCTTTTCCCTTTTGAAACAGGGACTGGCAATGAAGAGGTGGAGTACAAGCCTCTCCCTGGTAGTCCAAGAAATAGTACTAAAAAAGAGACTAGGGCATCTGGAGATGCAGAGGTGAGTTTATATTGTTAGTTGTATTCCCCTCTATCTAAGCTGTTGGAGTAATTTCTTGTAACCATCTCAGGTCCCAGTTCTTGGAATGTTTACTGGAAGGACCTCATCCTTCTTGTCTCTGTCTGGATTGCATTCCTTGCACTACAGATTGCCAAGGTGAGAGCTCTACTATGCCTCATTTTCATGTTCAAGTGCGGTAGATTTTCCTGTATTGTGTTTGTTAGCACATGAGCAAACCCATCAGCAGCTTGACCTGTTTGATGCAGAATTACACGGCAACCTGTTCGATAGCATACTGGTTTTTGAACTTATTGCAGGTACGATCTTGCTCTGATCCTTGGTTTACACACATTTTCAACTTATTGAGATGTGGTTACAAAATTTAAGTACAGTAGTTATTTGATTTAAAAGAATTACACTGTTTACATTTGGGACAACAGATAGGAATGTTATCTCTTTACAGTTAGTTTACAAGAATATGTTATAGTCTGTTTTCCATAATTTTTTAGTATCTGGGCCCCATTCAACTCAACCTGCATATTTTCTGACTGAGCAACTCAAAGAGTTTTTAAGATTACCTTGATCAGAGATGAATGCTCCTGAGAAGCCTGGTTTTTAATGTGTTGGAGTATCAAATGTCTGTCAATTGATATCTCTCAGATCCTAGTTGCTGTTGGGGTGTCTCTACGTGAGGCAGTTAGCTTATACAAAAGTAGAAGAGTAATTGCATCCAAGGGAGATGAAGGGACAAACTGGAAAGTCCATCAGTTGGTTCTTTACTACTACGGTGTATTAGCTGGGATAGTGGGTGGAATGCTTGGTTTAGGTGGAGGCTTTATTACGGGTCCTCTTTTCTTGGAGCTGCGAATGCCTCCTCAGGTGCACACATCATCCTCCAGATTTCACTACATTATATTGCTCATGTTAATTGCTTTTTCCTTCCAACTAGTCATCTTTTAGCTCTGCATCTTCCCCCTCGGACCTGCAATACATTTTACTCATGTTATACCTTTGCTGTTTTCAAAAGTCAAATTAGCATTTTTCATTCATTCTGTCCTGAAAGGTTGCCTCATTGAGATCATAGTTCTAAAACTCACTGATTCGACTTGAAACCAATGGCCCATGTTATGAGGGGGAAAAACCAATGGCCCCATGTTCTATATACGTGTGTGGCCCATTGGACGAATGGTAAGAAATAGTGATCAATGGATAATATTGTATTTACACGTGTGGCCTATCTTATGGATGGATGATTGATTTTGGTCTAGGGTATGCTTATTGTGCGTCCAACCTGATGAATGGCCCAGATCTCACACATGTGCAACAAAGTCATCCTGTCCATCAGCATGTGAGTGCACTGAGCATTCAGTGGTGTTGGAATGAGAGTGAGCAGAAGTATCAATGTACCTATTTCTCTATGGCCACGTTTGGATGCACAATCAAAGTTGAATGATGAAGGTCGAAAAAGGTGAGCATGGAACTAGAAAATTTTAAAATAACTATCAAACAAGTGCTTGGAGTACCATGGTTCAAACCATCACAATGTAGATAGGATATGGGCATTGCAGATACAATGTGATGTTATAACTTTATGCAGTTCAATGAATGACATTTAATTGTTATTACATTTTTTCAAAAAATGATTGTGGTATTTTATAGTTATTTGCTACAAAATCACCTGGAAGAAACAATCTTATAATTTTAGTACAGAAACTTGTGCCAAGTATTCCTTGCATATATCTTTCTCCATGGTGCTCCTACTTTGAAATTAGTAGTGAGTCTAATTTCACAATGCAAATGCTATTTGTAGTTCCAATGTTTGCAGGCATGTCAGCAAAACCAAGGATTATATTGAGGATGCTCATTTGAATCCATGCTCAGCACCCAATTCTCTGTATGAAGTATGCTTTTCTAGGACCAAGGCTTCATGACACCCACAACCAATCAGCTAAAGTTCATTATTTTTTTTTTAACATATGTTGCATCTTTTAGCAATTGACTGCATCTTTTAGTAGTTCTATTTTTCTGTTGAGGAACCTCACGGATTGTGTGCTAGTCTATTTGTCAAGGGCAATTCTTGCAAACTGGTTAGGTGTCAGTTTGTTATACTTTTCCCTGGTGTTCTTTCCAGATAAGTTCAAAAGGTAATTGTTGTTGCGGTTTTTGTCATCATCATGTTCGTTGTTTGTTATTAATTTATATTTTATTGTTATTATTATTGTTGGAGTTTGAGTACTCTTTTATCAAAGAATTGAGAACTCAACTATTTCATAAAGAGTTTGTGCATGTGGTGACCATGATTCAGTGCTCCAGATCATTGATCTGATGGGCCCTCATGAAGGGACCATGCAGTAAGAATCTCCCAATTTTGAAGATCCTAGCTATTGAATGTTTGATCCTTCCACTGAATCTCAACTTTTGGTGTATTTCTTAACCAGCTATTTTCAGGCCAACAGTTGAAAAGGTTAGGATTGTGCCATTGAAGAGAGTTTTCAATCCTGATGGGAATCATCAGAACAATGGTGTCATCGAAACAAAATACATTCGTTTCTTGTCAAAACAAACAGCGGTTCATTAGTTCTTAGTTTGGGTACCTGCGACCAATTTTCTCTTTTCCTAATTGTCTATTTGTTGGCAAGGAGACAGAGATAAACTTGCCTATAAACTGCACCAAATCTGGAACTCTCTCTTTTTTGAATGGGTAGTAGTACTCTATCAATGTGGAACATCTAGATTGCTGGAACTTGAGGTTGTTCTTCAAGATGCAGATAATT
This sequence comes from Magnolia kwangsiensis, assembly GCA_037074715.1. Classification (NCBI taxonomy): domain Eukaryota; kingdom Viridiplantae; phylum Streptophyta; class Magnoliopsida; order Magnoliales; family Magnoliaceae; genus Magnolia; species Magnolia kwangsiensis. The sequence continues at coordinate 48,374,064 of CM073574.1, read as the reverse complement.
TCACTGTCAACATTCCAGAATTGAAGCTTTTAAGGCAGTATCATTCTAATGCTCTCTCCTGGATTCATTGTTTTCATGAATCTCTTGTAAACATTCAGGATCGGGAGGATTACAACGTGATTGTTGAGGAACTAACGAGCATTTTGGAAGCTGGAGAATCGTTGAGAGTACGTGGTTTGGTCTCTTTACAGATCCTGTTCAATCAATAGAAACTCTTAGCAAGGTTGTTTTTTCTTTAGACCATGGCACTGAGATTTAGTTTCCTTTCGTAAACAGTTGATCAGTTGCCCCATGTCAAGGCAGAATTAAGGAAGTCTCGCTGCAGAGAAAAAGCATTCAAGGTATTGATATTCATCTATTCTTTATGTGTTTTACCTAGTCCCTATTTTAATGATTGTTTTGTATTTAGTTTCCTGCTATGTGAATACATGTCTTTAAATAGCTTGCACTTGTAAGCGTCTCTACTATTAAAAAAACTTTCAAGCTTCCAAGACAACATTTGGTTGTAGGGCCAAACTGCACTTGGTCGGATTTCTGAGCTTGGTTTTAAATTCAAGTATGAGTTGGTTTCGTCTGAAGTGTTCCAGTTCTGAGCCCTCTGACTTATAGTTTTAAAGCACCGTGTATGTACCTCAATTATTTTAAATGTTAGAAACTTATAAAATATTCTTGTTACATCTACAGACACTAACTATTCAAATGCCACTGGAGTTTATCCAGGAGCTGATGAAAGAAGCAGCTTTGTATGTTTTTCTGTCTTGACTCTTGAGCATTTTTCAGTTTTAACCAATGGTTGTGGTTTACCATTTCATGATCTTTGAACTTAAAATTAACTTTCAGGTTACAAATCACAAAAGAGATTGTTCATGGATGTTTCTAGAGTACTAGAAGAAGCTAGTTCTTGGGAAGCGAGTGCTAGGCATCTTCTTTGTAGCATGGGTCAGATGTCTGAGTTTGAGGATGCCCTAAGGTTTTCATTTACTGTGCTTTAGTTCTTGTTACTCACCCTTCTGATCATTTGATAAATCCCTGAATTTATGATTGTTGTCTTTGAATATTTCAGGGCTTCAGAAAGCATATTTGCACAGTTGCCTTCTCTCCAGGATGTCAAGGATGCATTATCGATGGGTGAATCATGGATAAGGGCATCTTAACCTTTTTTAATGTCTGCTGTTTGTTCTGGGCATGCTCTGAATCCTCTGCTGAAAGTTGATGCCTTGAATGTTGATGTTGTTTTATCATTTTGAGTCATCTGTTTTCCAAGCTGGTGGGTATGCTGTATACTCATGCACTTGATTTTGCAGGAACTAGTCACTCAGTCAAAGCTTCTGAAAGTCTCTTTGAAAGCACCAGAGATGCTTCAGAGCATTCTGAAGGATATTGAAGAATGGGAGCTTGATGCCTGTTCTTTGTTAGAGCATGCAGATTCGTCTAATATGCATGATATCAATGTCCAAATCGACAATGAGCTTTCTACAAGAATTGAGACACTACTTTACAGAGTAAATTATGCTACACAAGCTGGCCTATCTTTAGGTTTTAGTGATTTTTCAGACCAATATGAAGATTCATCCTACAGTCTAATTATACTATAACCTTCCTCCAATCCAGCCCGTCTGAGGGAGGAGGTTTTGGCTGAGAAAGGGCTGGATTCTACCGTGTCTTGACTCAAGAGGTTCATGGGACAGTTTTAACATTCCATCAATGTCAGTTATGATTCTACTGTGTCTTGACTCAAGGGGTTCTAGGATCCTCAATGCTTGGCTTAGCTCATAAAGATCTTCATCAGTTCTTTGTTTGATATCATGTTTCTATTGCTTGTAAACCATGTGATATTCTTGTAAACTGTGCCTCTGAAGACAGGGCCATTATAAGAGCAGTAGCAGCAATCTGAAGTCAGAACCAGGCTTAGGGCCCAACTGGTTTGCTACAGTTCTGTATCTGGCCATCCCACAAGGCCATTTCCAGTAGGAATTCCTTCTCTCGCGGAGGCATACAACCAATGCACGGAGCCACATCCAACAAACACCCCTGCTGCCCAATCTATCTCTTGAACAATCACCAGCCCAGACTCACCTCAACTGGTAGAAGAGACTAGTGGCACTTAAGGTAACCACCCCCAAGTAGCTCTATCTCAATCTGCATCATGTGAAGAAACAGGGGCTCCACATAAAGAAATGCTTAGCTTATAGTGTCTTTTAGATTTTCAAGTGATATTCTTGTAAACTGTGTAAGAAGCCATGCTAGATTGCCAATTCCTTTGTAGAAAATGGTTGAATGATGATTTCATTGTCTACTTTGGACAGACCATTGTATTGTAATCCAAGCATTCAAGTCATGATGGTCAGATGGTTCTTTGTGTATCAAGTTAATTCTTACATAATTATAATTAGACGGAAATATATCTGTATTCTTGTTATATTATAGATTATTGCCAAAAAGAAAAAAAGAAAAGAAAGGAAAACTGTGTTTACCATCTTATCAACCATAATCGCACTTATTTAATGTTTTTGTCACATTAAATAACATGCTCATTAACCTTTCTAGGGCCCATATTTGCAAATGCAAGAACTCACCTACAAAGTGTGTTAGGAGATGACAACTTCCTAATTGTCAGGTTTGCAAATTTGGATGAAAGCATGTCCTGGGATGGCACTCTCCTCTGTCCGATTGATAGTCAAAGGCAAAAATCTCAAGGTAAATTCTCTCTCTTTCTTCAGAAAACTCAGGTAAAAATCTCACCTGAAATTCATTGCCTTTTTCTTGATAATTACAGCTCACGAAAGCAGTGAAACACCAGATTTACTGTTCATTTGTGCGGATGCTACTGCAAAAGCTGAAGCTTGGCATGCTGAGTTGGCCCTGCCATGTAAACGTGAGTTTGGGGACTGGGTAACAGATGTCCAATTGCTTATTTCTCCAGTAGGTTATTCGGTCAGACTTCACCTTTTCTTTAAACTAGACAAGTGCCACATTTGGCAAGTGTTCAACTGGAGACATATTGAATGAAGAAGGGTGATTTTTATTTATTTATAATTATTATTTTTTTATTTTTGCTATCGAGACTTTTGCATCAACAGTTAAAATGTAGTTGTGTGGTATTTGAATTATAATTGCAACACAAGTATTTTGCTAGTATAAATTTGATGTTCTTTAAGGTAGGCTGCATCACTACCAAAGTAGGATTCAAGCCTGAACTTGGTTCTTTGAAGTATTACAATGGTTTCTCACATGGATGTGAAATAGTTCCTTGCCAGTACAATACATAAGTGCCCAATTTTGGAGTTCAGAATAATACATATGAATTTGCTCTGTTTTACAATCTTTGTAATCTTTTTATGGAAATCTGTACCCATGCATTGTTGGGGAAACTGAAAAATGGTTTCAAAGACTTTTGGTTCTTCTTCTCAGGTATGAAACTTCAAGTTCTTGTTCTGTTATTTATTTATTATTTTAAATTTCTATAGTTTGTTGACATATCGTGTTGTCCAACCACCAGATTTTCACAAGTGCCTTTCCTGTTCATTAGTCCTCCAAATGGTTTCCATTTTGAAGTCAATGATGAATCTTCACCTATACATGTACCTACTTCTTATGACAGTTCTCATGTACTCATCTGGATTTTGTTATAACTGTATCTCCTCATTGCTATCCTGGAACAATTGTAGGATGATCCTCATCTATATGACTACAATGTTGAACAACACATAAATGATTTCATTGATGCTGCTAGGACTCTAAGTAATAATTTTGTGTACTCTTCATATGAAGTGTCCTAGTGGTTTCTGATATGAGTACAATGCAGTCCATGCATTTAATCTAATACTTCTATGCACTCCCTCTATTGTAATTTTATTTGGCTTTGATGAACAGGCAAATGTGACATATACAAATCACATCATGTGGACAATGGGTGATGATTTTCAGAACCAATATGCTGAATCTTGGTTCAAACTTGGAAGTAGTTCTATTCAACTTTAGAATATTGTTGCTTTTCTTCTTCTTTTTATTTTTATTTATTTTTTATTTTTTTAACTATGTGTTGTATAGAGAAAAAGGTCCTTTGTTGTGCATCTGTTCTCCCTGGTCTGGTGACAGTTGGCTTGGTTGCTGGAAGAAGTTGCAGTGCAACCTTTGTTCTTCCATTTGTTTGGTTTAAAATGTTCCACCAGTAAGGAGCACGTATTTGTGCTCTTCTGATATGTTCCTGATTTTTGTCTTCTATTGGAATTTCCACAGACAAGGCAGTAAGGATCTCCGTTCTTAACAGAGCTGAAGCAGAGACTGCTGCTTCCTTAGGGTGAGGCTGCACTGGCTGGGACTCGATACAACGTGCCCCTAATAAACTCCCTTGTGCTTTACATAGGAATGCAGGTAACTTCTTTTGCGCCATTGGTTAGGCAGGTTAGGCAGGATTTCTTGGCAATCATGTGCTTTGCTGCTATTTGTTTCCTTGCTCTGCTGCTTTTAGGCATTGCTGTTTGGTTTTTCAGCAATTGTGCTCACAGGTTTGGCTAAATTTTCAATTAAAGCTAAAATTAGCTGCCTTTGTTGAATCTCTGATCAGTTCCTTAGCAAGGGTTTCTCAACCCTTGGAGTGGAGAACTACAACAGGCACTTACATTCTTTTAACATCCAGGTCCATCTATAAAATGAGATTCATAGTTGATTGATCCATTGTATGGAAATCGATTAGGTGGTGGCCTTAGATTCAAGTACTTTAAGACTCTTGCATCTGCTTTTGTAACCATTGGTGATACCTGAACTAGTACCCAAAGCAAACTAAATGGACATGAATTAAAAATATGAAATGATACTGAATTCACTTTAGTTGCACCACCACTATCAAATATCAACAGACATTCAAGACATTTGCTCTATATGGATCGTGTGCGCCTTGGGTAAATAACTTGGCATTTCACAATGATTGATTGATTCTAAATTGTTTGGAATCTTATATGATTTGTGATATTTGGGATATTTTGATAAACATGATGCATAGGTACAGTATATGCCTTTTGTTAATGTTTGGAGCAATCAATAGTTTTGAAGTTAGTTCCATTACATTAACTAAAATTCTTTGCTTGCTTTACTTCTATTTTCAGGAAATGGTGAAGGGTGGGAAGCTAATCTTCTCATTTGATGCAACAAAGAAAGCTCGCTTCGGTATACTCCCACGATATGCAAAAGATGAGCTTCAAATCAGATGGTTTGAGCTCCCAAATTGCTTTTTCCATAATGGTGGGTTTTCTTTTTTTCCTTTAACAGACCAACGACAATGTCTCGGGAAACATTTCAAGCTTACTATGCCTGATGTGCATTTTGTATCATAATCCTATATGTCATATCAAGCAGGGTTAATTGGCCTAGGCACTGAGGGGTCCCAAATGTGTGTTTGTGTTTCTAGTCTTTTGTAGCATGCTCCCATTATACAATCTTGATCATTAGTGGGGAGACTTTTCTTTTTCACTCAATTACCAATTAACTTCAATTTCTATAGTTATTTATATTCTTAGGTGGGAAGCGTCTTGTTCTTGTGGGTCTAGGAGATGATGATCAATGCATTGACGAGGGAGCTTCACACATCATCTCCGCAAAGCTATAATTTAAAGTGTGGCTTATTTTGTAAATTTGATTTTGCAATGAAACATCTTTAAGCACATTTTCTTATGTTTTTATTTGAATTAATCTCTATATTTATGGAATGTAATAACTTCTGTTAATTTATTTCCCTTGACCCTAAATTTCGTGTTTATCAGGGTTTTAAATTGTTCTTAAAATTCGGTCCTAAAATCTGACCGTTGGCAACATTAAGAGGCTCAAAAACGTCTCTAAAATTGTGCCTGAAATGTGACCGTTGCACCAAAACGGTTTAAAACCGTTCCTAAAATTCCGGTACCCAAAACGGTTCTGAACCGTTCCTGTTTTTCTACGATGCCTCATTTAGGAACGGTTTGAAACCGTTCCTGAAGCAGTCAGGAACGGTCTCAAACCGTTCCTAAATGACAATTTTGGTGTAGTGGTTATTTGTTTATTTATTTTGTTTTGTTTTATTCTTATGTGTTCTAGCCTCATCGTGTAGGCTAAACCTACCTCTTAACTAGGGGTAAGAGGTGAAGCTTGTAACGTGATGGGAGACCTGTAGCTTATGCCTTTTGTTTAAGACTGAACTGATGTTGATTATGGTTTATTTAAGAGAACGTTTTTAGTTTTTAATGGTCTGTTGTGACTAAAATTACAATAGGTCTACGATAGCTTTGATTATCTTCTTTTCAATTATGTTTATGACGTTAGGAAGCCCTATTGTTCACCATAGTCTCTTGCGGTACCCTTCCTAACCTTCATACATGTGATTGGTTGGTAATTAGTTTAATTATGTTGTTTACTTTGTCTCCTGGGCCTGGTTTGGTGATGGAATCCACTCTAATTCATATACCTTTCATCTCCTACAAACTATATTAATAGCAATTTAGTTAAATTCCATGATTCTTGAAGCAGGCATAAGATCTCTCTGATCTTTACAAGTGGATCCTTTAAATCCCTAGTTTCTTTACCTATGATTTCTCCTAAGTTTTAGATAATTATTCCATCATTATTCCCTTAATTTTTAATTGATTTAGATTACATCTTAGTCTAGTTCTAGTTCTACTTAATTTCAGATAACGTACAGGTATCAGTCCCTTAGGATTCGACCTCGGTCTTACCGAGTTTATTACTACATCACAACCCTGCACTTCGGGAGTGAACAAGTTTTTGGCGCCGTTACCGGGGACTGATGGTTATCCTTTTCTGAAATTAATTGGTTTTAGAATTAGATTAAGATTAGGATTATACTAACTTTAGTTTTAAACTTTTCTTTTTATTTAATTTTCAGAACTAACTTTCCTATTTTGTAGGGTTGTTGGTAGACTTTCTAATTTGGTAATCTCTTCTTAGTTTTTATATTTTTCTATTTTTAAAAATTTTCTAATTCTAGGATTCCTCTTATTTTTAGAATCTAACTTACTTTCTAATTATAGGTTTAGAACATTCGTTTAGAAACTTTCTAATTTTAGAAACTAACCTATTTTATTTTGTTTTTAGGTTTTAACTTAAGAATCTCTAATCGGGTAACTTCTTTCTAACTTCTCCTCCTCTTACTTTCCACATTGTTGTAGGATCTTTTATTATATTTTTCTTAGGATTAAATTCAGATTAAGGGTTTCATCATGTATATGCATGAGTGGCAACGTCAGTATGTTGAGAAGAATAACCTATTTTGGGATGATGATGATGATATAAATCAGCCTATGTCTCAAAACTTTTTTGAAACTATCATTGAGAACCAATCAGAATATAAAGATCCACCGGCTAAGAAGTCCTTACGTAATTATATGCAGAAGAACAATTATACCATTAACAAAACAATACGTGAGTGTTAGGGTTATCATAACTATGATTGTGAGAATTATTATCACTCATCCGATAAAAAGAAAACAATGCGTGATTATATCATGAGTGATAATAAGTATTAACAACCATCAGATTCTCCCACCTATGATCCGTATGACTATAATTAGTGGAAACATCAATGTCGAGAAGTTTAACCAACTATATATCATAGTGATAATTCTTTTGGGTCCTCTACCTTTGAAACCCAATAAAAAACAATCCAAGAGGATTCACTTTAGAAACTCATGAAAGCACACGAGCAGTTCAATTAACTTGTCATACAATCATGTGAATTGCTCAAATCCTCAATTCCAATAATTCAGTCACACCTCATGGAGAAGGAAGAGGCTAGGTTATCCCAGCCTCATCCAAATCTAAAAGCACAATGTGAAGAAAGTGATCATAGCTTGCTTGTGGAAGAAACTAAAATTACGAATGAGGAGTTGGATTCCATTAGTGAACAGATGGTTCAATTTCCCGAGGAGTCAATCTTGATGACTGTTTAAAATAATGGTGAAGATACATGGGTGTCTTTTAAATACAATGATGATGACACACCTTCTTTACATGACACACAAGATTTCAATGATGAGGTAGAGGTTAGTTTATTCGAACCTCAACTGAATTTAGGAATAGAATGTGAGGAAGGCGATCTCATCCCAACTGTGCACTGCACGAAATTAGATGATGATGAATATTGGGACAACTATCCTAAATGTGCAACCACAGTTCCCTTGGAATCCATCTCAAGTTTGGTATAGGTCAATGATCAAGACGTACACGAAGCGGTCGGTCATAATGAGTCACTCCCCTCACCTGGCACGTCTGATTTAAAGGTGGAGGATGAGCCCCTTACAACCGACCCGACCCTTCTAACTCTTGTGAAATAAAAGCGCATGATTAACACAAGAACATTCTTGGTCGAGGCATTTCCTCAAACAATTAGCATACAAATTTTCATATAAAAATAATGAAATGCTTTAGTGAAATAAAAATAGAAATTCATGTTATTTTCTTACTTTCTTGATCAGTTACAAAACTTTCATATGATTACATTAACTTCATGTAACTATCAACAGTGAAATGAAAATGATAAGGGGAAAGAAGTCTCACCAAATTAGTTCACAAGAAGAGGAAATGCAAGTTATGAATTCAACGCCACCACATCTTAATAATCACCTCCATCACTGAAGAACATATGTCGAATCTCATCCAAAAGCCCTAAACCTAGGAGGCAGAAAGAGAGGGAAGGGAAGGGAATAGAATGCAAAAGCCCTAAACTGTAAAGGGGGTTTAGATCTGTACCGGTTTGCAGTGAGTAAAAGGACCAGATCTAGCTAGAGGACGGAAGAGAGAGAGAGAGAGAGAGAGAGAGAGAGAGAGAGAGAGAGAGAGGTTCTTGATGCGGTAGGGTGGCGACGGGGGCCGAGAGAGAGATCTAGTAGAGACGGAGAGGTGCAGAGAGAGAGAGAGAGGAGAGTCACAGAGAGAGAGAGAGAGAGAGTCGGCGACGAGGAGAGGAAAAGTGTCGAAAATGAGATTAGGGCATTCGCAGTTTGATTTAATAGAGACCCTTTTCCGGTAGTTGGATTTGGTTCCAGCCGGCAAAGGGTTTTACCAACCGTCAGTTTTGCCCTATTTTCTTGTAGTGAGAGGAAGCAAAGGTGAAATACATTATTCTTGAATCAGATCAATAGTGATAAAGCTTGGGTAAATGAATGGCGAAAACACCAAGTTTTTTTTATCCATTTTAGAAATATATAAATCATTCCACAAAACAAGCAATAATGTCATTAGCAGAAACACAACAAGAAGTAAATGCAAACATATTATTTTTATTTGTTGATAGATAGTCTTTAGCAAATCACATCCATATAAGAATACTCAGCTTTTGATATCACTGTTCTCTCACATAAACTTGTATAAATTTAGCTCAGGCACCCTTCTCGTGCCAAAATGGAAATTAATAATCACCATGACCTAAACTTAAATAAAAAGAAACCAAAGACATACATCACTAGCATACAATTTCGATCCAATCTCGATTCATGAATTAAAAGAAATTATTCAATTTTTGGTGCAGGACATGAAAATTAAATATGATATGCAAGATGTTAGGCTTAGATCATATTAATTCAGAAACAATAACATAATAATTTCATATCCCACACAAAAGCTCAAAATTCAATTAGGGGAATATATGCGGATTTAGGCCTACACATGTTAGGGTTGGATCAATAAAAATTATGAACTAAACAATACTCGGTGATAAGAAATAGTCATCCACATATGCATAACAATCAGTCCCTAATTCAAGGAATTCACCAATTTCAAATTAAGGAACCCTACGGTGAGCAAGGAAATAGAAATAGGGGATTTAGGACAATTTAGGATTAGGGTTTATAAAATTAGGGATGAAAAGAGGAAAACAAAAGAAAAACCTAACCCAAAAATGACTCTTGTGTGCAGACGGTACCCCGAGGCTGACGAACATGCGATGAAGGCCCGCCTTCCCAGATCGGTTTCTTGGCCTTGGTCGGCCATCCAAATCTCACGTCGATCCGGGCTATGATCTAGGCGTGGTGATCCGTCGAAGTTTCAACCCTCCTGCAGGGCCAAATTCTGAAAACTGGCTGTGGAGGGATGAACAGCTTCAAAACAAACAGATTGGGCGCGAAGATGGTTATGGGAAAGATGAAGTAAGATGGAGGAGCGGATGGGGATAAACATGGCTTCGCACCACGGTAGTTAACCCTTCGAAAAGGGAGGGCTTCATACCCACTTTAATCTCAGCCCTTCGAAAAGGGAGGGCTTCACACCCACTTAAATCTTTTCACAACTTAGAAACTCAGAGAGCAGAAAAACTACGCAGGAATTTTTATTCAACTTCAATGAATCAAAAGAACTATAAGGGGTGTCTATTTATAGGAAAAATCGTATACCTAAAAACTCACGCCATGTGTGCAACCTATTACTTGGCAATGAAGTAAACTAAAATAAAAACCAAACAAAGAAATTTAAAGCATTCATGATGTTCTAAATAATAACAATAAGCAAAACTTAAAATATGAAATCAATCCGATTAGTGGGCGTTTCTTGACTATCGAGCCCACTCTTTTAAATTAAAACTTTGTCTTCTAACTAGGAGGCCCTCCTTGGATGTCATCATCGATCCATATCGATGGTGGGGCCCTCCTTCTGGTATACATGTGCAGGGGGCGACATGCGTGCGTGTGTGCGCATGATGTTCCCATCATTTCTCCCCGGCTGCGAAGATTTCGCCACTGGTGAAATAAAACTTCTGAACCGCTACAAGATGTCAGGATCAAGTCTCTGAAGCTTCTCCTCAGTGAGCCACGTTCTGTTTGAAGTTGGGCATGACTTCCATTTAACCAGATACTTTTAAAACCCACCGTCTGACATTGAAACTATCTGATGGTCCAGGATATCTTTCATTTTCTCTCTGGGTGTGTAAAGGCTAGGTATGAGAGATAAAGGCTGAAAAGAAAAGTCAGGAAGAGTAGGTATGAGAGGTAGAGACTGGAAAAATGGGTCGGGAAGGGTAGGCATGAGAGGTAGAGGCTAGGAAAATGGGTCAGGACAGGTAGGTATGGGAGGTAGAGGATGAGAAAATGGGTAGAGAATGGTACGTATGGGAGGTAGAGGTTGGGAAAATGGGTCGGGATGGGTAGGTATAGGACGTAGATGCTGGGAAGATGGGTCAGAAGGGGGCCATAAATCAAGGGAAAGGTCTAGGAAATCAGGATGGTTAGGCGAAAGGCTGGACAATGCATCAATGGCCCCTTGAAATGTAACTAGATCCTCCACATTGAATGTGAAATTAATTCCTATGGAGGGTGGAAGATCTGCTACATACGCATTAAAACCATTTTATTTTATAATTTTGAAGGGTCCAGCGCCACACGCATGTAACTTACGAATGGTCTCCGAATGATGCCACTCGAGCCTGATGCGGACCATCACAAAGTCCCTTACATTGAATTTCTTGAAATATTTATGTTGGTTTGCAGAAAATTTGTAACATTCATTACTAGTAGTGATCTTCTGTCTGATTTCTTGATGTCATGATGAATGTTATGTGTAAAAGACTCTACAGACTCTAACAGCCTATAGGACAGTGACATAGGGACAAGATTAATAGGTTTCTTAGGTTTATAACCAGTAACGACTTCATAAGGATTTAGACCTATGGACCTATCGACGGAACTATTAAACACAAACTCAGCTATAGGTATTACAGTGTCTCATATTCTAGTGTGCTCTATATCCCTCCTAGGGAGAGACTCATCTGGTAGATCATCAGGAATAACATCACGTAACTCATCCACCACCAGAATGGCCTTAGTGGGTAACTCTACACTAACCTTTAGTGCACTCTCTCCAGCCACAAGGCCGCATATGTTGTACCCCTTAAAATAATAGTCTTGATGTCTCTCATGGGGTAGGGGTACAGGTACAAGCCCATGACTGATTTCTTGACCACCTTCATTCATTGGTCTATCCTCCTAGCCACCTGCCTGAGATTGGCTATCTTCCCTAATGGTGGGATTTGTCCTAAGGGAGGCTTCTATTTGGTCAAGGTGTTGATCTATGGTTTGTTCCAAGCACTTACCCCAAGACTCAATCTGCTGGGACAACTTGTTTAGTGACTCTATCAGTTGTTCCATGTTTACTGTAGGGTGCAAGATAAAACCATGACCCGTACGTGTGGGCATACACTTGCTTAATCCACCTAAGGACTTTCTAGGATGACTATGTGTGACTAAATAAGATTAAATGATCCTATGAGACTCTATATGAGGGAACTATGTAGTGTTACTAAAATCCAGTAATATAGTTGACAAAAAGAGGCTATAGACTCCTAAAAACTACATGTGATGGACTAGATGCATGAAGGACTCAAATATCTTAACCTTAAACAAGTAATGTATTTCCCTATAAGAACCCTAAACTCTGATACCAAATTTGATGTAGGACATGAAAATTAAATATGATATGCAAGATGTCAGGCTTAGATCATACTAATTTAGAAACAATAACATAATAATTTCACATCCCACACAACAACTCAAACATTCAATTAGGAAAATCTATGTAGATCCGGGCCTATACATGTTAGGGCTGGATCAATAAAAATTATGAACTAAACAATACTCGGTGATAAGAAATAGTCATCCATACATACATAGTAATCAATCTCTAATCCAAAGAATTCACCAATTTCAAATCAAGGAACCTTAGGGTGAGAAAAGAGATAGAAATAAGGGATTTAGGGCAATTTAGGGTTAGGGTTTATAAAATTATGGATGAAAAGAGAAAAACAAGAGAAAAATCTGACTCAAAAATAACTCCCGTGTGCAGACGGTACCCTGGGGCTAACACACGTGCGATGAAGGCCCGCCTTCCTAAATTGGTTTCTTAGCCTTGGTCAGCCAGGCTGGGGTTGCAAAACCTCCAAATCTCATGTCGATCCGAGCAATGGTCTAGGCATGGTGCTCCGTTGAAGTTTTAACCCTCCTACAGAGTCAGATTCTGAAAACTAGCTGGGGAGGAATGAACAGTTATAAAACAAACGGATTGGGCGCGAAGATGGTTATGGGAAGGATGAAATAAGATGGAGGAGCGGATGGGGATAAACGTGGCTTCGCACCACGGTAGTTAACCCTTCGAAAAGGGAGGGCTTCACACCCACTTTAATCTCAGCCATTCGAAAAGGGAGGGCTTCACACCCACTTTAATTTTTCCACAACTTAGAAACTCAGAGAGCAGAAAAACCACACAGGAATTTTTATTCAACTTCAATGAATCAAAAGAACTACAAGGGATGTTTATTTATAGGAAAAATTTTATACCTAAAAACTCGCGCCATGTGCGCAACCTATTACTTGGCAATGAAGTAAACTAAAATAAGAACCAAACAAAAAAATCTAAAGCGCTCATGATATTCTAAATAATAACAATAAGCAAAACCTAAAATATGAAATCAATTCGATTAGTGAGTCATGATCATGAGATCTCATAATGGGCGTTTCTTGACTATCAAGCCCACTCTTTTGAATCAAAACTTCATCTTTTAACTAGGAATCCCTCCCTAGACGTTGTCATCGATCCATATCGACGGTGGGGCCCTCCTTCTGACGTACATGCGCAGGGGGCGGCGTGCGTACACGTGTGCGCTTGATGTCCCCATTAAATTTCATACTTATCAATGGGTTTCTTCATTACTTCCAATGGAAATAGTAGCAAAGAAGTCACCCTCTCTCAAATCTCAATGTCTAGTTAATAGATCTGAAGGCATACACATCAAAGGTTGAATATCAGTTCAGGAAGCAAATGCTTGCTTACATGTCTAATTGAAAATTTCTGCCTCTTTTGCTTTCCACCAATTGGCTTTTGATCAATAGTCTCCTCTTCTGAAGCATCACAAAATAGCAGACCAGAAAATCATATATTTAGTCAGATGGACCACAAAAGCAATGCAACAATGCTATAAAACTAGAATATGGTCATGTTCTCTATTACAACAGTTTGTGAATCAGCTCAAAATCTAGCTACTTAAAAAATGGTCCAATCAATTTTTTATTATTTTTATTATTTTTTTAATACAGAGAGCATCCATTAAGCTGAAGAGTATCAAATAGAAGAAGTATTAGAGCCTAGATAAAAGGAAAGTTGATCTCCAGACTATGAAACTTTCACCAATTTACCATTTACAAGCCGATTGCATATTCCTGTGCCTGAATGATGAGCATGTGCCTATATACAACACTTCTATGTTCTTCAAAATGGACATCAAAATGGGCATGGATCAAATGCTAAAAATGGAGAAGAAGTCAATTATACCTTCTCATTTGTAATCTCACACCAATCGAGCATTGGGTTCTTAGGATTCCTTTCAATAGATCAACTGTAACAAAAAAACTGACGTCTCATTCAAAACCATGAGGCTGCGTCAAAATGACTGACTCACAAAGTAGAAATTGACTCAAGTCATAGAAACACCACCCTATTTTTCCGCAGTTTTTTTCTTTTTCTTCTTCAAATGGTATATCTCAAATCTGTCTAAATAGTAACTAAAAATACAGCATGGTATATCACAGAATAACATTTTTTTCCAGAAGTAATATCTCAAAATACCGTAGAAAAATAAAAACTCTAAACACTCACATATAGAATCTGACAAAATTGAATATCACAGATTAACATAGGCATGTTTGGATATAAGGAATGGTATTCTCTTACTTCCGACAACAAGCATGAATTCCTGAAGATTTTACCAGTAAAAAAGAAAGAGAAGGAGAAATATATCGCCTTCTGTCAAAATTCCACTTGGCCATGATCCGAACATAGAACCTCTAACTTGACGAGCAGACGAAACCCTAACCACAAAAGATCTGGACATTGTCAAATCCGGCAACCTGATTGCAAGAATCCCAGATCTGTCACCAGCATCCCGAATCTGTCACTGGCAGCAACATTGTTGCCCTGTTTATGCAATCTGACAGCCATCTTTAGTTATGAAAATTCCAAGCCCTAATTAGGGTTTCAACATAGTAAATCCTTAATTAGGGTTTCAACATTGTAAATCCCTAATTAGGAAATCACCATCGTAAAATCCTAATTAGGGTTTCAACATTAAATATACTAGATCTCAAGAGAGATTGAGCGCGAGATTGACAGAGAGAGAGAGACTTGAGAGAGGGAGATCGAGAGTGATTGTGCCATGTACGGAGGTTGCTTCGTCGCTCGATTGAGAGAGAGAGCTCTCATTCTCCCAAGTAGAATAGAGAGAGAGAGGGCCGCGGTGGGTAGCTGCTGAAGTTGTAAAGAGAGAGAGAGAGTCACACTCGATAACTACCGGAGTTATAGTAAAAGGTGGAGATGCACAAAGAGAGAGAGAGAGAGTTGGGGTCGTGGAGTTGCAGAGAGAGAAGATAGAGTCAGGCGCTGGTAGAAGGAGAGAGCCGTGGAGTTGCAGAGAGAGAGAGAGAAAGAGAGAGAGAGAGAGAGAGAGAGAGAGAGAGAGAGAGAGAGAGAGAGTCGGGGGTAGGAAGAAGGTGAGTATCGTGTGGGGGCTGGGAACGAAATGAGGATAGGGTTTATATATATATATATATATATATATATATATATATATATAGCATAACATCCATCGGATCCCTGTTTTACATAGTGTCGGTGCAAGATGCACCCAAAGTGCCGGTTTTACTCATTTTTGTTGTAGTGTGTGGATAGTCATTGACTCTATCCATCATTGACAAGAGTGGATGTTATGAAAGTTCCATCACCGTGGCTCTTGGTGTGCAAGGTATGGCTAGCTGTCGCTTGGGTGGCTAAGGTAGTTGATGAGATTTTTCTCTCTTTTTTTTCATTTTTTTTTAAAATTTTAATGGCCCCCGATTTTGCACATATTATGCTGGGGACCTGCCTTCATAATCACCAAATAGTTTCATTATCTTCACCAAAAACTCGCTGTGAGGATTATTCATCTGATAAGATTTTTAATTTGCATGCCAAAGGCATATTCTCACAATGGATGGTTTGGAACAACCATGCTAGGCAACATCTGTTGTAGTAGGGCTGGAGGAATACAGTTTTAGGAGGTTTAGTGAACTACTGATTGAAGTACTATCTAGTGAGGCACTAGCCTAAGAGACAAGATGCAAAGAGAAAATCGAGAAAAGTCCAAGTCAAGAGTCAATAGTCAATATTCCATATGAATTGCCCGCCTAAATTACCGTGATTGTCAATCATGACCATTCTACTCTTCTTCCCTATAGATGACACAGTCAGTTGTACCACAATTCAGACCATCCAAATCCCTAGTCTAATTTTGAACTGAGCATAACAAAAATTAAAACTGAAAAAATGAAGGGAGGGACTAGATGAGGTTGATTACCATAATCCTTGGGGGATAATTATAAAAGCATGAATAATTCCTAATAAATGTAACATAACTTAATTGTAGATTAAAAAAAATTGAAACCGCAATTCTTTAAATAAGGAGCTTAAACCTATGATAGAGTTTTAGATTTAGACTCCAACTCAAACACTTTAAAAACCTAGCTCACTATAAATAGTAAACTTATTATTTATAAACAACCTCTATTCTTACAAGACTTTGTGGTTTTCGGCAAAAAACAACCTATAAGCCCTTTTCATGTTGGGCACAACTTCTACAACTCAAAAGATCAAAAGTTATACTCAAATTAAAACTTACTATATATAGTTAAATTAAAACTAAACAAAACTTTTGACCGTTGATCTGATGGAATCTCACAAACCTAGTGTGGGCAACCCGACATAGCCAGATTGGTTGGCTTTTGTAGGTCCTCATACCCCCAAAATCATACATAATATGTTGAAAAACTCATCCCAGTTTGTGAGATATGACTGATTTAAGGTTCTAACAGTCCAGATCGTTTCCACTTCCGATTGGCCTTCTCTAGTCCATTTTTACCATGAAAGTGTCTACGACCTAGTCTACATCAGTCCCCTCCACTTCAAAAGAGCTCAAGCTCAAGTTCTCGTCTAGCTTCAATTCATGATACTCATTTAGGTCCGCATCATTGAAAGTATCTGAGATCTCAATGTCATATGGAAGATCAACAATGTAAGCATTGTCATTAATCTTTTGAAGAATCGGTATTGGTCCAATCTTCCTGTTATTTAACTTGTTATAGGTCTTAGTAAGAAATCTCTCATTGCCTAGATTAACCATAGCATTGTTACACACCTCAAACATATTTTTCCGCTACTGCTTGTCGGCATGCTCATTGTACTTGTCGTTCGAAGTTTGCAACTTGGCTTAAACATATGCATGAATGCCTATGATTCAGTATGTCATATTTTCTGTTGCAATGCTTATGCCCTGGAGCTTAGACAAAGGGACCAAGTCAAGTGCATGGTGGGGCACTCAATCATAAACAATTTGGAACATGGACTTCCATGTCAAGCGGTTCACCATAGTATTAAATGCAAACTCCGTTTGAGCCAAGGCCAAATACCAGTACTTCAACTTGGCACCTGAAATATACTAGAGGAGGTTTCCCAATGTGCGATTTAGAACTTCAATCTGCCCATCGGTCTATAGGTGGTAGGCACTACTGAAGTGAAGTCACATTCCAAACTAATTCTACAAAGTCCGCCATAAGTGGCTAATGAACTTCATATTATGGTCAAAAGTAATGGTCTTAAGAACCCCATGTAGTTGCAAAATCTCTCTGAAGAATAGATTCTCCATGTGTATTGCGTTGATGGTCTTCCTATATAGGATAAAGTGAGCCATCTTTCAAAAATGATCTACCACCACGAACACTGAATGCATTGTGATCTGTGTTCATGGAAGACTAAGCACAAAGTCCATAAATAAGTCCTCCCAAGGGCCGTCAAGCATATGTAACAAGGTACAGAGGCCCATATTCTGATACTGCCCCTTGGAGGTCTGACAAACATGACAATGATGCATTGCTTTACCCACGTCATGTACCGATTATGGCAAGTAATACTGTTCATCAATAAGAGTTCGTATCCTGTCTCGCCCAAATGTATCTACCAAGGTTGCATCTATATAACTTTTGGATAATTTGCTCCCTCAGAGAATTTTTGGGGATGTATAGTTGATTCCTTTTGAAGAGGAAACTGTCTTGCATATGTAAGTCACTGGGATGACTCTCTTGTCACCTCATTCATGCATGATTGAAGTCTCTATCCACGACATGCAACTCCTTAAGACAGTCAAAGTTGACCACCTCATTGCTCATCGTAACCAATAGTGATGCACGTCGGCTAAGTGCTTCAGCCACCTTATTCTGCTACCTTGACTTGTACTTCAAAACGAACATAAATTCTTATAAAAATACAACCCATCTAACCTGCACACTATTCATATTAGACTAACTATTAATAAACTTTAATGATTAATTGTAAGTGTAGAGAACAAACTCCCTCTAAATTAAATAATGTCGCAAATGTCGCAACGCTTGAACTACTACGTACATCTCAAGCTCATATGTCGACTATTTCTTTCGAGCTTCGTTGAGCTTCTCACTATAGAAGGCTACTGGCCTACCTTTTTGTGATAAGACTCCTCTAATTCCGACATATGAGGTGTCATACTCAACCTCAAATAGCTTATCACAGTTGGGAAGAATGAAGACTGGCATTATGAAAAATCGATGCTTGATTTCAACCAATCTCTTGTCAACTTCATCGGTTTACTAAACCAACCATTTTTCAAGCAATCTGAAATTAATGTGACTACAAAGCTAAAATTTCACACGAATCAACAATAAAATGTCGTCGACCCGTGGAAACTCTTCACTTAAATGTTCGTCGGAATCGGTCATTCCCTAATATCTCGCACCTTTTCATTATCTACACAGATCGCCGTGGATGTCACAACAAATTCTAAGAACAACAAGTTATCCATTAAAAAAAAAACTAAAATTCTTCAAGTTAATGTACAACTTGTTAATTACCAGGACTTGTAGCATCTGCCTAAGATGTTACATGTGCTTCATCTCACCCTAGCTAAATATCATGATATCATCAAAATATATCACTACAAATTAGCCAATGAATGGCTTCAACACTTGATTCATCGGACGCATAAAAATGTTCGGTGTGTTCGATAGACTAAAGGTCATTACCAGCCACTCACACAACACTTCATTACTCTTGAATGTCGTTTTCTACTCGTCATCGAGCCAGATACGAATCTGATAGTACCCGATCTTTAAATCTAGTTTAGAGAACGCCTTGGAACCTTCTAACATATCAAGGATGTTGTTACGCCTCAAACTAGAAAAGTAGGCTCACAAAATTTTCGATCATCGAATCCGGCATCGACAACCTCCGTAGTGCCCCATTCTTAGCTTCCAGCACCTATATGCTAGATTCCGATCCTAGGATCCTAAAAGGAGGATTTTCAGTATAAAATTTTATTTATTTTTGTAATGGAGCATAACCACAAGCATAACCAAGTCATAAAACAACATCACCACATATCCACTATAATGAAAACTTGCGGAAAAGGAAATACAAGGTGATCAAAATGCTCCAAAATAATCCGATATGCACTCTTAGCTCAACGCTACTGTGATCTAACGACACCTGCATGCAACGATCGTGCATAAGCTTACGAAAGCTTACAGGTTGGTGTGTGTGCGCAAGGCAAGTGCCAAGTATACAATATCAGAGTAATGAGAAAATATGTGGGTAAGTCTATAAATTCAATCAGCCATACCAAGGCTATGTGATGCAAGGCATGAATGCTATCGGCCATACCAAGACCATGTGATGCGAGGCCTATGTAGCCAAATGTCATATGCGAGATGCAAAGCAAGCATTCCAGTACTCATCAAGTACACATATTAGTACAGTTTCTCTCTCAGATATCACCGGGGTCTAGTACACTCCACACTGACTACCGCCTCCCTAGCCGCACAGCCCAGTAAGTGGAATAGACCACACTATCCGCCTGACTAGTATTCTGCCAATACATACTCGGCTTGTCGATAATGGACTCATTTACGAGCTGGTTAAACTCAGCTTAGCTTATAGCCCTCTCACTTGGGTGGATAAGGCCACACCCCCTTCCAACCGACCACGACACAGTGGGAGATGCGGCCTACTGGTATTCGGCACTATTGCGCTCGTGTATCCACCCAAAAAGGTTCTAAGACTTTCACTCAAGAACATCTTAAATGCCCACAGTGCTAAACTAAGTATTTTCGGTATCCGATTCGGCCATCCACGATGTGCCTGTGGAGCCACGACCCTGATGTCGCTAGGGCGTATAATTATTATGACACACAAATGCAAGATGCATGAATCACACTGTCCAGTTATACATCAATCTTGCGGGTACCACAGGCTCATGTGGGTAACTCCTATCAATGAGTCCCATAAATAATTTGCCCAATGACATATGCTTTAATCAGTCACTCCTCATACCAAGCATACACATGATGCGAATGAGTATGAATCATGAAATTATACTAAAGATGTTATATGGTGATAAACTATCCTCACAACGAAGATGGGCCTAGACGGCCTACACATGACAAGTATAGGCCTATCAATGGCTCCTAAGGAGAGTTACAATGTGGACATTTAACTAACATTATACTTACAATGTGGGCATCAAACCATCAATGATCCGAAGGCATAGCCCGCCATAAACATCATTACATAAACTATGGTGGAATCACATTACAATGGACTTGTGTACATCCCATTGGGCCTTGACCCATGGACCTTAGATACATTAAATGGGCCGCATAACATGGGCCTCATATATATTAAGGTGGACCTCAACAGACAGCCACAAATACATCAAGATGGGCCTAATCACATGGGCCTTATGTATATATCAAGGTGGACCTCATACATCTCCAAAAGAATCATATGGAAGGATCATTTGGACCATACCACAAATAACAATGGAGATAATAATTTTCATGGTTAAATAATTCACAGGGCCCACTATAAAGTTTATTTTCCAACTAATTTAATCATAAGGTCATAAAGACCTGGATTAAGAGGGGAAAACAAATATCATATTGGTCCAAACCCTGTAGTTCAAGGGTTTTTAATGGTGGACATTCAAACTCACTATTTTCTGTAATGTGGTCCACCTGATCCTAGATCTGTCTTATTTTTAGTCTCAAGCCTTAAAATGAGCTTTCAAAATGGTTGGACAGCTTGGATGTAACACATGCATCATGGTGGGTCCAATAGATGGATGACGTGGATGAAACAGGTGGGACCCATGAAACTTGATGACGCCACTACAACAGCTATGTAGCTGAAGTGAGGTATACCAGCCGTCCCACTCCCAAATGTGGGGACGATGGGTAAAACACTTACATCAGTGGGTCCCATATGGGGCCCACCATAACGTTAATTTTCCATCCAATCTGTTAATAAGGTCACACAGACCCAGATGAAGAGGAAAAATAAATTTCATAATGATCCAAAACTTATATGACAACCCAAAAAGGGTTTCAATGGCAAACACTCAATCCCACTGTTTCCTGCCATGTGGACCACCTGAGTTCCACATACGACAGATTTTTAGGGTGGCCATTGCCCTAAGGGGGCCTACCAAATGCATGGTGTTAATGTCTAACACACCTCACGGTGGGGCCCATGGCTGGGACCCACATCCCTGGCCCCTTTCACGCCCAGCGCAGGACGTTACTGCATCCTCTAACGGTCAGCAGCAGCAGCGCTTACTGCTGCTCTCTTTTTTATATATATATTTACATTTTTGTGGGGTTTTCGTAGGTGGAGCCCGTATCAGGAGAATCCACCCCATCCACTGGCTCTCATGGCTCAAGACAAGCCAAACAAGCCCAATATTTGGCATGTTTCGGTGTATAGAAAGGTCAAAGTGAATTTTAACGGTGAAAACTACTGTTTTCTATGTTATGGCCCTCCAGATAATCAAATTGGCTTCATTTTTCACCTTAACGCCTAAAATGAGCTAAGAAATAGGATGGACGGCGTGGATTTGATCCTTACATCAAGGTGGGGCCTGTAGGAGTGGCCCACCGAAAAAGCTTTAAAAATCAAACTACCATATAAATTTTTTTTGCTATGAGTACACTTCATTGTCAGCTCACACTTTAAAAGAAACCACATCCAGCATGGATGGCTTGAATGAATGTTTCAACAAGGTGGGTCCCACATGGACGTAGCCCACCTGATTTGGATAAATTTGATATTTGTGTTTTTTCCCATTATCTAGAGGGTAGGGCCCACATAGCTTGGATGACCATGGGGTCCATTTGGTGGACGGTATAGATATCACATACACTCATCATGTGGGCCACAAAATAAAGGGAGGAGAGAAAGAGAGAGAGACACGTGTTAATGGAGGGACTCCAACACTATGGGCCCTCCCTTCCATTCATTACAATATACATCAAGTGGGTCCCATTACATATGGGCCCACCGATCAAAATCAACGGTGGAGATCCTTTTTTCATCAAAATGTAAGGTCTAAATGACCCTATCCATGCATGAAAAATAAACATCATGATGGGGTCCATGGAGAATGGGCCCATCATGGAATGATCATGAGAATCAAGATGGGCCATCGGCCACCTCTAGGGTCCAAAGTGAGATCCATACCATCAATCGGTAGGCCTCACTTGGCCCATCATCAAAAATGAAATTTAGGCCTATAGAAACACCCATCGCTTAATATTCTTGGTCTGATGGAACACCAATCTCCTTGTGTCTCACTTTGATGGAGGGTGATGAGAAATGATGGGCTAAGACGATAGATCTCAGGGTGAAAAGTGGGCCATACAACACTCACTTTTTCTCTCTTGGGAGAGCTTGGATGTCCACCACTTTTGCTTGCTTGAAAAATGTGTTGAGAAAGAGAGAGAGAAGGGGTGGTTGTAAGAGAAAGGTGATGGATGTGAGTGATGGATGTGAGGTGATAGTGTACTTGACTTGAGAGTTGACTTGGTAGGTTGCTTGACTTGGGGAGAAAGAAAGCATGGGTTGTGTACTTTGATTTATTGATGTGATGAGTTGTAGAGATTCTCTTAGGTTCATAAATTCGAGGCATTTCTTCGAAATAAACGTCGACCTACATCTCCTGGCCAGGGTATTGGATCGGTGTGCAAGACACGGCGTTGGAACCGCGACGACAGTGCGATCGCAATGGTATAAGTCTTAGATTAAGCTGACTCAAATATACAAGATTCGACTTAGGGTCGCGTGCAAACGTCGATTATAGGTCGCATGTTGCCGAAATTCGATAGGAAAGATCGTAGGAGTCGACGGATCAGTAGAGACTAAGATACAGGCCTTACAGATGTCATCCAACCGTGATATTGAGAATCAGTATTTAATGGTAATCTTGTTAATTACCCAACTATTGACACATATGTGTCAGCTCTCATTTTTCTAAGGTGTTAATAAAGCTAGCGTCATGCATGTGCTTATACTCTCTCATGAGACCCTCATATATAAATTCCTCTACCTACCCCTAAAGAATCTCACACTCTTTCAGACCCATCCAATAGCAAGGGTGGTTGGGCAAGCCAACCCTATAGACTAGGTCTAGGTGATGTTGGATGTCCCACATGGGTGGTAATTCATCGGGTAACTCTTTGGGCTAGATTTCTTTAAATACGCTCAACAATAGCCTTAAACTTGGAGGAATGTCTAAGGGCTCTATAATGCCCTGAAAATCAGAGGTCGAGTAGAAGCTCAACTTTCGAGTTCCAACACATCACTTATGCAACATAGATAATGATGATTAAATATTGTCCGTATTAGTGCATTAAACATGAGTGAGATTATACCAAATCAGCATATCATACTTTAGAGATAGTTAAATTATGCAAGCGGAAGACTGTGATAAATATATAAAGTATATAAGTAATTGTAAGTCTCCAAAGTATGAACGTCACCAAGTTAAATAATTACATGCATAACTCTAAAATTTATAAAATGATAAAGTGTAATGTTCAACTAATCCGTATCCCTACGATCCTTGCGGCGCAACTCTAGGTCTACATAGACCCGCCAGAGAGTTGTATGTAGGAGAACTCCTCGTCATCGTAGAATGCCGGCTCCAACTCGTAAGCCTCGCCATCATTTGAAACTACAATAAAGTCTGGTTGGTGTTTTAAAATACTATCCCAAAGTGGCCGGTTAACATATTATCAATTCAGTCAAGCATTAATGATAAAATAATATAACAAGCATTCCTAAGTACTCTGGTTAATGCAAGGATGATATGTATTAATGATGCATGCCTTGCTTACACTCTCTCTACGACATCATCTCACGGTCGAGCATGCTAAACTCCTACTATGCTCAACTCCCACCCCAAAGGCACATGCAATGCGGTGTATGGTCATGTTAGCCAAGTTCTTAATTAGACCTATTCATATAGCAGATTTGGAAAGCTAAAGTACCTCCCTTTATATCATTTATCCAAACGATGATCCATATAGGGTCGTCAATCCTAGTTAATCACATACAAAAGGCAAGTTATAGGGCAACGTCACCCCTTATTTAAAAATAGTGGACAGGCAAGTTCAGGTCACTATGGGAGGCTTGTCACCTCGGCATAGGCCTAGTTTATACTTGAGGTCACTACGGGAAGACTCGTCTCCTTAGCGTACGCCGACATCTCGTATACAGTGTCCCATACCATAGTATCTGGCTCACGAGTATGGTTTGCTCACTGGACACTGCGGGGAGGCTCGTCACCCCAACGTAGGCCGACAGCTCGACCATGGTATCCCATACCACCATGCCCGACTCATGAGTCTTAGCGGATCGTGGTACTAAGGTTAAATAGGCTTTTTAATGGTAAGTGGTACCTTAGATTCAAGCAGTAGCATCCATACATGGTGAATATACATTAGATCAATCGGGTTACTTAACAAGCTCGACTGTTACGAGTGCACATTGAATTAATCGACATAGAGTGCATACGCACTCCTTGTAGCTTAACCACTGTCGATAATCACTATATGACTCAGATTCATCGAACGTGTCTGTGGTGGCGAAATTGATTCAGCCACTCGATCGGAAGTCGTTATCGATTGCCTGGACTACATCGTAGTCCCAATCACACTCCAAAACAATAGCATTCACATATGGTAGTCATAACAGTATTTGAACAAACAATCCAAGCATTGCAATCATTTGAGCATTTTATATAACACATAGTGAACATGACATCATACATATGCATTTCATACATAAATCACACGCAGTAATAAGATAGGTTACATGAAGGAAACTGTAACTATAAATAAGGTAATTGAGAATCCTATCTTAACACCCTCACTAAATACACTTTAACACGTATTTTATCAAACACTTAGACTACACATATTAACATACATATAATAAATTAGTTATAACATATATTATAGCAATTCCTTTCATAAGGGAGTCGTCACACATACAACAATCATACATTCTAAATAAATTATCATGGCAAGCACAAATCATAATTTCACGTTCATTCAAACATTTCAACAAACACATGTAATGCATTTTATTCAACATAGTTCATATATATGTGTGTGTGTATGTGTGTAATATACGAAAAACATCATATCTAAGTACATGTGACAACAATCAAGTCAGTCATAAATCATTAATTGACATTGAAAGCTTTAAAAATCACAACCTAAACATTTATAGTCCACACCTTTTGTCGGTACGCCGATTACGAACTCGGTTCATACACTACGCCTGTGTTTACAACACAACGGCCAATAGCATGAAATAGGTTAGCTATTTCACCAATCTACTTACTTGGATACCTAAAACAAATTAGAGTTAGGATTTTATACCTAAAAATATATTTGAAATCGTCGGTATAGTGATACAGGTAGGATGATTTGGCACGTAAAGCGGTGGGATCGAATCCCAATAACTATCTCTCACTTACTCTCTCTTCTCCTCACTCTTTCCTTCTCTTTTCTCTCTTCTCTCTCCTAGGGTTTAGGAAATTCGTATGGAATGAGAGAGGGGTGGATTAAGGCCCTTATATAGGCCCAGAATGGATGTCAATGGCCCCAAGGCCATGATGTACTTAGGTTATAGCCAAAGAGTGGCTGTTTCGGGCCAACGGAGCTCATTTGGAGATCCATTTTCTGCATATGGTCCAGAAAAAATTTCTTGATGATAGATCTATGTCAGGTTAAGATTTTGGTTTGATCGGATTTGTGGATCGACTGCGGAGGACCTGTTTCAGTTTAACGGCTATCGTCACTCAATCAGAGCCACAAGTACACTAACATGTGTTGGAAATTTTTTTTGATCCAAGGGTGTAGTTGGGTCAGAACTTAATGGTCTGAAACTTTAAATTGAGCCTACAAGCGAATGACCCAATTCACTTAAGTTTGAGTCTATTTTTTAAAGATATTCATGTTTCTCAAACACTTCACTCTGGGCTCAAGTTGTGCGTTTCTAGATACTATTTGGACTTAATTCCCGAGATGGTTGTCAAGCCAAGTAAGGCGAACATAAATGTATAGTTTCGCGTCGATGGGCGGTCCAGGTCTGATACGGAGTTTCGGTGTGCTCCCGAGAGCAACTGGGTTTTGAGATTGATCCTAGGTTTTTAGATGATGTAGAGTTAGTGATTCTACTGGTTTTGGGTCTTGCAGTTCATATAGAAATTGGTTCAAGCTAATCTACTAATTAATTTAGTTTAGTTCTTGATTAATTTTTATCTAATTTCTACATAATTGGATCCTTAGCGATTTCTGCCTGAGGTGGTACTTAAGTCTTTGTACAGATTTTTCAGAAATGTTACAACTTCGATTCCTCGCCCTTTACCACCATAGCATATACCTCACCAATTTGCTTGGATTCCTCCATGAAATCCAGAATGGTCGGGAGAGAACTCCCCTTCACTTTAGAAACTTTAGGGCGTTCTCTGGTGCTATAGGGGCAAGGATCGTCTTGTGATAATCCTTGACGAAGACGTAGACATTATCTCATCCTCGATGGGTTGTATCATGGTCTGATTGCCATGGTTAGTTGAGCAACATATGACATACTTTCATGTCAACCATGTCACAAAGTACTTAATCTTTATAGTTCATACCAATTGAAAACAAGACATTGCATTGTTCAGTTATCTTGGTCTTATTCACCTTCTTTCTCCAACTAATTGAGTAAGGATAATGATCTTTTGTCGTAAGTAGCCGTAACTTATCCATGATCACATTCGAGAAGAAGTTCTCGCTATTACCACTATTTATGATTACATCATAAACCTTATCATTGATGGCAAACCACATGCAAAATATATTGTGACACTAGGGTGCACCACCTTCCTTGGAGTATACGATAACCGCCTCATGACTAAGGATTCATCATGATCCTCAGCCAACCATTCTTCGTCACCAGCTCTTTTAGCGGCTTGTTCATTCTCAGTCACCAGCTCTTTTAGCGGCTTGTTCATTCTCACCAAATTCAGGGCCTTCTTACACTACCTTACCTTCATTGTCCCCTTCGTTAATGGCCAAATGGGCTC
This sequence comes from Magnolia kwangsiensis, assembly GCA_037074715.1. Classification (NCBI taxonomy): domain Eukaryota; kingdom Viridiplantae; phylum Streptophyta; class Magnoliopsida; order Magnoliales; family Magnoliaceae; genus Magnolia; species Magnolia kwangsiensis. Next base: position 48,346,571 of record CM073574.1, on the reverse strand, counting down.
CGAGCCATTGAGGTAAGTGTTCGATAAGTGGCTCAATTGGCTACAGCAGAAACATTGGTCCGACCTTAGTCGACCGTGAGGATTTAGAATCCTACTCGAACTTGTTGCTGTGGGCGCTGCACATTGAGGCCTAAATGAACCGCTCCTTAGATCATAGTTTGTAGTTGTGGGAGGTTGAGGACTTTCTCTTACTAGTTCCTTTCCTTTTGCAAAATCGAATTCTGTGTGTGACCCGTCATGGGAGCTCGAATTGAAGGATAAGGCCAAGTAGGAACTCTTGAAAGCTGTGTTTCCACCATATCCGCCAACTGAACCACTTCATCCATGATCCCTCCTAAGTGCATCTGAACTCGGTCTTGAATTGTTGGTCATAAATTGCCTATGAACCGTGCTACCTTCTGCGATTTAGTCTCCGATAAATCATTATGTGTTGCTAACTAATAGAATTCTTAGGTGTAATCTATGAAGGTTCGATTCCCCTACCGGTAATTTCGGTATTGCTTGAACAACACTTGCTCATAATTACTGGGGAGGAATCGTGATCGAAAAAGGCGTCTCCATGGCCATGATCGAATGGGCACCTTATTCTTTCGGACACATGAGAGGTATAATTACTCATAAGTACCATATTTCAATTTGAACACAACCAACTTCACTTTCTTTTCTTTCAGCACATCCATGTAATCAAAATACCACTCTACTTTGGCTAACTAATCGAGAAAGTCTTCTATACACAATAGGCCATTAAAACTAGGAAGATCGGCCTTACCTTGATAGTCTCTTTATACACGATCTAGTCAACATCTCCATGGATAGGTTTTCGGGCAACGATGCCACCAACGTCCTTGTCACTGGAGCTCGACTCATCTGAATAGCCCTATAATTTTCCTCCTTAAGCACTTTATAGAAAACGAGGTTGTGCCATATAACAATCATGAGTGGCTGAGCATCACCTTCAGCTCAGGGCCGAATTAGCATATCTGCAATACAATACTTGAGAGTTTCTTGCAACCATTGGATGGTCAACCAACTCTCCCAATAGAAAGCTTCCATTATTTTTGATAGATAACTAATTCCTATATATTACCGTCCTTGTGATTTTGGTCCATTTCATTGTTAGTTTCCATTGGCCCAAGGAGAGTCCTCGTTCTGATACCACTTAATGCAAGGAGGGACATGATGTGAGGTTAATCACTATCATCCTCAAGGGATAACTACTTTGAATCCATGAAGCTCTCTGGACTCCTCCCAGAGCTACCTCAAATCCACAAGAGATAAAAGCAGGTATAATTCTTAATAAATTTAAAATAACTTGATTGATGTTAAAAAAATGAAATTACAACTATTTAAATAGGGAACTTAGACCTAGGATGGAGTTTTAAACTTAGACTCCAACTCAAACACCCTAAACACGTGACTCACTATAAATAATAAACTTACTATTTATAAACGATCTCTACTCCTACTAAACATCGTGGTTTTCAGCCAGAATTAGAAAGTGTCTAATTTAGCTCAACCACGTTATTCTCCTAACTTTTCTCAGCCCTTTTCATGTTATACATGACTTTAACAACTCAAAGGATATCAAAAGTTATACTCGAACTAAAACTTAGTATTTATAGTAAACACAAAACTAAATGAGACTTTTGACCATCGATCCGATGGAATCTCTTAAATCTGGCATGGGCAACCCCGTGTAGTGGGGTTGGTTGGCTTAAATAGGTCCTCCCCCATTTCATATATAATATGTCCAAAAAATCATCCCCAGTTTATATGACTGATTTAAGGTTTTGACGGTCCAAACTGTTTTTGCCTCCGATTGGGCTTTCTCTCATCCATCTTTACCATGAAAGTGTCTATGACCTGTTCTACATCACCTAATGTTCACTCCCCAAGTGCAGGGTTGTGATGTAGTAATAAACTCAGTAAGACCGAGGTCGAATCCCAAGGGACTGAAACTTGTACGTTATCTCAAACTAAGTAGAACTGGAACTAGGCTAAGATGAAATCTAAATCAATTCAATTTAAGGAATAATGGTGAAAGTATTAATCTAAAATTTATAAAAATTAGAGGAAAGGAAACTAGGGATTCAAAGGATCCACTTATAGAGATTAGGGAGATCTTATGTTTGCTTCAAGAATCATGGAAATTAACCGAACTGTCATTGATATAGTTTTCAAGAGATGAAAGGTATATCAATTAGAATGGATTCCATCACCAAACCATGCACAGGAGACAAAATAAACAACAGAATTAAACTAATTACCAACCTATCAATAATGCATGAGGGTTAGGAAGGGTACCATCATCCGACCATGCTCAGGAGACTATGGTGAACAATAGGGCTTCCTGATGTCGTAAACATAAAGAAAAGGAAGATGCTCAAAGCTATCGCAGACCCATTGTAATTTCAGTCACAACAAACCATTAAAAACTAGAAACATTCCACATAATTAAACTAAATTCAGCATTAGTTCAGTCTTAAAAAAAAAACTACAAACAAAGAGTCTCCATCACGCTACAAGCTTCACCTCTTAGCCCCAACTAAGAGGTTTAGCCTACCAACATGGTTAGACTTAGCACCCTGAAAGAAAAAAAAACCAAAGAAGAAAGAAGGAAGAGAGTCTCTAGCTGGCCCAGATAGAGCTCGACGTCGCCTCCATGGCTGCCCACGGATCCAAAGATGATTGAATGATCTTTTTCTCTCGCTTCACATTCCCTTTTATAGACAAGAGGAAGATAGGCCGATGGAATGGAGTGCGTCACAAGAGGCTAGAGTCGGTGGCCTCTTTTACGCAGAAGAATCTGCATTCGAAAGGAAACGCAACTCACTTTCGTTTGGCCCGGTTCTTGGGACAATGGAGTAGCTTATTTCTTGATCTGAGCCGTTCAGACTCCTTGGTGACGGACAAGTGCCCCATAGGAAGGCTTTGAATAGTTCAGATCAACGAACCGATCATGATCTTGATCGTGGAATGACCCGTAAGTCCCGATTTTCCCAGATGCGGATCTTGGTTTCAAACAAGCAATGAGATGCTCGGTGGGCCCCACAGTGATATTTTTGATGAAATCCATCCCGTCTATTGAATTCCTGGAGAAAAACTAATCAAGAAGGGGTGGTTTTAGTCGAGTCTTGGTGTGGTCCATTGATGTTTTTCTTTCGCTGTCCATCTTGCATTTGATTGTGATTTACACGTGTGTGCACGCATGGAAACAGAAGGACACCTAGGCGAGGGTCTTGTCTACTCCAGAGATGCAATGGCCGATCTGGATCATCCATTTGGATGATGAGTGGCCCCACTACTGAAAAACGGACGGACAACGTCCGTCCGCTGTTCCCGCGTAATGAATGCGAAAGTTGGATTGTTTTCGATGTCAGTGGGGCCATGATTGATACTTATCTGCAAAATCTAGTCCGTCCATTGGATTACCCCTAAAAATTCAGCAAGATGGACGGTTTTTAGATCGAATTCGGTGTGGCCCACGAGTTTTCTCATGGAACCGTCGGTCTTCTGTTTGGACGGTTAAAAACTAATCGTCGTTGTCTTTTTCAATTCTGCCACCTAGGCTTAGATGAGAGGGACCGAGGAATTCTAATGGACGGTCCGGATCCGACCGTTGATGTACAGTGGTGGCCCACTGATGTTCAATCGCAGGCTCTATTTCAACAGAGAATGGAATTTGAGGGCAGGGGTCGGGTCAGCGGATGTTGACCGACCCTGCTCGTTTGGTGTTTCGCCCATGCATAATACATGTGCACACGCTCCTGAAAGTGGGGCCCACTCGTGATGCTCGTGAGAAATCCACACCATCCATGATGTTTCTCTTCTAATTTAAGGGGTTGAAACCAAAATTGAAACATATCTAAAGATCAACTGGGGCCCAAATCAAGATTTAGTGGCTGATATGACCATTGGGTCACTTTCACAAGAATCTAATGGCCAAAATTTTATGTGTACGGTTAATTTATCGTCCTCAGGTTATGTATGAAGTTTCGAGTCGAACGGATGGTGAGAACCTTACGATCTTGCATTATGGACGTCTTTCAGGCCCGTTTAACGTGAATGACATGATTTTTTCCGATCTCTTGCATGCAAATCTGTCGATCTTGGTCTCCTGGGGTCCATCCCATGCTTTGGTGAATTTTAAGCGTTAAATCTCAATTTTTAACACCCTTTTTCAGCCCAAGCTCCTAAAGTCATCTTGTAACACAAACACGATAAAATGGGCCATTAAACAGTATCATGCTCGTAATTTCAGGTAGTTACTGGGGTCTGATATGTAAATTTGACCCTCAACATAACCCCCAACCAGCATCTTGCTAATCTCGAGCAAAGTATGCGAAAAATAAGTTGAGATTTACAGGAGAATTTTTATGAACTCAAGTGATTTTTGAAAAACAATCCTGATACGAGAATTATAAGATTCATGAATGTTGGGAATTACTTTCTCCTGGAATCAAGCGTACAGTAAACTTCATAATCAAGTTCAAAGTATTAATCCATTACTTAGAATAATTTTAAACATTAAGATCCATGGGTGTACAGTGTAATCTCGACTTTTCAACATTAAGATTCAATTCTCCATTTCAGGATATCATTAGTAATCAACAAGAGAATTCATGATAACCAAAACTTACCTCACAGATCATCTTTTCATTCTTTCAACTTTTGATTTTTTTATATATTGTAACGCCCTGAAATTCGGGGGTTGAGCATAACTCAGCTCCCGAGTTCCAGAACATCACTTATGCAACATAATTGATGATAAATGTATGTTGTTGTGTTAGAGCATAAAACATGAAACAGATTAAGCCAGATCAACAGATATAATTCGGGGATATTGAAGAAATGCAAGCGGAAGACTTAAATACATATATAATTTAAAAAAAATCTCCAAAATATGCGTACTCTGCCCAGGGCAATATATACATCTGTGCCTCAAAATACAGGTATTAACTGTGCAAAATCACCATATACATATCCCAAAAATCCCTGCTCATCAGGACAAGGCTCACATGAACCCGCCTGAGAACTGCATGAAGGAGAACGCCTCCTCGTCCTCATCAAAATCTGGCTCCGCCTCGCCAGCATCGTCGTCACCTGCAAGTAAGTCAGAGTTTGGTTGGTGTTTAAGCACCGTCCCAGAACGTGGGGGTGAGTGATCAACTCAGTGGTACTATATAGTAAAGGTTAACATGTTATCAATTCAATCAAGCAGTAATGATAAAGCAGTACAATCAAACATGTCCTAACTACTTTTGTTAATGCAAGAATGATATGAGGGAATGATGCATGCCCTCACCACAAACTCCCTCATGCGACATCATCTAACGATCGCGGCATGAATCACTACCACTGTGCTCTCACACCAACGCCAATAGCACATGCAGTGTGATGTCATGAGTATGCTTACCAAGTTCTTATTAGTCCTTTTCATACAGCAGTATTGGGAAGCTAAAACACCTCTCTTATATCAATTCCCAAACATTGATCCAGTCTAGGGTCGTCAGTCCTAGGAAATCTCATACGATGGTGCAGTTTTAGGTCGCTGCAAGGGCTGTCAGGGCTGTTGCATGGAATTGTTACACCACTCCCCCATCACCAAATCAATACAGGCCTAGTTTGTACTCTTGTTTCTACAGAAGGGTCGTCGCCTTCACGTAGACTCAGAGTACGCTCGAGGTCACTACAAGGGCTGCCAGGGCTATTGCACGGAATCGTTACACCACTCCCCCATCACCAAACAATGTAGGCCGACAGCTCGAATACAGTGTCCCATACCACCGTTTTTGGGTCACGAGTTTGAGTTGCTCACTGGTCACTATGGGGAGGCTCGTCGCCCCAGCGTAGGCCGACAGCTCGGCCACGGTGTCTCATACCACCATGTCCAGCTCATGAGTCTTAGGGGATCACGGTACCAAGGTTAACAAGAGTTACACTAGTAAGTTTAGTGCCTTAGATTCAAAAAATAACGACTAAAAATGGTGAACAAACATCGGTCAATCGGGTTAGTTGATAAGCTCAACTAGGCCAACCACACATTGAGTTGAACGACATGGAATGCATAAGCATTCCGTGTGGCCTAACCACTGCCGAACATTCCAAGCATGACTCAAATTCGTTAAACTCATCCTGAGTGGTGACAGCGACCTTAACCACTATTTGAAATATAGTTACCGATTACTTGGACTGTAATACAGCCCCAATCACGTACAAGCTCAAATATAGGTACATGATTCGTATCCTACTCATATGAACATTCATGAAGTATAACTTACATGTAAATACAATACATGAAGGAAATCATACACACATTTCATATGATTTATCTAAGTTAATCAATCCATGGAGGAAATCATACACACAGTTAACGGGATTAGGATTCATATCTCAACAACATTAATAAGCACATCTTACTAACTACTAACTCATTAAGGCATTTATACAAACACTTAAATTACACTATTCAACATATATCACGTATGTCGACTTCATTACAAATTAGGGCAAGTCCTTTCGCCAAGGAGTTGCCGCATACATATCATGCATATTTCAACAACAGATAATCATGGCAATCACAACAACATATTCAATACGCATACAGGTATTCTAACATATACATGAAATACGCTATTTATACTATAAAGAATACATATACGTAAACTGAAACGGATAGCGCATTTGGCATGTATAACAACATTCACAACATGAATAAATCATTATCTAACATTGAAAGCCTTGAAAACCATAACCTAAACGTATATAGTCCGCACCTTAAACCAGAAAATGCGTATTCGATATGATTCATATGATATGTCTTTGTCAACGGCGGATACGCTACCTAAGGCATAAAATAGGTTAGTTATAACTTCATTGGAACTATTCTAGACTTCAAAACAGGTTAGGGTTTGCTTAACTTACCCAAGAACGGAATCAAAATCGTTGGAAGAACAATTCAGATACGCAGGTTCGATGTATAGATGAACTGGAAAGAATCCTACGGAAAATCAACAAGTTCTCCCACACTTTCTCTCTCTTTGAAAGCTAGGGTTAGGAAATTCGTATGAAATTTGAGAATGAGGGTTTAAAGCCTTTTTATAAGCCTAAACTCGACGAAAATAGTCTTAGGGTCAAGGTATACTTAGGTTATAATCAAATCGGGCTCTTTCTGATCCAACGGATCACTTCTAAAGGTCCTCTTATCAAATGCGGTCATACTTAAGCTCACTAGCATCGGATCTTTAGTAAGTTAAGTTTTCAGTCTGATCGGGTTTCCAGATCGTCCGTGGTAGACCAGCTTCAATTCAATGGTTACCGAAATTCGATCAGGGCTACAAGTACTTTGACATGAAAGGGCCAAATTTCCTGATCCGAGGGTGAATTTGGGTCGAATTCTTATGGTCAGAACACTTAAAAATAACGCGCAAGCAAAACTATCTAGATTACTTAAAATGATATTTAATTTCTAATAAATCTTCGGTTTCTCACTCTCTTCACTCCGGACTCAAGGAAATAGTCTCGGGACATCATTTAGGCTTGATTTTCGAGGTGATTGTCAAGTCCAACTAGGCGGTCGTAATGGTCTAAGTTCATCGATATCAGATCCTTCGACGTGCGGTCTAAATCCAATACAAAATTACAAAGCATTCCTGGGAGTAACTGGGCTTAGAGTTGGATCCTAGATTTCAGGGTAAGATAGCGTCAATGATTCTATAGGTTTTGGGTCTTACAGATCGTATTGAAAGTTATCGATACTAGTTCCACATGAAAACTAGTTTAGCACTAGCTAAAACACATTAAATTCTAAGAGATTTAGTTCTAAATGGATTTCTACTGGAGGTGGTACTCGGGCCTAAGTACGGATTTTTCTATATATATATATATATATATATATATATATATATATATATTAACGGTAATATATATATATATATATATTAACGGTAATGCTCAGAAAGGGAATTAAATCTTCACCTATAGGGAGCAAACCTATAGTGAGGATTATTCGCCCAAATCTTTCCAAGGGTATCTCTCTTTTTTTCTTTTTTTTTTTCATATCGATCCTGTTAGGCAAATGTTCTAGGCTAGTTCCTTTCATACTTAATGATTACCAAATTAACCCTTCAATATCAAACTAAAATCTTAATGTGGAAGCGAGATGTGACATGTGAAATCATAACTCAATCAACGTTTACAACTTCTAATTCTGGATTAACAATTCAAACTTGACTGTGAAATTAATAGATAACTGAATCTAAGAGGCATAAATTACCAACATTACGTATTTTGAATTTATAAGTGCCCTAGATGACTGTTAAAATCACTTCGAATTCAAAAGAATTTTCATAAAATTTTAAAAATTTTCACAATTTTTTTTTTTGCTCAAGACCAAGAAAACACTGATTAAGTAACCTAATCTCCCACCCCCAACCTAAAATCTACATTGTCCTCAATGTAAAAGATATGAACATGCAATGCACATGGGACAACGAAAGTAAATGAGAAGTGATGGGAAGATAGTACCCAAATAACAAATCGAGAGAGATACTTTCCAAAGATATCTACGTAAAAGCGGGTCAGCACAAGAGAGAAAGCAAAACAAAAATAACAAAAATAAAATCCTACCTATACCACTTTCGTAGGTGCTCTTGCTTACATTTAGCATATGCAACAAGCCTTTAAATCCCTAGGTTGCCCCTAGTGGACGATTGTCAATATCTTGATAAGTTTCTCAGTAAGTTCCTCAACAGGATCATCCAAAAGCCCTTTTTGCAATAGGCTTGGGCGTCTTGGAGCATGACTTTCCAGAGAGACTTATGTACCTCATAAGAAATCTTCCATTGAATTGCTTGAGGTATCCATAATATATACGATTCACTTGTGACAGAAGAAGTTTCAACGTTAGTATCACATGGTGAATCAGAGACTACAAGTAAATAAAGTTTAGAAAACTTCTTAAGAAGTGATGTACTCTTAACACATTTCGAAGATCCAAACTTTGGTTCAATTTTTAGCTCCTCTTCCTTTACTGGTAGACGTTTAGGATCAGGGGAAGAGAGGGTTCTAGAATAAGGGTTCTCTCGGTCAGTGATGACTACCGAGATGTTGTCTCGCAAGGCATCCGCTTTGTCTTTTAACATGGGATCGTTTGAAACTGCAAAGTGTGTCAAGCAATCCCACGAGTTGGGAAGTTTAGCTGAGTGTGGCTTATTCTCCACATTAGAGCTCGTGATGATCTACCCAAGGAATCCATCAACCTTTAAAGTAGATGGAGGTATGCTCTCTTGTTTCCACCCTACACAGACAAATTAAGGGTTAGTAGACGAAGTATTGATGGGCGAACTCTGTTTATTAATACTACTCAGAAGAAGCATTGAATCGTCAAAACTTGACAGTTCAGATGGTGGCCTCAACTGGGTGGTTTCAAATTCCAGAGTTGTATCAGGTGACTCATTCATTTCCTGAATCACATCATCATTCTTTTCAGAGAAGTGGTCTAAACATGTTTCACAAGAGTTAGAAGGCTCGGTTGTAAGGGGCTCATCTTTTACCTTTAAATCAGACATGTCAGGTGAGGGGAGTGGCTCATTATGACCGACCACTTCGTGTACGTCTTAATCATTGACTTGGACCAAACTTGAGATGGATTCTAGGGGAATTGTGGCTGCACATTTAGGATTGCCGTCCTAATATTCATCATATTCTAGTTCAGTGCAGTACACATTTAAGATGGGATCACTTTCCTCACATTCTACACCTAACATGGGTTGAGATTTGTATAAACTAACCTCTTTTTCATCATTGGAATCTAGTGTGTCCTGTAAGGGAAGAGTGTCATTATCATTATATTTGAAAGACAACCATGTCTCTTCCCCATTCTTTTGGAAAGTCATCGAGATTGACTCATCGGGAAACTGAACCACATGCTTGTTAACGTAATTCAACTCTTCATTCCAAACTCCAGAGCTTTTCAAAAGCGAGTGAGGATCACTTTCCTCGCATTGTATTTCTGGTTGTGGTTGGGATGAGCGAGTTTCCTCTATCCTTTCAAGGCGTGAATTGAGTGTTTCCATTGCTTTTCTAATTTTCACAAGACAAGCCGAAAAAATATTACGCTGATATGAATCCTCTTGGATCGTTTCTAGTTGGATCTCAAAGGTAGGGGATCTAAGAGAATAATCATTATAACATGTTGTTGGTTCATTTTTTTAATTTTGATGTTTCCACTGGTTATAGTTATACTGATCATAAGTGGGAGAATCTACTGGTTGGTAATACTTATTATCACTCATGATATAATCACGCATTGTTTTATCGGATGGGTGATAATAATTCTCACAACCATAGTTATTATAACCCCAACACTCGCGTACTGTTTTGTTAATCCGTGGGGTGTAATTGTTCTCCTGCATATAATCACGTAAGGAGTTCTTAGCCGGTGGATCTTTATATTCTGATCGGTTTTCAATGATAGTTTCAGAAAAGTTTTGAGACATAGGTTAATTTATATCATCATCATCCCAAAATAGGTTATTCTTCTCAGCGTACTGACGTTGCCACTCGTGCATATACATGATGAAACCCTTAATCTGAATTTAATCCTAAGAAAAATAGAAGAAAAGATCCTACAGCAATGTGAAAAGTAAGATGATGAGAAGTTAAAAAGAATATACCAAATGAGAAGTTCCTATGTTAAGATCCTAAAAAAGAAAAACAAAAGAAATTATTTTCTAAAAATAGAAAACCTAAAGTTAGAAAGTTCTAAATTAGAAATGCTAAAATAGAAAGTAATGTTAGTTTCTAGAAAGGAAAAAATTTCAAATTTCTAAAACTAAAATCCTAATTCCAAAAATAGAAAAAGTAGAGAAATTAGAAAGGGATTACCAAATTAGAACTTATGTCAGGATCCTACAAAACAGAAAAACAGATTAGTTTCTAAAAACAGAAAAAAAATTCTAACCTAAAATTAAAAAATCCTAATCTTAAACTAATCCTAAAACTAGTTAATTTCAGAAACGCAACCGTCAGTCCCCGACAACGGCGCCAAAAACTTGTTCACTCCCCAAGTGCAGGGTTGTGATATAGTAATAAACTCGGTAAGACCGAGGTCGAATCCTAAGGGACTGAAACTTGTACGTTATCTGAAACTAAGTAGAACTAGAACTAGGCTAAGATAAAATCTAAATCAAATCAATTTAAGGAATAATGGTGAAAGTATTAATCTAAAATTTATAAAAATCAGAGGAAAGGAAACTAGGGATTCAGAAGATCCACTTATAGAGATTAGAGAGATCTTATGCCTGCTTCAAGAATCATGGAAATTAACTGAACTGTCATTGATATAGTTTTCAAGAGATGAAAGGTATATGAATTAGAATGGATTCCATCACCAAACGATGCCCAGAAGACAAAGCAAACAACAAAATTAAACTAATTACCAACCAATCAATAATGCATGAGGGTTAGGAAGGGTACCGTCATCCGACCATGCCCAGGAGACTATGGTGAACAACAGGGCTTCCTGACATTATAAACATAAAAGAAAGGAAGATGCTCAAAGCTATCGTAGACCCGTTGTAATTTCAGTCACAACAGACCATTAAAAACTAGAAACATTCCACATAATTAAACTAAATTCAACATTAGTTTAGTCTTTAAAAAAAACTATAAACAAAGAGTCTCCATCACGCTACAAGCTTCACCTCTTAGCCCCAGCTAAGAGGTTTAGCCTAGCAACATGGTTAGACTAAGCACACTTAAAGGAAAAAAAAAACCAAAGAAGAAGGAAGGAAGAGAGTCTTTAGCTGGCTCAGATAGAGCTCAACGTCGTCTCCACGGCTGTCCATGGATCCAAAGATGATTGAATGATCTTTTTCTCTCTCTTCACGTTCCCTTTTGTAGACAAGAGGAAGTAGACCGGTGGAATGGAGTGCGTCATAAGAGGCTGAGTCGGTGGCCTCTTTTACGCCGAAGAATCTGCATTCGAAAGGAAACACAACTCACTTGTGTTTGGCCCGGTTCTTGGGACAATGGAGTAGCTGATTTCGAGATCTGAGCCGTTTAGACTCCTTGGTGACGGACAAGTGCCCCATAGGAAGACTTCGAACAGTTCAGATCAACGAACCAATCATGATCTTGATCGTGGAACGGCCCATAAGTCCCGATTTTTCCGGACGCGGATCTTGGTTTCAAACCTGCGCTGAGATGCTCGGTGGCCCCCACAGTGATATTTTTTATGAAATCCATCCCGTCTATTGAATTCCTGGAGAAAAACCAATCGAGAAGGGGTGGTTTTGGTCGAGTTTTGGTGTGGTCCATTGATGTTTTTCTTCTGCCGTCCATCTTGTGTTTGATTGCAATTTACACGTGTGTGCACGCATGGAAATATAAGGACACTTAGGCGAGAGTCTTGCCTACCCCAGAGATGCAATGGCCGGTCTGGATCATCCATTTGGATGATGAGTGGGCCCCACTACTGAAAAATGGACGGACAGCATCCGTCCGCTGTTCCTGCGTAATGAATGCGAAAGTTGAATTGTTTTCGACGTCGGTGGGGCCATGATTGATACTTATCTGCAAAATTCAGTCCGTCCATTAGATTACCCCTGAAAATTCAGCAAGATGGACGGTTTTTAGATCGAATTCGGTGTGGCCCACGGGATTTCTCATGGAACCGTCGGTCTTCTGTTTGGACTGTTAAAAACCAATCGTCGTTGTCTTCTTCAATTCCTCCACCTGGGCTTGGATGATAGGGATCGAGGAATTCTCCGGATCGGACCGTTGATGTACAGTGGTAGCCCACTGACGTTCAACCGTAGGCTCTATTTCAACAGAGAATGGAATTTGAGGGCAGGGGTCGGGTTAGTGGACGCTGACCAACCCTGCTCGTTTGGTGTTTCGTCCATGCACGATACATGTGCACACACTCCTAAAAGTGGGTCTTACTCGTGATGCTCGTGAGAAATCCACACCATCCATCATGTTTCCCTTCTAATTTAAGAGGTTGAAACCAAAATTAAAACGTATCCAAAGATGAACTGGGCCCCAAATCAAGATTTAGTGGCTGATATGACCATTGGGTCACTTTCACAAGGATCTAATAGTCAAAATTTTATGTGTACGGTTAATTTATCGTCCTCAGGCTATGTATGAAGTTTCGAGTCAAACGGATGGTGAGAACCTTGCGATCTTGCATTATGGACATCTTTCAGGCCCGTTTAACATGAATGGCATGATTTTCTCCGATCTCTTGCATGCAAATTTGTCGATCTTAGTCTCCTGGGGTCCGTCCCATGTTTTGATAAATTCTGAGCGTTAAATCTCAGTTTTTAGCACCCATTTTCAGCCCAAGCTCCTAAAGTCATCTTGCAACATAAACACGATAAAACGGGCCATTAAACAGTATCATGCTCGTAATTTCATGTAGTAACTGGGGTTTGATATGTAATATTTGACCCTCAACACCTAACCTTACTTTTAACCATTTATTTAATGAACATTAATTAGATGGTTTTATTGTATGCTCAGTTTGTTTTCTGTCACGAGTAATGTATGCAGGCATCCTAGAATCGATATAACAGCTCGATCCAAACTAATCAACTTCAGCCCCAAGTGTTGAAATATGTCCAATATGAATGTATATGATCATATTTTGAGAAGATTTATCACTTACTCAGCCACTTGCCGAATTTTATAATGGGTTGCTTTGTACTTCCACAAGAAAAGACTTTAAAATACTAGTGCAATCAAATAAAAAGAAAAACTCACAATCGGTCAATAGGAGCAATTGTACGAATGCATCTCTTAAGAGAACTGTGTGATATTAGATAGAGAACAAATCTATTATATGAGCGTATATTTGGATTACAACTAAAGATTATAGTTAAAAATTACCACTACTTAATTACTACTACTATTAGGATAAGTTGAGATAAAAGAATTTTTTTATTTTTTATTATTTGATTGGTGTTGTTGGATTGGTTATTTTCTTTGTTGGATTTATCTTACTATTTATAGAGTTCTCTTGCATCTTGTTCTTTCATATTCTTATTCCACCTTGTTCTTTCATATCCTTATTCCATTAGTACTATAATGTCATGGTAGTCGAAAAGCCATTCTCTAGTTTCTTCTTTTTAAATAATGAGCCAAGACCAGCATGGATGCAGCCCACAATTTGGACTGAGTTAATTGACGCATCACTTCATAAGTGAAATGCCATCATCATTTCATAAAAGAACACACACACACACACACATAGAAATGCTCACCTGCGAACTAGTTCATACATACTACATATGAACTTTTTTGAGAATTCATCACATCTAATGAATCTCAAAAATCTGAACGGTCCACATGAAGCGGAACATCATGAAACCGCTTGGTACGAAATTGTACTTTGATCCAAAACTTCGGTGGGCCATGAGAAATGCAAACATATTCTTCCCTTGATTTAAATTTCTCTTTTTTATGGCCCACCAGAATATTAGATCAGGGTGAAAATTAACCACCTAAAGTTTCATGGGATTCCGCATCTTATGGACCGTTCGGATTCGACACCCATGACACGTGTGCAAAGGTGCACACGTGCGTAGGCGCGTAGGTGAGCATGCCTCTCTCTCTCTCTCTCTCTCTCTCTCTCTCTCTCTCTCTCTCTCTCTCTCTCTCTCTCTCTCTCTCTCTCTCTCTCTCTCTCTCTCTCTCTATATATATATATATATATATATATATATATATATATATATATATATATTTCTGACTAATTTGCTTACAAAGTTAAATCTTCAGTTTTTCACGCTATCGTACTCTTTTACGGTTGCAGCTCACACAATGAGTTGATTGACACGCTTATATGGATATTCTGGAAAGGGTTGGAGGAAGAAGAAGCATTCATCGCTAAATACCTGGCACCGGCACATGGCAGGTCTGGCCATGTATTCAAACCGTCCATCTAGTGGGTCATCAACCATTTAAAGGCAACAGTCCCTATGACTAAAATAATGTGTTCACTCTGTTTTTCAACCATAGGTATGGATGGTCTGGATCCAACTTGCTACTGGTCACCCCATCCAAGTGCAGAGCTGAAGGCAAAAGTCCTCTCCAGTACATTTTCCAACAGTGATCAGAATCATTAATCTAGTGGGCCACCATGTAGATGGGTCATAGATGAAAAGAAAAAAGAACAAAAAAGAAAAAAAGAAAAGCATTCATCAATAGAACACACATTCTCGATACACAGAAGAAGATTTCCCCGATCTGCAGATTTCAAGAACTAGAATGATTGCGCTCTTCTCACTTTTTTGTCAACTACAATTCTTTGCATGTTCGAACCATTCTGCTGAACTTCCTGTATTTGTTGCCTCACATCAAGTTCATCTGGGCGATCCATATCCAGACACACCTGTGGCAGTTCAATCTCATCTTCGTCTGCGAAGTGGTATCTCTTCCCAATAGATTGCAGATGCTGGTAAACTGCATGCATCGTAGGCCTCTCCTCCGGATCAAACACAATGCAAGCAACCGCAACTCTCAGAAATCGGAGAAGCTCGTTATCACAACCCTTTCCTATCAAAGACCTGTCGAAGGCATAGCTAAGAAGAGACTTGTTTTTAAGGTAAGTAATCCACTCCACCAGATTCCCCTTAAAGTCTCTTGGGGCATTCACCACCTTTGTAGGCTTTTGGCCGGTAATCAGCTCGAGCAGCACCACACCAAAGCTGTATACATCCCCAGCTCGACTAGCAACAACCTTGCTTGTGAATTCGGGAGCAAGCAAACCCATATCATCATATTTGACATTTACATGAACACTCAGATTGGTGTCGACCGGATCAATAAGCGCGGTGGATCTGAATTTGGATATTTTTGGCTCGTAATCTTCATCCAAGAGGATGCATTTGGAGATTATGTTGCGATGAATTATGCAAGGGTCGCAGCTGTGGTGAAGCCATGCAAGGCCTCTTGCCACCCCAATTGCAATTCTCATCCTCAGAGGCCATTCCATGAGTCCCTCATGTAGCTGCTGAAACAGAGTTCCTTTGGGCATGTATTTGTATACTAACAGCCTCTCATTTCTGGCAATGCAAAAACCCAAAAGAGGAACCACGTTAGAGTGTTTTAGTGAACCCAACATGGTCATCTCAATCATGAATTCCTTGTGGGAATATTCAGAATCATGAAGCCTCCTAATTGCGAGGGAAGATCCATCAACAAGCATTGCCTTGTACATGGTGCCTGCTCTGCCAGAACCGATAATGTTATTTTCGCTGAATTTTTGAGTGGCTTTCAGTAGATTGTTCAATCTCATTTTCGGAACCGTCTTCTCAAAGATGGAGAAGTGGACATTGCAATACCCTCGAGGAGTACTTTGTGACTGAAAAATACATAAATTGAGTATTACACAGGAGTTTTAATGCATTCATTGGACCATGTAAAGGTGTTTGTCAACCACTGGAATTAGATGCTCCCAACATCAATAGGTTGAGTGCAGATGGTTGTTGACAACGTTCTTTCCCAGTGTCCCATTTGTGGGTCACTGACTAGATGGTTAAAACATTTCAATTAGTGAGATTTATCTAACATGGCCAAACTAAAGCTAGGCATACAAGATGATGGTCCAATCTGAATGAAGTGCATCAGATTTACAAAAAAAAAAAAAAAAAAAAAGTGCATCAGATAAGGAATTTAGTGATTTGTGCACCAGTCGTGTTTCCCTAAAATTAAAAGAAACGTGCATTTCATGGGCAATGGGAGAAAGGAAATGAGCTAACCTTGATATATTTGGTTCGTTCGATACTCAAGTCTTCTTCTTCCTTATTCTTCTTATCCATTCTACGAAATCTGCATAAGAAAATAACACCGACAACTATAACTGCAAGAGGAATCCAACCAACGGTCAAGCTGATGATAGCCATGGCACGTAACGTTTTCAGATGAGATTCTTCGCAAGCATCCAAAGGCGACCCACAAAGTACTGAATTATTCGCAAAGCTTGAGGGCTTCATTAACCTAGTAAAGGGAGGAATTGGTCCCCACAAAGAATTGTCAGCGACACTGAACTGAGACAACCGATCAAGCTGGCCGAGTTGCCAGGGGATCAGATCCGTCAACCGATTGTGTTGGAGACTAAGTGTATTCAGGTAGCTACAATTCCCAAGGCTTGCTGGAATTTTACCCCAGAAATTGTTATAGGAGAGGTCAAGGGTTGTCACGGATGGTATTATTGCACCGATGTCATTGGGAAGGATTCCGGAGAGCTCATTTTCCGATAGATCCAATCCTACCATGCTCTTGCAGTTATGGAGAGCCAACGGGAACCAGCCTTTGAGGCTCATGTTCGAGAGCCGTATGTTTAGGACCTTGCTTTCATCAGGGTGCCAGCATACGATGCCGTTGAGTTTACAGATAGACCCTTCTGTCTTGTTGTTGAAATCCCACGAAGATAGGTAACCATTAGGATCGATTAGGGATGCTTTTAGACCCCTCAAGCACTGAATATCACTTTCGGCGGCGTCGCTGCAAGTATCAATACTCAGCCACAAGCACAGAAGGGTAGGAAGAAGAAAGACAGTAGCTCTGCTTCCCATCGCCATAGACATGAAATTTACCATTTTACGTCTATTTCCCTCCTCAACATCCATGAAGAATAATTACATGATATTTATAAACGCAAAAATAAAGTAAGTCAACAGATTTGTGGGAAAGGGTGGAATGTAACCTTCTTAGAATTGGGAGCGGATTAGGTGAGACCCCGGCCTCACCAAAGGCGGTACGGCCCTTACCGTGGGGCATACCTGGATGTATCTACTCTGTATCCACGCCATCCATCTATTTTTATTTATTTATTTATTTTTCAGAAAACTTTGCTGCATGATCCGAAAAATGAAGCAGATCCAATAATCAGGTGGACCATACCGTACGAAACAGTGGTAATTGACCATTAATCGGCCACAAAAGTTTTGGATCAAGCTGATATTTGTTTTTTTGGGTTCATCTGGGCTCATGTGACCATATCGAGGGATTGGATGACAAATAAGCACTACCCAAACATCAAGGTGCGCATGAGAAGTTTTTAATAAGAGGAACTTCAATCACAATTGTTTCCTACATTAAGATTTGAATCTTCTTCGATTTTAAAAAAATAAAATAAATAAATAAATTTAATCATGTCTTAGAACAACAACATGATCCCTACAGTAAGAGCTGCACATTAATGGTGGGCATTCAATCCCCACCATGTGTTCCACTTGAGTCATTGGTGTAGAGTGGGTGGTGGACACTTTCATGGCAAAGATGGACTAGATAAGGCCTGATCAGAAGCAGAAATGATCCGGATGGTCAGAACCTTAAAAAAGTTGTATATCACAAATCATGATGATTTTTTCAATATATCATATAATTTTTGGGTAGGAGAAGCTACTTTAGCCAACCTAACCTATTACTCCGAGGTGCCCACACCATATTTATGAGATTCCACCAAACGATAGCCAAAAGTTCCTTTTATTTTCATTTTTATTTATTTACTATAAATAATAAGTTTTAATTCGAGTTTAAATTTTTATCATTTGAGTTGGAGTCGTACCCAACATGAAAATAGCTAAGAAAATTTAGGAGAACAACGTGGTTAGGCTAAATTGGACAGTTGCTATTTTTGGATGAAAACCATGGAGTCTAGTAGGAATGGTGATTGTATATAAATAGTAAGTTTATTATTTATAGTAAGTCAGGTTTTTAGGTTATTTGCGTCTAAAACTTCATCTTAGGTTTGGGCTCATTATTTAAAGGATTGTAATTTCATTTTTTTTAATCAATCAATTTATTTTAAATTTATTAGAAATTATTTATTATTTATTATTTATTTCTTGTGGATTCAAAGAAGCTCTATTAGGAGTCCAAAAAACTCCATGGATTCGGAGTAGTTATTCCTTGAGGAAGACGATGATTGACCTCATCACATCCCTCCCTATGTCAGTTAGAGGTGTACACGAGTCGAGCCAAGCCAAGCTTTGCCCAGCTCATGCTCGACTCGGACTGCTCGAGTTTCAGCTTGTGCTCGGCTCGGCTCGGCCTTCGAGCTCGAAACAATAGCTCGTGCTCAACTCGGCCGAGTTCGAGCAGAGTTTTCGAGTCGAGTTCATCATCGCTGGTGAGCTGTAGTGGCAGGGGCGACCGTGCGCAGTGTGGGTAAGGGAGGAGGAGGGAGAGAGACGAGTGGAGAGGGCCGTGCAGGTAAGGGAGGAGGGAGAGAGTAGGGAGATCGGATGGCCGTGCGTTGGTGCAGCCGTGTGGGTAAGGGAGGATGATGGAGAGAGAGAGAGAGAGAGAGAGAGAGAGAGAGAGAGAGAGAGGAGCTTCGTTGGACTAAGAGAGAGGGAAGAAGAGAGGGAGGAAGAGAGGGTTAGGGTCTAGGGTTCGTGCGAGCGCCGGGCAGGATGTTTTTTGAAAATGAGTAGGGTAGGTTTTTTTTTAAAAAAAAGGGTATATATACCCTGTACCAAGTCAAGCTGAGTTCGAGTAGTATTCGAGTTGAGTCGAGT
This sequence comes from Magnolia kwangsiensis, assembly GCA_037074715.1. Taxonomy (NCBI): domain Eukaryota; kingdom Viridiplantae; phylum Streptophyta; class Magnoliopsida; order Magnoliales; family Magnoliaceae; genus Magnolia; species Magnolia kwangsiensis. Next base: position 48,327,036 of record CM073574.1, on the reverse strand, counting down.
CGGCCTAGGGTAAGATCGAACTCGTCTTGAAATCATTTCGAGCTCCAACAATGAGCTCGACTCGGTTTGAACTCAGCTTCGATCTGAGTCAAGTTGAGCGAGCTACCGAGCTAACTCTGCCCGTGTACAACTTTAATGTTAGTTAGTATCAGATAAAGGACTCCCCTTGGGCTAATGACAACTAACGATGGAATGGATCGAAATCTTATGGACGATGATCCAGGGATTCGTTATCTATTGGGAAGAATGGAGGGATTTCCACCGGGAGAGTCAGTTGACTATGTAAGGGCTGCTGGTAACCCTCGACCTTATTGGGAATGCACTAGCCCCACGCACCCTGAGCCCAAGGTAATGCTCAACCGCACATAATCATTATACAGTCCAACCCTAATTTTCATAGAACATTTCCAGAGGTGAATCATATGGCTACCTCAGATGAGTCGAGCTCTAGCGACGAGGACATCAGTGGCATCATTGCCCGACGATCGGTTCATGAAGATAATCGACTAGATTGTGTTGAAAGAGACTATCAAGGTAATGCCAAACTTTTCAGTTTTAATGGCTTATTGTGTATAGAAGAATTCCTCGATTGGTTAGTCGAAGTAGAGTGGTATTTCGATTATATAGATGTGCTGGAACATATGAAATTAAAATTGGATGCGTTCATATTAAAATCCAGTGCTTCCGCATGGTGGGAACGATTACAAGTTTCACGTGCCCGACAAACAAGGCACCCATCCGAATATGGATGCGGATGAAACATTTTCTTCGATCACGATTCCTCCTCAGTTATTATGAGCATGTATTTTTTCGGCAATACCAAAATTGCTGGCGGGAGAATCAAACCGTCATAGATTAAACTGAAGAATTCCAGCGGTTGACAATGCAGAATGATTTTGGGAGACTGAATCGCGAAAGGTAACATGATTCATATGCGGTTTACGACCAACAATTCAAGACCAAGTTGAGATGCACCGGTCAGGACCGCGAATGAAGTGGTTCAGTTAGCAAGTAGGGCAAAAAATCAATTCGCAAGAGTCCCCTACTCGGCTTTATTCTTAAACTTGGCCACCCATGATGGGTCCCATGCAAGATTCAATGCTAGCCAAAATGAAAGGAACTAATAGGAGTGTATCCTCAACTTCTTATAACCGCAAACCATGATACGGGGAGCGGTTCATCTAGGCCTGAACGTGCAGCACCCATAATAATGGGCTTGAGTAGAATTCAAAATCCTTATGGTCGACTAAGGCTGAACAATTATTACCACTATGGCTAACTAGCCCACTTATTAAACACCTGCCATCAATGCCCCACAGCCCACTTAGCCATTAACAAAGGGGGACATTTAAGGTTAGGCAAAGAAATAAGACCCTAAATTTAATGAAGATGAACAAACCGCTAAAGAATGAGTTGGGACGAAGAATGGTTGGTCGAAGATCATGATAAATCCTTGGTCATGATGCGATTATTGTACACTCTAAGGAAGGAGGTGCACCCGGAGTGACACAATATATTCCGTATGCGGTGTACCGTCAACGACAAGGTCTGTAATGTAATCATAGATAGTGGTAGTAGCAAAAACATCATCTCAAAAGTGATAGTGGACGAGTTGCGGCTATGTACGACAAAACATCATTCCCCTTACTCGATTATTTGGATAAAAAAAGGTGAACGAGATCAAAGTAACTAAACAATGCACCATCTTGTTTTCAATTAGTAGGAATTATAAAGATTAAGTACTTTGTGACGTGGTCGATCGATATGAAAGAATGTCCTATGTTACTCGGTCGACCACGACAATAAGACCATGATACAACCCATAGAGGACAAGATAATGTTTAAGTCTTCATTAAGGATGGTCAAAAAATGATCCTTGCCTCTATGGCACCAGAGAGACACCTCGAAGCTTTTAAAGTGAAAGGGAAATTCCTCCTGACCATTCGAAATTTTATAGAGGAATCAAAAGAAACCGGCGACGTGGTGATATATGGTGAGGAATCAGAGCCCTTAAACATTCCTCCAAGTTTAAGGTCATTATTGAACAAATGCAAAGAAATCTAACCTGAATAGTTACCTGATGGATTGCCCCCATGCTAGATATCCAACATTACATAGACCTCGTCCTTGGGGCTAGCTTGCCCAATAGCCCTCATTATTAGATGAATACGAAAGAGTGTGAGATGCTTCAGGGTCAGGTGGATGAATTAATCCGTAAGGTTCTTTTGAGAGAAAGCATGAGCTCATGTGTCATGTCAGCTTTATTAACGCCGAAGAAAGATGGGAGCTGGCATATGTATGTCAACAGCCAAACAATTAACAAGATTATCATTAAATATTAGTTCCGATACCACGATTAGATTACATGTTTGATTTGCTAGAAGGTGCCAAAGTGTTCTCTAAACTTGATATGAGGAGCGAGTACCATCAGATTTGTATCTGGCCCGATAATGAGTGAAAAATGACATTCAAGACCAAGAAAGGGTTGTATAAGTGTTTGGTCATGCCCTTCAGTTCATCGAATTAACGCATCAAGTACTTTTATGCATCTTATAAATCAAATATTGAAGCCGTTGATTGGCCGATTTATAGTAATATTTTTTCATGACATCCTGATATATAGTCAGGGTGAGACGGAGCACATGGATTATCTCATGTAGGTGCTACAAATCTTGGTAGTTAACAAGTTATACCTCAACTTGAAAAAGTGTAATTTTTTAATAGACAGCCTGTCGTTCTTATGATTTTTTGTAACATCTACGGGCATCCGTGTAGACAATGAAAATGTGTAATCCATCATGGCCGATTCTAACGAACATTCACGAAGTGAGGAGTTTCCACGGGTTGGAGACATTCTATTGTCGATTCATGTAGAATTTCAGCATTATAATCGCACACATTCAGTTTGCATAAAGAAAGACCCATTTCAATGGACCGATGAAGCTGACAAGAGCTTTGCTGAAATAAAGAATCGACTATCCACAACACATGTCTTGGTTCTTTCTAGTTTTGACAAGTTGTTTGAGGTTGATTATAGTACCTTTTATGTTGAAATTAGAGGAGTCTAATCACAAGAAGGTACGCTAGTAGCCTTCTACAGTGAGAAGCTCAGCAAAGTCCGAAGGAAGTGGTCGACATATGAGCTTGAGTTGCACCCAATGGTTCAAGTGTTGCTACATTAGCGGCATTATCTAATTTAAAGAGAGTTTGTTCTCTACACCGATCATCAAGCCTTAAAGTTTATTAATGGTCAAGCTAATGTAAATCATGTGCATGCTAGATGGGTTACATTTTATCAGGAATTCACGTTCGTTCTAAAGCACGAGTCAGAGCTGTAGAACAAGGTGACTGAAGCACTTAGCTGTTGTGTATCACTGCTTGTTACCATAAGTAATGAGGTAGTCAGTTTCGACTGTCTCAAGGAGTTATATGCTAAGGATGAGGAATGATGCATGGATGAGGTGTCAAGAGGGTCATCCTAGTGATCTACATATGTAATATTGTTTCCTATTCAAAAGGAATTAACTGTGCATCCCCCAAAGTTCTTTGAGGGAGCAGATTATCTAAGAGCTACATATAGGTGGCCTTGATGGACACCTTGAATGAAATAAGATGCCGACTCTTGTTGAGGAACAATATTACTAGCCACAATGGACAGTCTCAGAATGACATTGTCATGTTTGTTAGACCTTTAATGGGCAGTCTTAGAATACATGCCTCTACATCTCGTTGTCTGTACCTAACGGCCCTTGGGAGGATTTATATATGTATTTCATACTTGGTCTCTCACGAACATAATGCAATATGGATTCGGTGTTCGTGGTAATATATCATTTTTCAAAGATGACATACTTTATTCCATTTAAGAAGACAATAATAATATGTTAAATAACACTTGCTCTAAAAGCTCATATTATTAAAGAATAATGTATCAATGCATATCAAAGAACTTTAACGAGTCTCAGATCTGTCCCTCAATAATATTATACCTAGCAATCATCAAATCGAGGCACATCGGACGAATGGATTGGATGGAATAGAACAACTTTGTGAGTCCTGCATAAAACTAATTGGGGCGTGCCATTCAACTTTTTTTGACCAACATCGCCAGCTAAAGCTGAATGACACTTTTTTTTTTAATCTTTCACCAACATTGCCTGCTAAAGCTGATGCATGTATGGTATCCACATTGTCTATCCATATCTTCATATATTTTGAAGGCATGATGCCTAAAACGAGACAAATCCAAATCTCAAGTAAACCACAAAACAGAAAGCGGTAGTGATTGAGCTTGATGTAATGTTTACTTTCCTTCGCACCAGTTGATTAGGAGGCTTGAACCTGGACGAAGGGAAAACACAAAAGTCAGCTTGATCTGAAACTCTGGTAGCCTACAACAAGTTCTTAATGGTGTGCATTCAATCACCACTGTTTTCTACACAGTCTACCAAAGATTTGGATCTGTCTCATTTTTAAACTCATGCAATAAAATGACATGAAAAAAAAAAAAGAAAAAAAATGGAGAGCATGGATAAAAAACATACAACACATTAGGTCCACATAGCATTGACTATTAGTGAACCGCCTAAGAAGACAAATAAAACACATACATCACGGTGGCACCACGTAGCATTGACTATTAGCGAGCCGCCTAAGAAGACAAATAAAATACATACATCACCGTAGGTCCACGTAGCATTGACCATTAGCGAACCGCCTAAGGAGACAATCGGCGTCCCAACTTTTTCCCAAGGACATGAGATGCGGAAGCCACGATTTTTGAACTCCAAGGTGAAAATAATCGTTATGTATCGGACGGGCGCAATATGATGCAAGTTCCTCTCGACGTGGCTTGCGGTGCACAAACAAGCACGGATTATTCGAATGCCAAAGACAAATATTCTCTCTATGGATGGTTTCGATCAACCATGTTAGATTACATTTATTATAGTGGAGCTTGAAGAATACAGTTTCAGGAGGTTCAACAAACTACTGAACCGGTCTTTTACGTCCCCACAAGATACCAAAACGCAGAAGATAAAAACGAGTGGACGCATGACTCGAGAATCGTGGTCAATATTACAAGGGGATTACATTGGGAGATTCCTGTGTTTCTTAATCACCATTTAAAATAGTGGTGACCATCCTACCTTGGAAATGGCACAGTCGTACAACAATCCAAACCATCCAAATCCCTGGCCCAATTTTGAATGGAGCATAGCAGAAAATATATTAAAAAAAATTAGAGTAAGGGTTTACTTTTGGCCATCTATTTTAGATTACCCATTATCTTACTTGTAACCGTCTATTTAATAGGCACTAAGTGGATGATTCAGATTGAGTAGTGTTAATTTACAGATATACTTGTGCTTCTCAAATTTGAAAGATATGGATAACGGTGCATCAGTGCCACACAAGTAGATTATGATTCAGTACCATTTTCAAAATGGTGGTAAACTCTCATTGTAGCTTCTAGTACAATGTCAAGAGTTTAAGAGTTCCATCCTCAGGAAGGAGAGTTCGCCACCATTTAAAGATGGTACCGACTCTTCACCTTTTTTTTTTTATTATTATTTTTTTTTACACACGCACACACAACCCCACACACTCCCGCTAGTGGAATTTCACCACCTATGGATACCGACTCTTCATCGATGCCATGCATGGTTGTAGATTAATCTAACCATCCAAATCACTAACCCAGTCACGGATGGGAGCAAAACCCAAAATCTAGAATGAGGAGATGACAACTAACATTTGATTTTGTCCCTGGCATTTGGAACACGTATGTATTACTTTTAATAATTTATTCAATAGCTTTTAATTGAATCACAGGTACAACTTGATCACCGTGATTTTAGAGATCTGCGCCATCCACAATCTGGCCCACAATTTAGATAGTCTGATTAGCCTTACGATGATTGCCAGGATTACGCAAGTTTAAGGAAGTACCGTGTGGAGTACTACCATGAAGGTTCAAATATAGGAGTTATTAGCATAGTAGTCTGATGCAGGATGAACGTGATGAGGTCGAGCACCGTCTCCCTCAAGAGGATAACTATTCCGAATCTATGAAATTTCTCTGGACTTCTCGGAGAGACTTCTTAAATTCACGAGAAAGAAAGCAAGTAAAATAGAAAATAAATTTTATAAAATTCAAAATTGATTAATTAATGAAATAAACGAGTTCACGACCCTTTAAATAGGGATACCAAGCAATGGGAGAGAAATCAGAAGAAAACTACAACTAAAACTCTTAGAATTCGCAACTTACTATAAATAGTAAACTTAATATTTATAGATGGTCGTGATGTCTACTAGTGCACAAGATTTTTGGCAAAAAATAGTAAGTATCCTATTTGGCTTCACCAAACTGTTCTCCGAATTATTCTAAGCTCTTTTCACGTTGGGTGCAACTCCTAAAGCCCAACGGATGAAGAGTTATAATCAAATCAAAACTTACTACTTATAGTAAAAACAGAATTAAAATAGAAAAATGACCGTCGACCCAGAGGAATTTCGCAAATCTGGCTTTTGTAACCCAGAGTAGCGGGGTTGGTTGTCTAAAGTAGCTCGTTCTAACATAAAATCATAGATTTACACCGGATAATTCATTCCGGATTGTGAGATACGCCCGATCTAAGGTCCGACGGTCCGGATCACTTCTATCATCGACCGGGCCTTTTCTGATCCATCTTGGCCATGAAACTATCTGCAACCCTCTCTACATCAGTTCCCTCCACTTCGAAAGAACTCATTTTGATCTGGTTCATGATATTCGATCAGGTCTGTGACGTTGAAAGTCCGTGAGATCCCCATGTCATCTGGAAGATCAACAACATAAGCGTTGTTATTGATATTTCAGATGATTGAGACGGGTCCAATCTTCTTATTTTTTAACTTTTTGTACATCCCAATCCAAAATCTCTCTTTACGTAAATGGACCGTAACGCAATCGCCCACTTCAAACACTTTTTGTCGCCAATGCTTGTCTACTTATTCCTTATACTTCTCGTTTAAGGCATGTAGCTTGGCCTGTACTTTCTCATGGATGCCCATGATCCTGTTTGTCATATGTTTTGATGCAATGCTCGTGCTTGGGAGCTTGGGCAAAGGGACCAAGTCAAGTGTGTGGTGAGGCACTTTTCCGTCGATAATTTGGAACAATGATTTTCCTGTCGAACGATTCACCATGTTGTTAAATACAAACTCTGCTTGAGATATGACCAAATCTCACTGCTTCGGTTTTTCTCCTGAAATACAGCGAAGGAGGTTTCCTAACAAACGATTCATAACCTCGGTCTGCCCATCAGTTTGTGGGTAGTAGGCGCTACTGAATTAAAGTTGTATATCGAATCAAGTTCACAAAGTCCGGTAAAAGTGGATAATAAACTTTGTGTCACGATTAGAAGTAATGGTCTTAGGGACCCCGTGTAACCGTACGACCTCCCTGAAGGATAAATTGGTCATGTGTGTTGTATCGAGGGTCTTCTTACATAGGATAAAGTGCGACATCTTAAAGAAACGATCAACCACCACAAACACCGAATCCATGCCACGTTTTATTCGTGGTAGACCAAGCACGAAGTCTATAGATAAATCCTTCCAAAGACCGTCAGGCACAAGTGGTGGGGTGTAGAGGTCCGTATTCTGAGATTCCCTCTTTGAGGTCTGACAAACATGACAACGTTGTACGGCTTTTCCCACATCACATACCAATTGTAGCCAATAATACCGCTCTTCCACAAGAGCTAGCGTCTTATCTCGCCCAAGGTGTCCACCGAGGCCACCTTCATGTAGCTCCTGAATAATCTTTTCTCTTAGAGAACTTTGGGGGATGCACAATTAATTTCCTTTGAAGAGGAAACTATCCTGTATATGAAGGTCACTAGAGTGACCTTCTTGGCACTTTATCCAAGAATCTTTGAAGTCCTTGTCCTCGGCATATAACTCCTTGAGATAATCGAAGTCAACCACTCATTGTTCATCGTAACAAGTAGTGATGCATGACGGCTAAGTACATCAGCCACCTTGTTTTGCTTCCCTAACTTGTGCTTCATAACAAACGTAAATTCATGTAAAAACGTAACCCATCTAGCATGTACACGATTCACATTAATCTGACTATTAATAAACTTTAATACTTGATGATCTGTATGTAGAACAAACTCTCTTTGAATCAGATCATGCCGCCAATTTCACAGTGCCTGAACAACTGCATATAACTCAAGCTCATAAGTCGACCACTTCTTTTGGGCTTTACTGAGCTTCTCGCTATAGAAGGCTAGAGGCTTACCTTCCTGTGATAATACTCCTCCAATTCCAACTTATGAAGCGTCACACTCAACCTCAAATAATTTGTTGAAATTAGGAATGCACCAAGATCAATATTGTGGACAAATGATGCTTGATCTCATGAAAGATCTTGTCAGCTTAATCAGTCCACTGAAACGGTCCTTTTTTATGCAAGTTGTAATAGGCACGACTATTGTACTAAAGTTTTACACGAATCGACGATAGAAGGTCACCAACCAGCGAAAACTCCTCACCTTATAAATATTTGTTGGGATCGATCATTCCCTAATGGCTCGTACCTTTTTATTGTCCACATGGATACATATAGACATTACAACCAATTCTAAAAATAACAGGCTGTCCGTTAAAAAACTACACTTCTTCAAGTTGAGGTACAACTTGTTATTTTGTAGGACCTACAACACCTACTTGAGACGTTTCCTGTGCTCCGTCTCCTCCTGGCTATATATTTGTACGTCATTAAAATATACTACCACAAATCGGCCAGTGAACGGTTTTAGAACTTGATTTATCAAACACATAAAAGTATTTGGTGTGTTCAATAGGCCGAAGGGCATGACCAGTCACTCATATAACCATTCCTTGGTCTTAAATGTCATTTTCCACTCATCATTGGGTCGAATACGAATCTTATGGTACCCGCTCATTGGGTCTAGTTTAGAACACACCTTGGTCCCTTCTAGTATATTGAGAATGTTGTCCAACCATGATATTGGGAATTGATATTTGATGGTAATTTTGTTGATTATCGGGCTGTCGACATACATGCGCCAGCTTCCATCTTTTTTTGGCATTAATAATGCTGGTATGGCACATGGGCTCATGCTCTCTCTCAAAAGACCTTTTCAAATTAATTCCTCCACTTACCCCTGAAGTATCTCACACTCCTTCGGACTCATCCGATAATAAGGGTGGTTGGGCAGTCTAGCCCTAGGGACGAGGTCTATGTGACGTTAGATATCCCTCATGGGAGGCAATCCATCAGGTAATTCTTCAGGGTAGAATTTTTTGAATTCGTTTAGCAATAGTCTTAAACTTGGAGGAATGTTTGAGGGTTCCAATTCCTCGCCCTTCACCACTACGGTATATACCTCGCCGGTTTCCTTTGATTCCTCATGAAATTTTAAATAGTTAAGAGGGAACTCTCCTTTACTTTAGAGCCTTCAGGATGGTTCTTTGATTCTATAGGGGCAAGGATTATTTTTTGACTATCCTTGATGAATATGTAGACATTGTCTCATCCTCGATGGGTCGCATCACAGTCTGACTGTCAGGGTCAACCGAGTAACATATGACATGCTTCTATGTCGACCACGTCACAAAGTATTTGATCCTTATAATTTTTGTCAATTGAAAATGAGATAGTACATTGTTCAATTACCTTAGTCTCGTTCACTTTTTTTTATCCAGCCAATTGAGTATAGGGAAGGATGTTTTGTCGTTGGTAGCTGCAACTTGTCCACCACTGCTCTTAAGATGATGTTTTCGCTACTACCACTGTCTAGGATCGCATCACAGACCTTTCCATTGATAGTGCACTGTATATGGAATATATTGTGTCACTGTGGATGTAATTTCTTTCGTGGGGTGTATAATAATCGCCTCACAACTAGCGATTCGTCACGATCCTTGCCCGTCAATTCATCGCCATCTACTATTTCCTCAGTGGCTTGTTCATATTCATCAAAGCCAAGGTCTTCTTCTGCTGTCTCACATTCAGTGTCCCCTTAGTTTATAGTCAAGTATACTGCGAGACGTTGATGACAGGTGTTTGATAAGTGGCCCGGTTGGCCACAATGGTAACAATTATTCAACCTTGGCTGAACATAAGGATTTGAAATTCTACTCGGGCCCACTGTTGTAGTTGTTATACTTTGAGGCCAAGATGAGTCGATCCCTGTATCATAGATTATAGTTACATGAAGTTGATGACCTTCTTCTAATGGTTCTTTTTCTCGTGACAGCACTGGATCCTGCGCGGGACCCATTATGGGGGGTCGAGTTGAAGGATAAGGCCGATTCAAAACTCTCGTAAGCTGTGTTTCTATCCTACCAGCCAACTGAATTGCTTCATCCACAGTCCCAATTGGGTGCATCTAAACTCAATCCTAAATTGTCAATCGTAACCCTCTTATAAATCGTGTCACTTTTTGTGACTCAGATTTTGACCGATCGTTTCGTATTGCCAACCGCTATAATTCTTCAGTGTAATCTGTAACGGTTCGATTTTCTGATCGGCAATTCTGGTATTACTAGAATAATATCTACTCATAATCACCGAGAAGAAATCTTGATCAAAGAAGATGTCTCATCCGTAGCCATAATGAGATGGGCATCTTGTTCTGGCGAGCTCATGAGAGTTATAATTGCTCCCACCATGCAGAAGCACCAGATTTTAATTCAAAAGCTACCAATTTTACCTTTTTATGATCTGACACATCCATATAATCAAAATATCTCTCTACTTTGGCTAGCCAATCGAGAAAATCTTCAATGCATAATAAACTATTAAAACTAGGACGTTTAGCCTTACCTTGATGGTCTCTTTTAGCACGATCTAAATGATTGCTTCCATGGATTGGTCGTTGGGCAAAACCTTCATTAAGGTCCTCGTCGTTAGAACTTGAATCATCTGGTATAGCCCTGCGATTTGTCATTGGTAGTGCTTTACGGAAATCAGGGTTGTGCCATATAGCAAACACGGGCGACGGAGCAGCCATAGGTGGCGAAGCACCGCCTAGGCCTTGGGGTGGAAGTATCGCATCCGCAAGACAGACGAGGGTTACTTGCAGTCCTTACATGGTCAACTGACTCTCCCGGTGGAAAGCTTTTATTCTTTCCGTAAGATCACGAATCCCTAGATCACTGTTCACAGGATTTTTGTTCATACCTTCATTGTTTGTCATCGGCCTAATGAGAATCCTCTCTTTAATACCAATTGACGCAGGGATGAACGTAATGAGGTTGAGCATTATCTCTCTCAAGAAGATAACTATTCCGAATCCACAGAATTTTTCTGGACTCTTCGCAAAGGCATCTCGAATTCACGAGAAAAAAAGCAAGCAAAATATAAAATAAATTCAATAAAATTTAAAATTAATTAATTAATGAAATAAATGAGTTCACAACCATTTAAATAAGGATGCCAAGCAATGAGAGAGAAATCAGAAGTAAACTATAACTAAAACTCCTAGAATTCACAACTTACTATTTATAGGTACAATCGTGATGTCTACTAGTGCACAAGGTTTTCGGCCAAAATTAGTGTCCTATTTGGCTTCACCAAACCGTTCTCCTAATTATTCTAAGCCCTTTTCATGTTGGGCGCTACTCCTAAAGTCCGACGGATGAGGAGTTACAATCAAACTAAAACTTACTATTTATAGTAAAAATGAAATTAAAATAGGGAAACGACCATCAATCCGGAGGTATTTCACAAATATGGCTTGCGTAACCCAGCATAGCAGGGTTGGTTGGATAAAGTAGCTCGTTCTACCCCAAAATCATATATTTTACACCCGATAACTCATTTCAGATTGTGATATATGTCCGATCTTAGGTCCAAGGGTCCGGATCACTTCTATCGTCGACCAGGCATTTTCTGATCTATCTTGGTTATGAAACTGCTCATGACCCATAGTCTTTGAATATTTCTCCGGACCATTGTTGGAGAGTCCCACTAAGTAGATGCCTAAAATTAATTTCATCACATTATAGCTATAGATAATTATGTATTTGATATCTTTGATATATAATCTCTACTATAATAGCACAAGTAAGAGGACATTTTTATCCATCCAATCAGTTTTAGGGTTGCCATTTCCTTTCATATTCTATGAGACATTATATAAGATTTTAAATATAAATGAGGGATGTTTGAGAAAATTTGAAAATATGCCTGAATGCATGGAATCCTCCCCATCCATCAGGTGCATCGCCCCTTTTCAGGTTGATTTAACACTCATATAGGCCACCCCACAATATTATACCCATAACCTCTAAATTCATGTGGCATGGGTCACTCAATTTTTAAAAATTAAAATACTGTAATTTATGGGTAAATCTTTCATCATAACGAGTCACATTAATTAGATGAATGGATTGGATGGCTTCACAAAACTAATACTAATGATAAGTGTCCCATTCAACTTTTCTTTCAGTCGGACATGAGCCCTAGATATTTTTCAAAAGAAGGTATCAGATTTTTATTTTTATTTTTATAGTGGGAGGGGTTCCTCGGTGTTTCATCATGCAGGTGGCCCAAATACATGATCAACGCCTTGTCCTATGGATATCTCCATGGACTTAATTGACAACACTGGCTCATTATCTTCATGCAAAACCCACCACACGAGGATTTGTTCATTTGGAAATAAAAAATTAGTTCGTGTGTGAAATGGATGATTTCAATCAAATCATGTTTGGTTAATCTATTGCAGTGGGGTTCAGGGATTACATTTTCAGGAGGTTCAGTGACTTATTGGGTTAAGCACCGTCCACCTCTCATGATACCAAAATGCAAAGAGAAAAAAGGAGTAGACTTCTTAGTCAAGAGTCATGAGTTAATATTCCAACCACTGGATTAAATTCTGTCCATTCACCAAAGAGACCAAAATGCAAAGAGAAAAATGAGAAGACTACTGACTACAGAGTCATGAGTTAATATTCCAACAACTGAATTAAATGCTGTCCATTCACGCGAGAGACCAAAATTCAAAGAGAAGAATGAGAAGACTTTTGAGTCAAGACTCATGAATTAACATTCCAAGCAAAATATTGGCTGAGATTCCCATGATTGTTAATTAATCACCATTTAAAAATAGCGGTGAGTCTTCTACCCTGGAAATGACACAATTATATCATAATCCAAACCATCCAAATCCCTGGCCCAATTTTGCATGTAGCATAACAGAAATTTTAAATTGAGAAAAAAATGAGAGAAAGCATTTACTTTTTGACCAACTAGTTTAGGTTATATCCTACTTACTTTTAACCTTTTATTTAATAGGCATTAATTAGATAGTTAAGATTGTTTAATATTAATTTAAGGATATGCTTGTGCTGCACCTGATCCATTCCTCAAGTGGTAGACTGAGTGAAATATACCTCGTTTCAACCCTCAGGTCTTGGCATCGATCCCTTGTGAGGGTGGCTAACAGTCAATCCCTGGTGAGGGTGGCTAACAGTGAAGTGTGAACTGATATATAGTTGGGTGTACCAACAAGCTGACAAATATATATATATATATATATATATATATATATATATATATATATATATATATATATATATATATATATATATATATATACACTTGTGCTCCACAATTTTGAAAGGTATGGAAACGAGTGCATCAGTGCCACTGATGAGTAGAATGAATCACCACCATTTTCAAAATGGTGCTAAGCTACCAATACCATGGCAGCCAGTTGTCTCGACTTGGATGTCATACTGACGTTGCCCATTAACATCCATGTTGGTTAGTGCTTTGTGGACCCCACCGTGAGTGTGTGTTTTATCTATGCCGTCCATCCATTTTTCCAGCTCATTTTTGGGCATGATTCTAAAATTTAGGAAGATCCAAATCTCAGATGGCCCACACCATAGGAAAAACTGGTGATTGAACATACACCATTAAAACTTACTAGGGCCCAGTGTAATGTTTATTTTCCATCCAGCCTATAGATCAAGTTGCACATACTTATATGAAAGGATAACACAAATATCAGCTTGATACAAAACTTTTGCCGCGGGAAGAAATTTTTAACGGTGGAGTCCAATCACTGCTATTTTCTGTGCTGTGATACACTTACGATTGGTATCGATCCCTACCGGGGGGTGGCTAACGTGGAGTGTGTGTACTGACATGGGTGTGTACTAAGCTAACCTAAAAAAAAAGGTGGACGTTGCCGGAAACGGATTGGCTACTCCCCCTGCCACCAGCCATTGGCTGATGGTCGGTGCTCTGTGGGCCCCACCATTATTTATGTGTTTCATCTATTCGTCCATCTATTTTTATAGATCATTTTATGACACGAAAGAAAAAATGAGGAATATATCAGTCTCAAGTGGACCATGTTACAGGAAACAGTATTGAATGAACGTTGACCATTAAAAGCATTTTGGGGGTCATAAAAGTTTTGGACCAAGTTGATATTTATTATTTCCCTTCATCTGTGTCTTTATGACCTAATTAACAAATTCGATGTCAAATAAACAGTACGGTGGGCCTTAGGAGGATATTAATGGTGGATATCCAATCATTATTTCTTTCCTGTGGTGTGGTCCACCTAAGATTTGTATCCCTATAATTTCTATGTTGAAATCTAAAATGATCTGTAAAAATGGATGAACGGAATGTATGAAACACATAGATGATGGTGGGGCCCACAGAGCATCCACGATCAGCCACGGGGCTGGTGGCAGAGGGAGTAGTCAATCCGTCTCCGACTTGCCTATCGTCATCGATCAATTCCCTGATTGGCTGCCTTCTCTCCGTGTGTATGGATGTGACATCCTTTTCCTCATCTTCTCTCCCTCCAAAAATTTCTGTTAATTTCCCCACCCCCTACCAACACGTCTTGCTTATGTCAATTCCACTTCCTATTAGCATTGGACGCAGTTTGCGTCCTAACCCTGCTTCCACTTCCTATTAGCATTGGACGCAGTTTGCATCCTAACCTTGCTTGTCTCGGCCAAGCAGATCTGCAGGGAGACCCACCCTGATGTATCTGTTTATCCACGCCATCCATCAATCCCTTTTCTCATATATTTTAAGATATGAGCCTAAAAAATGAGATCCAAAGCCCAGGTAGGCTACACTACAAATAACTCTTGCATTATTTAATGCAACTTGTAAAAGGAATAGAGGGTGTATATATCAGATACATCATGGTGGCCCCCTACATCTGCTTGTTCGTGTCTAGAGATGGGCGGGGTTAGGACTCAATCAGTGTCCTTGTGTATTAGCGACAAAGATCTCCATAACATATTAATGATTGTTAATTAAAATGAGATTAACTCATTTGTTTAAAGCATATATGGAACTAGGCTTAAGGTATCCCCTCCAACAAAGTTAATGATTTTGGCAGGGCATTGCTTAGCATGGAGGATAGGTGGCTGACTTCCACCTTAAAGTGTTATCTTAAATAATAATCTAAATTGTTGGTGATTTGGATTATATGCATGATACCCAGGCCACAATATGAGACATTTGGCGAACTAGAATATTTAATGGCTAATGTTCAAATCTGAGATTCACAAGTGGGGATCATCAAATAAAGCATGATTACAAGAGAATAACTTTGCCAATAGATGTGAGCAATTTTGCTCTTGCAATTAGTCTTAGGTAGCACTTGTTAAGAAAGGGTAAAATCATCATAAAAATGTAGCTATTTGGCAGGGACCAAAATGAGATCATTATATTCAAGCAAAACCTGTCACGAGGATCGACCATTTAGTAAAATATTCTGTTTGCATGCCAAAGATAAATATTCTCACTCAATGGACGGTTATGATCAACTATGTTGTGTTTTATATATTATCGTTGGGCCTGAGGAATACAGTTTTAAGAGGTTCAGCGAATTACTGAACTAGTCTTTTTAAGTACCGTCATTCTTTACAGGAGACCAAAACGCAAAAGCTAAAAAACGAAATGCAGATGGCCTTCGAAAGCTTTTCGCATTAACTTTCTCCACAGGAAGCTACGTGGAGTCTGGTGTGATGTTTACGAGGAATCCGCCTCATCTATCCGTTTTTTCCCCCATCATATTAGTACATG
Organism: Magnolia kwangsiensis; assembly: GCA_037074715.1. Taxonomy (NCBI): domain Eukaryota; kingdom Viridiplantae; phylum Streptophyta; class Magnoliopsida; order Magnoliales; family Magnoliaceae; genus Magnolia; species Magnolia kwangsiensis. The sequence goes on along the minus strand of CM073574.1, from coordinate 48,310,940 downwards.
GGCTAAAATATGATGAAAATTTAAAACTCAATTGGGCTGTATGACATGAAACAGTGAGGATTGAACATTCACTATTGAAACATTTATGAGGCTGCTGAAGTTTTGGATCAGGCTAATATTTTTGTTGATCCAGTTCATCCCAGTAGGAATAAGCTTATAAACGGTATAAATGACGTATAAATATCAACGTAGACCCTACGTAAGTTTCAAGGGTAGTAGGCATTTCGCTGCCTGCATTTTTCTATGGTGCGGCTCACTTGAGTTGGATCTGCCTCATTTTTTATCCTATCTAACATGATCTGGTAGATTAGACAGACAGCATAATTTTTCCACAAACAGCGTGTGAGCCCCACCTAAATTCCCCTGTCAGCAACTTGCTAGGAAAGGCATTTGCAGGCATTCCGCGTCCTGGGAAAACCGACGGTCAAGAGTCAAGAGTCAGTGGCCAATATTCCACAAGGGATTATAAGGGAAGATTCCTGTGATCCTTCCACAGGGATTATACGGGAATACTCCTGATATCCTTCCGCCGCTGAAGCGGTCCAGGCATGGCTTAGTGGGGCCGATTGTGATGTATGGGTTTTATCCACATTGTCTATCTATTTTGGCAGATCACTTTAGGATGTGAGCCTAAAGGAAGGTAAATACAAGGCCCAAGTGGACTACACTGTGTGGATTGAACAACAAAAAATAAATAAAAAATAAAAAATTCATAAAACACTTCACAGGAGCCGTAGAAGTTTTCACCATGTAGGTTCCGGATCAAAGCAGTAGTATGGGAGCCATTAGCTTATGTTCTTAAGAATTGGCCAGGTAGTAAAAGTTTTAGATATAACTCAAATTTGCTTTTATCTTATCTAAGCCTATGTGACCTTTTATTATTATTATTATTATTATTATTAACACACGCACACACACCCCAAACACTCACGCCGGTGGAATTTCACCACCTATGGGTACTCGAACCCTTGACCGGGAGTAGAAACTCCTAAGAGTCTACCACCCGGGCAAGAGTAAGGACCCACCTACGTGACCTTGTATAAACTGATTCTATAGCAAATAAATGTAACATTGGTTCTTAGGAAAGTTTTTATGGTGGCATCATTATAACAATTGCTGCTTCCTGTGGTGTGATCTACTTAATTTTTGGATCTACTTTATTTTTAGGCTCGTATCCTAAAATGATCTTCTAGAGTAGATAAATAGAATGATAAAAAATCATACATCATAGTGTGCCTGCAGATAGAGTCCTTGCCTAGACCTATGCCCATCCAGGTGAGACAAGATGTAATATTCTTGTGACCCTTCTAGCTTGGAAACAACACAATTGTAAAACAATCCAGACCATCCAAATCCCTGGTTCAATTTTTAATGGAGCACATAACAGAAAATTTAAATTGAGAAAATAAGAGTAAGCATCGGTTGTTGATGTCATAAATATGTAAATAATAGGGTTTGTCGATGCCATTGACAAACCACTCGATGCTATCAACAGATGTTCGACACCATCAGAAAATCTGAAAAATTTATGTTTTGTTGTTGGAACGTTTTGATATTTTATTCGATGTCATCGACAGATCACTGATGCCATCAAAGTTCTATCAAATGTGATATCAAGCACGCATGCAGAATTGTATAAGTGCAGGATTTGTTTCCTTTTTTTATTGTGCTTCTATATGGTGTTATATATATATCAAGTGTAATTGAAATTTGTGAAGTAGAAAAGGTATTCTAGGCTTTCTAATTTGTTCTTAAGAGTTTCAAAGGCATAGCTTGGGCTTGTGGAGTAGATTTGAGGCTAATTCAAATTGGTAGTCTCTCTCTTATAATTTTTATTTTCTTAGTGCATTACTCGTTACTTACTCATCACTTTGTGCCATTGTTTTTTTCCAAAAAAGTTTTTCTACATAAAATTCATATTATTTATGTTTAGACTTGATTGTACGATTAGTTGTACTTTGCTTGATTCATCTTTATGTGCTGCTGCAGTCCCTAACAACATCTACTTTTGACCATCTAGTACAGATTACCCGCTAACTTGTAAGTCTATTTAATGGGTAGATTGCGTAGTGTTAAATATTTACCAATATACTTGTACTCCTCAAATTTGAAAGGCATTGATAACAGTCCATCAGTGCCCCACACAGTGAAAATGATTCACCTGCTAAACTATTATATTAGCCTTTCCTCCTATGTCAAGAGTCCTAAGTAGGATCCTAGGGAATGGGAGTTTGCTACCATTTAAAAATGGCAGCAATGTTTCACTGATGCGGATAAAGCAATCTAAACCATCTAAATCTCTAACCCAATTATGGATGGGAGCATAACCCAAAATCTATAATAAGTAGTGTTAGAAAAAAGGAATTGAAAAAAATAAGAAAAAACTTAATTTTTCCCTTTCCATTATGTGGCGTTCGGTATTGCATTTTGTCCTATATATAGTGTTGGTTTTAATTTGACATGGGATAGATGGTAGCTTAAGAAAATCTTAGAATCATTTTCTTTTTTTTATAATGGAAATCAAAAGTATGCTTTTGGAGCAACCTTGCACACGCACACGCAAATGCATGACCTACCCATGGAGGCATGGTGAGGTGCAATGTGATATAATGTGGTGTGTCTTTAACTCATGTCAAGTGCATGTAAAAAATTTGACACGTGTGTCGAGACCCATCATGCGCATGCAAACCATGTTAAATTTTTTTTCCCCCTCTGTACTATTGTTTTATTTTTCTCTTTTGTTGGAAAATTAGAAGAGATAACTCGAGTTTTCGTGGCTATGATCATGCCTTGGGATAGAAAGTGGCTTAAGAAAATCTTAGATTCATTTTTTTACTATTGTAATGGAAATCAAAAGTAAGCTTTTGGAGCAACCTTGCACACGCACACGCAAATGCAAGACCTACCCATGGAGGCATGGTGAGGTGCAATGTGATATAATGTGGTGTGTGTCTTTAACTCATGTCACGTGCGTGTAAAAAAGTTGACACGTGTGCCGAGACCCATCATGCAAACCATGTTAAATTTTTTTTCCCCCCTCTGTACTATTGTTTTATTGTTCTCTTTTATTGGAAAATTAGAAGAGATAACTCGAGTTTTTGTGGCTATGATCATGCCTGAACCTAATCCTAACCATCTATCATTGAGAGTTGTAGTACTTGATAGCAGAGTTACCAAGTCCCAATGCCTTGAAGATCTTCCCAATGGCCTGCAAATTTATCTTTTAAATAGTAACGTATGATAATGCATGAACCTAATCCTAGCCATCTATCATTGAGGAGATTTGTTGTATCCCGAGAATGGAGTTACTGAGTCCCAGTGCCTTGAAGATCTTCTCTGTGGCTCGTAGATTTAACTTTAAGATAGTGATTATAATTCTTGCCTTTAATATTTCTATTGTCCGGTGTGTCAACAAATTAACATTGATTTTTCTCTTGAAATTTGGATAACTAACTATTTTACTTTTAATCAAGTATTACTTGATCACTGTGATTTTAGAGATTTGTGTCATTCACAATCTAGCTCACAATTTAGATCGTTTGATTTACCTTATAATGAGTGCCAGCCTTACATGAGAGTGCCACATGTGGACTATCATGAAAGTTAAAGATTAGGAGTCATTAGTTGAGTAATCTTTGAGAAATGCCCTACTATTATCTCTACTAGTAGAGAACATAGAGACATCTGTAAGTAATCTCATTATAATAGGGTAAGCGAACAATTTTGCCCCTTTGATTAGTTTCAAGGTGTAATGGTGATGTAGAGCAAGTCGCAGACAGTTTCATGGCCAAGATGGATCAGAAAAGGCCTGATCAATGACAAAAGTGATCTGGATCGTCAAAACTTAAAACGGATGTATCTCATAAAGTGGAATGAGCTATCGGATGTACCATATATGATTTTGGGGTAGGACGAGCTACTTTATCCACCCAACCCCACTATGCCGGGTTACCCTGTTGTTAAAAAGATGTCTTAAATCTATAAATCTTTGACTAGCCCTGGGGAAGTTCTGCTCGAAGTCCAGCAAGGAATTCTCGAGATCTTCGACCATTCGATGGACAGGCTCAACCAGTCGAAGTTCTGGCTCGATTAGTTGAAGGTTATGTAGATTGTGCATGGATTGTGCGTGAAGTGCATAAATTTGAGGCAGTTTTTAGGGAGGTGTGTAAGTAGGTATTTTTCATCTATAAATAGAAGTCTTTAGGGTCATTCTAAGGTATACTAAGGCTTTCTAAAGGTATTACAAGGGTTCCTAAAAGGATTCTAGGGTTTGCTAAAGGGTGTAGCAAGGGTGAGATTCGAGGTTGTTCAAATCAGGTAAGTCCTCTCACTTTGTAATTTCTATTTTCATAGTGAAGATCTATCGCTTTGTGTCATGGTTTTTTTTCCAAGGATTTTCCACGTTAAATCTCTGTGTTCTCTAGTGTTTGCTTGACGCTATTGGATTGTAATCCTATATTCATATCTGTGTGATTTCACAGCCCAATCCCCAACAAGTGGTATCAGAGCAATCGCTGGGGCATAGATTTGAATCTGCAAGATTAGCATCAATGGGAAGCACTAGGTATGATATTGAGAAGTACTTAGGCAAAAATAACTTTGAGTTATGGAAGATCAAGATGATTAGTTCCTTAACCAAGCAAGGTGTGGATGATGTTCTTGAACTGAAAAAGTCCACTATGACTGATGATGAATGGAATATCCTTCATAAGAAGGTTTTATTATCAATCTGTTTATGACTTATGGATGAGGTTCTCTATAATATTTTGTGAGAGAAAACTACAGCTAGTTTATGGACGAAGTTAGATGATATTTATGTGAAAAAATTCTCTAAAAATCGCCTATAGTTGAAGCTACAGTAGTATAACTTCAAGATGGCAAAGGGTGGAGATTTGGAGGCCCACATCATTAACTTTAATAAATCGGTTTACGAATTGTTGGATATGGAAAAAGTGATCAAAGATGAGGAACAAGCATGTATGTTGTTGAATTCTCTTTCGGCATCGTATAAGCCATTCAAGGACGCGATATGCACCGTAAATAAAACCATGAGTGTCGACACCGTTATCTCAGTCCTTCAAGTTGAGAAGGTCATGAGAAAGCTAAACGAAGACATTAGGACATCTTCTGATGCACTGATTACAAGAGGCAAGAATTCTGAGCGAGGTACAGGATTTTCAAGATCTAAATCCAAATTTAAGGGCAAGGGCAAAGGAAAAGGTGTTGAAACTGTGGGATGTTTGGACACATGAAGAATAATTGTATCAATCCTAAAGCGAAGAAAGAAAATTCAGCGGCTTCTTCTAATGAAGCCAATGTTGTCACATCTAATGAAGAAATAAGTGATGGTGACGTACTGTCTGTGTCCATGATCGGACACTTGCACGATAATCATGGAGATGAGTGGATCCTTGACACAGGAGCATCATATCACATGACTCCTCATTGGAATTAGTTCAACAGTTACAAATAATGCAATGGTGGACAGATTTTTATGGGCAATGACAATGCTTATAATGTTGTAGCTATTGGTACGGTAAGCATCAAGATGTTTGATGGGATGGAGCGTACCTTGACTGATGTCAAACACGTTCTTGATATGAAAAAAAATTTATTTCTCTCACTGTACTCGAGGCTATAGGATGCAAGTTCACTGGTATTGATTGTGAGGCCTGTATCCTAACTCATACTGTTCCGTAGGCTTCCGCGATCCTTCCGGTCGAATTTCAGTGACCTGCGATCTGTTATTGGTAGTTACATGCAACCTTGAGTCGTGTCCCATATTACAGAGTCAGCTCAACCTGAGACTTGTACCCTAGCGACCGCGCTGTCACCGTGATTCCTATGCTGCGTATTACACCCCGAGGAGATACCCGTGCTAGGAGATGTGGGCCCACGTTCAGTTAAAAAAAATATCGCACATTGCAATTCCAAGAGAATCTTTATGAAATGTCATATCAATCCATCAATTAATCAAAGTACAACCCATCACTCTATCTCATCCCCAAGTACAATTATCCTCCCCAAAAGTCAACAAGCACCTTACCTCTCATGTCACTCCACCATCCCTCTCTCTCTCATTGTCTCTCTCATTCTCCAAGTAAGAAACCGTCTAAGCAAGAGAGCCTCCCATGGAGAGAAGCTAGTGTGGCCCACTTTCTACCACCCAATCCCACCTTCCTTAATCAATCTCAACCATTGAATCATATCCCATTGGAGCTAAGATGAGGAGGAGTCCAAGATCCAACGATGGGTGTTCTTCTAAGGTTTGATTTATGTAATTTTTCTAATTTGAGGACCCACATATGGTGGGACCCATCTTGATATATGCATTATTCTCAAGGGACTTATAGTGGCAGGGTCCCTCCGCTACTCTCTCTCTCTCTCTCTCTCTCTCTCTCTCTCTCTCTCTCTCTCCCCTTTTGTGGCCTACCTTGATGCTTGATCCACGCCGTACATGTCGTGGGACCCACCTGTGTGTGGATTTTATCCACATCTTCCGTTAATCCCATGGGACCCACATGAGGTAGATTTTATCCAAATTGTCCATCAGGGGGCCACCTCAACGTATGTGCTTGGGGCCACCTCAACGTATGTGGCTGATAAGCCACCTGCACGTGACCCCACCTGGATGAATGTATTACATCTAACCGTCTTGCCTTGGGACGTCCAACAGCCTCTGCTGCTGGGCTGTATAAAGGGAAAATAAACATCAGCTTTAATTCAAAAGCTGGTGGGTCACCCTTACATGGACCCTACCTTAATGTATGTATCCGATCCACACGGTCCACCCTTTTTCCCAGCTCATTTTAGGTGTTGAGCCGAAATATGAAGGCAATCCCAACCTCTAGTGGGCCACACCATCAAAGAGATCATTTTATTAGTGATAAATCTGTTAGGGCCCACTGTAATGTTTCTATATGTCAAAACATACTAAATATTGGACTCGTTAGATGCATCCTAGGCCATAAAACCCATCAGGCGGACTAGATCGTCATGATGTGGGGCCCACCTATGAAATTCTTTTAAAAAAATCTAGTTAATGCTGCATCGAGCAGCGTCCTAGCACTGGTAAAATGGGCAGGGAGAGTGGGCCCCACCTCAAGCCCCACCGTAATGCATGTGGAGCATCCACACCATGCAATTAATGGGTCCCCTTTAGGCATGGGAATACCCCAAAAATCTGTCATTCATGGCGCTCAGGTGGACCACACCCCTAGCAGCAGGGGATTGAACGTTTACCTTTGAAACCCTTTTGGGTTAGAAGAGTTTTGGATCTATATGAAATTTATTTTTCATCTTAACCCAGGTCTTTGTGACCTTATTAACAGATTAGATGGAGAATAAACGTTATGGTGGGCCGCACGTGTGGCCCCACCATAGTTGTGTTGCATCCTCACCGTCCAACCTCTGGACGGTGGGAGGCTGGGTCCACTGGAGTACCTCATGCCTGCTATATACATAATAATACTATATATAGATGTGTGTGTGTGTGTGTGTTGTATATATGTTATAATCTTATATTATATTATAATATTATAATATGACATAATATTATATTATGTATATAATATATATACATATCAGTGGTATACTACACGTGTGGGCCCCATGTGGGACCCACCTTTTTGGGACACGGATTGTTAGTGTACGTGTACAGCAGTTGTATAGCTGTTGTACTAACGTTGCCTAGCAACATGGGACCCACCTTACATCCTAGTCGTCCATCCGTTTGAACGGTGGGTCCCCACCATGGCATGCACGTGATGTCCAAACCGTCCATCCATTGACAAGCTCATTTTAAGGCTTGAGCCTAACTGAGGCAGGTTCAAATCTCTGGTGGGCCACCACATGGACACCACCATGATGTATTATTTCATCCACACCGTCCAGATAATGCTAGATGGTGCTGGACAATGTTTGGACGTGTTGTCCAATGTTTGGAAGTGTTGTCCAATGTTTGGATGGTGCGAATTTACTTAGGCAATGTCAATCATCATTAGTGGGCCATGTGCCCCATGGAATAATTGTGTACATGGTACACATGTTACACGTACAATTGTTGAAATGATTTTGATGTGGTCTAAGCCCACTTAAGGCCCATTAGTGTGGCCCATCCATAACGCCCATCATGATATATTTTAGCTCATGTACGGGGCCCACCTGTTTGTATTGTTAAGCTTGTGTAGCGTGGCCCATTTGATGCATATGAGGCCTAAGCAGTGCGGCCCACTTGCTATATATAAGGCCCACGTATGAGGCCCATGGTGATGCATTTACTGCCCATTTGATGAGGCCTATTACGATAGGTTGGAGGGCCATGGGACGAGGCCATTGTGATATATCTAAGGCCCATTGTTATACATTCAAGGCCCATGAGTGAGGCCCAATGTGATGTATGTGTGGCCATAACATTATGTATGAATACCTTATGTAGGCCACTCCTTAAGAGTAATGTTGGTTAAACGTCCACATTGATGGGCAATGATGGTTAAATATCCTCATTGTGACCTTCCCGTGGGACTTGTTAGGCTCATTCTCATCATTCTCTTAGTGGATTAACCCAAATAAGTGGGCCACATTCACCATAAATAGACGGTTTCGCGCTATCGAATTTGATATAACCCCAGCCGAGGGCTGATCCTTATATTATGGTTAGTCAGTTATTCCTCTATGGACCCCACGTTTACATGCTAATTATCAATGTTGATTGTCAGTGCCGATTATCGATACTGATTGTCAGTACCGATTATCGATCATTGATGCCGATTATCGAGGCCGATTCCTATTCTGATTATCGAGGCCGATTCTGATTGTCAAGACCGGTTCCAATTATCGAGGCTGATTCCATTTGGTTGAGGTCGATTCTGATTGTCGAGGCCGATTCCGATTATCGAGGCTGATTCCGATTGGTCGAGGCTGATTCCGTTTGTCAAAGTCAATTTCATTGTTAAGGCCAATTCCATTTGTCAAGGCTGATTCCGTTTGTTGAGGTCGATTCCATTATTAAGGCCAATTTTGATGATCAAGGCCAATTCCGTTTGATGAGGTCGATTCTGTTTGTCGAGGCCGATTCTGATTTTCGAGGCCAATTCCAATTGTCAGGCTGATCATCGAGGTCGATTTTGATTATCGAGGTCGATTCCAATTGTCAGGCCAATCATTGAGGTCGATTTCAATTGTCGAGCCTAATGTAATGATATAATGCTCATGGGATGTGGCCTTTGTGATGTATATTAGGCCCGTGTTAGAGGCCCATTGTGATGTATATGTGGCCTATATGATGTGGCCCACTTAATGTGTATAAGGCCCAATGTGACGTATTTATGGCCATCAATTGAAGCCCACCTTGATGTAATGCATAATGGACCCATGTAAGAGGCCCATTGCGATGTTCTTGAGGCCCATGGGTTGTGGCCCATTGTGATGTATTCGGGGCTCATGGGACGTGGGCCATTCGATGTATATAGGCCCATGCGATGCAGCCCATATGATGTGTATTAGGCCCACGTGACGCGGCCCCTTATGATTGTATGAGGCCCATTGTGGTGCATTTGAGGGTCAGGCTATAGAGCCTATTGTGATGTATGTTAGGCCCATCGTGATGTGTATTAAGCTCCTGAGTGAGGCCTATGGTGTTGTATTTTTAGCCCTCTTATGAGGCCATGGGTCCACTATATGTTAGGCTCTATGTGAGTCATTCCTTGGGGGCAATGTTGGTTAAATGTCCACGTTGTCGAGGCCAATTATTGATGCTAGTTACTGATACCGATTATGAGTATGTGACAGCATAGCATCGTGATATATGCCCATATGCATCTGCATGTTTGTTATGAGATGTGATTGACCATTGCATGTGACATTGGGCAGGTTGTTATGAGACTCCCAGATAAGTGGAAATCATCTCACATGAGCGCACAGTATGCACAAGATTGATGCATGAGTGGATTGTATGACTCATGTAACTTGCATTGTGTGTTGTGATTATTGTACGCCTTAACGACATTAGGGCTGTAGCCTCCATAGGTATATAATGGATAGCCAGATGGGACACTGAAAATCTATTATTAGCAACAGGCTGTCATAGATGGCCCTGGGTGAAAATTTCTAAACCCTCTTGGTACCAGAGGATGCCCTAACATTGATACTGAGTATATACAAGAGCGCCCGAGTGTCGAATATCAGGAGGCCGCATCTCCCACTGTGTCGTGGTCGGTTGGGAGGGGGTGTGGCCTTACCCGCCTGAGGGAGCAAGCATAACTAGGCTGAGTTTGACCAACTCCTAAATGGGTCCGCTATCGACGAGCCGGGTAGACATTGGTATACTGCTGGCAGGTGGGTAATGAGGTCTTTTTCACTCACTGGCTACGCGGTGTGTAGGGGCGGTAGTCAGTTTGGAGTGTACTAGACCCCGGTGATGATCCTAGAGATATACAGTACTGATATGTGGACTTATTGGGCAGGAGTTACATACTCATTCATTCATTTACTATCCACTCGAGCTGGTGATGCGTAACTATTTGTTACGTGTACATTCGCAATGGCCAGGATTTCGGTTGGGGCGCACGACTAACCTGAGATCAGGAGTTTACCACATTGAGTTTGACTATCCAAATTAGGTATGGGACTAGTTTAGATAAAAGTCCCTTGTGATGGACCCCATAGCCTGCGATACTATGTAATATCATCCCGACTCCACACTCCAGCATGGTCATTACATTCACACCACATATTGCATTACATCCGCAGCATATGGCATTTTGGGTTAATATATTTCTGCATTTATATGACCTAGATAAGACTGATGGTATTCGTAGCTCTTCCGAATTGCATATTTTATTGCCTCCTCGATGTCTGATATCTGGTTCATTATGTTTCCACATTACATATCTGATTTACATTACTTTCTCAGTATATGACTTTGACTTGCTATGTCTTTTCATCGTATATCCTGGATGAGGTTGATGATATTTTTATAGACTTGCAGTATTTTCGCTTACTCTGATATTATATGATTCATGTCAGTAATTCTGATATTGTATGATTAAGGTATTGTATTGAATACTTGACACTTATCTTGTGCATACACTTACACCACCCTCTAAGCTTTTTATAAGCTTATGCACGATAGATGCATATAGGTGAAGATAAGACACAGTTGAGTCGGTACAGAAGCGTGCGGCAGAGCTTCTTAAGATTTCATTATATGCATGTATTTCCTTTTCGGTATTGTACTAAAATGATTATATTAATAAATATGTGATGATAATGTTTTTCTTATGGTTTGGGCATACTTGTGGTTATGCTTATTATGAAACAAATTCATGTTGAAAATCCTCCTCGTAGGATCTCAGGATCGGAATCTGGCGTATGAGCACTGGGAGCTGAAAATGGGGTACTACGGAGGCTGTTGGCACTGGATTCGCAGATCGAAAATTTTGTGAGTCCGATTTCTGAGTTTGGGGCGTGACATTGATAGTGTCCTTAAAGTAACAAAGGGGGCACTCGTAGTTATGAGAGCGCAAAGACACGAAAACCTTTACAGGTTGATCGAGAGCACTTCAGCAGGTGAAGCGGCAGCAGCTGTTGTAGATTTCACGTCTTTACATATATGGCATGCTCATCTGGGCCACATAAGCAAGCGAGGCATGAAAGTACTATCTGATCATTTTTTAATTCTAACTTTTAAGAATTCTGATTTAGATATATGCGAGCATTGTATATATGGTAAACAATCTAGATTTGATTATCTTTTAAAACTAAAAAATATATATGTAAGGGGGTGCTTGAGTATGTACACTCTAACATATGGGGGTCATCGCTAGAGGTTTCCATTAGGAGGTTATCATGATTTGTTTCATTCATTAATGACTACTCTAGAAAAGTTTGGGTTTACTTCATGAAACGTAAATCCGAAGTTTTCACCATATTCAAATAATGGAAGGCAATAGTAGAAAAACAGTTAAGGCGAGAAATAAAAGTTTTAAGGGCTGACAATAGTGAAGAATTTACTTCGATTGAGTTTAATGAATATTGTAAGGATGAAGGGATCATTAGGCACAACACAATGTACCACACATTTGAATAAAATGGTGTGGCAGAACAGATGAATCGGACTCTCTTAGAGATGCTCAAATGCATATTAAGTAATGTTGCATTGGGCAAGGACCTATGGACAAAGCCCGTTAATACGGCTTGTTATTTGGTGAACTGGTCTCCTTCTTCGACAATTGAATGTAAAATTCCAAAGGAAGTATGGAGTGGTCATAAGATAAACTACTCAAATTTGTGCATATTTGGTTGTAAGACTTACTCTGATGTACCATCAGTTGAGACAGATAAAGTAGACCATAGAGCCAAAAAGTATATTTTTTTGCTATGGTGTTAGTGTGAAAGGGTAGAGGTTATTCGACAAGGTCATACACAAGACCATCACTAGTCTTGACGTCAGATTCGATGAAAGCTCTCTATTCCGTTAGAATGATCAAGATGAGCAAGAGGAACCACAAAGGTTGATCGTAAATATCCAGATTGATATAGATGATACTTAGACAAAGATAAATGCGCACATAGAGGTACAGAATCAAGTGGATCAGCCACCACATGATCGTAGGTTACTTGCAAGATATACGGACAACTCTAATATTGCATTTACCCTCGTTACAGATAAAGGGAACTCATCTATTATTCAAGGGGCTCTCAGTGAGCCTGATCCAGAAAAGTAAAAGGTGGCAATGGATGATGAAATTGACTCGTTGCACAAAAACCACACATGGGAGTTGGTGGAGCTTCTAGTGGGCTGAAAAGTAATCGGATGTAAGTAATTATTCCAAAGAAAATAGGATAGATACAAAGCAAGGTTGGTAGCGAAGAATTATGCTCAGAGAAAATGAATCGACTTCACAGAGATATTCGCACCGGTGGTTTCGCAGGTGTCTATCAGATTCATTTTGGTGTTGGTTGCCTAATATGATCTCGAGCTGGAACAAATAGATGTCAAGACTGCATTCCTACATGGGGAGTTGGAAGAGCAAATCTACATGAAGCAACCAGAGGGCTACAAAATTAAAGGGACAGAAAAAAGTTTACAGGTTAATGAGGTTGTTCTACGGCCTGAAACAATCACCTAGGTGGTGATATAAAAAATTTGATTCTTTCATGTTGTGTCAGAAATTTACTCGGAGTAAATACGATAAGTGTATCTATTACAAGACACTAAGTGATGAAAAATTCATCATCCTAGTATTGTATGTTGATGATACATTAATCGCCTAATGTATGTCTAAAATCAACGTACTGAAGACTCAGTTATCAAGGACATTTAAGATGAAAGATCTGGGGCTTCAAAGAGGGTTCTCGGCATAAATATTCATAGATATAGAAAGAGGAGCAGGCTTTGGTTATCACAGGTAGAATACCTTTAAAAGGTGTTGATCAAGTATGGGATGGACCAAGCAAAGCCGGTGAGTGTTCCCACGCAGGTCACTTCAAGCTTTCCTTAGAACAATGTCCTAAATCAAATAAAGAAAAATATGTTATATCTCATATACTTTATTCGTATGTAGTTAGCAGTTTAATATATGTCATATTTTATACAAGACCAGATATTTCACAGGCAGTCGGTGTTATGAGCAAATGCATGTCAAATCCTAGCAAGCAACATTGGGAAGCAGTAAAATGGATACTTCGATACATTCAAGGTACGAAAGATTACGTCTTAACTTTTGAGAAGACATGGATGAAGTTGGTAGGGTATATGGATTCAGACTATGCTGGCAGTGTAGATTCCAGAAAGTCAACTTCAAGTTACTCGTTTGTACTAGCAGGTGGAACAATCAGTTGGATATCAAAACTTCAATCCGTCGTGGTTCTTTTCATGACCAAAGAAGAATATATGGCAGTGATAAAAGTGTTTAAAGAAGGTATTTAGTTTAGAGGCATGATAAATTAGTTGGGACTTTAGCAAAAGGCCGTGCCGGTTAACTGTGACAGCGAGAGCGCTATCAATCTAGTTAAAAATTCTGTTTATCACTCATGTATTAAACACATTGATATTTGTTGTCATTTTATCTAACAGGTTCTTGAAGAAGGAGGCGTAACACTGGAGAAGATTTACACCATCATGAATCCAACAGACATGCTCACCAAGATTGTTCTTACAAAGAATTTCAAGTTCTGTGCGGCAACTTCTCTGGGCTTGGTGATTGTGTAAAAGAAGGGCGAAGTGTACACGAGAAGCATTGATTGAAGCTATGATGCGATACAGAGACAATAGAATAGAGTAAAAAGCTACACATTTGAAGATTGAAGACGTGGTGGAGATTATTATTAAAAAGATGTCTTAAATCTGTAAATTTTCAACTTGCCTTGGGGAAGTTTGACTCAAAGTCCAGTAAGGAATACCCGAGATCTTCGACCAGTCGAAGCTTTGTCTCGACTAGTCGAAGGTTATGCATATTATGTGCAGATTCTGTGCGAACTGCGTAAATTTGAGGCTATTTTTAGGGAGGTGCGTAGGTGGGTATTTTCCATCTATAAATAGGAGTCCCTAGGGCCATTTTAAGGTATGCTAAGTCTTTCTAAAGGTATTCCAAGAGTTCCTACAAGGGTTCTAGGGTTTTTATAAGGGCGTACCAAGGGTGAGATTTAAGGTCATTTGAATCAAGTAAGTCCTCTCACTTTGTAATTTTTATTTTCATAGTGAAGATCTATCGCTCTATGCCATGGTTTTTTCCCGCAAGAGTTTTCTATGTTAAATCTTTCAGTTCTCTTATGTTTGCTTAGTGCTATTGGATTACTATCATAGATCCATATTTGTGTGATTCCGCAGCCCAATCCCCAACATGCCCATGCCGAATTTGCGAAATACCATTATATCAACAATCTAATTCATGTTTTAATTTCTTTTTTACTAATTTTAGTAAGTTTTAGTTTGAATATAACTCTTCATTTATTGGGCTTTAGAAGTTGCGTCTAACATGAAAGATTCTTAGAATAATTAGGGGAACGTCGTGATTTGGTCAAATAGGACACTTACTATTTTTGGCTGAAACCCATGCACACTAGTAGGAATCACGACTATCTATATATAGTAAGTTTCTTATTTATACTAAGTCATCAATTCTAGGAGTTTTAGTTGTAGTTTAATTCTGAAACTTCATCCATAGCTTAGTATCCATTGGTGACCACAGGCCATGATCGTTAAATGGCCTGCAGCGGCTGGGTCTCGGACGCTTTGCAAATAATGCCTGCGGAATGCTGATGCTTGGTGAGGCCCGTGATAAGCATCAAAAGTGCAATCTACTCCTTTCATTGTCTTTGCCTCGGGATTTCTACCGGAGATGTGCTGTTTTTGTTGTCCGTTGCTGTGGCCCATGAAAATAATCCCACTGTAATAGCAGCAGACGGTCCTTTTATAACCATTGAAATCAGCACGTGTGCGTGCATTGGTACATTATATCAACATGAGATTGACTAGATCGCATCCCTCTGCATGATGGACGACTCTGATTGATTTTCTGGTGCATAATGAAGGCCCACTGAGATAATCCGCAACCTCTGTTGCGGAACAGAGCATGCGAACGCTGCTTTGTGAAAGTCGGTGGGGCCCACAACTGTTTCTACTAATGGATCCATTTGGTCCACTAGATTCTCGTAAAAAAAACCACTCAAATATGGTCGGTTTTAGATTAGTTTGATTGTGGCCCATCAGACTTTTCTCGCTGCCGTTCGTTCAATGTTTGAACGGTAAAAAAAACAATCCTCATTGTCGTCTTCACCTCTGATCTTTGTTTTGATGGACGGTGTGAATCCACAAATACAGCCCGTCCGTTTGCAGCAACAAAAACGGAAACTTCCGTTTTTAGAAGACGGTCGCAGGTCAGCACTTGCGCTGACTGCCTCAGCCGTCAAATGCACGGCAGCTGTATACTTGTGCAGTGCACACGCACCACAATGCGGGGTCCACTACATTGTTTCTAAGAAATCTACTCCATCCATCCAGTTTTCTCATATTATTTAAGCCGTCAATACCAAAGTTGAGGCAGTTCTAAATATCAGGTGGGCCCCAAATTGAAGATTAATGGGCTGATCTGTCTGTTGGCCCACTTCCCGAGATCTTCAATGGCTAAAATTTGATATGTACGGTTAATTTATGGCCCTCATCACGTGTATAAATTTTTGAGTCAATCGGATAGCGAGAACCATGTGATCTTGCATTCTGGATGATTTCCGGGCCACTTGAGCTTCAGTTTCCTGATTATCTCGGGTCTCTGACGTGTAAATCTGTCGATCTTGGTCCCCTTGGGTCCGTCTCTTGCCTTGGTGATCATCAGAGCATTAAATCTAAGCTTTTAGCATCCTTTTTCTATCCATGCTCGTAAAATCACCTTGCAACATAAACACGATAAAATGGGTCATTAGATAATATTATGTTCGTAAATCCAGACAATATTTAGGGTCTAATATGCAATATTTAACCCTCAACACCCCTTGTTTAGCATTTATCCAAAAAATCAGGATGATTCAACAGTCGGGCAAGCTATCCATGATATTATACCAACAACCTCTAAATTCAGGTGGCATGTCTTAGAACCATGCATGCATGGGACCAAGTCCATAATCAACGACTGCTCCTGTGGTTATCTCCAGTACTGTAGTTTGTCCAGTACAAAACAAATGTTCAAAACCAAGTCCAACGGTTCATTATTTTCATGCAAAACCTACGAAGAGGATTATCCATTTGGTTAAATTTTTAGTTGGCATTCCAAATGGATGGTTTGGATCAACCATGTTGGGTTCTATCTACTGTAGTAGGGCTTAAGGAATACAGTTTCAGGAGTTTCATTAAGCTACTGAATTAAGTACCGTCCAGCGAGGAGAAGACTTTTGAGTCAAGAGTCATGAGTTAAGATTCGGAAACGGATTGACTACTCCCCCTACCACCAGCCAATGGCTGGTGGTCGGTACCATGTAGGCGCCACCATGATGTATGTATTTCATCCATTCCGTCCATCTATTTTTCCAAGTCATTTTAGTATATGAGACCAAAATTTAGGTATATAACAATATCAAGTGGATCACATTACAGGAAACAGTGTTGAATGAGCGTGGACCATTAAAAACCTTTTTGGGGCCATAAAAGTTTTGGATCAAGATGATCTTTGCTTTTTCCCCTTCATCTGGGCCTGTATGACATAATCAACAAATTGGATGTCAAATAAACAGTACAACAGACCTTAGGAGCATTTTAATGGTAGATATCCAATCACTATTGTTTTCCTGTGGTGTGGTCCACTTGAGATATATACCCCTCTCATTTTTGGTATAAAGCCCTAAAATATCTGTAAATATGGATGTACGGAATGGATGAAAGATATACATCATGGTGGAGCCCACAGAGCACCGACCATCAGCCACGGGGCTGGTGGCATAGGAGTAACCAATCCGTTTCCTAAGATTCCAAGGAAATTATTGACTTATACTTGTTTGATTGTTAACCACCATTTAATAATAATGGCGACTCTTCTACCTTGAAAATGACAGAGTAAGCGTTTACATTAGATTATGCACTTTCTTACCTTTAAGCATCTACTTATTCGGCACTGATTGCATGGTTACGATTGTCTAGTGTTAATTTAAAGATATACTTGTGTTCCGCCCCCTTCTGAAAGGCATGGATAGCGGTGCATCAGTGTCACATATGAGTAGAATGAGTCACCACCATTTACAAAAAGGTACTAAACTATCAAAGCATCGCTTCATACTGACACTGCCAGTACCTACGTCCCTAGTGGTCAATGATATGTACACCCCCCATGATGTATGTGTTTTACCCCGGCTATTCATCCAAATTTTTTAGCTCATTAGACTTGCATACGGGTTTACACCTGTTTAGATTTTAAAAGTCTCAAAACCAATTTTTCAGATTTAAGATTGTAAGCATCAGGTCACTTGCTTTTTAGCTCTTACGCCATGGAAGATAGTGGTCATTTCTCTAGATTAGTGGACACCCAAATTTGAGATAATCTGATTTTAATTAATAATAATTGTGTATCAAAGATCTTTGATATATAATCTCTACTATAATAATGCAATTAAGCGAACATTTTTTCCATCTAGGTAATTTTAGGGGCATCTAGACCTTCAAGATTTTATGGAACATTAAAGGCCTGTTTGGATTGTTGAGATGTGGAGCCACATCTGGACAGCCGCTCGACCAATCGAGTGCCCTATTCGACCGGTCGAGTGGACCACTCGACCAGTCGAGAACTGACTCGACTCGTTTTTTAGGGAGTTAGGATTTTGGATTTCTGAGGTGCTCGACCAGTCGTGGGATGGGCACGACCAGTCGAAGGTGCCGCTCGACTAGTCGAAGACTCCGCACGACCAGTTGAGGTTACGCAGATTCGTTTCCAGATTTGATGCGGACTACGGATTTTGGAGTTGGTTTTCGCAAGGGTGCGAAAGGGAAGTTTCTTAAACTATAAATAGGTGTCCCTAGGGCTTTTCTAGTGTATGGAAAATAATTCTAAGGTATGGGCAAAAGGTTTTTTATGTACTTCAAATGAGAGGTTAGTATATTACCTTATAATCTTCATTTTTCTTCATAGTGGAAGTTTGCATCTATGGTTTTTTATTCTTGTTGGGTTTTTCCACGTATATCTTGTCTTGTGGTTTATTTAGAATGCTTTGATTCTTCTTCTAGTTTATATTTCTTCCTGTTTATCGTTTGTAGGTGAGAGCGAAGATTGGATCTCGGTTCACTGTGTTGTTGGTGTGCTCTGCAACAACTAGTATCAAAGCTATTAGTTTAGTTCTATTAGGAGCGATGATGGAAGAATGGAAAAGTAAAATTGAGAAGTTTGATGGTTCAAACTTTGCCTTCTAGAAGATACAAATGAAGGATTATCTGTATCAAAAGGACCTCTATTTTCCTCTAGGAGGAAAAGAGAAGAAACCAGAAAAGATAACAGATGATAAATGGTTTTTACTGGATAGGAAAGCTTTAAGAATGATCCGACTCTCTTTGTCGAAGAGCGTCGCCTTCAACATATCCAAGGTGAAAACTAAAAAAGAATTAATGGAAGCCCTAGCCACCATGTATGAAAAACCTCAGCGTCCAACAAGGTTCATCTTATGAAATAGTTATTCAACATAAATATATTAGATGATGGGAGCGTGGCTGAACATCTAAACAATTTCAATACAGTCACCAGCCAGTTGAAATCCGTTGGTATTATTTTTTAGGATGAGATCAGGGCGTTATTGATCTTGTCAGTTTGTCAGACAGTTGGGATGGTTTGGTGATTGATGTGAGCAATTCTTCAGGGTCGACAAAGCTGAAATTTGATGATATGGCTGGTCTAATTCTCAGCGAAGAATCTAGAAGAAAGGCATCAGGAGTTTCAAGGGACTCAGGGAATGCTCTAAACGTTGAAGGAAGAAGATCGCTGAACAAAGGAGACAATAAACACGGACGTTCTAGGTCGAGGAAGAAGTCTAAGAGACTGAAAGACAAAGATGGGTGTTGGCATTGCGGCAAGAAGGGGCACATGAAATGTGATTGCAGAACGCTTAAGAAACAAGAAGGAAGCTCTCAAGGTGGGAAGGATTCAATGAATCTATCTGAGGAGAATGACACAGATGCGTTGATCTTGTCACTTGATGCGAGGAATGAGTATTGGATCATAGACTTGGGTGCTTCGTTTCATGTCACTTCATGTAAGGAAGTTCTGCGTGATTATGTGTCAAGTGACTTTAAAAGATTCTACCTGAGTGATGAT
The DNA here is from genome assembly GCA_037074715.1 of Magnolia kwangsiensis. Taxonomy (NCBI): domain Eukaryota; kingdom Viridiplantae; phylum Streptophyta; class Magnoliopsida; order Magnoliales; family Magnoliaceae; genus Magnolia; species Magnolia kwangsiensis. The sequence continues at coordinate 48,291,156 of CM073574.1, read as the reverse complement.
GAGTCGTGCAGTATCGTTGGAAAGGGAGATGTTCATATAAATTATAAAGATGAAACGGTTTTTAAAATGAAGGATGTCAGACATGTACCGAGTTTGAGAAGGATTCTGATCTTAATAGAGCAGTTGGCTGATACCGGTTATGTGATGACATTCACTAGTGATTCCTGAAAAATCACAAAAGGTGCCTTAGTAATATCTCGAGGCAAAAAGGAATGTACTTTGTACGTGACTTCAGGATCGTATAATTCACTCGCAGTAACATCAACTGGAGTGAATGGAAAGTTATGGCATCAGAGGTTGGGACATATGAGTGAGAAGGGAATAAAAGTGCTATTGTCAAAAAGAAAGCTACCAGGGCTGAAGTTTATTGACTTGAAATTCTACAAGGATTGCGTGTATAGCAAGTAGAAGAGGGTAAGTTTCAAGAAGACACGACGTGCTTGTAACGTCTCGAAAAATTTTGTACAAAGACCCGACTATCACCTTAGGTAAGAATCACTAAGAACCGAATTCTGTAGAATTTAGGCAAAGTTTAATTAAGTACTAAACTGATTTAATTAGTGGATTAGCTTGAACCACTATTTATACGAACCGCAAGACCCAAAACCCTTAGAATTACTAATTCAATATTATCTAAAAACCTAAGATCAATCTCAAAACCCAGTTGCTCTCAGGAGCACATTGAAATTCCATATTGAGCCTGAACCGCACGTCAAAATTCCGATGACTGCAAAACTATAAGGTTATTACCACCTTACTGAGCTTGACAACCATCATGGAATTCAAGTCCAAATAATATCCAGAAACGCACAACTTGAGCCTAGAACAAAGTGTGTGAGACACACCAATATCTTCAGAAAATAAACTCAAACTTAAGTGAATTGGGTTGTTCACTTACAGGCCAAATTTAAGGTTTCAGACCGTCATATTCTAACCCAACTACACCCTTCAATCAGGAAAATTTCCCTGCACCCATTGGTATACTTGTGGCCCTGATCAAGTGACGATGATCGTTGAACTGAAACGGGTCCTCCACGATCGATCCATTGATCCGATCGGACCAAAACCTTAACCTAGCATAGATCCATTGTTAGGAAACTTTCTTCAGACCATATGCGAGCAATGGACCTCTAGATGAACTCCGTTAGCCTGAAATAAATGTCGTTTGGCTATAACCTAAGTACACCATGGCCTTGGGGCCACTAACATCACTTTTGGACCTATATAATGCCCTAAACCCACCCCTCTCTCATTCCATACGAATTTTCTCTAACCCTAGAAGAGAGAAGAGAGAAAAGAGGAGAAAAGAGTGGAGATTAAAGGTAAACCTTTGGGGTTTTGCTGCAGTACTCTTGTTCTGCTACTCCACTCATCGAATCGCCTTTACGTCTAGCTACTAAACTCGTTTCAACTTCATTTTTGGGTAAGAAATCCTAACCCTAATCTGTTTTAAGAACCCAAATAGAGAAACTGGTTAAATAGCTAACTTATTTCAATGTTTAGGTAGCCGTTGTGCAGTAAACAAAGACGTGGTGTACGAACCGTGTTTGTAACATGCGTACAGACGAAAGTTTTGGACTATAAACTTTTAGGCTATGGTTTTTAAGGTTTTCAATGTCAACAATGATTTGTGTCTGACTTAATTGCTGCCATATGAGCTTTGTTACAACGTTTTTGATATATCTTATATGTGTAAACTAGATTGTATACTAAATGCATTCCATGTGTTTGTTGAAATGTTTGAGTGAATAAGAAATTATGATTTATTCTTGTCATAACTATTAATCTAGAATTCATGTTTGTTGTACGTATGACAACTCCTTTGTGAAAAGATTTGTCCTAATGTATGTTATAACTAATTTATTACATGTATGTTGAAATGTGTAGTCCAAGTGTTTGATAAAATGTTTGAATGAGAAATTACTTGTTAAACTGTATTTAATGAGGGTGTTGAGATAGGATTCTCAATTACCTTATTAATAATTACAGTCTCCTTCACGTAACCTATCTCGCTACTGCGTGATTTATGGATGAAATGCCTATATATGATAACAGGTGCAATATGGTTGCTAAAATGCCCGGATAAGAATTGCATTTGAATTGGTTATTAAATATTGTTTTGACTATCACATATGAATGCCTATTGTATTTGAATATGATTAGGACTAATATGTAGTCCAGGCAATCGGTAACAGTTTCCGATCAAGTGAACGAACTAGTTTCACCACAATGGATACGTTCGATGAATTCGAGTCGCACAGTGATTATCGGCAATGGTTAGGCCATGAGAAATGTGTATGCACTCTATGTCAATTAATTTAGCGTGTGCTCATACCAATTGAACTTATAAAGTAACCCGATTGGTCTAATGTGTGTTTACCATGTATGGACGATACTGCTTGAATTTAGGGTACCACTTACCAATGTAAAATCTGTTTAACCTTAGTACCACGATCCGCTAAGACTCATGAGCTGGGCATGGTGATATGGGACACCATGGTCGAGCTGTCGCCCTACGCTGGGGTGACGAGCCTCCCCGTAGTAACCAGTGAGCAACCCAAACTCATGAGCCGAATATGGTAGTATGAGACACTGTATTCAAGCTGTCGGCCTACGATCAGGTGAAGAGCCTCTCATAGTGACCTCGAGTATAAAATAGGCCTACGCTAAGGTGACGAGCCTTCCGTAGTGACCTCGAGTGAAAACTCGCGAACTTGCCTATCCACTGCTTTTCAAATCAGGGGTGATGTTGCCCTATAACTTACCTATCATATGTGATTAACTAAGATTGACGACCCTAAATGAATCATTGTTTAGGTAAATGATATAAAAGGGAGGTACTTTAGCTTCCCAAATCTGTTGTATAAATAAGCCTAATCAAAAACTCGGCTAACATGTGCATGCACCGCATTATATGTGCTTTGGCGATGAAGGCACAATTGGAGTAACATGTGTGACTATGAGATGGTGTCGCTGAGAGAGTGCATGCGAGGGCATGCATCATTATAGCATATCATTCCTGCATTAACAAGAGTACTTATGACATAATTGTTGTACTGCTTTATCATTACTACTTGACTGAATTAATAACATATTAACCTTTATCTTATAGCTCCACTGAGTTGATCACTCACTCTCACTCTGGGATGGTGTTTTAAAACACCAACCAGACTCTGTTGTAGATGCAAGTGGCAACGATGTCTATGCTGCTGATTGAGATTTCATAGACGAGGAGGAAGAATTCTCCTACGTTCAACTATCAAGCGAGTTTTTGTACACCGTGTACTGATCAATGGGATTACAGGGATTATATGATTTAGTCGGACTTTCATATTTTATATTTTGTAAATTTTATATCAACACATGTATATATTCAGCCTGGTAACATAATCATACTCTGGGGATTGAGAAACGTAATTATCTCTAGAGTATGATATGTTGTTTTAGTATAATCTCACTCATGTTTAATGCACTAATATGGATAGCATTTAATCATCATTATCTATGTTGTATAAGTGATGCGTTGGAACTCGGAAGTTGAGCTTCTGCTCGACCCTTGATTTTCGGGGCGCTACACCAAAGACGCATCTGTTGGAGCTTGTACACACTGATGTGTGAGGACCGGCACAGGTATTATCTCTTGGTGGCTCAGGTTATTTTATTTCTTTCATTAATGATGCTAATAGAAAACTGTGAGTTTATTTCTTAAAACACAAATCTGATGTATTGGATGTATTTAAGAAGTGAAAAGTAATGGTAGAAAACGAGACAAGTAAAACAGTAAAATGTCTCAGATCTGATAATAGGGGAGAGTACTGTGATAAGAAATTTGAGGAGTATTGTGTAGCAAATGGAATCAAATATCAGAAAATGATTCCAAGGACACCGCAGCAGAATGGTATGGTTGAGACCATTAACAGGACCATCCTTGAGCACGCCAGGAGCATGAGATTACATGCAAGGTTGCCTAAGACCTTTTGGGCAGATGTTATGAATACTGCTGCATATCTCATCAATAAAAGTTTCTCAGCACCATTGGATGGTGGGCTAATAGAAGAAACGTGAACCGAAAAAGAAGTGAACCTTGCACATCTTAGAGTGTTCAGTTACACTTCATATGTTCATATTGATGCACAACACAAAAATAAACTAGATACGAAGTCCAGGAGGTGCACATTTATAGGCTACGGGCAGCATGATTTTGGATATAGGTTTTGGGATACAAAAAATAGAAAAATCATTAGAAGCAAGGACGCAGTCTTCAATAAAAAAGTGATGCATAAAGACAATGTGTAAGAAAATAAAGCTGAGGAGAAAGAATTTGTAGAGTTAGAAGAGTTACCGGGCATGGGTGTTACAGCGCCACAAGATGATCATGTACAGGAGTATTATGAGGCAGAGCCACAGACACCGGTTGTGAGGAGGTCTACTCGGGAGAGGAGACCCACTGTCCGATATTCACACTCCTTACATTATCTACTGCTGACAGATAATGGTGAATCAGAGTGTTTTGAAGAGGCATTACAGTCAGGTACACGGATCCGGTTGTAAGGGCTATGGATGATGAGATAGACTCTCTTGAGTCTAATCATACATGGGAACTAGTCACTCTACCTAAGGATAAGAAAGCTCTTCATAACAAATGAGTTTACAGATTGAAGGAGGAGCACGATGGTTCCAAACGGTACAGGGTAAGATTGGTTGTGAAAGGGTTTCAACAAAAGGCAGGTATCGATTTCACTAAAATATTTTCACTTGTAGTGAAAATGTCTACAATTCACATGGTCTTTAGTATAGTAGCTTCAAAGGACTTACATCTAGAGCAGTTAGATATTAAGACAGCCTTTCTTCATGGGGACCTTGAAGAAGAGATATACATGCATCAGCCGATAAGATTCGTGGCACCAGGAAAAGAGAACAAGGTATACAGACTGAAGAAGAGTCTATATGGCCTGAAATAGGCCCCGAGGCAGTGGTACAAGAAGTTCGACAATTTCATATCGAAAAACAATTTTAGAAGATGTCATGTAGACCACTGTTGTTACTTGTAAAAGTTTAATACATCATACATTATCCTTCTTCTGTACGTTGATGATATGCTTGTGGTCGGTTCAAGCATGAAAGACATCTCAGATCTCAAAAGACAACTGTCTAGAGAATTTGCCATGAAGGATTTACGAGCTGCAAAACAAATCCTAGGAATGAGGATAAAACGTGACAGGAAAAATAAAAAATTAGTTTTATCATAGGCAGAGTACATAGTCAAGGTACTTGATCGATTTAATATGTGAGGTGTTAAGCTGGTTAGCGCTCCATTAGCCAACCACTTCAAGCTATCTAAGGAAAAAGTGCAAAGACGCAGGAGGAACGGGACTACATGGTTAAAGTCTCATACGCGTCAGCTATCGGGAGTCTCATGTATGTTATAGTGAGCACGAGGTCAGATATTGCTCAAGTAGTGGGAGTTGTTAGTAGGTTCATGAACAACCCCGGGAAAGAATATTAGGAAGCTGTGAAGTGGATCCTTAAATATCTGGTAGGTACTAAGGATGTAAGGCTGTGTTATGGTGGATCGAAAATCAAGTAACAAGGCTAACTACGTGGATTCAGATTTGACAGGAGATATCGATAGCAGAAGAATCACTACAAGTTGTGTCTTTACTCTGGGTAGTGCTACAGTCAGTTGGGTCTCTCAGTTACAGAAGATGTTATCTATCAGTACGATGGAAGCAGAATATGTTGCGGTTATAGAAGTATACAAGGAGATGGTGTGGATGCAAGGTTTCATGAAAGAATTGGGTTAGAAGCAAGCAGATTACAAGTTGTACAGTGACAGTCAAAGTGCAATACACTTGGTTAAGAATTCAGCCTTTCATTCAAGGACCAAGCATATTACCATCAGATGTCACTTCATATGTTTGTTACTGAAAGATGGATCGATTGTTCTGGAGAAGATTCATACAAGTGAGAATCTTATGATATGCTGCGCAAGACGGTCACACGAGAGAAGCTAAAACTTTGTTCGGCTTTGATTGGTCTTTAGGCTTGAAAATGGAGAGGTGGTGCACTCCAGATGTAGAAGACGAAGGTTTATGGCGATGTGTCTATAAGTGGGAGATCGTTGAGATGTGAAGCCACATCTGGACGGCTGCTCGACCAGTCGAGTGCCCTGCTCAATCGGTCGAGTGGCCCACTCGACCAATCGTGGACTGGCTCGACTCGTTTTCCAGCAAGTTGAGATTTTGAATTTTTAAGGTGCTCGACCAGTCGTGGGATGCGCACGACCAGTCGAGGGTGTCGCTCAACCGGTCGAAGACTCCGCACGACCAGTCGAGGTTACGCAGATTCGTTTCCAGATTTGATACAGATTATGAATTTTAGAGTTGAAATTTTCACAAGGGTGCGAAAAGGAAGTTGCCTAAACTATAAATAGTTGTCCTTGAGGCTTTTCTAGTGTATGGAAAATAATTTTAAGGTATGGGCAAATGATTTTCTATATACTTCTAAGGGAGAGGTTAGTATATTGCCTTGTAATCTTTGTTTTTCTTTATAGTGGAAGTTTGCATCCATGGTTTTTTACCCTTGTTGGGATTTTTTCACGTATATCTTGTCTTGTGGTTTATTTGAAATGCTTTGATTCTTCTTTTAGTTTATATTTCTTCTTGTTTATCGTTTGTGGGTGAGACCGGAGATTGGATCTTGGTTCACTGCGTTGTTGGTATGCTGCGCAACGTAGATACCATGAAATAAGTTACTTTTTCTACTTATAGCAGTAGTTAAGTAACTCATTTGTAAGTTTGGTTTATGATCAATTATAAGTAGCCTTTTTAAATTTATTTGAAGTTACTTAATCACTTCAATTTAATAAGTAGAAATTAAGATAAGCTACGTATGTACACGCATATAGTTATCACGATGAAAAGAATTGTACACGTGTACCATATATTGTATATAAATTTGATTCTTATCAATGCTTAATATGGGACTTTTTTTTTTACCTTCCAAAATTCAATAGTCACTGATTCGGAATAAAACGAGGATCATGAGAGTGTTGGTTGCAACAGGCTAATCAAACCTTGAATTAGCCTTTCTAGAGCTTAGATTTCTTCTCTCTAATTTCATTGTTTTTCCACTGATACCTTTTTATAGCAATCAAGATGTTCGATAAAACAGACCTTAACAAAGCTTCTTTTTCTTTTTTTCTTCATATAAAAACTATGTATATTCAAAATGTCAATGATGAATGTAGCTAACAACATGGTGGCCGGCTTCCACATTTACTAGATTCCATGTACAAGAGCATATGACTGGCATGCCGTCCATTCATTCAATTCACAAATCGTTATTCGTTACGTAATTAGACATTGCAATCATAAGTAGGTTTTAATTAATGAGAAGTGGGTCCATGGTTTAAAATTTCAAACTAATAGTTCATTGATTCTCATTGTCTGGGCTATGCGCTCCAAAGTTATCCTCCATTTGTCCTGCAGAGAGAGTGCCACGTGTAAGGGTTCAAACTCAACTGAGAAGAAACCCAGGATGTTTACTTCACATAGATTATTGGGAAATAATTCATCCACTGTACGACATAACAGGTCAATTGTCTGGATTACTATATTGTTGGGAATGCGCAGATTTGAAATGGGTATTCACATTACCAATGTATTCAGAACAGGTGAAGACTCAATTCACAAGACATGTTGATGGGTCATTTTTCATTAATAGAACAATCCTTTTTTTTTTTTTTCATTCAACACAGAATGTATGATTTGTACAGCTCTTTGGGCGTGGCCCGAAACAAAAACCTTCAGGCCACACCTATCGTGTAAACTAAGGACTACAACCCAACAGCCATGCCTGCGCTGGACTAGAAACCTCTCCCCACTCAGACGAAAAATTTCGCAGCACAAGGACCACCAACAACAGCCCACCCCCCAACAAAACCAGCTGAAACTAAGAGGGAGAAAATCTGACAGAGTCAAGGTCAACTCTTACCAGAAAAAGGTGGCCACGCACCTGAGTAGGGAGATCCCTGGCATCTTACCTTGCTAACCTGCTTCTGACTCCCCTCCCTTGCCATGCCATCAGCTGGACCATTCCCTTCTCTGGGGATCGAAGCAAACATAATGGATCCTCTTTCCACCAGGCTCTTAATTCTTGTAATCCACGGATGCCATTTCCAAGGAATTTGCGACATGGAGGAGATGAGAGTGACCGCCACCTTAGAATCTGATTCTACAACAATATTTCTCAGATAACACTCCAAGCAAATGACAAGACCATCATAAATAGCTTGAATTTCCACCTTGTTATTTGTACTCACCCCGTAGCCTGCCGTGAAGGCAAACAGCATCTTTCCATCCTCATTTCTGCAGACACCCCCACCCCCAGAACGACCAGGATTCCCACACGCCAATCCATCAACATTCAATTTCACCCACCCAATGGCTGGTCTATACCATTTTATGACTTGAGAAACACATGAGAGGCGGGGGGGAAGGAATGGTAGCTGAGCTGGCTCCATAGAACCTCCGCTTAAAATCAACATTACCATCAAGCATAAGAGACGCCCACCACCTGATACAAGCGATTGCGACATTCTCCTTCATAGGAAGGTCATTGAATCTAGCTCCATTTCTGCTTGACCAGAGCTCCCACAAAATCAGAATCGGAATGACACGCCTAACCAAAGCAAACGCGGCCCCAGGCGCAGCAGCTCCCTTCCATTGGCAAAGCCTATCCTCAACATCGAGGTGAGAATAGAACGTGATACCGCATTGAATCGAGAAATAGCGCCAGATATTGGAAGCCAGCTGGCCAAGTAAGAAAAGATGAGGGATGGATTCCTCCTGCGGGCTAAAAGAGGGGCCAATCCTGCAGCACGAGCAACTGGAAGCAAGATGGACACCTTTGTTTTGAACCCGGCTGTCCACTGGGAGAGCGCCCTATAGCATTCGCCAAACGAGCAGCGACATTTTTGGGGGGATTTTTGGATGCTAAATCCAATCATACCACCAACGACCTTGCCCCGATTCCCTACCCAGAAGGAAAGCTGATTTAGAAGAGAACTTGCCTGATGCTTTGAGGGGTCAGAAACAGGAGGGGGAGTCCGCAGAAGTCGCAAAAATTGAGCTAAAAATAAAATTTAGGAGGTCATCTGTCAAGAGGAGGTTGACAAAAGAGGGAGGGTAAGGCCCCGCAGGGCCTATGTAGTCTCTGACCTTTAGGGAAGTCAATGCCTAAGGAATAGGAGAGAGCACCAAAGACCGAAGAGATCCCATCCCTGTCCAATTAGCAGTCCAAAGATTCAAATCACCATCTCCCACTTGCCATTGAACAGTGTTTGCTAAAATCGGAAGCTCATTTCTGACCTCTTTTCAGAATGGGGAGGCCGCGGCAGAGACTCTCGCCGAGCTGCCCTCCACATCCGTTCTATGCTTCGCATGCATGTACAGAACCCAAGGGCTCACCACTTGCCCATATTTGACATTCCACGCCATTTTCCTCCTCAGGGACTTCAACACTTACTATAGGTTGCGAACTCCAAGACCACCTTCTTCAATCGGGTGCGAGATCTTTCTCCAAGCTATCCAAGGGATCTTTTTCTTTCTTTCTGCCCAGCCCCAGAAAAATTGGGCAAACCTGCACTCAAGCTCTCTCACCAGATTCACTGGAATTTTTGTAGCCGCCATAGTATGAAGGGTGATACTTTCCAGAACATGCTTTATCAACGTCAGCCGTCCCGCTTGTAACAAAAGCCTAGCATTCCACCCTGAAATTCTGCTCCCCATCTTGTCAATCAGCACTCTGAATGAAGCCGTGGGGACTCTACCCTTGAAAAGAGGGATGCCTAAGTAAAGCACCCCCGCACAAGCTTTAGAGATGCCCAAGACCCTTTCAACTTGCCGAATTCTCCCTGTGTTCATCTTTTCTAAGCAAAGGAAGCTGCTCTTCTGAAAATTAATCCTCTGGCTAGACTCATCTTGGAAGGCTTGTAAGAAAGTCTTAACATAACGCAGGGAATCCTGGCTGTCATTCACAAATAATAAAGTATCGTCAGTAAACAGAAGATGAGAAAGGATAGGGCAGCCCTACTGCATCTTGAATGGACTACACCATCCCCTCTCCACCAGTTGCTTGAAGTTTCTAGAGAAGACCTCAGCCACAAGGAGGAATAAACCAGGGGAAATGGGATCACCCTGACGGAGCCCCCTAGATGATTTGAAGAAACCTATGGGCTCCCCGTTACATAGGACCGAAAACCAATAGTTACCCTAGCAAGCTTCCATCAAAGAAACCCATCTGTCAGAAAAACCAAATCTCTTCATCACCTTCTTGAGAAATACCCAATCGACCCTATCATAGGCTTTTTCTAGGTCGAGCTTGATTATGAGGTTTCCACCACCTCTAACTTTTCTGTCAATGTTCTGCATTGCTTCTAATGCCATTGCAATCTTTTCTGTAATTGACCTATCTTGCACAAAAGCCCCTTGCTCCATAGAAATAATACTAGGAAGGATCTTAGCCAACCGTGACGCCAGAATCTTAGAGAAAATTTTGTAAATGACGTTGCAAAGGCTGATCGGGCGATAGTCAGCGAACCCGACAGCAGATGGTTTTTTTAGGACCAAGCTAATGTAGGAAGTGATGAATGCCCGAAGCAACTGGCCCCCTTCCAGAAAGTAATAGACCGCCTTGTGGATGTCCTCCCCAACCGTCAGCCAACAGTCGATGAAGAAAGACACAGGAAACCCATCAGGGCCTGGAGCACTATCCATAGGCATTGATTTGATAGCTGTAGGAGTTTCGACAAACGTAGGCGGGGCAAGCAAAACAGAGTTATGCTGATGAGTTACCAACTACGGGATGGCAGAAAACAGGTCATCAGACGTGGGTTCCTGGTCCGCCTGGAAAAGCATAGAAAAGAAATTCACAGCTTCAATTTTCATTTGCAAGACATCCGAAATAGTCACCCCATTGCTATCCTGAATCTCTGAAATGGTGGCTCTCCTTATGCACTCTTGAGCTGAGGCCTACAAAAGTTTGGTGTTTCTATCCCCCACTTGGAGCCAAGTGTTCCTGGCCTTTTGTTTCCAAAAGACCTCTTCCATGAGATAAAGCTGAACTAATTTCCGCCTAGTTTTCATGCTTTGAAGCATCAGCTCCTTCGTATCGTCATCCTGCATTCTGTTTTCTAACTGAATCAGATCAGCCTCTGCCTCTTCTATCTGTGTGAAGACATTGCCGAACACTTCTTTGTTCCACATCTTCAATAATTGCTTAGTTTTCTTCAATTTTAATTGCACATCGACCATGGGATTGTGAGAGAGCAAAGACCATCCCATGCTTTTCTAACCATGAGTTGGAAGGAATCATGCATCGACCACATGCGTTGGTACTTAAAAGGTGACGCATGGATGAACGTGATGAGGTCGAACACCGTCTTCCTCAAGGATAACTACTCCGAATCCACGGAGCTTCTCTGGACTCCTCACAGAGACTTCTCGAATCCACGAGGAAAGAAAGCAAGAGAATAGGAATAAACTCTAATAAATTCGAAATTAATTGATGAATGACTAAAAACGAGTTTACACCCCTTTAAATAAGGGAACCAAGCAATAGGAAAGAAATCAGACTCAAACTAAAACTAAAACTCCTAAAATTCACAACTTACTATAAATAGTAAACTTACTATTTATAGACGGTCGTGATGTCTACTAGTGCGCAAGGTTTTCGACCAAAAATAGTAAGTGTCCTATTTGGCTTCACCAAACCGTTCTCCTAATTATTCTAAGCACTTTTCATGTTGGACGCAACTCCTAAAGCCCAACGGATGAAGAGGTATAAACAAACTAAAACTTACTATAAATAGTAAAAACAAAATTAAAACGGGGAAACGACCGTCGATCAGGGGGTTTCTCGCAAATCCGGGCTGCGCAACCCAGCATAGCTAGGTTGGTTGGCTAAAGTAGCTCGTTCTACCCCAAAATCATATATTCTGCATCGGATAACTCATTCCGGATTGCGAGATACGCCCGATCTAAGGTCTGATGGTCCGGATCACTTCTGTCGCCGACCGTGCCTCTTCTGATCCATCTTGGCCATGAAATTGTCCGCGACATGCTCTACATCAAAAGGCTTGATGGATGGCTGAGGTATGGTAAGGAAAGAAAGCAGGAGTGGCGAGTGGTCCAAACTAACCCGAGGTAAGTGAGAGACTCTGAAGGAAGGGAAAGCAGACACCCATCTTGAATTGACCAGAATTCTGTCCAGTCTGGCCCAAATTCTCGCTTGCCCCACTCTATTGTTGCTCCATGTGAAAGAATTCCCAACAAACCCCGCATCAAGCAATCCAGATTCTGAATGACAGCAGAGAATTCTGCCATACCGACCATACCTGACACGCTAACTCCTCTTCTTTCACTAACAGTTGCCACTGCATTGAAATCTCCCCCCACTGCCCAAGGACTCACCACATTGCTACTAATATTGACCAGATTCTGTCACAGCTCTCTTCGATGGAGGTAGGAGCATTTATCGTAAACAATGGATAGAAGCCCTGGCGCCGTGCCATTCTAAAAGGAAACATTCAAGGGTAGCATTTGATTGGAATAGGAGTGAATGGAGACAGAGAGCTGGTTGAGGAAATAAACTCATATTTTTCCACCTGCATCATTATTGGAAACGGAGGAGTGAAAACCCAACTTCAGCCCAACAGAAATTCGTTTGTCCTCCCTAACCATAGGTTCCAATATAGCTAGCAACATTGGATTGTGAAGACGAACTAGCCTCCTTAGGGTCCTGATAGTCGCTTTGTTACCTACCCCCAGGCATTCCAAATTATCGCACTATCCATCTGAAACACAACCTGAATTTACTGTCCTTCTTTTGAGTCTCTACAGACTGCAGAACCATTCACCTTCTTCTGTCGGTCTAGCCATTTTCCTGGTAGTAACAAAGTGCCTTTTACCCTTGCCGAGAGGTTTATCAGGGTGAAAAAGGCACTCTACTTTTTTTCTCCTTTGATTGTTCCTTGCTTCCCTGCACCCCATATTTCGAGTCATTTCCACCCTGGCCCCCACTTGGCTAACAACCCTGTTGCCCTTTGCCTGGAGGTGTTGCTGATCCGTCTCAGAGACCTGCTCCCCTGACCGGAAATACGTAGAGAAGTCAACTTTCAATTGGTTCATCTGCTCCACCTCAAAACTTTGGGGTTCATCAGACTCCATCTCCTCCCCTCTAGCACTCTTGCTAGGGACAGGTCTAGAAAATTGCCTCTGAAAACTGATAGGGACTTCTGATTGCTGAACATGACTTAGAGGCGAACTACTGACGCAGGGATGAACGTGATGAGGTCGATCACCGTCTTCCTCAAGGATAACTACTCCGAATCCACGGAGCTTCTCTGGACTCCTCACAGAGACTTCTCGAATCCACGAGGAAAGAAAGCAGGAAAATAGAAATAATTCTAATAAATTCGAAATTGATTGATGAATAATTAAAAACGAGTTTAAACCCCTTTAAATAAGGGAACCAAGCAACATGAAAGAAATCAGACTCATACTACAACTAAAACTCCTAGAATTCACAACTTACTATAAATAGTAAACTTACTATTTATAGACGATCACGATGTCTACTAGTGCGCAAGGTTTTCGGCCAAAAATAGTAAGTGTCCTATTTGGCTTCAACAAACCGTCCTCCTAATTATCCTAAGCACTTTTCATGTTGGACACAACTCCTAAAGCCCAACGGATGAAAAGTTATACTCAAACTAAAACTTACTATTTATAGTAAAAACAAAATTAAAACGAGGAAACGACCGTCGATCAGGGGGTTTTTCGCAAATCCGGGCTGTGCAACCCTGCGTAGCTGGGTTGGTTGGCTAAAGTAGCTCGTTCTACCCCAAAATCATATATTTTACGTCGGATAACTCATTCCGGATTGTGAGATACGCCCGATCTAAGGTCCGATGGTCCGGATCACTTCTGTTGCCGACCGTGCCTTTTCTGATCCATCTTAGCCATGAAATTGTCCGCGACCCGCTCTACATCAGTCCCCTCCACTTGAAAAGAACTCGTCCTCGAGTTCTCCTCCTGCGCTGGTTCATGATACTCGGTCAGGTCCGCAACGTTGAAAGTCCGTGAGATTGTCATGTCATCTGGAAGATCAACAACATAAGCATTGTCATTGATCTTTCAGATGATCGGTACCGGTCCAATCTTCTTATTCTTCAGCTTGTTGTACATCCCGGTCGGAAATCTTTCTTTTCGCAAATGGACCATTACCTGGTCGCCCACCTCGAACACCTTTTGTCGACGATGCTTGTCCGCTTGTTCCTTGTACTTTTCGTTCGAGGCATGTAGCTTAGTCTGCACCTCCGCATGAATACCCATGATTCTGTCTGCCATATGTTCTGCTGGAATACTCATGCCTGGGAGCTTGGGCAGAGGGACCAAGTCTAGTGTGTGGCGAGGTACTCGTCCGTTAATAACCTGGAACGGAGATTTCCCTGTCGAGCAGTTCACCATGTTGTTGAATGCAAACTCCGCTTGAGACAAGGCCAAATCCCACTGCTTCGGTTTCTCTCCTGAAATACATCGAAGGAGGTTTCCCAAAGTACGATTCACAACTTCGGTCTGCCCATCAGTCTGTGGGTGGTAAGCACTGCTGAATTGAAGTCGTGTATTGAATCGAGTCCACAAAGTCCGCCAAAAGTGACTAATGAACTTCGTGTCACGATCAGAAGTAATGGTCTTAGGGACCCCGTGTAGCCGTACGACCTCCCTGAAGAATAAATTCGCCACATGTGTTGCATCAAGGATCTTCTTACATGGGATAAAGTGCGCCATCTTGGAGAAACGATCGACCACTACGAACACCGAATCCATGCCGCGCTGTGTTCGTGGAAGACCAAGTACGAAGTCCATTGATAAATCCTCCCAAGGACCGTCAGGCACAGGTAACGGGGTGTAGAGGCCCGTATTCTGAGATTGTCCCTTGGAGGTCTGACAAGTATGACAACGTTGTACGGCTCTTCCCACATCACGTACTAATTGCGGCCAGTAATACCGCTCTTCCACGAGAGCTCGCGTCTTGTCTCGCCCAAGGTGTCCACCGAGGCCACCTCCATGTAGTTCCTGAATAATCTGCTCCCTTAGAGAACTTTGGGGGATGCACAATCGATTCCCTTTGAAGAGAAAACCATCCTGTATATGAAAGTCACTGGGGTGACCTTCTTGGCACTTCAACCAGGAATCTTTGAAGTCTTCATCCTCGGCATATAGCTCCTTGAGACAGTCAAAGCCGACCACCTCATTGCTCACCGTAACAAGTAGTGACGCATGACGGCTAAGTGCATCAGCCACCTTATTCTGCTGACCTGACTTATGCTTCAGAACAAACGTAAATTCCTGTAAAAACGCAACCCATCTAGCATGCACACGATTCACGTTAGTCTGACTATTAATAAACTTTAATGCCTGATGGTCGGTGTACAGAACAAACTCCCTCTGAATCAGATAATGCCGCCAATGTCGCAGCGCCTGAACAACTGCGTACAACTCAAGCTCGTAAGTCGACCACTTCTTTCGGGCTTCACTGAGCTTCTCGCTATAGAAGGCTACCGGCCTGCCTTCCTGTGATAATACTCCTCCTATTCCGACATATGAAGCGTCACACTCTACCTCAAATAATCTATCAAAATTAGGAAGCACCAAGATCGGTGTTGTAGACAAACGATGCTTGATCTCATGAAAGCTCTTATCAGCTTTATCGGTCCACTGGAACGGCCCTTTTTTCATGCAGTCTGTTATTGGCGCGACTATGGTGCTAAAATCTCGCACAAATCGACGATAGAAAGTCGCCAATCCGTGAAAAATCCTCACCTCATGAATGTTTGTCGGGATCGGCCATTCCCTAATAGCTCGCACCTTTTCATCGTCCACCCGAATTCCTGTGGACGTTACAACAAATCCTAAAAACAACAGGCTGTTAGTTAAAAAACTACACTTTTTCAAGTTGAGGTACAACTTGTTATCTTGTAGGACCTGCAACACCTGCCTGAGATGTTTCTTATGCTCCGCCTCATCCTGGCTATATATCAATATGTCATCAAAATATACTACCACAAATCGGCCAGTGAACGGTTTTAAAACTTGATTCATCAAACGCATAAAAGTACTTGGTGCGTTCGATAGGCCGAAAGGCATGACTAGCCACTCATATAACCCTTCCTTTGTCTTGAATGCTGTTTTCCATTCATCGCCGGGTCGAATACGAATCTGATGGTACCCACTCTTTAGATCAAGTTTAGAGAACACTTTAGCCCCTTCTAACATATCGAGCTTGTCGTCCAACCGTGGTATTGGAAACTGATATTTAATAGTAATTTTATTAATTGCTCGACTGTCGACACACATGCGCCAGCTTCCATCTTTTTTGGCGTTAATAATGCTGGTACAGCACATGGGCTCATGCTCTCTCTCAATAGACCCTTATGGATCAATTCCTCCACTTGCCCCTGAAGTATCTCACACTCCTTCGGACTCATCCGATAATGAGGGCGATTGGGCAGGCTAGCCCCAGGGACGAGGTCTATGTGATGTTGAATGTCTCTCATGGGGGGCAACCCATCAGGTAAATCTTCAGGCCAGACTTCTTTGAATTCGTTTAGTAACAGTCTTAAGCTTGGAGGGATGTTTGAGGGTTCCTCCTTCTCGCCCTTCACCACTACGGCATATACCTCACCGGTTTCCTTGGACTCCTCTATGAAATCCCGAATGGTCAAGAGAGAACTCCCCTCTACTTTAAAGGCTTCAGGGTGGTTCTCTGGTGCCATAGGGGCAAGGATTATTTTTCGACTATCCTTGACGAATATGTAGACATTGTCTCGCCCCCGATGGGTCGCATCACGGTCCGACTGCCAGGGTCGACCGAGTAGCATATGGCAGGCTTCCATGTCAACCACGTCACAAAGTATCTAATCCTTATAATGTTTACCAATTGAAAACGAGATAGTGCATTGTTCAGTTACCTTGGTCTCGTTCACTTTTTTAATCCAGCCTATTGAGTACGGGGAAGGATGTTTCGTCGTTGGTAGCTGCAACTTATCCACCATCACTCTTGAGACGATGTTCTCGCTGCTACCACTGTCTATGATCACATCACAAACTTTTCCGCTGACAGTGCACCGAGTACAAAATATATTGTGCCGCTGTGGATGTAATTCCTTTCGTGGGGTATACAGTAGTCGCCTCACAACGAGAGATTCGCCACGATCTTCTCCTGTCACTTCATCGCCACCTGCTATTTCTTCAGTGGTTTGTTCATATTCATCAAAGCCATGATCCTCTTCCACGGCCTCATCTTCAATGCCCCCTTCGTTTATAGTCAAATGCGCTGCCGGACGTTGAGGACAAGTGTTTGATAAGTGGCCTGGTTGGCCACAGCGGTAACAATTGTTCGGCCTTGGCCGAGCATAAGGATTCGGAATCCTACTAGGGCCCGCTGTTGTGGGTGCTGCCCGTTGAGGTCTGGATGGTCCGCTCCCCGTATCACGGTTCGCGGGTGGAGGAGGTTGAGGACGTTCTCCTACCGGATCTTTTCCTCGAGCCAGCACTGGATCCTGTGTGGGACCTGTCATAGGGGGTCGATTTGAAGGATAGGGACGAGCAGGAGCTCTTGCAAGCTGCGTTTCTGCCCTTCCTGCCAATTGAACTGCTTCATCTACGGTCCCGACTGGGTACATTTGAACTCGATCCTGAATTACCGGTCGCAACCCACCTATAAATCGTGTCACTTTCTGTGACTCAGATTCCAACAAATCGTTTCGTGTAGCCAACCGCTGGAATTCTTCAGTTTAATCTGTAACAGTTCGATTTCCTTGTCGGCAATTCTGGTATTGCTGGAATAATATCTGCTCATAATCACTGGGGAGAAATCGTGAACGAAGAAAACATCTCATCCGAGGCCATGATGTGATGGGCGCCTTGTTTTGGCGGGCTCGTGAGAGTTGCAATTGTTCCCACCATGCAGAAGCACCAGATTTCAATTTAAACGCTACCAACTTCACCCGTTTATGGTCTGGCACATCCATATAATCGAAATATCTCTCTACTTCGGCTAGCCAATCGAGAAAATCTTCGATACGTAATAAACCGTTAAAACTAGGAAGTTCAGCCTTACCTCGATAGTCTCTTTCAGCACGATCTAGACGATCGCCTCCATGGACTGGTCGTCGATCAAAACCCTCATTAATGTCTTCGTCGCTGGAACTAGAATCATCTGGTGTAGCCCTACGATTTACCGCTGGTGGTGCTCTGCGATAATCAGGGTCACGTCGTACAGCAACCACGGGTGGTGGCGCGACCATAGGTGGTGGAGCACCGCCTAGGGCTCGGGGCGGAAGTAGCGCATCCGCAAGACGGTCGAGGGTTGCCTGCAGCCCTTGCATGGTCAACTGACTCTCCCGATGGAAAGCTTCCATTCTTTCCGAAAGATAACGAATCCCTTGATCATCGTCCACAGGATTTTGATTCATACCTTCGTTGTTTGCCATCGGCCCGAGGGAAAACCTCGCTCTGATACCAAATTGACGCAGGGATGAACGTGATGAGGTCGATCACCGTCTTCCTCAAGGATAACTACTCCGAATCCACGGAGCTTCTCTGAACTCCTCACAGAGACTTCTCGAATCCACGAGGAAAGAAAGCAGGAAAATAGAAATAATTCTAATAAATTCGAAATTGATTGATGAATAATTAAAAACGAGTTTAAACCCCTTTAAATAAGGGAACCAAGCAACATGAAAGAAATCAGACTCATACTACAACTAAAACTCCTAGAATTATCAACTTACTATAAATAGTAAACTTACTATTTATAGACGATCACGATGTCTACTAGTGCGCAAGGTTTTCGGCCAAAAATAGTAAGTGTCCTATTTGGCTTCAACAAACCGTCCTCCTAATTATCCTAAGCACTTTTCATGTTGGACACAACTCCTAAAGCCCAACGGATGAAAAGTTATACTCAAACTAAAACTTACTATTTATAGTAAAAATAAAATTAAAACGAGGAAACGACCGTCGATCAGGGGGTTTTTCGCAAATCCGGGCTGTGCAACCCGGCGTAGCTGGGTTGGTTGGCTAAAGTAGCTCGTTCTACCCCAAAATCATATATTTTACGTCGGATAACTCATTCCGGATTGTGAGATACGCCCGATCTAAGGTCCGATGGTCCGGATCACTTCTGTCGCCGACCGTGCCTTTTCTGATCCATCTTAGCCATCAAATTGTCCGCGACCCGCTCTACATCAACTACCCACTGATCTAGCCTTTGTAGATGATGCATGAGGAGCGATTCGCTTGAGGTGCCCCCATTTCCAATCTGCCCTTAAGTTTTCAGAATCTGGGGAAAGACAGGCTCTATTTGTTTCGGACTGTATAATTCCCCTGACTTGTTGCTGACCTCCTCCCTTCACTCTGCTGGTGGCTTGTGGCATCAGTGCCACAGGAAGCTGCCCCTTAAACTGATACGACCCCAACAGATTTAGGTCAGGTTCCACCACCCTGCAATGGATTCTCGCTGTTTCCATGTTTGCTGCCTTGTGTCATGCCCAGCAGCAACTTCCCTGCTGATCTACAGAGGGAGCACCTTCTATGTGTTCTGCCCAGGAGTCTTCTTTCCTGCTGACCATCTCCAAACCAGTTGGACAAACTTCCTTCAGTATATGCGGGACTGCTGACTCCTTTGGGTAACAAACACGCAAGGGCGTCGGGAACCCTGCTGCATTCACTGTGTCCTTCTCTCCAGCATGGAAAAAAGGATCACTCGGTTGGCTGGTCGCCGCTGCAAGCCTGCAGCCATCCACATATTCCTCCACACCAACATTGTCATAGGAAGTGCCACAATCAGTTACCATCTTTTCAACCTGTTGAGCTGACTCAGCAGCCTTAGCATCACCCTCCTCACAAACATTGCCACAAGCAGTCGCACAGACATTGCCACAAGCATTGCCACAAACATTTCTACAAACATTGCCACAAGCATTCGCACAGAAAATATCACAAATAGGTAGCCGGGTTTCAATTTGTTTACCTTTCTCAACTACCTTTTCACAAACAGGAAGATGGCACTTGTTCCTACGGTCTATCTCATGGGGGAAAGACTTTTCCACGCATGCTTTCGTCAACTCCTTTCCAGATGACTGGGCTAATATTGATGTAAGAGGAACGCCTTCACCGATTCTACTCTCAATGACTCCAAAAATTGGAAAATCACGGTCCTTCACCTAGAGTATTCTCACTCTCTGCAGCTCCGAGAATGAGGAGAGTTTGACCCGAACTCTCGCAAAACCCTGAAAGATCCCCAACGTTGTGACACTATCAATCTCCACTACCTCTCCGAAGGATTTGGCAATCCCCTCTATGGCATCAGGGAACCATGCATTTGAGGGGATTCCCATAAGGCGAATCCACACTCCTCGTAGGATAGACGTTTCCCGATCCGACCATTGGGAGATCTGGACAATGCTCATAAGCCTCTGAAGGTCATGGGAATCAGCGAAGCACTCCAGGTCGGAAATGGATTTGAACTGAATCAGAAACTTCTTTGGACCTAGCCTGGTGAACACCGTCTGGGATTTGAACTGAATCAGAAACTTCAAGACCTTAAAAAAGCTTATTTATGACTTTTATATACAATATAATGAACCAACAGACAGACATTCTCAATATAGAAAATCTTAAATGCAATACGATACACCAACAGACTGATATTCTCAAATTGAAAAACATAGCTGATATGAAATGCAATTGATCTTATACACTGATTAAAATGATGTTGCCTCTCCAAGTTCAATGTCTACTGTAATGTGTTCTCATTTGCACCCTCATCTTCAATTTCCTGAATTTATGGACAAAAATTAAATTCACTTGGACAATCAATATTGATACAATCAAGAGGCATCAGCTTCTCATCCCCATCTGTAAAATCATACCTCTCACCGATAGCTCTTAGAAGACGGTATACTTGGAACATCGTTGGCCTCTCCACTGGATCCAATGCAACACAAGCAAATGCAATTCCAAGGAACTCAAGAATCTCACCATCACAACCTCTTCCAGTCGAAGACTCATCCATGGCATAGTAATTTGAAAGATAAGCAATCCATTCCATTAAATTTCCTTTGAAGTTTTCAAGAGCATTCACCACTTGAGTCGGTTCTTTGCCAGTAATCAGCTCAAGCATGACCATTCCAAAGCTGTAAACATCACCCTTTGTAGCGGGGACCAATGTGGGCATGTACTCAGGTGCGATGAAGACTGAATTAAAAAAATTTCCATCGACGGAAGCACTAACATGAGTTTGGAATGGATTCATGAACCTTGCATATCCAAAATCAGATATTTTAGGCTCATAGTCTTCCTCCAATAGGATGCGTTTGGAGCTTATGTTGCGATGGATTATACAAGGACTACAACAATGGTGAAGCCACGCCAGACCTCTTGCTACTCCAATCGCGATTCTCAGCCTCATAGGCCATTCTATGAATTTGGATTTGTATTTTGGGTGATGAAGATTATCATATAAAGATCCTTTGGGCATGTATTTGTATATCAAAAGCCTCTCCTTTCTTGCAATGCAAAAGCCCATAAGCGACACCAAGTTAGGGTGTTTTATGCTCCCCAGCGTATTCATCTCCGATATGAAATGCTTATCAGAATGATGAGAATCTTCAAGTCTTCTTACTGTAAGAAGAGTACCATCTGGAAGCTTCGCTTTGTACATGTTGCCCGTTTTCCCTGAGCCCATGATGTTGTCTTTGCTGAAATTATCAGTGGCTTTCATGAGATTGAACAATCTCATTTTTGGAACTGATTCCTCAAACGTAGAGATCTGAACATTGCAGCGCTTTCATTAGCATGTGTTGTAAAACAAAAGGAAAACAGTGTGATTCTTGAGCAGAGAATCACATTAAAAAAGTGGCATTCAATTACATGTATCAACAAGAAAAGATATATATATGTATATATATTTATCACCACTATATATATAGGTATGTGTGTCAAAATGATGACATGCATCTATCAAAACATTTCACATAAGTTATATATCAATGTGGTGTTTTTTAATTAAGAAGTAGAAATCATAAGAAAATACAAAACAACTTAACATTGAAGAGAATATCCATTATGTAAATATCTTATAAAGAATAAAATAAAACAATTAAATTTTATTAAATAATTCTTAAAGCTCCACTAATTAAAAAACAAAAAATGAAAGCTAAATAACGATTAAAACAAATCTAACAAGAACAATTTGAATTAAAAAAAAATTGAATTTGAATTGCACATCATTGGATTTGATGCTCTATGCTCTGATAATGTTTACAGAAAAGGAATTTTTATTTTTATTTTTGGGAAAGCTACTGAAAAGGAAATCTGTATCTTACTATGGTGGAGGGAAACGAAATCAGCTTACCTTGATGCCTTCGGTTCCTTTAATACTCTTTGCCCACTTGTTTCCTTCAACCTCTTCTTCCTTCTTCTTCTTAGATACTTTATGGAAACTGAATAACAGAATAACACCGATAATTATAACTGAGAGCACTACCCCGCCAATGGCCGCATAAATGATGACACTGGTATGCGACTTCTTCACAGGTCCTCTGCAAACAACATCCAAAGGCGCCCCACAAAGTCCCACATTATTCGCAAAGCTTGAGGCCAGAATTGATTGCTTCTTAACAAAGGGAGGAATTGGTCCCGACAAAGAATTGTTGGCGACGCTGAACTGAGACAACCGATCAAGCCGGCCAAGGTGCCAGGGGATCTGACCTGTCAACCGATTGTATTGGAGACTAAGTGTATTCAGGTAGCTACAATTCCCAAGGCTATCGGGAATAACGCCGATGAAATTGTTATAGGAGAGGTCAAGGGTTGTCACGTATGGTATTATTGAACCGATGTTATCAGGAAGGGGTCCGAAGAGGTCGTTTGTCGATAGATCCAATCCTGTCATGCTCGTGCAGTTCTTGAGAGCCACCGGGAACCGACCTTTGAGGCCCATGTTCGAGAGCCGTATGTTTAGGACCTTGTCTTCATCAATGTGCCAGCATTCGATGCCATTGAATTTGCAGATGAACCCTTCCGTCTTGTTATTGAAATCCCATGAAGCTAGGTAACCATTTGTGTCGTTCAGCGATGCTTTTAGGTCTTTCAAGCATTGAATATCACTTGCAACACCGTTGCAAGTGTCACTACTCAGCCACAACCAGAAAAGGGTAGGAAGAAGAAAGACAGTAGCTCTGCTTCCCATGGCCATAGACATCAAATTTACCATTTTACTTCTCTTTCGCTACTCATAAGCTGAAATGCCAAGTCTCTTACCCTCCTCAAAACAAAAAATTACTAACTATACCCATTTCAGCTATGCTCTTATAACTCATTAAAATCTATGAAATAATAAAATCAAAGCAAATCAAATCAAAAGTTTTTAAGTAGAAGGAACAGCGAATTCAACCACCCGCCTGCAGCTTCATTCACTCACCATACAAGTCAAGAAGCAAAGCCCACAATTCCCAGGAATTTAAAATCCCATTACCCATTAAAACTCTTAAGATGAAGACCCAATACAACTCCACCTCTACCATCCTTTAAAATCCATGAAGAACCTAAGATAACCACATGAAATTTATAAACCAAAAAAAAAAAAGTTCAACAGCTGTGAGGAAAAATTATGGAATAAAACCATCATAGAGTTCCCCAACACAGGATTTATTTATAAGTCGTGGGCACCACACAGCTTGACGCATGTACCTCAGAAAAATGCATGTGTACCTCACCTACGTACCCACTGTGGTCAGTTTTTGTAACACGAGGTGAAGGGTGAACGTGAGGGAAATTCAACCCGTACATCACCCCTTGTTTTCAACACTCAGGTCAATCACCCTGACTAAATTCACACGGTATATCTTAATTGAAGTTTGGAAACTGAAATACTGTGATTTGTGGGTAATTAGTTTATTCTGATGAATGGATTAGCTTTATGGATTTTAAGTTCACGTAAAGTATCAGTACTGCGGCTGCTGCTTGAGTGTCTAAGGCATAAGACATTTTATTTCTCTACATGGGCAACACCACATTTTATATGCAGATGATGAGCTTTGGCCGTGAAACGCAGTTTGGCCGATGACCCAACACAAGCCAGCTAGAAGCTCTGCCATGATGAATTTGTTTTATTCGTATCATTCATCAATTTTTTTAAACTTGTTTTAGAGCATGAGCTAAAAAAAAAAGTGCATTGCACTACAAAAAACAGAGGGGACGATGACATCAGTGCTAAAACCTTCCTAGGGCTCACAAGTCATGTTTTTTTTTTTTTTTTTTTTTGAGGGGGGGGGGGTGGGGGGGGGGGGGGGAGAGGGGGTTAGCTTGTTAGTACACACCCATGTCAGTACACACACTCCGTGTTAGCCACCCCTGCTAGAGATCGATACAAAGACCTCAAGTGTTGAAACGAGGTATCTCCACTCAGGTTGCCAGTTGAGCTATGGATCTGGGTGTCACATTATTTCTTATGGTCTCACCTGCTTGTGCTTTGAATCCATCTAACTTTTGGGCTCACGCCCTAAAATGAGCTGGCAAAATGGAAACAACATAAATTTTGATGGGCCTACAGAGCTTTGACCCCAGCTGCTGGCTGGTGATTGGTCACGGCCAAACCGCGTCCTTGGCCCTTGAGGGCTTGGGTTGCCCACTGATACTGTCCAAAATACCAAAAGTTCAGGGCCTGTTTAGCCGGACTGATCCCACTGTATTAGGAGGGATCGCAATATCCCGGGATATGCATGACGAGCCAAACAGACCTGGCGGACTTGTCTTGGGATATAAGCAATCCCATGGATCTTAGGGCCTGTTTGGCCAGGCAGATCACATGGTATTAGGAGGGATGGGATCAATTTTAAGGTATTGATGGTAGTGTCAGTGGATTGTCTTAAGATCCATGGGATTGCTTATATCCCAGGACAAGTTCACTGGGTCTGTTTGGCATGCCCTGCATATCCTGGGATTTTACCTTCCAATCCATCCAACCAACAGATAGGATCAATTTTAAGGTAATGATGGTAATGTCAGTGGAGTCTTAGGATCCATGGGATTGCTCATATCCCAGGACAAGTTCACCGGATTTGTTTGGCTCGTCATGACTATCTCAGGATATTGCCGATCCCATCCCTCCTAATACCGTCGGATCTGCCTGACTAAACAGGCCCTTAGAACAATCCACTGACATCATCATCATTACCTTAAAATTGATCTCATCTCTTGGTTGGACGGATTGAAAGGTAAAATCCCAGGATATGGCAGGGCTTGCCACACAGACCAGTGAACTTGTCTCGGGATATAGCAATCCCATGGATCTTAAACCAATCCACTGACATACCTTAAAATTCATCTCATCCCTCCTAATCCCATGGGATTCGCCCAGCCAAACAGGCCCTTAACGGTTCATTCTCTTCATGGAAAACTTGTTACAAGGATCGCTCATTTGTTCAGCTGCCAAAGACAAATTATTCTCACTGAATGGATGGTTTGGATCAACCATGATGGGTTATATCTATTGTATTGGGGTTTGAGGAATACGGTTTCAGGAGTTTCAACGAACTACTGAGCCAGTCTTCTACATTCCGACGCCGTCCATCCACCAAAAAGACCAAAAGACTTCGTGAATAACATTCGAGTCAATAGTCAACATGGACGCGGATTCCCAGTTAAAGGCTTTCGCAAGAAGTTTCTGCTCCGGGAACATACGCGGGGCTATCACGATGTTATTGATAAATCTAGTATGTCCGTACGTTTTTTGAGATCGTTTTAGAACCTGAGGCGAAAAATGAGCTGAATTCAATACTCAGGTCGGCCGAAAACGTAATATTTGAACATTCACGGTTGGGATATTCGTAGGCCACAGAAGTTTTGAATTAGTTTAATACTTGTGTTTTCAGTTCATCATAATAGCAATGACACGGTATGGATGGTGCAGGTTTCAACGGTAGGAATTTTCCTACCCACCTTTTCCTTTACTGCCGCCACTTATATCTGCTTATTTTTTTTTGCCACTTATCGTAAAATGATCCCACACAATGGATGGAGGTAGTTAATTTATCAGAAACATCATGATGGCCCTGCGTG
Source organism: Magnolia kwangsiensis (assembly GCA_037074715.1). Lineage (NCBI taxonomy): Eukaryota > Viridiplantae > Streptophyta > Magnoliopsida > Magnoliales > Magnoliaceae > Magnolia > Magnolia kwangsiensis. Next base: position 48,264,964 of record CM073574.1, on the reverse strand, counting down.
GGTTCCAGCGCAGGAACTTAGCCCAAAAGCCTTTCGTATGAAATCCGCATCCAGTCAACATGCCATGGGCACCATCGCCTAAGACTCCTGTGATTGCTAATCACCGTTTAAAAGTAGTGGTGACTATTTTACCTTTAAAAAAGGCACAGTCGTACATCAATCTACACCATCTAAATCCCTTGCCTAAATTTGGATTGAGCATAACAGAAAATTTAAATTGAGAAAATAAGAGTAAGCCTTTACTTTGAATCATCTAGATTAGATCACTCAATATCTTACATTTAGCCATGTATTTAATTGGATGGGTCAGATTGTGTAGTGTAAATCTAAAAATATGGACAGCGGTGCATCAGTGCCAAGTAAGAGATCAATGATTACCATTTTTTAAACGGTGATAAACTATTAGCCCATCCTCCTGAGTCAACAGTCAAGCGTTCGTGCTAAGATTGATAGTTCCCCACCATTTTAAATGGCAGTGAATCCTCATTGATGAGCATAGCTTAGCTGTACAGAAATCTAAACCATCCGAATCACTAACCCAAATCACGGATGTGAGCATAACCTAAAATCAACATAAGTACAGATGATAACAATCATGTTGTTTTATTAAGAAACTACGTTTTAGCACACCATGTCCCACCGGGCATTTAGAAAATAGTGTTGATGGCCGGCTGGTGAAAAATAAATGCTCGTGGCGGTCTAGCATGCATGAGTCCCATTGGATATGCTAAAAAATAGTGTTATTGCTCAAATATTGAAACGTGGCTACATGCAACAAACAGTCTGATTTTGGTTAAACGTGTGTAGTTAAATTAGGTGTTGACGTGGAGAAAAATGTAAGGTTGAGCATAGTCTTCCTAAAGTAGATAACTATTCCGAGTCCATGAAATTTCTCAGTACTCCTTACAGAGAAACTTCGAATTCATGAGAAAAAGAAAATGAAAATAATTCTAAAAATATTTGAAATAATTTTATTAATAATTGTCCAATGTATATATGTCCATGTTACACCATTAATAAAGAAAAAAATTAGTAATTATCAAAAATAGTAAAATCCTAATTTTATTAAAACTCTTCTGAAGCCTAATTTTTTAAAATAAAAATTCAAAATAAACTTTTGCAAGAAGAGTCCTATCATGATTAAAAATTATTTCTAAAAAATAAAAAAATTTAAAACTTTAAAAATAAAAAGTAAAATATATTAAAATTCAAAATTACTAAAAATAGTAATTTTTCTTTAAAATTCGTTTTTGAGCTGAAAGCGCACGTTTTCTTATGAAACGAACAAATGCGAATCACTTTGTGAGTCGGTTCATCTTAGACAGCCTGTTTCAGTAAAGATCGATAGGTTATGCGTCCTGTAACGATACCCAGATCAAAAGTTATGATCAATTTATAGTCCACCTGCTTTTGGCCCAACCATGATAGGAATGTATATGTGACGCGTTTTACATTAGGTGTTGAGTATGCTAGAGTCGTGTTCGACTCAAATCAAGCTGAACGATTATGAACCCAGGCGTCGAACGAGTTAGATAAGGTTAGGTTTATAAAGATTAGCCTAACTGTTGAGTCACCGATTGTTATAGCAATTAGTCAATTTTCGAATGAGAGGGATAGCTTTTCTGAATTAAATATTTTTGCCTTGAAGGCAATGACTTTTTTATAAGTGATACATCGAACCATGTTTCTCAATAAAGCAATGAAGACAATTTAAAAATAAGGTTCGATTACTGATTTTATCAATTTGTGTATCAAAATAGTACAATTAACAAAGAGAAATAAAATAAATAGAAGAAAAAATACTTATGACGGTCTATGCTAGCAAAATGGTCATTAAAAATACTATAGTCATGAGATGACCGTAGCATGAAATTCACATGACATAACTTCCAGGGATCTACCAGTGGGGTCATGGATGTTTAGAATACTGTTACGCACATACTGCAATAATACGTTAGACAGTAGCAAAACTAATGGCTCCAAACTTATTACATCATGGCTATATAGAAGTGGAGCGAACTAAGCTAAGAATTTAAATTAATAAGTGTACATGGAGGATAAAAATGATTGGTAATGCAAAGTTGAAAAGAAATTAATTAATGTGTTGGTGAGGACTTAGAAAATTGATTGATTTGTGTTGGTGAGGGCGCGGAACTCTCCTTTGAATATTGCTTTTTTGGATTTGAAGGAGTGATGGCTTTGCATAAGATTTAGCAATGTGAGAGATTTGGATAGTTGGTTTGCAAATCTCATTAATTCTCCTCGTAAGTATAGTCAATTGTATTAGGCTACGTATACAAGAGATCACCTATACCTCTTGCTACTCCATCATGCATAGTAAAGTTTACATGAGTCTCCACATCGCTAGACTCTTTCATAGGAAACTTTGCAGTTACATTTATGCCAATAGACTTTGGTATTTGTAGAGAGTTATTTTTTGTGAAACTCTAGAATTTAATGCTTGTTAGAAATTTGCTTTGATGGAATTTACTTTGCAAATAGTTACTTTTCACGGAATTTTAGTATTTAATGCTCTCTCTCTCTCTCTCTCTCTCTCTCTCTCTCTCTCTCACACACACACACACTCACTGGAAATGGTACCATGAGGTCGAGGTCGAGCAATGTGGGCCTCACCATGATGTGTGTCAAACATCAATACCATCAGCCAGATGGGTCCCCTATAGGTTATGGGATATCCCAAAAATCAACTATATACGGTAATTAGGTGGGCCATACCATTTAAAACCATGTAAAGACATGCCTTAAACATATAAAAGAACTTGGTGGGTCCCACTTGAGTCTTGGATGCAGCCGAAACTTGGTCTAACCACTCATCCAAGTGTGACACACACAATGGATGGGCTGGATTTGTGAAACACATCTCAGTGGGCCCAATAAATGATTATGAATGTTTCAATGGGAGGTAACCCATCTCAACTATGGTATGTGGTGTGGCCCACCCAAGTCATAAATTGTCTTAATTTTTAAGCCCGTATCCGACTGATGGAATGGTGTTCACATGGGGCCCACATTGCTCGACCTTCATGGGAAGTTCCCGTGAGGTCGACCTCACAATACCATTTCCATATATATATATATATGGGGACTTCCCATGAGGTGAAGTTGTGTGGGCCCCACTGTAATGTGTGTCGAACATCAACACTGTCCATTTGAAGGGTTCCCTTCTGGATTATGGGATATTCTAAAAATCAGCTGTACATGGAACTTAGTTGGGCCATACCATTTAAAACTATGTGAAGGCATGCCTAAAACATATAAAATCACTTGGTAGGGCCCACCTGAGTTTTGGATGCAGCTGAAACCTGTTCTAACCCCTCATGCAAGTGGGACGGGCTGGATTTGTGAACCACATCTCAGTAGGCCCAATAAATGATTATGGATGTTTTAATGGGAGGGTAGCCCCTCTTAACTGTTGTATGTGGTGTGGCGCACCCAAGTCATGGATTGACTTGATTTTTAAGCACGTGGCCCACCATGAAATGGTGTGTGTGTGTGTGTATATATATACCTTTGAAGTTTACCTACGTTACATTTGGCATGCCTCTAAGGCGGCATCTTTTATACCATTTGATTTGGCCGTAATTGTTCAATGTAAATACGGAATCATTGTCCCAATTTTAACTGAGCAAAACAGAAAGTTTAAAATAAGAAAACGAGAGTAAAGGTTTCCCTTTGACCATCTAATTTCGATAACAGGTTATCTTACTTTTAATCATCTATTTAATTGGTATTAATTGAATGGTTAGAATCATCCACGGTCAATTTAATAACACATTTGTGCTTCACAGTTTTGAGAGGAATGGAAATAGGTGCATCAGCACCACATACGAGGAGAGTGAGTCGCCAACATTTTCAAAATGTAATCTACTGTAGCAACCCATCCTCAAAATCACGAACGTTGATTGCACGATCCTTCTAGTACCGCTGTTGCCACTCTGCTCTGTGAGTCCCACCATGATGTATCTGTTTTATCCAAGCTGTTCATCTATTTTTCCAGCTCATTTTTGTATCAGCCCAACAATTAGGCAGATTGAAATCTCAAATGGATCACATTACAGGAAGCAGTGGTGATTGAACACCCCTCATTAAAAACTTCTCAAGGCCTAAAGTAACATTTATTTGCCATTCAACCTGTTATTGAGGAAGTTTGAGCTTGATGCAAATGGCCAAAATATCTTCCGTTTTATGGTAAGTTAATCTATGTATCAATCCTTACATCTTCTACCTATAAAAAGGTTGAGTGATAGTCAATTTTGATATGCTGGGAGATATCATTATTGCTAAACCCAGTGCTTATATTGCATTTGCTGGTAGATTAGACAAACCTGAATGAAGGGATAATACAATGATCAGCTTGATCGAAAACTTGTGACCCCCAATAAGTTTTTTAAGGCATTCAACCACCACTGTTTCACATGATGTACCCACATGAGACGTGGATCTCATTAATTTTTAGGCTCATGCCCTAAATCACGGTGGGGCACGTAGAGCGTAGTCGACTACTGTTGGCTACTCTCTTTGTATGTGAATGCCAATATTTTCTTCTCTCTTTACGTGTGAATGTAGCATTCTCTTTGTGTGTGAATGTAGCATTCTCTTTGTATGTAAATGCCAATGTTGTCTTCTCTATTTACGTGTGAATGTAGCATGCTTTCCATCACCCTGAGTTGGCTACTTTCTTTCTTTAAGTGTGAACGCAGCAGCATCCTTTCCATCAGTTTCTAGCCGTCCAGAAATCTCCATTGATTTCTCTCCTTTTCTTATTTCACGTGTTGCAAGTGCCACTCCTATGGATCTCAAGATCTCTATTACATGGTTACTGTTAACTAAAATGAGACAAACTCAATTGTAGCATCTATTAAACAGGACCTAAGAATCCCTTCCAACAAAGTTCAGGATTTAGATAGGACACCGCCTACCACAGTAGAGTAGGTGGCTCACTTCCACCCCTGAAGTGCATCTTAAATGATGATCTACATTTTCATGATCTGAGTTTTATGCTACCAAGGCCATAGCAAAAAACATTTGCTGAGCGAGCACATGAATATATAATGGCTCATATTCAAATCCAAGATTCATGAGTCAAGGACACTAATGAATCATGATTGTAAGATAATAGCTTCTACATATCTACCATATAATGCAATATCTTTGAACACTTTTACCCTTGCAATTAGTCTTTAAAGCATTGGTTAAGAGGGTAAATTCATCATAAAAATATAGGAAGTTGGCAAAGATTTTATTGCACAAGAATAACATTGAACTTACTTTCTTTCACTTCTTTTAATACGTGTAGCCCCATTATCCAAGTTCCAATTAGTATGCATTCCACCTTGGTAACTCTATGACATCACTTTCATGCATCCGTTGCATCAGCTTATTTTAAGATATTAACTCAAAAATCCAATACATGATGTATAATGGGAAAGCCGGCGTGTCACAACAACAAGAGAAACAGTGAAGATCTTCTCTCTCTCTCTCTCTCTCTCTCTCTCTCTCTCTCTCTCTCTCTCTCTCTCTCTCTCTCCGCCTCTCCTTTTTTTCTCCCCTCTCAATCTTTGGCCTTCTCCATGCCATTGATTATTTTTTCTTAACTATCTATTTCGGGCCACTGATTAGAAAGGCTTAAGGATCTTCTAGTTTTTTCTTCTTCTTTTTTTTTTTTTTTTTGGCGGGGGGGGGGGGGGGGGGGGGGGGGAGGGGGAACCGTAATTTGTATTCATGAGAAAAGAAGGCCGCATACGGCTAACAGGACAAAGCTAGGGCGGCCTAGACAAAAAAGGGGAGGGCCCCCTACTCGTATAGTTGTACAAAGCAAACACAAAAGAGGGAAAGACTAAACCTAGCGGCATCGCAGATTCCCTAGGCCCATCTTGTCAAGGAAAAGAAGGCCACATATCGAGGAGGGGAGGACTGCCCAGGAGGGAAAATCTCGGTCTTGTTGGCTTGCACTGCTAAGGCGAGCAAGGCCATCCGCCGCCGAGTTGGTTTCTTTAGGCATGTGAGTGAAGAGGATCTCCATGGTGCGGGAGAAGGCCTGAAATCTGGATAACCAATACCAGGAGGACCAGTCGGGCGAGTTGGAAGAGGAAAGGGACCAAATAGCTGAGGAGGAGTCGGACGCCACTACTACCTTGGAGAGACCTACCTTCTCACATAAAGAGATACCATCCAGGATGGCCTTGGTCTCAGCCCACATATTTGAACCCAAGTTGTACCCCTGCTGAAACGCAAAGAGGACGTTTCCGTTGCTATCCCTAGCAACGCCGCCGCCACCCGACAGGCCCGGGTTGCCTCTGGCAAAACCATCCACATTGAGCTTAACCCATCCTTCAGGCGGCCTAGTCCATTTCACCACTGAAACCTTCTCAGGAGGGAGCGGAGGACAGGGAATGTTTAGGGAAAACAAGAGAGAGGACGAGCCAGAGTCGGTTTGGGAGGAAGGGGGGAAAAAATTGTTGGCCCTTCTGATCCAATAGGCAACGCCAGAAATAATCTGCTGTGGAGAGGCTGACCTGTTGTCGAACAAGCTGGCATTTTTGAATTTCCAAAGCTCCCAAAAAATGAAGATCGGCAGGAGGCTGAGCAGGGGGCGGGATTGATAGGTTCTGTAGGGTGCAGACCACCAGGTTAATGCCCTCCTAGCTGCAGAGGAGGGGGCTAAAGGGGCCCGATTACAAACCTTCGAAAAAAAGTCCCACACTTCCATAGCAGCGCCTCCTGCCACAAACCGGTGGTCAATCGTCCCTATGTCTAGAGCTTTTGGCAGGAGGCAACAGTTGCAGCGGGGTGCCAGGCTTATCCCTTTTTTCTGAATTCTAACGTCTACCAGGAGGGCTCTATTGAGGATCTTCCACGCCAGAAGGGAAAGTTTGTGGGGAAGGTGGGGGTGCCAGACCTAACCCGCCCAGGATTTTCTGGAGTCAACCGGCCTGAGGCAATCTCTAGCTAAGCTCATCGACAGCTCGCCCGAGGGAGAGGTTACCAACACCCGCCTGTCTACTACGTCTGAAGTGCGGATTCCTGTTTTGGAGATGTGATCCGTCACCGACTGGGGAAGGGAGAGGGGCAGCGGGACCCCAACCCGCCAACCCAAGGGGCCAAAGAGGTTGCGGACCCTATCCGCTTGAGGAGGAGACGAAGCCGATCGGACCCTGAGCTGTCGCAGCGGGCCCAGCCCCGTCCAATCGTCATCCCAAAAACTGAGATCGCCTCGGCCCACCAGCCAAGTGGATTTGGACAGCACCAGATGACAGAAAGTTCTAATTTTCTTCCAGATAGGGGAAGCCAGGGGACTGGGATTAGCCGTGGGAGGAGACGAGGGGGGTGCTCGGCAGACAATTTGGATATGTGACTGGTATTTGGCTTGGAGGAATTTACACCAGGTGTTGTTCTCTCCTCTAAACAGGACCGTCCAAGCCTGCTTCAATTGGAAGGCCTTCATAACTGACTTGAGACTCCTGATGCCCAGCCCTCCCTCCAATTTGGGAAGGGATAAAGCTGCCCAGCTACGCCAATGGCAGTGCTTCTTGGGGCCATCCCAGCCCCAAAAGAAATCTGCAAACAACTCCTCGCATGACTCAAGAATGTAGGCTGAAACGTCTAGCGCAGCCAGGGTGTGGACCGGAATGCTCCCCAGGACGTGATTGATGAGAGTGAGCCGCCCAGCCTGGGAGAGAATAGGAGAGTTCCAGTTACGAATTTTCACTTGAATTCTGTCAAGAAGAGGCTGAAAAACAGCTCTTGGGTCTTCCAAGGAAGCTCAGGACACCGAGGTATTGAAATGGCGCCAACTTGTGGGAGAAACCGAGGATAGAGGCTGCTGATCTGATCCTGGATGCTGTCATAATGGAGGAAGGGATGAAAAAACTTTTCGATTTACTGATCTTTTGACCTGAGATGGCTTCATAGTCGGAAAGGAATTTCTTGATCTGCCGTAGGGACTTCTTAGCTCCATTGGCAAACAGAAAGCTATCGTCGGCAAAGAGGAGATGGGATACCATTGGGCAATTCGAGCGCATCTTAAAAGGCTGACAGGCTGACAGTGGCCTCTTTCAACGAGCCGGCGGAATCCACGGCTAAGGACCTCGGCCGCGAGGATGAAGAGAGCCGAGGAAGAAATCTGAGGCCCCTCGTAGCCTGGAAGAAATCTGAGGCATCACCATTAACCAGCACTGAGAACCAGCAACCCGACTAGCAACGTTCCAGCAAGGAGATGCAGGTGAGACTGAAACCGAACTTGGTTAAAAATGCCTTGAGGAACTTCCAATCGAGGCGGTCGTACGCTTTCTCCATATCTTACTTCAAAAGAATGCTCCCACCTCCAACTTTCTTGTTGATATCTCTGAAGATTTCCTGGGCAAGGGCACAATTCTCCGCAATGGACCTGCCCTGCACAAAAGCACCCTGTTCCATGAACACCAACTTAGGGAGAATATTCCCCAGTCTTGAAGCTAAGATTTTAGAAAAAAATTTATATACATGGTTACAAAGACTTATGGGCCTGAAGTCGGAGAAATTGGAAGGGGCACTTATCTTTGGGATGGGGCATATGAGAGTGGACGAGATAGTCTAGGCAGAGCTCCTCCTTCAAAGAAGAAAGTGGCAGCTTTGAGGAGATCTTGGGAGATAATGTCCCAGCACTCCCTGAAGAAGGCTCCCGAGAAGCCGTCTGGCCCCGCTGCACTGTCAGGGGGGATGGAAAGGGCTGCCACGCGAAGCTCTTCGAGGGATGGGGGCTGCAACAAAGCGAGGTTGTCAGCATTTGAGACAGAGTGGGGAATGCAGTCCAACAACTCCGTCAGCCTAGGCATGTTGGGTTCGGCTTGCAGCAAGTTATGAAAGAAGTCCACCGCTGCTTGTCTGAATTCCAGCTGGTCCGAAATGAGGTCCCCATTCGAATTTCTAATCTCCTGGATGACAGCCCTACGAGTTCTACTGTTTGCAATATTATGGAAGAACTTGGTATTATGATCACCCTCGCTCAACCAGTGGGCTCTAGCTTTTTGCTTCCAAAAAATTTCTTCACGGAGTTCTAGATCAGCTAGCCTAGCTTCTAGTATATATAGAAGAATTTAGGGGCAAACACCATACACATTGACCCCCTGCCCATCAGATCAACACTCTGGATCACGTGAGCCCCACTTGTATGCAATGGCCCATCAGAGCCAAAGGATTCTTTCTAATTTTAGGGAAAATCATGCCTCCATAATTAAGGAGGACATGAATAGAGATACAATTACAGATAAGAGAAAAATACGCAACTCAATCAGCAGAGACACATATGACCTGCTTACCAACATTTTTACCAGAGAATAGCCCGACAAGGGCTGCTGCAGCACTTTCAAGGCCTTCATTCATGTCTTCTATGTATACAATTTTCCCTTGCTTGTAGTAATTGATAATCTGATCCACAAACAGTGGAAACAGATTCAGATAATCGCTCTGCAGAAGCCCTCGCATCCTTGCTCGTTTCGCAATAAGCATGAACAAGTTATGGATTCCTTCAGCACCAGAGATGCTCTGCTGTGATACCATCCGGCCATGCAATCTCATGTTTAGAAGCACGGCATCAAGCATGGCTCCACCCACATTATCAAAATAGATGTCGATGCCTTGAGGAAGACACCTATTAGAGAAAACATGTAGTTGAAAAAAAAAATGTTGTTTTAGACCAAATCGATATAGAATTGTGAGATTTTGGAGCAGGTTTGGCAGCTTGAGTAGAAAATTCTTGCAACTAGAAACACTAGACAGTTAAAAATGACATCTTTCCTGTGAGAAATGCTGCTGGATGTATGCGTGCTTCATGGAGTTCGATGAAGTATGCACCAAAAACATCTCTATTGAACATGTGGCGCTTGTGCATGGTGATCACAACAGCTGATTTGGTGAGCCACTGTGGAAGGGCCATACACCAAAAGGGAAGGCAATCAGACTGGTACCCATCCAACCAGTGGCAAGAGAAAAGGGACGGTTAGCTCAAAAGATGAAGAATGGTCCACACTGAGTGGACAATACTCGCAACGATGAGATGGTCAGTGCAATCCAATCAACTGCAACTCTTACCCATTGCCATCAATAAGGTGACTACCAACTGTCTTGAAAAATATGCATGTGTGCCACATGTACAATACACTTAATTTTACAAACACTTATTAACAATTAAAAAAATGTAAGCACTTAGTAAAGCTTATATGAAGTGCATGTCATAAAAGCATTACTCATTTCTCACGTGTGCAAAACTGCAAATACATAGATCTAGAACCACTGGACAAAAGATGGAAAGACAGTTTTTAGAATGGATAATAGCACGTGCAAGAGACATCATTCATAATATTCCGTTATTTTCAAAAGATCACAAATCGATTCAGGTTGGCTGAGCTCCAGGTACCATGTTCAAATTCCAATTTTACAAACAGCCAGCCAATATTAGACAGTTGAAATTTCATCAATAAGTTAGTATTTTGATTGGGACATCACACGCACACGAGCACGCACACCACCCTCTATGCACGTACGCACGAAGAAAGAGGGCCCCACCGTTGATCTGGCTCGATGACGACGTCCAGGAAGGGCCTCCTAGTTAGAAGACAAAGTTTTGATTCAAAAAGTGAGCCCGATAGTCACGAAAAGCCCATCATGGGATCTCATGATCGTGGCCCACTAGTCGGATTAAGTTCATACTTTAGGTTTTGCTTATTTATATTATTTAGAACATCATGAGCGCTCTAGATTTCTTTGATTGGTTTACTTCATCGCCAAGTAATAGGTTGCGCACATGGCGCGAGTTTTGGGGTATAGGGTTTTCCCTATAAATAGACACCCCTTTTAGTTCTTTTGATTCATTCAAGTTTAATAAAAATTCCTGCAAGTTTTTTTCTACTCTCTGAGTTTCTGAGTTATAGAAAAATTCAAGTAGTTATGAAGCCCTCCCTTTTCGAAGGGCCTACTACCGTGATGTAAAGCCACATCTATCCACATTCACCCCTACCCTCTCCTATCAATATCTCTCACCTTCTACTATCATCCTTGCTTTGAATCCCTTAGTTTTGCAACTGTTCATCCCCCATACAGCCAGTTTCCAAAATCTGGACTGCAAGAAGGCTGAAACTTTGATGGAGCACCACGCCCCGACTGCACGTTGGATCTCCACAATATTTGGAGGGTTGGAAGTCCCCCCCTTGCCAACCAAGGTCAAGGAGTCAATTTGGGGATTGCCACAATATTTGGAGGGTTAAGTTGTTTGAATCCTTCATGCATCCAATCCACCACATGTGGCTTTTAGGAGTCCATAGTCCCTTATTTTGTCAACTATATTGTTGAATTTTAGAAACACTGCATAGTTCCCTCATATAGTCTCATAGGATCATTTAGTCCTATTTAGTTACATATATTCGTCCTAGAAAGTCCTTTGGTGGAGTCAGCAAGTGTATGTCCACACGTATAGTTCATGGTTCTGGCTTACATCCTACACTAAACATGAAGCAACTGCTAGAGTCATTAAACAAACTGTCCCAACAGATTGAGTCTTTGGATAAGCGCTTGAATATGGACAAATGCTTTGAACAACTTGATGTGCGCATTACCCGACTTGGGACCTCCACTAGGACAAACCCCACCATTGGGGTGGATGTCCAATCTCAGGTAGCTAGCTGGCCAGGAGGATAGACAAATGAATGGAGTTTGTCAAGTAATCAGTTATGAGCGTGCACCCGTGCACCCACCCCATGAGGGACATCAAGACCACTATTTTGAGGGGTACAACATGTGCGGCCTTGTAGCTAGAGAGAGTCCACCAGAGGATAGTGTAGAGTTACCCACTGAAGCCATTCCGGTAGTGGATGAGTTTCGTGATGTCTTTCCTGATGATCTATCGGATGAGTCTCCCTCTAAGAGGGATATAGAGCACACTTGAACATGGGACACCATAATACATACACCCGAGTTTGCGTTTAATAATTCTATCGATAGGTCCACAAGTATCAATCCTTATGAGGTCGTTACTAATTATAAACCTAGGAAATGTTGTGGGTCAAATATTGTATATTAGACCCTAATTATTACCAAATTTTACGAACATGATAATGCTTAACGTCCTATTTTAATTGTATTTTTGTTGCAAGGTGAATTTAAAGAGTTTGGACTGAAAAGGGTCTTAAAAACATGGATTTAACACTCTAAAATCACCAAGGCAAGGGATGGACCTCAAGGGACTAAGATCGAGGAATTTACACGCCAACGATCCGAGAAAATCACGTGATTGGGTTTAAATGGGACTGAAAGTCGTCTAGAATGCAAGATCACAGAGTTCCCACCATCCGTTCGGCTCGAAACTTTATATCTGGCCTGAGGACCATAAATTAACTGTACACGTCAAAATTCAGCCCTTGGATCAGTGTATAAGTGACCCGATGGGCAAGATCAGACAATAACCATTAAGAAAGCATCTTGGACATCCTTGGGAGATCAGGACCCAAACTAAACCAATGGAAAGAACATGAAAAAAATGATGGATATCTGTCAAATTTCAAGGCATTTGGACGGTGTACTCTAACATAACTGATACCGGAAGGTGATTGAGGAATTGATGGCAATTTTGTAAATAAAACTAGCACCATGCATGACACTGTTCAACCAATACCAGATTTAACGGTGAGTGTCAATTTTCACTTATTTAGATGGTGCGGCCCACCTGATTTATGAAACTTCCTCATCTTTTACCGTGTCATAACATAGTGGGACAGACGGTAAACGGAGTGGATTTCTTACCAAACATCACAGTGGACCCCACCTAATGCTACAACCAATATGTGTCCATGTTACGTTGCCTCAACAGGCATGTTAGAGCGTTGATACGATCGGATTGTCAAATGTGTTGTGGCCCACCTGAGACTCAGATTTGTCCCATATTTGATGCTATTGTTGGGCATGACCTTGCAAATCTAATGAAAGGAGTGGATTTCGAAGACATCTGAGATCGTGGGCCCCACCAACTACGCATATGGGCCATCATTCGAAGCAAACAGAATCAACATGGAAACCGGAACAACTGGGATTTCCTCGCCGTAACGTGATCGGGCATTAGATCCAGGCCTCGATCCGAGCCGTTCAAAAGCTTAAGAATGGAATTTAGACCCTGCCCACGTTGGCTGAAATCATAGAAAAAGAGTCGCAGCTCATGCCAACTCCTTCTGCGTAGAAACAAGATGCGTAAAGAAGTCCGCCAACCCTCTTTCGTAAGCGTAAACTACCTTAAGCAAGAAAGATCTAGAGACCGACTCCCACCAACATGACCGACCCTGATGCCTATATAAAAGAAAGAGAAGAGAGAGAGCAGGGGTATCCAAGTGGGCCACCGTGGAGGCCAAGCCGTGGAGGGAAGGCAAAGAGAGAGAGAGAGAGAGAGAGAGAGAGAGAGAGAGAGAGAGAGTGGAGTGTGGCTACCTTTAGAGAGTTCCTTTTTTTTCCCCTTTCTTTAATTGTTTTTCTCTATGCTTTTATTAAGATTTTTAGTTAATCATGGTAGTGATTGGCTAAACCTCTTAGCTAGGGCTAAGAGGCAAAGCTTGTAGCATGATTAAGATGTTTGCTTGGTTTTGATTCATGTTTTGTTGAACTCTTTTGGATTCTGGTTTGATTATGAAGGTATACTTTAGTTTTTAATGGTTTGTTGTGACTTAAATTACAATGGATCTGCGATAGCTGTAAGTATGTTCTTTCCACTATTGAGATTGTGAAATTAGTAGGACCTATTGTTCACCATCGTCCCATGGGCATGGTAGGGTGACGAAATCCTTCCTAACTTTCACAATTCTCTTATGATTGGTTGTGAGATTGGTAAATCGTTGTTGTTTGCCATAGTCTCCTAGGCATGGTTAGGTGACGGGATCACTTCCAAATCTTCACCACTCTTATCTATTGATGATTAGATCCATGAGAAGTTTAGAGATCTAACAAATCTCTTCTTACCAATTGGATAGGATAGGACTCTGATTCTAGTTGTTTCCTTGAATCATTGCAAGGTGGCTTCCCTGATTTCTACAAGTGGATCCTTGGCACCCTAGTTTCCCACCTTTGAAATTTTCAAATTTTAGTTAATTAAATTCACAATTATTCCCTTAATTTTTCCTGATTTAGCTTACATCTTCGCCTAGTTCTAGTTCGAGTTACTTTCAGATTACGTACAAGGTTCAGTCCCTTTGGATTCGACCTCGGTCTTACCAAGATTATTACTACATCAAAATCCTATACTTGGGGTGTGAACAAGTTTTTGGCACCGTTGTAGGGATTGACGATTACGTTTTTCTGAAATGAACTAGTTTTAGAATTAGGTTAAGATTAGGGTTTTCTAACTTTATATTAGATTTTATTTTTCTAACTCTAATTCTAGGATTTCCTTTTTAGAAACTAACTTACGTTTTAACTTTAGGTTTAGAACTTTCCTAATTATTTTTAAAAACTCTCTAATTTTAGGTTTTTATAAATTTTCTAATTTCGAGATTTTTTTTATTTTTAGGAACTAGTTTATTTTTAGAAACTTTCCTCTTTTGTTTTATTGTGACTATATATTTTCCATCACAGTTTGGACCACTTGCGATTTTACTTTTAACAATCTACTTTGACATCCATAAAATGAATGGTTAAGATTGTTTTATTTTAAGATATATGGCCCTTGATAGAGTGGAATGGCGAAGAAGGATTCATGTAGCCAACCAATTCATTGGGTTTAGATGTTTTGTCCAAAATGCACCATGCAATTTAGATGGTCTAGATAGCTGCATGAGTGCGACCCATGAGAAGGATGAGTCATGGTGGTGAACCACAAGTTGGTTGTCCTATTGCAAACTTTCTGATTAAAGACACAATCATCAATTCCACATAGCTGTAAAGCAGTCAAACTCCATGGGACCACCATATTGTATATGGAATCAACCCCACCCATCAAGTGAGATCCCTTGATTTCATCATTCATACAAAATATTAGCTCAATGCAAAATTCATATCAGCTAGACCAGTGGCAACATTGTAAAATTATGCATAAAACCTCTAAGTTCATGTGGCGTGGCCCAGATCAGGCTGATTTTTCTATATTCACTTCATCTTGGGAGCCACACCTGATGAAAAGCAAACACCATTGTGGCCCCACACAAAAACTTTGTTTGGCATCCGATCTCTATTGTTTCATGTGGTGTGGTCCACCTGAATTGTCTATCTGATTGATGTTTGGCCCCAAGGACTACCATTGAGGACCACACCTGATGGACAGAGTAGATGTAATACAAGTAACGTGGTAGGCCCATAGAGCTTGTGTGTTTTCTCCAATGTAAAACTAGTGTTTTAGAGGATTACATTCTTCTCATGGGCCCAGACTTGCACCTTAGCTCTGCACTTTTGAAAATGGCAAAGACTCATCCTCGAAAAATATGGTAGTGATGTATGTAGAACTATTCAAACCATCAAACTTGTGGGTTCAATTGTGAATGGAGCATCTCTCTAAAATTGTATCGATCGAGAAATCCTAACCACTTAGTTAATGGCTATCAAATGGATAGTTAGAAGTTAAATATCAGTAGTCCAAAATTACAAGGTAAAAATTAGATTTGTTAATATATCTTACATAATTCAGCCATTAGATGATCTAGATTGCCTTACAAGTACTATACCACATGCATGTTTGAAGAGTCACTATTTTTTTTAAAATGGTGCAAAACTAATAGAGAAGTAAATTCTTTTTCTTTTCTTTTCTTCTCTTTCCTTTTTTTTTTCTTTTTTTTTTCCCTGTGCGAAGCGTACTTGGCAAGTGCATGGCGAGTGCACAATTGCAAGATCCAAGTTGCTCACTCATTGGAGCTAGGCTCGGGCCTGAAAAATCAGAAGTTTGAACGGGCTGGCCCAATGGCCAGGCCCGAAACAGTTCAAAATCTGGGCCGAGACCTATCCAGGCCCAGCCCGTTGACAACCTTAGGCGGGGAACATCATGAACATACACAAAAGAAAAAAAATCAAGTTGGTCACTCATCTCCTAGGCCATGCAAGGTGTTCGCAATTACTTATAAGGTTGGCTAAAAAGGTTTTTCCCAGCCTATAAGACCTACATTGTGTTGCCCACCTGATAAGCACCTCGGATCTCTCATGTTGGTATGTGGATGTGGGTGGGTGAGCAGGTGCATGTCTCTGGAATCTCTAAAAAAGAGGAGATGAAGAGACAACAAGAGTATAGAAAAGTATATAAAGAATAATAGAAAATTAAGGGACAGAGATTTATTTATTTATTTTTAATTGCAGCAGCCGGTAAGGATGGGTTTTCTAAGAAGGGGGAAAATCTGAAGATGGACTGTTCAGATGCTTAAAGCATTAGTAGGGTGTAATTGCTCCTTTCCCCTAATATACATGTAGCATGAACAAAAGCAATATGAAGAATGCATGGATAGTCTCAAGTCATATTCAAGATTTTCTCACAATATTTGCAGAATGTGATATTTCCAATACAGAAAAAGTAAGATTTTAGAAGCACATTGCATATGAATTTCTAAAACTGACCTTTTCAAGGCCGCATCCAAGTCTGGTTCCTCTTTGTAATTGAAAGCTTCATCAAAGCCTAACTTGTTCTTCAGAAGATTAACCTGAAACATATCATTGAAATTTTATTTACATCGTAAATGGAATATACCTCAATGCAAATAAGGCTAAAGGCAATTCCAACAAAAGACGTGCCTTCTGTTTTGTTCCAGCACTTCCAACAACATAACAGCCATATATCTTGGCAAGCTGGCCAACAAGTTGGCCAACTGCTCCAGATGCTGCAGAGACAAAAACATACTCCCCCTTTTTTGGCAAGCAGACCTCATAAAATCCAGCATAAGCTGTAAAGCCGGGCATACCTATTTGGGAAAACTGTGGTTAGCATGCTACTGGAGAATACTCATCATCATCATCATCATCATGTCCCGGTTATTGTGTAGGCTATGCTACTAAAGAAGACTAAATGATAAAAATCCTAAAATGAGAAGGAAGAAAAAAAAAAAACCCAGATATACGGACATACGAGTGATTTATGCATTTAAAAAGCATACTAACAACTATGGTCTCATCTCAACCTTCCATCAACACACAGACAATGGGAGATATTCAGAAAGCGGGAGAGTTAAAATAAAATTGAAGAATTTAAAATATTTATATATCTGGTAATATTTTTTGCTAGTATACTGATACTTAATATAAAAATAAAACTTGTTACGAAGAATTAAAATTGGGGTTAATAGAATCATAGCAATGTTCAGAGAGTTGCTGATTGGCCCAGAACTCAGCCCAGTCAACTGTGTTTCACCAGGCTTTGAGTGCAGAGCCCAACTACAATTTCTTCAGGTTGAGTCAGTTTGAGAGTCAGGCTGGTTTTCATACATTCAATCAATTTCTCAGAAACAAAAAGGAAAAAAGAAAAAGACTGATTTCCAAGTATTATTTTCCTATCATTGGTTTCTAGAAGGAGCCAGACTACGAGAGGGGTTTGGAAGTTGAAGCATATATAGCTCATGCCCGGCATGTTTGGATTACAAATTTCCACAGTAAATGCACGTAAAGGTGTAATGATTACACCTATCAAATCTTGTCTCTGGTATATCAAGGTATTTTGGCCCGTTTTTCACATGTTTGGATATGAAATGGTATACCCATAATGATTGCACTTAACCATTACTAAAATGTCATATCAATATAGAAAACACACTGCTTCTCATGTTTGGACAGCAGTTTTACAATGAAATACAATGTAAAACTTGTAATGATTCCTCATTCACTTACCTCTCTCCTTTATATATGCAATTGACCATCAAATTACGTGCCAATTTACATCTTTAAACAAACATGATAAATTTGTAATAATTACTTCTTTACATCCCTTTACCATGGTATAGGATCATCCAAACAGGCCCTAAATAGCAGTTGTGGAGTGCTACTCCCTTGGGGACTGAAACTAGTAAGACTTGCCCTGAATCATCCTGTTCAGTCCTGTATCGGTCAGTTTCAGTCCCTTATCAGTCTGGTGACTTGGTTCATTGCAGACAGGAACCAGTATGACAGGTGAAACCAAGTCGTATGGGAAAAAATTTTAAACCATGATGGAGCAGCACCTCAGATAGAAACTACTGAAGTATTTAACAAGATGATATTGAATGGAACAGCAGGAGTGGACCCTAAGCTCTCAGAGGAATTGTATTAGAGCCCACACATCAAAACTAATTCAACCTGGTTCCTATTATCAACTGCATTTGGTAGCTCTAGAATCAGAAGTTGAGCCTCACATATTTGTTCATATGCTCAATCCCAACATAGCTACGAACTTAAATTACCAGTTGCTGATAAGTCGATACTAGTGCAGGCTGTGTAGTAAGAGCATCTTTTTGGATGGATCATGTTATGTGTAGATTTGTTAATTTTCCAAGACAAACACATGTTGGATACTCGTCATCATGGCCATCAGTAAAAAAAATCTTTTTCTTCTTTTTATTTTTATTTTG
Organism: Magnolia kwangsiensis; assembly: GCA_037074715.1. Taxonomy (NCBI): domain Eukaryota; kingdom Viridiplantae; phylum Streptophyta; class Magnoliopsida; order Magnoliales; family Magnoliaceae; genus Magnolia; species Magnolia kwangsiensis. The sequence continues at coordinate 48,246,425 of CM073574.1, read as the reverse complement.
TGTATGCTGATATAATTCATATGATATGTAGTTCCAAAATGTTTGTAGTTATGGAGATAGTCTTTTACATATTTTATACCGTCATGAAATTTAGTTTACATTAATCATATGGCTGCAATTGCATGTATTGCTGGCAAGGCTTTTTCCTCGTTTTGTTTTTTTTTTTCTTTTCATTTCTCATTGTTCTTTCTTTGTGTGTGTGTGTGTGTGATTGATAAATCATTCCGGAGTTGCCGTTTGGCATTTTATGAGTGCGTATGACAGCAAATCTCATCTATTGTGAAGTTGGTTTTTGTTAAGTTACATGGCCAACCTTAGAACTAAACAATTTAAGAGAGCGCGTTTGAGAGAAACATAAGAGATCAGTTCGTTTCATGTGTTTCCAAATCCTCAAAATACCAAGTTCGATTAGTGTTGAGAGAGGGGGGGAACTGATTTAAAGTCCCAATGCACAAGTTTGTAGAAGTACTTCAAAAAGTTCATCAAATTTTCAAAATACTCAATCAAGTTCTGAGAAAACCCTCCAGAGCTCTCAAGTAATGTGATTCGAACATGCATGCATGTGCGCGCCCGCACATAAAAAGAAACAAACTCAATTTTGTGCCCGTGCACATGCACACAAAATAAATAAATAAACAAACTCAATTTAAGAAATCTATAAACGAATTTGATCAAGTACTAATAAAGCTCATCAAATTTTCAAAATCCTCAATTAAGTTCTCAGAAAAACCCACTAGAGCAAATAACTGATGAGAAGGCAGATACATGTGTTATCAAAACAGCTAGAAGAAAACCAAAAGAAATTCAAGTCAGCAAAGTAAAATATATAATAGTTGAGTAATCATGTAGGTTATAGAAAACTATGTTATAAAGAGAATCCTATTACATAAGAACAATACCATACTGAGAAGGCCCACATGGTACGAAAGAGGAATATCCACAGATTCAATTTTCCTGAACTGATCAAACTTTTGATTTAAAGTATACTCTTCCCACCCAGTTATGCCCCGAGACCAAATCACCAGCCTTAAAATTTGGGTGATCAGAGGCAACGACTTTAGACACACCAAAGCCCTCGATGACCTTTAGAGGATACAAAAACGATGTCATGATCTATCCCAAAATGAGAAAATTGCAAAAAGGAGATTCTGATATAGAAAAGTAAGAAATTTCATCATGAATATTAGACCAGAACCTAAAAACTTCAAAATGGAATGAGAACTTGTTCATTCTAGCAAGTAACAAGTAATTAAAGCAGAAGTAGCAAAAAACTTTAAAGAAATATAACCGCTAATTATAACAATCTGTGACTGATTAAATTGAATGCAAGATGACACTTTGATAACAATATAACAATATATGCAGGCACCATAAACACAGCAGGAAAAAAAAAAAAAAAAGGCACCATAAACACACATTGCAAATGCGTTTATACTAATCCAACCATCCAAATCAAGGGTCCAACTTTAAATGCAGCACAGCACCAAAATCAGATAATGGACGATCTTACCTCCCAGTTGATGGACATATGTTTTCGAATTTGAAACATCATTTAAAAAAATAAGTAAATAAATAACCATCCATGGATGGCTATCAATGAGAAACATAGAATCATTTATAACTCTTCACTATCACCACCACTGCACATTGCTGCTCATGAACAAGACAGTTTGGAATGAGGTATACATATATACCACATTTACAATGTCAGGATGCATATGTATGGATTGCCTTACACTAAAAGCATATGAAATAACTCCTTGCAGTAAGCACAGTAGTAGCAACAGGAATTATATGCTAAATGATCTGCAACTTCACACGCTATCCCTGGGATTTCGATTTTGACCAAGTCCAGCCATCATTTAGACATCCAGACTAGTTGTATTATGCGTGAACAAAAGCATTCTTAATAGAAAAATCTTACTCTTGTGATTTGTACACTACAGCTAGACAGTTAATAAGACAAATACTACAATGGGCCACATTTGACTGAAAAAAAGTCCCAAAATAGGTCAGTAGATTTGCCAATCCAGGAGTATTTAAGGCATGGTCAGTCCACGGTGCAATGCAACAGACCAATTGTCTGCATTAATGGAGGAAGGAGCCCCCCAACTTGTCAAGAATAAAAAACAGGCATGTACTTTCCAAAGATATGGGTCTCCGCCATGTATGTAACACATAATTCACAGCAGTGGTAACTATTGTAGTTTTAGCATGTGGTAGTAGTAAACATAGTTCTAAAACTCGGCTGAGTCAACTTGACCCAACAAGATCTCGGGCAGAGTTGCTGAGAAACTCGATTTTGAGGAGATTTGGTATTGACTTGGTGAGTTGACTCAATGATTCAATGTGACTCACAATGACCCACTCGCTTGGGAAATAGTTTTTCTTTTTCCTTTTTTTTTTTCTTTTTACAAAAGGATAGGCAAAGTTTCGAACCTGCAACCCCATGAGAACCCCTCTAGTACCAGTGCTCCATTTTCACAAGTATTTGCCTTCCTATTTTAGATATTTTAATAAAGATAACGATCTTGGACATTGACACTAGTTTAAATACTATTATAATGCAGGGGTATTTTCACACTAGGCTCGAGTGGGGTCGCCTGTGGGATGCAGGGGCACACTCGGGGTGGGTGAACCATGTGATTTGGGGCCCACGGGGGAGGTCTCGTGTTCGAGACTCCTCACCAGGGGTGATTAATGCGCATTTCACACCGGGCTCGAGTGGGGTAGCCCATGGGATGCGGGGACACACTCGGGGTGGGCGGCCCATTTGATTTGGGGCCCACGAAGGGGGTTCGGCCGAGGTCTTAAACCCATGAGATGTGGGGCCTGGGCTATGAGATAAAAGGATTAATTTGCCATACTCTAACAGTTCGAGCTTTTAGAGCAAGTGGTTAATTGTCCTGCATCATATTAACTTAAATATTAAATATTGAGTTGAGTCACTACAAACGTACCCAGTTGGACATCAGGTAGAATCAGGTTTTCAGGTCTTTGAACAAATAGTAGTAAGTAGATTACTATTACCAACAACAAGCAGGACTTGTAGTTTGTTGGAGTTCCGGCTCTTATCTCACACCACTATGATGTAACCCAAGCCACAACAAACCTGGATCAACATTAGGTATTAGAAATTTGGATCTAATACCACTGCTAATCCGTGCACTTTGTGGAAGCACGTTCAATGAAGATGGAACAATCGCAATAAACATAATAACTAAACAATCAGGCAAGCAAACACAGAACACACCGATTTTATGTGGAAAACCCTTGTGGGAAAAAACCATAGCACAAAGCGACAGAGATCCACTATAATCAAAACCATAGAGTTTACACCACTCACCTTCTACGATTACAGAATCACTCGATCTCCCCCTATGCTACGCACCTAGGAAAACCCTAATCCCTTAAGAAAATCATTTCCCAAGCCCTTACAAGTGTATAGATACCTCTCACCTTGCAAAACCTTTGTCCTTAGAGAGAAAACACTCGTAATAATCAAAGCCTTAATCGCGATCAGACTTAAATACCCCGATTTCCGCAAATCTATGTAACTCGTCGGTCGGACCAAATTAAACTAACTCACACTTTTCGGTTGAACCAAAAACGCACAAATCTACATAGCGTGCAAACTGTGATTCCCCCACTAATTCGGTTGGACCGATGGGATATCGGTCGAACTAAATATGGCCTTCTATGCACTATCGAATTGGCAGAATCCAAGGCATCCTACACAACAACCTCCACCTTGACTTGCATTCTGCCAAGTTACCATGAAGACCTCCTGTGCAACCTCCACCTTGAACGTATACCGCTCCTTGCATTCTGCCAAGTTACCCTAAAGACCTCCAATGCATTCTGCCAAGTTACCCTAAAGACCTCCCGTGCAACCTCCACCTTGAGCGTAGACCGCACCCTGCATTCTCTAACTAGAACGCAACTCCATCCGCACCTATGTGCAAGGGTGCTCAATCTCATCAATGGCTGGAGAGATTGATCAAACCTAAGCAATGCTTGAACTTATATATGGTCACCATCTTTGTCAACATATCTGCAGCATTCTCGTCCGTGTGAATCTTCTGGAACAGAATCTCTCCTGAAGTAATGATTTCTCATATCTTGTGAAACCCCATGTCGATGTGTTTGGTTCTCACGTGATACACCTGATTCATTGCTAGATGGATAGCACTCTGACTATCACAATGCAACCGAATCGCTTCCTGCTTCAACCTAAGTTCTCCCATCAGATCTTTCAACCATAATGCCTCCTTTGACACCTTCGTCACAGCCATATATTCCGTCTCAATTGTATACAACACTATCGTAGACTATAGCGTAAATTTCCAATATATCGATCCACCTGCTAATGTGAAAACATATCCTGTAGTAGACCTCCAGTTGTCCAGATCTCATGCATAATCCGAATCCACGTATCATACAACTCCACCTGAAGTTCCATGTCCCTCGAACATGATCGTAGTGTCTATTATGCCCCTAAGATACTTGAGAATCCAATTAACATCATTCTAATGTTCCTTTCCTAGATTCGTCATATATATGCTTACCACACAAAGTGCATGTGAGATATCCGAACTCGTGCAAACCATTACATACATGAGACTCGCTATTTCACTCGCGTACGATACCTGTGACATATATGAAATCTCCACTTCTATACTTGGACACGAACTGGCTGACAGCTTAAAGTAACCTACTAGAGGCATGCTAACTAGCTTAGCACCTTCCATGTGTAACATCTCTAGCACCTTTTGCACATAACCCCTCTAAGACAGCCACAACTTCCCAGACTTTCCATCTGTGTATCTCCATGCCTAGGATCTTCGCAGTGCCCAAGTCCTTCATATCAAACTCCTTGCTTAACAAAGACTTAAGCAAGAGTATCTCATTCATGTCCTTTGCAGCAATTAACATATCATTAATGTAAAGCATCAGTAGAATGTAGGACCTGTCCTCAAGCACCTTACAATACACACAACAATCATACTCACACTTGATATAGTCAATCTTCATCATGTAGGAATCAAACCGCTTGTACCACTGCCTGGGAAACTACTTAATCCCATACGAGGACTTCTTCAACCTACACACATGGCCTTCCTTACCAATATTCTTGAATCTTTCAGGCTGCCTCATTTAAATTACTTCCTCCAAGTTCTTGTAAAGAAATGTCGTCTTCACATCGAGAGGCTCCAATTCTAAATTGGATTCCATTACCATAGCTAGTAGCACCATGATTGATGTATGTTTCACAACTGAACGAAGAGAAAACCTTATTGTAATCTACTCCTTCCCTCTACGAGTAACCCTTTGCTGGTCGTGCCTTGTACTTTTCGTCCTCTTTTTCTATTAATGCTCCATTTTTCCTAAAGACCCTCTTACACCCTATAACCCTCTGTGACCTTTTGGAAGTTTCACCAATTCACATGTTTGATTCCTATGTAGAGACTACATCTCCTCCGCCATGGCCGACATCCTATCCTTTCCCGATTTTGCCTCTTAAAAGATGGAGGGATTTCCACTCCATGTGAACACTGCAAAAGAAACCATCTCATCGAACCCGTTGTTGAGGGTCAAATATTGCATATTAGACCCCAGTTATTATCTGATTTTACGAACATGATTGTGTTTAACCTCCTATTTTAATCGTGTTTGTGTTGCAAGGTGAATTTAAGAGCCTGAACTGAAAAAGGGTACTAAAAGCATGGATTTAACACTCAAAAACCACCAAGGCAAGGGACGAATTCTAGGAGAACAAGATCGAAGAGTTTACACACTAAATATCTGAGAAAATCCAGCAATTGAAGTCCAAGAGGCCTGAAAGTCATCCTGAATGCAAGATCACAGGGTTCCCACCATCCGTTTGGCCCGGAACTTTATATCTAGCTTGAGGACCTAAATTAACCGTACACGTCGAATTTCAGCCCTTGGATCCCTGTGGAAGTGGCCCAACGGTCAGATCATCCCATGAACTATCAATCTAGGGCCCACCTGATATCTAGATATGCTTCAATTTTGGTCTCAACCCCTTAAATGAGGTGACAAAACAGATGGACGGAGCGGATTTCTCACAAACATCACAGTGGACCGTATACGCAACGTGCGTGTACACAGCGAGCACTGTTCCCGCACCACACCGGTCGGGCAGCCCGGTCAAAGCCGGGCTGACCCAACCCTTCTCACACAGGAAATCTAGTGGACGCACCGCGTCCGGCTGGTTGATCTCAGTGGGCCCCACCCATCACCCATATGCTCGATTTGAACCGTTCACATTCGCCCCAAGGGGTGGCCACAACCCCATCCATGCTTTCCTTTTGGCCCCATGCACACGTACACATGGGAATCGCTAGAAAATGCATGATGAACAGTGAGTTGATTTTATACAGTGGACCACACCAAAACTCGACCAAAACCACTCCTTTCCGACTGAAATTTCGCCAGGAATCCAATTAACAGGGTGAATTTCACCTAAAACATCACTATGAGACCCACTGAACACGTCAGCACAAAAAGGAAGCCCAATTATTCATGTCCGGTTTTTCCGGACGTTGCGGGGAGTTGTGGCCCACCATCCTTGATCGGTTGGATGATCCGAACCATTCAAAGGAATCCCAGGCCAAAAAAAGACCAAAGCCATGGAGAAAAACTAGGTTTTCGACGCTTCCTTTGGCCAAAAATTCCACCCGAACGCAACATGTTTACGTTTTTGCTACTGCTAGCTGCGTAAATAGATTCCACCGACTTCCAACCCTCTAAACCACCCCTGGGGCCTATAAAAGAGAGAGAGAGAGAGAGAGAGAGAGAGAGAGAGAGAGAGAGAGAGACGGACGTGGGAAGGCTATCTTGGGGCAGCCATGGAGGCAAGACGGGAAGAGAAGAGAGAGAAAGAGAGACCGTGGACGTTGGCCGGCGACATCGAGTTCTTCTTTCCCTTCTTCTTCTTTATTTCTTCCTTTAATTCTTTCTTTTTAAGAGTTTTTGGCTAATCATGACCATGATCAGCTAAACCTCTTAGCCAGGGCTAAGAGGTGAAGCTTGTAGCGTGATGGATAGTTTCTTATTGCTTTAATTCATGTTTTGTTGAACTCTCTTGGATTCTAGTTTGATTATATGATATACTTTTAGTTTTTAATGGTTTGTTGTGACTTAAATTACAATGGATCTGCGATAGCTTTAAGTATGTTCTTTCCATTATTGAGATTATGAAATTAGTAAGTCCCGTTGTTCACCATCGTCCCATGGGCAAGGTAGGGTGACGGAATCCTTCCTAACTATCACAAATCTCTATGATTGGTTGTGGATTGGTAAATTGTTGTTGTTTACCTTGTCTCATGGGCATGGTTAGTTAATGGAATCACTTTCAAATCTTCACCACTCTTATCTGTTGATGATTAGATCCATGAGAAGTTCAGAGATCTGACAAATCTCTTCATTCTAATTGGATGAAGATGGGACTCTGATTCCAGTTGTGTTCTTGAATCAAGCATAAGATCTCCCTGACTGCTACAAGTGGATCCTTGGCACCCTAGTTTCCCACCTTTAAATTTATTAGTTTTTAATTAATCTATTCACCATTACTCTCTTAATTTTTCTGATTTAGATTACATCTTCTTCTAGTTCTAGTTCTAGTTACTTTCAGATTATGTACAAGGTTTAGTCCTTGTGGATTCGACCTCGGTCTTATTAAGATTATTACTACATCGCAACTCTATACTTGGGGTGTGAACAAGTTTTTGGCGCTGTTGTAGCGGATTGACGGTTATGTTTTCTGAGATTAACCAGTTTTGGGATTAGTTTAAGATTAGGTTAGGATTAAGTTTTCTTTTTTCTAATTTTTAGAAACTAACCTAACTTTCCTGTTTTGTAGGATTCTGAGATAGACTTTCTAAATTGGTAATCTCTTTCTAGTTTTTTTTGTTTTTCTATTTTTTGATTAGGTTTTATTTTCTATTTTTAGAAATTTTCTAATTCTAGGATTTCTTTTATTTTTAGAATTTAACTTACTTTCTAATTCTAGGTTCAAAACCTCCCTTTAGAAACTTTCTATTTTCTATTTTTAGGAACTTTCTATTTTTAGAAACTGACCTGTTTTGTTTTGTTTTTCAGGTTTTTACTTAGGAATCTCTAATCCAGTAACTTCTTTCTAACTTCTCCTCTTACTTTCCATATTGCTGTGGGAATGTTTTTCTTTTATTTTTAGGATTAGATTCAGAATTAGGGTTTCACCGTGCAGGAGTGGGTACATCATTATGCTGAGATGGATAGGAGATACTGGGAAGGGCGGTCAGATGATTATATGACGAAACTACTCACGTCTCAAAAATTTTCTGAAAACATCATCGAGAATCGACTGGAATATTATGCTCCATCAGTTAAGAGTCCTTACGTGATCATAATTATGGGAATGAAGACTATTATCAACCATCATATTCTCTCACCTATGATCCGTATGACTATAACCAGTAGAAACATCAAAATTGAGAAGATGAACCAACATGTTATAATGATTATTCTCTTAGATCCCCTACTTTTGAGATCCAACCAAAAACGATCCAAGAGAATTCACATCAGAGTTAAATGGGTTGTTTTGCAGAAATTAGAAAAACACTAGAAGCGCTTGATTCACGCCTTGATAGGTTAATGGAGGCTAATTCACCCCAGCCTCAACCTAATCCAATTTTTCATTCTCAACTCCTTACTTATAATCAGTGGAAATATCAAAATTGGGAAGTTGAATCAACAATGCACCATAGTGATAATTCTCTTGGGTCCTATACCTCTGAGATCCAACAAGAAACAATCCAAGAGAATTCACTTCAAAATTCCATACAAAATCAGGAACTAACTCAAGCATTACGAGAACTTAATTAGACAATGATGAGTATTGGGATCCCATCCTAAGTGTGTACTGCATTGAATTAGACGATGATGAGTATTGGGATGACGATCATGAATGTACAGCCCGAATTCCCCTGAAATCAATCTCAAGTATGGTCCAAGTCAGTGATCAAGAAATACACGAAGTGATCGGTCATAAGGATCTACTCCACTCATTTAACATGCCTGATTTAAATGTGAAGGATGAGTCTCTTATAACCGACCCTTCTAACTCTTGTGAAACATGTTTGGACCACTTCCCTGAATTAAATGATGATATGATTCGGGAGAGGCATGAGTCTTGATATGACTCTGGAAGTTGAAACCAACCAGTTGAGGCCACCTCTGAGTTATACACTTTTGATGATTCAATGCCTCTACTAAGTAACTTCAATGAACAGAATGCTCACATCAATGCTGTCCTTATTGATATTCAATCTGTCTGTGCAGGGCAAGAGCAAGAGAGCATGTGTCCATCCACTTTCAAAGACGATGGATTCCTTGGGCAGATCATCACAAACTTCAATGTGGAGAATGAGTCACTCTTAGCTGAATTTCCCAATTCTTTGGATGATTGCTTGGCACACTTTACAAATTCAAACGATCCCATGATAAGAGACATAGTGAATGTCTTACAAGACAACATGTCGGTAGTTATCACTGATTGAGAGAACCCTTATTCTGAAGCCACTCCTTCCCCAGATCCTATATGTCTACCATTAAAGGAGGAGCTAACAATGGATCTGAAGTCTGGAACTTCAAAATATGTTGAGACTACATCACTTCCTAAGAATTTTTCTGAATTTTATCCACTTGTAGTCTTAGATTCACCATCGAGTACTAACATTGAAACTTTTTCGGTCACAGGTGAATTATATATACTTTGGATACCTCAAGCAATTCAACGACAATTTTATGCTGAGGTCTATAAATTTCTCCAGAAATTCATGCTCCGAGGCATCCAAGCCTATTGCAAAAAGGGCTTTTGGATGATCTTGTTAAGAAACTTACTGAGAAATTTATCAAGATATTGGCCGGAAGAGGCACCTTGCTGCATGACTGAGTAGTTTCCCCCCTGCTTTCATAGGACTAGGATAATTTGCTTGATGTCGTTCTAGGATAGTCGGCTTTATGCCGTTAGGATAGTTTGTTTTCTAGTTGCTCTAGGATAGTTTGCTTTTTATTGGTTTCACTCTTGTGTTGACCCACCTTCACGCCAAGATCTCTTTGGATAAAGCCTCTTGATTCCTTCTTCAAGTACTGTCCTTCCATCACTTCTCCTTCAATTTCGTTGCCTCATGTGCATTACATGCTTCTATCTTTTACATTGAGGACAAAGTAGATTTTAGGTTGGGGATGAGGGATTAGGTTACCTAATCAGTGTTTTCTCAATCTTGAGCGAAAATTGTGAAAATTTTTGAAATTTGTTTTTCCGAAAATTCTTGTGAATTCGAGTGATTTTGAAGGATAGTCTTGATTTAACAAGTATAAGATACGTAATATTAGTGATTTACAACTCTTGGATTCAGTTACCTATCAGATTTCACAGTTAAGTTCGAATTAGTAATCCATGATTAAAAGTTTTAAACATTGATTGAGTCATGATTTCACATGTCACATATCACTTACACATTAAGGTTTTAATTTGATATTGAATTGTTAACTTGGTAATCACTAAGCATGGAAGGAACCAGCCAGAGGAATTTATACATCATGTTCAAAGAAAAAAAAAAATATCTAGCTAAAAAACAATTGTCTTCAGAAAGGGTTGGGTGAATGGTCTTCACCATGGGTTTACTCCCTATAGGTGAGGGTTCAATTCCCCTCCTTAGCTTTACCTTTAAAAGGTTGACATAGCGTGAAAGTCATCGATGGAAAAATCAAAAGCTTGATGAATGAAAAGATGAACTGTAAGGCAAGTTTTGGTTTAAGTTTTGGTAGTCCTAAATACTTTTGATTATCAATGTTATCATGAAAATTGGCGATTGGACTCATAATGATGATAAGCTGAGATATTATACTTTACACCCATGGAACTCAATGTTTAGAATTGTTCTAATCAATGAACTAATACTTTGAACTTGACTATGAAGTTTACCGTGTGCTCGAGTCCAGGACAAAGTAATGCCCAACATTCATGAATCTTAGAATTATAGTATCTGGATTGTTTTTCAAAATTCACTCGGTTTTATAGGAATTGTCCCATAATTCTTAAATTATTTTTCGCATACTTTACTCGAGACTAGCAAAATGTTAGTTGGGGATTGTGTTGAGGGTCAAATATTGCATATTAGACCCCAGTTATTACCTAATTTTACGAACATGATGTTGTTTAACATCCTATTTTAATCGTGTTTGTGTTACAAGGTGAATTTAGGAGCCTAGACTGAAAATGGGCATTAAAAGCATGGATTTAACGCTCAGAAATCACCCAGGCAAAGGACAGATTCCAAGAGACCGAGATCAAAAAGTTTACACGCTAAATATCCGAGAAAATCAAGCAATTGAAGTCCGGGAAGCTTAAAAGTCGTCCTGAATGCAAGATCACAGGGTTTCTACCATCCGTTTGGCCCGGAACTTTATATCTGGCCTAAGGACCCTAAATTAACCATACAGGTCAAATTTCAACCCTTGGATCCCTGTGGAAGTGGCCCAACGGTCAGATCATCCCATGAACCATTGATCTGGGGCCCACCTGATATCTGGATATGCTTCAATTTTGGTCTTAACCCCTTGAATGAGGTGAGAAAACGGATGGATGGAGCGGATTTCTCACAAACATCACAGTTGACCGTACGCGCAACATATGTGTACACAGCGAGCACCGCTCCCGCACCACACCGGTCGGGCAGCCCGATCAAAGCCAGGTTGAGCCGACCCTTCTCACGCAGGAAATCCAACGGACGCACCGCGTCCGGCTGGTTGATCTCAGTGGGCCCCACGCATCACCCATGTGCTCGATCTGAACCATTCATTCCCCCCAGGGGGTGGCCACGACCCCATCCATGCTCTCCTTTTGGCCCCATGCACACATACATACAGGAATCGCCGGAAAATGCAGGATGAACGGCAAGTTGATTTTATACAATGAACCACACTAAAACTCGACCAAAATCACTCCTTTCTGATTAAAATTTCGCTAGGAATCCAATGAACGGGGTGGATTTCACCTAAAATATCACTGTAGGGCCCACCGAACACGTCAGCGCAAAAAGGAAGCCAAATTACGCATGTCCGGTTTTTCCGGACATTGCAGGGAGTTGTGGCCCACCATCCTTAATTGGTTGGATGATCTAAACCGTTCAGAGGAATCCCAGGCCAAAAAAAGACCAAAGCCATGGAGAAAAACCAGGTTTTCGACACTTCATTTGGCCGAAAATTCCACTCGAACGCAACATGTTTGCGTTTTTGCGACTGCTAGCTGCGTAAATAAATTCCACCGACTTTCAGCCCTCTAAACCGCCTCTGGGGCCTATAAAAGAGAGAGAGAGAGAGAGAGAGAGAGAGAGAGAGAGGGACGTGGGAAGGCTATCTTGGGGCGACCGTGGAGGCAAGACGGGAAGAGAAGAGAGAGAGAGAGAGAGAGAGAGACCGTGGACGTTGGTCGGCAACATCGAGTTCTTCTTCCCCTTCTTCTTCTTTGTTTCTTCCTTTAATGCTTTCTTTTTAAGAGTTTTTGGCTAATCATGACCATGATCGGCTAAACCTCTTAGCTAGGGCTAAGAGGTGAAGCTTGTAGCGTGATGGATAGTTTCTTATTGCTTTGATTCATGTTTTGTTGAACTCTCTTGGATTCTAGTTTGATTATATAATATACTTTTAGTTTTTAATGGTTTGTTATTACTTAAATTACAATGAATTTGCGATAGCTTTAAGTATGTTCTTTCCATTATTGAGATTATGAAATTAGTAAGTCTCGTTGTTCACCATCGTCCCATGGGCAAGGTAGGGTAACGGAATCCTTCCTAAATTTCACAAATCTCTATGATTGGTTGTGGATTGGTAAATTGTTGTTGTTTGCCTTGTCTCCTAGGCATGGTTAAGTGATGGAATCACTTCCAAATCTTCACCGCTCTTATCTGTTGATGATTAGATCCATGAGAAGTTCAGAGATCTGACAAATCTCTTCTTTCCAATTGGATGAAGATGGGACTTTGATTCCAGTTGTGTTCTTAAATCAAGCATAGATCTCCCTGACTACAAGTGGATCCTTGGCACCCTAGTTTCCCACCTTTAAATTTATTAGTTTTTAATTAATCTATTCACCATTACTCTCTTAATTTTCCTGATTTATATTACATCTTCTTCTAGTTCTAGTTCTGGTTACTTTTAGATTACGTACAAGGTTTATTCCCTGGGGATTCGACCTCGGTCTTACCGAGATTATTACTACATCACAACCCTATACTTGGGGTGTGAACACCCGTATCGAACCGGGGCTCTAATGGCTCGTTTCTCCCTGTTCTTGACTATACACTCCTAGGTATCTTGTTGATAGTTACAGTCGGTTTCTTGCTCCTGCTGAATTTCACCTTCAATAACCAAATCAACTAGCTCCACCTACACAGACAATTTCTCTGCATCACCATGTGTTTCTGACTTTCCTACAGTGCCCTTTTTGGCCTTCACCATTGATGACTCATCAAAGATAACATCTCTACTAATGACCACCTTCTGTAAAACGAAATCCCAAAGCTTGTGGCCCTTACCACATTTCTCATGCCTGATAAAGATGCACTTCCTAGATTTGTGATCCAACTCCATCCCTTGTCTACTCTGCACTTTGATATATGCTAAACACCAGAAAATCCTCAACCCTGAGTAATTGACGCCCTTGCTTGTCAGACTTCCTCTGCAACCTTAGAGTCTAGTGATGTAGATGGTGACCAATTTACAATATACCATGCCATGTTAACCGCTTACACTTAGAAACTTTTAAGCAACCCCACACGCAACTGCATACTTCTCGCCCTCTCCAATAGAGTTTTGTTCATTCTCTCTACCACCACATTCTGTTGTGGGGTCCCTGGAATTGAGAAGTGCCTTATAATGTCATGTTCCTTGCAAATTTCCATGAATCCTGCCTCTTTGTACTCAATACCGTTATCTGACCTGAGACACTCAACATTTCTCACGATTTGCTTCTCTACTTTCACCTTCCATTCCTTGAACTTGGTGAACACCTCAGACTTGTGTTTTAAAAAGTTAACCCAAACTTTCTTCGAATAATCATCTATGAAACTCACAAAGTATTGTGCTCATCCCTTAAACGGTACTATTACTGACCTCTAGACATCGAAATGAATATAGTCAAGCACCCTGCTGCCAGTATGTGTAACAGACTTGAAACTTACTTTTCACCGCTTCCCATATAAGCAATGCTTACAAAACTCCACCTTGTACACCTTAACTTCCTTCAACAGTTTGTATTTATGGAGTTCCACCGTACCCCTATCACTCATATGCCCTAACCACATATGCCACAGATTAGTGTCATCTTATGCCGGATTCTGCATGTAAGGTGGTAACAGCCTCACCTATAACAGTGCTCCCAACCAACTTGTACATATTTCCTGCCTTATATCCCTTCATTAACATCATTGCATCTCTAGTGACCTTTAATACATCGAAAAATATCGTGAACATACACCCATTCGTATCTAAAACACCCAAGGATATCAATTTTTTCTTCAAATCCGGGACATGCCTGACACCACCTAGAGTTCGTTTGACTCCATCAAACATCTTTACCTTGATAGTCCCTATTCTGATGGCCTTGCATACTGCACAATTCCCCATCAGAACACTTCCACCATCATAGTGCTTGTAGGAATCAAACCAAGTCCTATCCAGGCACATATGATACGAACATCCTAAATCGAGTATCCATCTATCTGAGAGATGACTCATATATGAAGAGACCGAGAGGTCTCCTTTTGAGCTCCCCGCTACGCTAGCTGATTCACGTGTGTTCTTTTTACCCTTGCTTTCTAGGTCATCCTTCCATTTCTAGCAGTCTCTCTTGAAGTGCCCTTTTATGCCACAATAAAAGCATCTGTCCTTAGCCGTTGATTTCGATCTAAACTTTTTCTTCTTATCAAACCGAGATTGCTCCACGGATCTCCCACATCCTGACCCCCTTTCACAACTAAACCTTCCACCTAAGAGTCTCATCACTAGACTTCTTCCTCATCTCATTGGAAATGAGAGTCATGGTGATCTCTTACAGCTTCACTGTACTCTTCCCATACAGCAGAGTAGTGATGAAATGGTCATATGATGTGGGAAGCGATGCTAGAAGTACCACTGTTTTGTCTTCATCTTCGACACTCTGAGCCTTAACAGCTCGATGCATACCTTCGTAAACAAATTCATATGTTCAAGGATATCGGATCCTTCATCCGTAGCCCGAAAAGTTGTTTTCTCACAAACAACTTATTAGTGTAAGACTTCACCATGTATAGGTCTTCTAGTTTCTTCCACATCTTAAAAGGAGATTCATCATCCAAAACATTATATATGACTTCATCGAATAGATATAGACAAATGGTGCTCATAACCTTCTCCCCGAGTTTGCTCCAGTCATCATCCGACATATTCTCCAGTTTAGTATCCAACAATGTCTTGCTCAACCCTTCTGATAGTAGAATATCATCAACCTTCTTCCATTACCACAAACTAAAATTGTTCTTCCCATCGAATTTCTGTATATCAAACTTCGACCATGTCATCTTCACAGAATTCTCAGACGTCCTTAATCTTGACGCTCTGATACCACTTTGTTGGAGTTTCAACTCTTATCTCAAACCAGTATTATGCAATCCCGAGCCACAACAAACCCGGATCAACCCTAGGTATTAGAAATTTGGATCTAAACCACCGCTAATCCATGTGCTTTGAGAAAGCACATTCAACAAAGATAGAACACTCAGAATAAACAGAATAACTAAACAATCAAGCAAGCAAACACAGAACACACCGATTTTACGTGGAAAACCTTGCAGGAAACCACAACACAAAGCAACAAAGATCCACTATAATCAAAACCTTAGAGTTTACACCACTTACCTTCTTCAATTAAAAAATCACTCAATCTTCCCTTGCGATGCATGTGTAGGAAAACCCTAGCCCCTTAAGAAAATTCCTTCTTAGGTCCTTACAGGTGTCTAGAACCCTCTCACCTTGCAAAACTCTTGCTCTTAAAGAGAAAGCACTCATAATAACCAAGCCCTAATCGCAATCAGACTTAAATACCTTGATTTCACAAATTTGCATAACCTGTCGGTCGGACCAAATGGAACCTTCAGTTGGACCGAATAAAACCGACTCACACTTTTCGTTCGAACTAAAAACGTGCAAATCTACATAGTGTGCAAACTGTGATTCCCCCACTAATTCGGCTGGACCAATGGGATAGGTTGAACCAAATGTGGCCAACATAGTCTTAGCAAACGAAGCTGCTTCAATTATGATATAGGCAACACTCCCCTACAGTCTGCCATAGTTAAAAACCCAAAAACCTGTCTCAACTCGATTTCCAGCTAGGTTAGGTTGATAAAAGACTCAAATTAGTCTTTACTCGACTCAACTCGATATATTAATAAATAAAATCTAAATTATTCTGGTCGGTGATTAATATCAATCTCGTTGCATCTATGAAATAAATAAATATTTTTAAACACAAGTGAAGTGCTTGCTGGAAATTCTTGCATCCTTTCTAATTCGTTGAGTTCGAGTTTCCAACAGACTCAGCTCAAAATCTGGTCGAGTCGAGTTGACTCGGCAGAGTTTCGACTTGAGTCACCGAGTTTCGGAACTATGCCGTACACGTGGCAACTACCTCAAATCCAAACTGCACAAATAGTGGGACCCACTAAAGCTGGATTATAACCTAAAAGAATACACGGAAAGTGTGTTCTTGCTGCTCAATTCAACAGGTAAACGTCCACAAATCAGAGGTCAGGATTCTGTAATTCATCAGATTTCATGAGCGAGATCAACCTACATCGGGTCTCAACATTTGGCTAGTTCGCATATAACAAAACCCCAGAATCACGACAGCAAATCGAAGGTTTTGAATTTTGAATTTACCAAACCAGGGGCGAAAGGCGGGATTTACAAGTCGTAGTACTCGCGCATTCTCCCCCTCATGTAAGGATCGCAAGAGAGGAAGAGATTCTTCACAAGAACAGCTCCAGAACCTTCTGGAACCTTCAATCCGACCTTTCCGACCTTCAATTCCATGTCCGTCTCTTTCGGATTCCCGACTATGAAGCCTCTGAAGACGATCTGCTTATTCGGAGCTTCTTCCATGGCAGATCTCTCTCTTCAGACCCGACTGCAGACCCGAGGGTTTCAAATGCAGAGAGAGAGAGAGAGAGAGAGAGAGAGAGGAATTATAGTTCGTGAATCGTCGTGATGCATCGGAGCATGAATACTGTCTTGATATGCCCTGTACAAACGGGGGCGATGGTTCGATCATCCACGTCCTTGGATCTTGTGGTTCATGTTTTGGATAAGGCATTACTTGAAAACCTTCCCGGTTGAGGTTTCTAACCCTTTGATAACTGGTCCACCAGTGGATGGTAAAGATAATGCAGCTACAGTACTAAAACGACCAAATTATTTTACGTCAAGTATCTTTCAAACTGGAAGCTTTTTATGGTCATCGCCTATTTATGGACAGTCAAATGAGATCTACCGTCTAGATCTCTTGTCATTCGCCATAAAATTCTCCAATCCAGATACACCCAAATCCATGTACCAAGTGGCAGACTGAGTAAAGATATCTCTTTTTAAGACAGAGTTCTTGGTTTGAATTCCCTGCTAGGGTGGCTAATAATGAAGTGTGAACTGACAGAGGTGTACAGTCAAAAATAAAAATAAAAAAATGCTACAATCCAGACCGTCTTCATATAGGTCCTATTTCACATACGTTCTTCATGTAAGTTCTATTTCACATACGTTCTGCAACCGCCTCAACAAACGGAATGAACCGTTAACTGTGAAAAAATATTTTTTATTACTGTTTGTTTGCATGTATTACTGACCCGTTTCATAGCCAAATAATCGTACTGCCCTCACTCTGCACTCTCATTTTGTTTCGTGGGACATTATGATGCCTGTGTTTTATCTACACCGTCCATCCATTCTTTTCAGTTCATTTTAGGGCATGATCCAAATAATGAGGACATTCTATGCCTCAGTTGGTCCACGTGATGGAAAATAATGGAATTGAATGCCCACCATTAAAACATTCATTGGACCACAGGGATTTATGAGAAATCCATTCCATCCATCTGTTTTTTCATCTTATATTAGGACACAGCCCAAAAATAAGGTAGATCCAATGCTAAATTAGGCCACACAACAGGAAATAGTGGAAAAAATGCCCACCATTAAAATATCTTAGGTCTATCTCAGGACCCACCATTAAAATACTGAAAATCAGATAGACGGAGTGGATTTGTCATAAAAATCATCTAAGGCCCCACGTATGGTCGGCATTGCTGCCCCCAACCTGTCTGATACTAGCCGGACGCAGATTGCCTAGCCACGTCGCTACTGGATGGGTTTTTGTGGGCTCGCAGTATTTTATCTACACCGTCTATCCATTTTGGGTTATTATTAAAGAGCATGAGCCCAAAAATGAGGTAGGTACAAATCTCTAATCGACCACACCATGCGAAAATGAAAAACTGTAGTAAATGAACGTCTGGCATTAAAAAGGGTAAAAATTTACTAATGCCCTTTTTAATGCTTGTTTGCCATCTGACCTGTTGATTAGGCTGCGAAGAGCATGATGAAAGACAAATCCAACCTAAGTCGGGTGCCATCCATTATGTTTGTGACAAATCTACCTTGTTCATCTACTTTGCGGGTTCTTTTTAGGGCATGGACCAAAGAAGAGTTAAATATAAAGCTCAAGTGAGCCACACGTTGAGAAAAATGTTGAAAGTATGCTCACCATTAAAGTATCCTGTGGCTCTCTTAGGACCACTTTGAGCCTTTGATCTTCTTCATTTTTGGCTTTTGTTTTAAAATGAGCTTCCAAAATAGATGGATAGCATGAATTTCTATGAAGCATCATGGTGGCCCTAATGTTGTTGAATGAGAGTTGCATGTAAGGGTGCACACAAGTCGATCCGAGTCGAATTGGGATTAACCCAGCCCAGCCTAGTCACCAGCCAAACCCAATTCGAACCCGGCCCAGCCCGGTCACCGGGCCAATATGTCCAGCCCGAACTCGCGCCGATCAGTAATCGGACAAGTTCGAGCCAAGTTCGGGCCAATTTCGAACCTTACAACAAGTTCATGGAAAGGGCTTTAGCAGGTAATCCGCGTCTCATTACATGACTTCGATCAACAATTTAGATAGTTGAATTATAAACTCCACAAAATATCTAACTAGTTAGAATATTATAATTCTTTTTTGTATTTGGATGAATCTAGGCCATTAAAGTTATACATCTGTGAGGTAGATAAATCACTATTACTTCGAAGATGGACGGTGAACTATCCCAGAAGAGTAAAAGGAAAAGGAATGGGTAGAGTTTTTTTTTTTTTTTTTTTTAAATATATATATATACACACACACACACACACACACAAAAAAATTAACCAAGTCGGGCCAAGTCGAGTTGGATTACAGGCTAAGTTGGGCCGAACTGGGACCTATTCAAACTCGGCCTGATCTTAGTTTTGAGCTAAAAAAATAGTCTGTTCCGACCCGAACTTAATTCCCAGTCAGGCTAAGTCGAGCTTTTTGAAGCTGAGTTAAGCGAGTTAAGCAAGTTAACCGAGCTAGCCTGGTTCGTATAATGCCCTAGTTGCACGACATTCAATGTCAATAAACACGTTAGGGGTTGTTGGGCATTTAAGTCCACATCACCCACTAGTAGGTGAGGTCTATCATGATGTTTGTTACAAATCCTACCTGTACATCAGATTTTTTCATCTCATTTTTATGCATGGCCCCAAAATGAGGTTTATACAGAGTTCAAGTGGGCCACACGAGCAGGAAAGATCGGGTATTGAATGCTCACCATTGAAACATTAGTGGGTCATAGATATTTTATGACAAATCCACTCTGTCCATCTGTTAACTTATCTCATTTTAGGGAATATTCGAGAAAATAAGCTATATTCGAAGCTCAGGTGGGCCGAAACAGTGAAGAAGAACATCCACCATTGAAATATCTTAGGGCAATCAAAGAGCCCCTTTGAACTTTGGATCTGCCTCATTTTTGGCCATACCCTTAAAATGAGCTGGAAAAACAGATGGACCGGCTGGATTTCTCACAAACTTCAGAGTGTCCCGTGAAAGTTTGGGATGGGTTTGGCACGTTCATAATCTGAACGGAGGTTGCCAACTGCAGTAAAGCAAGGGCAGTTTTGTAACTGCAGAAATACATAAATCAATTCGTACGGGTACTTAACAACACATGGTTTAATATGACTAACGGTGATAACAATCAGCGGGTCCTTACTCTTGCCCGGGTTGTAGACTCTCGGGAGTTTCAACTCCCAGTCAAGGTTTCGAGTACCCACAGGTGATGAAATTCCACTAGCGTGAGTGTGTGGGGTTGTGGGTGCGTGTGTTAAAAATAAAAAATAAAAACGGTGATAACAATTAGCATGATTTGATAAATAGTTTAAAAGCAGGAGGCATTCGGTCCGTAGTCAATATCCCTTAAGTCTTGAATCAAGGTGATATTTGTGTTATACCTCAATCGAGGTCCATGTGACATTGTCAACAGGTTGGATGGTAAATAAACATTACAAACTGTAGGAATTTTTTAACAGTGGGTGTTGAATGACCACTGTTTCCTGTGGTGCAGTCTGCTTAAGATTTAGATCTGCTTCATTTTTTGGATCATGCCCTTAAATGAGCTGTAAAAGCTGATGGATGGAGCGGATATGTAATACATGCATCAAGGTATACCCTACGGTCAGGGACTCACCCACTAAGGTGTTAGCCCGGACTTTCCTGATCCGTGCCCATGGTCTAGACCATTTGATCATTCTAAGTGCTGGGTTTTGCTCCCATACGCAATGGAACCGGCTCTTCCCGTACCTGGATTGCTGTACATTTCTGCTTCCATCGTACAGCGGCGGAAGAAGGAAACTGAAAGTACCGCCTTAGATGGTTGTAAACTCAGTATAGTTAAACGCTGCAATTCATCGGTGCCTTCCATCTACCTCCGGTTAACTAGAGTGTTTTTTCTCACGGGACGACTCAACTTTAAGCCAGCGAGCTTCTTATGCCCGTCCAAACTTATTACACCAAACTAAGCCCCTGATATACGGACAACAACTCACCGGACCAAAATACCACCACCATTTCTTTTGAAAGCAGATTGGCGGTGTGAAGGCGAGCGCTGATGCTCCTCAAACTCCGAGTTGTACGAATGGTTTAAAAGATATCAAAGTTATAGAAGCCCACGATTATATTTTTATTATATCCACGGCATTCATCCATATTTCGAGATCATTTCAGGCTATTATAAAAAACATTTTAAAAAAAAATGTACTGTATCCTAAGATCAATTAGAATGCATTATAAATAGCAGCAAAAAAATTAATTTTTACTATTAAAAATTTTGTTATGCCTATCATAATATTTATTTTCCATTCAATCTATTCATAAGGTCACAAAGACCTAGATGAAGAGGAAAAACAAATTTCATATTGATCCAAAACTTCCTGACCCTAAAAGGGTTTCAATGGTAGACGTTCAATTCCCCACTACTTTTTACAGTGTGGTCCACTTGATAGTTAGATCTATCTTATTTTTTGTCTGAAACCTTAATACAAGCTCACCAAATATATGGACAGTTTGGATATAACACATACCTCATGATGAGAAACAACCCGCCCCCCCCAAAAAAAAATAAATAAAAATAAAATAAAAATACAATGGTAATATTGTCGTACAGGCGGTAGTGTCGCAGCAGCCTACACAATTATTATTTTTTCACCAGGAGAACTTTTTTCCCCTGCAATTTTCTCTAATACACACACACACACACATATATAATTTTTTTTCTTTCTTTTTATTCATTTCTTTCTTTATTCATTTAACAAGCATATCTCTTAAAGTATAATGAGTTAATTAGCGTACTACGTATGATTTTCGGGTAGGAGAAGCTACTTTAGTTAACCAACCTGATTATTTTGCAAGATTCCATTAGGTCGATAGTCGAAAATCCATTTCATTCACTTCGCGGTCAATTTCATTCACTTCGTGGTCAATTTCAAGCCCACGCTTATATTTTTATTATATTCACGGCATTCATCCATATTTCGAGATCATTTCAGGCCATTATAAAAAACATTTAAAAAAAAATGTACTGTATCCTAAGATCAATTAGAATACATTATAAATAGTAGCAAAAAAATTGATTTTTACCATTAAAAATTTTGTTATGCCTATCATAATATTTATTTTCCATTCAATCTATTCATAAGGTCACAAAGACCTAGATGAAGAGGAAAAAAAAATTTCATATTGATCCAAAACTTCCTGACCCTAAAAGGGTTTCAATGGTAGACGTTCAATTCCCCACTACTTTTTACAGTGTGGTCCACTTGATAGTTAGATCTATCTTATTTTTTGTCTGAAACCTTAATACAAGCTCACCAAATATATGGACAGTTTGGATATAACACATACCTCATGATGAGAAACAACCCCCCCCCCCCCCCCCAAAAAAAATAAAAATAATAATAATAATAATAAAAATAAAATAAAAATACAATGGTAATATTGTCGTACAGGCGGTAGTGTCGCAGCAGCCTGCACAATTATTATTTTTTCACCAGGAGAACTTTTTTCCCCTGCAATTTTCTCTAATACACACACACACACACATATATAATTTTTTTTCTTTCTTTTTATTCATTTCTTTCTTTATTCATTTAACAAGCATATCTCTTAAAGTATAATGAGTTAATTAGCGTACTACGTATGATTTTCTGGTAGGAGAAGCTACTTTAGTTAACCAACCTGATTATTTTGCAAGATTCCATTAGGTCGATAGTCGAAAATCCATTTCATTCACTTCGCGGTCAATTTCATTCACTTCGTAGTCAATTTCAATCAGTTCGCAGTGAATTTCATTAACTTTGTGATGAATTCATTCACTTCACGGTCAATTTCATTCACTTCTCGGTCAATTTCAATCAGTTCGCAGTGAATTTCATTAACTTTGTGATGAATTTCATTAACTTCGGGGTCAATTCCATGCATTTTTGTAGTGAATTCCAGCGAATTCCCTTCACTTCATGGTCAATTCCATGCATTTCGCAGTTAATTCGCTTCACTTCATGGTCAATTCCATGCATTTTGCGATGAATTCCGGTGAATTCCCTTCACTTCATGGTCAATTTCATGCATTTCGCGGTGAATTTCCTTTACTTCGCAGTTAATTCCATGCATTTTCGCAGTGAATTCCAGCGAATTTCCTTCACTTTACGATAAATTTCATGCATTTCGCGATCAATTCCCTTCACTTCACGGTCAATTCCATGCATTCCGCGGTGAATTCCCTTCACTTCACGGTCAATTCGATGTATTTTGTGGTGAATTCTGGCGAATTTCCTTCACTTCACGGTATGCATTTTGCGGTCAATTCCCTTCACTTCGCGGTCAATTTCATGCATTTTGTAGTGAATTTCCTTTACTTCACAGTAAATTTCATGCATTTTGCGGTGAATTCCCTTCACTTCACGGTCAATTCCATGCATTTCGCAATGAATTCTGATGAATTCCCTTCACTTCACGGTCAATTCCCTGCATTCGCGGTCAATTCCATGCATTTGTGTTGAATTCCGATGAATTCCCTTCACTTCACGTTCAATTCCATGTATTTCATGGTCAATTCCCTTCACTTCACGGTCAATTTCATGCATTTCACGGTGAATTCTCTTCACTTCACAATCAATTCCATGCATTTCACGGTCAATTTTCTTCACTTCGTGGTCAATTCCATGCATTTTGCGGTGAACTCCGACGAATTCCCTTCACTTCACGGTCAATTCCATGCATTTTGCAGTTAATTCCCTTCACTTCATGTTCAATTCCATGCATTTCACAACCAATTCCCTTCACTTCGTGATCAATTCCAATCTGGCGCTAGTGTTGCCGGCCGTTGGAGGTCTGGGCGGCAATTGCCGCCCAGGGTGCGGTAGTGCCGCCAAGTACTTTTTTTTTTTTTTGGGTGGGTCCCATCGTGGGTTCCACTTATACTTGAGAGCACTTATGTTTAATGTCCCCCACACACCCAAACCCTCATCTTCCTCTTTCCTAAATCCTTTCTTCATCTCCCTTCCTAAAATCCTCTCTTTTTTTTAAAACCCTCTACCATCTTCTCATCTTTCAAACACCTCACTCTTCATCTTTCAAACACCTCTCTTCTTATTTACACAACCATCTTCTCATCTTCCAAACACCTCTCTCTTCATCTTCCAAACCTTCAAGATTTCACGTTTATCAATGCATCCACGTCCTCTCAGAAAAAGAATGCAAGTAGCCTTAAGTAGAATGGAATATTGAAGATGTAATGTGATAATAGGATGGAGATTTTATGGAGATTTAATGAAGAGAATGGGTGAAAAGAAGGAATATGGATGATAGAGATGAGTTTGGACATGAATTTGGGTGTAAGGGAGAGAATGGAGTGAAATTGATAAAGCAGGGGTAGTGAAATTGTTTTAGATCAATTCCCTTCAATTCGCGGTGTATTTACTTTATTTCGCGGTCAATTCCCTTTAATTTGCGATGAATTTTCTTCGGTGTATTTACTTTATTTCGCGGTCAATTCCCTTTAATTTGCGATGAATTTTCTTCACTTCGTGGTGAATTTCATTCAATTCATCTACTTCGAGGTGAATTTCCTTTAATTTGCGGTCAATTTCATTCACTTCGCGGTGAATTTCCTTCACTTCGGGGTCAATTCCATTCACTTCACGGTGAATTTCATTCACTTTGCGGTCAATTTCATTCACTTCGCAATCAATTTCCTTCACTTCACGGCCAATCTCATTCACTTCGTTCACTTTGCAGTCAATTTCATTCACTTTGAGGTCAATTCCATTTACTTCGCGGTCAATTTCCTTTACTTCATGGTGAATTTCCTTCACTTCACTACCAACTCCATTCATTTCGTTCACTTCAAGGTGAATTTTCTTCACTTACGGTTAATTTCAATGGCTATGGTTATGGCTACGATTAAAATTCGTAGCCATAGGGAGGTTCAACTTTCGGAAATCACATGTCTGATAAAAGCAGGGACATTTTCAATGGCTACGGTTATAGCTACGGTTATAATCCGTAGCCATAGGGAACCCCATCGATAAAGCAGGGACATTTTGGTCCAGTCAATGTGCGTCCGTACAGCAGAGGAGTATTCTTGGAAACTAAGTATGAGACGGCTTAATAAGGTGCCTGGCTCATAAGCGAGCCATATAGTAGGAAAAATCTCGGTTAACTACCTCGTGCACCAACCGTCAGTCTAACTTTCTTGAGATCCATCATTTTTATCGATTACGCTAGCCTAAAAATCATAATCCCCTGGAGAACTTAGATAGTTTAACGCAAGCCCACTGCTAAGTTGACATGGTATGCAACTTTTAATTAAAAGGATTTAAAAAGTAAGATTTGAAAATTTTAAAAAATAATGATTTTTTTTTTTGTTAACCAACTTATCGTAATTGAATTAAGTTTTGTTCCATATTGAAAAGTTGTTGAGAAAATTAATTTTTTATATTAAAATTTTTCACTAATATTTTTATTAGAAAAGAAAAGAATGTTATGGGAGCAACCTTGTGAGCACACACTACGGTTATAACGAGGTATGTTTTTTATCGGATACTTTTTGTTTTCTCTGCATATGCTTTGACTTACTCATGTACGAGAAGATAAAGAGCTATTGTATACTTAATAATCAATGAGTAAGCATGTGCCGACATATATTTATTATGCTGCTCGCATGCGCCTTGAACTCCCACTATTTATTTTTTCTTTATAAGAACATCTCATTTCCATTGTGAAATCATTTGAAAATTCTTTCTTCTCTAGATTTTCTCTCTATGTTCTTTCTAGGCAAATCAGTTCGAGTATTCTTAAGTTTATGTAGTTGTGATCAAGAGTGTACCAGTTCCAAGCCATTTATCTTGGAGGAGAGTTATTGTATCCCAGGGGCATACTTGTTAGGACGTAGTGCATCAGGGATCGTCTTCTGTTATGACAAATTTGTCTTTTAGACAGCGATAATAGCGTGCCTTAGCTCTCTAAAATCTTCTCTTGTTATTTTGAATTTTTTGTTATATCTTTGTATGTTAGAACCAACAATTTAAAGATAAATTTCTTTCTAAAAAATCTTGACACTATGGCTACCATTGCTGAGACTCTTATAATTGAGATTTTTTATATGAAGAACTTCAATAGATGACAATAAAAAATGAAGTTCTATCTGATTTCCCTCAAGTTGATTTACATATTATTAAAGATTTTGTCTCATTAATTGAAAAGAATGAACCAACGACATCTTTTGAACTATCGAAATGGAAGAATGATGACTATTTATGCCAAAATCACATTCTAAATGCGATGACTAACGAAAACTATGATATTTATTATCGTCTTTCCACCGTAAAAAAAACTATGCAATCATCTTGAAAAGAAATTCAAAACGGAGAATGCTAGAACAAAGAAGTATTAATCATTATATTGACTTAAAAATATCTAATGATAAGTTTATAGTAAATTAGGTGCATAATTTATAGAAGATAGCATATGAAATATCGTTTGAATGTATGATGATTGATAAAGCTTTCCAAATATTGTAATAATTTTTTTAAAAAAATTCCTTTATTTTGCGAAGAGTATAAAAATTCTCTAAAGCATCAGAGAAAAGACATAAATTTGAATAACTTCATCATTCACATACTTATACAAGAAGAAGTGAGGAATCATGGTAAACATTATCTAAATTTAGAATCCGTTACTAAGGCCCACCTTATTGAGAATAATCAAAATGGTCAAAAACATTAAAGTTCTAAACCACAAAAGAAAAAACATTCGTATGACTAAAGAAACAATAAAATAGAAAAGAATAATGAAAAAAAATAAAGAATGTTATCGTGTGGAAAAAATGAACGCTTTACTAAGGAATACAAATTTTGTAAAGGCGATAAGAAGGAAAAAGACAATGCACATATTATCAAAGAGTTTATGGGAGTCGTCATTGAAATACCCATTACTTTTTGCTTATATGAGTTGTGGATTAATCCAGGTACCGCTAATTAGGCATCTTTGTTATAACTGTGACACATTTTTCTGGTACGAGAAGGTAGAATATAAGAGATGTTTATAGAAAAATTGTTCAAGCAAAGGTCGTGGGCAAGGTAAAGGTGAGCCTGAAGCTTACTGTTGGAAAGGTGTTGTCTATTTTTGACGTGTTGCATGTGCTGGACCTTCGGAAGAATCTTGTCTTTAGTTCTACTCTTGGCAACAATAGGTTTAAGTTAGTTTTTAAATTAAAAAAATGTGTTATTACTAAGAATGATACTTTTGTTGGGAAAGGCTTTGTAACTGATGTATTGTTCAAATTGAGTGTCATGAATGATAATGGTACTAGTTCTTCTGTTTACTTGATTAAGTCTCTTAATATGTGGCATGTTAGACTATATTATGTGAATTATCATTTTATTGAAAACATGATTAATATAGGACTTATTCTTAAAGTGGAAAGGAGAAAATTAAAGTAAATATAAAATATGTGTACAATATAAATATTCCAAAAAATCATTCAAAAGAGTTAAATGGAATAAGTAAGTCTTATATTTGATTCACAGTAATATATGTGACCTTAAAAATATTATAACTTGTAGAGAAATACTTTATAACTTTCATAAATGATTACTCAAAATATACAAGGGTATATCTAATCAGGAGTAAAGATGAAACAAAAAATAGAATCATAGACTTTATGAATGAGGTAGAAAATCAATTAAAAAGAAATAATGAGATTCTTAGATCTGATCAAAGTGGAGAATACATTTCTCATGACTTTGCGTCTTACCGTGAATCAAAATGGTTATACATGAGATAACTGCACTATATTCATCCTAACAAAATGAAATAGGTGAAAGGAAAAATAAAAATCCAATAAAACATGGTAAATGCTATGCTTTTTAGTTCTGATTTATCCTTTAATCCATGGGAAGAAGCCCTTCTTACTACATGTCATATTCTAAATTGTATACCTTATAAATATTCTGATAAAACACATTTATGAATTATAGAAAAACAAACCTCCAAACCTGGAATATTTTAAGGTATGGGGTGCCTTACTAAGGTATGGCTATTTTTACCCAAGAAAATTAAATTAGGGGATAAAACTATTAATTGCGTATTTATAAGCTATGCACATAATAACAAGGCTTATATATTATGGGATTTGATATCTCATAATCATATTTGATCTCAATTCTATTAAATCTTTATATACCAATTTATTTGAAAATATATTTTTAGTTAAATCTAAGGATACTTCTTTTATGGAAGTAACAGATTCAGCTGTAAAGATTGAAATAGAGAATGACTCGATAGAAAAGCTCGTGGAACCTAAAAAAAAAGTAAGATAATAAGAGTTGATAATAGCTTTGGACTTGACTTTTACACTTTTCTTGTAGAGGATAATCCATCCTCATATGCTGAAGTTATGAGCTCTTTTAATGCAACCTTCTGGAAGGAAGATATTAATAGTGAAATTGACTTTATATTTCATAATAACACTTGGGAATTGGTAGACCCACCTCCGGGTAGTAAATTCATCTATTGTAAATGAACTTTTAAAATTAAGCTTAGACTAGATGGATTTGTTGAAAAATTCAAAACCGGGCTTGGGGTTAAGGGGTTAAGCAAAATGAATAAATTGACTTTCTTGACACATATTTACCAATCACCAAAATCATAACTATACAAGTATTGATAGTTACTGCTTCTATTTATAATCTTGTGATTCACCAATGGATATGAAAACCACTTTCTTAAATGGAGAATTAGAAGAAGAAATCATGTACATTTGGATCAAATTTTCACATCTTCGCTTTTAGCATTTATGCCTCCGCCCATGGCCATGGTACCCTTGTTACCTCTTACATGTTCAACATCATATGCATCTCCCACTCTTGCCTCTCATCTTATACCTCTTCCTTTTTTCTTTACTACTGCTAGCACTGCCTTCCCCTCCACCCATTTTTACCTTTACTCATTTTATACATACTCGGGCCAAGGATGGTATATTTAAACCAAAGGTGTTTGTCGCTACCAAATATCCACTACTTATAGTTCTTTAAGTGTCTTTTGTACAAATTAAGTATACTTGTTATACCCAAACTGTCAAATTGTCTGAATGACATGTTGCTATGGCTATTGAGTGTGAAAGTTTACAATGTTAAGGAACCTGGTCCTTGGTTCCACCCAAGCCCAACCAAAATCTAGCTAGTCACATATAGGTGTATAAAATAAAAAATATACAAATGGCACTATCAAGTTTTATAAAGTGTGCCTTGTCATCAAATGTTTCCATCAATAACTAGAAATTGATTACGGTGAGATCTTTAATCTAGTGGTTAGGTATGTTATAGTTTGGATAGTTGTTTTCATTACTCTTCATTATGGTTAGTATATCTGACAACTTGACGTTTAGAATACCTTTTTATGTGGGATACTCACGAAGGAGGTTTATATGGCCCAACCCCAAGAGTTTGTCTTTCTCACCCAACTAATGTTTGCAACCTTCATAAAGCTCTTTATGAACTCAAGCAGGCTCCTCGTGCCTAGTTTCTTTGTCTTATAACTTATCTCCAATGACTTGGTTTTGTTGCCTTTACTATAGATTAGTCACTTTTTATTCGTCGTAATTAAGGGGACTTAATCATCATACTCATATATGTCGACGACACCATCATTATGGGTACTCACAATGTAGCCCTTTTCGTTTTATTCTTTGATCTTTATTAGCTATTTGCAATAAGGGATTGAACACCATCTTATATTATTTTCTTAGCATTAAGGCACATCGCACATCTACTGATTTATATCTCACTCAATATAAGTATGTAACATCCCATTTTTTTTAAAAAAAAACAAAAGGTATTCCTAATAGTTCCACTATTTCCTTTGGTGTGGCTCACTTTAGCCTTGAATCTACCTCATCCCATGTCTTAACATTATCCAACAAGATAGATGGACAACGTAGATTTTTCTTAAACATATTCGTGGGGTCCTCCACCTCACTAATTAAAAATGAAAAAGTAAAAAATCAGTGTCGTGCATAAGCATGTCACCGTGTTAACAACCACCCCCCACTTCTCTCTTCCTCCTTCGACTTGATTTGTGTTGCACCTCATCCATCATGTTGGGATTGTTGGGGCATAAAAATAGTGGGGAAAGAACTATGAAAAAAGAAGAGAATGAAGAGATAAAAGAAGAATATTTTTTGAAGGTGTGTTGCGCGTGACCGCGTAACAGAGGTATGTTGCACGTGTCCGTGCAACACATATATGTTGCATGGATCCGTGTAACATGATGAAGATTGGTGATCCATTACGCTCGTACAATAGAGTCTTGTTGTGCATAGTGGGCCCTACAGCACGAGATTCGAGACTTCAGACGTGTAAATGCCTATAAATACTCATCCACTCCTTCATTTGAGACAAGCAAGATAAGAGCTCCAGGAGAAAGATTTTTGAATATCTCTACAAGATATTCTAAGAAGGAGAAGAAAGAAGGAATGGCTAGAGGCCTGTTGCATTGGACCATTTCCATTTCCTTACATGATGTGAATTAAATACTAATTCCAATTGTGTCAAAATATATTTTGTTCATGCTTGTTAGTAATAGATACATTTATTTAAATTGTTAAATGGTATTATTATTTTTTCTTTAAATTGTTGATGTTGATTTCCACATGATAGTATGTCATACTTACTTATTTCATATTGTCAAATTATATTACATGGGTACTCTACTCTAGGTAATTTCTTAAAAAATACACACACGAGATGCTTTGCCCGGGATCACTCTCGAAAGATCGACACAAGTGCTCTATCCTAAGTAATTCCCTAAAAGATACACATATGGGTGTGATGTCCTGAATTAACTGCTAAAAGATATTATATGGTGCTTTGCGCAAGGTCTTTCTCTAAAATATATCACGCGGTGATCTGCTTAGGGTCATTTCCTAAAAGTTCATCATGGGTAGTTACTTTCAAGTTACGTAAAGATAATTATTTTGGCGCCTTTTAAATTTATGTATTTTGTAGTATATATCTTAAATTGAATTTGATATGCTAATTATTAAGTCCTTTTGATATTGATTTCCGCTCAATATATTGAAATGTGTTATAATAGTAATGTGTAAATCCCAACTTAGGATGGAAGTAACCCTATGAGTCACCATTGCACTCACAACCAAATAGATTGTTTTATAAGGTTTGAGTGTGAGGAGCTAGCATGATAACATGAAGATTATTATTTTTTAATTATTGTTATTATTAAATGAATTTGAATGTATTTGTTATTAGGCTGGTGGAAATTGGTTTTCAATGTAATAAATTTTACTTAGAGTTCGATGATTGAAATAGTAGACAATTCAATTAATGAAAATGAATTAACATTTATTTATTTTTAGTTGGTCTCTGATTACTTATGTAATTGAATGAAAATTATGTGATGAAAATTGAATTTTGTCATATTATAACCTCACGCTTTCGGGATTCGGATTCAGGCTTGGCTAACTTAGGTTACAAATTTCAAAGAGTGACAAATATGTCTTCAATCTTTTGTGTCGTTTAAAGATAGATAGTGCAAAGTCTTTACACTCTCCTATGGTGATTGGGTCCAAGCTCTCTTGCTATGATGGTGATGTTCTTTTATATATTCCTAAATATTAGAGCATTGTGGGTGCTTCATAATATGTCATCATCATTAGGCCAAATATTTCTTTTGTTGTCACGTCATGTATACTCCTTTCACATCTCATTGAATAGTAGTAAATAAATTCTTTGATTTCTTAAAGGCATCGTTACATAGTCTTCATTTTTGGAAAGGGTCTCCTACTCTTCAAATTTATTCTGGTGCTGACTGGGCTAATGATCCAGATGATCGTAGATCCACATTTGGTTTTGCTATTTTCCTTCATGACAATCTCATTTCCTAGCGGGCTAAGAAGCAGTCAACCATTTCTTGATTAAGAATGGAATCTCAATATCATTCGCTTGCTCGTACAGTTGTTGAATTGTTTTAGCTCCAAATGCTTTTTATGAGACTTGACTCCGTTTCCTAAGGATTTTCCTATCCTTTTTTGTGAAAAAATAAGTGTTATCTCTCTTGCCTTAAATCCTGTCTATCATGCATGTATGAAGCATGTTCAAGTTGATTACTATTTTATTCGTTAAAAAGTTACTCATAGTGATGTTATAGTTCATATTATTGGCTCTCTTAATTAGATCATGGATATTTTTATAAAAAGATTAAATTCTGTACCATTTTAGTTGTTTCAATCCAAGCTTCATGTTATTGAATGCCCGTTTAACTTGTGAGATAGTGTTAAGGCCACAACTTCTCAACCTCCGAACCAATAGCATTTGTTTAAGTTTGAATTATTTAAAGTTTAAACTCGGTCAAATACTTATGGTAATCGTCTATTGTTTATCCTTTTGTATACGTTTATATATAGTACTGAAATCTAAGAGTCTTATATAGATCAATTTATACTTTCTTAAGCATCCATTGTGGATTGGATATCATGCATATATGACAAGCTCATGATGCCTAATAATCTTTAATCTCATTACAAAAATTCAACCTATTTTTCTTGTCTACTATTTTAAAAAAGAGAAGTCTAGGAAAAGAATAACATTTACTCATGCATATAGAAATTATAACCATTTTAAATTGTAATTTTAAAATTTAATATTATATGCACATATATTAAGATTAAAATACTCAGAACTTAAGACTAATTGATCCAGTCTTAAGTTGAGCCATACAAAATGAATCAACAACTTAGAGGAGTTAGACTGAGCCGCCCCTTTTTCATATTTTATTCATAAAAATAAAAGCACATTTTTTTTTAAAAAAATGAAAATGACAATTTTGCAGGTTTAAATAAAAAATTATTTAATTTATGACCTAAAATGCACACAAATATTAAGTTAAAAGCATCTTTAATAAAATTAATAAATATGTGGGAAACAAGGAACTATGGTCTTTTTTTTTTTTCTTTTTTTTCTTTTTGTTAAAAAGATTCAAAAATAAAAAATAAAAAAATCTTAATATCACTTTTCATTTCAGAGATATTTAAATTAAATTTCAACGTATATTCAATACTATTAATGTAGAGTGGGTCATGGATACTTTCATTGCAAAGATAGACTAGAGAAGGCCTGATCGGAGGCAAAAATGATATAAACCGTTAGAACTTTAAATTAGTTATATCTCGCAAACCGAGGTGAGTTTGTCAACATATTATATATGGTTTTGGGGTAGGAAAACCTACTTAAGCCAACCAACCTACTATGTTCAGTTGCCCATACCGGATTTGCGAGATTCTATTAGATCAATGGTCAAAAGTCCCATTTAGCTTTGTTTTTATTATAAATAAATAGTAAATTTTAGTTCAAGTATAACTTTTGATCCCAACACGAAAAGGGATTAGAAAAAATAGGAGAATAACATGGTTAAGCTCATCTTCTGTGGACCTATCAAGCAATGGAGTACAGTTAATCAACTTGGACGCATGGGATGACTTGCACAACATCTTTTGAAATTTTCAAGAGTAATTGGAGCTTACGACCACACAATTAGTTGGTACCCTAGGGTTTGTTTGGATACCATCAAATAAGTTGTACTTTTTCTACTTACGGTAGTTGATAAGTGACTTATTTCAGATAAGTAAGTTTGGTTTATGATTAATTATAAGTAATTTTTTTTACTAGAAATTACTTAATCACTTTAGTTAATTTTTTTAAAAAAAATTCTCTACTTTTCATAAGTTACTAACGGGAGATATGAGGAGAGACAAAAGAGAGGAGAAGATGATAAGTACGTTATTTACCGAACATATCTTCTTAGTAAGTAGAAACTAAGATAAGCTACCCTTGGCATAAGTAGATTATCTTAAATAACTTAAGATCCAAAAAGCTCCCTACTGGCAGTGCCTCACTTGAATGAGATGAAGAGGCTTCCCACTCATTTGTGGACCAAAAATCAAAATGGTTCACTCTTCAACTGGACCATAATGTGCACTTTTTCTTATGAAGCTTGTTCGATCCTGAAGGTTGATCTTTGTATGCTGTACTTTGTTAAGGTGGTCTACGTTGTTGATGTTTAAAATCTTTCAGCAACAGGTCTGTCGATGCCGTCGAGAGTTGTTCGATGCCATCGATAAAATTTGAAAATTCTGTGTTAGTTGTGGACACTTTGTAGTGTCCTCTTCAATGTCATCGATGCCTTTGAAGTCACATCGAGGTGCTATCGGAAAAATATGAAAAATTCATATTTTGTTACTAAAATATTTTAGTGTTGGTTTGATGCGCATTGAACATATATGATGCCATCAATAGTCTGATAGCTTGGGGTGATTTGAGGCTTGTTCGGATTGGATAATCTCTATCTCTTATAATTTTCTGCTTTAATAATGCATTATTGTCGCTTTATATCGTGGTTTTTTTCCAAAATGATTTTTTCACATTAAATTCAATTTATTTGCATTTGAATTTGGTTGTGCTATTGGAGTACTTTGCTTGATTTATCTCTATATATTTCCGCGGTCTCCCAATAGACCATCAGGTGGTCTAAGCATCAAGTGCAAAGGGCCTACAGAAGTGTCCATTTTCTGGTACTAGTATTGTTAACCTTGTGAGAGTACGCATGTATAGACATGTAAATATTGCTCCAATGCCATAAAACTACTGTGAGTAGGCTCCATCACCAAAATCAAGGTTGAGCCACTCATCAGTTAATTAAAACTTGTACTCTGCGTCCCTGATCGTCCATTGATTTCAATGATGTAGCCCACCTGACAATGATGGGCCCATCAACCTTTCACGGAAAAAATATGTGATTGTTCTTCTTTGCTAAGATAGATACTGTTGAGAATATGGAGCCACATTGGGCCGCCTTCGACCGGTCGTGGGGCCTGTTCGACTAGTCGTGGGGGAGCCACGACTGGTCATGGGAGGCGCTCGACCGGTCGTAGGTTCGAGCCCTGGCACGACTCAAAGTCCAACGAGTTGTGCTGTTTTTTTTCGGGGGCCTAGGACCGGTCGTAGGTTACGCAGTTTGTTCCGCGATTTTTCACGAAATTGCGGATTTGAGTCCTTTCGCAACCAGGATGCGGAAGGGAAGTTACCTAAACTATAAATAGGGGTTCCTAGGGCTTTTCTAGGGTATTCTGAGGTATGAGGAATATTGAAAAATAATTTCAAAGGTGTGGGCTAAGGGTTTTCTATGTTCTTCTAAGGGAGATGTTAGTATTTTGCCTTGTAATCTTTGTTCTTCTTTATAGTGAAAGTTTACATCCGTGGTTTTTTACCCTAGTTTGGAGTTTTCCACGTATATCTTATCTTGTGGTTTGTTTGGATTGCTTTGATCTGTTTCTAGTTTATATTTCCATTCGTTTATCGTTTGTGGGTGAGGCATGAGATTGGATCTCGGCCCACTGCGTTGTTGGCGTGCTGCGTAACAACTGGTATCAGAGCTATTGGTTTAGTTCTATTGGGAACGATGGCAGAAGATGGAAAAACTAGAATTGAGAAGTTTGATGGTTCAAACTTTACCTTTTGAAAGATGCAGATGGAGGATTATCTGTATCAGAAGGACCTCTATATTCCTCTAGAAGGAAAAGAGAAGAAACTAGAAAAGATAACAGATGATGAATGATTTTTACTGGATAGGAAGACTTTATGAGCGATCCGACTCTCCTTGTCTAAGAGCGTCGTCTTCAACATATCCAAGATGAAAATGACAAAAGAATTAATGGAAACCCTAGCCATCATGTATGAAAAGCCCTCAGCATCCAACAAGGTTCATCTTATGAAACAGCTATTCAACATGAAGATGTCAGATGGTGGGAGCGTGGCTGAACATCTAAACGAGTTCAATACAGTCACGAGCCAGTTGGAATCCGTTGGCATCATTTTTTAGGATGAGGTCAGGGCGCTATTGATCTTATCGAGTCTGCCAGACAGTTGAGATGGTTTGATGATTACTGTGAGCAATTCTTCAGGGTCGACAAAGCTGAAATTTGATGATGTGGCCGGTCTAATTTTCAGCGAAGAATCTAGAAGAAAGGCATTATGAGTTTCAGGGAATTCAGGGAATGCTTTAAATGTTGAAGGAAGAGGAAGATCGCAGAACAGAGAAGGCAATAAACACGGGCGTTCTAAGTCGAGGAAGAAGTCCAAGGGACCAAAAGATAAAGACGGGTGTTGGCATTGCGGCAAGAAGGGGCACATGAAACGTGATTGTAAGACGCTCAAGAAACAAGAAAGAAGCTCTCAAGACGGGAAGGATTCAGTGAATCTGTCCGAGAAGAGCGACACAGAGACGTTGATCTTGTCTTTTGATGCAAGGAATGAGTCATGGATTATAGACTCGGGTGCTTCGTTTCATGCCACTTCATGTAAGGAAGTTCTGCGTGATTATGTGTCAGGTGACTTTGGGAGAGTCTACCTGGGTGATGATGAGCCGTGCAGTATTATTGGAAAGGGGGACGTTCAGGTCAATCAGAAAGACGGAACAGTTTTGAAACTGAAGGATGTCAGACATGTACCGAGTTTGAGAAGGAATCTGATCTCAGTGGGGCAGTTGGCCGATACCGGTTATGTGACGACATTCACCAGTGATTCTTGGAAGATCACAAAAGGTGCCTTAGTGATATCTCGAGGAAAAAAGGAAGGCACTTTGTATGTGATTTCAGGATCGTATGGTTCACTCTCAGTCGCATCAATTGGAGTGAATGGGTAGTTATGACATCAGAGGTTGGGAAATATGAGTGAGAAAGGGATGAAAGTACTGTTGTCAAAAGGGAAGCTACCAGGGTTGAAGTCTCTTGACTTGAAATTCTGCAAGGACTGCGTATATGGCAAGCAGAAGAGGATAAGCTTCAAAAAGACAGGACGTGCTCCAAAGACGCATCTATCGGAGCTTGTACACACTGATGTGTGGGGACTGGCACAGGTATCATCTCTTGGTGGCTCACGTTATTTTGTTTCCTTTATTAATGATGCTAGCAGAAAACTGTGAATTTATTCCTTAAAGCATAAATCTGATGTATTTGATGCGTTTAAGAAGTGAAAAGTTATGGTAGAAAACGAGACAGGTAAAACAGTAAAGTGTCTCAGATCTGATAATGGGGGAGAATATTGTGATAAGAGGTTTGATGAGTATTGTGCAGCAAGTGGAATCAAACATCAGAAAATAATTTCAGGGACACCACAACAGAATGGTGTGGCTGAGCGCATTAACAGGACCATCCTTGAGCGCGCCAGGAGCATGAGGTTACATGCAGGGTTGCCCAAGACCTTTTGGGCAGATGCTGTGAATACTGCCGTATATCTTATCAATATAAGTCCCTCAACACCATTGGATGGTGGGCTACCAGAAGAAACGTGTACTGAGAAAGAAGTGAACCTTACACATCTCAGAGTGTTCAGTTGCACTTCATATGTTCACATTGATGTAGAGAACAGAAACAAGCTGGATGCGAAGTCCAGGAGGTGCACGTTTATAGGCTATGGGCAGGATGATTTTGGCTACAGGTTTTGGGATGCAGAAAACAGAAAAATTATCAGAAGCAAGGACGTACTCTTCAACGAAAAAGTGATGCATAAGGACAATGTGCAAGAAAATAAGGCCGAGAAAAGGAATTCGTAGAATTGAAAGAGTTACCAGACACGGGTGTTACAGCGCCACAGGATGATCATGCACAGGAGCATCACGAGGCAGAGCCACAGACACCGGTTGTGAGGAGGTCCACTCGGGAGAGGAGACCCACGGTTCGATACTCACCCTCCTTACATTATCTACTGCTGACAGATAATGGTGAGACAGAATGTTTTGAAGAGGCATTACAGTCAGATACACGAGTTAAGTGGGAGCAAGCCATGGATGAGGAGATGGACTCTTTTGAGTCTAATCGTACATGGGAGCTAGTCACTCTACCCAAGGGTAAGAAAGCTTTTCATAACAAGTGAGTTTACAGACTGAAGGAGGAGCATGGTGGTTCGAAACGGTACAAGACGAGACTGGTTGTAAAAGGTTTTCAACAGAAGGCAGGTATCGATTTCACTGAAATATTTTCACTGGTAGTGAAAATGTCTACGATTCGCATGGTATTGAGTATAGTGGCTACAGAGAACTTACATCTAGAGCAGCTAGATGTTAAGACAGCCTTTCTTCATGGGGACCTTGAAGAAGAAATATATATGCATCAGCCGACAGGATACGTGACACCAGGTAATGAGAACAAGGTGTGCAGACTGAAGAAAAGTCTATATGGCTTGAAGCAGGCTCTGAGGCAGTGGTACAAAAAGTTCAATAGTTTCATGTCGGGAAACGGTTTTAGGAGATGTCATGCAGACCACTGTTGTTATTTGAAGAAGTTTGATATGTCGTACATCATTCTTCTTCTGTACGTTGATGATATGCTTGTGGCCGGTTCAAGCATGAAAGACATCTCAGATCTCAAAAGACAATTGTCTAGAGAATTTGCCATGAAGGATTTAGGAGCTGCAAAACAAATCCTAGGCATGAGGATAAAGCGTGACAAGAAAAATAAGAAACTGGTACTTGATCGATTCAATATGGGAGGTGCTAAGCCGATTAACACTCCATTAGCCAACCACTTTAAGCTATCTAAGGAGCAAGGTGCAAAGACGCAGGAGGAACGGGACTACATAGCCAAAGTCCCATATGTGTCAGCGATTGGGAGTCTCATGTATGCTATGGTGAGCACGAGGTCAGACATTGCCAAGGTACTTGATCGATTCACAGGCAGAGTACATAGCCAAGGTACTTGATCGATTCAATATGGGAGGTGCTAAGCCGGTTAGCACTCCATTAGCCAACCACTTCAAGCTATTTAAGGAGCAAGGTGCAAAGACGCAAGTGGAACGAGACTACATGGCCAAAGTCCCATATGCGTCAGCGATTGGGAGTCTCATATATGCTATGGTGAGCACGAGGCCAGACATTGCTCAAGCAGTGAGAGTTGTTAGCAGGTTCATAAATAATCCCGGGAAGGAACATTGGGAAGCTGTGAAGTGGATCCTCAGATACCTGGTGGGTACTAAGGATATAGGGCTGTGTTATGGTGGATCAGAAATCAAGCTGCAAGGCTACGTGGATTCAGATTTGGCAGGAGATATCGACAGCAGAAGAAGCACTACAGGTTATGTCTTTACTCTGGGCAGTACTACAGTCAGTTGGGTCTCTCAGTTAAAGAAGATAGTATCTATCAGTACGATAGAAGCAAAATATGTTACGGCTACAGAAGCATGCAAGGAGATGGTGTGGATGCAAGGTTTTATGGAAGAGTTGGGTAAGAAAGTAGATTGCAAGCTGTACAGTGACAGTCAGAGTGC
Organism: Magnolia kwangsiensis; assembly: GCA_037074715.1. NCBI lineage: Eukaryota > Viridiplantae > Streptophyta > Magnoliopsida > Magnoliales > Magnoliaceae > Magnolia > Magnolia kwangsiensis. Next base: position 48,206,867 of record CM073574.1, on the reverse strand, counting down.
AATATACTTGGATTCAGCCTTTCATTCAAGGACCAAGTATATTGCCATCAGATATCACTTCATACGTTCGTTACTGGAAGATGGATCGATAGTTCTGGAGAAGATTCATACAAGTGAGAATCCTACAGATATATTGACCAAGGCGGTCATAAGGGAGAAGCTGAAGCTCTGTTCAGCTTTTATTGATCTTCAGGCTTGAAGACGGGGAGGTGGTGCACTCCGGATGAAGAAGATGAAAGTTTATAGCAATGTGTCTCCAAGTGAGAGATTGTTGAGAATATAGAGCCACATTGGGCCGCCTTCGACCGGTCGTAGGATGGCTACGACCGGTCGTGGGGCCTGTTCGACCGGTCGTAGGATGGCTACGACCAGTCGTGGGGCCTGTTCGATCGGTCGTGGGGGAGCCACGACTGGTCGTGGGAGGCGCTCGACCGGTCGTAGGTTCGAGCCCTGGTACGACTCAAAGTCCAGCGAGTTGTGCTGTTTTTTTTCGGGGGCCTAGGACTGGTCGTAGGAGAGCTAGGACCGGTCGTAGGGGAGCTAGGATAGGTCGTATGTTACGCAGTTTGTTCCACGATTTTGCGCGAAACTGCGGATTTGAGTCCTTTTACAACCGGAATGCGAAAGGGAAGTTACCTAAACTATAAATAGGGGTTCCTAGGGCTTTTATAGGGTATTCTGAGGTATGAGGAATATTGAAAAATAATTCCAAAGGTATGGGCTAAGGGTTTTCTATGTTCTTCTAAGGGAGAGGTCAGTATTTTGCCTTGTAATCTTTGTTCTTCTTCATAGTAAAAGTTTGCATTCGTGGTTTTTTATCCTAGTTTGGGATTTTTCCACGTATGTCTTGTCTTGTGATTTGTTTGGATTGCTTTGATCTGTTTCTAGTTTATATTTCCATCCGTTTATCGTTTGTGGGTGAGGCCTGATATTGGATCTCGGCCCACTGCGTTGTTGGCGTGCTGCGCAACAGATACCTCTTCCAACTCTACACATAGATATAAACATGTTCTTGACCATTGATAGATGGGCCCTAGATGCGTCAAAAATTCACATAGGATGATCTCACCTATCAATCAGAGGACTTTTGCTAGTTGATTATGGATATTTTTGTTCTGTTATCTATATTTGTAGGGCCACCATTCAGAAAGTTAGCAGCGTGCGAGCGGATGTTTAACTATGTACCCTAGGCAATAACGCCCACTTGATGGAAAGCACGGATCAAATCAATGTTTGATGTACGGTTCTGAATTAAGGACACATAGTACTATAGTTAATAGCGAATACAGAATTTTCCTTGGCAGTGGAACAGTGATAGCCTCAGCAACCCCACCTCAAGCTGTGCTTGACATGAATTGGTCATGATATTTCTTTCATAATCGTAGATGGATATATGATTTTTTTAAAATTCTACATAATCATGAGTTTTAATTAGATGGTAGAAGGGAAAAATCCCTGTATGTTTACAGTAAAATGTTTACAGACAGCTATATAGCCTACCCCAATTAATTGGGACAATGTTTATATGATGACGACGATGATTTACAGACAGCTCGGTGGGACCACAAAACCGCCAGTCGTTCCATCAGCGTTCTTACAGAAAGATTGTGCCGGCTGATTCTGATAAGAAAGCTTCACATCCTGCAAACCAATGGCTTTGCATGGATTGACCGCACTGCAGTCGAATTTCACCGCCACTTGAGTCGCCGAAGTTCCTTGGATGTTGCTATATTTCACTTGACTGATGCTTATACCCGAATGCTGAAAAAATAAATAAATAATAAAAATCAGAAATGTTGGAAAAAATAATTCTAGTTATGGAAAAGAGAAGGGAAATAAAATAGCAATTTGTATCACTGGCTCATAATCTAGCCAGCTGATGGGCTCTTAGATATAGCCTGAGCCCAGCCTGATTATAAACTGGCTTAAATTTTAGGGCTGGTCTTGGCCAACGGGCTCACATGTTTCAGTCCAAGCATGGCCTAAAAGGCATGGGGTTGTAAATGGATACTCGGACCCATTGGTACCTAATAGACCCAACTCGGTTTTAATGTGTACAGGTGGACCTATTAAGGAATTGACTTGGGCTCAGGTATCTGATTAAAGATTTCGAGTCCATGTGAGATACCTGGTTAAAGTTAGGTCAGATCTAGTAGGGTCCATTTAGTTGTTGATAGTGATTTTTTTAAATTTTTTTATATTTAAGATACACACATGTAAAAGGGCCCATTTATACAACTGACAAACTTGTGCGTGATCTAATCCATCCATCAGGTGGGCCAAACTATGTAAATGATTTTTTTTTTTCAAGCCCAACTTGATGGTTTCCAAACCCAATTAGATCCGGGTCCAGAGAATGGCAGAAGGCCAAGCCCAGCCCAAATAAGAAGCCATGGCAGGATAGGCATGGACCGGTAGGCCTACTAGGCGAACCATGGGCCAGTCTTTAAGAATTGTAGGCTAGGCCCAAAAGAAGCAAAATAAGAGTAAGTTTCCATATATGCCCTTAAAATGCTTACCTGCCCAGGGCAACCTTCATTGTGAGGGCAGTAATTTTGGTCGATTATGATGGGGTTTTGGACATTTTTCATGATAGCGTCCTGAAAAACGACGCCTCTGACGAACCCATAGCTGGGCCTTGCCCACGATTTTATCCTCAGTCCATTCTGCGTTCCCTCAAATACGGCATTTTTTACAGTCACGTTTTGCACCCCTGCTTCTTGGAGGTCCTTCCCAAGGCTTCCGATGCTGCCACAACCACACACATGCGCACGTTAGTATCAAGCCGTCAATGTCATGCATGTATCCATGCATAATACATACGTTTTTTTTAATTTTGTTATTATTTCCCATGCAACTAGTTTTAACCGTCCTATGGTGCAAATGAGCTGGAGACCAGACCCAATGCAAACGTTTCTATGATAACAAACCTATGTGTGGTGCCCGTGATGTTTTAATGGAATCCAATCCGTCCATCATATGTACACTCTAATTTTGTCCTTGGATGCAAAAAATCAGGTTGATATAAAACTCAAGTGGGCCACATCATGTAAAAATCATTCCTAAAACCTCTAAAATCACATGTTGTTGTCCACATAAGCTTGGAATGGCCTGAATGTTTTTGGGTATCATTCATCCTTGTTGGATGCATATTCTAAATGGATCAGAAGGTATATATAAAACACGATGGGCCTTAAATACAATTTTGAAGGTTTTTAATGGTGAACATGTCTCTATCCCAACTCTTCCCTTTGGTGTGGCCTTACTGAGCTTGGATCAGCCGGGATTCTTCATCAAAAGAAGCGCTAGGGTCCGAAAATGATGGACGGATTGGATGTTATTAAAACATCATGATGGTCCCCACACCTCGATTTAGAAATGTTTGTATTAGATTGGAGAAGACGGATAGTACATACTTTGATCCGAACCGTCCTTCCAGCCTAACACCACTTTCATGTGTCAGCGTACATGATCCTAACCATATATGTTGAGTACCATATGTGTTTTTACATGTTTGCCTTTACTGGTGGCTAGGATCTTACCTGATGCCATGCCCAGGCCCACAAGAGATTTGCTCGACCCACAAGTTCATTGTGCCTGGGCCCACCGAGATGCAATCATCGCCCGTCTTAATGCCTGTACGAGTGATAGTCACACCCCTTGATTGCTGCACATGTATGCCGTCCGTGTTGGGGCTGTTGCCAGGTGCGATGATCTTGACCCCTTGGATCATCACGTTTTGGCAACCGTTGATCACCACGTGATAGAGCTGGCTGTTGATCGATGTTAGGCCACTGATCAAGATGTCTTTGGCGTTGTTGAAGGTTAGTGACTGCATGTGCGCACTATAGCAAATTAGTATTGCTAATAATCTCAATCCGTCGCATCGGATCAGACAATTAATATATATATAAAAAAAACGAAACCGAACAGATGTCCTATACTTAGTAGTCAACGGATGAGTTCCATGCGCGCGTGGAAACCCAGTTCATCGAAGTGCAAGAGATCTGAAGTTTCCATCAGGTGGGGTCAGTGTTTGGATCTTACCCAAAAAAAACACAGCAGTCAGCAGGTGGGCCATATAAAACAAATTTACGGCTAGAATAATTGTTTTAGCCATTGACTTCGTACTTTGTGGCCCACCTGATAGTGAAACAGCCGTGCCTTTTTGAGCAGATCCTTATGTTACAGGGTGATTCCTCCTCGGCATTTGGCACTGACATGTACAGAAAACCAGACCATCCAAATTGTGGATGGAGCAGATCTTGAAAATCACATTGATCAAATAATCTTGACACGTGTGCATACATGTGTATGGCGGGCCCCAAAGGTGCCGAATTAGCAAAAACTACACTATAAATGAGAAATGATTCAGTCGGCATAGTCCATGGAAACCTTAAAAAAAATAAGTGCATGGTAACATTACCATGCACCTAGTTGTATTTGGACCCATTGGCCTGCATGCCATCTATCTTAACTGTCCATTAAGTTCTTCCATTCAAAAAATTACGACAATCAGATGGTCTTATACATCCGTGAATAGACCCATCCCAATACTTAAGGACGTTTTATCACACCAAGCTCAAAATTTCAACAGTAACCCTTCCGTAATACAAACACATGCATCCATACTTATATTAAATATGAAAATTCATGAGGTCAAATCTTTCATTAGCCTAATTGTTAATTTTATATTTACTACTATAATTTACGTACCGCTGCACCAGCTGCGCAATTCTGATTGCCTGCTTTGCAGGCCCATAGGCCCTTTCCCTGTCCGTCAAGGGTCCCGCCATAGATGGAAACGCCCTGAACAGTATCGAAGTACAGCCAGTGGCCAGATGGTCCTAGTGATGCGTAATTGGACGGAGCGATGAAGGTGCCATCGATCTGAATGGTGATTTTTGTATTTTTACATGGGCCTTCGAAGTTTGTGGGGCCCAGCAAAAATGATCCACGGGGCACTAGGATTGTTGCAGGCTGAGATGAGGCGCAAGCAGCAGACCATGCACTAAGAAATGGTCTGGTTGTGTCGGTCCTACCGTCGGCTTTGGCTCCAAAGTTAATTATGTTGTAGGCTCCATTGGCTAATTGAAAGAAGAAGAAAATAAAGGAGAGAATGAAACCGATGGACTGAGCCATTTGAGAGCGAGAGAGAGAGAGAGGGTGTTGATGATGGGAGAGAGAGAGAGGGTGTTGAGGATGGAAGTTAATGCCGTTGGTGCTACTTATATAGTATTCGGTAATGCGTTGGTTAGGAATGTTGAGACTTTGAAGATAGCCGCGCCGAATTTGAAAGATGGTGCAATCTTTTTCTAATTTTTATGATTCAATTACTTGAATACCCTTCTTAGAAAGAAATGGTACATCTGCCATCATGTTGGCGGAGATGGATGCAAATCCTTACAGTCCAAATTCAGATAGTTGAATTGTAACCTACCCATTTTTCATTCAACCATCCACTTGTTTGGAACCCATCTGACGGCTAGGATCGTTTTACTCAGAGTGACTTTTGGACTAATAAGTTGCCAAAGAGTTTTTTGGTAATTTCACATGGGCAATATGATTAACTAAGAATTCAAACGTTCAAAAGCATCAAGTACCAATAACGTGAGAAATGGAAAGGACGGAGACTTCCGTTTCAACCGTAAAAAACCGGACCGCCGCTCTTAAATACTTGAAAAGTACATGATCTAGACCGTTGGTTCAGACATTCGATGGGCCATGGTTCAAGAATCATTAATTGCCCATCATATCCCACTTGCTTGTGGATTGTGAACTGATACTGCCTACTTTATACCTAACCGTCTACATGCAGGCCTTGGTTTGGGAAGATCCCAAAACTCGGACATCTTGGAATGGCGTGCACATGCCGCATGTGTACGGACCAAGCTTGCTTTAGGCCAAGAACTGCGGGAACGGGCCTTGCGCCTGCCAATGTTATGCTTTTGCTGGATGGATTGCTTGAGAAGTGGGCTGCTCGAGTAAGCACGTGGGAGAACCACCATTTAAGGCACATGCATAGGCTCTGATCCCATGTACGATGCATGCATTCATTTCCATTACATGGCATTAAATACGGAGGTTTTCTTATAATTTCAGTCATCAGTGGATTTAATGGTAAGAAAGACTTTGATACTCGGCCAGTGTGTGGATGATGCACGGGCACTTGGGTAATTACTTAGGAATTACATACGTAGAATGTATAAGTAATGTAAATTAAAATTTCTCAAATTATGAGTTTTAGTGTATATGTATTATGAACCAAAAATTACCATTATCCAATTTTTTTTTACTGTTGGATTTCTGGGCATTTACTGGCCGGTTATGACCAAAAAATATTCAGCTGTCCTACTTCAACAAACGAGTGTCTAGGAATCAGCTGTTAGGATTGTTCAACCAATGAGATTTTGGGATTATGATACATTGACAGTGGGTTCCTCAATTTTAATGGATTTGGTTTTTGTTAAGGGATGCCACGTGTTTAGGCATTTTTATGAAGATGGCATTCTCAGCCCTTTTCTTCTTATAATGCATTTGGTTTACGAAAAAAAAATAACCTTCATGCACTGATAGAGTGATGGTTGATACTCAGGCGTCATGGAGTTATACACCAGGCATGCATGTAAGTTAGGTAAATGGTCTAGATTATGAGATCAAATAAGATGATTGTGGACCGAACGAATATTGATTAGATAAGGGCATGAATTTTCAGTAAACAAGTGGCCATGAATCAGAAGTTTGGATTGTTCAATCATATCTCATTTGATCACCTATCTATAGTGGACCAGCAAGTCGGACGGTTGAATTTAAGTTAATTAGTATATTCCACGTATGTAGTTGGAGGAGTTATTTAATGCAGTTAACGGTCAACCAGATGGATCGATGCTTAAAATAAAGAAAGATCATTCCATTTTTATTGTTTTGAAAAACACAGGCACCAAGTATACATTGATTAGAATTCCAACTAAGCTAACCTTGGGCTGATGACTCCCATCCAAAGTGGGCCCATGATTTGAACGGTTTGGAAAGAGCTAGGTACGTACGTACATGCAAGTTGTACTGTAGCTTGTACGTTGTGCATGGATTCTCATGCTTCCTAACCTAACAGAGGTTCCTGTGAGTGGTCACGATCGTCTCATAACACGTGGAGAACATAATAGATCATGTGACTTCCCTTCTTTAAGTAATCTGGAAGAACACGGCCAGCGTGATTTGCGTACCGGCGGGTGGCCACGTAGGTGAAACTTTCATGAGATCCAAGCCGTTTATCTGGTACACCGTCTTTCCTTCACCGTGGAATCTGAAAATCATGATAATCCAAAACTGATCGTAGGCCACACCAGAGGAAAAAGGTGCAATGAAACACACGGACCGACCATCCTGTTTATATTTCATCCAGTCCATTCATCTAACTTCATCAGGATGAAAGCATTCCCCGAAAATCAAGCTTATTCCAAAACTCAGATGGAACATAACACGTGAATTTTAGAGTTTTTAGGTATAATTCACCTAAGGGGTGGCCGACCTTGGTGTTGAATCAGCCCGATTTTTGTAGTAAGACCAAACAAGGGGTGTTGTAACTGATGGGTGGGTAGGATCTTATGCACGCAAACTCATTTCCTCACAGAAGCGGTGGGCATTCTCCTCGCCCACCTTCGCAAGTCACGCCAGGTTTCCGTTAGTAAAAGTTATCATCATTGACAAGACCCATGTGGAAACGCACCAAATCCATGCTCTTCGCACCATATATGATCCAAAGCGTTTAGGATATTATATAATTTTTTATTTTTATTTTTCCTATTTTTGGTCGTTGACAAATATTGATCGTCCAAAACCGTACATGTGGGCACGTGGACCAGATCAGGACCGTCCATTGTCCTGAGGGGATAACCAACCAGGGTTCCTTTCTAAGTGGTTAGTGTGAACTCGCCTGTCTCCATTAAAAACGCCCACTAAGAGGAAAACGGATTTGGATAGTGACCCTGTCACTAGCCAACGGCTGGGCGTGGATTCGATACTGACAAGGTCAGTAGCCAAATGGCTATTGAAGTGACGTCACCAAGCTCGGTAGACCCCACCATGATGCATGTGTTGTATCCATACCGTCCAACCATTTGTAGAGATCGTTTTATGGCATTACAAAGAGAATGAGATAGATCTAAATTTCAAGTGGACCCCACCATAGAAAATAGTAGGGACAGTGACATCCACCATTCAAAACTTCTTAGGGGTCATAGTAGTTTCCGATCAAGCTGATATTTTTGTTTTCACTTCATGTTAACTTATGAATAGGTTGTATCTCAAAATAACATCGCGCTGGGCCCTATAAATGTTTCAACGGTGGGTGTGACTGTTCCCACGGTTTTCTAGGGTGGGTCTACTTGAAATTTATATCCATCTCATTCTATTTCTAATGCCATATAACTATCTCTACAGATGGTTGGCGGTATGGATACAAAACACGCATCATGGTGGGGTCCACAGAGCTGGGTGACGTCACTTCAGTAGCCTTGTCAGTATCCAATCCGCCCCCCCCCTCCCCACCGGCTAGTGGTCGGTGTATATGGGCCCCACATTATGTATGTATTTCATTTATACCATCCGTCCATTTTTACAGATCATTTTGTGATATGAGACTAAAAATAACGTAGATCCGAATTTCAAGTGGACCACACAGTGCTTTGATTAAATGCCCACCATTAAAAATTTCTTGCAGGCAACAAAAGTTTTGAATCAAGCTGATATTTCTTTTTTCCCTTCATCCGGGTCTATACTACCTGATCAACAGGTTGGATGTCAAATAACCATTACATTAGGCCCAGGAGGTTTTTAATGGTGGACATTCAATCACTACTGTTTCCAGTGGTGTGATCCACGTGGGTTTTAGATCTCCCTAGTTTTTTGTAACAAGCATTAAAATAATCTTTAAAGATAGATGGACAGCGTGGATAAAACACATACATCATGTTGGGGCCCACAGAACACCGACCACTAGCCACCAGGCTAGTGGCAGCGTCACTAGCCGAACCACTAAGAGTAGCAGTACAGGTCCAAAAAGACTCGCACCACAACGAAGCCACTAAGATTTGTGGTCCATGTGCTACTCATTAATGGATTATTGGCTTATTTTATTGAGTTTTGTTTACAAGGTCACATGTGAGAGAATAGCTGACCTTTGATTTTCCATGTGTATAAAATGAGTAGAAACTATGGGATGACGCATTAATTATGTAAGTGAAATGCTTGCGAGATTCTCACTGATGTGGATGTGACGTATGAAGGGTTAGTGAGGACTGAGATTACGACTGAGATTACACGGTATATCTCAACTAAAAAGGGAGGATTGCCTGACATTGCATTATAAATTTTTATTCCCCTAACATTGGGAATAGTTATTAGGTTGATGCTTGCAGTATATGTTGTAATAAAACTAGCAACAAGCTATACATCATAAATGATTGGCTAAGCATGATTATCTCATGCATGGCTTGGCAAAACTCTATCACTCCAAAGTTATGAGTTAGAAGTTAAAACATATTATTTTTATCAAGAGTTTCGACACGAGGTCAGAGGTTCAAGTGCTTATTGTGGTGAAATCTCATTGTGGTTTGATTGCATGAGTGTTTGTGGGGTCTAAGTATGTGTGTAAAGAAAGGAAAAAATATTATTTTTATTAAGATATGGTTCTATTACTTTTAAGGTCTTAAGAGTTTGGTTGTGGTCCAAAATCTTTGTCACGAGTTACAAGTTTGAGTAAGGTTAGACATCTTTATTATTATGAAAAAGTTGCTTGTTTTGAATTAGATTAGAAGACCATGTTCTCTTGGTTTATTAAAAAAAAAACCATTAGTTATGTTATGGACAATACTTTTATTAAGTGACATCAACTTTTTGTTTCTTCTTTTTAAAGATTTTCTATCATTGATATCGTTATCTAGAAAAATAAGATTTCTTCCTTTTTTCCACACGCCGAGTATGTGGGATGGGATGACTTCATGTGGTTGAGATCCATCCCATCCATAAAGTGCTCCACCTTGTATCTAGATTGGGAACAAAAAATTAGGCTAACTCAAAATCAAGAGATTTAGATAATGAAAATTTGAGAAGGGGCTAAGTCCCACCATTAAACTAGTTCATATTGTTTATGGAGTTGCCATGGTGCATATATATCATCTAATTTATTTATCTAATCACTCCACTTAGATGATGAGATTGTTGGGACTCGTGAAAATAAATAGAATAGAATCAAGCAAAGTAATCGCAGTCACACAAACAAATTCAACAATAAGGCAATCTGAATTTTATATGAAAAAAACCTTGTAGGAAAAAACCACGGCACAAACCCACAAGTAATGCATTATTGGAGTAAAATTATAAGAGATAGTACATTTTACTGATTTGAACAACCTTACTTTGAAATCTTAACTATGCCCTTGAACCCTTTAAAATACCTTAGAAAGCCCTAATGATCTCATCCCTAATTCTGATTACACCTAGTATATATATTACCCAACCAGAATAGGAAACAAATCATGCACTTAGGCAACTTTGCATGTGCAATTGATGGGACCTTCGATTGCATCAATAAACATTGAAGACCAGTCGATGACATCGAAAATCCTTTGATGTCTTCAAGTAACAACTTCCAAAACTATCAAGATGGGATCGAGTGGTATGTCGATGGCATCAACATATATACCCTATTATAGACAGATTTAAGACATTAAATAACAATCTTTACCATACATATCTTCAATTTCAATCTCTTTTACTTCTTTGCCACCATCATCTCTTATTGTCTTCTATTGTAGCTTCATCATAGCTTCTCGTACACACTCCGTCCTCATTATAGTTTCGCCAAGCTCAAAGAAGTTGCATAGAACTTATACTTCTTTATATGAACCACCTTCATAAGTATGTAAACTTGATTCATGCTTGTGTGTATCTTCTTAAGAGTCATGTCTCATTCCTCAAGTAGTAAAATGATAACACACATCAATATGTTTAGTACGTGAGTGATAAACATAATTTTTTGTCAAATTAATCACGCTTTAATTATTACATTTAACAGGCATAGCCTTCTTGATGAAGCCCCAACTTATTTATCATCCCCCTTAACCATATATCTTCTTTTAATGCTTTTGTCATCGTCATATACTCATCTTTGGTTGTGTAAAGAGCCACCATATACTGAAGTTTCAACATTCAACTGATTATTCTACCCACTAACATAAACGAGTAACCAGAAGTCGGCATTCTATTATCCACACTGCCTGTATAATATGAATCCACATGTATACTTTTAAGGTTTATTTTTAAAAAGTAAATAAATATATTATTTATGTTTTTTTAAAAAAAATAAATATACGAATTATTAATAAGAGAAGTGGTTTTGCCCTATGTACACATCTTCCAGGGAGCGTAAATAACCTAATCGTTTTGCAATTTAATTTGGACCCATCTAAGTCATGGGCACTTAGAGAGTGAATCAGAGTCTGATCAAAGGTTTGACACACTAATGTCTAAGGATTTAACTATAGTATTAATTGAGTGTTAGAGGAACATAGTTACACACATGGCATTCGCACCACATGTTGTACACATAATGACATTTGTGTTAATTAGGATTTAGGTAGTAGTTACAAATTATTATTATTATTGTGTAACTATATTTAACCATAAAGAAAGCAATAATTGTCATAAGCAAAATGTCATGTCTACTTTTGGCAAAATGATTATGGTATGTGAATGGGTATATGAATGTCCTTATAAGACAAAGTCTCTCCAAGAAGGACACAATGTCCCTTCACGTTCTATATACCCTGAATACTATAGTCCAAGGATAAAAGATAATTCTCAAAGGATGCGATCCATAGACTTATATTCTCATCTTTATTCTTTTGTACTTGTCTTCTTATGAACATTTTTGTAAGGTATACTTGTGTTATCACTTGAAGATGTGTTGAACACTTAGAGATGCAAATCTTCATATTAAAATACAAATATGTGAGTTCATTATATTCTAAAAACAATTTACTATTGCTTTTCTTTTTCATTTGCTGGAATATATAGAAAAAGACAACAAATATATCTTAAGATATGCCTAATTCGAATTAAGTCTTGAGCCCATAAATCTTATATTTTCATCACAAATTTCTTCATTTCCTCCATTGTACATTACTTTAATTTTTCCAACAGATATAACAAGATTTTCAGTGATGGTTAAAAAAAATAATAAAAAAATAAAAAATAAAAAATTAGAACTAAAAATATAGCTTCGGACAAATTTTAACTCAGTTTGGTAAATACATACATTAATATGGAGCAACTTAAAACTCTATTCCAAAAATAATGTGCTATTATGATATTAAATTAAATATATAAAGTACCATCCATCAAGTTCACTACTTTATATTGGTTTATGATCTATTTAAAGTGGGCTCATCATTTAAACAGTTTAATTTAATTTACATATTTCTCATTTGCTCACTTTGTGATCCATCTAAAGTGGGCTCACCTTTTAAACGGTTACATACTTCTTATAATGGGTTGTGGGCAAGGATGGCAATGACTTGAGCATCCAAGAGGCCAACTTAGCTTCAAATTAGGTTTTGACCTATTATCTTGGCAGTATATCCGGCATGTATTTGACATACATGGCCTAGCTAATTTTTTTTTAAAGCAAAGCTTAGGCTCAAGTCATTTAGCTCAACCTAACTAGCCTAGCCTAACTAGTCGGACCAAATCCAACTTCATATACATGCCTTTATCCTACAAATTGATGGGGTTTTCCTCCTTAGTTGAGAGGAGAGATAGTGCAGGCGGTTGATAGTTAGAGTGTTTCACCATGTTGCTCGACCAGTCGAGTGGACTGCTCAACCGGTCGAGTGAACAGTGCTTGACTAGTCGAGGGTCACTTGACTTAAAGTCCAGCGAGCTCAGTGAACAATGCTCGACCAGTCGAGGGTCGGCTCGATTAGTCGAGTGAACAGTGCTCGACTAGTCGAGGACTCTTCTCGACTAGTCGAGCTTACGCAAATTTGAGTCTGCATCTTGTGCAGGCTGTGAAAATTGGAGGCGGTTTTGCAAGAGGTGCGAAAGGGAGTTTTCAAATCTATAAATATGGGTGCCTAGGGCCTTTCTAGTGAATGCAAGAGGGTTTCCTAAAGCTTTGTAAGAGTTTGCTAAAGGATTTAGGACTATCAAAGGTGTGAGAGAGAGATAAAGAGAGAGAGGAAGCTTGTGGAAGTGAAATTTTGCTCTTAGAGGTGATCTGCTATGCACTCGACATCTCAGCACTTATACATCTTCATAATCGGTGAGATCTCTCTATTTTTCTTTTATTCTCTTATTGTTTATCCACTCCTACATGAGTGAAGAAAGTTGTAACATTCTACTTCACAATGGATTATTGATCTACACGAGGTCCCGTGATTTTTACCTCTCTGAGGGTTTTCCATGTAAAAATCTCTTGTATGGTGTGGTTTATGCTTTGATTTATTTCATTATTTTATTATCCCATAATTCTGGTTTATTTAGGGAGGCTAGATCCTAAGGTTTTGTGCAAGGCCCCTAACAAAGTGGTATCAGAGCTAAGTTCATTGAATAGGTAGGATTAGTTTTGAATTATGGAAGGTGGCTCATCAAGGATGATCAGCATTAATGGTTCTAACTAGACCATATGGAAGGCTAAGATGGAGGACTTACTTTATTATAAGGACTTATATTTTCTAATTTTAGGCATATCAACAAAATTTAAGGATGTCTTATGATGATTGGAAGAAGATGGACCGAAAGGCGGTGAGGTTTATTAGATAATGGTTGGACGATTCTATATTCCACCATGTGTCTACAGAGACCTCAGCCGCTAGCCTATGGCTGAAATTACAAGGATTGTATGAGAGGAAGACAACCGGTAATAATATTTTTCTGATAAGGTGACTTGTAAATCTTAAGTTTAAAGATAGTAGTTTTGTGGCCAATCACATGAATGAGGTCAGCAATATAGTGAACCAGTTCTCCGCTATGAAGATGGTCCTGGATGATGAATTACAGGCTTTGTTATTGCTTAGTTCATTACCTGACAGTTGGGAGACATTGGTGGTGTCTCTAAGTAACTCCGTGTCAGACAGAAAGGTATCCATGGAATAGGTAACCAGTTGTCTATTCAATGAGAAGATAAGGAGGAAGTCTCAGGGGTCTACTCAGCAAGAGGCCCTTGTGACACAGAAACAGGGGAGAGGAAAGAACAGGAAGGGTGTCACGCCCCAAACTCGAAAATCGGATTCACATGAATCCCGATTGCCGAATCCGGTGTCGACAGCCTCCGTAGTACCCCATTCTCGGCTTCTGATAATCTAATGCCAGATTCCGATCCTGGGATCCTACAAGGAGGATTTTCAGAAATTTTTTTTTTATAAAGGAGCATAACCACAGACATAACCAAGTCACAAAACAACATCACCACATATCCACTATAACAACAATTTTAAGTACAATGCAGAAAGAAAAATACAAGGTGATCAAAAAGCTCCAAAAAGGTCCTGATGTGCACTCCTGTCTCAGCGCTGCTGTCGTCCAACGCTACCTGCACGCAACTATCGTGCATAAGCTTACAAAAGCTTAGAGGGTGGTATAAGTGTGTGCATAAGGCAAACGCCAAGTGTACAGTATCAGGACAATGCGGAAGTATGTGGTAAGTCCATGAAAATACCAAGGCTATGTAATGCAAGGCATGATGCGAGATATGGATGCCATCGGCCACACCGATGCAATGCAAGGCCTACATAGCCAAATGTCATATGCGAAATGCAATCCAAGCAAGTCGGTACTCCTCAAATACGTATATCAGTACAGTTCCTCTCTGGATATCACTGGGGTCTAATACACTTCGCAGAGACTGCCACCTCCCTAGCTGCACAGTCAAGCAAGCGGATAAGACCTCACTATCCGCCTGAGCAGTAGTATGCCAATACCTACCCGGCTCGTCGATAGCGGACTCATTTGCGAGCTAGTCAAACTCAGCCTAGCTTATAGCCCCCTCACTCAGGCGGATAAGGACACACCCCCTTCCAACCGACCACGACACAGTGGGAGACGCAGCCTACTGGTATTCGGCACTCGGGCGCTCATGTATCCACTCGGTCTAGACGCTGGAGCATCTCCTGGTACCAAAAAGGTTCTGGGACTTTCACCCAAGGACATCCTAAGTGCCCACAGTGCTAGAATAAGTATTTCCGGTATCCAATACGGTCATCCACGATGTACCTGTGGAGCCACGGCCCTGATGTCGCTAGGACGTGTAGTGATCAAGTCACACGTATGCGAGATGCATGAATCACACGTCAAATCATGCAGAAGTCCAGCGCGTACTGCGCAATCATGTAGGGCACTCAGTCACATAACGAGTCCCGTAAATGGTCTGCCCAATGGCGTATGTTATGATCAGTCATTACTCATATCAAGCATACATATGATGCGTATGGGCATGAGTCATGAGGTTATACTAAGCATGTTATAAGGCAATGAATAGCAACGGGTATGGACCTATCAATGGGCCCTAAAGAGAGCTACAATGCGGACATTTAAACAACATTGTACGTACAATGTGGATGTCAAACTAACATTGTTTTCTAGGCACGGCTTGCCGTAAATATCATTTCACGAACCATGATAGACGTACATTGCAATGGACCCTAAGGACATCCATTGGGCCTCGATCCCTAGGCCTTGGATATATCAAATGAGCCGAATTGCGTGGGCCTTACATTCTTCAAATGGCTACGTTAATGGGCCTCGCCAAGGAGCCTTATGTACATTGCAATGGTCCATGACTCATGGGCCATGAAATACATCAAAGTGGGACTACACACATGAGTTTTAAATATGTCAAATGGGCCATTCCATTTGCGCCCCTTGCACATCAAATGGGCCTGATCCCATGGGCTCTATATGTACCAAATGGGCTTAGATCCCGTGGGCCTTATATAGAATAAGTGGACCGGATCTCATGGGCATTGTATATATCAAATGGGCCGAAACCCATGGGCTTTAGATATGCCAAATGGGCTTAATCCCATGGACATTACACATGCCAAATGGGATTAATCCCATGGTCTTAGATGTGCACCAAGGTGGGCCTAAATGAATGGCCATAAATGGGTCAACATGGCCCTATACACATACCATGGTGGCCCATTTGAACCATAGATCTGGTTCATTTTGGCAAAAGCCATGAAATAATTTTACAACAACAAATAAATGGGTGGTTTGGATGAAACTCATGCATCATGGTAGACTCCCATGTGGGCCCACTATAACATTTATTTTTCATCTAATCCTGGGCCCACTGAAATGCTTATTTGCCACCCAACCTGTTGTTAGGGCCGTGTGGCAAGGGGCCCACTAAAAATGTTTATTTTACATCCCACCTGTTGATAAGGCCATGTAGCAAGGGGCCCACCAAAATGTTTATTTTCCATTCAAACCTGCTGATGAGGTCATATAGACCCAGGGCCCACCGTAATGTATATTTTTTTTTTACCCAACTTGGGCCCACTGTACTATTTATTTGCATCCAAACTGCTCATTGAATCACATGGCCTAGGGCCCACTGTAATGTTTATTGCCATCCAAACCCGTTCATAACGTCACGTGGCCAGGGGCCCACGTGATGGACGGCGTGGACATAACACATACATCTGAGTGGGGGCCACCGTCCACTGTCGTGGACGGACGGCGTGAGTGAAACACTTGCATCACAGTAGGTGTCACCACCCACTGTTTTGACGGTGTGGTAAGCCACACATACCACAGTAGATCCCATGTAGGGCCCACCAAAGTGTTTATTTGCAATCCAACCCGTCCATTACGTATGTCCCACCTGTTTGAGGGTTCACACCAAGTTTCAGCCACATTAAAAATTCAGGTAGGCCCCACCAAGTGTTTTATATGATTTAGGCATGTCTTCACATGATTTGGATGGTATGGCCCACCTGAGTTCAGTTTGTGGATGATTTTTGGAGCCAACGCACCATTCAAGGGGACCTATTAAATGAACGGTATAGATGCAAAACATACATCATGGTGGAGTCTACAAGTGGGCCAATGCGGCCACGCTTTTTAACGTGGACGTCTCTGGACGTCATGGCACAAAGTCATATCAAAAAAGAAAATTATTTTTTTATCCTAGGTGGGACCCACATTAAACAGATCTACCCCGTCCATTGCATGTGTCTCACAAAAATTAAGGATCCAAACCAAGTTTCAACCACGTCCAAATTTTAGATAGGCCCCACCAAATGATTTTGTATGTTTCAGGCATGTCTCCACATGATTTTAGATGGTATGACCCACCTGAGAATCAGATTGGTCCCAAACTTTGGCTCAACGCCTAAAATAGTCTGAGAAAGGTGGTGGACGGCTTGGATCAAGCAAATACCTCAAGGTGGGGCCTGCATCAGTGGCCCACTGTAAAAGTATACTTTTTTCCTTTCTTTTTTTTTTAAGTGCAATGTGTTAACGCTGCCAGTCCAGCGTCCAGAGACGCTGGACGGCGTGCTTTAAACAGATACAACATGGTGGGTCCCACAGGGACATGGTCCACGTTCACCAAGGTGGGTCCCACATGATCGTGGCCCACCTTGCATGTACATATATATATATATATATATAAAATAAATATCATTTATCTAATATGTAGTGGGCCACACCATTTGATGGATGGAGTAGATTTATCATGAATCGGTGGGGCCCACTTCATTTTAGGAGAAGGATAAGGAGAGAGAAAGAGAGAATAAGAGACGGTGATGGTGGGGCCTCGCTACTATGGGCCCCACATGATACAAATTACACACCAAAAAAATGGGTCCCACAAACAAGTGGTCCCTAAAAAGAAATTTAACGGTGGATCACCCACCTCTAAGCCTCCTCCTTGCTCCCTTGGCCTCCAATGCTCCTTGCCTTCGCCTTGGAAGGTGGATGATGGACCTTTGATGGTGTGGATGAGAGATGAGAGGGTGGGCCACACTTGGCTTTTGGAAAAGCTTGGGAATGCTTGGACGTGTGAAATTTTTGCTTGGAGAGATTTTTTTTTTTTTTTTTTGAGAATGGATGAGAGAGAGAGGGGAGTGATGGGGAAAAGGGTGATGGAGTGATGTGTGATGGGTTTGGTGATGGATGAAGTGATGTGAGAGTGGACTTTGAGTTGCTTGTGTAAGAGAAAGGTATGGGCATGACATGGGTTAGTTGTACTTGGGTATGGAGTGACTTGACTTGTGGAGAAAGGAAGTATGGGTGCTTGTACTTGACATGAGAGGTGATTGATGGGATTGATTGATGTGATTGATGGGACACTTTGTAGAGATTCCTTGGGATTTACAACGCGCGGTGTTTTTACTCGAATTGAACGTGGGTCCGTATCTCATCGCCTGGGTATCGGATCGGTGCGTGAGTTGCGGCGTTGGAACCGCGGCGACGGTGCGGTCGCAATGATACAAGTCTCGGATTAAGCCGGCTCAAATGAATAGGATACGACTTACGGTCCTGCACAACGTCAACCATAAGTCACGGATTGCCGGAATTTGACGAGAAGGGTTGCGGAATCAACGAAACAGTGCGAATTAGGATACGGGTCTTACAAAGGGTGAGAAGGCCTGAGTAAATTAAGAGACAAGTTAAGTATCAGGAAGGATGTTGAATACTAAAATTATGATAAGAAGGGCTATTATAAGCATGAATGTCATAAGTGTGAGACCTGTATCTTAGTCCGTACCGACCCATAGACTTCCACGGTCTTACGGGTCGAATTTCGGCAACCTTCGACCCTTAACCGATGCTTACGTACGATCCTGATTCATATGCCGACAACCCGAGTCGACTCAGCCCAAGACCACTACCATAGCGACCGCGCCATCGCTGCGGTTCCGATGCCGCAACTTGCCCGCCAAGGCAATACCCTGGTCGAGAGTTGTAAGCCAACGTTCGGTGCGAGAAAAACGCCGCGCGTTGCGAAACCCAAGAGAATCTCTACGATGTATCACATCAATCACATCAATCCCATCAATCCATCACATGTCAAGTACATGTCAAGTACACATCACTTTCACCCATTTTCCTAAGCAACCACAAAAGTCTTCCAAACCCATGCCTCTCTTACACAAAATGCCTCAAAAGTCAAAAAGTGGCTCTTACACACCCATCACCACACCCATCACTCCATCATCCATCATTCCATCTCTCTCTATAACTGTCTCTCTTTCTCATTTTCCCATCTCATTCTCCAAGCAAGCTCCATACGTATGAAATTTCTCCAAGCTTTCCAAAACTTCAAGGTGACTCACTTTCCTACCCCACCATCTCCCATCTCAACCCTCCATTCCTCATCTCATCTATTGAAGTTGAAGCTAAGGTGCTAAGGAACCCCTAGGAGCAAGAAGATCGGACGGTGGGTGCTTGATCATACTAGATTTTTATGTTTTTGAGATGGGCCAAGTGAGGCCAACCGATCAATGGTTTGGATCTCACCCTAAGATGTGGCCGATGGCCCACTAGGATCATCATGATCATTCCATGATGGGGCCATTCTCCATGGACCCCATCATGATGTTTATTTCTTAGAAAAGGTCATCTAGACCGTCCATATTGGTGGGGAAAGGATCCCCACCGTTGATTCTAAATTTTGATGGTCCCATGTGTTAAAGGACCCACTTGATTGTATGATTCATTGCAGGGAGGGCCCATAGTATCGGGGTCCCTCCATTACAAGCGTGTCCCACCCTCCATCTCTCTCTCTCTCTTTTATTTTATTTTATTTTATTTTATTTTATTTGTAATAGGGTTGTGTGACCCACTTGAATGGACCCCACCTTGAAGCATTTATTTGGCCCAAGTTTTCTTCAAGTGGGGCCCACCTTAAATGTTGTACTACATCATCCATCAGTGGTAGCCCACCTAATCAGGGCTCACCACAATTTTTTTAAAATGCCAAACCGTCCAGCGTCTGGGACGCTGGACGTCTCTGTATAAAAAGGAAAAAGAAAGAAGTAAAGAGGAGCTTTTGGGGTGGGCCACCTGCATAGGCCCCACCTTGATCTATATATTCAATCCACGCCGTCCATCCCATTCTCCACCTAATTTTATGTGTTGAGTCAAGATTTGGAGCCGATCCAATCACCTGGTGGGCCATAGCGTTGAAGATTGCATCATCACCATTCAAATATCATTTTCTTATTTTATTTTATTCCCTAAACATATAAAAATTCAAACTTTAGACTCGTTAGAATTGTTCTGAGCCGAGGAAGCTAATGGATGGAGTGGATTTATGCGATGTGGACCCCACATTCGAAAATCCTCAAAATCATGGATTTTTCAAAAAAAAAAAAAGGGAAGAAGAAGAGAAGCTTGCTTGTGTCAGAGCCGCTGCAGGCGCTGCCTGCAGCGCATCACGCGGGCGGACGGGCGTCTGTGCAGCCACCCACGGCTACTGCCGTGGGCCCCACCATGATTTATATGTTTTATCCATGCCGCCCACACCCTGAGGTGGGCCCCCTCCAAAAATGAGGCCGATCCGACGCTCAGGTGGCCCACACCATAGGAAACAGTGGAATTGAATATCTACCATTGAAAGCTTCTTCTGGGTCCACCGAAGTTTTGAATCAAGTTGAAATTTGTATTTTTCTTTCAACAAGGTCTGTTTGGCCTTATCAACGGGTTGGATGCCAAATAAATATTATTGTGGGCCCCACATGGGACCCACAATGATGTATGTGTTTTAAGTCCTGGACGGTGGCGCCCACCTTGACGTTGTATTGTCTCCACCGTCCAGCGGACGGTGGAGCCCTCCGTGATGCATGTATTATCCCCACTGTCCAGCGGCAGTGGGACCCGCCATGATGCATGTGATGCATCCAGACCGTCCATCCACTTGGTGAGATCATTTTAAGGCATGAGTTGCTGATTGGGTGGGCTACTTATGTATGAGTTAGGCCCATTTGATTTATAACAGGCCTATGGGCTAGGCCCATTTAAATTACGAAAGGCCTATGGGTTAGGCCCATTTAATATGTACGAAAACCATGGAATTAGACCCATTTAAGATACACAAGGCCCATGTGATTTGACCCATTATGATGTACTCCGAGGCCCATGGGCTATGACCCATTGCAATATACCTAAGGCCCATTGGTGTGGTCCATTTATGTGGCCCGTTTGACAAATAAAAGGCCCATATGACATGGCCCATTAGATATATTTAAGGCCCAATGGGATGTACCTAAGGTCCATTGCAATGTGTGATCCCAATACAGATTATGTAGTGATGTTTACGGCGATCGTGCCTTGGGAGCAATGTTGGTTCAACGTCCACATTTGGAGTGTAATGCTGGTTGGATGTCTACATTACGACTCTCCCTAAGGCCCATTAGTAGGCCCGTACTTGTTGTGTATAGGCAGTTTAGGCCCATCTACTTTGAAATGATAGTGCATTATTTTATAACATGTTTACTATAGCTCCATAACTCATGATCATACGCATCATATGTATGATTGATATGAGAATTGACTGATCATAACATATGCCTTCAGGCAGGTTGTTTATGGTCTCCTAGTTAGGCGGTGTTGCCCTACATGAGCGCACGATATGTGCAGGATTTGTTGCATGACTGGATAACGTGATTCATGCATTTTAAATTTGTGTGACATGGTTATTATATGCCCTAGTGACATCGGGGCCGTAGCCTCCACAGACAGATCGTGGTTGGCAGGATTGGATACCGGAAATCTTGTTATACTTGGGGTGCTATAGATATCCCTGAGTGAAAGTCTCTAAACCCTTATGGTACCAAGAGGTTCTAACGTCTAGACCGAATGGGTAGATGAGCGCTGAGTGCCAATTACCAGTTGGCTGTGCTCTCCACTGTGTCATGGTCGGTTGGAAGGGGGTACGGCCTTACCCGCCTGAGAGTAGGGGGCAATGCTAGGCTGAGTTTGACCAGCTCGAGGAATGGGTCTGCTATCGACGAGTCGTGCCCGATATTGGCAGACGGATAGTGAGGTCTCTTTACCTTATTGAGTGCGATGTGGCGATAATCTGGTTTAGAGTGTACTAGACCCCGGTGATATCCCATATTTGAGCTGTATTAATGTGTGGACATAGATGAGGATCTTTATACTTGAGTTGCATTGCACATCGCATGGCCTTGGGATGGCCGATACCATTCATGTCTTGCATCGCATAGCCTTGGTACGGCTCATGATATTATGGTTCCATCTGCATATTCCGTATCACTCTGATATTGCATGATCATATTACTACCTTGCGCACACACTTTCACCACCCTCTAAGCTTTCTATAAGCTTATGCATGACTGTTGCTTGCAGGTGACGTTGGTTCGCAGCAGCGCTGAGGCAGGAGCACGTTGCAGATCGTTTTGAAGTTTTTATTTTTTACCATTGTATTTTCCTTTATGCTCATTGTACTTGTAAAGTTTTTGATCATAGTGAAAATGTAATGGAGTTCTTGGTTGTTGTTTGTGGGTTATGCCTTTGGTTATGCTTATTACGAATCAAACTGACGTTAAAAATCCTCCTCGTAGCATCTCAGGATCGGAACCTGACGAATGGGCGCTAGGAGCCGAAAATGGGGTTTTACGGAGGCTGTCGGCGCCGGATTCGGCTATTGAGAATTTTGTGAGCCCGGTTTTCGAGTTTGGGGCGTGACAGAAGTTGGTATCAGAGCATAACTTGGGAATAACCGAGAACAACATTATATGTCTGCTATGAGTGTAGAATGGCTAAGTTCCGAAGTTCGGATAGCTTAGCGACCTTCCGTTACAGACCCTTAACGTGCGTGCCTTCGAGAGTTTTGAAGTTGATAGGCGCTTTCGCTCTTTCCTATAGGACATGGCGCTTGGGAGAGTTACCCGATCGACTCCCGCACCACCACCTGAGGATCCCGCTCCACCACCTGAGGCTCCAGCTTTACCACCTGTGCCTCCCTTTCCACCCCTAGAGATCCCTGCTCCCTTCCCTGAGGATGACATTCCTCCACCTGAGGCCGATGCGGAGCCGACTGTGCCTATGAGTGCCTCTCAGTTACAACAGATGTTACAGGCTATCACAACCATACTCCAGGGACAGGGCAGGCGCCTAGTTGTTTCACCATCTTAGGCAGAGCAGGAGCGCGCGAGTGCCTTCGTGAGTTCAGACGGCTTGATCCCCCACGTTTCCAGGGAGAGTCAGATCCGACTGCCGTAGAGAGATGGCGCTCCGATGTGGAGAAGATTTTCGATACCATGTCATGTACGACCGAGCAGCGAGTCCGGTTAGCAGTATTTCTCTTACAGGGTGAGGCCGAGCATTGGTGGACCTCTGTTACCCGTGTTGTCGGACCTGAGTATGTCTGGACATGGGAGGACTTTATTGACCGATTCGAGGAGCAGTACTTCCCCGACCATATCCGTCGTCAGCGAGCTTTAGAGTTCGAGACTCTGGTGCGGGTAGACATGACTGTGGCGCAGTACTCGGCCTGTTTTGTGGCACTATCGAGATTTACACCGTATATGGTTGATGACGAGGGGCAGAAGGCCCGCCGTTTCGAGAACGGCTTACGTTACAGCCTTCGAGGTCGTGTCATTGGGCATGAGCTCCCGACTTTCAAGGCAGTGGTGCGGAGAGCTCAGATTTATGAGACTAAGTGGGCCGGTTCTCAGTCTGATCGCGGTCAGAGGAGAGACCGGAAGAGGCAGGCTTCTTCCAGTGATTCTCAGCAGCGTTGACCATAGCAGTAGAGGTGCACAGGTGGCCCAGCCTTCTGAGCACCATCAGCACCAGCAACACCTCCACCACCACCTCAGAGGCAGTTCACCGACACTTACTTTAGGTGCGGTGCGACGGGACACCGTTCATGGGAGTGTCCCAGCCCCCAGCAGCAGCAGTGAGGTCCATAAAAGTAGAGGGCTCCGCAGCAGCCTCCACCGCAGTAGCAGAGACCCCCACAGCAGCAGCGACAACAGCCCCCACCACCAAGGCCACCTCAGCAGCAGCATTAGCATCAGCACCAGCTTTAGAGGCTGCAGCAACAGAGACAGCAGTGTCGACCATCTTAGTGACCCCAGCAGCAGCAGCCGCACGCTTAGAGGGGACAGACACCTCCCCAGCCGGCTCAGGCTAGGTTTTATGTGGCTCAGCAGGACCCTCAGTCTTCTGGAGGAGTTGTCGAGGGTATATTTCCAGTTTCTGCATGCATTGCACGTGTACTGTTTGATTCCGGTGCATCGCACTCTTTTGTGGCCGAAAGCTTTTGTCGATCGACTGGCTTGCCATTGGAGTCTGCTGGTGAGAGCCTATCAGTATCGACTCCCTTGGGGAGGACTGCAGTATTGGGCCGATTTTGCTCGTCTTGCCCAGTTCTGGTTGGGGATACCTTTCTGCCTGCTGATTTATTTATTTTGCCGATGTTTGAGTTCGACGTCATTCTGGGCATAGATTGGCTCGCTGAGTATTATGTCATTTTGGACTGCGCCACGAGGACAGTCACGTTGTGTATACCCGACGTGCCATAGTTTCAGTTCGTTGCAGAGGCCAGAGGAGAGCGGTTATCTTTTTTGATGTCATGTGCCTTAGAGGAGTCTGTTGCCGCCTGCATCGACCATTTGCCCATGGTTTGTGATTTTTTCGATGTGTTCCAGGAGATTCCGGGATTACCGCCTCGCTGACTCACCGAGTTTCAGATTGATCTTGTGCCCGATACCGCGCCTATTTCGAAGGCCCCGTATCGCATGGCACCGTTGGAGTTGTGGGAACTGAAGAAGCAGTTGAACGAGTTGCGAGAGTTGGGTTTTATTCGTCCGAGCAGTTCACCATGGGGAGCGCCGGTACTCTTCGTGAAGAAGAAGGATAGCTCGTTGAGGCTCTGCGTTGACTACCGCGAGCTCAACAAAGTCACGATCAAGAACAAGTACCCGCTCCCGAGGATTGATGATTTATTTGACCAGCTGCAGGGTGCACAGTTCTTCTCGAAGATTGACCTGCGTTCCGGTTATCATCAGATTCGGGTCTGAGATGAGGACATTTCGAAGACAGCATTTAGGACGCGTTACGGTCATTTTGAGTTTCAGGTCATGTCCTTCGGACTGACCATTGCACCTGCGGTCTTCATGCAGCTGATGAACGAGGTCTTTCGCCCATATCTGGATCAGTTTGTTGTAGTCTTCATCGATGACATTCTGATCTATTCGAGGACCTGTGAGGAGCACGAGCAGCATTTAGAGATTACTTTGTAAACCCTCCATGCACATTAGCTGTATGCGAAGCTGGAGAAGTGCGAGTTCTGGCAAGAGGAGGTGAAGTTCCTCGGTCACGTGGTGACGAGGGAGGGTGTCGCAGTGGACCCCTCGAAGGTCGAGGCAGTGCGTCAGTGGGGCCAGCCCACGACTGCGATAGAGATCCGCAGTTTCCTTAGTTTGGCGGACTATTACCGATGTTTCATTGAGGGTTTTTCTCGTATTGCAGCCCCGCTGACCAGGTTGACTCGGAAGGGCGCAGAGTTTATTTGGAGTGACGCCTGCGAGCGAGCATTTACGGAGTTGAAGGACCGCCTGATGTCCGATCCTGTCCTCACTCTTCCCTCTGGAAGTGACGGTTTTATTATATTCACCGATGCCTCGCATATTGGTTTGGGTGCTGTCCTGATGCAGCATGGGAGACCAGTGGCCTTCGCGTCTCGTCAGCTCAAGGTCCATGAGCTGAACTATCCTACGCATGATCTGGAGTTGGCTACAGTTGTCTTCGCACTGAAGGTGTAGAGGCACTATATTTATGGGGTCAGGTTCGAGCTCTTCTCTGATCATAAGAGCTTGAAGTACCTCTTTTCACAGTCTGAGTTGAATATGAGACAGAGGTGCTGGATGGAGCTCCTGAAAGATTATGATTTTGATCTCTAGTACCACCCGGGTAAGGCGAACGTGGTGGCAGATGCCCTCAGCTGTCAGCCACGAGGCCTAGTGGCACATATGATGATTCAGGAGTGGCGGATGCTTGAGGATATTGCAGCGTATGATTTTGAGTTCGGCCTGCAGTCTTCCATCGTACAGTTATCGAGCTTGTCGATTCAACCCTCTCTTGTCACAAGGGTGATCGAGGCTCAACAGGCTGATGCGTCATTAAAGAGTTATATGGCTCAGGCGGCATCTGAGAGTCAGGCTGATTGGCAGATTGGTACAGACGGTGGACTTCGCTTCAGAGGCCGATTATGTGTCCCGGATATTCCAGAGTTACGCAGAGATCTTATGACCGAGGCACATCGATAGCGGTTTTCTATCCACCCGGGCTCGACGAAGATATACCGTGACATGAGGCAACAGTATTTTTGGGCGGGGATGAAGCGCCAGATCGCCAGTTTTGTGGCCGAGTGTGACACGTGCCAGCGTGTCAAGGCCGATCATCAGAGACCTCCTGGTTTATTGCAGCCGTTGAGTGTCCCGATGTGAAAGTGGGAGCACGTGTCGACTGATTTCATTATGGGTTTACCGAGGACTCAGCGCGGTCACGACGCCATTTGGGTTGTTGTGGATCGTCTGACGAAGTTGACACATTTCCTTGCGATGCGTGCGACTTGATCTATGGACCGGCTTGCGAGGTTATTTATTAAGGAGGTTGTGAGACTACATGGCGTTCCAGTCTCGATCGTTTCAGACCGAGACCCGAGGTTCACATCTCAGTTTTGGAGGAGCTTCCAGCGAGCGATGGGGACTGATTTGCAGCTCAACACCTCGTACCATCAGCAGACCGATGGCCAGACTGAGAGGGTCATCCAGATCCTTGAGGATATGCTTCGAGCTTGCGCGATTGATTTCGGGGGTAGCTGGGATGAGCATCTGTGATTTGCTGAGTTCGCGTACAATAACAGCTATCAGGCGACCATCGGTATGGCTCCTTTTGAGGCACTATATGGCAGACCATGCAGATCACCGAGTTATTGGACCGAGGTTGGAGAGCATCGTCTCCTAGGTCCTGAGCTTGTGCAGGAGACGTCAGTGGCTATTGACATCATCAGGCAGAGGATGCGCACAGCTCAGAGCCGACAGAAGAGTTTTGCTGATCGTCGGCGTCGTCCCTTGGAGTTTGATGTAGGAGACCATATGTATCTCAAGGTCTCGCCCATGAAGGGCGTAGTTTAATTTGGAGCGAAGGGCAAGCTTGCCCCGAGATTCGTAGGACATTTTGAGATCACTGGGCGCGTTGGCGCCGTGGCCTATCGGCTTGCCTTGCCATCACAGTTGTCTGGCGTCCACGACGTCTTCCATGTTTCTATGTTGAGGAAGTGTGGGTCAGACATAGTTCCCTTCATTGATTGGCAGCCGCTGAAGGTTCGTGAGGATGCTTCTTACATTGAGCAGCCAGTCCCTTGATCGGAAGGAGCAGGTCCTCAGAACCAAGGTCATTCCGTTGGTGAAGGTTCAGTGGGGTCACCATTCTATCGAGGAGGCTTCTTAGGAGCGTGAGGCCGAGATTCGAGAGCGTTATCCTCATCTCTTTGATGGTTGATCATGTGATGTATTTTATATGCTATCTCTGGTTTTATGTAGTGATGTTATGTCTCTTCTTCTTCATGAGTTGTGCCTAGTTGCGATGATTGTGTAAATTTCGAGGATGAAATTTTTATTAGGAAGGGAGAGCTGTGAGGCCCGTATCTTAGTCCGTACCGATCCGTAAACTTCCGCGGTCTTACCGGTCAAATTTCGGCAACCTTCGACCCTTAACCGATGCTTACGTACGATCCTGATTCATATGCCGACAACCCGAGTCGACTCAGCCCAAGACCACTACCATAGCGACCACGCCATCGCTGCGGTTCCGATGCCGCGACTTGCGTGCCAAGGCGATACCCTGGTTGAGAGTTGTAGGCCAACGTTCGGTGCGAGAAAAACGCAGCGCGTTGCGAAACCCAAGAGAATCTCTACGATGTGTCACATTAATCACATCAATCCCATCAATCAATCATCCATCAATCCATCACATGTCAAGTACACATCACTTTCGCCCCTTTTCCCAAGCAACCACAAAAGTCTTCTAAACCCATGCCTCTCTTACACAAAAGGCCTCAAAAGTCAAAAAGTGGCTCTTACACACCCATCACCACATCCATCACTCCATCACCCATCATTCCATCTCTCTCTACAATTCTCTCTCTTTCTCATTTTCCCATCTCATTCTCCAAGCAAGCTCCATACGTATGAAATTTCTCCAAGCTTTCCAAAACTTCAAGGTGGCCCACTTTCCTACCCCACCATCTCCCATCTCAACCCTCCATTCCTCATCTCATCCATTGAAGTTGAAGCTAAGGTGCTAAGGAACCTCTAGGAGCAAGAAGATCGGACGGTGGATGCTTGATCATACTAGATTTTCATGTTTTTGAGATGGGCCAAGTGAGGCCAACCAATTAATGGTTTGGATCTCACTTGGGACCCTAAGATGTGGCCGATGACCCACTAGGATCATCATGATCATTCCATGATGGGGCCATTCTCCATGGACCCCATCATGATGTTTATTTCTTAGAAAAGGTCATCTAGACCGTCCATATTGGTGGGGAAAGGATCCCCACCGTTGATTCTAAATTTTGATGGTCCCATGTGTTAAAGGACCCACTTGATTGTATGATTCATTGCAGGGAGGGCCCATAGTATCGGGGTCCCTCCATCACAAGCGTGTCCCACCCTCCATCTCTCTCTCTCTCTCTTTTTTTTATTTCTTTTTATTTTATTTTATTTTATTTGTAATAGAGTTGTGTGGCCCACTTGAATGGACCCCACCTTGAAGCATTTATTTGGCCCAAGTTTTCTTCAAGTGGGGCCCACCTTAAATGTTGTACTACATCATCCATCAGTGGTGGCCCACCTAATCAGGGCCCACCACAATTTTTTTAAAATGCCAAACCATCTAGCGTCTGGGACGCTGGACGTCTCTGTATAAAAAGGAAAAAGAAAGAAGTAAAGAGGAGCTTTTGGGGTGGGCCACCTGCATAGGCCCCACCTTGATGTATATATTCAATCCACCCTGTCCATCCCATTCTCCACCTAATTTTATGCGTTGAGTCAAGATTTGGAGTCGATCCAATCACCAGGTGGGCCACATCGTTGAAGATTGCATCATCACCATTCAAATATCATTTTTCTTATTTTACTTTATTCTCTAAACATATAAAAATTCAAACTTTAGACTCGTTAGAATTGTTCCGAGCCGAGGAAGCTAATGGATGGAATGGATTTATGCGATGTGGACCCCACCTTCGAAAATCCTCAAAATCATGGATTTTTCAAAAAAAAAAAAAAAGGAAGAAGAAGAGAAGCCTGCTTATGTCAGAGCTACTGCAGGCGCTGCCTGCACCGTGTCACGCGGGCGGACGGGCGTCCGTGCAGCCACACACGGCTGCTACCGTGGGCCCCACGATGATTTATATGTTTTATCCATGCCATTCATATGGTGGCCCACACCCTGAGGTGGGCCCCCTACAAAAATGAGGCCGATCTGAAGCTCAGGTGGCCCACACCATAGGAAATAGTGAAATTGAATATCTACCATTAAAAGCTTCTTCTGGGTCCACCGAAGTTTTGAATCAAGCTGAATTTGTATTTTTCTTTCAACCAATTCTGTTTGGCCTTATCAACGGGTTGAATGCCAAATAAATATTACTGTGGGCCGAACATGGGACCCACAATGATGTTTGTGTTTTAAGTCCACCGTCTAGTGGACGGTGGCACCCACCTTGTCACGCCCTAAACTTAGAAACCGGGCTTACAAAATTCCCGATCGCCGAATCTGGCACTGACAGCCTCCGTAGTACCCCATTCTCGGCTCCCGACACCCATATACCAGGTTCCGATCATAGGATGCTACAAGGAGGATTTCTACTATCTATTTAATTCGTAATGAGCATAACCATAAGCATAACCCACGAACAATAACCACAAGGACACCATCACAAAATCCACTATGATCATAAACTTTGAGTACAAGGTGTATAAAGGGAAATATAAGATAGTGCTAATAACAAAACTCCAAAAGCTCGACTGCACGCTCCTGCTGCTACTACGCTACGGCTGCGTCCTGACGTCACCTGCACGCATCAATCGTGCATAAGCTTATAGAAAGCTTAGAGGGCGGTGTAAGTGTGTGTGCAATACGAGCGTGCTCAGAATGCAAGGTTAGAATAATGTTGTAATGTGCTGATGAGTACATGAATACAATCAGCCGTACCAAGGCTATGCGGTGCAAAATATGAATGCGATCGGCCACGTCCTGGCCATGTGATGCAGAATGCAAGTCAAGCATGTCAATCCTCATCATATACCAGTACAGTTCTCATTCTGGATAATCACCGGGGTCTAGTACACTCTAACAAGCCTGCCGTCCCTATTCGAACGCACAACTGGGAGAGCAGAGGAGACCTCACTATCCGCCTGCCAATATCGGGCTCGGCTCGTCGATAGCGGACCGATTCATCAAGCTAGTCAAACTCAACCTAGAAGTTGCCCCCTCACTCAGGCGGGTAAGGTCACAACCCTTTCCAACCGACCACAACACAGTGAGAGACGCAGCCTACTGGTATACGTCCATCGCGCACTCGTGTATCCACTCGGTCTCAACATTGGAGTCATCCTCTGGTACCATCGGGTTTAGGAATTTCACCCAGGGACATCTATGGCGCCCGTATGCTAGAACCAAACATTTACGGTATCCAATCCAGCCACCCACGATGCATCTATGGAGGACATGGCCCTGATGTCGATAGGGTATACAATAATCACAATCATACAAATGCAAGTGCATGAGTCACACTACCAGTCATGCAACAGTCATACGTGTACCACGCACTCATGTAGGGCAACTCCGCCTACCAGGGAGCCCATAAACAGTTCGCCCGAAGGCATATGCTATGATCAGTCACTTCTCATATCAGTCATACATATGATGCGTATGATAATGAATCATGAATCTATACTAAACATGTATATAGAGATGGGCTCTGCGTATAATTGAGATGGACCGAGATAGCCTACTTACTACAAGTATGGGCCTATTAGTGGGCCTTAGGAAGAGTGACAATGTGGATATTTAATCGACGTCATCCTTACAATGTGGGCATCTAACCATCATTGTTCCCAAGGTATTACTTACTGTAAATATCGTTATATGCCATGGAGGGATCATGCATTGCAATGGACCTAGTTGTATTCAATTAGGCCTTAAGTACATCAATTGGGCCATATCATATGGGCCTTACATTCATCAAGCGGATCACCTCAATGAGCCTCACCAATGGGCCTGAGGTCCTTTGCAATGGGTCATAACCCATGGGCCTTAGAATTCATTAAAAATGAGCCTAATCACATGAGCTTTATGTGCATCAAATGGGCCTAATCACATAGGCCTTATATATACCAAAGTGGGCCTCAACAATGGGCCACAAATACATCAATTGGGCCTACACACATGGGCCCATAAATAACAAAGTGGGCCTTAGTGGGCGGGCCACAAATACATTAAGATGAGCCTCAACAATGGCCATAAAATGATCTCAAAATAGTTGGACGGTTTGGATGAAACTCATTCATCATGGTAGACTCCCATGTGCGCCCACTATAACATTTATTTTCCATCCAATCCTGGGCCCACTGAAAGGCTTATTTGCCACCCAACCTGTTGTTAAGGCCGTGTGGCAAGGGGCCCACCAAAATGTTTATTTTACATCCCACCTGTTGATAAGGCCATGTAGCAAGGGGCCCACCAAAATGTTTATTTTCCATTCAAACCTGTTGATAAGGTCATATAGACCCAGGGCCCACCGAAATGTATATTTTCTACCCAACTTGGGTCCACTGTACTATTTATTTGCATTCAAACTGTTCATTGAATCACATGGCCTAGGGCCTACTGTAATGTTTATTGCCATCCAAACCTGTTCATAACGTCACGTGGCCAGGGGCCCACGTGATGGACGGCGTGGACACAATACATACATCTGAGTGGGGGCCACCGTCCACTGCCGTGGACGGACGGCGTGAGTGAAACACTTGCATCACACCCACTATTGTGGACGGTGTGGTAAGCCACACATACCACAGTGGGTCCCATGTAGGGCCCACCAAAGTGTTTATTTGCAATCCAACCCGTCCATTACGTGTGTCCCACCTGTTTGAGGGTTCACACCAAGTTTCAGCCACATTCAAAATTCAGGTAGACCCCACCAAATGTTTTTATATGATTTAGGCATGTCTTCACATGATTTGGATGGTATGGCCCACCTGAGTTCAGTTTGTGGATGATTTTTGGAGTCAACGCACCATTCAAGGGGATTTATTAAATGAATGCTATAGATGTAAAATATACATCATGGTGGAGTCTACAAGTGGGCCAATGCGGCCACCCTTTTTAACGTGGACATCTCTGGACTCATGGCACAAAGTCATAAGAAAAAAAATTTATTTTTTTATCCTAGGTGGGACCCACATTAACCAGATCTACCCCATCCATTGCATGTGTTCCACAAAATTACGCGTCCAAACCAAGTTTCAGCCACGTCCAAATTTCAGGTAGGCCCCACTAAATGCTTTTGTATGTTTCAGGCATGTCTCCACATGATTTTAGATGGTATGGCCCACCTGAGTTCCGGATTGGTCCCAAATTTTGGCTCAACGCCTAAATTAATCTGAGGAAGATGGTGGAAGGGTTGAATTAAATACATTCATTAAGTTGGGGCTTGCAAGAGTGGCCCACCATTTCCCTTCTTTTCCTTTCTTTTTTTTTTTTGTTGGTTGGACGTCCAGACTCCTCTGTACGTCAAGTAGACAAATGCATGCATGGATTTTCTTTATTTTTGTTTTTCCTAGGTGGGACCCACATTAAACAGATCTACCCCGTCCATTGCATGTGTCTCATAAAATTAAGGGTCCAAACCAAGTTTCAGGTGGGTCCAAGCTTCTGGTGGACCCCAAAAATCATTCTTCCAAGTTTTCAATGGAAAATACTACCATTCTTAATACCACGGCCCGCCAGATGATTGGATCGGTCTTATTTTTCGGCTCAACGCCTAAAATGATATGAAAAATGGAATGGATGGCGTGGATTGCATACATACATCAAAGTGGGGCCTGCATGCATGGTCCACCCCAAAGCAACCCTTTTTCTTTTTTTTTCTTTTTTTCTTTCTGGTCAGTACACGTCCATGCCTGTTCACATACTCCATGATGGCCAATCACGCCCGTCCAGCGTCCAGGGACGCTGGACGACATGGATAAATACATCATCATGGTGGGTCCCACATATACGTGGCCCACCATATACATATACATATACATATATATATATATATATATATATGTGTGTGTGTGTAATATTAATATAATATAATATATATGTATATATATACGTATCATATCACCTAAAGTGTGGTGGACCACACCATTTGATGAATGGAGTAGATTTATCATGAATTGGTGGGGCCCACTTCATTTTAGGAAAAGGATAAGGAGAGAGAAAGAGAGAGAGAGAGGAAACAATAGATGGTGATGTTGGGGCCCCGCCACTATGGGCCCCACATAATACAAATCATACATAAAAAATGGGTCCCACCAATAAGTGGTCCCTAAAAAGAATTTAACGGTAGATCACCCACCTTTAAGCCTCCTCCTTGCTCCCTTGGCCTCCAATGCTCCTTGCCTTTGCCTTGGACGGTGGATGATGGATCTTTGATGGTGTGGATGAGAGATGAGAGGGTGGGCCACACTTGGCCTTTGGGAAAGCTTGGGAATGCTTGGACGTGTAGAATTTTTTTGCTTGGGAGAGATTTTTTTTTGAGAAATGAGGGAGAGAGAGAAGTGATGGGTTGATAAGAAGTGATGGAGTGATGTGTGATGGGTTTGGTGATGGATGAAGTGATGTGAGAGTGGACTTTGGGTTGCTTGTGTAAGAGAAAGGTATGGGCATGACATGGGTTAGTTGTACTTGGGTATGGAGTGACTTGACTTGTACTTGACATGAGTGATTGATTGATTGATGGGACATCTTGTAGAGATTCTCTCGTGATTCACAACTTGTGGCGTTTCTTCAAATTAAACGCGGGCCTACATTTTTTACCCTGGGTATCGGGTCGGTGTGCGAGTCACGGCGTTAGAACCGCGGCGACGGCGCGGTCACTAAGGTATAGGTTTCAATTTTAGCCGTCTTTGGCATACAGGTCTCAGCTTAGGATCGCGCGCAAACATCAGAAAGTGGTCGAGGTTTGCCGAATTCGACTTGAAGGATCGCGGGAGTCGACGAAACAGTACGAATTAGGATACGGGTCTTACACACCTTGACGTTGTATTGTCTCCACCGTCCAGCAGACGGTGGAGCCCTCCGTGATGCATGTGTTATCCCCACTGTCTAGCGGCAGTGAGACCCGCCATGATGCATGTGATGCATCTAGACCGTCCATCCACTTGGTGAGATCATTTTAAGGCATGAGTTGCTGATTGGGTGGGCCACTTATGTATGGGTTAGGCCCATTTGATTTATAACAGGCCTATGGGCTAGGCCCATTTGAATTACAAAAGGCCTATGGGTTAGGCCCATTTAATATATACGAAAACCATGGAATTAGACCCATTTAAGATACACAAGGCCCATGTGATTTGACCCATTATGATGTACTCCGAGGCTCATGGGCTATGACTCATTGCACTATACCTAAGGCCCATTGGTGTGGTCCATTTATGTGGCCCGTTTGACAAATAAAAGGCCCATATGACATGACCCATTAGATATATTTAAGGCCCAATGGGATGTACCTAAGGTTCATTGCAATGTGTGATCCCAATACAGATTATGTAGTGATGTTTACGGCGATCGTGCCTTGGGAGCAATGTTGGTTCGACGTCCACATTTGGAGTGTAATGCTGGTTGGATGTCCACATTACGACTCTCCCTAAGGCTCATTAGTAGGCCCGTACTTGTTGTGTATAGGCAGTTTAGGCCCATCTGCTTTGAAATGATAGTGCATTATTTTATAACATGTTTACTATAGCTCCATAACTCATGATCATATGCATCATATGTATGCTTGATATGAGAATTGACTGATCATAGCATATGCCTTCGGGCAGGTTGTTTATGGGCTCCCGGTTAGGCGGTGTTGCCCTACATGAGCGCACGATATGTGCAGGATTTGTTGCATGACTGGATAGCGTGATTCATGTATTTCAAATTTGTGTGACATGGTTATTGTACGCCCTAGTGACATCGGGCCGTAGCCTCCACAGACAGATCGGGGTCGTAGCCTCCACAGACAGATCTTGGTTTCGCAAAAGGTGCGAAAGGGGGTTTCCAAATCTATAAATATGGGTGCCTAGGGCCTTTCTAGTGAATGCAAGAGGGTTTCCTAAAGCTTGACAAGAGTTTGCTAAATGGTTTAGGGCTATTAAAGGTGTGTGAGAGAGAGTAAGAGAGAGAGGAAGCATGTAGAAGGAAAATTATGCTCGTAGAGGTGATCTACTGTGCACTTGACATCTCAACGCTTCTACGTCCAGGTAATCGATGAGATCTCTCTGTTTTTATTTTAGTCTCTTATGGTTTATCCACTCCTACGTGAGTGAATGTTCACTCCCCAAGTGCAGGGTTGTGATGTAGTAATAACTCGGTAAGACCGAGGTCGAATCCCAAGGAACTGAAACCTGTACGTAATCTAAAATTAACTAGAACTAGAACTAGAATAAGATGGAATCTAAATCAAATATAATTTGAGGAATAATTGTGGAATACTGAATCTAAAACTTAAGAACTTCAGAGGAAAGGAAACTAGGGATTCAGAGGATCCACTTGTAGAGATCAGGGAGATCTTATGTCTGTTTCATGAATCATGAAAATTAACTGAACTGTCATTGATCTAGTTTTCAAGAGATGAAAGGTATATGAATTAGAATAGATTCCATCACCAAACCATGCCCAAGAGACTATGGCAAACAACAAAATTAAACTAATTACCAACCAATCACATATATGAAGGTTAGAAAGGATACTGACATGCAACCATGCCCAGGAGACTATGGTGAACAACAGTGCTTCCTGACGTCATAAACATGGAAAGAAAATAGAAATACTGAAAGCCATCGCAGATCCATTGTAATTTCAGTCACAACAGACCATTAAAAACTAAAAATATTCCTATAATGAAATTAAATCAAAATCCATTCAGTTTACACAAAAGGCACAAGCATAAATTCTCTCATCTCACTACAAGCTTCACCTCTTAGCCCTAGCTAAGAGGTTTAGCCTGACATGGATGGACTGATCTCCATGTAAGTCATAGAAAGAAAATAGAAAAAAATAATAATAAATCCAAACTCTTCTCTCTCTCCTTGTCTCCTTCTCATCTCTTCAAGCTCTGGATCTTCCTCTCAAGGTCTGAATCATTGCTCCCCACGTCCATAACCTCCTTATATAACTGCTAGAGTGGTGAAAATCGGACTTGAATCGGATTTGGAAAGCTATCGCATGCGCAGCGAAAGCCTTTTCGCAGCCAAGTTCAGTGCCTCGAAACACGTCACTTTTCTCGCTTAATTTCCAAAGAAACACTGTCTCTTAAGACATTTTTGGGTCTTCTACATGATAGACGGTTTAGATATACCATATGATCAAAGATGGTGGGCCACAACTGCCTGGAAAAAGTCAATTTTCGTGGATGTGCGAAACCTTTCGCACTCTTTCGCTGTCGTGATCGGTGGGCCCCACAAAGGTACTTTTAGGAAAATCCACCCCGTCTATTGCATTCCAAACGAAATTTCAGTCAATAATGAGTGATTTTGAATGTCTATTGACGCGGCCCAGAGAAGAAATTACAACAAGATTAGATTTGAACGTCGCCGGACAGCCCTTTTGTGGTCCTTGTATTGCACACATGTGTACGTATGGATGTAAAATGTCAACATGGATTTGTAGCTCTCGAAGCCCTCTACACGGTGGACGGTGTGGATCGGACGTACGGAGCTTGTGTGGGGCCCAATAACGTCCGTGAAAATGGACAGCGTCCGTTCGCGTGAGACGAAAACGGCAGTTGCCGTTTTTGATTTTAGAAAGTAGCCAGGAGCAGGTTGGAAAGCGGTCAGTGCTTTGACCAATGTGGTGTGGCTCGGATGATTTTTGTACAGTGTATACACACTTCATGTACAGGGCTTAGTGTGATGATTTTTAGAAATTCAATCCATCCATTCACTTCATATTCATATTTAAACCGTCTATGCCAAAGTTGAGGCAGTTCCAGATATCAAGTGGGCCCAGAATCAACGGTTTATGGGCTGATATATCAGTTGGGGTACTTCCATAGTGATCCAATGGTTGAAATTTTATGTGTACGGTTAATTTATGACCCTCATCCCATCTATGAAGTTTCAGGTCAATCGGATAGTAGGAACCCTGTGATATTGCATTATGGACCAATTTCGGGCTATCTTTAACGTGAACGGCCTGATTTCTTCAGATCCTTGGCTTGTAAATTCATTGATCTCATTCCTTTGGAGTCCGTCCCTTGCTCTGGTGCCTCTAGAGCATCAAATCAATACTTTTAATACTCTTTTTCAGTCAACGCTCCTAATTATACCCTGCAACAAAAACACAATTAAATTAATCCATTAAGCAGTGTCATGTTTGTAAATTCATATAATAATTGGGGTCTAATATGCAATATTTGACCCTCAACAGTGAACAAGGTTGTAACATTCTAATTCACAGTGGATTGTTGATTTGGACGAGGTCCCGTGGTTTTTCCCTCTTTGAGAGTTTTCTACGTAAAAATCTCTTGTATGGTGTGATTTATGCTTTGATTTATTTCATTGCTTTATGATCCCATAAGTCTAGTTTGTTTTGGTAGGCTAGATACTAAGGTTTTGTGCAAGGCCTCCAACACAAATGTCATTCTATTACTAAATTAAGTAACTTATGCACTTAGAATATAAGTCATTGATTTTATTCCTTTTAAGTGTATTTTGTGTAATGAATAAATTAGAAACATTCATTTAGGTAACGAAGATTTTATTTATTTTCTGGCACAGCTTGGTTGAGCCCGTCTCTATTAAAATTTTATACCCGAGCTTAAGCTCACTATATTGGGCCTATGACATGCTTGATCAGAGCCCACCAGGGGGTCTAACCCAAAGTCAACCAATTGCCATCCCTACTAGTTTATTTAAGGGGAGAGGAAGGGAGAAGCAAAAGTATTAAAAAAAAAAAATTACTATTAGAGAATTTTAAAAAATAACTTTTTAAGCTTTTTTTTTTTTAAATTTAAAATAAAAATATTGATAAGGAATTTTCAATACTTAATCAAATAGGGATAAAAAGCGTTAACCTTTTTTTACAACTTGTGTTTTGACTACACCGATTTAAGTGGGGGAATTTGCATTCAAGAAACCGACAGTGTAAATGAAGGAATACTACTACGCTGGAAGAAGTTTTCTACGTTTCCATCAGTGTAAATGAAGGAATACTACCACGCTGGAAGAAGTTTTGTGCGTTTCCATCCTCACGTTACACGTGGAAGACATTTTTCTAGATTGAAAGTATTGAGCTGGTGGGCCACCTAAGGAATACTGATACGTGAGAAATTGTTTTGTTCGTCTCCATATCCTCACGTTACACGTGGCCGGCAATTTTGGAGATAGAGGGTATTGATCTGGTGGGCCACCTTTAAAGTAGGCTTCAGGTAAAATATCTCAACGGACGAGTCTGACCACTCCTTTGTTGTGGGTTTTTGCTGACCAAATGTTGACCGTTAATCAGCAACCTGCTGATCAGACGGTTACCACATCCCAATCCTGTTGATTTTCAAGCGGTGGCCCACTAGACCAATAGTTCCAGATTCCAGGAATGCTTGCCGTATGTACCTTAAGGCACGAACCGTACGGAACTCTGATGTATAGTATGGTAAAGTACGGTACACTCTAAAACAAATATTTTATGAGAAATTTCCGACTGTATGACCCATTTATGGCCCATTTCCGAGACGAAACCCACCTCATTTTATCTTCCAAGAATAAGCCCCAGCTGTACGGATGCCTTTCCAAAGGTCGAAAATGCCCCTGCAGCCAGGCGGATCAAGACGAGCGCCGATGCTCCTCGAACTCCGAGTTATACGAACGGTTCAAAAGAGATTATTATTTATTATATCCACAACGTTCATACATATTTCGAGATCATTTCGGAGTATTATCCAAAAAAATAAAAGAAATCATGTCCAAAGATCAACTGGACCACACCACAAAGAGCAGTAGAAAATTGATTTTCACTGTTGAAACTTTTGTAGGGTCCACCATAACATTTATTTTCCATCTAATCTATTCATAAGGTCACAAAGACCTGGATGAAAAAGAAAAACAAATTTCATAATGATCCAAAACTTATGTAACCACTAAAAGGGTTTTAATGGTATACACTCAATTTCCCACTGCCTTTTATAGTGTAGTCGTCGATAGTTAGATCTATCTTATTTTTCATCTCATGCATTAATATGAGCTCGCCAAATAGATGGACGGTTTGGATATAACATAGACCTTATCCTGAGCCCACAAAAGCAACGAAAATTTAACAGAAAAAAAAAGTGACCAGACTGCCGCGGCACTACCGCTGTGCTAGTCTGGCAAAATTATTATCTTTTTTTTTTTTTTTTACAAGGAAAATTTTTTCCCTCCTTACATTTTTTTCTAATACATAATAATGTAAATATATATATAAGTATATAAAAATATTTTTTTTATCTTTTAATTCATTTCTTTGTCTATTTATTTAATGGGCATATCTCCTAAACTAAAATGAGTTACTTAATGTACCACATATGATTTTGGGGTAGGAGAAGCTAATTTAGCCAACCAATGTAGTTATTTTCCAAGATTCCATCGGGTCGATGGTCAAAAATCTATTTCATTCACCTTGCAGTTAATTTCATTCATTTTATTCACTTCACGGTCATTTCCATGCATGTCACGGACATTTCCAGCAAATCTGTTTAGATTTAAGGTCATTTCCATGCACTTCACGGTTAATTCCCTTCACTTCACGATCATTTCCATACATTTCGCAGTCATTTAGCTTCACTTCACGGTCATTTCCATGCATTTCACGATCAATTCCGGTGATTCCGTTTATATTCACAGTCATTTCCATGCACTTCACGGTCAATTCCCTTCACTTCATTGTCATTTCCATGCATTTCATGGTCAATTCACTTCACTTCAGGGTCATTTCCATGCATTTCACGGTTATTTTCGACGATTCCGTTTAGATTCACAGTCATTTCCATGCACTTCACAGTAAATTCCCTTCACTTTACAGTCATTTCCACACATTTCACAGTCAATTCGCTTCACTTCACCGTCATTTTGATGCATTTCATGGTCATTCCTGGTGATTCCGTGTTGATTCATGGTCATTTCCAAGCATTTCATGGTCATTTCCCTTCACTTCACGGTCATTTCCACACATTTCATGGTCAATTCGCTCCACTTCACGGTCATTTCCATGCATTTCACGGTCAATCCCGACGATTCCGCGTTGATTCACGGTCATTTTCATGCATTTTGCGGTCAATTCCCTTCGCTTCATGGTCATTTCCATACATTTCATGGTCATTTTGTTTCACTTCATGGTCATTTCCATGCATTTCACGGCTAATTCGCTTCACTTCACGGTCATTTTCATGCATTTCACGGTCATTCCCGGCAATTTCGTGTTGATTCACGGTCATTTCCAAGCATTTCACGGTCATTTCCCTTCACTTCACAGTCATTTCCACGCATTTCACAGTCAATTCGCCTCACTTCACGGTCATTTCCGGTGATTCCATTTAGATTCATGGTCATTTTCATGCACGTCACAGTCAATTCCCTTTACTTCACAGTCATTTTCATGCATTTCACGGTCAATTCGCTTCACTTCACCGTCATTTCCATGCATTTCACGGTCAATTCGCTTCACTTCACCGTCATTTCCATGCATTTCACAGTCATTCCCGGCGATTCCGTGTTGATTCACGGTCATTTCCAAGCATTTCACGGTCAATTCCCTTCAATTCACGGTCATTTCACGGTCAATTCACTCCACTTCACTGTCATTTCCATTCATTTCACGATCATTTCCGGCGATTCCGTTTAGATTCATGGTCATTTCTATGCACTTCACGGTTAATTTCCTTCACTTCACGGTCATTTCCACGCATTTTACAGTCAATTCACTTCACTTCACGGTCATTTCCATTCATCTCATGGTCATTTCCGGTGATTCCGTTTAGATTCACAGTCATTTCCATGCACTTCACGGTCAATTTCCTTCACTTCACGGTCATTCCCATGCATTTCACGGTCAATTCGCTTCACTCACCGTCATTTCCATGCATTTCACGGTCATTCTCGGTGATTCCGTGTTGATTCACGGTCATTTCCAAGCATTTCACGGTCAATTCCCTTCACTTCACGGTCATTTCCACGCATTTCATGGTCATTTTGCTTCACTTAACGGTTATTTCCACGCATTTCACGGTCAATTCGCTTCACTTCACGGTCATTTCCATTCATTTCATGGTCATTTCCAGCGATTCTATTTAGATTCACGGTCATTTCCATTAACTTCACGGTCATTTCCATGCATTTCACGGTCAATTCGCTTCACTCACCATCATTTCCATGCATTTCACGGTCATTCTCAGTGATTTCGTGTTGATTCACGATCATTTCCAAGCATTTCACGGTCAATTCCCTTCACTTCACGGTCATTTCCATACACTTCACGGTCAATTCCCTTCACTTCATGGTCATTTCCATGCATTTCACGGTCATTCCCATTGATTCCATGTTGATTCACGGTCAATTCCATGCATTTCACGGTCAATTCCCTTCACTTCACAGTCATTTCCACACATTTCACGGTCAATTCGCTCCACTTCATGGTCATTTCCATGCATTTCACGGTCAATTCCCTTCACTTCACGGTCATTTCCATGCATTTCACGTTTAATTTGCTTCACTTCACCATCATTTTCATGCATTTCATGGTCATTCTCGTCGATTCCGTGCTGATTCACGGTCATTTCCATGCATTTCACAGTCAATTCCCTTCACTTCACGGTCATTTCCAAGCATTTCATGGTCAATTCGCTCCACTTCATGGTCATTTCCATGCATTTCACGGTCATTTCCGTTGATTCCGTGTTGATTCACGGTCATTTCTGTCACGCCCCAAACTCGAAAACCGGGCTAACAGAATTCCCGATCGTCGAATCCGGCGCCAACAGCCTCCGTAGAACCCCATTCTCGGCTCCTAGTTCCCATTCGCCAGGTTCCGATCCTGGGATGCTACGAGGAGGATTTTCAATGTCAGTTTGATTCGTAATAAGCATAACCAAAGGCATAACCCACAAACAACAACCAAGAAATCCATTACATTTCCACTATGATCAAAAACTTTATAAGTACAATGAGCATAAAGGGAAATACAAAGATAAAGTACAAAAACTCCAAAATGCTCAGCAACGTGCTCCTGCCTCAACGCTGCTGCGATCCAACGTCACCTGCACGCAACAATCGTGCATAAGCTTACAGAAAGCTTAGAGGGTGGTGAAAGTGTGTGCACAAGGTATAATATGAACATGCAATGTCAGAGTAATGCGGAATATGCGGATGGAACTATAATGTCATGAGCCGCACCAAGGCTTATGCGATTCAAGACATGAATGGTATTGGCCACCCCAAGGCCATGCAATGGGCAATGCAACTCAAGCATACAGATCCTCATCAAGGTCCACATATCAGTACAACTCAAAGTATGTAATATCACCGGGGTCTAGTACACTCTAAACCAGATTGCCGCCACATCGCGCACAATAAGGTAAGTGGAAGAGACCTCACTATCCGTCTGCCAATATCGGGCGCGACTCGTTGATAGCGGACCCATTCCTCGAGCTGGTCAAACTCAGCCTAGCAATTGCCCCCTACACTCGGGCGGGTAAGGCCGCACCCCCTTCCAACCGACCACGACACAGTGGAGAGCACAGCCAACTGGTATTCGGCACTCAGTACTCATCTACCCACTCGGTTTAGACGTTGGAGCAACCTCTTGGTACCATAAGGGTTTAGGGACTTTCACCCAGGGATATCTATAGTACCCCATGTAAAACAATATTTCCGGTATCCAATCCTGCCAACCACGATGCGTCTGTGGAGGCTACGGCCCTGATGTCGCTAGGGCGTACAATAACCATGTCACACAAGTGCGAAATGCATGATTCACGCTGTCCAGTCATGCAACAATCCATGCGCATGTCGTGCGCTCATGTAGGGCAATATTGCCTAACCAGGAGCCCATAAACAACCTGCCCGAAGGCATATGCTATGATCAGTCAGTCCTCATATCAAGCATACATATGATGCATATGATCATGAGTCATGAAATTATACTAAACATGTTATAATGAAATGAACTATTTTACAATGCAGACGGACCTGGATGGCCTATACACGGCAAGTACGGTCTGGTGATGGGCCCTAAGGAGAGTCGTAATGTGGACATCCAACCAACATTACACTTACAATGTGGACGTCAAACCATCATTGCATTCCAGGTACGATCTTCTTAATCACCGCTACATAATCGGTATTGGGTTTACACATTGCAATGGACCTTAGGTTCCTCCCACTGGGCCTTACATATAAATCAAATGGGCCATATCTTATGGGCCTTTTATTCATCAGATGGGCCATATCAATGGGCCACACCAATAGGTTTTAAGTGCATTGCAATGGGTCAAAACCCGTGGGCCCTGGATTTGCATCAATTGGACCTAATCATATGAGTCTAATATGTATCAAATGGGCCACACCCATGAGTCTCAAACAAGTCTAATGGGCCTAATCCCATGGGCCCTTTTATAATCAAATGGGTTCAGTCCCATGGGCCTTACAATATATCAAATGGCCTACTTCTATGGGCTTTAAAATTTCAACAAAAAAAGGGGGTCCAATTACATGGGTCTTGAAGCACATCAAATGGGCCTAGTCCCATGGACTTGCAACACATCTAATGGGCCTAAGCTCTAGGCCTAAAATGAATCCAATGGGCCTAGCCCATAAGCATTTTATAAATCATTAGCCCTTTTGAAATTCGAATGGGCCTAGCCCATAGGCCTTTAAATAAATCAAGTGGGCCTAGAAGTACATCAAATGGCCTAGTCACATGGCCTTAGATCATATCCATTGGGCGTAAAACCATAGGCCTTAAATATCAAGTTAAGCCCATAGGCTTTACATATCAAGTGGGCCTAAGTTCTTGGGCCTTAAATGTCAAATTAGCCTAAGCTCATAGGCTTTACATATCAGGTGGGCCCAAGTTCATAGGCCTTAGATGAATCAAATGGGCCTAGCCCATAAACATGTCATAAATCAAATGGGTCTAACCCATAGGTCCTTTGTAAGGCAAATGGGCTTAACCCAAAGGCCTAAACCGTTCAAATGGATCGACGGTTCGGATGCATCACATGCATCATAGTGGGTCCCACTGTCCGTGGACAGTGCGGATATAATACGCACATTACACAGGGCCCACCGTCCGTGGACGGTGGAGGCAGCCCATGCGTCAGGCGGGTGCCACCGTCCGCCTGGACGGTGGGC
This sequence comes from Magnolia kwangsiensis, assembly GCA_037074715.1. Classification (NCBI taxonomy): domain Eukaryota; kingdom Viridiplantae; phylum Streptophyta; class Magnoliopsida; order Magnoliales; family Magnoliaceae; genus Magnolia; species Magnolia kwangsiensis. The sequence continues at coordinate 48,162,183 of CM073574.1, read as the reverse complement.
TACAACAAATACATCAATGTGGGTCCCATGCGGGGCCCACTCTGAATGTTAATTTTGCCATCCAACCCATTCATAAGGTCACTCATCCTGGATGAAAGGAAAACACAAAATTTCAGCTTGATCCAACACTTCTGTGGACCCCAGGAAGGGTTTCAATGGTGGGTACTCATTCACACTGTTTCTTAAGGTGTGGGCCACCTAATTATTGAACGGGGCTGAAATTCGGAGGGGGCCCACTACTGGGGACGGTCCACCTCGCGGACGGCCTAGATATAACATATACATCAAGGTGGGGCCCACGGCTGGAGGCCGTGGGTCATTAACGCCCGTCGCCCGCTCGCCGCTGGTTGACGCTGCACGCAGCAGCGTGCAGCGCCTGCACCTGTCAGGGAAGGGGGGGCATGACCCTTTGCAAACTTTAAAAAAAATCTGTTTCTTTGAGGTTTTTTGCACGTGGGGGCCGCTGCGCCAACATCCATCCCTGCCATTGCGATCAGTGGCCCGCAACAGTCGAAATGAGTCCAGAGTTTGAATTTTTTTGATGCATGGACAGTAAAATAAAACAAGATGATGATTTTGAATGGTAAAGGTGTAACTTTCTAATGTCATGGCCCACCAGACCTTCCAATCAGCCCCATCACTTGGCTCAACGCTTAAAACGGGATGGGTAAGAGGATGGATGGCTTGGATCTAGAATAAACATCAAGGTGGGGCCCATGCGAGGGAAACCCAAAAAGGTCTTCTTTTCTTCCTTTTTTTTTTCTTTCCTTAAAACAAACGTCCAGCGTCCCGACGCTGGACGATGTAGTAAAATTTATTAGTATTATAATTTTTTTTTGTATGTGGGCCCTGATGAAGTGGACTCCCCACTGATGGGTGGCATGGGAGTAACGGCCAAGGTGGGCCCCTACTTGAATAAAAATCACATCAAGGTGGGATCCACTCAAGTGGGCCACACAATCCCTTTGCATGAAAATAAAATGAAATAAAATGAAATAAAATGAAATAAAATAAAAGAAATAAAAGAGAGAGACATGGAGAGTGGGACACGGCTTGTGATGGAGGGACCCCGTCATTATGGGCCCTACCTTGCAATGAAACATACAATAAATGGATCCCTTTGATCATGGGACCATCAAAATTATAAATCAACAGTGGAGATCCATTCTCCACCGTTATGGACGGTCTAGATGACCTTTTTGCAATGAAATAACCATCATGATGGGGTCCATGGAGAATGGCCCCGTCATGAAACGATCATGATGATCCAAGTGGTCCATCGGCCACATTTTAGGGTCTCAAGTGAGATCCACACCATTGATCGGTGGGCCTCACTTGGTCCACCGTAGAAACAAATAAATCTACCCTATAGAGGCACCCACCGTCCGATCTTCTCGCTCCTAGGGGTTCCTTGGCACCTTGTCTTCAATTTCAATGGCTAAGATGAAGAATGGAGGGTTGAGATGGGAGATTTTTGGGTAGGAAGGTGGGCCACTTGGAACTTAGGGACTTTGGAGAAATTCCATACGTATGGAACTCTTGGATTTCTCTTGTTGCTTGGAAATTTTGGAATGAGAAAGAGAGAAAGAGAGAGAGTGATGTAAAGGGAGAGAGAGAGAGAGTGATGGATGGATGGGTGAGTGATGGTGGTGTAAGAGAAACTTGACTTTTATGGCTTTTGTGTAAGAGAAGTATGGAAAATGAAGACTTTTGTGGCTTTTTGTGTAAGAGAGGTATGGGTTTGGGAGACTTTTGTGGTTGCTTGGGAAAAGGGATGGAGGTGATGTGTACTTGACATGTGATGGGTTGATGGGTGATTGATTGATGGGATTGATGTGATTGATGTGACACATCGTTGAGATTCCCTTGGTTTTTGCAACGCGCGGCGTTTTCTCGCACCGAACGTTGGCCCATATCTCTTGATCAGGGTATCGCCTTGGCGCGCGAGTCGCGGTATCGGAACCACAACGACGGCGCGGTCGCTATGGTATTGGTCTCGGGTTGAGTCGACTCGGGTTGTCGGTACAAGAATTCAGGTCGCGCGTCGATATCGGTTAAGGGTCGAAAGTTGCTGGAGTTCGACCGGTAAGACCGCGGAAGTGTATGGAAAGGTACGGACCAAGATACGGGTCTTACAATTTCCATGCATTTCACGGTCAATTCCCTTCACTTCACGGTCATTTCCACATATTTCACGTTCACTTCACGGTCATTTCCATGCACTTCATGGTCATTCTCGTCGATTTCGTGTTGATTCACGGTCATTTCCATGCATTTCACGGTCAATTCCCTTCACTTCACGGTCATTTCCACGCATTTCATAGTCAATTCGCTTCACTTCACCCTCATTTTCATGCATTTCACGGTCATTACCGGCGATTCTGTGTTGATTCACGGTCATTTCCAAGCATTTCATGGTCAATTCACTTCACTTCACCGTCATTTTCATGCATTTCACGGTCATTCCCGACGATTCCGTGTTGATTCATGGTCATTTCCATGCATTTCATGGTCAATTCCCTTCACTTCATGGTCATTTCCACGCATTTCATGGTCAATTCGCTTCACTTCACCGTCATTTTCATGCATTTCACGGTCATTCCCGTCAATTCTGTGCTGATTCACGGTCATTTCCAAGCATTTCACGGTCAATTCCCTTCACTTCACGGTCATTTCCACGCATTTCACAGTCAATTCGTTCCACTTTACGGTCATTTCCATGCATTTTACGGTCATTCCTGTCGATTTCGTGTTGATTCACGGTCATTTCCATGCATTTCATGGTCAATTCCATTCACTTCATGGTCATTTCCACGCATTTCATGTTCCATTCGCTTCACTTCACGGTCATTTCCATGCATTTCACGATCATTCCCGTCGATTCCGTGTTGATTCACGGTCATTTCCATGCATTTCACGATCAATTCCCTTCACTTCATGGTCATTTCCATGCATTTCATGGTCAATTCGCTTCACTTCACCGTCATTTTCATGCATTTCACGGTCATTCCCGGCGATTCCATGTTGATTCGCGGTCATTTCCAGGCATTTCATGGTCAATTCCCTTCACTTCACGGTCATTTCCACACATTTCACGATCAATTCTTTTCACTTCACCGTCAATTTCATGCATTTCATGGTCATTCCCGGCGATTCCGTGTTGATTCATGATGTTTTATTTAAACCAATCTGATTTAAATGATTTTAAACTCGCAAGTATACGATTCAGATGTAGATACAGTACGTATTATGAGATCGTTCCTACGAGGACTGGTTGTCACAATTTGAAATTTATGATTCTTCTTAACTAATCCAACTAATAATTTAGCGAACTAATAACAAAAATCTATAGAAAATAACTGAGAAAAAGGAGGAAAATTCAATCAATGAGATCACTAGGACTTTTGAATCCACCCCTAATTATCTTAACCCTTGTTTTACTTGTTGATTCACCCTAATTCAGATTGATGTAAATAAATAAAGCACACTATGTCCTTGGTCGGGCACATAGAATGTATAATCCTTTAAAGCATAAGGATCACATCTTTCCATCCATGGTCAGGCATGAAGAGATGTAGATTCTTATTTCTTTCTCTATAGGAAACCTATTCATGGTCAGAAACAACCATCTAGAATAAGATTCTAAACAATATTCACATCTACACTTTGGTTAAGCTCATAGAATGAAGAAGTATAGAAATTCAGTTAAGCACACTAGAAAAAAAAAAAATCAATCAAATCAAGATGAATTCAACAATAAACAAGAGTCATTCAAATTAGGGGCTTCATCTCAGTCCTAGCTAAAAGATTAGAAATCCATGGAATCAATTAGAAAGAAGGAAAAAATAGCTGATAAAAGATACATCCTTCCAATCTCTCTCTCTCTCTCTCTCTCTCTCTCTCTCTCTCTCTCTCTCTCTTTCTCTCTTTCTCTCTCTCTCTCTCTTCTCTTGCTTCTCCCAGCCGAGCTCTCAGGATCTAGCTCCCACGGACTGAATGCCTCACCTCTCTAAGGTCTCTTGCTTTTATAAGCTGATGGAGGAGGAAAGTCGGTCTCTGGCGTAAGGCTGGAGTCGGTGCAGAATAACTCTTTACGCACAGCAATCTGCGAGTTGGAAGTCGGTGGCGTGTATAACCATTACGTAGTCAAAATCGGGGCCTTCAAACTCCCATTTTCCTTGCATGTTGTCCGTAAAATCAACGTCTCCTGGGACGTTTTTAAATGAATTACATAATGGACGGATTAGATCTTCCATCCGGATGGTGGCCATGATTGCGTAATGCCGCAAAAATCAGTAGGCGTCCGGTCGTTGAAACGAGGATCGCACATTAATCACTGTGACGTTGGTGGGGCCCACTTCGTTGTTATTTTGATGAATCCCAGCCGTCCATTGGATGCAGGATGAAATTTAGGTTGAGCATGGATGGTTTTTACTATCTGTTGATGTGGCTCACTTGATTTCGCTTCTTGCCATCAATTCTGCTTTTGAACGGTTGAAAAACTAATCTTCATTATCTTTTTTAATTTTGTCACCTAGGTGTGGATGAGAGTGTAACGCCCCGTGTTTTCAGGACCCGAGTATATGACTCGTTTTCTCAAAAACTTGAGTTTTAACCTTAAAGGATGGTCAAATTCGAGTGTACGTTATTTATTTATTTATTTATTTGTTAGAGTAAGCAGATGAGCGTAGAGTGGACAAATCAACGTAAGGAAAGTTTCATTATCATTCAAATATACAAGTAGCCTATAATGACTTATATAAACCAAGGTCTCAACATTCACGATTACAAGATTTACATACATAAGAAATAACAGAAAGTATATAAATGTAAGTCGCATAACCACGCAGGTCCTCTTAGCAATACAACCGTACATCCATGGCACCTGCACAGCTCCTCATTAAATTTGAATATATACATTATCTAAGCCACCTGTTTTACCTGTACGGTTATATATTTAATGGATGAGTAGCTAGCTCAGTGTGAATTCCCCTCAAGATTATACACCGCCGCATTAGGTAAGCATAGTTATAAAACAGCAAGGTAAATCAAACAATACATGATGCAGTCTTTTTAAATGCATGGATGCGTGAATGCACATCGACCTGGGGATGCACATCCAATCGGACTCGGGCTCATCGCCCATGCAAATCATCGACCTGGGAAAATCATCCAGTCGAACAGGGGTCGATAGTCGGTGGTCTGGGAGCTAGCAAAACAATACCCCAACAACTCTAGGGCACGTGCTACGGCATCTAGAATTAGCCACCCGTCATCACCAATATGCCATGAATGCATGATTAGCAAACCATTATTAGTCCAGTTACAACCAGCTAATTTAAATAAGCTCAAAGGTCACTACGGGGAGCACATGACCCAACGTAGGCCGACAGCTCGGGCATAGTGTCCCATTATCACCATTCCTGACCTATGAGGCTACCATCTTAGGATGTTTAATAGAAACCCATCGACTAGTGGGCAATCATATTACAATATATGGGGCTTACCATCGCATAGTTGTACATTATAAAACATCAAACCCATATAGGAAAAATATCAAAACAAAATCACGTAGGGCGAGTATCAAAATATGCCACATAGGGCGAATATCAAAACTATACGATAAAGACCATCCTTAAAAATCATTGGACACAACCTTGGATGGTAGGCCAACATCAATGATCCATCTAAACCACCACTTAAAAACTACTAGATCGAAGGTCCATTGTCATCACCATCAATCAAGTTACATCCTAAGTATGCATGTACATTTATAAGTGGAAATTTTTCACTAATGTATCAGTTTAAGTTCCATAAGAAATCTACATTGAAAATTCCACAAGCATGAACAATTATACAGGATAATCATAAAGCATGTAATACAACAATTCAATTTTCACCAGCTAACATATATGATTATAAAGGGAGATATCAAATATGAATTTAAATAAAAAAAACTATAACTTAAGCTAATGAGAAGATGGAAAGCTCAAGGGGAAGAATCATCACCTGTATGGTAGTGTTCTTGAATTCGGCCTAAGTCTTCTTGAGGTTCAAGGTCACTTAAGGAATTTTCTAAAAATTCAGTTTGTATTTGTCAGATTTTGTACAAAAGGGAGTGCATTAACAAAGCCCCCTTTAGGCTTGTGTTAGGCCCACCATGTATTTGTTCGGGACTCAAGTTTATCTCACCCGAGGGGTTGAACTAGTCCTCCGGTATGGATCAACATTGCGGATGGAGAACCCCAGCCACCCAAATCATTGAACTTAGCCCAAGTACTATTGTCTGTATTTTCCTCTTGTAAGACCATTTGCAGGTAAATCTCTGTCAGTGGAGCCCCTCCCAAGTGGTGTGGCCATCATAAAACATATACATATTGTATGTACAGACACATGCACTTGTGGGACTTCATATAACATTTTCATTACATGCACTAGATGGTGTTCTAGCTAATCACAATTGGTGGGCTACGTCCAGCCTTCGGACGGTCTGGGTTTAACAGAAGTATCAGGTGGGTCCCACATGGACCACCTCATACATCAAGTATGTTACGTCCTCCTTTCATGTACTCTGTACATATTTGAACATTACAGATCACATGCATCATATATGTATTTAGTTAGTATATATCACATGCATTATATATGTATTTAGTTAGTATACGCCACATGCATCATATATGCGTTCAATTGGTGTACATCACATGCATTATATATGTATTCAGTTAGTGGACATCACATGCTTCATATATGTATTCAGTTAGTATATACATTACATGCATCATATATACATCACATGCATCACATATCACATGCATCATATATACATCACATGCATCATATATCACACGCATCATATATACATCACATGCATCACATATCACATGCATCATATATTCAGTTAGTATATACATCACATGCATCATATATAACATGTATCATATATACATCACATGCATCACATATCACATGCATCATATACTCAATTTATACATCACATGCATCATATATCACATGCATAATAGTTTAAATCTTCATGCTCGTACAGGTGCATGTATATGTACTTTAAATATATATTATTATTATATTTTCTTTTCTTTTCTTTAAAGCCAGACGTCTAGTACTGTTTTGAAATGGGTGGATGGCTAGGGGGACTTGCGTGTGGGTGGTCCCATCTGTTGCCTAATTAGGTGAATGGCTTGGATCCCAACCTGGTTTGTAGTGGGCACTCATTTGGACGGTGCAGATGGGTACACACGTGTGGGACCCATGCATGCACGAGTGTGCACAACACCCATGCAGCTAGGCACGTACAGATGCATGTAAAAGCATTTTAATATGCACACACACACACACACACACACACACACACACACACACATATATATATATATATATATATATATATATATATATAATTATTATTTTATTTTTCTTTCCTTTTGAAACAAGCATCCAGGGCCTGGCCTTTGATGGACAGCCCAGACACCTCTTATCATTGAGGTGGGGTCCACTTACGTGACCCACCACGATTTTCAGGTAGGGCCCACCTGTGGATGCAGGGTGCGGCCCACCTGCACGTGTGCAAGACCCAAAACCAAGGCAGGCCCTTAGTCTTTGGTGAGGCCCACCTGCATTTTGGCAAGGCCCAGTTGCAGCCCACCTTGGTTTTCAACATACACAACACCTTGTAGCGTGCTGGCTGTCTTCCCCGCAAATGACATGAATCATAAGGCTGTTTTGGAGGCCATTCCCGCACTATTTTCCAGCCTGTTTCCTGGCCGTTTTACACTTATGTTGACGCCCAAATGGTGGCATGGTGGCCGCTGATTTCTTTGTCAACGAAAGGCCTGAACAGGGTCGTTTTCACCCTAGCTTTCGGGTTATCTTTAGTCCGTTTTCTAGTCATTCTGCAGCCCATGTTTCAACTTCTATTTAGGGCCATTAGCACGTCGTTGCTTGGTCCCAAAACAGGGCCATACTTAGGCTGGTTCGGTCTTGAAATAGTGCCTGAACGCAGGCCACTTTTGGCTTTAAAACAGAGCCTGTTTTTGGCTCTATGTGCGGTCCCTGCTGATGGGTGTCTTTCAGCCATGAACAAGTGTTGATGGGGTTTATTTTAGAGTTGTTAAGAAGGAAAGGTTAAGGGAGATGTTTTACCTGCTTAAGTCGGGTCAGACCCGAGCTTAGGTTGTCACGCACACAGCTACCACCCTTAACTTCTTCCTCACTTTTCTTCCTCAGTTTACTCTCCCTTTTTCTCACTCAAATGGTGTTGCTGTGGTCCCACACAGACTCGGCTCGGTCCAATTTTCACGGACTGAGTTGGGGCAGTGTGCTCCAAGCTCACCCAAAAGGGCCCTCTGTTTCCTCTCTCTCTCTCTCTCTCTCTCGTGCGTGGAGTCTAAGAGAGCTGAGCTTCACCTCATATAGGCAGAGAGAGGAGACCTTGGTAGCTCGCGTGCAGGCGACCTGGCGGCCGAAATCCCTGGATAACGGCATGCTTGCGTGCTTCTCAAGTCTCGCATTGAATGTTAGCCACGCTTGAAGGGCTTGGACGGTCGGGACTAATCTTCCCTGTCTCAATGCATGGGTCTAAGATCTTATACCATTTTGTTTAGTGGACCTAGGTGATTAAAATGGACGGTGTGGATCGTCCGGAAAATGACCAGGGTGGCCCACTTTGAAGTTCAAAGGTAAATGTTTTTAAACAAGGAGTTGGCAGGAATGTGTTTTGAGAAATTTGGTATTTTTGAGTTTGGTGTACATCGTGCATGATGGTCCATGGTGCACACGCACCACGTGTGGGGACCACTGTAATGTTTATGTTAAATCCACTCCGTCCGATCGGCTTGGGGGCCCCATATTGGGGTCCCGGCCCAGTTTGGGTAGACGGTGAGACCCATGTGGCCATGCTAATGAAACTAGGGCCCTTTAGTGTCGATTGTGTTGATCCGATGGTCGGATTGGTTCCAGTCCGATTATCAACGGTCAAAAGGTCCTACGAGATCGCTTGTATGTCTAAGTACACCATCATATGTCGCTATTCGAATAATGCATAAATTTTAATTTTTAACTTTAATTCTTATTACTATTACATATAATATATATACACACACACACACACACACACACACACACACACACACACACACACACACACACACACACACACACATGTATATCATAGTCTTGTTGTTTATTAGGGCCATCCATCTCAAACTTTTATATTATTAGATATTTAATTATAATCATTATTTTTATATGTGCATACATATATTGCATCTATTTTTGTTTATTAATATTATCATTATTATCTTATATGTCTTGCCTTTAATTAGGGTCGTTAATGGGTTATTTCATGTCCTAGTGGGCCACGTGTCCAATCCTAGACACCTCAAACAGTCTTACAGTCGATTTTACAATCCAATGGTTGAATTAAGGAAATCGGACGTTGGATTGATCAACGAACGTTGGGATTGATCTATAGTTTATCTAAGGAGTCGTAACCGGTCCATATGGATACATTGGGGGCCACTGGATGCTGATGTGTAAGGTGAGTCACACATGACCCCACGCACGTGTGATAAATTCAGATTTTCAAGGTAACACCCGAGTACGCAAAAGTACGGGGTGTTATAGAGAGGGATCCAAGGACTCTGATGGACGGTCCAGATTGTCTGTTTGGTCCATGATGATGGCCCACTGAGATCATCCGCGGTCTCTGTTTCACAGATAGAGACAGGAGACGCTATTGCTGATTGAGTCAGTGGTGTTTGTGGGCCCACGATTGAATTCTAATGGGAGATCCACGCCGTCCATTGGAATTACCAAAAAAAACCATTCAAAGATGGCTGGTTTCAGACCGAGTTAAGTGTGGCCCAATGAATTTTCTTTACAGCCGTTCGTCCAACTTTTGGACGGCTGGAATCCTATCCTCTATATTTCTTCAAATTCTGTCAGCTAGGACTTGGTAAGCTGGGCCGTGAGAATCTAATGGATGGTCCAGATTCATCATCTAGACCACAATGGTGGCCCATAGCAATCACCAGCAATTTCCCATGCGGACGCTGGAGAGAAATTAGATTTTCGTCTTTGTGAAGAAGGCTCGGTCAAACCAAGTTTGACCGACTTGAGTGGTCCGGTGCGACGCGGGCGTGTGTACTCTATGTACACACGTTGTACATGTGGGGTCCACTGCGATGTTTCTAAGAAATCCAATCCATCCATTCATTTTGTCTTCCCATTTAAGGGGTTAAGACCAAAGTTGAGGCATATCCAGATTGTAGGTGGGCCCAGAATCAACGTTTTATGGGCTGATCTGTCAGTTGGGGCACTTCCATAGTGATCCGATGGCTGAAATTTAATATGTACGATTAATTTATGGCCTCCATCCCATGTATGAAGTTTCGAGTTGAATGGATGGTTGAAACCATGTGATCTTGAATCTTGGACGACTTTTGAGCCTCTTTAACGCGAACGACTTGATTTCCTCGGATTCCTGGCATGTAAATTCTTCAATATTAGTCCTCTGGAGTCTGTCCCTTACTTTGGTGACTTTGAAGCACTAAAAGCTTGGATTTAGTGCTCCAAAGTCACCAAAGTAAGGGACAAACTCCAGAGGAATAATATTGAAGAATTTACACGCTATATATCCGAGGAAATCAAGCCGTTCATGTTAAAGAGGCTCAAAAGTCATCCAAGATTCAAGATCACATGGTTTCAACCATCCATTCAGCTCAAAACTTCATACATGAGATGAAGGCCTTAAATTAACCATACATATTAAATTTCAACCATCAGATCACTATAAAAGTGCCCCAATTGACAGATCAGCCTATAAACCGTTGATTCTGGGCCCACCTACAATCTGGATATGCCTCAACTTTGGTCTCAACCCCTTAAATGAGGAGATAAAATGAATGGATGGATTGGATTTCTTAGAAATATCGCAGTGGACCCCACATGTACAGCGTGTGTACCTAGAGTACACACGCCCGCGTCTCACCGGACCACTCAAGTTGGTCAAACTCGGTTTGACCGAGCCTTCTTCACAAAAATGAAAATATCTAATTTCTCTCTAGCGTCCGCATGAAAAATTGCTGGTGATCGCTGTGGGCCACCATTGTGGTCTAGATGATGAATCTGAACCATCCATTAGATTCCCACGGCCTAGCTTACCAAGTCCTAGTTGACGGAATTTGAAGAAATATAGAGGGTAGGATTCCAGCCGTCCAAATGTCGAACGAACGACAATAAAGAAAATTCATTGGGCCACACTTAACTCGATTCGAAACTATCCATCTTTGAAAGGTTTTTTTTTTGGTGATTCCAATGGATGGTGTGGATCTCCCATTAAAATTCAATTGTGGGCCCACAAACACCACTGACTCAATCAGCAATAGTGTCTCCTATCTCTGTCTGTGAAACAGAGGCTGCGGATGATCTCAGTGGGCCATCATCATGGACCAAACAGACAATCTGGACCGTCTATCAGAGTCCCTGGATCCCTCTCATCCACGCCTAGGTGACAGAATTGAAAAAGACAATGAAGATTGATTTTTCAACTGTTTAAAAGCGGAATGGATGACAAGAAGCGAAATCAAGTGGGCCACATCAACAGATAGTAAAAACCGTCCATGCTTGACTGCAATTTCGTCCTGCATCCAATGGACGGTCGAGATTCATCAAAATAACAACAAAGTGGGCCCAACCAACGTCACAACAATCAATGTGCGATCCTCGTTTCAGCGACCGGATGCCGACCAATTTTTGTGGCATTGCACGATCATGGCCACCATTCGGATGGAAGATCTAATCCATCTATCATGTAGCTCATTTAAAAACGTCCCAGGAGATGTTGATTTTACGGACAACATGCAAGGAAAATGGGAGTTTGAAGGCCCCGATCTTGACAACGTAATGGTTATACACGCCACTGACTTCCAACTCGCAGATTGCTGTGCGTAAAGAGTTATTCCGTACCGACTCCAGCCTTACGCCAGAGACCGACTCTCCTCCTCCATCAACTTATAAAAGAAAGAGACCTCAGAGAGGTGAGGCATTCAGTTCGTGGGAGCCAGATCCTGAGAGCTCGGTTGGGAGAAGCAAGAGAAGAGAGAGAGAGAGAGGAAGATAGAAGGGAGAGATTGGAAGGATGTATCTTTTATCAGTTATTTTTTCCTTCTTTCTAATTGATTCCATGGATTTCTAATCTTTTAGCTAGGACTGAGATAAAGCCCCTAATTTGAATGACTCTTGTTTATTGTTGAATTCATCTTGATTTATTTTTTTTCTAGTGTGTTTAACTAAAATTTTTGTACTTCTCCATTCTATGAGCTAACCAAAGTCTAGATGTGGATGTTATTTGGAATCTTATTGTAGGTGCTTGTGTCTAACCATAAACAAGTCTCCTATAGAGAAAGAAATAGGAATCTACATCTCTTCTTGCCTGACCATGGATGGAAAGATGTGATCCTTATGCTTTAAGGGATTATATATTCTATGTACCGGACCAAAGACATAGAGTGTCCTTTATTTATATATATATCAATCTAAACTAGGGTGAATCAACAAGTAAAACAAGGGTTACGATAATTAGGGGTGGATTCAAAAGTCCTAGTGCTCTCAATTATTTTCCATAGATTTTTATTATTAGTTCACTAAACTATTAGTTGGATTAGTTAAGAAGAATCATAAATTTTGAATTGTGACAACCAATCCTCGTGGGAACGATCTCATAATACGTATTGTATCTACATCTGATTCATATACTTGCAAGTTTAAAATCATTTAAATCAGATTGGTTTAAATAAAACATCAAGTTTTTGGCGCCGTTGCCGGGGATTGTTTCGGTCTAAATTGGATTTAGGATTCTTTCTTATCATAATTCATAGCCTTAGAATTTTTCTAGCATTATTTTAGAAAATTTAATTTATTTTTTTAATTTTATTTTGTTTACAGGAATTGAGGAAGGAAGCTGCAAAATAAAAACTGTCTTCAAAGCGAAGGAGGAGTTCCAAGTCGTCGGTCATCGATCATCTCCTTTTCCGAGTTCTTTCTTCCAATTCTTGTTTACATAGTTTTATCTTCTTTTTTTTTAGGAATTCATAATTTTTAGTTCTAGTTTTATTTCTCTTAGGTTGCATCTTAGTTTAGTTTAGTTTTCTTTCCTACATTGCAGTTATTCAATTTATGCTAGGATGTACATCTCTGAACATAGAACTAGCACCTTTTGATCCTGAAATAGAAAGAACCTTTTGTAGAAGATTTAGAAACATCCTATTTGAAATGGCAGACGAGAATGGAATTAAAGCTCTTAGAGATTATTCAGCTCCTGTCCAATTTAATGCGCCTTCATGCATAGTGTTGCCAGCCACCACGGCAGCACACTTTGAACTTAAGCCCATGATAATACAATTGTTGCCCTCCTTCTATGGTTTAGATAAGGAGGATCCATATTATCATGTGAAAGAATTTCTAGACATTTACTCTACCTTTAGGTTCTAAAACTTTTCAGATGAGTCGATTCATTTGCGCCTTTTTCCTTTTTCTTTGAAGGATAAGGCAAAAGCATGGTTAAATTCTCTAGGAGTTGGGTATATCACTACATGGGACCAACTGTCTAAGAAGTTCTTAAACAAGTTCTTTCCCGTTCACAAAACTAATGCTCTCCGTAGAGAAATTACTAATTTCACACAAAAAGAGGGTGAGCACTTTCATGAATGTCGGGAAAGATGGAAGGACTTGCTTCTTAAATATCCATACCATGGTTTTGAGAAGTAGCAATAGGTTTAATACTTCTATGACGATTTGACACCCCAAAATCGTCGCATGGTTGATGCCACCAGTGGAGGGTCATTCATGACCTAAAGTGATGTCGAAGTGTGAAATTTCTTTGAAACCTTGTGTGAAAATTTTCAGCAATGAGACTATTCAAATAGAGGTGAAAGAAGTTCCCAACCACAGAAGAAAGGGGGTATATATAAGATAGGAGTCACTCCAGATCTTTATGCCAAGATTGATAGCTTGACAAAGAAAGTTGATGCTTTGATGTTAAACAATGGACCTCCAAATACAACTCAAATAGAGTTATATGTCATATGTTCCAGTCCCGCCCATCCTACGCAGTCTTGTCCATCTGGTGTAGCATTTTCAGAATTTCTCTTTGAACAAGTACATGCAATGAACACCTTTCAGAGAACTGGGAATGATCCTTACTTAGACACCTATAACCCAAGGTGGGCTAGACATCTAAATTTTTTTTGGGCAAAAGGACCACAACAAGGAGGACCATCTGAAAATCCTCCTATGCAACCTTACCCCCAAGTTGGTAGTCAACAGCTTCAACAATTTCCGCAGTATCAACAAGTACCTCCACAATCTAGGAAACTATCTCTTGAGGATACACTCAATCTTTTTATCCAGAGTTCACTTCAATTTCAAAAAGACACCCAATAAACTTTACTAGCTAACCAGCAAAGCTTACATGCAAATGCACAATCCGTTGTCAAACTGAAAGTATAGTTGGGTCAACTTGCTGCCACATTGAGTGAGAGAGAGAAGAGCAAGTTTCTTAGTCAACCTGTAACAAATCTAAAAGGACAGTATTCTCCACCGCCCCTGGCATGTATAAAAGAGACGGAGAGAGCATTGAATAAGGGGTGGCTGGACTTGAAGGAGAGCTTGAAAGGGAGTGCAGCAAGGGGGAGAGTAGATCCAGAGCAGCTTGGGAGAGAGAGAGAGAGAGAGAGAGAGAGAGAGAGAGAGAGAGAGAGAGAGAGAGAGAGAGAGAGAGAGAGAGAGAGGAAGAAAGAAGGGAGAAAGATGTCTTTCTTTATTAAATTTTATTTTTCCTTCTTTTTAATTGATTCTATGGATTGTTAATCTTTTAGCCAGGGCTGAGATAAAGCCCCTAATTTGAATGACTCTTGTTTATTGTTAAATTCATCTGGATTTGATAGATTTGTTTCTTTCTCTAGTGCGCTTAACTGAAAACTCAGTATGTCTCCATTCTATGAGCTTAACCAAAGTCTAGATGTGGATGTTATTTGGAATCTTATTCTAGGTGCTTGTGTCTGACCATGAACAGGTTTCTTTTCAGTATACGCTCCTAATTATTCCCTGCAATAAAAACACAATTAAAATAGTCTGTTAAACATTATCATGTACGCAAAATCAGGTAATAGTCGGGGTCTAATATGCAATATTCGACCCTCATTAATTCATGGTCATTTCCATGCATTTCACGGTCAATTCCCTTCACTTCACGATCATTTCCACTCATTTCATGGTCAATTTGCTTCACTTCACCATCATTTCCATGCATTTCACGTTAATTCCCGGTGATTCCGTATCGATTCACGATCATTTACATGCATTTCATGGTTAATTCCCTTCACTTCATGGTCATTTCCATGCATTTCACGGTCATTTAGCTTCACTTCACGGTCATTTCCATGCATTTCACGATCAATTCCGGCGATTCCGTGTTGATTCACTGTCATTTCCATGCATTTCACGGTCAATTCCCTTCACTTCACAGTCATTTCCACGCATTTCACGGTCAATTCGCTCCACTTCACGGTCATTTCCATGCATTTCACGGTCATTTCCAACGATTCTGTGTTGATTCACGGTTATTTCCAAGCATTTCATGGTCAATTCCCTTTACTTCACGGTCATTTCCATGCATTTCACGGTCAATTCGCTCCACTTCACGGTCATTTCCATGCATTTCACGGTCATTCCTGTCGATTCCGTATTGATTCACGGTCATTTCGATGCATTTCACGGTCATTTCCCTTCACTTCACGGTCATTTTCACGCATTTCACGGTCAATTTGCTCCAGTTCATGGTCATTTCCATGCATTTCACGGTCATTCCCAGTGATTCCGTGTTGATTCACGGTCATTTCCAAGCACCTCATGGTCATTTCCACGCACTTCATGGTCAATTTGCTCCACTTCATGGTCATTTCCATGCATTTCACGATCATTCCCGTCGATTCCGTGTTGATTCACGGTCATTTCCATGCATTTCATGGTCAATTCCCTTCACGGTCATTTCCACGCATTTCACGGTCAATTCACTTCACTTCACCATCATTTTCATGCATTTCATGGTCATTTCCAGCGATTTCGTTTAGATTAGCGGTCATTTCGATGCACTTCACAGTCAATTCCCTTCACTTCACTTCACGGTCATTTCCATGCATTTCACGGTCATTCCCGGTGATTCCGTGTTAATTCACGGTCATTTCCATGCATTTCACAACCGATTCCCTTCACTTCACTGTCATTTCCACGCATTTCACGGTCAATTTGCTTCATTTCATAGTCATTTCGATGCATTTTACGGTCAATTCGCTTCACAAAAAAATATATGTAGAATAAAGTTATCCATGTAAAAAAAAAAGAGTACATAGGTGGATATGGGGCCCACCAAAATCATAAATATTGAGTGTGGGGGCATTCAAAATTATGTGAGGCCCATGATGGGACCCACCCAATTAAAAAAAAAACTGAATGGCACTATCGCACCCGGGCAGCACTACTGCACAGACATCCAGAGGTCGGCGGTACTGCCGCCCACATTTTTTTTTATTCAATGACTATGGCTATGGCTACGGTTTTAATCCATAGCCATAGGGGGGCAGCCTTATGCACCAACCGATCCACTTGAAGCGGAAAAGCAGGGGCATTTTTGACCTTTGGCAAGTCATCCGTACAGCAGGGGCTTATTCTTGGAAGAGAAAATGAGGTGGGCTTTGTCTCGAAAATGGGCCATAAATGAGTCGTACGGTTAGAAATTTCTCATATTTTATTCAAGAGTTGAAGGAGATATGATAAGCCTGTGCGCGTGTATAAGTAAGCTAATGCGCGCGCCACCACATATGCTTGGCATACACGTGAAATATCAATACCATCTATCAGGAAGCTACTATTATGTAGTTTTCATATGCCAATAATCAGATCGGTCCACTATTCAAGTGGGCCACAATCATCTGGACAAGTGTACGGTTGTTGAAATTTCAGGTTTGGGCTCCGTGGCTTATGGTTACAGGAAAGCATGTTAGATTCACAGATGGAAACAGATCATGTCCCATATTGGGTTCGGCCGAAGTTCATCTGTATTATTAATCAATCGGGTCTAAAAGCCAAGCTTGGGATAAGATCGTGTTGTGCTCGGGCCTTGAAATTCAAACCAATGTTTATCCATCAATATCTCGGGAGGCTTGTTAACAGACTCAAATGGGCCATGAAATCCTGGCGTGACACATGTAGTACTGGGTTTTAAAATCAGGACCCCACTAACACCATAAAGTCCTGTTTTCCGGCTCAAGTCAGGTCTAAATAAATATTTGTTCATAACATAGGCCAGTCCAAATCCAAAATCGGCATCATATCTGACCCATGGACAAACTCAACAGGCTTGTGCCCCATTCATATTTGATTGGACCCGAACCCGACAGCCCAAGCATATCTTACTGGCCACGTGTAGATTATCTATCCGTACTTGACTAATGTACAGTGGGTGGCAGACAATTTCATGGCAAACATTGATTGAGGAGGAATTGATCCCAACCATCAGAAACTTAAATCACTCATATCTCGCAAATTGAGATGCATTTTTTAAACATATTATAACTTTTGACCTTTTAAACTGTAAAGGACGTGTAAAATGACTCCAAAAAGTTAGGAGAATAACATGGTTGGGCCAAATTAAACACTTCTTACTTCTTTTTTTTTTTGGAAAACAACGACCCTTGTAGGAGTAGAGTTTGTTATAATAAGCCATGTTTTTAGAGTGTTTGAATTTGAGTCCAAGTGCAAAATTACATCCGAAGTTTGAGCTCATTATTTAGAGAGTTGTAAAATTATTTGTTTATTATTAATTAAGTTATTCCAAATTTATTAAGAATTATTCCTACTTTTATATATGGGTTTCAAGAAAGTTTTGTGGAGAGTATAAAAAGCCATGTGAATCCAGAGTAGTTATTTACTTAGGATGACGATAGACCTCATCATGCCCCTTCCTGCACCGGTGACATTTTTAGGAAGCTTGTAGATAAAGCTTAACCTACAATGTGATGCCTGGTCCACTATTATGATGTGTGCATGACATCCAATTCGCCAATCATGAGTCCTCATTCAGAGTCTCCTTCGCACCCTAAACATCAGGCGGATCATAAGCTTAGGTGGGCCACACCATGCCTAAAACCTCTAAAATCACTCACGTGCGTGCCTACTTAAGTCTTGGAATGGCTAGAGTTTCCGGATGCCCATTCATTTCTCCTGGTAGAGCCCATCTTCTGGATTGGATGCATATACAAAACACGGTGGGCCCCACACACAATCTGAAAGGAATTTTATGGTAGGTGTCTCCGTCCCATTTGTTCCCTTTGTTACGACACACTCGACTCTTGAGTCGTCTTGACTTTTAGATCATTCCGCGAACACATCATGTTGGGCCCCCCACACAAAGAAGCTTTGTGGTGGACCCGGCCTCATTGGATCATAGGATCTGAGTCATGGTATTATTTTTTTGGGTCAGTTTGGGCAGTGAGATTAGAAGGGATTAGGTGGGGATGAGATTCAAAAAACGTAATAAATGCTATTGTCATGGAATTATCTTAATACTATGGGTTTTCTTATTCCATCGGCTCCATTGCCATAGTGTTTGGTTGGCATGGGAATGAGAGGTTTTACAAATCCTATTCAGTATGATGTTTGGATGGGAGGTTTTTACCACTCTTATTCCGTAGGATGTTTGGATGAGAGGTTTTGCTACAACTCTCATCGACTGGAATTGGCACCATACCCAATGCAATTCCATCTATTCATTACTGTTTGGATGAGAGGTTTTTACCACTCCTATTCTACAGGATGTTTGGACGCAGATTTACTTCATTTATGCAATCACACCATACAATGATTTGGAAAATGGATGGACCGCGTGAATGAAACACATACATTATAATGTGGCTCATAAAGCACTAACTACTATCCAGTGGCCAATTTGCGTCCTTGAAATTCCCTTGGATAGTCTGACATGTTTGCAACCTAATCTTCAAGCTATGATCGTAGCACAGAAATAGTTGAGATCATCCAAGATAAGAGAAATCTGGGAACGACCCACTCATCATTCGGCCCATTTGATAACCGCCTATATGACGGAAAGGTGGGACCTAATACAGTTGTTAAAAGGAAAAAAAGAAAAAAAAGAAATGCAGTTTCATCCAATTCAGTTATCCAAACTAATACTGATGCAGTTTCACTATCTTAAAGATATCTTTAGTAGAACAATTCTAACCATTCGATGCCTCGTATTTCATCATTTGCAAATAGGCGGATAATTTTGCTTGGGAATAAACCTGCTTTATACATTACAATTTTCTAAATTTCAAAAGCTGACTATATCTCCAAGCAGATGTAATTACTAGTTATGAAAAATTCCATAAGTAATTATATTACAGTCCATAGCATATTCAGCGTAGTGACATGAGCTGAATAAAGAGAACCAAAATAAAAATTTCGAATATGAACTTTACAATGATCACGACATCATCGTTTCCATTTTCTTCATCACAATCTCTGTGTGCGTTAGTGACACCTGTGGTTGGTGAACTACAGGTCGGTCTTGAAGACCGACGTAGTTGATGATTGGTGCGATTCTCATTGTAATGCTCACTACCTTTCAGCACTGGATATTATCCCGGCCGTCTGGAATTTCATCTCCTGGTATATTTGGAGAGCTACTTCTCCAATAGAAAGCTGACCAATCGATAGATACTTCTGCAATGAAACTGTAACCGCGGAAATGTGCTCTGGAATAGCCATCCACCTGTGCACGACACTCTTCCCAATCATAATATATTCCGGGTCTATGACCAATAAATACGACATATACCTTCTTAGCCATTTACACATTAATAGCACGGGGCGAGCAAATATTAGGATAATTATAAAAACCTGATTATGATTGTAGATATTTGTATCTATATATTGATTGGAATAAATCATATAACTGACTATATTTCATTCATTAGAGCACCTGACTCTTCTTTGGGATTTTAATAACATACCTTTCCCTGATGATAATTGGGACACCTGCAAAAGATATAATGCCTACATGTTGCATTAAAAAACAATGACATGTGCGTGAACAAATAATATACATCGCATTATGCATCTTTAAAATGATATTTCAGATTGAGTCAAATGTCACACATCCATGCACACCATAATGCTAAACCATAAATAGTTTAAGGATTATAGTTACTATATGTCCCCAAAAATCAAACCAAATGTAAAAGTCGATGGTTTAAATGTTTCATCTTCCAATCCGTCTCCATAAAAAGTACCTATCAAGAGCATAAGACACTAGCACAAATAACTACCAAGCATGCATCATATATAAAATATTCAAAGTCATGGATCTACACTACCAAAGTTTTTCTGAGAAATGTGGAGAATTTGTTTTAACCACTCCATATGGCGTTCCACTCGGAGATTAACAAAGAAAGAAGCGAGTTGTTTATCCCTTGAGAGGAGCTGCCCAACTTCGATAAACTTGATGTCGGTCAACCCATCTACCTCTTGAGGACTATCCAGCACTTTAGTGGTACGGTTCACTTCTTCTCCAAGACCAAAATTGCCCATGGCCTCGACAACATGATTTAGAGACATCTTGAGTACGTCACAAGGATGAGTAGGACGCACCCGCTTCGAAGTAATACTATTGCCATTTTTATTCACAGAATCAGGTGTACATTTGGGTGTACTTCGACTAGCTTGATTTTTTCGGGACTGACTATCAGAAAATCGCGAATTCGTCCCCGAGTCCTCTAAATTATTTACGGATAGATCCACACTATCTTCCAGATCCTCATCCCCATCTGACCATATTTGATTTAAATCTCATTGGACACGTGATGAAGATGCATCCAAATTGCTACTGCCTTATGCGTATCTATCAGTCGCCTGATTATCATCGACAATGACAGCTAAATTATCCATCCGCTCAATCCGCTTTCCTCGGAGTCTTTTAGTTCGTGGATGAGATTGCAAAAAGATTATGGGTAGATGAGTAACCACCATTCTCATTTTAATAAGGAAAATACAAGTATTGATGACATTTAAATAAGGATATATCAAATAGTTCAAAGTTATGTCTTACCCTGAGATAGGCTTCCCATACTTTGTCTGATGCGGTTATAACCTTTCGTTCATTATCCCAACCAAAGCCGCTAGTAGAGAGCATATCTTTCACATCATTATAGCATTTTTTGTAATATCTCATACCGTTCATGACGTTCGACCAATTCACGCACACATGAGTTTCATTAGAAACCTGTCACGCCCCAAACCCGAAAATCGGATTCACAGGAATCCCGATCACCGAATCCAGTTCCAACAACCTCCGTAGTACCCCATCATCGGCTCCTAGCATTCATATGCCAGATTTTCGATCCTGGAATCCTACAAGGAAGATTTTTTTTTGTACATTTAACTAGTAATAAGCATAACCACAAGTTTACCCAAATCATAAAGGCAACATCATCATCACATATCCACTAATATAATCATTTGAATACAATGCTGAAAGGAAAATATATATGTCAAAATCAAAACTCCAGCAAACAGCTGCACGCTCCAAGCTCAATGCTGCTGCAACCTAACATCACCTACACGCATTTATCGTGCATAAGCTTATAGAAAGCTTAGAGGGTGGTGTAAGTGTGTGCACGAGATAAGTGCCAAGTATTCAATATAATATCATAATCATACAATACCGGAAAGCTATTAATCCATAAACCATACAATGACTGAATAAGCAGAAACACTGATAAGAGCAGGAATTATCAGCGTAAACAGAAATACTGACAAGATTATAATCATGCGATAACAGAATAAGTGGAAGTATGAACAAGTCCATATGTTAATCAATATCAGAATACGCAATATAGGACAGCTATGTAAATGATGAGTCATAGATAATTAAATGTCGAATGACAAGGATATAATGTAATACACAATTCGAAAGAGCTAACAAATATCATCACTCTCATCTAAGTCATAGGAATACAGAAACATAACAACCCACAATACTACACGCCGAAGATGTAATGAAATATGCAGTATATGGTGCTAATAGAATGACCATGCTGGAGTGTGATGTCGGGATGATAGTACGTAGTATTGCAGGCTACGGGGTCCACCACAAGGAACCTCTATCCAAACCAGTCCCATACCTAAATTTGGATAGTCTGACTCAACGTGGTGAACTCCTGATCTCAGGTTAGTCGCGCGCCCAACCGAAATTCTTGCCATAACGAAAATACACAACAAGTAGTTGCGCACCACTAACCCGAGTGGATAGTGAATGGATGAATGAATGAATATGCAACTCCTACTCAGTAGCCTGTCAGCACAGTAGCCTGCCAACCGCTGGTAGCTCGCCCAGTGTGGTAGCTCGTCCAGGCCTCAGCCTCGCCCACATCACACCCGCCCACATCAGCGTCCGCCCACATGCGTCCGCCCACATGCGTCCGCCCACATATACAACAGTGACGGGTGTCATAATATCATGTCAGTCCTCATATCAGTACGGTTCCTCTCTGGAGAAATCACCGGGGTCTATTACACTTCACACCACCTGCCGCCCCAATCAAGCGCACTACTAGGTAAGTGAAAGAGACCTCACTATCCGCCTGTCAGTAGTCTGCCAATACCTACCCAGCTCGCCGATAGTGGACCTATTCCTCGAGCTGATCAAACTCAGCCTAGCCATGCCTACTCCCTCGGGCGGGTAAGGCCACACCCCCTTCCAACCTACCACGACACAGTGGAGAGCGCAACCATCTGGTAATCGGCACTCAACGCTCATCTACCCACTCGGTCTAGACGTTGGAGCATCCTCTGGAACCAAGAGGGTGTTTAGGGATTTTCACCCAGGGCCATCTATAGCAGCCCGATGCTCGAACCAAACATTTCTGGTGTCCCATCTGGCCATCCATGATATGCCTGTGGAGGCTACAACCCTGATGCCGCTAGAGCGTACAGTAATCACAACACACAATGCAAGATGCATGAGTCATACAATCCAATCATGCAGCAATCCTGCGCATATCGTGCGCTCATATGAGATAACCTCCGCCTATCAGGGAGTCATATCATCCTACCCAATGACATATGCAATGGTCAATCACATCTCATAACAACATGCAGATGATGCGTATGGGCATGTATCATGATGCTATGTTGTCACATACTCATAGACGGTATCAAAAATTGACCTCGACAATGTGGACATTTAACCAACATTGCCCCAAGGAATGACCCACATAGATCTAAACATATAATGGGCCCACGGCCTCACGCAAGGGCCTAGTATACAACACAATGGGTCTTACTCAAGGGTTACATGTACACAACAGGTGGGCTCTGCTCATTGGCCCTGAATCCATGGCATGTGGACCCTACACATGGGTCTTAAATACATCAAATGGGCCATGCATCATGACCTAATACATATCATAATGGGCCTTGCCCATAGGCCATAAACATATCACAATGGGCCTCAAACGTGGGCAGAATGTACATCACAATCGGGACCCACAATCGGCCACGATGATTGGCCTCGATCTATAATCGGCCACAATAATTGGCACCGATAATCAATATTGATAGTCGACACCGACCACTCACATATATACAAGGCGGGGTCCATAGATGGATAACAATCAACCACAATGTAAAGATCGGCTCCTGGCTGTGGTTACACCAAATCCAATAACATGGAGTCATCCGTCTGTGGTGGATGGGGCCCATTTATTTGGGTTAACCTACGAAGAGAATGGGCCTAACAAGGTCTAAGGGAAGGTCACAATGAGGACCTCTAACCGTCACTGCCCATAAGTGTAGACATTCAACCAACATTGCTCCCATGGAGCAAAACATATAGCGGCCCACGGCCTCACATAAGGCCTAATATACATATCATATTGAGCCTCATATCTGGATTTCAAATACATCACAATGGGTCATGTCCCATGGGCATCGAATACATCACAATGGGCCTCGCCCATGAGCTCCAAATACACAATAGGTGAGCCCTATACATGGGCCTTATTCACATCAAGTGGCTTCATCAATGAGCCGCACAAATGGGCCTCATCTCTGGGCCACATATACCTCACTATGGGCTCCATACACGGGCAGCATATACATTATAATGGGCCTCAGACATGGGTCTTAAACATGGGCCTGAC
This sequence comes from Magnolia kwangsiensis, assembly GCA_037074715.1. Lineage (NCBI taxonomy): Eukaryota > Viridiplantae > Streptophyta > Magnoliopsida > Magnoliales > Magnoliaceae > Magnolia > Magnolia kwangsiensis. The sequence continues at coordinate 48,137,908 of CM073574.1, read as the reverse complement.
AATACAAACGGGTGGGCCCCGCCCATGGGCCGCACCAATGGACTTTGTATATATCAACTGGGCTACATCAATGGCCGCACTAATGGGCCTCATATTCATCAAGTGGACTGTGTCCATGGGCCTTTCCAATGGGTTTTATATATACCAAGGTGGGCCTCAATGACAGCCACAAATAAATCAAAGTGGCCTAACGGATGGCCACAAGGTACATCAAGGTAGGCCTACTCACATGGGCCTCATGTATATATCTAATAGACCACGCCAATTGGGCCTTATATACATTGTAATGGGCTATAACCCAGGGCTTTGAATACATCACAATGGGTTGAGCCCTATTCATTCCAAAGGGGCCCATTACTGGACAACTTAGATAAAACACGTACATCACGTCGGGGCCACGTGAATGAATGGTGCGAGCAACACACTATAAGGTGGGCCCTATCACATGGGCCAAAATATAAACAGATGGGCCCTGATCATAATGAAGATGAGCCTAGATGGCCTACATACTACAAGTATGGCCTATTAGTGGGCCTTTGGGAGAGTGACAATGCGGACATCCAACCAGCATTACACTCGCAATGTGGACGTCAAACCAACATTGTTCCCAATGCATAGTCCGTAGAGAATATCTTTATATAAATCAGGTTGGGATCACACATTGCAATGGACCTTAGGTACATCCCATTGGGTCTTAAATATATCAAATGGGCCATATCCTATGGGCCTTATATTCATTAATTGGGCCACATCCATGGGCCGCACCAATGGGGCCTTAAGTGCATTGCAATGGGTCATAACCCGTGGACCTTAGAATGCATCAATGGTTCTCGACCCATGGGCCGTATACATATCAAATGGGCCTACTCCCATGGGCTTTAAAATACATCAAATGGGCCTAGTCCCATGGGCCTTGGAACATATCAAGTGGCCTAATCCTATAGGTCTTATCTATCAAGTGGGCCTACATCCATAGGCCTCATATATCAAATGGGCCCAAATCCAAAGGCCTTATATGAATCAATGGGCCTGGTCCCAAGGGCCTTGGGATATATCAAATGGTCCAATCCCATGGGCCTTACATCCACATCAAGTGGGCCCCCAATAAGCTGTCACAGTTACATTAAGATGGACCTCCAATCATGCCAAGATGGGGTCCACTTGGACTGTGGATCTGGCTCATTCCTTGACTCATTTCACAAATGAACTGCTTAAAATGGATGGGCAGATTGGATGCAGCATCTGCATCACGGGTGGAGCCCACGTGAAGGCCCACCATTGTGAATGTTGTATATATATAGTATATAAACATTATATATAATATATATACAATATTTTATATATATACAATATAATATAAGTATGTATGTATATATATATATATATACACATACACACACACACGCATGCACACCCACACTACACACACACAGCACGCACACACACTGCACACACGCTGCACGCACGCTGAGGGTGGCGTGCATAAAACACATGCATCAAGTGGGCGGTGGAAGCAATACATACATCATTGTGGGTCCCATGTGGGGCTCACCTAAATGGCATCCAAGCCGCTTATATGGTCATGCGGACCTGGTTGAAGGGAAAATACAAAGTTCAGCTTGATTCAAAACTCCTATGGGCCCAAAAGAAGATTTCAACGGTAGATATTCAATTCCACTGTTTCTTATGGTGTGGTCCACCTTATCAGTGGATGGGGTCGAAACTTGGAGGGGGCCCACTACTGGGAGTGGCCCACCTCATGGATGGCGTGAACACAAAATATACATCACGGTGGGGCCCACGGCAGCAGTCGTGGGACGCTACATGGACGCCCGCTGCACGCAGCACGTGTTGCTGCTGCAGTTCGTCAGAGGCAGAGGCCTTGCCTCTTTCAAAAATAGGGGAAAACCCATTTTTCCTAGGTTTTTCGTACGTGGGGCCCGCTTTACAAAAATCCACCCCTACCATTGAATTCTTAAGCTCGCAACCAATCTAACGGGTCTAATATGGAGTATTTCCTATGTTTAGAGAATAAAATAAAATGAAAAATGGTCTTTTGAATGGTAGGGATGCAACCTTCAACGCTATGGCCCACCAGATCTCCCAACCAACCCCAACCCTTGGCTCAACGCCTAAAATTTGGTGGAGAATGGGATGGACGGCGTGGATTTCATACTTACATCAAGGTGGGGCCTACATAAGGGCCCACCCCCAAAGACTCCATTTCCCTTTTTTTTTTAACAGGGACGTCCAGCGTCTGGACGTTTCTTTCTCTTTTTTCTTTTTTTTTTCTTTTTTTTTCTTTTTTTTTTGCATATAGGTGGGCGACCACAAGATGAATGATATATCTAAGGTGGGCCCCACTCATGGAGGGCTTGGATAGAATACATATTTTATGGTGGGGCTCATTCAAGTGGGCCACATGGCCTCATCAATCACACAAAAAAATAAATAAAAGATGAGAGGGAGAGAGAGAGAGAGAGAGAGAGAGAGAGAGAGGGTGGGACACGCTTGATGGAGGGACCTCGACATTATGGGCCCTCCCTTGCAATGAATCATACATCAAGTGGGTCCCTCTACACATGGAATCACTAAGATCGTAAATCAACGGTGGAGATCCGTTCCCCACCGGTGTGGATGGTCTAGATGACCTTCAAATATAAGAAAATAAACATCATGATGGGGTCCATGGAGAATGGCCCTATCATGGAATGATCATGATGATCCTAGTGGGCCATCGGCCTCATTTTAGGGTCCTAAGTGAGATCCAAACCATTGATCGGTTGGCCTCACTTGGCCCATCTCAAAAATAGGAAAAACTAGTATGATTAAACACCCATCGTCCGATCTTCTTGCTCCTAGGGGTTCCTTAGCACCTTAGCTTCAACTTCAATGGACGAGATGAGGAATGAATGGCTAGGATGAGAGATCAAGGGGTGGAAAGGTGGGCCACACTTGTGGTTTGGAAGACTTGGAGAAATCCTATACGTGGGAATATTTTTGTTGCTTGGAGAAGTAATTTGAGAAATGAGAAAGAGAAACTTGTAAAGGGAGAGAGAGTGTGATGGGTGTGTAAGATTTTGTTGACTTTGGTGACATTTGTTTAAGAAAAGTATGGGCATGGAAGACTTTTGTGGCTTGCTTGGGAAAGGGTGAAAGTGATGTGTACTTGACATGTGATGGATTGATTGATGAGATTGATGTGACATCTCGGAGAGATTCTCTTGGGTTTCGCAATGCGCAGCGTTTCCCTCGCACTGAATGTTGGCCCATATCTCCTGACCAGGGTATCGCCTCGGCTCGCAAGTCGCGGCATCGGAACCTCAGCGATGGCGCGGTCGCTATGGTATTGGTCTTGGGTTGAGTCGATACAGGTTGACGGCATATGAATCAGGGTCGCGCGTCAATATCGGTTAAGGGTCGAAGGTTGCCGAAATTCGACCGGTAAGACCGCGGAAGTCTACAGAACAATACGTACTAAAATACAGGTCTTACAAAACCTGCTTAGCCGCAGCTTGGTATGCTTCCCTTTTAAACCCATTGTCTGTTTTACGTCTTTAGAAACCCCACCCAAGACGTATCTTGAGAAGGCTAAGACTATCTAGGAACCATGATCATACCTTAAACCAAACCCTAATCGCAACCTAAATAGAACCCTGACCCAAAGAACCCTTAAACTCCCAGTCCGCACACCGAAAATGTGATCCAAACCATTCATCACACATACAACCCTACCTTTACCTTATACCCCAACCAGGATCCCCCTATCTGAGCCGTAAACCCCAAAAGAAGACCTCTAGGCGAACTAACGTAATGTACAAAGCCCACATGAGCGAGCCCGGCCCGAACGAAGCACGAACGGTAGTCTGAATGCCGTAGGCGGTAGTCTGACTTCCGCCTGCGGTACTTCAAGTACCGCCGCTCACGGCCCGCATGTGGACAGTTGTTCCAGCGTCCAAAAGTTAACTTTCTTCAGAATTTAACCCCCCCACCTTTGCTATTTACCATTTTATCACTCCCCATAGCCAATGAGAAGTACCACGTGGCATTTCTCTCTCCACAACCAACCATAGCTTGCCACCTCACCTTTTACCCCACCCAAACCCCACAAATACCATAAGACCATTGGAGAAGGCTATAAATAGCCCTCTCCCCTTCACATTTTCATCAATAACTCTTCACTTCCAAGCTTAAGTGAGAAGGAGAGTTAGAGGGAGAGAGAGAGGAAGAGAGTGAGGGTGAGGAGATGCTCCCAAGCCTTCAAGTCCAGATTTTTCAGCTGTCTTCTTAGCCCACTCCTTACCTTCCTAGCCATCCTAACCTCCCAACCTAGCTCAGTTGATCATGGTTCAACCCACATCCTATCCTACTCAAGAGATCAAGCCAAAGATCCATTCATTCTACAAGCATCCATCATGACATTTACTCCCTTTTCAACCCCCCTGCTTCTTTAAATTTTTAGTGAACGTATGCTCTGTGGTTTGCCGTACATCGGATCCTGTCACATCAGAAATTCCTAGTGATCTAGTCCTTTTTTTAATCTTTGCATAAGCATCATCACATCCGCCTTCTAGACACGCCGTTGGACGTATGCTTTATGGCTTGCCAAAATTCTCAGATCTTGTCGCATCAGAAATTCAAGTGTATGCCTAGTCCTACCTCGACCACATCATCCATCACTTGAGATTATTTTACCACACAAAGTAGAGACCGCACGTTTGTACGGGCAGAGAGGGTGCCTAATACATTCCCTCTTTGTAATTGAAGTCTCTTACCTAGAATCCTGGATCGCAGACCAGGAGTCAATTTAAGGTAGGGAAGTCTTCGGATTTTCCCCACCTAATGTATTTCGTGGTTCTAGCTGACTGTGGGATTTTAAGATTTTTCGGCTAGTGGCGACTCCAACAGAATGACGACTTTGCTGGGGACTTGCTAGCTCGTACTAGCTGAGACCCGACTCGAAAGTGTGTAGTACTTTAATCTCAAGGGACATCATCACTGCATTCATACAAAAAAATATCTTTGGCTACACTTGTTTAAACATCAATTCGAGATACGACTACTCAATCCCATGCAACTATGCCTACCCATGAAGAAGAGCCAGCAGCTCTGCCAGCTCCTGAAGCATTTACATCGGCACCGATATCAACACCTGCACCGGTGCCGACACCTCCGAAAACTCCAACAAACTCACCAACTATTGCAACCATAAATGAGATGGCCCAAAACCTCAAAGCATTACAAGAGCTATTACTTCACCTGGTACCAGGCACTATACCAAGCATGCAGGCAACACAACCTAGTGTGCAAAACAGCTTAACCCCACAAACTCCTTTTGTTTTCTCCCTCATTCCTCTAGTAAATCATATCCTCCCTCTTCCCATGGAATTAGCCCCACATACAAATGGGAGCAACCCTCCCGCACATCTTCCTCGTAATAGGAGATCCAATCAATTCCAAGGGGCAAAACCCCTCTCAACTAGTCCCTTCAAAATCGAAGAGCTTTGAGAACAATTATAAGATATACAGAGGAAGCCACGGAAGCAGCAGGGGGTGAATCTCCCTTCCACCAAGTTCAGGGATCTTTGTCCCTTCCCTGATGCAATGGTACCTTAAAACTTTGAGGTACCAAAATTCAAAAGGTATGATGGTACGGGGTGTCCTATGGATCATTTAAGAGCATTTTGTGGAGAGCTTAATACTCTGGCAAGTAATAACGAAACATTGATCCGTTTGTTTCAAAAATTCTTGAAAGGCGATGCATTAGATTGGTACACGTCATTAGACTACCATCGAATTAAGACTTGGGAATAACTTTCTCAAGTTTTCATTGATCGTTTTGTGTACAATCTTAATGTAGCGCTCAAAAGGGCGGACCTTGCTGCCTTAAGGTAGAGGAATGATAAGTCATTATCAACTTATGTTGGACGGTGGCGGGCCATGGCCGATAGAATGAAAACACCCATTGATGACGGGGAGTAAATCTACATGATCATCCACTCGACAAACTCGAGTATCTTTGAATACCTCGTCTCGTATCCATATGCCGACTTTGCCCAACTCATCCATGCTGGGGAACAAGTTGAAGCTGGAATAAGGGTTGGGATGATCTCCCCTTGGTGGTATCATCAGGCCTCCCCAGTACAACGGATAGTGGAAGGAAGGTCTACTAGATACGAGAACAGTAACAAAAATATTCCTAACCTCTATCCAACAGAAGAAAACAATCTCGTCGCCTCTACCCAAGGTGCACAATTCACTCCTCAAGAGGGACAATGGCAACAACAATAGCAAAGGGAGATTCCTCAGTACCCCAATCATGGTCAGCAGATGAGAATGACCTGGGAACCTAGGCAGTTTACACCGATAGCCCAAACTTATAGTGAGATACTAGCCACACTAGTCCAAAGGCAAATACTTACACTGCTACTACCCAGGCTCCCCCCAAACCCTCTGCTACCAAATTATAACGAGAATGAGTATTGTGCATACCACCAATCCTGAGGCCACACAACGGACCGTTGTTTCGCCCTGAAACATGTGATCCAAGATCTGATTGACAACCAAACGATTGTGGTTACCTCTCCTACTGTTGCCACCACCAATTACACTCCAGAATCCCCTGCCATCGTATCAAGTACGCCCCAATTCATTAGGAACCCCTACTAACAATATCAATCAAGGAGAGCCACCTCCGGTCAATCCAGTCCAATGCATCCATTCAATCACCGCCAGCCCAACAACCTTACACTACCAAAAAAATGACCAAAGGCTACGGACTATTCTGGTTTTTGGCTACGGATATAAACCGTAGCTGTTTTACTACGGCTTAAAACTGTAACTAAAAGTATCTAAACCGTAGCTAAAAGCTAACTCTGCCAAACGTACATACAACCTTGGATAGCCCCATAAGGGACTCTATGAGGCTTATTAAAATGTGTGTACTCCATCTAATACGTCTAGTTATTTTTAAAGAATATGTTAGGGCAAGAGCCCAAAAAAGGAAGTAGATCAAAAGCTCAAGTGGACCACACGGTAGGAAAGAGTGGAGATTAATCCATTGTTTGATGGTGTGGTTCAATTAGACCTTCAATTTACCTAGATTTGGGTGCATTACCTATAAAAAAATTATAAAAATTAACGGACAGAGTGGATATATCGATTGCATCAAGATGGACCCCACAAAGCCCTTGACAAGGCCGTCTGTCCAGATCCCGTTAAATGTGTACTCGTGGGGGGCTGTTACAGGTTGTGCAATCGCTATGGTCATAGTGGCTTTTAGCTACGGTTAAAAACTGCTTTTTCTTTTTCCCCTCTCACGAAAAGTTCATTTCCCTCCACTCAACCCTATTCCCTCTCACGTCTGTCCTTCTCTCTCTCTCTCTCTCTCTCTCTCTCTCTCTCTCTCAATCTCACGCGCCCCTCTTCTCTATCTCTCTCAATCTCATTCGCCTTGTTGGGCCCAACGTCAAAAACCTCAAGGAATCTGTCGCCACTACAACAAAAGCTAGTAAAACCAACACTTTGGTGCTTCTTACACCGGCGCCATGTAAAACAGGGTCCGACGGATGGTTTACTGCCGTCATTTCCTTTCCAGCCCGTGCAACTCTCTCCTTCTTCCTACGGCCGACTCTCTCTCTCTCTCTCTCTCTCTCTCTCTCTCTCTCTCTCTCTCTCTCTCTCTCTCTTCTCTCTCCGCGGCTCGGTCTTTCGAAATTTTCATTTGGACAAACCACCTTAATTTCAGGGCTTACGATCGAGCCGCCATTAAGTTCAGGGGAGTCAATGCAAACATCAATTTCAACCTTCGTAATTATGATGAAGATATGTAACAGGTAAGAGTCTAGATTTCATCAATTTCAACCTTAGTGATTTCCTAATTAGGGATTTACAATGTTGAAACCCTAATTAGGGACTTACTATTTTGAAACCCTAATTAGGGATTTTTCTATGTTGTTTGATGCGAATACATAGAAACAATTTGTTGTGTGAAATGATTTCACACTCAGTGCTGGTATACTTCCTTGCATTTCTGTTTCTTATGGGAAATGGTTTCGACACAGGGTGACTTCAGCTTTGATGAACAGACTTGGAAGACCATCTCTTCATCCATGAAGAAGTTGATTTCCAATCTTCTGACCGTCGATCCTCACAGAAGACCACTGCACAAGAGGTATATAACATGACCATTAGTCCATTCATTGGATGTGTAGTGATGTTAGAGGCACTGAAATCTCTATGCATGTAGAATCAACCAATCTCCTCTACAATTCTGTCAAATAGTAATAACAGTTAGGTAAATTGCAATTTTGCATGATGGCATACCAAATTTTGTGTTGTCTAAGTGATCAATTCTAAAGTGTTAGGACTTTTAGACTACTGGGTCATTAATATGCAGAGATGGGGAAACATGCATCTGTGATGTTTTGGTAGAATCCTTGGAGTGAGTTGGTAGACAGAAATCACAAAGACTGAATTGGTGGACTTTGTGTTGCCAAACTGTTTGAAGGACGATGTCGACAATCGGATGTGCAGAAGGACAATGTCGACAATTGGATTGCTCTCAGAATCTACTATACGATTGCTGATAATTTTCTCATACAGGTATTTTGTTTTTAAATTTCAGAAAAAAAAATCTCTCTGTTCGTGCTTTTCGTTGGCGATTCTATTTGATATTGGCATTTCACTCTGTTTTCATTTTCTAGGAATTCTGATGCTTTACTGAATCGAAATGGGAAATTTGAATATTCAATTGTTATGGAATGTAAATTGCAGTGAAATTTATGTTATTACTATGTGTTACATTGTCCCTACCTTTGGTTTGGATTGATCAAAGACCTTTCGGCAATTCTGTAAAAAATTTTTTTGAGTTGATTATACATAATATATTTGAAAACATTGTGTGTGCATCAAGTGCAGATGTGCACCGACATCTCATATTTTTCAATAATATTGGGAAGAATCTTAATGCGCATTTCAAAATGGGCATTTGAAAGTTTGCATTTTGAAATGCTTGTTGTATTCTTGTCGTCTATCTTTTAATGATGGGAGATAATTTGCACACTGACTCTCGGTGTGATATTGTGTGCACAAGCCTGGTTGCAATCTCTATTTGCACACCCTACTTTTGATTTGCCTATATTATTATTATTTTTTAATACATTTGGGAATCAAAATAATACTCCTTTGTACTATTTTTAATTGTGTACTATTTCAATTCCCAAATGGAAAGCGGGTGCATGAAAATAAATTGAGGTGGTTGAAGATCTCGATTCCATTTTTAGAAGGGAAAGTGGATGCTTGATTGTCCATTTCTCTAGCTGTATGATTAAATGCTATGTGATGCACTTTATCGAACTTAATAAAGTGTGTTCCCCCCGCATAAACTGGACACATTTTAAGTGGTTGAGACTAATGGTTTTTTTGGTCATCATAGATATGTGTCACGACCCAAAAACTGCAGTTATTGGATGAGCTGAACAATTCAGCCTTTGTGATTTCTGTCTGCCAAACTGTTTACTCACTCCAAGGATTCTACCAAAACATGCATCTTAGTAGCACTTTTCTTCTTATTATAAGGAAAAGAGGATTTCCTACGTCATAAGGAAATGAATTGAAGAATCTGTTTTAGCTAAAGAAAATTGGTTTCCTAATGCATACTACTGTTTTCTTATCTTGCCTGTGCGTATAGCATACCCTGTGCATCCAGTCATTGGATGGGCCACTGTACATGGGACAAATTAATGGCTGGATTAACATGTTTTAGCCTCTTTTTTTGTCCATTTGGTTTGTACACTGTGGCCTACCTGATGGATCATCTGTTATACTTGACTAATTACTAAGTCATGTCATTGACAGAGCAGGGCCAACTTGATGGACAGCTTAGATCTTGCAGTTGTTTTCTATATAGGCACATGTGATGGCATGTAAAGCGGTTGGATTGTGAAGGCTTGAGATTTTCAAATCTCAATACATCCTTGAGCATTCAAAGAAAGGATACTGCATGTTAAGAGTGGCGGAATTCAATTGGTTTGCTCATGTTAATGATATTTTTATAGATGAATTGAGGTCCATGTGTCTGCATACTTAGATAATCAGAACCCTTTCCCAGATAAACACAGTCTGAAAATAGCACTTTCAAGCCCATTCTTACTGTTTGAATGATGGCTCTTAAGCTGGAAGCCAAAATGATCAAAAGTTCACGACTAATCACTACTTTTCTGTCTTTTATAGTTATAAATTGTCAGTTTTCCTTTTTCTTGTGAACTGTTACTTGTAGATAAATGGCCTTAGTTGAATTTGTTGGGGTTATGTTTCAAAAACTTGTTACATCAGCAGAATTCCAACCAGAATGCCATTTTCTACCCTAAAATCAGTTAGAATATTTCCCAGTTTTAGATGAAGTTGTAGATAATTAAACAAAAGAAGTCCTAGGAAATTTATGTTACGGCTGCTACAAGCCAGTACACCAGTTGGTTAAATCGAGATATTCGAGGATCCAACCACGGGTTGGAACATTGAGGTGATTTGAATCAAGATACCAAAAAAAATCGAGACCTTTTCTTTCATTAAACTGCTAGTTTTTCTTTGTCATTTTGTTATAGAGAAATGCTTGTACAACGGGTGTTTTCATACAGTTTCATGAAGTGTGCACCATAAGTGTACAACTTCAGTTGGGTCAACTTGAACCCGATTGGCCCAAGCTGAACTCTGGGTCGTGTTTGGTTGGGGTTGGGTTTCCAACCCTCAACCTCACCTAGGTTGGGTTGAAAATCCCTAACCCAATCCAACCTGAAATTTACCTTGTATGCAGAACATCTCTTCACAGTGAAGAATCCCTGCCCCAACCTGCATGCTCAATGTAGGTTTGTCTTATCTGGAGCTAGGAGTGGCAGTTTTGACCACTATACATAAAGCAGTTGGCCCATTGCAGTGTCCAAGTGCAATGTCCAAGCTATTCATCAGGTGGTTTTGACCATGTCATGAAAGTAAATCTGGTTCATTCAACATGTGGGCTATAATCTTAGAAGCAGTTGGATGGGTAAAGACACTTCAACCAAGTTTTTTCAGCCGAATGTTTGTTTCATAAACTGTGGCCCACCTGATGAGTGGACCAACCTGATTCTTGGGGAATAACATCTAGGTAGAGGCTCCACTCTAATGAATTAATTGGATCTCATAGAAAATTTGCCACGCTGGCAGATGTTTGCCATGTACATGAGCTGCCATGGCGGAAGGCAATAAATTACAGGTATGGGCGATGTATTGCTAAGTATCGTGAATGTATCAATATCGCCAGTATTTTTGACTGTGCAAATTCCAGGTGTTGATGGGATTCATCTGCTAGATTGTGAGCAATCAGAGTAATCACCCACATATAGGTAAATATAGAAGGACCACTTTTGTTTCTTCTCCAAAGAGATTATTTAGTGATATTTTTGTAGTTGTATGATTACATATTTACAGTTAAAAGATTAGAAAAAGGCCACAACAACCTTAATAGGTTTGGATCCATGGTTTGCAACAAACTTAAGAATTTCTTAGTGATACAACAAACAGGAAAGGGGTTGAAATTTGATATCTTAGCCACTCAAAATTAAGAGTTATTTTAGCAGCATGGAGTATTTTACTCGATGTCAACAACTATGTCAAATAGAAACTAGGAGAATGGTTATTGTGATGGGGGAGGAGCATTGTGGGGTTGGTAATTATGGTTATTTCTGAGGCCTTTTAGATGGTAGCAGCAGTGGTGTTGCCACTATTATGCACTGATTGTTTTAATGTTGTTCATCAATGCACTGCTAGTTTTAATGTTCCTTACCTCGTTAATGATGGTAGTTGTACTTTTTTATTTTATTTTTTTCAAAGTGTGTGTTATAGTTGTATTGTATTTTTTTCCCCCAATGCTGAGAAGCTATAAGTTGCTTTGTAAAGTATTCCCTTTGCAGTTCATAAAAATAAAAAATAAAAAATCAAACTCATTGCTGTAAGCTTTGTGTGAACCACTGGCCAAGGAGTGCTTTTATGGCCTCTGAAGTTAGCATGATTGCTACTCATGAATGAGCTTATCTGCTGTAGCCTTTTGGAGGTGCTTGGTCATATTTGATTTTTAAATTGTACTTCTACAAAACTCTTAAGACTCTATTGCCATTGAGCATTTAGTCATGAAGTTCTGTGCATGCTTTAACCAGGATTATATTTTACCTTTCTTAGTAAGATTTGAGTATGATGGACCACGCCTTATGGTTATTACTATTTATTCACCATGGCACCTTTTTGGCATTACTTTCCTAGTTAAAAGAAAGACAACTGTTTAACATTGCTATATGTTTCCGTGGTTGTACTGAGTAGATTACAACTACATGCATCAATCTACTGAGTAGATTCTAACTACTTGCATTAATTGTAAAACCAGTACTCGACCCATTCTTGTGGTTGGCTTGGTTTGACTACCAGTCCTAGGTTGGGCCCTCTTGGACTGTTTTGGCCCAAAATCTGCCTCTTTCTAATAATTTTAAAAAAAGAGGCAATTTAACAACTAATCTGTTATTAGCCTAGTGGTTAGGGTGCTTGGTTTCCAAGTAGAAGTTGTGAGTTCAAGATCAGTCAGATTCAGTACCTTTTTTTTTTCCCACCAAGTAGTTATCTCTATAACTGACCAGGTTTTAAGGTTTTAGTGTTTATGTTCTAAAATGTTGACATGCAGCTGCTTGACTTCATTTCCCCTTTTCATAGGTAAGTTGCTCGTAGTTTTGAAAATTGGTTTCGGCCATATCATAAGCCACCCTGTTAAGTGATAGACGGTTTTGCCAGAGAAAAAGGGCTGAATCAGCCCATATCAGTTGATATAGGCTAATACACCCCACATTGACACTGATACAGGGCTGATATAGCCATAAAGGATCTATTTCAAAATTTTTCAACTTTAGTTTTTGTAGTTGTTTCTTCAATTAACCGTGGAGGAAGCTTAAAAACTAAATTTATACTGGATCTAGACTTATTTTGGATCAAAACATAAGATTTGAGTGATATTTGATAGATTGAAGTGAAATCAACCATTTTGAGAGAAAAATAGAAAAAGGTGAAAAGTATATACATTTACATATATATTTCTTTCTTCATCTTCTTTCTGTTGTATTTCAATGTCATGGGCCATAATCTTGTCTTTGTGTGTTTATGCATATATTTGGGTGTAACTCCTTTTTCTATCGAAACAAAGATGACCCAATAACAGTTTTTTGGATCTAAGACATGTCCTGTTGGTCTTAAAGAAAGGGTGCCTGCTCTTTTATGATCCATATTATGACTAAAGGTCCATATGGGTGTTTCTGCCTCTTTCAGCAGATGAGCTGTCTTCCCCCTAAATTTCAGTATTTCACCTATATAGCTTCAAAATCTGAATTATCTGGATGTTGATTTGGGGGTAGAAAAGAGACTTCCTTGGCTAGCTTATTTAAATCGCTCATTCACTACATACTTGTAATCTTGTCTTGCAGGCCATATTGAACCGACACCTTCAATTCTACAATCTGTCATAGATCATCTGGTTCAATGGCACCTAATTCCAGAGAGTAGGAAACCAAACAGTTGTATTATCAGCTTCTTTGCTGAGGTAAGTCCTAATCCACTATTCTTCTTTTTTACTTTTTTTTTTTTTTTTATTTAGGGATGAAGAGTTAGGAGGGGCCTTGCCATTTGGACAGACCGTGTTTATGTATTTGCTTAAAATTAATGGAGTAGACCCGAATGTGCATCGGAGCTATCCGGATGAGCGGGGGTCTCTGGAAGCTGGGTACCACTGTTATGACCATGATGAAGCTGGCCATTTCCTATGGACAGCATTGGAAGGGCCTGGCCATTTGGACAGACCGTGTTTATGTATTTGCTCGAAATTAATGGAGCAGATCCGGATGTGCGTCAGAGCTATCCGGATGAGCGGGGGTCCCTAGAAGGTGGGAACCGCTGTTATGACCATGATGAAGCTGTCCATTTCCTATGGACAACATTGGAGGGGCCTGGCCATTTGGACAGGCCGTATTTATATCTGTATTTATAGGTACCACACTCTTAACCTAAACCACTCCCTAAACCTATAACCTAAACCTATTCTCAATTCCCTAAAGCTATAACCTATAACCTAAACCTAACCCTAAACCAAAACCTATAACCTAAACCTTAACCTAAACATAAACTTAAACCTAAACCTATAACCTATACTTATAACCTTAACCTAAACTATAACCTTAACCTATAACATATACTTATAACCTTAACCTAAACTTATAACCTTAACCTAAATTTATTCTCAAATCCCAAAACCTATACCTATAACCTAAACCTAGACTTTAACCTAAACCTATAACCTATACTTATAACCTTAACCTAAAACCTAACCTAAACTTTAACCTAAAACCTAACCTAAACCTTAACCTATAAGCCAAACCCGATCCCGATCCTGAACCCGAACCCTAACCCTATAACCTATACCTAGACCTTAACCTAAACCCAAACCCGAACCTATAACCTAACCTAACCCTATACTTATAACCTAAAACTATTCCCAAATCCCAAAACCTATAACCTAAACCTAACCTTTCCCTAAACCTATAACCTAAACTCAATTTCCTAAAGTTAAACCTACACCTAATCCTAATCTTAACACCCTAACCTAAACCTAAACATAAACTTGAAAACCCAAACTTAAACCCAATCCCGAACATGAACCCGATTTCGTAAACCTAAACCCGAACCCATTCTTAAATTCAAAAACCTATAACCTTAACCTAAACCTAAAACCTATAACTTAAACCAAAACTTATAACCTAAACCAAAACCTAGACCTAAACATAAACCTATAACCTAAACTCAAATCCCTAAACCTTAACCTATAACCTAACCTAAACTTATACTTATAACCTAAAACTATTTCCAAATCCCAAAACCTATAACCGAAACCTGAATCCATTCTCAAATCCAAAAACCCATAACCTATAACCTAAACCTAAACCTATAACCTATAACCTAAACCAAAACCTATAACCTAAACCAAGACCAAAACTTATAACCTAAACCCAAACCCATACTCAAATCCCAAAACCTACACCAAAACTAAAACCAAAACCTATAACCTAAACCCAAACCCATTCTCAAATCCAAAAACCTATAACCTAAACCTAAACCTAAACCTTAACCTAAACCTATAACCTATAACCTAAACCAAAACCATAACCTATAACCTAAACCCGAACCCATTCTCAAATCCCAAAACCTATAACCTAAACTAAAACCAAAACCTATAACCTAAACCCGAACCCATTCTCAAATCCAAAAACCTATAACCTAAACCTAAACTTATAACTTATAACCTAAATCAAAACCTATAACCTAAACTAAAACTAAAGCCTAAACCAAAATCAAAACCTATAACTTAAACCCGAACCCATTCTCAAATCCCAAAACCTATAACCTAAACCTTAACATAAACCTATAACGTATAACCTAAACCAAAACTTATAACCAAAACCAAAACCAAAACCTATAACCTAAACCCGAACCCATTCTCAAATCTGAAAACCTATAACCTAAACCAAGACCAAAACCTATAACCTAAGCCCGACATTCTCAAATCCAAAAACCTACAACCTATAACCTAAACCTAAACCTTAACCTAAACCTGTAACCTATAACCTAAACCAAAATCAAAACCTATAGCCTAAACCTGAACCCATTCTCAAATCCCAAAACCTATAACCTAAACGAAAACCAAAACCTATAACCTAAACCCGAACCCATTCTCAAATCCAAAAACCTATAACCTAAACCTAAACCTTAACCTAAACTTATAAACTATAACCTAAACCCAAACCAAAACCTATAACCTAAACCCGAACCCATTTTCAAATCCCAAAACCTATAATCTAAACCAAAACCAAAACCTATAACCTAAACTCAAATCCCTAAACCTTAACCTATAACTTAACCTAAACCTATACTTATAACCTAAAACTATTTCCAAATCCCAAAACCTATAACCTAAACCTAACCTTTTCCTAAACCTATAACCTAAACTCAATTCCCTAAAGCTAAACCTATACCTAATCCTAATCTCAACTCCCTAACCTAAACCTAAACCTAAACTTGAAAACCAAAACTTAAACCCAATCCCGAACATGAACTCAATTTCCTAAACCTAAACCATAACCCATTCTCAAATCCAAAAACCTATAACCTAAACCAAAACCAAAACCATAACCTATAACCTAAACCCGAACCCATTCTCAAATCCAAAAACCTAAAACTTAAACCTAAACCTATAACCTATAACCTAAATCAAAACTTATAACCTAAACTAAAACCAAAACCTATAACTTAAACCCGAACCCATTCTCAAATCCCAAAACCTATAACCTAAACCTAAACCTAAACCTTAACCTAAACCTATAACCTATAACCTAAACCAAAACCTATAACCTATAACCAAAACCAAAACCAAAACCTATAACTTAAACCCGAACCGATTCTCAAATCCTAAAACCTATAACGTAAACCAAAACCAAAACCTATAACCTAAACCCAAACCCATTCTCAAATCTAAAAGCCTATAACCTAAACCTAAACCTTAACCTAAACCTACAACCTATAACCTAAACAAAAACTTATAACCTAAACCAAAACCAAAACCTATAACATAAACCCGAACCCATTCTCAAATCCTAAAACCTATAACCTAAACCTAAACCAAAACCAAAACCTATAACCTAAACCCGAACCCATTCTCAAATCGAAAAACCTATAACTTAAACCTAAACCTTAACCTAAACTTATAACCTATAACCTAAACCAAAACCTATAACCTAAACTAAAACCAAAACCTATGACCTAAACACGAACCCATTCTTAAATTCCAAAACCTATAACCTAAACCTAAACCTTAACCTAATCCTATAACCTAAAATCAAATCCCTAAACCTTAACCTACAACCTAACCTAAACCTATACTTATAACCTAAAACTATTCCCAAATCCCATAACTTATAACCTAAACCTAACCTTTCCCTAAACCTATAACCTAAACTCAATTCCCTAAACCTAAACCTACACCTAATCTTAATCTTAACTCCCTAACCTAAACCTAAACCGAACCTTTCCCTAAACCTATAACCTAAACTCAATTCCCTAAACCTAAACCTACACCTAATCTTAATCTCAACTACCTAACCTAAACCTAAACCTAAACTTAAACCCAATCCCGAACCCGATTTCTTAAATCTAAACCATAACCCATTCTCAATTTCCTAAAGCTATAACCTATAACCTATAACCCATAACCTAAACCTAACCTAAACCTATAACCTTTTCCTAAACTTAAAACCTAAATGTATTCTCAAATCCTTGAACCCAAACCTACACCTAATCCTAATCTCAACTCCTTAACCTAAACCTAAACCTATAACCTTAACCTAAACCAAAACCTATAACCTAAACCTTAACCTATAACCTAAACTTAATTATATCCTATAGCCTAACCTTAACCTAAACCTATAACCTAAACCTAAACCAAAACCTATAATCATATGGTGACACCATTTCTTTTGTGTCAATTTCATTCCTCTTTGAGTTATATATATATATATATATAATTCATTTAGGAAAAAAAAAGTGGTTATACATGATGCACTTCTTTCACTTTGTCTTTCTTTTCCCCAATGGGCATTCTAATTTATGAATGACATGACTGTTTGTAGGATGATGGAATATACAAAGTTGTTGAAATTTCATGGTGGAGTCGAGCACATTTCTCTAATGAAGCCAAAGATTTATATTTTCAGCATTATTGTAATTGTAATTGTAATTGATTGAATGAATTGGATTGTAATTGTAATTGATTGAATGAAGGATTATAATTGTAATTGATTGAATGAAGGATTGTAATTGATTGTAATTGAATGAATGAATGATTGTACAGGTGGTAATTAAATGAACAAATGATTATATATAATTTTTTAATGTGCAAAATAGCTACGGATATTGACTGTAGCCATTAATCTGACACGTGTAGCCTTTATTAAATTTGGCATATTGCTACGGACTTTTAGCTACAAATAGTATCCGTAGCTGTTGGAACCTATATGTCTATGGCTATAGATTTTATCCGTAGCCTTTGCCCATTTTTGGTAGTGTAAGCCTATTGTTATAGTTCTTCCTCAACTTTTAGCTACAGATATAATCCGTAGCTATAAGTACTTTAGGCTACAGAAGATATGGCTATGGTTTTAATCCATATCCATTGCTTCTATGGCTACGGATAGAATCCGTAGCGATAGCTCTTTGACCTATGGCTACGACATCAATGACTACGGTCGTGCTACGGACGATAACCGTAGCCATAGGCTTTTGGCTATAGTTTTTATCCGTAGCGTTTATCCCTTTTTTTGGTAGTGATACCACCAAGTTTACAAGGGGCACACCCTACCAGTCCAATCTATTCACTCTCAAATATGCAAGGGCCATCTCCAGCCGGTCCAGTCTCCATGCCCCCCTGCCAGTCCAATCTCTTCGCTCTCAAATATGCAACAGGTATCTCTAGTCTCCATGCCTCCAAGTCTACATGGGGCACACCCTACCAGTCCAATCTCCTCATCCTTAAGTATGCAAGGGGCATCTCCAGCAGGTTCAATCTCCGTGCCCTCAGAGCCACCTCCAGTTAATCCAATCCATACATCATCTGCCTCGCAAGGGGCACCATCTGCCTATTCAGCCCCTACTCCAACCCTCGTGATCCAAGAAAATGCTCCTTCCCCGATCAACATACCGCATGCCCTAGCAAAATCAGGGCCCAGCTTCAATCATGCGGTAACTTTTCAAGAAGGACATTCTGCCACTCAAAGGGTTTTGTCTAGCTCTACTCAGTCTTCAATCCTTCAAGAGAAGAGTTTAGGGCGAGTGGTTCCTGCCTCTAAGAGAAAGGTTGAGGAAGAGATTAATGTCAAGATCATGATTAGCCCCAAAGCATTAACCATCACTTTTCAAGTCTTTGACATCATAGCTTCATTTCATCTCCTCCCTGATCGTTCTTGGATCCATAGAGTCAAGTCTCTCTCTTCAATTCTTCACCAAAAGGCCAAATACATTTTTGGAGACAAGGCATTAACCATTTTGGATGATCCCGAACAATCTTTCTGATAAAAGCAGTTAACCGTCAAGAGGTAGATATCCTGATCATAGACATACAATGCTTCGATGAGGATATCCTATACCATAGTCTTGAGTTCGAGACTGTGAATTGCACGCCTCTTGTGTGTCGCATTGGATCAAACTATATCTTCCCTTCATTTAAACACCAACATTTTTATTATCAGCTCGAATATCAAGAAAATGCAGGCATGACAGGACTGGGATATCAGCCTCCTAAGGGTGATATAACAAAGCACAAATGTATCGGAGGAGGGCAAGATCGGCAAAAGGAGGATGATCCCTTCATCCATGCATCACTCAAATCCATCGGAGAAGAGATCATGGAGGATCAAGTGAGCGGAATGAGTCTAACTAGACTGTTTGCAAATGACTTGGGCAAGGGGTAAGAATTTTTCCTGATTAACTGTACCACAGTCTGGGTCCCACCTGAGCTGGAAATATAGAAAGACTCACAATGCATCGAAGATGAGTTGAGGAAAGTGACATCCAACACCAACTTAGAGCCCAATCCCAAACTCATCACGACATTTAGGCATGATAATGGGGGCCCACTCACTGATCCGTCTGGCCTTACATCCTAAGGGGAGGGAGTGCAGGGCAATAGCTGGTTCGCAGTCCCCAAGACGACACAATAAAAGCAATGTTTAACTCCTCAAAGCCAAATCAGGCAATCCCTGGTTCACATCATTGTCATTCTTTAAAAAAAAAATCAAAAAAATTTCAAAAAGCTAAAAAAACTGGATATTTCTGAAACACCAAAAATAAATAAATCATATACTCGTCAAAATCCAAAAAAAAAAAAACAGAAAATTCCCAAAAGCCAAAAACACTAGATATTTTCGAAATGCCAAAAAATTCAAATACTTGTCAAAATGCCAAAAAATCATATATTTGCCAAATCCAAAAACAACATAAATTTCTCAAAACACAAAACAGTAGAAAATCTTTCAAAACTCATAAGCAATAATATGCCAAATGCGTCTGTTACAACACCCGAGTTTAAAGTCGACTCATATGATTTCGATCTAGAGTTAGACTTCAAACTCATGAATTTGGATGAAGCCCACGATGAGGGAAATGATGATACAACTCCCGAACTTGAGGATTCCCTTAGAAAGTTCAAAATAAAGGTCAATGTCATGACGAAAGATTTTGAAATTATGAACTTGGGATCCCTTAAGCTCCCTAAAATGGTACGCATTAAGAGATCCTCACCTCCTGAATACAAGTAGACAATAACAAAATTCCTAAGACCCGGAGCTATCTAACTTTGGGTTATCCTATGAAGCCTTACCTAGATCGAATGAAGAGCTAGTCATATGCCATCTTCTATGAAGCCTGAAGTCAAGCCCATCAAGCAAAGCTATCAAGATCATGATGGAGTCCTACTGATGAGCGATGGAGATAGACTATTGCAGCATGTCAGGAAGTGCTTCAAGTATTCGAAGCTCACATAACGGATCCATGTGCATGCTTCAAGTCTTTATAACCTGGCAACACCCTAGCCCTTCTTCATTATGGGGTGTGGACATCATTGAAAGAATAAGCTCAAAGGCATCCATTGGACATGAGTACATTCTCGTGTCAGACAAAAGCGAGTGCCGGCGACATCCTAAATCATCGATACGGATGAAAAAGAGAAGTCAAGGAAAATGATTGGTGGTAATCTCGATACAAACCAATTATATCTTGCAGACATAAAGCGCACAATGGTCGCAAGGACCAACGATAACCAAGTCTGAAAGAAATGTTAGCAACATGGTAACAATGCACATCTTATCATTGTGCCTACTAGATCCAAGGGGCAACTCCAGGTCATCCTGAGACAGTCCGTTGATCATCCGCGAGGTTCTTCCCGGAGGTGCCCTTCGTCTCACCATCATTAGGGACAAAGATCTTCCAGAGCTTATCAACGCCGATAACGTGAATATCTATCATGGGTAATCCTACTTGACTATGTCAACAACCACAATCATAATGCTAAAGTCAAACGACAAAAGATTAGCATCCTGAGGTCCATTCCATCATCATTCCTTCCCTCAAATAAGTGTTCCAAAAAATAGGGTTTGAAAAAAAAGAAGGATAAAAAAAGAGAATAAGAAAAAATAGACGAATAAAGCGCGTGGTCTTAAAAAAAGAAAAAAAAAAGAAAAAAAAAGAAAAGAAGAGTCGAACCCAATGAGTGAGAATAAAAGTTGCCAACCTATTTCCCCTCAGGATAGTTTAACTTAATGTCAGCAGCTTCACGATCATGATTAAAGACAAAGTCAGGTAGCTCACCAGTTAGCCGACAATGAATAGAGTCTAGCCTCCCGTCTTTGTACAAGAAAAAGAGAAATCAAAAGAAAAGTAACGTGCCTAAGCAAAACGGGCTAGGTGAAAACCCGAAAGGGTGCTTCGAGTAAAAACAGCGGGCATGTAGCGGACTTGGTGAAAACCTGAAAAGGCATCAAGGGTAAAAAAGGCATAACTGCTAAGGGGCAAGCAAGATAAAAAACTTGGGACATAGTAAAAATTCGAAAGGACGCCATGGGCAAAAATGACGAGAAAGTCGGTCGTGGTGAAAACCTGAAAAGGCGCTACGAGCAAAAATGTCTAAAAAAAGAAAATAAAAAGTACAGAAACAAGAGAAGCCAAGGCAACGAGTAAAGCGAAGAAGTACAAGGAAAAGATAAGTCCTGGATCAAAATTCTGCCAGACTCCACCCAAATCTAAGGGGCATGATCCGAATATGCTCTACTCTCAGGGAACACAGATCCTGGGTAAACAACTCAGAATACCGAATTCGACATGAGCTAAGTTCAATGTTCTGATTCCACCATCTAGGCACAAATTTAAACATACGCAAACACCGACAAATTTGACACAAACAAAATTTTTTATTCATTTCAAAAAAAGTCTTTTTATACATCGCTTTCCTTTCTTTACAAAAAAAAATAAACAACATATATGCATGTACAAGACAAGCAGCCAACAAAGTCGAGGATTTATAAGTTCAAAGCCCCATAGGCCCACATTTCAAAGCTCATAAGACCCACAAGTTCAAAGCCTTAGAGGCCCACATTTCAAAACCCACAAGGCTTACAAGTTCAAAGTCCACAAGTCCCACATGTCGAAAGCCCACCAAGCTTATTTTTCAAAGGCCCATGGTTCAAGGCGAAGGTTTTCAAGCCCATTTCCTAGGCCCACATATCTAAAGCAAGGCTCACTTCACAAGCCCTATTTCAAGGCACATGGTCCTAGGCCCACATGTCCAAATCAGGCCCATGTTCCCCAATTGCCCCATTAATTCATTAGTGGAAGTCATTTGGCTATTTGATCCAGACTGTACAATAAAAACCGGATGACGACACCCTCCCGTGAGATCGGACGGATGTTTCAAATTTTTTTTTAAAAATACCTCAAATAAAAACCGTTAGCCCTGTCAGCTCATCAATGGAGGCAACGCAACTATTTACTTAACTTGTACAATAAAAACCGGACGACGATGCCCTCCCGCGAGATCGGAAGGATCTTTTAAAAATTTAAAAATATTTTAAACCATTAGCCCCATTAATTTATTAGTGAATGCCATCTGACTCTTCTACAAATAAAAACTGAACGACGACGCCCTCTCGCGAGATCGGACAGATCTTTCAAAAATTCAAAAATATTTCAAACCATTAGCCCCATTAATTTATTAGTGGAAGACATTTGACTTTTCTACAAATAAAAACCGAACGACGACGCCCACCCGCGAGATTGAACGGATATTTTTTTCAAAATTCAAAAATATCTTCAAATAAAATCCCCAAGGAGTCTAGCTCCAAAGGGAATAGATTTTTCTTTTCCAAAACGCATGCGGCACACAGTACACTGAGGAATCTTCCATATTCTCCAGTTGCGGTCAGTGTAAACACCTAAATAAGATTCAGTTTCCCTCGATTTCCCCGGAGGATAATTGAATCCAGACATGATATATGTACGATTGGCCCAATCTTTATATTTGGACAGTCATACGAATGCTAGTAAGAAATGAGCGGATCTATCTCTGGAAAGAACAATCAAACTCAAAGTGACAACAATCCGTTATAACCAAAGTAACAAAATCAGCAGACTACATTGCAAAAGATTACCTGCTCATACTTAGTCTAGAATTTTTAGAAAATTGAACGAGTCCAAGTCGACGTAGTGAGTTCCCCATAAGGCCGCACCAACGTGCAGGACAGCTAACCACTTTAACGATCAGACAGACTGAATACTCCTAGGGTGATTACATAATAAAGGAAATGACAGACCAAATAGTACGAGAATCCTCGTAAAGCCGTGAAAAATGAGCAGAGGCCCTTACTTTTTAGACTTACTCTCCAATGTTACCAACAATCTAATGTGAAAAGGTTGTGATTGGTGATCCGTAAAGCCGCGACGAATGCGCAGGAGGTAATCACAATATTTTTCTCAACCCTCATGATATGTGCAAGTCATCTCTTTTCCAAACAATCGACTGACAATGATACAATGGTAGGTAACAGATTTGAGTCACTACCCCTTTTTCTGACCAGAAGGGTAGGGTGTCCACTCGCTTTGACCTTCAGTTGCTCACAACCTTGGTCAAAGAGGGGCATCTGTAGACACCCCACCCAGGACGTATCTTGAGAAGGTTAAGACTATCTAGGAACCATGATCATACCTTAAACTAAACCCTAATCCCAGCCTAAACCGAACCCCGACCTAAAGAACCCTTAAACTCCCAGTCCGCACACCAAAAATGTGATCCAAACCATTCATCACACATACAACCCCACCTTTACCTTATACCCCAATCAGGATCCCCCTATTTGAGCCGCAAACCCCAAAAGAAGACCTCCAGGTGAACCAACGTAATGTACAAATCCCACTCGAGCGAGCTCGGCCCGAACGAAGTACGGGCGGTAGTCTGACTACCGCGGGCGATAGTCTGACTACTGCTTGCTGTACTTCAAGTGCCGCCACTCACGGCCTGCGTGTGGACAACTGTTCTAGCATCAAAAAGTTAACTTTCTTCAGAATTTAACCCTCTCACCTTTGCTATTTACCATTTTACCACTTCCTATGGCCAATGAGAGACTGCCATGTGGCATTCCTCTCTCCACAACTAACCATAGCTTGCCACCTTACCTTTTACCTCACCTAAACCCCACAATTATCATAAGACCATTGGAGAAGGCTATAAATAACCCTCTTCCCTTCACATTTTCATCAACAACTCTTCACTTCCAAGCTTAAGTGAGAAGAAGAGTGAAAAGGAGAGAGAGGAAGAGAGTGAGGGTGAAGAGATGCTCCCAAGCCTTCAAGTCCAGATTTTTCAGCTGTCTTCTTAGCCCATTCCTTGCCTTCCTAGCCATCCTAACCTCCCAAACTAGCCCAGTTGATCATGGTTCAACCCACATCCTAGCCTACTCAAGAGATCAAGTCAAAGATCTATTTATTCTACAAGCATCCATCATGACATTTACTCCCTTCTTAACCCCCCTGCTTCTCTATATCTCTAGTGAACGTATGCTCTGTGGCTTGCCGTACATCGGATCTTGTCACATCAGAAATTTCTAGTGATCTAGTTCTTTTTTTAATCTTTGCATAAGCATCATCACATCCGCCTTCTAGACACGCCGTTGGATGTATGCTCTGTGTCTTGCTGAAATTCTCGGATCTTGTCGCATCGAAAATCCACGTGTGTGCCTAGTCTTATCTTGACCACATCAACCATTCCTTGAGATTGTTTTACCACACAAAGTAGAGATCGCACGTTGGTATAGGCAGAGAGGGTGCCTAATACCTTCCCTCTTTGTAACCGAAGTCCCTTACCCGGAATCCTGGATCACAGACCGGGAGTCAATTTAAGGTAGGCAAGTCTTCAGATTTCCCCCACCTTACGTATTCTGTGGTTCTACCTGACCGTAGGATTTTGAGATTTTTTGGCTAGTGTACTACAAGAGAAACGGGCAAAGGCTATAGTAAAAAATCATAGCAAAAATGCTTTTGCTATGGATATGATCCGTAGCACGTCTGTCGCTATTGGTGGTGTAGCTAAAGATGTAGCTATAGATTATATCTGTAGCAATAGATACCAACAGCTATGGATTATATCCGTAGCAATAGATACCAATAACTACAGATTATATCCGTAGCAATATCTTTAGCTACCCCACCAATAGCGACGGACCTGCTACAACTGATATCTGTAGCAAAAGGGAATTTATCCGTAGCAATAGATACCAACAACACCAATAATATCCGTAGCAATAGATACCAATAGTTACGGACGAAAGCCGTAGCTATAGCTACAATTATATTCATAGCTATTTTTAAAAAAAATTGTAATAATACGACCTGTTTTCATTGCAAGAGTCTGTTGTGATTGATAACTTATCTAAGC
This sequence comes from Magnolia kwangsiensis, assembly GCA_037074715.1. Lineage (NCBI taxonomy): Eukaryota > Viridiplantae > Streptophyta > Magnoliopsida > Magnoliales > Magnoliaceae > Magnolia > Magnolia kwangsiensis. The sequence goes on along the minus strand of CM073574.1, from coordinate 48,112,320 downwards.
TTAATGCTGATAGAAATAATACATAAAATGCAATCAGAAAAAAAAAATAGATGCATTTATTACCAATAGCAATCAAATCATACAATGCATCCTACATTCACATTTCTAAATAAACAATACTTTACTTTGCTCAACCTATCATAAGAATTACAGCTAAGGTGTGCCCTCATGTGCAATAAACAAATACACTCCAACACAGTAAACACCCTCCATATGCATTAAATAATGCTCACGTTTTTATTTTCTTCCTTCAGACGGTCAATTTCAGCAAATGCAAAAGATAAGAGTTTCTTCTTTCCTTGAAACTGCAGATGTAACTTTTGTGGACTTCGACACAAGATCACTTTCAAGTTCTGAAACCTTCCCTTGAGAAAATGAATTTCATCCTCCACTAACTTCTTTAGCTTGTCAGCCTGTATAAAACAACATTTGTATACACAATCAAATAATTATGCCTTTGTACACATCTCAAAAGGAAGAAAGACAAAAAAAAAAAATACTTATATATGAAGAAATAAAAAATGTACCTACAAATCTTCTAAACAATGGCAAAATCCAACATGAGTAATGTGTTCAAACCTAGGATAAACTTTTAAACTCAAAACCTAGGTTTAGGTTAAGGTTATAGGTTTGGGTTTAGGTTTTAGGTTTAGGTTAGGTTTAGGTTATAGGTTATAACTTATAGCTTTAGGGAATTAAAAATAGGTTAAGGTTTAGGTTTAGGAAATCAGGTTCGGGTTCGGGATCGGGTTTAGGTTTGGGTTTTCAAGTTTAGATTTAGGTTTAGGTTAGGAAGTTGGGATTAGGATTAGGTGTAAGTTTAGGTTTAGGTTAGGGAGTTGAGATTAGGATTAGGTGTAGGTTTAGGTTTAAGGATTTGAGAATACATTTAGGTTTTAGGTTTAGGTTTAGGTTTTAGGTTTTAGGTTTAGGTTTAGATTTTAGGTTTAGGTAAAGGTTAGGTTATAGGTTATAAGTTTAGGTTATAGGTTATAGGTTAAGGTTTAGGTTATAGGTTTTGGTTTAGGTTAAGGTTTAGGTTTAGGTTTAAGTTAAGGTTTATGTTTAGGTTTAGGAAATCAGGTTTGGATTTGAGATTGGGTTTAGTTTGGGTTTTCAAGTTTAGGTTTAGGTTAAGGAGTTGAGATTAGGATTAGGTGTAGGTTTAGGTTTAAAGATTTGAGAATACATTTAAGTTTTAGGTTTAGGTTTAGGTTATAGGTTTTGGTTAGGTTTAGGTGTATGTTATAGGTTATAGGTTATAATTTTAGGGAATTGAGAATAGGTTAAGGTTTAAGTTTAGGAAATCAGGTTCGGGTTCGGGATCAGGTTTAGATTTGGGTTTTCAAGTTTAGGTTTAGGTTTAGGTTAGGGAGTTGAGATTAGGATTAGGTGTGGGTTCAGGTTTAGGGATTTTTTATACATTTAGGTTTTAGGTTTAGGTTTAGGTTTAGGTTTTAGGTTTAGGTTAAGGTTACGTTATTGATTAGAAGTTTAGGTTATAGGTTATAGGTTATAGGTTAAGGTTTAGTTTATAGGTTTTAGTTTAGGTTATAAGTTTAGGTTAAAGTTTAGGTTTAGGTTATATGTTATAAGCTATAGGTTATAGCTTTAAGGAATTGAGAATAGGTTAAGGTTTAGGTTTAAGAAATCGGGTTCTGGTTTAGGTTTGGGTTTTCAAGTTTAGGTTTAGGTTAAGTAGCTGAGATTAGGATTAGGTGTAGGTTTAGGTTTAGGAATTTGAGAATACATTTAGGTTTTAGGTTTAGGTTTAGGTTTTAGTTTATAGGTTTAGGTTTAGGTTTAGGTTTTAGGTTTAGGTTTATGTTATAAGTTTAGATTAGGTTTAAGTTATAGGTTATAGGTTATAGCTTTAGAGCATTGAGAATAGGTTAAGGTTTAGGTTTAGGAAATCGGGTTCGGGTTTGGGATCGGGTTTAGGTTTGGGTTTTCAAGTTTAGGTTTAGGTTAAGTAGTTGAGATTAGGATTAGGTGTAGGTTTAGGTTTAGAAATTTGAGAATACATTTAGGTTTTAGGTTTAGGTTTAGGTTTTAGGTTTAGGTTTTAGGTTTAGGTTAAGGTTTAGGTTTTAGGTTTAGGTTTAGGTTTAGGTTTTAGGTTTAGGTTAAGGTTTAGGTTTATGAAATTGGTTTTGGGTTCGGGATTGGGTTTACATTTAGGTTTAGGTTATAGGTATAGGTTTTGAGATTTGAGAATAGGTTTAGGTTAAGGTTATAAGTTTAGGTTAAAGTTATAAGTTTAGGTTATAGGTTTAGGTTTAGGTTTAGGTTTAGGTTTATGTTTAGGTTAAAGTCTAGGTTTAGGTTTAGGTTATAGGTTTTGGGATTTAAGAATAGGTTTAGGTTAAGGTTATAAGTTTAAGTAATATGTTTAGGTTTAGGTTTAGGTCATATGTTAAAAGTATAGGTTAATGTTTAGGTTAAGGTCTAGGTTTAGGTCGATTTTGGGATTTGAGAATAGGTTTAAGTTTGGGGATTTCAGAATAGATTTAGGGAATTGAGAATAGGTCTAGGTTATAGGTTTAGGGTGTGGTCCCTGCAAATACAAACATATAAACACGACCTGTCCAAATGACCAGACCCCTCCAATGCTATCCATAGGAAATGGACAGTTTCATCATAGTCATAACAACGGTTCCCACCTTCCAGAGATCCCCGCTCATCCGGATAGCTCGGATGCACATCCGGGTTTGCTCCATTAATTTTGAGCAAATACATAAACACGTCCTGTCCAAATAGCCAAGCCCCTCCAATACTATCCATAGGAAATGGACAGCTTCATCATGGTCATTACAGCGATTTCCACCTTCCAGGGACCCCAGCTCATTTGGATAGCTCTGACGCACATCCAGGTCTACTCCATTAATTTCGAGCAAATATATAAACATGGCCTGTCCAAATGGTCAGGCCCCTCCAATACTGTCCATAGGAAATGGAAGCTTCATCATGGTCATAACAGCGATTTTCACCTTCCAGGGACACCCGCTCATCTGGATAGCTCCGACGCACATCCGGGTCTGCTCCATTAATTTCGAGCAAATATATAAACACGGTTTGTCCAAATGGCTAGGCCCCTCTAATGTTGTCCATAGAAAATAGACAACTTCATTATAGTTATAACAGCGGTTCCTACCTTCCAGGGACCCCCGCTCAACATCCGGATAGCTCCGACGTACATTCGGATCTACTTCATCAATTTTAAGATAATATATAAACATGGGCCTGTCTAAATGGCTAAGCCACTTCATCAATGAATCATATAGTATGAAGAAAAGAAGACTCACTAATTTAGCTAGCAAGGAGAGAGAGTGAGTGCTTGGAATGTCACCCTTTCTTTGAATAATGGATGCATATTCCACAATGCAATCTGAGAATGAGTAAGTTTTTTAGTTTCTCCGACAATGCATATGATGAAGCTGTTATGACCCTCCATATTACAGAAGATTTTTTTTTTTTTAAATCTCATACACCCATTTCAACAAACATATAGCATGTCATTTCAAATTAACTCTCCAATCATGTATATATTACAGAAGATTTTTTTTTAAAAAATCATCTCATACACCCATTTCAACAAATATATAGCATGCTATTTCAAATTAACTCTCCAATCATGTATATATTACAGAAGATTTTTAAAAAAAATCTCATACACCCATTTCAACAAACATATAGCATGTCATTTCATCAAACAGTTAGCGTATATCAAATCTAAAAGACAGGAAAAGAGATATAAATAGAAGAAGATATCAAACCTATGGAGAGGAGCTTCACGGCGTGTATTTCTTCGGGTAGGAGATTCACGGCTACCACAATCGAGAGAGAGAAAGAGCGAGAGAGAGAGAGAGAAGAGGACATTCACGGCCTATGTTTCTTCATGGCTGAGGCATTAGAGAGAGAGGGAGGAGAATGAGAGTGATGGAGCAGAGATCAGGAGGGAGAGAGAATATTAGGGCTGATTAGGGAACGAAGAGAGAGAGAGAGAGAAGAGGGCATTCACGACTGATGCATTGGAGAGAGAGAGAGGGAGGAGAATGAGAGAGATGGAGCAAGGATTAGGAGGGAGAGAGGAGATTAGGGAAAGAAGAGTCTCTGATTAGGGAACGGAGAGACAGAGAGCCTTGAGAGATGGGTGTTTGGGCACGCACACGAAGAGACAGAGAGACTTGAGAGATGGGTGCTTGGGCGTGGCTCTGTTTGAGCGCGCGCCCAAATTTCGGGTTTTATGAATGGACAGACACAGAGGTTATGATCAGGGGATCCGTGGGGCCCACCATGATGTATTTCGTTAATCCATTCCACTCCATAATTTTAATAAATTATTTCACTTTATGAGGAAAAATTTTAGGTATATTGAAGGTAAAAATAGACCACACCATAAGAAGAAACAGTAATTTAATACCAATGTTTCCTACCGTGTGGTCCACTTAAGACTTAGATCAAGCTGATTTTTTTATCCTCTAAAGTAATATTTAAAAATATATAGACGGATCAGATAGAACATATAGTTTTTCTTAGGCCTCATAGAGCCCCTTACAACACTATCAATTATTAATGTTGTATCAACTTTTTAGCTACAGATTAAAACCATAGCAATCATAGCTAAGGTTTATGTCTGTAGCAAAAAAGTAACGTGGTCTGTATCCTTTGCCCCTTTTTTGGTATTGGTGGCGACTCTAACATCCATAATCAGCCTATCACTCCCCCTAATCACCTTACAAATATAAATTAGCATGGGCACCGATTTTCAGTGTCTACAACGTCCTAGGACAATCTGTTTTAGCAACGTGTTGAACATAACTTGATCCATCACATTGGTCCACTTTATTTTCTGAGCTCGGTTAGATGGCTCAACAAGTGATCTGGCGAGTTTTGCATGAGGCGAACATCGCGTTGGAGGAGTTAGAGTTTTAATGGGCGATTTTGTAGGAGTCACAACAGGACTAGACCACATATTTGACATCTGGCTTATGTGTAATATACCAAAAATATGAGAACATGTGATATACGACTAACTTGAAAACTTTAAAATGTGAAATTTAATTATTTCGTTCATATTCTCAAAATAGATTTCACATTTCAAAATTAAAGATTTCATTTTCAATAGAGCACAATTGAAAGACTTCTACTATATTGCTTTTACATATGAGTTACAAGAAAAATATCAGTTCCTACTATTGCTAAGGGAGTCTGCCCACATTCGTTGGGCGATTGAATCGCATAGTGTAGACCACGCATCTTTTTTTTGCTGAGTAATGTGTACCACCCAGTGCCTCTTGTCATTTGCTGAAACCTCGTATGGTGTTGGATTGCTTTCCACATCTTCCATAGGTATACAAGCATCACTTATATCTTGGTTTGAATCACGTTCACCCAATATGAAGTTATGGAGCACCGCACATGCAAGTACAATTTTCACTTGCATTTCCATGGGATATTGCACTGCCGCTTTCAAGATTGGAAAACAGCGTTTTAATATTCTAAATGTACGCTCAATCACATTTCGAAGTTGTGCATGTTTATAGTTGAATAACTCTTTATAATTTGCGGGTGATCCCCCAGTATGATATTCGTGGAGGTGGTATCTGACACTACGGTATGGAACCATAAAGCCCAGAGAATGCGCATATCTCGCATCCACGACAAAGTATTTTCCTACAAATAGTTAATGTAGTATATGAAAGTAATTATCATTGAAAAATATACAAAAGAGCTTAGTCATTAGTGTAAGGGTTACCGTTTGAGACATTTAAGGGATTATCGGATCGTGTAAGAGCGTTATGTAACAACCGTGCATTTGAAGCAGAACCCTCCCAACCAGCTAAAATGTGTATAAATTTCATATCAAATCCACATGCACCATGCACGTTTTGGGATAAAAAACCTTTTCTGTTATCAAAACAAGCTTGGAGGGTCGTTCCTACATTGACAGGAATGTGGGTACCATCTATTGCACCGATGCAATCCTAGAATTACATAGTCCAAACTGATTTCATTAGTTAACGTTACATAACTAAATGAGTATTATTCAATTTTCAAAATGCATAGTTTAAACTTATACCTAAAAGTATGTCGACCAAAATGGATTTGATTGAATCTCGACAGGAATATCAACAGTTACCTGCTGAATGTATGTAGGATAGATAGACACAATTGCATCAAGAACCCGGTTGAAGTGACGACTTACGGTTTCATTTGAACATATAAACCGGTGTCCAATTACCCGATTACGCACGTTATGTCCTACTGTGTGTAGGAATATCACCAATTGCTCTTCCATACTAACATGTCATGTATCACGTAAAAAAGTCTTCTCACATAGTTCATTACATAACCGGAAAAAATCTAATCGCGTCATTCACAATTATGTAATACAATTCATATCAGAGGTATGAATAATAGAATTGATGACCCTCGCCCGATTATCGTCTCCTATACGAGTTGGCCGATTAAACATATACATTCAGTAATATTCCCCAATGGCAGCGACGTAAGCAACCGTGATAATAATCACGAAATTACGTCGCAGTTCATCCGAGTTCATGTTATCCATTTCCTAAAAATTCACACCAAACATGAAATCAATCTTCCTCATATGATCCGTTTCATGAACTCGTGTGATATAATCATAGTTAATGGTGTTACCCAATTGGAAGAGTATGGAGCGAGCTTGACTTAATAAATTTCACTAGTAATGACAGCCATGAAACACCATTGGTTTTGCATTGAATATTGGGATTTTAAGAAAACTCACTATTTTGGTGATAACCACCATACTCAATATTGAAGATTAGATTTTCATCTACAACGTTAGTTAACCATGAAGTAGGTCATGTTAGTCTTGGAAACTCCTAATTTCTTTTGTATATATGGAATTTCATGAGACTTCTATATGACAGGAGATAGTGAGTATTGGACGTCCTATTGAAAGATTTCTGAGGCCATAAAAGATTTGGGTCGATATTCATCTTCTTTAGTATTGAATCCGAGTTTTGAAAGAAATAGCGCATGGCGGTTTATTTCTAGAGGAGCTGAACAATAAATGGGGCGATCAGAAATATGGAGAAACCCCTTCTCCTAAATGCATATGTAGTAATGAATGAGACCACTAATTAATACATAATGCATGTCAAGGTTAAAACCAAGGATTAAAATGCTCGTTTACTATACTGAGATAGGTCATCTAAAAGTACACCACGTGTCTATATGAATATGCAGCAAATGCTACTTAAATTTATTAACTTTAATTGGTATTTGATAGATTATTTTTCTTTTCTTTTTTTCATGAAAAAATCCTCAAATGTTTCCCAAAATTTCTACATTCTCCTACGACATGACTAAGTATCTTGACTCCGAACTTTTTTATAATGGATTGAGGAGCAAGAAAATACTCTGAAAATTCATCAATTCTAAAAAGCTATAATCCAATCAATATCATCGATCACAATTGAAATCAATCTCAGCATGCCACATTCAAATGCCCATGTGAATCAGATTACGAACTTTCTTCAGTTTGAACAAGATGAAATGATAAAATCATGGCAATCTTTCCTAGAAAAATTAACAATTCCCATCCTATCGATTTCGACTTGAAAGTAATGTAATTGCTATTTGGAGCATAGGTCTTCCAAAGATGTTGGCATTGGTCACCTGATGGGATGCACCTGTTGGACGGGCTAGATGCCGTACACATTCTACTGGGCCCCACGATGGTCAACTCTACTACCTTTTCAGAAGAAAAAAAGCTATTGAAAAGATTTAGCTGCAACAGTAAGCATTGAGCCACATATTGCAATAATCTCAACCAGGGATTTGCATTCTTGTTACGTTTCACATGGACAAGAAGAAGAGATGTTTTGATACAAGAGGGAGAAAGGAGTTGTGTAGAGAATAACATGTCTCTCACACCTTAATGATATATTATTAACCCTAATGACAATAAACGAATGGTGTCCAGAGGGAGCACTAAAGTGAAATACACACACCCTCGTAAATAAGATTTCACATGCATACTCCCAAATGCCTAGACACAAACACACAGAGACACTATTCTCCTACAGTTTTTTTTTTTTTTTTTTTGAAACAATAAACATTGAGAAAGGCCAAGTCCAAAGAATACAAAGAAAAGGGAAAAAACAAAAAAATAATTAGAACTTGAGCCACAAAACAGATAACTGATCTAAGCGTAGAACATTACAAGCATTCACCCATTCCATAACATCAAATTTTGTGCTATTAAAAACTTCCGAAAATGCCTCTTTCTACTCCTGAAACAACATTTATTTCTTTCCAGCCAGATGCACCATAACCCAGCCTTCTAAATTACAAAGATGCAATATATCCACGGATAGTTAACTTTCACTTTTTAATTTCTACCAATTCAAACAGATCCTAAAGGTAATTAAAAACTAGCCATTGATTTCTATTTCATTAGGTTGACATAACTGCAATTCAATTCAATAGTGCATCCAAATGCACCCACATCACTAATCATTTTAACAAATGAAGATCACAACAAGGCTTTGCAGATGATTCGAGACATATTGATGTACATGAATAATGCCTCAGCCAATTTCTACCGATCCCTGTTAGGCATGGAGCCTCACTGTATCTGCTCAGAGATGGTGTGGGTTTCACTACTCAATCCGTGTCCCCGGTGACATTCATATTGACTTAAACATAGCAGGATTTGATCAGGCCATGTACCATTGTCTGACAGCATGCTGCAAAGCATGTTTGAAAACTGTTAACCATATGCTATACTCATCTCTGACAGTAGTACTTGGCATAATCAAATATTATAGAGTGAATATGACACACATGATGTTACATGAAAATCCCAATATGTGGAAGACAGAGGGGTTACCACAATATTAGTTATAAATATAATATCCATTAATTTTGCAAGTTCATGATCGAATAGGGAAAAAAAAATTTAGTCTGTACGTGATTCATTTCTCAAACTACAACATTCTTTCGGATTGGTGGAAAACCGTGGAAATGAAATTTAATTCCAAAGATGTGATGTTTCCCCTGTTTCCAAAAATCACATCTTTGGAAATCAATTTCATTTCCACAGTTTTCTTAAAAAAAGAAAAGAAAGACTAAGATCATTAAAAAAGAAAAAGAAAAAAAAAAGAAAAACAAACTTTAAAAGCCATAAATACATATAAATTCAAAACATTTTAAAAATAGCCAATTGGCTAGTCTAACATCACAGAACACAAACATTTCAACACTTCCAATCAACTTAAAAGCTTGATTGTGATCTTACAGATACAATGTAGGGATCCACACTTGCAATTGTCCTTCTTAGCTTGAGCTGATACGCCTGGAATATGTGTTTTTGTGTGTGTGTGTGTGCGCGCACGCACGCGCATATTATAACAAGCTCAAGCAGCATGTCTGCAAGCCAACCCACCTCAAATCACAAAGCATGAATCCCTTTTTATGCATGAACAGAGTGCACGAACTTAACTTGCTCTGGTCTTTCTAAAAGGGCTCAAAACTCTACCTTCCTATTTCCTCAAATAATTTTTATACGTTACTAAGCCAGCGGGACTAAATCTGATCTTCCTTCTACCAGTGTTACAAACTAACCGACTGGACTCAAGCTCAAACATGCACCCAACCATGTCTGCAATAAATTTTCATGTATCAATGCAAAAAGTCATGCTAAATAGATTAACTTTGTAGAAATCTTATTTCTAAATGGAGATCTTAAAATCTCATTACAATCCTCCATATCTCCAAGTCAAATTTGACCATTGAGGAATCATGCTTCAATGATGAAATCAAAACATCAAATTCATAGTTACCGATCGAGAATAGAACCAAATTTCCAGCAATTCATATGATGAAACTGAAAAGCAACATTTTTCCCAACCCAAAACAACTCCCATTTTCTCCCAACAGTCGTCTGATCCATATTTTATAATATGGGGCAATGATCGAGGTTTCCTACAAAAAAATCGATCTCCAAGAACCATGCATACACCTGAAATCATTATTTTATGGCATTATCTAATTTTCGATTCAAATAAAAAAAACAAGAGAAATTTCGCAGATAACATGCATCAACTAACTGGATAAAAAGAAAAATAAAAGAAAATGTATGAGAGATCGAAGAAATTACTTTTCTGCGGATGCGTCGACGGCAGATGTCCATAATAATCCAATGACTCGTGACTCCTCTTCTTCTTGTAGCAGATGAACAGAATCGTCAGCACTGACAGAAAAGAGGTTCTGAAAATAAAATCAGATAGAACAAGGAAAAGGGTTACCTGACAGAGAAGATGATATGCCTCGGAAGTCCTTCTACTCCACCTCCATTTTTATAGCCATTACCCACTACCAGCGTCACGAGGAAAGAAAAATGCTGTCCATCAGCTCTAGACGGAGATGATAGATTTTCGAGGTGGGATTGGGAGTCCCTCTAATCCTTTGCAATCAGAGGCGGGTTTTTATCACTCCTCTTCAATGCCGGCGATGTATCCCAGAAAACCCTTGGATTCCACCGCCTTCCCGTTGCCAAACAATCAGCACCTGGAAGAGTAGGATTTCGAAACCCACTCCCATTTATTTCCGCCTAGTCCACTACCTAAATTGACCCTCAAAGGTTTATCATGCCTACTACTGTAAGATATGGCGGGAGTGCATCCATTGAACATGGTTTTATATATATATATATATATATATATATATATATATATATATATATATATATATATATATATATGGGAAAAGGTACAATGCGCTAGGGCTTATGGCTCCGTTCCATGCGGTTGAGCTGTGTGGGCCCCACTGTGATGCCTTTTGAACATTTACCCCATCAGTCAGATGCGCCATTCCATCATGGGCGTAGGTGTCAAAATTCAAGTCAATCCGTGACTTGTGTGGGCCACACCACTTATAGAAGTGGAGAGGGGCCGTGCACCATTAAAACATTCATAATTATTTTTGGGGCCCACAAAAGATGCTGTTTGAAAATCCAATCCATCCATTATGTGTGTCCCACTTGTATGAGGGTTCAGACCAAGTTTCAACAACATTCAAAACTCAGGTGGGCCCCATCAAGTGCTTTTATATGTTTTAACGGTGTTTCACATGATTTTAGATGGTGTGGCCCACCTGAGTTCCGTATACGGGTGATTTTTAGGATATCCCATAATTTAAAGGGTACCCATCAAATGCACGGTGTTGATGGTCGAACGCATCACGGTGGGGCCACACAGCTCGACCTCACGGGAGCTTATCGTGAGGTCGAGCGCATAGTACCTTTTCCTTGAGTCATGCTCCCCTGCGCACCTACGCACGTGTGCAAAGGTGCGTACGTGCCATGGGTGTCTAATCTGAACAGTTCATGTGATGCAGAATTCCATGAAACCCTATGTGACAAATTTTCACTCCAATATAAAATTCTGGTGGGCCATAGCAAAGAGAAATGTAAATCAAGGGAGGAAACTGTTTTTATTTTTCATGGCCCATAAAGTATTAGATCAAAGTAAAACTTCGGCCTGAGAGGTTTCTCGAGGTGCTGCTTCACATGAACGGTTCAGATTTTGGATGCATATCACGTATGATGGGTTTTCAAAAAAGTTCGTACGTACGAACCGGTTCGCAGGTGAACCGGTTCGCAGGTGAGCGTTCCTGCCTTTTCCCTATATATATATATATATATATATATATATATATATATATATATATTCGCAGGTGAGCGTTCGTACCTTTTCCCTATATATATATATATATATATATATATATATATATATATATATATATATATATATATATATATATATATAATCCAAACCGTTTATTTGATGGGGCTTCTTATGGCTGGTGTGTTCTCGTATAGACTTTCAGATTGAATATTTTAAGCCTTCTATCGTTAGAAAGTTATCATGGCCGTCCACATACAAAGCAAAAGAGGCAAATTCCGAAAGGGTTGAAGTAATACAATTTAAAAACACTTATTTGTTTTCTACCATTAAAAAAATTGAGACCAATCCTTTAAACGGTTTGGATTATTGGAATATGACTCAGATTCAAAGGGTAAAGCTCCAACGTATTTTATCCCAGTACTTGGGATGTATTCGAGCGAACTCTTTTTACTTCCGCCGTTGATGGGGAAACGGATTGGCTACTCCCCCACACCAGCCCCGTGGCTGGTGGTCGGTGCTCTGTGGGGCCCAACATGATGTATTTGTTTCATCTATTCCATTCATCCATTTTCACAGATCATTTTATAGCTTTATCTAAAAAATGAGACGGATATAAATCTCAGGTGGACCACACCATATGAAAACAATAGTGACTAGATATCCACCATTACAATCATCCTCAGGCCCACTGTACTGTTTATTTGACATCCAATATATTGATTAGGTCATACAGCCCAGATGAAGGGAACAAACAAAAATCAGCTTGATCCATCACTTTTATAGCCCCCAAAATGTTTTTAATGTTCTATGCTCATTCGACACTGTTTCCTGCAATGTGGTCCAATTGAAATTGGGATATAGGTTTTTTTTTTTTTACACAGTAAAATGATCTATTTTTATAGATGAAAGGCATAGATGAAACACACATCATGGTGGGGCCACGGAGCACCGACCATCAGCCATTTGCTGGTGTCAGGGGGAGTAGCCAATCCGTTTCCCGTTGATAGGGGTAAGAAGTTGACCATGACCCGTCCTGCAGTGGGACGCGGATTGCGTCCTACCCCCGCCAGACAGTAATCCGTCCGGCCAGGCTCTGTGGGGCCTACTATTATGTAAGTGTTTTATCCATGCCGTACAATGATTTTTTCAGATAAATTTAGTGTTCAACCAAAAAAAGAGGTAAGTCCAAGTTTTAAGTGGGCCACAACAAAGGAACCTGCACTGATATGACACCCACTGTTGAAAACTTTCTAAGGACCCACGTGATGCTTTTTTTTTTTATATATATACCATAAAACCTATTCATAAGTTCATGTAGACGTGGATGAAGTGAAAACACAAATATCAGCTTGATCCGAAACTTCTCCAGCTCCCAAGAAGCTTTTAATGGTGGACGTTCAATCCCCACTTTGTGGTCACTCAAGCCTTAGACCTGCCTTATTTTTTGGTTCATAATTTAAAATTTTCTGAAAAAATCGTTAAACGGATTGGATAAAACACTTACATAACGGTGGGCCCCACAGATCCCTGGCCGGACGGATTACCGTCCGGGCGGGGGTAGGACGCAATCCGCGTCCCCTGCGGTGAACCTGTCATGGTACGTCGTGGCCCATCGTACAGGTGGTTGTAACGGTTGTTTTCCACCGTCCATCTTGCGTGGCTTCAAAATGGACTGTGAAAACAGAAGCTTTTTATTAGTTCAGATTCGAATGGGAAAACCCCTAGAAATCAGATACTAGAATTATCAAATCAGAGAGAATTTTGTTCATGGGCCTTCTATTATAGGAGACACCGTTCGGACAGTCCGGATTTAACGGAAGTACGACCATAGGTGTTGCCGAATCGCAATGAACTAAAAATAATCTGCTGCGCAATGAACTAGAAAGCGCCTCTTGCCTTTTAAGCTAATTACGGTGGTCCATTTGGGTTCCAAGCGGATTGGGCGGTGAGGCTGTGGGCCCGCTGTGATGTATGTGTTTTACATCCACGAGTTTTCCTGTGGGGCCCACATCAACGGAGTGATGCTTATGATAGCCATTCGATTAGTAAAAAAATAAATGGAAAACCATGTGACCACTAACTTCTCTAAGCAAAACGCTAGATCAAACCCCATTTGAATAACGTGTTTCAGAACCATAGTGGTGGCTGTAATGGCCACCCATGTTATCGTCATGATATAGTTCATAATGGCCCTTATATTTTCCATATTTATCTTTACAATCTTTTTCTATTTTTTTGAAAAAACTATTACAAGATTGTTACGTTATCTATACCGCTTGTTTTTCTGTAACGGTGGTTATGTCCGTTTTGACTCCATGACACGTGACAGTTATGATCCTTGCCCTTGCGTAGCTAAATTTGAATACCTTGATCTGAACAAAATAATAAGCCTTTTAAAGTCTCGATCAACGCCTAACATTGCACTAATTAGGTTCAACAATTCTAACCTGCAATTCGTGGACACTAGTTCGTTGAAATATGACAGCCAGATGTTTTTTTCATTTTCTCCCGTCCATTGAATTTTCACCCATCCAATAGCCAGATTATTAAATAAGAATAAATTTTTGTTCATGATACATTCAATCTTGAAATCATAACTGGGACATTTTAGTTTGACTTATATGTCACTATGCAATTTCTAAGTGCCTGCATATCATCCATCACACTTGGCCAGAGCATCAAAGTTTTTCCCTTTGCTGTTATTACTTATTACTACTTTGCTCAATCTTGTCCAATAAATATTCTTTCATTTTAAATCCATGTCCGGGTCTTCTGGTTCTTGTTTGTACGGCATCACGTGAGGTTGGGCTGATCTGCATGCTCTCTAGAGTACATAAAGCGGGTGGGCCTTACTATACAATATTATCCATGAAATTAGGGTTGATGAGGTGGGCCATGTTCATCCACTTCAAATGGGAAACTAAACTAAAAGATGGACTTTGGAGCTTTTATTTACTAATCCTTTAGGTTTAGAATGGACATGGTAGATGATGCCATGAACAATGCTGGAGACCCAGAAATAATCCATCAAGTCTGTTGGTAAAAGATAGGTCCATAGATGTAGAGTGTCTTGCAGACATTTTCATGTCCAAGATGGAGAATAGAAGGCTTAATCAGAGACCGAAGTGAACAGGACTGTCAGAACCCTAAATCAGATGCATATGGCGATCTGGAATGAATTATTCAACGTATCATATATGATTTTAAGAGAGGAGAAGCTACATTAGCAACCCACCGTATATTTTAGGTTGCCCATGCTGAATTTGCAAGATTCCATCATATCGATGGTTGAAACTACATTTTAATTTCATTTTAATTATTTATAGTAAGTTTTAGTTCAATTATACATCTTGATCCTTAAAAAAGGGTTTGGAAAAATTAGGAGAATAACATATTAGGCCAAATTGGACACTTAGTATTTTTGGCAAAAACCAAGAAGTCTATTAAAAATAATGATCATGGTCAATGGATAGTATGTTTACTATTTACGGTAAGCCGGAGTTTGAGTCGGAGTTTGATTCTTAAACTACTTCCTAGTATTGATATAACTATTTAAAGGAATGTAAAGTCTTCCTTTTTTTTCTTTTTTTTTCTTTTTTAATCAACAATCAATTTATTTTGAATTTATTTCTATTTTTATTTATTTATTTATCTCATGGTGGATTTGTAGAATCTCTGTGAGGAGTCCAGGGAAGCTCCATGAGTAATTATCCCCTTGAGGAGGAAGATGAACCTCATCAAGTCCATCCCTGCATCATCCATTCGCTGATGTTTAGGATGATCCAATTGTGGTGATTTTACAAAATAACAAACTTAATAAACAGTTGAGATGGGTGAAATGTATACTGGCTGGCAAGTCCAAGTGTAACTAATTGGATGGGAAGATTTCCATACACCAAGCCCACCAAACTAATCAGGTAAATGGGCTTCCTGGCCTCGGCCCGCCTGTTATTTAATAATTAGACGACGCATTTATTGGACAAGGCTCTCTTGTAGGGCCGGACCACTGGCCCCTAGGCACAGAACAAAGCCGTACGTGCTGAATATCACATGCCATGAGCTTGATGGTCACTCTTGCAGAATTTACAACCTTTCAGTTGAGAGATATGGCCCACTAACCAGTGTAATGTACAATGCATCATAGTAAACTCAAAAGTCTTTAGTTTGTACACACTTGGGTTTGTTCATTGATTCAAATGGTTGAGATGACAGGTCCCATCGTTGATAAACCATGCAACAAAAATTAATGGCTGTCAATGGGCTGAGATATCGCTAAGGCATGTGGGCCCAGATCAACATAAAAAGGCCTCAATTTTATTGTTGTGGCCCACCTGAGAAATAAATGAGGTAGGTGCCATGTACCAAACTTGTGTGACGTCCAGGCCCTTAATTTCAAACCCACAAAATAGGGGCCCCTGATTCACAGGTCTCATCCGCTCCCTTTGTAAGAAGTGGGCCATTGAAGTTCACCCCATGACAACACTCAGGCAGCTCCAAAACAAGGGTAGGTCACACCAAAAGCTCAAAACTTGACTCGACTCGATGCCTATCAGGTTAGATTGACTCGAAAGACTTGGATAAATCTTTACGTAACTCAATATCTTAATAAATTCAGATCCTTTGTCTGCCACAAAATCCTGATTGTTGCAATCTAATTGGACCACATCATCACATACTGCATTTATTACGGTAATAATGTAAACCAACCAAATGCATGAAAGTAGAATTTTCCTTGCTATGACAAGCAGAGGATCCCAATTCTATTTTAATAACCTCACTCTTTTTGCTACAAGTCATAGGTTCGAAACCCTTTTATCATTTTCTTCCAAAAATAAAAAATAAACCAACTTAAGCAAGTTGGATTATAATCTCCCCAAGGCACGATCACTACATAGCCTAAGGTGGCCCACATCATATCAAAACAAATAAATTGCCTGAAAGAAAGTTTAACCGTCAATTTTCTTTGCATGTAATGGCCCACTTGAAAAGAAAAATTGTTTTTATTTTTTAATATTTTTTATTTTATTTAAGGTGATCTCACGTACGTGCTTCAACTTTGCATGTGTTCTATCAGGTGGATGTGTTAGTTTTTTTCAAGGGGGACTCAACAGACCTTGTCTATTACCACTTTTAATTTGGAGGCTTTTTTAGGAGACAATGCCGTATACAAAACACCGTGACCCCCCAACGCAATCTTAAAGGAATTTTATGGTAGGTGTATCATTCCTATTTGTTACCTTTTGGAAACAAGGAGAAGCTCAGGGTCGCATATGATGGCATGATTAGATTCCGTGAACACATCCCGGTGGGCCCCACAAATAGAATTGCAGGTTAAGCTTCCTGGGTGGACCCGGCCTTCATGGATCATGAGATCCGAGTAGTGACTTTTTTTTTTTTTTTTTTTCAGGTTTGCCACACCTATTACAATAAGATATGTCAGGATTGTATCTGTTCAATTTGGTTTTCTTCTAAATAATCCAAACCGTTTATTTGATAGGGCTCCCTATGGATGGTTTATTCTTAAGTAATCTTTTAGATTGAATATTTTAAGCCTTTTATCGCGTAAAAGTTACCATGGCCGACCATATACAAAGCAATAGAGCTAAATTGTGACAGGGTTGAACTAATATAGTTTAAAAACGTTATTTGTTTTCTACCATTAAAAAAGGGTGAGATCCATCCTTTAAACGGATTGGATCATCGAAATATGACTCACATTCAAAGGCTAAAGTTCCAACGTTTTTTTTTTTTGCAAAACTCCGCATGTATACGAGTAAAACTCTTTTTCCTTCCACCGTTGATTGAGGAGGTAACAAATTGATTATGATCCGTCGTGCAGTGGAGCAGTCATGGTTAGTTGCGGTCCACCTTACCCGTGGTTGTAACGGTTGTTTTGCATCGTCCATCCTGTGTGGCCGAGCGTGATGAGCCATGGAGTGGTATCAACGCTGGAAGTTCATCCTAACTAACGATTTGAGGCTTCAAAATGGAAGATGAAAACAGAAGCTTTTTAACAGTTCTGATTCAAATGGGGAAATCAGATACTAGATTTATCAAATCAGAGTGAAATTTGTTCCATTGGCCATCTATATTAGGGCACACCATTTGGACAGTCCGGATTTAATGGAAGTACAACCTTACGTGTTGTAGAGTCGCAACGACCCACAGCTAGCTCATTGCCAATGAATTAGAAAGAGACTCTTACATCTTGAGCTAATTAGGTCCATTTGGGTGGGAAGCGGATTGCGCGGTGTCGCTGTGGGCCCACAGTGATATTTTTATTTTATATCCACGCCGTCCATCCGTTTTGACGGATAATGTTAGAGAATGAGCCCAAAATTGAAGCTCATACGATGCTCAAGTTGACCACACCATGAGAAATAGTGGGATAATGACACCCACCTATTTAACCTTCCTAGGGTCCACCTTAACGTTTATTTTCCATCCAACCCGTTGATAAGGTCACGCAGACATGGATAAAGGGAACATAAAAATATCAGCTTGATCCAAAGCGTTTGTGGCACACAACGCCCAACACGACCTAGATGGGTGATGGTGGGATTACCACCCAATCCGTTTCCATTTGGGTGGTATACACGTGGCCAAAGTCACGTCTACCAAGTGATATATGATAGCCATTTGATTAGTTGACCACGTACTTCTCCAAGCCAAACACTAGATTAAATCCCATCTGAACAAAGAAGTGGGCCTTTTATGGTCTTGATCAACGCCTAATATTGTACTAATAATATTCAACGATTCTAACTTGCAATTCGTGGACACTGGTTGGTTGAAATATGACGACATGAAACTTTTTTCAATTTTAACCGTCCAATAAATGTTCACCAATCCAATAGCCAGATTATTAAATAAGAGAATTTCTTTTTGTTACGAAACATCCAAACTTAAAATCATAACTTGGACAGTTTAATTTGACTTATATGCCACACATGCAATTTCTAAATGCATGCATATCATCCATTACAATACGTCAGAGTATCCGAGTTCCCTGTTTGCTGTTGTCACTCATTACCACTGCTCTCAATCATGTCCAAGAAATATTCTTTCATTTTTAATCATGTCCGGGTTCTATGGTTCTTGTTGGTACGGCATCAGGTGAGGTTAGGTTGATCGGCATGCTCTCTAGGGTACATAGCTTAGGTGGAACTTACTATGCAATATCGGAATTAGGTAGGGCTGTACAAGAACCGAGGAACCAAGTTAGCTCAGTTAGCTCACACGACTTGACTCGGAAAAGCTCAACTCAACTGGGTTTGAAATTGAGTTTGAGCCGAGCTGAGTCGAGCTGATTTTTTGAGTTTGAAAAAATTTCAAACCGAGTTTGAGCTTGCTCGTGCTCAATTCGACTCGGATCAAATCCAACTTGAGTACAACTCGGATAGTAGTTTGGTGACTCGGTTACTTTGTTATTGATATTGCTCACTAAGAGTTTGATGAAATGACTCAACAGAGTATAGCTAGTAGCAAGGAAGGTTTGTATATGAAACAAAGACCATTATTTTCTTGATTTTTATGTTGCTTAAAAGGTGTTTGATGAAATACTTGTAAAATCGCTAATGCTATTTTATATATAGTGAAATTTTGAAGGTACAATTTATGTGTTTATAAAAATACTACACAAGCGAACTCGACTCGATCTTAGCTCAAACTCAGCTTGAACTGGCTCGATCTGCTGATCGAACCGAGTTGAGCTGGTCAATCAGGCTCGAGGATTGAGCCGAGCAAAGTTCTAGCTGGGGTCAACAAATGGCTCAGCTGAGTTCTAGCCGTGCCCAACTCAACTCGGTTTGACTGGTGGACTTTGGAGCTTTTATTTACTTTGAATGTACATGGTTGATGATACATGCATGAATAGTGATAGAAACTCACCAATTATGTACTGGGTCAATGTATTGAAGTCTTCCCATGCACCAAGTTGTATTTGGATGTGTTCTGCATTCACATTGCCCATCTCGAGCGTCCATTTCATCTGGAGATCTTTTCATAGGCAGAATAGATGATCCAAAACATTCAGTCAGTTGCATGCCAAAGTGAATGGACAAGATCGTTCATAAAAGATAGGTCGATTAATCGTGGGTGTTTAGGATGATCCAATTGGTGTGATTTTACACAATAAGAGACCCAACAGACGGTTCAGATAGGGAAGATGCATACTGGCAGTCCATTTCTCCTAGAGACAAGATGTTGACGCATGAGAGCTTCCACAGGTCCTGGTTAATCTCACCACACTATTTGTGGAAATGGGTTGGCTGGGCTCAGCCCGGCCCACTAGTTAATGATCAGACCCAGGCTAGAGCCCATCTGCATAGTGTTGAATTGTTTGGATAAGGCTCCCTCAAAGTGGGCTGAGCCATTTAAGCATGGCCTACTTGTGCCATCCAACACGGTCAAGTCCCATCCGGTCTAGCACCGTGAGTCGTCGAAAATATGCTTGACACAGCTGAGTCATTCTGAGTTGCCAAATCCAGTCCATGTATTGTCCGTGCCAGGGATTAACAAGGGATTCTTATCTTTGAGTTTTTGTAGTTTTGCAATAGGCCCAGTTCGGGTTGGGGTTGGGGGTAGCCCGAGTTTGACCATTTCACTTAAAAGACCAAGATTTCTGGCCCAAATCTAATGTACAACCCATTATCCTGTGGTCCAACCCAAACCTGACATGGACACACTTGGGTTAGAATACGTGGCTAAAGATATGGTATACCACATGGCATAGATACATTCCTAGCATGGTTCATGGTTTGACTATAATTATGGGATGCACAATCTATCAATTGTCCGGGTATTATTATGGGATGCATAACCTATTAATTTTTACTATAATGGGGCATCCGAGGTGAATCGACTCACAACGTGGGTTGCATCAGTCCGTTTTACTAGAAAACAAGTGCTTTCGGCTAAAAACAAAATTTTAAGAAAAAAAATTACTATTTTTTAATAATTTTGATTTTTGTAATTTTGTAATTTTTTTATTTTTTAAGAGTCTTAGATTTTTTTTCTTTTTTAAAAATAATTTTAATCATGCTGAGATTCTTTTAGTAAAAGCTTATTTGAAATTTTTATTTTTAAAAGTTAAGATTTAAAAGAATTTTACTATAATTAAGATTTTTATTGGAGTTAAAATTTTGCTATTCTTGTGATTACAAATTTTAATTTAGATTTTTTTCTTTATTAATAGTATAACTAAGATATATATATATATATATATGTTAGAAAATTATCTATCAACTTATTTTCAAATTTATTAGAATTTATTTCTATTTTCTCCTTAAAGGAATCCAAAGAAACCCAGTGAATTCGAGTCATTATTCCCTGAGGAAGGTGGTGCTCGGCCTCATAACGTTCTTCCCTGCGTCAGGATATGTGCACCCTCACCCAATTGGTGGATACGAACAAACATACGTGCATAATGTGTATTCATCTATACTCATCATTGGTTAATTTGTTTCAGGTGTTAGGCCTGGTCGGATTGGGTCATCTGGCCCAGCCCATTGATAAGCTGTAAATGCGACTGGGTTGGGGTTCAACCCAACACAGACCCATTTACTTAAAAGGGTCAGAGATTTTATAACTCAAAACCAACCCGCTATGCTTCACCCAAACCGACCTCACAAGCTGTATCACTTAGGCTTCTTGGCCATGCTGTATATCACATGCCATGAGCTTGTTGGTCACTCTTGCAGAATTTACAACCATTCAGTTGAGACGTATAGCCCACTGACCAACGCAATGTATAATGAGGTTGAGATGACAGGTCCTATATTGATGACCCACGCAGTAAATATTTATGGTGTCAATGGGCGGAGATATCACTAAGGCTTGTGGGCCCAGATGAGCATAAAAGGCCTCGATTGTTGTGGCCCATCTAAGAAATAAATGAGACAGGTGCCATGTACCAAGCTTGTGTGACGTCCAGCTCCATGCGTCAGGCTGACGCATTAATTTCAGACCCACAAAATAGGGGAAGCGGATTGGATGGTGTACCACACACCACCGCATTGGCTGATGTGTTGACGTCACCAAGTTCTATGGGTCCCATCATGAGGTATGTGTTATATCTAAACCGTCCGTTCATTTAGTGAGTTCGTTGTATGGTTTAAACCAAAAAGTAAGACAGATCCAAGTATTAATTGGACCACACTGCAAAAAGCAGTGGGGGATTGAACATCTACCGTTGAAATCATTTTGGGGGTAACAGGAGTTTTATATCAATATGGTGTTTGTTTGCCTCATCATCCAGGTCTGTGTGACCTTATGAACAGAGTGGATGGAAATAAACGTTATGGAGAGCCCTATGAATATTTTAACGTTTTATGGGTGTGAATCATTGTCCCAGTGCTAATTGCGGTGTGGTCCACTTAAGTTTGGATAGGACTCATTTTGGGGAGATTCTGTAGAATGATATCCCCGAATGCATGAACAATGTGGATATAAAAAATACATCATTGTGGGGGCTTATAGCTTTAATCTCCTTTGAACCGTCCGTGCAACTCAGGACTTGAGGAGCGTCAACGCTCGTCTTTGCAGGACACATACCCCCATCAGAGAGTTCGCTGGTGTGTGTTGTGTGTAAGCCTACAGGTGTACAGGAGTCAAACCGAGTTGAGCTGTGCCGGTTGAGCTTGGCACAGCTCAACTCGGCTCAGCTACTAATTGGCCCTAGCTTGAACTTGGCATGGCTCGTTCTTCGAGCTTGACTGTTAGCTCGGCTTGGTTCAGTCAATAGCTGGGCCAACTCGAGCTAAGATCGAGTTTGTGCGGCATTTTCACAAATAAATAGAGTGCACTTTCAATTTCTTATTGTATGTAAAACATTGGTAGCTATTTACGGATATTTCATCAAACACCTTATAAGCAACATCAAAATCAAGAAAAAAAATATATTTATTTTGTATACATACCTTCCTTGCCATCAGTTGACACTTCGTTGAGTCATTTCATTAAACACTTGATGAGCAACATCAATATCAAAGTACTCAAGTCACCGAACTGATTTGATCCGAGCTTGATTCAAGTTGGGTTTCGATCCAAGTTGAATCAAGCTTGAGCAAGCTCGAACTTGGTTTGAAATTTTTTCGAGCTTAAAAAATTAGTTCGATTCGGCTCGAACTCAGTTTCGAATTGAGTCAAATCAAACTTTTTTGAGTTAAGTTGAGCGAGCTAACCGGGCTAACTCAGTTCATGTACAGCCCTATGTATGCCAGCCAATCCATTTTCCAAAATAGGGGGAAGTAATTTGATACTCTGGCAGAGTATGATGCTCGATACACATGCACTCATAAATTGCACACATGGCACATATAGCTAAGTCACAGTCCTCACGTTGGTTGAACAATCATAACCTCTGTTTCGTGGACACTTGTTTTCTGAAACAGACCATATGATGTTTTTCATTTTTAACCATCCACCCATAACTTGGGTAGTTTTTAAATTACTTGGGTGCCACAAATGCAATTTTTAAGTAGTTCTAAGTGGTCGTCCATCATAGACCGCCAAGTTATCAAAGATTTTCTCATAAAATAAATGGGCAAGCTTGTCAACGATGGTTCGAGCTTGGCCCATCGACAGCCTTGACAGAACCTCCCCACATTGGAACATCTTGCCATCAAATCTTCTGCGTTTCTTTATTGAATATGCATCGTTGCTTTATCTTCTTTTTTCAATCGCTTATTTGCACCTAAACAAATGGGCAATTTTGGGACTCTAATCTGGAAGATTTAGGCCACCTAGAGGATGGCTAATCATATAATGATTTGAAACACTTAACCATGGATCCTAGTTCATAAACCTTTTTGTTCATCATTAAATATTTGATGTAGAGCATATAGCAGACACTTTCATCGTAAAGATACACGAGAGAGGCTGGTCGGAGGCGGAAATGAAGCAGACCGATAAGACCTTAAATCATTCACATCTCGCATATCAGGATGAGTTTTTCACATATTATATATGATTTTGGGTTTGAGAACCTACTTAAACCAATCAACCCCACCACATCTGAAATTACGGTAATGACCGCTTTAGTTGAAGTGGGAATATGCCAATATGTCCTAGAGGGGGTGAATAGGACTTTTTAGATTTTTATGGTAATTTAAAATCATATTAATCTTATCTTGAGAAAATATGCATGTATCAAGATTTCTTCAAAGCAACTCTAATGGCTTCCAAGCTAAATAGAGGATCCAGTCATTAAAACTATTTAAAAGATAAACAAGATGCAAATCATGGTTAATGATGGATGTGACTGTGTGTAACGTGTGATTTCAGATAATCAAATATGAAAACATTTAGAGAAATTACACACGCAGTAGAAGACAATAACAATCTCAATCACAGTTATTTTTAGAGTGGTTTGACTACTTGTCTACTCCACTTCCGGCAGACGCACTCAACCCTTAAGTGTACCAGATCTCACTAACAGAGGTTTCATAAAAGGTTCACCTCAAACCGGAGGTTTCAAATTAGGTTCACCTCAAACCAGTACAACCTATACTAGGCTGATTCTAATGTGTCTACACGACACAAGTTTATGCCCCACATAGGAGCAAGGTGAAAGTGCCCTGGTTTGTCAATTAGCATGAGTGTTGAGTCAATTAGACAAAGAAGCTGCATAGGAAGATTAATCAATTGTCTGCCTTAACCGCATGTGTGTCCGAACTCGCCACAGGTAAATCTAAGTCTCACATCCCATGTCCCAAAACACCAGGTAAATAAAACCCTTAAAATTAGTTAGAATATCATAGGATTTTTGAGTTAGAAAACTTTTTTACAAAATTAGAAAATCTCTAAGTTTTCTAACTTTGTCGATTTATCGATATTAGGTTCGATAAAATCGAGGAGTGTTGTCGATGTCATCAATGATCAATCGATACCATCAAAATGAGGACCAAAGATGTCCAACAACCACATATTCATCTGAATGAAATTATCAATACCCATATCGATATCATCGATATTTAAAACTCGAGTCTATCGAAGTAGACTCGATATAATCGACAGTAGAGTATTTGTGTCCCTGTTTTTTTATAAGAAAATCATATAGACCTTCGATATATCGATGTACCTCTCAATATCCTCGGAATTCAAAAATTGATAATATCGGAAGGCCATCGATGATATCGGTCTTGGACACAGTTTTTCAGCAACATTTTTCAGGTGGTTTTTATCTTGGATCAAGGGTTACTTGATAGAATCGATATTTAAATATCGATGATATCAAGGCCAGATCGATTGCATCGAGAAATGACATAAACTGTCCAGCAAGCTCACTGATAAAATCTTTTGGATTTATCGATGCATTGACATGACCTTCGATATCATCGACATTCAAATTTTGATGATATTAAGTGTACCTTGATCATATCTTTTGACCTGAAAAAAATTCTAAAGCAAGTCTCTCTCATTTTCAAATGTCGATGAATCGATCCTCATATCGATAATATCGGAGTTCGAAATCTGATGAAATCGACGCGTGTTTTGATTCCCTCGACCAGCTGGCAAAAAGTTTTAAAAGCGTATGACATTTGAGTTTGTGTCATCGAGCGGCCAGTCGATGCAATCGAGAGTATACGCTTGATGATATCAACCCTACTCGATGATATCGAACTCTGTCATAAATGTGACCATTTTATATCTGTTGGAACTTTTTGCTAATATATAAAGAGTTTGTCTTAGTTGTTCGTAGAGAAAGAAGATAGTGGTTTTGAGTGTTTAACCTTAAATTATTTACCCAAAGCCTTTTCTCTCAAGGGGAGTTCATCCTCCAATCCATCCTCATCATTGATATTCAATAGAGTGGATTGGGAAATGAACTTTCACATTTAAGGATCCTCCAACTACCACCTTAATGGCAAATCATTAAGTTGAGATGCCTTGAATGCATAGATGATTAGAATCATTTTATCTCCTTTATAGGAAAATATTTGAGAGTAGGATTTCATCATAACCTTGATCCAACCCGTCGCCATGCATTGGTATATCTTCTGAGTTGCGGTTCAAGGAGCAGAAGACTCTTCATCAACAGAGGAGATCTTCAACAACGAGCAAAAATGGACTCATCTGCTTATCTGTAAGTTATCAGAGTCCAGAAGACCCTTGTGATCATTCCTTTGTAGGATTGGGTCTAAGGTGTTTCTCACCCTTACAAGTCCTTTAGGAGGCCTCTGGTGGGAGTGTACGTGGTGGGTGTATTGTGTTGACCCTTGCTCTGTGGAGAACATAAACAGTTAGGGTCTTATGGAAGATCCTTGGCCAGTGTATCTAAAAGTGGGTGCGTTGTGTTGACCCTTACTCATGAGAGTATAAACAGTCAGCCTAGGTGTAGGTTATAAAGGTTAAAGATGAACCTGATTTAAAACCTTGGGTTTGGGGTGAATCGTGGGAAACCTCCTTAGTGAAATCCGGTACACTCAAGGGTTGAGTGCGGTTACCGGGAGTGGAGTAGACAAGTAGTCGAACCACTATAAAAATAACTATCTTTGAGATTGCTATTCATTTGTTTGTGCGATTTCCTTTAATATTGTCATATCTGATTATCTGAAATCACACCTCACACACACAGTCATATCCATTATAAACTAGTTTACATATTGTTCATCTCTCAAATAGTGTGTGATTGGATCCTCTACCGGGCTTGGAAGCCAGTAGAGTTACTCTTGAGTAATCCTAATATATGCTTGTTGTTAGGATTAGTGTGATAGGATTTTAAATTATTATAAAATTATTAAAAAGTCCTATTCACCCTCCTCTAGGACATATTGACATATTTGTACTTCAACTAAAGCAGTCTTTACTGCAATTTCACAAGGATCAACACACAACACCTAAATTTTAGGCCACACAGGCCAAGGATCCACATAAGGAACCTCACTAGTTTATGCTCCTATGAGTAAGGGTCAACACACAGCACCCGACTTTTAGACCAAATAGGTCAATAACTTACACAAGGACCTAAGAGTTTATGCTCTCCACAGAGCAAGGGTCAATACAAAGCACCCACCACGTACGCTCCTGTCGGAGGCCTTCTATGAGGACTTGAAAGGGGTGAGAAATACCTTAAATCCAATCTTAGAGAAGGAATGATCACAAGGGTCCTCTGGACTCTAATAACTTACAGATAAGTAGATGAGCCCCATTTAGTACATTGATGAAGATTTCTTCCTTTAACGACAAAGAATCTTCAGCTCTCTTGAACTGCAACTCAGATGATTTACCAATGTAAGGTGACGGGTTGGGTCAAGGTTATGATGGAATCCTATTCTATTAAATATTTTTTTATAAAGGAGACAGATTGATTCCTATCATCTATGCATTTAAGACATCCCAGCTTAATGATTTGTCATTAAGATGGTAGTTGTAGGATCCTTGAATGAGGAAGTTCATTTCCCAATCCACTCTATTGAATGTCAATGATGAGGGTGGATTGGAGGATGAACTTTCATGAGAGAAAAAGCTTATGGTATATGATCTAGGTTTAAACACTCAAAAGCACTCTCTATTTTTTATACCAACAACTAAGGGCAAGCTCTCATTAATTAAACAAAAGATTCCAACGAATATAAAACGATCACATTTTTGATAGAGTTCGATATCATCGAGTAGGGTCGATATCATCATGCGTATACTTTCGATAGCATCGACTGGCCGCTCGATGATACCAACTCAACTACCAAACGCTTTTGAAACTTTTTGCCAACTAGTTGAAGAAATTGAACATGCGTCGATGTCATCGGATTTCGAACTCTGATTTCATCAACACGAGGTTCGATTCCTCGACATTTGAAAATGTGGGAGTACTTGCCTTTGAAACATTTCAGATAAAAGATATGATCGAGCATCACTCGATATCATCAGAATTTGAATGTCGATGATATCGATGGCAGTGTCGATTCTTTGATAATTGTAAGGAATTTTTATATCATCTTGCTGGACAGTTTATGTCCTATTTCGATGACATCGACCACGCATCGATATGATCGATATTTGAATATTGATTTTATCGAGTGTTCACTCCCCAAGTGCAGGGTTGTGATGTAGTAATAAATCGGTAAGACCGAGGTCGAATCCCAAGGGACTGAAACTGTACGTATTCTAAAACTAACCAGAACTAGAACTAGATTAAGATGAAATCTAAATCCAATAGAATTTAAGGAATAATGGTGGAATAATTGTTCTAAAACTTAGGAGAAATTCAGAAAAAGAAACTAGGGATTCAGAGGATCCACTTGTAGAGATCAGGGAGATCTTATGCATGTTTCATGAAAATTAACTGAACTGTCATTGATCTAGTTTTCAAGAGATGAAAGGTATATGAATTAGAATGGATTCCATCACCAAACCATGCCCAAAAGGCTATGGCAAACAACAGAATTAAACTAATTACCACCCAATCACATGTATGGAGGTTAGGAAGGGTACCGTCATCCAACCATGCCCAGGAGACTATGGTGAACAACAGGACTTCCTGACGTCATAAACATAAAGGAAAAAGGACATGCTCCAAGCCATTGCAGACCCATTGTAATTTCTGTCACAACAGACCATTAAAGACTAAACAGAACATGCCATTAATAATCAATTAAAATCAACGTCAATTCATAAATAAATAAAAAAAATATAAATTAAAAACCTCTCATCTCACTACAAGCTTCGCCTCCTAGCCCTAGCGATCATCAGAACGTTAAATCCAAGCTTTTGGCATCCTTTTTCAGTCAACTCTTCTAATCACACCCTGCAACAAAACACGATTAAAACTGGGCATTAAACAATATTATGCTCGTAAATCCAAGTAATAAATGGGGTATAATATGCACTCTTTGACCCTCAACATCGAGTGACCCTCGATCCAAGAAAAATAACCTGAAAACTTTGCTGGATATATTTGTGTCCTAATCCGATATCATCGAAGGTCTACCAATATCATCGAGATTTGAATTCAGAGGATGTCGAGGAGCCTTTCGATATATCAAGAATCACATGACTTGCCTTAGTAGCTTTGGACACAACTAACTAGATGTAGATTTTATTGAGTTGACTCGATGGACTCGAGATTTAAAATTCGATGATATCGAGAGGTCCATCGATGCATTGAAAATTCAGTCTAGAGATCTTTGTGGTTGCTGGATATCTTAAGTCCTCATTTCGATAATATCGAGTGATCTTCGAGGACATCGATAATAGGGTTTGATTTCATCGATCCATGTATCGATAAATCGACAAAGGTAGAAAACTTAAAGTTTTTCCTGATTTTGAAAAAAAAGTTTTCTTATCAAAAACCCTATAATGTTCTATGCAATTTTAAGAGTTTTAATTACCTGATGTTTCAGGACATGGGATGTGAGGCTAAGATTTACCTGTGACGAGTTCAGGCACACATCCTGTTGAGGCAGACGCTTGATCATTCTTCCTATGGAGCTCCTTTGTCTATCTGACTCAATGCTCATGCTAATTGACAAACCAGGACACTTTCAATCTTCCCCTTTGTCAATTATATGACAAAACACCAAAACACCCTAAAACAATTTCTAGACTAACACCCTAAATTTTGTGTACATGAACTTTACACGGTTTTACAAAGCTATCTAGTTCACACACACAGATGACTATGCCATTCAGTAGTTACTCCCCCTAACAGCAATCTCCCCCTGTCTTCTTGCAGTTGCTCTCCCTAACACCTGTACCACTATCCAGAAAACACACAATTTTCCTTAGGGTGTGGATATGTTGTCCCCCTTTTTGTCAGTCATTGGCAAAGGGAAGTATAACAATGGATATTGACTGAAGTGGAAGCATATGGGAGAACCAAGACAAATAAAATGCAGAAGAAAAAGACAATCACATGTATTTCACCGAACTTCAGAGTATAATATGGCAACATATATATATATATATATATATATATATATATATATATATAAAAGAGTCACCACACAGCCATAATTAATAATATTCAAAAGACGAACTATCTAAGCTTAGCATGTTGATCTGGCCCAATCACGAGCACACCCAAAGAGAAGAACTATATGGGGACCCTAAAGAGAAGTTAGCCGAAATGGCCAGATATGATCACAACGACATCACACCTCCTAGGTGGCACCTAATGTCCACGAGTGTTGCCATTGGTAAACAAGTCCACTACTTACTGACTGGTATGTTGGAGGACGTCAACTTTTTCCTCAATCACTGTGAGACGCCTTTCACAGTTGTAAAGACGTTCCTCAATACCAGCCAGCCCGTTAAGTAGATGACGTTCAAGGTGATGATCCCGATGATTGGTGATAGACTTCGGACTGAGCAGCGGTGTACGATTGGATCCCCATGGTGTAGGTGGATATGAGGGTTGATCATTGTTTCTAGCCGGCTGTACGGGAGGACTATTCATTGGAAGAGAGGAAGTGAAGCATAACTGTTGTGCCTTCTGGACTGCGTCATCATCGAACCATGCTTCTGGATGAACAACATCTAATGTGGTTGGGAGGCCTACATAATGAGCAAGTTTGAAGATGAGTGCAGGAAAGGGTAGCGTCTCCCGATGATCGCCTCGGATTATACGAATGAGCTGCTCTAGAAGAAGAGTTGGAAGGCACACATGGATCTCTTGATACACATCATAAAGGACGTTTAACACAAAGGGAGTAAGGTGACTACCCTTTACATCACAGGGATACACATTAGTCCCTAGGATGCTATGAAGAACTTTAAAAGAGGGTCCAAGGTGATTGATGTGAAGAGAATTTTCATCACTCAAGGGAACAGTGGTGCTATGACATAATGCACGTGTTATCTCCCCCCAAACACCCAACCCATTTAGATTCCAATTTTTTACAGGGATTTGAGTGACTTCGAGGTGTAGAAGACGTGCAATAGTGATGGGAGTAATGAGTTTTAAGTGATGCATAAGCTCTATTCGAATACAAGGAGGATTATCATGAATGATATGACAACTATTGAAGAATTCATAAATCAATCCAAGTTGATAGGGTCCACCAAGATTTAGGATATTCTGCCACCCCATCACCTCCAAGAGAAGATCCACCCTAAATGGTTCAATGGCAATGTTAAGGACAAGGCGTTCAACTATTGTAGTTAGACCCACTTCCACCGGATTTTGATGTGACTGACTTAATTCTGGTTGCTTATATTTTAATTTTGACGATTGAGGAAGAGTCTTACCTTAGCTTGTTACCATGGTGTATCTGTGAAAAGAGCCCAAAGACACAGGTAAAGGTAGGAAGAAACAACCAGAGAAGAGAAGGAATGAGCTGATTTCAATCAAAGGTCGCTTCGCTTTTATAGTAGGGTCTTTGATGATATTGATAACTCATTGATGACATTGAAATTAGTCTCATAAAGATATCGAAGACCGCTCCGATGACCGTTGGGAAGACATAAATATTTAGTAGATATTGAGGTAGTCTGATCGTTGCGAAGGACCGACGGTTATAACATTTTATTCTCAAGATCTGTCGATTTCATCGATAGTAAATGTCGATATCATTGACATGGTAATATTGAAAGCAGCTAGCTATCAATGAGTATGGAAAGATGTAACATTTTTGTTCCCATGGCTAACATGGTTAATTTATGAAGTTTAGACTTGTTGCAGATAATTAACCATGTACATCTTAGTTAGAAGATTTACCTATTTGAACCATTTTTACCGAGACATCATCAAAGAGGACATATTCCATTGATTTTTGAAGATCACTAAACCTGTTTACATCAAGAGGTTTTGTTAGGATATTGGCAAGTTGCTTTTCTGTAGACACATAATCCAACACAATAATCTTATCTTCAACAAGTTCTCGGATAAAATGATGACGGATGTCAATATGTTTGGTCCGAGAGTGTTGAACAGGATTTTTGGAGATGTTGATAGCACTTGTGTTGTCATAAAAAAGACGCATTGTGGGTTGCTTAATCCCATAATCCATCAGCATTTGTTTCATCCAAAGGAGTTGTGCACAGCAACTACCTGTAGCAATATATTTGGCCTTGGCAGTGGACAAGGATATTGAATTTTGCTTCTTGCTCTGCCAGGAGACCATACAATTTCTAATATAAAAACATCCTCCACTTATCGATTTTCGATCATCTAAATTTTTCGCCCAATTGGTGTCAGAGTATCCAGCAATGGTGGTGGATGTTTCAAATGGATACCACAGTTCGAAAGAGGTAGTTCCTGCTATGTATTTGATGATTCTTTTAACAGCTGTTAGGTGGGATTCCTTAGAATCTGCCTGATACCGAGCACATACACCCACACTAAAAGATATATCCGGATGACTGGTTGTGAGATACAGTAGGCTCCCCATCATACTCTGATAGATATGTTGATCCACACTTTTCTCATTAACATCTTTGAGTGTGGTGCTAATAGGAGTACGATAAGTACGACCGGATTCAAGCCCAAATCTTTTCACTAAGTCATTTGCATATTTGGTTTGACATATGAAGATTCCATCATTTGACTAGTTTACTTATAAGCCTAAGAAGAAGTTTAATTCGCCGACCATACTCATTTCAAATTCTGATTTCATAAGATCGGCGAATTTGTTTGCAGTATCTTCACATGTTGAACCAAAGACTATATCATCCACATAGATATGTGCAACGAGCAATGGATCCTGTCTTTTGAGTGAATAATGTTTTATCTATACTACCCTTGCAGAATTTATGAACCAAAAGAAATTTTGTTAATCATTCATACCAAGCACGTGGTGCTTGTTTGAGACCATAAAGTGTTTTGTTTAGACGATAAACATGATGAGGATACTTAGGATCTGAAAATTTCTTAGGTTATTCTACATAAACTTCTTTATCAAGATTCCCATTAAGAAATGCACTTTTTACATCCATTTGAAATAGTTTAAATTTTAAAGCACATGCAATAGACATGAGTATTCTGATAGAATCAAGATGAGCTGTTGGAGAAAATGTTTTATCAAAATCAATGCCTTCTATCTGTGAATAATCTTGAGCTACTAGCCTTGCTTTATTCCTGATCACATTGCCAGATTCATCAAATTTGTTCTTGACGACCCATTTGGTTTCAATGACATTTGTATTAAGTGGCCTGGAAACTAATTGCTATACCTCATTTCTCTGGAATTGTTAAAGTTCTTCTTGCATAACATTTATCCAATGTTCATCTTGAAGAGCTTCTACAATATTCTTGGGTTCAATCTTTGAGGTAAAGCAGAAATGACTATAGATATTTTCTATCTGCCATCGAGTTCTTACACCACCATTAGGATCTCCAATGATTTGCTCTCGAGGGTGATCCTTAATGATGGGTATGTTGGATGATGGTTGTAGTTCATTAGATGATAGAGATTTGTTATCTGATTTATCTTGAATACATGAATCTACATCATCTTCTAATTCATTCAAGGGGCTGCCTTCTTCATGGGACTGGTCATCGATCACCATATTGACTGATTCTTGAATAGTGAGAGTCCTTAGATTGTACACTTTATAAGCACAACTATTCAAGGCATACCCCAGAAAGATACCATCATCACTTTTAAATTCAAATTTTCCTAGGTGATCTCTGTCTCTTAAGATATAACATTTACTTCCAAAAATACGGAAGTATTTCACACTAGGTTGTTTTTCATACCATAGTTCGTATGGAGTTTTGTTCAAACCTGCTCTAAGATAAACTCTATTGATGATGTAGCAGGCAGTGTTGATAGCTTCAGCCTAAAAACTCTTAGCCATGTCTTTTCCATTTAACATAACTGACCCCCTTTCCTGCAGTACTCGATTTTTCCTTTCAACAACTCCATTTTGCTGTGGTGTTTTAGGGGTGAAAATTCATGACGGGTTCCTTTCTCATCACAACACCTTTCATATCGTTCATTTCAAATTTGCCACCATGATCACTCCTGATGCGATTTATGCAATATTGTAACATCGTGGATTTTCTCTGTTTTGGATTTCCAAAAATCCTTAAATTTTTTTATTAATTAACTTATAATATCACTTAATGACTATTAACACTCAATGTTAGTTTATACAGGGGTGGTACTAGTAAAGAACTGCACAAGTCCGATTAATTAATCGTAGGAAGCCAATAAATCTGCTTGATCACTTGAACGCTAAGTTTAGCCCCATAATTTACTCATATAGGACCCAAATCTAATTGACCCATCGCTAACTAATCAAGATAATCATAACTAAATTAAAGATCTAACAGCGGCCGAGTCAAATAAGGTCCGGATCTCGACTAATAGACCAAATCAACCCCGTTACTCTTTTAGCCTAAAACTGACGGTTTAGAGTAATCATGACCAAATATCTACTTTCACTGGTTATAAATAGTCTACACTATGAACATAGTTAATCCAAACCCTAATCATTGCCCACGAGAAATCTCGAAACCTAATTCATTCCAGGAATGCCCCGATTTTTCGAACAAGCTCTAGACTACTCATTGGTGAGCCACTAGTTACAAAACTATAGAATAATGTCTGTCTTGCTGGGCTTGACATCCATCGGGGGAGTCAGACCTGAGTACTATCTAGAACTGCTCAACTTGAGCCAAAGGACGAGTGCATGAGAAGTGCAAATACTCTAAAGGAAGAAACTGAAACTTAAGTGAATTGGGTTGTCCACTCTTATGCAAAGTTGAGAATTTCGGACCATCTCGGTTTACGACCAAACTTTACACGTGGAGTAAGGATATTTTCCTGCTCATATTTGTATATCTGCGGCCCCGACCGACCATCGTTGACCATTGAATAGACTTCTAATCATATTTGTCGATGGTGCATCCAAATGGCGGGCCGAATATGTCCATATGTAGATTATCATTAGGGCTAACTATCCTATGATGTATATCAATATGTACACCTCGTAGTGGGCCTTAGAGGTTAGAAAGACCCTCCCATAGGGCCAGCATAGTAAAATCTAGCCCTTGGGGCTATTTACACCAAATCTAGCCCTATAAAAGGGCTTCTTTTGGGCACCCCTCTCCCCATACAAATTTGCCCTAGAGAAAGGGAAGAGAGAAGAGAGGAAAGGGAGAAAGAAGAAAGGAAGAAGAGAGGAGGGGTGAGTGAAGAAGGGAGAGAAAGTGGGTCATAGTTAAAGTGGGGCCCAAGGGAGCTCAATCTTGCAACTCCTTACCTCTCCCTCACGGAAATCCCTCACCCACAACCAGAAGAACGTCTCTCCGCCAATTGGGTAGGTAAATCTCTTATCTTTTAGAAAAACCCTTATTTTGAGAGGGGATTTGCATGAGATTCTAACATGTAAATGCTTTGCCTTAGGGATTCCAGCCAATCAACCCTAAATTTGACACTCCTAGGTCACTTCCGAAGATCTCAACGATCCATAGGTGCGGACTATTATTCCTAGGTAGCCTAACACCAATTCTACTATGAATCTAATGATTATGATCGTTTGGGTGATGTATTTAGATAATCTAGTGAAAACCTAGGCAAGACCTTACCTTTTAGATCCTCTCAGCCAACATGGAATGTTTATGGCATGTTGATGTTCCTAACATGATTGGGCATGAATTTGGTAATTTGCTTGTTCATTTCTTGCTTGATTCTTGCATAATGATTCTTTATAACATGTATATTCCATTAACCCTTGTTGTATTTTTATGCTATGATATATATATATATATATATATATATATATATATATATATATATATATATATATATATATATAATGCTTGGTCTCTTTGTTAACCCCACACGCTACACATACATGTTTAATTCATGTTATTGTTAGTAGTTGCAATTGTAGAGAAATTTGAAGTTTACGTTTGATGTATGAATACATGATGTCACCTGTGTTAGATGATGAATTTTGAATTGTTGAAGCGTTATTGGTCATCACCAAACCTCTGGGTTGGTCAGGAAACTAAGGTGAGAGAAGGTGGTCCCACTGATAGGACCATCTTGTGGCTAAATTAGCTGGTTTTGGTGGCTGCGAATGGGCAACAGTAGTTAGACTACATGGGTCACTTGTACCCGATATCATCCGTCGCATACTCGCCTGGACTTGCACGGTCTAGCCCAATTACTGACCAACTATGATTGTTAACCATGTCTGCTCATGCCTAAATGGAACCTGGAACACCCTTCACCCATTGAAGCCCATTGATAACCATTTGAAACTGATCCACCATCTCGAGAGCCGGGCATGGTAGAATGGAACACTGTGTCCGAGCTATTGGCCTACGCTGGGGTGATGAGCCTCCCCGTAGTGACCGCTAGTGATCCCTTTCCCAGTACTCCCCATGTGCTTGAAATCAGGGATGGGGAACCCGATGGGATCAAGGATCGCGGGGTCTTGGCCTCGCGCGTTGAGGGGTCTTGGATTTGCAACTCGTTAAGGGCATTGATATCATGGGGTGTACTAGTTTCTCCAATTTGCTGGATGAACAGAATTAACTAAATACTCGGTTAACATTATTCATGCATTGCATTAGCTAGGATTTGATGACTCGGCAGTTGGGGTTGTAATGAGGGAGTGCTGGTCATGTGCGATCGTTAGACGGAGTCGCTCGAGGGAGTGTTGTGGCGAGGTCATGCATCATATCACTTATCATGCACCTGCATTAACAAGATTAGTTAGGTGTTCATGGAGGTTTGTCTTTCATTAAATTCATTATATATTGGTGCCTGTTATAACTTAAGACTAATAGCACCCACTGAGTTGATCACTCACTCCCATTCTGGGACAGTGTTTTAAAACACCAACTAGACTCTCCCATATTTTCAGGTGACATAGAGTATGAGGAGCCGACGGTGAAAGTCTTGATGAGGAGGATGAGTTGTCCTACTTCCAGCTGATGGGCGGTTCTCCATCGGCCTAGTAGATGGATTTGGATGGTTGAGTGTTGGACTCAGCTCATTATTCTTTTAGACTTGTCATTCTTTCATATTTTTATTTGGGCAACACCTTATGCGATCCATTGATATTATTTTGTACTTGTATACATTTAGGCACTTTCAAATCAGTAGACTAGTTGTGATTGTGATTCATGTTTCAAGTAATTCCATACTTCTCTCCAAACCGGATTACACGCAAAATATGTAAAATTTGTTATAAGTGATACCTAGGAACTTGGGAGTCGAGTACATACACGACCCCCAATTTTTAGAGTGTTTCAAATATCCTTTTTCATTTTGAAGTCGCTTTGCCAAAATTACAAATTCATCAAAGGCATCTAATTTCTCCTGAAGAAATGTGACCCAAGTAAATCTGGTATAATCATGTACTACCACCAGGAAGTATCTTTTCTTGCCATGAATTTCCACTTTAGTTGAACCAAATAGGTCCATATGTAACAAATCCAAAGGTATTGTTATTGCTATGGTGGTTGTCTTTTTTGTGACCGACTTTTATCTGTTTACCTTTAAGACAATCACCACATACAACTTTTTCTTCTTTTCTAATCTTGGGAAGTCCTCTAACCAAATTTTTTGAACTTAGCTTGGCTAAATTTCAGTAGTGAATATGTCCCAACCTTTGATGCCATAATTTGGATTCACTCTTTACAGCCATATTACATTTTGTGGATAATACACTCTCATTCGTACTTTCAATAACGTAACAGTTATCACTAGTACGTAAACCTTTTATGATAGATTTTTCTGTATGGTCTAAGATCCTACACACATCCTTTGAGAAGGTGACTAAATGTTCATTGTCACAGATTTAGGAGATACTAAGGAGATTATGTTTCAGACCTTCTATACAGAAAACATTTTATATTTTTGGAAGACCTGGTACAACTATTATTCTTTGTTCAATAATTCTGGCGGAGGTACCATCTCCAAATGTGACTGATACACCATCAAAGTTTGAATACTCACAAAAATGAGTTTGGTTACCAGTCATGTGCCTGGAACATCCACTGTCAAGATACCATTTTGAACTGTTGCCAACTTTTAGAGCAGTATGGATTACTAAGCAATTGTTCCAATATTTCACACCCTCTAATACACTTTTGATCATGATTCCAACTTCAGTCAAGATCACTCTCTAGGCAGTGAAGCACTTAAGGGAGACCCTCTCTGATACCAATTGAAATTGCGGTAACGACCGCTTTAGTTGAAGTGGGAAAATGCTAATATTTTCTAGAGGGGGGTGAATAAGACCTTTTAGATTTTTATGGTAATTTAAAATCCTATCAATCTTATCCTGAGAAAATATGCATGTATCAAGATTTCTTCAAAGCAACTCTAATGGTTTTCAAGCCAAATAGAGGATCCAGTCATTAAAACTATTTGAAAGATAAATAAGATGCAAATCATGGTTAATGATGGATGTGACTGTAAGTGAGGTGTGATTTTAAATAACCAAATATGAAAACATTTAGAGAAATCACACACGCAATAGAAGACAATAGTAATCTCAAACACAGTTATTTTTATAGTAGTAAGATTACTTGTCTACTCCACTTTCGGGGGACGTACTCAACCCTTGAGTGTACTAGATCTCACTAACGGAGGTTTCACAACAGGTTCACCTCAAACCAGAGGTTTCAAATCAGGTTCACCTCAAACTAGTATGACCTACACTAGGCTGACTCTAATGTATCTACACGACAACTTTATGCACCACACAGGAGTAAGGGTCAACACACATTACCTAAATTTTAGGCCACACAGGCCAAAGATCTACACAAGGAACCTCACCAGTTTATGCTCCCATGAGCAAGGGTCAAGACACAACACCCGACTTTTATACCACACAGGTCAAGGACCTACATAAGGACCTAAGAGTTTATGCTCTCCATAGAACAAGGGTCAACACAAAGCACCCACCACGTATGCTCATGTCGGAGGCCTCCTATGAAGACTTGAAAGGGGTGAGAAACACCTTAGACCTAATCCTAGAGAAGGAATGATCACAAGGGTCCTCTGTACTCTAATGACTTATAGATAAGTAGATGAGCCCCATTCAGTATATTGATGAAGATCTCTTCCTTTGATGACGAGGAATCTTCAGCTCCCTTGAACCACAACTCAGATGATTTACCAATGTAAGGTGACGGGTTGGGTCAAGGTTTTGATGAAATCCTACTCTATTAAATATTTTCCTATAAATGAAATAGAGCGATTCCTATCATCTATGCATTCAAGACATCCCAACTTAATGATTAGCCATTAAGATGGTAGCTGTAAAATCCTTGAATGCAGAAGTTCATTCTCCAATCCACTCTATTGAATGTTAATGATGAGGGTGGATTAAAGGCTGAACTTCCATGAGAGAAAATGCTTAGGGTATATGATATGGGTTTAAACACTCAAAAGCACTTTCTATTTTCTCTACCAACAACCAAGGGCAAGCTCTCATTAAATAGACAAAAGGTTCCAACGAATATAAAACGGTCACATTTTTGACAGAGTTCGATATCATCGAGTAAGGTTGATATCATCGAGCATATATTCTCAATAGCATCGACTGACCGCTCGATGATACGAACTCAACTGTCAAATGTTTTTAAAACTTTTTGCCAATTGGTCCAGGAAATTGAACATGCATCGATGTCATCATATTTTGAACTCCAATTTCATCAACACGAGGTTCGATTCCTCGACATTTAAAAATGTGGGAGTACTTGCCTTTGAAACATTTTAGGTAAAAGATATGATTGAGCATTACTCGATATCATCAAAATTTGAATGTCGATGATATCGATGGCGGTGTCGATTCATCAATAATTCTAAGAAATTTTCCTATTGGCTCGCTGGACAGTTTATGTCCTATTTCGATGACATCGACCACACATCGATATGATCGATATTTGAATATTGATTTTATCGAGTGACCCTCGATCTGAGAAAAATAACCTGAAAACTTTGCTGGATAGATTTGTATCCCAATCTGATATCATCAAAGGTCTATCGATATCATCGAGATTTGAATTCCGAGGATATCAAGGAACCCTTCGATATATCGTGAATCACATGACTTACCTTAGTTGCATTTTGGACACAACTGACCAGATGTCGATTTTATCGAGTTGACTCGATGGACTCGAGATTCAAAATTCGATGATATTGAGAGGTCCATCGATGCATCGATAATTCAGTCCAGAGATCATTATGTTTGCTAGACATCTTAAGTCCTCATTTCGATAATATCGAGTGATCTTCGAGGACATCGATAACAGGGTTCGATTTCATCAATCCATGTATCGATAAATCGACAAAGGTAGAAAACTTAAAGTTTTTTCTGAGTTTGAAAAAAAGTTTTCTAACCAAAAACCCTAGGATGATATATACAATTTTAAGGGTTTTAATTACCTGGTGTTTTGGGACATGGGATGTGAGGTTAAGATTTTCCTGTGACGAGTTCGGGCACACATCCTGTTGCGGAAGATGCTTGATCATTCTTCCTATGGAGCTCCTTTGTCTAATTGAATCAACATTCACGCTAATTGACAAACTAAGGCACTTTCAACACCGAGTTGCCTACGCTAGATTTGTGAGATTCCATCGGACCAACCATCAAAATTCTCATTTATTTTAGTTTTTATTATAAATAAAAGTTTTAGATTGAGTATAAGTTTTGATAATTTGAGTTGTATTAGTTGCGCCCAACATGAAAATGGCTTAGAAAAGTTATAAGAATAACATGGTTGGGCCAAATTGGCTAATTACTATTTGTAAGACCTACATCCTAGCCCATACTGTTCCATAGGCCTCCGCGGTCCTCCCAGTCGAATTCCAGCGACCTGCGATCTGTAATCGGCACGATCCTGAGTCATGTCTTGTATTCCAGAGTCGGCTCAACTAGAGACTTGTATCCTTGCGACCGCGCTGTCGCCGCGTCTCGCTTCCCGAGGCGATACCCGTGTCAGGATATGTGGGCCCGCGTTCAGTTTAAGGAAAATACCGAACATTATAATTGTCAAGCCCCAAACTCGAAAATAGGATTCACAGGAATCTCAATCGCCGAATCCGGTGCCGACAGCCTCCGTAGTACCCCATTCTCAGATCCTAGCATTCATATGCCAGATTCCGATCCTGGGATCCTATAAGGAGGATTTTTTTTTTTATGTACATTTAACCAGTAATAAGCATAACCACAAGATTACAGAATTCACAAAGGCAACATCATCATCACATATCCACTAATATAATCATTTGAGTACAATATTGAAAGGAAAATACATAAATAGAAAATCAAGCTCTAGAAGACCACTGCACTCTCCAAGCTCAACACTGCTGCAACCTAACATCACCTGCACTCATCTATCGTGCATAAGCTTATAGAAAGCTTAGAGGGTGGTGTAAGAGTGTGCACAAGGTAAGTGTCAAGTATTCAATACGATGCCATAATCATACAATACCGAAAAACTAGTAATCTATAAACCATACAATGTTTGAATAAGCAGAAATACTGATAAGATCATGAATCATACGATAACAGAGTAACCGGAAGTATGGACAAGTCCATAAGTCAATTAATATCAGAATACGCAATATAGAACAGCTATGCAATAAGGAGTCATAAGAGCCAAATATTAGATGCCGAGGATGCAATGCAATATACGAATCCTATTAAGTCTGTTTAGGCTATGTAAGTGCAGAAACATAGCAACCCAAGATGTCACATGCCTGCGGATGTAATGCAATGTGCGATGCGAATGAAATAACAATGCTGGAATGTGAAGTCGGGATGATAGTACATAGTATCGCAGGCTACGGGGTGCACCACAATGGACTTCTATCTAAACCAGTCCCATACCTAAATTTGGATAGTCAGACATAACGTGGTAAACTCCTGATCTCAGGTTAGTCGCGCGCCCGACCGAAATCCTTTCCATAACGAAGGTACACAATAAAGAGTTACGCACCATCAGCCCGAGTGGATAGTGAATGAATGAATAAACGAGCATGCAACTCCTACTCAATAAGTCCACGTATCAGTACGGTTTCTCTCTGGGAAATCACCGGGGTCTATTACACTCCAAACCAGATTGTCGCCCCATCGCGTACAACAAGGTGAGTGGAAGAGACCTCACTATCCGCCTGCCAATATCGGGCCCGGCTCCTCAATAGCAGACCCATTTCTCTAGCTGGTCAGACTCAGCCTAGCATTGTCCCCTCCCCTCGGGCAGGTAAGGCCGCACCCCCTTCCAACCCACCACGACACAGTGGAGAGCGCAGCCATCTGGTAATCGGCACTCGACTCTCATCTACCCACTCGGTCTAGACGTTGGAGCAACCTCTGGAACCAAGAGGGTTATGTGACTTTCACCCAAGGATATCTATAACACCCCATGTAGAACAGATTTTCGGTATCCCATCTGGCCATCCACGATATGTCTGTGGAGGCTACGACCCTGATGTCGTTAGGACATATAGTAATCATAACACACAATACAAGATGCATGAGTCATACAATCCAATCATGCATCAATCCTACGCATATCGTGCGCTCATGTGAGACAATCTCCACCTATCAGGGAGTCTCATAACAGCACTATGACATATGCAATGGTCAATCATATCTCATAACAGACATGCAGATGATGCGTATGGGCATGTATCATGATGCTATGCAGTCACATACTCATAATCGGTATCAATAGTAAGCATTGACAATCGACATCGACAACGTGGATATTTAACCAATAGTGTCCTCCAAGGAACGACCCACATAAAGCCTAACATATAGTGGACTCATAGCCGCACACAAGGGCCAAATATACAACACCATGGGCCTCACTCAAGAGTTTAATATACATCACGATGGGCCTTTCACATGGGCCTAACATACATTATAATGGGTTCCATCGCCTAGCCCTCAAATGCATCACAGTGGGCCTCATCATATAAGCCTCATATACATCACGTTGAGCCTTAAACACGGGCTGGATACACATTACAACGGGCCTCAAATACGGTTGACATATACATCACATTGGGCTTCGACAATCAGAATCGGTGATCAGCCACGACAATCGGAATCGACAATCGGCCACGATAATTGGCCTCAATCGATAATCGGCCTTGATAATCAGAATCGGTCATGACAAGCAGAATTGACAATCGGCCACGTCAATCGACAATCGGCCATGATCGGTAATTGGTCACGATAATCAGCCTAGATCGATAATCAGTCAATCGACTACGACAAGCAGAGTCGGCAATCGGCCACGTCAATCGATAATCGGTCACGATAATCAGCCTCAATTAGTAATCGGTCAATCGGCCACGATAAACAGAATCGGCAATCGGCCACGTCAATTGACAATCGGCCACGATCGGTAATCAGTCACGATAATCGGCCTCGATCGGTAATCGGTCAATCGGCCACGATAAGCAGAATTGACAATCGGCCACGTCAATCGATAATCGGCCACGATTGGTAATCGGTCACGATAATCGGCCTCGATTGGTAATCGGAATCGATTAACGACCTATAAGTAAGGCGGGGCTCATATATGAACTGCCAGTCAAACCATAATATAAAGATCGATCGCCGCCCGTGGTTATATCAAATCTAATAGTACGAACCGTCTGTCTGCGGTGAATGGGGCCCACTTATTTAGGTTAACCCACGAAGAGAATGGGCCTACAAGGCCTAAGGAAAGGTTACAATGAGGACATCTAACCGTCATTGCCCATCAATGTGGACGTCAAACCAACATTGCTCCCAAGGCACGACCCGCCATAAACATTATCACACAAACCATGGAGGAATCACACATTACAATGAACCTTAGGTACATCCTGTTGGGCCTTAAATACATCAAATGGGCTACATCACATGGGCCCTATATTCATCAAGTGGGCCACATCAATGGGCCGCACCAATGGGCCTTATGTACATTGCAATGGGCCATAACCCATGGGCCTTAGAATATATCAAAACGGGCCTAATCACATGGGCCTTACATTCATATCAAAGTGGCCCTCAACAACGACCCCAATTAAACTAAGATGAGCCTCATACACATACCAAGGTGGGCCTCAATAATGGGCCTTTATACATCACAATGGGTCTCAACCCATGGGCCCTAATTCATCACAATGGGCCTTAACCCATGGGCCCTAAATACATTACAGTGGGCCTCAACCCATGGGCCTTACATTTATATCAAGGTGGGACTCAATAGACATTTATATCAAGGTGGGCCTCAACAGCAGGCCACAATACATCAAGGTGAGCCTCACAGATAGGCTATAAAATACATTAAGTGGGCATCAACAACGGGCTACTATTGCATCAGGATGGGCCTAATCACATGGCCTTACATATATTAAATGGGCCACACTAATCGGGCCCTAAAATTGCCAAGGTGGGCCTCAACAACGGCCACAAATATATCAATATGGGCCACCTCAAATGAATGACATAGGTATACATACATCATGGTGGGCTCCACCTCGTGATGGATGACATGAATGAAACACATATCATGGTGGGCTCCACCTAAACCTTAGACCTGACTCATTTTTGTCCTAATGCCACAAATGAGTTTGCAAAGTGGATGGACAGTTTGGATGCAACACATGCATCATGGTGGGATCCACACACGTGGCCCACCACAAACACCAAGAGTGGGGCCCTACTGGCCGTCCAGCTACTGGACGGCCTTAAAACACATACATCACGGTGGCTGCCACCGTCCACAACCGTGGACGGTGCTCATAGAATACATACGCCACTGTGGGTCCCATGTGGGGCCCACCATAATGTTTGTTTTCCATCCAATCTGTTGAGAAGGTCGTATAGACCTGGATGAAGAGGAAAAAACAAATATCATCTTTGATCCAAAACTTCTGTGGACCCCAAAGAGGTTTCAAGGGTAGACATCCATCCCACTG
Organism: Magnolia kwangsiensis; assembly: GCA_037074715.1. Taxonomy (NCBI): domain Eukaryota; kingdom Viridiplantae; phylum Streptophyta; class Magnoliopsida; order Magnoliales; family Magnoliaceae; genus Magnolia; species Magnolia kwangsiensis. Next base: position 48,067,802 of record CM073574.1, on the reverse strand, counting down.
TTTCTACTGGTGTGGGCCACCCGAGCTTTGGATGCATCTCATTTTTAGAGGGGGTCCCACCTGAGGAGGGGACCCACCAAATCAACGGGTTGGATGGGGAATAAACATCAAGGTGGGGCCCACGGCTGGGGCCGTGGGCTGCTGCCCGTCCGCCCGCTGACAGCAGGCAGCGCGCCTGTGCCTCTGACATGGCAGCTGCAACGCTGCTGTGTGTATATATATATTGAAATGGGGTTTTTCTGAGGTTTTTCCTACGTAGGGTCTGCATCAGATTAATCCAACCCCTTCATTGCATTCCATGGCCCAAGACAAACCCATCAAGCCCAATATTGGACATCTTTCAGCGCGTAGAAAATTTAAAGTGACTATGAACGATGAAAATCACCATTTTCAAAGGTATGGCCCTCCAGAACGTCGGATTGGCCCCATTTTTTGGTTCAACGCCTAAAATGGCATGGGGAAAAGGATGGACGGCATGGATTTCATACATACATCAAGGTGGGGCCTATATGAGCGGGTCATCCCTCAAGCTTGGAAATAAGCTAATATTTGTGGTTTTCTCACTGACGTCCAGCGTCCCTGGACGCTGGATGGTTTGACATGCATTGAGGTGGGCCCAGCTCGAGTGGGCCACCAAATGATGGATGGTGTGGGTACGACATATGTCATGTGGGCCCCACTTGTAGACGGCTTGATCAAAATACTTACATCATGGTGGGGTCCATCCAAGTGGGCCACACAATCTCATTATCATACAAAAAAAATATGAAAGAGAGAGAGAGAAAGAGAGACACGTGATGATGGAGGGACCCCGACACTATGGGCCCTCCGTTTCAAGATCTACAACGTACATCAAGTGGGTCCCATTGCATGAGGACCCACTGATCAATATCAACGGTGGAGATCCCTTCTCCACCAAGATTTAAGGTCTAGATGACCCTTTTTCAAACTAGAAGTTAAACATCATGATGGGGTTCATGGAGAATGGCCCCATCATGGAACAATTTTGATAATCAAGGTGGGCCATCGGCCATATCTTAGGGTCCCAAGTGAGATCCAAACCATTGATCGGTTGGCCTCACTTGGTCTATTTTAAAAAAACATGAAAAACTACTCTTATCCAGCACCCACCGTCGATCTTCTTGCTCCCTTGGGTTCCTTAGCTCCTTAGCTTTGATTTCAATGGAGGAGATGAGAAATGGATGGTTGGGATGGGAGATTTTGGGATGGAGAAGTGGGCCACACTTGAAGTTTTGAAAGAGATGGAGAGGCTTGGAGAGTTCATACGTGAGATTTTTGTTGCTTGAGAAAAATGAGATGAGAAATGAGAAAGAGAGAGAGTTGTAAGGGAGAGAGAGTGATGGGTGATGGAGTGATGGATGTGGTGGTAATTGGTGTGTAAGACCTTTTTGACTTTGGTGGCCTTTTGTGTAAGAAAAGCATGGGCTTGTAAGACCTTTTTTGACTTTTGAGGCTTGCTTTGGAAGGGTGAAAAAGTGATGTGTACTTGACATGTGATGTGATGAGATTGATTGATTGATGGGATTGATGTGACATCTCGTAGAGATTCTCTTGAGTTTCGCAACGCGCGGCATTTTTCTCGCACCGAACGTTGGCCCACATCTCTTGACCAGGGTATCGTCTCGGCGCGCAAGTCATGACATCGGAACCGTAGCGATGGTGTGGTCGCTATGGTAATGGTCTTGGGTTGAGTCGACTCGAGTTGACGACATACGAATCAGGGTCGCGCGTAAATATCGGTTAAGGGTCGAAGGTTGCCGGAATTCGACCGGAAGGATCGCGTGAATAGACGGAACAGTACGAACTAGGATACGAGTCTTACAATAATTCTGAGAGAATCTCTACAAAATGTCACATCAATCAATCAAATTAAGTCAAGTACAAGTAACCATCCCCAAGTACAACCACCTCTCTCATAAAGTCAACTCTCTCCTTACACAAGTACACCTATCACCTTTCACCCATCACTCCCCATCACACCCATCTCCCTCTCTTTTACATCCCATTCTCTCTCTCCCTCATCTCTTCATTTTTCAAGCAAACCATGAGACTCTAACGTCCAAGCCTTCACATGAGAAGCCATGTGTGGCCCACTTCTCACCTCCTATCTCAACCATTCTACGAATATCTCAACCATTGAAATCGTCCCCTTGGAGCTCTAGATCATGCTGCCGGTGAAAGGAAGAGTCCACGATCAAAGGTGGGTGCTTCTCTCTCTCTCTCTCTCCCTCTTTCTCATTTTTGGTGTGATGTGTGGCCCACCCGGATGGACCCCACCTTGATATATGTCTTATCCAAACCATCCAAGTCATGTGGGCCCTACCTTATGGTGGTGAAAAAATACAAGTATCAGATTGATTCAACCAGGTGGGCTACGTTCACGTGGGACCCACCTTGATGAAATGTGGGCCACGTCCGTGTGGGACCCACCACGATGCCCGTGTTTACCCATGTCGTCCAGTGTCTCTAGATGCTGGATGTGATGAGAATGGGGTGTGGCTAACATGGAGTGCGTGTACTGACATGTGCACACTAACAAGCTAACGAAAAAAAAATAAAAAAAAAATAAAAATAAATAAATAAATAAATATATACATATATTTGAGTTTTTGAGTGGACCACTCATGTAGGTCCCACTTGATGTACGAATCAAATCCACACTGTCCATTCCATTCTCCTGCCCATTTTAGATGTTGAGCCGAAATATGAGGCCAATCCGATTGTCGGGCGGGCCATACCATAGGAAATAGTGGTGTTTCTGTTAAAATTTACCTTGATGCTTCTGCACACCAAAACACATTGTATATTGGGTTCATTTGGTCGATCATGAGCCGTAGAATCCAATGGGTGGAGTGGATCCAATTGATGTGGGCCCCACCTGGGAAAAACCCATTTTCAAAGAATAAAATAAAATAAAATAAAATAAAAGAGGTGCAGCAGTTACTGCGAATGGCCAGAGGACATGCAGCGTCCTGCTGCACCTAGGACGGTCCCAACCCTATGCTACATGGGCCCCACGTGACGTATATGTGGGGCCACGTGTGATGTAAGTGTTTTATCCCAGCCGTCCAACAACATCTAGACGGTGGGGCACCATCATGATGCATTTGTTTTATCCCAACTGTGGACCCACCATGATTTATGTATTTCATCCACCGTCCATTCCAGGACAGTGGGGTACCTACCTTGATGTGTTTGTGATTCATGCCGTCCATCTGACGGTGGGTCCCATTCACGGTGGAACACCACCTTAATGTATGTGTTATAGCCGCACCCTTCATCCACACCGTCCACTGTGTGGAATGGTGTGACCCACCTAGTGTATATATATATATATATATCCCTTGAGGAGTAGGCTTATAGTACATATGATGTGGTGGGACCCACCTTGGATATATGCATTATAACCAGCCCGTCCATCCATCTCTGGATAGTTGGACACTGGATGCACTTTATGAAATATATATAGATATATAATATAATATATATTATAATGTTATATTATGGTGGGCCCCACGTGGGACCCACCTAATGTAAAAATGGACTGGCTGGTTTACCGTACACCAACTAAATAGCTGCTGTGTGCAGCATGTGGGTCTGATCCACACCACCTATCCGTGTGGCCCACCTCAATGATGTATTGTATATCCTCACCGCCCAATCTCTGGACGGTGGGAAGAGGATTAGTTGGTGTACCTCCCTCCATTTATATAGCTGCTGTATTAGCTGGGCTCGCCTAAACTGTCTGGGCACACCTTGAATTATGTGTTTTAGCCACGCCGTCAGGTTCATTGGACATGCGACTCATAATGATGTATATATTGCAATTCTATGCCGTCCAGTAATGTGTTCGTGAGACCACCTTGATGAATGTGTTTTACTCTACGTTGTCCACTCCTAGATATGAGTCCCATTGTGATATATATATATATATATATGGCCCATTAGTGAGGCCCGATATGAAGTTTGTGTGCTCATATGTGCGACCCATTGTGATGTATTTGCAGTCCATGTAATTCGGCCCATTGATGCAGCCCACTTGATGTGTATGAGGCCCATTAGTGCGGCCTATTGAAGCAGCCCATTTGTTGTGTATTAGGCGCATGTGATAGGGCTCACCTGCCTTGCATTTAAGGCCCATAAGATGGAGCCCACTCGCTTGAATCTGTGGCCTATGGGCAAGGCCCATAGTGATGTGTTTGAGGCCCACATGGTGCGGCCCAATTTGATGTGTTCAGGGTCCATGTATTGCGTCCCATGTGATATGTATAAGGCCCATGTGCAGTGCTTACCTATGACGTATATTAGGCCCATGTGTAGGGCCCACCTATTGTGTATTTGGAGCCAATGGGTTGCTGTCCATTGTCGTGGCCCACTTGATGCATGCGAGGCCCATTGGTGCGGCCCATGGATGCGGTCCACTTGATGTATATGAGGCCCATTGGTGTGGCCCGTGGCTACGATCCGCTTGATGTATTTGATGGCCCATGGGTTGATGCCCAATGTGATGTATATAAGGGCCACGAGTGAGGCCCAATGAGATTTATGCGGGGCCTTTGAATGGGGCCGAATGTGACATATATGAGGCCCAAGTTATGCAGCCCATTTATTGAGGCACTTGTGTAAGACCATGGGCCCACTATATGTTTAACTCTATGTGGGCCATTCCTTGGGAGCAATGTCGGTTAAATGGCCACATTGATGGACAATGATGGTTTAATGTCCACATTGTGACCTTCCATTAGGCCTTGTTAGGCCCATTCTTACCGACTCCGATTGACGTGACTAATTTATTGATTCTAATTATCGATCGATTTCGATTGTCGTGGCCGGTTGCCGATTATCGATCAAGGTCGATTACCGATTCTGATGGTTGATTACCGATTTTGATTCGTCATGGCCGATTACCGATTATTGATCGAGGCTGATTACCGATTCTGATTTGTTGTGGCCAATTACCGATTATCGATCGAGGTCGATTACTGATTCTGATTTGTCGTGGCCGATTGTCAATTATCGATCGAGGCCGATTACCGATTCTGATAGACGATTACCAATTATCGATCAAGGACGATTACCGATTCTGATTCATCGTAACCGATTTCTGATTATCGATCGAGGCTGACTGCCGATTATCGATCGAGGTCGATTACCGATTCTGATTTGTCGTGGTCGATTGCCGATTATTGATCGAGGCCGATTACTGATTCTGATGGCCGATTACTAATTATCGATCGAGGCCGATTACCGACTTTAATTTATCGTGGCCGATTGTCGATTCCGATTGTCGAGGCCCAATGTGATGTACTTGCGACCCGTATTTGAGGCCCGATGTGATGTGTATTTAGCCCGTGTCTAAGGCCCATTGTGATGTATATTGAGGCCTAGGTGATGAAGCCCATTGCGATACATTTAAGGGCCAAGCAAAGGAGCCCATTGTGATGTATGCTAGGCCCATGAGCAGGGCCCACCTGTTGTGTACATGTAACCCTTGAGTAAGGCCCATTGTGTTGTATATTAGGCACTTGTGTGAGGCCGTGGGCCCATTATATGTTTGGCTCTATGTGGGCTATTCCTTGGGGGTAATGTTGGTTAAATGTCCACATTGTCAAGGCCGATCGTTGATACCAATTATGAGTATGTGACAGCATAGCATTATGATACATATTCATATGCATCACTGCATGTTTGTTAGAAGATGTGGTTGATCATTGCATAAGTCATTGAGCATGTTGTTATGAGACTCCCTGATAGGCAGAGGTTATCTCACATGAGCGCACGGTATGCGTAGGATTGATGCATGACTGGATTGTATGACTCATGCATCTTACATTATGATTACTGTACGCCCTAGCGACATCAGAGCCGTAGCCTCCACAAACATATTGTGGATGGCCAGACGGGGTACCGAAAATTTATTCTAGCATCGGGCTACCATAGATGGCCCTGGGTGAAAATTTCTAAACCCTCATAGTACCAGAGGACGCCCCAACGTCGAGACTGAGTGGATACATGAGCGCCCGAGTACCGAATACCAGGAGGTTGCGTCTCCTACTGTGTTGTGGTCGGTTGGGAGGGGGTGTGGCCTTACCCGCCTGAGAGTAGGAGGCAATACTAGGCTAAGTTTGACCAGCTCGTGAATGGGTCCGCTATAGACGTGCCGGATAACTATTGGCCAGGTGGATAGTGAAGTTTCTTACACTCGCTTAGACTGTGCTGCTGGGAGAGGGGCAATGCCATTTGGAGTGTACTAAACCCCGGTGATGATCCCAAAAGAGGAACTATACTGATATGTGGACTTATTGAGCAGGAGTTGCATACTCATTCATTCACTATCCACTCGGGCTGGTGGTGTGAAACTATTTGTTACATGTACCTTCGCAATGGCCATGATTTTGGTTGGGGCGTGCGACTAACCTGAGATCAAGAGTTTACCACATCGAGTCTGACTATTCAAATTTAGGTGTGAGACTGGTTTGGATAGAAGTCCCTTGTAATGGACTCCATAGCCTGCGATATTATGTACTATCATCCCGACTTCACACTCTTGCAGGGTCATTCTATTCGCACCGCATATTGCATTACATCCTTGGCATATGGTATTTTGGGTTACTAGCTTCCGCATTTATATGGTCTAGATACGGTTGACGCTATTCGTGAACTCATCGGGAATTGCATATTATGTCGAAGCCTCGACATTTGATATTTGGCTCTTTATGACTCCTCATTTGCATAACTATTTTATATTGCATATTTTGATATTAATTGACTCATGGACTTGTCTGTATTTTTGCTTACTTTGATAATTCATGATCTTGTCCGTATTTCTGCTTACTTTGATATTTCATGATCTTGTTCGTATTTCTGCTTACTATGATAATTCATGATCTTGTTAGTATTTTTGCTTACTCTGATAATTCATGATCTTGACAATATTTCTATTTATTTTGATAATGTACAATTTATAGATTACCAGTATTTTCTGTATTGTATGATGATGACATTGTATTAAATACTTGACAATTACCTTGTGCACATACTTACACCACCCTCTAAGCTTTCTATAAGCTTATGCACGATAGATGTGTGCAGGTGATGTTAGGTTACAGCAGTGTTGAGCTTGGAGCGTGCAGTGGTCTTCTGGAGCTTAATTTTTGATTTATGTATTTCCCTTTCAGTATTGTACTCAATGATTATATTAGTAGATATGTGATGATGATGTTGCCTTTAAGAATTGGGTAATCTTGTGGTTATGTTCATTACGAGTTAAATGTACATTGAAAAAACAAATCCTCCTTGTAGGATCTCAGGATCGGAATCTGGTGTATGGATGCTAAGAGCAAAGAATGAAGTACTATGGAGGCTGTCAGCACCGGATTCGACAATTGGGATTCTTGTGAATCCAATTTTCGAGTTTGGGACGTGATACTATTTTTGGCCAAAAACCATTAAAAATAGCAGATAGAAGTTGACTATAAATAATAAGTTTGCTATTTATATTAAGTCATGTTTTCAGGGAGTTTGAATCGAAGTCCTAAGTCTAAAACTACATATTACGTTTTAGCACATCATTTAAAGAGTTATAATTTCATTTTTTTATCATCAATCAAATTATTTCAAATTTATTATGAATTATTCATACTTTTATCTCTCATGTATTCAAGGAAGCTCTTTAAGGAGTCCGTGGGGTAGACAGTGATCGGTCTTATCACGTCCCTTCCTGCATTAATATTAAGCCAAATTAATTCCTGCTATAATAAGCTTATTCTACAATTTTGTGTGTGGCCCCAAATTTTCGGGTCCCATCCACTCCCTCCGTAAGGAGTGGCCTACTCAAGTTCACCGCATGACAAAACTCAGGCGGATCCAAAACAAAGATATGTCACACTAATAGTTCAAAACTCAACTCGATGTCTAACTGGTCGGGCCGACTCAAAAGACTAGGACGAGTCTTTACTTGACTCGCCTCAATATTTTAATAACCTTACAGATGCGGTTCCCTGTGCTATATCTCATAAGTTTAAAATGCTTTAATTAATTTCTTGTAAAAAACACACTTAAGCAGGTTAGATTAAAATCTCGCCGACCCGTGTTGATGAGTGGACACAACTCAATTGCGCTACACCACCTAAGGTGGACCATAGGAAATAAATGGCCGAAAATAAAGTTTAATTGTCAATTTACATAGCATGTTGTGGCCCACGTGAAGAGCATTTATTTAAGGTGATTTCACATACGCATGTGATCTAGCAAGTGGATGTGTTAGTGCTTTTCATGGGGAACGTGGCAGACCTTGTCTATTACCACTTTTAGAGGCTTTTTTAAAGGTAAGCTACGACTAATTTGGAGGTTTGCTCGAGTACGTACCAACGTATTCAAAAGATACGTCAGCACTAGTTGTTGGACTTTATATTTTTCAATGACCCCCCAACGATTTATTTGATAGAGCTCTCATCAAATGAGGGGTCCTCAGATCAACTCTTTGATTGAATATTTCAACCATTGTTATAGTAACACCCCATATGCAATGAAAAGTAATCAAAATATCAGAGGATTGAAATAATCCAATTGAAAGTTTTTATTTGCCGTAAGAAGTGAGACCATCTCATATAAATAGCTTGAATCAGTGGAAAAATGTTTCGGATACAAAGGTTAAAATCATGATTGGGATGTATTCAATCAAACCTCTTCACTTTTTGTTAAATCTAATACCAAGAATATCCGGGATTGTGTACTGTATAATTAAGAATATATATATATATATATATATATATATATATATATATATATATATATATATATATATATATATATATATATATATATATAAATTGTATTTTTATAAAAAATAAATAAAATTTAAGATATTATTTTAAAAAAGAATAAATATTATATATATGAAAACTTTATTAAAAATATTCATATAAATTTAGTGATAAGAGGTGTTTGGCGATATGGAAAACATGAGTTCAAATCTCCTTAACAATAGTGCAAAGTGAGCATGGATTAGGTGAGTCCACGTCTTTTACGAGTCCAAGCCATAAAATGAGTGGAAAAAAAAACAAAAACAAACCTGATGGATGAAATGAATATATAACACATATATCAAGATGGGCCCCACGATCAAGGAGTCACCCATTAAGCCGTTACCCTGGACTTGCCCAATGCGCATCCATGCAAAGCACTGATGCATGTGGCGTAGGTGGCTTGGGCACTTTATTATGTTCAGTATTCAGTTTAAATATGTGGATCTTCGTAAAAAGCTTAAAGAATCAAATTCTTTTTGCACTTGGTTTAGCCAATCTGAGCCATTGTACAATATTTAGGGTGTGAATCAAGGTCTAACTAAATGTTTAACCAAGTAGTGTCTAAAGTTCGGCCATATTATTGGTTGAGCATGCTTCATATATGGTTATACAAGTGGCATCAATGACAAATGTCATACATGTTTGGTGCCAATTTAATTGTTTAGGATCTGGGTATGATGTAGAGTGGGTTACAAACCTATTCTTGGCATAGATGGACTGAAAGAAGTCCGAATGGAAGCAGATGTAGTTCGTCAGATCTGGGCCTAGTCTTACATGGGGCATGACATAATTTGGTCTCAGGCGCATCCAGATCGAAGAGATTCATTCCAGTTAAGGAGAAATTGTTGTTCAAAGTGAGAACCGCAAATCGATTATAACCTTGGATTCGGGTATCGTTACGGGACGCACGACCTATCTTTGTAAGCTAATCGCGTAACTTCGTTTTTTGAAAAAAAATAAAAATAACTCTTTCAATTCAAATTTATAGTTTTATGAAAGCTTACTATTTTAAATAAATTTTTTGGTAGACATCTCTTTCGTTTAAGAGTTTTAACATATACTATCTTCTTAAGAATTTCTTCTAATCATGATAGGAATCATTCTGTACGATTAACTTATGACTTTCTATATTTAGTAAATTTTACTATTTTGGATAAGTTTTGGTTTAATTTAATTAAGATTATATTTATTATTTACAACATTCTAATTCCATTTTAGAGACACACATTAATAAAATATCACTACTAAAAAATCGAGCAAAGGCTGCGGATAAAAACCGTAGCCATAGACCTATGACTATGATTTTTGTCCGTAGTTTGACTGTTGCCGTAGGTGCCATAACAATAGGTCTTGAACCTATGGCTACGGATGTAATCCGTAGCTATAGGATGTAACAGCTATAGATATAATCCGTAGCAATTATATCTGTAGCAAAAACTTCAAACAGCTACGGATATTATTTGTAGCTTAAAGTTCGTTGCAATATGCCTAAATTGAAAAGGCTACACTGCCAGATTAATGGTTACGGATATTATTTGTAGCTAAAAGTCCATAGCAAAATGCTTAAATTGAAAAGGCTACACCTGTCAGATTAATGGCTACAGATATTATTTGTAGCTAAAAGTCCGTAGCAATATGCCTAAATTGAAAAGGCTACACCTGTCAGATTAATGGCTACGATCAATATCCGTAGCTATTTTGTACATACAAAATTATATATAATCATTTGTTCATTCAATTACCACCTGTACAATCATTCATTCATTCAATTACAATCACTCATTCATTCATTCAATTAGAATCAAATTACAATCCTTCATTCAATCAATTACAATTACAATCAATTACAATCCAACTCATTCAATCAATTACAATTACAATTACAATAATGCTAAAAATACAAATCTTTGGCTTCATTAGAAAAATGTGCTTGACTTCACCCTGAAATTTCAATAGCTTTGTATATTCCAACATCCTATAAATAGTCATGTCATATATAAATTAGAATGCCCATTGGGGAAAAGAAAGACAAAGTGAAAGAAGTGCATCATGTATAACAATATTTTTTTTCTTAATGAATATAACAACATTTTTTTTCTTAATGAATTAAAAAAAAAAAAAAAAACTCAAAGAGGAATGAAATTGACACAAAAGAAATGGTCTCACCAAATGATTATAGGTTTTGGTTTTGGTTTAAGTTATAGGTTTATGTTAAGGTTTAGGTTAAGGTTAGGTTATAGGTTATAATTAAGTTTAGGTTATAGGTTATAAGTTTTGGTTTAGGTTAAGGTTTAGGTTATAGGTTTAGGTTTAGGTAATAGGTTATAGCTTTTGGGAACTTGATTATAGGCTAAGGTTTAGGTTTAGGAAATTGGGTTCGGGTTCGGGATCGAGTTTAGGTTTGGGTTTTCAAGTTTAGGTTTAGGTTAAGGAGTTGAGATTAGGATTAGGTGTAGGTTTGGGTTTAAGAATTTAAGAATACATTTAGGTTTTAAGTTTAGGTTTAGGTAAAAGGTTTAGGGAAAGGTTATAGGTTTAGGTTTAGGTTATAGGTTATAGGTTATAGCTTTAGGGAATTGAGAATGGGTTATGGTTTAGGTTTAGGAAATCGGGTTCAGGTTCGGGATTGGGTTTAAGTATGGGTTTTTAAGTTTAGGTTTAGGTTTAGGTTAGGGAGTTGAGATTAGGATTAGGTGTAGGTTTTGCTTAAGGGAATTGAGTTTAGGTTATAGGTTTAGGGAAAGGTTAGGTTTAGGTGATAGGTTTTGGGATTTGAGAATAATTTTAGGTTATAAGTATAAGTTTAGGTTAAGTTATAGGTTAAGGTTTAGGGATAGGTTATAGGATTCGAGATTTGAGAATGGATTCGGGTTTAGGTTATAGGTTTTGGTTTAGGTTATAGGTTTTGGGATTTGAGATGGGGTTCAGGAAGAGGTTATAGGTTTTGGTTTTGGTTTAGGTTATAGGTTTTTGGATTTGAGAATGGGTTGTGGTTTAAGTTTAGGAAATCGGGTTAAGGTTTGGGATTGGGTTTGATTTTGGGTTTTCAAGTTTAAGTTTAGGTTTAGGTTAGGGAGTTGAGATTAGGATTATGTGTAGGTTCAGCTTTAGGGAATTGAGTTTAGGCTATAGGTTTAGGGAAAAGTTAGGTTTAAGTTATAGGTTTTGGGATTTGGGAATAGTTTTAGGTTATAAGTATAGGTTTAGGTTAGGTTATAGGTTAAGGTATAGGGATAGGTTATAGGTTTTGGGATTTGAGAATGGGTTCAGGTTTAGGTCATAAGTTTTGGTTTTGGTTTAGGTTATATGTTTTAGGATTTGAGAATGGGTTCGGGTTTGGGTTCTAAGTTTTGGTTTTAGTTTAGGTTATAGGTTTTGGTTTAGGTTATAGGTTATAAGTTTAGGTTTAGGTTTAGGTTATAGGTTTTGGGATTTGAGAATGGGTTCGGGTTTAGGTTATAGGTTTTGGTTTCAGTTTAGGTTATAGGTTTTGGGATTTGAGAATGGGTTCGGGTTTAGGTTATAGGTTATAGTTTTAGTTTTGGTTTAGGTTATAGGTATTTGGATTTGAGAATGGGTTATGGTTTAGGTTTAGGAAATCGGGTTCAGGTTCGGGATTGGGTTTAAGTTTGGGTTTTTAAGTTTAAGTTTAGGTTTAGGTTAGGGAGTTGAGATTAGGATTAGGTGTAGGTTTCGCTTTAGGGAATTGAGTTTAGGTTATAGGTTTAGGGAAAGGTTAGGTTTAGGTTTTAGGTTTTGGGATTTGGGAATAGTTTAAAGTTATAAGAATAGGTTTAGGTTAGGTTATAGGTTAAGGTTTTGGGATTTGAGAATGGATTCGGGTTTAGGTTATAGGTTTTAGTTTTGGTTTAGGTTACAACATTTAGGATTTGAGAATGGGTTCGGGTTTAGGTTATAGGTTTTGGTTTTGGTTTTGGTTTTGGTTTAGGTTATAGGTTTTTGGATTTGAGAATGGGTTATGGTTTAGGTTTAGAAAATCGGGTTCGGGTTCAGGATTTGATTTGAGTTTGGGTTTTCAAGTATAGGTTTAGGTTTAGGTTAGGGAGTTGAGATTAGGATTAGGTGTAGGTTTAGCTTTAGGGAATTGAGTTTAGGTTATAGGTTTAGGAAAATGTTAGGTTTAGGTTATAGGTTTTGGGATTTGGGAATAGTTTTAGGTTATAAGTATAGGTTTAGGTAAGGTTATAGGTTAAGGTTTATGGATAGGTTATAGGTTTTGGGATTTGAGAATGGGTTCGGATTTAGGTTATAGGTTTTGGTTTTGGTTTTAGTTTAGGTTATAGGTATTGGGATTTGAGAATGGTTTCGGATTTAGGTTATAGGTTTTAGTTTTAGTTATAGGTTTTTAGATTTGAGAATGGGTTATGGTTTAGGTTTAGGAAATCGGGTTCAGGTTCGGGATTGGGTTTGAGTTTGGGTTTTCAAGTTTAGGTTTAGGTTTAGGTTAGGGAGTTGAGATTAGGATTAGGTGTAGGTTTAACTTTAGGGAATTGAGTTTAGGTTATAGGTTTAGGGAGAGGTTAGGTTTAGGTTATAGGTTTTGGGATTTGGGAATAGTTTTAGGTTATAAGTATAGGTTTAGGTTAGGTTATAGGTTAAGGTTTAGGGATAAGTTATAGGTTTTGGGATTTGAGAATGGGTTCGGGTTTAGGTTATAGGTTTTGGTTTTGGTTTTAATTTAGGTTATAGGTTTTGGGATTTAAGAATGGGTTCGGATTTAGGTTATAAGTTTTGGTTTTGGTTTTGGTTTTAGTTTAAGTTATAGGTTTTTGGATTTGAGAATGGCTTATGGTTTAGGTTTAGGAAATCGGGTTCAGGTTCGGGATTGGGTTTGAGTTTGGGTTTTCATGTTTAGGTTTAGGTTTAGGTTAGGGAGTTGAGATTAGGATTAGGGGTAGGTTTAGCTTTAGGTAATTGAGTTTAGGTTATAGGTTTAGGGAAAGGTTAGGTTTAGGTTATAGGTTTTGGGATTTGGAAATAGTTTTAGGTTATAAGTATAGGTTTAGGTAAGGTTATAAGTTAAGGTTTAGGGATAGGTTGCAGGTTTTGGGATTTGAGAATGGGTTGGGGTTTAGGTCATAGGTTTTGGTTTTAGTTTAGGTTATAGGTTTTGGGATTTGAGAATGGGTTCGGGTTTAGGTTATAGGTTTTGGTTATGGTTTTGGTTTAGGTTATAGGTTTTTGGATTTGAGAATGGGTTATGGTTTAGGTTTAGAAAATCGGGTTAAGGTTCGGGATTGGGTTTAAGTTTGGGTTTTTAAGTTTAGGTTTAGGTTTAGGTTAGGGATTTGAGATTAGGATTAGGTGTAAGTTTCGCTTTAGGTTATTGAGTTTAGGTTATAGGTTTAGGGAAAGGTTAGGTTTTGGTTATACATTTTGGGATTTGGGAATAGTTTTAGGTTATAAGTGTAGGTTTAGGTTAGGTTATAAGTTAAGGTTTTGGGATTTGAGAATGGGTTCGGGTTTACGTTATAGGTTTTTATTTTAGTTTAGGTTACAGGTTTTGGGATGTGAGAATGGGTTCGGGTTTAGGTTGTAGGTTTTGGTTTTGGTTTTAGTTTAGGTTATAGGTTTTTTGATTTGAGAATGGGTTATGATTTAGGTTTAGGATTTCGGGTTCAGGTTCAGGATTGGATTTGAGTTTGGGTTTTCAAGTTTAGGTTTAGGTTTAGGTTAGGGAGTTGAGATTAGGATTAGGTGTAGGTTTAACTTTAGAGAATTGAGTTTAGGTTATAGGTTTAGGGAAAGGTTAGGTTTAGGTTATAGGTTTTGGGATTTGAGAATAGTTTTAGGTTATAAGAATATGTTTAGGTTAGGTTATAGGTTAAGGTTTAGGGATAGGTTATAGGTTTTGGGATTTGAGAATGGATTCGGGTTTAGGTTATAGGTTTTGGTTTTGGTTTTGGCTTAGGATATAGGTTTTGGGATTTGAGAATGGGTTTGGGTTTAGGTTATAGGTTTTAGTTATAGGTTTTTGGATTTGAGAATGGGTTATGGTTTAGGTTTAGGAAATCGGGTTCAGGTTCGGGATTGGGTTTGAGATTGGGTTTTCAAGTTTAGGTTTAGGTTTAGGTTAAGGAGTTGAGATTAGGTTTAGGTGTAGGTTTAGCTTTAGGGAATTGAGTTTAAGTTACAGGTTTAGGGAAAGGTTAGGTTTAGGTTATAGGTTTTAGGATTTGGGAATAGTTTTAGGTTATAAGTATAGGTTTAGGTTAGGTTATAGGTTAAGGTTTAGGGATAAGTTATACGTTTTAGGATTTGAGAATGGGTTTGGGTTTAGGTCATAGGTTTTAGTTTTGGTTTAGGTTATAGGTTTTGGGATATGAGAATGGGTTCGGGTTTAGGTTATAGGTTTTGGTTTTGGTTTAGGTTATAGGTTTTTGGATTTGAGAATGTGTTATGGTTTAGGTTTAGGAAATTGGGTTTAGGTTCGGGATTGGATTTAAGTTTGAGTTTTCAAGTTTAGGTTTAGGTTTAGGTTATGGAGTTGAGATTAAGATTAGGTGTAGGTTTAACTTTAGGGAATTGAGTTTAGGTTATAGTTTTAGGGAAAGGTTAGGTTTAGGTTATAGGTTTTGGGATTTGGGAATAGTTTTAGGTTATAAGTATAGGTTTAGGTTAGCTTATAGGTTAAGGTTTAGGGATAGGTTATAGGTTTTGGGATTTGAGAATGGGTGTTGGTTTAGGTTATAGGTTTTGGTTTTAGTTTTGGTTTAGGTTATAGGTTTTGCGATTTGAGAATGGGTTTGGGTTTAAGTAATAGGTTTTGGTTTTGGTTTTGGTTTAGGTTATAGGTTTTTGGATTTGAGAATGGGTTATGGTTTAGGTTTAGAAAATCGGGTTCAGGTTCGGGATTGGGTTTGAGTTTGGGTTTTCAAGTTTAGGTTTAGGGTTAGGTTAGGGAGTTGAGATTAGGATTTGGTGTAGGTTTAGCTTTAGGCAATTGAGTTTAGGTGATAGGTTTAGGGAAAGGTTAGGTTTAGGTTATAGGTTTTGGGATTTGGGAATAGTTTTAGGTTATAAGAATAGGTTTAGGTAAGGTTATAGGTTAAGGTTTAGGGATAGGTTATAGGTTTTGGGATTTGAGAATGGGTTCGAGTTTAGGTCATAGGTTTTGGTTTTAGTTTAGGTTATAGGTTTTGGGATTTGAGAAAGGGTTCGAGTTTAGGTTATAGGTTTTGCTTTTTGTTTTAGTTTAGGTTATAGGCTTTTGGATTTGAGAATGGGTTATGGTTTAGGTTTAGGAAATCGAGTTCAAGTTCGGGATTAGGTTTAAGTTTAGGTTTTTAAATTTAGGTTTAGGTTTAGGTTAGGGAGTTGAGATTAGGATATCGCTTTAGGGAATTGAGTTTAGGATATAGGTTTAGGAAAAGGTTAGGTTTAGGGTATAAGTTTTGGGATTTGGGAATAGTTTTAAGTTAGGTTATAGGTTAAGGTTTTGGGATTTGAGAATGGGTTCGGGTTTAGGTTATAGGTTTTGGTTCTGGTTTTCATTTAGGTTATAAACTTTTAGATTTGAGAATGGGTTATGATTTAGGTTTAGGAAATCGGGTTCAGGTTCGTGATTGGATTTGAGTTTGGGTTTTCAAGTTTAGGTTTAGGTTTAGGTTAGGGAGTTGAGATTAGGATTAGGTAGGTTTAACTTTACTGAATTAAGTTTAGGTTATAGGTTTAGGTTATAGGTTTTGGTATTTGTGAATAGTTTTAGGTTATAAGTATAGGTTTAGGTTAGGTTATAGGTTAAGGTTTAGGGATAGGTTATAGGTTTTGGGATTTGAGAATGGGTTCGGGTTTAGGTCATAGGTTTTGGTTTTGGTTTAGGTTATTGGTTTTGCAATTTGAGAATGGGTTCGGGTTTAGGTTAAAGGTTTTGGTTTAGGTTATAGGTTTTTGAATTTGAGAATGTGTTATGGTTTAGGTTTAGGAAATCAAGTTCAGGTTCAGGATTGGGTTTGAGTTTGGGTTTTCAAGTTTAGGTTTAGGTTTATGTTAGGGAGTTGAGGTTAAGATTAGGTGTAGGTTTAGCTTTAGGGAATTGAGTTTAGGTTATAGGTTTAGGTTATAGGTTTTGGGATTTGGGAATAGTTTTAGGTTACAAGTATAGGTTTAGGTTAGGTTATAGGTTATGGTTTAGGGATAGGTTATAGGTTTTGGGATTTAAGAATGGGTTTGGGTTTAGGTTATAGGTTTTGGTTTTGGTTTAAGTTATAGGTTAATGGTTTAGGTTAAGGTTTAGGTTTAGGTTATAGGTTTTTGGATTTGAGAATGGGTTCGAGTTTAGGCTATAGGTTTTGGTTTCAGTTTAGGTTATAGGTTTTGGTTTTGGTTATAGGTTTTGGGATTTGAGAATGGGTTCGGGTTTAGGCTATAGGTTTTGGTTTTGGTTTAGGTTATAGGTTTTGAGATTTGAGAATGGGTTCAGGTTTAGGTTATAGGTTTTGGTTTTGGTTTAGGTTATAGGTTAACTATTTAGGTTATAGGTTTTTGGATTTGAGAATGAGTTTGGGTTTAGGCTATAGGTTTTGGTTTTGGTTTAGGTTATAGGTTATAGGTTTAGGTTAAGGTTTAGGTTTAGGTTATAGGTTTTGGGATTTGAGAATGGGTTTGAGTTTAGGTTATAGGTTTTGGTTTTGGTTTTGGTTATAGGTTTTTGGATTTAAGAATCGGTTCATGTTTAGGTTAAGGGTGTGGTCCTTGCAAATACAAATATAAACACGGCCTGTCCAAATGTCCAGGCCCTTCCAATGTCGTCCATAGGAAATGGACCGCTTCATCATGGTCATAATAACGGTTCTCACCTTCCAGAGACCCCCACTCTTTCGGATAGCTTCGACGCACATCCGGGTCTGCTCCATTAATTTTGAGCAAATACATAAACACGGCCTGTCCAAATGGCCAGGCCCCTCCAATGCTGTCCATAGGAAATAGACAGCCTCATTATGGTCATAATATCGGTTCCCACCTTTTACGGACCCCCGATCTTCCGAATAGCTCCAACGCACATCCGGCTCTGCTCCATTAATTTCGAGCAAATACATAAACACGGCCTGTCCAAATGGCCAGGCCACTCCAATCATGTGCATTCTTGAGTCAAGAGACGTACCAGATGCTTGAATCTAAAATATGCATTTACACATAAAATGACATTGGGAATCGTTTCTCAAAACCGCAGACTGTTTTCTTTTGAAACTTATTCATCTCACCTAAAAACTTATCACATAATGAATAACTATAACCACAATGATAACTACACATGTGCATTTTTTATAAGAGATGTATCAGATGCTTGAATTTGAAATATGCAGCTCCAATCCTCCCACATGCAACATTCACCTGAAAGAATGCGCATAACCGTCATGCTTGAGTAATCAATATAGGAATGTACAAGTAAAACCATAAAACCAGAGATACATCTAGTAAATATGATTTGGTTTTTCTTTCCTCTTCTCATTAACCATTGTTTGGATGATCGGATCTTACAATCTTGGGGATCTTTGAAGCATCCTCAGTCAAACTTTAAGCATGCACCATACTAATGGCTTGGATGACTGACCAGAATTACACATATAAAGAATGTTGCACCTCATTCAGTGTGACATGGGCCAAAACTCATGCTGGTGCATTCATACATCTAGTAAATACTTTTTTTTCCTATGCCTAAATTCCAACTCTTGATTACTAATTGCCATTCCTCAATTCATCACAAAAATTTTAAAGGCACATGAAGAGAACAGAGCATAATATAATTAAAAAAAGGTCCCTGTACTTTACAGCGGTAAGTCACAACTTTTCAGCAATTTCACTTACCTGTAAATAACTTACACATGAAACTCACTTTCAGGTAATGCGTTTATAACTCCAAAAAGTTATAGGCATTCAAACTGATAGTGGGTCAGGCTCGGGTTAGAAATGGCTCATTTAAGTAAATGGGTTGGACTTGGGTTGAACTCTACCTGACTTGAGCCATCCATATTGCTCATCAATGGGTTGAGCTGATGAGCTAGATGACCTGAACTGGCCCAGAAGATCTGAGAATATATATCTGTGGGTAATAACAATTGCCCCTTCATTATGCTCATTCATAACCGTCCACTATGCACATGGCCTGTTATGACTAGTTTATGATACCATGGTTTCAATGTTGGCATGCATTTTATGAGGAAACCCAAACATATCAAACAGAAATTAAGAAAATCTCCATGATACTGGAAAAGCTCTATTTTATGAGGGACCCAAACAAAAATTACAGTAAGTACTAAATTCTGTAGTGGAAATCTTTTTTGAGATAACATATCTTTGATTGATGAAACAACCAAAGAACAAGGATGAGATCCAAATTGATGGGAAGCACACCATCAACAAATTGAAGCAAGAAATTTTCTAAAATTGAAACAAGAGTCTCAAATCTCATTTACCCGTTTCTGAAAGCATAGGACATACGAAATATCTACAACGTCGATTTCATCAATTCCTCATTAAATGGAACAAAATTGGGCTTTCCCTGTGTAGTACCAGAACTGCAAGAAACAAATATTTTGCCTCAGTTCACTGATCATATGTTCAAAGTAGGTACAGGAAGCAAAAGCAGAATCAGAAACAAGACCTTAATGATATGGTTGTTATGGGTCTCCTAGTAAATATAGGTGACAAGTCTCCATTTGCAATTCTTTGAAAATATGGATCTAAATCTGGATGAGTAGCCAATGGTACACTAGAAATATGAAACAGCTTGCTGTTCGGACACAAATTGCATACTGGTGTTGTCAGTAGCAAGTCGCTACTAGACGGTGCTCTGTGGGCCATTCACTTGTACTTCTCTGTCTGGAGATCCAAGGATGCAGGTTATAGAAACATATATAATTAATTATTTTCTTACTTCAAATGCTACAGAATGTTACACAAAACATAAAATACAGATTTGAAAGCAATGAATAACTTGAAAGAAAAAATAATAATAATCTGATAGTATAGTTAATGATCTAACATTTTCCTTTTCCTTGGTTAATGTGTTCTGCTCCATTAATGAAGTTAATGTGCAGCTGCTGTCTCCAACAAGAACAAGGGGTTGAGAACAGGTGGCCAATGGAAATGGTGTACAACCTGTTTCTGTTAAGGAATCCACCTTTAGTTGAAATGATTGGATAAACCATCAATGTCGGACCACTATCAAATAAAAATAAAGAAGTAATCCTAGGAATCAAACCTATCTGATCTGCAACAAATGAGATGTCATTGGCCTCCAAATACTCTACCCGTTCCGAATTTTCAGCATCATAACTGTTTGGAGTAAAGCTGTCAAGAATCTGAGTCATGGACTGATAGGTAGTTTTACAGTGAACTCATTAAAGATGTAGTCTAATGAGGAATTGTAAATGAACTATGCCAATAGAGTTTGGTTAACTTTCCTTTTTTTCTTAGTTTACTTCAAGTGTAGTTCATTATTACTTGATTTACCTGATTGCTCTGTGTTCTGAAGTCCTCTATAGACAATCTTGAATCAAGAACCACTATATCATAACTTTCCATTTGGGGAAAATATAGGCCCCTCCTTTTAGTATGCAAGGAAAATTGGTGGCAATGGTAAATACCAGCTGTCAAAAGATAGCTACCTGCAAAGAAAACTTCCAATTCTGCCCTATAGAGGTGTCAAGTACCTTCACATTAATGTGGCATTTAGAAGTCTATGGGTTTGGATAACAAGCATCCACACCAAACAAATATGCTGCTCTTACCTTTAATGAAAGAAAAAGAAGAGGAAAAGATAAGTTCTAAGTCTTTACCATTTCAAATGGGTGGCTGAGCATTTGTTATTGGCAAAAGATAATCAAAACTAGAACCATAACCTCCTAACTAAAACAAATTGATAATTTCTTGCAAACTAATCACTAGTTGCCTTGTTTGTATGATCGCCTGATCAGTTCAGATTATTTCACAAAAGATTCGAGTTAAGGTTTAGAGAAGAAGCCTATCAAATGAACATCACACATATAGTCACTTAGGAATTGTCATTTTATTTCATTTTTCCCATTTTCTTTATTCTAAGCTTGTTAACAAGATAAAGGCTGTTTTGATGCACAGAGTTCTAAATCCAACAGAGTCATATCCAGTTTTTATGTTTTTGTTTCAAGATCAAACATCTAGAAGCTTCATAAAATAAAATAAAATAAAAATCAACTTTGTCACATATATCAAATGCTTTATGGCATCATTCTAAAGAGTTATTAGGTCCAATTACATCAGGAAATCAACAGCAATCAAGAAAAATTAAAGAGTTCTTGGAATGGGGATTTCTCTACTATAATTCCCTATTTTACAATGGATTTTTTGGTGGAATGAATTTCAAGTGAGAATCTTGCTTTAAGAAAATAACAACAATAATAATCAAAATCACAAAGTAGAATGACACTGCTGCTAGTAGAGTAGCCACCACTACCAGTAGAGCAACCAAATACCCTGCAATCTGGAAATTCAAAAATCACAAAGAATTCGCATTTGCAAATTATTTTTTAAAAAAAAACCAACCACTAATAACAAATGCACAATCCCAACAAATCAAAAACCCAAAT
The DNA here is from genome assembly GCA_037074715.1 of Magnolia kwangsiensis. Classification (NCBI taxonomy): domain Eukaryota; kingdom Viridiplantae; phylum Streptophyta; class Magnoliopsida; order Magnoliales; family Magnoliaceae; genus Magnolia; species Magnolia kwangsiensis. Next base: position 48,046,387 of record CM073574.1, on the reverse strand, counting down.
TATGGAATGGTAGTTTGATTGTTGAGTTCTCAAGGCCTATGGGAATAATGGATTCCAATTGTGAAAGCTGCAGTGTATCTCCACTAGAAATCCCACACTTTCTACTGTTGGGACTGGATGATATGATACTTGTATTCATCCAATCCTTTGGTCATTTACAAGCGTTGAATGGAATTTGCACGGAACAAGTGCAATTCCATACCACCTAATCCAATGTCCCATACCACCTAATCCTCCTTAACATGGCACACATACTGCTATTCCAACCATCTAAACTGTGGGGCACACTATGGTGGAGGATTTCTTGAAAATTACACTATTTGGCAATCCTAGTCATCTGATTGGTGGGTGGTTAAAAGAAACAAGAGTATTACCAATTCAATGACATACGTCAGATAGTTATTAACATCTGCTCAGTCTTACTCCATCCAAGATCGGCTCAATAGTTTGGCTGGTCTGAATTTCCATACATGTGTATGGTGGAAGAGATCATCATTTTGAGATGGTAGTGAACTATAAAACAGGAGTCTAGCCCCTAGTAGTCCCAGTAAGGAATCATAATCACCCTCATATTTGCCAAAAATATCAGGAAAAAAAAAGCAGTCCCGATTACATGAAACGTCGTAGATGAGAGGGGCCTCTCAAAGAATTTGCTAAGTGTAGAGCTGGACACAAGCCTAGCTAACTTATATAAGATCTAACTTGTAGAAGTCAAAACATAGACTAAAAATAGATAAGTAGGACAGCTAGGACTGCTTAAGTTACTCAAGAAGCAAATTGAAAATAAATAACTAAGATGCGAGATGTGAAGCTTCATACAATCCCAGGTTGGCACGAGAAGATCAGACTAATGTGTTTCAACAAATTCTAAATATAACAAATCATTGAAAATATTAAAATCAGAAAGGCACTTCCTCTTTTTTAAAGAGGCAAAAGGTACTTTCTTTTTTTCTTAAGGGAGAAGTACTTTTCTATCAAAAGACTTAAACAATTAAGAATCCTTTATGAATTCATGTGCAGTAGGTCAATTGTTTAAATGTATAATCATACAACTAAAGAATCATTACAGTGCATCCTAGTATTGTCATATAAACATCAATGATGCATGCAAATTAGAATTTAACAAGTTCTAATGCCAAAGCAAAAAATCCATGAAAACATACCAGAGACATCCCTGATAACGACTTTGTAATGACAGCAATATCCTGCCGCCACTCATGTTCACACTGCTAGCAAGTGGCATCCCGTACAAGATTTACAAAACCTTGAATAATGCCAGAACAAAATGCATTAAAGGTGGAAGATGTAGCACTGAGAAAATAGATAACACGCCTCATGAAAATAAACAAACGTATACCACTCGAGAATAAATAAATAATGTTCCAATTCTAAAAATAAATAAAGAAAAAAAAAACTAATATAAAAAACTCTTCACAGTCCACATGTTAAGGTATTCTGATAATTTTAATTGTCCATATTCTTTGAAGTACCATGAATAAGCTATGGTCCCATAATCACATTTCAATGATGCACCTGACCTTTGATTTCTGGAGTCGAGCATGAGCTACAGGAGATTTCAATCTATTAAATTCATCTACACATAGCGATGGTAAGGATCATGCATTCAACGTTAAATGCTCACAATTTCACTTATAAAATAGGACCTAGAACATAGATTGTTTCACTTATAAAATCGGCACTACAATCATATTTTTCAATGTATATGAATGCCTATGCCAGTAACATAAAAGACATTGAAAAAAAAACATAGAAATTCAAATTGATGTCACAATCTGACAAACCCAAAAAATAAATAAATTCTAGAATTCCTTTCAGGATCTTAAGACAATCCACTGACATCACCATCATTACCTTTAAATCCCATCCAATCCACCCTAATCCCTTCAAAATTGCTTGGGACGTGTTTGGTTCAAGGGATTAAAAGGGATTTGAAGGTTTAATCCCAGTATTGGCCGGGCGTCCCAAACAGACCGAAAATAGCAATCCCGGGATATAGCAATCCCATAGATCTTACACCAATCCACTGACGCAGCTATCATTATCTAGCTATCATTATCTAGAAATCTATGCAATCCACTCTAATACCATCCAATTCCATCCAATCTGCCTGACCAAACAGGCCCTTATAGTGGGCGTTCAATCACCACAGGCCCTAATGGTGGGCGTTCCATGCAAGGTTGGCCTATATCTAAAATGCCCAAAATGCCCAATATGGGTGGTTGACTCTGTTTGGCACGCCCGGCCAATCCCAAGATTTATCTTTCAATCCCTTCCAACAACATCCAATCCCTTCCAATCCGACCGGCCAAACGGGCCCTTAGATTTCAGAAATAGCTAGAGGGGATCGTGGATTGAAGGATTGAAAGATTTGAGAAAGAGATAAAGAGGGAGAAAGAAAGAAACTAATCGTGCTCCGTCTTCTTCTCCTTCTTGTAGCAAAATGGGTTTTTGAAAACAGAGAGGGGAATGCGGCCTTGAGACAGGGAGAGAGGGTGAGGGAGATCGGGAGATCGAGACAGGGCAAGGGAAAAAGAGAGATTGAGTGCGAGAGAGAGAGAGAGAGATGGAGAGATGGGTTCGTCGGGCGAGCGGGAGAAAATGGCGGACAGGAGGGCGTTTTGGGTTTTGGAGGGCTTTGGGGTCTTGAAGGGGTGCGTGACGGACGGCTCCCTGGACGATTGATGTTTTTAAGACTGTGGGGCCCATTGTGATGTATTTCATATATCCACTCCGTCCATTAATTTTAAATTATTATTATAAGTGTTGATAAAAAAAAAATGAGTTAGATCAAATCTATAAGGAGACCACACAATATATTAAAAGTATAAATTTAATTTATATTATTTCTAATGGTGTGGTCCACTTAGACATTTAAACTATATAATTTTTGGGCTCATGCACTAAAATTATATATCAGAATTTTGGACGGCTTAGATCAAACACATATATTCCAATGGACCTCATGGATCCTCTTAAGATCCATTTATATTTAATATATATTTAATATGATTTTGGTGGGGAGGTAGCTTTAGCGACAGAGCACTTAGGCTATAGCTATGGATTAAATCCGTTGCTATATTACTGCGGATTAAATCCGTAGCTAAAAGCTTCTAACCTCCATAGCCTTTGCTCGATTTTTTGGTAGTGTATCTTAAATTTTCCTTTATTAGTTGTGGATTCAAGACCCATTACACCTTGTGGATTGAAGGTTCATATCACATAGAGGTGTGAACGTTGGAAATAAGCACTCACACGTTTTTATCTATGATTTTGGGCGTGTGGGCTAATTTGTACGGGTGATATAGTTGACTTGGAGTCACCATTATCCAATTAGCTCAAAATTCCGCAGTTGATTAGAACCTACAGAGTCTATAATAGCTAGAGAAGGTGTTAGGTTCACTCTCTGTCTGCATAAGCGCACGATCTTTACTTCGTGTGGTTAATCAATTTTAGGGGATATGATGCTTCTACGCTAGATGAGGGAGTATGACTGTTGTCAGATGCCTTTAATCTGGTGCTGCTCGACCGATCGAGAGCCTGGCTCGACCGGTCGAGTGGGCCGCTCGACTAGTCGAGGCATGCTCGACTCAAAGTCCAGTGAGCACTAGAGATGGGCATCAGACCGAGTCAACTCTGATTGGGTCCAACCTGAATTGGCTCGAGTTTTACATGGCTTGACTCGAACTCGGTTTGATCCGGGACTGAGTCAGGGTCTTCTGACCCGATCCGATCCTAACTCATTTTGGCCTTAACCGATTCGATTCCGACTCAGTCAGGAAAACCGAGTTGGATAGGATTTGACCAGGTTAGGATCGGTTGAAAATCAGATGATAGAAATTTTCAAAGTTTCCTATGTTCTTGCAACCTAACAAGTTATTGTAACTCAACCTCATAAAAATTTTTAAATATAGCTTGCAAAGAGAAGTTATGGCAAGAATATGGCAAGAATCTAGTACAAAGATTGGTTTCTACAATAAGTAAAATGCGGTTAATATATTAACCCAACTAATACATTGTTAAACATGCATTAGAGAAAAAAAATAGAGGTTGGTATGTAGCCTAGTTGCAATGTGTCACATTTATAGAATACCCGGTCATGCAAAAGGTGGGCCATTTCAATCTACGACTAGTATGGGGCAGAGGAATTATATAATGCTTAGCTCGAAAGAATTAATAGTATCCTTGCATTTTTCGCTTGTACAAATGGGATAACAATGCACTTGGTCAAAAGAAAATATACCAGACAAACAATGATCAAGCAATTACCTAATAACATCTTGGAATATGTGGAACCAGATATGACCCATGGGCCATGACCATGAGTCAATGCTTCAACCAGCAAAAAGGGTCACTCTCAAAGTATAAGATTTTGGCAATAAAATTTAAAATGATAGCATTAAATTTAGAGAGAAGGATGAAGCAAAAGAACCAAACTAGAGAAACCCACCATCTGAATCTCACACAATTTAAGATTCTTGAAAAGAGATTAATAGGAAATTTCTTAGATGTACATACTGATTACTAAGTCATAGATTAGGTAAAACTTCCATACATTTAGTACCCTCTATATGATGAATGCCTTTGTGACATGTAACTAGATGAACCTTGTTGAATCGAGTAACTCCCTCCTCTAGCTCCACCTTCATCGCCAGATTCCTCCTTCGGTTCTCTTTTTACTGATTCAACTACAGGAGAACTCTTGGTTGACTCCGAGCTGGATGTGTCTAAAAAACGGTCGTTTACCTCCGCTGAATCGGATGGTGGGGATCCCTTCCCATCGTACTTATTCACAGATGCAAGAAGTTTTTTCAGACACTTTTTATGATCCGATTTGTACAGGATTCCCAACTGCTTATAAAATGCTGCAAGACTTTTAAGAAACTTTGATGGTTTACTTGTGCCTGCTTCAGCATCATGTTGTCTCGGAGGTGGATGTTGTTGTTTGGTACTTCTTGATCTGTATGCTGTTTGCATGCTTTCTTTGACGGCCTCTTTATAATCCCGTTCTTCTTGCTCCCTTAAAATTCTTTCTTGTTCTTCTCTACTAATTGTGGTTGTGGAAGGCCTGGAAGTGGAACTAGAGCCAGAGGTAGTTGCATTTCATTTGCTAAGCCCTTCTTCATTTATAATAGGCCTACTTCTATATATTCTTTGGTTAGTTATATTGGTTGTAGTTTCAGGGTGAGGGGTGTGAGAAGTCTTCATATTAGAATCGAGAATGACTCTAAATAAATCTTGGACTTCCTGAGAAGCTTTACTACATGGTGCGACATCTCCTCCTCGATAAGCCAAATGTAATTTAAATCGATTTATTTTGTTGACAAACTGTTTTTCACATCTCTTACATTTCAAATTTATCTTTCTATCCTGGGAGTAGATTTGGACTCCACAATCCCAAATATCAGCCGATGTATCATCTTCCGATGACATATCTAGTGTATATCTTGTTAGATTAGGACAAAAAAAATAAAATAAAATTAAAGTTATGAATAAATGCAATTACCCAACAATATAATAAGAGATTTAAATAACATTATCTAATTGAATAGTATTAATGAAAAAAGTGAAATATTCATCCACCCATAAGATATAACCATAAAACTTTAATGTAACTGTTGTAACAAAATTACAAATAACATGATATAATAAAATTAGAAGGCATCAAAATCATATTGTAGTTGCACGTACTGTCTCATCAATCTTGTCACTCTCCTCTTTATCGAACTCCTCATCAATAGAGTTCTCTTTCCCCCACATCGGACATAGTCAATCCTGAGTACAAATGAGCGCTTCAACCGATTCAGGTGTAAGTGAGCTTTATACTTTCTTACGACCTTACTCCCCGTACTAAAAGTGGATTCTAAAGCCACAGTTGAAATTAGAATTGATAATATGTCGCGTGCCATTAACGAGAGCACAGGGTACTGTAACTTACCAAATCTCGTCCTCCACCACTCTAAATTATCAAAATCATTGCCTTTGTTTAGAACTAGAAGATCCTCCTTGAGATAGTCTTCAAGTTCTGATCTAGGCATCTGTACTTGAGTTCCTTTTAGCTATGCATAGTAAGATATGAAATCATCTGCCGCGTCTTCTTGTGATTCATCAATAGCAGAACTAGAAGCCACATGAGGAGATTGTTCTTTTGCGGCACACACATACAAATTGTACAATTCACTGACTGCACCAGAAATCTTTTCTGCCTCGGTAACACCCATCACACCATATAACTTATTACATATGAAGCCAACCATAATCATCTTGTATCGGGGATCAAGAGCGACCGCAACACCCATTACCAGACTACACTCGGACTAATACTTATCAAACTTTACCTGTATACCCATGGTCATGAAGTGTAAAAAGTCTAGTCCACTACTACTTTTGTGCAAGGCATCTTTTACCTTCCAAAGTTCAGGCAGAAATATATTTACTGTTAGATACTTACAGCCCAAAAATTTCTTCGTGCTGTTGTAAAAAATAGAAATGAACTTACGAATTGATTCATCTCTTGACCAATCATCTTCAAAAGGCAGACAAATATACTCACTATCACGCTCCACATAGTGAGAGAATACAGTCTTAAATCTATTGCTAAATCTAACATTTCAAAAGTTGAATTCCAACGTGTCGTGACATCCAACTTCATCGTCCTCTGATTTGACAAATTCAACCGCTTCATGATCTCATTCCATGCATGTAATCATGAAGGTGACCCCCATATGTACTTTACACACTCTCTTATGTTTTCGATCATAGGATCGATTGTTTTAAGGCTTTCTTCTACAATCAAGTTTAGGATGTGGGCACAATACCTAACATGAAATATCTTTTCACTAAAATAGAGGTCACTAGTGGCCTTAAACTGGTTGCGCAAATTTATTATCATGCTATCATTTGCAAAGGCATTGTCTAATGTAATTGTCGAGATCTTCTTCTCAATTCCCCACTCCATTAGAAATTTGTGTATGCAGTCTGATCAAATGATCTCAACCATCCAATCAATTACTAACAAAGGGAGTGTAGATAAATAGAATACCCGACTATTAGCATCAAATGGCCAAAAACCACTAATAAACACTATACGTGACCATTAACATCAGTCCAGTCCATAAAATTTCATGAGAGTGATCCATCCAGGATAGAATCCAGCCAATGAACATCCTCAATCAATAGCCTATTTGTGCACATGTCCTATTTTTCCGCAGCATGATATCAAATCCAAACCTCATCTAAGAGAATCAACTATCTTTGTTTCCACCAAAAAGGGAAAAAAATGAAATGAAATGCACATCCAAACATGTAATGATGGACCTTTTCCAAGCAATGATCATACACTATAGGCCTACCCAAGAGCAGTCTCAATCACTAAGGCTCATCATGTGATAATCAATAGATCAGAAACAAACATTCCAAACATTCATCAAGCTAAATGCACATCCAAACATGCCAATTATTTCAAGAATAAGAATTTAGTTTTCTCAGTTTCATCAAATTGCCTACTCCCTAGCTATAGACGGTGTTGTAAGGGACTCTCTTCTAATTGGCAATAGTTGTCCATTATCTTAATGGATAGCTTTCCTTCTTTTAATTAATTTTCAATAAAAATTTCAGCATTCTATCAAAAAAGATCTTGAGAGTTTCAATGGAAGATTTTCATGTGGAACAATGGAAGCAACTCATGAGACCGTGGATTATTTACCTACAAGAAAACCTTAGGTAGAGAGTGTCGTTCCCTATATCAAGCATGCTTTTTTTTTTTTAACCATCCAACTTAGCATGCAATTTCCTTTCAATAGGATTAGTTGAAACCGTGACTTTCACCTTGGGTGCAATTTTGGCCCCCAATCCTAATCTTCAGAAAAGCATGCAAGAACAAGCTTTACAAACCATAATGATGAAACAATGACAAGATGATTGTTAATTCCATTTGTGCGGATCCCATCCCCTTCTCCACACTGCCACATGTGCCAAATGTACAAGATCCATGCCATCCACATCTGAGTCCCCCCACATGTGCCCTGGCCTAAGTATCAGGCCCTGGTCTACTCAACATGTGGGCCTCAATGTACAAAACAAATAAATAGCTACCGAGCTTTACCACGTTCTTTTGGAAATTTATGTGTTGTGGTCCTGATGGTGGACCCATCCTATGGACAACTTGGATGTTCCACAAGAGTGCCAGCTTGGCCTTGGTGGTGGTATGTAAAGGGCAATATGATTTACAAGAATGTGGCATGGATACGGTGAGAAATATGCAGACATGCAAGAATCGCAATCAAAGAAACCTGGAAGGACAACCCTCAAATTCAACTTCTACTGATTCATCTGTAGTTAATCTAGTCATATTATTCACCCATGCTTCAGCCTAAAAATAATTGCAGTCAAAACTCTTTTATGAATCAATTGCCAATAGGAAACTACCTCTTGATCAAATACTGAAATAGTTCAGTGCCATGGAAAATCCAACGCATAAACTATTTGCTTAAGAGCTTTTGATATTATAATAGTGAGGAGAGATTGACTTGAGTTTCTCACTTTTGAGCTTTCGGACTTGGAAAATGTTTCTAGAATTTAGGGGAAGTACACTGTCTACTGCAAGTGGGAACAAGTAACCAAGAGCAATGTCAAAAATCAATTTCATTAGAACTGGAAGGAAAATTCAGAAGAATTCATGCTATTTGGGAATGCCATTGTGCGATATTATAAATAAACATCTTTTTCAGGAATGTCATCAAACATATGACATGCTTATTGCTCATTGGATAATACAATTACACATTTGTTTCAGGAATTTCATCAAACACCTGACATGTTTGTTGCTCACTGGATTTTATCAAACAAAGCAACACAAGGAAAAGGATGGGTCCATACAAGTACCGTTGATTTGATGAGCAATAGTTGGATAGGTCCATGCAATGCACCAACCATTCAAATAGTTGTGGGTCCCATCATGTGGTTGTATGGCATATCAACAGGTTGTATGGAAAATAAACATTCCTGTGGAATCCACCTAAAATTCGAAAAACCCTAAATTGGCATTGAGAATGAGAGAGAGAGAGAGAGAGAGAGAGAGAGAGAGAGAGAGAGAGAGAGAAATACTGCAATGTTCCTGGAGATTTAAGCCCGGGTAGGGCAGTCGACAATAGGATCTTAGGTGGGGATAGAGAAACATAGTGGGAAGAGAGATTGAGTAAGGAAGAGAGAGAGACGAGGGAGAGAGATTGACAAGAAGAGAGGGAGAAGGGAGAGATCTGTAGCAAGAGAGAGAGGAGAGGGGATAAGGGCAAGAGAGGGACAGGGAGAGAGAAACAGAGAGACTAGTTAGTGCGCCGACCCTAACCCGTCTTTACGAGGGAAGACAGATTGGCTGACGTCAGTAAGTTCTGTGGGTCCCATCATGAGCTATTTGTTATATCCAAACCATCCATCCATCTGCTGAGCTCATCATAAGTCTTGAAACTAAAAATAAGACAGATCTAACCAACAAATGGACCACACTGAAAAAAATAGTGGGAGATTGAACGTCTACCATTGAAACCCTTTTGGGGGTCACAGAAGTTTTAGATCAATATGAAATTTGTTTTTCCTCTTCATCCAGGTCTTTGTGACTTTATGAAAAGATTAGATGGAAAATAAACGTTATGGTGGGCCCTATGAATTTTTTAAGGGTGAAAATCATTATCCCCGCTGGTATTTGTGGTGTGGTCCATTTAATCGTGGGATATGATTTATTTTTTGGATAATTCTCTAAAATGATCTAAAAGAAAATGGATGAATAGTTTGGGTTGATCTCAAAATTTTAGTAAATCCAAAGATCAAGTGGACCATGCCACATGAAACAGTGTGGAATAATAATTTCCACTATTGACACCTTCCTTGGGCCCACAGTAATGTTTATTTGCCATCTAACTTGTTCATAATATAAAAAAGACATGGATGAAGAGAAAACACAAACATCAGCTCGATTCAAAACTTTTGTGGCCTCCAAGAATTTTTCAATGGTAGAGGTTCAATCACACTATTTCTTGTGGTGTGGTCCACTTGAGCTTTGGATATGCTTCCTTTTTGTTCTCTAGACCTAAAAGTATTTGTTACCATAGATGAACAGAGTGGATAAAATAAATAAATAACAATGGACCCCATAGACTTTAGTCAGTATGCTAAGGGTACTGAGTAACTCACCTAATGTAGTGGAAAGGGGTTTCCTTAAAACATTCATAATCATATATTAGGCCCACCTAAATGTGATTCACATATCCAGCCCACTCATTATATGTGTCCCACTTGGATGAGGAGTCAGATCAAGTTTCAGCTGAATTCAAAACTCATGTGGGCCCCCACCAAGTGCTTTTATATTTTTTACAATGTCTTCACATAGTTTTAGATGGTATGGCTCACCTGAGTTTCGTATACGGATGATTTTTGAGATATCACATAACCTAAAGAGGACACATCAAATGCACGGTGTTTATGTTCGACACACATCATGATGAGGCCCACAAAACCTACTAACATCAATTCTTAGGTTCTCACGAGGTCAGTAAGTTGGGTCACAATTTTGACCAAAATATTTAGCCCATTTTACATGTCTGGTCCTTTCACTCGATTTTACTGATCAATACCCTCAATTTGACTAGTTACTTGCCCTGATCAGGCTACATATGAGAAAGATATTGGGCATACAAGATTGATCAACAATTTGAGTGAAATTTTGTAAGACCCGTATCCTAAACCGTATCCTTTGGTAGACTTCCGCGGTCTTCCCGGTCAAATCTCAGCAACCTCGACCCTTAACCAGCATTTGCGCACGACCCGAATTCACATGCCGTTAACCCGAGTCGACTCAACCCGAGACTTGTACCCTAGCGACCGCGTCGTCGCCGCGGTTCCGATAGCGCGTCTCGCGCGCCGAGGCGATACCCAGGCCAGGAGATGTGGGCCCGCGTTCAGTTCGAGAAAACGCCGCGCGTTGCTTGTATCGAGGAAATCTCTACGAAATGTCACATCAATCAATTCCATCAATCACTTCACATGTCAAGTACAAGTAACCCTAAGTCAACTCTCTCTCTCTCTCCACCCATACCTAGTCAAGTGCACCCATCACTCCATCACTCACTCACACCCATCACACCTCTCTCTCTCATCTCTCTCTTTCATTCTCCCAAGCAACCCCAAGGGAGAGAGGACGTCCATGGCTTCCAAAGAGAGGGGTGCTTTGTGTGGCCCACCTTCCTTACTCCCATCTCCACCGTCTATGATCCAATCTCCACCGTTGAAGTTCGTCTATTGAAGCTCTAGGATTCCTTGGCGAAAGAAGGAGAAGAAGATCATAAGGTGGGTGCTTCTCTCTTGCCCTTTCTTTCTCATTTTTTTAAGTGGTGATATACCTATGTGTCCCACCTAAATGGACCCCACCATGAAGTAGACATTTTTCCCAAGCCATCTAGTAGGTGGGGCCCACCTTAATATGTTTTATATGGGGACCGTCCAGCGTCCCTGGACGCTAGACGAGGCTAACTGTAGTAGTAGAGAAGAATAAAATAAAATAAATAAATAAATAAACTTGATCTTAAAACCTTTGAGTGGGATACTCATGTAGGCCACACCTTGATGCATGAATAGGATCCACACCGCCCATTCCATCTGTCAACTCATTTTAGGCGTTGAGCCAGAAAATGGGATTGAACGGAGCATCTGGTGGGCCATAAATTAGTAAATGGTGACCTCCACCATCTAAAGTTCCCCATAATTGTTCTACATGCTGAAAAATGTCCAACCTTGGACTCATTGGGCTCGTTTTGAGCCACTGAACGTGATGGGCGGACTGGATTCAGTTGATGTTGGCCCTACATCTGAAAAACCTAAAAAATCTTGATTTTTTTTTTAAAAATAAAACATCAGCATGGTTGCTGCTGCGGCTGTCAGAGAGAGAGAGGACGCCCCAGCGTCCAACGTCTGGGGCGGGCGGACGTCAGGGACCCACGGCCTCCAGCCGTGGGCCCTACCTTGATTTTTTATGCCATCTAAGCCGTTCAAGAGGTGGGCCCCCTCCAAGTTACATCTCGATTCAAAACTCGAGTGGCCCACACTACAGGATACAGTGGGATTGAATCTGTACCATTGAAACCCATTTTTGGGCCCACTGAAATTTCAGATCAATCTGAAAATTGTGTTCTCACTTCATCCAGGTCTGAGTGACCTTATGAATGGGTTGGACTTCAAATAAACATTGTGGTGGGCCCCACATGGGACCCACCTTCCATCCCAACCATCCATTCGTTTGAAACGGTGGGTCCCCACCACCTGCCGTGCGTTCCATGCCACTGCAGCAGCAGTAGCTGCTGACGTCAGTGGATGGGTGGGGCTGTCTATGCCTCTCACTTGGTGGGGCCCATCTGCTGACCGATGTCAGTAAGTCCCGCGGGTCCCACATGATGTATATGCTTCATCCACACCGTCCAGACAGTCTGGACGGTGCTGGGACAGTTTGGGCGGTGCGTGGCCCGCCTGCAGCGTGCAGGGCCACCTTGATGTATTTGTTGCATATCCCCACCGTCCATTTAAACGATGCGTCCCTGCTGCTGTGTGCAGCGTGTGGGTTTGATCCACACCGCCTATCTGTGCGGCCCTCCTTAGATGTATGTGTTGTACATGCAGACTGTCCAGCATGTGGAAGCTCACCATGCTGCATGGGTTTTATCTACTCCGTCCACTGCGTGGACCCCATCATGTTGTATGTATTTTATCCGGTCCGTCCATCACCAGGATGTGGGTCACTGTGATGTGGGTGACACATCCCCACCGTCCATTGCTAGGGACGGTGGGACTCATCAGACGCTAGACGTACCACCCCCCGGTTGTATAATATATATATATATATATATATATATATATATGTATGTATATTATGTATTATTGTATAATATAATATAATATTATATTATGTGGGTCCCACGTGGGACTCACCCCACCTTAATTGATGTAGATTCAAATATCTGGTGGGTACCCACCTGTGATGTATGTATTTTAATATCCACACCATCCTCATGTGGACGGTGCAGACCACCATGATTTATGTGATATTCCACACCATCCATCGTCTGGACAGTGGATGCCTCACAGTCATGTATTTGTTCCATTCACACCGTCCAGATTGTGTTGGACGGTGCTGGGCGAGGTTTGGACAATGCTGATGTACATGGTCAATGGGTGGGCAGTGTTGTTCACATTAGTGAGCCATGTACTCCTATGATAGTATACAGTGATACGTATCTTGCACCTGGCACTATTGAGATGATTTTTGATGTAATCCAAGCTTACCCCATCCATCAGGATGTTGGACCCACCGTAATATATGTGTTATATATCCACATCATCCATTCATGTGGCCCCATCGTGATGTACATGCTTAATCCGGACTGTCCATGTCATGCAGCCCACTTTGATGTATTTGTGGCCCGTTGTTGAGGCCCACTTTGATATATATATATATATATATATATATATATATATATATATATATATATATATATATATATATATATATATATATATATATATGAGGCCCATGTTATGAGGCCTACCTTGGTATTTGAGGCCCATGGGTCGGGGTTCAATGGGATGTACATAAGGTCCATTTCAATGTGTGATCCAACCATGATAAGTATATTATATATCTGCACCATCCAGCCGCTGAATAGTGGTACTCACCCCGATGTATGTATTTTATATCCGCACCATCTACCCGTCTTGATGGCACAGGGCCCACTATACGGGTCCACCATGATGTGCGTGTTTCACCCATACCGTCCACTTGTGTGGCCCACTCATTGTATTTAAGAGGCCCAATAAGTTGTATTTGTGGCCTATGGGCAAGACCCATTGTGATATATACTAGGCCCATGATGTGTAGCCACTTGACATATTCGAGGCCTAAGCACGTGACCCATTTGATGTATTCAAGACCCATGAGTAGGGCCCACATGCTGTATGTTTGAGGCCCATGTGTAGGGGCCACTTGACATGTATAGGAGACTCATTAATGGATATTGAGGTCTATGGGTCGTAGCCCATTATGATGTGTCGGAGGACTATGGGTCGTGGCTCATGGTGATGTATATTAGGCCCATGTATTCGGTCCATCGTGATGTATATCAAACCCTTGTATGAGGTCATGGGCCCACTGTATGTTCGGCCCTATGTGAACCATTCCTTGAGAGTAATGTTAGTTTAACGTCCACGTTAATGGGCAATGATGGTTAGATGTCCTCATTATGACCTTCCCTTAGGCCTTGTTAGGCTCATTCTCTTGGTGGGATTAACCCAAACAAGTGGGCCCCACTTGTCGTAGACAGATGGCTTCGCACTATCAGATTTGATATAACCACGGCCTAGTACCGATCTTTATACTATGGTGGATTGGTTAAACGTCTATGGACCCCGCTTTGTTTAGCTACTGATTATCGGTGTCGATAATAGAGGCCGACGCCGATTATCGACCCTGATTAACGATGCCGATTATCGATCGATTTCGATTGACGTGATCGATTTACTGATTTCGAATACTGACCAATTCTGATTGTCGAGGTCAATATCGATTGTCGATTGACGTGACTGATTGCCGATTCTGTTTATCGTGGCCGATTGACCGATTACCGATCGAGGCCGATTATCGTGACTGATTACCGATCGTGGTCGATTGCCGATCCTACTTGTCATGAACGATTGACCGGTTCTAATTATCGAGGCTGATTATCGACCGAGGCCAATTATCGTGGTCGATTGTCGATTCCGATTGTCGTGGCTGATCGCTGATTCTAATTACCGAGGCCTAATGTGATGTATATGCGAGCCATATTTGAGACCCGTTGTGATGTATACCGGTGCCAAAAACTTGTTCACTCTCCAAGTGCAGGGTTGTGATGTAGTAATAACTCGGTAAGACCGAGGTCGAATCCCAAGGGACTGAAACTTGTACGTTATCTAAAACTAACCAGAACTAGAACTAGATTAAGATGAAATCTAAACTGAATTATAAATTGAGGAATAATTGTAAATTATTAATCTAAAATTTATAGGAGAAATCAGAGATGGGAAACTAGGGATTCAGAGGATCCACTTGTAGAGATCAGGGAGAACTTATGCTTGCCTCAAAAATTATGGAATTTACTGAACTGCCGTTGATCTAGTTTTCAAAGAGATGAAAGGTGTATGAATTAGAATGGATTCCATCACCAAACCATGCCCAAAGACTATGGCAAATAACAGAATCAAACTAATTACCACCCAATCACATGTATGCAAGTTAGGAAGGGTACCAACATCCAACCATGCCCAGGAGACTATGGTGAACAACAGGGCTTCCTGACATCATAAACATTAAAGAGAACGGAAACATTCAAAGCCATTGCAGACCTATTGTAATTTCAGTCACAACAGACCATTAAAAACTTAAAACATTCCCATAATAATTAACTAAAATCAACGTCAATTCATGCATTAAAATTAAAATAAAATCAAATCTCCCATCTCACTACAAGCTTCACCTCTTAGCCTTAGCTAAGAGGTTTAGCCAGACATGGATGGCTAAATCTCCACAATTGAAATAAACTAAAAAATAAAAAGAAAATACTCTTTTTTTTTCTTCTGCTTCACGTCCCTACCCGAGCCTCCACGTCTCTCTTTTTCTTCCTTCCTCGACCTGAATGAATGCTCCCCACGTCCAAAAACCTCCTTTTATAGCTGCTGGAAGGCTGGAGTCAGTGACAGAGTTGTAGCAGGACACGGAGTGTAATTTTCGCAGCCAAGTTCGGTGCCTCGAAACACGCCACTTTCCTCGCTCAAATTCTAAAGAAACACCGTCCCTTAGGACTTTCTTGGGTCCTTTACATGATAGACGGTTCAGATCTGCCATATGATCAAAGATGGTGGGCCAAAATCGCCTGGAAAAGGCAGTTTTCGTGGATGTGCAAAACCTTTCGCACCATTTCGCTGTTGTGATCGGTGGGCCCCACAGAAGCATTTTCTAGAAAATTCACCCCTTCCATTGGATTCAGAATGAAATTTCAGTCAAGAATGGGTGGTTTTGAATGTCCATTGACGTGGCCCAGAGAAGAAATAACTAAAAGATCAGATTTGAATGCTACCGGGCAGCCCTTTTGTGGCCTCTGTATCTCACACGTGTGCACGCATGGGTGAAAAGTGACAACATGGTTTTGTAGTGCTCGCGACTGTCTACACGGTGGACGGTTTGGATTGAGCTTATAGGGCACGTGTGGGGCCCACAGTCGATCGCAAAAACGGCCAGCGGCCGTGCATTACGTGGACGCGAAAGCGAAATTTTCCTCCGCTGTGATGATCGGTGGGGTCCACTGAGCTTTCTTTTTAAAAATCCACACCGTCCATTGGCTTCAGGACGAAAAACCGTCCAGAAATGCTGAGTTTTGGAGCCAATTCGGTGTGGTCCACTTGATCGTTGATTCCGCCGTCCATTCTGCTTCCAACGGCCAGAATCTTCCAATACCTTGCATGGTGTAAAACGGACGCCTAGGCTAGGGGCTTGGTCTCCCTCTGGAGTGAATGGACGGTGCAGATCATGCATTTGAGTGCGTAATGGGCCCCACTATGAGAGACCGGTGGTCGCGGCTGCGTCCGTTTAAAACAGAGAAGAAGAAAGAGATACGGGTCAGCAGCGCTGACCCGTTTTTAGAAAGTCGGTGCACTGCGAGAGTGCACCGCCCCTGTATTCGCACACCCCCCATGTAGGGTTCGCTGTGATGTTTATGAGAAATCTGTGCCGTCCATCCGTTTTCTCCTCTCATTTAAACGGTTGGGACCAAAACTGGAACATATCCAGATATCAAGTGGGCCCCAGTTCAAGATTTCATGAGCTGATTTGACCGTTAGGCCACTTCTAGAGAGATCTAACGGTTGAAATTTGACGTGTACAGTTAATTTATGGTCTTTAGGCCATGTATGAAGTTCCGAGCCAAACGGACCGTGGGAGCCTCGTGATCTTGCATTCTGGACGGTTTTCAGGCCACTTAAGCTTCAGTTCCTTGATTTTCTCGGATCCCTGGCGTGTAATTTCAGTTGATCTTAGTCCCCTGGAGTGCGTCCCTTGCCTTGGTGTATCTTGCGCGCTAAAACCATACTTTTAGCACCTTTTTGCAGTTCATGCTCTCAATTACACCCTGAAACATAAACACGATAAAAACAGGCCGTTAGACAGCATTATGTCCGTAAATCTAGGCAATATCTGGGGTCTAATATGCAATATTTGACCCTCAACAATATGCGAGCCGTATTTGAGGCCCGTTGTGATGTATACCCAGCCGCGTTTAAGGCCCAGCGGATGTATATGAGGCTTATGTGATGAGGCTCACTGTGATGCATTTGAGGGCTAGGCGATGGAACCCATTAGAATGTACGTTAGGCCCATGTGAAAGGCCCATCGTGATGTATATTAAACTCTTGAGTGAGGCCCATGGTGTTATATATTTGGCCCTTGTGTGAGGCCATGAGTCCACTATATGTTAGGCTTTATGTAAGTCATTCCTTGGGGGACAATGTTGGTTGAATGTCCACATGGTCGATGTCGATTGTCAATGTCGTTTATTGATACTGATTATGAATATGTGACTGCATAGCATCATGATACATGGCCATACGCATCATCTGCATGGCTGTTATGAGATATGATTGACCATTGCATATGTCATAGTGCTGGTTGTTATGAGACTCCCTGATAGACAGAGGTTATCTCGCATGAGCGTACGATATGCGCAGGATTGATGCATGATTGAGTTTTATGACTCATGCATCTTGCATTGTGTATTATGATTACTATATGCCCTAGTGACATCAGGGTCGTAGCCTCCACAGGCATATCGTGGATGGCCAGATGGGATACCGAAAATCTGTTCTACATGGGCTGCTATAGATATCCCTGGGTGAAAGTCCCTAAACCCTCTTGGTTCCAGAGGTTGCTCCAACGTCTAGACCGAGTGGGTAGATGAGCGTCGAGTGCCGATTACCAGATGGCGGCGCTCTCCACTGTGTGGTGGTCGGTTGGAAGGGGGTGCGGCCTTACCTGCCCAAGAGGAGGGGACAACGCTAGGCTGAGTTTGACCAGCTCGAGGAATGGGTCCGCTATTGACGAGCCAGGCCCGATATTGGCATGCGGATAGTGAGGTCTCTTCCACTCACCTTGTTGCGCGCGATGGGGCGGCAATCTGGTTTGGAGTGTAATAGACCCCGGTGATTTCCCAGAGAGGAACAGTACTGATATGTGGACTTATTGAGTAGGAGATGCATGCTCATTCATTCATCCATTCACCATCCACTCGAGCTGGTGGTGCGCAACTAATTGTTGTGTACCTTCATTATGGCATGAATTTCGGTTTGGGGCGTGACAAATTTGATTTAAACATTTAAAGTTATTTCCTCTTCAATCTGGACTGATTAGATTGTCCAAAAATGGTTAAAGGTTCAATTAGTGGACGTGCCTAATAATTTAGTAAAAAATATTTTTTATTTTCATAGATAAATCTCAATTTCCATTTAAAAATCACGTTTTTTTTTCAAAATGTATAGTTTTTTACTCTTAAATTTTCTTTGAAAACTTTTAACAAAATATCATTTTTATTATCAAATATTTCAAAAAATACAAATTCTAAATTTTTATTTTCAAAATCTCCAAAAAAATTTCAAATTAAAATTTTTTTTTCCTCAAAAATTTCAAAATGACGATTTTTTTTTTTCTTCAAAAGCACAATTTTGTTTTCAACTTTTCAATTTTCTTTTTTAAAATGATATATATATATATATATATATATATATATATATATATATATATATATATATATATAGTGTTTTTATCAATAAAATCTTCTTTTAATTTCAATTTTCAAACATTTTCAATTATTTTTCAATATCACAAATTTTTTCAACTTCTTTATTTTCCTTTTCAAAATGTTTGTTTTTTGTTGAAGTATCGATTTTTTAATATCCTTTTATCTTAAAATTTTCGAATCTATCGAATTTCTACATTTTTTTTTTAAGCATTTTTTTTAAAAAACTTGTCAATTTTTATTGAACTTGTCAATTTTATTTTATTTTTCAAAACACAAACTCTCATTTTCTTTTTCAAAATATTTTCAAATTTCAATGTTGTCAAAATTTTTGCATTTTTTAAAATCTTTTTAATTTTCTTTTTCGAGATATTATTTTTTTTCTCGAAATCAAATTCTTTTTTTCAAAATTATCAACTTTATTCAATATTCTTTTTTTTTTCCCTTAAAAAGTATATTTTTATTAAATCACGGTTTTCCTTTTTCAAAATCTCAATTTTTCTCAAACATTATTAAAATTTTAAACTTCTCAAAATTCTTTTTCATGTGATATTAAAAATCATTTAAATACTAGTTTTAAATAAAAATAATTAATAATAATTTTCACTCATTTGATATAAAAACAAAAACAAAAATTCTTTGCATTCAATCAATTGTTAAAAAATAATCTAAGATACAAATAGGTATAATTAAACCACTGAAATTCTATTAAAAAAAAATTCTTAAACTACAAAAAAACATAATTTTCCAACATATTCTAAAAAGAACTGATAAAAAACAAATGTTCAAGGCAAAAGTCCTTTTACGATGGCCCATGATCCGTCGTAAAAGCAACAAAAAACCATTGCGAAGTGCTATTTTAGGCGGTAATTTGCAACTGATATTCTGTCGCAAAATCAAAATCTGTGATGGATTTAATCCGTCACAAATTTACGACGGACACAATCCGTTGTAAATCAGATTTTAGTGATGAATTTTGGTCCGTTGGGAAATTCTATCTTCTAAATGGAATTTCGAGAAAAACGGGATTGGCAACAGACATTTTCCGTTAGCGACAGATTAAGTCTGTTGTTAAACCAATCAATTTTGGCATAGTGTAGCGTCCAAGTAGCATTCTCCTTAAGTGCCTAAAGCTCATCATCCATAGCCTTTACCCAACACAGTTGTGTATATGCCTGATAATAAGATGTAGGAACAACTAAATAATCTAATCTAGAAAATAAGGTATGATGAGAGGCAAAAAGATTTAATCGACAGGGAGAAACAAACGGACGATTGGAACGATGTAATTGGATGTGAATGGAAGACGGGATAGTTACCATGCTATAGGAGAATAGGACACCTAATCAGAAGCCAGAGCAGGTGTGGGAGAAGACCCAAGAGAGATAGGCCTTACACGTCGTTGGTAGACTTGTAAAGGAGGAGAGGAAGAAGGAAGTATAAAATGATTTTCTTCAAAAGACGACATATGAGAAATGAAACATGGAACAATGGTAATTGATGGAGATGCATGAACAATTTTATAGTATAATAAATTTTCAAAGAAGGTGACATGTGTAGACACACAAACACGACGAGCACATAGATCATAACAACGATACCCTTTATGATGCCCCCCATATCCAATAATACACATTTAGCTACTCTGGGGCTAAGTTTATCCTGTTCTTCGTTCTGGAAGATGAGTAAAAGTAATGCATCCAAACACTTATAATTGATAATAATCTGGATCTTTATCATGAAGAAAGAACGTGAAATTTTTTGGTTGGCTAAAACACTAAAAGATAATTGATTGATCAGATAAAGCTGTTAATTTTACTTCAGCTCAAAGAAATTTTAGGACACGTGTATATTCCATCATAGTGGTTTCAACCTCAGTAATGTGCCGATTCTTATGTTTTTCTACTCCATTTTGCTCCGGTGTGTACGGACACGTTCACTAATGCCTAGTACCATTCGAACTTAGAAAAGTCTCAAACTCGGAAGACATGTACTCTCCTCTAGATTTAAATTGCAGAACTTCAATTTTCTTCGCAAATTGGGTCTCCACATATGATGAAAATTGTCTGTAACGTGAGAATGCTTCAGACTTGTGCTTCATAAAATAAATCTAAGTGTGCCTTAAAAAGTCATCCATAAAGATGATGTAATACAATAAACCACCTGGAGCCACGATGGGAGATAGACCCCAAACATCAGTATGAACGAGATTAAATAGATTATGAGTATGACAGTTACTCAATAAAAAGGGCAATGCAGTAGATTTACACACTTTGCAACTAACACAATTGTAACGCCTCCAATTTTGAGGGTCGAGCAAAGCTCTACTCCCGAGATCCAACACATCATGTATGCAACATGGATAATGATGTTCAGATTTCATCCATATTAATGAGTTAAATATGAGTGGGATTATACTAAAACAACATATTATACTTCAGATATAATTGAAACTAAGCAAGCGGAAGTCAAAAGCATATATATATTTAAAGGTGTAAGTGTTTCACAACTCTTGGAGTATGAATATGCAACCGAGTTGAATATATACAAGTATTGTTTCAAAATATACAAAAGTGGGAATGTAAGATGTCCAACTAAGCATGTATCCTAGTATCCCGGCAAAGCAGCTTAAGGTCTACGTAAACCTGCCTGAAAGCTGCCAGTAGGAGAACTCCTCCTCGTCCATGAAGTCCTGCTCCGCCGCATAGACCTCATCGTCATCTGCATCTAAATCAATGTCTGGTTGGTATTTTAAAACACCGTCCCAGAGTGGGAGTGAGTGATCAACTCAGTGGTACTATAAGATAAAGGTTAACATGTTATCAAGTCAATCAAGCAATAATAATTAAGCAACGTAACAATCACTTCCTAGCTACTCTTATTAATGCTGGAATAGAGTGTAAAAAATGATGCATGCCCTCATATCCAAAGCTCCCTCAACAAGTAACACCGACACCAATATCGCATATGACAACACTGCCTCCTCGTGCCACTTTCATGCCTTTAAAGCACGTCCTAACTAATGCAGTGTAATGTATGGTCATGTTAGCCCAGTAGTTAATTAAGTTTATTCATACAACAGATTTGGGAAGCTAGGGCACCTCCCTTTATATCATTGACCCGAACCGAAGGATCCATCTAGGGTCATCACTCCTAGTTAAGTACATACGATAGGCAAGTTGTAGGGTCATCACTCCTAATGAAAAGCAGTCGATAGGCAAATTCAAAGTTTATACTCGCGGTCACTATGGGGTGGCTAATCACCTCGTCATAGGCTGATAGCTCGAGCACGGTGTAACATACCACCGTACTCGGCTCACGAGTCTGGGTTTGCTCACGGTCACTATGGGGTGGCTGATCACCTTGGCATAGTCTGACAGCTCGAACACGGTGTCCCATACCACCATGCCTGGCTCATGAGTCTTAGCAGATCGAGGTACCATGGTTAAATTGGGCCTTTACATCTGAGTGGGGTACCGTAGATTCAAGCAATAGTGTCTATACATGGTAAACACACCATAGACTGATCGGTTTGTAAGGCACGTTTAATTGGTACGGGAACACGCTGACTTAATTGACATTGAGCATATAAGCACCCCTCGTGGCGTAACCACCGTCGACAATCATCGTGCGACCCGAATTCATTAAGTATACCTAATATGGTGAGACTAATCCTGCCACCTGAACAGGAACTGCTACCGATTGCCTGGGCTAGGTTGTAGCCCCAATCTTACTCAGATGCAGCAATTTAAGTATAAGTGATAATCAATTAAGCATTTAATAAACAATCCAAGTGAAATCATCATTTGAGCATTTCATCAAACACTTTGATCATGTTACCTAATAATAGTACTTTGTCAATCATTTGTATAGAGGCGAATATGATTTCTGAAAGAAACTATACATGTGCATAAGGCAAGAAAGAATCCTATTTTTAACACTCGTAATACATATAAATTGTTAGCAATTTCTCATTCAGGCAATTCATCAAACACTTAGACTGTACTTCACCAAATACATAGACTGTGTTAGTTACAACATATATTTTAATAGATCCTTACACAGAGAGGTCAACATGCATATGACAAACATGAATCCTAGATTAGTAGTCATGGCAAGCACAAATCATGTTTACATGTTCACTCAAACATTTTAACAAACACCTAGGATGCATATTTTGTTCAACATAGTTCATATATGTAACATACATTGAAAACAGTATATCTAGGACAATATGGTAGCAATTAAGTCAGACATAAATCATTAGCTGACATTGAAAGCATTGAAAACCATAACCTAAATGTTTATAGTCCGCACCTTTCGTCGGAATACTAGATTCAGACGTGGTTCGAATTCTATGTTCCTGAAAATGAAACATCAGGCACCTATGCAACGAAATAGGTTAGCTAGTTCGTCGATTACGCTATCTAAACTTCTAAATCGAGAATAGGGTTAGGTTTTCTTACCTAAATCGTAGCTGAAAACAATCATGTAACGAAGTGGGGAGGTGAATCAGTACGTGGAGTAGTGGGAGAGATACACAGCAATGATCTCCCAACCTTTCTCCTCTCTCTTCACTCTTTTCTCTTCTTTTCTCTCTTCTCTCACCTAGGGTTTGGAAAAAATTCGTATGGATTAGAAATGATGTGAAATAAGTGCTTTATATAAATCCAGAGTGATATTAATGGTCCTAGGGCCATGATATACTTAGTTTATATCCTGTAAGACCCGTATCTTGGTCCGTACCTTTCTGTAGACTTTCGCGGTCTTACCGGTCGAATTCCGGCAACCTTCAACCCTTAACCGATATTGATGCGCGACCCTAATTCATATGCCGACAACCCGAGTCGACTCAACCCAAGACCAATACCATAGCGACCGCGCCGTCGTTGCGGTTCCGATGCCGCGACTCGCGCGCCGAGGCGATACCCTGATCAAGAGTTGTAGACCGACGTTCGGTGCGAGAAAACGCCGTGCGTTGCGAAAACCAAGGGAATCTCTACTATGTGTCACATCAATCACATCAATCCCATCAATCAATCAATCTATCAAGCCATCACATGTCAAGTACACATCACTTTCATTCCTTTTCCTAAGCAACCACAAAAGTCTTCCAAACCCATACCTCTCTTACACAAAAAGCCACAAAAGTCTTCACCACCCATACCTCTCTTACACAAAAGCCTCAAAAGTCAAGCTTTTCTTACACAACCATCACTCACCACATCCATCCATCACTCTCTCTCTCTTCCTTTACAACTCTCTCTCTCTTTCTCTCTTTCTCATTTCAAAACCCCAAAGCCAAAGAGATCCCACGTATAGAATTTTTGTAAGAACTCCTAAGCTCCAAGTGGCCCACCTTCCTACCCCATCATCTCCCATCTTAACCCTCCATTCTTCATCTCATCCATTAAAGTTAAAGCCAAGGTGCTAAGGAACCCCTTGGAGCGAGAAGATCGGACGGTGGGTGCCTCTTTAGGGTAGTTTCTTTCTTGTTCTTATGATGGGCCAAGTGAGGCCCACCGATCAATGGTGTAGATCTCACTTGGGACCCTAAGTTGTGGCCGATGGACCACTTGGATCCTCATGATCATTCCATGATGGGGCCATTCTCCATGGACCCCATCATGATGTTTATTTCATTTAAAAAGGTCATCTAGACCGTCCATATCGGTGGGGAATGGATCTCCACCATTGATTTGTATTTTGATGGTCCCAAGTTCAAAGGGATCCGTTTATTATACGATTCATTGCAAGGGAGGGCCCATAGTATCGGGGTCCCTCCATCACAAGGCGTGTCCCACTCTCCAAGTCTCTCTCTCTCTCTTTTAATTCTTTTATTTTATTTTATTTTATTTTATTTTATTTTTATGCAATAGGATTGTGTGGCCCACTTGAATGGATCCCACCTTGGGGTATTTTATGTTTATTCAAGTGGGGCCCACCTTAGACGTTGTACCCACGTCAAACATCCGTGGTGGCCCACTTCATCAGGGCCCACCACAATGCATTTAGGGAGAGCCCACCGTCTAGCGTCTAGGACGCTGGACGTCCCTGTACAAAGATAAAAAAAAAAGGAAAAAGAGAAACTTTTGGGTGGTCCACTTGCTTAGGCCCCACCGTGATGTACTTAGACAATCCAAGCCGTCTACCCTCTTACCTACAGTGTTTTAACCATTGGGTAGAAGTTTGGGGTTGATTGGAGGATCCGGTGGGCCATAGCATCGAAGAA
The DNA here is from genome assembly GCA_037074715.1 of Magnolia kwangsiensis. NCBI lineage: Eukaryota > Viridiplantae > Streptophyta > Magnoliopsida > Magnoliales > Magnoliaceae > Magnolia > Magnolia kwangsiensis. The sequence goes on along the minus strand of CM073574.1, from coordinate 48,021,280 downwards.
TGCATCATTGCCATTCAAGGATTCTTTTTCTGATTTTATTTCAATTCCTGATCACAAAAAAATTCAAACTCTAGACTCGTTTCGCCTGTTGCGAGCCACTGAATGCAATGGCCGGGACTGATTTTAGCACAGCGGGCCCCACGTGTGAAAAACCCCAAAAATACGGTTTTTTCCCTTTTTCTAAAAATGTAATGGCAGAGGCTTTGCCTCTGCCTCCTCTGTCAGCGGGCAGCGTCTGCACGCAGGCGCGGGCAGCGCCTGCACGCATGCTTGTAACGGTCGTATGCAGGGGCCCACGGCCCTGCGTGTGGGCCCCACCAAAATGTTTATTTGTATTCCAGCCCCTCACGAGGTGGGCCACCCCAGTGGTGGGCCCCCCTCCAAAAATGAGACAGATCCAAAACTCAGGTGGCCCACACCACATGAAACATTGTGAATTGAATTCTACCGTTGAAAAGTTTTTGGGGCCCACAGAAGTTTTGAATCAAGCTGAAATTTACGTTGTCCCTTCATCCAGGTCTGAGTGACCTTATGAATGGGTTGGATGCCAAGTAAATATTACAGGGTGGGCCCCACATGGGACCCACAGTGATGTACCGTCAGAGTGACAGTGGGGCCCTTATGACGTGTGTGCAGCGTGTGTGTTCATGTGTGTGTGTTGCATGTGTGTGCAACGTGTGTAAAGCGTGTGTGTGTGTGTAGCGTGTGTGTGCAGCATGTGTGTTTATATACATGTATATATTTATATTATATATAATATAGTATACCATATATATACATATATATAAATATTATGTAGTTTAGATATATTATATAACATATACTATACGCAATGGCGGGCCCTCATGTAGACCCACCATGATGCATGTGGTGCATCTAGGCCATTCATCCTCTCGATATGATCATTTTAATGCATGAGTTGCCGATTGGGTGGGCTGCTCATGTAAGGGTTAGGTCCATTTGATGGATATAAGGCCTATGGGCTTAGGCCCACTTGATATCTAAGGCCTATGAGTTTAGGCATACTTGATATGTTTCAAGACCATGGGACTATGCCCATTTGATATATCCCAAGTCCCATAGGATTGGACCCATTTGATGTGTTCCAAAGCTCATGGGATTAGGCCCATTTGAGGTAATTTAGAGCCCATGGGATCAGGCCCATTTGATTTGTTTAAGGCCTACGGGTTTAGGCCCATTTGATGTACCATAAGGCCTAGGGGTTTAGGCCCATTGAACTCATATAATGCCTAAGGGTTAAGGCCCATTTGGCGTTCATATAGGATTCAATTGGTGTGACCCATTCGACCCATGACTAAGCTCATTTGATGCAATCCAAGGCCCACGGATTTTGACCCATTGCAATGCACATAAGACCCATTGGTATGACCCATTTATGTGGCCCATCTGATGAATAGAAGGCCCATAAGATATGGCCCATTTGATATATATGTAAAGACCAATGGGAAGAACCTACGGTCCATTGCAATGTGTAAATCCATTACAGACTAAGTACCGATGTTTACAAAGATCGTGCCTTGGGAGCAATGTTGGTTTGACGTCCACATTGCGAGTGTAATGTTGGTTGGATGTCCACATTACGACTCTCCTTAGGGCCCATTACTGGGCCATACTTGCTGTGTTTCGGCCGTCTAGGCCCATCTGCGTCGTAAGGGTGGTTCATCACTCATTTACATGTTTAGTACAGTTTCATGACCCATGATCATACGCATCATATGTATGCTTAATATGAGGATTGACTGATCATAGTATATGCCTTCGAGCAGGTTGTTTATGGACTCCTGGTTAGGCGATGTTGCCCTACATGAGCGCACGATATGCGCAGGATTTGATGCATGACTGGATAGCGTGAATCATGCATATCGCATTTGTATGACATGGATATTGTATGCCCTAACGACATCGGGGTCGTAACTTTCACAGATGTATCGTGGTTGGCAGGATTGGATACCAGAAATCTTGTTCTACATGAGGTACTATAGATATCCCTGGGTGAAAGTCCCTAAACCCTTATGGTACCAAGAGGTTGCTCCAACGTCTAGACCGAGTGGGTAGATGAGCGCTGAGTGCCGAATACCAGTTGGCTGTGCTCTCCACTGTGTCGTGGTCGGTTGGAAGGGGGTGCGGCCTTACCCGTCCGAGAGTAGGGGGCAATGCTAGACTGAGTCTAACCAGCTCGAGGAATGGGTCCGCTATCGACGAGTCGCGCCCGATATTGGCAGACGGATAGTGTGGTCTCTTCCACTTACCTTATTGCGCGCGATGTGGTGGCAATCTGGTTTAGAGTGTACTAGACCCCGGTGATATCCCATATTTTGAGCTGTATTGATGTGTGGACATAGATGAGCATCTGTATGCTTGAGTTGCATTGCATATCGCATGGCCTTGGGATGGCCGATACCATTCATGTCTTGCATCGCATAAGCCTTGGTACGGCTCATGATATTATGGTTCCATCTGCATATTCCGCATTACTCTGACATTGCATGTTCATATTACTACCTTGCGCACACACTTTCACCACCCTCTAAGCTTTCTGTAAGCTTATGCACGACCGTTGCGTGCAGGTGACGTTGGATCGTAGTAGCGCTGAGGCAGGAGCACGTTGCTGAGCGTTTTGGAGTTGTTGTTCTTTACCATTATATTTCCCTTTATGCTCATTGTACTTGTAAAGTTTTTGATCATAGTGGAAATGTAATGGAGTACTTGGTTGTTGTTTGTGGGTTATGCCTTTGGTTATGCTTATTACGAATCAAACTGACATTGAAAATCCTCCTCGTAGCATCCCAGGATCGGAACCTGGCGAATGGGAGCTAGGAGCCGAGAATGGGGTTCTACGAAGGCTGTCGGCGCCGGATTCGGCGATTGAAAATTTTGTGAGCCCGGTTTCCGAGTTTAGGGCATGACATATCCAAAGGGTGCTTATTTCTGACAAACAGGGCTCACAGGGAAGCCCACTACTCACCTACATCATAGTGTAAGTTCCTTGACAATGGATCTAGGCTAGGATATGATTTCAGTACGATCGGATAGGCCGATCGACCGTGGAGGACTTGTGTTAGATCAACGGTCGTACTTGCTCGATCGAGGCCATAAGTATACGGATACAAGCAGGAAAATTTCCTTTTTCCTTAGGTGAAGTTTGGTCAGAAATGGATGGTCTGAAATCCTCAATTTCACACATAAGTGAATGACCTAATTTACTTAAGTTTCATTACGTTTTCTAAAGGTATTCGCGTTTCTCACACACTTTACTCAGGGCTCAAGTTGTGCATTTCTAGACGCGATCTGGGCTTGATTCCCGCGATGGTTGTCAAGCCCAGTAGGATGGATATAACCCTATAGTTTCACGGTCATCGGACTTTCGACGTGCGGTCCCAGTCCAATATGGGATTTTAATGTACTCCCGAGAGAGACAGGCTCTTGGGATTTCTCCTAGGTTTTTAAGTAGTGTTGAGTTAGCGATATTAGTAGTTTTGGGTCTTGCCATTTGTGTAGATGGTGGTTCGAGCTAAATCCACTGATTATTTAGTTTAATACTTAACTAAATTTTGCCTAAATTTTGATAGGATACGGTACTTAGGCATTTCTGGCTGAGGTGGTATTCGGGTCTTTGTACAGATTTTTTCGAGACGTTACAATCTACCCCCCTTAATGAAAAATTCTATCCCCGAAATTAGTACCTTTTCATACTCCTCGAGGATCTGAGGGTAGTTTTTACAGACTTCGGCTTCCGTTTCCCAAGTAGTCTCTTTCTCAGTGTGGTGTGTCCATAACACTTTCACGAGCGGGATAACTTTGCTGCGTAGCACTTGTTCCTTCTTATCTAGAACACGTGTTGGTCACAGTATATAGGTAGCATTTTTCACTTAGCTGCACTTTCTCTCATTTGATAATATGGGTAGTGTCAAGAACATATTTCTTCAACATCGATACGTGAAATACGTTGTGTACGCCCGTGAGTGGTGTGGGCAAGGTGAGGCGGTATGCCACCGCACCCACTCGGTCCAAAATCTGGAATGAGCCAATAAATCGCGGCATAAGTTTCCCTTTCTTGTCAAAATGAAAGACTCCCTTCATTGGGGAAACTTTAAGGAATACATGGTCCCCAACATCAAATTCTAGCTATCTCTTTCTCGTATCAACGTAACTCTTCTGTCTACTCTGGGCTGTAAGAAATCGACGCTTGATAATATCAATCTTCTCTGAGGTCGCCTAAACCAAATCTGGGCCAACTAAACTGTTCTTACCCACTTCTGCCCAACAATGTGGAGCTTGACATGGGTGCTCATACAAAGCTTCATAGGGAGCCATGCCAATGCTTGCTTGGAAGCTGTTGTTATACGAAAACTCAGCATAAGGGAGACGTTCATCCCAACTATCCTTAAAATCAAGCACGCACGCTCGCAACATGTCTTCAAGTATCTGATTTACCTGCTTCGTCTGCCCATCGGTCTGTGGGTGGAACGCGGTACTGAAATTCAGTTTCACTCCCATTGCTTCTTGGATTCAAGTTTAGAAAATAGACATGAATCGTGTGTCTCAGTCTGACACAATTTCTATAGGAATTCTATGCAGTCGTACTATTTCTTTAATGTACAGCTTGGACAGGTCATCTGCCGAATTAAAAACTCTAATTGAGAGGAAATGAGCCGATTTAGTCAATCGGTCCACAATCACCCAAATGGAGTCATGCCCCTTTCTTGTCTTAGGTAACTCGGAAATGAAATCCTTAGATATGAAATCCCACTTTCATTCAGCTATGGGCATGGGCTAAAGTAAACCAGGGGGTCGGCGATGTTTGGCCTTGACTTGCTGGCATGCAAGATATTGGGACACTAAGTCTACTATCTAAGCCTTCATGTTGTCCCACTAGTACGAACACTTCATGTCTTGATACATCTTCGTACTTTCCGAATGCATCGCCATCTTTGAATTGTGTTTGGCCTCCAGAACTTCTCTCCTCAAGTCGTGGAGATTCAGGACGCATAGTCGGCCACGATGCCATAGGCCTCCGTCCAAGCTAACTCTTCATTCGGATTTTTCGATGTCACTTGCACGTCCTCTCATCTTGATCAACAGTTCATCTTCATTCTGTGCCAAAATGATTCGGTCATTAATAAGTGGCTGTACGTGGATGTGTGCGGCGCTCTTGAACGGTTCTTCTACTATAAGCTTTTGTTTGAAATCTCGCACGAATTCTACCATATTCCAATCTTCTATCATCAGTGGAGCTACAAATTCTTTCATTTTCTTGCAGCTCAACGCATCGGCCACAAGGTTGGCCTTACTAGGATGGTAGGAGACCTCAAACTTGAAGTCTTTCAAAGTCTCCATCCAATGACATTATCTCATATTTAGGTCCCTCTACGTAAAGATGTACTTGAGGCTTTTGTGGTTGTAAAAGAGCTCGAACTCCTCTCCATAGAGGTAATGTCTCTAGAGCTTTAATGCGAAGATGACTGCCACTAATTCCAGGTCGTGCATGGGGTAATTTTCTTCGTGTTTCCTCAACTGTCGTGATGCATAGTCGATCACCTTATCTTTCTGCATAAGTACACAACCCAAACCAACACAAGATGCGTTAGTGTAAATAGTATACTTGACCCCTTGCTCTAGTAATACTAGCAAGGGTGAGGACGTCAGCTTGTCCTTTAATTCCATAAAGGCTGTTTCTGCTTTCTCGTTCCACACGAACTTAAGATCTTTCCAAGTGAGTTGAGATAATGGTCGGGCTATCTTGTATAAATCTTTAATGAATCGGCGATAATAGCTAGCAAGTCCAAGAAAACTCCTCACTGCTGTTACTGAACTACGCTACTCCCAGTCTTGTACCGCGGTCACCTTGTCAAGGTCCATAGTGATTCCTTCCTTGGAAACCACGTGTCCCAGAAACTTGACTTTTTCCTTTAGAAGTTGCATTTTCGGTACTGTGCAAATAGCTGATTCTTCCTGAGAGTATCAAAGAATGCTCGTAGGTGTTCTTCATGATACTTCCGACTCTTGGAGTATATCAGAATGTCATCTATAAATACGATGACGAATCGGTACAGATACAGCCGAAACACCCGATTCATGAGATCCATGAACACGGTTGGTGCGTTGTAAGTTCAAATGACATCACGAGGAGCTCGTAGTGCCCAAAACTAATTTTGAAAGCCGTTTTCTGCACGTCTTCATTCTTGACGCCCAACTGATGATACCCGGACTGTAAGTCTATTTTAGAGAAATACTCTGCTCCCTTCAATTGGTCGAATAGATCATTTATCCTAGGCAGAGGATACTTGTTCTTCACTGTGACGTGGTTCAACCTACGATAACCTATACATAACCGTAGCGATCTATCATTCTTTTTCACAAATAATACAGGTGCTCCCCAAGGAGATACGCTCGGTCATATGAAACGTGAATCCAATAGATCATCTATCTGTCTCCTCAATTCCTCAATTTCACACGGAGGCATGCGATATGTCGGTAAGGAAATAGGCATCGCATCTCGCACAAGGTCGATAGTAAAGTCGATCTCGCGCTGAGGAAGTAGTCTAGGGATTGTTCTGAACATGTCCGTGAAATCTTAGATTACTGGCGTGTTCCCAAGAGACGGACCATCATAACTTTCCAATAAGGAAGCATAATAGAGGACCCAGAATGGATAACTAACCTGAACTGGGAAAGTGAAGGTCGTGTCTTCAGGTCTATGGGCTGTCACCAATCTAGTTTCACAGTCAATCTCTTCCTTCATCTTGGTGAGCCAATCCATGCCGAGGATGACATTGTAGTGAAATATCATGGTGATAATCAGGTCAATGCGTAGCACTCTGCTTCCTAAGTCTATCGGGCAACTCTTACAAAGCTTAGTGGCATCTGTAAAAGTTCTTGCTGCTGCTATGACTCTCACTCCAACCATAGGGGTAATGCTCATCCCTAAATGCTTGACTGTAGAGTATGATATCAATGAAATAGTGGACTCGGTGTCCACCAACAGAAATACAGGTGTACCTTAAATGTGGGCAGTGACTTCAAAGGCTAACGGTACAGCACTTACTGACTCAGATGCTTCAGCTTCAAATGCATGTACACGAGCTTGTTGTGGACGATTTGATTACGCTGCCATAGGTTGTTGAGGCGGCCTATTTTGAGGTATGGTGGACTGTAGAATGGTTATGTGGTGGTGCAGATCATAGAGGTGGAACTGAAATAACTTTCGGTGGCTGGCAGTTGATCTTCTGAGGTCGTGTAAAACTGTTGTCCCTCCTCTTAGTAAAACAGAAGGGGTCAGTGTGTCCCCCTTTGTTACAATAAGTACACCAATGGTCAGTTTTCCTCGGCTAGGCCAAAGGAGCAATTAGCCTGGGAGGCGAGTCCACATGTGGCCTCTTACCGAGAATTGGCGGGTTCTGTAGTTCAGGCCAAGGCCTCGGGCCCATTATCGTACGTGTCCATGACACTCTCTCACCATCCTACTCAGCACACAGGGACATGTTCACTAGCTCCCCATAGTTGAGAATGCTAGCACCACACATCTTTGTGCGGATATCAGGCCGTATACCCTCTGAAAACCGCCGTATTCTCATCGGCTCATTCGTTAGGATTAATGAAGCATATCTAGCCAGCTCCGTGAAGTAGTTCTCGTATTCAGCCACTGTTATCCCCCCTTGTCGAAGGCAAAGGAATTCACCCTTATTTTCATTAAGGTAAGTAAGGGAGAAATACTTTTCATGGAAATGAGTTTCGAACCCGTCACACGTCCACACATAACCTACGGCGACGGTTCGTAGGATGCTATCCCACCAAAGACTAGCCTCCTTCTCAAACATATAGGTAACAAGTTTAACTTTCTCTACTTCAGTACAGTGCAACGGCTTCAACATCTTGGATATACGATCAAACCAATACTCAGCCTCCTCGGGTCGGTGAGTACCTGTAAAAGTAGGAAGTTGGAAGCGCTGGAAGCTTTCAAATAAGCCATTTGTGTTCATAGCTCCAGCAGGCTGCACAGGTGGCATAGGCAAGACCACGTTCATATTTTTGGCAATGACCTCGCAATAGTAGCCAAAACTTGTTGCTGTTGCTGCATTAAGAGCATTATCTGCTCCAACCTATTAGGGGGAGAGGCCTCCTGAGGTATGTGTGGCGTCGATGAAGATGCACGGTTCTGTCCCAGAACTGGTGGTGCATTAGGTATTGGCCCATTGGTGGGGCCAGTGGTCGGCTGTGAATCCGACATTGTCTCAATATCCGGGCCCAAACTGGGGTCCGTATGGCTATTACTCGAGGGAGGTGCTGTCACGCCCCAAACTCAGAAACTGGGCTCACAAAATTCCCGATCGTCGAATCCGGCGCCTATAGCCTCTATAGTACCCCCATTCTCAGCTCCCAACACCCATATACCAGGTTCTGATCCTGGGATCCGACAAGGAGGATTTCAAATATAATTTGATTCGTAATGAGCCTAACCATAAGTATAACCCACAAACAATAACCACAAGAACATCATCACAAAATCTAGTATGATCAAAAACTTTGAGTACAATGCATATGAAAGGAAAATATAAGATAATGAAAATAACAAAAACTTTAAAAGCTCGACTGTACACTCTAATTGCGGGGAGGCTATGGCTATATCCTAGAGTCACCTGCATGCATCAATCGTGCATAAGCTTATAGAAAGTTTAGAGGGTGGTGTAAGTGTGTGCGTAGTATGAACGTGCTCAGAATGCAATGCTAGAGTAATACAGAATCATGCTGATGGGTGCATGAATGCAATCAGTCGTACCAAAGTTATGCGGTGCAAGATATGAATTCTATTGGCCATATTAAGACCATGCGATGTAAGATGCAACTCAAGCATGCCAATCCTCATACAGGTCATCAATATCAGTACAGTTCTCAATCTGGATAATCACCGGGGTTTAGTACACTCTTCGCCAGCTTGCCGCCCCTATTTGAATGCACAGCTGGGAGAGTGGAAGAGACCTTACTATCTGCCTGCCAATATCAGGCCCGACTCGTCGATAATGGACCCATTTCTCAAGCTGGTCAAACTCAACCTAGAAATTGCCCCCTCGCTTAGGCGGGTAAGGTCACACCCCTTTCCAACCGACCACGATGTAGTGGGAGATGCTGCCTACTGGTATACGGTCCTCGCGCGCTCATGTATCCACTCGGTCTCGACGTTAGAGTCATCCTCTAGTACCATCGGGTTTATAAATTTTCACTCAGGGATATCTATGGCGCCCCGATACTGAAAATAGTATTTTTAGTATCCAATCCAACCATCTATGATGTGTCTGTGGAGGCTATGACCCTGATGTCGCGAGGGCATACAATAATTACAATCACACAAATGCAAGTGCATGAATCACTCTACCAGACATGCAACAATCCTGCATGTACTGCGCGCTCATGAAGGGCAACTCCACCTATCAGGGAGCCCATAAACAATTTGCCCGAAGATATATGCTATGATCAATCACTCCTCATATCAAGCATACATTTGATGCGTATGAGCATGAATCATGGATCTATCTAAACATGTTATATGGTGATGGACTCTGTGCATAACGAAGATAGGTTCAGACGGCCTACTCACTACAAGTATGGGCCTATTAATGGGCCTTCGGGTGAGTGACAATGCAGACATTTAACCAACATCATCCTTACAATGTGGGCATCAAACCATCATTGCTCCCAAGGCACGGCCTTTCGTGAACATCATTACATAAACCATGGTGGAATCATACAATGTAGTGGGCCTTATGTACATCCCATCGGGCCTCGACCCATGGGCTTAAATATATCAAATGGGCTAGTCAATTGGGCCGATTCAAATGGGTCGAATCAAATGAGCTGAGTCAAAAGGGCCGAGTCAAATGGGCCCAAACTAGCCACACCATTCATATATTGCTAGAGATCATTTAGAGCACTATAAAAAATGAATCATATCCAAAGGATTATCTGGACCATACCACAAATGGCAGTGGAGGTAATGCTTTCCACTATTTAAACCACATAGGGCCATTACAAGATTTATTTTCCACCCAATCTGTTTATAAGGCCACAAGTCCCTGCTAAAGAGGAAAAACAAATATCATTTGATCCAGAACTTTTAGGATCCTTAAAGGATTTCATGGTGGACGTTCATTCTCCATTGATTTCTGTAGTGTGGTCCACCTGACCATCAGAGATGTTTCATTTATAGTCTCAAGCCTTGAGACGGGATGGCCAAAAGGATGGACGACTGGCCAAATAGATGGACGGCTGGATGTAGCGCATCCACCAGCGGTGGGTTCCACGCACGTGGCCCACCATAATAATATATATTAAATAATATTAATGTAATATAATATAATATATTTTATATCCATACTCCAGATTCATCGTCCAGTTACATCTGGACGGTATAGATTTCGTGATTAAAGGTGGGTCCCACGTAGGAGTGGCCCACCATCAACATTTATTAATATAATATATTATATTATATAATAATATATCTTTTATATATATATATATATATATATATATATATATATATATATATATATATATATATATATATATATATAAGTGTGTGTGTGTGTGGGAGTGCAAAGGGCTAGCGTCCAGACCTCTGGATGCTGGATGGATGGATGGCTTAGATGGAATATATCCATCAGCAGTGGGTCCCAAGTGGGGCCCACCATAACGTTAATTTTTCATCCAACCCATTGATAAGGTCACACAGACCCGTATAAAGAGGAAAAATAAATTTCATAATGATCCAAAACTTTTGTTACCCAAAAAGGGTTTCAATGGCAGACGTTCAATCACATTGCTCCCTATGATGTGGGCCACCTGAGTTCCACCTACAGCTGATTTTTGGAGTGGCCCACAGCTAGGAGGGGGGCCATCAAATGCACGACGTGGATGTTCAACATACATCACAGTGGGGCCCACGTCCTTGGTCGTCCGCCTACGCAGCAGCGCTGGCGTCCTCTGTCTGCAGCAGCAGTAGACACTGTTGTTGTTTATATTATATATATATTTTTTTGAAAATCATGTATTTTTAGGATTTTTCATACGTGGGGTCTGTATCAGTTGAATCCACTCTAACCATTGCATTCCATGGCTCAAGACAGTCTGAACGAGCCTAGTGTTTCGGGTATTTTGGTGTATAGAAACATCAAGGTGGATTTCAACTGTAGAAAATAATGTTTTCTATGGTATGGTCCGCCAGAAAATTGGATTCACTTCATTTTTCAGCTCAACGCCTAAAATGAGCTGGGGAATGAAATGGACAGCGTGGATTAGACACATACATTAAGGTGGGGCCTACATGAGTGGCCCACATAAATACCTTATATAAATATATTATTATTATTGCTTGTTAAGACATCCCGTTGTCAGTTCATATTCACTGAACCCACGTCTAGCATCCAGGGACGCTGGACGGACGGCTTAAATATAAAATCAAGGTGGGTCTCACATGGATGTGGCCCACCTGATTTGGGTCAATATGATATTTGTGTTTTTCCTTCCATCCAAGCCCACTAACGGGCTGGACGGTGCATATCCAACCCATCCGTCAGGTGGGTCCCATGAAGGTGAATGGCATGGCTAAAATATATACTTCATGGTGGGCCACACATACAACCACACTACCATCCATGCAAGAGAGATAGAGACAGAGAGAGAAAGAGGGAGAGAGGAAGAGATTGGTGAGAAGGGGAGGGACCCCGCCACTATGGGCCCTCCCTAAATACAAAGCATACATCAAGATGGGTCCCACCATATGTGGGCCCTCAAATAACACATTTGATGGTTAGGTCACCCACCTATTGGCCTCCTTCTTGATCCCTTAGTCTCCTTAGTTCCTATGCTCAACTTTTGAAGGTGGATGATAGAATTTTGATGGTGGGGATGAGAGATGAGAGGGTGGGTCACACTTGTTGTTTTGGAAGGGAGCTTGGGGAGGCTTGGATGTATGGAGTTTTTGTTGCTTGGGAGTGAAGAGAGGGAATGACAGAGAGAGGGAAGTGATGGGTGAAAAGGGATGGGATGAGGTGTGATGGGTGGAGTGATGGGGTTGTAAGAAAGGGATAGGTGGAGAGAGAGAGACTTGACTTTGGGAATGGGAAGGGATGGGTTGTTATACTTGGGGTATGGAGTGTACTTGAATTGTACTTGACATTGATTGATTGATGGGACATGTTGTAGAGATTTTCTCAAAATTCGCAATGCACAATGTTTCTTCAAAATGAACGTGAGCCCACATCTCCTAGCCCAGGTATCGGTTCGGTGCGCGAGTCACGGCGTTGGAACCGCGACGACGGCGCGGTCACAAAGATAAAAGTTTTGAGTTGAGTTGACTCAGGTGTGTAGGACTCGGCTTAGGATCATGCGTAAACGTAAGATACAAGTCAAGGGTTGCTGGAATTCGACTGGATGGATAACGGAAGCCTACGAAATGGTACAATCTAGGATATGGGCCTTACAGGTGCCCTGTCAATCAATCTGCCAAGTGTGAGACATACCATATTCTGAGTGGTTTTCGGAGGCATTCCCTATATATAACATAGGGTGCAACATGTGTAAGATTAGGATAATATCATCTACTTTGACCATGCATTCTACACATTTTAAATCAAAAGAAGCTTTACGCATTTGATTTAACCAAAATTTGTCACAATACATATGATGTAGCATTACATGAATTATGACAGTGAATGTATATGAGCTAATTTAACAAAAGCTTTAACACCGACTACCCTATCATCCAACAAAGCCAACCAAGGCTATTACAAAAAAAAAAAAGAAAAAAAAAGAAAACACTATGACACATGACTAGTCCTCTGACTCTGACGAAGACGGAGGTGCACCCTTATCCTGGATACAACACAAGAGGGACTTTTGGGTGTGAGACATTCTCTTCAATTTCTGTTTCAGATAAGCCTAACTCTCTTCAAACGTTTGCTTCAACTAAGCCTGGTTCTCTTCAATCTTGGCCATGCGGGCGTCTAAGGCGGCCCGATTATGGCGGTCTTCATGTGTAGTAGGAGGTCCCCCATCTGAGTCTTGGACCTCCTCTTCTTCTTCATGCTCTTCCTCCTCCCTTCCTTCCTCTTCTTCATTGCTATCCTCTTCTTCATTTCCAACCTCCTCTTCGCTTCCTTCCTCTTCTTCAGTTTCTTCTTCTATCTCGTCCCCATACTCATCAAGCCTTGCTTGGCATTGCATGGGGCCAATTCCCATATTGTTCAGTGTAGTCTTACTAATGAAGTGGATCGCGCAAGATTATCCATATGAAGTTTGAAACTGAAGTTGTGGGCAATCTTGCAAATTAGTTGGCCGAATGGGAGGGATGCGTCCCCCCAAGTGGATTGCGCGGTCCTGATTATCTGAGATAAGGCGAGAGTAGGAAGGCATATTTTTTCCCCTTGTGCAACTCTGTATAAGAAGTCCACCATAAAATGAGTGCATTCTATGTGGTTACTCCACCTATGATATATGTTATATGCGCATATGTGGTGGAGCAGGCAGAAGTCTGTTGTCATACGTGTCGATGCGAGGTTATTGTCTCACCTCCACTCCTCAAGTTGGCTGCAAAGGAAACGTGTGCGGTGATTTCTCTCTCTTTCACTAGTGAGATGAATTTCACTAGCATGTACCACACCACATTCAATTCCCATGATATGGGCCATCACATCCACAACTACTATGACTTCCTACCCCCCAGAGGGATAGTAAACTGAAGAGGCCCCAAAATTGGGTTCCGTATGTGGGCATAGAAGGCTCGTACGGTGCCTTCACTTACATGAACTTGTCCTTCGAATATGGGACCCCACCCGGTCTCCAGAAGAAAGTCGATTACTGGATATGTTCCAAATAATTTCTCATCAACATGAGCTTCAAATACAGCTTTGCGGTCATGGAACTTACCAAGCTCGACACCCTCTGTTAGAGACCTTTCCAATGGGATTCGAGGATCGAGGTCCCGTTTTGATCTTCGTTCGGTGCTTACACTAGCCTCGGGGCTCGCCTTCGTCCTAGAACAGCTTGGACGACTAGGCCTGACTTCATCCAGGGCTGTTCTCTTCTTTCCCATAAGGGAAAGGAGCATTGAGATGAAGTAAATGGCGGTGACAAGTTTAGAGAGAGCCATTGAGGTGGAAAAGCTTAGAGAATGAGGTGAATTTTGAGGATATGGAAGTTATGAGACACAAAAAGAAGATTTTGGTGCTCAAATAGGTGAGAATAATGAAGATGGAGAGAATGAAATGGGTTGTTCTAGGAGAATAGTGGTGGATGGGTGTAGGATGTAGAAGAATGGAAGATTTGTGTGAGTGAAAATGGGGATTTGAGAGAGGAAGAGAGTGGTTAATGGGTTTGGGAGTATTTTTGGGGTAGGAATAGGGTGAAATGAGCATGGGAGGGCTTTTAGGGAGTTAAAAAGGGTTAAAAAAGGGGTCCCACACATGGTAGGGCCCCACATGGACAGTCGGTCGACGCCACCGCCCGCGCGGTGCCACCGAACCCCGCTGTGGAGGCGGGCGGTGCCGCCGTGCCCCCCTGGGGTTTCCCGTGTGGATACACCTTGGACCGATGGCCACCCCCTCCTGAGGTGCCGTATGCATGCACGGGGTTGCCTGGGCCCCACCAAATTTTATCGTTTACGCCCCTAAACTCGTAGGGTGTGCTTTCTCAATCCGACAAGCGCGTATTCGCGCCTTTTGGCCTGTTTCAGGTTTTGAATTCGCCAACTAATGGTTCAAACCCATTGATTGATGGCCTAAACGTGGTTGAGATCACTTCACATGATCTAGGATGCATACGGGCTAAACTACAGTATTTGGCCTTGCCTATCGGCGAAACTTTAGATCCAACGATCGTTTCTAATTTCTATCGCCCCCTTCCTAAGTCAAAGTACGTCAGAGTGTGTCGTGTTACCTATAACCCAGGTCCAGTTTAATCCAAATCATGCTCTGATACCAACTTGTAATGCCCCAAATTTCGAGGGTCAAGCAAAGCTCTACTCCCAAGATCCTGATATCACTTATGCAACATGGATAATGATATTCAGATTTCATCCATATTAATGAGTTAAACATGAGTGAGATTATACTAAAACAACATATTATACTCTGGATATAATTTAAATTAAGCAATAGGAAGTTAAAAGCATATATATATATATATATATATATATATATATATATATATATATATATATATATATATATATATATATATTTAAAGGTGTAAGTGTTTCACAACTCCCGGAGTATGAATATGCAACTGAGTTGAATATATACAAGTATTGTTTCAAAATATACAAAGGTGGGAATGTAAGATGTCCAACTAAGCATGTATCCCAGTATCCCAGCAAAGCAGCTTAAGGTCTACGTAGACCCGCTAAAAGCTACCAGTAGGAGAGCTCCTCCTCGTCCATGAAGTCCTGCTCTGCTGCATAGACCTCATCGTCATCTGCATCTAAACCAGTGTCTGTTTGGTATTTTAAAACACCATCCCAGAGTGGGAGTGAGTGATCAACTCAGTGGTACTATAAGGTAAAGGTTAATATGTTATCAAGTAAATCAAGCAGTAATGATAAAGCAACATAATAATCACTTCCTAGGTACTCTTATTAATGCTAGAATGGAGTGAAAGAAATGATGCATGCCCTCGCATCTAAAGCTCCCTCAACAAGCGACACCGACACCAATATCACATATGACAACACTACCTCCTCATGTCACTTCCACGTCTTTAAAACATATCATAACAAATGCAATACAATGCATGGTCATTTTAGCCCAGTAGTTAATTAAGTTTATTCATACAACAGATTTGGGAAGCTAGGCTACCTCCCTTTATATCATTGACCCGAACAGAAGGATCCATCTAGGGTCATCACTCCTAGTTAAGCACATATGATATACAAGTTGTAGAGTCATCACTCCCAATGAAAAGCAATCAATAGGAAAATTTAAAGTTTATACTCATGGTCACTACGGGGTGGCTAATCACCTCGGTGTAGGTTGACAACTTGAACACGGTGTCCCATACTACCATGCCCGGCTCACGAGTTTGGGTTTACTCACAGTCACTACGGGGTGGCTGATCACCTCGACATAGTCTGACAGCTCGAACGCGGTGTCCCATACCATCATGTCCGGCTCATGAGTCTTAACGGATCGAGGTACCATGGTTAAAGTGAGCCATTACATCGGAGCGGGGTACCTTAGATTCAAGTAATAGTGTCCATACATGGTAAACACATAATAGGCTGATTGGTTTGTTAGGAATGTTTGATTGGTACGGGCACACGCTGACTTAATCAACATGGAGCGCATAAGCACCCCTTGTGGCGTAACCACTGTCGACAGTCGTCGTTCAACCCATATTTTTCAAGTATACTCAATGTGGCGAGACTAATCAAGCCACCTAAACAGGAAATGTTACTGATTGCCTAGGCTAGGTTGTAGCCCCAATCTTACTTAGATGCAATAATTTAAATACAAGTGATAATCAATTCAATATTTAACAAACAATCCAAGTGAAATCCTCATTTGAGCATTTCATCAAACACCTTGATCATGTTACCTAATACTAGCACTTTGTCAATCATTTGTATAGAGGCGAATATGATTTCATGAAAGAAACTATACATGTGTATAAGGCAAGAAAGAATCCTATTTTTAACACTCGTAATACATATAAATCGTCCGCAATTTCTCATTCAGGCAATTCATCAAACACGTAGACTGTACTTCACAAAATACGTAAACTAGGTTAGTTACAACATATATTTTAGCAGATCCTTACATAGAGAGGTCAACGTGCATATGACAAATATGAATCCTAGATTAGTAGTCTTGACAAGCACAAATTATGTTTACATGTTAACTTAAACATTTCAATAAACACCTAGGATGCATATTTTGCTCAACATAGCTCATACATGTAGCATACATTGAAAACAGTGTATCTACGACAATATGGTAGCAATCAAGTTAGACATAAATCATTACCTGACACTGAAAGCATTAAAAACCATAGCCTAAATGTTTATAGTCCGCACCTTTCATCAGAATACTAGATTCAGACGCAGTTTGAATTTAACGTTCTCGAAAACAGAACGTCGGGCACCTGCACAACGAAATAGGTTAGCTAATTCGTCGATTACGCTATTTAGACTTGTAAATCAAGATTAGGGTTAGGTTTTCTTACCCAAATCGTAGCCGAAATTAATTGTGTAGCAAAGTGGGGTGGTGAATCAGTACGTGGAGTAGTGGGAGAGATCCACTACAACAATCTCCCAACCTTTCTCTTCTCTCTACAGTCTTTTCTTTTCTTTTCTCTCTTCTCTCACCTAGGGTATGGGGAAAATTCGTATGGAATAGAAATGGGGTGAAATAAGGGCTTTATATAAGTCCAGAAGTGATGTCAATGGCCCTAGGGCCATGATATACTTAGTTTATATCCAAAGGGTGTGTGTTTCTGACAAACAAGGCTCACAGGGAGGCCCACTACTCACCTACGTCATAGTGTAAGTTCCTTGACAATGGATCTAGGTCAAGATGTGATTTCAATGCAATCGCATAGGCCTATTGACCGTGGAGGACCTGTGTCAGATCAATGGTCGTACTTGCTCGATTGAGGCCATAAGCATACGGATAGAAGCAGGGAAATTTTCTTTTTCCCTGGGCAAAGTTTGGTCAGAAACTGACAGTCTGAAATCCTTAATTTCACGGTAAGCGAATGGCCTAATTTCCTTAAGTTTCATTATGTTTTCTAAAGGTGTTGACGTTTCTCACACACTTTCCTCAGGGTTCAAGTTGTGCATTTCTGGACGCGATCTGGGCTCGATTCCCGCGATGGTTGTCAAGTCCAGTAATGTAACCCTATAGTTTCACAGTCATCGGACTTTCAACGTGTGGTCCCAGTCCGATATGAGGTTTTAATGTACTCCCGAGAGCGACAGACTCTTGGAATTTCTCCTAGGTTTTTAAGTAGTGTTGAGCTAGCAATATTGGTGGTTTTGGGTCTGGTCATTTGTGTAGATGGTGGTTCGAGCTAAATCCATTGATTATTTAGTTTAATATTTAACTAAATTTTGCCTAAATTTTGCCAAGATACGGTACTTAGGCATTTCTGGCTACAGTGGTACTCAGGTCTTTGTAAGGAATTTTCTGAGACGTTACAATAATTTATATCAATGGAAATGGGACTAATATTTATTTCAACATTCACAAGACCCAATCTAAATAAGAAAACCATGTTTTTAAATTTTAGATGCCTTAAACGAATATGCCAAAGTTTTCAGCATTTATTAGCAAAAAAAAAAAAAATCATGATAAGATGGAAGAAAAAAATAACACAATGAGACAACTCTGGGATCGAACTTCAAAGGGAACAATCTTCATCTCTTATGGCCTTTCCCAATCAGCTTCCTTTTCTCCAGATCCTATATGAAACAACCAGGTCGAGAAAATAAAATAAAACACTTATTTTTCACTAGTTGAGCAACCAAAACCAAGTTGGTAGATAATTTAGGAATATAAAACACTTTGCGAATGAAGAAATTGCGAGATGATGAAGGTAAGACTTTTAAGGACCCGATATGAGAGATAGATAAATGGTTCCCATCCGCAGTGTACATGGAACCCACTCCTCTATAGGGGACACAATCAGTCAGACAAGAAAGGTCATCAGTCATATGATTAGATTCCCCTGAGTCAATATACCAAAGATTTCTAGGATCAATATTACCTATCAAACCTAAAGAACCCATTACTTGGAGGATTTGCTGAATTTGTTTGGGGGAAAGTAGATTAGGCTACACCGATAGGGGCATAGATGATGAGTCAGGCTTCTTAGTAGAGGAAGCCAAAAATGCACGTCCACATCTCTGATAGTTAGAGGTGGGCATGTCTGATCCGATCCTGTGGATCTAACCCGATCAGGCCCAATCTGACCTGTTTCGAATCGAACTGACGGTCTGGATCGGTGTGGATCGAGTGTGTCCATCCATATCCGATTATTTTTTAGGTTGGGTTCGAATAGTGGTTTATCCGGACCGATCCGATCCGAAAACACAAACCGAAAGGATCTGAACCGATCTGACCCGACCTAATCCATAGCAGGTAGTCGGGTATAAATAATATTTTTTACTTTTTACCCTAAATTGTTTACCCCTCCCCTCTTTTCTCACTCTACCGGATGGACGAGCGTTGCGCCGTTGCCTGCCCGATCTTCTTACTCTCCTCTTCTTCTTCAACACTTGAGCACTCACGCAGATTTCCTCTCCCTGAAACCTTTCTTTGCTTTCTCTATTCTTGATTATATCCAGATCTTCCTTTCTATAAGACCCATATGTTAGACCATACCGTTCCGTAGGTGTCACGCCCCAAACTTGGAAATCTGGCTTACAAAATTTTTGATCGCTGAATCGGCGCCGACAGCCTCCGTAGAACCCCATTCTCGGCTCCCAGTGCCCATTCACTAGGTTCCGATCCTGAGATGCTACGAGGAGGATTTTCAACATCAGTTTGATTCGTAATAAGCATAACCAAAGGCATAAGCCACAAAAAATAACCAAAAACTCTATTACATTTCCACTATGATAAAAAACTTTACAAGTACAATGAGCATAAAGGGAAATACAATGATGATAGATAAAAGTTCCAGGCTAATCTGATATGCGCTCCTGCCTCAGCGCTGCTGCGATCCAACATCACCTGCACGCAACGGTCGTGCATAAGCTTATAGAAAGCTTAGAGGGTGGTGAAAGTATGTGCACAAGGTGGTAATGCAGTTATGCAGTATCAAAGTTATGCGAAACATGCTGATGAATCCATAAATGCCATTAGCCGTACCAAGGTTATGCGATGCAAGATGCAAGTCAAGCATACAAATCCTCATCTAAGTCCACATGTTAATACAACTCAAATCTGGGATATCACCGAGGTCTAGTATACTCTAAACCAGATCGCTGCCCCGTCGTGCGTAATAAGGTAAGTGGAAGAGACCTCACTATCCATCTGCCAATATCGGGCTCGACTCGTCAATAGCGGACCCATTCCTCGAGCTAGTCAAACTTAGCCTAGCCTTATCCCCTACTCTCGAACGGGTAACCCTCTTCTAACCGACCACGATACAGTAGAAAGCGTCGTCATCTGGTAATCGACACTCGACGCTCCTGTACCCACTCGGTCTAGACTTTGGAGTAACCTTTTAGTACCATAAGGGTTTAGTGACTTTCACCCAGGGATATCTATAGCACCCCATATAGAACAAGATTTCCTATATCCAATCCTGCCAACCACGATACGCCTGTGGAGGCTACTGCCCTTATATCGCTAGGGCGTATAGTAACCATGTCACACAATACGAAATACATGAATCACATTATCCAGTCATGCAACAATCCTGCGCGTATCGTGCGCTCATGTAGGGCAACACCGCCTAACCAGGAACCCATAAACAATCTGCCCGAAGACATATGCTATGATCAGTCACCTCTCATATCAAGCATACATATGATGCATATGATCATGAATCATGAAAATATACTAGACATGTTATAGAGTAATGAACTATCCTTACAATGTAGATGGGCCTAAACGACCTACACATAATAAGTACGGGCCTATCAGCGGCCCTAGGAAGAGTTATAATGCGGACATTTAACCAACATTATTCTTACAATGTGGACGTCAACCCAACAGTGCTCCCAAGGCATGGTCCGCCATAAATATCATTACACAAGCTATGGGGAATCACACATTGCATTGGATCTTGTATATGTATCCCATTGGGCCTTAATTACATCAAATGGGCCGCATCACATGGGCCTTATATTCGTCAAGTGAGCCGCATCAATGGGACGCACTAATGGGCCTTTTGTACCTTGCAATGGGCCATAACCCTTGGACCTTGAATACATCAAATAGGCCTAATCACATGGGCCTTATGTGTAATAAATGGGCCACACCCATTGGGCCCCATATGTACATCAAATGAGCCTCAACCCATGGGCCCTAATACATCTTAATGGGCCTTAACCCATGGACCCCTTATACATCAAATGGGCCTCAACCCATGGGCCTTACATATATCAAGGTGGGCCTCATACATTCCCAAAAAGAATCATATTGAAGGATATGGACCATTCCACAAATAGTAGTGGAGATAATGATTTTCACCTTTTACAATCCCAAGGCCCATCATCAAGTTTATTTCCCATTTAGTCTGTTAGTAAAGTCACATAGGCTTGATTGGGAGGAAAACAAATATCACCTTAATCCAAGACTACTATGGTCCGAAAAGGACTTCAATGGTGGGCATTCATCTCTCCACTATTAGTTTGTGGTGGGGTCCACTTGAACCTTAGATCTGACTCATTCTTAGACTCAAGCCTTAAAATGGGATTTCAAAATGGTTGGACGGATTGGATGCAACCCATGCATCATGGTGGGGGTCCACATATAGATGAATGGCATGGAGAGAACACATACCTCAATGGGGTCCCACCGTCCAGTGATGTGGACAGTGGGGACAGAACATATATGGCGTGGACAGTGTGAATAAAACACATACATCATTGTGGGTTCCCACTGTAATGTTTGCTTGCCATCCAATCTGTTCATACGACCACAGAGGCCTGGACGAAGGGTAAAAAAAAAATTCATATTGAATCCAAAACTTCTAGGCCACAAAAGGTTTCAATGGCAGACATTTAATCACCACTGTTTCCTATGATGTAGGCCACCGGAGCTTTGTATGAGGCTGATTTTTGGAGGGCCCACCACCCTGGAAGGGGCCCACAAGATGCACGGTTTGGATGACAAAGAGCATCATGGTGGGGCCAACGGCTGGGGCCGTGGGTTCCTGTCCGCCCGCACGCCCGTGCACAGCAAGCGCTATCGCGCCTCTGGCAGCAGCAACATCTGCTGCCATGTATATATTTTTTTTAAATTTTAAAAAAAATCTATTTTCTGAGGTTTTTTGACTGTGGGGCCCGCATAGGAAGAATTCGACCCAACCATTGGGTCCCATGGCTTAATACAAGCCCAACAAGCCCAATATTGAATATATTTTGGTGAATAGAAACAACAGGCGATTTTTTTAACGGTAACACCGTAGTTTCCTATGCTATGGCCCACCAGATGCTCAGATCAGCTTCATTCTTCAGTTCAACGCCTAAAATGATCCAGGGAATGAGATGGACGACGTGGATTGAATACATACATCAAGGTGGGGCCTATAGGAGAGGTCACCCCATAAGCTTGGAAACAAGCTAATATTTTTTTTCTTTCCAGTTCACGTGGGATACACACGTGGGTGAGGTGGGCCCTGCTCAAGTGGGCCACCACATGATGGATGGTATGGGTACAATGCATATAAAGTGGGCCCCACTTATAGATTGCTTGGATAAAATACATACTGCATGGTGGGGTCCATCCTGATGGGCCACACCACCACACATCATCACATGAAAGGAAAATGACAAAAGAGAGGGAGAGAGAGAGAAAGTGAGTGGGACACGCGTGATGGAGGGACCCCGACATTATGGGCCCTCCCTTGCAATAAATCATACATCAAGCGGGTCCCATTACACATGGGTCCATCAAAATTGAAAGTCAACGGTGGAGATCCTTTTCCCACCAATATGGATGGTCTAGATGACCTATTTAATGCAAGGAAATAAATATCATGATGGGGCCCATCGAGATTGGCCCCCATTATGGAATGATCATGATGATCAAAGTGGGCCATCGGCCACATCTTAGGGTCCCAAGTGAGATCCAAACCATTGATTGGTATGCCTCACTTGGCTCATCATGAAAGCATGAAAAACTAGCCTATAGAAGCACCCACAGTTCGATCTTCTTGCTCCCTTAGCTTCCTTTGCCCCTTAACTTCGATTCCAACGGAAGAGATGGAGTTTGGATGGTTGAGATGGGAGATGAGAGGGTAGGAAAGGTGGGCCACACTTGTTGCTTGGAAGAGTTGGAGAGGCTTGGGACATGTGGATTTTCTCTTGCTTTGGAGAGTGGTTTGAGAATGAAGGAGAGAGAGAGAGTTGTAAAGGGAGAGAGAGAGTGATGGGTGATGGAGTGATGGATGTGGTGAGTGATGGGTGTAAGAGACTTTTTGACTTTTGTGGTTTTTAGTGTAAGAAAGGTGTGGGCTTGTAAGAAACTTTTTGACTTTAGGGGTTGCTTGGGAATGGCTGAAAGGTGATGTGTACTTGACATGTACTTGATATAATGGGATTGATTGATTGATGTGACAAGTAATAGAGATTCTCTTGAAATTCGTATGTACGGTGTTTTCCTCGCACCGAACGCTGGCCCACATCTCCTGACCAGTGTATCGCCTTGGCGCACGAGTCACTATGGTACAAGTCTTAGGTTGAGTCGACTCGGGTTGACGGCGTATGAATCAAGGTCGCGCGCAAATACAGGTTAAGGGTCAAAGGTTGCCGGAATTCGACCGGGAAGACCGCTGAAGCCTACGAAACGGTATGGTCTAGGATACGAGTCTTACAGTAGGCTTTCACGATCTTCCTTGTCAAATTTTGACAACCTTCGACCTTTATCCGACGTTTGCGTATGATCATAAGCCGAGTCCTGTTAACCCGAGTCGACTCAACCCGAGACTTGTACCCTAGCGTTCACATTATCGCCGCGGTTCCAATGCCACATCTTGTGCGTCGAGGCAGTACCCAGGCCAGGAGATGTGGTCCAGCATTCAGTTCGAGGAAAACATAACGCGTTGTAAAACCCAAGAGAATCTCTATCGAATGTCACATCCATCAATAATCAATCCCATCAAGGGTCAACTATATGTCAAGTACACATCACCTCACACCCTTCCCCAAGCAACCTCATAAGTCAAAAATTTCTTACACACTACATACCCTTCTTACACAAATTACCCTAAAAGTCAATAAAGCTCTTACACACCCATCACTCAGCTCACCCATCACTCCATCACCCATCCCTCTCTCTCTCTCTCTCTCTCTCTCTCTCTCTCTCCTTACAACCCTCTCTCTTTCATTTCTCAAGCTCATTTCCAAGCAACTAAAAAACACCACACGTCCAAGCTTTTCAAGCTCTCATGGAGGAGCTTTAGTGTGGCCGACTTCCTACCTTCTCATCTCCCATTTCAACCATCCAAACTCCATCTCTTCCGTTAGGATCGAAGCTAAGGAGCAAAGGAAGCCAAGGGAGTAAGAAGGAGTAGACGGTGGGTGATCATGGACCCACATCCTTATTTTTTTATGTGATTTAAGGATCCACTTGTTGTAGGACCCACTTGATGTATGTATTGTTCAAGGGAGGGCTCAATAGTGGCGGGGTCCCTCCCTTACACGTTCCTTTCTCTTTTTCTCTCTATCTCTTCCTATGATTAATGACCCACGTATGATGTGTGTATTTTATTCAAGCCATCTACCAGTGGACCCCATCAATGTGGGACACACCATGATGTTTGTATATCATCCCATCCATCCATCTAGGACGTGGCCTGCCCCATACGTGTGGGTGGGATCCTCCTTGAAGTGTTAACACACCCAGATCCATAGCTTAAGAGGTAGACTGGGTGATAGATACCTCGTTTCAATGTCAGACCCAGCCCCATAGCTCCAGTGGTGGACTGGGTGAATGATGCCTCATTTCAATGTTGTGGTCTTGGCGTTGATTCCTTACTAGGAATGGCTAACGGTGAAGTGTGAGCGGACGTGGGGTCTGTGGGACCCACCCATGTCATCCACAATCTGAATGGGCCACATCGTGATGCGTGCGGGACCTCCACCATCCCTGGATGGTGGCACCCACCCCATGTGTGGGGCCTCCCTTAAATGCATGTGACCGTCCAGGCCGTCCAGGGCCTGGACATTGTCAATTTTTTATATATAATATTAATATATTATACTATATTGATATAATATTATATATATTATATAGTATATTATAATATAATATAGCATTATATTACATACTATGGTGGGCCCTATGTGGGACCCACCTCTGCCCCCCTTTAATGCATTTAATGCATGAAAGCTGTGCAGCAACAGCAGCTACTATATTGTGTGTGTGTGTGTGTGTGTGTGTGTGTGTGTGTGTGTGTGTGTATTATATTGTATATATATAGAACGGTGGGCCCTTCATGGGACCCAACTCTACCTCGTTTAGGCAGCAACAGCTACCCTATTGCTGCCACGACAGTAAGTGGACCCCACCACCAGCTGCTGTACACGGCATCAAGTTTTGTGGGTCTCACCTGTTCCATCCACGCCGTCTATATATGGGACCCACCATGAGGCATGTGTTGTATATGAACCATCCCAACCATTTTGAAGGATAATTTTGAGGCTTGAGACTAAAAATATGACAGATCTAGGATCAGGTGGACCACATTATAGGAAACAGTGGGTTTGAACGTCCACCATTAAACCTCTTGGGGCTACCAAGTTTGGACCAATATGATGTTTATTTTCGTCTAAATCCAGGTCCTTGTAACCTTATGAATAGGTTGGATAGGAAATGAACCCTATAATGGGGACCCACTAGAATTTAACTATGAAAATCATTATTACCACGGTCAGATACGATATGGTCTAGTTGATCTTTTGATTTGGTTTATTTTTATATAATACTCTATATGGATTTTCTAAAAATAGATGAGTTGGGCTCAGCCCATTTAAATCGGCCCATTTGATTAGGGATTTCCCCATGATATATGTAATGATATTTTGGGTGACTATGCCCAGGGAGCAATGATGGTTTAATGTCCACATTGTAGGATCAATGATGGTTAAATGTCTGCATTGTAACTCTTCCTAGGGCCTACGGTTAGGCCCATACTGGTAGTTTGTAGGCCGTCTAGGCTCATCTTCGTTATGAACAAGAATCCATCACCATATAACATGTGTAGTATAGTTCCATGATTCATGATCATATGCTTGATATGAGAAGTAACTGATCATACCATATGTCTTCAGGCAGATTATTTATAGGCTCCTGGATAGGCAGTGTTGCCTTACATGAGCGCACAAAATGTGTAGGATTGCTGCATAATTGGATAGTGTGATTCATGCATTTTGCATATGTGTGACATGGTTACTGTACGCCCTAGTGACAACAGGGTCGTAACCTTTACAAGAGTATCGTGGTTGGAAAGATTGGATACCGAAAATCTTATTCTACATGGGGTGTTATAGATATCCCTGGGTGAAAGTTCCTAAACCCTTATGGTACCGGGAGGTTGCTCCAACGTCTAGAACGAGTGGGCACATGAGCGTTGAGTGCCTATTACTAAAAGGCTGTGCTTTCCACTGTGTCGTGGTTGGTTGGAAGGGGGTGCAGCCTTACCCACCCGAGAGGAGGGGGTAAAGCTAAGCTGAGTTTGACCAGCTCAAGGAATGGGTCCGCTATCGACGAGCCGAGCCCGATATTGGCAAGCGGATAGTGAGGTCTCTTCCACTCACCTTAGTGCAAGCGATGGGGCGGTAATCTGGGGTGGAGTGTACTAGACCCCAGTGATATTTTAGAGTTGAACTGTATTGATATGTGGACTTAGATGAGAATTTGTATGCTTGAGTTACATCTCTTATCGCATGGCCTTGGTATGGCCGACATTATTCATGCTTTACATCGCATAGCCTTGGTATGATTAATGGTATTCATGGATTCATTAGTATGTTCCGCATTACTCTGATATTGCATAATTGTATTATTACCTTACGCACACACTTTCACCACCCTCTAAGCTTTCCATAAGCTTATGCACGACCATTGCGTGCAAGTGATGTTGGACCGCAGTAACACTGAGGCAGGAGCGTCTAGCAGATCATCTTGGAGCTTTTTGTCCATTATCATTGTATTTTCCTTTATGTTCATTGTACTTATAAAGTTTTTATCATAGTGGAAATGTGATGGAGTTTTTAGTTATCATTTGTGGGTTATGTCTTTAGTTATGCTTATTATGAATCAAACTGATGTTGAAAATCCTTCTTATAGTATCCCAGGATCAGAACCTAGCGAATGAGCACTGGGAGCCAAGAAAGAGATACTATAGAGGCTGTTAGGACGGATTCGACGATCGAGAATTTTGTGAGCCCGGTTTCTGAGTTTGAGGTGTGACAGAAGT
This sequence comes from Magnolia kwangsiensis, assembly GCA_037074715.1. NCBI lineage: Eukaryota > Viridiplantae > Streptophyta > Magnoliopsida > Magnoliales > Magnoliaceae > Magnolia > Magnolia kwangsiensis. Next base: position 47,994,121 of record CM073574.1, on the reverse strand, counting down.
TTGTATCAGAGCATAACTTGGGAATAATTAAGAACAACATTACATGTCTGCTATGAATGATTAAGTCCTGAGTTCAGTTAGCTTAGTGATCTTTTATTATAGACCCTTAACGTGCGTGCCTTCGAGAGTTTTCAAGTTGATAGGTGCCTTCACTCTTTCCTGTAAGACATGCCAACCGGGAGAATGACCCGATCGACTCCCGCTCCAGCACCTAAGACTCCCACTCCACCACCTGAGACTCCCGCACTACCACCTATGATCCCCACTCCACCACCAGAGGTTCTTATCGCCCATCCTGAGGATGCTGGTCCTCCACCAGGGACCGGTGCGGATCTGACCATATTTGTGAGTGCCTCCTAGTTACAGCAGATGTTATAGGCTGTGACCATCTGTAACGCCTTGAAAAAATTCATACTTAGACTCGAGTACCAACTCGACCAGAAATCACGTAGGATTAATTCCTTAGAAATTAAGCATTAGTTAGCTAGCGCAACGCTAGAGTAGCTGTGAAATCATCCCTGATCACTTTAAATACGTTTTACAATACCTAAAACTTGTAGAATCAATGGTGTTATAATATCCTGAAACCTTGGATCAAACTCTAAACCGGTTTTTTCTTAGGAACCCTTTGAAACTTTGTATTGGATCTAAACCGTGCGTCGAAAGTTCGATACCTACAATCTTAGACCGTTATGACCGCTTAGCTGGACTTGACAATCATTTCGAAAATCAAGCCCAACCGACGTTCAGAGGCTATTTCATTGAGCCTGGAGTGAAGAGAGTGAGAATAGGGTTAGATTTGGAAATTTAAATCCAAATCTGGCACGTGACTTGGTGCGTTATTATTAAGCGTTCTGACCATCAGAATTCGGCCAAATTACACCCTCGGATCAGGAAAAATTTCTCTTTCATATCATGAGACTTGTAGACCTGATCTAGGTGCGATGACTACTGAACTAAAACTGGACCGCCACGTGCGATCTATGAACTCTGTCGGACTGAAAACTGGGTGTGAGTAACATCCAGTGACCATGAGCTTAAGTCCGACCGTGTTCGGCCAGGGGAACTCCCGAACTACTCTTTTGGACCAGAAAAGCCCCGATTTGGTTACACCTCAAGTAAACATTGTTCCCAAGCCTAATTTGGGAATGTTTTAGGCTATAAAAGGGCCTTAAACCCTCACATATCTCACCCATCCGAATTTGCTAGAAACCCTAGCTAGAGAGAGAAAAAGTGAGAGTTTGTGAGAGAGTGTGGGAGTGATCTTCCTGCCACCTGCACTAGCTGTTGCACGTGCTTAAGCAACGCATCTCAATCACTTTCCCGGTGATTCCGCCGCATTTCTAGGTAAGGAAAAACCCTAAACACTTGCTGATTTGGAGTTTCCTTCGATCCATTAGTGATATAGCTTATGTAGCTTGTGTATTAGGTCGCTTGTTCGCCGTAGACGAAGCGTATACGCTCCGTTCAAAACGACACACATCTAGGGTAAAAGGTGAGGATTTTAGACGCTTTGATTGGATGATTTCAACGCTTTCAATGTCATTTAATAGTAGATTATCGACAACAACGCCATTTGACATGTACAACATGCTGTCCGTTTTCTGTTTCGTAAATGTACGGGAAATATGAGATTTAGGGCATTTTAGTCATTTGTAGGAAATACAGTTTGCATCCATATTTTGCTAAATTGTTTGTCATAGCCATTTGTCATATTAGGATATTAGGAATGCATGCATAATTGGTTTGGCAAAGAGATTCACCCAAAGGCGCACTTTGAGTCGACATACACTATGTAGACTTAAGTGTGTAGTCTAAGTGTTTGTATAAATGTTTGTATTAGTATGTATTGAGTATATAGTATTGTGAAATAGTCTTGAGATTGAATTCTCAAGTAATATGCTGATGTAAATGATTTCCATCATGTTGGCAATATGTATGGATTACATTGTATGTATGAAATGCATGTGTTGAATGAATTGCTTAAGTTGTATGTTATAACATGGGATAACATGCTTGTATTGTTGTATTGCATTTCAATTACTCTCACATGATCATTGATGCTGATTTACAAATGTTTGGGACTATGCTTAGTCCAGGCAGTCGGTAATAGAGTAGATTCATAGTTGACTTCTATTTGCCACGAAGGACGCGTCGATGAACGCGAGTCGTGTTTTGAGTTGGCGGCAGTGGTTAGGCCACATGAAGTGTTTCATGCACTTCATGTCGTTCAACTTGTGATGTGCTCGTACTAGTCGAGCACGTCAAGTAACCCAACTGGCCGTTGTATGTTCACCCTGTATGAGTCATAACTGCTTGAACTTAGGGTACTGAACTTACCATTGAAAACCCTGTCAACCATGGTACCTTGATCCATAAAGACTCATGAGCCGGGCATGGTGGTATGGGATACCGTGGTCGAGCTGTTGGCTTACGCTGGGGCCACAAACCTCCCTGTAGTAACAAGTGAGCACCTATGACTCGTGAGCAGATTATGGTGGTATGGGACACTATATTCTTGCTGTCGGCCTACACTGATTAGGTGATGAGCCCTTTGTAGTGACTGCGAGCGTATTCCAAGTCTACGGGAGGCGACGACCCTTCCGTAGCAATGAGAGTACATTAGGCCTGCATTGATAAGGTGATGGGGGAGCGGTGCAACGAGTGCGAGCAACAGCCCTAGCAGCCCTTACGGCGACCTACAAATGTAACATCGTATGTGATTTCTAAGAGTGACGACCCTAGACATGATCTGTGTTAGGATTGATATAAGGGAAGTACCTTAGTTTCCCAATACTGCTGTATGAAAAGGAATAATAACAACTTGGTAATCATATCCACATCACATTACATGTGCCTGGAAGATGTGGAGCACTGAGCGGTATGCAAGCATGCCGCGGACGCAGATGGTACCATATGAGGGAGAATGTCGGTGAGGGCATCCATCATGTTATGTCATATTGCATTAACAATAGTATTTAGAAATGTTTGATTTATTGCTTTACTATTATCACATGATTGATTTGAGAACATGTTAATCTCTGCTCTATTATTCCACTGAGTTGATCACTCACTCCCACGTTACGGGATGGTGTTTGCAACACCCACCAGACCCTGTCTTAGATGCAGGTGAGGCGACGATTCAGGCAGAGCCAGATTATGATGAGGACCAGGACGAGTTCTCCTATATGCAGTTTCACAACGGCTTTGCGTAGGTGACCTGGATCAGCGGGACTTCATAGTTGGACCTTATGACATTTTGATTTTTATTTATTTACATGTATATGAGACTCAGAGATGTATTCATACTTTGGAGACAGTTGAGATTTATTTTATTTTCCATACAGTGATATATATAGTCTTTAGTCTTTCGCTTGCGTTTTATCACTGAATCTGGAGTATGAATTGCATTTTGGTATAATCTTACTCATGTGAATGCTCTAACTCAGTTAAATTTAAATCATAATTCATTCTTATTGCATAGGTGATGGTCTGGAACTCGGGAGTCAGGTTTATACATGACCCCCAATTTTCAATGTGTTACAAGTTAGTATCAGAGCATGAATGAGATTAAACCGGACCTGGGTTATGGACACACGATGTACACTGTCACTCCTTTGACTTCGGTGGGTGCGATAAGAACTTAGAAACACTCGTAAGATCGCAGTTTCGCCAATAGGCGAAGTCTAATCGTATCGAACGTGTGATCGAGTCCGTAACACATATGGGGTCGCGTGAAGCGACCTAAGTAGCTCTTAGGTTGTAGGTAGGCGGGTTTGAGATGAACCTAGGTGAATTTCAAACCCTAAAATTTAAATCCTTGGGTCGTGGGGCAACCACAACCCTTATACTCAATCGCTAGGGCTTAAAAATCCCGTTTCACCCAATTCTTTCAAAATCTTTCCTCTCACCACCCCATTCTTCAATTCTTTTTTAGTATTTTCATGTTAGGAATAAATCCTAATATGAAAATGATATAAAATCATACTTCGATAAACTTTTACAATGAATAGTAAAATTACGTGAAAATTGGCCTTTTGGCCATTACAGTTATGAAATATTTCGTATCAGATGGGTTAGTTGGATAGATTAGCTCATCCTACCTAAAAATCATATGTTACATGGCATCTAAATTTATTCTGGTCTACAGATTGGCCCTGAAACACCCCGAATAGAGTTTTGGGCCTCCCTAGGCCAATCTACAATGATCTGGGGTGGGGCCCATATATATTTGGGGTCCCTATGGCAGAGGGGACCCAACCCACTAGGCCTTACCAGCTGGATTGCTGGCCGGGCGGCGATGCCATTGCCGATCCGGTGATGGATCGCCATAAAAAGGGCCCCACGTGGTCTGAAATTTGGGTGCATGCCCTTTTTGGGGTAGGGCACCCCTCCCATATAGGGTTCGTCCGTTGAAACTCTCCCAAAACACCACTTCCTTCACAACAGCCCCCCTCCAAGCCTCCATTTTCATTTTTCTTGCTGCCATATCTCAAAACGCAGCTCCAAACCTCTCGCAATCCCATTTCCTGCTAAAAACGATCCCATTCCATCCCTCCATTGCTGTTTGCAACCCCTTCCCTTTCAAATCTCGTCTGTGGGATCTCCCACAACCCCCAAACACGGCTGAAATCGTGTGGAGCTCCATTCCCATTTATTCTTCTCCTTTCTTTTTGAAATCCCAGCCCTTAGAAGCTTGAAGCATCCCTCTACAATGCCTAGATCCACTTCAGTCCGTTCAGGCAGCGGTTTCTCTCCATTTCACTCATTTTCCATGGCTTTTGTTGGAGCCATTTTGGCCTTTTTCTCTTTCTCCACCATCCTCTCTTTGATGGGAAAGAGAAAGACTGCCACAGACGAAGCCGGGCCTAGTCGCCCTTCGTAATCAAGAAGGCTGAGAGGTGGTACTGCTAGCTCAAGCGTCGCCGTAGATCCAAGCACAGCTCGTGAGTTTCATACAAAGCGGGATTTAGATCCCCATGCTCAAATAGGGCGAGTGATGTTAGCAGAGATGCCTCATGGCGATTATACTAACCGTAAGGTACTGTTTGAGGCCCATGTGGATAAGCGGCTCTTCGGTGAATATCTGTTATTTGAGTGCATTGAAGCTGCACACTGGGGTCCACTCTTTGAAGCACAGTCCCGAGCAAACGTGAGCACCGTTCGTGCCTTCTATGCTCATATCCGGGATCCTACGTTAGAGCCATTGCAGTTTAAAATTTCCTTTGATAGAGACCGGATGGCTACGATCGATGTTCGGTTGATAGCTCGCATTCTGAAGGTGCCTCTTAGTGAAGTTCATTCCAGTGCTAAGAATCTGAAGAGTAGGCGTGAGCGAAATCGTCGTACTAGATTCTTATGTGGTAGTTTGGTTCCGTGGCAGCCTAACAATAGCCTCTTGGTATCTCATATGTCAGAGGATTTACGCCTGCTGCACCACATTTGCACGTTCAACGTGTATCCTAGGTCGACCAACCACAGCGAATGTACATGCCTCATGGTTAATTTCTTGTATCAGGTGGGCTAGGGAGAGAATGTGTGTATGGCCACCTTTGTGTTGCTGCAGATAGTCCTCGTAGCGAAATCAAGAAGAACGTCTGAGTCGCTTCCTTTTGGCCGGCTCATATGCAAGATCGCGCTTGAGTTTGCGTACAGACTTGGGCCGGAGTTGCCAATACCGATTCACCACATTGATGAGACTACCATGGACAGAATGAAGATAGGGCCTCGGCAGTGGGAGGCTTAGCTTGATCATGATAGTGAGGGCGATTATGATAGCGAAAAAGATGCAAGTGAAGAAGAGGCTGGGGCAGAAATCGAGGAAGAAGCCCAGGAAGAAGAAGAAGAGGAGGCTCAGGATACTGATGAGAGTCCTCCTCTAGCGACTCGGGCTACTGGAGATGCTCACATTGCCCAAATTGAGGAGAGTCAGGTTGCCTTGCGATAGGAAGTCTAGGAACTTCGGGCCGAGGTCGAGGAAACCAAGGCCGTTATGAAGAGGAAATTCGGCAAGGTGACACATACTCTGAAGGATATCCTGTGTTGTCTGCAGGATAAGGGTGCTCCTCCTCCATCCCCAGACTCGGACTAGTGATCTAGATCCGGATGATGTTCGTTGTTGTTAGTTGTTTCCTGCTTTCTGTGTGTAAGCCTGATAATGCTAGTAGTTTGCTTTTGTTGCTGTAGTAGTTTACTGGTTTAGTTTTCATGTGTTTCTGGTCATGATGCATGTAAGGATATATCTCTTGTATTGTGACAATTTTGATTAAATGAAATGCATGGAATTCTGCGGTTTAGTATGTGAATGATTGCGGTGTGTTTGTGCTATTGTTGAAATTGACAAGGTTGCGCCCAATTTTGAATATAGGGAATGCCGCCTAAGGCCACCCGGAGCACAGCTCGACTTACATTGGGAGAGCCTATGGATCGGGTTCCTCTCCAGTCTGATGCTCATACAGACCCTGCTGTGGACCCTATTCCTGAGACAGCACGTGAGTCTCAACCTCCTACAGGTCGTGCAGTTGGACCACCACCTTTCACACCGCCTGTCAGAGAGCAGCATCGCGCATCTTCCTTGACGCAGTACATGCCACAGCTCGCTCCACCTCCTGATAGGTTTGAGCAGATGATGGCCATGATGCAGTAGCAGCAGCAGCTCTTGACACTATAGTAGGGGCTCTAGCCCAGGGTGGGAGTGCGACTCCACCTGCACCACCTGTGCATCCAGCTAAGGATGCCGGTACTTATGCTCAGGATGAGGACATGGCTCATCCTGCACCACCTTCTTACCCTGCGGGGAATGCTGCTGATACACGGAGCCTACTCGAGCGATTCCAGCGCTTACGGCCTCCTACATTTATGGGTTCTCACAGACCCGAGGAGGCCGAGTATTGGCTCGACCGTGTGTCGAAGATATTACGGATGCTGCATTGCTAAGAGCCTAAGCAGGTAGAGTTGGCTACGTTTCTGTTTGAGCGAGAGGCCAGCCTGTGGTGGGATAGTGTGTTGCGGACCGTTGCAGTCGATTACATCTGGACTTAGGCAGTGTTCGAGTTCCGTTTTCACGAGAAATACTATCCCCAGACATACAGGCATGAGCAGGAGAATGAGTTCATACGCCTCAGACAGGGAGGCATGACAGTCACAGAGTATGAGCATCGATTCACCGAGTTGGGCAGATACGTCCCAACTATACTTGCAGATGAGCAGATGCACATACGGCGCTTTTCTGAGGGTTTACGACCGGACATACGGTCGAAGATGTGTTGCGTGAGCATCCCCTCCTACGCAGAGCTGATTCACATGTCCATGCGGGCAGAGCAGGATGTGGATCGACTTACGCGATCTCGTGGCCCTATTGTCCCTAGGCCGCGACCAGAGTTGCAGGACGGGCCCTCTGTGGGAAAGAGGCCTCGCGTCGACCCTCCTCCTAGGGCTACAGTGCCAGTGTTACAGATGAAGCACCCTGATCTATCATGTACTTACTGTGGGAGATCGGGCCATGCAGTGCAGAGCTGTTTCGCTCGGGTGAGAGACAGTGGGTTCTCACCACCCAGAAGATCGACCGTCCACGCTCACAGGCTATATCAGCATCGCCTCTACGGTTGGCTCCTGCGCATCCTTCCTTCAGACCTCCCGCATCTCAGTTCAGGCCGCCTCTACGGCCTATGATACCACGGCCGAACCAGCCACAGTAGGCTCGGGTTCATGCTTTGACAGCTGAGGCAGCCGAGACAGACACTACTTAGCCTTTGGCCTTTGAGGTCACCGCCCACATCGGACGTACTCCTATACTTGTCATGGTGGATACTGGGTCCACGCTTTCTTTGATATCGCGTTCCATAGTCAGGCGTCTTGGACTACCGACTATTCGTATGGATGGAGTGCGAGTTCTTTCAGCTCATGGGGATTTTTCTGATGCCACCCTGATGTGTGAGGGTTGCTTGATGGATTTAGGAGGCAGGACCATGTCTATTGATCTTGTCGTCGACCCTTCTCTCGTTCATCTCGACGTCATCCTTGGCATGGATTGACTGACTGCAGCGAGGGCCGAGATTGACTGCGAGACTCGTATGGTGACGATATCGAGCCAGATGGCACACCTCTTACATTTTCAGTGCGGGTAAATCTTCCCTTCCGCATATTCAGCTACGCTACTTTACTACGGGACGCTGGTGCCCAGACGCTTGAGCATACGCCAGTCGTCCGTGATTTTGAGGATTTGTTTAGGAAGATCCCTGGTTTGCCTCCTCAGCGAGAGATTGATTTTACTATCGATCTGGTACCTGGTTCCACGCCCGTCTCACTGCCGACGTATCGCATGGCACCGTGTGAGATGGAGGAGTTGAGGACGCAGATTGATGATCTGTTGGAGCTTGGTCTTATTCGACCCAGTGTGTCTCCTTGGGGAGCACCAGTTCTGTTTGTGAAGAAGAAGGATGGTTCGATGCGATTGTGTATTGATTATCGCAGGCTGAACCAGATCACGGTGAAGAATAAGTACCCTTTACCCAGGATCGATGACTTGTTTGATCAGTTGAGAGGGGCGCAGTACTTCTCGAAGATTGATCTTCAGTCAGGATATCATCAGTTGCACGTCAGAGATGAGGACGTGCAGAAGACAGCATTCAGGACCAACTTTGGCCACTACGAGTTCCTTGTGATGTCGTTCGGTCTCACGAACACACCAGCCGTGTTCATGGATCTGATGAACAGGGTATTTCGTCCTTTCCTCTATCGATTCATCGTGGTGTTCATTGACGACATTTTGGTATACTCCAGGAGTCGAGAGGAGCATGAGGAGCACTTGCGCTTGGTCCTGGATACACTGAGACAGCATCAGTTGTTCGCACAGTACAAGAAGTGTGATTTCTGGAAGCAGGAAGTGAAGTTCCTGGGACACGTGCTGTCCAAGGATGGCATGGCAGTCGACCTGTCTAAGGTAGCTGTAGTTCAGGACTGGGAGCAGCCTAGTTCTGTCACTGAGGTGAGGAGTTTCTTGGGTCTTACTGGCTACTATCGATGCTTCATTCAGGATTTTTCGAAGATCGCCAGACCTTTATCTCAGTTGATACGGAAGGATGTGAAGTTTGCCTGGAATGACAAGGCGGAGTCAGCTTTTCAGGAGCTGAAGGATAGGCTCACATCCGCCCCTGTGCTAGTATTGCCAGAGCAAGGGGTTAGATACACTATATATACCGATGCGTATAGCATTGATTTGGGTTGTGTCCTTGTGCAGAGGGACAAGGTAATTTCGTATGCCTCGAGATAATTAAGGAAGCACGAGGAGAATTACCCTACACACGACCTTGAGTTGGCAGCCGTCATATTCGCACTGAGACTCTGGAGACATTACCTCTATGGAGAGGAGTTCGAGCTCTTTTGAGACCACTAGAGCCTCAAGTACATATTCACGCAGCGGGACTTGAATATGAGGCAGCGGCGATGGATGGAGACTTTGAAAGACTTCAACTTTGAAGTTTCCTACCATCCTGGCAAGGCGAACCTTGTGGCTGACGCGTTGAGCAGCAAGAAGGCGATAGGGTTTGCGGCTCCGCTGATGGTTGCTGAGTAGGACATGGTTGAGTTTTTGCGAGACTTTGAGCAGAAACTCACTGTGGAGGAGCCCTATGAGTTTATCGCACATGTGTAGGTGCGATCTCAGATCGATGACAGAGTCATTGAGGCGCAGCGGGATGATGCGCATCTTACTGAGCTTCGAGAGCGGGCCAGTGATGATGCAGACTCCGAGTGGCGAGTTGGCACGGATGGGGGCTTACGTTATCGTGGCCGCCTATGCGTCCCAGACATTCCCAACTTGAGACGAGAGATTCTCGAAGCTGCGCACTGTACTAGACTTGTGATGCATCCGGGCAGCACTAAGATGTATCGCGATGTGAGGAGGACTTATTGGTGGGAAGGTATGAAAACCCACATCGTAGAGTTCGTGTCCCGTTGTCTCACTTTCCAGCAGGTGAAGGCAGAGCATCGCCGACCTCCTGGTCTCCTTCAGCCTATGCCGATCGCTGAGTGGAAGTGGGACTTCATTTCCATGGATTTCATCTCAGGGTTGCCGAAGAAGAGGAAGGGACATGATTCTATTTGGGTGATCATCGACCATCTGACGAAGTCGGCGCACTTCCTACCGATCAGAGTTGCGAGCTCTGCAGACGAGTTAGCCAGACTGTATATCAGAGAGATTGTGCGTCTGCATAGAGTTCCGTTGGAGATCGTGTCGGACAGAGATACACGTTTCACTTCTATTTTCTGGACTCGCATTCAGGAGGCTATGGGTGTGAAGTTGAAGTTCCGTACTGCCTTCCACCCACAGATTGACGGATAGACAGAGCGGGTGAACTAGATCTTAGAGAACATGTTGCAGGCTTGTGCATTGGACTTCAAGGACAGTTGGGATGATTGTCTTAAGTATGCGGAGTTCGCGTACAACAATAGTTTCCAGGCGAGTATCAGCATGACACCTTATGAGGCGTTGTATGGGCGACCTTGTCGAGCACCGCATTGCTGGGCAGAGGTTGGTGAGTGTAGATTGATCAGCCCAGAGTTAGTGCAGGCGACGTCGGAGAAGATTGACATCATTAGACGCCGGCTTCTCACAGCGCAGAGTAGACAGAAGAGTTATGCCGATACGAGATGGCAGCCACTAGAGTTCACGGTTGGGGATCATGTCTTTTTGTGAGTTTTCCCTATGAAGGGAGTCCTTCGGTTCGTGAAGAAGGGGAAGCTAGCACCGCGATTCATTGGTACATTCCAGATCCTTGATCGCGAGGGTGCAGTAGCTTATCATCTGGCTTTACTTATGCCACTCGCGAGCGTTCACAACGTATTTCATATTTCTATGCTGAAGAAATACGTTTCTGATCCTTCTCATATCATCAGATGGGAGCAGGTGTAGTTAGGAGAGGATTTTACATATATCCTGCGACCGACGCGTATACTAGACAGGAAGGAGCAGGTACTGCGTAGCAAGGTCATCCCCCTTGTGAAGGTATTGTGGATGCATCACTCTGAGGAAGAGGCTACCTGGGAGACAGAAGCCGAGATCAGAAAGAACTACCCATAGCTTCTTGAGGAGTACGAAAAGGTACAAATTTTGAGGATAAAATTTTTTGTTAAGGGGGGTAGATTGTAACGCCTTGGAAAAATTTGTACTTAGACTCGAGTACCAACTCGACCAGAAATCACGTAGGATTAATTACTTTAGAAATTAAGCATTAGTTAGCTAGCGCAACGCTAGAGTAGCTGTGAAATCGTCCCTGATCACTTTAAATATGTTCTACAAGACCTAAAACTTGTAGAATCAATGGTGCTATAATATCCTGAAACCTTGGATCAAACTCTAAACCAGTTTGTTCTCAGGAACCCTTTGAAACTTTGTATTGGATCTAGACCGCGTGTCGAAAGTCCGATACCTATAATCTTAGACTGTTATGACCGCTTAGCTGGACTTGACAATCATTTTAAAAATCAAGCCCAACCGACGTTCATAGGCTATTTCATTGAGCCTGGAGTGAAGAGAGTGAGAATAGGGTTAGATTTGGAAATTTAAATCCAAATCTGGCACGTGACTTAACGCGTTATTATTAAGCATTCTGACCATCAGAATTTGGCCAAATTACACTCTCGGATCAGGAAAAGTTTCTCTTTTAAATCATGAGACTTGTAGGCCTGATCTAGGTGCGATGACCGCTGAACTGAAACTGGACTGCCACGTGCGATCTATGAACTCTGCCGGACTGAAAACTGGGTGTGAGCAACATCCAGTGACCATGAGCTTAAGTCCAACCACGTTCGGCCAGGGGACCTCCCGAACTACTCTTTTGGACCAGAAAAGCCCCGTTTTGGTTATATCTCAAGTAAACATTGTTCCCAAGCCTAATTTGGGAATGTTTTAGGCTATAAAAGGGCCTTAAACCCTCACATATCTCACCCATCCGAATTTGCTAGAAACCCTTGCTAGAGAGAGAAAAAGTGAGAGTTTGTGAGAGTGTGGGAGTGATCTTCCTGCCACCTGCACTAGCTGTTGCACGTGCTTAAGCAACGCATCTCAATTACGTTTCGGTGATTCCACCGCATTTCTAGGTAAGGAAAAACCTTAAACACTTGTTGATTTGGAGTTTCCTTCGATCCATTAGTGATATAGCTTATGTAGCTTGTGTATTAGGTCACCTGTTCGCCATAGACGAAGCGTATACGCTCCGTTCGAAACGACACACATCTAGGGTAAAAGGTATGGATTTTAGACACTTTGATTGGCTGATTTCAATGCTTTCAATGTCGTTTAATCGTAGATTATCAACGACAACGCCGTTTGACATGTATAACATGCTGTCCGTTTTCTGTTTCGTAAACGTACGGAAAATATGAGATTTAGGGCATTTTAGTCATTTGTAGGAAATACAGTTTGCTGATGTAAATGATTTCCATCATGTTGGCAATATGTATGGATTACATTGTATGTATGAAATGCATGTGTTGAATGAATTGCTTAAGTTGTATGTTATAACATGTGATAACATGCTTGTATTGTTGTATTGCATTTCAATTACTCTCACATGATCATTGATGCTGATTTATAAATGTTTGGGACTATGTTTAGTCCAGGCAGTTGGTAACAGAGTAGATTCGTGGTTGGCTTCTATTTTCCACAAAGGACGCGTCGATGAACGTGAGTCATGTTTTGAGTTGGCGGCAGTGGTTAGGCCATGTGAAGTGTTTCACGCACTTCATGTCGTTCGACTTGCGATGCGCTCGTACTAGTCGAGCACGTTAAGTAACCCGACTGGCCGTTGTATGTTTACCCTATATGAGTCATAACTGCTTGAACCTAGGGTACTGAACTTACCATTGAAAACCCTGTTAACCATGGTACCTTGATCCATAAAGACTCATGAGCCGGGCATGGTGGTATGGGACACCGTGGTCGAGCTGTCGGCCTACGCTGGGGCCACAAACCTCCCCGTAGTGACCAGTGAGCACCTATGACTCGTGAGCAGATTATGGTGGTATGGGACACTATATTCTTGTTGTCGGCTTACACTGATCAGGTGACGAGCCCTTTGTAGTAACCGTGAGCGTATTCCAAGTCTACGGGAGGCGACGACCCTTCCGTTGCAACGAGAGTACATTAGGCCTGCATTGATAAGGTGATGGGAGAGCGGTGCAACGAGTGCGAGCAACAGCCTTGACAGCCCTTACAGTGACCTACAAATGTAACATCATATGTGATTTTTAGGAGTGACGACCCTAGACAGGATCTGTGTTGGGATTGATATAAGAGAAGTACCTTAGTTTCCCAATACTATTATATGAAAAGGAATAATAACAACTTGGTAATCATATCCACATCACATTGTATGTGTCTGGAAGATGTGGAGCACTTAGCGGTACGCAAGCATGTCGCGGACGCAGATGGTGCTGCATGAGGGAGAATGTCAGTGAGGGCATCTATCATGTCATGTCATATTACATTAACAACAGTATTTAGGAATGTTTGATTTATTGCTTTACTATTATCGCATGATTGATTTGAGAACATGTTAATCTCTGCTCTATTATTCCACTTAGTTGATCACTCACTCCCACGTTACGGGATGGTGTTTGCAACACCCACCAGACCCTGTCTTAGATGCAGGTGAGGCGGCGATTCAGGAGGCAGAGCCAGATTACGATGAGGACCAGGACGAGTTCTCCTATATGCAGTTTCATGACGGCTTTGCGTAGGTGACCTGGATCGGCGGGACTTCATAGTTGGACCTTATGACATTTTAATTTTTATTTATTTACATGTATATGAGACTCAGAGATGTATTCATACTTTGGAGACAGTTGAGATTTATTTTGTTTTCCATACAGTGATATATATAGTCTTTAGTCTTCCGCTTGCGTTTTATCACTGAATCTGGAGTATGAATTGCAGTTTGGTATAATCTTACTCATGTGAATGCTCTAACTCAGTCAACTTTAAATCATAATTCATTCTTATTGCATAAGTGATGGTCTGAAACTCGGGAGTCGGGTTTATACAGGACCCCCAATTTTCAGGGTGTTACACCGTCACCCTTCAGGGGCAAGGCAGGAAGCCCGTCGTTTTGCCAGCCTAGGCAGAGCAGGAGCGCGAGAGTGCCCTCCTTCGAGAGTTTCGACAGCTTGATCCCCCATGTTTCCAAGGAGAGCCAGACCTGACAACAGCTGAGAGATGGCACTCCGATATGGAGAAGATATTTGATACGATGAGATGTACGACCCAGCAGCGAGTCCGATTAGCAGTATTTCTTCTTCATGACGAGGCTGAGCATTGGTGGACATCAGTCTCCCGAGTAGTAGACGCCAATTTTATGTGGACCTGGGAGGATTTTGTGGATTGGTTTGACCGACAGTATTTTCCTGATCACATCCGATGATAATAAGCGTTGGAGTTTGAGGCCTTGGTGCAAGGTGATATGACAATGGCTCAGTATGTGGTTAGTTTGTTAGCACTGTCCAGATTTGCACCATATCTGGTAGATGATGAGCACAGAGCCCGCCGCTTCAAGGACGGCTTGCGTTACGGTCTTCGAGGTTGTGTTATTGGGCATGAGCTCCCGACTTTCGAGGGGGTAGCATCAGGAACAACCTCTCTCATGGAAGAAAAAGTTTTTAAATGTATCTCTTTTGCCATCAAATCAGATAGAGCTACCTCAAGATATGGAAGTTGAGATTGGCTCATCAGAGTGGCTCAGGTTGGCTCAAACTCTCGATGAAATTTATATAGAAATTTCTTCAATTTACTTGTGTTGGGAAGTATCTTCATCATCTCTATTGCTGCAGTGGAAATAACTAGATCCATAAGTTGAATCTCATGCCAAAGGGAGGTAAGTTTAGAATAGAAATATTGTATACTCAGAGCTCCTTGTTCTAATTTTGATAGCCCATACTCTACTTGATAGCAATGGGCATAATTTGATTGTTGATAACATGTTTTTAAGTAAGCATATATTTCGAATGTTGTCTCGAATGATGCGAGGTTAATTGTAATGTTGCTCTCAACACTGTTAAGGATCCATGTGACCACCTTCAAATTATTGGTGGTCCCATAGAACTATCCACATAGTTGTAGAGGTTCTTTCCTTCTAGAAAATGCTTGAATTGAAACTGCTACAGGGAAAAAAAATATCCCATCCAACCTAACATGGATAGTTTTCATGTTATCGAAAAGATCCATGGATGCTATAAGAAAATAAGGAGAAGAAGTGTATCGCTGATTTCTGGTGATGTAGAGACTAGTGTAGGACCGGATCTGAGTTGTTGAAATTTCTTGTTGTAGATGATTGTCGAAAACGATGGCAGATTAGGAGGTTTCCATTAACAGGTACGTCTGTAACGGCAGGGACAGTGATACCGGATCAGAACAACAGTGACATTGGATCTTAATAGAGAAGCAGTGGCAGTAGGGATGCCAAATCTTGAACGGTTCTAGCAAGAGACCGTTGGATGACCAAGGCGGGTAGCGATCCATGCTGGTGGGTAATATGATGTGCGCGACAGGGATTTTTGGGCGTAACGATGAAAATAACTGGCTGCCATTCGACATAAGCGAGTGGATGGTGGAGTTGGGGTTTGATGCTAATGATGAAGGCTGATTGATTTAGGCGTGGGAAGATGGAATGGGTTGTTGCAACAAAAGGGCAGCAATAATGTGGGCATGGCCACGAGCTACCTTTGAACTAGTAGTGATGATAAGGACTGCGATGGCAGAGGACTAAAGGATCGATGGTTCATATGTGTGGCTCTGATAACATGATAATTTAAGAATTTGGAGAATTCTCCTTGAGTTTTTCTGTATTGCTTCAACCCAAAGTTGGGTTTAAATAACTACTTTACATGTCTTTACAAGGAAGCCTATTTAGAGCTAATCTATGCATAGTATGTTACAACTAATGATAGCCCACAACAACTCATATACACAATATTCTTACAGGAATTTCTGTTTAGGTATTCCATGTTTTTAAAAACCAAAAATGATAAATTCTACTCTACAGTCATTCCTAGTGACAAGTTTAGGCAATCCATTATGATATGTTGTGTGGTTCCATGGCCGAAGGTATCTGAGGCACAGAGTGGCGATTATGATAAGTTGGCCTAAAATTATGGTGCATCATTCATGTTCGTGTGTAAAAGCCGATAATTATCACCACACGTGGTAGCTTAAGAAAAACTCTCCTCCATATACCAAGATAAAGACATGCATACAACCAATGGCCAACCCATGATAAGTGACTAGCTTATGTGTCACGTCCCAAACCCAAAAATCAGATTCACAAGAATCTCGATCGCTGAATTCGGTGCCGACAGCCTCCGTAGTACCCCATTCTCGACTCCCAGCGCAACATACGCCAGATTCCGATCCTGGGATCCTACAAGGAGGATTTTTATTTTTTTTGAACGTACACTTGTCTTGTAATAAGCATAACCACAAGTTTACCCAAATTATAAAGGAAACATCATCATCACATATCCACTAATATAATCATTTGAGTACAATGCTGAAAGGGAATACATAAATAAAGAAAAATCAAGCTCCAGAAGACCACTGCACGCTCCAAGCTCAACACTGCTGCAACCTAACATCACCTGCACGCATCTATCGTGCATAAGCTTATAGAAAGCTTAGAGGGTGGTGTAAGTGTGTGCATAAGGCAAACGCCAAGTGTACAGTATCAGGACAATGCGGAAGTATGTGGTAAGTCCATGAAAATACCAAGGCTATGTAATGCAAGCCATGATGCGAGATATGGATGCCATCGGCCACACCGATGCAATGCAAGGCCTACATAACCAAATGTCATATGCGAAATGCAATCCAAGCAAGTCGGTACTCCTCAAATACGTATATCAGTACAGTTCCTCTCTGGATATCAACGGGGTCTAATACACTTCGCAGAGACTGCCACCTCCCTAGCTGCACAGTCAAGCAAGCGGATAAGACCTCACTATCCGCCTGACCAGTAGTATGCCAATACCTACCCGGCTCGTCGATAGCGGACTCATTTGCGAGCTAGTCAAACTCAGCCTAGCTTATAGCCCCCTCACTCAGGCGGATAAGGCCACACCCCCTTCCAACCGACCACGACACAGTCGGAGACGCGGCCTACTGGTATTCGGCACTCGGGCGCTCATGTATCCACTCGGTCTAGACGCTGGAGCATCTCCTGGTACCAAAAAGGTTCTGGGATTTTCACCCAAGGACATCCTAAGTGCCCACAGTGCTAGAATAAGTATTTTCGGTATCCAATACGGTCATCCACGATGTACCTGTGGAGCCACGGCCCTGATATCGCTAGGGCGTGTAGTGATCAAGTCACACGTGTGCGAGATGCATGAATCACACGTCAAATCATGCAGAAGTCCAGCGCGTACTGCGCAATCATGTAGGGCACTCAGTCACATAACGAGTCCCGTAAATGGTCTGCCCAATGGCGTATGTTATGATCAGTCATTACTCATATCAAGCATACATATGATGCGTATGGGCATGAGTCATGAGGTTATATTAAGCATGTTATAAGGCAATGAATAGCAACGGGTATGGACCTATCAATGGGCCCTAAAGAGAGCTACAATGCGGACATTTAACCAACATTGTACGTACAATGTGGACGTCAAACCAACATTATTTTCTAGGCACGGCTTGCCGTAAATATCATTTCACGAACCATGATAGACGTATATTGCAATGGACCCTAAGGACATCCATTGGGCCTCGATCCCTAGGCCTTGGATATATCAAATGAGCCGAATTGCGTGGGCCTTACATTCTTCAAATGGCTACGTTAATGGGCCTCGCCAAGGAGCCTTATGTACATTGCAATGGTCCATGACTCATGGGCCATGAAATACATCAAAGTGGGACTACACACATGAGTTTTAAATATGTCAAATGGGCCATTCCATTTGCGCCCCTTGCACATCAAATGGGCCTGATCCCATGGGCTTTATATGTACCAAATGGGCTTAGATCCCGTGGGCCTTATATAGAATAAGTGGGCCGGATCTCATGGGCATTGTATATATCAAATGGGCCGAAACCCATGGGCTTTAGATATGCCAAATGGGCTTAATCCCATGGACATTACACATGCCAAATGGGATTAATCCCATGGTCTTAGATGTGCACCAAGGTGGGCCTAAATGAATGGCCATAAATGGGTCAACATGGCCCTATACACATACCATGGTGGCCCATTTGAACCATAGATCTGGTTCATTTTGGCACAAGCCATGAAATAATTTTACAACAACAAATAAATGGGCGGTTTGGATGAAACTCATGCATCATGGTAGACTCCCATGTGGGCCCACTATAACATTTATTTTCCATCCAATCCTGGGCCCACTGAAATGCTTATTTGCCACCCAACCTGTTGTTAGGGCCATGTGGCAAGGGGCCCACCAAAAATGTTTATTTTACATCCCACCTGTTGATAAGGCCATGTAGCAAGGGGCCTACCAAAATGTTTATTTTCCATTCAAACCTGCTGATGAGGTCATATAGACCCAGGGCCCACCGTAATGTCTATATATATATTTTTTTTACCCAACCTGGGCCCACTGTACTATTTATTTGCATCCAAATTGCTCATTGAATCACATGGCCTAGGGCCCACTGTAATGTTTATTGCCATCCAAACCCGTTCATAACGTCACGTGGCCAGGGGCCCACGTGATGGACGGCGTGGACATAACACATACATCTGAGTGGGGGCCACCGTCCACTGCCGTGGATGGACGGCGTGAGTGAAACACTTGCATCACAGTGGGTGTCACCACCCACTGTTTTGACGGTGTGGTAAGCCACACATACCACAGTGGATCCCATGTAGGGCCCACCAAAGTGTCTATTTGCAATCCAACCCGTCCATTACGTATGTCCCACCTGTTTGAGGGTTCACACCAAGTTTCAGCCACATTAAAAATTCAGGTAGGCCCCACCAAGTGTTTTATATGATTTAGGCATGTCTTCACATGATTTGGATGGTATGGCCCACCTGAGTTCAGTTTGTGGATGATTTTTGGAGCCAACGCACCATTCAAGGGGACCTATTAAATGAACGGTATAGATGTAAAACATACATCATGGTGGAGTCTACAAGTGGGCTAATGCGGCCACCCTTTTTAACGTGGACGTCTCTGGACTCATGGCACAAAGTCACGCCAAAAAAAATTATTTTTTTTATCCTAGGTGGGATCCACATTAAACAGATCTACCCCGTCCATTGCATGTGTCTCACAAAATTAAGGGTCCAAACCAAGTTTCAGGTGGGTCCAAGCTTCTGGTGGACCCCAGAAATCATTCTTCTAAGTTTTAAAGGAAGATACTAGTATTCTTAATGCCACGGCCCGCCAGATAATTGGATCGGTCTCATTTTTCGGCTCAACGCCTAAAAAGATCCCGAGAATAAAATGGATGGCTTGGATTAAAAATGTACATCAAGGTGGGGCCATGTTGGAGCAGCCCACCATTTTCCTTCCCCTTTCTTTCCTTTTCTCTTTTTTTTTTTTAAAATATGGGGCCCACAATAAGATGATCCAAATCGTCTAATATGTGTCTCATGTGGTGGACCGTTCATTCTAAGTTTAAGATGCATCCAAATTTCAGGTAGGCCCCACCAAGTACTTTTATATGATCAGGCATGTCTCCACATGATTTTAGATGGTATGGCCCACCTGAGAATCAGATTGGTCCCAAACTTTGGCTCAACGCCTAAAATAGTCTGAGAAAGGTGGTGGACGGCTTGGATCAAGCAAATACCTCAAGGTGGGGCCTGTATCAGTGGCCCACTGTAAAAGTAGACTTTTTTCCTTTCTTTTTTTTTTTTTTTTAAGTGCAATGTGTTAACGCTGCCAGTCCAGCGTCCAGAGACGCTGGACGGCGTGCTTTAAACAGATACAACACGGTGGGTCCCACAGGGACATGGTCCATGTTCACCAAGGTGGGTCCCACATAATCGTGGCCCACCTTGCATGTACATATATATATATATAATAAATATCATTTATCTAATATGTAGTGGGCCACACCATTTGATGGATGGAGTAGATTTATCATGAATCGGTGGGGCCCACTTCATTTTAGGAGAAGGATAAGGAGAGAGAAAGAGAGAATAAGAGACGGTGATGGTGGGGCCTCGCTACTATGGGCCCCACATGATACAAATTACACACAAAAAAAATGGGTCCCACAAACAAGTGGTCCCTAAAAAGAAATTTAACGGTGGATCACCCACCTCTAAGCCTCCTCCTTGCTCCCTTGGCCTCCAATGCTCCTTGCTTTCGCCTTGGACGGTGGATGATGGACCTTTGATGGTGTGGATGAGAGATGAGAGGGTGGGCCACACTTGGCTTTTGCAAAAGCTTGGGAATGCTTGGACGTGTGAAATTTTTGCTTGGAGAGATTTTTTTGAGAATGAATGAGAGAGAGAGGGGAGTGATGGGAAAAAGGGTGATGGAGTGATGTGTGATGGGTTTGGTGATGGATGAAGTGATGTGAGAGTGGACTTTGGGTTGCTTGTGTAAGAGTGTAACACCCTGAAAATCGGGGGTCGTGTATAAACTCAACTCCCGAGTTCCAGACCGTCACTTATGCAACAAAAATGGTTATGATTCAATGTTGTCTGATTTAAAGCATTCACATGAGTAAAAGTATACCAAAACTGCAATACATACTTCAGATCCAGTGATAAAAGCAAGCGGAAGACTAAACAATATATATATCACTGTATGGAAAAACAAAGTAATCTCAACTGTCTCCAAAGTATGACTACATCTCTGAGTCTCATATACATGTAAATAGACAAAAGAATAAGTTCAAAATAGTCCCACTGAAGTCCCCCTCGATCCAGGTCACCTACGGGAAGCCGTCGTGATACTGCATATACGAGAACTCATCCTGGTCCTCGTCAATCTCCGGCTCCACCTCCTGGATCTCGTCGCCACCTGCAACTACAACAGGGTCTGGTGGGTGTTGCAAACACCATCCCGTAACGTGGGAATGAGTGATCAACTCAGTGGAATCATAGAGCAAAGATTAGCATGTTCACAATTCAATCACGCGATAATAGTAAAGCAGTAAATCAGACAAATCCTAATACTGTTGTTAATGCAAGATGATATGACGTGATGTATGCCCTCACCGACGATCACCCTCATACGGCAACATCTTACGACCGCGGCATGCCACACTCCCTAGAGTGCTCCACATCTTCCAGGCACATGCAATGCTATGGTGATATGATTACCAAGTTGTTATTAGTCCATTCAAACAGCAGGATTGGGAAACTAAGGTACTTCCCTTGTATCAATCCCAACACGGATCCTGTCTAGGGTCGTCACTCCTAGTAATCTCATACGATGTACATTTCGTAGGTCACTGCAAGGGCTGCCAGGGCTGTTGCTCGCACTCGTTGCACCTCTCCCCCATCACCTTATCAATACAGGCCTACTGTACTCTACTGCACGGAAGGGTCGTCGCCTCCCGTGAACTCAGAATACGCTCGCGGTCACTACAAAGGGCTCGTCGCCTGATCAGTGTAGGCCGACAGCTAGAATATAGTGTCCCATACCACCATAATCTGCTCACGAGTCAAGGTGCTCATTGGTCACTACGGGGAGGTTTGTGGCCCCAGCGTAGGCCGATAGCTCGACCACGGTGTCCCATACCACCATGCCCGGCTCATGAGTCTTCGTGGATCAAGGTACCACGGTTAATAGGGTTTACAATGGTAAGTTCAGTACCCTAGGTTCAAGCAGTTATGATACATACAAGGTGAACAAACATCGGCCAGTCGGGTTACTTGACGGGCTCGACTAGCGCGATCGCATCTCGAATTGAACGACATGAAGTGCGTAAAACACTTCGCGTGGCCTAACCACTGCCGCCAACTCTCAACACGAATCACATTCATCGACGCGTCGTTCGTGGCTATGACCAGTCAGCCACGAATTCGCTCGGTTACCGACTGCCTGGACTAAGTCAAGTCCCACACATCTATGGAATTACATTAACACTATAAAAAGGTATTGGAATTGAAATACATCATGTGAGCATGTTAGCACATGTTATAACATTCAACTTAAGCAAATCTTCAAGGCATACTTCCCATGCATATTCAACTTAAGCAAATCCTCAAGTACATACATTCCATGCATGTAATGAAATCATGCATTTTGTCAACATGTAGAAAATCATTTAGGTCAGCATAATAATTGAAAAATCAATCACAAACTATCAAATAACATCATTTAATTCAATACATACTAATACAAGCATTTATACAAACACATACACTACACACTTAAGTCTACATATAGTATGTCGACCCAAAGTGTGCAACTAGGCGAATCTCTTCGCCAAACTAATTATGCACGCATTCCTAACTTCCTAATGCGACAAAAAACCATGTCAATCACATCAGCAAAATATGAATGTAAACAGTACTTCCTACAAATGACTAAAATGCCCTAAATCTCATATTCTTCGTTAGCTTACGAAACGGGAAACGGAGAGCATTTTGTACATGTCAAACGGCGATGCCGTCAAGAATCTACTATTAAACGACATTGAAAGCATTGGGAACCGTCAATCAAAGCGTCTAAAATCCTCACCTAGTGTCTTGTAGACTCGGGAATTGAAGTGGAGCGTATATGGTTCGTCTACGGCGAGTAAGGAGCCTAATACATAAGATCCATAAGCTACATCGCTATGGAAACAAGGAAAACTCAAATCACCAACTATTTAGGGTTTTTACTTACCTAGGATTGCGGTGGAATCGCCGGGAAAGCGGTAGAGGAGTGTTGCTTAAGCACGTGCAACACGTAGCACAAGTGGCAGGAAGAACTCTTCCACTCTCTCACAATCTCTCACTCTTTTTCTCTCTCCCAAGCTAGGGCTTCTCTCAAATTCGGATGGGAGAGAGGAGTGAGGGTTTCAACCCCTTTTATAGCCTAAAACATGCCCAAAATAGGCTTGGAAACAATGTTTACTTGGTGCCTAACCAAATCGGGGCCGTTCCGGTCCAAAAGGGCATTTCTGGAGGTCCCCAGGCCAAATGCGGTCGGACTTAAGCTCATGCATACTGGATCTAGCACGCATCCAGTTTTCAGACCGGTTGGGTTCCCAGATCGCACGTGGCGGCCCAGTTTCAGTTTAACGGTCACCGCACCAAGATCAGGCCTATAAGTCTCGTGATATATAATAGATATTTTTCCTGATCCAAGGGTGTAATTTGGCTGTATTCTGACGGTCAGAATGCTTAATACTGATGCGTCAAATTTGTGTGCCAGATTTGAATTTGAAATTCCAACTATGTCCCTATTCACACTCTCTTCGGTCCGGGCTCAATGAAATAGCCTGTGATCGTCAGTTGGACTTGATATTCGAAACGATTGCCAAGCCCAGCTAAGTGGTCATAACGGTCTAAGATGGTAGGCATCTGACTTACGACGCGCGGTCTAGATCCAATACAAAGTTTCAAGGAGGTCCCGAGAACAAACCGGCTTAGAGTTTGATCCGAGGCTTTAGAGCATTATAGCACCCTTGGTTCCACTCGCTTCGGGCCTCGTAGAACGTATTTAAAGTGATCAGGGACCATTTCCCAGCTATTCCAACGTTGCACTAGCTAACCTAGTCACATTTTCTAAAGGAATGAATTCTACGCAATTTCGGGTCGAGTTGGTACTCGAACCCAAGTATGGATTTTTCACGGGCGTTACAATCTACCCCCCTTAACAAATAATTTCGTCCTCGAAATTTTGTACCTTTTCGTTCTCCTCGAGAAGCTGTGGGTAGTTCTTTCTGATCTCGGCTTCTGTCTCCCAAGTAGCCTCCTCCTCAGTATGATGCGTCCATAGTACCTTCACAAGGGGAATCACCTTGCTACGCAGTACCTGCTCCTTCCGGTCTAAGATGCGTGTCGGTCGCAGGATATAAGTAACATCCTCTCCTAACTGCACCTGCTCCCATCTGATGATATGAGAAGGATCAGCAACGTACTTCTTCAGCATAGAAACATGAAATACGTTGTGGACGCTCGCGAGGGGCGTGGGTAAAGCCAATCGGTAAGCCACTGCTCCCACACGATCGAGGATCTGAAATGGACCAATGAATCGCGGTGCCAGCTTCCCCTTCTTCCCGAACCGAAGGACTCCCTTCATAGGGGAAACTCGCAAAAACACATGATCCCCGACTGTGAACTCTAGTGGTCTCCGTCTCGTATCGGCGTAGCTCTTCTGTCTGCTCTGCGCTGTAAGAAGCCGACGTCGAATAATATCGATCTTCTCTGACGTCGCCTGCACCAACTCTGGGCCAATCAAGCTGCGCTCACCGACCTCTAACCAGCAATGCGGTGCGCGACAAGGTCGCCCATACAGCGCCTCATAAGGTGCCATGCCGATACTCGCCTGGAAGCTATTGTTGTACGCAAACTTCGCATATGCAAGACAGTCATCCCAACTGTCCTTGAAGTCCAATGCGCAAGCTCGCAACATGTCCTCCAGGATCTGGTTCACTCGCTCCGTCTGTCCGTCCGTCTGTGGGTGAAAGGCAGTACTGAACTTCAACTTCACACCCATAGCCTCCTGAATGCGAGTCCAGAAAATAGAAGTGAACCGCGTGTCTCTGTCCGACACGATCTCCAACGGAACTCCATGCAGACGCACAATCTCTCGGATATACAATCTAGCCAGCTCGTCTGCAGAGTTCGTAACTCTGATCGGTAGGAAGTGCGCCGACTTCGTCAATCGGTCGACGATCACCCAAATGGAATCGTGCCCCTTCCTCGTCTTCGGCAACCCAGAAATGAAGTCCATGGAAATGAAATCCCACTTCCACTCTGCAATCGGCATAGGCTGCAAAAGTCCAGGTGGTCGGCGATGCTCTGCCTTCACCTACTGACAAGTGAGACAACGGGACACGAACTCAGCTATGTGGGTCTTCATACCTTCCCACCAATACGTCCTCTTCACGTCACGATACATCTTCGTGCTGCCTGGATGCATCGCGAGTCTAGTAGAATGCGCAGCCTCGAGAATCTCTCGTCTCAAGTCAGGGACATCTGGGACGCATAGGCGGCCACGGTAACGTAAGCCCCCATCCATACCGACTCGCCAATCGGCGTCAGCATCATCACTGGCCTACTCTCGAAGCTCAGTAAGATGCGCGTCGTCCCTCTGCGCCTCGATGACACGGTCATCGATCTGGGATCGCACCTGTACGTGTGCGATGAACTCAAATGGCTCCTCTACGGTGAGTTTCTGCTCAAAGTCTCGCAAAAACTCAACCATATCCCACTCGGCAACCATCAGTGGAGCCGCAAACTTTATCGCCTTCTTGCGGCTCAACGCATCAGCCACAAGGTTCGCCTTCCCAGGATGGTAAGAGACTTCGAACTTGAAGTCCTTCAGCGTCTCCATCCATCGCCGCTGCCTCATATTCAAGTCCCGCTGCGTGAATATGTACTTGAGGCTCTTGTGGTCGCAAAAGAGCTCGAACTCCTCTCCGTAGAGGTAATGTCTCCAGAGTCTTAGTGCGAATATCACGGCTGCCAACTCCAGGTCATGTGTAGGGTAATTCTCCTCGTGCTTCCTTAATTGTCTTGAGGCATACGAAATTACCCTGTCCCTCTGCATAAGGACACAACCCAAACCAACGCTAGACGCGTCAGTGTATATAGTGTATTTAACCCCTTGCTCTGGCAATACTAGCACAGGGGCGGACGTAAGTCTGTCCTTCAGCTCCTGAAAAGCCGACTCCGCCTTATCATTCCAGGCAAACTTCACGTCCTTCCGTGTCAACTGAGATAAGGGTCTCGCGATCTTCGAGAAATCCCGAATGAAGCGCCGATAGTAGCCAGCGAGACCCAAGAAACTCCTCACCTCAGTGACAGAACCAGGCTGCTCCCAGTCCTGCACCGCAGCTACCTTAGACAGGTCAACTGCCATGCCATCCTTGGACACCACGTGTCCCAGAAACTTCACCTCCTGCTTCCAGAAGTCGCACTTCTTATACTGTGCGAACAACTGATGCTGTCTGAGCGTATCAAGGACCAAACGCAAGTGTTCCTCATGCTCCTCTCGACTCCTAGAGTATACCAAAATGTCATCGATGAAGACAACGACGAATCGATAGAGGAAAGGCCGCAATACCCTGTTCATCAGATCCATGAACACGGCCGGTGCGTTCGTGAGACCGAACGACATCACAAGGAACTCGTAATGACCAAAACTGGTCCTGAATGCTGTCTTCTGCACGTCCTCATCTCTGACGCGCAGCTGATGATATCCTGACTGAAGATCAATCTTCGAGAAGTACTGCGCTCCTCTCAGCTGATCAAACAAGTCATCGATCCTGGGCAAAGGGTACTTGTTCTTCACCATAAGCTGGTTCAGCCTGCGATAATCAATACACAATCGCAGTGAACCATCCTTCTTCTTCACGAACAAGACCGGTGCTCCCCAAGGAGACACGCTAGGCCATATAAAGCCAAGCTCCAGCAGGCCATCAATCTGCGTCCTCAACTCCTCCATCTCACATGGTGCCATGCGATACGTCGGCAGTGAGACGGGTGTAGAACCAGGAATCAGATCGATAGTGAAATCGATCTCACGTCGGGGCGGCAAACCAGGGATCTTCCTGAACAGATCCCCGAACTTAGAAACAACTGGCGTCTGCTCAAGTACCTGGGCACCAGCGTCGCGCAATAGAGTGGCGTAGCTAAGAATGCGGAAAGGAAGATTTACCCGCACTGAAAATGTGAAAGGCGTGCCCTCAGGCTCGTACACCGTCACCACACGAGCCTCGCAGTCAATCTCGGCTCTCGCTGCAGTCAACCAGTCCATGCCAAGAATGACGTCGAGATATACGAGCGAGGGATCGACGACCAGATCAAGAGTCATCGTCCTGCCTCCCAGATCAACTAAACAACCCTCACACATCTGGGTGACATCCGAATAATCTCCATGAGCTGCAAGGACTCACACGCTATCCATAGTGATAGTCTGCAACCCAAGACGTCTGACTACGGCACGCGATATCAAAGAAATCGTGGAACCAGTGTCCACCATGACAAGAACGGGAGTACCTCCGATATGGCCCGTGACCTCGAAGGCTGAATGCTGGAAAGTCGGCGTCGTAGCTGCCTCAGCGGTCAGTGCATGAACTCGAGCCTGCTGTGGCCGGTTCGGCCGCTGTGTCAAGGGCCGTGGGGGCTGTCGAATCTGCGATACTGTGGGTCTGAAAGAGGAATGCGCAGGAGCTGACCGTATAGGCGGTGCTGATATCGCCTGTGGACGTACACGATCAATCTTCTGCGGCGGCGAGAACCCACTGTCCCGCATCCTCGAAAAGCAACTCTGCGCTAGGTGGCCCGTCCTCCCACAGTATGTGCATGATAAATCAGGGCACCGAAACGGTCCTACTGGCGCCGTGGTCCTGGTAGGAGGATCAACGCGAGGCCTCTTGCCCGCGAAGGGCCTATCTGGCAACTCCGGTCGCGGCCTGGAAGTAGTCAGGCCTCGTGATCGCGCAAGTCGATCCACGTCCTGCTCTGCCCGCATGGACATGTGAACCAACTCCGCATAGGAGGGGAAACTGATACAGCACATCTTCGACCGAATATCCGGTCGCAAGCCCTCCAAAAAGCGCCGTATGCGCATCTGCTCGTCAGCTAGAATTGTCGGGACGTACCTGCCCAACTCTGTGAACCGATGCTCATACTCGGTAACCGTCATCGCTGCCTGCCTGAGACGGAGAAACTCATTCTCCCTCTCGTGCCTGTAGGTCTGAGGATAATACTTCTCATGGAAGCGAAACTCGAATGCTGCCCATGTCCATACAAAATCTGCGGTAACAGTCCGCAATATACTATCCCACCACATACTGGCCTCTCTCTCAAACTGGAAGGTAGCCAGCTCTACCTGCTCTGCCTCAGTACAGTGCAACATGCGCAGAATCTTCGACACTCGGTCGAGCCAAAACTCAGCCTCCTCGGGTCTGTGAGAACCCGTGAAAGTAGGAGGCCGCAAGCGCTGAAATCGCTCCAGAAGACCCCGTGTGTCGGCAGGATTCCCCGCAGGGAAAGCAGGCTGCGCAGGATGTGCTATGCCCTCATCCTGGGCGTAAGTATAGGCATCCTCAGCTGGATGCGCAGGTGGTGCAGGCGGAGTAGATGCAGTCGCACCCCCACCCTGGGCTAAAGTCCCAACTATGGTGGTCAGAAGCTGCTGCTGCTGTAGCATCATAGCCATCATCTACTCGAATCTATCAGGTGGTGGAGCAGGCTGTGGCGGATGAGGTGCGGAAGTAGATGCGCGTTGTGGCTCTCTAACTGATGGTGTAAATGGCGGTGGTCCATCTGTAGGACCAACAGTAGGCTGAGACGACCGAACCGTCTCAGGAATCAGGCCCACAGCAGGGTCCGGACGAGTGCCAGACTGAGAGGGAGCCTGATCCATCTGCTCTGACAATGAAAGCCGAACCGCGCTCCTCGTAGTCTTAGGTGGCATTCCCTATATTCAAAATAGGGCGCAACCTTGTCAGTCTCAATTGCTCAAATACACCACAATCATTCACTAAAGAGTCAAAGGCATTCCATGCATTTCAATTAATCAAAATTGTCACAATACAAGGGATATATCCTTACAAGCATCATGACTAGAATGACATGGAAATTAAGACAGTTAAGCAACAGCAACATAAGCAAAGCACTAGCCCTAATAGGCTTTACACACATAAAACAGAAAATGACTAACTACTCATAACAACATCAAAGATCGCGTCGCTAGTCGGAGTCTGGCGACGGAGGAGGAGCACCCTTATCCTGTAAGCAACACAGGATTGCCTTCAAGGTGCGAGTCACCTTGCCAAACTTCTTCTTCGTAACGGCCTTGGCATCAGCGACCTCTGCTCGAAGTTCTTGGACTTCCCTTCGCAAAGCGGTCTGGCTCTCCTCCATCCGAGCAATGCGATCGTCGATAGTAGCCTGCGCAGAAGGAGGAGGGCTCTCATCAGTATCCTGAGCCTCCTCTTCTGCTTCTTCCTGAGTCTCTTCCTGAACCTCTGCACTAGGTTCTTCTTCGCTTTGATCTTCCTCTTCATCAAAGTCGTCCCCACTATCCCTTTCAAGTTGATTTTCACGATATTGCGACCCAATCTTCATCTTAACCATTGTCGACTCATCGATGGTGTGAATCGATACCGGCAATTCGGGTCCAAGTCTATAGGCAAACTCAAGCGCAATCTTGCAAATGAGTCGGCCAAAGGGAAGGGATTCGGATGTTCTCCTCGACCTGGCTATGAGAACTATCTGCCGTAAGATGAAAGTGGCCATACATACGTTCTCTCCCTGGGCCACCAGAAATAAGAAATCGACCATAAGACGTGTCCATTCAATGCGGTTCATCGACCTAGGATAAACATTGAACGTGCAGATATGATGCAGTAGACGCAAATCCTCAGACATGTACGTCGCCTTGAGGCTATTATTAGGCTGCCATGGAACCAACTTACCGCACAGAAACCTGGTGCGGCGATCTCGTTCACGACTAGTCCTCAAACTCTTCTCACTTGGATGCACATCACCTAGAGGCACATTGAGAAGTCGCGCAATCAACCGGACGTGGATCGTAGCCATTCGATCTCTACCAAAAGGAATTTTGAACTGCAAAGGATCCAAGGTAGGATTCTGGATGCTAGCATAGAAGGCACGAACAGTGCTCACATTAGCACGAGCGCGAGCTTCAAAGATCGGTCCCCAGTGCGCAGCTTCAATGCGTTCGAACAACAGATATTCGCCGAACAATCGCCCATCTACGTCCACCTCAAATAACACTCTACGATCAGTGTACTCACCATGAGGCATCTCTGATAGGATGGTTCGTCCAAGATGTGCATGGGGATCCAAATCCCGCTTTGTACGGCACTCCAGGACTGCAGCTGGACCTGCGGCGGCGTTTAAACTTGCGGCACCACCCCGCGGTCTTCTCGATCGAGCAGGGCGGCTCGGCCCAGCCTCGTCTGTCGCAGTTTTCCTCTTACCCATCAAAGATATGATGGATGAGAGCGACAAAAGGCCCAAAATGGCTTCCACAAGAGCCATGGAAAACGTCGAAAATGCGGAGAAATGGCTGCCCAATCTGACAAAAGGAAATCTAGGCGTCGTAGAGGGACGCTTCAAGCTTCCCAAGGCTGTACTTTCAGGGAAAAATAAGAACGAAAAGATGGGATGGAGCACCTCACGATTTCAGCACTATTTGGAGGATTTTGGAGCTCCAAATGGGGAAATCTTCAAGGAAGGGGGCTGCCAACACCCAATAACTGATGGGTGGTGGTCGGTTTTGGCCAAGAAAGGTTGTAGAGGTGGTTTGGGACGCCGGGGTTTGGGATTGGTTGCTGAAAATCGAATCTAGGGTATGTAAGGGGGCTGTTTGTGAAGGAGAGGGGGGTTTTAGGAGTTTTCGTGGGATGGGAGGTAGCTAGGGGTGATGTGGACCCTATTTAGGAGGGTGCGCCCGAAGGACAGCACCATCCGTGCTCGCCGGCCGGCGATGGCATCGCCGGCCAACCTTCAGGTTGGCCAGTGGGACCCCATGGGTCTGGTCCCCCATGGTCCCAGGGTCCCAAAAAGTTAGGTCCCACCCCTTGGTTCATTGTATTTTGGTCTCTATGAGCCCAAACATGTGTTCGGGGCTTTTCGGGTCCACATCGCAATCCCGAATACCAAACCATATAATGCAGCATATGAATTTGAGGTAGAAGGAGCCAGTACATCTTTCTAGCTCCTTAGTTGCTAAAGAAAGTGAAGTTAGAATGGCCTTATGGCCATTTTTCATGAAATTTTACTATTCACTGTAAAATTTGGTGAATGTACTAATTTGTGTTATTTTCACATTAGGTTTGATGCCTAACATGAAATGGATAAGAAAGAACTGAAGGTTGAAGTGTTTAGAGAAGGAATTTTGAGAATTTTTGGCAAAACGGGGTTTTTAAGCCCTGGCGATTGATTACTGGAGTCGTGGTCATTCCACGGCCCAAAGATTCACTTTTACGGTTTAAAACCGCTCATAGGACGCCTCCACCCGACTTCCTACAGCTTAGAAGTGATTCGGGTCGCTTTACGCGACCCGAGATACGTTACAGACTCGATCTTGCGATCGATCCTTATAGACTTCGCCTATCGGCAAATCTGTGATCCTAAAAGTGTTTCTAGACCCTTCTCGCACCCACCTATGTCAAAGGAAGCGACAGCGTACGTCGCAAGACCATAACCCAGGCCCAGTATACTCTCATTCATGCTCTGATACCAACTTGTAACACCCTGAAAATCGGGGGTCGTGTATAAACTCAACTCCCGAGTTCCAGACCGTCACTTATGCAACAAAAATGGTTATGATTCAATGTTGTCTGATTTAAAGCATTCACATGAGTAAAAGTATACCAAAACTGCAATACATACTTCAGATCCAGTGATAAAAGCAAGCGGAAGACTAAACAATATATATATCACTGTATGGAAAAACAAAGTAATCTCAACTGTCTCCAAAGTATGACTACATCTCTGAGTCTCATATACATGTAAATAGACAAAAGAATAAGTTCAAAATAGTCCCACTGAAGTCCCCCTCGATCCAGGTCACCTACGGGAAGCCGTCGTGATACTGCATATACGAGAACTCATCCTGGTCCTCGTCAATCTCCGGCTCCACCTCCTGGATCTCGTCGCCACCTGCAACTACAACAGGGTCTGGTGGGTGTTGCAAACACCATCCCGTAACGTGGGAATGAATGATCAACTCAGTGGAATCATAGAGCAAAGATTAGCATGTTCACAATTCAATCACGCGATAATAGTAAAGCAGTAAATCAGACAAATCCTAATACTGTTGTTAATGCAAGATGATATGACGTGATGTATGCCCTCACCGACGATCACCCTCATACGGCAACATCTTACGACCGCGGCATGCCACACTCCCTAGAGTGCTCCACATCTTCCAGGCACATGCAATGCTATGGTGATATGATTACCAAGTTGTTATTAGTCCATTCAAACAGCAGGATTGGGAAACTAAGGTACTTCCCTTGTATCAATCCCAACACGGATCCTGTCTAGGGTCGTCACTCCTAGTAATCTCATACGATGTACATTTCGTAGGTCACTGCAAGGGCTGCCAGGGCTGTTGCTCGCACTCGTTGCACCGCTCCCCCATCACCTTATCAATACAGGCCTACTGTACTCTACTGCACGGAAGGGTCGTCGCCTCCCGTGAACTCAGAATACGCTCGCGGTCACTACAAAGGGCTCGTCGCCTGATCAGTGTAGGCCGACAGCTAGAATATAGTGTCCCATACCACCATAATCTGCTCACGAGTCAAGGTGCTCATTGGTCACTACGGGGAGGTTTGTGGCCCCAGCGTAGG
Organism: Magnolia kwangsiensis; assembly: GCA_037074715.1. NCBI lineage: Eukaryota > Viridiplantae > Streptophyta > Magnoliopsida > Magnoliales > Magnoliaceae > Magnolia > Magnolia kwangsiensis. Next base: position 47,961,654 of record CM073574.1, on the reverse strand, counting down.
CCGACAGCTCGACCACGGTGTCCCATACCACCATGCCCGGCTCATGAGTCTTCGTGGATCAAGGTACCACGGTTAATAGGGTTTACAATGGTAAGTTCAGTACCCTAGGTTCAAGCAGTTATGATACATACAAGGTGAACAAACATCGGCCAGTCGGGTTACTTGACGGGCTCGACTAGCGCGATCGCATCTCGAATTGAACGACATGAAGTGCGTAAAACACTTCGCGTGGCCTAACCACTGCCGCCAACTCTCAACACGAATCACATTCATCGACGCGTCGTTCGTGGCTATGACCAGTCAGCCACGAATTCGCTCGGTTACCGACTGCCTGGACTAAGTCAAGTCCCACACATCTATGGAATTACATTAACACTATAAAAAGGTATTGGAATTGAAATACATCATGTGAGCATGTTAGCACATGTTATAACATTCAACTTAAGCAAATCTTCAAGGCATACTTCCCATGCATATTCAACTTAAGCAAATCCTCAAGTACATACATTCCATGCATGTAATGAAATCATGCATTTTGTCAACATGTAGAAAATCATTTAGGTCAGCATAATAATTGAAAAATCAATCACAAACTATCAAATAACATCATTTAATTCAATACATACTAATACAAGCATTTATACAAACACATACACTACACACTTAAGTCTACATATAGTATGTCGACCCAAAGTGTGCAACTAGGCGAATCTCTTCGCCAAACTAATTATGCACGCATTCCTAACTTCCTAATGTGACAACAAACCATGTCAATCACATCAGCAAAATATGAATGTAAACAGTACTTCCTACAAATGACTAAAATGCCCTAAATCTCATATTCTTCGTTAGCTTACGAAACGGGAAACGGAGAGCATTTTGTACATGTCAAACGGCGATGCCGTCAAGAATCTACTATTAAACGACATTGAAAGCATTGGGAACCGTCAATCAAAGCGTCTAAAATCCTCACCTAGTGTCTTGTAGACTCGGGAATTGAAGTGGAGCGTATATGGTTCGTCTACGGCGAGTAAGGAGCCTAATACATAAGATCCATAAGCTACATCGCTATGGAAACAAGGAAAACTCAAATCACCAACTATTTAGGGTTTTTACTTACCTAGGATTGCGGTGGAATCGCCGGGAAAGCGGTAGAGGAGTGTTGCTTAAGCACGTGCAACACGTAGCACAAGTGGCAGGAAGAACTCTCCCACTCTCTCACAATCTCTCACTCTTTTTCTCTCTCCCAAGCTAGGGCTTCTCTCAAATTCGGATGGGAGAGAGGAGTGAGGGTTTCAACCCCTTTTATAGCCTAAAACATGCCCAAAATAGGCTTGGGAACAATGTTTACTTGGTGCCTAACCAAATCGGGGCCGTTCCGGTCCAAAAGGGCATTTCTGGAGGTCCCCAGGCCAAATGCGGTCGGACTTAAGCTCATGCATACTGGATCTAGCACGCATCCAGTTTTCAGACCGGTTGGGTTCCCAGATCGCACGTGGCGGCCTAGTTTCAGTTTAACGGTCACCGCACCAAGATTAGGCCTATAAGTCTCGTGATATATAATAGATATTTTTCCTGATCCAAGGGTGTAATTTGGCTGTATTCTGACGGTCAGAATGCTTAATACTGATGCGTCAAATTTGTGTGCCAGATTTGAATTTGAAATTCCAACTGTCCCTATTCACACTCTCTTCGGTCCGGGCTCAATGAAATAGCCTGTGATCGTCAGTTGGACTTGATATTCGAAACGATTGCCAAGCCCAGCTAAGTGGTCATAACGGTCTAAGATGGTAGGCATCTGACTTACGACGCGCGGTCTAGATCCAATACAAAGTTTCAAGGAGGTCCCGAGAACAAACCGGCTTAGAGTTTGATCCGAGGCTTTAGAGCATTATAGCACCCTTGGTTCCACTCGCTTCGGGCCTCGTAGAACGTATTTAAAGTGATCAGGGACTATTTCCCAGCTATTCCAACGTTGCACTAGCTAACCTAGTCACATTTTCTAAAGGAATGAATTCTACGCAATTTCAGGTCGAGTTGGTACTCGAACCCAAGTATGGATTTTTCACGGGCGTTACAAAGAGAAAGGTATAGGCATGACATGGGTTAGTTGTACTCGGGTATGGAGTGACTTGACTTGTACTTGACATGAGTGATTGATTGATTGATGGGACATCTCGTAGAGATTCCCTCGTAATCCGCAACGCGCGGTGTTTTCTCGAACTGAACGCGGGCCCACATCTCCTGGCCTGGGTATCGCCTCAGCGCATGAGACGCGGCATCGGAACCGCGGCAACAGCGCGGTCGCACTGGTACAAGTCTCATGTCGAACTGACTCAGACCGACAGAATCCGTTTCAGGATTTCGTGCAATGCCGGTTACAGATCGCGAGTAGCTGAAAATCGATCGGAATGACCGCAAAAGTCTAAGGAACAGTACGAATTAGGATACGGGTTTTACATTATGTGGTGTCGTTTGATAGGCCATAACTGTCTATGGGTTTAGACGGTTATCTCCACATCATCGAACAAGAAAAGTGATTGCGAACATCTCTCCTTGTAACCATTATTAAGATTCTACAAATAAAAGAATGATCGAAGAACTCTCGGCCATTGCCAACCCAACACATATCAAATCAAATTAACAATGTAATGTTGCCTTTTAATTTTATCTTTGTCATAGCTTAGCATATGACAACCCGTCTATGCTGCTATGATAGACCGATCTTAGTCTGGGAGTAGTGTAATCCCATTTGTCTACGCTACTACGCAGGATCAACTTAGATTAGGAATAGTGTAATTCCCTTCTATTTACATCGAGCTTGCAATGGATGGAAGGGAAGACCTTTAATTTTCAATTTTAATAGTTTAATTCCTTTTGTCTATGTTCAAGTTACTAGAATAAGAAAGATTTAGATTTAGGACCTCTTCATCTATGGCGCCACATATGTTGGATTATAGAGAAATTATTTATGTAAGTTTATTTTTATTTCAGTAATATAATTGAATTCCCTTTTCATGTGTTATACGTATCAGATTATCTTTTCTATTAAGGTAAGAAACAAAAAATATTCGTCTAAAAGAAAAAAAAATTATGGAAAAAATAACTTGTCTCCTTCACATCGTACTTTATCATGCATACAAGTGGTTGGATAAATAGCTACGTTGCTTTAATTCTTGGGCTATGGCCTCGTTTGTTAAATCTAAAGTCTAAAGACCGAATCTGAAATCTAAAGCCCGAATCTGAAATCTAAAGCCTGAATCTGAAATCTGAAGTAAAAAAGCTTGTTTGATAATTATGGCTGAAGTCTAAAAATTAAGTAATGAATCTGAAACAAACTGTTTGTTGACAAACATCTTAAATATTTGAAATATGTTAATTTGACACATTTGCCCCTATCTCTCGTTTGGAAATGTTTCACATTATAAAGAAATTATTTTTTATTAAATGAAAATAAAATTATTATATTTGATTCAAATAAACTAAAATACTTAATAAAAAACTAAAATATCATCATAAGGCCCTCAATTCCTCTTAGCAAGAAGATTATCACTATGTGTTGTATAGGATTGAACACTAGTAGCAATAAAATCTTCAAATAAGGCCCACCTTATATTTATATGCTATCCAAACCGTTTATAAGGTCATCTTAATTGGATGAAGTGAAAACATATCCAAAACTTTCGTGGCCTATTTAAGTTTATTTTTCATCCAATATGTTCATAAGGTCACAAATACTTGTATGAAGAGGAAAAAAAATCATATTGATCTAGAACTTCTGTGATCCCAAAAAGGGTTTCAATGGTAGACCTTCAATCCCCCGTTGCTTTTTGCAGCTCCTTTTTATTTATTATTATTATTATTTTTTATAGTCTCAAGCTTTAATACGAGCTCGCCAAATGGATGGATGGTTTGGATATAACACATACTTCATGATGGGACCCACATAACTTGTTGACGTCAATAGAGCAACTATATATCGGGTGTGAGGTACACCAACCAATCTGCATCCTATTTGGACGCGGATTAGCTACTGACAGGTTGAATAGCGAGATTCACTACCGAAGTGACGTCATCAAGTTCCATGGTCCCATTATGATGTATATGGGCCCACTATGATGTATGTGCTTTATCTACACTGTCCATCTATTTAGAGATTTAATTTTAGAGCATGAGTTAAAGAATGAGGCAGATCTATATATGTAGTGGACCCCACCATAAAAAAATAGTGGCGAGATTGATGCCTACCATTGAAACCTTCCTAAGGCTCACCAGGATTTTTATTTGAAATCCAACCTATTCACAAGTTGACACAGATATGAAAGAAGGGAAAAAAACAAATATCAGCTTGATCAAAAACTTTTGTGGCTTATTTAAGTTTTTAAAGGTTGGCGTCACTCTCCTTACCGTTTTTTGTGGTGAGGTCCACTGGAGCTTTGGATTTGTATGTGTTTCATCCATGCCGTCCATCTATGTTTCTAGATCATTTTATGGTATGAGATAAAAATGAGGTATATCCCAATCTCAAGTGGACCACATTATAGGAAAACAGTGTTGAATAAACGTCGACCATTAAAAACTTTTTAGGGCATAATAGTTTTGGATCAAGCTGATCTTTTTTTTTTCCATTCATCTAGGTCTATATGACCTAATCGATAGATTGGATGTCAAATAAATAGTACATTGGGCCTTAGGAGAATTTTAATGGATACGTTTTGGCTAGTGATGCCGCCACCAGTCGTGTGGCTAGTGGTAGGTGTTATGTGGACCCCACCATGATGTATGTGTTTTATCCACGATGTCCATCCATTTTGAAAGATAATTTTAGGGCTTGATCCCAAAAATGAGGTAGATATAAATCCCATGTGGGCCACACCATGGGAAAATAATAGTAATTAAATGTCACCACTAAAAACCTCATAGGGCCCATTGTAACAGTAATTCAACATCTAACCTATTGGCTAGGTCTTATAGACTTGGGCTGATTGGACGATCCCATTGGTCTACTGCAAAACTAATGCAGGGAAGGATGAGAGGTCGAGCACCATATTCCTCAAAGGGATAACTGTTCCGAATCCACAGAACTTCTCTGGACTCCTCATAGAGACTCCTCGAATCCATGAGGAAAAGAATAAAAAAATAGAAAATAAATTCTATAAAATTCAAAATTGATTGATGAATAAATTAAACGAGTTCACAACCCTTTAAATAGGGATACTAAGCAATGGGAGAGAAATCAGAATCAAACTACAACTAAAACTGCTAAAATTCGCAACTTACTATAAATAGTAAACTTACTATTTATAAACGATCATGATGTCTACTAGTGCGCAAGGTTTTTAGCCAAAAATAGTAAGTGTCCTATTTGGATTCACCAAGCTATTCTCCTAACTATTCTAAGCACTTCTCATGTTGGGCACAACTCTTAAAGCCCAACGGATGAAGAGTTATAATCAAACTAAAACTTACTATTTATAGTAAAAAAAAATTTAAAATGGGGAAACGAATGTCGATCTGGTGGTATTTCACAAATCCGGCTTATGCTACCCGGCATAGAAGGGTTGGGTAGCTAAAGTAGCTTGTTCTACCTCAAAATCATATATTTTATGCCCGATAACTCATTTTGGATTGCGAGATATGCTTGATTTAAGGTTTGATGGTCCGAATCACTTCTGATGTCAACCGGGCCTTTTCTACATCAGTCCCCTCCACTTCAAAGAATTTATCCTCAAGTTCTTGTCTTGCTCTGGGTCATGATACTCAGTCAGTTCCGTGATGTTAAAAGTCTGTGAGATCGCCATGTCATCTAGAAGATCAACAACGTAAGCATTGTCATTGATCTTTCAGACGATTGGTACCGATCTAATCTTCTTATTCTTCAACTTGTTGTACATCCTGGTTGAAAATCTTTCTTTGAGTAATAGATCATAACGTGGTCACCCACCTTAAACACCTTTTGTCGCCGATGCTTGTCCACTTGCTTCTTGTACTTCTCGTTAGAGGCATGTACCTTAGTCTGCACCTCCACATGAATGCCCATGATCCTGTTTGCCATATGTTCTACTGTAATGTTCATACCTTAGAGCTTGGGTAAAGGGACCAAGTCAAGTGTTTGGCAAGGCACTCGTCCGTAAATAATTTAGAACGAGGATTTCCCTATTGAGCGGTTTACCGTGTTGTTGAACACAAACTCCGATTGAGACAAGGTCAAATTCCATTGCTTCGGTTTTTCTCCTGAAATACATCGAATGAAGTTTCCTGTAATGCCCCAAAATTTTCACGGGCAGAGTTTATACTCATGCTTGAGAATTCTGGGTGTTAATAATTATAAATTGGATGCTTTAAAAATCGCACAATTTTTTATTTTTTATAGATTACATCCAGTCACATTCATGAAGATAACCATTCATGACAATAAAGTCGACTGTATTTATTATTTCATAAGAGTAAAAGAATTTAATAAATTATCAAATGTCCTCTTAATGAGAGTTTATTACATTATCGAGTTTGTAGTGGAAATATAAAATTAAATCATGAAAATATCTTCTTATTCATTCAGTATAATCTTCCATAGGGGGAATGGTTATCTGAGTCTTTAATCTATACATCACTTGCATCATCTGTACAGTTGGAAAGGGTCAATGCCCTAGTCATAGTGGTGGTTATAAGTTAAGATTAACAATAATTCAAAAGATTCATAAAAGTTATACAAGAGTTCCGATATGTCCTGTACTCCACAATTACGAGAGGTATGCATAAGCAACCTAAATGAGATACATGCCTAGCAAAGTATATGTGGTTCATTACACTTAGTGATTGCCACAATGTGAAAAATGATTTAGAGTTATCCAGCTCGCCCTGCATCCCATTCTAGGGAGATTCCCCAGCGTGTCCCACATTAATGTGGATTTACGCGGTTATCCCAAGACAAAATAACACATGACTTGGATGAATTATGTGACACAATTTATTCATGGAGTGGCTATTTACGACATCCAATCCCGGAAGTGATGTAACATGCATTGCGAATTATTTACATCAATTTATGCATCACTACCCAAAATTTATAGAATTACGTGTTGACCTAAGGCCTGCTACCCGAACCGCATTACGTCCACAAGATATTCATTTGATCGCTAGAAGTGTGATTTCCAACATAGTACTTGCACAAAAGAGGAAATAAATTGAATCATGAGAGCTTTAGAATTTCAAGACATATGCCCAAGCCATATTGGTGGATAGTGCAAGGCTAATAAATAAGGAAAAGAGTAGCAATGACTAACTCAACAGAGAGGAGAGTGGCAATGGCCAACTCAATAAAAAAGAGAGTGGTAATGGCCAACTCAACAAAGAGGAGAGTAGCAATGGCTAACTTAATAAAAAGGAGAGTAGCAAAGGCTAACTCAATAAAATTGGTAAAGGTAAAGACAATGCTTGTATCCATGTAAAAGGTAAAATAAATCATATCAACTTAAATTAAGATAAGCTTAAAGGAGTCCCTCACATAAAATTTAGAAAGATTATGCATGATTAACATCACACCTTAACCATTATTCCCAAAGGATAAATAATTGATGGTGGTAAAGCAAATATTTGCAGGGAGGATTTAAAGCATGTGAGGGAATAAAATAAATCGAACCAACTCAATTTAATATAAGTTTAAAGGAATCCCTCACATTAGTCTTAGATATACACCCCAGGTAGATACCCATGTAGGAAAGCTTGTACATAAAAAGCTTCCACATGAATCACGATATCGCTTGAGTAAGAGGGAGACACCATACATATGGAGAAGGAAGATGGATGGGTGTCTAAGCTTCTCTTTCTCTTTTTCTCTCTCTTTATATTTCTCCCACTCTCTCTCTTTCTCTTTGGACGTTTGAGAGGTAGGCGTGTGAGTGGAAAGGGGACACACACTCCTTTTATAAAGGAGTGGGTGTGTGAGAGGGGTGTGTTTCACACTCCATTGTGTCAGGGTCATTGAAATAGAGCTAGGGTATGTGATTTTCTTGGTGATGCGAAATTTAGATTGACCAATCTTGAAAATTCTCATAACGGGTACCAAAACGAACTTGATCTCAATTAACAGTCCATACTTAATGATTAGGTGGTTGATTAATAGGCAAATGGTTGGATAAAATTTTGGGAGAAATGTGTAGTCATGACAGACAAATGGTTAGATAAATTTTAGTGGTTGATTAATGGTGGAAAAAGTCTAAATATAAAATATCACCTTTTATACTAAAAGAAAGGAATTGACTTTAACCTTCAATGGTATAAGATCACATAGTCATATGAGACTAAAGTGTGGTCCAAATTTGAGTTGCGATAGATGGAAGGAAGTGGTTAAATCAGAAAATCTAGATTTATAAGGAGTTAGTAGGCCTTGACAGGATAACTTCGCGCTTAAGAAAAAGCCTACCAAAGTGGGATCTTTATATTTCAAACTTGGTGTATATTATGGGGAATCCTACTCGTTCATATGAGGAGAAATATTCTACTACGACTACCCACAAGGTTTCTTCACTTGATAGACACCAAAATCAACGGTTAAAAAAGCTGATTTGTTAATTATGTCACTTTTATAATGATCTAAGGGCTGAAATTTGACATGTATGGTTAATTTATGATATATAGGCATGGTATAAAATTTCACACCAAATGGATTATGGGAACCATGTGATCTAAAATTCAGAGGTATAGGTTAATGGCATTTTCGTAATTATTGTTGATATGAGAGTTTTGAGAAATCTAATAGTTCTACATAATTATAGGTACGTTTCTAAGTAATTCTTACAAAATAACTTATATCTAAATCATTATGAATAAAGATTTAGTCATCAAATTTATGAATAAAGAATTATTCACAAAATTAATTAGGAAATGTACATATATTAAACAACACAATGGATGGTCAGATGACATGTTTAAAATAGAAAAACTTGATGGTTAGTAATCTGGTCATGTGTGTAAGAGGTAGTATGGTCGGTTTTGTAAACGGATGAACACAAGTGGATTTTTGGAGTGATCAAGAGGTAGAACATTTACACCGATAGATTCATGTAACTTGTTCACATGTGTAAGTTTCTCATATTATAGTTTTGATGGTGGGTTAAGCATATTCCTAAGTGGTGAACAAGATGAATAGATCAGAATCTCAATTTGATATGTGTATGAGGAGATGCAGATATCAATAGTTAGTTTACTATGATCGGGTGGTCTAAACTCAAAGTGGACAGTCAAATATCTTTACCTATTGGTGGTGAGTTGATTAAATGGTTGGTCATGATAGATAAGTGAGAATACTTGGGTATATGATGATTTTATCTCAAAATCAACGGTCAGATGGCTTGATCTATGGATGCAGATTATTTCCGACGGTCAAATTTTTGTCGAAGAATAGGTGTAAGGTTAGGATAGCTAGATTGGTATCATACACATATATACAATAAGTTAAATTTCATGATAACACTCAAGAACTTTCAATACTTAAGTATTGAAAAGCTTGGGGTGTTATAGTTTCCCAACGTGCGATTCACAACCTCGGTTTACTTGTCAGTCTGTGGGTGGTAGGCACTGTTGAACTGAAGTCATGTATTGAATCAAGTCCAAAAAGTTTGCTAAAAGTGGCTAATGGACTTTGCGTCATGGTCAGAAGTAATAGTCTTAAAAATCCCGTGTAGCTGCATAACCTCTCTGAAGAATAGATTTACCACGTGTGTTGCATCGAGAGTCTTCTTGCATGGGATAAAGTGCGTCATCTTAGAGAAAAATTCTACCACCATGAACAACGAATCCATGCCGTGTTGTGTTCGTGGGAAAATAAGCATGAAGTCCATAAATAAATCCTCCCGAGGGCCGTTAAGCATAGATAATGGGGTGTAGAGGCCCGTATTCTAAGATTGCCCCTTGGAGGTCTGACAAACATAATAACATTAAACTACTTTTCTCACATCACATACCAATTATAGCCAGTAGTACCGCTCTTCTATAATAACTCATATCTTGTCTAGCCTAAGGTGTTCACTGAGGCCACCTCTATTTAGCTCTTGGATGATCTGTTCCCTCATCGAACTTTTGGTGATGCACAGTCAATTTCCCTTAAAAAGGAACTCGTATGTAGGTCACCGGGGTGAGCTTCTTGGCATCTAACCCACACGTCCTTGAAGTCGTTGTCATTGGCATATGTCTTTGAGGCACTTGAACCCAACAACCTCATTACTCATAATGACTAACAAAGTTGCACGACGACTCGGTGTATGGGCTTCTTTGTTCTGTAGCTTAGACTTATGTTTTAGCACGAACGTGAATTCCTTCAAAAATGAAATCCACCTAACATACACACGGTTAACGTTAGCTGGGCTATTAATGAATTTGAGAGCTTGATGGTCTATGTAAAGTATGAATTCCCTTTGAATCAAATAATGTCACCAGTGTCGCAGTGCCTGGACCACTGCGTACAATTTGATCTCATACGTAGACCACTTCTTACGTGCATCGCTAATTTTCTCACTATAGAAGGCTATCAACCTACCTTCTTGAGACAAAACTTCCTTAATTCCGACATATGAGGTATCACATTTAACTTCAAATAGTTTGTCAAAGTTAGGAATTACAAGAACTGGGGTTGTGGACAACCTACACTTAATTTCAACAAAGCTCATGTCGGCTTCATTAGTCCACTGAAACTACCCATTCTTCATGCAATCTGTGATTGGTGATATAATGGTACTAAAATTCTTCATGAACCAATGATAGAATGTTGTCAATCCATGAAAGCTTCGTACTTCTTGAATATTTGTGGCAACTGACCATTCCCTGATTACTTTTACCTTTTCCTCATCCACTTGAAGGTCCATGAATGTCATGACAAAGCCAAAAAACAATAGGCTATCGATCATGAAGCTGCACTTTTTTAAATTGAAATACAGTTTATTTTAAGTGAGCGCTTAAAGGACCTTCTTGAGGTGTTCTATATGGGTGGTTTCATCTTGACTGTATATCAAAATATCATCGAAATAAACCACAATAAAATTTTCAATAAAGGGTTTCAGAACTTGGTTCATCAACCTCATGAATGTGCTAGGCACGTTCGAAAGACCGAAGGGCATGATCATTCATTTGTATAATCGTTTCTTGGTCTTAAAGGCCATTTTCTACTCGTCATCCAGCCGTCTGTGAATCTGATGGTAGCCGCTCCTTATATCCAATTAAAAAAAATAATTTCGCACCCTCAAGCATGTCCAATATATCATCCAGCCGTGATATGGGAAGCATGTACTTTATGGTGACTTTGTTAATGGCTCGACTATCGACACACATGCACCAACTCCCATCTTTCTCAGGAGCTAATAGAGTTAATATGACATTGAGCTCATGTTTTCTCAAATAAGAACCTTACGAATCAGTTCCTCCACTTGCCCTTACAGAATTTCGCACTCCTTCGGATTCATTCGATAGTGAGGACATTTGGGTAAGTAAGATCTAGGGACAAGGTAAATATGGTGTTGGATATCTCGCATGGGAGGTAATCCATCGGGAAGGTCATCAGGTCAAATTTCTTTAAACTTATGCACTAAGGGTTTTAGTTCATCAGGGATATTAGTAGGATCGAGTTCTTTCCCTTTTACAATTAGTGCATAGGCCTGTCCCATTTCTTTGAATTCCTACATGAAGTCTCTTCTTGTTAAGAGGAAACGACCCTCCACTTTAGAAGTTTTAGGTGGTCCTTCTGGATCCATAGGGGCCAATATAGTTTTTCGGCCATCCTTGACGAAAATATACACATTATCTCGCCCTTTATGAGTGGCATCACGGTCGGATTTTCAAGGTCGACCAAGTAGTATGTGTCATGCTTCGATGTCAATTACATCACATACTACTTCATCCATATAATGTTTGTCAATTGAAAAGGATTTGGTGCACTGTTCAATTTCCTTTGTTTCACTGACCTTCTTAATCCAAGGGATGACGATCCATTTTCAATTGTAATTTTTCTACTATTACCCTGGAGATGTTCTCACTGCTCCCACTGTTGACGATCACATTACAGACTTTTCAATTCATCGTACACCTAATTCGAAAGATGTTATGTCGTTATGAGTGTACTTCTTTCCTTAGCACATACAATAGTCGCCTCATGATAAGTGATTCACCATGATCCTGTTGAACCCAACCTGACTCATCCATCTCGTTATCTGTGGCATGCTCTGATTCCTCAATACCTGGATCCTCGTCGGCATTTTCAGCACTACCATCAATGATGGCAAGGTTCACCACTTATCGTTGAAGATAAGTATTTAATAGAAGCAATGGTCCGGCCCTGGCCGAGCATAGGGGTTCAAGATCCTACTTAGGCCAGCAATAGTCGATATGGCCCTTTGGGGCCTAGCTTGCTCTTTTCCTTGATCCCAGATCACGGGTGTAGGAGGTTAAGTGCGTGCTCTTACGGGCTCCTTCCCCTTGGGTTGTGAAGTTCCCTGGTGCGAAGTTTCCCCGTTGACCCTTACGGTAAGACAAGTCCGTGTGTTAGGATGTTTAAGCTGCGCTTCAACCCGAGTAGCTAACTTGATTGTATCATTCATCATCCAAACAGACTGCGTCTGGATCCGATCTTAGATCGTCATACGCAATCTACCGTTGAATCGAGCAACTTGCTGTGATTCAGTCTCGACCAAATCGTTATGCGCTGCCAAGTGGTAGAATTCTTTTGTGTATTCTCTCACCGACCAACTACCCTATCAACAATTCTGGTATTGTTAGAATAATTAGGAACCGGGTGTGTAGTAGTTGTTTCATCCGCTGTCATATGCGGATTGGTGGGTTCGTCTGTCTGGTCTGTGCGAGTTACAATTATTCCCACCAAGCTAAAAGTTTGTCCTTCAACTTGTAGGCCACAAGCTTGACCTTTTTTTATTCAGGGATATCCATATAATCGAAGAATCGCTTAACTTCAGAAAGCCAATCGATAAAATCCTCAACGTGTAGTTGGTCATTAAAGCTAAGAATATCAACCCTCATCTTGAACTCTCGATTTGTTCGATCTACTCGATCGCTGCCTTGTCTAGGATATTGGAGGATTATATCATCAATTTTCTCCTCACTGGATCCCCCTTCCTCAGGAATGATCCTTGGATGCACTGACTGTATTATCCCGCGATCACAATGATTATGAGTTTCAATAATTGGTTGTAGAGGATTACCACCAAGAACACGGAGTTGCCGTATGGCCTCCATCATGGGAGCAATGGAAGCCTACAACCCTTACATGGCTTGTCGATTCTCTCGTTGTGTTGCTTCGAAAGATGCCAAAAGATGATCTCAGGGAGCACCGTCCACAAGATTGTTGTCCAACCCGTCGTTAGAAGCCATATATATCTGAGGATAAGCCTCGCTCTGATACCAAACTAACGTAGGGAAGGATGTGAGGTCGAGCACCGTCTTCTGTTCACAACCTCAAGTGTAGGGTCACGATGTAGTAATAACTTGTGAGAATGAGGTCAAATCCATAAGGACTAAACTTGTATGTATTCTGAAAAGAACTAGAACTATAACTAGAAAAAGATCTAAATCTAAATATTGAATAAAAGAGAGTAATTGTGAAGGATTTATCAAATATCAAAAGTGAACTAGAGCACCAAGGACCCACTTGCAGTGATCAGGGAGCCCTCTTACTTGATTCAAGCACCACAATTGGAATTAGAGTCCTATCTTATCCAATTGGAAGATATAACAATTAAGATCAAATTTGAACTTTCCTTGACATAATTCTCAATGGAGGAGAATTGTGATAATTGGAAAGGATTCCATCACCAAACCATGCCCATGGGACGATGGCCGACAACAGGATTTATCAATCCCATAATCTCAAAATCAGGAAAGGAAGATACTCAAAGCAACTACAGATCTACAATAATTTGAGTAATAATAAACCATTAAAAACTAAAAGTATTCCTTAACTATCAAATTAGAATCGAAGAAGGTTTAATATAAACATGAATCAAAGCAAGAGAAACATCCCATCCCGCTATAAGCTTCACCTCTTAGCCCTAGCTAAGAGGTTTAGCTAACCATAGACATGATTGGACCAAAGTCTCTTAAGAAAAATATGAAAACAACTAAGGAAGAAGAAGAAAAACTCTTACTGACTGCTTCTCCACCCTTTTGCTCCACTCCTTAAACCCTAGAAGATGCTTAGGAACATCCTAGGGAGTCCTATTTATAGTTGTAGAACTCCAACTTTCGTACCTAATTGAAAAACTTTAGAAACTGCCTCATATTTACGCAGTTTGCTAAAATAGACTCCACTGCATAGTTTTCCAAAATAGACTTTACTCTGCACAATTTCATAAAATGACCTAGAGTTTTAGAATATACTTTTTCAAGATGATTTCAGGATTCCTTTTCTTCACTTTAAATCTTTGATTCTCTTCATTCTTCACTTGGTTTTCTTGGATGTTTGGCATGCGAATTCTTCAATCTTGATCTCCTAAGATCCATCCCTTGCCTTAGTGATTCTTGAGTATCAAATCTATACTTTTAGCACCCTTTTCAATTCAAGCTCTTAAATTCACCTTGCAACACAACATGAGTAAAATAGAACATTAGGCATTATCCTGTTCATAAAACCAATATATAAATGGGGGATAATATGTAATATTTAACCCTCAACATAATCCCCAACCAGCATTTTGCTAGTCTCAAGAAAAGTATGCATGAAATAAATCTCAATGCTTAATGTTCAAAGCCTTTCTAAGAAAACAATCTTTTGTACACTCAAGTATGAATGGGTATAATTAAGATACTAAAGTGGATTTTTGAAAACTTAGATCCGAACCACATAAGCAACCAATAAAATAAATTTTATCCATTAAATCGAGCATAATTTATATATCAAGTTTTTCAATGTGCTTAGTAAAATCAACTTACTTCTTATACGAATACTATTAGTTCATCATGTTAGGCATGCTTATCACTTCAAGATCAGTTTGAAACTCAAGTAGTGATTCCGAACTTATCTCCTTTTCCTTCTTTTTCTAGTCTTTGATTTTATATCGATGATTAATTTTTTATTCATTCTTTTTATTTTTTTTCCATTTTTTTCCATATTTTTCATTCTTTTTATTCTTTTTCATGACCTCTTTGTCAATCTCCTGTTTTTTAAACTGGTTCTTTTCTTCTTTTAAGGTGAATAAAATTCTCCAGACTCGATTCTCATCATCTATCGACGATTCACATACTAAAAATCATAACTTTTATCATGTCTTGCAGAAGACAAATTAAATGTATCTTGTGATTTAGATTAACATAATATTCAAACTATCTCTTAATCGATTGAGCGTAAGAACTTAGGTGATAGATTACTTAGTTGATCAAACTCCAACAATCCAAAATTCAATCTCTATTTTTATCATACCCAATGCATTCTTAAGTACACAATTCACCGCTTCCCAAACAGATTTCAACTTAAAACATTGAAAATTTTCAAAAATTTTGCTCAAAACTGAGAAAACATTGTTTAGTTCACCTAATCCTCCATCCATAACCGAAAAATCTATATTGTCCCCAATGTAAAAGAAATAAGCGTGTAATGTGAAAGAGGCAATGAAAAGAGTAGAGAAGTGATGGAAGGGTAATACCTGAAGAAGGAATTTTGAGACTTTTCGAATGGTCTTAGTGTGAAGATGGGTTAACACAAGAATTAAACCAACAGAAAGTAAACTATCCTAAATAGTCGGAAGCAAACTATTCTAAATAGCAGAAAGCAAACTTTCCTAATCTTAAATCATATGAAAGCAAATAAATCTACCTATACCTCTGTCAGACTAGGAGGTCAATCCTGGTAAACAGGGTCAATCAAAGTTATTGACATGTCCTCTGAATCAAAATTTTCAATAAATGGATTTAAACAATGTCCATTTACTTTAAATTCATTGTCATTGTTTGGATTCTGAATCTCGACAGCCCCATGAGGATAAACATTAGTAATAGTGAAAGGCTTAGTCTAACGAGATCAGAGTTTACCTGAAAAAAGGTGTAACCGATAATTATACAAAAGGACTTTCTGACCTAGTGTTAATGATTTCCAAAGAATGTGTTGGTCATGAAACACATTCATCTTGTCCTTGTAAATTCTTGAGTTCTCATATGCATTATTTTGAATTTCTTTCAATTCATTCAACAGAATTGTGCGCAATGAGCTGGCGTTATCCAAATTGAAGTTTAGATTTTTAAGTGCCCAGTAGGCCCTATGTTCCGAGTCCACAGGCTAGTGGCAAGCCTTCCGATAAACAAGTCTAAAGGGAGACATTCAAATAGGGGTCTTAAATGCAGTATGGTAAGCCCATAAAACATCGATCAATCGGATTGACCAGTTCTTATGGTCAAGGATAACCATTTTTTCTAAAATATGTTTAATTTTCCTATTGAAAGTTTCATCTTACTCACTTATTTGTGGGTGGTATGGAGTGCTCACTTTATGAGAGATGTCATATTTCTTCATTAAGTTTACAAATGACTTGTTATATAAATGTGAACCTCCATCATTAATGATGGCTCAAGGAATTCCGAACCGGGAAAGGATGTTCTCTTTTAAAAACTTAATGACCGTTTGATGATCATTTTTTTGGCATGGGATCGCTTCGACCCATTTAGTGATATAGACTACCGCTAGCAAAATATACAAATTTTTAAAAGATTGAGGGAATGGTCCCATAAAATCGATGCCTCAACAATCAAATGCTTTAATGATCAGAATGGGGTTTATAGGCATCACATTTCGAAGGGACAATGCTCCCAATTTCTAACAACGCTCACAAGCTTTACAAAACTCATGAGTGTCCTTAAACATAGTAGGCCAGTAAAAGCCGCACTGCAGAATTTTGGTCGTAATCTTTTTAGCAGAAAAGTGACCACCATAGGCCTAAGAATGACAGAAGGAGATGAAACTTTGGTATTCATTTTCTGGCACACATCTCCTTAAGATTTGGTCTGGGTAATATTTAAACAAATACGGATCATCCCACAAGAATTTACGTACCTCGGTAAAAAATTTCTTCTTATCTTGCACAGTCCATTGTGTCAGCGTGAAGCTTGTGGCAAGATAATTAGCAATCACTACAGGAAATTGTTCTTTTACCGATGATATAATTCGTCGTTATTTTAACTTTTTTTGTCGATAATGATAATTACTGACGAAATATGTCGTCGGAAAGATCGTTGAGATAAGATTATGGCTAAAGGCTTTTCCTGACGAAATATTACTTCATTGGCATTGGTAAAACAAATACCGATGAAAAAAATCGTCAGCAAAACATGTTACTTTTAGTAGAAAAAAATAATATATTTTGTCGGTAAACACAGCTTATACCGATGAAATATTTCGTCGGTAAAACTGTGGATTAAACTTTTACCTATGAAATATTTCATCGATATAAACTTTTACCTACGAAATATTTCATTGGTATAAACTGTGGATTAAACTTTTACCTATAAAATATTTTGTTGGTATAAACTATATGAGACCCGTATTCTAGACTGTACCGTTTTGTAGGCTTCCGCGGTCTTCCCGGTCAAATTTTGACAACCCTCAACATGTATTCGACGTTTGCGCACGATCCTAAGCCAAGTCCTATATACCAAAGTCAGCTCGACTAGAAACTTGTACCCTAGCGACCGCGTCGTCGCCACGGTTTCAACACCTCGAATCGCGCACCGATCCAATACCCAGGCTAGGAGATGTGGGCTTGCATTTATTTTAAAGAAATGCCGCGCGTTATAAATTTTAAGAGAATCTCTACAACATGTCACATCAAATCAAGTCAAGTACACCACCATACCATAATGCCACCTCACCCTATTCCAAGTACAAGCAACCATCACTCTTTTTCCATAAGTCAACTCTCTCTCTCTCCCCTACCCATCCCTTTTTTACAAAAATTTCAAACAAACTCATGCTTTCCCATTTCCCTTACAACACCCATCCCATATTAGTCCATCATTCTTCTCTCTCTCATTGTCTAGCAATTCCCAACTTCCATGAGAGCTCCAACATCCAAGCTCCCTCTTCCAAAAACTAAGTGTGGCCCACTTTTCCACCCTCTCATCTCACATCTCAACCATTAAAACTTCATCATCTTCCGTTGAGATCAAAGCTAAGTGACTATGAGTCCAAGGATCTAAAGGAGAAGGTCGATATGTGGGTGATCTACCGTTAATTTCATTTTAGGGCCTATTTATGATGGGACCCATTTTGATGTATGTGTATGATCAAAGAGGGGCCCATAGTGGTGGGGTCCCTCCGCTACATCAATCTCTCTATCCCTCTCTCTTTCGCATATTCCATGGCCCACCTTGATGTATTTTATCCATGCCATCCACCCAAATGGACCAAATCATTATCCAACTTGTTACCCATTTTCGAGCAGGGCTGGGCATAAGGAAAATAAATATTAGCTTTGATCCAAACGGGTGGATCACACTGATGTGGACCCCACCATAATTATGTGAGGAATGTGTACCGTCCAGCAGCAGGTGCTGCTGGACACAACCTCAGTTGATCCAAAACTCTGGTGGGCCGCACCACATGGACCCACCCATCATGTATATATTGCATCCATGCCATCCAGGTAGTCTGGATGGTAGGACCTCTTGGTGCATGTGTTACATACACACACCATCCATTATATTTGAAGGAGTGACGCTAGCAGGTTTTGGTGGGCCCTGATCATGAGGTTTGATGTATACCTAAACCATTCATCTGTGTGGGGCCCACTTATGCTACATATCCACACTGTCTGATGGTCTGGACGGTGGGGATCACCCCGACTTTGCACTCTGTATCCAGGCTGTCTAGGCTCTGGATGTGAGATGCAGGCCTGTTATATTTTTTAAATAATAATAATAATGATAATAAAAATAAGATATATTTATATAATAATATAATATATACTATATGATATATATATATATATGCCATGTATATATACCTAGTGGGCCCCACATGGGACCCACTGCTGAGAGTATGGATTGGCTAGATGTCCATACACCAGCTATATAGCTGATGTATGGACATCAACAAGTAGATGGGACCCACCCCCTGTGATTAACCACCGTGCAACGGTAGGCCACACCTGTTGTGTCTATTCTATATCCACATAGTCCATATGCCAGGATGGTGGGATCCCTGTGATGTATGTGTTTTATTCACGCTGTCCATCTGGATGGTGGCTTGGCCATGCACACTTACTGTATAGCTGCTGCTTGATGTTAATAGATTTTGTGGACCCCACATGATACATGTGTTGTATCCCTACCGTCCATCCATTTGGCTACTAACCCCACCATGATAAATGTGACCTCGTCCCTCAGCTTGAGACTAAAAATCAGGCAGATCCAATATCAAGTGGACCACACTACAGAAAACAATGGGATGAACATCCACCATTAAAAAAAAAAAAAAAACCCTTGGTATTACAGGGTCTTGAACCAATATGATATTTGTTTTTTCTTCTATATCCAGGTCTTTGTGACCTTATGCATAGATTGGATAGAAAATAAATACTATGGTGGACTCACTAGAAATTTAACTATGGAAATCATTATCACCACTGCCGTTTGTGGTATGGTCCAAATGATCCTTGGATATGATTCATATTTTTGAAATAGTGCTCTAAAATGATCTTTAGTAGTAGGCGAATGGTGTGGTTGGTTTGGGCCTATTCGACTCGGTCATTTGACTCAGCCCATTTACCTCGGCCTATTCGACTCGGCCCAATTAATCGGCACGTTAAATCGACCTATTTGAATCAGCCCATTGAATCGGCTCAATTGATTTGGCCCATCTGAATCAGCCCATATGAATCGGCCCATTTGATACGCCCCCTTTGATTTGGCTCAATCGATCGGCCGATTTGAATCGGTCCAATCGATCGTCCCATTGGTATGGTCCATTTAACGTTTTAGGGCCCCACTTCATGAGGCCCAATTTGATTTATTTGGGGACCCATTTGATTCGGCCCATTGACTTGGTCCATTTGATCGACCAACTGACTTAGCCCATTTGATTTGGCCCATCGAATTGGCCCATTTGTATCGGCCCATTTGATCGACCCAATTGACTTGGCCCATTTGATTCGGTCCATCGACTTGGCCCATTCGTGTCGGCCCATTTGTATTGGCCCAATTGACTTGGTTTATTTGATTCGGCCCATTTGTACCGGCCCAATTGATTTGGCCCATTTGTACCGGCCCATTTGATTCTGCCCATTTGTTTCGACCTGTTGATACAGCCCGATGTTATATACATTGGCCCATGAGTGAGGCCCAATGTGATGTGTATATGCCCCACAAGCGAGGTCCGTGATGATGTATATTAGACCCTTGTATAAGACCATGGACTCATTATACGATTGACCCTATGAGCGTCATTCCTTGAGAGCAATGTTGGTTAAAGGTCCACATTGATGGGTAATGATGGTTGGACGCCCATATTGTGACCTTCCTTTAGGCCTTGTTAGGCCCTTCCTCATCATTCTTTCATGGGTTAACCCTAATCAGTGGGCCCCATTCGCCACAGACGGATGGTTTTACACTATCGGGTTTTATATAACCACGACCAAGGGACGATCTTTATATTATGGTTCGATTGGTTGTTCATATATGGACCCTGCCTTGCTTATAGGCCGATTATCGGTGCTGATTATTGATGTTAATTATTAGGACCAATTATTGAGGCCGATTCTAATTTTCAAGGCTGACTCTAATTGTCGAGGCTAGATATCGAGGCCGATTGCCAAGGCCCATTTTGATGTATATGCAGCCCGTATTTGAGGCCCATTCTAATGAGCATTTGTCCTTGGCTTAATGCATGTGAGGCCTATATGATGAGGCCCATTGTGGTGCATTTGAGGGCCAGGCGATAGAGCCCGTTGTGTTATATATTAGGCCCATGTGAGAGGCCCATCGTGAGGTATATTAAACTCTTGAGTGAGGCCCATGGTGTTGTATATTAGGCCCTTGTGTGAGGCCATGGGTCCATTATAGGTTAGGCTTTATGCAGGCCATTACTTGGAGGCAATGTTGGTTAAACGTGGACATTGTCGAGGCCGATTGTCGAGGTCAATTATTGATACCTATTATAAGTATGTGACAGCATAACAGCATGATACATGCCCATACACATCATCTGCATGTTTGTTATGAGATATGGTTGACCATTGCATATGTCATTGGGCAAGTTGTTATGAGACTCTCTGATAGGCGGAGGTTATCTCACATGAGTGCACGGTATGTATAGGATTGATGTATGACTCATGCATCTTGCAGTGTGTGTTGTGATTACTTACACCCTAGCGACATCAGGTCCGTAGCCTCTACAGACATACCATGGATGGCCAGATGGGACACCAGAAATTTTTTATTCGAGCATTGGGCTGCCATAAATGGCCCTAGGTGAAAATCCCTAAACCCTTTAGGTACCAGAGGATGCCCTAACGTCGAGACCGAGTGGATACATATGAGCGCATGAGGGTCGTATACTAATAGGATGCGTCTCCCACTGTGTCGTGGTCAGTTGGGAGGGGATGTGACTTTATCTACTTGAGGGAGTAGGCATAGCTAGGATGAGTTTGACCAGCTCGTGAATGGGTCCACTATCAACGTGCCGGGTAGATATTTGATGACTACTGATTAGGCAGATAGTGAGGTCTCTTCCACTTACCTAGTTGTGCGCTTGATGGGGCGACAAGCTGGTATAGAGTGTACTAGACCCCGTTGATGATCTCAGAGATGAACAATACTGATATGTGGACTTATTGGGCAGGAGTTGCATATTCATTCATTCACTATCCACTCGGGCTGGTGATGCGCAACTATTTGTTACGTGTGCCTTCGCAATGGCCAGGATTTCGATTGGGGCGCGTGCTAACCTAAGATCAGGAGTTTACCACATTGAGCCTGACTATCCAAATCAGGTATGAGATTGGTTTGGATAGAAGTCCCTTGTAATGGACCTTATAGCCTGCAATACTACGTACTATTATCCCCACTTCACATTCCAGCATGGTCACTCCATTTGCACCTTATATTACATCACATCCGTGATATATGGTATTTTGGGTTACTGTGTTTCTGCATTTATATGGTCTAGATACGACATCTGATATTTGGTTCTTTATGACTCCTCATTTGCATAACTGATCTGTATTGCATACTTTAATATCGAATGATTCATGATCTTACCTGTATTTCTGACATTTTATGATTGTGACGTTGTATTTGTGTGCTTGACACTTATCTTACGCGCACACTTTCACCACCATCTAAGCTTTCTATAAGCTTATGCATGATAGATGCGTGTAGGAAATGATAGGTTGTAGCAGCGTGGAGCTTGGAGCATGTAGCTGACTTCTAGAGTTTTAATTTTAATATATGTATTTCCCTTTCAGCATTGTATTTAAATGTTTATATTAGTGGATATGTGATGATGATGTTGCCTTTGTGATTTGGGTAAACTTGTGGTTATGCCTCTTACGAGATAAATACACATTGGAAAATGCTCCTTGTAGGATCCCAGGATCAAAACCTGGCATATGGACATTGGGAGCCAAGAATGGGGCACTATAGAGGTTGTCGGCACCGGATTCGGCAATCGGAATTCCTATGAATCTGATTTTTAGGTTTGGGGCATGACAAACTATTACCTATGAAATATGTTCATCGGCATAAGACCGCTATTACCGACGTATTATTTCATCAGTATATCATATATAGATTGTTGGTATAAATATTTGTATTAATTTTTACCTACGAAATGTTTCATCGGTATAATTTTTTAACCTACTATTACTAACGACATATTTCGTCGGTATAAAATTTTGTATTAATTTCAACTTACGAAATATTTTGTCGGTATAAGTTTTCAACCTACTATTACTAACGAAATATTTCTTCGGTAATAGTCTTTCATTTATTTTCAAAATTCAGAAAAAAATTCCTAATATACACTTGTAAATACACCTGTTACAATACATTTTCATCATATTCACATTCGCATCCATCCAAACACAAACTACATCTATCCAAACACAAACCACATTCATCCATACACAAACAATCTATCCACATCCACATATATACAACCCACATTCATCCACGCACAAATGCATGTTAGTTTAACATTCGTATATAAAATAAATCGTATATAAAATAAATCATACATAAAAAAAATCACTAAGATAAAGGTGGAGGTGGTGGGGCATCGGTGGTAAAGCGTGTAGCGAGAGCCTGAAGCATCTCTTGCATCCGTCGCTCATGCTTCACCCTCATCTCCTCGATCCTCCTCTCCTGCTCCTCCCGTCGCCTCTCCTCCTCTCCCTGCCTTTGCTCCTCCTCCTCCCTATGCCTCTGCTCATCCTCTCTCCACCTCTTCTCCTCCTCCTCCCTACACCTCTGCTCCTCCTCCCTCTACCTCTCCAGCTGCTCTCTGATGTCATCGATGACGAGTCGTAGCTGATGAACCTCTCTCTTTCTCAGCTATATTAGCTCAGTGTAGGGAGCTCTCCCCAGCAACGAATCAGCTAGAGGTAGCTCTAGTGGGTGTTATGATCTTTACACCATGGCCAAGCCCATACACATATCCAGAACGGGTGCCAAGCACCTCACTTAGGATATCTGACTCACTCTGCTGACTACCATCGAGAGTGAGCTAACTGCATATGGTGTCTATCACCGCTTGTAATGAAAACATATGAATTTTCATAACGAATGACATTATTATAAATCAATGTAATTAAATCTTACAATGTAAGGATTTTTACCTAATTCTCGCTGACTCTAGGATGAACCCAAGATCCCGTCGCCTGCTGACAGTAAGTTCCTCTGTAGAGGTCTACTAGTCCAAGCTCCTGGCCAGTGACGGAATCTTGCTACACAATCGAAAGGACAATAAATTTAATATAAATGCATAGAAAAAATATATCAACTTAATAATCACCAGTAATTTCTTACTATGTCGTAACAATGTCATACAAATGACTTTGAACCCGCTACGTGGTTCACTTCTAACTTTTTCCTGTTCGCAGAATTTATTCTGCTCCTCTTCTAAAAATATTATTCATAATACATTATTATTAATTGTGAATTTAATTATTACCTTAAGATATTGTAAATATGTAAATATTACCTGAAAAGCCTCAGACAAAAATCTCTCACAGAGTATCCGCCAGTAGTCGATAGTCAAGTGCGGTGGTGTGGACAGTACAACATCCTCATGGGCCCTGCACTGCTTGTACCACCAGTGTAACTCTCCATGGTACTCCTTGAACCACTCCCTGACCATGTCATCGATGGCATGAGAAATGTCCGAAACACTTAAATCTAAGACAAATTTATCCTACAGTTTTGTAAATAATAGATTAAGGCAATAAACTTATTAAGAAAATAACTTAACTGTAAATGAAGTTTCACAAAAGAAAATTTAATTTATAAAATTTACCATAAGGCGCTGACGAATGAATTTTCGCACATCATCTGTCACGTCTACCCAACAGAGGGTGGTGGTGGGGATTAGAGATCGACATAAGACACCGACCTCTGACATAAATAACCTGGCATTATCCCTAATAGGTATAAGGTAGTCCTATATGAACTCTACTGTCACCCTACCCTCACGTGTAAGTCGCTCTAAAACTAACCCATGCGTGGGTCCATGTCCTCAACGGCCGGTCGACGATGTTGTCTAAAACTAACCCATGCGTGGGTCCATGTCCTCAACGGCCGGTCGACGATATTGTCGCAAAAGAAATATGTAAGTCTAAACATAAACAGAAGTCACTAAAAGAAATATATGTCTAGACTTACATGCAGTGCCCGGTGTATGAGCAGCCGAGGGATCAGTCACTTGTGATGCAGCATGTGACATCGATGTTGTCTCTATAGCATCACGGGTGGAAAGGGTAGATCCAGTGCGCGAACAACGTAATCTCCCACCTGATGCCATGACTAAATATGTGCGAACTACGAACTTATAAATTTAAACAATGTCAGTACAAGTGTATAGACATCAATATAATAAACACATTAAACTTTATAGTGCTAGTGGAATATACTAAAACATTATACAAGTAGTGTTGATGGTAGAATGACTTTGTGCTTATGCTTAGAGAGATGATTAAAATATTATTAGACCATTACACTATAATGCAAGCAAAATATAATAAAACTGTAAACATTCTAGTAAAATTTGAAAATTTCATTACACATTGTCATTCTATATTAAATACATGTATTTCATTGTAATACGAAACAACTTCGAATCAACTATCTGAAGTACTCCCTGCGTAAGTTATCGTATGCTATAGAAGTATATGTTAAGCTGTGTGAAGCACTTGACATTGTTACAGGCAACATGTCAGTCACAATAGGAGAAATCTGGTCTCTCGAGACTCCATTTAGATGTGTAAGTGACAAAACCGCATCTTCCATATGAAGTTTCTCATAGTTATATTTCTTTGGGATTGTATAATCTTCCATCTGAGTCATTGTCGATATATTCCTCCCTACACTCATCGACCAGACTGGGTATCTCTTTGGCCCTACCAGAAAAAGATAAGGCCAAAAAGTCTAACCGCAACAGCTGATGAAGTATGCTGCGTGCTTCCGCTACACTCCGATTTAAGGAGGACATGATTGGAAATTAACTCAACTACAAATGTGGATTATAAACAAGTTAATTAAAGGAATAAATCATGACTTGTAAAACATGTATACATGTAATAATTAAATTATTCGAATTGAAAAATGACATGTAAATCATGTATACATTTAATAATTATCGTCCGTATCACTATCTCTTATGACTATTTCTTCTTCACCATCACTATCGTGGATCAGTATTTCCTCTTCATCGTCTACAACGTCGTCATCAATGAAACCACTATCATCTTTAACAATGTCATATATTATTGAGGCATCAACATGATCAGGTGGCATATCATATCGGTCCAATTGCACCACATCAATATCAACATTTGGATCAGTCCATATTTTCCCAGATGACATGTCTTCTTAATATGCTAGTTCAACCCTAGACATTTTATTTCTTTCATCCTTACTATCTTCAACGTCTGGTTCAAGAACGTTAAATATGTTCCTGAGCTTTATTTTCAACACTACGTGCCAAGAGCCGCCTAACTTGGTGTCAGCGAGGTAAAATACATATTCGGCTTGGCTGTCAAGGATAAATGGGTTGTCCTTAGACCACTTCTAAGATAAATTTATGATAGTAAAGTAGTCGTTAGTCTGTATTTCCAACTTCTTATTTTCAATGTCCCACCAATCACATTTAAATAAGTACACCCGCTTTCTCATACAATAACTCAGCTCAATAATATCCGTCAAAACGCCATAAAAGTCAATTTCTATCTCCTCATGCGTTCCCTTCACAAACACCCCACTATTTTGTATGGTCCTATACTTCTCATGCTCTTCAGTGTGAAACTGAATCCTGTTTACAATACAACTTGTATATCTAGATACACATCTATCAGGGCCACATGCAAGTGAGTAATGTACATCAGACGCATCCAGAGAGTTGCTAGCGCGCAACGTCTTTATCTATTATTACGTATAAAATGTAATTGTTTAGGAATTTTTTTAAGTTTAAATATTGTGCAATACAACAAAATTCTAAGTGTGGTGAGATACAAGGTGAAATCTTACATGTTTTGTGAACCATTCTGAAAATTGATCTTGATGTATTTGATCATAATTTGTCAGGTATTGGGACTTCATCTCCTCGATGTATTCATTACACATAATTGGCATGTCATCAGCAAGAAACATTAAGATCATCGTATGTAGAGATACAATTATCAAGGGAAGACTTACTATAAGTACGACTCTATTTTTTCACAATTATGCAACACATACCACTACGCCTTTGCTTAATCCCCAAGGTCCATATCCTAAAATATTGGGAATCCTAAAGGTCGGACGTTATGAGTCTTTATTCATGCTCCTGTCCTTTATCGGCATTCCGATCTTCTAGGTTGAATCTAGTCTCTATGCCATAAAGATACATGAAGCAAAATGTTAGGCACTCATTATCAATATACACCTTAGTAATGGATCCCTCTGGACGTGCCTTATTCCTCACAAATCATTTTAGTGTGAAGGTATCTGTACACAAAACTACTATGTTATATGTATGAAAATATGAATATATATAGTTTATGGAATAAATAAAAATTTTAATAGGTTCTACTACCTTTCGATGGAATATATTCAACTATATTGTACTGGACCTGTAAGCTTTGCCTCATGTGGTAAGTGAATCGCTATGTGTACCATGACATTAAAAAATGCAGGTGAAAATATTCTTTCAAGTTTGTAAAGGATTAAGACAATGTCCCCCTCCAGTCATTGTAAGATCTGTATCTTAGTCCGTACCATTCCATAGACCTCCGCAGTCTTACTGGTCGAATTCTAACAACCTTCGACCCTTAACTGATATTTACGTGCGACCCTGATTTGTATACCGTCAACCCGTATCGACTCAACTCAAGGCTATTACCATAGCGACCGCGCCATCGCTGCGGTTCCGATACCGCGACTTGCGCGCCGAGACGATACCCTGGTCAAGAGATGCGGGCTAACGGTCGGTGGAAGGAAAACGCCGCGCATTGTGAAACTCAAGAGAATCTCTACGATGTATCATATCAATCTCATCAATCAATCAATGCATCAATCCATCACATGTCAAGTACATGTCAAGTACACATCACTTTCACATATTCTCAAGCTACCACAAAAGTCAAGATTTTCTTACAAAGCCCATACCTCTCTTACACAAAAAGTCACAAAAGTCATGGATTTCTTACACACCCATCACTCACCACATCCATCACCCATCACTCTCTCTCTCTCTCTCTCTCTCTCTCTCTCTCTCTCTCTCTCTCTCTCTCTCTCTCTCCCTTTACAACTCTCTCTTTCTCATTTCTCATCTCATTTTCTCAAGCAAAAACCCCATACGTATGAGAAATCCTCCAAGCTCTCCAAAACTCCAAGGTGGCCCACTTTTCTACCCCATCATCTCCCATCCTAGCTATCCATTCCTCATCTCACCCATTGAAATCAAGCTAAGGAGCTAAGGAGCCCATAGGAGCAAGAAGATTGGATGGTGGGTGCTAGTTAATACTAGTTTTTCATATTTTTTTTGAGATGGGCCAAGTGAGGCCAACCGATCAATGGTTTGGATCTCACTTGGGATCCTAAGTTGTGGCCGATGGACTACTTTGATCATCATGATCATCCATGATGGGGCCATTCTCCATGGACCCCATCATGATGTTTATTTCATTACATTTAAAGGTCATCTAGACCATCCATATAGGTGGAAAAAGGATCTCCACCGTTGAATCTGATTTTTTTGCTAGTTCCATGTGTAAAGGGACTCATTTGGTTGTATGATTTCCTCAAGGGAGGGCTCATAGTGGCGGAGCCCTCCATCACACGCGTGTCCCACTCTCCATCTCTCTCTCTCCCTTTTTATTTCATTTATTTTTATTTTTATTTTATTTTATGGGATTATAATGGGGTTGTGTGGCCTATTTGGATGGACCCCACCATGAGGCTTTTATTTTACCCAAACCATCAAGTGTGGCCCACTTTATGTGCAATGGATCCATACTATTTTTCATGAGGTGGCCCACCTAATCAGGGCCCACCTCAATGTATTATATTTTTTTACAATACCCAACCGTCCAGCGTCTGAGACGCTGGACGTCTCTGCCAAAAGAAAAAAAGAAAAGAAGGAAGGTTTTAGGTGGGTCGGCTCATGCAGGCCCCGCCTTGATATATGTGTTCAATCCATGCCGTTCATCCCTTTTACCAACTCATTTTAGGCATTGAGCCGAAAATGAGGTTGATCTGTTGATCAGGTGGGTCATACTATAGAAAACTGTATTCCTTACCATTTAAAGCTAATTGGACCCACCTTTGTCACGCCCCAAACTTGAAAATCGGATTCACATGAATCCCGATTGCCGAATCCGGTGCCGACAGCCTCCGTAGTGCCCCATTCTCGGCTCCTGACAATCAAATGTCAGATTCCGATCCTGGGATCCTACAAGGAGGATTTTCAGAATGATTTTTTTTTTAATGGAGCATAACCACAAGTATAACCAAGTCACAAAACAACATCACCACATATCCACTATATCAAAATCTTTTAAGTACAGTGCGGAAAAGGAAATACAAGATGATCAAAAGAAACTCCAAAAGGTCTTGGTACGCGCTCTTGCCTCAGCGCTGCTGCTGTCCAACGCTACCTGCACGTAACTATCGTGCATAAGCTTATAAAAGCTTAGAGGGTGGTGTAAGTGTGTGCGAAAGGCAAACGCCGAGTGTACAACATCAGGTAATGCGGAAGTATGCGGTAAGTCCATAGAATTAACCATGCCAAGGCTATGTAATGCAAGACGTGAATGCTATCGGCCATACCAAGGCCATGCGATGCGAGATATAAATCTCATCGGCCACACCGATGCAATGCAAGGCTTATAATAGCCGAATGTCATATGCGAAATGCAATCCAAGCAAGTCGGCACTCATCAAGTACACATATTAGTACAGTTCCTCTCTGGATATCACCAGGGTCTAATACACTTCGCAGAGACTGCCACCTCCCTAGCTGCACAGTCAAGCGAGCGGAATAGACCTCACTATCCGCCTGACCAGTAGTCTGCCAATACCTACCCGGCTCATCGATAGCAGACTCATTTGCGAGCTGGTCAAACTCTGCCTAGCTTATAGCCCCCTCACTCAGGCGGATAAGGCCACACCCTCTTCCAACCGACCACGACACAGTGAGAGACGCGGCCTACTGGTATTCGGCACTCAGACGCTTGTGTATCCATTCGGTCTAGACATTGGAGCATCTCCTGGTACCAAAAAGGTTCTGGGACTTTCACCCAAGGACATCCTAAGTGTCCACAGTGCTAGAATCAAGTATTTCTGATATCCAATACGGCCATCCATGATGTACCTATGGAGCCACGGCCCTGATGTCGCTAGGGCATGCAGTGATCAAGTCATACGTATGAGAGATGCATGAATCACACGTCAAAATCATGCAGAAATCCAGCGCGTACTGCGCGATCATGTAGGGCACTCCATCTCATAACGGGTCCCATAAGTGGTCTGCCCAATGGCATATGCTATGATCAGTCGCTACTCAAATCAAGCATGCATATGATGCGTATGGGCATGAGTCATGAGATTATACTAAGCATGTTATAAGGTGATGGATAACAACGAGCATAGGCCTATCAATGGGCCCTAAGGGGAGTTACAATGCGGACATTTAACCAATATTGTGCATACAATATGGACGTCAAACCAACATTGTTCCCTAGGTACGGCCCGCCATAAATATCATTACATGAACATGGGAAGTCACACATTACAATGGACCCTAAGGTCATTCCGTTGGGCCTCGACCCATGGGCCTTAGATACATCAAATGGGTTGTGTTAATGGGCCTCACCAATGAGCCTTATGTACATTGCAATGGTCCATGATCCATGGGCCTTGGAATACATCAAAGTGGGCCTCACAACTTGGGCCTTAAATATATCAGATGGGCCTACACACATGAGCTTTAAATATATCAAATGGGCCACTCCATTTGTGCCCCATGCACATCAAATGGGCTTAATCCCATGGGCTTTAATATATATATCAAATGGGCTTGAATCCCGTGGGCCTTATATAGAATAAATGAGCTGGATCCCATGGGCATTGCATATATCAAATGGGCCCAAACCCATGGGCATTATATATGCCAGATGGGCTTAATCCCATAGGCCTTATATGTGTCAAATGGGCCTGATCATTTGGGCCTTAAATATATACCAAGGTAGGCCTCAATGAATGGCCAAAGTTAAATCAATAAAGGGCCCTATACACATGCCATGGTGGGCCCATTTGAACCATAGATCTGGCTCATTTTTAGCTCAAGCCATAAAAATAAATTTACAAAAATAAATGGACGGTTTAGATGCAACACATGCATCATGGTGGGGGTCCACATGAGATGAGGATCTGGCTCATTTCTTAACTCTCAAATGGATGGACGGTTAGGATACAACTCATGCACCATGGTGGGTCCCACCATCCACACCTGGATGGTGTGAATAAAACACATACACCACGGTGGGCTTCCACACCGTCCGTTGGACGGTGTGAGCAGAAGACGTGCATCAAGGTGGGCTCCACCGTCCACCTGGATGGTGGAAAGAACACATACACCACTGCGGGTCCCATGTGGGGGGCCCACCATAATGTTTACACACCATCTAACCCGTTGATAAGGTCAAGGAGACCTAGTTGAAGAGGAAGTACAAATTTCAGCTTGATCCAAAACTTATGTGGGCCC
This sequence comes from Magnolia kwangsiensis, assembly GCA_037074715.1. Lineage (NCBI taxonomy): Eukaryota > Viridiplantae > Streptophyta > Magnoliopsida > Magnoliales > Magnoliaceae > Magnolia > Magnolia kwangsiensis. The sequence goes on along the minus strand of CM073574.1, from coordinate 47,930,219 downwards.
CAAAAAAGGGTTTCAGTGGTAGACGTTCAAGCTCACTGTTTCTTACAGTGTAGGCCACCTGAGCTTTAGATGATCCTCATTTTTGGAGAGGGCCCACCTCAGGGGGTGGGCCATCTCATGAATGAGTTAGATGGCAAATTAACATTAAGGTGGGGCCCACGTGCAGGGCCGTGGGTCCCTGCCACTGTCCGCCCGTCTGCTGGCGCGGCTACACCTGACACAGTAGCAGCAGCGTTCTGCTGCTGCATGTATGATATTTTTTATTTTTTTTTAGAAACCTGATTTTTCAAGGTTTTCTGAACGTGGGTCCTGTATTAGTGAAATCCATCCCAGCCATTGGCTTTTACAGCTCGAAACAGTCTGAATGAATCCTATATTCGATTTTTTTTTGGGGCGTATACAATGACCAAAGCGTATTTCAATGGTAGTAGTACTGTTTTTAACGCTATGGCCCACCTGATACTCCGATCAACTTCATTTTTGGACTCAACGCCTAAAATGAGTCGGGAAAGAGGATGGACGATATGGATTAGAAACATTCATTGAGGTGGGGCCTACATGAGCAACCCTTCCCCAAGCTTTGAAACAAAGCTTTTATTTGTGTTTCCCCTCTTGACGTCCATCGTCCAGGGGACGCTAGACGGTTTGTACGTTGAGGTGGACCCTGCTGAGGTGGGCCACCACTGATGGATGGACACATTTAAGGTGGGCCCCACTTATAAATGGCTTGGGTAGGATACAAGCCACATGGTGGGGTCCATTCAAGTGGGCCACATGGCCACATCATTACACAAAGAAAAAAATAATAATGAAAAGAGAAGGAGAAAGAGATAGAAGGAGAGTGGGACACGCGTGATGGAGGGACCCCGGCACTATGGGCCCTCCGTTTCAACCATCCAATCATACATCAATGGGTCCCATTGCATATGGGCCTTCCAAATAAAAGATCAACGGTGGAGATCCTTTCTCCACCGAAATGGATGGTCTAGATGACCATTTATGCAAAGAAATTAAACATCATGATGGGGTCCATGGAGAATGGTCGCATCATGGATTAATCTTGAATCAAAGTGTCCATTGGCCACATTTAGGGTCTCAAAATGAGATCCACACCATTGATCGGTGGGCCTCACTTGGCCCTTCATAGAAATATAAAAATCTATCTTATGGAAACACCCACCACTTGATCTTCTTGGTCCGTTGGATAGTCTATCTCCTTACGCTTCACTTTGACGGTGGAGATGGGAAATGGATGGCTAGGATGATGGGTTTTGGAGATGGGAAGGTGGGCCTTACAAATGCATTTTTCTCTCCATGGAAAGAGCTTGGACGTGAGAGCCTCTCCTTTGCTTGGAAATGGTGTTGGGAAATGAGGAAAAGAGGTGTGATGTAAGGAGAGATGTGAGTGATGGATGTGAGTTATGTGGTACTTGACAAGTATGGGTGGTGTAAGAGAGAGGGTGAGAAAGAGTTGACTTTAGGGGTTGCTTGGGAATGGGGTGAAAGGTGATGTGTACTTGACATAAAGTGATTGATGGGTGATTGATTGATGTGATTGATGGGACACATTGTAGAGATTCTCTTGGGATTACAAACGTGCGGCGTTTTCTCAAAATAAATGCCGACCCACATCTCTTAGTCAGGGTATCGGATCGGTGCGTGAGTCGCGGCGTTGGAACTGCGGCGACGGTGCGGTCGCAATGGTATAAGTCTTGGATTAAGCCGACTCAAATGTATAGGATACGACTTACGGTCATGCACAACGTCGACTACAGATCGCGGATTGCCGAAATTTGATGAGAAGGATCGCGAGAAGCAACAGAACAGTACGGATTAGGATACGGGTCTTACAACCTTGCTACATCTACATGCTAAAAATACTGAACATTGGACTTGTTCAGTGTATTTTGAGCCCCTCAATCCATTGGACGGTATGGATCTTCGAAAAGTGGGCCCCACATGTGATGTTTCGTAAGAAAACTGAATTAAAAAAAAAAGGGTAAAGGGCAAGAGGCAGCGCCTCTGCGTCTCTCTGACAGCGGTAGCAGCTGCACGCTGCTGCGTGCAGCGTTAGGAGGGCGAGCGTCCCAGCAGCTGCCCACGGCTGCTGCCGTGGGCCTCACCATGATGTATTTTTGAAATCCAACCTGTTCTTGAGGTGAGCCACTCCTAGACGTGGGCCCCCTCCAAAGATCAGCCTGATCCAACACTCAAGTGGCCCACATCATAGGAAACAGTGTGAATGAACATCTACCATTGGAACCTGTTCTGAGGTCCACAGAAGTTTTAGATCAAAATGAAATTTATTTTTCTTCCTCATTCAGGTCCGTGGGACCTTACCAACCGGCTGGATGGAAAATACATGTTATGGTGAGCCCCACGTGGAGCCCATAGTGATGTATATGTTTTCCTCCACCGTCCGCTGGACGATGAAGCCCACCAATTGCATGTGTTTTATTCATGCCACCCCCCCTGGCCCACACATTAGATGACAAACAAATATTACAGTGGGCCTTCCCCTGGCCCACACACTGGATGACAAATAAACATTATAGTGAGCCCTGGGCCCATGTGATGTAAGACCCGTATCTTGGTCTGTACCTTTCTGTAGACCCGTATCCTGATTCATGTGCTGACGACCCGAGTCGACTCAACCCGAGACCAATACCATAGCGACCGCGCCGTCGCCGCGGTCCCGATGCTGCGACTCGCGCGCCGAGGCGATACCCTGGTCAAGAGATGTGGGCCAACGTTTGGTGTGAGAAAACGCCGCGCGTTGCGAAACCCAAGGAAATCTCTACGATGTGTCACATCAATCACATCAATTCCATCAATCAATCTATCCATCAAGCCATCACAAGTCAAGTACACATCACTTTCATCCCTTTTCCCAAGCAACCACAAAAGTGTTCATCTCCCATACCTCTCTTACACAAAAAGCCACAAAAGTCTTCACCACCCATACCTCTCTTACATAAAAGCCTCAAAAGTCAAGTCTTTCTTACACAACCATCACTCACCACATCCATCCATCACTCTCTCTCTCCCCCTTTACAACTCTCTCTCTTTCTCTCTTTCTCATTTCAATCTCCAAGAAAAAATCTCAAGCCCCATATGTATGGAGTTTTTCAAACCCTCCTAAGCTCCAAGTGGCCCACCTTCCTACCCCAAAATCTCCCATCTCAACCCTCCATTCTTCATCTTAACCATTGAAGTTGAAGCTAAGGTGCCAAGGGACCCCTAGGAGCAAGAAGATCGGACGGTGGGTGCTAGATCATTCTAGTTTTTCTTGTTTTTATGATGTGCCAAGTGAGGCCCAAAGATCAATGGTGTGGATCTCACTTGGGACCCTAAAATGTGGCCGATGGCCCATTTGGATCATCATGATCGTTCCATGATGGGGCCATTCTCCATGGACCCCATCATGATGTTTATTTCATTTAGAAAGGTCATCTAGACCATCCATATCGGTGGGAAATGGATATCCACCGTTGATTTACATTTTTGATGGTCCCATGTTCAAAGGGATCCGTTTATTGTATGATTCATTGCAAGGGAGGGCCCATAATGTCGGGGTCCCTCCATCACAAGCCATGTCCCACTCTCCATGTCTCTCTCTCTCTCTCTCTCTCTCTCTCTCTCTCTCTCTCTCTCTTTTATTTCTTTTATTTTTATTTTATGTTATTTTATTTTATTTTATGCAATATGATTGTGTGGCCCACTTGAATGGATCCCACCTTGACATTATTTTTTTTTAAGATTTATTCAAGTGGGGCCCACCATATGTGTTGTACCCCCCATCACCCATTAGTGGTGGCCCACTTCAAAAGGCCCACCACAATACCTTTTAAAAAAAAAAAAAAGAAAAAAGAAAAAAAGGACCCATCGTCCAGCGTCTGGGACGCTGGACGTCCCTGTACAAAAAAAAGGTGAAAAAGGTGAAGTTTTTTTTGGGGTGGTCTCCTTGTGTAGGCCCCACCTTGATGTAGATATTCGATCCAAGCCGTCCATCCTCTTACCCACAAGATTTTAACCGTTGGGTAGAAGTTAGGGGCTGATTGGAAGATCTGGCGGGCCATAGCGTCCAAGAATGTATCACTACCATTCAAGGATCCTTTTTCTTATTTTATTCACTTCCTATCATCAAAAAAATTTAAACTTTGGACTCATTTCGCTTGTTACGAGCCACTGAACATAATGGGCGGAATGGATCTATGTCATGTGGGTCCTATACGCGAAAAACCCCAAAAATCAAGTTTCCCAAGTTTTTGTTAAAACTAGAGGCTCTGCCTCTCTCTAACATCATGCAGCAGCGCCTGGCTGCGTAGGCGGGCGAACGTGAGGGGCCCACGGCCCTGTATGTGGGCCCCACCGTGATGCTTACTTGTTATCTAAGCTGTTCACGAGGTGGGCCACCCCCAGTAGTGGGCCCCCTCCGAATTTCAGTCCCATCCAATTATCAGGTGGCCCACACCATAGGGAACAGTGTGAATGAACATTTACCATTGAAACTCTTCCTGGGGCCCACAGAAATCTTGGATCAAGACGAAATTTGTGTTTTCCTTCCATCTAGGTCCACTTGACCTTTTGAACGGCTTGGATGGCAAATAGACATTTCAATGGACCCCACATGGGACCCACAGTGATGGACGTCTCATCTATCCACCATCCAAGCGGACGGTGGATGCCACCAAGATTTATGTGTTTCACCCCCCACCGTCCAGGGAATGGTGGGGCTCGCTGTGTATGCATGCGTGCATGTGGGTGTGCGTGCGTGTGTGTGTGCAGCATATGTATGTTTATATATATTATACTGCATTATATATACATATGATATTATATATATACTATTTATAATATATGTTGTTTACATGTTATTCAATATATAATATTCGTAATGGTGGGCCTACATGTGGGCCCCACCCTTGTTGCATGTGATGCATCCAGACCGTCCATCCATTTGATTTGTTTAAAGCATATGGGTTAGGCCCATTTGATTTATGAAAGGCCTATGGGCTATGCCCATTTGGATTGTAAAAGGCCTATGGGTTAGGCCCACATGAAACACATAAGGCCTATGGGTTTAGGCCCACTTAATATGTTTCAAGTCCATGGGACTAGGCCCATTTGATGTACTTCAAGGCCCATAAAATTGGACCCTTTTGTTGAAATTTTAAAGCCCATGGAAGTAGGCCATTTGATATATTGTAAGGCCCATGGGACTAAACCCATTTGATTATAAAAAGGGTCCATGGGATTAGGCCCACTAGATTTATTTGAGACCCATGAGTTAGGCTTATTTTATTTGATTAAGGCCTGGGGGTTTAGGCCCATTTGACTCATATTAGATCTATAGGTTGAGGCCCACTTGGTCTACATGTGGGACCCAATTGGTGTGACCCATTGGTTACATATTAGACTCATAAGACTAAGCTCATTTGATGCAATCCTAAGCCCACGGGTTTTGACCCATTGCAATGCACATAAGACCCATTGGTGTGGCCCATTTATGTGGCCCACCTGATGAATAAAAGGCCCATAGGATATGGCCCATTTGATATATATGTAAGGTCTAATAGGGACAACCTACGGTCCATTGCAATGTGTAAATCCATTACAGACTACGTACTGATGTTTACAAAGATCGTGCCTTGGGAGCAATGTTGGTTTGACGTCCACGTTGCGAGTGTAATGTTGGTTGGATGTCCACATTACGACTCTCCTTAGGGCCCATTACTGGGCCGTACTTATCATGTATAGGCCGTCCAGGTCCATCTACATTGTAAGATAGTTCATTTTATTATAACATGTTTAGTACAGTTTCATGACTCATGATCATACGCATCATATGTATGCTTGACGTGAGAATTGTCTGATCATAGCATTTGCCTTCGGGCAGATTATTTATGAGCTCCCGATTAGGCATTGTTGCCCTACATGAGCGCATGATATACGCAGGATTTGTTGCATGACTGGATAGCGTGAATCATGCATTTCACATTTGTGTGACATGGTTATTGTACGCCCTAGCGACATCAGGGTCGTAACTTCCACAGATGTATCGTGGTTGGCAGGATTGGATACCGAAAATCTTATTTTACATGGAGTACTATAGATATCCCTGGGTGAAAGTCCCTAAACCCTTATGGTACGAAGAGGTTGCTCCAACGTCTAGACCGAGTGGGTAGATGAGCGCCGAGTGCCAAATACCAGTTGGCTGTGCTCTCCACTGTGTCGTGGTCGGTTGGAAGGGGGTACGACCTTACCCACCCGAGAGTAGGGGGTAATGCTAGGCTGAGTTTGACCAGCTCGAGGAATGGGTCCGCTATCGACGAGTCGCGCCCGATATTGGCAGACGGATAGTGTGGTCTCTTCCACTTACCTCATTGCGCGCGATGTGGCGGTAATCTGGTTTAGAGTGTACTAGACCCCGGTGATATCCCATATTTGAGTTGTATTGATGCGTGGACATAGATGAAGATCTGTATGCTTGAGTTGCATTGCACATCGCATGGCCTTGGGATGGCCGAAATCATTCATGTCTTACATCGCATAAGCCTTGGTACGGCTCATGATATTATGCTTCCATCTGCATATTCCACATTACTCTATCATTGCATGTTCATATTACTACCTTACGCACACACTTTCACCACCCTCTAAGCTTTCTGTAAGCTTATGCACGACCGTTGCGTGCAGGTGACGTTGGATCGCAGCAGCGCTGAGGTAGGAGTACGTTGCTGAGCATTTTGGAGTTTTAGTTCTTTACCATTGTATTTTCCTTTATGCTCATTGTACTTGTAAAATTTTTTACCATAGTGGAAATGTAATGGATTTCTTGGTTGTTGTTTGCGGGTTATGCCTTCGGTTATACTTATTACGAATCAAACTGACGTTGAAAATCCTCCTCGTAGCATCCCAGGATCGGAACCTGGCGAATGGGAGCTAGGAGCAGAGAATGGGGTTCTACGGAGGCTGTCGGCGCTGGATTCGGCGATCGAGAATTTTGTGAGCCCGGTTTCCGAGTTTGGGGCATGACATGTGACCTTACGAATAGTTTGGATGGAAATAAACACCATGTTGGGCCCCAATTTGGATGGAAAATAAACTTAATCTAAGGCCCATGGGTCGAGGCCCACTTGATGTATTCTAATGCCCATGGGATTGGACCCATTTGATATATCCCAAGGCCCTTGGGATTAGGCCCATTTGATTTATATAAGGCCTATGAGTTTAGGCCCACTTGATCTATATAAGGCCTACAGGATTAGGCCCATTTGATATGTATAAGACTCATGAGACTAGGCCCATTTGATGCAATCTAAGGCTCATGGGGGATGACCCATTCCAATGCACTTAAGGCCCATTGGTACGGCCCATTGATGTGGCCCACTTGATGAATATAAGGCCCATAGGATGTGGCCCATTTGATATATTTAAGGCCCAATAGGATGTACCTAAGGTCCATTGCAATGTGTGAACCCAACATGTTTGTGTAATGATGTTTACTACGGGCTATGGCTTGGGAGCAATGGTGGTTTGACGTCCACATTGTAAGTATAGTGTTGGTTAAATGTCCGCATTACAACTATCCCTAGGGCCCATTGATAGACCGTACTTATTGTGTGTCAGCCGTCTAGGCCACCTGTGTTGTAGGGATAGTGCATCACCTTATAACATGCTTAGTATAACTCCATGACGGATAGACCATTTGATGTATTTGGGGCCCACTTAATAAAGCCCGATTCAATGTATTTGGAGGCCCATTTGACTTAGCTCATTTGATTCAACCATTTGTATCGGTCTATTTGATCAGCCTGCTTGTATTGGCTCATTTGGTTGATTTAGGCCATATGATTGATTAGGCCCATCTTGATGTATTTGTGTCCTGGTGTTGAGGCCATATATGAGACTCATGTTATGAGGCTCATTTTGATATACTTGTGACCCATCTAGACGAGTATGAGTAGTTCCAATTGCTGCATAAGCAAGACCCACCTATTGTGTATATGAAGCCCATTGGTGCGGCCCGTGGATGCGGTCTACTTGATGTATTTAATGATCCATGGGTTGAGGCTCAATGTGATGGATATAAGGGCCACGAGTAAGGCCCAATGAGACATATGTGGGGCCTTTGTATGGGGCTGAATGTGATGTATATGAGCTCTATTACGATGTGTGATTACTCTATGATGTATGTAATGATGATTATGACGGTCCATGCTTTGGAAGCAATGATGGTTTAATGTCCACATTGATGTGCAATGATGGTTGGATGTCCACATTGTGACCTTCCCTTAGGCCTTGTTAGGCTCATTCTCATCATTCCCTTAGTGGGTTAACCCAAATAAGTAAGCCCCATTCACCGTAGATGGATGGTTCCGTGCTATCGGATTTGATATGACCACGACTGAGGGCCGATCTTTATTATGGTTGATCGGTTGTTCATCTATAGACCCCACCTTATTTATATGTCTATTAATCGACCAATTTTGATTGTCGTAGCCGATTGCCGGTTAGCGATCGAGGTCGATTATCATGACTGATTGCCGATTTTGATTGTTAAGGCCGATTGTCGAGACCTATATGATGTACATGTGACCTGTAATTGAGGCTCATTGTGACTCGTATTAGGCCCATGATGCATGACTCATTGGATGTATTCAAGACCCATGTGTAGGGCCCACATGTCATGTATTTGGGGCCCATGTGCAAGGCCTATTGTGATGTATTCATGGCCCATGGGTAAGGCCCATTGTGATGTATTCATGGCCTATGGGTAAGGCCCATTGTGATCTATGTTAGGCCCATGTGAAAGGCTCATCGTGATGTGTATTAAACCCTTGAGTAAGGCCCATCGTGTTGTATATTAGGCCTTTGTATGAGGCCATGGGCCCATTATGTGTTTGGCTCTATGTGGGCCATCCCTTAGGGTAATGTTGGTTAGTGTCCACATTGTCGAGGCCGATTGTGATACAGATTATGAGTATGTGACTGCATAGCATCATGGTACATGCCCATATGCATCATCTGCATGTTTGTTATGAGATGTGATTGATCATTGCACATGTCATTGAGCAGGATGATATGAGACTCCCTGATAGGCGGAGGTTCTTCCACATGAGCGCACGACATGTGCAGGATTGATGCATGATTGGATTGTATGACTCATGCATCTTGTATTGTGTTGTGATTATTGTACGCCTTAGTGACATCAGGGTCGTAGCCTCCACAGGCATATCGTGGATGGCCAAATGGGACACCGAAAATCTGTTCGACCATCAGCCTACTATAGATGGCCCTGGTTGAAAATCTCTAAACACCCTCTTGGTACCAGAGGATGCTCCAACGTCTAGACCGAGTGGGTAGATGAGCGTTGAGTGCCGATTTTCAGACGATTGCCCTCTCCACTGTGTCGTGGTCGGTTGGAAGGGGGTGCGGCCTTACCCACCCGAGCGCAGGGGGCAAAGCTAGGCTGAGTTTGACCAGCTCGAGGAATGGGTCCGCTATCGACGTACCGGATAAGTATTGGCAGACTATTGGCTAGGCGGATAGTGAGGTTTCTTACGCTCACTTGGACTGTGCGGCTAGGGAGAGAGGCAGTTCCATTTGGAGTGTAATAGACCCCGGTGATTTCTCAGAGAGTAACCGTACTGATATGTGGACTTATTGAGTAGGAATTGCATACTCTTGTATTTATTCATTCACTATCCACTTGGGCTGATTGTGCGCATCTATTTGTTACGTGTACCTTCGCATGACTAGGATTTTGGTTGGGCGCGCGACTAACCTGAGATCAAGGGTTTACCACATTGAGTCTGACTATCCAAATTTAGGTATGGGACTGGTTTGGATAGAAGTCCCTTGTGGTGGACCCTGTGGTCTGCGATATTACGTACTATCATCCCGACTTCACACTCCAGCATGGTCATTCCATTAGCACCACATATTGCATATTGCATTATATCCTCGTCATACGGCATTTTGGGTTGTTATGTTTCTGTATTCCTGTGACTTAGATAAGAGTGATGATATTTGTTAGCTCTTCCGAATCGTATATTGCATTATATCCTTGTCATCCAATATTTGATTATTTGTGACTCATCATTTGCATAGCTATCCTATATTGCGTATTTTAATATTGATTGACTCATGGACATGTCCGTATTTCATATTACTCTGATTTCGTATGATTTATGATCTTGTCAGTATTTCGGATATTGTATGATTATGGGTTTACCAGTATTTTCACTTACTCTGATTACTCTGATATTGCTTACTTGGCACTTACCTCGTGCACACACTTTCACCACCCAATAAGCTTTCTATAAGCTTATGCACGATAGATGCGTGCAGGTGGCATTAGGTTGCTGCAACATTGAGATTGGAGCGTGCAGCTGTTTTCTAGAGCTTTGATTTTGACATATGTATTTCCCTTTCAGCATTGTATTCAAATGATTATATTAGTGGATATGTGATGATGATGCTGTCTTTATGATTTGGATAAACTTGTGGTTATGCTTCTTACGAGATAAATGTACATTGAAAAATTCTCCTTGTAGGATCCCAGAATCGGAATTTGGCGTATGGGCGCTGGGAGCCGAAAATGGGGTACTACGGAGGCTGACTTCTACATTTAACAATTTTGAACACAAATCCTTAAAGAATATCCCCAACTCAATCAGCACTACAGTGATATCTTGCTTAGGAATCCATGAATCGCAACTGGTAGTAGATGTTATAAAAAGACATGACAATCATGATTTTTCATTCTTATTACCTTACAGTCCGTAATGTTTACGCGCCAAGATATATTTGACGCATACCCATTGAAAAACTTCATCGATCTCAACCATTCACATAAACATTTTTTTCTCTAGTTTTGTCAATGTATAGCAAGCTACTGGTATAGTATATGAATTTTCATATGATTACAAGTGTAACTCTCTCCATAAACCCATTGCTTGTAGATCCAATCGAGCCATAAAACTGTCTTTTATTTTCTTTTCTATATTCATCAATGTTTCGAAGACATTGTCATATATATTCTTCTCAATATGCATAACGTCCAAGTTGTGTCACAATTTCAAATCACTCCAATAGGGCAACTAAAAAAAATGTTCTTCTTCCTCCAGTTATACTTTAATACTTTATGTTTCCTCTTCTTCAAGTGTGGTGCCTTACCAAATCTAACTTCTTCAATTTTACTCGGTTGTTGTATCACATCTTCTCCAGATACCTCTTTCGGTGGTGGCCTATGATCTTGTTTGCCATTAAAGATTATCGTCTTCCTACACCAATTATGATCACTCGGAAGGAAGCAACGATAGCACATATAACATGTTTTTTTACCATACTTCAATGACAATGAACAAGTCTTAATACTGCATGTAGGACAAGCCAACTTTTTCTTTGTGCTCCACCCAGACAAATTCTCATATGCGGGGAAGTCATTTATTGTCCACAAGACCGCTGCATGCAATTGAAATGTCTATCCTGCAAATGTGTCATACGTCTGTATACCTTAACTCCAAAACTCATTTAACTTATCTACTAACATTTGCAAATACACATCAATGTCATTCCCGAGTGACCTGGGCCCAAGAATAAGCAATGACATCATGAAAAATGACTCCATATACAACTAATGAGGTAAATTGTAAGGCATAAGTACCACTGCCACATACTATACGAGCTACTCATATTACCAAATGGATTAAAACCATCATTTGCAAGACCTAGTCGAACATTTTAAGAATCCTTTACAAACCAGTCATATTGTTTGTCAAAATTTTTCCAAGCTTCAAAGTCAGCAAGGTTCCTCAGTATACTATCATCATGAACGTGTTTCTCCTTACGCCACCTCATATCTTCAACTGTCTTACGAGACGTAAACAATCTTTACAATTTGGGTTTCAATGGGAAGTACCTTAACACCTTTTGCTAGATTTTCTTATACTTGGCTTCGTCATACTTTCACTTAGACTCTCCACATTCTGGACACTATTCGATATTTTCGTGCTCTTTTCAATACAATACACAATTATTTATACATGCATGTATGAGGATGTAACTAAGGCCCAAGTCTCACATCAAAGATTTTACCGTGTAACGAGACTTAGGCAATGTCTCACTGTCTGGTAATGCTTCTTTCAACAAGTCAAGCAACATGTCAAACGATTTGTTACTCCAACGATTTATTATCTTCAATTGAAGTAACCTTGTAAGAAAATTCAACTTGGAGAAGTTCTCACACCCCAGGATAAAGTGGACGTTGCGCATTCCTCAAAAACCTACTAAACTTTTCTGATTCGACATCACCCATAGGAGGAATATCTTGGCTACTACTTGTCACTACAAAATCAGTATTTGCAATTGTTCCCTTGAACACATCCCCTATGATATCTTGCATTTCATCGACGTCTTCATCCTCGTCATCCGGCACAATTGAGTCAGCAAAGACTTCTATGGCCTCAACTCTTTGGTGGAACTCTTCACCATGATGGATCCACCAAGTGTAACCCTGGTGAATCCCAACTATGAACAAATCGTCTTCTACTTTGTCTAAAGTCTTATGAACCATGTTCTTACATTTTCGACATGGACACCTAATCCTATTGCCTGAATTTGCCTGAATTTGTACAAATTTCATGAACTCTTGAACCCCTTATTTACACTCTGGGCCAAACTTGTTCTTAGTTCACATTCAAATCTCATCCATCTCTACAATGAAAAGATTAGAGTCAGTTTACGAAAATAAGTTTAAGATTAGGTTAGGGTTATAGGTTTAGGATTCGGTGTAGGTTTAGGTTTAGGGATTTGAGAATAGGTTTAGGATTCGGTGCAGGTTTAGGTTTAGGGATTTGATAATAGGTTTAGGTTATAGGTTTAGGTTATAGGATATAGGTTATAGGTTTAGGTTATATGTTTAGGTTTAGGTGTAGGTTGTAGGTTATAGGTTATAGGTTTAGGTTTTAAGTTTAGGTTTAGGTTAAGGTTATAAGTTATAGGCTTAGGTTTAGGTTTAGGTTTAGGTTATAGGCTATAGATTTAGGTTTAGGTTATAGGTTATAGGTTTAAGTGTAGGTTATAGGTTTAGGTTTAAGTATAGGTTATAGGTTATAAGTTTAGGTTCAGGATATAGGTTAAAGGTTTAGGTTTAGGTTATAAGTTATAGGTTTAGATTATAGGTTATAGGTTTAGGTGTAGGTTAGAGGTTATAGGTTTACGTTATAAGTTTAGGCTTAGGTTATAGGTTTAGGTTAAGGTTATAAGTTATAGGTTATAGTTTTAGGTTTAGGTTTAGGTTTAGGTTAAGGTTATAGGTTTAGGTTTAGGTTTAGGTTTAGGTTTAGGTTTAGGTTATATGTTATAGGTTATATGTAAGACCCGTATCCTAAATCGTATCATTTTATAGGCTTCTGCAGTCCTCTGGTCGAATTTCGACAACCCTCGACCTATATCTAACGTTTACATGTGATCCTAAGCCGAGTCCTACATATCAGAGTCGATTCGATTCAAAACTTATACCTTAGGGACCGTGCCATAAGATCCTAGGATCAGAATCTGGCGTATGAGTGCTGGGAGCCGAGAATGGGATACTACAGATGTTATCGGCACCAGATTCAGAAATCGGGAGTTTTATAAGCCCAATTTCCTGGTTTGGGCGTGACATTATAAGTTATAGGTTTAGGGATTTGAGAATAGGTTTAGGTTTTCAAGTTTAGGTTTAGGTTTAGGTTATAGGTTATTAGTTTAGGTTTAGGTTATAGGTTATAAGTTTAGGTTGAGGTTGAGGTTATAGGTTTAGGTTGTAGGTTATAGGTTTAGGTTTAGGTTATAGGTTTAGGTTTAGGTTAATGTTATATGTTATACGTTTAGGTTTAGGTTTTATGTTATAGGTTTAGGTTATAGGTTATACGTTATAGGTTATAGGTTTAGGGATTTAAGAATATGTTTAGGTTTAGGTTTAGAAATTTGGGTTCAGGTTCGAGTTTAGGTTTAGGTTTTCAAGTTTAGGTTTAGGGTTAGGAAATCATTATACCCACTATAAATATATGTAGTTTATCTACATCGTCCATCTACTTTTCCAGATCATTTAAGGGGTTGAAACCAAAATTGAATCATATCCAAAAATCAGGTCGACCAGACCACAAGAAACAGTGGGTATAATGATTTTCATCATTGAAACCTTTCTAGGGCTTGTAGTGATGTTTATTTATCATTCAACCTCTTCACAAGATCACACAGACAGTGATGAAGGGAAAAAATAAATATCAGTGGTTCCCACCTTCCAGGGACCCCCGCTTAACATCCGTATAGCTCCGACGCACATCCGGGTCTGCTCCATCAATTTTGAACTAGTACATAAACACGGGTCTGTCCAAATGGCCAGGTCACCCATATTGCTGTCTATAAAAAATGGACAGCTTCATCATGGTCATAACAGTGGTTCCCACCTTCCAGAGATCTCCGCTCAACATCCGAATAGCTTTGACACACATCCGAGTCTGCTCCATCAATTTCAAGCTAATACATAAACACGAGCTTGTCCAAATGGCCAGGCCACCCATATTATTATACATAGGAAATAGACAGCTTCGTTATGGTCATAACAGCGGTTCCCACCTTCCAGGGACCATCGCTCAATTTAATCCTAAATTAGTTACCCATCAAAGGTTGGATAGATTGTAATACTTTTATATTCCCATTTAAACGTCCACGCTGAAAATCTAGCAGCATCTCCCCATGCCTCTCCAGATAAGTTAATCTTATGTTACTGTAATGCCCCAAAATTTTCGATACTCGAGAATCGAAAGTCCTCGAGCGTTACCATGAAATGTAACTTATTTCATACGTGTGTACATTACCAATCCAACTATTCTAGACTTACATCCTGGCCCTGACACTAACCTTACCGTTGGGGATGATCTCCATTCATAGATCAAGCCCTCTGACCGTTGATTTTGGCGACATGTATAGTCCTTTGATAAAATTAGTGAATAACTCCTTATCTATAGTAATTTAGATGAAAGTTATTTTATAAGAATTACTTAAAAATGTGCCTACTACTATGGAGACCCATCAGATTTCATAAAACACTTAGATTAGCAATAATTACATAATTACCATTAACCTAAACCCCTAAATCCTAGATCACATGGTTCCCATAATCTGATTCAGGTAAAAACCTTATATCAGGCTTAATAATCATAAATGAACTATACGCACCAAATTTCAGCCCTTAAATCACCATAGAAGCGGCCCAAATAGAGGAAAAAGGCCTGTAACCATTAATCTGGACCACCTGATCTTTGGATATGCTCCAAATTTGAATTCAACCCCTTAAATTAGGCAGGTAACCGAATGGACGGTGTAGATGGTCTAAAAACATCACAAGTTGGACCCCACTTGCAATGCATGCGCACAAGACCCGGGCACTAGCAGCGCACGGAGTGAGAAATCGGATCAAACTTTGTTTGACCTGACCGAATTCGAAATTGAGACACAGTCTCTCTCCTCTCTTCATCATCCATCCATTGGGATTAGCTGTGGCCCACCACAGTCACCCAATAGAAAAATCTAAACCGTCCAATCAATTCGAGGCGATGGCTCGACCAGAACCATGAAGTCCCCACATGTATTAATGCATGTGTGTGCATGGGAGCAGAGTAAGAATAGGCCGTGTGGGGCTACTTCTCCGAAAACGGAAAGAATTCTGATCTTTTCGGTTGTATTCCCCTACGCAAACACCCATATCAATCTAAACCGTCCATCCTACAAGCAAAATCAATGAAGAACAATCTCCACTTATTCGTTGTGTAAGAATCCGAACGTTTCACAGCTTCAAGACTTTCTCGCCGTTTGCAACACAAATGAGCGGCATCTGTTCGGAGGAGCTATGACCCACCTTCATCAACTGAATGGAGGATCTGGACTGTCCATATTGTCTGGATGAGAATTTCAACCAAGACCTTGGTCCTTTCATAACTCATGCGATCGGAGGGATGTTTGCGGCAGAGTCTACGCAGAAACCGGAAGGTCATCATCCGTTTTTCTTGCTACGCAAAGACACCCCGTAAGTGGCTTTCACAAGATCATTCTAGAGTTCCATAAGCTATAAAAAGATCTCTCCCGTCCGACTGTGAGGGAGAGAAAGTGCTTGGTCGAGAGTAACACGCCATGAAAAATGGGAAGATGCCCAGTCTGTCCAAACCTTTGTCCAATCAGCAAGGAAGGAAAGAGGAAGAAAGAAAAGAAAGAGAAAGAAAGGATGAAAGAAAAGAGAAGAAGAAAGAAGGAAAGAAAAGAAAGAAAGAAAGAAAGAAAAGGAAAAGGGAAGAGAGAGAGAGAGAGAGAGAGAGAGAGAGAGAGAGAGAGAGAGAGAGAGAGAGAGAGAGAGATGGTGCGATGAGTCGACTCACCGAGTCCTAGGACTGAGTCAGGGCCAGGTTCAGATTTTGTGATATAGGTTAAGATTGAATGGGAAGGAGTATGCAGGAACACCTAGACGTGGATGAGGACAATTCAATTTTAAAGGTGAGGGTTTTATCCTTTAAGCTTATATGAATTTAAGTTATTATATTTATTCCGCCTTTTATGCCTTCATGTTTATTGTGCCTTTTTCGAATCTTTTTAATTGAGTTGATGCATTTTATTTTGCCTCCATTTTATTTCTCCTTTATACTTGATATATTACTGCCTTTACCTGCTCTCAGAATTTCATTACTTTTCCTCTGTTTTCATTTTAAATGGATATCATTAATTATTGGCCCTTTTGAGATTTTTTTACATGATATCCATTGCAAGAGGCTTTCTTGAGTTTATGTGAGGCTATAGATACAAGCCTTGCTCTTGCCTTTTATCATCATAAGTTGGCCTTAACCACTCTCCTCAGTTTGAGTTAACCTTCGTCACTCGCCTCTTATTCGAGCTAATTATTGTCATTCGCAGATGGCCTTAAATTCGGATGATTTCTTTGGCCAGAGTTGTATGTGTTTGAAGTGAGTCCCTTGAAAGGCCTTTGGTAGTTGTTTACGGCATTTGATTCCTCACTCAATATTTCTTGAAATGCAGGTATTGTTGGGCAATTTTCAGTTGTATGAATGTTACAAGCACAAATACCATAGACAACTTCCATATCCTTATCCTTCCTAAGTTCCATAACCTAAAGTTTCCTTGTGAGACTGGCCACTTTAGCGTTGATATCATCTTCCTCTTTCAAAAGATATATTCCACCTATTTCCTTTAATTGAATAGGCTTATACGTGATGCTCATTCTTTGGGAGATATCCCATGATTGTGTGGTTTCAACAAGTTTATCAAATAATCCCATACTTCATCAACATCTTTGTTCAGGAATTCCCCATTACACATTGTCTCGATAAATTAGCGCATGGAAGATTTCAGTCCTTCATGGAAGAAATTTGTTATGCACCACGTTTCAAAACCGTGTTGTGGGCATGAACTGATAAGATCCTTAAACCGCTCCTAACATTAGAAGAATGTTTCATCTTCCCTTTAGACGAAGTTCATGATCGACTTTCTGATGGTGTTCATTTTATGATATGGGAAGAATTTTTCTATGAACTCCCTTATCATGTTATTCCATCTGCCAATAGATTGTGTATGTAGTGAATGTAACCATGTCTTACCCTTTTCTTTTAGGGAGAAAGGAAAGAGTTTCAGCCAAATTGTGTCCTCAGACACATTAGAAAAGTACAAAGTGGATATGATCTCATCAAACTCTATCAAGTGTAAATATGAATTTTTATATTCAAGCCAAATAAACTTTGGAAGGAGTTGAATTACTCTTGGTTTGATGTCTATGTTTCCTGTATTTTCTAAAAAAACCATATAGGAAGGGGTGCTTACCCCCGCCAGTTGTAAATAGTCTCGTAAAGTATGAGGCGGGGGTGCTTGATGCACCTTGTTCTCATCCTGGATTTCCTTCACCCTAGGTTGGGGTAAATTTGGAGGTTGATTGGCCAGTTGATTTGCAACCATAAATTTGGTCAACTTTATGGATCTCGAGTGGTGTCTACTCCTGTGATGGATAGATAACCCCTTAACCAATCCTCCTTCACTTAAGAAACATCGAGTGTTGTCACGGACTCATTTGGGCATGAAACACTCCCAGCCCTCAATTTCAGAATCCAACCTAAACCTAAAAAAGAAAAAGGAAAATATAAATCTAAAAATAGAAAGAAAGAGAGAATTAGAAAGAAGTTACCAAATTAGAAGTTTCTATATTAGGATCCTGCAAAAGAAAAAGGAAAGTGAATTAGTTTCGAAAAAGAGAAATAGAAAGTTTCTAAAAATAGAAAGATGAGTTGGTTTCTAAAAACAAATTAGGAAAGTTTCTAAAAAAATAACCTAGTTTCCAAAAATGAAAAAGGAAAGTTTCTAAAAACAAATTAGGAAAGTTTTTAAACCTAGAAAAAAGAAAGTGAGTTAGTTTCTAAAAAAAAAAAGGAAAGTTTCTAAAAATAGAAAGTAAATTAGTTTCTTAAAAAGAAAAAGGAAAGTAAACTAGCTCTTAAAAAAGAAAAAGAAAAGAAAATTAGTTTCTAAAAACAGATTAAGAAAGTTTCTAAAAATAAATTAGGAAAGTTTCTATCCTATAATTAGAAAGTAAATTAGTTTTTAAAAGTAGAAAATGAAAGTTTCTAAACCTAGAAATAGAAAGCCAAGTTAATTTGTAAATTAATTTAAAAAAAATCCTAACCTAAAATAGAAAGTAGAAAAACCTTAATCTTAAACTAATTCCAAAACTAGTTAATCTTATAAAAACGTAACTGTTAGTCTCAGCAACGGCACCAAAAACTTATTCACAACCCCAAATTTAGGGTCCCGATGTAGTAATAACTCGTGAGAACGATGTTAAATCCATAAGGACTAAACTTTTACGTATTCTGAAAAGAATTAGAAATAGAACTAGAAAAAAAATCTAAATCTAAATATGGAATAAAAGAGAGTAATTGTGAAGGATTTATCAAATATCAAAAGTGAACTAGAGTGCCAAGGATCCACTTATAGTGACCAAGGAGCCCTCTTACTTGATTCAAGTACAATAATTGGAATTAGAGTCATATCCTATCCAATTGGAAGATATAACAATTAAAATCAAATTCGAACTTTCCTTGACCTAATTCTCAATGGAGGAGAATTGTGATAATTGGAAGGTATTCCATCACCAATCCATGCCCATGGGACGATGATCGACAATAGGATTTACCAATCTTACAATCTTAAAATCAAGAAAAGAAGATACTCAAAGCTATTGCAGATCTACTGTAATTTGAGTCAGAAGAAACCATTAAAAATTGAAAGTATTCCTTAAATATCAAATTATAATCAAAGAAGGTTCAACATAAACATGAATCAAAGCAAGAGAAATATCTCATCACACTACAAGCTTCACCTCTTAGCTATAGCCAAGAGGTTTAGCTAACCATAAACATGATTGGACCAAAGTCTCTTTTGAAAAACATGAAAACAACTAAGGAAGAAGAAGAAAAACTCTTAGCGACGACTTCTCCACCATTTTGCTCCATTCCTTAAACCCTAGAAGATACCTAGGAACATTTTAAAGAGTCACATTTATAGTTGTGGAACTTTAATTTCGCACATAGTCGAAAAACTCTAGAAACTGCCTCAAATTTACACTGTTTGCTAAAATAGACCTCACTCTGTGTAGTTTTTCAAAATAGATTTCACTCTCCGTAATTTCATAAAATGACTCAGAGTTTTAGAATATGATTTTTCATAACGATTTCAAGATTCTTTTTCTTCACTTTAAATCTTTGATTTTCTTCATTCCTCACATGGTTTTCTTAGATCTTTAGCATGCGAATTTTTTAATCTTGATTTCTTTAAATCCATCATTTGCCTTGGTGATTCTTGAGCATCAAATTCATGCTTTTAGCACCATTTCCAATCCAATCTTTTAAATTCAACTTGCAATACAAACATGAGTAAAATAGAACATTAAGCATTATCATGTTCATAAAACCAAGATATAAATGGGGGATAATATGCAATATTTGACCCTCAACATCTTCCTCAAAGGGATAATTGTTCTGAATCCATGGAACTTCTCTAGATTCCTCATAGAGGCTGCTCGAATCCACAAGGAAAAGAACAAGAAAATAGAAAATAAATTCTATAAAATTTAAAATTAATTGATGAATGAATTAAAAGAGTTCACGACCCTTTAAATATGGATACGAGAGAGAAATCAGAATCAAACTACAACTAAAACTCCTAGAATTCGCAACTTACTGTAAATAATAAACTTATTATTTACAGACGTCATGATGTCTACTAGTGCGCAAAGTTTTTGGTCAAAAATATTGTCTTATTTGGCTTTACCAAGCTGTTTTCTTAATTATTCTAAGCACTTCTAGCGTTGGGCGCAACTCCTAAAGCCCAACGTATGAAGAGTTATAATCAAACTAAAACGTACTATTAATTTATAGTAAAAAATAAAATTAAAATAGGAAAACAACCGTCGATTCAATGGTATTTCACAAATCTACCATGCGCAACCTAATATAGTATAGTTGGGTGGCTAATGTAGCTTGTTCTACCCCAAATTATATATTTTATACCTAATAACTCATTCTGAATTGTGAAATATGCCTGATTTAAGATCTGATGGTCTGGATCACTTTTGATTTAGATTAAGCCTTTTTTGACCTATCTTAACCATTATACAGTCCGTGACATGCACTACATCAAAAATAAATGTTTAAAATCAAAAGCACAGGGGTTCGTTATCTTCACGCAAAACTTGCTACCATGAACATCCATTCGGTAAACTTAAAATATATTTTTTTCGTTTCCACCAAAGTCAAATATTCACACTTACAAGGAATGTTTTTATTAACATTGTAGTGGGAAATCAAGGAATACAGTTTCAGAGGTTCAGCGAAATGGTCAATCTGTCCCTTTTAAGTACCGTCTGCCCATCCAAGAGGCCAAAACGCGTAAATAAAACGACAAGGCCGGTGCTGACGAGTCAGGCATCAACATTAAAGTCGATAGTCAGAATTCCATGGGAATTTATGACTTAAACTGTTGGATTTTTAATCACCATTAAAAAATAGTGCTGACTCTTCTCTCTTGGAAATAGAACAGTCGTACGCGATCTAGACCATCCAAATCCTTGCCCAATTTTGGATGGAGCATGTTAGAAATTCTACATTGCGAAAATAAGAGTAAGCCTTTACTTTTGACTATTTAGTTTAGACCACCCAATATCTTATTTTTAACCATCCATTTAGTGGACACTAATTGGATGATTAAGATTATGTAGTGTTAATTTCAACATACACTTCCAAAATTTTGGAAGGTGCGGATCGTGCGATGCATCAGTGCCACATACGAGGATAATGACTCACTGCCATGTTCAAAACTGTTGTAAACTATCACGGTAGCCCATACTCCAAAGTACTTAGTCAAGAGTGGCTTTCTCGGGAATGAGAGTTCCCCACCAGCTGAAAATGGTAGTGACTCTTAACTCATGCCCATGGCATATTTATACATCAATATAAACCGTCCAAATCAGTAACCCAATCATGGAGGGGAGCATAACACATAAATCTTATTTGAGGAGATGATAACCCAACATCTTACTTTTAACCATCTATTTAGTGGGCTTTAATCGGATGGTTCAAATTGTGTAATGTTACTTTGGAGACATGGTTCTGCTCCACAAACTGAAAGGCCTGGGTGGTGGGTAGTGATGCATCAGTGCTATATACGGGCATAATACTTCGCCATTTTCAAAATGGTACTACACCATTATACCAGATTAAAGTCAAGAGTTCAGAGGAGAATCCTTAGGAAGGATAGTTCACCACCATTTAAAAGTAGTAGTGACTCATTGTTACGCATGAAATAGTTGTGCAGTCATCTGAACAATCCACATCACTACCGCAATCATAGATAAGAGCATAATTCAAAATCCGAATTGAGGAGATGATAGCCAAACATCTTACTTTTAATCATCTATTTTATGGGCTTTAATTAAATGGTTTAGATTGTGTTGTGGTAATTTAGAAATATGCTTGTGCTCCACAAATTTAAAATGCATTAGTGCCACATAGACGGAGAGTAATTCAACTGCATTTTATGCACTCTCATAGTAGCCTGGCCTGTAAAGTCAAGAGTCAAGACTAGGATCCTCACGAATGAGAGTTCACCACTGTTTAGAGATGATAGCGACTCTTCCTTGATGCGCCTGTCATAGTTGTACAAACACCCTAAACCATTCGAATCACTAATCCAGTCATTAATCGGACCGTAACCCAGGATTTATAATGAGGAGATGGTAACAACCATCTAATTTTGCCCCTGGAAATTGGACCACGAGCTAATTTACTTTTAGTCATTTATTCAATGACCATTAATTGAATAATAATTATTGCTTGGCATTCCGTTCCATCCACCTCTATTGGGATAGTTTGGTTAGCCTTATAATAGGTGCCAACCCAAGATTAGAAGTTTTTACTAAGCAGTCTTTCACCATTTCTATGGACCACTGCTGGAGAGTAGGAGTCACTAGACACCTAGAGTTGAGTTTCATCTTAATTTACCCAACAATAATTTTGTATTAAAACTCTCTTACATATAATATCGACCATGCTATTGCGAGAAAATATTTAATTAAATTTTTAGAAGTGATATGATGTTTGAAATTTTATAGAACATTAAATGAGATTTTCAATATAAATAATAGATATGTAATTAATGAATTTTGAAAATTTACATCCTTATAACCGATGGCTTAAATTTTAGTTGCCTCAATGAACATCTTACATTTTACCTGCCCGCTCTCACTTTTGCTGCAAGCAAACATTTAATTAGATTTTTACAAGTGTCATGATTTTTGCAATTTTATGAGACACTAAACGAGATGTTGAATATAAATAACAGATATGTAATGAATTTTGAAAATCTATATCCTTATAAACCAATGGCTTAGATTTTAGCTGCCTCAATGAACATCTTAGATTCTACCTGCCTCTCACTTTTGCATAAGTCACGTGCTGCTAAGTTTCTTTGCATTTGCATGTAACCTGCCCGACGATCCCAAACCTATCCAACAAAGGAAATGTGGGGAGTGCCTATATAACTGAGTCACATACTTTCCATAACCCTTCATGTCAGGATGTCAGCACATATTAGAGATAGATCTAAATCTTAAAGGGGTGAAATCAGAAAATGTAGGGATTGATTGTCCACGTTGGCTGTTGGCTACCATCTCTTTCTTACATGTATGTGAATGCAGCATCCTTTTCTCAATGCCTCATAGGAGTGAAATAGCGCCGGTAATTCATTTCTTACGTTGTCGACAATCAGTTCTTCGATTCAAGTGAGTTGAATTTTTAAGTTATGCAGATTTAAGAGAAAAATAGTCTCTTATGAATATCAGTCAATGCCTAACAAAAAGAAATTAGCTCTAATAGGTACTAAGAATCAATGGGCAAACTATGTCATTTTCAATTGAATCAGTGGGGCTAGGCATTCTTGGGCATGTTCTCTGCTCCACAGCCAACACAAATAGACATGCATTCGCATGAATGTTGTGAAGATGAAACTAGTCATCTGCCATGGGAGCCACTGTTCCACCGCAGGATTGAGGGTTGGAAAACTCAACACCATGTTAAGAAGGTTTGAGTTGACTCAAATACTCAACCTGATTCGATATTTAATAATCACCATGTTAAGAAGGTTTGAGTTGACTCAAATACTCAACCTGATTCGATATTTAATAATTACATTAGGATTATTAAATATTTAATATTGCTTAGATAAGTAATATAAAATATAAATAATGTCATCAAACTAATCAATGGTTAGTTTAAGTTCTTCCCTGCAATAGAGTACAAGGTTTCAGTTCTTATTAACTCAATTTGAGTTTTTCAGCAACTCTCAATTCAACGAGTTTCACAACTGAGGAAAGGAATGCAAAGTGAAATTTCTCTTTCCAAAAAGCTCTTTATCCATAACAAATCCTTCCCTTGGAATTGAGTTGCCCTAAAAAACTAACAAAATCAATCATACACTAAAATGGAGTGAGAAATTCCATTTTAATACATGGTCTAAAGTTGTATATGTGTGGGATCACTGCCTATAATGAGGTGGATCTATGTTGATTGTTCCCTTCCCATACATCAAGCTAGTCCACTCATGGATGAGCCAAAATAGTATGAAAGAAACAGAAAGATTAAATGTACAATAGTGGTACACATTATTGGTTGAAATGTTTCTTCAAGCAACTAACATGTAGATGTCAGTGGCCATGGACAACGGCGGAAATGGCTACCGCTATGATGGCTGAGTATTTGAGTTAGGTAGGCCATATTATAGAAAAAACAGTGGTGATTCACTATTAATGGGCCACAAAAGTTTTGTATCAAGCTGATAATTGTTTTTTATTTTCATCCAGGATCACGTGAACTGATCAACAGATTGGATAGCCAATAAAAACCACAGAAACAAACATTAAGTGATGCCACTTTTCATCAATCATACAAACATTCTTAATATAAAAAAGAAAATTTCTCTAAATATGCAGAATTCAAGGACTAAAATGATGCCACTTCTCTTACTTTGGCGTCGACTACAATTCTTCTCAAATTCAAACCGTTCTGCTGAATTTCCTGTATTTGTTGCCTCACATTAAGTTCATCTGGGTCATCGATGTCGATACAAATCTGTGGCCGTTGCATCTCATCTTCGTCTATGAAATGGTATATCTTTCCAATAGATTGAAGAAGCTGGTATACTACAAGCATTGTAGGCCTCTCCTCCGGATCAAACGCAATGCAATCAACTGCAACTCTCTGAAACTGAAGGAGCTCGTTATCACAACCCTTTCCCATCAAAGACCTGTCGATGGCATGGCTGAGAAGATAAACGTTTTTAAGTTCAGTAATCCACTCCACCAGATTCACCTGCAAGCGTTTTGGGGCATTTGCTGCTTCAGTAGGTTTTTTGCCTGTAATCAGCTCGAGCAGCACTACACCAAAGCTGTATACATCCCCAGCTCGACTGGCCACAACCTTGCTTCTGAATTCAGGAGCAGCAAAACCCATATCATTAGTTTTGATATTTACATGAACACTCAGATGGCTGCCGAGCGGATGCATAAGCCCGACGGATCTGAATTTGGATATTTTTGGCTCGTAATCTTCATCCAAGAGGATGCGTTTGGAGCTTATCTTGCGGTGAATTATGCAAGGATCGCATCTGTGGTGAAGCCATGCAAGGCCTCTCGCCACCCCAATTGCAATTTTCAGCCGCAGAGGCCATTCCATGTGTCTCTCATGTAGCTGCTGATACAGAGTTCCTTTGGGCATGTACTTGTATACTAAAAGCCTCTCATTTCTGGCAATGCAAAAACCCAGAAGAGGAACCACGTTACGGTGTTTTAGGGAACCCAGCATGGTCATCTCAGACATGAATTCCTTGTGGGAATATTCAGAATCATGAAGCCTCCTAATTGCAAGGGAAGATCCATCAAGAAGCATCGCCTTGTAGACGGTTCCTGCTCTTCCTGATCCGATAATGTTATTTCTGCTAAAATTGTTAGTAGCTTTCAGTAGATTGTTCAACCTCATTCTTGGAACCGTCCTCTCGAAGGTGGAGATGTGGACATTGCCATACCTTCGAGTAGTATGTTCTGACTGAAAAATAAAACAATGTTAGGATTACAGAGGAGGAGATTTTGGCCTTCGGCGCATTGAATCAGGTAAGGAATTTGGTGATCTGTGCAATTGTCATGTTTTCCTGAAATGGGAGAAAGGAAATGAACTAACCTTGATTTCCTTTGTTCCTTGAGTACTCTTCACCCACTGGATTGCTTCAACGTGTTCTTCCTCTTTCTTTCTCGACTGCAGAAGAAGCACCAGTATTATCATTCCGATGGCCGCACCACCGATGGCTGCGCAAATTATGATGCCTCTGTCTATACCGTCCATCAAAATCGATGAAGAACCTAAGATACGGGCACGAAATTTATAAACACATTAAAAAAGAGTCAACAGATTCGTGGAAAAAGGGTGGGATGCAACCATCTGATTAGAGTTCCTGGATAGGAGAAATGCCTCAAGTTCTCCCGAATATATTCTTTAGTCGGCCACTTATCACTTTTGAAAGAATTAGTGGATGAAACTACCCCTGCTTTGTAACTTAGTCCATTAGGAAAAAAAAAATTTAATCTTTGTTATTTATTTATTATTACTACTTTTATTTCTTCTTCAATTTTTCAAACATGTCTCTTAGCTACCACTTCATTCGACTGCATTTTACAGCATATGTTTATTGCCATCAATTTTTCAAACATTACAAAAGTGTTATTATTCTTCAACAATTGCATTTCTTAGAAATATAAGCCACTAATATGTGGAAGATATTTTAAATGAATAAAATTTTATTAGAGAAGGAGGCTACTTTTGATTATGGATAAAGAGGGATGGCCATGGTTATTGTTGTTTTGGCGAAAAGAATTTAAGGTAGGTAAGGGTGATTGTGATTATTACATGAAAGACAATGAAGGAGATAGCCTACCTCAACGCTGACAACCTCGAATCTTAACACCTGACAACCTCGATTAATCTTAATATGCGACAAACTCGACCCTCAATACATGACAAACTCAACCCTCAATATATGGCAACTTCAACCATAACACATGAGCCCCAGAAGGAGGCAGAACTTAGGCTTAAATGGAGTACACCACAAGAAACAATGGTAATTGAACTCCTATAGTCGAAAACTTCTTAAATTGACTACACCACAACAAAACTTCTAATGGCATTTGTACACTGTCCGTGGGATCTACCATCGCATATGAGTAGAATCGACTCCATCCATTAAATTCTAAATTTTACGGAAGTCCATGATGGGAAGCATGATCAACATCCACCAGTCACATTGACCATATCTGTAACACCCCGGATTTTGGCCAATCTGGGATTTAACGTCCTTAGGCAATGGGTCAACCAAAACACCTGGGAAATCGCTCAGAACCCAATTCCATAGCCAAAGAAATCACTTAGGATTAATTCCTTTAGAAACTAAGCATAAGTTAGCTAGCGCAACGCTAGAGTAGCTGGGAAATAGTCCCTGATCACTTTAAATACGTTCTACAAGACCCAAATCGAGTAGAACCAATGACTCTATAATACTCTATAACCTTGGATCAAACTCTAAGCCGGTTTGTTCTCTGGACCACTTTGAAACTTTGTATTGGATCTATACCGCGCGTCGAAAGTCCGATACCTGCTATCTTAGACCGTTAGAACTGCCTAGCTGGACTTGACAATCATTTCGAAAATCAAGTCCAACCGACATTCACAGGCTATTTCGTTGAGCCTGGACCGAAGAGAGTGAGAATAGGGCTAGATTTGGAATTTGAAATTTAAATTTGGCACACGACTTGACGCGTCAGTATTAAGCATTCTGACCGTCAGAATTCAGCCAAATTACACCCTCAGATCAGGAAAAATTTCTATTTCATATCATGAGATTTGCAGACCTGATCTACGTGCGGTGACTGCTGAACTGAAACTGGACCGCCACGTGCGATCTACGAACCCTGCCGAACTGAAAACTTAATGTATACTAGATCCAGTATGCATGAGCTTAAGTCCGATCGCGTTCGGTCAGGGGACCACCAGAAATGGTCTTTTGGACCGAAACAGCCCCGAATTGGACATACCTCAAGTGTACCTTGACCTGGAGCCTGTTTTGGGCATATTTAGGCTTATAAAAGGGGTTGAAACCCCCACTCCTCTCTCCCATCTGAATTTGCAAAAAGCCCTAGATTGGGAGAGAGAAAAGGTGAGAGTTTGTGAGAGAAGGTGGGAGAGAATTCCCTGCTGCTTGTGCCACGTGCTGCAAGTGGTAAAGCCACTCGCTCCAATCACTTTGCCGGTGATTTCTCTACATTTCTAGGTAAGAAAACAACCCTAATAGTTGCTGATTTGCTGATTCCTTGGTTCCATAGTGAAATAGCTAATAGATCTTGTGTATTAGGTAGCCTAGTCGCCGTAGACGAAGCGTATACGCTCCGTTTGAATCGCTTCACCTATAAGAGAAAAGGTGCGGATATTAGACGCTTTGATTGACTGTTTTCATGCTTTCAATGGCGTTTAATAGTAGATTCTTGACGGCAACGCCTTTTGACATGTACAACATGCTGTCCGTTTTCTGTTTCGTAAACCAACGAAGAATATGAGATTTAGGGCATTTTAGTCATTTGTAGGAAGTACTGTTTTCATTCATATTTTGCTGATGTGATTGACATGGTTTATTGTCGCATTAGAATGTTAGGAATACGTGCATAATTAGTTTGGCGAAGAGATTCGCCTAAATGCGCACTTCGAGTCGACATACTATATGTAGACTCAAGTGTGTAGTGTAAGTGTTTGTATAAATGCTTGTATTAGTATGTATTGAATTAAATGATGTTATGAATTAATTTGAGATTGATTTCTCAATTAATATGCTGATGTAAATGATTTTCTACATGTTAGCCATATGTACGATTTCATTATATGTATGAAATGCATATGCTTAATGTTGCACTTAAGTGGTATGCTATAACATGTACTTGATGATTTCCTTATGATTTAGTTTGAGATTGAATTCTCAATTAATATGCTGATGGAGAGGATTTCCTATATTTTGGCCATATGCATAATTTCATTATATGTGTAAAAGACATGTGTAAGATGATTTACTTAAGTTGTACGTTATAACATGTGTTATCATGCTCACATGTTTGTATTCCATTTCCAATACTCTTACCTGATTGTTGATGTGGATTCATAATTGTTTGGGACTATACTTAGTCCAGGCAGTCGGTAACCGAGCGAATTCGTGGTTGGCTTATCTTGGCCACGAACGACGCGTCGATGAACGCGAGTCGTGTTTTGGAGTTGACGGCAGTGGTTAGGCCACACGAAGTGTTTCACGCACTTCATGTCGTTCAACTTGAGATGCGATCGTGCTAGTCGAGCCCGTCAAGTAACCCGACTGGCCGTTGTATGTTCACCCTGCATGAGTCATAACTGCTTGAACCTAGGGTACTGAACTTACCATTGTAAAGCCTGTTAACCATGGTACCTTGATCCATGAAGACTCATGAGCTGGGCATGGTGGTATGGGACACCGTGGTCGAGCTGTCAGCATACGTTGGGGCCACAAACCTTCCCGTAATGACCAGTGACCACCTAGTCTCGTGAGCAGATTATGGTGGTATGGGACACTATATTCTTGTTGTCGGCCTACACTGATCAGGAGACGAGTCCTTTGTAGTGACCGCGAGCGTATTCTGAGTCTACGGGAGGCGACGACCCTTCAGTAGCAGTAGAGTACAGTAGCTTGTATTGATAAGATTGAATTTAAGTTTCAGTAAACCCAATAACTAATCTTATCGATGTGACTTCTTCAAAATTGGATAATAAATTACTTATTCACTTAAAATCCGTACAGCAGGAGATCCAAACCCATAAAGGCATGTTTGGGCAGTGGGATTAGAAGGGATTAGGCGGGATGGGATTCATCTGGTTATGTGACAATTCCACTCCATGTTTGGGAAGAATGGAAAAGCATGGAATTAGATGAGATGGAATTGCATTGGTTTTCGTACCAATTTCACTTAATGTTAGCAAGTTGTGTAGGTCCCACCATGATGTGTAGGCTATATCCACACCGTCTACCCATTTTTTGAGATTATTTTAGAGCATGGGCCAAAAAATGAGGTAAATCTAAAGCTCAAGTGGACCCCACCATAGAATGCATTGGGGATTGAATACTTCTTTGGGGCCACATAAGTATTGGATTTACCTCATTTTTAGGCCCATGCCATAAAATGAAGTTACGAAATAAATGAACGGTTTAGATATAACACGTGTGTTATTTTCAATAATTTCAAATGATGGTGGGTATATCCATTCAATGTAATAATGTATTACCAACAAAGTATGAAATTAATCTTATTCCATAGCAACAGTGGACAATCTCTAGCATAGGTAATAATTACTCTTTTTGAATCCCATCCCACCTAATCCTTATAATCCCACCGCTCAGACCGGTCCTGAGATGACTATTATGAGAATATTCGAAGTATTCCTTACTTTTTAGAATTTTAACGTAGATAGGGAATATTGATATTTATTAAGTGGTTGGATATTCTCGTCAAAGTGTGTAAAGAACAAAAAAAACACGCTTGCGCACATCGCATGAGCACCCACCGGGGTCACTTTCTCTAACGTGAGGGGAAGGAATAACATTCGTGTAATCCAACCCGTCCATAAGGTCGATCACCTCGTGTTTAGCCTTTATCCATAAAATTAGGCTGAGTCAACACTAATGTCGGTCACCTCATAATATTATAGCTAAGAAGCATTAAATTACATGGTATGGCCCCACCTGAGTTTTGGAAATTGTACTACTGTGATTTGTAGGTAATTCTTTGATCGTGATGAGGCACATCAAATGAATGAATTGTATGTCACTGAAGCATATTGGTGAGTGCTGCACAAAACTACCATTAGGAGTGCCATCCTGACATTTTCTTAGGGCGTGACATGAGCTGTGGATAGTCATTAACAAGAGTGGATGTGATGAAAGTTCCATCACCGTGGCTCTTGGTGTGCAAGGTATGGCTAGCTGCCGCTTAGGTGACTAAAGTAGTTTATGAGATTATTTTATTATTATTATTAAAGGCCTTCGATTTTGCATTATGCAGGGGACCTTCATAATCAATGGCTGGTTCGGATATCTTCATTGACAGATTAGACGACCTGATTGGTTCATGGGAAACAAATGTTCAAAAGCAAATGCCAAATGGATTCATTATCTTCACGAAAAACTTGCTGCGAGGATTGCTCATCTGATGAGATTTTTATTTTGCATGCCAAAGGCATATTCTCACGATGGTTGGTTGGGAACAACCATGCTGCGCGATATCTGTTGTAGCAGGGCTGGAGGAATACAGTTTTAGAAGGTTCAGCGAACTACTGATTGAAGTACTATCCGGTGAGGCACGGGCCCAAGAGACCAAGATGCAAAGAGAAAATTGAAAAAAGTCAAGTCAAGGGTCAATAGTCAATATTCCACATAAATCATCCGTCTAAATTATCGTACTTGTCATTCATGACCAAGGTATCCCGTATCGATATCGGTTGGCGTAACGGTGCCTTTCGAAACCGATACGAATAAGGGGGCGTGACGGCTCATAACGGTACAAAATATTTTTTTTATCAAAAAAATATGAATTAAATCCGAAATATTTTAAGCATTCCAAATATGCATTCATTTATAAATTGGAATATGTTTATTGTGGTGTAACGGTCCACTCTTTGGTTAGAAGTTATATCGAACTGTCTGATGAATTTATGAACCAAATAACCTGAATTTGACTACAAAATTCATATATTTAATTTTCTAACTATCTACTATCAATGATAGATATATTAGAATGAATGTAATATGAAAATATCTTACATTTAGGTGTTTGCAATTATTTTTTAGGGCCAAAATTCATGTGTAAATAAAAAAAAATATTAAAAAAAATATAAAATGGCACCCCAAATATGTAAAATTCACATTAACATGTTTTACTATGATTAACATATCATATGACATCATTAAAACAACAAAAGAATCATTAAAAAATGATTTTTCGAATTTTCAAAAAAAGGGCCAAAATAAATGCGTAAATAGAAAAAAATTAAAAAATATATATATAATGTCACCCCAAATCTGTAAAATGCACATTAACATGTTCTACTATGATTAATACATCATATGGCATCATTAAAACAACAAAAGAATCATTAAAAAATGATTTTTCGAATTTTAAAAAAAAGGGACCAAAATAAATGCGTAAATAGAAAAAAATATATAAAATATATAAAATGGCATCCCAAATCTATAAAATGCACATTAACATGTTCTACTATGATTAATACATCATATGACATGATTAAAACAACAAAACAACTATTAAAAATTGATTTTTTGAATTTTAAAAAAAGGGGCCAAAATTCATGCGTAAATAGAAAAAAATATAAAATAAAATATAAAATGGCACCCCAAATCTATAAAATGCACATTAACATGTTCCACTATGATTAACACATCATATGGCATCATTAAAACAACAAAAGAATCATTAAAAAATGATTTTTTGAATTTTAAACAAAATGGTTAAAATAAATGCCTAAATAGAAAAAAATATTTAAAAAAATATAAAATGACACTCCAAATCCTTAAAATGTACATTAACATATTCTACTATGATTAACACATCAAATGACATGATTAAAACAATAATACAACCATTAAAAATTGATTTTTTGAATTTAAAAAAAAAAAGGACCAAAATTTATGCGTAAATAAAAAATATAAAAAAAAAATATTAAACGGCACCCCAAATCTGTAAAATGTACATTAACATGTTTTACTATGATTAACACATCATATGGTATGATTAAAATAGTAAAATATATTAAAAAAGTATAAATACTTATTTTTGACGAATTTCTGAAAAATGGCCCACCGAGCCTTGATTCAAGAAAATCCGTAATATAATGTGTTTTTATCTCAAATATTCAGCCAAGGTTGATTGAAATTAGTATTAAAAGGAGTGAGAAATAGTTTGGAAGCAAGATATTTTTAAAAAAATAGCAAAAATAAAGTTTAAAATGGAAAAAAGGTCGATGCGAGCCTGTAACGGGCCTGTAACGGCCGTTACACCCCATAACGGGCCCGTATCAGCCGATACGGGTACAAAAAATCGTATCGGCCATTACAGCCCCAAAACGCGTAACAGTCACCCCCGTTACTGTTACGTATCGGCCGTAACAGCCGATACGTAATCGTTTTGGCATACCATGTTCATGACCAATCGACTCTTCTTCCCTATAAATGACATAGTCGGTCGTACGACAATTCAAACCATCCAAATCCCTAGTTCAATATTGGACCGAGCATAACAAAAATTAAAATTGAAAAATGAGAGAGTATTCACTTCGAATCTCCGAGTTTAGATTACCTAACGGTGCAGGGAGAGACAAGATAAGGTGGAATACTATATTCCTCAGGAGGTAATTACTCCAAAGTTATGGAGCTCTCTGAACTCCTAATAAAGCTTCCTCAAATCCATGATGGATAAAAGCATGATTAATTCTTAATAAATGCAACATAACTTAATTGACAATAAAAAAATGAAACTACAAATATTTAAATAAGGAGTTCAAACCTACGACAGAGTTTTAGACTTAACTCCCAACTCAAATACCTTAAAAACCTGGCTTACTATAAATTGTGAACTTACTATTTATAAATGACCTCTATTCATACTAGACTTCATGGTTTTCGGCCAAAAATAGTAAGTGCCCAATTTAGCCCAACCACATTATTCTCCTACCCTTTTAAGCCCGTTTCATGTTGGGCACAACTGCTACAACTCAAAAGATCAAAAGTTATACTCAAATTAAAACTTACTATAGATAGTTAAATTGAAACTAAACAAAACTTTTAACCGTCGATCTGATGGAATCTCACAAACCTAGTGTGGGCAACCCAGCAGAGCCGGATTGGTTGGCTTTGTAGGTCCTCATACCCCCAAAATCATACGTAATATGTTGAAAAACTCATCCCTATTTGTCAGATATGATTGATTTAAGGTTCTGACAGTCCAGATCATTTCCACCTCTGATCGGCCTTCTCTAGTCCATCTCTGCCATGAAAGTGTATGCGACCCGCTCTGCATCAATCCCTTCCACTTCAAAAGAGTTTGACCTCAAGTTCTCGTCTAGCTTCGGTTCATGATACTCGTTCAGGTTCGCATCGTTGAAACTATGTAAGATCTTCATGCTATCTAGAAGATCAACAACATAAGCGTTATCATTGATCTTTTGAAAAATCATTACCGGTCCAATTTTCTTATTCTTTAACTTGTTGTAGGTCTCAATAGGAAATCTCTAATTGCATAGCATCTGTATCTTATCTTCATCTACAAAACCGTATTACTTCCCAATGGCCCACAGATGTTGGTATACTTCAAACATGGAAGGCCTTTTATGTGGATCAGATATAACACGAGAACAAGCAACTCTAATAAACTTGAAGATATCATCATAGTGGCCCATTCAAATCAGCGACTTATCAATGGCATGGATACAATAGTTATATGAAAGATAAGCAATCCAATCCACCAAATTCCTTTGAAGGGCACTTGTTGCTCAAATAGGTTCCTTGTCGATGACCAGCTTGAGCAACACTACTCGCAACGTATATATTGCCCTTTGGAATGGCCTCAAACATGAGTGTGTATTAGAGAGCAACATAACCTACACCAAATATGCTATTAACGGTGATACCCATAAGCCTCGCGGATGTGAAATTGGAGATTACAGGTTCATATTCTTCATTCAATAGTATATGTTTGAAGCTTATGTTGTAGTGAATTAAACATGGATTGCAATTATGGTGAAGCCAAACAAGGCCTCTTGCCATTCCAATTGTACTTCTCAACCTCAAGGGTCAGTCAATAACATTGGCTTTGCCGTCTACCTTGCGTGGATGCTAATATAGAGTTCCTCTGCTCATGTATTTACATACCAAAAGCCTTGCCTTTCCATGCAAAAACTCAAGAGAAGAATGACAATGAGTTGTATGCTCCCCAATATCGGTCTTGGATATGAAATGTTATCTGGAACAATGAGAATCCTGCATTCCGTTAACTGCAAGGATAGAATCATTTGCAAGCACCATCTTATACATTGTGCCTGCTCTCCCATTACTAATAACGTTATTTTTACTGAAATTATTGGTGGCCACCAAATTTGTGATTTTGCGATGGACTTTGTCCGTCGCAAAATGGCTTAGTTTAACAATGGACTTAGTTCGTCTCTCTTATGGAAAATGTCTGTCGGGCATAAATTTTTATGGAAATGGCGTTTAAAGTGCAGGATTTAGTGACGGACTATATGGGATTTACAACGGATTTGATCCGTCGAAAAGTATCGCCTAAGGTTAAGCATTTAGCAACGGATTTTATTTGTTTTTGCGATAGTTCGTGGTCCGTCGTAAATTGACTTTCACCCTAGCAGCATATATAGTGTTTTGTTGTAGTCTACGAAGTGTTTCTAATAAAATTGACTTTCACCATATATATTGTAGAATATGGTGAAAAATTGTGTTTTGTTGTAGTCTACAAAGTGTTTCTAATAAAATTTTAGTGGTTTAATTGTATTTAGTTCATTTTACTATTTAGGCTAATTGAGCAGTCACACCTAAAATGATATTAGTCCACTTCCATATTAATCCTAATCTTTTGAATTTTGTGAATGGAAATCTTATTAAACAATTGTATGATTTTATTTTGGATGACTATCAAGTGTAATAGATTTAAAAAAAAAAAAAAACCACAGATATCGTGTTGTTGTTTTTTTTTGTAGAAATTTTAGCAATAGACCAAATTTGTTGCTATTTTCTAAACAAGTCAAAAATTAACAACTTATTTGTCCATTGTTAATTACTCCTATGATCAGCACCGAACCATATCTGTCACAAAAGTTTATAAAGAATGTGTTTTTCTAGGGATAGATGTTTTTTTACAACGGATCTTATCTGCCTCAAATTTGCGACAAACTAAATCCGTCGCAAATTTGGGAAATCTAATCTGTCGTTTTTGGGACACGGCAAACAACAATGGACCAAATCCATCGTTAATTTGGTTTTGTGGCGGATCTAGTCCATTGCAAATTCACAATTTTAGAAATGTGAGATCGATCAACCTCATCTTCAAAACCAAGTTCTCGAGCATCGAGATCTAGACGTTGCAATCACTTCATCAGTATTGGATTAATGATCTTTAACCTCGAATACTTTCAGGTCGTGTTCCATCTTAGGTACATCTCAATATGTCAATGGTCTAGATCATGCCATTAATCGCGAGTAGGAAATCTAGAATCTGCATTAAGACAAATCAAAAGAAATGGAATTTAAATGTCAAAAAGAAAAACCAGACCATTCATCATGTGAATCTCTAACGGCTATTGTCAACAACCACACGAATTAGATATTCCCAGCATCAAATTGGTGGCTTTATTGTGTCAAGCGTTGATGGTTGCCAACAATATTTCCTAGTGTTCCATTTGTAGGTCACTAACTAGATGGTTAAGATCTTCCAGTTAGTCAGATTTATCTACCATGTCCAATCCAACACCAAACGCACAAGATGGATGGTCCAATTTGAATTAAGTGCACTAAATAAGGAATTTAGTGATATGTGCTCTGGTCATGTTTCTCTGACAATGAAATTTGTTTCTCATAAGAAAGAAGAGGAATGAAATGAGCTTATCTTGGTGTCTTTAGTTGCTTTAACACTAATCACTCATTTGTTTTCTTAAAGTCTTCTTCCTTCTTATTCTTCTTCTTAGACACTCCACATAAATTGATTAAGAAATGAACATCGACAACTATAACTGCAAGCACTATCTTGCCACGTTGGTTATGACCTTGGTATGTGACATTTTTTAGAGGTCCTTTGCAAGTGTCCCAAGGCTCCCAACATAATCTTGAATTATTCGCAAAGCTTGAGGGCGGCATTGCTTTAATAAAGGGAAGAATTGGCCTCGACAATGTATCATTGCAAACATTGAGAGGGTGTTTGGTGTCACGCCCCAGACTCGGTAACCAGACTCACAAGGAACCCGATAGCCGGTTCTAACCGCAAAAGCCTCCGTAGTACCCCATTCTCGGCTCCTGAGACAAGTTCAGATCCTGGGATCCTACTAGGAGAATTTCCACAGCAGTATAATCAATCCAATACGAGCATACCTAAGATCACAGCAAGTATATCTGAGAATAACCAAGGCACACATCACAAAATCCACTATGAATTTGAACTTTTACAAGTTTACATCAGGTCCAAAAGGACATACATCAGATAATAAGAAAAGAGAGAAATCAGCAGCACTGGAGTCCTCAAGCTCAACTCTACTCTACGCTCTGCCTCTATAACGCCTGTCTAGGATCACCTGTACGCATCAATCATACATAAGCTTGTAAAAGCTTAGAGGGTGGTGTAAGTATGTGATAATGGTGCACAAAAGAATAGCAAGAGGTACAAGGAAAAAAATATTCTCAATGAGAACATCACTAGCCTTGCCAAGGCTTATCATGAATACAATGCAATGAGTACTGGATGTCATACCAAGGCGATGCTTGAAGGGTCTTATAGAGCCAATGCCAATGTGATGCAAGTAATGTCAATGCTCATATCCAATCCACATATCAAATACATTTCCAATCATAAGAAAATCACCAGGGTCCATTATAGTGCTGAATGACTGCCGCTCTACAGACCCGCACAGTCAAACGAGCGTAAGAGACCTCACTACCTGCCTGTGGACATCCAATCTCTAACAAGGCCTGACGGTAGCGAACTCATTTCACAAGCTGGTCAGACTCGGCCTAATAATGCCCTCCCTCATAGGCGAATAAGGCCACATCCGTATCCAACCGACTACACGACAATGGGAGTCGCGGCTTACAGGTGTAAGGCCCTCGTGCGCTCATGTTTCCACCTGATCATGGCGTTGGAGCAGATCCTTGGTACCATGAAAGTTTTGAGAATTTCACCCATGGGTATCCTATGCACTCGGTATGCTTAAACATCATTTTCAGTGTCCACAAGTCTAGCCATCCACGAATATCCCTGTAAAGGCAAGGCCCTAATGAAGCGAGGGCGAATGTCGATCATACTATGCAATGTCAGATACATGAATCACACAAACAACCATGCATCATACCCAAACATCCAACCTGCTCAAGAGGAAAAAACTCTATCCCTTATAATATCCTGCCCAATGGCATAGCCATAACTAATCACATCTCAGCCAAGCATGCATATGATGCGTATGGGAGTGGGCCATGAAAATGAACAAGAAAT
Source organism: Magnolia kwangsiensis (assembly GCA_037074715.1). Lineage (NCBI taxonomy): Eukaryota > Viridiplantae > Streptophyta > Magnoliopsida > Magnoliales > Magnoliaceae > Magnolia > Magnolia kwangsiensis. The sequence goes on along the minus strand of CM073574.1, from coordinate 47,892,232 downwards.
GGCAATGCGATGAAGACGTTCTCCCCTCCTCACCAGTAGGGTCTAGGTACTTAGACCATTTCTCAAAAGGAATGCAACCTCAATGAGGGCCCAATAGCCTGGGGTAGCCCACGAGACTAGATAGATAATGGCATGGGCCTAAATAATAAGAATGGGCCTAGTAATGGTCTATGAGGGACCTTTAACCACCCATAGAAGCAAGAATGGGCCTAATAAGGGCCTAAAGGGGCATATCAAGGTGGGCATTCAACCACCATTGTCCCCTGAAGGTGACCTAATAATAATCTACCAAGGATCAAGGACCATGGCCCGAGCATCACCATAAGAAAGAGATGGGTAGCTATATACATATAGATACATTACATGTTAGGCCTCGATAAAGTGGCCCAAGGCTACACATAATTCTTATGCCCAATAGGGGCAATATACAGCCAAATCCATATGCAATAATATGGGCCCATAAGGAAGGTTAGGGCCCAAACATAAGGGCCACCAAGTCCATACATTGTGGTGGGCATAGTGGGCAGCCCATTACTCCAACACATGGGCGAGAATCGTATTCAAGATAAGCAAGTTGGGCCTTACAACCTAGCCCAAGAATTTAGTTATTTTTGTGGGCAACCAAGGGCCCAACCACTCATACATTCCAGCCCACTAGCCCAACAGAATACCATGGAGAATACAACCCAAGAATCCACTGGGCCTATCTAAAGGGTTCCAACCCATTTGGGCTTACAAGGAGTCCAAAAATCTAGTTACATATAAATACCCATATAGCCCAACCAAGGTGGGGCTTAATGATGCATTAATTAAACCCAAATTTTATGACGTAAAGGCATGAATTATCCCTACCAAATCCTCATAATATAGTTGGATATACAACACATCTAGATGGGCCCACAAGGTAGGCTGGAGGGCCAGCCAAGGCTGGACGCCCCAGCCTGGGCGTCCCTGCCTGATGGGCCACTCCAGGTCACACCGCCAGCAGTACAAGGGCCCGATGGATCTAAAATTTTACAGGGTGACACTTTCATGGGTGGGCTACACCCCCACAAAATTTTAAGATTTTTGGACACCTATAAATATTTTAATTAATCGGACTGACTTGGATGTCCCAACATAATGGGCCAGTCCGGCCCTTGCCACGGTGTGCACAGGGGTCCATTGACCCCAAAAATTTATAGGTGGGTCTCACCATGGGTGGTCCACCTCTCTGTAAATTTTCATAATTTTTAAACACCCAAAAGTATTTTAATAAATTTCATAATTCCAACCTGTCCAGGGTGGAATGTCGCTAGAAAAATAGTTGTCCACTGTCCTGAATTTGGGTAATCCAAATGGGTGAGTTCTGGGCTTCTAAGATTCCAAATGTTTAAATTTTCATAATTTTTAAACACCCAAAAGTATTTTAATAAATTTCATAATTCCAACCTGTCCAGGGTGGAATGTCGCTAGAAAAATAGCTGTCCACTGTCCTGAATTTGGGTAATCCAAATGGGTGGGTTCTGGGCTTCTAAGATTCCTGAAATTTTGGTCCAAGGTCTCTCATCAAGACTACAACAAGGTGAGACCCATAAATATCACCCACCTTCTGAGAAAATATTTTTAAAATTTTGTTTTTATGGAACTATGCTACTGGACTGCACAACAGGAATTTTTGGCAGCCCATTATGTTGGCCTACCCTTTTGGATGCCCAGATGGGGTCCAGTGGCCCTAAAAGTTTTCAGGTAGGTCTTAACATGGGTGGGGCACATCTCTACAAAATTTTAGAATTTATGAGACAGCGTAAGTATTTTATTTAAATTCGGAATTACAATCTGTCCAGAAATTCTGCTAAGTGCATAATTTTGGATAGATCATAGTTGAGCACCCAATGGGGTGGGCCCTGGATGTCCAAAAACTGAGAAAATTAAATTTAAACATTCTATCATATATGTAGTACAAGGTGGGGTCTACCAAAGTAGCTCACCTGATCAGAAACTATTTAAAAATTTTATATTTCCAAATTACAACCTTGCTGGAATTACAGCAGAAAACCCAGCAAGTACCCATATTGGCCCACCCTTTTGGGGACCCAAATGAGGTCAATTAGGGTTGAAATTTGGCATGCGTATAGGTGGGATACCTATCTTAAAAAATCATATTTCACTTGGTATATAATTCCCCACCAAAAGCCCCAAATCCTAGCCTCAAGTCGGCCCAAAAATCTGTCCAGACAGATTTGGACAGCAACATGTAATAGAAAGAATTAAAATATAAACATTATTTTCCATGGGATTTAACCCCAGGAATTTGTGTGGTGGACCACCCCAGTAGGCCCCAAAAATGTCCAGACTTTCCTCATCATCAAATACCCCTTGCATGTGTCCCATTTAGGTGGATTTGGGGGCCACATGTCTAAGGATGGACCGCTATGGGCGTCCAAGCTCCATGGTTGGTCTGGATTTTTATTGACTTACAAGGTGGGTTACACATGGAAGATCAGAATTCTATCATAAAGAAAAATAACAAATTTGCCACAAGAGGAGGGGCTTCGCCATATTGAGGCCCTCCCCTTCATCAATCACACCATACATTCCTTCTATTTATATGTTACAATAAAGATCCACCACATGCATGCCCTAGATTCAAGATCAATGGTTGGGATGTCATTCCAACCATGATTCTAAGGTTTAGATGACCTATCATGCCATGGAATTTAAGTAATCCTCCATGATGGGGGCCTATGGAGGGAAAACTCCATGTATAGGCATGCATGCATCAAATAGGCCATTTGGCCACAACTAAGGGATGATATAGGATCTCCACCATTGATTGGTGGGTTCTACACTTTCCATATAAAAAAAATAGATCTAAGAACATGAGAATAGAAATCCTAAATCATAGGAGTACACCCACCTTAAATTGCTCTAAACTTGGACCTCCTAGCTCCTAGTGCACTAAGGGATCCATATCAATGAGTGAGATTGGATTTAGATGGTTAGATTTAGAGAATTAGAGGGGAAATGAGGCCAGAATGGAGGGAAGATGGGCTGAAATAATAAAGGGAAGTTGCTAGGGAAGAAGAGAAGAGAGAGAAATGAGAGGGAAAGAGAGAGAAACCTCTTTTAAGCTAAGTAATCATTGTTTTCTAACCTTAGTTAGAGAGGGGAGATGACTGCAAGTAGGGAGTCACTACCAAAGTTGTAGGTTTAATAGGTTAATAGGCATGTGGGTGGTGTTTGGGTGGTGGGTAGTGTAGGTTATGAAATTTTGGATGGTGTTGGGTAGTGTGTGTTGAAACTTGTGCATTAAGGATGGGACCATCTAAGAAAACGTGCACACCACTCCTAGGTAGGTCATGCGATCATGATCAAGGGCTATAACATGAGATACACATAACTTATGATCTATACATCGAATAGACGCTTAAGACGCGTCGTTGGAACCACAACGATGATGCGATCCAATGGCATAGTTTTCGGGTTGATCCGAGTCGGGTCACGTGACCGAACTCAAGGATGACCGCAAACACTATCCGAAGGTCGCGGGCCTCGAAATTTGACCGGTATGACCGCGGGACCCAAATAAATGAAATATATACTCACACACACATGCACACATGGGAACTCGGGTTGGATCTCACATTTGGGCACATGGTATTAGATGGGATTAGGTGGGATAGAATTGCATTTGATCCCGTGCAAATTCCATCCAACATTTGGAAAGGATGGAAAAGGTTGGGATTAGGTGGAATGGAATTGCATTTGGTCCCATGGAATTGTATTTGGTTGGTCTCATGGAATCGTATTTGCTCCCATGCGGGATTTTCGTGGATTTTGAAATTCACTACACATGTGGGTCCCACATTGATGCATGCATTTATCCATGTCGTCAATCCATATACACCTTTTACACATGACATTATGGTTATATGTGTAGAAGTAAATGACATTCATTGTTAATTTGGTTCATTGATTACAATGTCATGATCCACCAAACAAGATTTTGCTTAATCCAGTGTTTTCCCCAGGAAAGAATTTTATCCCAAACATGGGATTTGATAGCTAAAATACCATGGTATTTCCAAACATGCAATTATTGTGCAATAATAGTCTTAATCCCATCTAATACAATTCAATGCCACTACACCAAAATTGTAATTTTGGAACGCCTAAATCTTTGGTTCGGGAATGGCTAAAGGCCGTTTCAAATTTGGATCAGTTTTAAACCATTTCAAATTTGGATTAACCTTGACCTCACGTAGATTGGTGTTGCCCATGAATTGTTTTGAAGAGGCCTTTTTCATTCTCCCTCTCTAGCAAATCCTAAGAAATGTCATTCCCCCTTCTCCCTCTCTCTCTCTAGCCAACTCTGGAAAATGCCATTACTTCTTACCTGCATTTTAGAGAATTCCCCAAAATCCCCAATCTTTCTCACTCTCTCCCCTTGTTTTCTTTTTCAATCCTCAGTACAACTAAAATCTCTCTCTCTCTCTCTCTCTCTCTCTCTCTCTCTCTCTCTCTCTCTCTCTCTCTGTGTGTGTGTGTGTGTGTGTGTGTGTGTGTTGAAGAAGCAATGGCCATGGCGGTCTCAATCCGCCCCCGCCCAGGGCCATCCGAGATGGACTACACGGTCTAGATTGGTGACCGTCAGATCCTCACCACCGTCACTGAAAATGACATTGATGCCTAGATGTGGGTACGTGATGTCTGTCAACTCTATCGGAAGCACCGCGGCCACCTCATCATCGACCTCTGCCTCTACTGCCACCTCAACTACACAAAGCACGACCTCGACAACAACCCGTTCTCCGTCATTGTCCTCTACATCGATGCATCCTGCCCAATCTACAAGTTCAGTTTTCGTATGTCCTACGACCACTTCCATATCCACAAGGTCCTGATTGACTTCCTTAAAGATCTGAAGATCGCGTTCGTAGGTGTTGATATCATTCAGGACTCGAAGAAGCTCAAGAAGGACTGCCCTATGCTCTTTGTCGACAATGTTATAGAGCTGTAGCCGATCGTTGAGAGGAAATTGCTGAAGGTCGATAAGAAGATGTTGAAGGGAGATTTGAAGGGGTTCGCGCTCAAGGAGCTGGCCTTGGCTTTACTCAGGCTGAGGTTCCTGGACGTGCTAAAGCCGCAGCTCATGGTTGGGTGTTCCTAATGGGATTACTTGGAAATGGATGAGAATCAGCTCAAGAGGGCTTGTTTCGAGGCATTTCTTGCATTTGAGATCGGGTCGAAGGTTCTTGATTAATGAAATGGAACGTTTGGTTTTGGCCATGTTGAATGCAGGTTGTTTTTTCCCATAAGGTTTTTCGTTTACATGGATGGTTGGGTTTTTAGGGTTTTAGGGTTTTCTTTTCATTTTCATTAGGGTTTTGAGGGTCTGACTGTTGATTTTAGGGCTTTTTTCCCTCTTTCATGTAGTTTAACGGTGTAGATTTGCGGAAGAGGATTTGGCTTTTGTGGTTTCATCTCTTAGACGATCTGATTCAGATTGGACTGAGATCCTTTGGTGTGTTGCCATTTGATCCATCTCATTTCCTTTTATACTTCTTCTAAAAAAACATCCGAAAGTAACAATCCTTGACCCACCAGATGCCATAAAGGTAGTGCAGCAGTTTTCCCTACTAAATGTTAATAAACATGAATTTTACAATAATGCTAGTGTATTTCAGTTCCCTAGAGTTTCTTGTGCTGCAGCTTCTGCAGATCTCGATCCCAGCATTGCAGGTGAGATCCTCAAGTCTTCCTTTTTCTGAATATCGGCTTGCTTTGCTGCAAAATCATGTATATGAATATGCATCTTTATTAATTCTAGTTTTGTTCTTATGGACTTGTACAATGTTTAAGATCTTTGATCAACCCTCCTAGAATATGCATCTCCCTAATGATATTTTCTGTTTTTCAGATTTTGATGCCAATGATTGCATCTCACAACAATTGTTATTTAAGTCATCTCTTTGCTCTAGATCCTATTGTTGGGTCTTCTTTTTTACCATGCTTTCTTTCACTGACTAGATTCTTCAATTGATTTATTGAAGCCTCCCTTTCCTAAATTGATGTTCTCTCTCTGTTGTTTTTTTAGATACAAGCACAAGACATCCGTGTATACAAGCACAAGACATCCGTGTTGGCAACATAGTCTGGCTCCTGGAGAACGATGAAGTTCCTTGTGATCTAGTTTCAATTGGTACTTCCAACCCATAAGGCATTTGTTATGTTGAGGTGACTATAGAAAGCATGCATTCTTTTTTTCTTTTTATCCTTGCTCTCACATTCATGGAGATGACTAGACTCACTTCCTTTACTCATTCAAATTCACTTGTATTTTATTTTCTTTTTCTTTTTCTTTTTTGATGGATTTCACGGGCTCACCCTCTAAACACATGCAAACCAGTTTCTCAGCAATGATCTGAGACATGTTCTGGCAGCCCGCATCATGGATGACTTGTGGACAGCTTTTCTTGTCCTTTTGCAAATTCCTCTTTCTCAGTAACCATCCTTGCTAATTGAATATTTTAAAGGAATATATTTCTTGACATTTTCATTGATTTGATGCACTTGGTTCTTTATTTTAAATTTTGTATTCTTGTTGAAATTGAAAAATCCTCAAGGTATCTTCTGCTTCAGCAAATATAATTTATATGGCTTGGACATATAAACTAGGTAGTTGTTAGACATGGATTTGAGAGGTTGAACATTGCAAGCTCAGAAAACCCAACACACTTCATGTCTCTACATTTATATAAACCTTTGGATTGGTTGGCATTATGTTTCAATTGAAGTGAGGCATTGCGGGCTACTCTGCATCTACCCTCGTCGTTGGCCACTCATTACAATAGCTTCATTGTTGCTCGAGATGCAATTAGGATCCTGCCCCTATATATTGGTTGAGGACTCGATGGCAAGTGGTTCTATAGTTTCGATAGTGGTCTTATTTATTTATTTATTTATTTGTCTATAATTGTTTGGATGAACTTTGAATTGAGTTGGAATGTTAATCTTGATCAATGAACAAAATTTGAACTAATTTCATTCCTAAGCATTCATATGAATGATTGGTCTTCAAATTTTGATTATGTTACTTTCTAGTAGTAGTTTATAGGAATGTAATTACAGTGTTTGAGGATGCTTCCTTGTTTCCAATAATGATCATGTTCATTGTTTTTCATGGATAAACAGAACATTCATAATTCAATTCATTAGCTGAGTTAGAAATCTATCTTCTGGTTTCCAGGCCTGACTTAGCAGAGTTTCATAGAACTCTGTGACTCAGCCCAGCGTTTGAGAAATTGGTTAAAAGCACCAATCTGATTGTAAAGAGATACCATGAAAAAAAAATTGAGGAAAATAGTGAAAAAAGACACTAGGGACATGTAGCTTCAATCTAATGATTAAATACGTGTTGGGTGGGTATATGCAAATGTGATTATCATTATGCATTTCCTTTATTATTTTTGCAGGTTAGGTAGGATTTCTTGGCAATCACATGCTTTGCTGCTACTTGTTTCCTTACTCTGCTGCTTTCGGGCTTTGCTGTTTGGTTTTTCAGCAATTGTGCTCTCAGGTTTGACTCAATGGGAATGAATGCAAAAGAGGAAAGCATAGGTAGGGTTTAGGAAGTAGGAAGAGGAATAGTAGGAAAGATAGTTAAAATATAGAAGTTCCATATGAAGAAGAACTTGAAAGGAAGAAAGGTTTAAGGCCAAAAAGGTAGAAAACAATGAAGTTACAGTGTTACATTTTCTTGATCATTAACATTAGGTATATTAGATGGGATAAGGGTGCAAAAGAATCTCTTAGTTTCTAAAATTTTCCTAGATAAAAAATTTTAAAAAATACAAGAAAGGGGGGAAACTACAGTGTTCTCCTTCAGTTTTTCTTGTAAAAATCACCCATTTTGTAAGAACGGGTCCTGTCTATCATTAATTTGGCTAAATTTTCAATTCAAACTAAAATTAGCTGCCTTTATTGAATTTGTGATCACTTCCTTGTCAAAGGTTTCTCAACCCTTAGAGTGGAGAACTACAACAGGCACTTACATTCTTTTAACTTCTAGGTCCATCTATAAAATGAGATTCATAGTTGATTGATCCATTGTATGGAAATCGATTAGGTTGTGGCCTTGGATTCAAGTACTTTAGACTCTGTTGCATCTGCTTTTGTAACCATTGGTGGTACCTGAACTAGTACCCAAAGCAAACTAAATGGACATGAATTAAAAATATGAAATAATACTGAATTCACTTTAGTTGCACCACCACTATCAAATATCAATATCATTCAAGACATTTGCAAATCCCACTTTCTTTCGTTTCCCTTTTGTATTTGCAGATTCCCATAAGTTAAAACAAGGGGATACGTGATCCCACTTTTTTTTCCTTCTATATTTGTAGATTCTCAAACACGAAAACTGTGTTTGCAAGAATGACATTTTTGATGCGCAAGTATTGTAAGAAACATGATATTTGTTCCAAATTAGACCAATTAATCATGAAATTTCAGATATTTGGTGCAACCAAATGCACCCTAAAGATAGTGCTATGAATCTCTTTTATGTATACGCCAACAAGGTACCAATTCTGGTTTGTAGAAATTGTTCCTGTTTCTATTCTTTTCTTTGTATAGTTGGGATATGTATACGTCTTTGACATATTCCTGTTATTTTCTTGAAGAGCTGGATTTTTTTGTAGTACAATCAGATTGGCGCAAGGAATAAGGGGCCAAAGAGTTGGAATTTTTGCCATTCCTTTTGAAAAATTGCTCATGTTGAATGATCCTAACCATCAGATTATCTCTAGCAAAAATGATAGTTTCATGGTACTTTCTTCCAAAATTTCAAGACAAACATCATGTGCACCTGCCAAGAATGCCTAACAAATTAAGCTTCAAACAAGATAGGTAAAACTCCACTCCAGTGACTCGTTGTAACGCCCGTGAAAAATCCGTACTTGGGCTCGAGTACCAACTCGACCCGAAATCGCGTAAAATTAATTTCCATGGAAATTAAGCGTAAGTTAGCTAGCGCAACGCTAGAATAGCTGGGAAATAGTCCCTGATCACTTTAAATACGTTCTACAAGACCCAAATCGAGTAGAACAAACAACTCTACGATACTCTATAACCTCGGATCAAACTCTAAGCGGGTTTGTCCTCTGGACCACATTGAATTTTTGTATTGGATTTAGACCGCGCGTCGAAGGTCCGATACCTCCTATCTTAGACCGTTAGAACCGCCCAGCTGGACTTGACAATCATCTCAAAAATCAAGTCAAACCGATAATCACAAACTATTTCGTTGAACCCGGACTGAAGCGACCGCGAATAGGGACAGATTTGGAATTTCAAATTCAAATCTGGCACACGACTCAACGCGTCAGTATTAAGCGTTCTGACCGTCAGAATTCATCCAGATTACACCCTCGGATTAGGAAAAATTTCTATTTATTATCATGAGACTCTCAGCCCTGATCTACGTGCGGTGACCGCTGAACTGAAACTGGTCCGCCACGTGCGATCTGCGAACCCTGCCAGACTGAAAACTTAATACGTGCTACATCTGGTACGCATGAGCTTAAGTCTGATCGCAATCGACCAGGGGACCACCAGAAAGTAGTTTTTGGACCGAAACAGCCCCGAAATGGATAGGCACCAAGTAAACTTCGTTCCGGAGCCTATTTTCGGCATTTTTAAGCTTATAAAAGGGGTTGAAACCCTCATTTCTCTCTCCCATCCAAAAATTGCAAACCCTAGGAAAAGGAGAGAGAGTTTGAGAGAGATATTGGAAGGGATTTTTCCCGCTTCCGAGCCGCCGATTGCTGTTGCTTCAGCACCTCTTCCCAATCACCTGGCTGGTGATTTCTCCGTTCTTTCAGGTACAAAACAACCCTAGAACTTGCTGATTTAGGGTTTACCTAGATTCATGGCATGTTAGCTAACGTACTTCATAAATCAGGTCCTCCTACCGCCGTAGACGAAGCGTACACGCTCCGTTCAAAATCCCGCAACCGTAAGAGACTAGGTGAGGATTTTAGACGCTTTGATTGACGGTTTACAACGCTTTCAATGTCGTTTAATAGTAGATTATCGACGGCATCGCCGTTTGACATGTACAACATGCTCTCCGTTTCCTGTTTCGTAAATTAACAAAGAATATGAGATTTAGGGCATTTTAGTCATTTGTAGGAAGTACGGTCTACATGCATATTTTGCTGACGTGATTGACATGGTTTGTTGTCGCATTAGAGAGTTAGGAATGCTTGCATAATCAGTTTGGCGAAGAGATTCGCCTAGTTGCGCACTTTGGGTCGACATACTATATGTAGACTTAAGTGTGTAGTGTATGTGTTTGTATAAATGCTTGTATTAGTATGTATTGAATTAAATGATGTTATGTAGTAGTTTGACATTGATTTCTTGATTAATATGCTGACCTAAATGATTTCCTACATGTTGACCTTATGCATGATTGCATTACATGCATGGAAAGTATGCCTTGAAGATTTACTTAAGTTGAATGTTATAACATGTGTTAACATGCTCACATGATGTATTTCAATTCCAATACCTTTGTATATAGTGAAAATGTGATTTCATAGGTGTGTGGGACTAGACTTAGTCCAGGCAGTCGGTAACCGAGCGAATTCGTGGCTGACCGGTCATAGCCACGAACGACGCGTCGATGAACGTGATTCGTGTTTAGAGTTGGCGGCAGTGGTTAGGCCACGCGAAGTGTTTTACGCACTTCATGTCGTTCGACTTGAGATGCGATCGCGCTAGTCGAGCCCGTCAAGTAACCCGACTGGCCGATGTATGTTCACCTTATATGTGTCATAACTGCTTGAACCTAGGGTACTGAACTTACCATTGTAAACCCTGTTAACCATGGTACCTTGATTCACGAAGACTCATGAGCCGGGCATGGTGGTATGGGACACCGTGGTCGAGCTGTCGGCCTACGCTGAGGCCACAAACCTCCCCGTAGTGACCAGTGAGCACCTAGACTCGTGAGCAGATTATGGTGGTATGGGACACTATATTCTAGCTGTCGGCCTACACTGATCAAGTGACGAGCCCTTTGTAGTGACCGCGAGCGTATTCTGAGTCCACGGGAGGCGACGACCCTTCCGCTGTAGTAGAGTACGGTAAGCCTGTATTGATAAGGTGATGGGGGAGCGGTGCAACGAGTGCGAGCAACAGCCCTGGCAGCCCTTGCAGTGACCTATGAAATGTACATCGTATGAGATTACTAGGAGTGACGATCCTAGACAGGATCTGTGTTGGGATTGATACAAGGGAAGTACCTTACTTTCCCAATCCTGCTGTTTGAATGGACTTAATAACAACTTGAAAATCATATCACCATAGCATTGCATGTGCCTGGAAGATGTGGAGCACTCTAGGGAGTGTGGCATGCCGCGGTCGTAAGATGTTGCCTCATGAGGGAGATCGTCGGTGAGGGCATACATCACGTCATATCATCTTGCATTAACAACAGTATTAGGATTGTCTGATTTACTGCTTTACTATTATCGCGTGATTGAATTGTGAACATGCTAATCTTTGCTCTATGATTCCACTGAGTTGATCACTCACTCCCACGTTACGGGATGGTGTTTGCAACACCCACCAGACCCTGTTGTAGGTACAGGTGAGACCGAGATCCAGGAGGTGGAGTCAGAGATCGACGAGGACCAGGATGAGTTCTCGTATATGCAGTACCACGACGGCTTCCCTAGGCGACCTGGATCGAGGGGACATCAGTGGGACTTTCTTTTTTTGAACATTATTCTTTTGTTATGTATATGTATATGAGACTCAGAGATATAGTCATACCTTAGAGACAAATGAGATTACTTTGTTTTTCCATACAGTGATATATACATTGTTTAGTCTTCCGCTTGCTTTTATCACTAGATCCGAAGTATGAATTGCAGTTTTGGTATACTTTTACTCATGTGAATGCTTTAAATCAGACAACATTGAATCATAACCATTTTTGTTGCATAAGTGACGGTCCGGAACTCGGGAGTTGAGTTTATACACGACCCCCGATTTTCAGGGTGTTACACTCGTAATAGCATAATCTATTATTTCATGGCAATGTTGCCATAGGTGAGTTGTTGAATAAGTAGTGTTTGGCATCTATGTATGTAGAGTGAAAAATTTTCATTTACTGGAAAGGTATTTGGTTGAATATCTTCATATGTAGTAAGATATATATATATATATATATATATATATATATATATATATATATATATATATATATATATAAATCCCTTGATATTTCAGGGCAATGTTGCCACGGGTGTGTTGAGATGTGGAGCCACATCTGGATAGGCTCGACCGGTCGAGTGGCCTACTCAACTAGTCAAGGGCTGGCTCGACTCAAAGTCCAGCGAGCTATAATTTTTTGGGTCTGAAGTGCTCGACTGGTCGAGGCCCATGCTCGACCAGTCGAGGATCCGCTCGACCAGTTAAGTACCCTGCTCGACCAGTCGAGGTTACACAAATTCATTTTATATATTTCACACAGACTATAGAAATTTGAGGCAGTTTCGCAAGGGTGCGAAAGGGAAGTTTCTTAAACTATAAATAGGGGTTCCTAGGGTTATTCTAGGGTATGCAAAAGGTATTCTAAAGTATGGGCAAGGGGTTTTCTCTATACATCTAAAAGGAAAAGGTTAGTATATTACTTGTAATCCTTATTTTCTTCATAGTGGAAGTTTGCACCTATGGTTTTTTACCCTTGTTGGGGTTTTTCCATGTATATCTTGTCTTGTGATTTGTTTGGTATGCTTTGATTATACTTATAGATTATATTTTTTCTTATTTATTATTTGTGGGTGAGATTGGAGATTGGATCTAGGTTCACTAGCGTTGTTGGCGTGCTGCGCAACAATTGGTATCAAAGCTATTGGTTTAGTTCAAGTGGGAGCAGATGGTTCAAACTTTGTCTTCTGAAAGATGTAGATGGAGGATTATCTGTATCAGAAGGATCTCTATATTCCTCTAGGAGGAAAAGAGAAGAAACCAGATAAGATGACAGATAATGAATGGTTCTTATTGGATCTAAAGGCTTTAGGAACGATCCAACTCTCTTTGTTTAAGAGCGTCGCCTTCAATATATCAAAGGTGAAAAATACAAAAGAATTAATGGAAGCCGTAGCTACGATGTATGAAAAACCCTCAGCGTCTAACGAGGTTCATCTTATAAAATAACTATTCAACATGAAGACGTCAGATGGTAGGAGCATGGCTGAACATCTAAACGAGTTCAACGCAGTCACAAGCCAGTTGGAATCCATTGACATTATTTTTGAGGAAGAAGTCAGGGCTTTATTGATCTTTTCCAGATTTTCAGACAGTTGGGATGGTTTGGTGATTACCGTGAGCAATTCTTCAGGGTCAACAAATCTGGAGTTCGATGATGTAGCCGATCTAATTCTCAGCGAAGAATTTAGAAGAAAGACATCGGGAGTTTCAGGGGATTCAGGGGATGCTCCAAACATTGAAGGAAGAGGAAGATCGCTGAACAAATGAGGTAATAAATATGGACATTCTAAGTCAAGGAAGAAATCTAATGGATTGAAAGATAAAGACGAGTGTTAGCATTGCGGGAAGAAAGGGTACATAAAATGTGATTGTAGGGCGCTTAAGAAACAAAAAGGAAGCTCTCAAGGCAGGAAGGATTTAATGAATCTATCTGAGGAGAGCGACACAGAGGTATTGATATTGTCTCTTGATGCGAGGAATGAGTCTTGGGTCAGAGACTCGGGTGCTTCGTTTCATGTTACTTTATGTAAGGAAGTTCTGCATAATTATGTGTCAGGTGACTTCAGAAAGTCTACCTGAGTGATGATGAGCCGTGTAGTATTGTTGAAAATGGAGACGTTCATATAAATTAGAAAGATGGAACAGTTTTAAAATTGAAAGATGTCAGACATGTACCGAGTTTGAAAACTTGATCTCAGTGGGGCAGTTGGCCGATACCAGATATGTAATGACCTTCACTAGTGATTCTTAGAAGATCACAAAAGGTGTCTTGGTGATATCTCGAGGTAAAAAGGAAGGTACTCTATACGTGACTTCAGGATCATATAGTTCAGTCGCAGTTGCATCAACTGGAGTGAATGGCCAGTTATGGCATCAGAGGTTAGGGCATATGAGTGAGAAAGAGATGAAATGACTATTATTAAAAGGGAAGCTACCAGGGCTGAAGTTTATCAACTTTGAATTCTGCGAGGACTACATATATGGCAACCAAAAGAGGGTGAGCTTCAAGAAAATAGGACGCGTTCCAAAGACGCATTTGTTGAGCTTGTACACACTGATGTGTAGGAACCGACACAATTATTATCTCTTAGTAATTCATGTTATTTTATTTCCTTGATGATGGTAGTAGAAAACTGTGGGTTTATTTTTTTTAAAAGTATAAATATGACGTATTTGATGTATTTAAGAAATGAAAAATAATGGTAGAAAATGAGACAGGTAAAACAGTAAAATGTCTTAGATTTGATAATGGGGGAGAGTACTGTGATAAGAGGTTTAATGATTATTGTGCAGCAAATGGAATCAAATATCAGAAAATGATTCCAGGGACACCGCATCAGAATGGTGTGGTTGAGTGCATTAACAGGACCATCCGTGAGCGCGCAAGGAGCATGAGGTTAAATGTAGGTTGCCCAAGATGTTTTGGGCGGATGCTATGAATACTGCCGCATATCTCATCAATAGAAGTCTCTCAACACCATTAGATAGTAGGCTACTAGAAGAAACGTGGACTGAGAAAGAAGTGAACCTTATACATCTTAAAGTGTTCGGTTGCACTTCATAAATTCACATTGATGTAGAGCATAAAAATAAGCTGGATGCGAAATCCAAGAGGTGCACGTTTATATGCTACGGGTAGCATAATTTTGGCTACCATTTTTGGGATACAGAAAACAGAAAAATCATCAGAGGTAAAGAAGTAGTCTTTAATGAAAAGGTGTTGCATAAGGACAATGTGCAACAAAATAAGGCCGATGAGAAAGAATTCATAGAGTTAGAAGAGTTACCGGACAGGGGTGTTACAGCACCACAGGATGAACATATACAGGAGCATAATGAGGTAGAGCTGCAGACACTGGTTGTGAGGAGGTCTACTTGGGAGAGGAGAGCCACAGTCCGATACTCACCGTCCTTACATCATCTGCTACTGACAGATAATAGTGAACCAGAGTGTTTTGAAGAGGCATTACAGTCAGATACACGGGTTAAGTGGGAGCAGGCCATGGATGATGAGATGGACTCTATTGAGTCAAATCGTAGATGGGAGCTAGTCACTCTACTTAAGGGAAAAAAATCTCTTCATAACAAGTGAGTTTACAGGCTGAAGGAGGAGCACGATGGTTCAAAACGGTATAAGGCCAGATTGGTTGTGAAAGGGTTTCAACAAAAGGCAAGTATCGATTTCACTGAAATATTTTCACCGGTAGTGAAAATGCCTGCGATTCTCACGGTCTTGAATATAGTGGCTATAAAGGACTTACATTTAGAGTAGTTAGATGTTAAGACAACCTTTCTTCATGGGGATCTTGAAGAAGAAGTATATATCCATCAACCGACAGAATACGTGGCACCAGGAAAGGAGAATAAGGTGTATAGATTGAAGAAGAGTCTATATGGCTTAAGCAGGCCCCGAGGTAGTGGTACAAGAAGTTCGACAGTTTCACGTTGAGAAATGGTTATAGAAGATGTCATGCAAACCACTGTTACTATGTTCACTCCCCAAGTGCAGGGTTGTGATGTAGTAATAACTCGGTAAGACCGAGGTCGAATCCCAAGGGACTGAAACTTGTACATTATCTAAAACTAACTAAAACTAGAACTAGGCTAAGATGAATTTTAAATCAATTAGCAATGGTGGAATACTTGTAGAATAATTAATCTAAAACTTAGGAAACAAATCAAAGATAGGAAACTAGGGATTCAGAGGATCCACTTGTAGAGATCAGGGAGATCTTATACCTGTTTCATGAATCATGGAATTTACTGAACTGCCATTGATCTAGTTTTCAAAGAGATGAAAGGAAGATGAATTAGAATGGATTCCATCACCAAACCATGCCTAAAGACTATGGCAAACAACAGAATCAAACTAATTACCACCCAATCACATGTATGAAAGTTAGGAAGGGTACCGTCATCCAACCATGCCTAGGAGACTATGGTGAACAACAAGATATCCTGACGTCATAAACATGAAAAGGAAATAGAAATATTCAAAGCATCGCAGACCCAGTGTAATTTCAGTCACAACAAACCATTAAGAACAAAAAATATTCTCATAATAATCAACTAAAATCAACGTCGATTCATGAATTAAAATTAAAATAAAATAAAATCTCCCATCTCACTACAAGCTTCACCTCTTAGCCCTAGCTAAGAGGTTCAACCTGCCATGAACGGGTTAAATCTCATAATAAAAGAAAAGAAAAGAAAATACTCTCTCCCTCACGTCTGCTTCAAGTCCCTGCCTGAGCCTCCACGTCTCTCTTTTTCCTCCTTCCTAGACCTGAATGAATGCTCCCCACGTCCAAAAACCTCCTTTTATAGCTGATGGAAGGCTGGAGTCAGTGAAAGAGTTATAGAAGGACACGGAGTGCAATTTTTACAGCCAAGTTCGGTGCCACGAAACACACCACTTTCCTCGCTCAAATTCCAAGGAAACCCCGTCCCTTAGTACTTTCTTGGGTTCTCTACATGATAGACGGTTCAGATCTGCCATATGATCAAAGATGGTGGGCCAAAACCGCCTGGAAAAGTCAGTTTTCGTGGATGTGCGAAACCTTTCTCACCATTTCGCTGTTGTGATCGGTGGGCCCTACAGAAGCATTTTCTAGAAAATTCACCCCATCCATTGGATTCAGAACGAAATTTCAGTTAAGAATGAGTGGTTTTGAACGTCCATTGACGTGGCCCAGAGAAGAAATCACAAAAGAATCAGTTTTGAACGTTGCAGGGCAGCCCTTTTGTGGCCTCTGTATCTCACACGTGTGCACGCATGGGTGAAAAGTGACAACATGATTTTGTAGTGCTCGCAGCTGTCTACACGGTGGACGGTTTGGATTGAGCTTATGGGGCACGTGTGGGGCCCACAGTTGATCGCAAAAACGGCCAGCGGCCGTGCATTACGCGGTGCGTAAGCGGAATCTTCTTTCGCTGTGATGATCAGTGGGGTCCACTTAGCTTTCTTTTCGAAAATCCACACCGTCCATTGGCTTCAGGACGAAAAATCGTCCAGGAAGGCAAAGTCTAGTTTGATTTCAATGTGACCCACAAAATCTGTAACCCAGCCGTCCATCCTGCGTTTTCCATCCATCTACGTTCGTACCTGTGCATGGGATCAAACGGACAGCTAGGTGAGAGTTTTTCCCCCCTATCGTGAGTATGGACGGTTCAGATCATCGAAAAAGATGATGTGTGGGTCCCACTACAAAAAAAACGGAAGCCAGCGTCCGTCCGCTGGCTCTTTACGCAGAGAGGGAGGGAGAGACGGGTCAGCGCTTGCGCTGACCAGTTGGGCGATCTGGTGCGGCTCGCGTGCGGACGTGCTGTGTGCACGCACGTTGCACGTGGGGTCCACTGTGATGTTTATGTGAAATCCATTCCGTCCATCCTCTTCACCATCTCCTTTTAACCGTAGGGACCAAATTTGAAGCGTATCCAGATAGTAGGTGGGCCCCAAATTGAAGATTAAGGGGCTGATCTGCCCGTTAGGCCACTTCCGCAATGATCCAATGGATGATTTTTGACGTGTACGGTTAATTTATGGTCCTCAAGCCACGTATGAAGCTTCGAGCCGAATGGATGGTGGGAACCTCGTGATCTTGCATTCTGGACGTCCTTCACGCCACTTGAGCTTCAGTTCTTCAATTTTTTGTGGATCTCAGGCGTTGATCTTGGTCCTCAGGGGTGTAGCCCTTACTTCTGGTGTCATCAGAGTGTTAAATTCATGCTTTAACGTCCTTTTTCCATCCATTTTCATAAAATCACCTTGCAACACAAGAATGAGAAAACGAGCCATTAGACAGCATTATATTCTTAATGCAGATAATATCTGGGGTCTAATATGAAATATTTGACCCTCAACACAACCCCCAACCAGCATTTTGCTAGTCCCGAGCAAAGTATGTGAAAAATAAGTTGAGAATTATAGGAGAACTTTCTATGAAATCGAGTGAGATTTTGAACAAAATACGAGAAATTTACTATCCATGAATGTTAGAAATTGTTTTCTCCTGAGCTCAAGCGCACGGTAGACTTCATAAGCAAGTGTAAAGCATTAATCCATCAATTAGAAAAATTTTAAACATGGAGATCCATGGATGTATAGTCTAATCTCGGCTTATCATCATTAAGAGATCCAATCGTCAATTTCATGATATCATTCGTAACCAACAAGAAAATTCATGACAACCAAAACCTAACCCAAAACTTGCCTCATAGATTAGCCTATTAACTTGTGATTTTTCTGTTCAAAGTAATTGCAAGGAAGGGGAATCAAATCCTCACCTATAGGGAGCAAACCTATGGTGAAGATCGTACACCTGACTCTTTTTAGATATCATTCATGGGGAATGAACTCCACACCTATAGGGAGCAAACCTATGGTGAAGATTAATTATCCAACCTTTCCAATTTTTATACCATGATGGAAAGATATTTCAGGCTGGTTCCTTTCGTGCTTAGTGATTACCAAGTTAATCCTTCGATATGGAACTGAAATCTTAATATGTAAGCAAGATGTGTCCTGAAATCATGATTCAATCAATGTTTACCACTTCTAATCATGGATTAATAATTCACTTAACTATGAAATCTAATAGATACGGAATCCAAGAGTCATAAATCCACCATTATGTATCTCGTAATTCTAAATCAAAGATAGATGTCAAAATCACATTGAATTTACAAGAAATGTCAGAAAAATTTTAAAAATTTTTCACAATTTTTGCTCAAGACAAAAAATACTGATTGGGAAACCTAATCTCCCACCCCCAACCAAAAATCTACATTGTCCTCAATGTAAAAGATATAAACATGCAATGCACATGGGGCAACGAAAGTGAAGTGAGAAGTGATGGGAAGATAGTACCTGAATAACGAATCAAGAGAGATTTTCCATTAGATCATGGCATGGAAGCTTGTTAGCACGAGAGAAAAAGCAGAATAAAAATAACAACGAATAAAATCCTACTTATACCACTTTCACAGGTGCTCTCGATTGCATTTAGCGTATGCAACAAGCCTTTAAACCCCTAGGTTACCCCTAGTGGACGAATTGTAGTCTCGTGAGGGTTTGCAGTAATATTACCCACAAACATTGAATCATCTAACTAGAAAAATGAAATGAAAAGCTGAGTTGCCTCCCAGGAGCGCTAAATTTACCGTCTTCAGCCAAACAAATAAAGCAACAATCCTAGTCCTATGAAAGCGATAAACCTACCTATATCTCCATCAGACTAGGAGATCAGTCCTAATAAACAGGAGCAATCAGAGGCATGGACATGTCCTCTGAATCAAATGCCTCGACAAATGGCTTTAATCGATGTCCATTGACTTTAAATTCCTTGTCATTATAGGGATCTCTTATCTCGACGGCCCCATGAGGATTAGCAGTGACAACAATGTAAGGGCTGGTCCAACGAGATCGAAGCTTATCCGGAAAGAGATGTAGTCGAGAATCGTACAAAAGGACTTTCTGACCTGGAGTGAATGATTTTCGCAGAATATGCTGATCATGAAACGCCTTCATCTTGTCCTTGTAAATTCTCGAGTTCTCATATGCATCGTTCCGGATTTCTTCAAGTTCATTTAATTGAAGTTTGCGCAACGAGCCAGCGTTGTCCAGATTGAAATTCAGATTTTTAATCGCCCAGTATGCTTTATGTTCCAATTCCACAGGCAAATGACAAGCCTTTCCGTAGACAAGTCTAAAGGGAGATGTTCCAATAGGAGTTTTAAAAGTAGTACGGTACGCCCATAAGGCATCGGTCAATCGGATTGACCAATCCTTACGGTTAGGGTTAACCGTTTTCTCCAGGATATGTTTGATCTCTCTATTGAAAATCTCAGCTTGTCCACTTGTTTGTGGATGGTATGGGGTGCTCACCTTATGCGAGATACCGTATTTCTTCATTAAACTCTCAAATGGTCTATTGCAGAAGTGTGAGCCCCGTCACTAATGATGGCTCGAGGCGTTCCGAACCGCGACAGGATATTTTCTTTCAAAAATTTAATGACCGTGCGATGGTCATTTTTGCGGCACAGAATTGCTTCGACCCATTTAGTGACATAGTCTACGGTGAGCAAAATATATAGATTTCCAAATGATTGGGGGAATGGTCCCATGAAATCAATGCCCCAACAATCAAATACTTCTATAATAAGGATGAGATTCAAGGGCATCATATTTCGATGAGACAATGCTCCTAATTTCTGACAACGCTCACAAGCCTTGCAAAACTCATGAGTGTCCCTGAACATAGTGGGCCAGTAGAAGCCACACTGTAAAATCTTGGCCGTAGTCTTTTTAGCAGAAAAGTGACCACCACAGGCCTGTGAGTGACAGAAGGAGATGACACTCTGATGCTCATCGTCTGGTACACATCTCCTTAAAATTTGGTCTGGGCAATATTTAAACAAATATGGATCATCCCAGAAAAAGTTACGCACCTTGGTAAAGAATTTCTTCTTATCATGTGACGTCCAGTGTGTCGGTATGGCACCCGTAGCAAGATAATTAGCAATATCAGCGAACCAAGGTGAATGGGAGACTCTAAACAGTTGTTCATCAGGGAACATGTCATTGATATGAATCACCACAAGGGAATCAGAGGTATTAAGGCGAGAAAGGTGATCAGCCACTACGTTCTCTACTCCCTTTTTATCTTTAATTTCCAAATCAAATTCTTGGAGTAGAAGGATCCATCGTATCAGGCGGGGCTTAGAATCATTCTTAGAAAGAAGATACTTAAGTGCCGCATGATCTGTATAGATAATGATCTTGGATCCGATCAGGTAGGACCTAAATTTGTCCAAAGCGAACACTACGGTTAAGAGTTCCTTTTCCGTAGTCGAGTAGTTCACTTGGGCAAGATTTAGAGTCCTACTTGCGTAGTGAATAACATAAGGCAGCTTATCTTTTCTCTGGCCTAGAACCGCTCCAAGAGCATAATCAGAGGCGTCGCACATAAGTTCAAAAGGAAGACTCCAGTCGGGTGGCTGCATGATAGGTGCAGTGGTTAGCATGCCCTTAAGCTTAGTGAAAGCTTCTTGGCACTACTCAGTCCACTCGTATGGTGTATCCTTTTGAAGAAGATTACATAAAGGACGAGAGAGGAGACTAAAGTCCTTTATGAATCGTCTGTAAAAGCCTGTGTGTCCTAAGAAGGATCGCACGTCCCTGATATTCTTGGGTGGAGGTAGGTTAGAGATAAGATCAATTTTTACCTTATCTACCTCGATTCCTTTAGACGAGATGATATGCCCAAGGACAATTCCCTTTTGAACCATAAAATAACACTTCTCCCAGTTAAGTACCAAATTTTTTTCTTCACATCTTTTCAGCTCACATTTAAGACTTGCTAAGCATTCACTGAAAGATGAACCAAAAACAGAGAAATCGTCCATGAAGACCTCTAGATATTTTTCCACCATGTCAGAAAAAATACTCATCATACATCGCTGAAAGGTGGCAGGGGCATTACATAACCCGAATGGCATCCTTCTGTAAGCAAAGGTGCCATAGGGACATGTAAATGTGGTCTTTTTCTGATCCTCAGGGGCGATTTCAATCTGATTATAACCTGAATATCCGTCAAGGAAATAATAATAAGAATGACCAGTTAGCCTTTCCAGGATTTGATCAATGAAGGGCAAAAGAAAGTGGTCTTTCCTTGTGACGGTATTCAGATTTTTATAGTCAATACACATTCTCCAACCAGTGGTAACTCTGGTCGGCACGAGTTCATTATTGGCATTGGCTACGATGGTGATCCCGGACTTCTTAGGAACCACCTGAGTTGGACTCACCCATTGACTATCAGATATGGGGTATATGATCCCCACATCCAATAGTTTGAGAACCTCGGCCTTAACCACTTCCTTCATGTTTGGATTTAATCTACGTTGTGATTGCCAAACAGCCTTTGCATTGTCCTCAAGATATATACGGTGAGTATAAATCGATGGGTTAATTCCCTTGAGGTCTGCTCTCGTCCATCCAAGAGCTCCCCTATGCTCAATGAGAGTAGATATCAGCATACTCTCCTGTTCTTTCTCCAGGTGGGCAGAGATCACCACCGGATATGTCTCATCTTGACCTAAATAGACATATTTTAAATCAGAGGGCAAAGGTTTTAGGTCAAGCTTCGGTGACTTGAGGTTAGACGGTAGAGGCACTACATCAGTTTTGGGCAATTTTTCAATTTGTGGCCTCCACCGGTTAACTTCAAGTACCGGTGCAGTATCCAGCATAGCACACGTCTCCCTAATTATATCATCATCAAGATCATGGGAGTGGCCCAGGCACGTCTCTAGAGGATCAGAGGATAAGGTGAGAGGTGTTCTATCTTCCATAAAAGAATCAATCATGTTAACATCGTGGAAATCGTCATCATCCTCTGAGTTGCTGCCGTTATTGAAAAAGATATTCGATTCCAATGTCAAATTTCCAAAGGACATAGTCATGACACCATTCCTGCAATTGATAATTGCATTTGAAGTGGACAGGAATGGGCGACCAAGAATGACGGGAATCTGAGTGCTCGTGTCATTGATGGGTTCGGTGTCCAAGATGATAAAATCAACAGGGTAGTAGAATCTATCAACCTGGACCAACACATCCTCGATGATCCCTCTTGGTATACGAACAGAACGATCAGCAAGTTGTAGTGTGGTTCGAGTGGGTTTTAATTCACCCAAACCTAACTGTTGGTATACCGAGTAAGGAATCAGATTGACGCTTGCTCCTAAGTCAAGAAGTGCGTGATCAATTTGATAGTTCTCGATCACACATGAAATGGTTGGGCAACCGGGATCTTTGAATTTTTGCGGCACATCTTGTTTCAGGATGGCACTCACTTTCTCAGTCAATGAGATCTTCTTTTGAACACTTTTCCGTCGTTTGGTAGTGCATAAATCCTTTAGAAATTTAGCATATGAAGGAATCTGTTTTACAACGTCAAGCAGAGGAATGTTGACTTTCACTTGTTTCAACACCTCTAGGATATCCTGAGAGTTAGATAGACGTTTTGGTTCAACCAACCGTTAGGAAAACGGAGCAACTGGCTTTTCTAAAGGTTCCGGTTCAAATTTTTGTGGGGCGCCACTAGATCCATTATTGTTGTCCTCTTCTGGTTCTTGAGGCTTTTCGGGCCTAACCGGAAGGGTTTTGTCAATAACCTTCCCACTCCTAAGAGTGGTGATGGATTTAGCGTGCCCCATTTGATTTGAAGAGCTGGGATCACCTGTCTCGTATTGCGGTTTCGGATTAGGGAGTGATTGTACAGGGAGCATCCCTTTTTTCATAACCGTCATACGTGAATTTATTTTTTGCATAAAATCTGAAATTCCTTGCATTGTTCGAGCCAGCTCTTGTATGGAAAATTGAACCAATTCTTCTTGAGGTTTCCCCTGATTTGGGTTTTGATTGAAGAAACCTTGAGGGGTAGCAGTTTGTCCGTTCCTCCAACTAAAATTCGAATGATTTTTCCAGCCAGAATTGTATGTATTAGAGGGTGGTCCATTGAAAGGTCTTTGATAGTTATTTACGGCATTAGATTGTTCATTCAATACTTCTCGAAAGGCAGGTATTGAAGGACAATTTTCAGTAGTATGAATGTTGCAATCACAGATGCCGCAAATACTTTCATTAACATTTTCCTTCCTTCCTTCCATGGCCTCAAATTTTCTGGTGAGATTGGCCACCTTAGCGTTAAGATCATTATCCTCTTTCAGGAGATATATTCCTCCTTTTTCCCTTGAATGAGTCGGCCTAGACGTAGTGTTCATCCTTGGGTAATAGTCCCATGATTGTGTTTTTTCAGCGAGACTATCGAGGTAATCCCATACCTCGTCGACATTTTTATTTATGAATTCTCCGTTACACATTGTCTCGACCATTTGGCGCATGGAAGAGGTTAGCCCATCATAGAAAAAATTCGTAATGCGCCATATTTCAAAGCCATGTTGTAGGCATGCATTAACCAGATCCTTGAACCTTTCCCAACATTGAAAAAATGTTTCATCTTCCTTTTGGGCAAAGTTCATGATTGCTCTCCTGAGGGTAATTGTCTTATGATGTGGGAAAAATTTCTTTATAAATTCCCTCTGCATATCATTCCATGTGCCAATGAATCTAGGACGCAGTGAATGTAACCACGTCTTGCCTTTTTCTTTCAAGGAAAATGGAAAGAGTTTTAGCCTAATAGTATCCTCAGATACATTAGGAAAGTATAAGGTGCCTATGATTTCATTGAACTCTTTCAGATGCAAATATGGTTCTTCAGACTCAAGCCCATGGAACTTAGGAAGGAGTTGGATAACCCCTGGCTTGATGTCCATATGTCCTGTATTCTTAGAAAAAATCATGCATGAGGGCGTACTCACCCCCGCCGGTTGTAAATAATCTCATAAAGTACGAGGCGGGGGTACCTGATGCACCTCATTCTCATCATGTACTTCCTCAACCCTTGGTTGGGGTAGTGCTTGAGGTTGATTTTCAACCATAACGTCTTCTAACTCAGGAGAATTCAAGTGGTGTCTAGTCCTGCGATGGACAGTCAACCCCTCAACTAATCCTCCTTCAGTCATGAGACGTCGAGTGTTGTCGCGTGCCCAATGGGGCATAAAACACACTCAGCCCTCAAATTCTAACTTAAACCTAAGAGAAAGGAAGAAGAAATCTAGAAAAAGGAAAAGATGGAAAGAAGTTACCAAATTTGGAGGCCTAGGTTAAGAATCTGCAAAATAAAAAAAATAAAAAATTAGTTTCTAAGAATAGAAAGTCCTAATTAAAAATAAACTAATTTCTAGAGAAAAGAAGAAATTTCAAAGAAAGAAGAATTAGAAAGAGCTTACTAAATTATTAGTTTCCTACAAAACAGAAAAATTGGATTAGTTTCCAAACAAAAACTTATAGAAAAATTCTAAAACAAGAAACAAGGTTAGGATTCCTAAAAAGAATTATAATTAGAATCTCACTAAAAAGAAGAAATAAATCTTAATCTAAATCTAGAATAGAAAGGAAGAATCTAAGACAGAATTTACTAATTTAGAAACTATCTTAAAAGCCTATAAAACAAGAAAGACAAGTTAATTTCTAAAAATTAAGAAAATCTAAACCTAATCTTAA
The DNA here is from genome assembly GCA_037074715.1 of Magnolia kwangsiensis. NCBI lineage: Eukaryota > Viridiplantae > Streptophyta > Magnoliopsida > Magnoliales > Magnoliaceae > Magnolia > Magnolia kwangsiensis. The sequence continues at coordinate 47,866,830 of CM073574.1, read as the reverse complement.
ACTAATCCTAAAACTAATTAATTTCAGAAAAACGTAGCCGACAGTCCCCGGCAACGGTGCCAAAAACTTGTTCACTCCCCAAGTGCAGGGTTGTGATGTAGTAATAACTCGGTAAGACCGAGGTCGAATCCCAAGGGACTGAAACTTGTACGTTATCTAAAACTAACTAGAACTAGAACTAGGCTAAGATGAATTTTAAATTAATTAACAATGGTGGAATACTTGTAGAATAATTAATCTAAAACTTAGGAAACAAATCAGAGATAGGAAACTAGGGATTCAGAGGATCCACTTGTAGAGATCAGGGAGATCTTATGCCTGTTTCATGAATCATGAAATTTACTGAACTGCCATTGATCTAGTTTTCAAAGAGATGAAAGGAAGATGAATTAGAATGGATTCCATCACCAAACCATGCCCAAAGACTATGGCAAACAACAGAATCAAACTAATTACCACCCAATCACATGTATGAAAGTTAGGAAGGGTACCGTCATCCAACCATGCTCAGGAGACTATGATGAACAACAGGACATCCTGACGTCATAAACATGAAAAGGAAATAGAAATATTCAAAGCATCGCAGACCCATTGTAATTTCAGTCACAACAAACCATTAAGAACAAAAAATATTCCCATAACAATCAACTAAAATCAACGTCGATTCATGAATTAAAATAAAAATAAAATAAAATCTCTCATCTCACTACAAGCTTCACCTCTTAGCCCTAGCTAAGAAGTTCAGCCCGCCATGAACGGGTTAAATCTCATAATAAAAGAAAAGAAAAGAAAATACTCTCTCCCTCACGTCTGCTTCAAGTCCCTGCCCGAGCCTTCACGTCTCTCTTTTTCCTCCTTCCTAAACCTGAATGAATGATCCCCACGTCCAAAAACCTCCTTTTATAGCTGCTGGAAGGCTGGAGTCAGTGACAGAGTTGTAGCAGGACACGGAGTGCAATTTTCGCAGCCAAGTTCGGTGCCACAAAACACGCCACTTTCCTCGCTCAAATTCCAAGGAAACCCCGTCCCTTAGTACTTTCTTGGGTTCTCTACATGATAGACGGTTCAGATCTGCCATATGATCAAAGATGGTGGGCCAAAATTGCCTGGAAAAGTCAGTTTTCGCGGATGTGCGAAACCTTTCGCACCATTTCGCTGTTGTGATCTGTGGGCCCTATAGAAGCATTTTCTGGAAAATCCACCCCATCCATTGGATTCAGAATGAAATTTTAGTCAAGAATGAGTATTTTTGAACGTCCATTGGCGTGGCCCAGAGAAGAAATCATAAAAGAATCAGTTTTGAACGTTGCAGGGCAGCCCTTTTGTGGCCTCTGTATCTCACACGTGTGCACGCATGGGTGAAAAGTGACAACATGATTTTGTAGTGCTCGCAGCTGTCTACACGGTGGACGGTTTGGATTGAGCTTATGGGGCACGTGTGGGGCCCACAGTTGATCGCAAAAACAGCCAGCGGCAGTGCATTACGCGGTGCGTAAGCGGAATCTTCTTTCGCTGTGATGATCGATGGGGTCCACTTAGCTTTCTTTTCAAAAATCCACACCGTCCATTGGCTTCAGGATGAAAAATCGTCCAGGAAGGCAAAGTCTAGTTTGATTTCAATGTGACCCACAAAATCTGTAACCCAGCCGTCCATCCTGCATTTTCCATCCATCTACGTCCGTACCTGTGTATGAGATCAAATGGACAGCTAGGTGAGGGTTTTTCCCCCCTATCGTGAGTATGGACGGTTCAGATCATCTAAAAAGATGATGTGTGGGTCCCACTATAAAAAAAAATGGAAGCCAGCGTCCGTCCGCTGGCTCTTTATGCAGAGAGGGAGGGAGAGACGGGCCAGCGCTTGTGCTAACCGGTTGGGCGATCCGGTGCGGCTCACGTGCGGACGTGCTGTGTGCACGCACGTTGAACGTGGGGTCCACTGTGATGTTTATGTGAAATCCATTCCGTCCATCCTCTTCACCATCTCCTTTTAATCGTAGGGACCAAATTTGAAGCGTATCCAAATAGCAGGTGGGCCCCAAATTGAAGATTGATGGGCTGATCTGCCCGTTAGGCCACTTCTGCAATGATCCAATGGATGATTTTTGACGTGTACGGTTAATTTATGGTCCTCAAGCCACGTATGAAGTTTCGAGCCGAATGGATGGTGGGAATCTCGTGATCTTGCATTCTGGACGTCCTTCAGGCCACTTGAGCTTCAGTTCTTCAATTTTTTATGGATCTCAGGCGTTGATCTTGGTCCCCAGGGGTGTATCCCTTACTTCTGGTGTCATCAGAGTGTTAAATTCATGCTTTAACGTCCTTTTTCCATCCATGTTCATAAAATCACCTTGCAACACAAGAATGAGAAAACGAGCCATTAGACAGCATTATATTCGTAAATCCAGACAGTATCTGGGGTCTAATATGCAATATTTGACCCTCAACATACTATTTGAAGAAGTTTGATATGTCATACATCATTCTTCTTCTATATGTTGATGATATGCTTGTGGTCGGATCATGCATGAAGGACATCTCAGATCTTAAAAGACAATTATTTAGAGAATTTGTCATGAAACATTTAGGAGCTGCAAAACAAATCCTAGGCATGAGGATAAAGCGTGACAGAAAAAATAGAAAACTAGTTTAGTCACAGGCAGAGTACATAGCCAAGGTACTTGATTGATTCAATATGTGAGGTGCTAAGCCGGTTAACACTCCATTAGCAAATCACTTCAAGCTTTTTAAGGAGAAAGATACGAAGACGCAGGATGAACGAGACTACATGACTAAAGTCCCATACGTATCAACTATTGGGAGTCTCATCTATGCTATGGTGAGCATGAGGCCAAATATTACTCAAGCAGTAGGAGTTGTTAGCAGGTTCATGAACAATCCCGGGAAGGAACATTGGGAAGCTGTGAAGTGGATCCTTAAATACCTGGTAGGCATTAAGGATATAGGGCTGTGTTAAAGCAAATAAAAAATCAAGCTACAAGGCTACATAGATTTAAATTTGGCAGAAGATATCGATAGTAGAAGAAGTACCACAAGATATGTCGTTACTCTAGGTAGTGCTGCAGTCAGTTGGGTCTCTCAGTTACAAAAGATAGTATCTATCAGTACAACAGAAGCAGAATATGTTGCAGCTACAGAAGCATGCAAGGAGATGGTATGAATGCAAGGTTTCATGGAAGAGTTGGATAAAAAGCAAGTATATTACAAGCTATAGAGTGACAGTCAGAGTACAATACACTTGGCTAAGAACTCAACCTTGCATTCAAGAACCAAGCATATTGACATCAGATATCACTTCATATGTTTGTTACTGGAAGATGGATCGATTGCTCTAAAGATGGTATAGATGCAAGGTTTCATGGAAGAGTTGGGTAAGAAGCAAGTAGATTGCAAACTGTACAGTAACGATCAGAGTGCGATACACTTAGCTAAGAACTCAACCTTTCATTCAAGAACCAAGCATATTTACATCAGATATCACTTCATACGTTCGTTACTAGAAGATGGATCGATTGCTCTAGAGAAGATTCATACAAGTGAGAATCCTGCAGATATGCTGACCAAGGCGGTCACACGGGAGAAGCTGAAGCTTTATTTAGCTTGAAGACGGGGAGGTGGTGCACTCCGAATGTAGAAGATGATGGTTTACGGTGATGTGTCTCCAAGTGGGAGATTTTTGAGATGTGGAGCCACATCCAGACAGGGCTACTCGACTAGTCGAGTGCCTTGCTCGATCGGTCAAGTGGCCCACTTGAACGGCCGAGGGCTGGCTTGACTCAAAGTCCAACGAGCTATAATTTTTTGGGTTCGAGGTGCTCGACTGGTCGAGGCCCATGCTCAACCAATCGAGGGTCCACTCAACCAGTCAATTAACTTTCTTGACCAGTCGAGGTTGCGCAAATTTTTTTTGCGAATTTTACATGGACTACGGAAATTTGAGGCAGTTTTGCAAGGGTGTAAAAGAAAAGTTGTCTAAACTATAAATAGGGGTTCCTAGGGTTATTCTAGGGTATACAAAAGGTATTCTAAGGTGTGGGCAAAGGATTTTCTCTATAAATCTAAAGGGAAAAGGTTAGTATATTGCTTGTGTAAGTGCTATAGTGAATAGCCCCTTGTGATTGTCAAATTGGTGGTGACAAAGACACTGCTTTGAAGCTTATTCATGTGATGAACAAAAGATCTATTTAAGACACAAGATTGGCTTCAAGTTATTCAAGTTGAAGATCTCGAAGGTGAAGATTTCAGAAACTTTTAAGTTCAAGTTCTCAGAAGTTTTTCAAGCTGAAGATTTCAAGTTCAAGAACTCAATCTTCATGATTCTCAAGGTCACTGGTATTCAAGTTTCAATGTCCTTACTTCACTATTGAGGTATGACTGACCATAGGTTGACCTTTAGAGTAGGTCACTTGGGATACATAATCCATATATCTTTTATAAGTGACTTTGTTCTATTCTAAGGCTAGTACTAGACCTTGTTCGACTAGTCCTAACACTGGTTCGACCAGTCTAAGAAATTCCTCGACCAGTCCTAAGTTGTTGAGAATTTTCAGAATTTTCTATTTATTCTTCGACCAGTCCTGGAGACTGTTCGACCAGTCCTGTAAACAGTGTCGACTGGTTCTTCGACCGGTCGTAGTTCTTCGATTCAAAGTACAGCGTTCAGATTGGGCCATCTTCGACCAGTCGTATGGAACCTACGACCAGTCGAAGTAGACCTTCGACCAGTCGTAGGATACCCACGACCGGTCGTGCAACTAAAAATCTTATCGCGCCCAATTTTTTCAAAATTTTGTTCGTTCTTCAACCAGTCGTAGAAGTCTTAGACCAGTTGAAGACGTATTTTGCTTAGCTATAAATAGAGCACGAATCTCAAAATAATATATAGAATTTAAGCTAATTAATCCGGCCTTCTGAGAGATAAGTTTGTGCTCCATTTTAAGCTAAGTTTGCTTATTTAATATTCTCTTTCTTTAGCTTTATTTAATTGATTTTGTTTCTTGCATTCCAATCTAATCTGAAAAGAGGAATTGCTATTTCCCTTTCTTTGGAATCAAAATCAATTAAGGCTAGCCCTATGTTGGTTTAATTTTAAAATCAATTAGAACTAGAACCTTTGTAATCGAGTACTTGACATTGAACTTGGACATTCAATCATCTACTCTGACTTGGTTCTTCCAGGCTGCTTCATCGAAGGAGAAAATCAGATATTTTACATTTAATTGTAAATTCCTTTCTATTTGGTTTCTTTCGGGATTTGCCAGAAAAATCTCGTTGCTTTGGTTATCTGAGGAGAGCCAGTAAAACTCAGAAGTGGGGTTTTTTAATTGTGTAAGCCCACAGACAAAGACACAATTGTAAAAGTTTTTGATGAACCTGTGAAAACCTTCATTGTTAATGAACGTTAATATCCCCTATGTGAGGATATTAGAGTGGAGTAGCATTTTGTGTGGCTGTTGTATAACAGTTAGGGAACACACAGGTGAACCACTATAATCCCTTTTGTTGTGGTTGAATGGTTTTTATTTCATATCTTTATTTATTCATTTGAGGGATGTACATGTGGTTGTGAATGTTGTAATCTTCTATTTCAAGCATTGTGGGGAATGTTGTAATAGTTTAGAATTTATTTCTTGTTATTCATTTATCAGGTTGATATTGGATTGTTCCAGTAAGGTTGCCTTCTCATTTTTATGGTGCATGGTTGTCCCTAGAACAATACATACTTGTGATTACAAGTTATTCTTCAATGCAGTTTGTATTTATTTTTTATTCCTCTTCGGTTTGAGACTTGATACAAAGACCTTTCTAGAAATCAGGTTGTCCTACCATAAACTCTGGTTTTTGGTGTAAGGTTATCCTTAGAACAACATTTGTATCAACCTTTCAAGATCTGAATTTTGAGGTTGCTTTACAATTTTACATTGTGGTTTATTTAGTTATCTTATCAGCTATCATATTCCTTTAATTTCCGCTGTTATAAATTTTTATTTGGCATAGTCCTATTCACCCCCCCTCTAAGACATATAGCTAAGCCTTTTCAAGTGGTATCAGAGCCTAATAGCTCCTTTTTTTTTCTTAATTCTTGGATTTAATTCCTGAGCTAACAATTTAAGCTATTTAAGATATCAAATTTTGATAGCCTATCTGTCATTAGGCCTCCACCCTTTGATGGCTCCAATTATGCCTACTGGAAAGCCAGGATGAGGATCTTCCTCAAATCAATGGATAAGAGTGTGTGGCAAGCCACAGTGACTGAATGGAAGCCTCCTGCCACTGAAGTGACTGGAGTTGATGGTTCAAAATCAATGAGAGTAACTCCTTATTTCTCTTGGACCACCCTTCAGAAAAATGAGAGTAGTGCCAATGCAAAGGCACTAAATGCAATCACTTGCGCACTATCACCGGATGAGTTCAAAAGAATCATATCCTGTGATACTGCAAAACAAGCCTGGGATATATTAGAAATGACACACGAGGGTACTACAATTGTCAAAAAATCTAAAGTCTAACTCCTCACAACCAAATTTGAAGAAATTCTTATGGAGAAAAATGAAACATTTATGGACTTTTATACAAGATTAAATGACATTGTAAACTCTATGTGGGGTCTTGGTGATACAATCCCACAAAGTAAAGTGTGTGCAAAGATACTACGCTCTCTTCCTGAACGGTTCGACTCCAAAGTAACCGCGATCTAGGAACTTCGTGATACGGATAATATGAGGGTAGAAAAACTAGTTGGTTCTTTACAAACCTATGAGTTAAACTTTAAAGCTCCTAAAGATAAATCTATCGCTCTAAAATCTTCTAAATGTAATTCTGAAGAAAATTCTGATTCTAAAGATGATATGACTCTTTTAATAAAAAAGTTTTATAAAATATTCAAAAGCAAGAAAAGGGTAGATTTTCAAAAAACAAAAGAAAAGAAAAGATCTAAACCTAAATCTAAAACTTAGAAATCTTTGAAAGATAGTCAATGTTATAACTACCAAGAATATGGGCATTTAGCAAACAAATGTCCTAAAAAGGACAAACCCAAGAAGAAGGATATGTTGGCTACATGGGATGAATCATATGATTCTAAAGCTTCTTCTAAATCAGAAGATTCTGAAACCGAGTCGGGTAATGAAACAAAAACTCTTCTGACTCTAGCCAAGTTCACTTTTTCAGATCATGATGATTCAACTAGTGAGGAAAATCTAAACAGTGAATGTGAAAATGAAGATGATCTTCAAGATGCTTACAATGCCCTATACAAGGAAAGTTGTAAGATTGCTGTCAAACTTAAACTTCAAAAAGAAAAGTTTTTAAAATTCAAAGAATGTTTTGAGTCACTTATTTTAGAAAAATCCCAAATTTCAGATTGTTTTGAAAAATCAAAATGTGATTTAGAATTCAAAACGTCCCAGATTGAAAATCTGAAATCTGAAAATTAGAAACTTAAAAATGAAGTATCTTCTCTTCTGAGTTTAAAGGACACATGGAGATATGCCCAAGGTGATCCTAAGTTAGAAAAACTATTATCCGGATCAAGAAAATGTGGTGACAGATCTGGGTTGGGCTATAATAAGAACATACCTCCTAAACAGAAGAATACTCCTCCTAAGTTTGTGAAAGGAGAGTTCTCAAACTCAAAAGAAAAAAGTACTTATCAAGGTTTTTCAAAAAATTCAAAAACTTTTCGAAAACCTAAAAGCAGCCATGTCAATTTTAACGAAATCCACTAGCTGAAATGATAGTTGATTTACTCAAGGAGCTCTTAAAATCTAACTCTATAGGTCATTCTTACAATAGCAGATATACAAAGACCATCCTCCTAAACCTAAAACAATACTGAAATGGGTTCTTAAGGTTACCTGCTTGGTTGCCCACACCGCTTTCAAAGCTTCAAGGCATTCAAAGTGGTACCTAGATAGTGGATGCTCCAGGCACATGACAGGCAACAAGGCTTTATTCACCAATCTAAAAGATATGACTGATGGGTCAGTCACTTTTGGTGATGGTAGTAACTACAAGATTATAGGCCAAGGTACGGTTCAACTTTGTAACCTTCTTGTGTTTAAAAATGTCTTATATGTTGAAGGTATAAAACATAACCTACTTAGCATATCTCAAATATGCGATAATAACCATAGTGTACAGTTTTCTAATCAAAGCTGTGATATTCTAAACAATAAGGGTTCTGTAATACTACTGGACGTACAACGTCTGAAAACTGCTATATTGTTAGCGAATCCAACTCATCTAATCAAACATGTTACATGGTCCATACAGAGGAGACTGATTTGTGGCACAAACGTCTTGGACATGTACATTATCGAAATTTATATAGATTGAGTAAACAGGAACTTATAAGAGGTCTACCCAAGCTTCGAAAAGTAGATAAAATATATGGTGAATACCAGATAGGCAAACAAATAAGAACCTCACACAAAAAGGTGAATTCAAATATCATATTAAAACCACTCGAACTCCTTCACATGGATTTGATAAGACCTACCAGAACGGAGAGTCGAGGTGGCAAAAGGTATATCTTGGTAATAGTGGATGACTTTACCAGATATATACATGGGTAGTCTTCTTAAGAGACAAATCAGAAACCCTTGAAGAAGTAAGAAAAGTTCTCAAAAGCATTCAAACGGAAAAAGGTTATCAAATCAGTACGATTTGTAGTGATCATGGATCTGAATTTGAAAATAACGGTTTTGAGAAGTTCTGTAGCGACCAAGGAATATTACATGAATTCTCAGTGCCTAAAACTCCACAACAAAATGATATAGTGGAAAGGAAGAATAGAATACTTTAAGAAATGGCTAATGTCATGTTGAATAGTATGAAGCTCTCTAAGAATCTTTGGGCTGAAGCGGTCAATACAACTTGCTATATTATTAACCGAATCTACACTAGCAAAGATAATAATAAAATGGCTTACGAAATGTGATTCGATAAAAAGCCTCCTGTCAAATACTTTCGAGTTTTTGGCAGCAAGTACTATATTTTATGAGATCGTGAAAATTTGGAAAAGTTTGATACGAAGAGTGATGAAGGAATTTTCCTAGGATATTCCTTGAACAGTCGGGCTTATAGGGTTCTGAACAAAAGAACCAGTGTGATTCAAGAGTCCATCAATGTTGTCATTGATGATCACTTAAACACACCAGTCTCAAATTTAGATAAAGATGAAGTTCTAGTAATTGATAAATCCGATACCTCATCTAATCAGAATGATTCTGAATTAATGACTGTTAAAGATCATCCAACCACACAAATTCTTGAAAACTCTCTCACTGGTGTTCGCACCCGTAAACAACTTAAGGATATATGTAATTATGTGTGTTTTACATCTCAAATAGAATCATCTAACGTAAAAGAAGCTCTTGTTGATGAAAACTGGATAGTTGCGATGCAAGAAGAACTTAACCAATTCATAAGAAATGATGTTTGGTATCTCGTACCAAGACCTAAAGATAAACACATCATTGGAACAAAATGAATCTTTAAAAATAAGTCTGACGAGCTTGGAAATATAATTAGAAACAAGGCCAGACTAGTGGTACAAGGTTATACTCAAATTAAAGGTATTGATTTTGATGAAACCTTTGCACTAGTAGCATGTCTTGAATCAATCAGACTGTTTATATCCATTACGTGTTTTAGAAAGATTAAGATTTATCAAATGGATGTGTAGAGTGCATTTCTAAATGGCGATTTGCATGAGGAAGATTATGTAGAACAACCGATGGGTTTTGAAGATTCCAAAAATACTGATCATGTGTAAAGGCTTAAAAAGGCACTTTATGGATTAAAACAAGCGCCTAGGGCATGGTATGAGAAACTAACAAAAATTTTCTTAAGCCATAATTTTCAAATGGGATCTGTTGATAAAACTCTGTTTATTAAAAAACATAATGATCATATTTTGATGGTACAGATTTATGTTGATGATATCATTTATGGATCTACTTGTACTAACATGACTACTGAGTTTGTAAATTTGATGAAATCACAGTTTGAAATGAGCATGGTTGGGAAATTGAATTATTTCCTAGGGTTACAAGTAAAGCAACAACCTAATGGAATATTCATTTCTCAATCTAAATATGCCTTGAATTTAATTAAGAGATTTGGATTTAAGAATGGTAAGAACTTCGATACTCCTATAAGTACTACCTGAAACTCTCAAAAGACTCTGAAAGTAAAAATGTTGATCTGAAACTTTATTGGAGTATGATTGGTAGTCTATTGTATTTAACTGCTAGTAGACCTGATATCGCGTTAAGTGTTGGTATTTGCGCTAGATATCAGTCTAGTCCTAAAGAATCACACTTGATTGCTGTCGAGCGAATTATGCGATATGTCGCAAGTACTGTGAATTTCGGTCTCTGGTATCCTCATGAGACTAGCATTCAATTAGCTGGGTACTTGGATGCTGACTGGGCTAGTAATCTTGATGATAAAAAATCAACCAGTAGTGGTTGCTTTTATATCAAAAACTGTTTAGTTTTTTGGTTTAGCAAGAAACAAAGTTCTATATCACTTTCAATAGCTAAAGCTGAATACATCGCAGCTGGTAATGCATGTACGCAGCTTGTTTGGATGAAGCGAATGCTAAGTGACTATGGACTTAAAGAGGATTCTATGTTGTTATATTGTGATAATTTCAGTGCCTTTAATATTTCAAAAAATCCTATTCAGCATACTAAGCACATCGACATTTAGATTTCATTATATGCATAAATTAGTAGAAGAAAAGGTTATATCTCTGGAATATATACCTACTGGGAATCAACGTGCTGATATTTTCACGAAACCACTCGACAAAAGTTGGTTAAATCAAATGAAATTTGATCTTGGCATGTGCATTATAAGATGATGTTTAATGCATTTTTGTATCATATTGTATATGCTTGATAGGTTAGATTTCAATTTTTGTAAAATATTCTGAAAAATATTAAAAATTTTTTTAATGAAAATACATTTTTGGCTTCTACTCGACCGATCATGGAAATACACGACCAATCGTGGTTCGACCTGTCGTGTACATCCACGACCAGTCGAGGAACTCGTGAAACCCTTTTAATTTGAAAAAATCCTTCATCTTCCTCATTTCTATTTCTTCCTCCAATCGGCCGAACCTCGACTAGTCGAAGCCAACTCCCAAAATCTTCATTGTAAGTTCTCCATTTGCATTTTTCTTCTAGATTTGAGTCTAGAATACTTCTTTTTTACTCTTGTAGCTATTTGTTTCGAGTTTCATTGTGATTTGGGGAAGTTATTCTAAAAAATCTGATATTAGAAAATCTCAGTTTCTTTCGTTTGCAACTCCTTTTATTCTTGAACTCTTTGTTGCAAATGGCTTCTAGAGGAAGGAAATCGACTTTTCGTGGTCCATCATCTTCCTCCAAATCAGCCCCTCTCACTAAACGTCATCTTAGGGATTTTGAGGATGATCTATTATATGTTCATGACATTCGTATGTGAAATATAATCATTGAACACCTTGTTGATCTTAATTATACAGCTCTGTTTGATATATTTCCCATGGTACAAGCTGTAGGTTGGGATAACTTACTACATTGGGGTGGGCCTGCATACCGGTCCATTGCTCAATCCATGTTTGCATGTATATGTGATTATTCACTTAAAAATCTGACATTTAAAATTGCCACAAGAGAAGGACCATTTAATGTTGATCGTTACTTGATTTCTGCTCTTATGAAAATTCCAATTAATGATGAGGGAGTTCTCATCCATACATTGACTGAAAAACCCTCTCAAACTGAAAAACGCATGCTTTCTAAGGATTTATGCAATTTGGATGCTCCATGGACGCCTAAAGGAAATGCGCTCCCCTTAAGGTATCTATTCCCCAAATACAGAGTGTTGTACAGGATTTTTGTGTCTAATCTGTATCCTCGGTCGGGTAATAAGACTGAGTTAACGACTTTTATGGTTCATATTTTTCATAATGTATCCCGAGGTGCTCATCTCTGCCTACCTTCCTTGATTTGTCATTCTATCATTCAGTTTCAACTCCATCCTGGTCATAGTGATATTCCCTTTGGATATTTGATGACCGTATTGGCTTCTCATATGTTAGTCGATATGTCGGTCGGAGAGGCCCCTATCCGTCACTTGATATTTAATAATTCTAATCTCAACAAGATGAAGCTGTAATTTTTTCCTGGCCAAGTTGATGGTGGTGGTGCAGCTGAAGCTGTACATGAGGAAGAAGCTGGTGATCTTCCTCCAGATGATATTAACATATATGATATCTTTGAAGAGCTTGATTCTGACTCTGCAGATGATCCAAATTATCCGCCTTCTGCTTTTGATGCACGCTTTGTTGCATTGGAAACTAAGGTTGAATCTTTAAATGCTAGGATGGAAAACATGTCTGTTGTCAATGATTTACAATTCAAGTATATGCGCAAATATCTTAAGCACTTGAACAAGGGCATGCACAAACTTGATCCCTCCACCCCTACTCCTTCATCTGGGTCAGATTAGTTTGTTTTCTATTTTCTAGTCTATAATACCTTTCTTTATATTATGTTTACTTGACTGGATTTGCTATTGTCACTGTCACTGTTTATGGCTCAGTTTATCTATTATATGTGTTACTTATGTCATGAGTTCAATTCTTATTTGCTAACCTCTTCTTTCCCTCCTTGATTATTACTCCTTTTCAATCTTCTTTGTTCTTCCTTTGTCATATTGTGACAAAAAGGGAGAGTAGATATATAATACTTTGCTTCTTAAAAGTTGGATTGGTGAAATATGTTACTCAGGGGGGAGTATGTATAGTGGTGGTCTGTATGCACATGAGTATATTGGTTGAATATTGATTTGCAAGTTCATGAATGTGTGTCGGTTTAATAACTGGTGCATGATTCTTTAATCAAATATTTTGTAATATGTATCTTATCTCGGAAGTGTGTTTTGTCACTAATTTAACAAAGGGGGAGATTGTAAGTGCTATAGTGAATAGCCCCTTGTGATTGTCAAATTGGTGGTGACAAAGACACTGCTTTGAAGCTTATTCATGTGATGAACAAAAGATCTATTTAAGACACAAGATTGGCTTCAAGTTATTCAAGTTGAAGATCTCGAAGGTGAAGATTTCAGAAACTTTTAAGTTCAAGTTCTCAGAAGTTTTTCAAGCTGAAGATTTCAAGTTCAAGAACTCAATCTTCATGATTCTCAAGGTCACTGGTATTCAAGTTTCAATGTCCTTACTTCACTATTGAGGTATGACTGACCATAGGTTGACCTCTAGAGTAGGTCACTTGGGATACATAATCCATATATCTTTTATAAGTGACTTTGTTCTATTCTAAGGCTAGTACTAGACCTTGTTCGACTAGTCCTAACACTGGTTCGACCAGTCTAAGAAATTCCTCGACCAGTCCTAAGTTGTTGAGAATTTTCAGAATTTTCTATTTATTCTTCGACCAGTCCTGGAGACTGTTCGACCAGTCCTGTGAACAGTGTCGACTGGTTCTTCGACCGGTTGTGGTTCTTCGACTCAAAGTACAGCGTTGAGATTGGGCCGTCTTCGACTAGTCATATGGAACCTACGACCAGTCGAAGGGGACCTTCGACCAGTCATAAGGTACCCACAACCGGTCGTGCAAATGAAAATCTTATCACGCCCGATTTTTTCAAAATGTTGTTGGTTCTTCAACCAGTCGTAGAAGTCTTAAACCAATCGAAGACGTGTTTTGCTCAGCTATAAATAGAGCACGAATCTTAGAATAATATATAGAATTTAAGCTAATTAATCCGACCTTCTGAGAGATAAGTCTGTGCTCCATTTTAAGCTAAGTGTGCTTATTTAATATTCTCTTCCTTTAACTTTATTTAATTAATTTTGTTTCTTGCATTCCAATCTAATCTGAAAAGAGAAATTGTTATTTCCCTTTCTTTGGAATCAAAATCAATTAAGGCTAGCCCTATGTTGGTTTAATTTTAAAATCAATTAGAACTAGAACCTTTGTAATCGAGTACTCGACATTGAACTTGGACATTCAATCATCTACTCTGACTTGGTTCTTCCGGGCTGCTATATCGAAGGAGAAAATCAGGTATTTTACATTTAATTGTAAATTCCTTTCTGTTTTGGTTTCTTTCGGGATTTGCCAGAAAAATCTCGTTGCTTTGGTTATCTGAGGAGAGCTAGTAAAACTCAGAAATGGAGTTTTTTAATTGTATAAGCCCACAGACAAAGACACAATTGTAAAGGTTTTTGATGAACCTGTGAAAACCTTCATTGTTAGTGAACGCTAATATTCCCTGTGTGAGGATATTAGGAGTAGAGTAGCATTCTTTGTGGCTGTTGTATAACAGTTGGTGAATACACAGGCGAACCACTATAATCCCTTATGTTGTGGTTGAATGGTTTTTATTTCATATCTTTATTTATTCATTTGAGGGATGTACATGTGGTTGTGAATGTTGTAATCTTTTATTTCAAACATTGGGGGGAATGTTGTAATAGTTTAGAATTTATTTCTTGCTATTCATTTATTAGGTTGATATTGGATTGTTCCAGTAAGGTTGCCCAGTCATTTTTTATGGTGCATGGATGTCCCTAGAACGATACATATTTGTTATTACAAGTTATTCTTCAGTGCAGTTTGTATTTATTTTTTATTCCTCTTCGATTTGAGACTTGATACAAAGACCTTTCTAGAAATCACGTTATCCTACCATAAACTCTGGTTTTTGGTGTAAGGTTGTCCTTAGAACAACATTTATATCAACCTCTAAAGATCTGAATTTTAAGGTTGCTTTACAATCTTGTATTGTGGTTTATTTAGTTATCTTATTGGCTATCATATTCCTTTAATTTTCGCTGTTATAAATTTTTATTTGGCATAGTCCTTCACCCCCCCTCTAGGACATATAGCTAGGCCTTTTTAGCTTGTAATCCTCATTTTCTTCATAGTAGAAGTTTCTACCTATGGTTTTTTACCCTTGTTGGGGTTTTTCCACGTATATCTTGTCTTGTGGTTTGTTTGGTATGCTTTGATTTTACTTCTGAATTATATTTCTTCTTGTTTATCATCTGTGGGTAAGACCGGAGATTAGATCTAGGTTCACAAGCGTTGTTAGCATGTTGCGCAACAGAGTGAGTGGTTGAATAAGTAGTGCTTGGCATCTGTGTAAGTAGAGTGCAGTATATGTGTGTATATATATATATATATATATATATATATATATATATATATATATATATATAGGGATGCGGTCGAGCTCATGAGAACTTTGCATGAGGTCAAGCTCTGTGGGCCCCACTGTGATGCATGTCGAATATCAACACCATATATTTGATGGGTCCCCTTTAAATTATGGCATATCCCAAAACATCAACCATATAAGGAACTCAGGTGGGCCATACTATCTAAAATCATCTGAAGACATGCCTAAAACATATAAAAGCACTTGGTGGGGCCCACTTAAAATTTGGATGCATCTGAAACTTGGTCTGACCCCTCATCCAAGTGGGACACATATAATGGACGGGCTAGATTTGTGAACAACACCTCAGTGGGCCCAACAAATGATTATAAATGTTTTAATGGGAGGGTAACCCCTCTCAACTTTTGTACGTGGTGTGGCCCACAAAATTCATCGATTGACTTGATTTTTAAGCCCGAGACCTACCATGGAACGGTGCATCTTACCAATGGGGTAGATGTGAACTTTTTTGGGATAGCCCATAATTTTACATTTGTTGATGTTCGTGTCACGGTGCTTCTTATTGATGGGGTAGATTTTCGCATATAACCATTTCCCATATATATATATATATATATATATATATATATATATATAGTTTGAACTTTGAATAAATCTCATTGAAATATATATATATTTCAATGAGCTTTATTCAAAGTTCAAACTGTTTCCAGATAAGAGGATCAGTCACTAAGTCTTCTCAACATTTCTAGCTGCCCTTTGACCATTGAAATAAGAGGCCACGAGAAGCATGGATGCAGCCCACAATTTGGACTGAGTTGATTGACACATCACTTCAGAAATAAAATGTCATCATCATTTCAGAAAATTAAAAATAAAACAAAATTGTCCTGACTAATTTGCTTACAAAGTTAAATCTTCAATTCTTCATGCTATCCTTCTCTTTTACGGTTACATCCCACACAATTTGGACCGAGTTGATTGACACACTGGCATGCATAATCTAGAAGGGTTGGATGAAGAAGTATTCATCACTCAATACGGCCTGGTGCTGGCACATGGCAGGTCTGGCCATGTATTCAAACCGTCCATCTAGTGGGTCATCAACCATTTAAAGGCAACGGTCCCTAGGACTAAAATAGTGTGTTCACTCTGTTTTTCAATCATGGGTATGGATGGTCTGGATCCAACTTGCTACTGGTCGCCCCATCCAAGTGCAGAGCTGAAGGAAAAAGTCCTCTCCAGTACATTTTCCAACAGTGATCAGAATCATTAATCTAGTGGACTTCCATGTAGATGACTCATAGATAAAGGTGGGCATTGAGTTGAGTCGGACCGGATTGGGTCCAATTCGACTCGATCCGATTTTTCAAGAACCTGACCCGAACTCGATCTGATCGGGACCGAGTCTAGCAGGGCTGACTCGATCCGATCTAAATCATTGCTGGCCTGACCCAAACCGAGTCTGACTCGGTCTAGAAAATCGAATCGAGTCGCATTGAGTTGAGTCTAGGGAGAGAGAGGGAGAGAAAGGAGGAGAGAAAGAAGGAGATGTAGGAAACCGGGAGAGAAAGAAGGAGAGAAAGGAGGAGAGAAGGAAGGAAAAGAGGGAAATTGGGAGAGAAAGAGGGAGAAAAAGGAGGAGAGATGGGTGGGTGCGGCGCCTCCTTCGGGTAAAGAAAGAGGGGTTAGAGTTCGTTCGGATTTGGGATCGGTCCGGATTGACCACTAGCCGAACTCGATCCGATGTATGATCGGATCTGAGTGGTCCTACTAGATCCGCACCGATTCAGGCCTTCGGTTCAGTCCAAATCGGGTCGGATTCGCCGGATTGAGTTAGATTTTGCCCCGCTCTAATCTTAGATGAAAAGAAAAAGAAAAATAGAAAAGTATTAATCAATAGAACAAACATTCCAATACACAGAAGAAAATTTCCCGAATTTGCATATTTCAAGAACTAAAACGATGCCGCTCTTCTCACTTTTTTGTCGACTACAATTCTTTGCATGTTCAAGCCCTTCTGCTGAACTTCCTGTATTTGTTGCCTCACATTAAGTTCATCTGGGCGATCCATATCAATACACACCTGTGGCAGTTCAATCTCATCTTCGTCTGCGATGTGGTGTCTCTTCCCAATAGATTGCAGATGCTGGTAAACTACATGCATCATAGGCCTCTCCTCCGGATCAAGCACAATGCAAGCAACCGCAACTCTTAGAAATCGGAGAAGCTCGTTATCACAACCCTTTCCTATCAAAGACCTGTCGAAAGGCATAGCTAAGAAGAGACTTGTTTTTAAGGTAAGTAATCCACTCGACCAGATTCCCCTTGTAGCCTTTTGGGGCATTCGCCACCTTTGTAGGCTTTTGGCCCGTAATCAGCTCGAGCAGCACCACACCAAAGCTGTATACATCCCCAGCTCGACTCGCAACAACCTTGTTTGTGAATTCGGGAGCAACCAAACCCATATCATCATATTTGACATTTACATGAACACTCAGATTGGTATCGAGCGGATCAATAAGCGCGGCGGATCTGAATTTGGATATTTTTGGCTCGTAATCTTCATCCAAGAGGATACATTTGGAGCTTATGTTGTGATGAATTATGCAAGGATCGCAGCTGTGGTGAAGCCATGTGAGGCCTCTTGCCACCCCAATTGCAATTCTCATCCTCAGAGTCCATTCCATGAGCCCCTCATGTAGCTGCTGAAACAGAGTTCCATTGGGCATGTATTTGTATACTAACAGCCTCTCATTTCTTGCAATGCAAAAACCCAAAAGAGGAACCACGTTACGGTGTTTTAGGGAACCCAACATGGTCATCTCAGACATGAATTCCTTGTGGGAATATTCAGAATCATGAAGCCTCCTAATTGCAAGGGAAGATCCATCAAGAAGCATCGCCTTGTACATGATGCCTGCTCTGCCGGATCTGATAATGTTGTTTTCGCTGAAATTTTTAGAGGCTTTCAGTAGATTGGTCAACCTCATTTTCGGAACCGTCTTCTCGAAAATGGAGAAGTGGACATTGCAATACCTTCGAGGAGTACGTTGTGACTGAAAAATACATAAAATGTTAGTATTACAGAGGAGACGTTTTTATGCCGTGTGCATATTGGATCAGGTATGGGTGTTTGCCAACCACTGCTTAAGATGAGAAAGGTGGGATTGTGGATCTAGATCACCCATCTTGTGGATCCTGTCATTGGATAGTCCATTGTTCAAAATTATGCAAAATTGACCAGTAGGTGTAAGTACAGCCACTTGGAATCAGATCTCGAATAGGATTGGGTGGGCCAACGATTCTTATATGACGTGCTAATGCAATGCACTCGAATTGATCTGCACTCAAATCCAGACCATTCATCATGTGAATCTCTGACGGCCACAGTCAACAACCACACGAATTAGATGCTCCCAACACCAAATTGGTTACCAACCTTCTTTCCTAGTGTCCCATTTTTGGGTCACTTACTAGATGGTTAAAATATTCCAATCAGTGGGATTTATCTAACACATCCGAAATAAAGCTAGACACAAAAGATGGACGGTCCAATCTGAATTAAGTGCGCCAGACAAGGTATTTAGTGATTTGTGCACTAGTCATGTTTCCCTGAAAATGAAATGTAAATTTCATGGGTAAATGAGAGAAAGGAAATGATCTAACCTTGATGTCTTTGCTACCTTCAATACTCTTCATCCACTGGCTTGCTACCAACTCTTCGTCTTCTTTATTCTTCTTGTTAGATATTCTATGGAAACGGAATAAGAAAATAGCACTGACAACTATAACTACAAGCAATGTCGGGCCAACTGTCACGCCAATGATGACCTTGATATGTGACATTTTCAGAGCAGATTCTTTACAAGCATCCAAAGGCCACCCACAAAGTCCTGCATTATTCGCAAAGCTTGAGGGCATCCTTAACGCAGGCAAGGGAGGAATTTCTCCTGACAATGAATTGTCTGCGACATTCAACATGGACAGCCCATGAAGCTGGCCAAGCTGCCAGGGGATCTGACCCGTCAACCGATTGTTTTGGAGACTAAGCGAATTCAGAAACCAACAATTGACAATGGTTGCCGGAATATCACCCCTGAAATTGTTATAGGAGAGGTCAAGGATTGTCACGTATGGTATTATTTCACCGATGTCAGGTGGAAGGGTGCCGGAGAGCTCATTGTTTGATAGATCCAATACACTCATGCTCGTGCAGTTCTTGAGAGCCAAAGGGAATCGGCCTTTGAGGCCCATGTTCAAGAGGCGTATGTTTCGGACCTTGCTTTCATCAGGATACCGGCATTCGATGCCGACGAATTTACAGATGAACCCTTCTGTCGTGTTGTCAAAAACCCACGAAGAGAGGTAACCGTTGGGGTCGGTCAGTGATGCTTTTAGGTCTCTCAAGCATTGAATATCACTTTCGACCCCGTTGCAGGTATCACTGCACATCAACAACCAGAGAAGGGTATGAAGAAATAAGACACAGGCTCTGCTTCCCCCAGCTATAGACTTGAAAATTACCATTTTACTTCTCCTTCCCGCTTCAAAATCCATGAAGAACCTAAACTACCACATGCAATTTATAAAAGCAGAAAAAAGAAAAAGTCAACATATCCGTGATAAAGCGTTGAATACGACCATCCCAGAGTTACTAGGAATAGGATTTATTCACGAGCGTTGAATAGACTGCGGACCGCGTCCTACCCTGGTCCTTGCAGGCAGCTCTGTGAGGGACACCGTCATGTACGTGTTTATCTATTTTTCCAAATCAGTTTAAGACGTGAGCCCAAAAATGAGGCAAATCAAGGCAAAGTGGGCACACCGCGGGAAGCAGAGGTAATAAGATGTTGTATTTGATGTATTTAATCAATTTTTAATCAAGTTTTATGTTTCCTTATTCGGTTGAGTTTACTTTTTTGTTTAGAATTCTTCCCAAGGCTATGTGTGTGTATGTATATGGCGGAAAAGGTACTATATGCTCGACCTTATTGTAGCATTCTATAAGGCCGAGCGTTGTCAGATTATTGGTTGTTGGATGGAGCAATTTTAAAATCAGCGAAGATGCGCTAACCGGGAGTTGAAGGAATGAAACCGGTTGTTCCGGTTATGTTGAGGCTGAGCATATACACAACTCTTTAAATAGGAATTTATTCTTTTTTGGAGACCTAGCCGTGCAACCCTCTCTCTCTCTCTCTCTCTCTCTCTCTCTCTCTCTCAATCCCTACCAGCAGCCACAGCCCATGCAGCCCTCTCTCTCCCTCTATCCCTACCACCAGCCATGTTCGCCTCCACCTCTCTCTCTCTCTCTCTCTCTCTCTCTCTCTCTCCCTCAATCTCTACCACCAGCCATGCTGGCCTCCACCTCTCTCTCCCTCATTCCCTACTACCACATTGTGCAGCCTCAAATTGAGTGTTATAGGTAAGGCCTCTGTTTTTGGTATTTTCTTTATTTTTTTTCTTTTCTTTTTTTTTTTCTTTTTTTTCTTTTTGGTTTTTTTTTTTCTAACCAGCACCATTCATATGTGGGATGCATTGCATCCTCTTCATTCATTGGAAGATGTTTCTAAGCATGTGTTAACAGCAAGCACTACATAAAATTTAATTAATTAAGCACATGCTTGGCCCACTTACATTCGTGGAATGGTCCATCTATGGTGGGAGCCATTAGAGTTTCACTCGGTTCATTGCAGAATTTGGATGGAAGTGAATCTACTTACCATAGGAACATGTTAAAACTCGACGGTAAGTGGGACCCACTTGCTTAAGCTTTTAAGAACCCACTTGCTTAAGCTTTTAAGAAATTAGTGGGGTCGAGCATGCTTCCCTTCCCATCACCACCCAATCTTGATCAGATAGTGATAAAGCTTGTCACAGTTGACTTCAATTAATTCATTTTGAGATAAAAATACCCAAACTAGAATCAGGTAAAATCCTAATTTGTGAAGGTTTCTGTTTCATGTGAACCAATGCATATAATAGAACATAAACCCATATGCTTGTAAGAAGTTGATCACCTGTAATGGAGTCCTGCCATCAGATCTTTGAAACATTTCATCCACATGTCTAACCAGCCAAAAGTCATTAATCTTTTTCTCATTATTCCATCTTAGAAGTTCATATCTTTTGTTTGAATTTTCAAAGATCTTATAGCCGAAAGTGAATGAGAAATATGGAAGAAACTCCTCTTTGGACAAGAGATATCAAAACATAAAACTAGACCGGGACCATTTCACAAATTTCCACATGAATTGGATCATTAGTCCAAATCAGAGAAGATTATGATGTGGAGGAGATTCATCTTTAGACAATTGATATCAATACAAGAAAAGAGACGGAGGAATTTAAAATATCCCAAACCTACCTCCCACCATGCATGAGGCAGATGGGAAGGTGAATCAAGACTGTCCATCATGTCATCTATTCCACGGATGGCCTACCTATCACTTTTGCCGACCGATCAAGATTGTCCATTATGTCATCTATTCCACATGAATTGGATCATTAGTCCAAATCATTCACTACACGTAATAATGGTGATCTTGTTTCTTAATGGTTGTCCATTTATCAAGTTATCCATCTTCAGTACCCCTCTTGCTCAACAATCACTTTGATGCCTTAAGGTTTTCTAATGGAAATGATTTACAGGCATGCAAGCCCTATCTATAGTAAGAAGGAAGCTTTAAAATGAGTATAAATGAAGGCACTTTACATCTTTCTGAGTGTGAAAGATTAGATTTCCTACATCTTCCTTAGTGTGAAAGATGAGATTTCCTTCATCCAATAGGATTGTCTTGGTTATATTAATATCTGGACAGGTTGCATGCTATAATTAGTCTCTTCTTGTCATTCTCATATATCCTGACATGTGACTTTCCTTTTGGAGTAAAAATATAATTCTTCGTCTTGTCTCCTATTATCGTGAACTATTTTCTTTTAAATTCATCTGTGTTTCATCATTTATTTATATCAATTATATCTATATGTCTCATGAAAGATCATCACTATTGTACATGATGTGTCCTGATGACACTAGAGTACTACTTGATTACTGCTTTTAAGCAATTTTGGCTATGGACCCACTTTCTCTTTGTAGGTGATTTGCCATAATGTTAGCTTATAGGCTTTCTCCAGCGATCTAGAGTTTAGGTGGTTGCTGTCTTAACAAGCCAGACAAGGACGTTGGGTCCGAAATCATCCTCAGATAGTGACCCTGTTCTTCATGTTGGTGGGTTTGTCACGCTCCAAACTCGGAAATCAAATTCACAGGAATTCCGATTGCCAAATCCGGTGCTGACAGCCTCCGTAGTACCCCATTCTCGGTTCCCAGTGCCCATATGCCAGGTTTCAATCATGGGATCCTACGAGGAGGATTTTTCAATGTATATTTTACTCATAAAAAGCATAACCACAAGTATACCCAAATCACAAAGGCAACATCATCATCACATATTTACTAATATCAACATTTGAATACAGTGCTGAAATGGAAATACATATATCAAAATCAAAGCTCCAAAAGACGGTTACATGCTCCAAGTTTGACGTTGCTGCAACCTAACATTACCTATGCGCATCTATCGTGCATAAGCTTATATAAAGCTTAGAGGGTGGTGTAAGTGTGTGCACAAGGTAAGTGTCAGGTATTCAATACAATATCATAATCATACAATATCGAAAATACTGATAAGATCATAAATCGTACGATATCAGAGTAAGCAGAAATACTGACAAATCCATGAGTCAATCGATATCAAAATACGCAATACAGATTAACTATGCAAATGAAGAATCATAAAGAGCCAAATACTAGATGCTGATGATGCAATGCAATATACAATTCTTGATGAGTTCACGAATAGCATCAGTCGTACCCAGACCACATAAATGCAGAAACACAGTAATCCAAAATGTCATATACCGCGGATGTAATGCAATATACGATGCGAATAGAATGACCATGCTGAAGTGAAAAGTCAGGATGATAGTACGTAGTATCACAGGTTATGGGGTCCATCACAAGGGACTTTTATCCAAACTAGACCCATACCTAAATTTGAATAGTCAGACTCAATATGGTAAACTCCTGATCTCAGGTTAGTTGCGCGCCCCAACCGAAATCCTAGCCATTGTGAAGGTACACGTAACAAATAGTTACGCACCATTACCCGAGTGGGTAGTGAATGAATGAATGAATGAGTATGCAACTCCTGCTTAATAAGTCCACATATCAGTATAGTTCATCTTTGGGATCATCACCGGGATTTAGTACACTCTACATGCAACCGCCGCCAACTGACGCGCGACCATTCAAGTGGAAGAGACCTCACTATCCATCTGTCTAGTAGTCAGCCAATATCTACCCGGCACATTGATAGCGAACTTATTTATGAGCTGGTCAAACTCAGCCTAGCTATACTCCCTACCCTCGGGCAGGTAAGGCCACACTCCTCCCAACCAACTACAACATAGTGGGAGACGCGGCCTCCTAGTATTCGGCACTCGGGCGCTCATGTATCCACTCGGTATCGACGTTGGAGCGTCTTCTGGTACCAAGATGTTTAGGAATTTTCACCTAGGGTCATTTATGACATTCTGATGCTAGTAACAGATTTTTGATGTCCCATCTGGCCATCCACAATATGCCGGTGGAGGCTACGACCCTGATGTCGCTAGGGTGTACAGTAATCAAAATGCAAGATGCATGAGTCATACAATCCAGTCATGCATCAATTATGCGCATACCGTGCGCTCATGTGAGATAACCTCCCCCTATCTGGGAGTCTTATAAAAACCTATCCAATGTCATATGTAATGGTCAATCACGCCTCATAACAAACATGCAGATGATACATATGGGCATGTATCATGATGTTATGCTGTCACATATTCATAATCGATTTCAGTAACCGGCATCAATAATCGACCTCGACAACGTGGACATTTAACCAACATTACCCCTAAAGAATGGCCCACATAGAGCCTAATATATAGTGGACCCATGGCCTCACAAGAGGGCCAAAAATACAATACTATGGGCTTCACTCAATAGCTTAATGCACATCACGATGAGCCTTTCACATGGACCTAACATACATCACAATGGGCTTCATAGCCTAGCCCTCAAATACACCACAATGGGCCTCATACAATCATAATGGGCCTCGTCAAATGGGCCTAATACACATCACATGGGCTGCATCGCATGGGCCTATATACATCGGGTGGGCCATGTCCCATGGGCCCCGAATACATCATAATGGGCCCCAAGCACATCGCAATCGGCCTCTCACACAGGTCCATTATGCATCACATCGAGGTGGGCCTCAATGGATGGCCATAAATACGTCACATTGGGCCTCATATACATTAAGTGGGCACATCACATGGGCCACATATACATCATAATGGGCCTCTAACACGGTCCTAATATACACCACAAAGGGCTCCATAACCTTATATACATTACATAAGGCCTCGACAATTAGAATCGACCTCGATAATCAGAATCAACCTCGATGATAGGCCTCAACAAGTGGAATCGGCCTCAATAAACAGAATCGGCCTCATCAAATGAAATCGGCCTCGACAAACAGAATCGGCCTCATCAAATGAAATCAGTCTCGACCATCAAAACTAACCTCAACAATGGAATCAGCCTTGACAAACTAAATTGGTCTCAATAATGAAATCAGTCTCGACAAACAGAATCGGCCTCGACCAAACGGAATCGACCTCGATAATCGGAATCGGCCTCGACCATCAAAATCGGCCTCAACAATGGAATCGGCCTTGACAAACGGAATCGGCCTCAACAATGGAATCGATCTCGAAAAATAGAATCGGCCTCGACCAAACAAAATCGACTTCGATAATCGGAATCCGAATCGGCCTCGACAATCTAACTCAACCAAGATACTCGACCTTGACAATCGGAATCGGCCTATATAATCGGCCTCAATAAATCGAAATCGATCAATAATCAACCTTGATTATTGGAATCGACAATCAGCTACAACAATCGGAATCGATCGATAATTGGACGAACGAGGCTTAAAGGAATGTCACAATGTGGACATTAAACCATCATTGCCCATCAATGTGGCCATTTAACCCACATTGCTCCCAAGGAGTGGCCCACATAGAGCCAAACATATAGTGGGCCCACCTCACTCAAGGGCCACATATACATCACATCGGGCTTTGCCAAATGGGCCCCAAATTCATTACAACAGGCCACATACTTGTGCCTATATATATCACAATAGGCCGCATCTTATGGGCCAGGAATACATCACAATGGGCCTTATCGCACGGGCTTTAAATACATAACAGGTGGGCCATGCATATGGGCTATTAATACATCTCAATGGGCCATGACCCATGGGCCTCAGTACATCACAATGGGCCTAATCGTATGTGCCGGAAACATATCACAATGGACCACAACATATGGGCCGGAATTACATTACAATGGGCCTCGCACATAGGCCAAAAATACAAACAGGTGGACCCCATCACATGAGCCAAAAATACATCATGATGGGCCGCATCAATGGGCCGCACCGATGGGCCATCATATACATCAATTGGGCCGCATCAATGGGCCAAATGTATATAAACTCGGGCCCACCCTCATGTATTTGAGATCTGACCTACTCATAAGTTAGCATAGAGATAGATGAAGTGAAAACCAAATATCAGCTTGGGTGGGAACCACTATGGCTCCTAAGAAGTTTTAAACACTAGATGTCATTGTATCCCATTATTATTGCCAATGGTGGGGTCCACTTGAACTTTGGATCTCACTTATTTATCCCATGCCAAAAAAATGACCTCACAAATGGTTGGACAGTTTGGATACAACACATGTATCATGGTGGGTCCCATAGATAGACAACATGGATGGAATAGGTGGGACCCACGGAACTTGCGGTCATGTGCAGCAGCAGCTCTACACACCATAGGGCAACTACATAGCCGCAACAGCAGAGGTGGGTCCCACATAGGGCCCACCCTCATAGATGTATATAATATACATATATATATATATATATATATATATATATATATATATATATATATATATATATATATATATATATATATATATATTACATATATATTATAATATAATATATAATATATTATATTATATATATTAATATAATATAATATATTAATATTATGTTTAATATAGAATCAATGCACAGGCCGTAGACGGCCTGGATATTCACATACATCTTGGTAACCCACAAGTGGGGGTGGGTCCCACCGTCTAGGGATGGTGGACGATTTAGATAAAACACATACACTTTGGTGTGGTCCATCAGAATGGATGGACGACGTGGGTGGGTCCCATGGACCCCACCATCAGTCCTCACCTCATTGTTTGCCACCCGTACTAGGGAATCAATGCCAAGACCTCAGCGTTGAAATGAGGTATCCCTCACCCAGTCTACCTCTTGGGTTATGGATCTGTGTGTGGATAAACATATCAAGGAGGGCCCCACACGGACATGGGTCCCACCGTCCAGGGTCGCTGGACAATTTAGATGCAACACATGCATCATGGTGGCCCATGTAGATGGACGGCATAAGTAAAGCACACACCTTATGGTGGGTCCACATGTGTGGTCCACCAGCTGAAATGGATAGACGGTTGGATACAACATATACATCATAGCGTGGCCCATCGGCCAGCCATCTGGACGGTGGAATAAAACACATACATCATGGTACGGCCCACCATCCAGCCATCTAGACGGTGTGGAATACAATACATACATCAGTGGGTCCCACGTGGGGCCCACCATAATGTTTATATGCCATCCAATTTGTTGATAAGGTCACACAGACCCAAATGAAGAGGGAAAACAAATTTCATGATGATCCAAGACTTCTGTGACAACCCAAAAGGGTTTCAATGACAGGCGTTCAATCCCACTGTTTCCTGCCGTGTGGGCCACCTGAGTCCCACACGCGGCTGATTTTTGGGGGGGCCCACTATCCCAAAGGGGACCCAACAATTGCATCGTGTTGATGATTAACACACATCATGGTGGGGCCCACGGCTGCGACCCTTGCCCACCACCTAACGCAGCAGCAAGACGTTGTTGCATGTCCTCTGGCGTTAACGGCAGAGCCTGTTGCATGTTGGTTATTATTTTTTTTGAAAAAAACTAATTTTGTGCAGTTTTTTGTATGTGGGGTCCGCATCAGGTGAATCCACTCTAGCCATTGCATTTCATGGCTCAAGACCGAGTAAACAAGCCCAATATTCAGTATGTTTTGGCTCAGTATGGGTCCTAGTCAATTTTATCAGTAAAAATCAATATTTTTTGTGCTATAGCCTGCTAGAAAATCAGATTGGGTTCATTTTTTGGCTCAATGCCTAAATTGGGTTGGAAAATAGGATGGATGACGTGGATTAAATCCATACATCAAGGTGAAGCCTGCATGAGTGGCTCAGCCCAAAGCTTTCAACCAAGCTAATATTTTTGTTTTGTTCACAGCAATGTCCCGACATTGCTGGACAGTCTGGACAACGAACGTCTAGCAAGTTCTAGGATAGCCCATCTGGCCGTGTTGGAGTCTACCAAATGCTTGCACTTCCTCATCATCTAGATCCTTCAAATAAAAGGGTAGCAAGGTGGGTTGGTCCCACTGGATGGACGGTAAGGATACTACATGCATCATCGGGTGGGCTACTCATCATAAAAGAAAGGGAGAGAGAGAGAGAGAAGCACCCACATCAAGATCTTCCCATTCAACTTCTACCCTTACACTCAAATACCCTTATGAAGCTTCCTCGACGGTGGAGATGATGATATAAAAGTTGGGTTAGTGAGGATCTAAGGTGGAAGATGGTTGGATTTTTGGGATGTTTTGAACATTCATGGCTCTTGCGAAGGAGAATGAGGAAGAAAGAGGGAGAGAGAGAGAGAGAGAAGTTATGGCTTATTATAATGATGTAAGGCCATCATAAATGCCTAGGTAAGGGGAGGTGTTGACTTAAGAAGAGGAACTATTATTACTTGTGTAAGGACATGATATCACCCACCTAAGAAATGGTGCCATAGGGTCGGGTAGGTCCCGCAATGTGCGATCCACAACTATTATAATGCGCGGGCCATGACTTATGATCTAAGCGTCGCATTGCCGCACGAGATGCAACATTGGAACCGCAGCAACAATGTGATCATGACGGTACAAGTTTTTAGTCGAGCCGACTCAGATATACTAGACATGACTCAAGATCGTGCGCAAATGCTAATAACAGATCGCGAGTCGCTGGATTTCAACCGAGAGGACCGCAGAAGCCTACAGAATGATACAGAATAGGATATTAGTCTTACACTGAAGGAAGTTTTGCCTTCTTTATGCGGTGTTGCCCATTTGGGCTTCTTGCCATGAATCAGGTAGAGCCCCGGCATTAGGCTGGTTCACTCACTAAGTGGACCTAATAAATGGACTTGCATGGTATTTGAATAGTCTCTGTCTTCTCCACAAAGCTAAGTGGAACTGGTGTGGTGGTTTGTCCACAAAGCGAGTGGTCCTGGTGTGGTAGCTCGAACATTATGTTTGTTGCAGTGGACTCGGCTATGTGTTGTTTTTCTGTGTTTTGATGTTGGGAGATTGTTAGGCCAAAAGGTAGAATGCGGGCAAACGAAGGATAACAATAACCAATGCAGTGAAAAGGAAGTGGAATTAGCCGAGTGGCATGGGGTGACACAACAGTACCGGTGCTTGTTCGCCGTGGGTGAGCCTATAAGCATCCGGTCTACAATTTGGGTGGGTGATGGAATGGGATCCTGCATACATCACCATTGCAAATGTAGGATGTGAGCCTACATTTGTCAATGCACATTCTAAGAACTCTTACATAGTACTTGATCCGATGGTTCTTAGTACTAAAGGCCGAACGAGTAAAAGATATAAATCTAGCATGGAGGAGAATAGTAAGTTATGTCGGGGGTGTACATTCTTGTGCATAGGATTTAAAAACCACAAGGTGAGTCTTGCTAAATGTGGCTACAAATTATAGCAAAAGCCAAAACGAGGGCTCCTGGAGAAACTATGCTAGAAGTGCAGTGGAGAAATTGGTCTGACCATATTTGGGTGTTCCTCATGATCATATGGGGAAACTTTCAGATGTTTTGTCAAGTGACCTTGGTAGTCCTATGTATGTGCTCCGAAATCCATAAAGTTGGGCCTGCTTAATGTGCATGTATAAATTTTTGGTGCAATCCCAAACATGATTACTTGAAATTTTTGCACAGAACTTTTCTGCACAACTTCAACTTGTCCCATTTTGGGATTTGATTCCCGATCACATGGGTCCCATTTTGGCCAAAGTAAAATATCATTTTTCTAGAAATATATATAGTTCAGAAATTTAAAGTGGTGGCCCCTGACATATCATGTATGTGGGGCCCACCACGGATGCCCAAAGGTGCCCCAAAAATATGAAATCAAAAATACAATTTCTGAAACACATTATCTTAACTTAATAGCCATCATGTAAAACATAGTTCAAGGTAGATTCCCACTCTAATGGGCCCCACATGGTTCCACATAACCCATGGTTACTCAGAAAAATCTACACACAAAAGATCACCTTAAATTTGTACATACTTGACCATTTTCAATATAAAAATATCATGAATCAATAATAACCATACATGCAAATGACAAGCCCTTTGACAACACTCAATAAACGTCCATGATGGGAACTCATATGTCACAAGTGGATCACACTTTTTTGGGCCATAGAACAAGAAGATGTATGGTGTGGATGACAAAACACATCACTACCTGAAACGGGGAAAAAGCTATGAATAAAAGCCATAACTAATGATATAAACCTACGGTTATAGTCCGTAGTATGACCGTAGCTACTTGCACCGTTGACTAAGAGCCGTAGAAGTAGGCTAAATAAGCAACAGCTATGGTTTCTATATAAAGAGCCACGGTTAATAGCCGTAGCTATTTCCTATATTTAAAAAAAAAAAAAAAAAATTATAAAAATGGTATTTCTTACCATTACAGTACAGCCCTGATAGATTGCAAAAAGTCGCATTAACATAAAAATTTTAATAATATAGAAAGCAAGTAAAGAATACAAGACTATGCATTTGCAGGCATGCACATTATCAATTCATACCTATTCATATGACAGTATGGAAGTGTTAAAACCAGCCAAGGAGTTCTTTACCAATGGGATGCCAACCAACCGAAAAATATCCTCCTGCTAGAAAAGAATCCATAAGCAAATTCAAATTCAAATTTAAATATAGTCTAAATTTTTATAAAGCTAAATGCAGAACTTTAGTTGAAAAGGATAGTAGACAATCCCAATTTTATTGGATTAGAATATTCACCAATCATTTCCCTCAATATTGGGCCAGCATATCACACTGCACTTTTCAAATAAACAAGAAAAAACAGGCACGCCATCCACTCATCCAGACCTGGAGATTGACATGTTACACCATGATTTGCAAAGATTAGGAGCTGTGCCTTTCAATGCTTAATACGGAGAGCCAATATACCTTTCAAAAAGAGGATCCAAAGATTTATGCTGACTCAAATTAATGTTGGCCATGAGATGCTTGAGGAATTAGTTACTTGCATATTGCCAATAGCACCGCAAAGCAGAAATAGCCATCACACATCAGTTCAAAAAGCAAGACACTACAATGCGATATGAATGCCCTATCAATGCAACTGCCTAAAACATAGTCCTTCAAATGCGTCATTGTGATCATTGCTGCCTAAAGTAGGGATGACTAGTCTACTACTAGCACTCTGCATTCACCTGTGGCATCATGTGCCTTTGGCATCTCCTCTTGATTAAATTTTTCCGAATCAATTCATAGTCTGATACAAATGTCCCTAGGATAAGCTGAACATACAAATTGACATGCAGGGCCTATTGAGATGTTTTAATGACATTCAATCCTTCCATCAATTCATTCTGATACAAATGTCTCTAGGATGCACTCTAAAACAAAGAAAGAAATAAAGGTGCTTTCAAGAGAACCATCTAAATTAATTTCCACCTGGATAAATCATAACTCCACCTAATATGGTTCTTGTTTACCAAATTGTACCAATAAAAAGTGGATGTCTCTTGCTGAAATTAATCCAATTCCCTGGGATTTCTAAATGGTGGAAATAACCTTTGAAAGTTTAAAACAATGATCCAGTAGAGCGTAAGCAGGTGTCTAATTTTGAGGCCCAACCACATTGATGAAGCCCAGTGAATTAGCATATCGTATTGAGTTTAGCACCAAATGTTTATCCATATATTTATTTCAATATATTTCCAAATTCATGAAGTACATGGAATACACTATCAATCCGCATGAAACAAACAGCTCACAACAATTGTTAGCTTTGTTTTTGTTTCTAAATAAACAACAAATACAAAAACCAAAAAAAACTAAAAAACTCATGACGATGATGTGTTATCTAGACGCAAGTGCTCATGATGTAAAACAGAAAATCTTGAAAGGAGGTTTGAATGGCTGAGTCTCATAAAGGCAATAAAGGCAATATAGCTCGCCCAATCTTTGAGGCAGGGAACCAGTAGAAACCATGTGACCTGCATAACCCGGATAGTTCTTTCATTACATAAAGCTTTAAAGCTTGAATCTTTCTTCCTAAACCATTGGATCAATGCTTCGACCTTTTACATTAACGATAAGAAACATCTTCCAATGAATGACAGAACAGTCTTGCTGAGAAATCGGGGGCGGTACATTCCTGGGCGAGTAATAGATATCATAGGCTCTGCAGCGCATGTAATTGAACAACTACTTAGGGTGATCTTGAGGGAGGCTATGATGACCATGCTTGCATTTCAAGAAGGTGATGTCGGGGCTTACAGCTTGGAAGTATTTCGAATGAGAGGACAGCGACATAAAGTCGTCGAGGGAATTGCAGATGTCATCATGCAAGTGATCATTGAGTTCGACATCTTGAATTACAAGCGTCTTATTTTTGTAGGAGATACTTTTAACCAGGTAACATCTTCCATGCTCTTCAAATTGGATCTTTGCTATTGCTTCATCACAAGCTATGCTGTGTACCCCACATTCAGCGCTGGTGAAGTTGGAGATAGGGAATTTGGTTTCGTCTGTTCTGTTACATCCAAAAGCCTGACACGTTGTGTGGGCATGAGGTTCTTCTTTGACTGAGTGAGTAGAAAGCTGAGATGTGAAGAGGAAAGAGAGTAGGATGGAAGGATTTGAATTGTAATTCATTCAACAGATATACAGAGCCCTCTCTGTTTTAGTGAGGAAAAAAAAAATCTAACATTTCTTTAAAGTCACGTCCATTTTCTTGTTTGGCTGGGGTGATGACTTAAAAGACCTGTAAAGGCTTGGATGGAGAGATGACTTTTCCATGGGAGTTGGCACAACTCCTCCATTGTACCGGAATTCTCATACCATCTACCTAACTTCATTGTACTCGTGACATTGAAGATGGATCACAATCAAGACTGTCCATCAAGAGGTCCATACAATGGACGGTAACCATGTTAAAATACGCAGTGAGAAATTATTCACATCATCTGATCGGTCGGCAAAAGTGATAGGTAGGCCATCTGTGGAATAGATGATGTGATGGACAGTCCCGATCCACCTTCCCATCTGCCTCATGCATGGTGGGAGGTAGGTTTGGGATATTTTAAATTCCTCCATCTCTTTCCTTGTCTTGATGTCAATTGTCTAAAGGTGAATCTCCTCCACATCATAATCTTCTCTGATCATGGACTAATGATCCAATTCATGTGGAAATTTGTGAAATGGTCCTGGTCTAGTTTTATGTTTTGATATCTCGTCCAAAGAGGAGTTTCTTCCATATTTCTCATTCACTTCGGACTGTAAGATCTTTGAAAATTCAAACCAAAGAAATGAACTTCTAAGATGGAATAATGAGAAAAAGATTAATGACTTTTGGCCTGTTAGACATGTGCATGAAATGTTTCAAAGATCTGATGGTAGGACTCCATTACAGGTGATCAACTTCTTACAAGCATATGGGTTTATGTTCTGTTATATGCATCAGTTCACATGAAACAGAAACCTTCACAAACTAGGATTTTACCTGATTCTAGTTTGGGTATTTTTATCTCAAAATGAATTAATTGAAGTCAACTGTGACAAGCTTTATCAGTACCTGATCAGGATTGGGTGGTGATAGGAAGGGAAGCATACTCGACCCCACTAATCTCTTAAAAGCTTAAGCAAGTGGGTCCCACTTGCTGTCGAGTTTTAACATGTTCACATGGTAAGCAGATTCACTTCCATCCAAATTCTGCAATTAACCAAGTGAGTGAAACTCTAATGGCCCCCACCATAGATGGACCATTCCACGAATGTAAGTGGGCCAAGCACGTGCTTGATTAAATTTTATGTAGTGCTTGTCGTTAACAAATGCTTAGAAACATCTTCCAATGAATGAAGAGGATGCAGTGCATCCCACATATGAATGGTGCTGGTTAGAAAAAAAAAAAAAAAAACAACAACAACAACAACAAAGAAAATACCAAAAAGCAGAGGCCTTACCTGTAACACTCAATTTGAGGCTACACAGCGTGGTAGTAGGAAATGAGGGAGAGAGAGGTGGAGGCGGGTGTGGCTGGTGGTAGAGATTGAGGGAGAGAGGGAGATAGAGAAAGAGGTGGAGGCAAATGTGGCTGGTGGTAGGGATTGAGGGAGAGAGAGGGCTGCACGCAGACATGGTTGGTGGTAGGGATTGAGGGAGAGAGGGCTGCATGGGATGTGGCTGCTAGTAGAGATTGAGGGGGAGAGAGAGAGAGAGGGTTGCACGGCTAGGTCTCCAAAAAAGAGTAAATTCCTATTTGAAGGGCCGTGTATATGCTCGGCCTCAACAGAACCAGAATGACCAGTTTCATTCCTTCAACTCCCGGTTAGTGCATCTTCGTTGATTTCAAAATTGCTCCATCCAATGGCCAGCAATCTAACAGCGCTAGGCCTTGCGGAATGCTACAGTAAGGTCGAGCGTATAGAACCTTTTCTCATATATATATATATATATATATATATATATATATATATATATATATATATATATATATATAGAGAGAGAGAGAGAGAGAGAGAGAGAGAGAAATGGGTCTATAAGGTCGAGTGCATGCAACCTTAACATAAGGTTGAGTCGTGTCTTATTATGAGCCGTTGGATGATAAACATTGAAAAGCTTAATGTGAGAGGAAGCTAGTTAGGGCCCACCATCATGTCGTGATAAATCCACACCGTCCATCTATTTTTTCATGTCACTTCAGGATATGAGACAAAAAGTGGGGCAGATCCGAAAATAATGTGGGTTCATGACAGGAAATAGTGAGGAATGGATGTCTGCTAGTGAACATTGGTGGGGTTACAGAAGTTTTGGATTGGGCTAATATTTTTGTATTTCAATTCATCCAAATAAGAATGACCTTATGAACAATATAGATGGCATATAAGAATAATGGTATACCTTAGGAAGGTTTCAATAGTAGGCATTTAACTACTCGCATTTTTTTTTTGGTGTGGCCCAGTTGAATTATAGATATACCTCATTATTTTTCCCACGTCCTAACATGACCAGAAAAAATGAATGAACGTGGTGGATTTCTCATAAACATCATAATGGCCCACCTATCTGTGTGGATAAAAATTCCATGCCACACTATCTAGAGGACAGGTTGTCCACTTGGGGAGTGAATTAGGTGCAGCTCAGGCTTGATCCAAGACGGTGCAGCCCTTATTGTAGGCCCACAGACGTATGAATTTTATATCCACTCCACCCATCTATCTTTATAGATCATTCTAAGATACGATTCAGAACCTGAAGCAGATCCAATTCTCTGGTGGAAAACCATAGTAAAAGGTTGTGATAGACAATTAATGGGCCACTTATATTTTGGATGAAGCTGATATATTTTTTTTTATTTTACTTCATCTAGGTTTATGGAACGTATCAACAGGTTAGATGGAAAATAAGCATGATGTAAACGTTCCAGTGGGCCATGGAAAGCTTTTAATAGTAGAGTATTCAATCATTATTGTTTCCAATAGTATGGTTCACCTTAGAATTGGATTTTCTTTATTTTTGGAATCAGGACCTAAAATTGTCTTCCAAAATAGATGAACCATGTGGGTGCACAATATGTAGATCAAGTTGGGCCCACGATAAGGGATGCACTGTCATAGGTTAGGTGGAGGCCGCACCTAATCTACTCGCTTTCGTGGGGCGCGGATTAGCTACTGACAAAAGTGACGTCAGCAAGTTTCGTGGGCCCCACCATAATGTTTGCTTTGTATCCACACCTTCCATCCATTTGTAAAGATTAGTTCAGGACAACATCCAAAGAACAAGTTAAATCCAAAGCTCCAGTGGACCCCAGCACAGAAAGCAGTGGGACAATGACGCCCACCATTAAAAACTTCTAAAGGTCACAAAAGTTTTAGATCAAGCTGATATTTGTGTTTTCTCTTATTTCATGTCTTTTTAACTTTTGAATAGGTTGGATTTCAAATAAACATTATGATGAGCCTTAGGATAGTTTCAACGATTGGAATCACTCTCCCTACTGTTTTCTTTGGTGGGGTCTACTACAGATTTTTATTTGCCTCATCCTTTGGTTCATACAATAAAATTATATCTAAAAATGTATGGGCGGTATGGATATAACACATACATCATAGTGGGGCCCACAGACCTTGGTGACGTCACTTCAGTAGCCGACTCGCTACTCAACCTGTCCGTATCTAATCTGCGTCCCCGACGTGGGAAGCAGAAAGGCTGATGTGCCACACACCACTGACCTTGATGGTGGGTTGCCGTCGCTAAGTTCCATGGGCCGCACCATGGTATAAGTATTATATCCACACCGTCCATCCATTTGGAAAAATTATTTTAAGGCATTAGCACAAAAATTAAGCAGATCCAAAGCTCAAGTGGACCATAACATAGAAAGTAGTAGGGATTGAATGCCTACCATTGAAAACTTCTTAGGGCCACAAAAGCTTTAGATCAAGATGATATTTGTTTGGTCCCTTCATCCACTTCTGTGTGACATTACGAACAGGTTGGATGTAAAATAAACATCATAGTGGGCCATAGAAAGGTTTCAACAGTGGGCATCATTGTCCCCACTGCTTTATGTGCCGTGGTCCACTTGAGGTTTGGATCTGCCACAGTTTTATGGTCAAGCCCTCAAATGATATCTTAAAATAGATAGACGGTATGGATATAACACATATATCATGGAGGACCACATAATCGGTGACGGCAACGCACCCCAAGATTGTATAACGCCTATTTATCCGGTTTTACCCTTTTTGGGGGACGGCATCTGTCACGCCCCAAACTCGGAAACCGGGCTCACAGAATTCCCGATCGCCGAATCGGGCGCCGACAGCCTCCGTAGAACCCCATTCTCGGCTCCTAGCTCCCATTCGCCAGGTTCCGATCCTGGGATGCTACGAGGAGGATTTTCAATGTCAGTCTGATTCGTAATAAGCATAACCAAAGGCATAACTCACAAACAACAACCAAGCACTCCATTACATTTCTACTATGATCAAAAATTTTACAAATACAATGAGCATAAAGGGAAATACAATGGTAAATAACTAAAACTCCAAAATGATCAGCAACGTGCTCCTGCCTCAGCGCTGCTGCAGTCCAACGTCACCTGCACGCAACGGTCGTGTATAAGCTTACAGAAAGCTTAGAGGGTGGTGAAAGTGTGTGCGCAAGGTAGTAATATGATCATGCAATATCAGAGTAATGCGGAATATGCAGATGGAACTATGATATCATGAGCCGTACCAAGGCTTATGCG
Organism: Magnolia kwangsiensis; assembly: GCA_037074715.1. Lineage (NCBI taxonomy): Eukaryota > Viridiplantae > Streptophyta > Magnoliopsida > Magnoliales > Magnoliaceae > Magnolia > Magnolia kwangsiensis. Next base: position 47,829,737 of record CM073574.1, on the reverse strand, counting down.
ATGCAAGACATGAATGGTATTGGCCACCCCAAGGCCATGCAATGTGCAATGCAACTCAAGCATACAGATCCTCATCAATGTCCACATATCAGTACAGCTCAGAGTATGGAATATCACCGGGGTCTAGTACACTCTAAACCAGATTGCCGCCACATCGCGCACAATAAGGTAAGTGGAAAAGACCTCACTATCCGTCTGCCAATATCGGGCGCGACTCGTCGATAGCGGACCCATTCCTCGAGCTGGTCAAACTCAGCCTAGCAATTGCCCCCTACACTCGGGCGGGTAAGGCCGCACCCCCTTCCAACCGACCACGGCACAGTGGAGAGCGTAACCGTTTGGTAATCGGCACTCAACGCTCATCTACCCACTCGGTCTAGACGTTGGAGCAACCTCTTGGTACCATAAGGGTTTAGGGACTTTCACCCAGGGATATCTATAGTACCCCATGTAGATCAAAATTTCCGGTATCCAATCCTGCCAACCACGATGCGTCTGTGGAGGCTACGGCCCTGATGTCGCTAGGGCGTACAATAACCATGTCACACAAATGCGGAATGCATGAATCACGCTATCCAGTCATGCAACCAATCCTGTGCATACCGTGCGCCCATGTAGGGCAACACCGCCTAACCGGGAGCCCATAAACAACCTGCCCGAAGGCAAATGATATGATCAGACAATTCTCACGTCAAGCATACATATGATGCGTATGATCATGAGTCATGAACTGTACTAAACATGTTATAACAAAATGAACTATTTACAATGCAGATGGACCTAGACGGCCTAAATACGATAAGTACGGCCCCGTAATGGGCCCTAAAGAGAGTCGTAATGTGGACATCCAACCAACATTACACTCGCAATGTGGACGTCAAACCAACATTGCATCCCAGGGCACGATCTTTGAAACCTCAATATTTAGTCTGTAATGGATTTACACATTACAATGGACCGTAGGTTGTCCCCATTGGACCTTACATATATATCAAATGGGCCATATCCTATGGGCTTTTTATTCATCAGATGGGCCACATAAATGGGCCAAACCAATGGGCCTTACGTGCATTGCAATGGGTCAAACCCGTGGGCCTCGGGTTGCATCTAATGAGCTTAGTCTCATGAGTCTAATGTATGACCAATGGGCCACACCAATTGGGTCCCACATGTAGATCAAGTGGGCCTCAACCCATAGGCCTAACATGAGTTCAATGGCCTAAACCCCTATGCCTTAGTCAAATAAAATGGGTCTAACTCATGGATTTCAAATAAATTCAGTGGGCCTAAACCCATGGACCCTTTTATAATCAAATGGGCCTAACCCATAGGCCTTTACAAATCAAGTGGGCCTATCCCATAGGCCTTTACCAATCAAATGGGTTTAATCCCATGGGCCTTACAATATATCAAATGTCTTACTTCCATGGGCTTTAAAATTTCAACAAAAAGGTCCAATTACATGGGCCTTGAAGTACACCAAATGGGCCTAGTCCCATGGACTTGCAACACATCAAATGGGCCTAAGTTTTTAGGCCTTAAATGAATCCAATGGGCCTAGCCCATAAGCATTTCATAAACCAAATGGGTCTAGCCTATAGCCCCTTTGAAACTCAAATGGCCCTAACCCGTAGGCCTAAAATGATCATTTCAAGAGGATGAAAGGTCCGGATGCACCACCTACATCATGGCGGGGTCTACATGAGGGCCCGCCATTTCGTAAAGTATGCTATATAATATATATATCTAAACTACATAATATTTATATATATGTATATATATATAGTATACTATATCATTTATAATATAAATATATACATATATATAAACACACATGCCGCACACACACGCTACACACACTGCACACACGTTGCACACACATTCAACACACACGCATGAACACACACGCTGCACACAGGTCATAAGGGTCCCACCGTCACGCTGACGGTGGGAGCAAACCCATACATCACTGTGGGTCCCATGTGAGGCCTACCCCGAAATATTTAGACGACATCCGACCCATTCATAAGGTCACTCGGACCTGGATGAAGGGTAAAACATGAATTTCAGCTTGATCCAATACTTCTGTGGGCCCCAAAAGCATTCCAACGATAGAATTCAATTCCCACTATTTCACGTGGTGTGGGCCACCTGAGTTTTGGATCTGCTTCATTTTTGGAGGGGGGGCCACCTGAGGAGGTGGCCCAACTCATGAACGGGTTGGAGTTCAAATAAACATCATGGTGGGGCCCACACGCAGGGCCGTGGGCCCCCCTGCGTCTGTCCGCGTCCTCACGCAGGCAACGTGTGCTGCTTCAGACGGTGGCAGCAGCGCTGCCACCTTTTATTCTTTTTTTTTTTTTTTTTGAAAAACTTATATGTGGGGCCCACACATAGATAATCCACTCCGCCCAATGAATTCTAGGGCCCAAACATGCCGTGAAAATCCAAGGGTTGACACTTAATTGACGTGTAGAAATGACTAAATGGGCCCTAAAAGCCTTAGAAGGGTAAAAGCATCATTTTCTCTGGTATGGCCAGCATGATCATCGGATTGAACCCATTCCTTGGCTCAACGTCTAAAATGTTATGGGAAAGAGGATGGACAGCTTGGATCACACTCATACATCAAGGTGGGGCCTGTGCAAGTGGGCCACCAAAAAGGACCCCTTTCTTTCTTACTTTTTGTTCTTTCCTTAAAAACGTCCAGCGTCCCAGACGCTGGACGGTGTATTATAAAATATATATTTTTTTTTTTTTGACAATGGTGGGCCCTGATGAAGTGGGCCCCCCACTGATGGGTGGCATGGGAGTAACAGTCAAGGTGGGCCCCACTCGAATAAAATCAAATATCTCAAAGTGGGATCCATTCAAGTGGGCCACACCATCCTATTGCAACAAAATAAAATAAAATAAAATAAGAGAGAGAGGGAGAGAGAGAGAGAGAGAGACATGGAGAGTGGGACACGGCTTGGGATGGAGGGACCCCGTCATTATGGGCCCTCCCATACATGAAATCATACATCAAGTGGGTCATTTTGCACATGTGACCGTCAAAACTAAAGATCAACGGCGGAGATCCTTTCCCCACCAATATGGATGGTCTAGATGACCTTTCCAAATAAAAATAAACATCATGATGGGGTCCATGAAGAATGGCCCCATCATGGAATGATCATGGTGATCCAAGTGGTCCATCGGCCACGTATTAGGGTCCCGAGTGAGATCCACACCATTGATCGGTGGGCCTCACTTGGTCCACCATAAAAATAATTAAATCTACCCTATAGAGGCACCCACCGTCCGATCTTCTCGCTCCTAGGGGTTCCTTGGCACCTTGTCTTCAACTTCAATGGCTAAGATGAAGAATGGAGGGTTGAGATGGGAGATTTTGGGGTAGGAAGGTGGGCTACTTAGAGCTTAGGAAGGTTGGAAAATTTCCATACGTATGGGGTTTTGGAAATCCTTTGTTGCTTGGAAATTTTAAAATGAGAAAGAGAGAAAGAGAGAGAGTGATGTAAAGGGAGAGAGAGAGAGAGTGATGGATGGATGGGTGAGTGATGTTTGTGTAAGAAATCTTGGACTTTTGTGGCTTTTGTGTAAGAGAGGTATGGGATGTGAAGACTTTTGTGGTCTTTTGTGTAAGAAAGGTATGGGTTAGGAAGACTTTTGTGGTTGCTTGGGAAAAGGGATGGAAGTGATGTGTACTTGACATGTGATGGCTTGATGGGTGATTGATTGATGGGATTGATGTGATTGATGTGACACATCGTTGAGATTCCCTTGGTTTTCGCAACGCGCGGCGTTTTCTCGCACCGAACGTTGGCTCATATCTCTTGATCAGGGTATCGCCTAGGCGCGTGAGTCGCGGTATCGGAACCGCAACGACGGCACGGTCGCTATGGTATTGGTCTCGGGTTGAGTCGACTCGGGTTGTCGGCACAAGAATCCAGGTCGCGCGTCGATATCGGTTAAGGGTCGAAAGTTGCCGGAATTCGACCGGTACGACCGCGGAAGTGTACGGAAAGGTACGGACCAAGATACGGGTCTTACAGCATCTCCACTATGTATTTTGAAAATTTATCATCTAATGGTTCGGACTAAGACACGACTTGACCTTATAGTACCACTTCCATATATATATATATATATATATATATATATATATATATATATATATATATATATATATAGTATAAACGAGATTAGAAAATTATTCCTATGGGTTTTCAAATTCGTACAAGGGGCTCAAAGGGTGTAGCAAGGGTTAGATTCGAGGTTGTTCGAATCGGATAAGTTATTTCTCTTTGTAATTTTTGTATTTATAGTGTTCATATGTCACTTTGTGCCGTGATTTTTTTCTTGCAAGGGCTTTTCCATATTAAAATCATTGTATTCTCTTGGTGCTTGGTTTGTACAATTGGATTGCTCTCCTAAATTCATCTCTGTGTACTTCCGCGGTCCTCCAACAAGTAGTATCAAATCTATCGTTGGGGCGCAGGATTGAATCTAAAAGTGAGTATCAATGGCTATCAATCCTAAGTTTGATGTTGAGAAATACTCCGGAAAAAATAATTTTGAATTATGGAAGATCAAAATGACTAGCCTGTTGATTCAGCAAGGATTGGATAAGTTCCTTGAGAAGTGATCTGAATCTATCGATGATGATGAATGGAAGAAACTTGGTAAGAAAGTAAAATTCCTAATCTAATTGTGCTTAACAGATGAGGTTCTCTATAATATCTTGAGGAAGAAATCCGCAGCAAGTTTGTAGGCGAAGTTAGAGGACATCTATGCTAAGAATACCCTTGAAAATCGCTTACACTTGAAGCTGCATTTGTTCAACTTCAAGATGGCAAAGGGAGGAGATGTTGAAGCATACATTAGAAATTTTAACAAGATGATTTGCAGATTGCTGGATGTGAAGGTAACGATCGATGAAGAAGATCAGGCATGTATCTTGTTGAATTCTCTCTTTGCTTCGTATGAGTTTTTTAAAGACACCTTGTGTACCAGTAATACGACCCTTAGTACTGATATCGTTATCTCAGCCCTTCATGGAAAGGAATTGAGAAAGAAGAAAGGTAGCAAGAGGTCCTCTACCGATGCTTTGTTTACGAGAGGTAGAAATTCTGAGCGGGACACAAGATCCTCTATATCAAGATCTAAATCCAAGGGCAAAGGTAAGGGAAAGTTAAAGTGCTGGAATTGTAGGATGTCAGGGCACATGAAAAAGGATTGTACAAATTCTAAACAAAGAAAAAGAATACAGAGTCTTCTTCCATGGAGGCCAATACTGCCATGTCTGATGAAAAGACAAGTGGAGGTGATGTGTTGTCAATATATATGATCGGACACTTACACGATGATCGTAGAGATGAGTGAATTCTTGACATAGAAGCTTCACATCACATGATTTCTCATTGGAGTTGGTTCTCCAGTTACAGGGAATGTGATGGTGGACATGTATTTATGGGCAATGACAATGCCTGTAACATTATTATTATTGGTACTGTCTGTATCAAGATATTTGATGGAATGAAGTATACGTTAATTGAGGTGAGGCACATTCTTGACATGAAGAAGAATTTGATTTCTCTCGGTGCAATCGAAGCAATAAGGTGCAAATTCACTGGTTTTAATGGGGCCCTTAAGGTTTCAAAAGGGGCACTTGTAGTCATGAGAGCACAAAGACATGCAAATATTTATAAGCTGATAAGGATCACTTAACAGGTAGAGCTGCAGCGGCTGTAACGAATTCCACATTTGCACGTCTGAGGTACATGAGCGATCGGGGCATGAAGGTACTTTTCTATCACTATTTAATTCATAGTTTAAAAAGTCTTGATTTAAATATATCTGAGCATTGTATATATGGCAAATAATCTAAGTTATCTTTTAAATCTAGGAAACACGTATGTAAGACTGTGCTTGACTATATGCATTTTGATGTATTGGGGCCATCACCCATGGTTTTCGCTAGAGAGTCATCATGGTTTGTCATATTCATTGATGACTACTCTCGAAAAGTTTGGATTTATTTCATGAAACATAAATGTGAGGTTTTCACCAATTTCAAACAATGGAAGGCTATGGTGGAAATGTAGTCAAGGCGAAAAGTAAACATATTGAGAACATATCATGGCAGTGAGTTTACTTCAGGTAAATTTAATTAATTTTGAAAGGATGAATGAATCATTAAGCACAACACAGTGCGCCACACACCCGATCAAAACGGTGTGGTTGAGCGGATGAATCAGACTCTCTTGGAGTGTGCCCAATGCACGATTAGTAATGTTGGGTTGGGCAAAGACATATGAACCGAGGTCGTTAACATGGCCTACTATTTGGTGAACCAGTTTCCTTTTATGGCAATTGAATGTAGAATTTTAGATGAAGTATGAAGTGGTGATAAAGTGAACTACTGAAATTTGTGTATTTTTTGTTGTGAAGCTTACTCTCATATTTGTACCATCAGTTGATAGGGATAAGTTAAACCATATATCTAAAAAGTACATCTTTGTCAACTATGGTGACGGTGTGAAGGGATACAAGTTGTATGACCAAGTCATGCAGAAAATCGTTATTAGTAGGGATGTCAAATTCGACGAATGCTCCCTATTCCGCAAGAATGATCAATAGGAGCAATAAGAACAAGAAAGGTTGGTCATGAACGTTCAAATTGACACATGTGATACTCAGGATGAGACAGATTCATTGATAGGTACAAGAAGAGGGGGATCAGCCACCTAGGAAAAATCTACCACGAGATCATAGGCTACCAGCAAGATATAGGGACGACTCTAATATCGCGTATGCCCTTATTATAGATGAGAGGGGACTCATCTACTACTTAGGAGGCTCTTGATCAGCCTGATGCAGAAAAGTGAAAGATGGCAATGGACGATGAGATGAACTCTTTGTACAAAAAAAATATAATGGGAGCTGATGAAACTTCTAGTGGGCCGAAAAGTGATCGAATGCATGTGGATCTTCAAGAAGAAACATGATAGATACAAAGCAAGATTAGTAGCGAAGGGTTATGCTCAGAGAGAAGAAATTGACTTCATAGAGATATTCGCGCCAGTTGTAAAGTAAGTGTCTATCAAATTCGTGCTGGCACTTGTTGCCCAATACGATCTCGAGCTGGAATATATGCACATGAAGACTACATTCCTTCACAGGGAATTGGAAGAGCAGATCTACATGAAGCAACTAAAAGACTATGAACTTAAAGGGTCAGAGAACAAGATTTGTAGGTTAATAAGGTCGTTGTACAGCCTGAAATAATTGTGTAAGCAGTGGTAAAAAAAATTGACTCTTTCATATTGAATTAAAAATTTACTAGGAGTAAATATGATCATTGTGTCTATTATAAGACACTGAGTGATGAAAAGTTCATCATCCTAGTATTGTATGTTAATCATATGTTGATTGTCAGTCATGATATGTCTGGTATTGATATACTAAAGACTTAGTTATTCGGGACATTCGAGATGAAAGATCTGGGGGTTGCAAAGAGGGTTTTCGACATAGATATTTATAGAGACAGGAAGAAGAGCAGGCTTTGGTTATTACGGGAAAAATACGTTAAGAAGGTGCTGATCAAATATGGATGGACGAAGCAAAGCCGGTGAGCATTTCCCACACAACTCACTCCAAGCGTTCTTCATAACATTGTCCTAAATCAAATGAGAAAAAACAGGATATGTCTCGTGTGCCTTAATCGAATGTCATGGGCAGTTTAATGTATGTCATGATCTGTACGAGACCGAATATTTCATAGGCAGTTGGTGTTGTGAGCAAATACATGTCAAACCCCAACAAGCAACAATGGAAAACAATGAAATAGCTACTTCGATACATTCGAGGTACTAAAGACCATGTCTTAACTTTTGAAAAGACATGAGCAAAGTTGGTAGGGTATGTGGATTTAGACTACACAAGCAGTGTAGATTTCAGAAAATCAACTTCATGATACTTGTTTATGCTAGTAGGTGGAGTAATCAGTTAGATGTCGAAGCTTCAGTCTATGGTAGGTTTCCATAACAGAAGCATAGTATATGACAATGGAAGAAGCGCTTAAGGAAGGTGTTTGGTTGAGAGACATGATAAATCAGTTGGGACTTCATCAAGAGGCCATGCTAATTAACTATGACAGTGAAGCACTATCAATTTGGCTAAAAACTCTGTTTATAATTCACATACTAAACACATTGATGTTCGTCACCATTTTATCGATAGGTGCTTGAGGAAGGAGGCGTGACTTTGGAAAAGATTTGCACCAACGTGAATTTAGCAGACATACTCACAAAGGTGGTTCCCGCAGAGAAGTTCAAGTTCTATGTGATTTCTCTGGACTTGATGATAGTATAAAAGAAAGACAGAGTGTGCATAAGAAGCGCTGATGGAGTTATGGTGGAAGGCAGAGATAAGAGAAGAGAACAAGAAGCTACACGTTTGATGATTGAAGACATGGTGGAGATTGTTGTATTGGATGACTTTAATCAAGTTCTATGCTTCCTTTTCCGTTTAGGATTCTTCCCAAGGCTATATATATAGCTATAAACGGGATTAAAAAACTATTCCTAGGGGTTTTCAAATTCGTTCAAGGGACTCAAAGGGTGTATCAAGGGTGAGATTCGATGTTGTTCAAATCGAGTAAGTTATTTCTCTTTATAATTTTTTCTTTCATTGTGTTCATCTGTTATTTTGTGTTGTGGTTTTTTTTTTCTTGCAAGGATTTTTCCACATTAAAATCGTTGTGTTCTCTTGGTGCTTGGTTTGTGCAATTGGATTACTCTCCTAGATTCATCTTTGTGTGTTTTTGCGGTCCCCCAACATAAGATGTGAAACTTTGAAACCTTCCTTGGGCCTACAGGGATGTTTATTTGCCATCCAACCTGTTCATAAGGCCACATCGACCTGGATGAAGGGTAAACACAAATATCAGCTTTATCTAAAAATTTTGCAGTTTCCATAAAGTTTTTAATGGTGGGTATCCAATCGCCACCAGGTGGTCCACTTGAGCCATGAATCTGACTCAATTTTTAGCTCATATTTTAAAATGACCACATTCTTTAAGAAAGTGAAGGGAAGGATTATCCGTGCATGAAATCTAACCCGCCGCCTAACTGGGGTATCATCCCTTGGTTAGCCTTTACCCCAAATCAGGCTAATTCAACGCTCAAGTCAGTCACTGCATCATAGTGAAATGGATCACCTGAGTTTTAGAACTTAGAATATGTGATTTATGGGTAATTCTTTCTTCCTAGTGAGGTACATTAGATGAATAGTGTGATACCCTATTTATGCCAATTATGAGAAAGTTAGCATGAGGATGACATGTGACATTTGATGAGAAATAGGAAGTGGATAAAAAGATGTTTAAAGATTAGGAATGTTTTTTGCAGGCTTACAGTTACATAAGTCTAATTCTACATGTTAGTGGATGGTTGACAGTGTTGCGGTTGATATATAAGAAGCAAAGTAGAGATGTTTGAGATATCAAAGGTGACAAAGGGCGACCAACACAAAACCTTAACCAACAAAAGTAAAGCAAGCAGTTGAGAGGTGTTTGAAAGAGGAACAATGAGGAACACAAAACGTAACAAAAGAGAAGAATCTAGAAAGACTTTTTGACTACCGTAACCATTGCAATAATGAAAGAAGGATCTAGAAGAGCAAGATGCAATGGAGCTCTATAAATAGTAGAGGAATGCGACAGAGAGAAGATCACCAACCCAATCCAACACAAACAAACTTATCTATCAATTTACATTATCTCAGGTTATCTTAGGAGTAGTAAAAATCAAGTAGCAGTAATCTTTAGCCATAATCTTTAGTTATAATACAAGTCTATGCTCGTACATTGAATTTTTTCTTTATATAATATCGCACAACTCTTTCAAGAGACGCATCCTTTCAGTTACTCTTAATGACCGATAGTGAGTTTTTTCTTTTATTCGATTTGCACTGGTATTCTGAAAGTCATTTCTTATGAAAGGCACAAAGTAACCCATCTTAAGAGTAAGAACCTCATCCTTCGATTATCGTTTGAACGTTATAAACTTCTGCAAGTGGTTGAGTATAGCTTCAAGAATAGTTTAAAACCGTTCCTAAATGAGGCGTCGCTAAAAAACAGGAATGGTTTTAAACCGTTCTAGTGCTAGAGGAACAAAATTTTAGGAATGGTTTTAACCGTTCTTAATGTTGCCAATAGTCAAATTTTAGTATGGAATTTTAGGAACAATTTCAAACCCTAATAAATGCAGAAATTTTAGGGTCAAGGGAAATAAATTAATAGAAGTTTATTGCATTCCATCAAAATAGAGATTAATCCAAAGAAAAACATAAGCTAATCTATACGAGGCATTTCCAAAGTCATGAAATGAGCAAACATCATGAACATCCTTAGACAAACTTTGAAACAAGAAAGATCCCTTACCATGAAAGAGATTTACTTTCAATAAAAGATGATTTATGTCCATAACCCCTCATCTATAAATCAAGAAGAACAATGCTATGCCCACCGCTACTTGTACAATTCAAGTGAAGGATCTAGCATTGTACATCTAGCACCTTGTTAAAAAAGGACACCCTTAAAAATTTCAAAATTCACCCAAAATGACAGCGAGAAAATATACAAAGGAAGAGAATAAAAAACAAAAAAGGGTGGAGATTGATTAAAATCTACAATGAAATACCTTGCTGTCAATAGTATCAAATTTTGTGAGCAAGATGCCAACTATCAATCTGGCACTACTAGGTGCATCCGATAGGTCCGTTAATTTCTGTACAAGGTAAGAAATTTGCTCAATCCACACGTGTCATCAATTAGGTAAATAAATCATAACAAAATGGTGGGAAAAATCTCATTAATTTGAAACATGATCTCAATACAACATATAAAACTCGACAAAGAAAAGCTAATCATGAAGGACAAAAACCAACTAATAATAAAGCTAGCTCAAATAGCTAACAGAAAAAGAAAAAGAAAAGAAAAATATAACTTAAGCAGCCATCCAATAAAAATTAAAAATAAAAAAATAAAAAAAAATAACACAGTAGTCTAATCCAGATAAAGCAATCCAAGAGATACTGAATCAATGAAAAAAGAAATCCAAATTCACTTGGCTTGTAGATGTTTATAGAACGACACACTTCCCCTTCCTTCGTGAGTTAAGATCAACATTGGCACCATCTTCCTCAGCTTCATCTTCTAGGTTCATTTCCAAGATCTAAAAAAGTCGATGAATAACCATTAAATGCTTGTCATGACTATCTACGGAAAGCCTAAAAAGAATATAGAGATCAGACAGCATGAGTGCAAGACAAATGAACAAAACATTTACACATAGAAATGCTAATTGATTGTAAAAAAAAAAAAAAAAAAAAAAAAGGGAAATGCAAAGCATAACCACAATAGCTTGGTCAAGGTTATGATTTAAGAACAGGAGAGAGATTCAAGAGAAACTGAAAATTTTATATTGGTTGTGTTACTATACATGTGAACGACAAGAACATGTATGATAATTTTATAATACGTGTATGAAGAAAGTAGTCAGCGTCAAATCATTGTTGAAAAGGCTTCTTTCTACCAAAGTTCCTGGTTGAACTTCTTTCTGTTCGTTACTTATTTCATTCTTATTATTATTAATGGTTGTGTTAGATTTTGTTTTGGGTGATTAAGGCTTTGGTTCTGTTGGACATGCCATTGCAGTAGGTTGTCTCATCCTACAAGTAAATGCCGCAGCATCTAAAGAAGAAGTCACTATGTATGCAGCAAAGCTAAAATCCTGCTGAGCAACTGCTTCCTACTCTTTACCAAACAGGGCTTTCCTAATTTAGTTTGACAAACCCCATCAACAAGATTACTTTCCAACACCATATGGTTGGTGTAGTTCCTAGACTTGAGATATTTATACTCAAGGGGCCAATAAAGTAAAATTCAGCAGATGGAAAGTAATGCTTCATACACAAAACTAGTAATGCTGTTGTGCTATCATGTACCAGTTTCCGAAGAAGTAAGAAACCATGTCTCAGAGTTATTTAACATAAACATTCTAGATAAGAGAAACACCACGATCAAATATAGTTTGTATACTAATGCAATCTGCAAAACAGTACAGTTAGTAAAAACGACACTTTAGTGAGGAGCACTGCTCATGGAAATCATATGGTGGGCTACACATTAATGAAAAAGGGGTAAAGCATAAGCCTCTTAGATTCCATAAATGTACAGCCCATGACTTTTGTGATTTATACTGATGACCAAAAGAGTGGACTACTATGATCTTCTAATTCGGTAGCATTTATATGTGTCAACCATCAACAAAGAGCACATCATATTGATGGTCCAAATAGGCTTAAATGTATGAATAATGGGCCCTGCCTGACGAACCAAAAGGATCTGGCACGTGTACACAAAGAAGGTCCCACAAGAATGCACAAGGTAGAGAGAGAGAGAGAGAGAGAGAGAGAGAGAGAGAGAGAGAGAGAGAGCTGCAATGTGGCCAAGTACAGTTAGTAAAAACGACACTTTAGTGAGGAGCATTGCTCATGGAAATCAAATGGTGGGCTACACATTAATGAAAAAGGGGTAAAGCATAAGCCTCTTAGATTCCATAAATGTACAGCCCATGACTTTTGGGATTTAGACTGACGACCAAAAGAGTGGACTACTATGATCTTCTAATTCGGTAGCATTTATATGTGTCAACCATCAACAAAGAGCACATCATATTGATGGTCCAAATAGGCTTACATGTATGAATAATGGGCCCTGCCTGACGAACCAAAAGGATCTGGCACGTGTACACAAAGAAGGTCCCACAAGAATGCACAAGGCAGAGAGAGAGAGAGAGAGAGAGAGAGAGAGAGAGAGAGAGAGAGAGAGAGCTGCAATGTGGCCAAGTACAGTTAGTAAAAACGACACTTTAGTGAGGAGCATTGCTCATGGAAATCAAATGGTGGGCTACACATTAATGAAAAAGGGGTAAAGCATAAGCCTCTTAGATTCCATAAATGTACAGCCCATGACTTTTGTGATTTAGACTGACGACCAAAAGAGTGGACTACTATGATCTTCTAATTCGGTAGCATTTATATGTGTCAACCATCAACAAAGAGCACATCATATTGATGGTCCAAATAGGCTTACATGTATGAATAATGGGCCCTGCCTGACAAACCAAAAGGATCTGGCACGTGTACACAAAGAAGGTCCCACAAGAATGCACAAGGCAGAGAGAGAGAGAGAGAGAGAGAGAGAGAGAGAGAGAGAGAGAGAGAGAGAGAGAGCTGCAATGTCGCCAAGTACAGTTAGTAAAAACGACACTTTAGTGAGGAGCATTGCTCATGGAAATCATATGGTGGGCTACACATTAATGAAAAAGGGGTAAAGCATAAGCCTCTTAGATTCCATAAATGTACAGCCCATGACTTTTGTGATTTAGACTGACGACCAAAAGAGTGGACTACTATGATCTTCTAATTCGGTAGCATTTATATGTGTCAACCATCAACAAAGAGCACATCATATTGATGGTCCAAATAGGCTTACATGTATGAATAATGGGCCCTGCCTGACGAACCAAAAGGATCTGGCACGTGTACACAAAGAAGGTCCCACAAGAATGCACAAGGCAGAGAGAGAGAGAGAGAGAGAGAGAGAGAGAGAGAGAGAGAGAGAGAGAGAGAGCTGCAATGTGGCCAAGTACAGTTAGTAAAAACGACACTTTAGTGAGGAGCATTGCTCATGGAAATCATATGGTGGGCTACACATTAATGAAAAAGGGGTAAAGCATAAGCCTCTTAGATTCCATAAATGTACAGCCCATGACTTTTGTGATTTAGACTGACGACCAAAAGAGTGGACTACTATGATCTTCTAATTCGGTAGCATTTATATGTGTCAACCATCAACAAAGAGCACATCATATTGATGGTCCAAATAGGCTTACATGTATGAATAATGGGCCCTGCCTGACGAACCAAAAGGATCTGGCACGTGTACACAAAGAAGGTCCCACAAGAATGCACAAGGCAGAGAGAGAGAGAGAGAGAGAGAGAGAGAGAGAGAGAGAGAGAGAGAGCTGCAATGTGGCCAAGTCACCAAAATAACCAGGCCTAGTCACTAAAATACCAGGGCAAGTCGTGCAACGTGTTGTGCCTCAGCCCTGGATATTCAAGTAGAAAACCGAATGACAGCTGAGTTCTGTTGACATGAGCCAGCCAAGTAATTCCAAGTCAATGCAAATGAAAGTTAACTCAGAATATGGCTGTTCTGAGTTGATTTGGGTGATTCCCAGGTCAACCAGCTGAGTTCACAACAATGAGTCAAACCATATAAAATGCAATCCTACAAAAATCAGAATGCCAACAAACAGTTGAAAGAGTGATTTTGTAGATGTATGAAGCTAATGAGAAAATGAGAAATGAACTAGCCTGTGTTAACGTTGTTGCATCTGCAATGACAAATGGCACATTCACAAAGTGAGCTAATGTTTTTGCAAGCAATGTCTTCCATGTCCTTACAATTAATATTACAGTATGTAAGTAAGATCATGAACCTCAGTCCACATGAAGGTAAAATCCACAGATCCTTAAGGCAAGCACCAAGAATAATGTGATAGATAAGTGAATTAGCAGACAACCAACACTTCCATGCCTTTTTAAAGCAAAGGCCATACTTGAGCCAGTTGGACCCATCAACAATACATTTCTTTTCTCTAGCTCCTCCGAATCATCATCCCTCATACAATGCAAAACAGTAATTAAAAAATAGAATTTGAGGAATCGGGACTAAACAGCAAGAAAATAAACACTAGTAGCTTTCCAATTCCCAAAATGGAGAACAGGTGTATGCAAATCAATCAGGCTGGGTTTAAATATCAGCTTCCAAACAACTTTTTTTGTGTAATTTTATTTTAGTTTTTTATTTTTTTTCAACTGGTTCACATTTAGATGCGTCTAGCAGATGCATTGTTCATGGAATAAAATAAAAACCAGTCGATCAAAAGGCAAATATTCTGTTCCATATTCTATTGTAAAATCAAGCTACCTAGATGCAACCATTGCATGAAATGAGTGTCCTTACTCTTATGGAGGAACAAACAGAAAGATCTTATAATCTGAAATGCACATGCATAAATAAGGTGCATCAAGCTTTTAACTGAATAACAATGAATCAGATTCCAACAGGACAAACGCGACCATGACCATCTATCCAAAGGATGTAGCAACAGGACGGATGCACGACCAAAAAAATGTGTAAACAACCTCAAGCCTTTTTTGAAGCACGGCCCAACAAGAATTTGGTCAGCCCGACTCCTTTTCAATGACTGCCAATGCACGTAGTGCTGGAACATGAATACCATTTGTAATTATATTTTTGCTTGGAATCTGATCCTTAACATTTCCTGAAGTTCTCTTCTCAACATCAAGATTCTAGCAGTCCCTTCTTTCCATCCTCGTTGTCGAGCCATCTTCATTGCCTTCAATTCCCCAATGCTCGCTGGAACCGCACCCACAAGAGAATTCCCAGACATATTCAACAGCTGCAAGTTACTAAAAACCCCAATGTCGGACGGAATTCTTCCAGAAAATAGGTTTCCTGATAAATCTAAGATCTGAGTGGCATCCAACTATAAACAAGCTCCAATGCGTATCAAATATACCGGAACCTTGAAGCAATTCCATTGCAGATCACTAGCAAACACCCCATTTTTCCTACAGCCGCATTCTTACAGTTTTTCAAATCCATAAATTTAAAATGGGTGTACTCAAAATCAATCAGGGTTGTAAATATTTATTCCTACAACAATTACTTTATGGTTGGTCACAGTTCGACTATGCCCACATGCCATAAGGGATGCCTGAGCCATGCATCAGGTTGGTCACACAACTTAGATGACCTGGCTAAGAAACAGGCTGGTCCACTCACGCGTTGAATGTGGACCTAGGCAACTTCTCTTTTAAACCATGCAATGTTTTTGCACATGTAGTTGAGCCCAAGTTATCCATGCATTGGCCTCACCTGATGCACAAATCTTTACCTACAGTAGCCTCTTGCCAATAAATATAGAACAAATCATAACTGTTTCTGTGGAAAATTTTGTGCCATCAAAGCAGAACTGTTTTGATTTTGGCATATCATTGCCTCTTTATGGAACTTCATATTAAAACTCTACGGGATTTTGATTGCGTGCATGTTTTATGTATCAATTTGGATAAAGGGGCTGACTTATTGATTGTGTTTTCATCTAGTCATACAAGGCCAGGTTCTCTCAGAACTTGTGTTTACAAAGGTGCAAGAAAAATCAGTGATTAGCCTCCCTGACTAGTATGATTTTATCTTTGTGATTTATATCAAGTTGCATTCACTAATGAGAAATGGAGAATGCTCAACTGTTTTTTATTCAATGATTCTCAATCCATTAAACTAGAAAACCAATGGAAAATAGTGAGGGTCATACCTCCAAGATGGGTCTCCAGTTGTGGTTAGAACCTCAAAAATCATATTATCAATTGTCAAGATACTGACATCGAATGTCCCACCACCAAGGTCGAACATAAGGATGTTTTTCTCCCCACCTTTCTTATCCAAACCATAGGCAATGGCTGCATCTGTTGGTTCATTGATTATCCTGGCTACATTCATTCTAGCAATAACACCAGCATCCTTGGTAGCCTGTCTTTGAGCATTGTTAAAATATGATGGAGAGCACATAAGGAAAATTAAATGAGTGGATGTTCAAGATCATAAGAGTAAATCACATAGATAATCACATATATCATAAGAGTCAAACTCAAAACAGAGTTTATATGACCAATGTTCTGAAAAAATATTTAATAGTCAGATCGAAAATCTGACTATTAAATTTTGTAACCTCATCTTAATAAGTTCAAAATGTGTGTAAAGCAAGGATCAGGGCAAGATCGTACCTGCAATAAGTTCAAAACCCAGTATGCTATCGAACAGGTTGCTGTGTAATTCTGCATCAAACAGGTCAAGCTACTGATGGGTTTGCTCGTGCTAACAACCACAATACAGGAAAATCTACCGCACTTGAACATGAAAATGAGGCATAGTAGAGCTCTCACCTTGGCAATGTGTAGTGCAAGGAATGCAATCCAGACAAAGACAAGAAGGATGAGGTCCTTCCAGTAAACATTCTCAAGAACTGGGACTTGGGAAGGTTACAAGAAATTACTCCAACAGCTTAGATAGATGGGAATACAACTAACAACATAAACTCACCTCTGCATCTCCAGATGCCCTAGTCTCTTTTTTAGTACCATTTCTGGGACCTCCACCTCTTCATTGCCAGTGCCTGTTTCAAAAGGGAAAAGGAATTGTAAGTCTCAAAAAAAAAAAAAAAAAAAAAATCCTATTTTCCATAGAAAAATTCCAAACTCTGCTTATAGCTGGAAATACAGAGTTCTGAAGACCTCTTTTTGCCTGAATCTCCTATGGTTCAGATGGAAAAAAACAAAGATTTTTAGCTACAAAACTTCGAAATAGAGAAATTTAAGAAAGTAATCTGATCTCTTCCGTTCGAGTTTCTGGAAAATCTCCTCGAACCCCTTTCTCTTCCTCTACACCTATATCCTCTGATCTCGATTCCTACAACTCAACCATTCATTCTGGTTCTCAAGCGCTTTCTCTGTCAATTCCACAAATGCAAGCAGAAAAAAGATGAAGATTACGAGATCCGGTAGGTTGAAAAGCATAATTTCAAAAACATCCGGGCCAAGTGAGATTTTCTGATGGAAATGGAACTTTTGGCAGACTTTCCCCTGAAACTCTTTGTCAACTCCGACCGTAGATCTTCCAATCCAAAATCCAACAAGATTGATAACCCTTTCACGTTTTCAATTGCAGGAATTCAATCCCCACTATGTGCTGTGGTGTGGTCAACTTGAGCTTTTGATCTGCCTCTTTTTGGATTAATGCCCTAAAATGATCTGAAGAAGTTAAATGTACGGCTGAAGAAGGAAAAGAATGTTGGGGATTTTGGACCTGCGGAATCACACAGATCTAGATCTAGGATAGCAATCCAATGGCACCAAGTACACAAGAGAACACAGAGAACACCCAGATTTAACGTGGAAAACCCTTTCGGGAAAAAATCATGGCACAAAGCGACAGATCTCCACTATAAAAGCATCAATTACAAAGAGAAAGAACTTACCCGATTCGAACAACCTCGAATCTCACCCTTGCTACACCCTTTAGAAACCCTAGAACCCCTTTAAAAAGTTTTTGTCATACCTAGAAAAGCCCTAGGAACACCTATTTATAGTTTAGGCAACTTCCCTTAGTTGCGAAAGGACTCAAATCCGCAGTTTCGCGCAAAATCGCGGAACAAACTGCGTAACCTACGACTGGTTGTAGCCCTCCTACGACTGGTCGTAGACCCCTACGACCGGTCGTAGCTCTCCTATGACTGGTCGTAGACCCCTAAGACTGGTCCTGGAAATTTCAGAACTGGTCCTAGACTGGGAAAAAAACAACACAACTCGCTAGACTTCGAGTCGTGCCAGGGCTCGAACCTACGACCAGTCGAGCACCTCCCACGACCGGTCGAGCAACATGAAAACTTGAAGATTGAAGGCTTCTCCTCAACAATCTCCACCAAGTCTTCATTCTTCAACCATGTAGCTCCTTGACCTCTTCTCTTATTTCCGCATCTCATCATAGCTCAAGATCATATTGGCCAATCAGCGCCAATCAAGGATCTAATAGATACCTGTTATACCGTCGGTGCGAATATCTCTGAGAAGTCGATCCCTTCTCTCTGAGCATAACCCATCGCCACCAACCTCGCTTTGTATCTATGCTGTATCCTCCTGAAGATCCACCTGCATCCAACCGCTTTCCGATCCACTGGAAGCTCCACCCGCTCCCAGATGTCGGTCTAGTACAACGAATCCATCACATCACCCACAGTCACCTTTCACTTTTCAGCAACAGGCTCACCTAGAGCCATCTGAATAGAAGATGAATATTCTGCAATATTGGAGTCGTCCATGTACCTCGCCGATGTCCTGCGATCATGCCGTGTGATTCTTCACACAGGTGGCTGCTCCACCTGCTCCGTATCCCTGTCCGCACGTCTCAGCTTTCCTGCCCTGCCCGCTCATGTAGCCATGTCCAACATGCCACACACGTGCAGAGGTGGAATCCGCTACATTCACCGTAGCTCCACCTTTTGAAGTGCTCCCGATCAACTTGTACAAGTTACCGAGTCGTTGCGCCTTCATGACTACCCGTGCCCCCTTAAATACATTAAGAGCACCATGAATACTTGTGTACTTGCATCCTTTTGCCTCAAGCACACCAAGAGAAATCAGATTCTGCTTCAAATCAGGAACGTGCCCCACATCTGTCAAGGTACGCTCCACCCCATCAAACATCCTGATGCGCACAGAACCAACCGCCACAACATTATAGGCAATGTCATTGCCCATAAATACCTGTTCACCATCGCACTACCTGTAGCTGGTGAACCAACTCCGATGAGGAGTCATGTGAAAAGATGCCCCTGTGTCTAGCATCCATTCATCCTTACGATCATCGTATGACCGTCTGAGCGAAAACACAGATAAAACTTCACCATCACATCTAATCGATCCATCTGATGCGGCAACATTGGCCTCCCTGCATGAAGCCTCAGAATCTTCCCTCTTCGATTTAGAATTTTTACAATCCCTCTTCACATGTCCTTCTTTCCCACAATTCCAGCACTTTACCTTTCCTTTGCGCTTGCCCCTGGATTTAGATCTAGAACCAGAAGAACCTGTACCTTGTCCAGAATTCCTACCCACTGTAAACAGTGCATCAGAAGACGTCCCCATATCATTATTCAGTTGTCTCATAGCCTTCCCTTGAAGGGTTGAGATAACAGTATCGACACTCAGGATTTTATTCATGCTGCACATAGTGTCCTTGAATGCCTCATAGGACACCGGGAGAGAATTCAGCAACATACATGCTTGTTCTTCATCTTTCATCACTTCCTCCATATCCAGCAATTTGCAAACCAATTTATTAAAGTTGCTGATGTGAGCCTCCAGATCTCCACCCTCTGCCATCTTGAAGTTATACCACTGCCGCTTCAGGTGTAGGCGATTTTTCAAGGATTTCTTCTCATAGACATCCTCTAACTTCGCCCACAAACCAGCCGCAGTTTTCTCCCTCATGACGTTGTAGAGAACCTCATCCGTGAGACATAAACGGATCGATGATAAAGCCTTCTTATCAAGAGTATTCCATTTATCATCTTTCATAGTAGACTTCCGCTCCTCAAGAGCACCATCTTCGCCTTGCTTGGTTAACAGGCTAATCATCTTAATCTTCCATAACTCAAAATTATTTTTTCCTGAATACTTCTCAAACTCATACCTGGCACTCGCCATTATTACTAATCCCTCAGATTCAGATCTGTGCCCCAACTTTCGCTCTGATACCAGTTGTTGGGGATTTTGGACCTGCGGAATCACACAGATATAGATCTAGGATAGCAATCCAAGGGCACCAAGCACACAAGAGAACACAGAGAACACCTAGATTTAACGTGGAAAACCTTTTCGGAAAAAAACCACGGCACAAAGCGACAGATCTCCACTATGAAAGCATCAATTACAAAGAGAAAGCACTTACCCAATTCGAATAACCTCGAATCTCACCCTTGCTACACCCTTTAGAAACCCTAAAACTCCTTTAGAAAGCTTTTGTCATACCTAGAAAAGCCCTAGGAACACCTATTTATAGTTTAGGCAACTTCCCTTAGTTGCGAAAAGACTCAAATCCGCAGTTTCGCGCAAAATCGCGGAACACCCCTACGACTGGTCGTAGACCCCTAAGACTGGTCTTGAAAATTCCAGGACTGGTCCTAGACTGGAAAAAAAAGCAGCACAACTTGCTGGACTTCGAGTCGTGCTAGGGCTCGAACCTACGACTGGTCGAGCACCTCCCACGATCGGTCGAGTAACATGAAAACTTGAAGATTGAAGGCTTCTCCTCAACAAAGAAAACCAACAAACTGAAATCACAGACTGAAGGAATGTACATCAAAATCATCAATTACAGCAACCAAGAGCGTATGCTAAGGCAAAAGAGGAGAAATTTAAGTGAATTAGATGAGAGAAGACTGATATGAACCTCTGTCTCTTGTTCTGCCTCCATTGGCAGATCGGACAGATAAAAATGCTCAAATCTCCTATAGATCTACTACCAGTTTTCCGCAAACCACTTCAATGCTAGTTTTCCACAAACCACTTCATATCACATTTATCAAATCAAATAATCCAGACATAATAATACCCAAAAAACAAACGCTTCCAAAAATGATCAAATCCTACAAAACCCTACAAAAGGGGAAAAGGAACAGATAGAAAAATCCCCAAATTACAGAAAATGAACCTCTTGTTCATGTCGACATTGGCCTTCTTGCAGACTAAAGCTTTTGTCTTTTTGGAATAACAGCGGAATTAGGAAAGGAAAATTAACTTTGCTAATTTCTCACAAGAAACAACTAGGAATGCTAAAGTTGAAACCATGTGTTGAAAGTCCCAATTAAACAAAGAAATGAATAATCTCTGATCAGTCTCAGCAAAAATAAAAATAAAAAAACAGAAGACAGAATGATATCAAGAATGGAAATTATTCTTCGATGTATAGAAAATTAAAAAATTAAAAAAAAAAAAAGAAAAAAAAAAAGAGAAACAAATATATTTGAAGCCATATTCATTTAAGAATCAAGAGACAGTAAAAACAACCATGATGTAATCTAACAAACTGCACACTGACCAGTGGTGTAGATTTAACAAACCATCGACCCATTAGTCAGAGCTGAAAATGTGAGTACACTATGCAAAGCCTTTGGTTGGGTATCTTATATAGTTCTTCTTGGATTAAACGAATTGACAGTGAAATGTTTCTTGAGTAATTGCATATGGAGAAATCACTGTCTAACCTTAAATTCCACGTGTTTATTGGCTTGGAGAAGTCACTCTCTATTGGAAAAACAATGAGAGCTGAGAGCTATCATTGTTTTTCCAATGGATCGTTTATATGGATTCTAGGTAATGTATAGTTAGATAGTATCAAAGGATCTCTTGACGGAGTCATGAAAGCCCAATAAAATATGAAATGAATGAGCTATGACCATGCTTTTATCAATATATTGCTTGTTTGACCAGTAAATTCTTTTTGAGGAAAACTTTGATACCTATGCAGATTGTGATGGATGATACACAAGCATTAATAAAATTTACATGTGGAATACAAGTAGTTCAAATTGAACTGCCAAATTATGGGTCCCAGTTTAGATACATCTAAAACAAAAATTTTGCTTATTTGATTATCTATAGGATCAGTGGACATTTATGAAACGGTTGAAATGTAAAATATCCAATTGTTCTATTTCAACATATAAGTATCCACAAAGCAGAGGTTAGGGTTGTTGAACCAATCTGATTTTGGATTGTGGCTTGGTTACAATGGGTTCTGTAGGATGCGGAATTTTCAGGTCTGTCCAAAAACACACTAAAAACTTATGCAGAAAAGAAAAATGGAACTAAGGCAGTCGAGCTGACTGACTTCTAGCCCTAGGTTGCAATCGCCAATGTATCATGAACCAACCATTAATCTTATTTGATTATCTGACTATCAGATTGGTGGATAGTTGACAGTAAAAAATAAAGACAATCCAATGGTCCTATTTCCCCAAATGAGTGTCTACAAATCAGAGGTTAGGATTGTTTAACCAATCTAATCTTTGGATTTTGATTTGGCAACAGTGGGCTGCACAATCTAATTGGTTTTATTAGTTAATATATGCCATGTGTACAATTTCCGAGTGGCTGTGTATCAAGCATCATATGCAACCTGAGTATCATACAACTCTAAAATCAATACATGTAGTAAGACATACAACAACCAGACATTTCATCAAAATTATAAATTTTGGAACATTAGTAAAATATGTGCATGCAATGGTATGTGTGTTGTGGATGATAATGGTAACATGCAATGGTAAATAATCCAGTACCAAACACAAATTCCTAAACACACTATTGACAGATCCTATCACCATATGAACATGAAGTCAGACACAATTGATCCAACCTCTTAAATAATCAAAGCAAGTGTCACTACCTAGACTAATTGAACAGAGATAGGATTCACAAAAGGCAAAAAAAAAAATAAAAAAATCCCTCTGGTGGTTTGTGCACTCTTTTTTTTTTTTTTTTTTTGTAACCACAGCAGACACTGGCCCCATTCATCAATATTATATTTTACATGACTAACCTGCAGCCCGTTGTTGCACGGCACGCCAACAACACAGTGAGCCTAGATCCAATCTTAGGTCTCACCCACAAACGATAAACAAGAAGAAATATAGACTAGAAATAGATCAAAGAAATCAAAGCAAACTAAAAGACCGGATATACGTGGAAAAATCTCAAACTAGGGTAAAAAACCACAAATGCAAACTTCCACTATGAAGAAGAACGAAGATTATAAGGCAAAATACTAACATCTCCATTTGAAGAACATAGAAAACCTTTAGCCCACACCTTAGAATAACTTTTCTCATACCTATAAAATTCCTAAAAATCCTTATTTATAGTTTAGAAAACTCCCCTTTCACACCCTTGCGAAAGGCGACACCAAAATCCGCAGTCCGCATCAGATTCAGAAACGAATCTGTGTAACTACGACCAATTGAGTAGACTGCATGACCGGCCGAGAGGACCCCACAATCGATTGAGCATGGTCCTCGACCGGTCTAGAGGACCCCACGATCGATTGAGCATGGTCCTCGACCGGTCGAGCACCTCAGAACCAAAAACAATGCTCTTGGACTTTTGAGTCGAGCCGGTCCACGACCGATCGAGTGGGCCCCTACGATCGGTCGTGCATACCCCACGACCAGTCGAGGACGGCCCCAGATATGGCTCCATATCTCAACAATCTCTCACTTAGAGACATATCGCCATAAACCTTTGTCTTCTTTATCCGGAGTGCACCGTCTCCCCGTCTTCAAGCCTGAAGACCAATTAAAGCTGAATAGAGCTTCAGCTTCTCCCATGTGACCGCCTTGGTCAGCATATCTGCAGGATTCTCACTTATATGAATCTCTCCAAAGTAATCGATCCATATTCCAGTAACGAACGTATGCAGTGATATCTGATGACAATATACTTGGTCCTTCAATGAAAAGCTGAATTCTTAGCCAAGTATATTACACTCTGACTATCACTGTACAGCGTGCAATCTACTTGCTTCTTACCCAACTCTTCCATAAAATCTTGTATCCACACCATCTCCTTGTATGCTTCTGTAGCCGCAACATATTCTTCTTCCGTCATACTAATGGATACTATCTTCTGTAACTAAGAGACCCAATTGACTGCAACACTTCCTAGAGTAAAGACATAACATGTAGTGTGTCACGCCCCAAACTCGGAAACCGGGCTCACAAAATTTCCGATCGCCGAATCCGGTGCCGACAGCCTCCGTAGAACCCCATTCTCGGCTCCTAGCGCCCATTCGCCAGGTTCCGATCCTGGGATGCTACGAGGAGGATTTTCAACGTCAGTTTGATTCGTAATAAGCATAACCAATGGCATAACCCTCAAACAACAAACAAGAACTCCATTACATTTCCACTATGATAAAAAACTTTACAAGTACAATGAGCATAAAGGAAAATACAATGGTAAAGAATAAAAACTCTAAAACGATCTGCAACATGCTCCTGCCTCAGCGCTGCCGCGAACCAACGTCACCTGCACGCAACAGCCGTGCATAAGCTTATAGAAAGCTTAGAGGGTGGTGAAGGTGTGTGCGCAAGGTAGTAATATGAACATGCAATGTCAGAGTAATGCGGAATATGCAGATGGATCCATAATATCATGAGCCGTACCAAGGTTATGCGATGCAAGACATGAATGGTATCGGCCACCCCAAGGCCATGCGATGTGTAATGCAACTCAAGCATACAGATTCTCATCTATGTCCACACATTAATACAGCTCAAATATGTGATATCATCGGGGTCTAGTACACTCTAAACCAGATTGCAGCCACATCGCGCGTAATAAGGTAAGTGGAAGAGACCTCACTATCCGTCTGCCAATATCAGGCGCGACTCGTCGATAGCGGACCCATTCCTCGAGCTGGTCAGACTCAGTCTAGCATTGCCCCCTACACTCGGGCGGGTAAGGCCGCACCCCCTTCCAACCGACCACAACACAGTGGAGAGCACAGCCAACTGGTAATCGGCACTAGGCGCTCATCTACCCACTCGGTCTAGACGTTGGAGATACCTCTTGGTACCATAAGGGTTTAGGGACTTTCACCTAGGGATATCTATAGCACCCCATGTAGAACAAGATTTTCGGTATCCAATCCTGCCAACCACGATACATCTGTGGAAGTTACGACCCCGATGTCGCTAGGGTGTACAATATTCATGTCATACAAATGCGATATGCATGATTCACGCTATCCAGTCATGCATCAAATCCTGCGCATATCGTGCGCTCATGTAGGGCAACACCGCCTAACCGGGAGCCCATAAACAACCTGCCCGAAGGTAAATTCTATGATCAGACAATTCTCACGTCAAGCATACATATGATGCGTATGATCATGAGTCATGGAACTGTACTAAACATGTTATAATAAAATGAACTATTTTACAATGCAGATGGACCTAGACGGCCTATACACAGCAAGTACGGCCCAATAAGGGCCCTAAGGAGAGTCGTAATGTGGACATCCAACCAACATCACACTTGCAATGTGGACGTCAAACCAACATTGCCCCCAAGGCACGATCACCGTAAACATTGCTAGTTAGTCTGTATGGGAATTACACATTGCAATGGACCGTAGGTTCCTCCCATTGGGCCTTACATGTATATCAAATGGGCCATATCTTATAGGCCTTTTATTTATCAGATGGGCCACATAAATGGGTCACACCAATGGGTCTTATGTGCATTGCAATGGGTCAAAACCCATAGGCCTTGGATTTCATCAAATGAGCTTAACTCATGGGTCGAATGGGTCACACCAATTGAACCCCCTATGCACGCCAAATGGGCCTTAACCCTTAGGCATTATATGAGTTCAATGGGCTTAAACCCCTAGGCCTTATGGTACATCAAATGGGCCTAAACCCGTAGGCCTTGTATAAACCAGATGGGCCTAAACCCATAGGCCTTGTATAAATCAGATGGGCGTAAACCCCTAGGCCTTGAACAAATCAAATGGGCCTGATCCCATGGGCTTTAAATTACATCAAATGGGCCTAATCCCATGAGCTTTAAATTACATCAAATGGGCCTAATCCCATGAGCTTTGGAACACATCAAATGGGTCCAATCCCATGGGCCTTGGGATATATCAAATGGGCCTAGTTCCATGGTCTTGAAACGTATCAAGTGTGCCTAAACCCATAGGCCTTAGATATCAAGTGAGCCTAAGCCCATAGGCTTTATATATCAAGTGGGTCCAAGTCCATAGGCCTTATATGCATCAAATGGGCCTAACCCATAGGCCTTTCATAAATCAAATGGGCCTAACCCTTACATGAGTGGCCCACTCAATCAACAACTCATGCCTTAAAATGATCTCACTAAGTGGATGGACGGTCTAGATGCATCACATGCATCACGGTGGGTCCCACTGCCGCTGGACAACGGGGATGGCATATGCATCAAGGAGGGCTCCACCGTCCGCTGGACGGTGGAGACCATACTGCATCAAGGTGGGCGCCACCGTCCACTGGACGGTGGACTTAAACATATACATCAATGTGGGTCCCATGTGGGGCCCACTGTAATGCTCAGATGCCATCCAACCCGTTCATAAGGTCACTCGGACCTGGATGAAGGGAAAACATAAATTTCAGCTTGATCCAACACTTCTGTGGGCCCCAAAAAGATTTCAATGGTAGATATTCAATTCTACTGTTTCACGTGGTGTGGGCCACCTGAGTTTTGGATCGGTCTCATTTTTGGAGGGGGGCCCACCACTGGGGTGGCCCACCTCATGAGCAGGTTGGATAACAAATAAACATTATGGTGGGGCCCACACGCAGGGCCGTGGCCCCTGCGTCCGTCCGCCCGTCCTAACGGCTGCACGCAGCAACGTGCAGCGGCTACCCGCTGACAGAGGCAGAGGCCTCTGCCATGAGGCTTTTGAAAAAAAAAAGGAAAAACCCATTTTTTTGGGGTTTTTCGCACGTGGGACCCGCTTTACAAAGATCTACTCCGGCCATTGCATTCAGTGGCATGTAACAGGCGAAATGAGTCCGAAGTTTGAATTTTTTTATGATTAGAAAATGAAATAAAATCAGAAAAGGATCCTTGAATGGTAATGATGCATTCTTCGATGCTATGGCCCACCAAGTCTTCCAATTAGCCCCAAACTTCTACCCAACGGCTAAAACACTGTAGGTAAGAGGATGGACGGCTTGGATTGTTTAAATACATCACGGTGGGGCCTAAGCAAGTGGACCACCCAAAGGCCCTTCTTTTCTTCTTTCTCTTTTTTTTTTTTTTTTTTTGGAACGTCCAGCGTCCCAGACGCTGGACAGTTTGTTTCTTTTAGAAATACATTGTGGTGGGCCCTGATGAAGTGGGCCACCACTGATGTTTGACGTGGGTACAACACATAAGGTGGGCCCCACTTGAATAAAACTTGAACCAAATAAATATCTCAAGGTGGGGTCCATTCAAGTGGGCCACACAACCCCATTGCATAAAATAAAATAAAATAAAATAAAATAAAAGAAACAAAAAGGGAGAGAGACATGGAGAGTGGGACACGCTTTGAGATGGAGGGACCCCGACATTATGGGCCCTCCCTTAAAACCAAATCATACAATCAAAAGGGTCCCTTAACACATGGGACCACCAAGATCGAGAATCAACGGTCGAGATCCTCTCTCCACCAAAATGGACGGTTTAGATGACCTTTTGCAATGAAATAAACATCATGATGGGGTCCATGGAGAATGGCCCCATCATGGAATGATCATGATGATCCAAGTGGGCCATCGGCCTCATCTTAGGGTCCCAAGTGAGATCCACACCATTGATCGGTGGACCTCGCTTGGCCCATCATAAAAATAAAAAAAACTACCCTATGGAGGCACCCACCGTCCGATCTTCTTGCTCTTAGGGGTTCCTTGGCACCTTAGCTTCAACTTCAATGGATGAGATGAGGAATAGAGGGTTGAGATGGGAGATGATGGGGTAGGAAAGTGGGCCACTTGGAGCTTAGGAGTGTTTGGAGAATTCCATACGTGGGATTTTCTTTTGCTTGGAGATTTTTGCAAATGAGAAAGAGAGGAGTTGTAAAGGGAGAGAGAGAGTGATGGATGGATGTGGTGAGTGATGGTTGTGTAAGAAATCTTTGACTTTTGTGGCCTTTTGTGTAAGAGAGGTATGGGTTTGGGAGACTTTTGTGGTTGCTTGGGAAAAGGGGTGAAAGTGATGTGTACTTGACATGTGATAGATTGATTGATTGATGGGATTGATGTGATTGATGTGACACATCGTAGAGATTCTCTTGGGTTTCGCAACGCGCTGCGTTTTCCTCGCACCGAACGTTGGCCCACATCTCTTGACCAGGGTATCGCCTCGGCACCCGAGTCGCGGCATTGGAACTGCAGTGACGGCGCGGTCGCTATGGTAGTGGTCTTGGGTTGAGTCGACTCAGGTTGTCGGCATATGAATCAGGGTCGCGCGTCGATATCGGTTAAGGGTTGAAGGTTGCCGGAATTCGACCGGTAAGACAGCGGAAGTTTACGAAATGGTACGGACTAAGATACGGGTCTTACATAGTGCTTCTTCTGCTGTCGATATCTCCTGCCAAATCTAAATCCACGTAGCCTTGTAGCTTAATTTTTGAGCCACCAAAACACAACCCTACATCCTTAGTTCCTACCAGGTATCTGAGGATCCACTTCACTGCTTCCCAATGTCTCTTCCCGAGGTTGTTCATGAACCTACTACCAACTCTCATTGCTTGAGCAATGTCTGGCCTCGTGCTCACTATAGCATACATGAGACTCCCAATAGCTAACGCGTATGAGACTTTAGCCATGTAATCTCGTTCCTCCTGCATCTTTGCCCCTTGCTCCTTAGATAGCTTGAAGTGGTTGGCTAACGGAGTGTTAACTGGCTTAGCACCTCCCATATTAAATTGATCAAGTACCTTGGCTATGTACTCTTCTTGTGACAAAACCAGTTTCTTGTTTTCCCTATCACGCTTTATCCTCATGCCTAGGATTTGTTTTGCAGTTCCTAAATCCTTCATGGTAAATTCTCTAGACAGTTATCTTTTGAGATCTGAGATGTCCTTCATGCTTGAACCGGCCACAAGCATATCATCAACGTACAGAAGAAGGATGATGTACAATGCATCAAACTTCTTCAAGTAACAACAGTGGTCTACATGACATCTCCTAAAATCATTTTTCGACATGAAACTGTCGAACTTTTTATACCACTGCCTCGAGGCCTACTTCAGGCCATATAGATTCTTCTTCAGTCTGCACACCTTGTTCTCCTTTCCTGGTGCCATGTATCCTGTCGGCTGATGCATATATATTTCTTCTTCAAGTTCCCTATGAAGAAAGGCTATCTTAACATCTAGCTGCTCTAGATGTAAGTCTTCTATAGCCACTATACTCAAGACCATACGAATCATAGACATTTTCACCACAGGTGAAAATATTTTGGTGAAATCGATACCTGCCTTCTATTAAAACCCTTTTACAACCAGTCTTACTATGTACCGTTTCGAACCATCATGCTCCTCCTTCAGTCTATAAACCCACTTGTTATGAAGAGCTTTCTTACCCATAGGTAGAGTGACTAGCTCCCATGTACGATTAAACTCAAGAGAGTCCATCTCCTCATCCATAGCCTGCTCCTACTTAACACATGTATCTGACTATACTGCCTCTTCCAAATACTTTAGCTCACCATTATCTGTTAGCAGTAGATAATGTAAGGAAGGTGAGTATCGGACCATGGGTCTCTTTTACCGAGTAAACCTCCTCACAACCGGTGTATGTGGCTCTACCTTAATGCTCCTGTGCATGACCATCCTATAGCGTTGTAACACCTATGTCCGGTAACTCTTCCAACTCTATAAATTCCTTTTCATCGGTCTTATTTTCTTGCACACTGTCCTTATGCATCACTTTTTCATTGAAGACTACATCCTTGCTTCTGATGATTTTCTTATTTTCTACATCCCAAAACCTGTAGCCAAAATCATACTGCCCGTAGCCTATAAACGTGTACCTCCTGGATTTTGCATCCAGCTTGTTTCTGTACTCTGCATCAATGTGAACATATGAAGTACAACCAAACACTCTGAGATGTGCAAGGTTTACTTCTTTTGCAGTCCACGTTTCTTCTAGTAGCCCACCATCCAATGGTGCTGAGGAACTTCTATTGATAAGATATAGAGTTGTATTCATAGCTTCTGCTCAAAAGGTCTTGAGCAACCCTGCATGTAACCTCATGCTCCTGGCACGCTTAAGGATGGTCCTGTTAATGCGCTCAGCTACGCCATTTTGTTGCG
This sequence comes from Magnolia kwangsiensis, assembly GCA_037074715.1. Lineage (NCBI taxonomy): Eukaryota > Viridiplantae > Streptophyta > Magnoliopsida > Magnoliales > Magnoliaceae > Magnolia > Magnolia kwangsiensis. The sequence continues at coordinate 47,799,109 of CM073574.1, read as the reverse complement.
ATGTCCCTAAAATTATTTTCTTATATTTGATTCCACTTGCTGCACAATACTCCTTAAACCTTTTATCACAATACTCTCCCCCATTATCAGATCTGAGACACTTTACTATTTTACCTGTCTCATTTTCTACCATAACTTTTCACTTCTTAAACGCATCAAATACATCAGATTTATGCTTTAAGAAATAAACTCATAGTTTTCTACTAGCATCATCAATAAAAGAAACAAAATAACGTGAGCCACTAAGAGATGATACCTGTGCCAGTCCCCATACATCATTGTGTACAAGCTCCAATAGACGCATCTTTGGAGCGCGTCCTGTCTTCTTGAAGCTTACCCTCTGCTGCTTTCCATACATACAGTCATCACAGAATTCCAAGTTAATAGCCTTCAGCCCTGGTAGCTTCCCCTTTCACAATAGCACTTTCATCCATTTCTCACTCATATGTCCCAACCTCTGATGCCATAACTGCTCATTCACTCCAGTTGATGTGACTGAGAGTGAATTATACGATCCTTAAGTCACATATAAAGTACCTTCCTTTTTGCCTCGAGATATTACCAAGACTCCTTTTGTGATCTTCCAGAAATCACTGGTGAATGTCGTCACATAACCGGTATTAGCCAACTACCCTACTAAGATTAGATTCCTTCTCAAACTCGATACATGTCTGACATCCTTCAATTTTAAAACTGTTTCGTCTTTCTAATTGACCTGAACGTATCCCTTTCCAACGATACTACACAACTCATCATCACCCAAATAGACTCTCCCGAAGTCACCTGACGCATAATCACGCAGAACTTCCTTACACGAAGTGGCATGAAACGAAGCACCCGAGTATATAACACAAGACTCATTCCTCGCATCAAGAGACAAGAGACAAGATCAACGCCTCTGTGTCGCTCTCCTCAGACAGATTCACTAAATCCTTCCCACCTTGAGAGCTTCTATCTTGTTTCTTAAGCGCCCTGTAATCATGTTTCATGTGTCCCTTCATGTCGCAATGCCAACACCCGTCTTTATCTTTCGGTCCCTTAGACTTCTTCCTTGACTTAGAACGCTCGTGTTTATTGCCTCCTTTGTTCAGCGATCTTCCTCTTCCTTCAACGTTTAGAGCATTCTCTGAATCTCCTGAAACTCCTGATGCCTTCCTTCTAGATTCTTTACTGAGAATTAGACTGACCACATCATCAAATTTCAGCTTTGTCGACCCTGAAGAATTGCTCACATCAATCACCAAACCATCCCAACTGTCTGACAGACTCGATAAGATTAATAGTGCCCTGACCTCATCCTAAAAAATGATGCCAACGGATTCCAATTGGCTTATGACTGTATTGAACTTCAACCATGCTCCCACCATCTGACATCTTCATGTTGAATAGCTGTTTCATAAGATAAACCTTGTTGGACACTAAGGGTTTTTCATACATGGTGGCTAGGGCTTCCATTAATTATTTTATCGTTTTCACCTTGGATATATTAAAGGCGACGCTCTTACACAAAGAGAGTCAGATCGTTCTTAAAGCCTTCCTATCCAGTAAAAACCATTCATCATCTGTCATCTTTTCTAGTTTCTTCTCTTTTCCTCCTAGAGGAATATAGAAATCCTTCTGATACAGATAATCATCCATCTGCATCTTCCAAAAGGCGAAGTTTGAACTATCAAATTTCTCAATTCTAGTTTTTCCTTCTTCCGTCATTGCTCCCAATAGAACTAAACTAATAGCTCTGATACCAGTTGTTGCGCAGCACGCCAACAACGCAGTGAACCTATATCCAATCTCAGGCCTCACCCACAAACAATAAACAAGAAGAAATATAGATTAGAAATAGATCAAAGTAATCAAAGCGAACCACAAGACAATATATATGTGAAAAAACCCTAAACTAGGGTAAAAAACCACGGATGCAAACTTCTACTATGAAGAAGAACGAAGATTACAAGGCAAAATACTAATCTCTCCCTTTGAAGAACATAGAAAACCCTTAGCCCACACCTTAGAATAACTTTTCTCATACCTAGAAAAGTCCTAGAAACCCCTATTTATAGTTTAGGAAACTCTCCTTCCACACCCTTGCGAAAGGCAACACCAAAATCTGCAGTCCACATCGGATTCGAAAATGGATTTACGTAACTACGACCAGTCGAGCAGACTGCACGATCGGTCGAGAGGACACCACGATCGATCGAGCATGATCCTCGACCGGTCGAGCACCTCGGAACTAAAAACGATACTCGCTAGACTTTGAGTCGAGCCGGTCCACGACCGGTCGAGCGGGCCCCTACGACCTGTCGTGCATACCCCACGACCGGTCTAGGACGGCCCCAGATGTGGCTCCACATCTCAACATCCATTCCTCTAAACCTGCTGCAGAAGGTCTTACACAAGGGGAGCTCAACCATGGATTAAGGTTCTCCAGCAAGGTAGGAGAGATCATCAATACTGTAGCAAGTTATCATTAAAGAGTCAAAGGACATATTGGTAAGACTTGAAAATTCAGCTTTTGTCCATCTTTAATCTTCCAAACTGAATTTCCAAATTTCATGGAAAAAATGTGTTTACATGTCAACTGCTCAGTCGAGGACAAGTATATCATGTTTAACAAATTTTGAGTGCAAAAATGATTACTCCCACAATGGTACATGGCTGAACCAAACTTAACCAAAAAAAAAAAGGGCTAATTTCATTGCGTGAGAGAGAGATAGAACGAACAAGTTTGTAATTGTACCCTTTTGAACAGAGCTTGCTAACTTGTTAGAAAGTTTCTTGCAAAACATGTTCAGAATATAGATCTAAAGCTAATATTTCAAAAACGGTAAATACCAGGCGAGTGGATGCATGTCCCTTTTCTTACAACTGAAGTGTATTAAAAGCTTTACACAATCCACCTATCCACGGATTTTAAAAACTCAGTTGTGTTGAGGGCCTATTTGGTAGATGCCACAAGATGGGTTTGTTCTTATTTTAGTTAATGAGATGAACCCATTTAATGATGGCTCCCCAATGGCAGCTTATCTTTCACAAAATTAGGTTTTAAGCTTTTGAGCCTTGGTGTGTGTGTGTGTGTGTTTAATAATAAATAGAAACATGAGATTCAGGGTGGTATGTGTGTCCGATCTTGGAAGTTGACAAGGTTGAGTTACGAGTCTAACTTTTTGGAGAGCTTTTAAATGTTTAAAGTTTGAAGCAAATGTTTAGTTTTTTTTTTTTTTTTTGCTTACAATTGGGCCTGTTTGGAACAGCAAAGATGTCACGGATTTAAATGATAGCATCTTCAGAGCGTTATTTTTCTACCAGGATGGGCCTCTCTTAAAACAAAGCCCCTAACTGCATTGGAGGGAGCAGTTAGGGGCTTTGAATCATCATCTGGCATTTCATCGATCATCTGGATAGTACTTCTGTCAAAATTCCACTTAGAAATGAGTGCATGCAACAATCAAATGAAAAGAAGCACAAATTTCATCAAGTTACCATAAGATCAAACATGAATTCAAGCACAGAGTATCAAAGACTAATGATTATAAGGTTCCAAACTTCCGAAGAAGATCCAAGATAATGGATCTAGGGATTCAAAAAAGTGAAATTTAGGGCTTTTAAAGAGGATTTTACCCTTCGAGGGAGAAAGTCGCGGAAACCAGAAAAGAGAGGAGAGCTGATTTCCACCTGCGCACAAATGGGGTAACTATGTCGATGAGAGAATAAAAATAACCAAAATACCAGATTGAGTTCAACGTGTCCAATAGATCTTTCTAAGTGATTATGATGATGTTGATGATGAAGAAAATGATAACTATAGAAAAGGGATAAATGGAAGGAGAGATCTTTCTTTTACCTTGGGATGATTGTGTAGTTTGATGAAATTGTGCATTTAGATGATCTGAAAGAGACAGAGAGAGAGAGCTAGATGAGAGATCTGAAAAGAATCAGATCCTGAAATACGAAATGCAGAGTAAGGAAAATGAGAGAGAGAGAGAGAGAGAGAGAGAGAGAGAGAGAGAGAGAGATCTGAAAAGAATCAGATCTTGAAATACCAAATGCAGAGTAGGGAAAATGAGAGAGAGATCTGAAAAGAATCTCACCCTCAAACTCCTCGATCAGGTCTCTCTCTCTCTCTCCCCTCAATTTCTCCCCCCTTTCGCTTCTTGTCAGTGGAGTAAAAAACTAAGTCGCTTCTTTCTTTTTTGTAGTTTTAGGGTGGCAATAAATTGTTCCAAATCTGAAACAATCTTAAGCTGTTTCAGAACCAAAGTCATAGTCGTTCCAAAATTGTTATTTTAGTGTAGTGTATGTGACCAATCTTCTTAGAATCTGGTCATCTACATTCATATTGGATGCATCTACTTATTTTTTTCGCTTGTGGTCAAAGTTAATCGGTTTGGATCGAGCTTTACTTAAATCAAGCATCGGTAATCCACAACACTAGTCTTAGTTCTTCCTAGTTTCAACACGTTGTTTGAGGTTGAGTGTGACTCCTCATATGTCAGAATTGGAGAAGTATTATCACAGGAAGGTAAAACAATAGCATTTTACATCGAGAAGCTCAGCGAAGTCTAAAAAAAGTTGCCGACATATGAGCTTGATTAACACTTAATTGTTTAGGCACTCTGATATTAGCAGCACTATCTAATTTAAAGAGAGTTTATTCTATACACAGACTATTAAGCATTAAACTTTATTAATAGTCAGGCTAATATGAATCATGTGCATGCTAGATGAGTTTCGCCTTTACAGGAATTCACGTTCGTTCTGGAGCACAAGTCAGGGCAGCACAACAAGCGGCTAATGTACTTAGCTACCGTGCATCACTACTCGTTACAATGAGCAATGAGGTGGTCGGCTTCAACTGTCTTAAGGAGTTACATGCCGAGGATGAGGACTTCAAGGATGCATGGTTAAAGTGCCAAGAAGGTCATCCCGATGACCTACACATGTAAGACGATTTTCTCATCAAAGGGAATCGATTGTGCATCCCCAAAAGTTCTTTGCGGGAAAAGATTATTTAAAAGCTACATGGCGGTATTACTGGTCAAAATTAGTATGTAATGTGGGAAAAGTAGTGCAACGTTGTCATGTTTGTCAGACCTCCAAGGGGCAGTCTTAGAATACAGGCCTTGACACTCAGTTACTAGTGCTTGATGACCCTTGGGAGGATTTATCTATGGACTTCATGCTTGGTCTCCCACGAACATAATGCGACAAGGATTCGTGTACGTGGTGGTAGATCGTTTCTCAAAGATGGTGCATTTTATCCCGTGCAAGAAGACCCTCGATGCAACACATGTAGCAGATCTATTATTCAAAGAGGTCGTGCGGCTACATGGGGTGTAAGACCCGTATCTTAGTCCGTACCGTTCCGTAAACTTCCGTGGTCTTACCGGTTGAATTTCGGCAACCTTCGACCCTTAACCGATATTGACGCGCGACCCTGATTCATATGCCGACAACTCGAGTCGACTCAACCCAAGACCACTACTATCGCGACCGCGCCGTCGCTGCGTTCCAATGCCCCGACTCGCGTGCCAAGGCGATACCCTGGTCAAGAGATGTGGGCCAACGTTCGGTGTGAGGAAAACGCCGCGCGTTGCGAAACTCAAGAGAATCTCTACGATGTGTGACATCAATCACATCAATCCCATCAATCAATCAATCCATCAATCCATCACACGTCAAGTACACATCACTTTCACCCCTTTTCCCAAGCAACCACAAAAGTCTTCCATGCCCATACCTTTTCTTACACAAAAGGCCTAAAAAGTCAAAAAGCTCTTACACAACCATCACTCACCACATCCATCCATCACTCTCTCTCTCCCTTTACAACTCCTCTCTTTCTCATTTGCAAAAATCTCCAAGCAAAAGAAAATTCCACGTATGGAATTCTCCAAACATTCCTAAGCTCCAAGTGGCCCACTTTCCTACCCCACTATCTCCCATCTCAACCCTCAATTCCTCATCTCATCCATTGAAGTTGAAGCTAAGGTGCCAAGGAACCCCTAGGAGCAAGAAGATTGGACGGTGGGTGCCTCTATAGGGTAATTTTTCTTATTTTTATGATGGGCCAAGTGAGGCCCACCGATCCATGGTGTGGATCTCACTTGGGACCCTAAGATGTGGTCGATGGACCACTTGGATCATCATGATCATTCCATGATGGGGCCATTCTCCATGGACCCCATCATGATGTTTATTTTCTTTTGAAAGGTCATCTAGACCATCCATATTGGTGGGGAAAGGATCCCCACCGTTGATTTTAAATGTTGGTGGTCCCATGTGTTAAAAGACCCATCCGATTGTATAATTTCTTCAAGGGAGGGCTCATAGTGGCGGAGCCCTCCATCACAAAGCGTGTCCCACTCTCCATGTCTCTCTCCCTTTTTATTTCTTTTTATTTTGTTTTATTTTATTCTATGCAATAGGGTTGTGTGGCCCACTCGAATGGACCCCACCTTGAAGTATTCTTTTGTCCAAACTTTCTTCAAGTGGGGCCCACCTTATATGTTGTACCCACACCATCCATCTGGGGTGGCCCACTTCAACAGGTCCCACCATAATGCATTTTTTTAATTATTTGGACCGAACCGTCCAGCGTCTGGGACGCTGGACGTCCCTGTTTTTTTTAAAAGAAAAAAAGGAAAAGGGGAGCTTTTGTGAGGGGCTACTAGTATAGGCCCCACCTTAAGATAAGCATTCAATCCAAGCCGTCCATCTTGCCCATATCATTTTAGGCGTTGAACAAAAATGTGAAGCTGATCCGACTTTCAGGCGGGCCATACCTTAGAAAACAGTCATCTCCACCGTGTAAAGTCCCATAGATTGCTTCCACGCGCCGAAACAGGCCCAAGTTTGGACTCTGTTTGTCGGTATCGGGCCGGTGAATGCAATGAACGGGGTGGATCCAGTTGATGCGGACCCCAAATGCCTAAAACCCCAGAAAATCGGGTTTTCCCAATTTTTACAAAGAGGCCCTGCCTCCTCTCTGACCGTTGTGCAGCAGCTGCACGCTGCTGCGTGCAACGTCAGCGTGCGGGCGGGCGCGTGCAACACCCGGGCGGCGTCCAGCAAGGGACCCACAGCTCCAGCGTGGGCCCCACCATAATGTTTGTTTGTCATCCAACCTGTTCATGAGGTGGGTCCCATCCTCAGGTGGGCCCCCTCCAAGTTTCAACTGGATCCAGAACTCAGGTGGCCCACACCGCATGAAACAGTGTGAATGAACATCTACCATTGAAACCCATTCTGGGTCCACGGGAGTTTCAGATCAAGTTGAAATTTGTGTTTTCCCTTCACACAAGTCCGTGTGACCTTATGAACGGAGTGGATAGCGTATAAATACTGTGGTGGGCCCCACATGGGACCCACAGTGATGTATTCACTTCATTTTCACCGTCCACTGACTGTGGACGGTGGTACCACCCTGATTCATGTGATCCATCCTCACCATCTGCACTGGACGGTGGGACCCACCTGACTGTCGTATGTGTATGTATATATATACATATATTATATTATATTTTTATATAGTATTATGTATATTATACATATTATATATGGATCATATTATATATTTTAAATAATGTCAGTGGGCCGTTATGGGGACCCCCACCATGATGCATGGGCTGTGTCCAAGCCTTCTAACTATTTTTTTTTAAAGACCATTTTATGGCTTGAGACTAAGGATGAGCCAGATCCATACTTCAAGTGGACCCCACCTTAGCATGTGATGATGCCCATCTTGATTTGGTAGTCCATTGGGGCCCACTTTAATGTATATGTAAGGCCCATGTTGTGAGGCCCATTCGACGTATTCATGGCCGTGGTCGAGGCCCACTTTGATCTATGTATAGGGCCCATGTTACAAGACCCATTTTGATGTATTTTAGGGCCCATGGAAATGGATCCATTTGATATGTTCCAAGGCCTATGGGTTAGGCCTACTTGATTTGAATATGACCTATGGGTTAGGCCCATTTGATTTGAATAAGGCCTACAGGTTATGACCCATTGCAATGCACAGAAGGCCCATTGGTGTGGCCCATTTATGTGGTCCATTTGATGAATAGAAGGCCCATTGGTGTGCCCATTTATGTGGCCCATTTGATAAATAGAAGGCCCATATGATATGACCCATATGATATGACCCATTTGATATATATGGCCCAATGAGATGAACCTAAGGTCCATTGCAATGTGTAATCCCAACACGGATTAAGTAGCGATGTTTACAAAGACCGTGCCTTGGGAGCAATGTTGGTTTGACGTCCACATTGCGAGTGTAATGTTGGTTGGATGTCCACATCACGACTCTCCATAGGGCCCATTGTTAGGCCCGTACGTATTGTGTATAGGCCGTCCAGGCCCATCTGCATTGTAAAATAGCTCATTTCATTATAACATGTTTAGTACAGTTCCATGACTCATGATCATACGCATCATATGTATGCTTGACGTGAGAATTGTCCGATTATAGCATATGCCTTCGAGCAGGTTGTTTATGGGCTCCCGATTAGGCGGTGTTGCCCTGCATGAGCACACGATATGCGCAGGATTTGTTGCATGACTGGATAGCGTGAATCATGCATTTCGCATTTGTGTGACATGGTTATTGTACGCCCTAGCGACATCAGGGCCGTAGCCTCCACAGACGCATCGTGGTTGGCAGGATTGGATACCGAAAATCTTATTCTACATGAGGTGCTATAGATATCCCTGAGTGAAAGTCCCTAAACCCTTATGGTACCAAGAGGTTGCTCCAACGTCTAAACCGAGTGGGTAGATGAGCGCTGAGTGCCTAATACCAGTTGGCTGTGCTCTCCACTGTGTCGTGGTCAGTTGGAAGGGGGTGCGGCCTTACCCGCCCGAGTGTAGGGGGCAATGCTAGGCTGAGTCTGACCAGCTCGAGGAATGGGTCCGCTATCGATGAGTCGCGCCTAATATTGGCAGACGGATAGTGAGGTCTTTTTCACTTACCTTATTGCGCGCTATGTGGCGGCAATATGGTTTAGAGTGTACTAGACCCCGGTGATATCCCATATTTGAGTTGTATTGATGTGTGGACATTGATGAGGATCTGTATGCTTGAGTTGCATTGCACATCGCATGGCCTTGGGATGGCCGATACCATTCATGTCTTGCATCGCATCGCCTTGGTACGACTCATGATATTATGGATCCATCTGCATATTCTGCATTACTCTGATATTGCATGATCATATTACTACCTTGCGCACACACTTTCACCACCCTCTAAGCTTTCTATAAGCTTATGCACGACTGTTGTGTGCAGGTGACGTTGGTTCGTGGCAGCACTGAGGCAGGAGCACGTTGCAGATCGTTTTAGAGTTTTTATTCTTTACCATTGTATTTCCCTTTATGCTCATTGTACTTGTAAAGTTTTTGATCATAGTGAAAATGTAATGGAGTTCTTGGTTGTTGTTTGTAGGTTATGCCATTGGTTATGCTTATTACGAATCAAACTGACGTTGAAAATCCTCCTCGTAGCATCCCAGGATCGGAACCTGGCGAATGGGCGCTAGGAGCTGAGAATGGGGTTCTACAGAGGCTGTCGGCGCCGGATTCGGCGATCGAGAATTTTGTGAGCCCGGTTTCTGAGTTTGGGGCGTGACACGGGGTTCCCAAGACAATCACTTCTGACTGTGTCCCGAAGTTCATTAGCCACTTTTGGTGGACTTTGTGGACTCAATTTGATACACAACTTCAATTCAACAGCACCTACCACCCACAAACTGATGGGCAGAATGAAGTTGTGAATCGCACATTGGGAAACTTCCTTAAACATATTTCAAGGGAAAAACTGAAAAAATGGAATTTGGTGAATTGCTCGACAGGGAAGTCCCTTTTCCAAGTTATTTACGGTCAAGTACCTCACCACACACTTGACTTAGTACCTCTGCTAGGCTTCTGGGCATGAGCATTGCATCAAAACATATGATAAATAGGATCATGGGCATTCATACGGAAGTATAAACCAAATTACATATGAGTCAAATGAAAAGTACAAGGAGCAAGTCAACAAGCAATGATGATAAAAGGTGTTCGAAGTAGGCGACCACGTTATGGTCCATCTACGTAGGGAGAAATTTCTAACCGGGATATATAAAAAATTAAAGAATAAGAATATTAGAGTTGTATCGATCCTTCGAAAAAAGAATGACAACGCTTACATTGTTTATCTTTCAGATGACATGGCGATTGTCATGCCCCAAACCCAGAAATCTGATTCACACGAATCCCGATCGTCGAATCCGGTGCCAACAGCTTCCGTAGTGCCCCATTATCGGTTCCTAGCAATCATATGCCAGATTCCGATCGTGGGACCCTACAAGGAGGATTTTCAGAATGATTTTTTTTTTTTTTGTAATGGAGCATAACACAAGCATAACCAAGTCACAAAACAACATCACCACATATCCACTATATCAAAAACTTTAAGTACAATGCGGAAAGGGAAATACAAGGTGATCAAAAAGCTCCAAAAGGTCCTGATACGCACACCTGCCTCACCGCTGCTGCTGTCCAACGCTACCTGCACGCAACTGTCGTGTATAAGCTTACAAAAGCTTAGAGGGTGGTGTAAGTGTGTGCGTAAGGTAAACGCCAAGTGTACAGTATCAGGGTAATGTGGAAGCATGCGGTAAGTCCATGAATAAAACCAACCATACCAATGTTATATAATGCAAGGCATGAATGCTATTGGCCATACCAAGGCCATGAGATGCAAGACATGAATGCCATCGGCCACACCGATGCAATGCAAGGCCTACATAGCCGAATGTCATATGGGAAATGCAATCCAAGCAAGTCGGTACTCATCAAGTACATATATCAGTACAGTTCCTCTCTGGATATCACCGGGGTCTAATACACTCACACTGACTGCCTCCTCCCTAGCTGAATAGACCTTACTATCCGCCTGACCAGTAGTCTGCCAATACCTACCCTGCTCATCGATAGCGGAATCATTTGCGAGCTGGTCAAACTCAGCCTAGCTTATAGCCCCCTCACTCAGGCGGATAAGGCCACACCCCCTTCCAACCGACCACGACACAGTGGGAGACGCGGCCTACTAGTATTCGGCACTCGGGCCCTCATATATCCACTTGATCTAGACATTGGAGCATCTCCTGGTACCAAAAAGGTTCTGAGACTTTCACCCAAGGACATCCTAAGTGCCCACAGTGCTAAAACCAAGTATTTTCGGTATCCCATACGGCGGCCATCCACAATGTACCTTTAGAGCCACGACCCTGATGTCCCTAGGGCATGCAGTGATCAAGTCACACATATGCGAGATACATGAATCACATGTCAAATCATGCAGAAATCCAGCGCGTACTGCGTGATCATGTAGGGCACTCTATCTCATAGCCAGTCCCGTAAATGCTCTCCCCAATGGCGTATGCTATGATCAGTCACTACTCATATCAAGTATACATATGATGCGTATGGGCATGAGTCATGGGATTATACTAAGCATGTTATAAAGCGATGAATAGTAATGAGTATGGGCCTATCAATGGGCCCTAAGGAGAGTTACAATGCGAACATTTAAACAACATTGTACTTACAATGTGGACATCAAACCAACATTGTTCCTTAGGCACGACCTGCTATAAATATCATTACATGAACCATGGAAAGTCACACATTACAATAGACCCTAAGGTCATCCCGTTGGGCCTCGACCTATGGGCCTTAGATACATCAAATGGGTTGCGTTAATCGGCCTCTCCAATGAGCCTTATGTACATTGCAATGGTCCATGATCCATGGGCCTTGAAATACATCAAAGTGGGCCTCACACTTGGGCCTTAAATATATCAGATGGGCCTACACACATGAGCTTTAAATATATCAAATGGGTCACTCCATTTGTGCCCCATGCACATCAAATGGGCTTGATCCCATGGGCTTTAATATATATCGAATGGGCTTGAACCCCGTGGGCCTTATATAGAATAAATGGGCTGGATCCCATGGGTATTTGATGTAGAGCGGGTCGCGGACAATTTCATGGCCAAGATTGATCAGAAAAGGCACGGTCGGCGACAGAAGTGATCCGGACCATCGGACCTTAGATCGGGCGTATCTCACAATCCGGAATGAGTTATCCGACGTAAAATATATGAATTTGGGGTAGAACGAGCTACTTTAGCCAACCAACCCCACTACGCTGGGTTGCGCAGCCCGAATTTGTGAGAAAACCCCTGATCGACGGTTGTTTCCTCGTTTTAATTTTGTTTTTACTATAAATAGTAAGTTTTAGTTTGAGTATAACTTTTCATCCGTTGGGCTTTAGGAGTTGTGTCCAACATAAAAAGTGCTTAGGATAATTAGGAGAACGGTTTGGTGAAGCCAAATAGGACACTTACTATTTTTGGCCGAAAACCTTGCGCACTAGTAGACATCACCACCGTCTATAAATAGTAAGTTTACTATTTATAGTAAGTTGCGAATTTTAGGATTTTTAGTTGTAGTTTGAGTCTGATTTCTTTCTTATTGCTTGGTTCCCTTATTTAAAGGGTTGTGAACTCGATTTTAGGATTTTCATTAATCAATTTCGAATTTATTAGAAATTATTCTTATTTTCTACTTCCTTTCCTCGTTGATTCGAGAAGTCTCTGTGAGGAGTCCAGAGAAGTTCCGTGGATTCGAAATATTTATCATCTTGAGGAAGACGGTGCTCGACCTCACGTTCTTCCCTGCGTCAGTTTGGTATCAGAGTGAGGTTTCTCCTCGGATCGATGGCTTTTAACGACGGGTCGGGCAACAATCCCACGGGCGGTGCCCCAGGGAATTTACCTTTAATGGTGGCAGTTTTCGAAGCAACCATGCAAGAGAATCGATAAGCCATGCAAGGGCTTCGGGCTTCTATGGACCGCATAGCGAATCTCTTGGCGGAAACCCTAGGGCAACTCCGTGTTCCTGGTGGTAATCTTCCACCGCCAATTGTTGAAACTCGCAATCGCCTTGATCGCAAGATAGTACCAGCGATGCATCCACGGGTCATTCCTGAGGAAGGGGGCTCCAGTGAGGAGGAAATCGATGACATAATCTTTCAACACCCCAGACAAGGCGGAGATCGAGTAGATCGGACAGATCGAGAATTTAAGATGTGGGTTGATATTCCTAACTTCAATGGCCAACTACACATTGAGGATTTCCTCGATTGCATTCTGAAGTTGAGCGATTTTTCGACTATATGGATATCCCTAAAGCAAAGAAGGTCAAGCTTGTGGCCTACAAGTTGAAAGGAGGAGCTTCAGCTTGGTGGGAACAACTGCAACTTGCACGAACTAGACAGATGAAAGCACCAATCCGCACATGGCAGCGGATGAAGCAGTTATTACGTGCCCGATTCCTCCCTAGCGATTACGATCAGGTATTATTTCAACAATACCAAAATTGTCGACAGGATAGTCGGTCGGTGAGAGAATACGCAGAAGAATTTTACCGTCTGGCGGCGTGTAACGATTTAGTCGAGACTAAATCGCAACAAGTCGCCCGATTCAACGGTGGACTGCGTATGATGATCCAGGATCGGGTCCAGATGCAGCCCGTCTGGATGATGAATGATGCGATCAAGTTGGCTACTCGGGCAGAAGCACAACTTGAACGTTCTACCACACGACCCTATTCTACCGCAAGAATCACTACGGCGGGTCCACCCCAGGGAGCTCCACAGGCTAAGGGGAAGGAACTCGTAGGAGCACGCACTCAACCTCCTATGTCTGAGAGCCGAGATCAGGGAAGCGGACAAGCTAGGCCCCAAAGGGGCGTATCGACTGCTGCTAGTCCAAGTAGAATCCCAAACCCTTACACTCGACCCCGGCCTGACAACTGTTATTGTTGTGGCCAACCGGGCCACCTATCAAATACTTGTCCCCAGCGAAAGGTGGCAAACCTCACCATCAATGATGGTAGTGCTGATAACGCCGATGAAGATCCAGATGATGAAGAGCAGGAGCATACCACCGAGGATGAGGTAGATGAATCAAGTTGGGTTCAACAAGATCGCGGCGAGTCACTCGTCGTGAGGCGACTCTTATATGCGCCAAGAAAAGAAGTGCATCCACAGAGGCATAACATCTTCCGCACTAGGTGTACGGTGAATCGAAAGGTTTGTGACGTGATTATTGATAGTGGCAGTAGCGAGAATATCGTCTCCAAGGTCATGGTGGAGAAATTGTAATTGAAAACAGAGCGGCATCCCTCTCCATATACAATCGGTTGGATCAAGAAGGTCAGTGAAACAAAGGTAACTAAACGGTGCACCATATCCTTTTCAATTGGTAAACATTATAAGGATGAAGTAGTATGCGATGTGGTTGACATGGAAGCATGTCACATACTACTCGGTCGACCCTGGCAATCTGACCGTGATGCCACTCATAAAGGGCGAGATAACATATATATCTTTGTCAAGGATGGCCGGAAGACCATATTGGCCCCTATGGATCCAGAGGGACCACCTGAAACTTCTAAAGTGGAGGGTCATTTTCTCTTAACCATACGGGACTTCGTGAAAAAATTCAAAGAAACAGGACAGGCTTATGCATTAATTGCAAAAGGAGAAGAACTCGAGCCTACCATCATCCCTGAAAAACTAAAGCCCTTGCTACATGAATTCAAAGAAATGTGGCCCGATGACCTTCCCGATGGGTTACCTCCCATGCGGGATATCCAACACCATATCGACTTTATCCCCGGGTCCAGTCTACCCAATCGGCCTCATTACCGAATGAGTCCGAATGAGTGTCAGATTCTTCAGGGGCAGGTGGAAGAGTTGATCCGTAAGGGTCTTATTCGAGAAAGCATGAGTCCATGTGCTGTACCAGCTCTGTTAACTCCAAATAAATATTGGAGTTGGCGCATGTGTGTCGACAGCCGAGCCATCAACAAAATCACCATAAAGTACAGGTTTCCTATACCCCGGTTGGATGATATGCTGGGCATGTTAGAGGGTGCCAAAATATTTTCTAAATTGGATCTAAGGAGTGGCTATCATCAGATTCGAATACGACCGGGTGATGAGTGGAAAACGGCCTTTAAGACCAAGGAAGGATTGTATGAATGGATGGTCATGCCCTTCGGTCTTTCGAATGCGCCTATCACGTTCATGAGATTGATGAACCAAGTTCTGAAACCTTTCATTAGACGATTCGTTGTGGTTTATTTCGATGATATTTTAATATACAGTCAAGACGAAACTACTCATATGGAACACCTCAAGAAGGTTCTTCAGGTGCTTACTGAAAATAAACTCTATCTCAATTTAAAGAAGTGTAACTTCATGACTAATAGCCTATTGTTTCTGGGTTTTGTCGTAAAGTCCACGGGCATTCGAGTGGATGAGGAAAAGGTGAAGGCAATCAGAGAATGGCCAGTTCTCACAAATATTCACGAAGTGTGAAGTTTTCATGGACTGGCGACATTCTATCATCGGTTCGTGAGAAATTTTAGTACTATTGTGTCACCAATCACAGATTTCATGAAGAAAGGGCAGTTTCAGTGGACTGACGAAGCCGACAAGAGCTTTGCCGAAATCAAGCGCAAATTATCTACGACCTCGATTCTTGTACTTTCCAACTTCGACAAACTGTTTGAAGTCGAATGTGATGCCTCATATGTCGGAATTGGGAGAGTTTTGTCTCAAGAAGGTAGGCCGGTAGCCTTCTACAGTGAGAAACTTAGCGATGCACGCAAGAAGTGGTCTACATACGAGATCGAGTTATACGCGGTGGTCCAGGCACTGCGACATTGGCGACATTATTTGATTCAAAGGGAATTCATACTTTACACGGACCATCAAGCTCTCAAATTTATTAATAGTCAAGCTAACATTAACCGTATGTATGCTAGATGGATCTCGTTTTTATAGGAATTCACGTTCGTGCTAAAACATAAGTCAGGACAACAGAACAAGGTAGCCGATGTGTTGAGTCACCGTGCAAATTTGTTAGTAACTATGAGCAATGAAGTCGTCGGGTTCGAGTACCTCAAAGACATATATGCCGGTGACGACGACTTCAAGGACGCATAGGTTAGATGCCAAGAAGGTCACTCCGGCGACTTACATATGCAAGACGGGTTCCTTTTCAAGGGAAATTGATTGTGCATCCCAAACAGTTCGCTAAGGGAGCAGATAATCCAAGAGTTACATGGAGGTGGCCTCAGTGAACACCTTGGGTGAGACAAGACGCGAGCTCTTGTGGAAGAACGGTATTATTGGCCGCAGTTGGTACGTGATGTGGGAAGGGTAGTCCAACGTTGTTATATTTGTCAAACCTCCAAGGGGCAATCTCATAATAAGGGCCTCTATACTCCGTTGCCCGTGCCTGATGGCCCTTGGAAGGATTTATCTATGGACTTCGTGCTTGGTCTCCCACGAACACAACGTGGCATGGATTCGGTGTTCGTGGTAGTAGATCGTTTCTCTAAGATGGCGCACTTTATTCCATGTAAGAAAACTCTCGATGCAACACACGTGGCGAATCTATTCTTCGGAGAAATTGTGCGGCTACACGGGATTCCCAAGACTATTACTTCTGACTGTGACACGAAGTTCATAAGCCACTTTTGGCGAACTTTGTGGACTCGATTCGATACACGACTTCAGTTCAGCAGCGCCTACCACCCACAGACTGACGGTCAAACTGAGGTTGTGAATCGCACTTTGGGAAACCTCCTTCGATGTATTTCAGGAGAGAAACCGAAGCAGTAGGATTTGACCTTGTCTCAAGCGGAGTTTGCATTCAACAACACGGTGAACCGCTTGACATGAAAATCTCCGTTCCAGGTTATTTACGGACGAGTACCTCACCACACACTAGACTTGGTCCCTCTGCCTAAGCTCCTAGGCATGAGTATTGCAGCAGAACATATGGCAGACAGGATTATGGGTATTCATGCGGAGGTGCAGACTAAGCTACATGCCTCGAACGAAAAGTACAAGGAACAAGCGGACAAGCATCGTCGACAAAAGGTGTTCGAGGTGGGTGACCAGGTAATGGTCCATTTGCGAAAAGAAAGATTTCTGACCGGAACGTACAACAAGCTGAAGAATAAGAAGATTGGACTGGTACCGATCATCCGAAAGATCAATGACAATGCTTATGTTGTTGATCTTCCAGATGACATGGCCATCTCACGGACTTTCAACGTTGCGGACCTGACCGAGTATCATGAACCAGCGCAGGAGGAGAACTCGAGGATGAGTTCTTTTCAAGTGGAGGGGACTGATGTAGAGCGGGTCGCGGACAATTTCATGGCCAAGATTGATCAGAAAAGGCACGGTCGGCGACAGAAGTGATCCGGACCATCGGACCTTAGATCGGGCGTATCTCACAATCCGGAATGAGTTATCCGACGTAAAATATATGAATTTGGGGTAGAACGAGCTACTTTAGCCAACCAACCCCGCTGCGCCGGGTTGCGCAGCCCGGATTTGTGAGAAACCTCCTGATCGACGGTCGTTTCCTCGTTTTAATTTTGTTTTTACTATAAATAGTAACTTTTAGTTTGAATATAACTTTTCATCTGTTGGGCTTTAGGAGTTGTGTCCAATATGAAAAGTGCTTAGGATAATTAGGAGAACGGTTTGGTGAAGCCAAATAGGACACTTACTATTTTTGGCCGAAAACCTTGCGCACTAGTAGACATCACCACCGTCTATAAATAGTAAGTTTACTATTTATAGTAAGTTGCGAATTCTAGGAGGTTTAGTTGTAGTTTGAGTCTGATTTCTTTCTTATTGCTTGGTTCCCTTATTTAAAGGGTTGTGAACTCGATTTTAGGATTTTCATTAATCAATTTCAAATTTATTAGAAATTATTCTTATTTTTTACTTCCTTTCCTCGTTGATTCGAGAAGTCTCTGTGAGGAGTCCAGAGAAGTTCCGTGGATTCAAAATATTTATCATCTTGAGGAAGACGGTGCTCGACCTCACGTTCTTCCCTGCGTCAGTATTGCATATGTCAAATGGGTTCAAACCCATGGGCCTTATATATGCCAAATGGGCTTAATCCCATAGGCCTTATGCATGCCAAATGGGCTTAATCCCATAGGCCTTATATATGTCAAATGGGCTTAATCCCATAGGCCTTATATGTGCACCAAGGTGGGCCCCAATGAATAGCCATAAATGGATCAACATGGGCCCTATACACATACCAAAGTGGGCCCATTTGAACCATAGATCTGGCTCATTTTTAGCTCAAACCATAGAATGAATTTTAAAGAAAAATAGATGGACGGTTACGATACAACTCATGCATCATGGTGGGGGCCCACCTAAAGGTTGGACAATGTACATAGAACACATAAATCTCGGTGGGTTCCACCATCCACTGGATGGTGTGGCTAGAACTCATACATCACAGTGGGATTCCACCGTCCAGGCGGACGGTGTGAATAAAACAAATACATCATTGGTGGGTCCCACCCACGCCAGCTCACACTCCATGTTATCCGCCCCACCAGGGATCGATGCAGGACCTCAAGTGTTGGAACGAGGTATCTCCACTTAGTCCGCCTGTGGGACTGGCGTGGACAGTGGGTCCCACGTGGGGCCCACCATAATGTTTAATTTACATCCAACCGTTGACAAAGTCACGTGGACCTTTGGAGGAGAGGAAAAACAAATTTCACCTTGATTCAAAGCTTCTGTGGACCCCGAAAGGGTTTCAAGGGTAGACGGTCAATCAACACTATTTCTTATGGTGAGGGCCACCTGAGCTTTGGATGTGCCTCGTTTTTTGGAGAGGGCCCACCTCAGAGGGTGGGCTACCTTATAGATGGCGTAGATACAAAATATACATCAATGATGGGGCCCACAAGCAGGACCGTGGGTCCCTGCTGGGACGTCGCCCACATGCCCAGGCGCTGCCTGCGCCTCTGGCAGCAGCAGGCCTGCTGCATGTGTTGTATTTTATTTTATTTTTTGAAAACTATGTTTCCGTGGTTTTCCACATATAGGGCCCGCATCGGACAAATCCATCCCAGCCATTAGCTTCCTCTGCCCATGACCATTTAATCAAGACCAATATTGGGCCTTTTTCAGCATGTAGGACAGATCTGGGTGGATTTCAATGGTAATAATACTATTTTCAACACTATGGCCCACTGAATACCCCAATCAACCTCATTTTTTGGCTCAACGCCTAAAATGAGTCGGGAAAGAGGATGGACGGCATGGATTAGAAACATACATAAGGGTGAGGCCTACACAAGCGATTCACCCCAATGGCTTGTAAAAATCAAGCTAATATTTGTGTTTTCCTTCTATGTCCAGCGTCCAGACGCTGGACGTTTCCCCTTTTTTTTTTTTGTTTGGGTGGGCCACCACAGGATGGATGATTCATTTAAGATGGGTCCCACCCATGGACGGCTTGGATAAAATACATATTTCATGGTGGGGCCCATTCAAGTGGGCCACATGGCCTCATCAACATTCAAGAAAAATAAATAAAAATGAGAGGGAGAGAGAGAGAGAGAAAAGTAGGACACATGTGTGATGGAGGGACCCCGACACTATGGGCCCTCCATTTCAATCATCCAATCATACATCAAAGGGTCTCATTGCATATGGGCCATCCAAATAAAAGATCAACGGTGGAGATCCCTCTCCATCCAAAATGAACGGTCTATATGACCTCTTAATGCAAGAAAAGTAAACATCATGATGGGGTCCATGGAGAATGGTCCCATCATGGAATAATTTGATGATCAAGATGGGCCATTGCCACATCTTAGGGTCCCAAGTGAGATCCAAACCATTGATCGGTTGGCCTCACTTGGCCCATCTTAAAAACATGAAAAAGGAGCCTATGGAAACACCCACCGCTTGATCTTCTCGGTCTGTTGGAAAGCTACTCTCCTATAGCTTCACTTTGATGGTGGAGATGGAAAATGGATGGCTAGGATGATGGGTTTTGGAGTGGGAAGTGGGCCACCAAAATCACACTTTCTCATGGGAAGAGCTTGGACGTGGGATCTCTTGGTTGCTTGAGAAGTGAGATGAGAAATGAGAAAGAGAGAGAGACTTGTAAGAAGGATGTGAGGTGAGTGATGGAGTGATGTGAAGTGAATGATGGGGGAGGTGAGAGATTAGTTGACTTTGGTGGTTGCTTGACTTGTGGAGAAAGAAAGCATGGTTGCTTTGTACTTGACATGAGAGGTGATTGATGAGATTGATTGATGTGATTGATTTGACACTTTGTAGAGATTCTCTTGGGATTTGCAACGCTCGGTGTTTTTTTTGAAATAAACGCTGGCTCACATCTCTTCGTCTAGGTATCGGATCGGTGCGTGAGTTGCGGTGTTGGAACCGCGGTGATGGTGCGGTCGCAATGATACAAGTCTCGAATTAAGCCGACTCAAATATATAGGATACGTCTTACGGTCGTGCGCAACATCGATTACAGGTAGCAGGTCCCCGAAATTTGACAAGAAGGATCGCGGGAAGCGACGGAACAGTACGGATTAAGATACGGGTCTTATAGTGATCTCACGTACTTTCAACGTCGCGAACCTGACCAAGTATCATGAACCAAAACAGGACGAGTTCTTTTGAAATGGAGGGGACTGATGTAGAGCAGATCGCGGATAATTTCATGGCCAAAATGGATTTTTAAAAAAAGGCCCGATCGGAGGTGGAAGTGATCCGAGCCGTTAAGGCCTTAAAACCTGTGTATCTCGCAAACTGGAATGAGTTATCCGACGTGCCATATATATGATTTTGGGGTAGGATGAGCTACTTTAACTACCCATCCTCTCTATGTTAGGTTGCGCACACTGGATTTGCGAGATTCCATAAGATCGATGATTGAATTTCAGTTTTATTTTCGTTTTTACTATTTATAATAAGTTTTAGTTTGAGTATAACTCTTCATCCGTTGGGTTTTGGGAGTCATGCCCAACATGAAAAGTTCTTAGAATAGTAGGATGAACATCATGCTTCAGCCAAATAGGAAACTTACTATTTTTGGCTAAAAACCACGCGCATAGTAGGAATCATGACCATCTATAAATAGTAAGTCGCGATTTCTAGGAGTTTTAGTTGTAGTTTAATTCCTAAACTTCTTCCATGGCTTAGTATCCCTATTTAAAGGGGTGTAAACTCGTTTATTCATTAATCAATCAATTTATGAATTTTCTAGAATATTATTTCTATTTTCTTGCTTCTTTTCTTTTTTTTCCCTCATGGATTCGAGAAGTCTCCGTGAGGATTCCAGAGAAGCTTCATGGATTTGAAGTAGTTATCCTTGAGGAAGATGGTGATCAACCTCATCATGTCCTTCCCTGCATCAATTTTCTTCAAGTCTCCAGAGTATTATGGGTGTTTTTCCAAGTTCAATAGAGGATTTTCTTTTCTCTTAACATGGTGGGTGATAGGAAAATCCGGAAAAAGGCTATGGAGGTTAAGCTTGTTAGTGTCTTTACGAGCTATATAGTGGGAAAGAACTAAGAGATACTTCAAAAATAAGAAGAAAGGAATTTTAGAAGTGCTCAAAAGAGCATGCCACAATGTTAAGGAATGGGCAGAAGTGTAAATTCTAACTTCTTGTTGCTACGGTCCTTTCTTTTTCTTTTTTTTTTTCTTTTTTTTTTCTTAATTCTCTTGTACATTTGTTTAGTTGTATTTTTAGGTTTTGCCTTGTTTAATGAAATGTCATCATCATTTCAGAAAAAGATAATATATATTCTTCTAACTATTTTTCTCACAAAGTTAAATCTTCAGTTCTTCATGCTATCCTACTCTTTTACAGTTGCAGCCCACAATTTGGACTGAGTTGCTTGACACACTTGCATGCATGATCTGGAAGAGTTGGGTGAAGAAGAAGCATTCATCACTCAATACCTGGCACTGGCACATGGCAGGTCTGGCCATGTATTCAAACCGTCCATCTAGTGGGTCATGTACATAATGGCAAAGACTTGAAAAGGCACACCTATTGGATGATCTCTAGCTATCAGTTTTTCCTGTCGATATGGAATATTATTTTCATTTTCATCATCCATTTGAAGGCGAGTCCCTAGGACTAAAATAGTGTTTTCACTCTGTTTTTCAGTACATGGTGCCTGCTCTGCCGGATCTGATAATGTTATTTGCGCTGAATTTTTGAGTGGCTTTCAGTAGATTGTTCAATCTCATTTTCGGAACCGTTTTCTCAAACATGGAGAAGTGGACATTGCAATACCTTCGGGGAGTACGTTGTGACTGAAAAACACATAAAATGAGTATTAAAGAGGAGTTTTAATGCATTCATTGGACCACGTAAAGGTATTTGTCAACCACTGGAATTAGATGCTCCCAACATCTATAGGTTGAGTCTAGATGGTTGTTGCCAACGTTCTTTCCTAGTGTCCCATTTGCGGGTCCCTGACTAGATAGTTAAAACATTTCAATCAGTGAGATTTATGTAACACACAAGATGATGGTCCAATCTGAATTAAGTGCACCAGATAAGGAATTTAGTGATTTGTGTACTAGTCGTGTTTCCCTAAAATTAAAAGAAATGTACATTTCATGGGCGATGGGAGAAAGGAAATGAGCTAACCTTGATATATTTGGTTCGCTCGATACTAAAGTCGTCTTCTTCCTTATTCTTCTTAGCCATTCTACGAAATCTGCATAAGAAAATAACACCGACAACTATAACTGCAAGTGGAATCCAACCAACGGTCAAGCTGATGATAACCTTGGTACGTAACGTTTTCAGATGAGATTCTTTGCAAGCATCCAAAGGCGACCCACGTAGTCCTGAATTATTCTCGAGGCTTGAGGGCTGCATTAAACTTGTAAAGGGAGGAATTGGTCCCGACAAAGAATTGTTGGCGACACTGAACTCAGACAACCCATCAAGCCAGCCGAGTTGCCTGGGGATCTGACCTGTCAACCGATCGCGTTGGAGACTTAGTGTATACAGGTAGCTACAATTCCCAAGGCTTTTAGGAATTTCACCTATGAAATTGTTATAGGAGAGGTTAAGGGTTGTCACGTATGGCAATATTGCATTGATGTTATCAGGAAGGGGTCTGAAGAGCTCATATGTCGATAGATCCAATCCTCTCATGCTCGTGCAGTTCTTGAGAGCCAACGGGAACGGACCTTTGAGGCCCATGTTCGAGAGGCGTATGTTTAGGACCTTGCTTTCATTGGTGTGCCGGCATTCGATGCCGTTGAATTTACAGATAGACCCTTCCGTCTTGTTGTTGAAATCCCACAAAGAGAGGTAACCATTAGGATCGATTAGTGATGCTTTTAGACCTCTCCAGCACTGAATATCACTTTGGGCGGCATCACTGCAAGTATCAATACTCAGCCACAAGATGAGAAGGGTTGGAAGAAGAAAAACAGTCGCTGTCACGCCCCAAACTCAGAAATCGAGCTCACAAAATTCTCAATTGCTGAATCCGGTGCCGACAGCATTCGTAGTACTCCATTCTTAACTCCCAGTGCCCATACGTCAGATTCTGATCCTGTAATCCTACAAGGAGGATTTTTCAACATACATTTATCTCGTAAGAAGCATAACCACAAATATACCCAAATCACAAAGGCAACATCATCATCACATATCTACTAATATAAACATTTGAATACGATGCTGAAAGGAAAATACATATATCGAAAATTAAAGCTCCAGAAGACCGCTGCATGCTTCAAGCTTAATGTTGCTGTAACCTGACGCCACCTACTGCATCTATTGTGTATAACCTTATAGAAAGCTTAAAGGGTAATGTAAGTGTATGCGATACACGTGCCAAGCATATAAATATCAAAGTAAGTGGAAATACTGGCAATCTAAAAATCTATGAATGCTATCGGCCGTACCAAGGCTATACGATGCAAGGCATGAATGCTAACGGCCATATCAAGGTTATACGAGACAAAAACGTAATAAGCCAATATCATATATTGAGAATGCAAAGAAATATGCAAATCCTGCTAAGAATGTCTAGGTCATATAAGTGCAGAAACATAATAACCCAAAATGTTAAATGCTACGGATGCAATGCAATATGCAGTGCGAATGCAATGACCAAACAAGAGTGAAGTCGGGATGATAGTACGTATTATCGCAGGCTATGGGTCCATCACAAGGGACTTCTATCCAAACCAGTATCATACCTAAATTTGGATAGCCAGATTCAATATAGACTCCTGATCTCAGATTAGTCGAGCGCCCCAATCAAAATCCTTATTATTACGAAGGTATACAACAATTAGTTGCGCACCACCAGCCCGAGTGGATAGTGAATGGATAAATGAATGAGTATGCAACTCCAACTCAATAAGTCCACATATTAGTATGGTTCCTCTCTGGAAAATCACCAGGGTCGAGTACACTCCAAACCAGATTATTGCGCTATCGCACTCAACAAGGTGAGTGGAAGAAACCTCACTATCCACCTGCCAATAACGGGCCCAGTTCGTCAATAGCGAACCCATTCCTCAAGCTGGTCAAACTTAGCCTAGCTTTGCCCCATCATCTCGGGTAGGTAAGGCTGCACCCCCTTCCAACTGACCACGACATATTGGGAGACATGGCCTAACGGAATACGACCCTCATGCGCTCATGCATCCACTCAGTCTAAACGTTGTAGCAACCTTTGGAACCAAGAGGGTTTTGAGACTTTCACCCAATGATATCTATAAAACCCCATGTAGAAGAGATTTTCGGTATCCCATCTGGCCATCCACGATATGCCTATGGAGGCTACAGCCCTGATGTCATTAAGGCGTAAGGTAATCATAATCACATAATGCGAGATGCATGAGTCACACAGTCCAATCATGCATCAATCCTGCGCATACCGTGCACTCATGTGAGACAATCTCCGCCTATCAGGGAGTCTCATAATAACCTGTCCAATGACATATGCAATGGTCAACCACATCTCATAACAAACATGCAGATGATGAGAATGGGCATGTATCATGACGCTATGCTGTCACATATTCATAATCGGTATCGACAATTGGCCTTGATAATTGGGCTATCAATCGGCCTCGATAATCGGAATTGACCTCGACAATCAGAATCGACTTCGACAAACGGAATTAACCTCAACAATCGAAATTGGCCTCGACAAACTGAATCAGCCTCGACAAATGGAATCGGCCTCGATAAACGGAATCGGCCTCGAAATCGCAATCGGCCTCGACATACGGAATCGGCCTCGATAATCAGAAAAGGCCTCGATAATCGCAATCAGCCTCGACAATCGCAATTGACCTCGACAAAAAGAATCGGCCTCGACAAATGGAATCGGCCTCGACAATCAAAATCGGCCTTGACAATTGGAATCGACCTCGACAATCAGAATCAACCTTGACAAATAGAATCGGCCTCGATAATCAGAATCATCCTCGACAAATGAAATCGGCCTCGACAATCGGAATCGGCCTCGATAAACGGAATCGGCCTCAACAATCGAAATCAGTGAGAATGGACCTAACAAGGCATAAGGGAAGGTCACAATGTGGATATTCAAACATCATTGCCCATTAATGTGGACATTTAACCAACATTGCTCCTAAGGAGTGGCCTATATGGGGCCTAACACATATTGGGCCCATGGCCTCACACAAGGGCCTAATACAAGTCACAATGGGGCTTACTCATGGGCCTAATATACATCACGATGGGCCTTACTCATGGACCTCATATACATCACATAGGCCCCCTCGCCTGGCCCTCAAATGCATCACCATGGGCCTCATCACTTAGGCCCAATAATCATCACATTGGGCCTCACTCATGGCCACATAAACATCATATTGCGCCTCACCACATGGGCCATATAAACATCACATCAGGCATCATCAAATGGGCCATAAATATATCGCTTTGGGCCTCATCATTGGGCCACAAATATATCGCTTTGGGCCTCATCATTGGGCCACAAATACATTATATTGGGCCACACACAAGGGCCTAATGCACATCATAATAGGCCTCATTAAATGGGCTACAAAAACATCACAATGGCCATGCCATATGGGCCAGAAATATATCTTAATGGGCCACGACCCATGGGCCCAGTTACATCATAATGGGTCGTAACCCATGGGCCTCAAATACAACAAGTGGGCCACATCAATAGGTCACACTAATGGGCCTCATTTACATCGAGTCAGGCCTCATCATATAGGGCGAAAATACATCTCAATGGGCCTCGTCGTATGGGCTGAAAATTCATCAAGTGGGCCGCACCAATGGGCCTCATGTATATCAAATCGAGCCCACCCCTATGTATTTTTGAGATCCGACATATTCATAAGTTAACATAAAGATAAATGAAGTGAAAACCAAATATCAGCTTGAGTGCAAACTACTGTGGCTCCTAAGAAGTTTGAACGGTGGATGTCACTGTCCACTATTTCAATGGTGGGGTCCACTTGAACTTAGATCTGTCCCAGTCTTTTACTCATGCCATAAAATGATATCTCAAATGGTTGGACGGTTGGATACAACACATGCATCATGGTGGGTCCTATAGATATACGGCGTGGATGAAACAGGTGGGACCCACATAACTTGCTGTCGTCAGTAAGGTAGCTGCATATGATGCAGGTGTTGCTACTTCACGTAGCACAGGTGGGTCCCACTTAGGGCCTACCACCACATTTATATATAAATATAATATATATAATATTATATTAATATATAATAATAATGTTCAGGCCCTAGACGGCTTGGATAGACGCATACATCAAGGTGTTGCCCCCACATGTGGGGTGGGTCCCAACAATGTCCAGGCCGTCCAAGGCCTGGATCATACATCTACACCCCCACACGTGGGGTGGGTCCCACCGTCCAAGGATGGTGTGGACGGTGTGGGTATAATACCCATATATCACGGTGCGGCCCCACACATGGGGTCCACGCTGCTGGGCAGCGAATATAAAACACATATATCACGGTGGGTCCCATGCAGGGTCCACCATTATATATATAATATAATACATATAATAAAATTATATTGATTATTACTTTCTTTTTTCTTTTTGTGTTTGTTGTTAGTACATCCCACTGTTTGTTCACACGTCACTAAACCATGTCCATCATCTAGGGACGCTGGACTGATGGTGAGAATATATATTTCATCAAGGTGGGTCCCACATGGACGTGGCCCACCTGATTAGGATCAATCTAATATTTATGTTTTCCCATCATCAATAAGGTAGGGCCCACTTGGCCTGGATGATGTAGATCCAACACGACCATCAAGTGGGTCCCACGAAGGTGGATGACATGGATAAGATGCATACTTCATGGTGGGGTCCATCTGGGTGGCCCACATGGCCATATCATCACCAAACAAAATGAAAGAGAGGGGGAGAGAGAGAGAGAGAGAGAGAGAGAGAGAGAGAGAGACGAGTGATGGAGGGACCCCAGCACTATGGGCCCTCCCTTCCATGCTTTACAACATACATCAAGTGGGTCCCATTACATGTGGGCCCACTGATCAAAATCAATAGTGGAGATCCCTTCTCCACCAAAAGCAAGGTCTAGATGGCCCTTGTTCATACAAGAAAATTAAACATCATGATGGGGTCCATGAAGAATGGCCCCATCATGTAATGATCATGTGAATTATGGTGGACCATCGACCACACCTAGGGTCCAAAGTGGGATCCATACCATGAATCGATACGCACCACTTGGCCCCTTATCAAAAGTATAAAAAAATCTAAGCCTACAAAACACCCACCTTTGATCTTCTTAGATTTCTTCCATCAATGCATCCTAGAGCTCCAAGGGATGCATTTCAACGGTGGAGATGGTCTTTGAATGGTGGGTTTAAGTGGTAGGGAGGTGGGCCACACTAGCTTCTCCTCTCTCCTATGGAAATGTTGGACATGGGCTTCTTGGAGTATGAGGGAGAAAGATGAGAGAGAGAGAGGGTTGTAAGAGAGAGAGAGAGATGAGTGAGTGATGGGGAGTGATGGGTGGAGAGAGAGAGAGAGAGTTGACTTTGGGGTTGCTTGGGAATGGGGCATGTACTTAACATGTGAGGTGATGTGGTACTTGATTGATGGGATGTGATGTGATTGATTTGAAAGATTGTCTTGGGTTTGCAAATGCACGGCGTTTTCCTTGAACTGAACACGGGCCTGCATCTTCTGGCTTGGGTATAGCCTCGACGCGTAATACGCGGCGTTGGAATCATGGTGGCGGCGCGATTGCTAGGGCACAAGTCTTGGGTTGAGCTGACTTTAGGATACGGAACATGACTCAAGGTTGCGCGCAACTGACGATAACAGATCCCAGGTTGTCAGAATTCGACCGAGAGGACCGTGAAAGTCTATAGAACGGTACAGGCTAGGATATGGGTCTTACAGCTCTCTCCTCCTAATAAAAATTTTATCCTCAAAATATAAACTACAACATAACCAATCAAGAGCTCACTAAGGGAGGAAAATCCTATCCTAATATAACATGTCAACATAATCAAACACCTAAGAGATAGGGGCAAAGCCTGCAAATCTCAGCCTCCTGCTCCCAAAACGCCTCATCAACACTACGATGATCCAACTGCACCTCAAATCCTAAATCAGAAACAATCAAAATCGAAATACTATACAGCATCACAATCTCAACAGTAGGGAGCTATACTAGAAAATCTCTAAGTTATTCGAACTTGGGGATCTAACCATTCTAAGTTCTCAACAATCATGGAGTGAAGAGTAGCTATCAGTAGATATGTAATGTTATCCTCAGGTATTTCCAAATTATGCTCTGATACCAACTTCTATCATGCCCCAAAGCCAAAAATCGGGCTCACAAAATTTCTGATTGCCGAATTCAATGCCGACAACCTTCATAGTACCCCATTCTTGGCTCCCACTGCCCATACGCTAGATTCTGATCCTGAAATCCTACAAGGAGGATTTTTCAACATATATTTATCTCGTAAGAAGTATAACCACAAGTATACCTAAATCACAAAGGCAACATCATCATCATATATCCACTAATTAAACATTTGAATATTATGCTTAAAGGGAAATACATATATCAAAAATCAAAGCTCCAGAAGACTGTTGCATGCTCCAAGCTCAACGCTGCTACAACCTAACGCCACCTGCACGCATTTATTATGCATAAGCTTATAGAAAGCATAAAGGGTGGTGTAAGTGTGTGCGATACACATACCAAGCATATAAATATCAAAGTGAAAATACTGGCAATCCATAAATCCATGAATGCTATTAGCCGTATCAAGGCTATGCGATACAAGACATGAATGTTAACAACTATATCAAGGTTATACGAGATAAATGTAATAAGCCAATATCATATATTGAGAATACGAAGTAATATGCAAATTCTACTAAGTCCGTCTAGGTCATATAAGTGTAGAAACTTAGCAACTCAAAATGCTAAACACTGCGAATGCAATGCAATATGCGGTGCGAATGCAATGATCAAACTGGAGTGAAGTCGGGATGATAGTATGTAGTATCATAGGCTTTAGGGTCCATCACAAAGGACTTTTATCCAAACCAGTTCCATACCTAAATTTGGATAGTCAGACTCAGTGTAGTAGACTCCTGATCTCAGGTTAGTTGAGTGCCCCAACAGAAATTCTTGCCATTACGAAGGTACACAATAATTAGTTGCGCACCACCACCAGCCCGAGTGGATAGTGAATGGATGAATGAATGGGTATGTAACTCTTACTCAATAAGTCCACATATCAGTATGGTTCCCCTTTGAAAAATTACTGGGGTCTAGTACACTCCAAACTAGATTGTCATCTCATTGTGCGCAACAAGGTGAGTGGAAGAGACTTCACTATCTACCTGCTAATATCGGGCCCGGCTCGTCGATAGTGGACCCATTCCTCGAGCTGGTCAAACTCAGCCTAGCTTTGCCCCATCCTCTTGAGCAAGTAAGGCCACACCCTCTTCCAACCTACCACGACATAGTGGGAGACCCGGACTAACGGTATACAGCCATCATGCACTCATGCATCCACTCAGTCTAGACATTGGAGCAACCTCTGGAACCAAGAGGGTTCTAGGATTTTCACCCAAAGATATTTATAGCACCCCATGTAGAAGAGATTTTCAGTATCTCATCTGACCATCCACGATATGCGTGTGGAGGCTACAGCCCTGATGTTGCTAAGGCATAAGGTAATCATAATCACATAATGCGAGATGCATGAGTCACACAGTCCAATCATGCATCAATCCTGTGTAAACCATGCGCTCATGTGAGACAACCTTCGCCTATCAGGGAGTCTTATAATAACCTGCCTAATGACATGTAAGATTCGTATCCTAGTCCGTACTGTTCTATCAACTCCCACAATCCTACCGGTCGAATTTCGGCAACCTGCGACCAATGATCGACGTTCGCGCTTGACCCTAAGTCGTATCTTGTATATCTAAGTCAATTCAATCCTAGACTTGTACCATTACGACCGCACCGTCACCGCGGTTCCAACGCCGCGACTCGTTCACCGATCCGATACCATAGCAGGGAGATGCAGACCTACGTTTAGTTCATGAAAAATGCTGCGCATTTACAAACCCAAGAGAATGTCTCATCAATCACATCAATCACTTCACATGTCAAGTATAAGCAACCATAAGTCAACTCTCTCTCTCTTTCACCCATACCTAGTCAAGTACACCCATCACTCCATCACTCACCTTTTCACCCATCATACCCATCTTTCTCTCTCTCTCTCTCATCTCTCATTTCTCCCAAGCTCCATGGGAGCAACTCACGTCCATGGTTCCATGGGAGAGAGTAGTGTGGCCCACCTTTCTACCGTTCGATCCCACCATCCTAAGCCCATCTCAACCGTTGGAATTGTCCCTTTGAGACTCTATCATGCAATGACAGAATAAGGACGGAGAAAACTCGAGGTGGGTGATTTTGTTTCGATTTTTTTTTTAACCGTTGATTATGGCCTACTTGTGGTGGGACACATCTTGATGTATGCATTGTAATGAGGGACCCAGAGTGCAGGGGGAGGCCCTCCATCACCGCTCGTCTCTCTCTCATTTTCTCTCTCTTTTTATTGGTGGCCAAGATGCCCCACTCATGTGGGACCCATCCACCCAATTCGTCCAGATGGCAAGGTCCAATGTGTTGCTGAACTGATTGCCCCAGCGACCTCAAGAATGGAAAACACAAATATCATATTGATTCAATGCTGGTGGGCCTCACTGACGTGAACCCCCACCTTGGATTGGTAAGTTGCACCCCCACCGTCCCAATCCATGGACGGTGGGCATGGATTGGCTGGTGTGCCTCGTGCTGCCACGTCAGCAAGTTATGCGGGTCCCGCACTGAGGTATGTGTTCACCTCAGCCATCCATCCATGGAGGCTTACCTTGATGTACGTAAGTGCATCTAGGCCGTCCAAGGCCTGGACGGTGGGTCAAATGATAATAATACTACTAATAATAATAAAATACATATATTAATATAATATAATATCTTATATTTCGGATTGGTTACTCTACCGTCCACCAGCTATATCGCTGCGGCAGGGTGGCTTGATCCACACCGTCGATGCATGTGTTTACCCTCCATCGTCCATCTATTTTGATGGTGGGCCAGCCCCACTGCGAGCAGCTGCAGTAGCAACTCTGTGGGTCACTGTGATGTATGTTTAATCCACACCGTCTAGGCTTTGGACGGTGGCACCGACCATGAGGTATGTTTTCATCCAAACTGTCCATCTGCTGCTGCTCGGCAGCTGGAGCTGCTCCAGCGTCAGCGGACCTTTGGACGCTGATCATGAGGTATGTTTTATATCAACACCGTCCATCTATTTCTCCATATCGTTGTATGGCCTGGGTGAGCAGATCCAGACCTCAGGTGGACCCCATAGCAGGAAACATTGGAAATGATGACGTCCACGGTTGAACCCCTTTGCAGGTACCACTCTGATGCATGTGTTTTACTTGAGACGGTCCATCCATTGGACGTGGACCCCACCATGACAGCGTGTGGGGCCCACCTTGCATGATGTATGTGTTACATCTAGACTGTCCATCTAGTTCGGCCAGATCACGAGCCCACCTGATCCAGACCGTCCAGGGTCAGGCATCCAGCAGCAACAGCTGCTGGACCGTTGAAGGGAAAATAAATATTAGCTTGGTTTCCAGCTGAGGTGGGCCACACGTGTGGACCCACCTCATATGTATTTATACAGCCGTCTGTACAGGGAGTGGCCCACCCCACACATGTGGGTGGGGTCCACCTTGATGTATTTACTAGATCTGCACCGTCCAGCAGATCTGGACGGTGGCCACACCGTTGATGAATTTATTCTATACCCACGCTGTCTATCAAGTGGGCCGTTGCAAAATCAATAGGAGATTGAACGGCTACCCTTGGACGCCCCTTTTTGGGTGCATAGAAGTTTTGGATCAAAATGAGATTTGTTTTTCCTCTTCATCCAGGTCTGTACGACCTTCTCAACAGAATGGATGGAAAACAAACGTTATGGTGGGCCCCACATGGGACCCATAATGATGTATGTGTTTTATACACACCGTCCAGTGGACGTTGTAACCCACCATGAAGTATGTGTTCTGTCCACTGTCCATGCCACTGGACGGTGGGACCCCCCCAGTGATGTATGTGTTTATTCACACTGTCCACTGCTTGGACAGTGGGACCCACCATGATGCATGTGTTGCATCCCCACCGTCCAACCATTTTGAAAACCCATTTTAGAGCTTGAGAGTAAAAATGAGTCAGATCTAAGGTTCAGATGGAACCCACCATGGTATGTGTTTCATTCATGCCGCCCATCATGAGGTGGAACCCACCACGATATATATGTGTTTTATCCATCCATCCATTTATGCGGCCCGCCATGATGTATGTATTGAATATTTATACCGTTCATTTGATGAAGCACATAGTGATGTATTAGGGCCCATGGGTTGAGGCCCATTGTGATGTATTAGGGTCCATGGGTCGAGGCCCATTGTGATGTATTAGGGCCCATGGGGTGAGACCTATTGTGATGTATTAGGGCCTGTGGGTTGAGGACCATTATGATGTACTTAAAGCTCATTGGTAAAGGCCCATTGTGATATACTTCCGGCCATTTAACAAGGCCATTATGATGTACTCTAAGGCCCATGAATTATGGCCCATTACAATGAATATAAGGCCCATTGGTGCGGCCCATTGATGTGGCTCACCTTGGTATATGTATGAGGCTCATCTTGATTTATTTGTGGCCATCCATTGAGGCCCACTTAGTATATATAAGGCCCAGGTGATTAGGCCCAGCTCGTTATATTTATGGGCCATTGTTGAGGCTCACCTTGATGTATATGAGGCCGTGTTGAGGCCCATTTTTTATATAAATGTAAGGCCCATGTTATGAGGCCCATTGTGATGTATTCAAAGCCTCATGGGTTATGGCCCATTACATTGAACATAAGGCCCATTGGTGCTGCCCATTGATGTGGCTCACCTTGGTATATATATGAGGCCTACCTCGATTCATTTGTAGCTGCCCGTTGAGACCCATTTGATATATATAAGGCCCATGTGATTAGGCCTATTTTGATGAATTCTAAGGCCTATGGGTTAAGGCCCATTGTGATGTATTAGGGCCTATGGGTTGAGGCCCATTGTGATATATTTGGAACCTATGGGTTAAGGCTCATGGGTTAAGGCCCATTATGATGTGTTTCTGGCTCATACGTTGTGACCCATTTGATATATTTTCAACCCATGTGATGAGGCCCATCTTGAGGTATTTGTGGCTTACATGGCTAGGCCCGATGTGGTGCACATGTGGCTTAAGGCGAGGAATGTGCACACGATGCAATGTGTAATTTTACTATAATGCAGGCAATGATGTTTATGACAGGCCGTGCCTTGGGAGCAATGATGGTTTGACGTCCACATTGTAAGGATAATGTTGGTTAAATGTCCGCATTATGAATCTCCCTAGGGCCCATTGATAGGCCCATACTTGTTGTGTGTAGGCCGTCTAGGCCCATCTTTGTTATGAGACTAGTTCATCACCTTATAACATGCTTAGTGTAACTCTATGATTCATGCCCATACGCATCATATGTATGCCTGATATGAGGATTGTTTGATCATAGCATATGCCATTGGGAAGACTATTTACGGGACTCCTTATTAGACGAAGTGCCCACATTATCGGGCCGTACGCACAGGATTGCTGCATGACTGGATAGTGTGACTCATGCATCCCACATATATGTGACTTAATCATTGTACGCCCTAGTGACATTAAGGTCGTGGTCTCCACAGGCACATTGTGGGTGGCTAAATGGGACACCGAAAATACTTAGTTCTATCACTGTGGGCACTTAGGATGTCCTTGGGTGAAAGTCTCAGAACCTTTGAGGCCAAGAGTAGCCCCAACGTCTAGACCGAGTGGAACATGAGCGGCCAAGTGTCGAATACTAGTAGGCCGCGTCTCCCACTGTATCGTGGTCGGTTGGGAGGGGGTGTGGCCTTATCCGCCCGAGTGAGGGGGCAATAAGCTAGGCTGAGTATGACCAGCTCGTAAATGGATCCGCTATGGACAAGTCGGGTAAGTATTGGCAGACTGCTGGCTAGGCGGATAGTGAGGTCTCTTTCACTCGCTGGGCTGTGCGGCTAGGGTGGCGGCAGTCGGTGTGGAGTGTAATAGACCCCAGTGATTTTTCAGAGAGTAACTGTACTAATATGTGGATTTATTGAGTAGGAATTGCATATCCATTCATTCATTCATTCACTATCCACTCGGGTTGGTGGTGCGTAATATTTGTTACATGTACCTTTGCATGGCCAGGATTTCAGTTAGGCGCGCGACTAACCTAAGACCAGGAGTTTACCACATTGTATCTGACTATCCAAATTTAGGTATGAGACTGGTTTGGATAGAAGTCCCTTGTGATGGACCCCATAGCCTGTGATACTTCGTACTATCATCCCAACTTCACATTCCAGCATGGTCATTTCATTTGCACCACATATTTCATTGCATCCATAGTACTTAGCATTTTGAGTTACTATATTGTTGCACGTATATGACCTAGACGAACTTAGCAGGATTTACATATTGCATTGTACCCTCGACATCTGACATTTGGCTCGCTGTGACTCCTCGTCCACATAGTTGATTTGTTTTGCTAGTATTTCCGATATTATATGATTTATGGGCTTATTATTATTTCCGCTTACTCTGATATCGTATGATTCATGACCTTATCATTTTTTCTGCTTATCTCGATGATGTATGATTTATGGACTCTATTGTATACTCGGCACTTACCTTACACACACTTACACCACCCTCTAAGCTTTTGTAATCTTATGCACGATAGATGGATGCAGGTGGCGTTAGATTGCAGCAACATTGAGCTTGGAGCGTGTAACGGTTTTCAGGAGTTTTGATTTTGATATATGTATTTTTCTTTCAGCATTGTATTCAAGTGATTATATTAGTGGATATGTGATGATGATGTTGCCTTTATGATTTGGGTAAACTTGTGGTTATGCTTATTACAAGACAAATGTACGTTGAAAAATCCTCCTTGTAGGATCTTAGGATCAGAATCCGGCGTATGCTGTGCTGGGAGCCGAGAATGGGGTACTACGGAGGCTGTCGGCACTGGATTCGGGGATCGAGATTCCTGTGAATCCGATTTCCTGGTTTGGAGCGTGATAGAAGTTGGTATCAGAGCATAACTTAGGAATAGCTGAAGCTAACATCATATATCTATTGATAGTTACCCTTCACTTTATGATTGTTGAGAACTTAGAATGGTTAGATCCCCGAGTTCGAATAACTTAGATTTTCTGATTTAGTTCCCTACCGTCGAGCTTGTGAGGCTTTATCGTATTCCGAATTCGATTGTTTCAAATCCAGGATTCAAGGCTCAATTGTATAGTCGTAGTGTTGATAAGGCATTTTGGGAGAAGAAGGCTGAGATTCGCAGGCGATGTCCCCATCTTTTAGGTGCTTGATTATGTTTGCATAAGATTTTCCTTCCTTTGTTGAGTTCTGTATTAGTTGTGTCGTGTTTTAAATTTTGAGAACAAAATTTTTTATTAGGTGGGGAGAGCTGTAAGACCAGTATCCTAGTCTGTACTATTCTGTCAACTCCCATAATCCTCCCGGTCGAATTTCTGTAACCTGCGACCGATGATCAACGTTCGCACTCGACCCTAAGTCGTATCCTGTATATCTTAGTCAGTTCAATCCGAGACTTGTATCATTGCGACCGCACCGTCGTTGCAATTCCAACGCCGCGACTCGCTCACCGATCCAATACCATGCCAGGGAGATGCAGACCTGCGTTTAGTTTAAGGAAAACATCCCGCATTTGCAAACCCAAGAGAATGTCTCATCAATCACATCAATCACTTCACATGTCAAGTACAAGCAACCATAAGTCAACTCTCTCTCTCTCTCCACTCATACCTAGTCAAGTACACCCATCAGTCCATCAGTCACCTTTTCACCCATCACACCCATCTTTCTCTCTCTCTCATCTCTCATTTCTCTCTTATTACTCCCAAGCTCCATGGGAGCAACTCACGTCCATGTCAGCAAGTTATGCGGGTCCCGCCTTGAGGTATGTGTTCACCTCAGCCATCCATCCATGGAGACTTACCTTGATGTACGTAATTGCATCCAGGCCGTCCAAGGCCTGGACACTGGGTCAGATGATAATAATACAACTAATAATAATAAAATACATATATTAATATAATATAATATCTTATATTTTGATGGTGGGCCCTGCGTGGGACCGACCTCTTTGAAAATCGGATTGGTTACTCTACCGTCCACCAGCTATATCGCTGTAGCAGGGTGGCTTAATCCACACCGTCGATGCATGTGTTTACCCTCCACCGTCCATCTATTTTGATGGTGGGCCAGCCCCCGCTGCAAGCAGCTGCAGCAGCAACTCTGTGGGTCACTGTGATGTATGTATAATCCACACCGTCCAGGCTTTGGACGGTGGCACCCACCATGAGGTATGTTTTCATCCAAACTATCCATTTGCTGCTGCTCGGCAGCTGGAGCTGCTCCAGCGTCAGCAGACCTTTGGACGCTGATCATGAGGTATGTTTTATATCAACACCGTCCATCTATTTCTCCGTATTGTTGTATGGTCTGGGTGAGAAGATCCAGACCTTAGGTGGACCCCAGAGTAGGAAACATTGGAAATGATGACGTCCACGGTTGAACCCCTTTGCAGGTACCACTCTGATGCATGTGTTTTACTTGAGACGGTCCATCCATTGGACGTGGACCCCACCATGACAGCGTGTGGGGCCCACCTTGCATGATGTATGTGTTACATCTAGACTGTCCATTTAGTTCGGCCAGATCACGAGCCCGCCTGATCCAGACCGTCTAGGGTCAGGCGTCCAGCAGCAACAGCTGCTGGACCGTTGAAGGGAAAATAAATATCAGCTTAGTTTCCAGCTGAGGTGGGCCACACGTGTGGACCCACCTCATATGTATTTATACAGCCGTCTGTACAGGGAGTGGCCCACCCCACACGTGTGGGTGGGGTCCACCTTGATGTATTTACTAGATCTGCACCGTCCAGCAGATCTGGACGGTGGCCACACCGTTGATGAATTTATTCTATACCCACGTTGTCTATCAAGTGGGCCGTTGCAAAATCAATAGGAGATTGAACGGCTACCCTTGGACGCCCCTTTTTGGGTGCATAGAAGTTTTGGATCAAAATGAGATTTGTTTTATCTCTTCATCCAGGTCTGTACGACCTTCTCAACAGAATGGATGGAAAACAAACGTTATGGTGGGCCCCACATGGGACCCATAATGATGTATGTGTTTTATACACACCGTCCACGGCAGTGGACGGTGTAACCCACCATGAAGTATGTGTTCTGTCCACCGTCCGTGCCACTGGACGGTGGGACCCCCTAGTGATGTATGTGTTTATTCACACTATCCACTGCTTGGACAGTGGGACCCACCATGATGCATGTGTTGCATCCCCACCGTCTAACCATTTTGAAAGCCCATTTTAGGGCTTGAGAGTAAAAATGAGTCAGATCTAAGGTTCAGGTGGAACCCACCATGGTATGTGTCACGCCCCAAACTCGGAAACTGGGCTCACAAAATTTTTGATTGCCGAATCTGACACCGATAGCCTCCGTAGAACCCCATTCTCGGCTCCCAGCTCGCATTCGCCAGGTTCCGATCCTGGGATGCTATGAGGAGGATTTTCAAGATCAGTTTGAATCGTGATAAGCATAACCAAAGGCATAACCCACAAACAACAGCCAAAAACTCCATTACATTTCCACTATGATAAAAAAAACTTTACAAGTACAATGAGCATAAAGGGAAATATAATGATGATGAATAAAAACTCCAAGATGATCTGCAAAAGCTCCTGCCTCAGCCTGCTGCATACCAACGTCACCTGCACACAACAGTCCTGCATAAGCTTATAGAAAGCTTAGAGGGTGGTGAAAGTGTGTGCGCAAGTGGTAATGCAGTTATACAGTATCAGAGTAATGCGGAACATAATGATGAAAGCTAAGAATACCATTAGCTATACCAAGGCCATGCAGTGCAAAGCATGAATGATGTCAGCCATATTAAGGCCATGCGATACGAAATGCAACTCAAGCTTATAAATTCTCATCTAAGTCCACATTTCAATACAGTTCAACTCTGGGATATCACCGGGGTCTAGTACACTCCAAACCAGATCGCCGCCCCATCGCGCTCAATAAGGTAAGTGGAAGAGACCTCACTATCCGCCTGCCAATATCGGGCTCGGCTCGTCGATAGCGGACCCATTCCTCGAGCTGGTTAAACTCAGCCTAGCTTTGTCCCCTACTCTCGGGCGGGTAAGGCCGCACCCCCTTCCAACCGACCAAGACACAGTGGAAAGCGCAACCGTCTGGTAATCGGCACTCGACGCTCCTGTACCCACTCGGTCTAGACGTTGGAGCAACCTCTTGGTACCATAAGGGTTTAGGAACTTTCATCCAGGGATATCTATAGCACCCCATGTAGAATAAGATTTTTAGTATCCAATCCTGCCAACCACGATACACTTGTGGAGGCTACGACCCTGATGTCGCTAGGGCATATAATAACCATATCTCTCAATGCGAAATGCATGAATCACGCTATCCAGTCATGCAGCAAATTTTGTGCATATCGTGCGCTCATGTAGGACAACACCGCCTAACCGAGAGCCCATAAACAACCTGCCTGAAGGCATATGCTATGATCAGTCACCTCTCATATCAAGCATTCATATGATGCGTATGATCATGAGTCATGGAACTATACTAAACATGTTATAAAGTAATGCACTATCCTTACAACGCAGGTGGCCTAGACGGCCGACATATAACAAGTACGACCTATCAATGGGCCCTAGGGAGAGTCGTAATGTAGACATCCAACCAACATTATACTCGCAATGTGGACGTCAAACCAACATTGCTCCCAAGGTGTAGCCCATTGTGAATATCATTACGTAAACCAGGTTGGGATCACACATTGCAATGGACCTTAGGTACACCCCATTGGGCCTTAAATACATCAAATGGGCCATATCATATGGGCCTTTTACTCATCAAATGGGTCACATCAATGGGCCGCACCAATGGACCTTATGTGCATTGCAATGGGTCAAAACCCGTGGGCCTTAGATTGCATCAAATGGGCCTAATCTCATGGGTCTTATATGTAAAAAATGGGCCACACCAATTGGGCCCCATATGTACACCAAATGGGTCTCAACCCATAGGCCCTAATACATCTCAATGGGCCTTAACCCATTGGCCCTCTAACATAACAAATGGGACTTAACCCATGGGCCTTTCAAATAACAATGTGGGCCTCAACCCATGGGCCTTTCAAATAACAATGTGGGCCTCAACCACGGGCCACAAGTACGTTAAGATGGGCCTCATGCACACCAAATGGGCCACACCTAAACATAAGTGGTGGTAATGATTGCCACCATTAAAATTCCTAAGGCCCATCATAGCATATGTTTCCCATCCACCTGACCATAAATTAATATAGTGATGGATGAAGTGGAAGCAAATATAACTTAGAAGAAAGCTACTAGGGTCCTTAGAAAGTTTTGA
The DNA here is from genome assembly GCA_037074715.1 of Magnolia kwangsiensis. NCBI lineage: Eukaryota > Viridiplantae > Streptophyta > Magnoliopsida > Magnoliales > Magnoliaceae > Magnolia > Magnolia kwangsiensis. The sequence continues at coordinate 47,758,949 of CM073574.1, read as the reverse complement.
ACGATGGACATCATTGACCACAACATTAAATGGTGGGGTCCACTTGAACTTTAGATCTAACTCTTCCTTTAGCTCTAACCATAAAATGAGCTTACAAAGTGGATGGACGAATTGGATGCAACACATGCATCATGGAGGGCCCCACTGTCTCTCGACAGTGTGAATAAAACACATGCACTAGGGCGGACGGTGGGGATTAAACACATATATCATGTGGGTTCCACCGTCTGCCTGGACGGTGGGAATAAAACCCATACGTCACCGTGGGTCCCAAGTGAGGCCCACCACAATGTTTATATGCCATCCAATCCATTAATAAGGTTGTACGGACCTGGTTGAGGAGGAAACACAAATTTCATCTTGATCCAAAACTTTTGCGCGCCCAGAAATAATTTCAAAGGCAGCCACCTTATCCCACTGTTTCTTATGGTGTGGGCCACCTGAGATGTGGATGGGACTGAAATTTGGAGGGGGCCCACTACTGGGAGTGGCCCACCTCATGAACGGCGTGGATGTAAAATATACATTATGGTGGGGCCCACATACAGGGCCGTGGCCCTTGGCCCGTCCGCCCATACGCAGCCGCTGCTGCTGCTGTGTCAGGGGCAGTAGGCGCTGCCCCTTATACATGTTATTTTTAGTTTTATTTTTGAAATCTTAGATCCTGTGGTTTTTCACAAGTGGGACCCATATTCGGAAAATCCATCCCGACCATGAGATTCTACAACTCGTAACAGATAAAATGAGTCTAAAGTTCCAAATTTATGGGTGTATAGAAAACATCAGGTGATTTTCAATGGTAACTACCAAGTCTCCTATGCTATGGCCCACCAGATGCTCAAATCAGCCTCATTCTTCGGCTCAACGCCTAAAATGGTCCAGGGAATGAGGTGGATGGCATGGATTGCATACATACATCAAGGTGGGGCCTATGTGAGTGGACCACCCCAAAAGCTTGAAAAATAAGCTAATATTTATCTTTTTCCAAACCACGTCCAGCGTCTAAGGATGCTGAACATTGCACATAACAGATTCATTAGAGGTGGGCCCTGATTAGGTGGGCCACCTCATGGAGGATGGTATGGATACAACACACACGAAGTGGGCCCCACTTGTAGATGGTTTGGATAGAATACATGCCTTATGGTGGGGTCCATTCAAGTGGGCCACACAATCATATCATCACACAAAACATAAAAAAAAGGGAGAGAGAGAGAGAGAGAGAGAGAGAGAGAGTGGGACACGCTTGAGATGGAGAGACCCCGACATTATGGGCCCTCCCTTGTAATAAATCATACATCAAGTGGATCCCTTCACACATGGGACCATCGAAATTGAAAATCAATGGTGGAGATCCTTTCCCCACCGATATGGACGGTCTAGATGACCTTTTAAATGCAAGAAAATAAACATCATGGTGGGGTCCATGGAGAATGGCCACATCATGGAATGATCATGATGATCCTAGAGGGCCATCGACCACATCTTAGGGTCCCAAGTGAGATCCAAACCATTCATCGGTTGGCTTCACTTGGCCCATCTTAAAAATATGAAAAACTACTATTATCAAGCACCCACCGTTCGATCTTCTTGCTCCTATGGGTTCCTTAGCTCCTTAGCTTCGATTCCAACGGAGGAGATGAGAAATGGATAGCTAGGATGGGAGATCTTGGGATGGAAAGGTGGGCCACACTTGGAGTTTTGGAAGAGAGGGAGAGGCTTGGACGTGGGATGCTTCTCTTGCTTGAGAATGTGTTTGAAAATGAGAAAGAGAGAGAGAGTTGTAAAGGGAGAGAGAGAGTGATGGGTGATAGAGTGATAGATGTGGTGGTGATGGGTGTGTAAGACACTTTTTGACTTTTGTGGCCATTTGTGTAAGAAAGGCATGGGTGGTGTAAGAACTTTTTGACTTTGAGGGTTACTTGAGGAAGGGTGAGAGGTGATGTGTACTTGACATGAAATGTGATGGGATTTGATTGATTGATGGGATTGATTTGACAAGTCATAGAGATTCTTATGGGTTTTGCAACACGTGGTGTTTTTCTCACACCGAACGCTGACCTACATCTCCTGACCAGGGTATCGCCTCGATGGGTGAGTCGCGGCATCGGAACCGCAGCGACGGCGCGGTTGCTATGGTAAAGGTCTTAGGTTGAGTCGACTCGTGTTGACAGCGTACGAATCAGGGTCGCACGCAAATACCGATTAAGGGTTGAAGGTTACCGAAATTCGACTGGTAAGACCGTGGAAGTCTACAAAACGGTACAGACTAAGATACGGGTCTTACAGTATGTATTTCATTCATGCCGTCCATCATGAGGTGGAACCCGCCACGATATATATGTGTTTTATCCATCCATCCATTTATGCGGCCTGCCATGATGTATGTATTAAATATTTATACCGTTCATTTGATGAAGCACATAGTGATGTATTAGGGCCCATGGGTTGAGGCCCATTGTGATGTATTAGGGTCCATGGGTCGAGGCCCATTGTGATGTATTAGGGCCCATGGGGTGAGACCTATTGTGATTTATTAGGGCCTGTGGGCTGAGGCCCATTATGATGTACTTAGAGCTCATTGGTAAAGGCCCATTGTGATATACTTTCGGCCATTTAGTAAGGCCATTATGATGTACTTTAAGGCCCATGAGTTATGGCCCATTATAATGAATATAAGGCCCATTGGTGCGGCCCATTGATGTGGCTCACCTTGGTATATGTATGAGGCCCATCTTGATTTATTTGTGACCGTCCATTGAGGCCCACTTAGTATATATAAGGCCCAAGTGATTAGGCCCAGCTCGTTATATTTATGGGCCATTGTTGAGGCTCACCTTGATGTGGATGAGGCCGTGTTGAGGCCCATTTTTGATATGAATGTAAGGCCCATGTTACGAGGCCCATTGTGATGTATTCAAAGCCCCATGGGTTATGGCCCATTGCATTGAACGTAAGGCCCATTGGTGCAGCCCATTGATGTGGCTCACCTTGGTATATATATATGAGGCCTACCTCGATTCATTTGTGGTCGTCCGTCGAGACCCATTTGATATATATAAGGCCCATGTGATTAGGCCTATTTTGATGGATTCTAAGGCCTATGGGTTAAGGCCCATTGTGATGTATTTGGAATCCATGGGTTAAGGCCCATTATGATGTATTAGGGCCTATGGGTTGAGGCCCATTGTGATATATTTGGAGCCTATGGGTTAAGGCCCATTATGATGTGTTTCTGGCTCAAACGTTATGACCCATTTGATATATTTTCAACCCATGTGATGGGGCCCATCTTGAGGTATTTGTGGCTTACATGGCTAGGCCCGATGTGGTGCACATGTGGCTTAAGGCGAGGAATGTGCACACGATGCAATGTGTAATTTTACTATAATGCAGGCAATGATGTCTATGACAGGCCATACCTTGGGATCAATGATGGTTTGACGTCCACATTGTAAGGATAATGTTGGTTAAATGTCCGCATTATGAATCTCCCTAGGGCCCATTGATAGGCCCATACTTGCTGTGTGTAGGCCGTCTAGGCCCATCTTTGTTGTGAGAGTAGTTCATTACCTTATAACATGCTTAGTGTAACTCTATGAGTCATGCCCATATGCATCATATGTATGCCTGATATGAGGATTGTTTGATCATAGCATATGCCATTGGACAGACTATTTACAGGACTCCTTATTAGACAGAGTGCCTATATTATCGCGTCGTACGTGCAGGATTGCTGCATGACTGGATAGTGTGACTCATGCATCCAGCATATATGTGACTTGATCATTGTACGCCCTAGTGACATCAGGGTCGTGGTCTCCACAGGCACATCGTAGATGGCTAAATGGGACACCGAAAATATTTGGTTCTAGCACTGTGGGCACTTAGGATGTCCTTGGGTAAAATTCTCAGAACCTCCGAGGCCAGGAGTAGCCCCAACATCTAGACCGAGTGGAACATGAGAGCCCAAGTGCCGAATACCAGTAGGTCGTGTCTCCCGCTGTGTCGTGGTCGGTTGGGAGGGGGTGTGGCCTTATCCGCCCGAGTGAGGGGGCTATAAGCTAGGCTGAGTATGACCAGCTCGTAAATGGGTCCGCTATCGATGAGCCGGGTAGGTATTGGCAGACTGCTGGCTAGGTGGATAGTGAGGTCTCTTTCACTCGCTGAGCTATGCGGCTAGGGAGGCGGCAGTCGGTGTGGAGTGTAATAGACCCCAGTGATTTTTCAGAGAGTAATTATACTGATATGTGGACTTATTGAGCAAGAATTACATATCCATTCATTCATTCATTCACTATCCACTTGGGCTGGTGGTGCGTAACTATTTGTTACGTGTACCTTTGCATGGCCAGAATTTCGGTTAGGCGTGCGACTAACCTGAGACTAGGAGTTTACCACATTGTATCTGACTATCCAAATTTAGGTATGGGACTGGTTTGGATAGAAGTCCCTTGTGATGGACCCCATAGCCTGTGATACTTCGTACTATCATCCCGACTTCACATTCCAGCATGGTCATTTCATTTGCACCACATATTTCATTGCATCCGTAGTACTTAGCATTTTGAGTTATTATGTTGTTGCACGTATATGGCCTAGACGGACTTAGTAGGATTTACATATTGCATTGTACCCTCGACATCTGACATTTGCCTCGCTGTGACTCCCCGTCCACATAGTTGATTTGTTTTGCTAGTATTTCCGATATTATATGATTTATGGGCTTATCATTATTTTCGCTTACTCTGATATCGTATGATTCATGACCTTGTCATTTTTCTGCTTATTTCGATGATGTATGATTTATGGACTCTATTGTATACTCGGCACTTACCTTACACATACTTACACCACCCTCTAAGCTTTTGTAAGCTTATGCACGATAGATGGATGCAGGTGGCGTTAGGTTGCAGCAACATTGAGCTTGGAGCGTGCAGCGATTTTCAGGAGCTTTGATTTTGATATATGTATTTTCCTTCCAACATTATATTCAAGTGATTATATTAGTGGATATGTGATGATGATGTTGCCTTTATGATTTGGGTAAACTTGTGGTTATGCTTATTACATGACAAATGTACGTTGAAAAATCCTCCTTGTAGGATCCCGGGATCGGAATCCAGCATATGCTATGCTGGGAGCTAAGAATGGGGTACTACGGAGGCTGTCAGCACCGGATTCGGTGATCGGGATTCCTGTGAATCCAATTTCTGGGTTTGGGGCATGACATGACATGTGTGCAATGGTCAACCACATCTCATAACAAACATGCAGATGATGTGTATAGGCATGTATCATAATGTTATGCTGTCATTATGTCATAATCAGTATCGATAATTGACCTAGATAATCGACTTATACAATTGGCCTCCACAAACGAAATCGGCCTTGACAATGCGAATCAGCCTCGACAATCCGAATCGGCCTCGACAAACGGAATCGGCCTCGACAAACGGAATTGGCCTTGACAATCGAAATCGGCCTCGATAAACGAAATCAGCTTCAACAATCGAAATTGGCCTCAACAAATAGAATTTGCCTCAACAATCGGAATTGACCTCGATAATCAGAATCGGCCTCGACAAATGGAATCAGCCTCAACAATCAGAATTGGCCTTGACAATTAGAATTAGCCTTGACAAACGAAATCAGTCTCAATAATCAGAATCGTCATCGACAATCGGAATCGACCTAGATAATTAAAATCGACCTCAACAATCGGAATCGGCCTCAATGATCGAAATCGGCCTTGACAAACGAAATTGGCCTCGATAATCGGAATCAGCCTCGACAATCAAAATTAGCCTTGCAAAACAGAATCACCGACAACAATCGTAATCAACCTCGTCAAACGGATTCGGCCTCAACAATCAGAATCGGCCTCGACAAACGGAATCGGCCTCGATAATCGGAATTGACCTCGGCAATTGGAATCTGCCTCGACAATCAGAATTGGACGCGACAATCGGAATCGACCTCGACAATCAGAATCAGCCTCAACAAACGGAATCGACCTCGATAATTGGAATCGGACTCGACAATCGGAATCATTGAGAATAGGCCTAACAAAGCCTAAGGAAAGGTTACAGTGTGGACATTCAACCATCATTGCCCATCAATGTGGACATTTAACCAACATTACTCCCAAGGGGTAGCCTACATAGGGCCTAACACATTGTGGGCCCATGGCCTCACACAAGGGCCTAATACACGTCACGATGGACCTTACTCATGGGCCTAATACACATCACGATGGGCTTTACTCAGGGGCCTCATATACATCATAATGGGCCCCATCACCTGGCCCTCAAATGCATCACAATAGGCTTCATCACTTAGGCCCAATAATCATCACATTGGGCCTCACCACATGGGCCATATAAACATCACATCAGGCCTCATCAAATGGGCCATAAATATATCGCTTTGGGCCTCATCATTAGGCCACAAATACATCATATTGGGCCACACGTAAGGGCCTAATGCACATCATAATAGGCCTCATTAAATGGACTACAAAAATATCATAATGGCTACGCCATATGAGCCAGAAATATATGTCAAATGGACACGACCCATGGGCCCTAGTACATCATAATGGGCCGTAACCCATGGGCCTCAAATACAATAAGTGGGCCACATCAATGGGTCACGCTAATGGGCCTCATATACATCAAGTCAGGCCTCATCATATAGGCAGGAAATACATCTCAATGAGCCTTGTCGTATGGGCTGAAAATTCATCAAGTGGGCCGCACTAATGGGCCTCATGTATATTAAATCGGGCCCACCCTTATGTATTTTTGAGATCTAACCTATTCATAAGTTAACATAAAGATAAATGAAGTGAAAACCAAATATCAGCTCGAGTGGAAACTACTGTGGCTCCTAAGAAGTTTGAACGGTGGATGTCACTATCCACTATTTTAATGGTGGGGTCCACTTGAACTTAGATCTATCCCAGTCTTTTACTCATGCCGTAAAATGATATCTCAAATGGTTAGACGGTTGGATACAACACATGCATCATGGTGGGTCCCATAGATAGACGGTGTGGATGAAACACGTGGGACCCACAAAACTTGCTGCCGTCAGTACAACAGCTAGGCAGCTACGTATGATGCAGGTGTTGCTGCTTCACGTAGCATAGGTGGGTCCCACATAGGGCCCACCACCACATTTATTATAAATATAATATACATGTATAATATTATATTAATATATAATAATAACGTCCAGGCCCTGGACGGCCAGGACAGACACATACATCAAGGTGTTGCCCCCACACGTGGGGTGAGTCCCAACAACGTCCAGGCCCTAGACGGCCTGGATCATAAATCTACACCCCCACACGTGGGGTGGGTCCCACCGTCCAAGGTTGGTGTGGACGGTGTGGGTATAATACCCATATATCACGGTACAGCCCCACACGTGGGGTCCATGCTGCTGGGCAGCGAATATAAAACACATATCATGGGGGGTTCCCACATAGGGCCCAGCATATTATAATATATATATATATATATATATATATATATATATATATATATATATATATATATATATATATATATATATATATATAATACAAATAATAATATTATATTGATTATTACTTTCTTTTTTCTTTTTGTGTTTATTGTTAGTACATCCCACTGTCTATTCACACGTCACTAAACCACGTCCATCGTCTAGGGACGTTAAACTGATGGTGTGAATATATTTCATCAAGGTAGGTCCCACATGGACGTGGCCCACCTGATTTGGATCAATCTAATATTTATGTTTTCCCATCGCCAATAAGGTAGGGCCCACATGGCCTGGACGATGTAGATCCAACACAACCATCAAGTGGATCCCCCGAAGTGGATGACATGGATAAGATGCATACTTCATGGTGGGGTCCATCCGAGTGGCCCACATGGCCATATCATCACCGAACAAAATGAAAGAGAGGGAGAGAGAGAGAAAGAGAGAGAGAGAGAGAGAGAGAGAGAGAGAGAGAGAGAGAGACGAGTGGAGGGACCTCGACACTATGGGCCCTTACTTCCATGCTTTATGGCATACATCAAGTGGGTCCCATTACATGTGAGCCCACCGATCAAAATCAACAGTGGAGATCCCTTCTCCACCAAAAGCAAGGTCTAAATGACCCTTGTTCATACAAGAAAATTAAACATCATGAAGGGGTCTATGGAGAATGGCCCCATCATGGAATGATCATGTGAATCATGAAGGGCTATCGACCATAGCTAGGGTCCAAAGTGGGATCCATACCATCAATCGATAGGCACCACTTGGCCCCTCATCAAAAATATAAAAAAAATCTAAGCCTACAGAACACTTACCATTATTTTTCTTAGACTTCCTCCATCAACGCATCCTAGAGCTCCAAGGGATGCATTTAAATGGTGGAGATGGTCTTTGGATGGTGGGATTGAGTGGTAGGGAGGTGGGCCACACTAGCTTCTCCTTTCTCTCATTAAAATATTGGACATGGGTTCCTTAGAGAATGAGGGAGAGAGATGAGAGAGAGAGGGTTGTAAGAGAAAGAGAGAGATGGGTGAGTTATGGGTAATGTAAGACCCGTATCCTAGCTCATACCATTCCATAGGCTTCCGCGGTCTTCTTAGTCAAATTTTGGCGACCCACGATCTGTTATCATCGTTTGCGCGTGATCCTGAGACGTGTCCCGTATATCAGAGTTGGCACGACCCGAGACTTGTACTAGTGCGACCACACCGTCGCCGCAGTTCCGACACTGCATCTCACGCAGTGAGACGATGCCTAGGTCAAGAGATATAGGCCCGTGTTCAATTGGAGAAAAATGCCGCGCTTTACAAATTTCGATAGAATCTCTACGATATGTCCCATCAATCACATCAATCACAAGTCAAGTACATCCCATCATAAGCCATCACTCACCCTTACCTCTCTTTACCCAAAGTCAATGCAACCTATGCTTAGCCCATTCTTTTCTTACAAAAGTCAAAAGAACCCATCCTTTTTCACTCCATCACCACTCCTCTCTCTCTCATTTCTCACTCTCTTAAGCAACTCCCAAGGAGAGGAAACGTCCAAGATCTCCATGAGAAGAGCCGTATGTGGCCCACTCCATACCACCCTATCTCCCATCTCCACCCTTGGATCATCATCTCCACCGTTAAAGGAGCACTTTTAGAGCATTAGAAGGCTAGGGAGGAAGAATAAGGATAGGTGGGTGCTTCTCTCTCTCTCTTTCATTTTTGTGTGATGTGTGGCCCACTTGGATGGACCCCACCTTAATGTATGCCTTATCCACACCATCCAACCTATTTGCTGGCCCACTTGAGCAGGGCCCATCTTAAGCATTTGATTATGCCCAAGACCTGGCAAAATAAATATCAGTTTGATTCAAAGCCTTGGGATGGGTTGTCCATGCAGGCCCCACCTTGATGCATTGATCCGATCCACGCCGTCCATCTCATTCTCTGGCTCATTTTAAGCGTTGAGTCAAAGTATGAGGCCAATCTGACTATCTGGCGGGCCTTATCATAGAAAGAAAAGTAGTTTTCACCGTTAAAACTTACCTTGATGTTTCTACTTGCCCAAAACATGCCAAATATTGGGCTTGTTTAGACTGTCTTGATCCCTAAAATGCAATGGCTGGAGTGGATTCACTTGATGCAGGCCCCACATATAAAAAATCATGAAAAAATTGATTTTCAAAGAAAAAAATTAACAAAGGCAGCAGGTGCTGCTGCTGGGACCTGAGGACGCCACACAGCCTCTTGCTGCGCTCCTGTGTAGGCGAGACGGGCGAGGGACATAGGTCCCAGCTGTGGGCCCCACCATGATGTGTATCACACATCAACACCGTGCATTTTGATGAGGCCCCTCAGGGTAGTAGGCCCTCTAAAAATCAGCCGTACCTGGAACTCAAGTGGCCCACATGGAAGGAAACAGTGGGATTGAACGTATACCATTAAAACTCTTTTTGAGTCCCAGGAGTTTTAAATCCATATGCAATTTATTTTTCCTCTTTATCCAGGTCCTTGTGACCGTATGAACAGGATGGATGGATGGAAATAAACGTTACAATGGCCCCATGTGGGACCCACAATGATGTACGTGCTTTATTCACTGTCCACGGCAGTGGACGGTGGAACCCACCATGCTGTCTATGCCGTGGACGGTGGAACCCACCATGCTGTCTATATATGCACCGTCAGATGGTGCTGCACATGCTGAGCATGCTGGCCATGCTGCACGTGACACGTGGGACCCACATGGGCTGCGTTTTATCCCAGCGGTCCTGTGGGGCCTGACTGTGATGTATGTGCTTCGATCCACACTGTCCAGACTTCTGGACGATGCTAGACAAATTCGGACGGTGCTGTAGACCGCCATGATGTGCCATGATGTCTGTTTTGATCCAGACCGTCCCTCTTTGTGGACCCCACTGACATTTGTATTCCATTCATGACGTCCATCACATGGACCATTTACACGTGTGGCATTCATGGCCACTTGATGCATGTATCTAGCCGTCCATCACTGGACACTGGATCTACTGACCTGCGTAACATAATAATAACAATAATAATAATAATAATAATAATATACAATAATATAATATACTTATTATATATACTCAAAATATATATATATTTTTGGGATGGTGGGCACCACGTGGGACCCACCCACAGTTCAGCAGCTGGGCTGCTGTACGTGGGAATAAATCCATACGGTCCACTGTTGTGGCATTCACCATTATGTATGTTTGTATATGCCTCGTCTAGTTGTTGGACGGTACTGTGTATGTCATGCTCCAAATCCGAAAATTGAATTCACATGAATCCCGATTGCCGAATCCGGTGCCGACAATCTCTGTAGTGCCCCATTCTCGGCTTCTGATAATCAAATGCCAGATTCCGATCCTGGGATCCTACAAGGAGGATATTCAGAATGAATTTTTTTTTTGTAATGGAGTATAATTATAAGCATAACAAAGTCACAAAAATAACATCACCACATATCCACTATATCAAAATTTTAAGTACAAATTGGAAAGGAAAATACAAGGTGATCAAAAAGCTCCAAAAGGTCCTGATATGCACTCCTACCTCAGCACTGCTGCTATCCAACGCTACCTGCACGCAACTGTCGTGCATAAGCTTACAAAAGCTTAGAGAGTGGTGTAAGTGTGTGCGCAAGGCAAACGTCAAGTGTACAGTATCAGAGTAGTACAGAAGTATACGGTAAGTCCATAAATACAACCAACCATACCAAGGCTATCTAATGCAAGGCATGATGAGAGATATGAATGCCATCGGCCACACCGATGCAATGCAAGGCCTACATAGCCGAATGTCATATGTGAAATGTAATCCAAGCAAGTCGGTACTCATCATGTACACATATCAGTACAGTTCCCCTCTGGATATCACCGGGGTCTAATACACTTCGCTGTGACTGCCACCTCCCTAGCTGCACAGTCAAGCAAGCGAAAAAGACCTCGCTATCCGCCTGACCAGTAGTCTGCCAATACCTACCTGGCTCATCGATAGCGGACTCATTTGCGAGCTGGTCAAACTCAGCCTAGCTTATAGCCCCCCTCACTCAGGCGGATAAGGCCACACTCCCTTCCAACCGACCACGACACAGTGGGAGACACGACCTACTTGTATTCGGCACTCGGACGCTTGTGTATCCACTCGGTCTAGACATTGGAGCATCTCCTGGTACCAAAAAGGTTCTAGGACTCTCACCCAAGGACATCCTAAGTGCCCACAGTGCTAAAATCAAGTATTTTCAGTATCTAATATGGCCATCCACGATGTACCTGTGGAGCCACGGCCCTGATGTCGCTAGGGCATACAGTGATCAAGTCACACATATGCGAGATGCATGAATCACACCGTCAAATCATGCAGAAATCCAGCGCGTACTGCGTGATCATGTGGGGCACTCCGTCTCATAACGGGTCTCATAAGTGGTCTGCCCAATGGCATATGCTATGATCAGTCACTACTCAAATCAAGCATACATATGATGCGTATGGGCATAAATTATGGGATTATACTAAGCATGTTATAAAGTGACGAATAGTAACGAGTATGGGCATATCAATGGACCCTAAAGAGAGTTACAATGCGGACATTTAACCAACATTGTACATACAATGTGGACGTCAAACCGACATTGTTCCCTAGGCACGGCCCGCCATAAATATCATTACATGAACCATGAGAAACGTACATTACAATGGACCCTAAGGACATCCGTTGGGCCTTGATCCATGGGCCATAGATACATCAAATGGGCCAAATTACATGAGCCTTACATTCATCAAATGACTGCATTAATGGGCCTCACCAATGAGCCTTATGTACATTACAATGGTTCATGACTCATGGGCCATGAAATACATTAAAGTGGGCCTACACATATGAGCTTAAATATATCAAATGGGCCACTCCATTTGCGCCCCATGCACATCAAATAGGCTTGATCCCATGGGCTTTAATATATATATCAAATGGGCTTGAATCCCATGGGCCTTATATAGAATAAATGGGCTGGATCCCATGGGCATTGCATATATCAAATGGGCCCAAACCCATGGGCATTACATATGCCAAATGGGCTTATTCCCATAGGCCTTATGTGTGCACCAAGGTGGGCCTTAACAAATGGTTACAAACAGGCCAACATGGGCCCTATACACATACCAAGGTGGCCCCTTTGAACCATTGATCTGCCTCATTTTTAGCTCAAACCTTAAAAATGAATTTTTTTTAAAAAATAAATGGACGGTTTAGATATAATACAAGCCTAAGGGTGGGGGGTCCACTGACCGTCCAGCAGCCCCAAAAGTGGCTGGACGGTGTGGATAATACATATATGGTAGTGGGCTCCACCGTCCGGGCGGACGGTGGAAAAGCAAACATCACAGTGGCGCCACCGCTGTGTACGGTGTGCATAAAGCACATACAACACTGTGGGTCCCATGTGGGGCCCACCATAATGTTTATATGACATCCAACCCATTGATAAGGTCACGCAGACCTGGTTGAAGGGAAAATACAAATTTCAGCTTGACTCAAAACTCCCGTGGACCCACAAAGGTTTTCAATGGTAAAGTTCAATTCACACTATTTCTTGTGGTGTGGGCCACCTGAGCTTTGGATGGGCCTCATTTTTGGGGAGGGCCCACCTCAGAAAGTGGGCCATCTTGGGGACAGGTCAGATGACAAATAAACATCAAGGTGGGGCCCACACGGTTAGCTGTGGGACCCCCTTGGCGTCCGCCGTCCGCCCGCCTGTTGGGGCGTCTGACAGCAGCAAACAAGCTGTTTTGCTTGTTTTTTTTTTTTTTTTTTTTTGGAAACCCAGTTTTCTGGGATTTTTCTAAGGTAGGGCCCACATTAGAGAAATCCATCTCAGCCATTGGACTCCATGGCTCAAGACCGTCCAAAAGAGTCCAGTATCCAGTATATTTTAGCGAATAAATAAGATTAAAGTGTGTCCTAACTAATTTCAATGGTACAAATCGTAGTTTTCTATGGTATGGCTTGTTTGATTGTCAGATTGGCGTCATATTTTGTTTCAACGCCTAAAATGGTCTGAGGAACGGAATGGTCGGCATGGATTGACTCAATGCATCAAGGTGGGGCCTATATAGGTGGGCATTCTCCTATGCTTGAGGAAAATCAAGCTAATATTTGTGTTTCCTTTCCACGTCCAGCGTCCAGACGCTGGATGTTTCCCTTTTTTTTTTTTGTTTAGGTGGGCCACTATAAGATGGATGGTGCATCTAAGATGGGCCTCACTCATGGAAGGCTTGGATAAAATACATATTTCATGTGGGGCTCATTCGAGTGGGCCACATGGCCTCATCAACATTCAAGAAAAATAAATAAAAATGAGAGGAAGAGAGAGAGAGAGAGAAAAGTGGGACACACGTGTGATGGAGGGACCCCGGCACTATGGGCCCTCCATTTCAATCATCTAATCATACATCAATGGGTCCCATTGCATATGGGACTATCAAAAAAAAATCAACGGTGGAGATCCTTTCTCCACCGAAATGGATGGTCTAGATGACCATTTATTTAAAGAAATTAAACATCATGATGGGGTCCATGGAGAATAGCCCCATCATGGATTGATCTTGAATCAAAGTGGGCCATTGGCCACATTTAAGGTCCCAAAATGAGATCCACACCATTGATCGGTGGGCCTCACTTGGCCCATCATTGAAATATGAAAATCTAGCTTATGAAAACACCCACCACTTGATCTTCTCAGTCCGCTGGATAGCCTATCTCCTTACGCTTCACTTTGATGGTGGGGATGGGAAATGGATGACTAGGATGATGGGTTTTGGAGATGAGAAGGTGGGCCACCAAAAATCACATTTTCTCATGGGAAGAGCTTGGACGTGAGAGGGCTCTTTCTCTTGCTTGGGGATGTTGAGAAATAAGAAGGAGAGAGAGTGTTGTAAGGAGAGATGTGAGGTGAGTGATGGAGTGATGTGAGTGGTACTTGACATGTAAGGTGGTGTAAGAGAGAGAGGGAGAGAGTTGACTTTAGGTAAGGGTGATGTAAGAGAGGTATGGTTACTTGTACTTGACATAAAATGATTGATGGGTGATTGATTTGACACTTTATAGAGATTCTCTTGGAAATGTAAACGCGTGACATTTTCTCGAAATAAACGTCGACCTACATCTCTTAGTCAGGGTATCGGATTGGTACATGAGTCGCGGCGTTAGAACCGCGGCAACGGTGCGGTCGCAATGATACAAGTCTCGGATTAAGCCGACTCAAATGTATAGGATACGACTTACGGTCATGCGCAACGTCGATTACAGGTCGCGGATTGTCGAAATTTGACGAGAAGGATCGCGGGAAGCAACGGAACAGTATGGATTAAGATACGGGTCTTACAGTGTAGGCCCCACGTTAGCATCCATGCCACCCACCTGGTGGGCCTCTACCATAATGTAAGTTTTTTATCCCTACCGTCCATTTGAATCATGGACTATACCATTATACATGTGTTTTATCTCTCTGGACGATGGGTTGCACAGTGACGTTTGTGCTTTATCAGACCGTCTAGGTCTTGGGCCCCACTTGATGTGTACATCCACACCATCTAATGTGGTAGATTCAAATCTCTGGTGGGCCATGTGTGTGGACCCATCCACGATGCATGTGTTGCATTCATAACATTCATAGTTTGGATGGTGGACACCACCCGTTGTGCACACCATTTAGATCAGTGGGACCCACATGATGTTTGTACATATCGTCCATCTAGATGTGGGATGGTGGAACAACACCATGATGTACGTGTTTCTCCTACACCATCCAGTGGTGCCATGGGCCACACCTTGATGTATTTATTATACCCACACCATCCATCCCTGGACGTGGGGCCCACCTTGGTGATCTATCTGCCGCACCGTCTAGCATGGAATGGTGGACCTGTCATGATGTACGTGTTTCATTCCATACTATCCATCTATTTGATAGGTGGGAACCACCTTGATGGATGTGTTTCATTCCAGGTCGTCCATGGAACGTGGACCCCACACTCAATGTGTTTATGGCCCATCTTGAGGCCCACTTATTGTGTATTTGAAGCCCATGGTATTAGGCCCATTATGCGGCCCATATCATGCGGCCCAACTTGATGTTTATAAGGTCCATTGGCACGACCTATTGTTGCGGCCCAACTTAAGGTTTATGAGGCCCATTGGTGCGGCCCGTCAATGCGGTCAACTTATTGTTTATGAGGCCCATTGGTGATGTACTTATGGCCTATGTGTCAAGGCCCACTATGATTCATTTGAGGCCCACTGTTGTGGCCCATTGTGATGTATATGAGACCCTGAGATATGACCCTTTGTGATATGTATTAGGCCCATGATGCATGGCCCATTTGATGTATTCGAGACCCATGTGTAGGGCCCACATGTCATGTATTTGAGGCCCATGATCAGAGCCCACCTGTTGTGCATATGTGGCCCTTGAGTAAGGCACATTGTGTTGTATATTAGGCCTTTGTGTGAGGCCGTGGGCCCATTATACGTTTAGCTCTATGTAGACCACTCATTAGGAGCAATGTTGGTTAAATATCCACATTGAGGGGTAATGATGGTTGGATGTCTACATTGTGACCTTCCCTTAAGCCTGGTTAGGCCCATTCTCGTCATTCTCTAATGGGTTACCCCAAACGATTGGGCCCCATTAACATTGCTTGATCCATCATTGACCGTCTATTTATAAACCCGGCCTTGTGTCGAGGCCGATTCTAATTGCCTATTACCGATTTCGATTATCGAGGTCGAGGCCGATTCCGATTGCCGATTACCGATTTTGATTATCAAGGCCGACTCCGATTGTCAAGGCTAGATATCGAGGCCAATTGCTGATGCCCATTGTGATGTATATGCATCCTGTATTTTAGTCTCATTCTGCTGAGCATTCATCCTCGGCTTGATGCATTTGGGGCCTATGTAAGGTATGTGAGGCCTATATGATGAGGCCCATTGTGGTGCGTTTGAGGGCTAGGTGATGGAGCCCTTGTGATGTATGTTAGGCCCATGTGAGAGGGCCATCGTGATGTGTATTAAGCCCTTAAGTGAGGCCCATGGTATTATACATTTGGCCTTCTGTGAGGCCATGAGTCCACCGTATGTTAGGCTCTATATGGGTCATTCCTTGGGGACAATGTTGGTTAAATGTCCACATTGTCAAGGTTGATTGTCGATGACGGTTATTGATACCGATTATGAGTATATGATAGCATATCATCATGATATGTGCCCATACGCATCATTTGCATGTTTGTTATGAGATGTGATTGACCATTGCATATGTCATTGGGCAGGATAATATGTGTAACAACCCCGGATTTTGGCCAATCTGAGATTTGACGTTCTTAGGCAATGGGTCAATTAAAACACCTGGAAAATTGCTTAGAAACCAATTCCATAGCCAAAGAAACCACTTAGAATCAATTCCTTTAGAAAATATGACTAAGTTAGCTAGTGCAACGTTAGAATAGCTGGGAAATGGTCCCTAATCACTTTAAATACGTTCTACAAGGCCCAAAGCGAGTGGAACCAAGGGTGCTATAATGCTCTAAAGCCTCGGATCAAACTCTAAGCCGGTTTGTTCTCGGGACCTCCTTGAAACTTTGTATTGGATCTAGACCGCGCGTCGTAAGTCAGATGCCTACCATCTTAGACCGTTATGACCACTTAGCTGGGCTTGGCAATCGTTTCGAATATCAAGTCCAACTGACGATCACAGGCTATTTCATTGAGCCCGGACCGAAGAGAGTGTGAATAGGGACATAGTTGGAATTTCAAATTCAAATCTGGCACACAAATTTGACGCATCAGTATTAAGCGTTCTGACCGTCAGAATACAGCCAAATTACACCCTTGGATCAGGAAAAATATCTATTATATATCACGAGACTTATAGGCCTGATCTTGGTGCGATGACAGTTAAACTGAAACTGGACCGCCACGTGCGATCTGGGAACCCAACCGGTCTGAAAACTGGATGTGTGCTAGATCCAGTATGCACGAGCTTAAGTCCGACCGCATTTAGCCAGGGGACCTCCAGAAATGCTCTTTTGGACCGAAACAGCCCCGATGTGGATATACTTTAAGTATACCTTGACTTGGAGCCTATTTTGGGCATGTTTAGGCTTATAAAAGGGGTTGAAACCCTCACTCCTCTCTCCCATCCGAATTTGTAAAAATCTCTAGATTGGGAGAGAGAAAAGGTGAGAGTTTGTGAGACAGATTGGAGGAGAATTCCTTGCTGCTTGTGCTACCTGTTGCAAGTGCCTAAGCAACGCAACTCAATCACGTTGCCGGTGATTTCTCCGCTTTTCTAGGTAAGAAAGAACCCTAGAAAGTTGCTGATTTGATGCTTCTTTAGTTTCATAGCTTGTTAGTTGATAAATCTCGTAAATCAGGTTCTCTATTCGCCGTAGACGAAGCGTATACGCTCCGTTCGAATTCTCATCCCTAAAAGGGAAAAGGTGAGGATTTTAGATGCTTTGATTGACGGTTCCCAACGCTTTCAATGTCGTTTAATAGTAGATTCTTGACGGCATCGCCGTTTGACATGTACAAAATGCTCTCCGTTTCCCGTTTCGTAAGCTAACGAAAAATATGAGATTTAGGGCATTTTAGTCATTTGTAGGAAGTACTGTTTACATTCATATTTTGCTGATGTGATTGACATGGTTCGTTGTCGCATTAGGAAGTTAGGAATGCGTGCATAATTAGTTTGGCGAAGAGATTCGCCTAGTTGCGCACTTTGGGTCGACATACTATTTGTAGACTTAAGTGTGTAGTGTATGTGTTTGTATAAATGCTTGTATTAGTATGTATTGAATTAAATGATGTTATTTGATAGTTTGTGATTGATTTTTCAATTATTATGCTGACCTAAATGATTTTCTACATGTTGACAAAAGGCATGATTTCATTACATGCATGGAATGTATGTGCTTGAGGATTTGCTTAAGTTGAATATGCATGGGAAGTATGCCTTGAAGATTTGCTTAAGTTGAATGTTATAACATGTTCTAACATGCTCACATGATGTATTTCAATTCCAATACCTTTTTATAGTGTTAATGTAATTCCATAGATGTGTGGGACTTGACTTAGTCCAGGCAGTCGGTAACCGAGCGAATTCGTGGCTGACTGGTCATAGCCACGAACGACGCGTCGATGAATGTGATTCGTGTTGAGAGTTGGCGGCAGTGGTTAGGCCACGCGAAGTGTTTTACGCACTTCATGTCGTTCAATTCGAGATGTGATCGCGCTAGTCGAGCCCGTCAAGTAACCCGACTGGCCGATGTTTGTTCACCTTGTATGTATCATAACTGCTTGAACCTAGGGTACTGAACTTACCATTGTAAACCCTATTAACCGTGGTACCTTGATCCACGAAGACTCATGAGCCGGGCATGGTGGTATGGGACACCGTGGTCGAGCTGTCGGCCTACGCTGGGGCCACAAACCTCCCCGTAGTGACTAATGAGCACCTTGACTCGTGAGCAGATTATGGTGGTATGGGACACTATATTCTAGCTGTCGGCCTACACTGATCA
Source organism: Magnolia kwangsiensis (assembly GCA_037074715.1). Lineage (NCBI taxonomy): Eukaryota > Viridiplantae > Streptophyta > Magnoliopsida > Magnoliales > Magnoliaceae > Magnolia > Magnolia kwangsiensis. The sequence goes on along the minus strand of CM073574.1, from coordinate 47,739,811 downwards.
GGCGACGAGCCCTTTGTAGTGACCGCGAGCGTATTCTGAGTTCACGGGAGGCGACGACCCTTCCGTGCAATAGAGTACAGTAGGCCTGTATTGATAAGGTGATGGGGGAGCGGTGCAACGAGTGCGAGCAACAGCCCTGGCAGCCCTTGCAGTGACCTACGAAATGGACATCGTATGAGATTACTAGGAGTGACGACCCTAGACAGGATCCGTGTTGGGATTGATACAAGGGAAGTACCTTAGTTTCCCAATCCTGCTGTTTGAATGGATTAATAAAACTTGGTAATCATATCACCATAGCATTGCATGTGCCTGGAAGATGTGGAGCACTCTAGGGAGTGTGGCATGCCGCGGTCGTAAGATGTTGCCGTATGAGGGTGATCGTCGGTGAGGGCATACATCACGTCATGTCATAATTGCATTAACAACAGTATTAGGATTGTTTGATTTATTGCTTTACTATTATCGCGTGATTGATTTGAGAACATGTTAATCTTTGCTCTATTATTCCACTGAGTTAGCTACTCACTCCCACGTTACGGGACGGTGTTCCTGGACACCCACCAGACCTTTTTGTGATTGCAGATGATGGCGCGGCCTGTGAGGCGGAGCTGGATTTGATGATGATGAGGAGGATCCCTCCTTTATGCGTGTTCTGATTGACGGGATTACAGGGAGGTTGATTAGATACTTTGACACTTGTCATTTTATATTTTTAGCGCACTCATGTGTATTCGTTTTGTCTACTTTTGGAGTATACATGTATGTACATAACCTGGTAACATATCCACACTCTGGAGGCATACAACAGTTTATATATGTTATACATACTATCACAGTCTTCCGCTTGTTAATTTAACTGTCTCTGGAGTATGATATGCTGTTCTAGCTTAATCTCACTCATGTTTAATGCGTTATCACAGACAACATTCAATCATACATATCTATGTTGCATAAATAACATTTTGGAACTCGGGAGTTGGGTTTTTGCTCGACCCCCCGATTTTCGGGATGTTACAATATGACTCCCTTATAGGTGGAGGTTATCTCACATGAGTACACGACATGCGCAAGATTTATGCATGACTGGATTGTATGACTCATACATCTTGCATTGTGTTGTAATTACTGTACGCCCTAGCAACATCAGAGCCGTAGCCTCCACAGTCATATAGTGGATGGCCAGATGGGACACCGAAAATTTATTCTAGCATCAGGCTGCCATAGATGGTCTTGGGTGAAAATTCTTAAACCCTCTCGGTACTAGAGGACACCCCAACATTGAGACCGAGTGGATATATATGAGCGCATGAGGGCCGTATACCAGTAGGTCGCATCTCCCAATGTGTCGTGGTTAGTCGGGAAGGGGTGTGACCTTACCCGCTTGAGTGAGGGGGCATTATCTAAGTTGAGTTTGACCAGCTTGAGAATGGGTCCGGTATCGACAAGTCGGGCCTGATATTGGCAAGCGGATAGTGAGGTCTCTTCCACTTACCCATTTGTGTGCTTGGATAGGGGTGGCAAGTTATCGTAGAGTGTAATAGACCCCGGTAATGATCCCAAAAGAGGAATTGTATTGATATGTGGACTTATTAAATAGGAGTTACATACTCATTCATTCACTATCCACTCGGGCTGGTGGTGGCAACTATTTGTTACGTGTACCTTCGCAATGGTCAGGATTTCGATTGGGGTGCGTGACTAACTTATGATCAGGAGTTTACTACATTGAGTCTGACTATCCAAATTTAGGTATGAGACTAGTTTGAATAGAAGTCCCTTGTGATGGACCCCATAGCCTACGATACTACATACTATCATCCCAACTTCACACTCCCGCATGGTTATTCCATTCGCACCGCATATTGCATTACGTCCGCATCATAGGGCATTTTGGGTTACTATGTTTCTGCATTTATATGGTCTAGATATGACTGACGTTATTCGTGAACTCATTAGGAATTGCATATTAATTGCATCGCATCCTCGGCATCTGATGTTTGACTCTTTATGACTATTCATTTACACAGTTGTTATATATTACGCATTTTGATATTGATTAACTCATGGACTTGTCTGTATTTCACTTACTCTGTTATCATATGATTTATGATCTTGTCAGTATTTCTGCATATTCTGATATTATACAATTTATCGATTACCAGTAATTTTGATATTTTATGATGATGGCATTATATTAAATACCTGGCACTTACCTTACACACACTTTCACCACCCTCTAAGCTTTCTATAAGCTTATGCACGATAGATGCGTGCAGGTGATGTTAGGTTACAGCAGTATGGAGCTTGGAGCATGTACCTGTCTTTCGGAGCTTTGATCTTATTTGGCATATGTATTTCCCCTTTTAGCATTGTATTTAAATGATTATATTAGTGGATATGTGATGATGATGTTGCCTTTGTGATTTGGGTAAACTTGTGGTTATGCTTATTACGAGTTATATGTATATTGGAAAAAAAAAATCTTCCTTGTAGGATCTCAGGATTGGAATCTAGCGTATGGACGCCAAGAGCCGAGAATGGGGTATTACGGAGGCTGTCGGCACCAGATTCGGCGATCGGGATCCCTGTGGATCCAATTTCTGGGTTTGGGGCGTGACAGGTGAGTGATGGGTTGAGAGAGAGAGAGTTGACTTTAAGATTGCTTGGGGATGGGGCATGTACTTGACATGTGAGGTGATATGGTACTTGATTGATGGGATGTGATGTGATTGATTTGAAAGATTGTATTGAGTTTGCAAATACGCGGCGTTTTCCTAGAACTGAACCCAGGCCCGCATCTTCTGGCCTTGGTATCGCCTCGGCGCGTAATACGCGGCATTGAAACCATGGCGATGGCGGGGTCGCTAGGGTACAAGTCTCGGGTTGAGATATCTCTAGGATATGGAACATGACTTAAGGTTGCGTACAACTACTGATAGTAGATCACGGGTTGTCGGAATTTGACCGGGAGGACCGCGAAAGTTTATGGAATGGTACGGGCTAGGGTACGGGTCTTACAATAGCTCTACTTCCCATTGCCATAGACATAAAATTTATCATTTTACTTCTCTTTCCCTCTTTAAATTCCATGAACAATAATCACATGAAATTTATAAATGTAAAAAAAAAAAAAAAAAAAAACACACACACACACACACAAAGTTAACATATTTGTAGGGAAAGGGTAAAGGGAAATTGACCGTACTAGCCAAGATGTATAGTTAAATCCCATAACGAGATTTAACCGCTTAAATATTTCGAGAGTGGCCTTCTGACAAGCTTTCATAAATTACTTAGACCAAAATACCATTGTCCTAGTTTCAGTAGTTGTACGGTTTTTTAAGGAATAAGAAGTTACGTCATATTTAATGCCAAGAGAGTGATGTGTACGGAACCCTTTTTTGAGCATGGGCAAGGACCAAACTAGTGAGGTCCACTGTAACACCCCGTACTTTCCAGTACTTGGGTGTTACTATTATAATCTAGATTAGCGTATTTATATGAAGATACAAGTACCGTACACTGTTCACCATCATTTGATAAGTCATAACCCATTACTTAGTTTCAACAGTCGGAATGCCAATATCTCATATCCCACCGTTGATTTAAACAAATTGATAACTAGACGTTAAAAACCTAAATATTTTGGCCCACTTACAAGCCCGAATGATTTAATCCTTATAGTCAAATACTTATAGGAGACTGAGTGAAAGAGTAAATGACCTTAATCGGACTACGACCCACATGAATAATTTAGAAATATACATATAATTGTATATATATAAATCTAAATACAAATAAATAATCTCTCCCTAAAAAACATATAGAACATCTCCAAAAGAGAGAACCACGAGAATTTAATATGAATAATTGACAATTGAAAATATAATAATAATAATAATAATAGTAACAATAATAACGATAATAAAAATAATAATAATAGGTTTTAAAACTATTCTAAAAGTAGCATTTAGTGTCTTAAATTTATAGAACTGGTGTCCCAATCATCTAAACGAATCCTTGGATCTTTTGAACCATTGACGTTTAGTTTTGAGCCGATCCGACCATTAGATTAGAGGGAAGCCATCAATGTAACCCAAATCAAGTGGTGGGCCCCACCTGGACCTTGGATCTGCCCCAACTTTGGTAAAAGACCATGGAAGGGCCTACAAAATATAATGGATGGTGTAGATTTATCACATACACCATGGTGGACCCCACTATATGGGCCCCATGTGTATATCTAGTGCACACCCGCCGTGTACCAGACGCCCCAAAACGGTTAGCACGAGTTGACCCGTGCTTCACCAAAAAAGGGAGGTTTTTACCTCTCCTCGTGTTAGGTAGCGGACGGACAACGTCCTTCAATTCCTGATTGGTGGGCCACCAACTGTGGTCACACGTGTGATCCGAACCATCCATCTAATTCGCAGTGTGGTCCTAACCAAAACCATGTCCTCCCTACGTACTTTTGCAACCACATGTGCGCACAACCCTTAACGCAAACAGGCCCTACAAACACAAAATGTTCCAAAAATGGAAATCGCCAGCTAGGCGATTCGCGTGCTTGCTTCCCTTTACATCTCCATCGTTCAAAATGGAAAAATCTCAGCTGTCCAAAACCAGGTTCCACCACAACAAAGAAAACCACGGGCGGGTTTGGTTTTGCCCACCAGATTCGGAGGTAATTTTTCTGGATCAAATCCAGGCCGTGTAACATGGATCTAATGGCTTATGGAGGATTAGAGCGAGCAAAAGACGCGTAGAGACTAAGCAGCAATGGGATCTGCCTCCATTTCTTGCGGCAGCCATGAAAAATGACCGTTTCCCTTTCTCTGGAGAATCCACCACCCAAACTTTGGTAGAGCTTCGAAAGAGCTTATCCATAAGCTCCCTAGGGTTCATACGAACCATCCCATGTTGTTAGATTGGAGGATGAAGCCTCCGCTCGAGATCTGCCATTAATAGCATCATCTTCTTCATCGCCGATCCACTGCACCCAGCAACCCAAACCGAGTCAAATCTAGCCAGATTGGCGTCCTCAATGGGACGTTTCTAACTGGAAAAGAAAGAGAGAAAAGAAAAGAAAAGAGAGGAGAGAATGAGAGATGGGTGCGGCAGCTGTTGCACCATGTTGTTGTACAGCGAACCGAGTCTTTGAACTCGGTTCAGGTTGGGGCAGGTCCTGTTGCGGCTGACCAGAGAAAGAGAGTAGGAAAGAGAGTGAAAGAAGGAAAAGAAAAGAAAGAAGAAAGAACGAGAGAGAGAGAGAGAGAGAGAGAGAGAGAGAGCGGTAGAGGGATGATGCTACCGCTATTGCTGCCATCAGTGGGGCCGCACCACGTACATGATGGGACTCACCATACACACCACGTGGGCCTCCCAGCAGTTGTCCATTCATCCAGGCCAGGTACTAGTCAGGTAACCATCTCATAGTGGGCCACACCATGGTTAACGGGGTCTTGATTTGAGCTGAAAACAGGCCTTTACCAGGCCGTGCGATGGGCTGATATGTAGGCTAACGCAACCCTTGAGCTGAGCTACGTTTTTGGGCCGAAAAGCAAGCGATAAATGGGGTTGCGATAAACTTTTAGGTGGGCACCTGATCTCAGCTAAAATAAGGCCTGAAAACAGACCAAGTCCTGGCCATTCCTGTCCCTGTACGAACCTCAATTTGGGGCTGAGATCAGCCTCACCAACAGTCTAGATGGAAGGGTGTCTCTGGCCTGAGAAGCGGCTGAAAAATGGGCCTGCAAAATGGGTCGAGAACATTGGCAGTAGGAATGTTAAACAGGCCATGGGCCTCACCAAATTTCAACTGGGCCTCACTAATTGCAGGTGGGCCTCCCCCCTACAATAGTTGGTGGGCGTGTAAGTGGACCCCACCTTGATGTTGGTCTATCCAAGCTGTCCATCTATTTGGTGTGCTCATCTTAAGGCTCGAAGACAAAAAAATAAGATAGGTTAAAATGCCAGATGAGCCCACACTATCCATGTATGGGGCACACCTTGAAGTATGCCTTGTATCTGCACTGTCCACACCCCCCCCCCCCCCCCCCCCTAAATGAGCCACATATCTAGGCTTTCCGTCAACTGACATTCAAGCCCTAGACGCTAAACCATTTAATAAATAAAATATCATTATACATACATATGCGATATAATATATATACATGTACAACTGTTGGGCCCCACCTTGATGAATCTATTGAATATCCACTATGTTCAACCAAGGGCCCCGCTTGTTATACCGTGACCTAAGAGTGCATCCACACAGTCCAATGCTTGGGATAGGTTCCGATCGTGTGAACGGTATAGTAAGTCACCGTAATGAACGTTTTAATCCACACTGCCCACCTGTGTGGGCCAAGCCACGATGAACGTGTATTGTACACGCTGTCCAGCGTGTTGGCAGGTACTGACAGTGCGAGGCAATGCTTGGACAGCACTGATTTGCATGTCCTACGTTTGGGACAGTGCTGATCTAGATGAACTACATTTGGGTGGTGCCAATTTACATGAAATATATTTGGGTCGTGCTGACTTACATGGGCTGTGTTTGGACATGCTAATCATCATTAGTAAGGCATGTACCCCATAAAACGATAGCGTACAGTAATATACAAGTTACACTTACAACTATTGACCTGATACATATGGGTTCCATGTGTGAGGCCCAGTTTCTACTTAGGATATTAATGATTAACCATTTATAGCCTTGTTTTGATATGTTAATTAATAATTGTTGCCTCTCTGGTTATTGAGGTTAGACATTGTAGGTTATTTAAGCTAAAACTAGCTATTGTAAATAAAATTGTAATTATCGAATAGTAGTATTTTGTTCTCTTAAATATTTTCATTGAGAAAAGATCATAGTAATTAACATAATGATTACTAATACTATTTGAGTTAATATTAATTGTAACATTAAAGTTAATAATTATTTTCTAATTATTAATTTAACATTAAAAATTATCCTACACTAACAACAATTTAAATCTAAGAATCTAAGCCTAGGGTTAAACCCTAATCCTACACTGAAACCCTAAAGGATAACCCTACGCTATAATCTTAAACCCTAGGTAGTGATTAGAACTTAGATCTAATTGTACAAGTTCCTGATTTATGATAGGGATCAATTCTAAGGAAACATGTGTTCCCTAACAACACTGGTAGGCGGTTCAAGGCAAAAGGTGATGATTCTTCCCCTTAAGCTTTCCATCTTCTCATTAGCTTAAGTTATAGTTTTTATTTAGATTTACAATTGATATCTCTCTCTTATAATCACATGTGTTAGCTGGTGGAAATTGAATTGTTATATTGCCTACTTAATGATCATCCTGTATATTTGTTCATATTTGTGGATTATTTGTGTATTGTTTATGGACTTTAAACTGGTACATTAGTGGAAAACCCCCACCTATAAATGTACGCCCATACTTGGGATGTAACCCGACTGATTGTGATTAAAATGGACCTTGACTTAATGATTATTAAGTGGTGGTCTAGATGGATCATTAATGTGGGCCTACCATCTAGGGTTGTTGTGTCCAATGGTTCTGAATGATGGTCTTTTCTCACATGGTTTTGATACTCGCCCTATGTGGCTTATTTTTGTATTTGCCTTATGTGGCCTGTTTTGATATCGCCCTATGTGGCTTTGTTGTGGTATTTTTCCTATATGGGTTCGATGTTTTTATCGTGCAATCATGCGATGGTAAGCCCCATATGTTGTAATATGATTGACCACTAGTTGATGGGTTCCATTAAACATCCTAAGATGGTAGCCTCATGAGCCGGGGATGATGGTATGGGACCTATGCCCGAGCTATCGGCCTACGCTGGCAACGAGCCCCCGTAGTGACCTTAAGCTTATTTAAAACTGGTTAATTGTAACTGGACAAATAATGGTTTGGCTAATCATGTATACATGGCACAGACCAGCGTCTATCGCTAGGCAGTCGTTACGCCGCACTTAGTATGTTTTTGCTGACGACTAGCCTCTGTTCGACTGGATGTTTTTCCCAGGTCGATGATCGCATTCCGCACGATTGATCCCCAGGACGTTGATTGCGTATTTGCATGGGCGACGAGCCCAAATTCCGCACGAATGAGCATCCCCGGGGTATGACTGCATTCACGCATTCATGCATCTAATAAGACCTGCATCATGTATTATTTTGTATATTTTGTTTTATAACTATGCTTACTTAATGCGACGGTGTGTAATCTTGAGGGGAATTCACACTGAGTTAGCTACTCATCCATCAAATATATAACCGTACAGGTAACATAGGTGGCCCTGATGATGTTTACATTCATATTGGGGAGGAGCAGGCTATGGTTGACAAGGGTGTATGATTATATTTGCTAAGGGCTGCTACAGGATTTCACAACTCAAGATTGTTACAAATTTACTTTGTTTCACATGTAATGTTATGTCATTTTGTATTCATAAGAATGGAGACATTGGTTTATATAAGTCATTATGGGCACTCTCTTGTATACTTTAAATGTAATTGTAATTTTCCTTTATGCTGATTTGTCCACTCTACGCTCATCTGTTTACTCTGATAAAAGAAAAATATTATATCTGACTATCCTTTAAGGTTAACACTTGGGTTTTTGGGACACGGGCCATATACTCTGGTCCTGAAAAGTCGGGGCATTACACCCACATTGTTGTATGTGTATAATCCATGCTACCCATCCTTTTTTCTATTTATTTTAAGGCTAGGGCCCAAATATTAGTCTTATCCAGAGCTCATGTGGGCCATATAATAGAAAATAATTGTGACAATAGAACCCACTGTTGAAACTCTCTAGGCTCACTGTGATGTTTGTTAGAAATGGACACTGCCCAAGTCAGGATTTTTTGAGCCTACGTCAAGTTGGCCAACAAGATGGACGGAACGGATCACCCCATTGTGGGCCTTAAGCTATTATACCAATGGCTATCCTTTCATTTGGTAGTAAAGGAAGTGAACATGTAACAACCGCGACCCATATCACATGAGAACCATGACCCATATAACATGATAACTACCACCCATGACAATCACGACCCAGATAACATGACAACCACGACCCATATAACATGACAACTAGGACCCAGGACAACTATGACCCTTATCACATTATAACCACGGCCCATACAACATGACAACCACGACCCATATAAGATGACAATCACAACCCATATAGCTTGCATTTCCTGTTCCTGTAGTCTATCAGTAGTCATCTCATATTCGAAAAACGTCAGGCTAGCTTTGGTACGAATGGGCACGTTACTTTTCTAACTTTATACGATATAATTTCATGAGGATAAGATCCACATCGTCTGTTAGATGCCCCACCTTATATTTAGATTGAAACCCAAATATGAGAATGATTCAACAGTCAGGTGGGTTATTCCATGGGAAACAATTGAGATTGGAAATTTTACTCAGAATTCTACTACATTCTCTACGTTATGGTTCATTTAAGATTTATATTTGAATGAAATTTAGTATCCATGGTGTAAATAGATCGTTTCATCTAATGGACGGTAAGGATCTTATGTATGTTTATCCCATGTAGTCACCAAATTAATGCAAGTCACGCCATAGTCGTGTAAATGATATCTGTATAGTAGCATAAGTCGCATTAGGTAGTTGTAACCCGGTAAGGGTCGTGGTTGTAATGTGGTAAGGGCCGTAGTTGTCATAGGATCATAGTTGTCATGGGTCGTGGTTGTCATGATATATGGGTCGTGATTGACATGAGGTGAGGGTCGTGGTTGTCATGTCATATGGGTTGTAGTCTTCATTTTATAGGCCTTGGCATAAAATGAGAACCATGACCCATATAACATGAGAACCACAACCCATATAACATGATAACTATGATCCATGACAACTACGACCCATGAGAACCACAACCCATATAACATGACAACCACGAACTATATAACATAACAACCACGACCCATGAAAACTATGACCTTTACCACATTATAACCACGACCTGAGAATTTGACCATACATCGAGGCCCACATTGATGTTTGTATATAATCCATGCCGCCCATTCTTTTTGCCATGTCATTTTAGGGCTAGAGCCCAAATATCGGCCTGATCCAGTGCTTGTGTGGGCCACATAATAGAAAATAATGGTGACAGTGGCACCCGCTCTTGAAACTTTCTAGGCTCACTGAGATGTTTGTTAAAAGTGGACATGCCCAAGTTAGGACTTTTTGGGCCCATGGCGAGTTGGCCAACAAGGTGGATGGATCGGATCACCTCATTGTGGGCCTTAGGCTATGGTACCAATGGATATCCTTTCATTTGGTAGTAAAGGAAGTGAACATGTAACAACTGCGACCCATATCACATGAGAACCACGACCCATATAACATAATAACTATGACCCATGACAACCACGACCTATATAACATGACAACCACGACTCATGACAACTACGACCCCTACCACATAATAACCACAACCCATGTAACATGATAACCACGACCCACGACAACCACAACCCATATAACATGACAACTACGACCCATGACAACCACGACCCATATAACATGACAACCACAACCCATATAACTTGACAACCATGACCCATATAACATGACAACCTCGACCCTTGCTACATGATTATACATATAAACCAATGTGGGTGGCGTGGATTATACATATACATCAATGTTTTACCATTTGGGTTGTGGTTTACATGGGTTGTAGTTGCCATGTTATATGGGTCGTGGTTGTCACATTGCATGAATCGCGGTTTGCAACGTGTTCACTTCCTTTTCTACCAAACCATTGGTGTCATAGCTTATGGCCCATGATGGGGTGATCTGATCCATCCACCTTGTCAGCCAGCTCGCTGTAGGCCCAAAAATTCCTGACTTGGGCAATATCCACTTCTAACAAGCATCACAGTGAGCCTGTAAAGTTTTTACAGTCACCATTATTTTCTATTTTCTGCCCCACACGAGCACCAGATCAGGCTGATATTTGGGCCTTACCCTTAAAATGACACAACAAAAAGGATGGGTGGTGTGAATTATACACATACATCAATGTGGGCCCATATGGGTCATTGTTTGCATGGGTCGTAGTTGTCATGTTATATGGGTCGTGGTTGTCATGTTACATGGATCATGGTGGACCACAACACATGAAAACAATAAAATCCTCCTACGGCCCACTGTACTGTTTATTTGACATCCAATCTGTTGATTAGGTCGTATAGACACAGATGAAGGGAAAAAACAAAGATTAGCTTGATCCAAAACTTTTATAGCCCCCAAAAAGTTTTGAATGGTCTACGCTCATTCAACTCTATTTCCTGTAATGTAGTCCACTTAAGATTGGGATTTACCTCATTTTTGGTTTCATACCATAAAATGATCTATAAAAATATATGGACGGAATGGATGAAACACATACATGGTAGTGGGGCTCACAGACCACCGAACACCAGCCATTGGCTGGTGGCAAGGGGAGTAGCCAATCTATCACTTTCTCGGGCGTTGAAACAGAATGTAACTTCTTATTCACTCCTGGATCATACGACTTCTGAACCAAGGACAGAGGCATTTTCATCCAAAACAATATCTAAAAGTTATCAGAAGGCCACTCTTGGGAATCTGGAATAGTACCTCCCAAGGTGATTTGACCAAACTTCGAGGTTAGAATGGTCAAATTCTCAAGGGTAAACCATCATTGAATTAAGAGTGGATTAGGTGAGACCCCGGCCTCACCAAAGACGGTGCGGCTATTACCGTGGGGCCCACCTTGATGTATTTATTCTGTATCCACGCCGTCCATCTTCTTTTCTTTTTTCTTTTTTCTAGATCACTTTACTGGATGATCCCAAAAATGAAGCAAAACTAATAATCAGGTGGACCATACCATAGAAAACAGTGGTAATTGAACATTAATCGGCAACAAAAGTTTTAGATCAAGTTGATTTTTATTTTTTTTTCAGTTCATCTGGGCTCATGTAACCTTATAAAGGGTTTGGATGGCAAATAAACACTACCCAAACATTAAGGTGCACAATGAGAAGTTTTTAATGGTAGGAACTTCAATCACTATTGTTTCCTATAGTAAGATTTGAATCTTCTTCGATCCCCCCCCCAGCACATTCATGGTGGGCATTCAATCCCCAACATTAAGGGCTGGGTTAAGCCAAACATTGATGGTTCACCTAGGGGGAACCCAGGCCCCTCCGGCGGTGGGGGAGTTTTTAGAGGAGAGCGAGGCGAGCTGCTCTTCGCTTTGTTGACGGGTTATGGAGTTGGGTCCAACTTCAAAGCAGAGCTTCATGTCTATCTACCTTCAGCTGGGGCTCCCGAAAGTGGCCGTTGAATCATATTCCAAATTAGTTGTCTCTATTAAATGGTGAGTCAAATGCAAGTTGGAAATGGAAATACTGGATGCAGAGGATAGACTGGATGGAAAAAAAAGCATCAGTGTGCAATATATTCATGTGCCTAGGGAAGGCAATGGCCCAGCGAATGGGATGGCTCGCAGGGGATTGAAGCTTCAATCTTCCTTTTTCTCCAGCAATATTGCTAGTCTTCCCTCTAAAATCAGGGGTCTTTTGTTCCTCGATACGGTTGGGTTGGGCACAATTAAGCATGTCCTCCCGAATAGTCCTACAGGGCGAGATGGGGGTTATGCTTGTACATAGTTTACGATAGGCTTAGCCGATTTTTTTCTCCCCGGCTTAGCCCGGATAGTGAGTGTGTTGTATGGGTCATTTTTTATTAATATACCACTCCTTTAAAAAATTAAAAAAAATCCCCACCATGTGGTCCACTTGAGTCATTGATGTAGAGTGGGTGTTGGACACTTTCACGGCAAAGATGGACAAGATAAGGCCTGATTGAAGTAGAAATGATCCGGATGGTCAGAACCTTAAAACAGTTGTATCTCATAACTCATGATGATTTTTTGAACATATCGTATAATTTTGGGTAATAGAAGCTACTTTAGCCAACCAAACATACTACTTGGAGTTGCCAACACCGGATTTATGAGATTCCATCAAATGATAGTCAAAAGTCCCTTTTATTTTCATTTTTATTTATTTACTATAAATAATATGTTTTAATTTGAGTATAACTTATCATTTGAGTTGTAGGAGTTGTGCCCAACATGAAAATGGATTAGAAAAATTAGGAGAACAACCTGGTTAGGCTAAATTGAATGGTTGCTATTTTTGGACGAAAACCATGAAGTCTAATAGGAATGGTGATTGTATATAAATAGTACGTTTATTAGTTTTTAGGTTATTTGCATCTAAAACTTCATCTTAGGTTTAGGCTCATTATTTAAAGGATTGTAATTTTTTTTATCATCAATCAATTTATTTTTTTATTTCTCATGGATTTGAAAAAGCTTTATTGGGAGTCCAAAGAACTTCGTGGATTTGGAGTAGTTATTCCCTGAAGAAGACGATGATCGACCTCATCACATCCCTCCTTCTGTCAATTGGTATCAGAGAAAGGACACCCCTTGGGCCAATGACAACTAACAATGGAATGGATCAAAATCCTATGGATGATGATCCACGGATTCATTATCTATTAGGAAGAATGAAAGGATTTCCACCGGGAGAGTCATTGACTATGCAAGAGTTGTAGGCAACCTTCCATAGTATTGCAAATGCACTAAACCCGCCCCGAGCCCAAGGTGATGCTCAACTATCCATGATCATTATACAGTCCAACCCTAATTTTCATAGAGCGTTTCCGGAGGTGAATCATATGGCTACCCCAGATGAGTCGAGCTCTAGCGATGAGAACATCGGTGGCGTCATTGCCCGATGACCAGTTCATGGAGACAATCAACTAGATCGTGTTAAAAGAGACTATCAAGGTAAGGCTGAACTTTCTAGTTTTAATGGCTTATTGCCTATATAAGAATTCCTCGATTGGTTGGCCGAAGTAGAGAGCAGTATTTTAATTATATGGATGTGCCAGAACTTAAGAAATTAAAATTAGATGCGTTCATATTAAAATCCAGTGCTTCCGCATGGTGGGAACGATTACAAGTATCATGTGCCCGACATAATAAGGCACCCATCTGATTATGGCTGTAGATGAGATATCTTCTTTGATCACGCTTCCTTTCCAATGATTATGAGCATGTATTATTCCAGCAATACCAAAATTATCAGTAGGAAAATCAAACCGTCACATATTAAACCGAAGAATTTCAGCGGTTAGTAATGCAGAATAATTTGTCGGAGACTCAATCGCGGAAGGTATCATGGTTCATATGCGGTTTACGAGCGACTGAGTTGAGATGCACCCGGTCAGGATCATGGATAAAGCGATTTAGTTAACAGATAGGTCGAAAACTTAACTTGCAAGAGTCCCTACTCGGCCTTATCCTTCAACTCAACCACCCATAATGGGTCCCATGCAGGATTCAATGCTGGCCAAATAAAAGGAACAAGTAAGAGAGTGTCCTCAACTTCTTATAACCGTAGACCATGATATGGGGAGTGGTCCATCTAGGCCTCAATGTGCAGCACCCACAATAGCAGGTCTGAGTAGAATTCGAAATCCTTATGGTCGACCAATGCCAAACAATTGTTATCACTATGGCCAACTGGCCCACTTATCAAACATCTGGCATCAATGCCCCGTGGTCCACTTAGCCATTAACAAAGGGGGGCATTTAAGGTGAGGCATAGAAAGAAGGCTCTGTATTTGATGAAGATGAACAAGTCGTTGAAGAATGAGCTGGTGACAAAGAATAGTTAGTCGAGGATCATGGTAAATCCTTGGTCAGGAGGCGATTATTGTACACTCTAAGGAAGGATGTCGCACAATGACATAATTTATTCTGTATGCGGTGTAACGTTAATGACAAGGCTTGTGATGTAATCATAGATACTGGCGGTAGTAAAAACATTATCTTGAAGGTGATGGTGGACAAGTCGCAGCTACTTACGACAAAACATCATTCCCCTTACTCAATTGGTTGGATAAAAAAAGGTGAACGAGACCAAGGTAACTAAACAATGCACTATCTTATTTTCAATTGGTAGGAATTATAAGGATAAAGTACTCTGTGACGTGGTCGACATGAAAGCATATTATATGTTACTCGGTCAACCATGGCAATCAGACCATGATACAACCTATAGAGGATGAGACAATGTTTACGTCTTCATCAAGGACGGTCGAAAGATGATCCTTGCCTCTATATCACCAGAGAGTCACCTCAAAGCTTTTAAAGTGGAGGGGAATTCCTCCTGATCATTTGGGATTTCATAAAGGAATTAAAAGAAATCGGCGAGGTGTATGCTGTGGTAGGAAAGGTGAGGAATCAGATCCCTTAGACATTCGACATTCCTCCAAGTTTAAGTCCATTACTGAATGAATTCAAATAAATCTAATCTGAATAGTTACCAGATGGATTGCCTCCCATGCGGGACACCCAACATTATATAGACCTTATCTTTGGGGCTAGCTTGCCTAATTGCCCTCATTATTAGATGAGTTCGAAAGAGTATGGGATGCTTCAAGGGCAGGTGGAAGAAATGATCTGTAAGGGTCATTTGAGAGAAAGCATGAGCCCATGTGTTATGCTGGCTTTATTAACGCAGAAAAAAGATGAGAGTTGACATATGTGTGTCAACAACCAAGCAATTAACAAGATTACCATTAAATATTGGTTCTAATATCACAATTGGATAACATACTTGATTTGCTAAGGTGTTAAAGTGTTCTCTACACTCGGGCTGAGGAGCAAGTATTATTAGGTTTGTATCTAGCCTGATAATAAGTGAAAATGACATTCAAAACCAAGGAAATGTTGTATAAGTGGTTGGTCATGGCCCTTCAGTTTATTAAACGCACCGAGCACTTTCATGCATCTGATAAATCAAGTGTTGAAGCTGTTCATCTGTCGATTTGTAATAGTATATTTTGATGACATCCTGATATATAATGATATATAGCCAGGGTGAGATGGAACACATGGAACATCTTAGGTAGGTGCTACAAATTCTCGTAGTTAACAAGTTGTACCTTAACTTGAAGAAGTGCAATTTTTTAATGGATAGCTTGTTATTCTAACGTCAACAGGAATCTATGTAGACGATGAAAAGGTACGATCCATCATGGACGATTCTGACGAACATTCATGAAGTGAGGAGTTTACACGGGTTGGCGACATTCTATCGTTGATTCATGCGAAATTTCAGCATCATAGTCGTACACATTACAGATTGCATGAAGAAATGCCTGCTTTAGTGGACCGATGAAGCTAACAAGAGCTTTGTTGAAATAAAGAACTGACTATCCATAACACCGATCTTAGTTCTTTCCAGTTTCGACAAGTCACTACCAAAAAAATGACCAAGGTTGACGGCCATATAATGGTTTTCCCGACGGCTTTTAGATGTCGGCATCATCGACGGCTACGACCTATCAGTGATTCACAAAAATCAGCAAAACAATGTGGTTTTTAACAGTGGACATTTAGTCGCTACTATTTTCCTTTGGGGTGGTCGACTTGAGATTTAGATCTGGCTCATTTTTTGTATCAATTAATAAAATAATCTTGAGAAATGGATGGATGGCGTGTATGAGGCATATACATCATGATTGGGTCCATAGAACACTAGACACTACCCACTAGCTAGTGGCAGCGTCACAAGCTAAACCTAGTACGACGCAATTAGAGTTGGGCATGCCTGACCCAATTCAGTGGATCCGACTCGATCCGACCTAATCCGAATTGAACCGACGACTTGGATCGGCTTGGATCGAGCTGGGTCATTTAGATCCAAATGTTTTTCGAATCAGGTTCGGATCGTGGTCAATCCGGACCAATTCGATCTGAAACCCGACCCGAATGGATCCGATCCAATTCGATTTGACCCGATCCGAAGTGGATAAACCACATGCATTCACGAGGACGATATCATACAGTCATACTATCATATTCGGTAAGAGAGAGAGGGCTTTCGTGAGAGAGAGTTTTCACTTTCAGCAAGAGTGAGAGCTTCCATGAGAGACAACGATCATGAGAGAGAGAGCTTTCACGAGAAAGGAGGGAACAGATTGACTACTCCCCTTGCCACTAGCCCCGTGGCTGGTGGTGAGTGCTCTGTGGGCCCCACCATGATATATGTGTTTCATCCATTCTGTTCTTCCATTTTTTAAGATCATTTTAGGCTTTGATCCAAAAAATGAGAGGCATATAAATCTCAGGTTGATTACACCACAGGAAAACAATAGTGATTAGATATCCATCATTAAAATCCTCTTAAGGCCCACTATGTTGTTTATTTGACATTCAATCTGTTGATTAGGTCATACAGGCCTAGATGAAGGGAATAAACAAATATCAGCTTGATTTAAAACTTTTATGGCCTCCAAAAGGTTTTTAATGGTCGACGCTCATTGAACACCGTTTCCTTTAATGTGGTCCACTTGATATTGGGATATACTTGATTTTTGATTTCTTAAGATAAAATGATATGGAAAAATAGATGGACGGAATGAATGAAACACATACATCATGGTGGGGCCCACAGAGCACCGAGTTGCTGTAGTTGTAGCTATAGGTACGTCTAGCTATAGTTGTAGGCTTGTAGCTGTACCTATAGGTATGTGTAATGCAAAAGACGTGTACGGACTCTCCTCGAGCTCCGAGTTGTACGAACGGTTCAAAGGAGATCAACATTATATGGGCCCCACAATGATGTATTTACTATATCTACACCGTTCATATATTTTTAGAGATCATTATGGAGCATTATCCAAAAAATGAATAATATCAAAAGGTTATCTGGACCACACCACAAATAGCAGCCGAGATAATGATTTTCACAGTTAAACAATTTGTGTGGTCCATCTGATAGTTAGATCTTTCTAACTTTTTGCCTCAAGCCTTAAGACAAGCTTGCTAAATGAATGGACGGTTTGGATATCACATATACCCCATGATCAAACCCATAGAACTTGCTAACATCAATACAACAAAGTTCTCAATATGCACTTTCGTGCTGTGTACGTCAACTTATGCCTCGAGCTTTAAGTTGTACGAACACTTCAAAGAAGATCAAAGTTATATGGGCCCCACATTGATGTATTTATTATATTTACACCGTTCATATATTTTTAGAGATAATTATAGAGCATTATCCAAAAAATGAATAATATCCAAAGATCATCTGGACCACACCACAAATAGCAGAAAAGATAATGATTTTCACCGTTAAACAATTCGTGTGCTCCACTTGATAGTTAGATCTTTCTTATTTTTTGTCTCAAGCATTAAGACGAGCTTGCCAAATGAATAGACAGTTTGGATATGACACATACCCCATGATCATACCCATAGAACTTGCTAATGTCGATACAATAAAGTGGCACTTTCGTGTTGTGCATGTTAAGCACACGCCTCGAGCTCTGAGTTGTACAAATGGCTCAAATAAGATCAAAATTACATGGGCCCCACGATGATGTATTTATTATATCCATACAGTTTATCCTTTTTTCTTGATAATCTTAGAGCATTTGAAAAAAAAAAATCATATCTAAAGCTCAAATGGACCACATCAAAAATAGCAATGAGGATATCCGAACCATGCCCAATTCAATCCAACTTGATTTTCCTGATCGATTTAGACTTAGATTGGATCAAGCTATATACAATTTGAATCGGTTGACTCAGTCTTGGATTGGGTCAAGTTTGAATTAGGCCGTTGATATTTCGGATCAAATCAAGTTGGACCCAATCCCATCCGACTCGATCTGATGCCCAGGCCTCAGGGTGATGTTTATTTATCATCCAACCTGTTCATAAGACCATACAGACATGGATGAAGGGAAAACACATCATCTTGATCCAAAACTTTTGTGGCCCCCAAGATCTTTTCAACAGTAGACGTTCAATTCAACTGTTTATTGTGGTGTGGTCCATTTGAACATTATATATAATCATTTTTGGGATCAGGCCTTTGAAATTATCCGGTAAAATGGATGGACGGAGTGGATCAGATACATAATCGTGGTGGATCTCACGGAGTTTACTCAACGCGTAATGAGTTACTCACGCGATCTGCCGCGGCTTTTGTACGGAAATGGATTGGCGACTCCCCTAACTCTATCCTGGTGGTTGATGGTCGGTGCTCTGTGGGCCCAACATGATGTATGTGTTTCATCCACTCTGTTCATTTATTTTTAAAGATCGTTTTAGTATTTCGTCCCAAAAATGAGAGGGATATAAATCTCGGGTGGACCACACGATAGGAAAACACTAGTGATTGGATATCCACCATTAAAATTCTCCTAAGGCCCACTGTATTGTTTATTTGACATCGAATCTGTTTATTAGGTCATACAGACCCAAATGAAAGGAAAAAACAAATATAATCTTGATCCAATACTTTTATGGCCACCAAAAGTTTTCAATGGTTGACATTCATTCAACACTGTTTCGTGTAATATAGTACACTTGAGATTGGGATATACCTAAATTTTGATCTCATACCATAAAATTATTTATTAAAATACATGGACTGCATAGATGAAACACATACATCATGGTGGAGCTCACAGAGCACTGACCGCTAGCCATTGGTTGGTGGCAGGGGAGTAGCCAATCCGTTCCGGTTGCGTCCTACCGAAATCGGATTGCGCCTTATCGTACTGAGTAAACCCTATTGGGCCTATCATGAGTGTAAATGGTCTATCGGCGAGGCTCATCAATTTTTCCATTTTATTCTAAGAGTTGAGATTAAAATTTAAGAATATCCAAATTTTTTAAGGCCTACAGTGATATTTATTTCTCGCCCAACCTTTTCATAAGATAAAAAAAAAAAACATAGATGAAGGAAAAAAAACAAATACATGCTTGATCCGAAACTTCCGTGTCCCTAACAAATTTTTAATGGTAGATGCTCAATTCACATTGCTTCCCGTGGTGTGGGCTACTTGAGGTTTTAATATACTTAATTTTTAGGATATTGACGGAGGGGATAAAATACATAAACCACGGTAGACCCCACGGAGTCTACTCGGTAGGCAATCTGCTTCCCGTCCTACCCCGCCTAGAGTGGGATTCGTACGGGCATAGCTCTGTGCGGCCCATCTTGATGTAAAGGTTTAATCCACACTATCCGTTTATACTTACAGATCATTTTAGGATTGAACCTAAAAATTAGCTAGAACCTATGCTTAAGTGGACCACAAAGTAAGGATTGAACACTGATCTTTAAAAACTTCTTGGTAGCTGCAAAAGTTTCAGATCAAGCCGATATTTGTGTTTTCATGTTTTCACTTCATCCGGGTCAACATGACCTTATGAATAGGTTGGATGGTCAGAAAACATCAAGGCGGCCCTTAAAAAGGTTTCAACCGTGGGTGTCATTATCATCGCTGCTTCCTTTGGTGTGGCCCACTGGAGTTGTGGACCCGCCTCATGTTTTGTAGTATAATGTAAAAAGATCTAATAAAATGGATGAATGGCGTGGATAAAGCCATTACATCACGTTGGGCCCCACATAGCCCTGCCCGGATGTTTCATTCCCCCGCCACACTCTGTGGGGCCTACTGTGATTTAAGTGTTTTATCGAAGCCGTTAATCACTGTTAAGATCATTTTAAGATATGTTTATAAAATTGAAGCAGGTGCACAGCTCCAGTGGACTACACCGGAGGAAACTGCAGTGATAATAATACCCACCGTTGAAACCTTTCTAAATTCTAATGGCCACCGTGATGTTTTAATTATCATCCAACCTATTAATAAGGTCCTGTAGACGTGGATGAAGTGAAAAAATAAATATTATCTTGATCCGAAACTTCTCCAGCTCTTAGGAAGTTTTTAATGGTAGAAATTAAATCCTTATTTTGTGGTTCACTTAAGCCCTGTATCTTTCTCAATTTTTAGTCCACATCTTAAAACGATATGAGAAAATCGATTAACGTCTTGGATAAAATACTTACATCACGGTGGGCCCCACATAGCCCTGCCCGGACGGATTACAGTCCGGGGAGGGGTCGGGGGTTGGACGCGGCCCCAATAATTAAAAAATTAAAAAAATCCCCAAAATGTCGCGCTCAGTACCCCCAAAATCCAGACCTCTCCCCTCAAAAATAAAAAAAATCCCTAAAATCGTGCGGTCTCTGCCCCAAAACCCAAACCTCTCTCACTCCCCCCCTCTCCTCACAGGCAATAAAATGATCAGTGCCGGATCAATCTGTATGTTTCTTCTTCTGTTTTTCTTTTTTGGTTTTCTGTAGGGATGACAGCGCAAGCTCGATCCAGATAATGATGTGATGAAGATTTTCTGGTTGAATGGTTAGGATTGAATCTATGCTTATATTGTGTTGTAGGTGGGAGAAACATCAGAGTGAGGACGAAGCAGCTCTTGGTCGAGGGAAGCGCTTGAGAAAAGTTGTTTCTCATAGGGAATCATTTGTTCCGATACGAAGCGAAGCTTCGATGGAGGTATTTGATTTTATCTTTCCCTATTTTTATGGATTCTATATTCAATGGGATGTATCAGGTGATATACTTTTCCTGTTCAGGCTTTCTGTAAATTTCCCTATTCAGCTCTCTTTATATGGTTCTTGGGACATAACTGAACAGTTTGAAATGAACAACAATCGGTAGGTGGAGGTCCACTACATAGATATTGGATTTCATTTCACCATCACTGAGAGTTTCATGGATTTGTTTGAAGGCCTTACATATGTTCAAGCAGATTTTGCTCTTGCAGGAGCCAATAGGGCCCACCTATGATCAATATTGACAATTTGATAGGAGGAATGCTTGGTAGATTTGGAACATGTGCCAAAAGTATCCATGAATGGGTAATCACAACCAAACAATTAAGGGCATACAAGATGGACGGTAAGAGTAAAAATGGTTTTATGACTTATTTTGCAGACCCTTATCTGAATGGATCACTTAATCGGGGTGACATTGGGGCCTTGTACAGTCCATGGTGGACTGTTCCTATTCTCTTCTTCAGGCATACTCCCTTTGAGATGAAAAGGGAGGGGTGAGCATCTCCTTTCTTTCACCTCTTTTGAATCATCTCATACCTTTCATGTGATCATAGGTGGGTACAGTTGGGCCCACATTGGAATTCAAATGGTAACAAGATTTGAATAACTTGTGCTGGATCATAGCTTGCCATCTTATGATCGTTTGTAATTTGTGGAATATTTGGGTACCTATGCAGGAAAATGCATATTGGTCGATGCATGGAGGAAGTGATGATATGACCACACAATCTAGCCCTGAGGAATGTAGTAAGTCAACTCCGACTCTTTGAACACTTTGCCTTTTCACTTGAAAAAGAGAATCTCAATGATGATGCATCATAGAGATCCATCTTAAATAAAAAAGGATGCAGCTGAGAAAGAGCTACGTTTCAAGATACTCAAGGACAATGTGGAATTCATAGAATCCTTCAACAATGTCAGACAGTCGAAACATTTTCACAAATTCATATGTCTGAACCCACCACAATATTTTCAAAATCAGACAGTTGAATATGAATTTATTAGCTCCCCAAAGTTCTCATTTCATTGTTGGCCCTTCCTATTATTTGGTGAGATTTCACCCCTAGATTATTTGCAGTCCATCAGACTAATATTGATGCATATGTGTGATTATATTAATTATATTATTGAGTTTTATCCAATGTACAAGTTACCATGTGTGGATGTGATTGTTTTATGCTTACAATGACAATGTGCATGTGAGGCATTGACAGTGATCATTAATTGAAAGCTTGGTCTACTTCTCACATAGTGTAGACCATTGTGCAAATGTGCACAATTTGGAGTAGTGCATGACAAGATGGTCGTTGAGATGTACCTTTGGATGATCAATAAGGTAACCAAGATGAGCAAACACTAAGATTGGCTCGATTGGCTTTATGCCTGGCCAAATCGTGCAAGCATATGGATTGCTGCAATGATAAATCAAAAATACCCCACAGTTGATTATTCATATGGCAAGATTGTTAAATGGTGATGCTTCCTTTGTGTGCATTTTCAAGAAAATGTGCGTGAGTTAGATTGTGTCAAAAGCATGATGGGAAGGTAGCCAAGTCAAGATCGGATTACATAGATGGGTTAGAGAAATATTGTAGATGATTACAAAGTACTAATGATGTACACGTAACTTATATAAGGCATTACATTGAATGGACAGTCAAATTTTGGTGTAATATTTTTATTAGTTGATTTTTTCTTTCCTTTTTTTTTTTTCTTAGGTGTGTGTTTACAAAGAGCCATCACTAGAAAAAAAGGCAGGTCTTAACTAAGGTGAGTACTATGGTTTCACTTTCATATCCTTGATAATTTTTCATATATTTTCTCCAGGTGGAAATTAATTTAGATGGTTCTTTTGAAAGAACCTTTATTTCTTTCTTTGTTTTAGAGTGCATCCTTGAGACATTTGTATCAGACTAAATTGATGGAAGGATTGAATGTCATTAAAACATCTCAATAGGCCCTGCACGTCAATTTGTATGTTCAACTTATCCTAGAGACATTTGTATCAGACTGAATTGAATTGGAAAAATTTAATCATAGTGGAAATGCCAAAGACACATGATGCCACAGGTGAGTGCAGAATGCTAGTAGTAGACTAGTCATCCCTACTTTATTGCTTAGCATCCTCATAAACACAGCATGCGATTGATACTTGAGTCACCAATAATCTGTTTAGTGAAGCCACACAACTACAATCTATAGGTTAGAAGATAGTGAAAGCTTTTAGTCTTTGGGAAAAACAAATTACATGTGGCTTTAAAAGTAGGTGTTAGAATACATCTATGAGTGTCAATTCACACAGTAGCTTCATGAATGTTACACACAACTACTCAAAATGACGCTAATGCACCAATTTTTTCTTTACTTGATGCCTTTAAACATTTGTTCCAGCAATGATCAGAATGATGCACTTAAAGGACTATGTTTTAGGCAGTTGCATTGATAGGGACATTCATATCGCATTGTAGTGTCTTGCTTTTTGAACTATTGTGTGACGGCTATTTCTGCTTTGCAGTGCTATTGGCCAAAATCTGTAAACAAGTACTTATGTTTGGTAGATTTGCTTTGTGGTTCTCATTTCCATCTGTGGCTTGGTTTTATTTTCACTTATTGTTGGGTAATATGCAGGTTAGTACTAATTCTCATTCCCGAGTGGATTCCGCATATCATAAAACACCCTAAAGGAATTCTCAGAATTCAGGAGAGAACTTAAGAGGGGACTTGAAGGAGTTTTCTTGTGATGCGTTAGTTGTTTGCTTGTGTGTTGTTTTTCCTTTGGGCCTTTCTCTAAATAGCGCCTTTCACTGATTTTAGAAAAAAAAAGATTTCTTGAGGGGTTGACTCCTCATTGTTAAGTTCCGTAGAAGTGTAAACTAATGGTAGTTGCAGCTGAGAGGTTGATGGTTATGTTTCTATTCATCGAGAAATGATTAGATGAAAGCTTTGCAATGTTGTGGTTGCTTTGGTAGGCAGTTGCTTGTGCATATTTTTTTTTGTTGGATAAGTCTTTCTTATTCACTTTATATTTCACAAAACAGAACTTTTGGTCTGAACCTGCTGGAGAGCACAATTAGAGACAAATATCATATATTTTTATTTCCTTCTTTTCCATATTGATGTTGCAGCTCAGTTTGTGATGACTTTCTAATGTCACATCCATTTTCTCTCTGAATGTTTGGCAGTCGAAAATGGGTAGGAGGGGAGGTTCTCCAAGCATTGGCCTACAACGTGCCCATTCCTGGATACAAAACCAAAAACACCAATAGTCTTCGTCTGTGGGAAGCAAAAGCCAGTGCAGATGATTTCAATTTGTTTCAGTTTAATGATGGAAAGTATGAATCTGCAACAGAGCTTCTAAAGCTCAGCAGGTTTACCATCCATTATGATAGTAGCATGTCTGGCATGAAATTCTACAACTAAAAGCATTCATTAATTCTTGTTCTTATATAGATAATTCACACTGGACAGGCTAAACCTTTGTTCGTCTAATTGTTTCATTATTTATTGCTTGACAGAGAACCTTATCAAATTGCAACTTTGCATATTTGTGCAGTTCTACATCCTGGAGATGCCACAGAAGATGGAAAGATTCTGCGCCTGAAGCAACAGTTTTTTCTTTGCAGTGCCTCACTGCAGGTATGTTGCCAAACCTACATGGTACAAAATATCTTCTTTTTTTTGGGGTGTGTGTGTGTGCGCGCGTTTGCGCACACTTTACTTTTCCTTTAGGGCTTTGGTATTTTGGACTTGTTGCTAGGGTAGCAGGAAAGTGGCCAGAAATACTGACAATCATCCAAAACAGTTTCTTTGCCATGGTTAATTGGGTGATATCTTTCAGGGTTCTAGGAACATGAACGAAACCAACTACTTAATTACTAGATGTGGTGGCTTCTCCTTTGGCAAGGAACATAAACAAAACCATCCACTTAATTACTATATGTGGTGGCGTCTCCTTTGGCAGTAGTTTCATCACGTTACTGCATTGTTTTTTTTCCCATTTATTTTGATGCTTGTATGAAGATTTAGTACATCATATTTAACGTTTTTAAATTTTTATTTTTTTATTTTTTGGGTCCGTACTCTTGCTCATGAGGTAGACTCTCAGGAGTTTCAGCACCCGGCCAGGGGTTCGAGTACCCATAGGTGGTGAAATTCCACTAGCGTGTGGGGTGTGTAAAAAAAAACAACTCCGCCCCTTCTGTTGGTGAGCAAACCATTGGGAAAACTCATTGCCGACGGTTTTTAGCCGTTGGCGTTGCCCTGTTTTTTTTTGGTTTTCTGTTTGAGATTGAGTATGATACCTTTTATCTTGGAATTGGAGGAGTCTAATCACAAGAAGGCACGCTAGTACCTTTCTACAGTGAAAAGCTCAGTGAAGTCTGAAAGAAGTGGCTAATATATGAGCTTGAGTTGTACGTAATGGTTCAAGCGCTGCTACGTTAGCGGCATTATCTGATTCAGAGAGTTTGTTCTCTACATTGATCATGAAGTCTTGAAGTTTATTATTAGTTAGGCTAATGTGAATCATGTGCACGCTAGATGGGTTGCATTTTAGTAGGAATTCACGTTCGTTCTAAAGCACAAGTCAAGGCTATAGAACAAGGTGGTCGATGCACTTAGCCGTTGTGCATCACTACTTGTTACGATGAGCAATGAGGTAGTCAGTTTCGACTATCTCAAAGAATTATATGCTGAGGATGAGGAATGATGCATGGATGAGGTGTCAAGAGGGTCATCCCAGTGATCTACATATGTAATATTGTTTCCTCTTCAAAAGGAATCAACTGTGTATCCTTCAAAGTTCTCTGAGGGAGCAGACTATCCAAGAGCTACATATAGGTGGCCTTGATGGAAACCTTGAATAAAATAAGATGCAGACTTTTGTTGAGGAATGATATTAGTGGCCATAATTGGTACGTGACGTGTAAAGTTGTGTAGTGTTGTCATATTTGTCAGACCTCCAATGGGCAGTCTTAGAATACGGGCTTTTACACCTCATTATCTATGCCTGACGACCATTGGGAGGATTTATATATGGATTTCGTGCTTAGTCTCCCACAAACACAGTGCGACATGGATTCGGTGCTTATGGTAATATATCGTTTTTCAAAGATAACACACTTTATTCCATTTAAGAAGACCATAATAATATGTTAAACAACACTTGCTCTAAAAGCTCAGGCCATTAGAGGATGGTGCATCAATGTATATCAAGGAACTTTTCGAAATTAATTTGGGGGTCGAAGGTAGGACTACAGATCAGATACTAATTAAGTAGGAAGCAGTCAAATATTTCTACAATATACTTTCGGCAGATCTAGTAGATCCAGGCGGGGAATTTCTGGACCGCATCCCTCCCCTTGTTCAGGACGTTGATAACATTGCCTTATTGCAGGCCCCTTTAGTTGAAGAGGTTAGAGCTGCTATGAACTCTATGCCCTTTGACGGCGCTCCAGGCCCAGATAGATTCTTGGCTACATTCTTCTCAACCTGCTGGGAGATCGTTAGTCACGACCTTCACCAAGCTGTGTTATCTCTCTTCAACGGAGGAAGCATGCCGAGAGCATACACTACATCCCTCATTTGTCTTATCCCGAAATCCCTAAATTTAGATAAGTTCTTTGACTTCCGTCTTATTAGCCTTTGTAATTGTATTTATAAAATTTTCTCCAAAGTCATTGCCAACAGGTTTAACTCCCTGCTTCACAAGCTCATCTCGCTGGAACAAGGGGCATTTGTCAGAGGCAGATCCATCTCAGAGCATAACACTAGCCTAGGAAGTATTCAGGGACATTGATAAGAAGGTTAGAGGGGGTAACGTGGTCCTCAAGATGGACTTGGAGAAAGTGTACGATCGAGTAAAGTGGAGTTTCCTCATTGGAGTGTTGAGAAAATTTGGCTTTAGTGTTCAGTGGATTCAGTTGATTGAGTAGTGCTAGTCTAATTGCTGGTTTTCGGTATTGGTTAATGGGGAAAGTTGCGGATTCTTTAAATCGACTTGTGGCCTGCATCAAAGGGACCCAATCTTGCCTAGTCTGTTCATCCTCCTGGCTGAAGCCCTAAGCCGAAGTTTTAGGAGGCTGGTTGAGAGAAGCTTCTGTAAGCCCTTTCAAATGAGACGAGATTGCCCCCTTATCTCCCACCTTTTATACGTGGATGACACGATTCTTTTCCTGAATGGTTCGATTAGTTCTCGTAAAATTGTCAATAACTTCTTGAAAGACTTTGAAGCAAGGACAGTCCAGAAGATTAACAAGCACAAAAGCAAACTCATTGCCCCCGCCAGCATGCCATATATTAGATCTAGTAGAATGGCAAGAACTCTCGGAAACCAATCGTCTAATGCCTCGCTGATCTACCTTGGAGTTCCATAGTTTACAGGGCACTCCAAGTCAGCCTATTTTTAGTCTCTTTTGGGGAAAATTCAGCAGTGCATACAAGGTTGGGTTGCCAAATATCTTTCCCAAGCTGGCAGGCTCACTCTGGTCAACCATGTCCTCTCGAGCATCTTGATCCACATGCTAGCTGCTGCTGACATCCTAGCTTCATTGTTGTATGATTTAGAGAGAGTTCAGATTTTCTTTAGGGAAAGGATGATGTTCGCAAGAAACTACACTGGGTGTCTTGGAATCAGCTATCCATATGCCAAAGATTGATGGGGACATTGGCTGTAAGAAGATCAAAGAGGTGTTTATGAGTCTCAAACTGAAGCTTGCCTGGGCGGTTAGGTCCACCGACCCTGAAAATTTATGGGATAACCTGATCAGATTCAAGTACGCCACCCACCTGAGGCCCTCTCCCCTGGGTCACGCCCCCCTACCCCCTCTCCTTTCTGGAAGAAGATTCGGTCCCTTCTTCCTATCATCGACAACTCCTCCAGGTGGCTCATTGGTCGGGGAGAGTCCAGCTTCTGGCTGTGAGATTGGTCGGAGCTAGGTCCTTTAAAGGAGATTATCATGGGTACTATTCTGCTAGAATATTTGGAGCTCAAAGTGCATGACATTTTAGGGTTGGAGGGTATAAAGACTCCCAACCCAATCCAGGGATTATTGCCGATGCAAGTGTGGAATCGCATTAACTCCGAAGGTTTCTGTTTATCAGAAGGGGCCAATAGGTGCGTGTGGACTGCGTCGTCATCTGGAAAGTTTGAAGTTAAGACGGCTTGAGACTTAAGTAGGGCTGGTTCCAACTGGAATTCTTGGGCCAAATGGTATGACACTCGAAGTTACCCCCAAAAATCTCATTGTTTGTTTAGAGGGCCCTTCACGGGGCGATTCCTGTGGATGCTCGAGTCCAGGTTAAAGGGATTTTCTTGGCATCCCGCTGCGACCACTGCCTCCCCTATTCAATTCTCCAGCCTGCTGAGGAAACGGTGGACCACCTCCTAGCTTCTGGGGGCCTTGCCATGGAGGTTTGGTCCTTCTTTGCTGCTCACTTTAACATCCCCATTCAGCCTAATCAGTCCCTAACTACAAGAGCGCTCCATTGGTGGAGAATGACTGGTGCTTCTAACGCGTTCCTCTCTCTTCGTGGTCTCCTCCCATGCCTCATAATTTGAGAAATATGGCTTGCTAGGAATAGCTCTAGGTTTGACAATAGGCCAATTTATGGGGCTCGCGCTATCAGCCAGGTCACCCGTTGGTTGTAAATTATCAGTCCTTCTCTCCTGAACCCCCACAAAGTCAACTCCTATCGCCAAAACATGTAGCAGCAGCTTGGTATCAGGTGCGTTCCCATATTTTCCTGCAAACCTAAGGTTGTTAAATGGTCCAGGGTAGATGTGGGCTGGATTAAAATCAATGTAGATGGTTCGGTTAGGGGTAACCTAGGTCAATCAGGTGGGGGTGGGATATGCAGAGACAGTAACAGGGATTTCACTTTTGCATTTGCCTCGAATTATGGAATTGAAACTAATTTTATGGCTGAAACCACCTCACTTGTCGAAGGGCCGGACATGGCTATATCGATGGGCTTCTCATACATTGACATGACTAGTGACTCTAGGTGCCTGGTGGACCTTCTGAACAACGATGACACCCCTGGTTGGGCATATTGGTATCTGTGGGCTAAAATATCCCACCTCAAGAAGCGGGCCTCCCTTGGGATCTCCTTCATGCCGAGGGAGGCAAATGGAGTAGCGGACGGCCTTGCCAAGTTTGGCAGGGGTACCTCAAGATGGACCGAGTTTCAATCTGCAGCTGATCTTCCGCCACTTGCCAAGGGCTCTTACTTTCTTGATAAGGTGGGAATAGGAGCAATTTGATTGGGTCGATGTAATTAGTTGTTTTTCCCCCCTTCTTTATAAGTATTTGGGTGTTCCCTTGATAGGATAGGTGAGGCCTTCACTCCTTTTTGTGAGGCCCACTGGAATGTTGTGTAATTTCCTCATATGGATATATGAGATCACCAGTTTTTCTTTTTCTTCAAAAAAAAAATAAAAAAATCTTAGATCCGTCCCTCAATAATATTTTACCTAGGAATCATCAAATTGAGTCACATCAGATGAATGGATTGGATGGAACAGAAACAACATTGCGAGCCCTATATAAAGTTAACTTGGGCGTGCCATTCAACTTTTTTGACCAGCATTGCCTGCTAACGCTGATGTATGTGTTTTACCCACATTGTCTATTCACATCTTCATATAATTTGTATAATTCCAAGGCATGATGCCTAAAACGAGACAAATCCAAATCTCAGGTAAACCACAAAACAGAAAGCGGTGGTGATTGAGCTCACACCGTTAAAAACTTCTAGGAGCCTGTTGTAATGTTTACTTTCCATCTCATCTGTTGTATCAGCTTGATATGAAACTTTGGTAGCCCACAGTAAGTTTTTAATGGTGTGCATTCAATCACCACTGTTTTCTACATATGGTCCACCAAAGATTTGGATCTGTCTCATTTTTAAGCTCATGCAATAAAATTACTGGAAAAAATGGATGAACAGCATTGATAAAACACATATATCACGGTGGGTCCACATAGCATTGACTATTAGCGAGCTGCTAATGAGACAAATAAAACACATACATCACGGTAGGTCCACATAGCATTGACTATTAGCGAGCCGCCTAAGGAGACAATCGGAGTCCCAACCTCTTCCCAAGGACATGATATGCGGAAGTCACGATTTTTGAACTCCAAGGTGAAAATAATCGTTATGTATCTGATGGACGGGCGCAATATGATGCAAGTTCCACTCGACGTGGCTCGCGGTGCACAAACAAGCACGGATTATTCGAATGCCAAAGACAAATATTCTTTCAATAGATGGTTTCGATCAACCATGTTGGATTACATTTATTATAATGGAGCTTGAGGAATACAGTTTCAGGAGGTTCAGCAAACTACTGAACCTGTCTTTTACGTACCGTCCGTCCACACGAGACCAAAACGCAAAAGATAAAAGCGAGAGGAATCCTGGCCAATATTCCAAGGGGATTACATGTGAAGATTCCTGTGATTCTTAATCACCATTTAAAATAGTGGTGACCATCCTACCTTGGAAATGGCACAGTCGTACAACAATCCAAACCATCCAAATCCCTGGCCCAATTTTGAATGGAGCATAGCAGAAAATATATTGAAAAACATGAGAGTAAGGGTTTACTTTTGACCATCTATTTTAGTTTACCCATTATCTTACTTGTAACCGTCTATTTAATGGGCACTAAGTGGATGATTCAGATTGTGTAGTGTTAATTTACAGATATACTTGTGGTTCTCAAATTTGAAAGATATGGATAATGGCGCATCAGTGCCACACAAGTAGATTATGATTCAGCACCATTTTCAAAATGGTGCTAAACTCTCATTGTAGCTTGTAGTCCAAAGTCAAAAGTTTAAGAGTTGAATCCTCAGGAATGAGAGTTTGCCACCATTTAAAGATGGTACCGACTCTTCACCTATGCCATGCATAGTTGCAGATTAATCTAACTATTCAAATCACTAACCCAGTCACGGATGGGAGCATAACCCAAAATCTAGAATGAGGAGATGACAACAAACATTTGATTTTGTCCCTGGTATTTGGACCACTCACTATATTGCTTTTAATCATTTATTCAATAGCTATTAATTGAATCGTAAGTACAACTTGATCACCGTGATTTTAGAGATCTGCCTCATCCACAATCTGGCCCACAATTTAGATAGTCTGATTAGCCTTATGATGATTGTCAGCTTACGCAAGTTAATCAAGTACCATATGTGGACTACCATGAAAGTTCAAAAATAGGAGTTCTTTGGATATTTCTCTGGACCATTGCTGGAGAGTCCCACTAAGTAGATGCCTAAAATTAAGTTCATCATACTTTAGTTATTGATAATTATGTATCAGATATCTTTGATATATATTCTCTACTATAATAGTGCAAGTAAGAGGACATTTTCTTTCTTTCTTTTCTCTTCTTCTTCTCCTTTTTTTTTTTTTTTGCATCCAATTAGTTTTGCCATAGTCTTTCATATTTTATAAGACATTATATGAGATTTTAAATATAAATAAGGATGTTTGAGAAATTTTGAAAATATGTGTGAATGGAATCCTACCCATCCATCAGGTGCATCATCCCCTGTTCAGACTTTTATACCAAAAATGAGGTTGATTCAGCATTCATATAGGCCACCCCATGATATTATACCCATAACCTCTAAATTCACGTGGGGTATGGGTCACTTAATTTTTGAAAATTGAAATACCATAATTTATGGGTAATTCTTTCATCCTAATGAAGCACATTAGATTAATGGATTGGATGGCTGCACAAAACTGATACTGACGATAGGTGTCCCATTCAACTCTTCTTACCCTCGGACATGAGCCCCAGATCTTCGTCAAAAGAAGGTAATGAGAATTTTTTATTTTATTTTATTTTATTTTTATTTATTTTTATTTATTTTTTTTATTTTTGTTGTTGTTGTTTTAGTCCGAGGGGTTCCTCAGGTGTTTCATTGTGCAGGTGGCCCAAATACATTATTCCTGGTCCTGTGGATATCTCCATGGACTGATTGACAACAATGGTTCCTTATCTTCGTGTAAAACTTACTATGAAGATTGTTCATTTGGAATATAAAAAAAAAATTAAAAACATAAGTTCATGTGTGAAATGGATGATGCAGTTTTCAGGCATACCCTCATTAGACTCCTGTAGACCTACACACAAGAATTAAGAGGACAAAGGAGACACTTGCTAGCATAGGAGACCCTCCAATGCCTAAGTCGGGAATTTTGGGTCTTTGTAGGAGATGATCTTTTGAGAAAAGAGTCACCAATTGTGTTAAAGGTTTATGAATTGAATGGGTAAGTGTCTACACATTTCACCGTCTAGGGACTCCTCTATTTATCGAGAGGAAAGATCACACGAGCGGAAAATCTTCTCTTTTTGAGAGGGAAGATCACACCTTCGAAGATCTTTCTGTATGAAACTCATGATATCCTGGGGATCTTCCTTTGAGTGTGGATGTCCGAGATCTCTGGGATCCGATCCTATCTCTTGAAGATCTTGGGAGAGGTCTTCGGGCCGTTCGGTTTTGCTCGGGATAAGGTCGGATCTTGACTAAAGATCGATAGGCCCTTCCGACTCTTAGGCAAGGTCGGATGGTAGAGATGGATGACGCCTTGGAGGTAGGTGATAACGAGTTGTCGGTAGATCGACATTCTCTGATACCGATCGAGCATGCTCGTGGTGTCCCCCTGATCATCATATTCCAGTGGCTATGGGGTTTGTAGGAGACCATACCGACCTATAGTTGACCTATGGTCGTGTAGACCTATAGATGACCTATCTAATAGATCAGCCATTTGTCGCGCAATCCTGTATCTATTCTATGGTCAGCCTTTTTTTGCTAGTAGATCCCTTATGAGCAGCTTGGCTCATTGGGTCTGTGCTGGTTATTGGCTTAACTCCTTTTTATAAGTCGCTCTATTTTTCCCCCAACAATAAGTCCCCCTTACATTCAAGTTGATCTCATAGGCTTGGAAAGTAGGTCAGTCATAGTTAGGTCGGATTATTCCGTCATAAATGCCAAGTATGGTGGCCAGCATAGGAGTCGAGGCGTGTCAGTAATCATGTATGATGTAGTCGAGGTGACGTATCGTGGCTTGAGGTCACGTGGTCTATCAGGCCACCGTTTTGGTGCCTGATTAATAGGATAGCGACATGTGGCATTTTCTCGGTATTAGGGTTGATTGACATGTCAGGTCGCACCACGTGTTGAGACGGGGTAGTCGAAGGGATGTCGTATGGGGTTGGCATTAAATGATGTACTCGAGTGTTACCACGTGGCTTCCCTATATAAGGAAAGCCTAACCCTTAAACGATTTAGTTTGCATTTCCCC
Organism: Magnolia kwangsiensis; assembly: GCA_037074715.1. NCBI lineage: Eukaryota > Viridiplantae > Streptophyta > Magnoliopsida > Magnoliales > Magnoliaceae > Magnolia > Magnolia kwangsiensis. The sequence goes on along the minus strand of CM073574.1, from coordinate 47,705,925 downwards.
GTTCTTCGTCTTCCTTAGCTCATAGAGGCAATTCTTGGCGAGTGGCTTTTGTGATATTACCAGTAGCTGGGCGACATTCCTTCTTCGGTGAGCTCCACTCCTCCACTTACCCCCTGCCTTTCTTTTTTATCTGTCTCCGACTTGCAGCCCATATAGGGATAACCACCATGTCCGACTCTTTTAGTTCGTAGGAAGGGGTCTCAGGCGGTGGCAGTGGGGCGAGTAGCCTTCGAACAATGTCGAACCCACCATCACCGTTGGTGATGATGAGCGACGTCGAATTTCAGGCATCGCAGTCGTCGAGAGTACTGGAGAAGTCCCCAACAGAGTGGCCAGATAGGGTAGGGCACCACTTGTTCGATGAGGAGGATGCAGAGGAATCCTCTGGTGATGAGGGGACGAAGAATCCAGTAGGGTCATCCCTTAATAAGGCCGACCTCGGATTAGGCTGGGATACCATATCCCAGAGTCGGTGACCCTTCAGGTTCCTTCTCCGGACGAGCTTTCCACTTGCCCTCTAAAGGGGACAGTCGCCATTTTTAAGGTCGCCCTTCAGTGCGACATGAGGCTCCCTTTGCAAGACATAGTAAGCGGGTGCTCGTTCATTTGAATCTAACCTTAGGGCAGCTGATCCCAAATGCATGGAGGACATTGATCGGCTATGCCATCCTTTGGTCTGAGCTTAAGCAATCCGGACTTATTGTCAATGAATTCCTCCATATGTACCAGCTGAAGCTTAACCATTTTAATGAAGGTTGGTATTATCTCTCTACCTGGAGGGGGGCTAGAGGAAGCATTAACATTGCAGATGCCCCAACCTCTAATAAGAACTGGAGGAGCAAGTGGTTCTGGGCTTCTGGCAGTTGGGAAGTGGCAGGCTTGACCTTCCACTGTAGCTTGGTCCTTACTACGTTCACTAATCCATGTTGGCTTTCTTTAGACTTAGCTCTTTCTTAGTTTTTTCTTAATCAGTCGGCTTTAAGTATGCTTGAATATTCACACGTGCCTTTTCTTCTGTTGCAGTCATCCCCAAATATCCTCCCGTACTAGACGTTGAATCTCTTGCTCAGATCAGGGGAGCAAGAGTGCTAAAGGAGGACGATAGGTCTTGGAGAGTGCTTCTCCAACCAAAGCTCCTACTTAAGTCGGGTCTCGACACCTCCCTCATCAGTAAGAGCTTCGATAAGAGCTTTAGCCGACCTTTAGAACTTAGAGAAATTTGGTCGAATTTTCTAAATAAATCTCATTCTGATGTAGAAATGCCTGAAGCTCGCCCTTTGTTGAAACCCATTTCCAAACGTAAGGCGCCTTCTCTCGAGGAGACTTTGGAGCCAAAGAAGGTGAAGAAGGCGAAGACGACCTCCAAAAGTTATGGGGTCTTGACACCTCCCTCACCGGTAAGAGCTTTAGCCGACCTCTAGAACGTCGAGAAATTTCGTCGAATTTTCTAACTAAATCTCTTTTCATTCTGATGTAGAAATACCTGAAACTCGCCCTTTGTTGAAACTCATCTCCAAACGTAAGGCGCCTTCTCTCGAGGAGACCGTGAAGCCAAAGAAGGTGAAGAAGGTGAAGATGACCTCCAAAAGCAAGGGGAAGGTCGGTCCTTCATCTCCCACCATTGTGGAGATTGAAGGCGAGGGGGCGGCAACGGCGCTTGCCCTTGTCGATGTTAAGATGACGGTCAAGGTGACTGTTTGTGAGGAGGTTCCCTCTGCAGAGGTTCAGGGGGTTGTTGAGCTTTCTACAAAGGCTCGGCCTGCGGAAGCTGAGGAGGCCAGTAGGCCTTCAGTTGGACCTTTTGAAGCTCGGGAGGAGGGGGAATAACCTCCTAGTAGCGTTCGTGGAGCCATAGAAGAGCTCCTAGCTTGGGCTGAGCGGAACATTTCCAGGAGGGAATTCTTCCGTATGTTAAACGCTTCCCCAGACGCAATCCTCGTGTCTGTTACAAAGAGTTTCCTCGAGGTAAGCAAATTTCCCTAGTAGTTGTTGTTTCTCTTTTTGTTTGCTCGGTTATTTATCTTTCCTTGCTCTTTTTGGCAGTTCACCCCATGTATGTTGAAGGTGCACCGTGACATAACTCAATTGCAGAAGTAAGCGTGGGAGAACGAGTACAAGTTGTTGCAGAAGGAGACTTAAGCCGAACATTCTCGGAGTGTTGCTCTCGCTGTGGAAGCTCGTGCCTCTGCCTTAGAGGCTGACCTAGAGGCGACTAAGAAGCTTCTCGCAGTGGCTTCTAATAGGTTAGCCTAATGGGAGGTCGACAAAAGGGCGCTGAAGGCGAAGTTCGGGGAGATCGAGGCGAAGCTCGGGGAAGCTGAGGCAAAACTCGGGGAGGCGCTGAGGGGAGGCTCAAGACGGCGGAGGTAGAAACTCGAGCTGCTATCTCCTTAGCTCGAGAGGATGCCGTCAATGAGTATAAGTCTTCCGAAGAATATTCAAAAGACAAAGATGCATTATACCGGATGACCTTCTTGAAGTGTGTCAAGGAGATCAAGGAGGCCTTTCTGTATTTGGATGTCTCTGGCTTCGAAAATGCTGACTCAGACTCCGAAGCTTTTGTTGAGGACGTGCCTTCTGAGCAACCCCCTAAGGCTTGACGATCAATTCTCTTTGTAATTTTTGTGACTTTATGATGTAATACATGCTCCTCAGAGCTTATCAATATAATTCTCTTTTTGGTATGATGCTTGTGTGTAAATTTTTCTAAGTAGATAGATTGGATCCACTAGATAGATCGGATCAGTAGATAGATCGGATCGATAAATAGATCGGATCCAATAGATATTCCTATCATAAAAGGAGACATATTGCAAAATTTTCTTTCGTGCTATCTTGAACATGATTAATACATAGTAGATTACGAATCGGTCCGTCAAGGACGATAGACTTAAGATGTTCGACATTCTAGGGATGAGGTAGGAGCTGACCGTCCAGATCTTCTAGGCGATATGATCCAGGTCGGTTCGCACTTGTCACCATGTAGGGTCCTTCCTAATTTGGGCCTAAGGTTCCCGTGCCTGGTTCCTTGGTGTTCTATAAGGTTCTCTGAAGGACTAAGTCCCCAGTTCGGAACCTCCTAACATTTACCCTGACATTGTAGAAACGCACTATTTGCTGTTGGCGGACAGCAGTCCGGATCCGAGCTTATTCTCTCCTTTCCTCGAGAAGGTCGAGATTCAACGTCATTAACTCGGAGTTCAGTTGTTCGTCGAAGGACTCTGTCTGAGCTGTTGGTAACCTGATTTTTACTGGGGTGATGACCTCTACGCCATAAGCTAGGGAAAAAGGGAGTTTCCCCAGTGGTCATCCAGGTGGTAGTTTGATATGCCCAAAGAACCTTAGGGAGTTCTTTGGCCCATGCTCCCTTGGCTTTTTCGAGCTTAGTTCAGAGAAGGCATTTGATGACCTTGTTGACCGCTGCAACTTGTTCGTTGGCCTATGAATGTCGCGACGAGGAATAAATATTACGGATTTGGAGGTTTTCGCAGATTCCTTGGAACTGCTTATTATCGAAATGTTTTCCATTATCGGAGACGATCCTGCGAGGAATGCCAAACCTACATGTGTTCTTCCAAAGAAAATCTATTATTTTTTGCTCAGTTATTTTTGTCAGAGGTTCGGCTTCGACCCATTTTTTGAAGTAGTCAACCGCGACCACAACGAACTTGGGCTGTCCTTTGTCGGTCAGGAGAGGGCCGATGATGTCGATCCCTCACTGGGAAAATGGCCACGGCCAGGTCATAAGAGTTAGTTCTTTGAGAGGTTGCTGAGGTATATTTGCGAAGCGCTGGCATTTATCACATTTTCGGGTATACTATCGAGTATCGACTTGAATGATCGGCCAATAATATCCTTGTCGAAGGACCTTATGGGCTAAGGCTCGACCTTCAGAGTGATTTTCACAAATACCCTCATGAGTTTCCCTTAGAACATTCTTTGCTTCATTTAGTTGGAGATAGATAAGGGAGATGAAACCCTTTTTTGTAGAGGATGTCATTAATCATGGTGTAACGAACTTCCTTGGTCCGTAGTTTACATGCTTCCATCCGGTCTTTGGGTAGCTTATCTTCCTTAATGAAGTTAATGATTAGGTCCATCCAAGTTGGTTCTGAGCTTATTGAAAGAGCTATTTTAAGGTCGGCCTCGCTAATGTTCGATTTAGCAAGGAATTCGATCGGAACTGATCTTAAAATATCATCTTCGTTTGCGGTGGCCAACTTCGCTAACATGTCACCTTTGAAATTTTACACTCGAGGAATCAGAGCTATGGTGCACTTTTGAAATTTGATGATCAATTCTTTAGCTTTTCGCAGATATGCTTTCATGCGTTCCTTCTTGGCCTGATATGCTTCAACTATTTGATTGACGACCAACTGTGAATCGCTGAAGACCTCGAGATGTTGGGCTCCTATGGTGGCTGCCAACCTAAGTCCGACAAGCAAGGCTTCATATTATACTACGTTGTTGGAGGCTTGAATCTAAATCTTAAGGCGTATTGCATGCATATCTGATCAGGAGTCTCCAGGACTATCCCAGCCCCACTTGCCTTAGAGTTGGATGAGCCATCAACATATAGTGTCCACTCGGGTAGGTCAGGATCAATCTGGGAGCTGGACATTTGATCGGGTGGAACGTCCGGGACATGCTCCAACCTGGGTAGGTCAACTTGAATGTTCAGGTCGGTTTCTTATCTAAGTGTAGGAGTAAGTTAGGTGATGAAGTCAGCCACTGCCTGACCTTTAATAGCTGTTCGGGGTCGATATTTGATGTCGAACTCACTTAACTCGATCGCCTACTTGGTCAACCTTCCCGAAGCTTCGGGATTTTGGAGTACTTGATGGAGTGGTTGATCGGTTAAGACAACGACGGTGTGAGCCTGGAAGTACGGCCGCAGTCTTCGAGAGGAAATGACTAACGCCAATGCTAATTTTTTTAGATCTGGATATCTGGTTTCGACCGAAATTAAGGCCTTACTAACGTAGTATACCGGGAATTGCTTTCCCTCATGTTCCCTAACTAAGGCCGAGCTGATTGCTTCATCCGAAATAGCCAAATATAACAACAACAACTCACATTGTTCAGGTTTGAAGAGCAATGGCGGTGACCTCAGGTATTGTTTTGAACTTTGAAAGGTCGTCTCACATTCTTCTGTCCAATCAACTACTTATTTCCCTTTCAAATGTTTGAAGAAGGGGAGACACTTGTCTGTACCTAGAAACATGAAGCGATTGAGTGCAGCGATTCTCCCTGTATGTCGTTAGTCATCTTTGTTGTCTTTGGCAAGTCCATGTCGAGCAAAGCTTTGATTTTTTTAGGATTCTCTTCGATCTCTCGCTGGCTGACTAAGAAACCAAGGAACTTTCCCGAGCTAACCCCGAAGACACATTTGTTCGGATTCAACTTCATCTAATACATACGAAGAACGAGGCACATTTCCTCGAGATCAGAAGTGTAATTCGTGATCTTGATGCTCTTGATGAGCATGTCATCTACGTAGACCTTCATTGTTCGCTCAATCTGACAGGCGAACATCTCGTTGACAAGCCGCTGATAAGTGGCTCCGGCGTTTTTCAATCCAAACGACATAACTCGGTAACAATAAAGACCTATGTCAGTGACAAAAGTTGTTATTAATATTTTTATTATTATTATAAATCATATGGATGCATTACAATTTGATTATAACCAGAGTAAGCATCCATAAAACTAAGTAGGTCATGCCTTGCAACGCTGTCGACAAGCTAATCGATCCGAGGAAGGGGAAAACTGTCTTTGGGACAAGCTTTGTTCAGATCTGTGTAGTCGACACAGACCCGTCATTTCCCATTGGGCTTTTTAACTAATATTACGTTGGCTAACTGGTCGGATATTAAACTTCCTCAATAAATCCAGCTTTAAGGAGCTTGTTAACTTATTCTCCGATCACTGCATATCTCTCGGGGCCGAGCGCATGATGCTTCTGTCGAATTGGTCGGTGATTGGGGTCGATGTTCAGATGATGGATGATAACTTTTGGGTTGATGTCGGGCATGTCCTCATGAGATCATGCGAAGACGTCTGCATAACGTTGAAGGAGGCTTATCATCTTGTCCTGTATTGGAGATGTTAGGGACGACCCAATTTGGACCATTTTGGATGGGTCGGAATCGTCAAGTAGAACGAGAACGAGGTCCTGTATAGGACATCCTCTTTCTCTAGAATCTTCATGAGGGTTCAGATAAGCGATGGTAATTGTTTGGTGTGAAGCCCTTAGTGCCATCGTGTAGCATTACCGAGCTTCATGTTGATCTCCCTTCACTGATCCAACGCCCTACTCGGTCAAGAATTTCATGGCCAAGTGATAGGTCAAAACCATAGCTTGTAGGGCATTGAGAGATGGTCGGCCGATGATCGCATTGTAAACGGATGGGCAGTCCACTACCAAGAAGTCAATCATCGTAGTTACCTGGTTTTGTCTGTCTCCTGTTGTAAGTGAGAGTTATATTGATCCTTCAGGTATAACTCTGCTATCTGAGAAACCGAGCAAAGGAGTTTTGACAGGTCGGAGTCGAGACCGACTGACTCCCACTTTGTTCAATGCCTGTGCAAAGAGGATATCGGTCGATGATCCAGTATTCACAAGGATTCAAAATACCTCACGGTTCGCTATGTTCAGGGTGATCACAAGCGTGTCGTCGTGTGGATGGTGGATTATTCGGGCATCCTCTTCGGTAAAGGTTAAGCTGCAAGTTTCTACCTTTGCTCTTTCGGAGGTCTGCTAGTAGTGAAGACTTCTTCTTCGAAATAACCAATGCTCCTTGTGTGGGCTTTTCGAGCTTGGTTTGAATCTCCTTCGCCGCCATGACCTCCGAAGATGGTTCGGATCTCCCCACTTGGCTCGTTATTGATGAGTCATTCATCTTTCGACACAGTCTGATCTCCTCAATGACTAACGTATTCCCCAAAATGTTCGCTGTGAATGAGCGCTTCAATTTCTTACTTAAGATGAAAGCAATCTCTCGTCGAATGTCCATGATCCCGATGAAAAAGGCAGTATTTGCTTTTGCTCCTCTTATTTGGATTGGACTTCAACTTGCTTGGCTACTTGAGAATACATTTGTCTTGAATCTCCATTAAGACTTGTTCAGGCGTTTTGTTGAGAGGAGTGTACATTTTTGAACTTGTTGTCAGGCCGTTTATTCGAGTGATGATTATCATGCGATTGGTCATCCTTCCTCTTTCTATTCGTATCGGCCGAAATAGGATCAACCCTTGTCTGCTGCTCTTTAGCTGAATGACCTTTTGTTTTGGATGGTGTCTTGTAGAGCGCGAGCATCTTCGGCGTTGGCATATTTTTGCGACTCGTTCAGTGGATCGGCCATCGTTGTTGGTGGGTTCTTGTCTAGCAAAAATCCCAAACTTGATTTCTAGAACGGTCTGTGTATCAAAATCCCAAACCGATACAGAGGAAAAAAAATAATAAAACAGAAATAAATTTCTACTTTTATTACAACATTCACCACATGTGCAAAAAGAAAATTATAATCATTCACCACAAATGCACAAAAATAAACATTCACCACAACTCCAACAATTATAGTGGTTCGCTTGTGTGTACACCCACTGTCAGAAAACAGCCACACAACTACTCCACTCCCAATATCTTCATCCACGGGATATTGGTTTTCACTATGAAATAGGTTTTATAAGGTTCACTCAAAACCTTCACAATTGTATTTTCAAAGGGCTACCATAATTAAAAACCCCACTGACTGAGATTTTTTGGCTATCTCAGTCAAAACCTTCACAATTGGGGTGATAACCTGATTTCTAGAACGGTTTGTGTATCAAAATCCCAAACTGATTCAGAGGAAAAAATAATAAAATAGAAATAAATTTCTACTGCTATTACAACATTCACCACATGTAGAAAGAAAATTACAATCATTCACCATAAATGCATAAAATTAAACATTCACCACTACTCTAGCAATTATATTGGTTTGCTTGTGTGTACACTAACTGTTAGAAAACAGCCACACAACTACTCCACTCATAATATTCTCACCCATGGGATATTGGCTTTCACTATGAAATAGGTTTTCCAAGGTTCACTCAAAACCTTCACAATTGTGTTTTTAAAGGACTACCATAATTAAAAATTTCACTCACTGAGATTTTCTGGCTATCTCAGTCAAAACCAAAATGAAAGATTTTCTGGCTATCTCAGTCAAAACGAAAATGAAAGATTTTCTGGCAATCTTACAAACCAAATATAGAAAATTGAAATGTACTTATTCGAATATTCTTATTCTGATGAACCCCGGTTGAACCAATTCAATGTAGATGTTCAATATCCAATCTCACATATGAAAGGGTTCTTAGGTCTAAATGATTTTTAGATTAAAACAATCTTGGGCTAGCTTGATTTGATTTTGATCTCACAAAGGTTAAATTCAATATTCCCTTTTCAAAAGAAATAAAATTGAATAGAGATCTCAAAATCAAATGCAAAAAAGTTATTAAAAGAATCTTAAATACTAACCAATTAGCTTTTAGAATGTTGGGACAAGTTTCTCAGAGTTGTGACATGAATAGCTTTGAATCAATTGAAAAACTCTGAAAATTGTCTTTAATTTATAGGCAAAAATATTGTTCACTCGATTGGCCTAACGGTCAGCTCGACTAGTCGAAGGACTAACAACTTTTTAAAAATTTTGGTGCGATAAGATAAGATCACCACTCGACTGGTCGAGTGAGACTCAGAAATGTTGTTGGACTTTGAGTCGAGCTTGCTCAATTGGTCGAGCACTGTTCACTTGACTAGTCGAGCAGTCTCCAGGACTGGTCGAGGGTCCAATAGAAAATCCCAAAAATTCACAACAAACCTTGGACTGATCGAGGGAATTCTTGGACTGGTTGAGCCAGTATCTGGACTAGTCGAACCATGACTAGGACTGGTTGAAAAACAACCTATAAAATTATCACATGGCTTATGATATTGTATGACCTATCCTACGGTCAGTCTAACGTCAAACAAACCTTACTTGTGAGATTGATTCATCACATATCATTCTCTTAAAGTAGTTGAAGCTTGAAGAGTTGATCTAATACTTAAACTTCTTGTTCTTGAACCTCTTGATCTTGTACTTGAACTTCTTGTTCTTGAACTTTTGGATCTTGTACTTGAACTTCTTGATCTTGTACTTGAATGTAGACAAGATTGGCAAGCATGACATGAAGTTGATCTTACAATAACCACTAAACAAGATACAGATTCCAAGAAATTTTCGCATAATAAAATTTGATAAACCTAGGAGCTAGATAACATAACATTTACAAGGTCTGAATGTATTCCAATGAAATTATCTTTTCTTCCACCAATTCTCGAATATAATGATATCTAATGTCAATATGCTTGGCTCGTGAATGCTGAATTGAATTTTTAGAAATATTAATTGCACTTGAATTGTCACAATATAAAATCATAGATTCTTCCACAAATCCGTAATCGCTTAGCATTTTCTTCATCCACATAAGCTGAGTGCATGCATTATCAGTAGCAACATATTCAGCCTCAGCTGTGGAGAGTGATACGGAATTTTGTTTCTTACTTAGCCAAGAAACTAAACAATTCCCGACATAGAAACAATCACCACCGGTCGATTTATGATCATCAATGTTACCAGCCCAATTAGCATCTGTATAACTAGCTAATTGCACACTAGTATCATGTGGATACCAAAGACCAAGATTAGCAGAACTAGCAACATATTGCAAAATACGCTTAACAATAATCAGGTGTGACTCTTTAAGGTCTGATTAATATCTAGCACAAATATTTACGATGAATGTAATATCATGTCGGCTCGCAGTTAAATATAATAAACTACCTATCATACTGTGATACAACTTAGGATCTGCATTTTTATCTATTGAATCCTTAAAGAGTTTAAGTGTGGTACTCATAGAAGTATCGAAGTTCTTACTACTATTAAATCCAAAATTTTTCACCAAGTTCAGAGCATACTTGGTTTGAGAGATAAATATCTCATCCGCAAGCTGTTTCACTTGTAGACCTAGAAAATAGTTCAATTCTCCTACCATGCTCATTTTAAACTTGGATTGCATGAATTTTGCAAACTCAACAGACATGTTAGCATAAGTAGATCCATAGATAATGTCATCAACATATATCTGTACTATTATCTGTACTATTAGAATGTTATCATTGCATTTCTTTACAAACAGTGTCTTATCAACACTTTCCATTACAAAGTTATGACTTAGTAGAAACTTAGTCAACTTCTCATACGATGCCCTAGGAGCTTGTTTTAAACCATAGAGTGCTTTTTTCAAAAGATAAACATTATTAGAATGTTTAGGGTCTTCAAAACCTTTATGTTGTTCTACATATACCTCCTCATACAAATCACCGTTCAAGAAAGCACTCTTAACATCCATTTGATAGATTTTAAAATTTTTGTTACAAGCAATGGATATGAAAAGTCTGATAGATTTAAGACAAGCTACTGGGACAAAGGTTTCATCATAATCTATGCCTTCTATTTGAGTGTACCCTTGTATAACTAGTCTCGCCTTATGTCTTATAATGTTACCTAATTCATCAAACATATTTTTAAAGATCCACTTGGTTCCAATTATATGTTTTTCATTAGGTCTAGGAACCAAATGCCATATATCATTTCAAACAAATTGATTGAGCTTTTCTTGTATAGCTACAATCCATTTTTCGTCAATAAGGGCTCCTTTTACGTTAGTCAGTTCTATCTGAGATGTAAAGCATACGTAGTTGCACATATCTTCTAATTGTTTACGAGTGTGTGCACCAGTGAGAAAGTTTTCAAGGATTAAATCAATTGGATGGTCTTTAACTGATAGTAGTTTAGTGTTATTATTTTAACTGGATGAAGAGTCTGGTTTATCAATTAATGAGACTTCATCATTTTCTGAACTAATGCAAGATGTATTCAGATGATCATCTATGACAACATTAATGAATTCCTGAATTACACTAGTCCTCTTGTTAGGAACCCGATATGCTTGACTATTTAGAACATACCCTAAAAATATCCCTTCATTTCTTTTGGTGTCAAATTTATCCAAATTTTCTCAGTCACGCAAGATGTAGCACTTGCTATCGAAAACTCGAAAGTATTTGACAGTAGGCTTCTTATCAAACCAAATTTCATAAGTAGTTTTACTATTTGATCTTCTAGTATAAACCCGGTTAATTATATAACAAGCAGTATTTACGGCTTCAGCCTAAAGATTTTTAGAAAGCTTCATACTATTTAAAATAACATTAGTTATCTCTTGAAGTACTCTATTTTTCCTTTCCACTACACCATTTTGTTGTGGTGTTTTGTGCGCAGAATATTCATGTGATATTCCTTGGTCACTGTAAAATTTCTCAAAACTGTTATTTGCAAACTCAGAACCATGATCACTTCGGATCTTAGTGACTTGTGATTCTTTTTCAGTTTGGATATGTTTAAGTACCCTTTTTACTTCGTCGAGAGTTTCTGATTTCTCTCTTAAGAAGACTACCCAAGTATACCTGGTAAAGTTATCTACAAAGACTAGAATATACTTCTTGCCACATTAACTCTCCGTTCTAGTTGGTCCAATGAGATCCATGTGGAGAAGTTCGAGTGGTTTAGATGTGGCATTTGACTTCACCTTTTTGTGAGCACTCCTGATTTGTTTACCAAACTGGCATTCGCCACATATTTTATCTACTTTCTTTACTTTAGGTAGACCTCTTACCAATTCATTTTTGCTCAATCTATACAAGTTGTGGTAGTGTATGTCCTAGGTTCTTATGCCATAATTCGGTCTCATCAATTTGTACCATGTAACACGATAACTTAGATGAGCTTGAATCACTGACTATGTAGTAGTTTACAGAAGTTCTGCGACTAGTTAATATTACAGAACCATTCTTATTCAAAATTTTACATCATTGGTTGGTAAATTTTACACTATGATTATTATCGCATATTTGAGAGATGCTTAATAGATTATGTTTTAAACCTTCTACATATAAAACATTCTTAAATAGAGGGAGGTTAAAGAGTTGAACCGTACCTTGACCAACAATTTTACAGTTACTACCGTCACTGAATGTGACTTAACCATCATTCGTGTCTTTGAGATTGGTGAACAAATCTTTGTCACATGTCATATGTCTAGAGCATGCACTGTCTAGGTGCCCGTTGATTGACTTGAAGCCTTGTAAGCAGTGTGAGCAATCAAATAAGTAACCTTAGGGACCCATTTCATTACAGTTTTGGGTTTCGAAGCATAGTTGGTCTTCTTATGTTTCCAGTTGTTATAAGTCCTACCCACTGAGTTAGATTTTAGAAGCTCCTTAAGTAGATCCATAATTTTTTCAGCCAAAGGGTTGTGATTCTGATTTCTATAGTTGATATGATTGCTTTTAGGTTTGAAAGTTCGAAAAGTTTGTATTTTTAGAATTATTTTGATTCAGACTTTTTCCTTTTGAGTTAGAAGACTCCCTTCTAATAAATTTAGGTGGAGTATTCTTATATTTGGGAGGACTACTTTTATCAAAGCCCAATCTAGATTGATCGCCACATTTTCTGGATCCAGATAAAAGTTTTTCTAATTTAGAATCACTTTGGGCATACCTCCCATGTGTCCTTCAAACTCAAAAGCGAAGAGACTTCTAGTTTTAACTTTTCATTTTCAGATTTTAAGTTTTCAACTTGGGATGTTTTGAAATCTAAGTCGCATTTAATTTTTTCAAAGCAATCTGAAAAGTATGATTTTTCTAAGACTAGATTATTAAAATTCTCTTTTAGTTTAGAAAACTTTTCTTCCTGAAGTTTTAATTTTACAACAATTTTGCAACTTTCCTTGTATAGAGCATCATAAGCATCTCGAAGGTCTTCTTCATTTTCATGGTCACTACTCAGATTTTCTTTATAGGTTGAATCATCATTATCTGATAAAGTGAACTTGGCTAGAGTCATTAGGGCTTTAGCATCATTAGCTGACTTGATTTCAGAATCTTCTGACTCAAAAGAGACTTCAGAGCAGGAAGATTCATCCTATGTAGCCAACATACTTTTCTTTTTAGACTTGTCCTTCTTAAGACATTTGTTTACTAGATGCCCATATTCATGGCAGTTGAAGCATTGACTGTCTTTAAGTTATTTTCAAGTTTTAGATCCACCCTTTTTCTTCTTAGAGGGTTTTTGAAAATCAACTCTATTTTTGCTTTTGAAAATTTTATAAAACTTCTTTGCTAAAAGAGTCATATCATGCTTTGAGTTTTTACAATCAGAATTATTAGAATCATGAGAAACATTTTTAGAATATTTTAGGGCTACAGATTTACCTTTAGGAGCTTTAAAATTTAACTCGTAGGTTTGTAAAGAACCAACAAGTTCTTCAACCTGCATGTTATCCATATCATGAAGTTCCTGAATAGCAGTGACTTTTGAATTGAACCTTTCAGGCAATGAGCGCAGTATTTTTGCACAGACTTTACTTTCTAGGATGCTATATCCATGAAACCACATTGAGTTGACTATGTCATTTAACTTAGTATAGAAGTCCATGAATGTTTCACTTTCTTCCATACGTATTTCCTCAAACCTAGTGGTGAGGATTTTCGGTTTAGATTTCTTGACAGTATTCGTACCCTCGTGTGTCATTTCTAAGATATCCCAGGCTTGTTTTGCAGTATCACAAGATATAATTCTTTTGAATTAATTTGATGATAGTTCGCTAGTAATTGCATTTAAAGCCTTGGCATTGGCACTGCCCTCATTTTTCTGAAGAGCAGTCCAAGTATTATAAGGTGCAATCTTAAGTGTTTTAATACCATCAATGCCTAAAACTTCAATGGTAGGTGGATTTCATCTAGTTACTGTGGATTGCCACACATTTTCATCTATAAATTTCAAGAAAATTCTCATTCTGACTTTCCAATAGGCATAATTAGAGCCATTAAATGGTGGTGGCCTAATAATTGAAAGGCTATTAAAATTTGATATAATAAAGCTCATATCGGTTAACTCAAGAAATAAATCCAATTAAATGAGCTATTAGGCTCTGATATCGCTTGAAAAGGCTGAGCTAAAAGTCCTTTGGGGGGGGGGGGGGGGGGGGGGGGGGGGGGGAATAGGACTGTCAAATTAAAAATTAAATGCGAAATAAAGAAAGAACTAGAACAAGATAACACTTATCAATCTCAAATAGTAGAAATAAATAGTAACCTCAAATGCACAAGTATTGAGAGGTTGATACAGATGTTGTTCTAAGGACAACTTTAAACCAAAAACCACTGGCTTATGGTAGGACAACTTGATTTCTAAAACGGTCTGTGTATCAAAATTCTAAACCGATAAAGAGAAAAAATAATAATAAAATAGAAATAAATTTCTACTACTATTACAACATTCACCACATGTGCAAAAAGAAAATTACAATCATTCATTACAAATGCACAAAAATAAACATTCACTACAACTCCAACAATTATAGTGGTTTGCTTGTGTGTACACCAACTATTAGAAAACAGTCACACAACTATACTCCCAATATCCTCACCCACGAGATATTGGCTTTTACTATGAAATAGGTTTTCTAAGGTTTACCTAAAACCTTCACAATTGTGTTTTTAAAGGGCTACCACAATTAAAAATCCCACTCACTGAGATTTTCTGGCTATCTCAGTCAAAATCAAAATGAAAGATTTTCTGGCCATCTTAGTTAAAACGAAAATGAAAGATTTTCTGACAATCTTACAAACCAAATACAGAAAATTGAAATGTACTTATTTGAAGATTCTCCTTCTGATGAAGCCCGGTAGAACCAATTTAATATAGATGTTCAATGTAAATGTTCAATGTCCAAGCTCACATATGAAAGGGTTCTTAGGTCTAAATGATTTTTAGATTAAAATAATCCTGAGCTAGCTTGATTTGATTTTGATCTCACAAAGGGTAAAATCAATATTTCCTTTTCAAAAGAATAAAATTGAATAGAGATCTCAAAATCAAATGCAAAAAAGCTATTAAAAGAATATTAAATACTAACCAATTAGTTTCTGGAATGTGGGGACAAGTTTCTCAGAGTTGTGACTTGAATATCTTTGAATCAATTGAAAAACTCTGAAAATCATTCTCAATTTATAGGCAAAAATACTATTCACTCGACTAACCTACTGGTCAGCTCGACTAGTCGAAGGACCAACAACTTTTTAAAATTTCTGGCGTGATAAGATACGATCACCACTCGACTGGTTGAGTGGGAACCAGAAATGTTGCTGGACTTTGAGTTGAGCCTGCTCGACTAGTCGAGCACTGTTCACTCGACTGGTCGAGCAGTCTCCAGGACTGGTCGAGGGTCTAACAGAAAATCTCAAAAATTCACAACCGACTTTGGACTGATCGAGGAAATTCTTGGACTGGTCGAGCTAGTGTCTAGACCAGGCGAACCATGACTAGGACTGGTCGAAAAATGACCTATAAAATTATCAAATGACTTATGAAATTGTATGACCTATTCTAAGGTTAGTCTAAGGTCAAACAAACCTTACTTGTAAGATTGATTCATCACATATCATTCTCTTGAAGTAGTTGAAGCTTGAAGAGTTGATCTAGTACTTGAACTTCTTGTTCTTGATCCTCTTGATCTTGTACTTGAACTTCTTGTTCTTGAACCTCTTGATCTTGTACTTGAACTTCTTGATCTTGTACTTGAATGTAGACAAGATTGGCAAGGATGACATGGAATTGATCTTACAATAACCACTAAACAAGATACAGATTCCAAGAAGTTTTGGCATAACAAAATTTGACAAACCTAGGAGCTAGATAAGATAACATTTACAAGATCTTCAGGCCATTCCATTTTTCCTGGGATAAGGTCAGATGTTGACCGAAGATTGATAGGCCTTGTGGACCCTTAGGTAAGGTCAGGCGGTAGAGATGGATGATGCCTTGGAGGTACGTGATACCGAGCTGTCGGTAGATTGACATTCTCTGATACCGATCGAGCATGCTCGTGGTGTCCTCCCGATCATCGTATTCCATTGGCTACGAGGTTCGTAGGAGACCATACCGACCTATAGCCGACCTATGGTCGTGCAGGCCTATAGAGGACATATGGTCATGCCGACCTATCCAATAGATCTACCATTTGTTGTGCAGTCCTATAGTTGTAGCTGCGCCTATCTATTCTATGGTCAGCCTTTCTTTGCCTGTAGATCCCTCACAAGCAACTTGGCCTGTTGGGTCCGTGCTGGTTGTAGGTTTAACTCCTTTTTATAAGTCGCTCTATTTTTCTCCTAACAAACACCATTTAAAAATAGTGGTTAGCCTTCTACCTTGGAAATGACAAAATTTTATTTATTTATTTATTTATTAAAAAATTTAAAACATATTATATCATGAAAAGACCTTTACAACTCTTTCAGGCCAAAGGCAAGCGAACAGGCTCTGGCAATGGTCTATCGTAAAAAGAAAAAAAGAAAAAAAGAAACTATTTTGGGTGACACAATTGTACTATAATCCAAACCATCCAAACCCCTTGCCCAATTTTGGATGGAGCATAACATAAATTTTAAATTGAGAAAATGAGAATAAGCATTTACTTTTGACCATCTAGTTTAGGTTATGCACTATCTTACTTTTAATCTTATATTTAATGGGCATTAATTAGATAGTTAGGATTATCTAATTTTAGTTTAACAATATATGAGTGCTCCACAATTTCGAAAGGTATGGATAGGGGTGCATCAGTGTCACTTATTCGTAGAATGAATCAGCAGTTTCATTTTCAAAATGGTGCTTACATGCTTGTATTTGGGATTGATATTTAAGCACATTTCTAATTATACTTATGTGATTGATTAGTTGAATTATATGTATGCATGATTAGATAAATGTTAGAAATTAAATAATAAGCACATCCCACACACGTGTATACTATCAATTATATATTAGTTGTTTGAATTGAGTAATCATATGTAGTTTGTGTTAGAACCACTTTGGATTCGAAACCTTAGTGTTAATTACATTCTTAATTTAAATTGACATATTAGTTTTAACAAACAATTGAGCTTTTAATTGACATAATTTTTAAATGGTCCTATTTACGGCCCTCTAGGACATCTATTCATTCCTTAACTCCACCAAGCTTCTGCACATATAGCTTGTGTGGGCCACCACCTCACGCAATTTCACAAGCGGTAATATACAATTCAAGTTGAATTAGGTTATGGGTCTTACATTAGACATCGCGAACAAGTGCTTGGGAGGGCACTCAAAGAGACGGGGCATTACAACGATGGGGCTGTCTCAAATTGAATGTGGATGGTTCGTCAAGATGGAACCTGAGCATGGGTGGAGGGGGTATGTAGAGATCATATTGGGCACATGATCTTTGCATTCTACAATGCCTATCAGGGGGTTTCTAACACGATAGATGAAGCTCAGACCATGTTAGATGGGCCGGAGGTTTGTGTGAACTTGGTACTATCCCAAATAATTATTGAGACACTCTCGTGTGACAGCAGATGCAGTTTCTAATCCCAAGCCACTAGCCCATGGAACATTTGGTACCGCTTGGGGAACATTCAAAAGAATTGTCGCCTTCTCAACCTCAAGTTCTTTCGTATCCTCCATGACGGCAACTCGGTAGCATATGGGTTTGCTAGATTGGGTAGTGATGGGTGTCCCAACAAGCTGTATCGTAATAGAGGGAGTTCCCTAGGCTCAATAGGAGCTCTTTAGCTTTAGATAATGTGATGTTATAAATAAAATGAAGAAATTTCATGGTGGAGAAGGGAGGGAGTGATATCCTCATGAGGGGATCTTCATCCACTAGGCCAAAAACGTCATTTAGGAACGGTTTAAAACCGTTCCTAAAAGAGGCGTCGCATATAATCTGAAACGGTTCAATACCGTATCAAGTACCGTTTCAAAATTTAAGAACTCTTAGGAACGGTTTTAAACCGTTTGTAACTTTGCTAACGGTCCTAGGAACAAAATTTTAGGAACGGTTTTAAACCGTTCTCAATGGGCAAATTTTAAATTTTTGGACCGGTATTTTTCATTACTTCGAATGGCCAATAAAAGCTGTACATTTGTTTTTATATTTAAAAACCAAAGAATATTATATACAATTAAAAATTAAAAATCAAATATTGAACAAATTGCTTACAACTTAATAATAAAAAAATTATATATATTTGCAACCTTAAGTTAAGAATTACATGAATACAATAAAAATAAATAAATAAATCCTCCAAGATGTGCTCCAAGAAAACACATGATCCTTTGTGGTTGCACCGTGACTTGCAATGACACTCTGAAAGAGGAACTAGTCTTTGCATTGCATATCAGGCAGAGCTTTTTGGGCTTGCATTGTAACTATTAAAATCAAAACAAAGACCGGGTCCATAAGCAATTTGATTAGCTAAAAAACAACATAAAGATTCAAAAACTAAACACGTAAAAGAGTAACTATTCAACAACAAAAACTAGAGGATCACCTATAATGTTGCATGTCATCCCAGGCAAAACAATGCCTATGTTATGATGCACACAGTGTTTCTTTGGATTGATTATTTTAACCTGAAAAGAATTAAGGCACAAAAATAAAAATTAAAAAAAATAGCATTGCCCAGCCCATGATGGGTAATATCAGATCAAGAGGCGGGCCCACCAGTACCATTACAAGGTCAAACAAAAGAGCTGCTGCTGCTAGTCCCTTGTAGCATTTTATGCCTGTCAAGAAACACATCTCCAACAGTTATAGGCCCTTCCACATGTAGAAAGACAGAAACCAACTAGGCTATGAGAGAATTATTTTCCTTTGTAAGAAGAGCATAAAACTCAATTTCCTAAAAGAAAGAATGAAAAGCTCCAACATAGTAGTTGCAGCTATGTTACTGAAACCTTGCTGCTTGAGCCACTTATATTATTTCCATCTCTGCTAACATACTTTGAATAGACCCCTACACAAACCAAGAACAAAGGAATAAAAAGCATGATCAAAATCTCAGAGCATATGCAGAAACTAGATTATGAAGAGATTTACACCCAGAAACTAGATCATAGATGTTCTCTCAGAGCATATGCAGAAGATTACTACTGTTAAACTTCCCAGTCCATCCTCCTCATGAAAACACCCTGTGATTAAGCTAACAGTACCTAGCATGCACTACAAAATTCCAAGACATTTACAACAATGAAGTATAAGCTCAAGGTTCTCTAAATGGAGCAACACTCGCTTGAAATCAGATCCACTTCTTAGCTATAAAACCTTTTCCTTTTCCCAATCAGCAGAGTCAAAGTAGTCTCCTGGTCTGAAAATAAAAATAGAAATCCACAACTAATAAGCATATTCAGGAAGAGAATTTTTATTATACATGACCAGCATTTTGAACAGTGTACACTAATTTTCAATTCAAACAAGTGGGTTCCAAACCAGAATGGTTGTGACCGCACACCACTTCTTTTTTTTCTTGTGATAGTACAATGAGTGTCTGTATTGTAGCTGGCGGGAACGTTGTTTGATTGAGGAATATAATGTGAGTAATTCGTTGTATAGTACCTGATCATAATTTTAAATACAGCACCTGATCCCCTTGATTTCCAACTGAGATAGCCAAAGAAGCAGCAGCAGAATCTGTTGCAGCCACTGTTTTCTCAGATGATTTCTTCTTCCATGGCCAACTCTTGTGATCCATCTTAGACTATATAGCCTGCAAAAAATTAAAGTTTATAGACTATAGAGTCACGAATTGAGATGGGTTTCTACTCTTCCAAGTCACACAACAAATAATACTAAAGAATATATCTATTTCTTGTGCTGAAAACTTATGCATGCTTGAATGTCGATCTCATTCAGGAAAAAGAGATGAAAAACAAAATGAATATTAAAAATCATGGCAGCACGTCATCGACTAAGGAAATTTTGATGAAAGCTAACAAAATAAGAAAGAAAGAAAGAGAGAAGAAACATACCTCTTCTGACACCCCTCAACCAAGGGCTCAACAAGAAGAAGAGAGAGGACAGAAAGAATAAGGCCTTTAATGAAATCTTCAGGACATTCATCATCTAGAAGCTGCCCCACCACTAAAGGAGCATTACCTGGATTAACCTGTAAAGCCCATAAATGTGAAAAACAACTGTCACAAATATCTTTAGCAATATGCATCATCCAAGCAAAATGAGGATCGCAGTTTCCTAACATTAAATACACACGCATGCACCCGCGGGTGCACACATATTATTATAAGGATATTGCTCAGAAGAATATTACCGCAACATATTGTTTTAGTACAAATAGTGGGTTAGATCTGGTACAAATCCAAAACGATCACAAACATTGATCAGGGGGCATGCATCCGGAAGCTTGGCTTCCATCAAAAAATTCTTCATCTTCTCAAGGTCATAGAAATTTGACTCTTGTTACATGCTTGACCTCTTTGATTTGGCCAGTTCTAGCAGCTGCCTCTATGTATTTGAAATGTACATCAGAATCCTCGCTGCAAGTACATATTAAACCATGTTTAAGCAATAAGATGGGGAAAGGTGAAAACATAAAGAACTTCAACCATGGGAAAAGAAATGAAATACCTGGAGCTCAAATATGAACCCAAGAAAAAGTAGAGACCTTCATAAGACTTAAACTGCTCAAAGAGTTTAATGCATGCATCCACACCCAACTGGTCTGAATATTCTTTTGCAGCCTGTCTTGGAAAGCTTACAGTAAATAATCTGGAAATTGCACGATTGAGAAGTGAAGAATTTAAAAGTGAAAGAGCAATCACCTGAACAATTATCTGAAGATTTCCCCTCAGGTTAACCAATAGAAGATCTTTCATGCATTCCAATGCCCACTCTCTCGAAAGGGTTCCAAAGAATTCTACAAGTGACTGGAAAGGAAAAGCATAAATCTCTGATGCAACAGAAAATTACTAAATGCCAAACAGCAAGTGAGAGAGATAATAAGAACCTGCGGCTCAATAGCATGAGTGTTCACAATTACACGCTTTATATCCAGTAGCTCAGTGTAGTGCTGCACAATTACAGGCAATGAACACGTTGAGAATAGTGGATTTTTTCAGTGCAGTTCTCCTTTTGATCACCCCGCAGATGTGTCAGTTGGATAGAGATGAGATTATTTCTACTAAATGTTACCAACATCAGAAGTTTGCAGAAGAAGGCTTTTTTACAGAGCAACAAAATGGAAATTTCAGTGCAAGTCGTTGTGTCATTATCTTATTTTAATATGGTACATTCTCATAAAAGATGATGTTATGGCTTGAGGCAGCTCCAATGTGGTTCACTAGATATATAGTAAAATGAATTCTTAAATCTTCAAATGGATTGGACACAAGATAAACACCAGTTTAGCATGTTATGGAAAGAAGCAATTTGGCATTTTAGCATATTTTATGGAAGGACATATCTATCAGACATGGAAACACTAGAAGACCACAAAATGGCAGTACATTATGCATGGCATAACATAATATCAAGATATTAAAAGTGTGTAAAACAATGATGTAAAAAGGTTCCAGTTATAAGGTTCCTTGTCCTTGACCAGTTTCTTCTCCACAATATTTTGAGAAACAAGGACTTACCTGACTTTGAAATGAGTCCAGTTAGAAAACCTCTAGAGGAATAGGATGTCCAATTTTGTCAAGTAAATTTTCTTCTTCGAACAAAAGATTATCATGAAAAGGGGGAAATTCTGAACTTCCTGGTTTTACCTAAAGAGCATGCATAAAAAGGCCCGCCTTCTCACAAAGTTAAGCAATCCTAAGACGATCATAGTGGCTGAACATCCCATTTGCTAAGATGGCATCAGCAAAATTTGGAAAGGCAACTAGATTGATCTCCAAAACCTGTATGCGCAACATAAGTTAGTGAAAAAGTGAAGACAAACCTACCATGCTCATGCCTCTATGAAAAATGTTGCCTTCGTCTGTAGGAACCTGTGTTCTGGCAAGTTTGGCTTCAAAACGCCTAATAAAAATGCAGTTGCCTCCCGAATCAGGTTTCTCTGCAGAAAACCAACAATTTAGTCATTCACAAGCTGCACGTTGACCTACACAAACAAGACAAGCTCATGAAATTCCAGTCAAGTAGCATTCATTAAAGAAAAGCAGCAAATCTTTCAAACAGAAATCTAGGATACCATTGATTAATGCAACAGAGAAACAAAAGAAATGAGAGGTTCGCCATAAATTTGAGGAGCAGCAGTAAACCATATTATCCCATTAGAAACCATATTATCCCATTGGAACAAATTGTCAAAGACTAAAATATTCAAACTTCAAATGCATCCCTACTTCAACCTATCTAAAAAGGCTTAGCCAATGACTTGTAAACACAAAAAACTGATGCATGTACACTCGAGTGGCTCAATGGCATGACTATAGAAAAATATAAAAATAACAAAATCAACAATACTCATCTCTTGTGAGCTTCTAATAAAATTGTTGTTAGCTCTCAAAAAAAAAAAAAAACTTTTGCCGCCTACTTTCCAAGTGCATATCTTCCCAATTCCATATTCCTCGACAAGTCTGCATCACAGACAGAGAGGAGCTAAAGACATAATGATCACAATAATTGCAGTAAAGGAACAGAGTCGAAGTTGTGAATTTAGACAAATAACCATCCATATTAGCATTGACAGATCATCACCGTCTCATTCTCTGAGGCGATCAAGAACCAAATGACAAGCATCTTGCAGGTATATCTATCTGGAACCATGAAAGAACCAAAAATGATAGATCATGACCATATAGTTTCCTAAAAAGCATGAAACAATTCATGAATAAATATCATAATGGATCAAACAACTGACAACATAAACCACAATCAAAATTAAAGAACTGAAACTCTGCAATGAAACCCCCTATTAGCAAGCAGAAAAACATCCTCCCTTGATTCGCACCAGGGCCCATATGAGTTTCAAAACAACCTAATTTTTAGCCTGACCCTTCATCCAGGCTAGGTGAACTGTCTGGATGGCCTGGATTGCATATACACTCAGGTGGGCCCATAGTCAAATCGGCAGTAGTTATCCACTCTCAAATAAATATTTACCATAAGGTAAAATATATAAATTTACAAGAAATATCCTCTCAGGAATTTCATCAAACACCCCACATGCACATGCAATCTCTTTCAGAGCCATGTGGGGCCCACCTTGATGTATATGTTCTATCTAAGCCGTTCATCTATTTTAACATATCAATTTAGGCCTCGAGCAAAAAAATAGCATATATTAAAGGTTGAAGTGGACCACATTATATGAAACGTTAAATTAAATTCACACATATCCAAATAGTACCCAACTCAATCCGACTCGGTTTCTTTGACCAAGTTGGACTCAGTTCGGGTAAGGAAAATCATGTATCGGATCTGTTCGGATTAGGTGACCCGGATTTGACTCCGGATCTGATCGAGTTCAGGTCAAACCATTGCCATTTCGGATCTGATCGGGTTGAACCCAATCCGCTCCGATCCGGACCGATGCCCGCCTCTACCTGCAACTTATGCCTTGGTGTAAGAATCAGGTCACATGCAAGTCAGGTGAGCCAACTGTATGCAAACGAAATGGACAGTGAGCAATTAATATAGATGTATGGCATATCGGCTTGAGCAGATGGCCTGAATTTTGCACAAGGGGAGCTATGTAGTGGCTTGATGATGCATGTATAAACTCTCTCATCAAACACCTCAAATGCACTGAGAATCATCGCTAATAAAATCAAGACATTACCAATTAAATCTCTAGTTAAAGCCTAAAAATGATGTGCAACTATTCATACTAAAGCAACTCATTAGCAAAATAGAAGTACATAAATGGAAACCTATCATGATGTACTTATTCCACCCAAAGTGGTGTAGGTGGTAATCCACACTAAAAAATCCAGTGGATCTCAGTGTGGATGGAGTACACCTTCGGTTTGGAAGTTTCCAATCCATCAATCAATTACTACAAATAAACAGTTAAGGATATAACAATAAACAACTGAAGAGGCCAAAGATTGGATAGTTAGAAACTTCCACTTGGGTCAGGTTCTAATAGAATGAAAGCTAGTAAAATTGTAGACATATTACAAATGTGAATAAATTTTCGTCCTGAATAGGAAATCACCGTTTTCAATCAATATCAACTTGAAAGAATTAACTTATCACAAAATTCAAACCTCTTGGCTTATCAATATTCTCTATGAACAGCCAGAAATTAGAATACAGCCACCAAAGGGAACACAGAGAAAATGGTCATATAGAAGGAGCATATGCAAAAGTCGTGCTGGCTCACTCATAAGGTGGTCTTGCACAAAAAAAGTATCAGCAGTTTGAATAAAATCGCCAGTTGTGCCAATTGAAGATAGATGTGTGATCCTTGTTAGTTGTCATGCATCATTTCTGCACATGGTCATCTTCACAAGAAGGTCCCTTTTATCCGCTGCTGATATGCTTGACACGCTTACCAGGTTGGCATGTGTACTGAGAAAGCCATACCTGATTGTTGAGTCTATGATACACTAAACAGACGTGATAAAGAAATGTTGAGGTCATTCATGTGAAGAGGAAATCCGTGGCACAAATGCCAACATAATATCCTTGCAAAGCCAACATTCTTTCTCCTTAATGGAGGAAACAAATTTACACTTTTTTTTTAAAGATTCCCATGCCAATAACAGGACATCTGTGAATACACATAAAAACATATGGTTTGTAGATAAACACATAATTAATTCATTGTTATTGCAAAATACCCAAATTCCACTAGTTTTTCACAACTTCCATTACCAATTGCTAGAAAATTACAAAAATGTTTATTTGATATCCAACTAGTTGATTAGGTCACACGCTTGAGTGTAGGGAAAAGACAAATACAAAGTTAATTCAGAACTTTTGTGGCCCTAAAGAAGTTTTTAATGGTGGATGTTCAATCACAATCTTTTTTAACCCAGCTGCATCACCCACTTGGAAGCAAAAAAAATTAAAATTAAAATTAAAAAAAAAAGAAGAAGAAAACCTCGAATTTGCTTCAATTGATCCCAGATGTGCAGCAAACAACCACTACTCTACTCACCCACTAGATGCGTAGAAGACCTGTACACCACGCCAAAACATAGGCCTTCCTGCAAAAGCCAGCCCAACAGCATGCAGCCATAGACAGATAAATGGCTTATGTTTAATTTGAAGCATAGGGTATAACGCACCACGAGTGCTGGACCTGATATTGTATTATTATTAGTTAAGGATACATTGTACTAAAATCATACAGCAATAATGGGCATGCTGAGGTAATTTTAAAAAATAAAAATTAAAAACATAATAGTTAAGGATACATTCGGTGGCAAAATCATGATAGTTGAAAAGGGAATATTGGAAGTTAAATAGCAAAGCCAGAGATAACAAGCATTCATAGCTTTACCCAAGGCAAACCATAGCCTATTACTCCTTAGCTATAAATAGTTTTAGCAGAAAATGGCATTACCCATAACACAAAAAAAAAATAAAATGTAAAGCAAAAGAAACCTAACAATGCAAGGAAGTTGCATAGACCAAAATGCCAAATGAAATGTTACATCAAGATACCCAAAACACATAATCCACATTCTCTATTTGAAGAAGAGACTCATATATTTCATTCATTACAAGGAAAAACTGCTCAAGTAACTATAGCACAGAAGCTCCATTCCCCAAAATGTAACAAGAACCTATATGGTACCCGATTGTCCGTTCAAGTCTTCAACAGCTTGTAGCTTGGCCTTTGTTTTCTGCAGTTTAGCTTGTAAAGCCTCTATAGTATGTTTTGCCTCATTATCAACAGCCAATGTAATCACCATTCGCAAAACCTTTGTATTTGTAGCAGAATAGTCACCGTGCCCCAGCCGCAGAAAGCAAAGCATGTTAAAAGATGTTGAGTGTTGACTGGTATAAACCAGTGTGAGTGCTCATAGTCAAAAGTACATTGATATACAAGGGTGATAACCAAAACATATTCAGAACTACATTTAGTCAGATGAAATGTTCTAAAAGCCATATCAAATAAGGATATATAAACCCACCCAACTGGCTTCACGACTTCCACAGTTTTTATTTCCTGGAAAAGGAAAAAAGATGTAAATAAAAAATAACGTGTGGTATGGTAGTAATATTAGTACAGTTCTGACATCTTTGGCCAAAGGAAGAAAGAAAGAAAAGAAAAGAAACGGATTACTGCTGGAAATAGAAAGGCAAACTGTTAAATGAACTTGGTTTAAAACTGATAGTTTCTGTGTATGTATATAACAACAAAGACTCCAAAAAATCAAATACCATCTTCCTCACTCATACATTCTAAAGCGAACAATCTACGATAGGATAAAGCATTGGATGTTAACATATTGGGTTCAGGTCAGGTCCTACAATACCTGTACCAGAGTTAACAGCATCCGAGTCTTGCCACATCACTTGCAATAGAGAGATCTTCCCCAAAGCAACAAGAGAGAGAGAGAGAGAGAGAGAGAGAGAGAGAGAGAGAGAGAGAGAGAGAGAGAGAGAGAGAGAGAGAGAGAGAGAGTCTGAAACAAATAATTTTCTGAGAAGTTTCTGATCAGGATTGATTAGCTATCCCTTCAAATAGAAACATAGAAAACAGATTAGGATTCTATTACTATTTCAAGCAAATATTCATCCTCCATATGCAAATTCTGCTTTCTTTTGCATATAAAGACAAACAGTTGTATTTTTAAAAAGTTAAAAATAGTAGCACTTGTTTGCTAAAGAATCTTGGATTAGAAAAAAGGAAAAAAAAAAAAAAAATAAATAATCTAAGGCATTTAACATAAACAAATTCTAATCTTTCCATTAATGACCCACAAAACAGATTTCAAATTCTTTTTCTGTTTCAGGAAATATTCATCCACCAGATCTAGATTCTCATCACTCTTATTTATCTCATAGAAAACTATAAACAGTTGTCTTTGTTTCTAACAGAATTTTTAATAAGAAATTTAATATGATCAGATTTTAACCCTTCCGTTAAAGATCCGAAGGAATCGATCCTTTAAGATAATAAGTCAAACAAAACCAAAATGATCATCAATTAAAAAACAATAGCTCTTACTGTTTTCTTATTAGTTGTAATGATCGTGGCATCTTGGCCATGGATTTCAGTCACTTCCCCGTCAATCCACGCGACCTCCAGATCATCCACAAGAAGTAATTGAGTATAAAATCTGAGGTGGCCTAAGTGAAGCGGTTGGAGCAGGAAGCCAAACAAGCATAAAATCTGCAATTATGACCATTACCCAAGAAGCAACATGAATAAACAAGTGAAATAAACTGAGGTAAGAAACAGTCACCATGACTTCAAATGATGAAAGAAACAGCAATGTGGTAATAAATTTAAGATAAAAAAAATCAATATCCATAATGAGACCAGAGAAAGAAAATCTGGATGGAGGACTAATTGGAGTTTCTTCTATAATGTATGTTAAATTCTCAAGTATAGGAGAAACTGATGGAGTAGTCGGCATAAGGGCCATGGCCTGCTCGATGGGAAGGTAGCAGACAGGACAAGCCGAAAGAGAAAAAACAAGAAGCAACAAAATTCAGCTTCGCCATAACAACTACAATAATTTCAACATCCAAATCTGAGCATTATAGGGACTCAAACTTACGACATGGGCCAGTCTGTTTTCCATCTGCTGGTGGAGGTGGAAGTGTGAAATTTTCACAAGGATGTCCAGGAGGTGGAAGTGCGAAATATCCATAACATACAAAGACAACCTAATTTCAATACTATGCTCGTCTTTGATAATGGTTTACACCACAATTTTCTCAACACAGACCAGAAGAAGTATCCTGTGTAAACCAACAAAAAAGCAGCAAACAATGCTTTTACACTAACAGTGATGACTGAATTGCAATGCGTCTCTCCATAAGTTCGAAGAGAGGTGAAATTGTTATCAGTTGTTTTTAGCCAGAGAAGTGATGGTAATGGAGGTCCAGTCTAAGATTTGAAATGGATTTGAAGCATGCTACCAATG
Organism: Magnolia kwangsiensis; assembly: GCA_037074715.1. NCBI lineage: Eukaryota > Viridiplantae > Streptophyta > Magnoliopsida > Magnoliales > Magnoliaceae > Magnolia > Magnolia kwangsiensis. Next base: position 47,677,864 of record CM073574.1, on the reverse strand, counting down.
CTGGTAATGGAGGTCCAGTCTACAAAATGTTTCTTGGGTCAGTGTTACAGTACTTGCCTAATAATTTTGTGCTTCAGGTCTTGTGAATGCATTAAAACTTCTTCAACCTATCAAGGACAAATATTCGAATGTGATGTATGCGGACTTGTTCCAATTGGCAAGCGCTATAGCTGTGGAGGTCTTTCTCTATTGTATACTTGCGATGTTTACTCTGAAAAGACTTTATGATTGAAAGGGATTACTGACTTTCTACTTTACAATTTTTCAGGATGATGGAGGCCCCAAACTTCCTATGAATTTAAGACCCATTAGTTTAAGAGGAAAAAAGTAATAACAGTGACACATACTGAGAATTAGCTTACTGTGTGTGGGATAGTTGAAGGATATGCAGTTATCAACTACTATTCTGGTGCATCAGCCCATGAGTGGATTCACCTACATGAAAAGCATCCAGCTATTAGATTACAAAAGGAGAGAGCTAATATTGACTCAAACAAGTTTGATGTGGCTCATCAGAGTTGACTTAGACAAGGTCAGACCCAATCTGGTTTGATATCATGATTTACCTCCAAATCAGCCAAGTAAGGCAAATTCAGCCCCAACTCAACTCAGGACAGAACAAGTTGGTCTAAGTCGGCGAGCTTTTTAACCATTCTGTCAAGAGATAATTCCATGGACAAATTTCTACCACAGCAATGAATTTTTTGGTAATGAAAATAAAGGATGAAATGGTATGCAAGTCAACTTGGTAGAGCTTCTGATTCTACAAATTCTACTTAACATCATAATGAAACACATTAACGAAAGGGACAATATGTAAATAATGCATCAGTACATGAATGACCCTTCAATGGCTAAAAGAATAGAAACATATACACACCTTTAGTTTAATACTCAAGGCTGCATGCATCCAGACATTCTATTGAACAGAAAAACATGCACCGATAGCTTAATACTGAAGGCTGCATGCATTTAGAAATTGTATTAAATCAAATTGTGACAATTTTTTCCTTGAAAAAATCACTATGGATGTATCTCACCATTGCCCATAGTGAACCTTGTCAATGAGAAATGGGCACCGGTCCTTGCCCATTTGTTTATTTGCCCATTAGGATTCCAGACAGAATAACAGTGAGTTGATGATAGCTCATAGAGATGTACACGAGTCGATGCAAATCGAGCTTGGCACAGCTCGGCTCGACTCAGCCAGTACCTAACCCAGCTCAAACTCGGCTCGGCTTGGTCCTCGAGCCTATCTGGCCAGCTGGACTCAGATCGGTCAACAACTCAGGCCAGTTTGAGCCGAGTTCGAGCCTATGCGGCATTTTATCAAACACCTGATATGGCATCCAACAAGATCAGCCATCCCTCATCTGAACCGGTAGCCAAAAGACACCCCTACAGCTGAAGCACCCATAAAAAATCCACCTATCCTGCAACTACTAGCAGCAAGCAGACCTGCATGTTCCACTATACCAAACTGCCACAATCAAACTGCTCTCCCACAACTACTTGAATTAGCAAATGGCAACTCAACCACAACTACTCGACTTAGCAAATGGCAACTCAACCACAACTGCTTGAAATAGCAAACAACAGCTCAAGCAATCACAATCAAACAAATCTTCTATAATCTGCATCAACCAGCAAAACAAATATCACAATTGCATCAAACAGCAAAACAAATATCCCAATTGTATCAAACAGCAAACCAGAACATCTACCCCAATTATGAGACCATCATCCCAGCTGCCACAAGCTCCTCCCCCATGGCATAACAAGCAGCAACCAGGGTGATGTAAAGCAGGTTGCAGACACTTTCATGGAAAAGATGGAACAAAGAAGGCTCGATCGGAGGTGGAAGTGATCAGGACCGTCAGAACCTTAAAACAGTATCTCGCAAACCAGAATAAGTTTTTTGACATATCATTTATGATTTTGGGGTAGGAGAAGCTACTTTAACTAACCAACCCACTACATCGGGTTGCCCATGCAGGATTTACGGGAAACCACAAATTTTTTTGAAAAAAAACAGAAACCTCAAAAAATCCTAATCGTGCCAATCTGCCTTCAATTATGCAAATAACAAGAATACTTGAAACCCTTCAAAAACCACAAAAGCTCACAACGAACCCTAGAAACCACCAAATCATTCAAAAAAAAACAACACCACAGAAAACCGTAATTCTATGAATCTGCCCTAAGAACCCCGGAATCTGTGACAAATCGAGGAAAAAAAAACTTGAAAATCACCGAATCTGCTAAAAGAACCTTCAAAAAGCCTGAAATTAACAATTCCGCAGTGTACTCATACGGAAAATCGTCGGAAAGCGTGGTCTTCGTCTGTCTCTTGCTTTAAACACTCGTCGATTGCAGGAAAATGCAAGATCTGAGAAGAAATCTTGCATTTCCATGGCCATTTCCACTTGGATGTATGGATAGAGAGAGATGCTTCTGAACGAAATGAAATTGAAAATCCCAGCGAAAAGATGGATTGAAAATTAGGGTTTTCCTTCTAAAAGGTTAGATCTTGCTTAAGATCTACTGCCATTAACGAATCTCTCACTCAAGTCTCTCTCTGAAGAGGGAAAAACGCATTTGATTTCGAATCTAAAGAGAGAGAGAGGAAGGAACAAATATCGGTCAGAAATGAGAAAGAGAATAAAAGGGGAATGAAAAATGAGGTCGTACGAGCGGTTCGGTGGTTTCCTTTTACATGTAAAACCGTATTAAATTTCGAACGGTCTGAAGCCGTTTCTGAGCCAAAACGCTCGCCGTTCCTAAACAGTGATTTTGGTGTAGTGATCCTTTGGTGGGGTTCCGCCTGAATGTATGATGTCTTTTTTGGCAAAATAATATTTTTTTAAAAAAAAGCCTGATGAAAAAAAAGAAGCTTGCCCGAGTATTGGATCAACTTATTATTGGGAATAAATCCTATTTTGAGGCATTGCGCTAGTGATGTGAGCTTATAATGCTCTAATGTTGCACGTTATATTGGTTCTAGAATGTAACAAGTTGCAATTGGTTACAGTCGGACCAAAATAGTCTATTTCATGTACTCGAGCTCTGTGGTGCTCACCATGTTATATGTGTAAATCCAATCCGTCCATCAGGTGAGATCCCTTACCTAAATCATGATTACAAAATAGCATCCTCCCTACCTACACCAATGAGAACAATGTAAAATTCACCATAAAATTTCTTGAATCCCCACAATGTGACCTACTTGAATTTTAGATCAGGATAAATTTTATACATTCACTTCATCCCAGTGAGTTCCACTTGATTAACAGGTTTGGTGGAAGATACACACCACGGTGGCCCCACAACCATAGACCTATAGTTAACATCCCATCTTTAATTTTCCTTGTGATGTGGCCAACTTGAGTTATGAATTTGGCTGATTTTTTAAATGTATGTGCCACCTATTGGGCGGAATGCATTTCATGTATACAAATATGGTGGCTCCAAAGAGCTTGGCTGTTTCGCTCAAGTTGTACCTGTTAATGCCATATGGAAAATTGGAGTTTCGCCCTGGCAAAACTAGTGTGAGTCTAATCCATTGGTCATGTGAATGTGATAAAGATGATCTCAACCATAGATCATGATGACCAAGTATCATTGGTGTACAAAACATTTACATGAGTAATGATTTTTTTTTTTGTCCTTAGGAAAGCTTGAACACAATTATTAATGACCTATGGAGAGTCGTAATTCATGGATCTCACTACCCTATTGTACCATGATCATCACATGATGAGATGAATAGTCATCCTATGGTAGGGAATTGACCTGAGTCAAGATAGAATGTCCCTACTATAGGGAGTTGACTTTGTATCGATTATACCTTTTGACCTACCCCACATGAGAGTTTGAGTGTGTTATTGGACGTATCATCTTATTGCACCTTTGAGTACTTACATTGGTGGATCAAGATTAAGTTGTTAATCTAGGAGTCCATTAGCCTAACTTTGATTAGACTTAATGTTACATGATAAGTTGATTAACCCTTAAACTTGAGGATGCGCAAGGGTCACGATTCTAATTAAATGACTTTGGCTTTCTTTATGAGATACTACATGGCTATTAAAATTGGGTGTTGCTGGATACATCCATTACGATCCATGGATCCTTGCATGGGCCAACATTTACTTAGGGATATGATTTATTTTTTTTCAAGACTTATTAAATGAGTGGCTCATTAAGTAGTTTTTTAGTTGGACCTAACACTTTGAATGGTTTTAATATACTTTATGAAGATTTTCAATTGTTGAAGTTTTATTTTAATTATTAATTTTTTTTATTGCACTTGATGAGATGATTTAATAGATAAGATCTTAAGATCCACTATTTGATCAATATGGGATATTGATGTTTGGTGGATGCCCATAACGGTAGAAGGATTAGATTATATGCATATAGATGTTTAAGAAGTTATACGTCCCCATTCATGCGTAGGCAGAAATGACAATCTATAGGGTTGGACTTCGAGAGTACCACAATTAGTGCACCTCTTAGAGTGGTGTGTGAGAGGGAGAAAGAGGGAGAGAATGCCCTTTCCTCTTCCTCTTTTCCTCTCCTTCCACACGTGTGGGTCAACCCTGTGGACATGTGACGTATCATCTCGGCCCTATCCTTAGGCACTGACGTGGACATGTGATGCATCATATCAGCCCCCATGTGATGCATCATCTCGGCCCTAAACCCCCTTGTGGACATGTGACGTATCATCTCAGCCCTATCCCTCGTGCAGTTCATGATGGGCTGGCCCTGTGCGCTTCCTGTGGTTTTCTCAAAGTGGAGGCTGAATCAGATTCGAAGTTGGTGGTGGATACCCTTATGAAGCGGTCCCAACCCATGTGGAAGTCCTCCTATTGGCTCGCCAGGATCAGGCGCCTTCAAAAGTCAGTTTGCACTATCTTTTCCTACATCCCTAGAGAAGGGAATGGACCAGCCAATGGTCTGGCCCGATTGGGAGCATGAATGAGGGCTTCATGATATTCTGGAACTCCTCTGACCTCCCTCGGACCATCCGGGGGCTCGTGGTGCTGGATAAAGTAGGTCTAGGTTCTTTCAGGAAAACTAAAGGCCCAGCTAGATGTGCTGGTAATGCAGGTGCTTAGAGTGCTGAAGGCTGTTGGCTTTCCCTTCCTTCGTTGGGCTGATTCTGCAGTATGGAGTCATGGTTGGCTGCTTGTTGGGGTTGCCTATCTGTGGCTTCTTTTCCATGACTGATTGTCAGGTTTGTCGATAGGGCCAGCAGTGGGCAGGGTGGTTTGCCTAGCCTTTTTTGTTCAGCATGGTTGTCGGCCCTCTGTAGAGTTGTTTTAGGCCCTCTTTGTTCGGCATGATAGATGGCCTTCCTTTTTAGTTAGCTCTTTTTTCCATATGATAGGTGAGGCCTGATTACTTTTGTGGAGCCCACCCGAACTACTATGCTGTATAGTCTCTTTTGTCAATATATTCCAGGTGGGGATCTACACCTGTTTCTTAAATTTTTTTTTTATATAAAAAAAACCCACTGTGGGTCAGTTGACCTCAGATGGCCCACTACATAAGGATTGATATGTCGTGCGTTCCATGAAAATACCAGGATCAAAAGTTTTGGATAATTTACAATTCATACTCCATCAATTTCTTCATATATATATGCCGAATGAATTTCTTCAAACCGGACACACCTGGGTCCAATTACGTAATGCCTAATGTAGGATTAGGCCCGAATTTGACTATGTACACTTTTGTTTGGGCTTCTTTTGATCCAATTGTTTAAAGAACATATCTATGGCACATCCTACATCAGGCCCACTATTTCTTAAAGCCAAATTCGAGTGATTTTCACTTATGTGAACCACATGCATAACTAACAAAAATTCTCACATATGGCCCACCATAATATTTATGTGGATTCTACCTTGATCACTAGGTACATCACCCCATTTTAGTTGCAAAACCCAAAAATCAGCCCAATCCATTATTCAAGTGGACCACACAATTGAAAACCATATATGGGACAATGCTCACCCTCTAAACTATTACCCTTTGCGTGGCCCACCTGAACCATGGATAGGCTTGATTTTTTTGTCATGAGGTCTGAATTTTTGCTTGGCATCTAATGGTTAGAGTAGATTTTATATCATCAACATAGTGGGCTGTGAAAAAAATCAAGGATGGGCATCTCTCTCCCATCTATTTTCCTTCGTATGACCCACCTGAATCATGGATTAAGCTGATTTTTGGGCCCTACATGTAAAAATAGGTGACACACTTGGTTATCAAGGTGGATTTCACTTAAACATCGTAGCGCCTAATAATTCTTGAAGTCAAATTCAGATGATTTTCATGTCTAAGGTTAATGTTAGTAATGTGGGATAATCGGGTTTGAAATCACATCTCTTTTCAGTGATATCAAAACGGAGGAATCGGGTCAATTTACCACCTTGGTGAAAGTTACTAAACAGGATCATTGTTTGATATTACCCTCAACTACTATCAATTACCACTGAATTCATGCTGCCAGATGACCCCTAAATGTATAAATTGAAAGGAGGCAAAAACAATACACACTTCCAAATGAAATGCATGGTCTACCATGTTGTTTATATGTCATCTAACCCAATCAGCATGTGAAGCTCTGCTAGGATTAATTAATGGACATTAAAATAAAAAACGTTACAAAAATTTAGGTGGCCCAGCAAGTTAATATATAGGATAAAGAATTGATTGTACACTGATCCTTTTGGTGCGTTGTATCAATAATTTCTAGTATTTACGATGAGATGAGCATGAGGTGCCTCACTAGATGAACAGTTTATTATTATTATTACTGTTATTATTTTGCAAAGCTTTTTAAAGGATCCGAGCTCTATAAACATCGATCACAAGTATCAATCTATCAAAATGCATATATCTATTTAATTATCTATCTTCCATCTCAAAATATTTTAGATCAATGGAGTATGCAAGAGGGGATAAAAAAGAAAAAAGAAAAGAAATGCATTCATCAATCAAACAAGCATTCTCAATATACAGAAGAAGATTTCTCTGATCTACAGAATTCAAGGACTAAAACGATGCAGCTTTTCTCATTTTGGTGTTGACTACAATTCTTTGCATGTTCAAACCGTTCTGCTGAATTTCCTGTATTTGTCGCCCCACATTAAGTTCATCTGGGCCATCCATGTCGATATCCACCTGAGGACCAATAGTTCGTAGAAGTCGGTATACTACAAGCATTGTAAGCCTTTCCTCTGGATCAACGACAACACAAGCAAGCGCAACTCTCAGAAACCGGTGGAGCTCATCATCATAGCCCTTTCCTATCAAAGACCTGTCGATGGCATGCCTAAGACGAGAATTTTTCTCAAGATAAGCAATCCATTCCACCAGAAACCCCTTGAAGCCTTTTGGGCCATTCGCCACTTTAGTAGCCTTTTGGCCTGTAATCAGCTCCAGCAGCACTACACCGAAGCTGTATACATCCCCAGCTTGACTGGCCACAACCTTGCTTGTGAATTCAGGAGCAACCAAACCCATATCATCAGATTTGATGTTTGCATGGACACTCAGATGGGTGTTGAGAGGATCCAAAAGCGCAGCAGATCTGAATTTGGATATTTTCGGTTCGTAATCTTCATCCAAGAGGATGCGTTTGGAGCTTATATTGCAGTGAACTATGCAAGGATCGCAGCTGTGGTGAAGCCATGCTAGGCCTCTCGCAACCCCAATTGCAATTCTCAGCCGCAGAGGCCATTCCATGTATCCCTCATGTAGCTGCTGATACAAAGTTCCTTTGGGCATGTACTTGTATATTAAAAGCCTCTCTTTTCTGGCAATGCAAAAACCCAGAAGAGGAACCACGTTACGGTGTTTTAGGCGTCCTAGCATTGTCATCTCAGAAATGAATTCTTTATCAGAATATTGAGAATCACGAAGCCTCATAATTGCAAGGGAAGAACGATCAAGGAGCATTGCCTTGTACATGATGCCTGCTCTCCCTGATCTGATAATGTTGTTTTTGCTGAAATTGTTAGTGGCTTTCCGTAGTTTGTGCAACCTCATTTTTAGAACAGTCTTCTCCAATGTGGAGATGTGGACATTACAATACTTTCGAGCGGTATGTTCCAACTGAAACATAAAATGATGATAGGATTAGAGAAGAGCAGATTTTTGCCTTCGGGGCATTGGATCAGGTATGGGTGTTTCTCAACCACTGCCTGAGACAAGGAAGGTGTGATTGTAGATCCTGACCGCCCATCTAGTGGATCCTGTCCTTGGATCGTCCACAACTGAAAATTGCACCTATCTTACTGTCAGTTAGGATGACCACCATTCTCTCTAATTTCAACTGTGGGCTATCTACAGACATCGAACACTAGTTGGATGGCCAGGATACAGCAATGAACGCCCTTTCTGATCTAAGACGAGTCAGTCTATAACATTATAATGGAGTACTACATCCATGGAAGGAAAAAATAATAATAATCTAAATCTCATTATGCTGGGAAAGAAATGAAATCAACTTGCCTTGATTTCGTTTGTATTATTCGCTTCGATTTCATCTTCCTTCTTTGCTGACACTCTACGGAAGAGGAAGAAGAGGAACCAAACAACTAGAAAAGCTAAAATCACTGACACTCCCACGCCAACCGCTAACCGAACGTAGATCATCGAATTCTGGGGGTCCTTCACAGGCTTCAGAGGCACTCCACAGAGTCCCGAATTATTGGCAATGTTAAACGATTTTAGTCTATTAAGATGTTGGAGTTTCTGAGGAATCTGAACCTTCAACTCTTTGTGCTGGAGATTCAGGAAATTGAGAAATTTACAATTTGCAATGTTTGTCGGAATTTCACCAGCGAATCTGTAAAAAGAAAGATCAAAGGTCGTCACATATGGAAGACATTTCGAGATGTTGGAAGGGATGGATCCGGAGAGTTCGCGTAATGACAGATCCAATACAGTAAAGGGATTTGCAGCTCTCTAATTCGAGAGATTATGCTTGGGCCCGTTTGGAGCGTTTTTTCAAACCGCTGGATTTGAAATCCTCTTGTTATGTTTGGCACGCTGAATATAGAATCCCGTGTAATTCAAAAGTAACTATGCATAGTTTTATAGGGGTTTGAATTTAATAACTAAATAAATTTTAATATTTCTAATTAGTATACATATGTAATGTTTGACCAATGGTTATAATAAGCCCGTTGAAATATATACTTCGCTCAAAAATTATGAAATTCCAAGTCCCAAATAAGCTACAAGCATGAGATCACATCTGAGTAACTAACCAATAATTTTTAGCCGTTGATTTACATGAACAATGTTTAGATGGTGCAAACCATCATATTAAAGTAATTATAATGATGCAGTCAATAATCTACCGTTTTGGAATATTATCAGTGGAAATGTGCTCAATAGATTACTAATATTTTATTTTGTTATTATTATTTTTTTTTACACACGCACGCACACCCCCACACACTCACGCCACACACACACACACACCGTGGGTACTCGAACCCTTGATCTGGTGTTGAAACTCCAAGGAGTCTATCACCCGGGTAAGAGCAAGGACCCAACAGATTACTAATATAGTGACACACATGTTACACATGCTAGTCTTAGAAGGATTTTAAATGAAATCCAAGCTTTCACATGTATTTCAGGCATCCAACAGCGTGAGTGTGTGGTGTTGTGTGCGTGTGTATTTTTTATTTTTTATTTCTAAAAAGAGCATCCAACATAGCTTCCACCACAGCGAGTACAGCTCAACCACAACCAGAAAATGGAATGAAGAAGGAAGACTGGCTCTGGTGTCCATGACCTTATACCTTCCTCTCTACTCATTAAAACCCAACATTAGTAAATACCCCGTTCGGCTCTACTCACATCATGCATCAAAATCCAAGAAAATCCAACAACACCCAAATGAGAAAAAGAATAAGAAATATGCATCAAAATCCAAGAAAATCCAACAACACCCAAATGAGAAACAGAATAAGAAATCAAAAGATGTATAATCAACATAAATCTACCACTAACCTGGAAGTTCATGCGACACAAAAGCAAGAAATACATAACCCACGAAAACCATCAGGGAATTAAAATCCCAATGTATACCCTCATTAAAGTTCCTTCAACCACCATTTATGATGGAAGAGTTCTAAATTCAACGGGAAACCCTACAAAATAGTGGGATCCATAAATCCAAAAGCTGATTGAGACGCAAGTATCATACACGTGGCCGCATCATTTTATTCATTCACGGGCAGAGATGATTGAATTCACGCAAAGATAAGAATTCAAGAAACCAAAATAAGCGAGATTTAATTGATACTTTTCATCCCTATGCTTGTATATGGATCGTTGTACACGTGGAGTATATGTAACTCAAATTAAACCGTCAAATAATAGGGGAAATATATAGTAGATAATATTACAATCCGAAAGCCGAAATATTGGGCAATGCTATTATTTGATTGATGGATGTTGAACTTGAACCGTTGAAAATTTCGATTTTAAACGTTCATCAATCAACGGCTTCGAAATTATTTCAAATCGTTTGATAAGCCATCTAATTTGCTTGGTACTATTTGAACGGTTAGATTGAGTTATATGCATATCTCGTATATAAAATTTTCAATGCATGCGTATGTACCATCACACTGCGCCGGAGTGTTTCAAGCTCGTTCTCATAAAAAAACAATGACAGGATGAGATTGACTTGAAGTTTTTATCAAACGCGTTTTTTCTTGGGGCTAGTTTCCGAGAAATAGTGGTTGGTTTGATTTTTAAGAATTGACTTTTTGATACTCTGGCAGAGTGTCATGGATGATACGCCGGCACTTAAGAATTTACATGGAAATTTCATGTGCACTACAATTAATTCAAATCATGTGCACCAGCTTATTTGAATATTTGACTATCTGATTGGTGAGCATTTATTGGATGGTTAAAAATGAAAAATATTCAATGGTCCTAATTCAACAAACAAGTGTCCACGAATCACAAGTTAGAAATGTTCAACCAATCTTAGGGAATGTAACCTAGCAACAGTGGTTCCACGATTTAGCTGGTTCAGTTTCGAGTTAACCTAAGTCGCTTAACGAATCCTGAATGTCTGCTTTATCAATTATCGTACTCTGTCAGAGTATCAAAGAACACCCAGTGATTTCTGGTTTCTTGAGCTTGTATCCGGCATTTTGAGTCGGGCTCCTCTGCTATTTGCTTTACAGGGTTTCCTTGATTGCCCGGTCTTGAATTGTCCACGTTACCACTCTCTTTTTTTTTATAAAAAAAACTAAAAGAAAACTACCAACTCTAAACCATTATAAAAAAAACAAAGGAAAAAAAAAAAAAAAAAAAAACCAAAAAAAGAAAACAAACAGGGAGGGAAAAGAAAAAGAAGAAAAGGAAGAGAGTCTATCTCCTATCTCTCTCTCTCCTCTCGCTCTCACTCTCCCTAACTATCTCTCTCAGATATTCTTTTCAATCATTTAGATTTTGATCTTCTTTTTTCTCCTCTTCTTTCTTAAAGCCGTTCAAGTGATATGCGAAAAAGATAGGGTGAATTGCTCTTGTAAATTGCAAAAAAGACTCTTAACTTTACATTTATCAGTAAGATTTATGTGCTTTTACATTGGAGGGATAGTGAGTCATTCAATCTCTTATATTTCAAATCCAAAACCTCCAGATTGAATGTTTGGACGTAGGTTAATAAATATGTATATAAGGTGTGACAATTTGGCACATGCCTGCAAGCTATTCGACATTATGGCTGATAGGAACATTGTCTCTTTAACTGCATTTTTTTTTAATTTCTATTTTTAAAATATAATTTGTTGAGATATGTCATAAATTTGAACGTGTACGACCGGTCGTGAGTCAGGTTCAACCAGTCGTGGGAGCGACTCGACTAGTCGTAGCCCGCTCGACTCAAAGTCTAGCGAGTATAAACTTTTGGGGTCTGAGGTGCTCGACCAGTCGTGGGTGACGCTCGACTGGTCGTGCAGTCCGCTCAACTAGTCGTAGTTACACAGATTCGTTCTGTGATTTTGTGCGGATTACGAATTTTGAGTCCTTTCGCAACTGGGATGCGGAAGGGAAGTTGCCTAAACTATAAGTAGGTGTTCCTAGGGCTTTTCTAGGAGATGAGAAATAATTCTATGGCTTTCTAAAGGGGTTCTAGAGAAATTAAAGGGTATAGCAAGGGTAAGATTCGAGGTTGTTCGAATCGGGTAAGTCTTCTCTCTTTGTAATTTCTATTTTCATAGTGGAGATCTGTCGCTTTATGCCATGATTTTTTCCCGGAAGGATTTTTTCACGTTAAATCTGTGTGTTCACAGATCTAGATCTAGGTAATTTCATAGGTTAAAACCCCCAACAAGTGGTATCAGAGCTATTGTTGGGGCACAGATCTAAATCTGAGGGACTAGTAATAATGGGGAGCACTAGGTATGAGATTGAGAAGTACTCAGGGAAAAATAATTTTGAGTTATGAAAAATCAAGATGATGAGTTCCTTAATCAAGCGAGGCGAAGATGGTGCTCTTGAGGAGCGGAGGTCTACTTTGACTGATGACGAGTGGAATGCTCTTGATAAGAAAGCCTTATCATCGATCCGTTTATGTCTCACGGATGAGGTTCTCTACAACGTCATGAAGAAGAAAACTGCGGCTAAGTTATGGGTGAAGTTAGAGGATGTTTATGTGAAAAAATCCTCTGAAAATTGTCTGCACTAGAAGCGACAGTGGTATAACTTCAAGATGGCAGAGGGTGGAGATCTGGATGCTCACATCAACAACTTTAATAAATTAGTTTGTAAATTGCTGGATATGGAGGAAGTAATGAAAGATGAAGAACAAGCATGTATGTTACTGAATTCTCTTCCGGCATCTTATGAGTCATTCAAGGACACTATGTACAGCATGAATAAAATCCTAAATGTCGACACCGTTATCTCAACCCTTCAAGGGAAGGCTATGAGACAGCTAAACAGTGACATGGAGACATCTTCTGATGTACTATTTACAGTGGGTACGAATTTTGGACAAGGTACAAGTTCTTCATGTTCTAAATCCAAATCCAAAGGTAAGGGCAAAGGAAAGATAAAGTACTGGAACTGTAGAAAGGAAGGACATGTGAAGAAGGATTGTGAAAATCCTAAATCGAAGAGGGAAGATTCTGAGGCTTCATGAAGGGAGGCCAATGCTGTCATGTCAGATGAATGTGATGGTGATTTTTAATCTATGTCTTCGCTCAGACGACCATACAATAATTGTAAGAACGAGTGGATGCTAGAAACAGGAGTATCTTTTCACATGACTCCTCATCGGAGTTGGTTTACTAGCTACAGAGAGTGCGATGGTGGACAGATATTTATGGGCAATGACATTGTCTGTAATGTTGTGGCTGTTGGTTCGGTGCGCATCAAGATGTTTGATGGGGTGAAGCGTACCTTGACAGATGTGAGGCACGTTCCTGATTTGAAGTAGAATCTGATTTCTCTTGGTGTACTTGAGGTAAAAGGATGTAAGTATACATGTATTGATAGTGCTCTTAAAGTATCTAAGGGGGCACGGGTAATCATGAAAGCGTAATGACTCGATAACTTGTACAAGTTGATTGAGAGCACTTCAAAAGGTAGAGCTGCAGTGGATGTAGTGGATTCCACCTCTGCACGTGTGTGGTATGTTGGGTATGGCCACATGAACGAGCAGGGCAGGAAGGCTGAGACGCGCGGACAGGGATACAGAGCTGGTGGAGCAGTCACCTGTGAGAAAAATCACACGACATGATCGCAGGATATCAACGTGGTACATGGACAACCCCAATATCACAGGGGATTTATCTTCTATTCAGATGGCTCTAAGTAAGCCTGGTGCTGAGAAGTGAAAGGTGATTATGGGCGATGTGATGGATTCGTTGTACCAGACCAACATATGGGAGGGGTGGAGCTTCCAGTGGGCTTGAGAGAGATTGGATGCAGGTGGATCTTTAGGAGGATACAGTATAGATACAAGGCGAGGTTGGTAGCGAAGGGTTATGCTTAGAGAGAAGGGATCAACTTCTCAAAGATATTCGCGCTGACGGTATAACAGGTATCTATTAGATCCATGATTGGCGATGGTTGGCCAATGTGATCTCGAGCTAGAAAGATGGATGTGGAGTCTGTACTTTTATAAGGAAAAGTAAAGAGCATATCTACATGAAGCAACCGAAGCGGTTCGAAATTAAAGGGGCTGAGAAAAGACTTTGCAAGAGGTCGTGGTTCGACCTGTCGCCTAGGCAGTGGTTTGATTCCTTCATGGATGAAGGATCGGGGGCTGCAAAGATGGTTCTCGGCATTGAGACTGAAAGATGAGTAGGCTTTGCAATCACAAGAGAAATACCTTGTGTGTAGGTATTAATCAAGGATGTAATGAGCCGGGTAAAGCCAGAGAGCGTTCCCTACGCGTCTCTCCTCAAGTTTTCTTCAGGACATATCCCAGAAACAGATAAGGAAAAATAGGATATCTCATGAGCCTTATTCGAATGCGGTTGACAGTGTATGCAAGAGTCTAGATTAGATCGATTATTTCACAGGCTATCAGTGTTGTGAGCAAGTACCCTGACAAGCAATATTGGGTAGTGGTGAGATGGTAAGAAGACTACGTCTTTTCTTTTAGGAAGACAAGAACAAAGGTGGTTGAGGTTGTGAATTTTGATTTGGCAGACATGCTCACCTAGGTCATTTCTACAGAGAAGTTCTAGTTTTGTGTAACTTCTTTGGACTTAACGATGGCGTAAAAGAATGACAGAGTATGCACAAGATGCTATCATGTGATATAGAAATAAGAGAAGAGGTTAAGAAGTTACACAGTTCAAGATTGAAGACATGGTGGAGATTGTTGAGATATGTCTTAAATTTGAACGTGTACGACCGATCGTGGGTCAGGTTCGACCAGTCGTGGGAGCGACTCGACTAGTCGTAGCCCGCTCAACTTAAAGTCCAGCGAGCATAAAATTTTAGGGTCTGAAGTGCTCGACCGATCGTGAGCCATGCTCGACCGACCGGTCGTGCAGTCCGCTCGACCAGTCGTGGTTACGTAGATTCGTTTCGCGATTTTGTGCGGATTGCAGATTTTGAGTCCTTTCACAACTGGGATGCGGAAGGAAAGTTTCTTAAACTATAAGTAGGTGTTCCTAGAGCTTTTATAGGGGATGAAAAATAATTCTAAGGCTTTCTAAAGGGATTCTAGGGAAATTAAAGGGTGTAGCAAGGGTGGGATTCGAGGTTGTTCAAATCGGGTAAGTCCTCTCTCTTTGTAATTTGTATTTTCATGGTGGAGATCTGTCATTTTGTGCCGTGATTTTTTCCCGCAAGGATTTTTTCACGTTAAATCTATGTGTTCTCTTGTATGTGCTTGGTGCCATTGAATTGCTATCCTAGATCTAGATCTATGTGATTCCGTAGGTCAAAACCCCCAAGATAATCTTCCTACTTACAATTGGGTTTTAAGAGGTCTTAGTTTAGATATATTCTATTAATGATCTCCCAGATAAGATAACATTTGATTAGTCCCTTGCAAATAGGGCCATTGCAGGTCTGTGATGAAATAATAAAATATATAGCAACTGTCCACGTTCAATGAGAGGAAAAAGAAATTGGATACAATCTTCCAATCTGAGGGCTTGTGGGGCTTGTTAAACTAAATGTTCTGGATCACTGAGCCACAAGCCTCTCTTGTTCAAACAGAGGATACTATGCCTATCCTCAGTCTGGGGTTCCTGTAATTTCTTTGTCCTCCAACATAGCAAAACATGCTGTCATTACTTATCTTTTTTCTTTACATCATTAGAGAAGCACTAATGATGTACTGACCTTGTTTTTTGGAATAAGTCATGTTGTCTTCCTTTTCCATGATACTGTGTACAGGGCAAGTTCACACTTAAGATGAAGTTGTTGTGCGGGAACGAAAACCAAATGACTTGCATCACCTTTGATTTCTCAATTGGGTTCGGATCACCCATCAGTGAGAGTTAAGGTCGAGGCATGGATGGGGGACAACTCTTGTGTACATCTCGTGTAAGTTTCGAATTTGTATCACTACGTGGATAGTTATTTTCGTTCGAATATTGTGATCGTTCTAGCAGAAGTCTGTATGTATGCTCATTCTCCTTTGGATTGTGAAAACACAAGCAAATGCTATATCCACCTACTTAGATGATATTACATTGTTCATATTTATATTTTTTTTTTCTTCTACTTAATTTATTTCTTTTTGTTGATTGTACTATTTTGATACGCAAATTGATAAAATCAATAATCCAACCTTGTTTTTAAATTGTCTTCATTGCTTTATTGAGAAACATGGTTCAATGTGTCACTTACAAAAAAGTCACAGTCTTCAAGGCAAAAATATTTAATTCAAAAAAGCTAACCCTCTCATTCTAAAATTGATTAATTGCTATAACAATCGATGACTCAACAGTTAGGCCAATCCTTATAAACCAAACCTTATCTAACTGGTTCGACAACTAGGGTCACAACCATTCAACTCAATTTGAGTCGAACACGACTCTAGCATACTCAACACTTGATATAGAACGTGTCAAAGATGCATTTCTAGTACGGTTGAGCTAAAAGAAGATGGACAGTAAATTGATCATAACTTTTGATCTGGGTATTGTTAAAAGATGCACAACCTATCAATCTTTATTGAAACGGGCCATTCTAGATGAGCTGACCCACATTGTGGGTTGTGTTTGTCCGTTTTATTAAAAAAACGCGTGCTTTTAGCTTAAAAATGAATTTTAAAGGAAAATTACTATTTTTTGTAATTCCAAATTTTAATATATTTTATTTTTAATTTTTAAAGTTTTAATTTTTAATTTTATTTTTTTGAAATAACTTTTAATTATGATAAGACTCTTCTTGCAAAAGTTTATTTTGAATTTTTATTTTTAAAAATTAGGCTTTAGAAGAGTTTTAGTAAAATTAGGATTTTGCTATTTTTTGGTAATTATTAATTTTTTTTCCTATATTAATAGTATAATAGAGACACATATACATTGAACAATTATTAATAAAATTATTTCAAATATTTTAAAAATTATTTTTTTTTTTTCCTCATGAATTCAAGGTTTCTTGTGAAGAGTACAGAGAAGTTCCATGAATTCGAAATAGTTTTCGCCCTTAGTAAGTTGATGCATGCTCAACCTTACGCCCTTCCCTATGTCAACACCTAATTTCACTGCACACATTTAACTAAAATCGGACTGTTTTTTGCGTGTGAATACGTATTCGGATTGAACAGCACCACTATTTTTAAGAATGTCCAATGAGACTCATACATACTAACTACCACAAGCATTTATTTTTCACCTGCCGGCCATCAACACCATTTTCGAAATGCCCAGCGGGTCGTAGTGTGATAAAACGTGGTTTCTTAATAAAACAACATGATTGTTATCATCTCCTCATGTTGATTTTAGGTCGTGCTGGCATCCGTGATTGGGTTAGTGATTCGGATAGTATAGATTGCTGTACAGCCAAGCCATGCTCATCAACGGGAGGAGTCACTGCCATTTAAAACGGTGGGGAACTATCATTCTTAACACCAACGCTTGACTCTTGACAATGGAGAATAGGCTACCATGATAGTTTATCACCATTTAAAAAATCGTAATCATTATCGCTTACGTGGCGCTGCTGATGCACCGCCGTCCATAGCTTTAGATTTACACTACACAACCAGACCCATCCAATTAAATAGATGGCTAAATGTAAGATATTGAGTGATCAAATCTAGATGATTCAAAGTAAATGCTTACTCTTATTTTCTTAATTTAAATTTTCTGTCATGTTCAATCTAAATTTGGGCAAGGGATTTGGATGGTCTAGATTGATGTACGGCCCTGCCTTTTTTAAGGGTAAAATAGTCACCACTACTTTTAAATGGTGATTAACAATCACAGGAGTCGATGGTGCCGATGGCATGTTGACTGGACACGGATTTCCTGCTAAAGGCTCTCGCACTAAGTAGGAACCTATGTGGGGCCCATCATGAGGTTTTTGATAAATCAACTATGTCCACCCGCTTCGTGAAATCATTTTAGGACAAGTGGCAAAAATTAAGGGCCGCACCGTCTTTGGTGAGGCCGGGGTCTCACCTAATCCGCTCCCAATTTTACGAAGGTTACATTCCACCCTTTACCCACAAATCTGTTGACTTATTTTATTTTTGCGTTTATAAATTTCATGTGATTATTCTTCATGGAGGTTGAGGAGGGAAAGAGAAGTAAAAAGGGAAATTTCATGTCTATGGCGATGGGATGCAGAGCTACTGTCTTTCTTCTTCCTAACCTTTTCTCCTTGTGGCTGAGTATTGATACTTGCAGCGGCGCCGCCGAAGGTGATATTGAGTGCTTGAGAGGTCTAAAAGCATCACTAATCGACCCTAATGGTTACCTATCTTCGTGGGATTTCAACAACAAGACGGAAGGGTTCATCTGCAAATTCGATGGCATCGAATGCTGGCACAATGATGAAAACAAGGTCCTAAACATACGGCTCTCGAACATGGGCCTCAAAGGTCGGTTCCCGGTGGCTCTCAAGAACTGCTCGAGCATGACAGGATTGGATCTATCGACAAATGAGCTCTTCGGACCCCTTCCTGATAACATCGGTTCAATAATACCATATGTGACAACCATCGACCTCTCCTATAACAATTTCACCGGTGTTATTCCGGATGGCCTTGGGAATTGTAGCTACCTGAATACACTTAGTCTCCAACACAATCGGTTTACAGGTCAGATCCCCTGGCAACTCGGCCAGCTTGATCGGTTGTCTGAGTTCAGTGTCGCCAACAATTCTTTGTCGGGACCAATTCCTCCCTTTTTAAAGCAGCGATCAAGCTTGTGGGGACCAATTCCTCGCCAGTTAATGAAGCCCTCAAGCTTTGCGAATAATTCAGGACTTTGTGGGTCGCCTTTGGATGCCTGCAAAGAATCTCCTCTGAAAATGAAAACATTACGTACCAAGGTTATCATCAGCTTGACCGTTGGTTGGATTCCTCTTGCAGTTATAGTTGTCGGTGTTATTTTCTTATGCAGATTTCGTAGAATGGCTAAGAAGAATAAGGAAGAAGAAGATTTGAGTATCGAACGAACCAAATATATCAAGGTTAGCTCATTTCCTTTTTCCCATTGCCCATGAAATGTACAGTTCTTTTAATTTTAGGGAAACACGACTAGTGCACAAATCACTAAATTCCTTATCTGGTGCACTTAATTCGGATTGGACAATCATCTTGTGTGGCTAGGTTTAGTTTGGCCATGTTAGATAAATCTCACTGATTGAAATGTTTCAACTATCTAGTCAGTGACCCACAAATGGGACACTAGGAAAGAAGGTTGTTAACAACCATCAGCACTCAACCTATTGATGTTGGGACCATCCAATTCCTGTGGTTGTTGATAGTGGCCATCGAAGATTCACTTGATGAATGGTCTGGATTTGAGTGCATGGCATCAGCACATCATATGAGAATCATTGGCCCACCTAATCCTATTCGAGATCTGATTCCAAGTGGTGGTACTTAGACCTACTGGTCCATTTTGCATAATTTTGAATAATGGACCATCCAATGGCAGGATCCACAAGATGGGTGATCTTGATCCATTGACCCTCCTTCCACATCTTAGCCAGTCGTTGACAAACACCCTTACCTGGTCCAATGCGCCGAATGCATTAAAACTTCTCTGTAATACTAACATTTTATGTATTTTTCAGTCACAACGTACTCCTCGAAGGTATTGCAATGTCCACTTCTCCATGTTTGAGAAGACGGTTCCGAAAATGAGATTGAACAATCTACTGAAAGCCACTCAAAAATTCAGCAAAAACAACATTATAAGATCCGGCAGAGCAGGAACCATGTACAAGGCAATGCTTGTTGATGGATCTTCCCTTGCAATTAAGAGGCTTCATGATTCTGAATATTCCCACAAGGAATTCATGTCTGAGATGACCATGTTGGGTTCCCTAAAACACCGTAATGTGGTTCCTCTTTTGGGTTTTTGCATTGCAAGAAATGAGAGGCTGTTAGTATACAAATACATGCCCAAAGGAACTCTGTTTCAGCAGCTACATGAGGGACTCATGGAATGGCCTCTCAGGATGAGAATTGCAATTGGGGTGGCAAGAGGCCTTGCATGGCTTCACCACAGCTGCGATCCTTGCATAATTCATTGCAACATAAGCTCCAAATGCATCCTCTTGGATGAAGATTACGAGCCAAAAATATCCAAATTCAGATCCGCCGCGCTTATTGATCCGCTCGACACCAATCTGAGCGTTCATGTAAATGTCAAATCTGATGATTTGGGTTTGGTTGCTCCTGAATTCACAAGCATGGTTGTCGCCAGTCGAGCTGGGGATGTATACAGATTTGGTGTGGTGCTGCTCGAGCTGATCACTGGCCAAAAGCCTTGTAAGGTGGCAAATGCCTCAAAAGGCTTCAAGGGAAATCTGGTGGAGTGGATTACTTACCTTAAAAACAATTCTCTTCTTAGCTCTGCCTTCGACAGGTCTTTGATAGGAAAGGGTTGTGATAATGAGCTTCTCCGATTTCTGAGAGTTGCCGTTGCTTGCATTGTGTTTGATCCGGAGGAGAGGCCTACAATGAATGCTGTTTACCAGCATCTGCAATCTATTGGGAAGAGATACCACTTCGCAGAAGAAGATGAGATTGAACTGCCACTGGTGTGTATTGATATGGATGGCCCAAATGAACTTAATGTGAGGCAACAAATCCAGGAAGTTCAGCAGAAAGGCTTGAACATGCAAAGAATTTTAGTTGACAAAAAAGTGAGAAGAGCGGCATCATTTTAGTCATTTTAGTTCTTGAAATCTACAAATCAGGGAAATCTTCTATATTGAGAATGTTTGTTCTATTGATGAATGCTTTTCTTCTTCTTCTTTTTTTTTTTTCTTCTTTTTTTCATCTATTACTCATCTACATGGAGGCCCACTAGATTAATGATTCTGATCACTGTTGCAAAATGTACTGGAGAGGACTTTTGCCTTCAGCTCTGCACTTGGATGGGGTGACAAGTAGCAAGTTGGGTCCAGACCATCCATACCCATGGTTGAAAAACAGAGTGAAAACACTATTTTAGTCCTAGGGACTGGCCTTCAAATGGATGATGAAAATGAAAATAATATTCCACATCGACAGGAAAAAACTGATAGCTAGAGATCATCCATTAGGTGTGCCTTTTAAAGTCTGTGCTATTATGTACATGACCCACTAGATGGACAGTTTGAATACATGGCCAGACCTGCCATGTGCCAGTGCCAGGTATTGAGTGCTGAATGCTTCTTCTTCATCCAGCCCTTCCAGATCACGCATACAAGTGTGTCAATCAACTCAGTCCAAATTGTGGGCTGCAACCGTAAAAGAGTAGGATCGCATGGAGAATTGAATATTTAACTTTGTAAGAAAAATAGTCAGTAGACTATATATATATATATATATATATATATATATATATATATATATATATATATATATATATATATATATATATATATATATATATATATATATTTCTGAAACGTCCATAGGCTTTTTTGCTGGATTTTCATATCACCCACCATGCTAAGAGAAAAGAAAATCCTCTCTTGAACATTGGAAACACCCATAATACTCTAGAGACTCGAAGAAAATGATCCCACAGCTCCTTTGCAAAAGCACAGTAAATGAATAGGTGATAGTCAGAAGAATATTAGCAGCCAGACAACTCTAATCCTCACCATGTGATTTTTAGAATTTACAGGACCCACCCGAATAGTGATTACTGCCTCCATGCTTCTTGTGGCCCCTTATTTCAAAGGTCAAGGGGCAACCAGAAATGTTGGGAAGACTAGTAACTGATCCTCTTATCTGGAAACAGTTTGAACTTCTAACAAAGCTCATTGAAATTATTACATAGACTGGAGAATCACACGCCATATTTGACCTGAAACATCATTCCAAAAGAAAAAAAAAATGTAAAAAATAAAAATAAAATAAAATATTCGAAGACCGAGTGAGCCAAGAGCCCTCGTGCGACCTTAGATAAGGACCCTTGATGTTTCTTATGGACTGTCCATACAAAAGGCTCCGTTATGGAATTTCTCATGTTTGAGATTCATGATACTACAATTTAGAGCATGGTCCTGCAAATGGACATTTATAACAGAGCAATTTTCTGTATTCAACAAGCAAAAATATAAAATCAGATGGATATGATTGCCCGAGCAAAGCAGTATTGCTCTATGGCCAGTCACCTGTCCACAGTGGAGCCCACTAGTTTAATGATCAGGATCCTTAATTATGCAAAATCATTGTATTCCGATGAATTCCTGGGGAGGTAGTCTTCTGTGCTTCTTACCATGATGAATTCATGAAATTGGGAGGAAAGGTTGAATTCCTTGTTGCTTCTACTACTTTCAATTTTAAATTTGATTTATCATTTCATGTGGGTATGTTTAGATTTTCATGGATTTCAATGGGTGGGAGGAGTATAGCTGGGTACTCAGTAATTTTGCTTTTTTACATAGTAATTTTTCTTTTTTTAATGAAGGTAGGAGACTTGTTTGGTATTTTAGCTTTTGAAGATCGAAGGGAAGGAAAACGGAAATGTTCATGTCCATGGGCAAGAGAAGCAAACCTATTTTCTTCCTTCATTCCCCTTTCTGGTTCTGGCTAATTAGTAGTACTTGCAACAGTTTTCAAAATGATTTTAAATGCTTAAAAGCCTAAAAAATCACTGACCAACCCTTATAATCACCCATCTTCATGGGATTTCAATGGCATGGCCTCCATCTGTTGATTCGAAAAAAAGGACGTAAACATCCACCTCTTGAACATGGACCTCAAACCTCAATGGTTCCTGTTGGCTCTCAAGAAGTGCAGGAGAATGACAGTATTGGCTCTATGGGTAAATGAGCTTTCCAGGATCATCCCTCATGACATCAACAATAATTAATACCACACATGACCGTCCTTGACCTCTCCTTGAACAATTTCACTGGTGACATTTTGTAATGCATTGTTAATTTGACCTTCCTGAATTCAATTAGTCTCAAAAACAACTGGTTGATGGGGCCAGATCCCTTGGCAATTCAGCCCGCTTAGTCAGCTGAAAACATTCAGTGTCGCCAACAAAATTCCGTCGAGGCCAATTCCTCCCTTTATTAAAGCAATGCCTCCCTCAAGCTTTGCGAATAATTCAGGACTATGTGGGCAGCCTTGGGATACTTGCAAAGGACCTCTAAAAAATGTCACATACCAAGGTCATTATCGGCGCGGCTATTGGCGGGATAGTGCTTGCAGTTAATTATAGTTGTCACTGTTCTTTTCTTATTCAGTTTCCATAGAGTGTCTAAGAAGAATAAGAAGGAAGAAGACTTCCAAGAAAACAAGTGAGTGAATAGTGTTAAAGCATCTAAAGACACCAAGATAAGCTCATTTCATTCCTCTTCTTTATTATGAAATACAGATTTCTTTGTCGGAGAAACATGACCAGAGCACAGATCACTAAATTCCTTATCTGGTGCACTTAATTCAGATTGAACCATCCATCTTGTGTGTCTGGTGTTGGATCGGCCATGCTAGATAAATCTGACTGACAGGAAGATCTTAATCATCTAGTCAGTGACCTACAAATGGAACACTAGGAAAGACTGTTGGCAACCATCTGCTCTCAACATAAGAAAGCCACCAATTTGATGCTGGGAACATCTAATTCGTGTGGTTGTTGACAATAGCCGTCAGAGATTCACATGATGAATGGTCTGGTTTCTCTTATTGACATTTAAATTCCATTTCTTTCAATTTGTCTTAATGCAGATTTTGGATTTCCTGCTCGCTATTAATGGTGTGATCTAGACCATTGACCTGTTGAGATGCACCTAAGATGGAACATGGCCCGAAATCACTCCAGTTTAAAGATCATAGCAATCCAATCTATGCTTCTTTTTCCATTGAATGAGGATCATGATATGTATTTTTCTGTCTTCTAATTGTAGGCCAGTAATTGAAGGATCATGATCTTTCATCCGGGGGTACCTAAACGGTCATATTCTATCAGATTAATGGTCTAGATCATCATATGGTACCAACTTATATCAAAATGGCTTTGGATAGGGAACTTTCGTACTGGTCGTGAATAAGAATTTTACTCCCGAACTGCCTAAACTAGAGAGATGGCTGCTTCCAAAGGAGTTCACGCCAATCTGAAGAGGGAATTTTACCTTAGTACACTACAAGAAAACAAAATTTTACCGAAGGCCCCAAAAACCGCCGGCATTTTTTTTCTTTTTTTGGGTTAGCTGGGTAGTACACACCCATGTCAATACACACACTCCATGTTAGCTACCCCCCCTAAGGATCGGTACCAAGACCTCAAGCATTGAAACGAGGTATCTCCACTCAGTCCGCCAGTTGAGCTATGGATTTGGGTGTGGTAAAGGGTTATGTTGGTTAAACCTCTGCCGGCGCTAAATGAATTATAGCGGCGCTTGTATGAGCGCCGCTAATTATGGACTCTTTTTTGGCTCTCACTTTGACTCCAGTGATGGAGGTGGGGTTTCTGAAAGAAGCGCCGGTAAAGTTAAAAAAGTGCCGCTAAAGCTTACCCAAGCACCGGTAAAAGCGTGACTTTTTGGACACTTTTTATCACAGAAAAGCGCTGCGAAAAGCCTATACAAACGCTGCTAAAAGTTTTTATATAGATTTAAGAGGCCCCAGCATAGGCCAGTAATTTTTTAAAATTGTATAATTCAATTGGAACCTGTATTTTTTTAAATATTTGAAACATAAAAAAATGTTGCAAAACTATTTAAACTGAATATTAGACAAAATTTATATTACTTCACAATTGAAAAAAAATATAATATTTACAACAATGAATTGAAAATGGTCTTGAATAAATAAAAAAATAAATAAAACAAATCCTCTATGTGGTCTACTCCTAGCACGAGCGGCGTCAAAAGGCTGAAGTGCTTTGTAGGCATAAATTTAGGTACAATTGATTAAAATCCTCCACACAAGGAAAAACAAAAAGTCAAAAAATAACATTAATTCAAATAAAACAAGCTGTAATTTGCATGAATATCTTTGATAAAAAAAATTATATATAAAAAAAAGTCATGCACTATAACAAGCTGGCAAAATGGATGGATGGTACAAATAAAACACACATGTCACCGGCCACTGATACTAAACTACCAAATCCGAGTCCATAGATAATAGCATTAATTCAAATAAAACAAAGGGCAAGACCAAAAAACTAGTTAGTATATATAAGGTAGATGTGAATTACCTATGCCCAAGTTCCCGAGATATGCCACCTGCATCTTAAAAAACCCACATGTGCCACGTAGGTTAGTTTTAATCTATGAGTATATATAGGATGTCTATACATGCCAACATGACTAATATGTACAACAGCACATATGCTTCTTCATACAAATGAAAAATGGGAAAAAATAAAAATAAAATTGACTATACAAATCAACACTCTTATTTGCTATATTTTTACCTCCTAAAATGAAGAATTTTCAGTAGAATGTGGGTGTTGTTAAGGAAAAGACTAGACTGGTGTGGTAACAGACTCATCTTTGGCAAAGAAATACATTCAACAACCTGTTTTATGCAATTAAGTGGCGATGTTGTTCAAGAGCCAAAACCCATTGATAAAAGCATTACAAGGATACAGGATGTTGCAAGCAATCATGCTTTAAGTATGCAGCAGAGCAGACAACCTTCAATTATTGTGGTCCTGTTGGAATCTGGCTCGGAACTTATCCTTTTACATAAACCAATAGTAAGTAGGAAGGAAACAACAAGAATAATAATCTTTGGCCTAGGAGTTTCTACTATATGCTCCATTTTTCATAACTGATAACCCAAAAAAGTATGTAGAAAAATACCTCATGGTTGACCAGGAGGTCTTCCATTTCTCAAAGATTTTGGGGATTCTTCTATCCACTCATGGTTGACCTCATAACTAAAACTCTCAAGTTTAAGCAGAGACAGATACCAATATTTGCAAAAGATAGTATTATTAACGTGAAATTATTAAGACACGACACTGTAACTTCAAAAGAAGGCATCCGTGTTTTTCATAATTGTGTGTGGAGTCATATGAGGGAAAAATTAAAGGTATGGGCATGATAGACATCTTTTGTGGTAGCTACCTGCAATCGAGATTGTAGAAGCTTATCATAGCTGGCAGTGTCCAATGCCTTCTGCACTTCTTGCCGCATAGCATCTATGCTGTCCATCAAAAAATTTATATCTAGGGGCGGCATTTCATTATTAAAATCCAAACGAGTTTCAATTTCTACAAGCAACTCGATGCACTGTGTTCTCAATGATTTGACTAAACCAGAAAACCCACCCTATCACAGAATATGATACAAAGCCTGCTCATCAAACTCTCTGCTGAGAATTACATAAGAAAAAGATCAAAAGCACAATAGAAATGGTTGTCAGGGAGAAGATATCGGTTACTTGGCTAGTAAAAAGAGTCTCCCAAAAACAAATTTCATGAGTGAGAACAGAGTACGAAGCTCAACTTCTTCCAACCAAAATACAGCACACCAAAACTTGGTTACGAGACCAAGCAGATAGCTGGATCCTTGCCAATACAACATCTGCAGCAGCAACAGATTTAGCTTAAATGAGTTTTCCAACATTTTCAGCTTGAGAAAGATCTAAGCATCCATTGAGAAAAGCACGGATAGTGAACTCGCCCGATAGAACATATGAGAAGAAAGGTGCTATCAGAACATCCATTTTTGTTACACTTATAAAGTGATTACATTAGTCAGGGCACAAATTTATGAAACAGGGAAATAAAATAGCTTGTGGTTCACATTCATCTTACATGCCGTGATGCATTTATCTTTGGAATTCCTGTTTTTTTTTTTTTTTTTTTTTTTTTTGTATTTTCAGGCCTTGGGCATTTTTTTAATTATTGAGTTCTCTCTTTTATTCCTCAAAACAAGAATAATAAACAATCCAAAAGAAAGAAAACAATAGCCACGATAAGAAAGCTCAACGTCTCTCCTGATCTAGGTAGAAGACCATGCCACTTAGGAATTGCATGTGCACGCTCTACATATGCAGCATTTGTTCTAGAACCCAAGATTACAGCAACAACAACATCATTATTGCAGTATCTACCTCCAGCCAGTGTTCCAATTGTATCATTGACCTATATTCAAGGCAGTAAGCACCATTAAACTGAGTTGCAGGGGTACCACTAATACATGAAACATTAAAATTTACATGTGAAATTGATACACGGATATGGCAAATACATGCACAGGACATTTATTTGGCACATAAATTATCGTAAGATCCCTGGCAGGCCTCAAGCCAGGATTCATCAAGAACAAACTTACAAGTTTGGTAGAGAATGAGATGAATAAGAGATTGGTAAACAACTCTGCAGGTTCATTATCTTTATCCTTAATCTTCTGGTAGCCTGACATATAGTAGATCTGTTCAGAAAGAAGGTAATTACAGAGAAAAGAAATTCAATGTTATCTGCCACTTCTTTGGCTATCAGGCCTGGGGTTCTTTACCGTCGAAGTTTGACTGTCACTATGCCTATGTATGTTCTAAACAATAACAGCCTTCTTTCCTTTCCCAGTTATGTTGATGATCTGTGCATGATTAAGAATCAAATTTGTGCAGGTTCTTGGGCACATCTCTATCACATTCTAGCTTCCGGTTTGAATGGATACATGGCAACCGAGACCAACCTGAAAAATCCTGTGAACAAGTGGCGATGTGGTGTTGCTCCAATTACAGTATGTTCTCTGTTCTATTTAATTAGATCAAAACGCTCATTAGTTCTGATTTCTTTAAGGAAATGTCAGAGATTGTTCCTTGCAGAAAAAAAAAATGGAGAAATTGGAAGTTTCATATGAAAATGAAATCCGCTTACCTTTTCCCTGAACAAGAAAAAATGGAAACAGAACCAAAATCACTCTCTGTTTAAAGATATTGTCCAGCATATTATAATACACATCCAACTCCAGTGGGAGTAAGAAACAGAACCAAAATCAAGTGTCAGCTACCATTCAAAACAGGGCATCACCAAGTTTTAGGAAGTCAAAATCTATGTTGAAATTCATCTATCCTATCATGGAACAAAGAAATAGATATTTTTGTTGAACTGGCACTCCAGAATAAAACCTTTTGTCTACATTTGCATCCAAGGATGACAAAATGTTCTCACATCTTATTTGTGATGAAGATCAAATTAGTTTGAACTGAAAAACCATCCAGACCCTTAAACAGACAAAATATCAAGTCCTTTGAAAAGGAAACAGGTAATAGTAATACCCATTTTGTTGTGTAATAGATTTTAGAACACACCTACATGCAGTTTTTGATTCGGAAAAAATCATCCATATGCAAGGATGGTTCATGAGGACCCTGAAGTTTAAGAAAAGCACTATTAATGATAAAACAAGGCAAAACATCTAGCACAGTAAAACATTGTTAGGGTGAGGAAATGTGCTCTTTTATAATCATTTAGAAAAATAATAAGTGCATATATATATATACCAGTTGTAAAGTTGATATATTTAAAATCTGGGAATCAGATTTGAGTCTGAAATCCTTCATGTATCAAATCCAGGAGTTGTTAAGTTGGCATGGTGTAATTTGACCATGATCACCTAGTACAATAATCAGGCCAATCTGGTCATCCGGTGGGACACAAGTGTAAATCAAATCAGAAAGGGGCAACTCTTATTTAAATCATGAGCTATTTTCATATAGGGTGTTCACCTAATGAGCAACAGACCTGATTTGTGTGCCAGGTGATCTTCATGATGGAGCATGCATAACGTAAAGCATGGATTGATATGTGAAATGTGCTTAGGATCTAATGAAAGTCTAGATCAATGGATTGGACTGTTTAAAATTAAATGTCTAAATGCAGCTAGGAGCATTATGACTTACGTGTGTTCTAAGGGCACTTGAGCATTGCTGAACTATAATGGTTATATATCAGGCCCTGTTTGGTAGATGCCTAAAAAAGAATTCATCTCATTTCTTTAACAGTAAGCGTGTATTGGAGATCTTGATCCCTAATACATTAGAGATTAAGATCTCTAATACAAAATTACAATTGCCTAACATGAGATGAGCTCATTTTTAGGTTTCTACCAAACAAGGCCTTACTATTTTAAAGGTATTTTAGTAAATTTTTATTTACTAATATAATTATACTTTG
Source organism: Magnolia kwangsiensis (assembly GCA_037074715.1). NCBI lineage: Eukaryota > Viridiplantae > Streptophyta > Magnoliopsida > Magnoliales > Magnoliaceae > Magnolia > Magnolia kwangsiensis. The sequence goes on along the minus strand of CM073574.1, from coordinate 47,648,573 downwards.
GCAGGATTTTAAATATCATTTTAGATGTCGAGTTCCCTATTTGTCAACGACATGAAACTTCCTTGTTTGGTTCCTAATCTGTAAATTTGGGGCCCATTACTAGTTCATCCATGTGAGTACACTTGTCGAACTGGCATCAAAGTGAGACATCAAATCCATATTGATCCACTAATCAAGTGAGGAACACATGGACAAAAATAGTGGTAGTTTGGGGAAAAAAACAAAGATATTGCCAATGGCCCCATCCAATGCACATGTTGACCAGCTTTATAATGAGTTAACTGGCCTCATCTATTCTTATATTTATATGTTCTAATAAAAAGCTCTAAATAAACTGTGACGTCCTAAAAATCGGGGGTTGATCAGGAGCCCAACTCCCGAGTTCCAACACATCAATTATGCAACGTAGATAATGATGATTAAATATTGTCTATTTTTGTACATTAAACATGAGTGAGATTATACCAAAACAGCATACCATACCCTAGAGACGATTAATTATGCAAGCGGAAGACTGTGATAAGTGTATAGAGCATATAAGTAAAGGTAAATCTCCTGAGTATGATCATGTTACCAGGTCAAATAATTACGTGTAAAATTCTAAAATAAACAAAATGTGTAATGTCATCTAGTTAGCATCCCAGTGAACCCCGTCGATCAGAGCGGTCTACATAAACTTGCCTGATAATTGCATATAGGAGAACTCCTCTTCGTCATCATAAAAGTCTGCCTCTACCTCGAAAGCATTGTCATCATCTGCATCTACAATAAGGTCTGGTTGGTGTTTAAAACACCGTCCTAGAACATGGGAGTGAGTGATTAACTCAGTGGAATCATAAAGCAAAGGTTACCGTGTTATCAAATCAGTCAAGCAGTAATGATAAAGCAGTATAACACTCATGTCCTAAGTACTCTTATTAATGTAACTATGATATGTTATAATAATGCATTCCCTCACCTGCAGTCCCTCTTGCGACAACATTTAACGATCGCGGCATGCACCACTCCCACTGTGCTCTTCCACGCCAAAGGCACATGTAATGCGATGCATGAGCATGATTACCGAGTTCTTATTAGACCTTTTCATATAGCAGGATTGGGAAGCTAAGTCACCTCCCTTATATTATTTTCCAAACAATGATCCATTCTAGGGTCTTCAGTCCTAGCTAATATCATACGATGCTGCAGTTTCAGGTCGCTACAAAGAGGCTCCTCAGCTCAATGCAGGCCTAGCTTATACTCTAGTTGCTGCGGAAAAGCTCTTCGCCTCAGCACAGTCTCAGAGTATACTCGAGGTCACTACTAATGGCTTGTCACCAAGTCGTAAGCCCACAGCTCGAATACAGTGTCTCGTACTATCGTATTCGGCTCACGAACTGAGGTTGCTCGTTGGTCACTTCGGGTGGCCTCGTCACCCCGACGTAAGCCAACAACTAGACTACGGTGTCCCATACCACCATATCCGACTTATGAGTCTTAGCGGATCGAGGTACCAAAGTTAAACGGATTTTCACTGGTGAGTTTGGTACCTTAGATTCAAGCAGTGGCGTCCATACATAATGAATATACATTAGGCCAATCGGGTTGCTTGACAAACTCAAATGGTACAGGCATACGTCAAGCCGATCGACATGGAACGTATAAGCACTCCGTGTAGCCTAACCACTGCCAACAAGCAGTGTACAACTCGGATTCATCGAGCGTGTCTGTCATGGTTAAACAGTTCGGCCCCGATCATATACCATTACCGTTTGCCTTGACTATATCGTAGCCTCAAGCACACTTCAAATATCAGTATACACATGTAGTAGTCAAAGGTAGCATGTAAGAATTTAAATCCAAACATAAATCCTACTTTAAGCAGTCTGACAAAACACTTACTACCCATGTACTGTAGATAGGCATTTCATCCTAAATTTACATAGTAATAAGATATTTTATATAAAAGATACTATAACCGTAGATAGAGGAATTGAGAATCTCATCCCAACACTCTCATTACAAGTATTTAAACAAGCATCTTTACGTTCAGGCATTTTATCAAACACTTAATCTACCCATATCCTATACATGTAATAAAGTAGTTATAACAGGTATTATAGCAAATTCCTTTATAAGGGGTTCACCATACGTACACCAATTAATCATGTATTGTTAATCAATGAACATAGCAAGCATAAATCATAATTCCATACTCATTCAAGCATTTCAACAAACACATGGAATGCATCAAAAAAATAACACAGTTTACACGTATACGAATTATATGGAAAACGTCGTATCTACGCACATGTGATGACAATCAAGTTAGTCATAAATCATTACTGACATTAATGGCCTTGAAAAATATAACCTAGACTTTTATAATCCGCACCTTTTGCCGGTAGACTCGTAACGAACTCAGTTCAAACACTATTTCTTTGTCTACGGCACAACGACAACCTATAGTATGAAATGGGTTAGCTATTTCATCACTTGCTCTATTGCAATCCCTAAAACAAATTAGGGTTAAGATTTCTTACCCAAGTACGGAACCGGAATCGCCGGTATAACGATACAGGTCAGGCTAAGTTTTTGATCTGATCGGGTTTACAAATCGACCGTGGGGAACCAGTTTTAGTTCAACGATCACTGGTACTCGATCAGGGTTACAAGCACACTGACTTGTGTTAGAATTTTTTCTTGATCTGAGGGTGTAATTGGGTCAGATTCTGACAGTCTGAATCCTTATATTCGGCCTGCAAGTGAACTGATTCAATTCACTTAAGTTTCAGTTCATTTCATAAAGATATTCACGTTTCTCACACACTTCGCTCCGGGCTCAAGTTATACGTTTCTGGGTACTATTAAGACTTGATTTTCGAGATGGTGGTCAAGTCCAATAAGGAGGTCCTAACCATATAGTTTCAGGGTAATTGAACTTTCGACTTGCGGACCAGGTCCGATATGGAGATTCGTGATGCTCCCGAGAGCAACTGGGTTTTGAGATGGATCCTAAGTTTTTAGGTAATGTAGCGTTAGCGATCCTGCAAATTTTGGATCTTACAGATTGTATTTAAAGTGATTAGGGCTAATTTCACAAGTAATCTAGTTTAACACTAGTTAATTCTCATTTAATTTCCAAAGGATTTGGTCCTTAGTGATTTCTGCCTGAGGTGGTGCTCAGGTCCTTGTGTGGATTTTTCCAAGACGTTACAATCTACCCCCTTAAAGAAAAATTTCATCCTCAAAATTAGTACCTTTTCGTACTCCTCAAGAATCTGAGGGTAGTTCTTTCAGACCTCGACTTCTGTCTCCCAAGTAGCCTCCTCTTCAGTATGATGTGTCCACAGTACCTTCACAAGTGGAATCACCTTACTGCGCAACACCTGCTCCTTCTTATCTAGGATTCACATCGGATACAGTACAAATGTAGCATCCTCCCTCAACTGCACCTACTCCCATCTGATAATGTGCGAAGGATAAGGAACGTATTTCTTCAGCATAGATACATGAAATACGTTGTGCACACTTACGAGTGGTGTGGACAAAGCCAGGCAGTTCGCTACCACACTCACTCGATCCAGTATCTGGAATGGGCCAATGAATTATGGCGTGAGCTTCCCCTTCTTCCCAAACCGAAGAACTCCCTTCATGGGAGAAACTTTCAGGAACACATGATTCTCGACCTCAAACTCTAGCTGCCACCGTCTCGTATCGGCATTGCTCTTCTGCCTACTCTGCGCTGTTAGAAGTCGATGCCTGATAATGTCGATCTTTTCTGAGGTCACCTGTACTAACTCTGGGCCAATTAGACTATTCTCACAAACCTCTACCCTGCAATGCGGTGCTCGACAGGGATGCCCATACAAGGCCTCATATGGAGCCATGCCAATACTCGCCTGGAAACTGTTATTATATGCGAACTCTGCATAAGAAAGACAGTCGCCCTAGCTGTCCTTGAAATCCAGCACACAAGCTTACAGCATATCTTCTAATACCTGATTTACCCGTTGCGTCTGCCCGTCAGTCTATGGGTGGAACGCGATACTGAACTTCAACTTCACACTCATTGCTTCCTGGATACGATCCAAAAGATAGATGTGAATCGCATGTCTCAGTCCGACTGGATCTCTAAGGGAAATCCATGCAGATGTACAATCTCCTTGATATACTGATTGGCCAACTCGTCTGTAGAGTTTGAAACTCTGATAGGGAGAAAATGAGCCAATTTCGTCAATCGGTCCACGATCACCCCAATGGAGTCATGTCCCTTCCTCATCTTTAGGACTCCCGATATGAAATCCATAAAGATGAAATTCCACTTCCATTCAGCGATGTTCAGCCTTGACCTACTGGCACGTGAGGCAAAGAGACACATAATCTGCTATGTGGGCCTTCATGTTATCTCACTAGTATGACCTCTTCATATCTCGATACATCTTCATACTACCAGGATGCATCGCCATCTTCAAATTGTGCGCAGCCTCGAGAACCTCACGTCTCAAGTCATGAAGAATTGGGACGCATAGGCGGCCAAGATAATGTAAGCCCCCATCCGTACCAACTCTCCACTCGGCGTCTTCATCGTCGGTAACCCGCTTTCTCAACTCTACTAACCCTTCATCTTCCTTCTAAGCCGTAACGATACGATCATCAATAAGTGGCTGAACTTGAATATGTGTGATGCTCTCGTACGGCTCCTCTACTATAAGTTTCTGCTCAAAGTCTCACACAAATTCTACCATATCCCACTCTGCTATCATCAACGGAGCCACAAATGCTATAGTCTTCTTGCGGCTCAACGCATCTGCCACAAGGTTAGCCTTGCCAGGATGGTAGGAGACCTCGAACTTGAAGTCCTTCAAGGTTTTCATCCATCGGCGCTATCTTATATTCAGGTCCTTCTAAGTGAATATATAGTGAAGGCTCTTGTGGTCACAAAAGAGCTCGAACTCCTCTCCGTAAAGGTAATGTCTCCAGAGCTTCAATGAAAAGATAACGGCCGCTAACTCTAAGTCGTGTGTAGGGTAGTTCTCCTCGTGCTTCCTCAACTGCCTTGAGGTATAGGCAATCACTCTGTCCTTCTGCATAAGGACACAACCCAAACCAGCACGAAACGCTTCAGTATATATTGTATACTTGACCCCTTGCTCTGGCAATACTAGCATAGGGGCGGACGTCAACTTGTCCTTCAGTTCCAGGAAAGCTGCTACTGCCTTTTCGTTCTATGCAAACTTGAGATCTTTCTGAGTCAACTGAGATAAAGGTCTGGCTATCTTGGAAAAGTCCCAAATGAAACGTTGATAGTAACCCGTCAGACTAAGAAAACTCCTCACCTTGGTAACCGAACCGAGTTGCTCCCAGTCCTGAACTGTGGCTATCTTGGCAAGGTCCATATCTATTCTTTCCTTGGACACCACATGTCCCAAGAACTTGACTTCTTCCTTCCAGAAGTCGCACTTGTTGTACTATGCAAACAATTGGTTCTTCCTGAGCATATAAAAGACTCTCGCATGTCAAGCCCCAAATCCACAAATTGGATTCATAGGAATCCCGATCGTCGAATCCGGTGCCGACACCCTCCATAGTACCCCATTCTCGGCTCCTAACATTCATATGCCAGATTTCGTTCTGGGATCCTACAAGGAGGATATTTTTTTTTAATGTACATTTAACTAGTAATAAGCATAACCACAAGATTACCCAATTCACAAAGACAACATCATCATCATCACATATCCACTAATATAATTATTTGATTACAACACTGAAAGGAAAATACATAAATAGAAAATCAAGCTCTAGAAGACCACTGCACGCTCCAAGCTCAACACTGTTGCAACCTAATATCACCTGCACGCATCTATCGTGCATAAGCTTATAGAAAGCTTGGAGGGTGGTGTAAGTGTGTGCACAAGGTAAGTGTCAAGTATTTAATACAATATCATAATCATACAATACCGAAAAACTAGTAATCCATAAACCATACAATGTCTGAATAAGCAGAAACACTGACAAGAGTAAGAATTATTAGAGTAAGCAGAAATACTGATAAGATCATAAATCATACGATAACAGAGTAAGCAGAAGTATGGACAAGTCCATTAGTTAATCAATATCAGAATACGTAATATAGAACAGCTATGCAATAAGGAGTTATAAAGAGCCAAATATCAGATGTCGAGGATGCAATACAATATATGAATCCTGCTAAGTCTGTCTAGGCCATATAAGAGCAGAAACATAGCAAACCAAAATGTCATATGCCTGCAGATATAATGCAATATTCGATGCGAATGAAATGATCACGCTGAAGTGTGAAGTCGGAATGATAGTACGTAGTATCGCAGGCTACAGGGTCCACCACAAGAGACTTCTATCCAAACCAGTCTCATACCTAAATTTGGATAGTCAAACTCAACGTGGTAAACTCCTAATCTCAGGTTAGTCGCGCGCCTAACCGAAATTCTTGCCATAATGAAAGTACACAACAATTAGTTGTGCACCACCAGCTCGAGTGGATAGTGAATGAATAAATGAATGAGCATGCAACTCTTACTCAATAAGTCCATATATCAGTACAGTTTCTCTCTAGAAAATCACCGAGGTCTATTACACTCCAAACTAAATTATCGCCCTATCGCGCGCAACAAGGCTAGTGGAAGAGACCTCACTATCTGCTTGCCAATATCTGGCCCAACTCGTCGATAGTAGACCCATTCCTCGAGACGGTTAGACTCAGCTTAGCATTGTCCTCTCCTCTCAGGCAGGTAAGGCCGCACCCCCTTCCAACCACGACACAGTGAGAGACGTGACCTAAGGTATACGGCCCTCATGCGCTCATGCATCCACTCGGTCTAGATATTGGAGCAACCTCTGGAACCAAGAGGGTTTAGGGACTTTCATCCAGGGATATGTATATCACCCAATGTAGAACAGATTTTTGATATCCCATCTGGGCATCCACGATATGCCTGTGGAGGCTACGACCCTGATGTCGTTAGGGCATACAGTAATTACAGCACACAAGGCAAGATGCATGAGTCATACAATCCAGTCATACATCAATCCTGCGCATACCGTGCTCTCATGTGAGATAATCTCCGCCTATCAGGGAGTCTCATAACAACCGGTACTATGACATATGTAATGGTCAATCATATCTCATAATAGACATGCAGATGATGCGTATGGGCATGTATCATGATGCTATACTATCACATACTCATAATCGGTATCTATAAACGGCATCAACAATCGGCCTCGACAATGTGGACATCTAACCAACATTGCCCCAAGGAATGGCCCTCATAGATCCTAACATATAGTGGATCCATGACCTCACACGAGGACCTAATATACAACACAATGGGCCTTACTCAAGGACCACAGATACATCACAATGGGCCTCAACTACGGGTCGCATATACATCATATAGGTCTCGACAATCGACCTTGACAATCAAAATCGGACTCAACAATCGAAATCGAAATCGGAGTAGGCCTCATTAATTGGAATCGGTCACGAAAATCAGAATCGTCAATCGGCCATGACAATCGAATTGATCGATAATCGACCTCGATACTCGAAGTCAGCAATCGGTCACAATAATCAGCCTCGATTGCTACTCGATCAATCGATCATGATAATCAGAATCGATTGATAATCGGCCTCGATAATCAGAATCGACAATCAGTCATGATAATCAAAATTAGCAATTGGTCACGTCAATCGAAATTTGATCGGTAATCAGAGTCGACAAATCGGTCACATCAATCAGAATCGGTAATCGATCATGACAATCGGAGTCAGCAATCGGTCACGACAATCGAAATTGACAATTAGTCATGACAATCGGAATCGATCGATAATCAGAATAGGTAACTCGGTCATGTCAATCGGAATCGACAATCGGTTATGATAATTAAAATCGATCGATAATCAGAATCGGCAAACCGGTCACGTCAATCAGAATCGGCAATCAGCCACGACAATCGGGATCGATGGATAATCAGAATTGGTAAATCGGTCACGTCAATCGCACCGATAATCAGCAGATAAACAAAATGAGGTCCACAGATGATCAACCGATCAACTATAGTATAAAGATCAACACTCGTCCGTGGTTATATCAACTCCAATAACACGGAGCCATCCGTCTACGGTGAATGAGGCCCACTTATTTGGGTTAACCCACTAAGGGAATGATGAGAATGGGCCTAACAAGGCCTAAGGGAAGGTCACAATGTGGACATCCAACCATCATTGCCTATCAATGTGGACATCTAATCAACATTGCTCCCAAGGAGTGGACTACATAGGGCTAAACATATAGTGGGCCTATGACCTCATGCAAGGGCCTAATATACATCATCGTAGACCTTACCAAAGGTCACGAACACAGCACAGTGGGCCACATTAATGGGCCTCATACACATCAGGTGGGCGGCATCAATGGGCCTAATACCATGTGCTTCAAATACACGACAAGTGGGCCTCATGGGTGGGTCACAAATACATCAAGGCGGGCCTCACAGATGGGCTACAAGTACGTCAAGGTGGGCCTCATGGATGGGCCATAAACACATCCAAGGTGGGACTCATGGATGAGTCATATAGGCCATAAACACATCAAAGGTGGGCCACAATTACATCAAGGTGGGCCCCAATGGATGGGCCATAAATATATCAAGTGGGCCTCATGGTATATCGCATTGGGCCCCATACAAGGGCCTTATAGTAGGTGGGCCCTGCACAACTAGCAGGTGTGCCTGCACTTCCCAAATGGGCCCACCAGATGAATAACATGGATGTACAACACATCTATCAAGCGGGTCACAAGTCTAACGGACTGAATGGCGTGGCTAAAACACATGAATCAAGGTGAACCCGTCAGACAGACGATGTGCAAAAAGGGGTGGAGTGGGTATAAAACACATACACCAAGGTGGGTCCCACCTAATCGGACCTGCTGCATCAATACACAGCCATACAACTGGTGTGAGGCACTCCAACCAAGCTGCTTCCCACAGTCTAGTGATTGGACGGTGGACACAACACATCCACATGGTAGGCCTCACAAAGATGGACGGGCAAGGATGGACACAACACATATCATGTGGGGCCATGACCTGGATGGTCTGGATGACCCACGGAACTGCTGCCATAACACGGCGGCTAAGGCTGCTGACCGTCCAGCGAATGGACGGTCTAGATATTACACATACATCAAGGTCAACCCACAGCTGCTGACGTCAACAGCAGCATGAGCTGTTGGACGGCTCAGATACGACGTCATAAGGCGAGCCCCACCATCCAAAACCAACGGACGGTGTAATCAGGCCCAGCACGTGCTGACGTCATGCGGGTCCCACGCAGTGGGCAGATGGATGGCAGGGATATACGGCGTATGCATCAAGCGACCCAAGTCCGTGTAATGGACGGAGTGGACACAACACCACAACATGGTGGGACCCTCAAAGTTGGTGACGTCACTCAGCAGTTAATAGGTGGTGTGACGTACTCAGCCAATCTGTCCAGTAGGGACCACCCCATGCATACATGAGTATATATAATATTATATTATATTTAAAAAGAAACAAAGCACAAGTCTAAAGTCTGGATGCCCATGACGTACGGTGTGGGTTTAAAACCCATACATCGTGGCTAGGGTCCACATACATGGACGGTGTAGATCCAAAACACATACATCAGAGTGGGGACAACGTACACGTGGCCCACCAGCCATGTCAAAGTAGCCCACGTCCCATACACGGACGACTGGGACATGAAACATATACATCCATGTGGTTCCCACCATCCAGCAAGCTGGACAGTACAGATAAAACATATAAATCACGGTGGCCCCATGTGGGTGGGCCACACGTGCCATCAAGGTGGATGGACAGTCTGGATTGAATCACATATATCATGGTGGACGCCGTTGGATGTGGACCACCAGGGAGTGGGCCGTTGGCACAAGTAGTCAGCCAAAGTGGGCCTGCTATTGCTGGGCAGACAGGCAAGCCCTACTGTAACTGTGGTACGACCCACTAGAGATTTGGATCCGGCTCCTGTCCAGGCCCACGGCCTGATAAATCCGAAGGTTGGGTGGATGGCCTGGATGCACTGCACATCACGATGGGGCCTTGTAGTGGGCCCAGCGTTAGAGAACACATTGGACATCATGCTACCCAGCAGTGTACTCCACGTGAGATTTGAATCTGTCTCATTTCCACGTGCGGCCTAATAGAAAATTGGATGGATGGTGTGTACACAACACACGTGTACTGAGGTGGGGTCCACGCCAGTGTGGCCCACCAGCGTTTTAAATCAAGCTGGTAATTTTATTGTCTGAGCATCCAGGCCTGTTTGACAGGAGCCGGCCTAGTGGCCCTGGCCCATTAGGTTAGGCCATACAATGATCTGGAAAACTCGATGGTGTAGGTGTTGCACATGTGCAGCAAGGTGGAGTCCACATCAGGTGGGTCATCTGTTTTGGAACAAAGCTAATATTTATGTTTTCCTGCCATCCAGACGGTCAGCAGTCGATGGTGCTGCTGATGCTAGTGCAGTCCACAAATCATTGGACCTGCACTGATGTAGATGGACGGCTAGGATATAGAACACATACATCAAGGTGGGGTCCACGCTAGTGTGGCCCACCCTGCTGGATCAAACTAATATTTGTTTTTGCCTCCACACAACAAGTGGGACTAGAGACCCAAGACGCTAGCAGCACCTCTGCTGCGGCTATGATGCAGCTCACCAGATGGCTGAATCTAGACGGTTGGAAAGAAACACCTACATCAGGTGGGTCCACACGTGTGGACCCACAAGCTTTGGAGATAGCTAATATTTGCATTTCTCTTCATTCAGCAAGTGGGTACCACCATCTAATGCATCTAGACGGTGCATATTAAATACATAAATCAAGGTGGATACCATGGCTGGACGGGTGTATCAAAACATACATCATGGTGTGGCCTTCACAGCACTGTCCAAACTGTCCAATGCCTGTCCAAACTGTCTGGATGGTGTGGATCTAGTGGGCCATGCCCATCAAAAGAGAGGGAGAGAGAGGGATTGGTGAGAAGGGGAGGGACTCCGCCACTATGGGTCCTCCCTATGCAATGCATACATCAAGTGGGTCCCACCATTGTGGTCCCTCAAATCATAAAAACAACGATAGAAAATCACCCATCTTTGATCTCTTCTTCCTTCTTCCGCCAACACGATCTAGAGCTCCAAGGGACGAATTTAACGGTCAAGATGTTATTTGGATGGTAGAGATGGGAGGTAGGAAGTGGGCCACACATAGCTTCTCCTCTCCCATGGAAAATGTTTGGACGTTGGCTTGCTTGGGGTTTACTTGAAAAAAATGGAGAAAATGAGAGAGAGAGGGGAGAGAGGATGGGATCTAGAGAGAGAGAGAGAGGAGAGAGAGGATGGGATGTAAAGAGAGAGAGAGAAGGATGGGTGTGAGTGATGCATGATGTATACTTGACATGAGAGGGATGGGTTTGTAAGAGAGAGTTAACTTTAGGGGAGGGGTAGTTGTACTTGACATGATGTGGTGATTGATGAGATTGATTTGACATATTTTTTCTCAGGTTTTACAACTGCGCGGCATTTTCCTCTAAATGAACTCAGGTCCACATCTTCTAGCACGGGTATCGGTTCGGTGCGCGAGTCATGGCGTTGGAACCGCGGCGACGGTGTAGTTGCACTGGTATAAGTTTCGGGTCAAGCCAACTCTGATACACGAGACACATCTTAAAATCGCGTGCAAACATCGATAATAGATCACGGGTCTCCGGAATTCGATCGGGAGGACCGCGAAAGCTTATGGAACAGTTCGGGCTAGAATACGAGTCTTACATCGCAAGTGCTCCTCGTGCTATTTCCAACTCTTAAAGTATATCAAGATGTCATCAATGAATAGGATGATGAATTGGAAAAGAAACGGCTGAAACACCTTGTTCATCAAGTCCATGAACATGGTCGGTGCGTTCGAAAGGTCGAATGATATCATAAGAAACTTGTAGTGCCCAAAACTGGTCTTGAAAGCCATCTTCTACACGTCCTCATCCCTGACACGCAACTGGTGATACCCTGAATATAAGTCGATTTTTGTCAAATACTGCACCCCCTTTAACTGATCAAACAGATCATCTATCCTAGGTAAAGGGTACTTGTTCTTCATCGTCACTTGGTTCAATCTGCAATAATCAATACACAATCGCAAAGATCCATCTTTCTTCTTCACAAACAACACAAGTGCTCCCCATGGAGACACGCTAAGTCGTATGAATCGGACATCCAACAGATCATCGATCTGTTTCCTCAGCTCCTCCATCTCACACGGAGGCATACCATACATTGGCAATGAAATGGGTGTCGCACCAGGCGCTAGATCTATATTAAAATCGATCTTGCGCTCGGGAGACAACCCTGGTATCTTTCTGATCACATCCTCAAAATCTCAAACTACAGTGTGGTTTCAAGTGTTGGACCATCACCATTCCTCAGTAAGGAAGCGTAACAAAGAACTCGAAAAGGGCAATTGACCCGCACGGGAAAAGTAAAGGTCGTGCCCTCAGGCCCGTGAACTGTCACTAGTCGGTTCTAGCAGTCAATTTCAACCCTCATTTTTGTAAGTCAATCCATGCCAAGGATGACATCGAAATGGTATATCGTGGTGACGATTAGGTCAATGCATATCGTCTTATTCCCTAGATCTATCAAGCAACCCTCACATATCTTAGTGACATCTGTAAAATTTCTTAGGGCTGCAATAACTCTCACCTCAACCATCAGGGTCGTATTCAACCCTAAGCGCTTGACTACAGAACATGATATCACTAAAATAGTGGACCCAGTGTCCACTAACAAGAAAACTGGAGTACCTTGGATCTGGGCAGTGACCTCAAAAGCTAGAGGCACTGTAACTACTGAATTCGATGCTTCCGCTGTAAGAGCATGCACACGCACCTGCTGAGAACGGTTAGGCTGACGTGCCATAGGTCACTGAGGCGGCCTGAAACGAGGAGCAGGTGGCCGAAATGATGGATGTGCTGGTGTTAACTGCAGAGGTGGAACAGTAATCATCTGAGGGAGCTGGAGGTTGATCCTCTGAGGTGGCGAGAATCTGTTGTCCCTTATGCAGGTGAAGCAATATGTGTCAGTGTGGCCTGACCTCTTACAGTAGGCGCACAATACGTCCGGTCGCCCCAGCTAAGTCGGGAGAGCCAAAAGCCAAGGAGGCGAATCTGCACGTGGCATCTTACCGAGGAACGACCTGCTCGGCAGATCTGGCTGTAGCCTCGAGGTCGTAGGCACGCGAGTACGAGTCAATCTATCCCCATCTTACTCAGCTCGAAGAGGCATGCATACTAGCTCAGCATAGGTGAAAATGCTAGCGCAACACATCTTCAAGCGAATCTCGGGTCGTAGACCCTCAGAGAAGCATCACATCCTCATTGGCTAATCGGCGAGAATCAGAGGAGCATATCTAGCTAGCTTCGTGAACCTGTTCTCGTATTCTGCCACTGTCATACCTCCCTGTCGGAGGTGAAGGAACTCACTCTCCTTCTCATGGCGGTACGTGAAGGGAAAATATATTTCATGGAAGCGCGTCTCGAAGGCCTCCCACGTCCACATGTATCCAACAGCGATGGTCCTAAGAACACTGTCCCACCAAAGGCTGGCCTCCCTCTTGAACATAAAGGTGATTAGCTCAACCTGCTCTGCCTCAATACAATGCATTATCTTTTGAATCTTAGAGATGCGGTCAAGCCAATATTCAGCCTCCTTGGGTTGGTGAGTACCCGCAAAGGTAGGAGGCCGCAAGCGCTGGAATCGCTCAAAAATGTGGCTAGCACCTGCTTTCCCAGCAGGGGCACAAATGGAGCAGGCTGAGTCACACCCATGCTCTGGGCAAAGATTCCTACCATGGTGGTAAAAAACTGTTGTTGCTGCTGCTGCATCAAGAACATCATCTGCTCCAACCTATCAGTAGGGGGAGCAGACTTAGACATGTACGGTATCGAAGTAGACGCACGGTTTTGCTCTGGAACCGGTGGTGTAACAGGTGTTGGCCCATTAGTGGGGCCAGTGGCCAGCTGAGAATCCAGCATAGTATTGAGAGTCGGGCCCAAACTAGGGTCCATCTGTCTATCGTTCAGGGGAGGTGCCCCGTCAGTCAAATTGCTAAAAGTGAGATGTGTCAAACTCTGTGTGGCCTTAGGTGGCATTCCCTATACACAACATAATGTGCAACCCAGGTCAGATTCAGCATACTTACAAACTCATCCACAACATTCACACACAGCTTAAAGAAACTTCATGCATTTCATTCACCAAAATTGTCACAATACATGAGATACAGTATTACATAGATCATGACAGAAGATGCATGTGAGTTACTACAAACTAAAACATACTAACCATTCCACCACACTACTATGCCTAACAAGGTCATAGATAGCAACAAGGAAAGAAACATACACAAAGCAACTAAAAGATGACTACGTGCGTGACTAGTCATCAGAATCTGGCGATGGGGGAGGTGCACTCTTGTCCTGTACACAGCACAACATAACCCTCAAAGTGCAAGACACTTTCTTGAATTTCTGTTTCATTAAGGCCTCGGTCTTCTCAACTTTGGTTCGGACCTGCATGATCTCTTGTTGTAAGGCAGCTTGGCCCTCTTGCAGTTGAGCCAAGCGGGCCTCCCTGGCAGCCTGATCACTGTCGTGCACCTAAGTCACAGTAGGAGAGCCCTCATTGGTGTCCCGGGCCTCCTCTCCCTCTCTTCTTGTTCTTCTTCTATCTCATCACCCCCTTCGTCAGTCTCTTCCTCTTCACTTTCCTCCTCATCTTCACTCTCGTCATGTCGAGCTCGATGCTGTCGTGGCCAATCTCCATGTTGTTGAGAGTCATATCGTTGATGAAATGGATCGGCACCAGAAGTTCTGCGCCGAGTCTGTAGCTGAACTCACGTGCAAGCTTGCATATGATTCGGAAGAATGGGAGTGAAATGGTCGTTCTAGTAGAGCGTGCAGTCAGGACTATCTCTCGCAGGATGAAGGTAGGCAGGCACAAGTTATCTCCCTATCCAACCCAATATAAGAAGTCCACCATCAAGCGCGTACACTCGCTGCGATTGCTCCACTTGGGGTATACATTATGCATGAAGATGTGGGGGAGTAGGTGAAATTCGTCGGTCATTTTTTACACTAAGAGGCTGTTGTTTGGATTCCAGTGGACCAGGTGGCCATAGAGGAATCGTATACAGCGGTCCCTTTCACGTGCACTTGAAAGATTCTTCTCACTTGCATGGACCTCGCCTAGTGGCATTCCCATGACTCAGGCTATTAAGGCAACATTGACTATGAGGTCTCGCCTTTCCATCGAAAATTTAAACTGCAAAGGCTCCAGTGTCCGCTCCCGGATATGCCTGTAGAACGCTCGAAAAATGTTCACATTTGCCTTTATCTTACCCTCAAATACGGGACCCCACTCGGCATCCACCAGGCGGTCCATCACCAGATATTGCCCAAAGATCCTCTCATCCACATGCGCTTCAAAAAGGACCTTACGGTCCTCATAAATTCCATAAGACAGCTCCGCCAACAGAGCCCTTTCAAGGGGATCTTGGGGATCGAGATCCCACTTGGTCTTTATCTCTCGATCGACGCTTCTCAGCCTACGAGATCAAGTAGGGCGGCTAGGCTCGGCCTCATCCATGGGAGCCCTCTTCTTCCCCATGAGAGAAAGAAGAGTGAAAATTGAGAAAATAGCCGTCACAAGCTCGAAAAGAGCCATGGAAGTGGAATAATATGGGAAAATCGAATGGGTTGTTGGATTCCTAAGATTTTGAGACACCAAGTGGAATTTAGGGTGCTCAAATGAGAATAAATAAAGGAGATAGGAAAGGATTTTGGTTAAAAATGGAGGGATGTATGAAGTGGAGAAAAGGAAATTTTTTTTGAGAAAGGAAGGGAGATTTGAGAGGGGAAAAGGGTTTTTAGAGGAAAGGGAAAGCCTGAGCATGTGTAAGAGGGAAGTGGGGAGCAAATTGAAGATATAGAGGGGGGTCCCAAGTGATTTTGTGGGCCCCATAGTGTCCTCACATCAATGGCCCGACCGGCCCTGGCCGGCCCGGGCAGTGGGATTGGTGAGGGCTCGCCAACTCCGTGATGCCATTGCTAGTCCCTCGACTATCCGGCATGGCTCGCCGCCTAGGCGTTTCCATCCCCCCCCGGGATGCCAAAAACATGAGAGGTCCACTCTGGGTCCCCCCGAATTACACCAATTTGGCCATTGACCCTATTTGAGTTGTTTCGGGTCCCACTTCGCGTACACTCACATGTTTTAGATTATTTGAGTGTGGAATTGATTAAATATTCATTTAAATCCCTCAATTGACGGTTTAGGAAGGTGTTGGGATCACTTCACATGATCAGAAAGGCTTACGGGTCCAATTCCTACAGTCGATTTCAATAAATTTCACCGTTTGGCGAAATTGGAAAACCTACGTCTGTTTCTACGTTATATCGTACCCTCCTAAGTCAGAATGCATCAATATATGTCAGAGTATGTCATGTTACCATAACCCAGGTAAATTTTAATCCAAATCATGCTCTGATACTAACTTATAATGCCCTGAAAATCAAGGGTCGATCAGGAGCCCAACTCCCGAGTTCCAACACATCACTTATGCAACATATACAATAATGATTAAATATTGTCTATTTTTGTGCATTAAACATGAGTGAGATTATACCAAAACAGCATATCATACCCTAGAGACGATTAATTATGCAAGTGGAAGACTGTGATAAGTGTATAGAGCATATAAGTAAAGGTAAATCTCCTAAGTATGATCATGTTATCAGGTCAAATAATTACATTTAAAATTTTAAAATAAACAAAATGTGTAATGTCATCTAGTCAGCATCCCAGTGAACCCCGTCGATAAGAGCGGTCCACATAAACTTGCCTAATAATTACATATAGGAGAACTCCTCCTCGTCATCATAAAAGTCTGGCTCTACCTCGAAAGCATTGCCATCATCTGCATCTACAATAGGGTCTGGTTGGTGTTTAAAACACTGTCCTAGAACATGAGAGTGAGTGATTAACTCAGTGAAATCATAAAGCAAAGGTTAACATGTTATCAAATCAGTCAAGCAGTAATGATAAAGCAGTACAACACTCATGTCCTAAGTACTCATATTAATGCAAGTATGATATATTATAATGATACATGCTCTTTCCTGCATTCCCTCTTGTGACAACATCTAATGATCGCGGCATGTACCACTCTCACTGTGCTCTTCCATGCCAAAGGCACATGCAATGCGGTGCATAAGCATGATTATCGAGTTCTTATTAGACCTTTTCATACAGCAGGATTATGAAGCTAAGGCACCTGCCTTATATCGTTTCTCAAACAATGATCCATTATAGGGTCGTCAGTCCTAGCTAATATCATACGATGTTGCAGTTTCAAGTCATTACAAAGGGGTTCGTCACCTCAATACAAGCCTAACTTATACTCTAGTTGCTGTGGAAAGGCTCGTCGCCTCAGCGCAGTCTCAGAGTATACTCGAGGTCACTACTAATAGCTCGTCACCAAGTCGTAAGCCGATAGCTCAAATACAGTGTCCCATATCACCGTATTCAGCTCACTAGCTTAGGTTGCTCACTAGTCACTACAGGTGGGCTCGTCACCCCGGCGTAGGCCGACTACTCAACCAAGGTATCGCATACCACTATGTCCGGCTCATGAGTCTTAGCAGATCGAGGTACCAAGATTAAATGAATTTTCACTAGTGAGTTTGGTACCTTAGATTTAAGCAGTGACGTCCATACATGGTGAACATACATTAGGCCAATCGGGTTGCTTAACAAACTCGACTAGTACAGGCGTACGTCGAGCCGATCAACATGGAGCGCATAAGCACTCCATGTGGCCTATGCGCTCCATGTGGCCTAACCACTGCCGACAAGCAATATACGACTTGGATTCATCAGGCATGTCTGTCATGGCTAAATAGGTCGGCTCCGATCACATACTATTACCGATTGCCTGGACTACATCGTAGCCCCAAGCACACTTCAAATATCAGTATACACATGTAGTAGTCAAAGGTATCATGTGAGAATTTAAAACCAAACAGAAATCCTACTTTAAGCAGTCTGACAAAACAACTACTACCCATGTACCGTATATAGGCATTTGATCCTAAATTCACAATGTAATAAGATAGGTTATATAAAAGATACTATAACCGTAGATAGAGGAATTGAGAATCTCATCCCAACACCCTCATTACAAGCATTTAAACAAGCATCTTTTCATTCAGGCATTTTATCAAACACTTAAGCTACCCATATCCTATACATGTAATAAAGTAGTTACAACAGGTATTATACCAAATTCCTTTACAAGGGGTTCACCATACGTACACTAATCATGTATTGTTAGTCAATGAACATAGCAAGCATAAATTATAATTCCATACTCACTCAAGCATTTCAACAAACACATGGAATGCATTAAAAAAATAACATAGTTTACACGTATACGCATTATATGGAAAATGTCGTATCTACGCATATGTGACGGTAATCAAGTCAGTTATAAATTATTACTGACATTGAAAGCCTTGAAAACCATAACCTAGACTTTTATAATCCGTACCTTTTGCCGGTAGACTCGTAACGAACTCAATTCGAACACTATTTCTTCGTCTACGGCACAATGACAACCTATAATATGAAATGGGTTAGTTATTTCATCACTTGCTCTATTGAAATTCCTAAAACAAATTGGGGTAAGGATTTCTTACCTAAGTAAGGAACCAGAATCGCCAGTATAGCGATACAAACGTGGTGGTTAAACACGTGGAGCGGCAGGGATCAAATCCCAAGAGCAACCCCAACTCTCTCTCACACTTTCTCTCTCTTTCCTTCTCTTTCTTCTCTTCTCTCTCCTAGGGTTTTAGAAAATTCGTATGGCAAGGGAGAAAGAGGGTTTAAGGCCCTTATATAGGCCCAAAACTGATGCGAATGGCCCCAAGGCCAATGTATACTTAGGTTATAGCCAAATACTGTCCGTTTCGGTCCAACAGAGTTGTTCTGGAGGCTCCTTTTCTACATGCGGTCGGACTTAAGCTCTCTATCCATGGATCTAGGTCAAGTTAAGTTTTCGGTCCGATCGGGTTTACAGATCGACCGCGGGGAACCAATTTCAGTTCAACGGTCACCGGTACTCGATTAGGGTTACAAGCACACTGACCTGTATTGAAAATTTTTCTGATTCGAGGGTGTAATTGGATCAGAATCAGACGGTCTGAATCCTTAGATTCGGCCTGCAAGCGAACTGACTCAATTCACTTAAGTTTCAGTTCATTTTATAAAGATATTCATGTTTCTCACACACTTCGCTCCGGACTCAAGTTGTGTGTTTCTGGGTACTGTTAGGATTTAATTTCTGAGATGCTGGTCAAGTTCAACAAGGCAGTCCTAACTGTATAGTTTCAGGATAATCGGACTTTCGATGCATGGTCCAGGTCCGATGCGGAGATTCGTGATGCTCCCGAGAGTAACTGGGTTTCGAGATGGATCCTAAGTTTTTAGATAATGTAGCGTTAACGATCCTGTAGATTTTGGGTCTTACAGATTGTATTTAAAGTGATTAGGACTAATTTCACAGGTAATCTAGTTTAGCACTAGTTAATTCTCGTTTAATTTCTAAAGGATTTAGTCCTTAGTGATTTCTGCCTGAAGTGGTGCTCGGGTCCTTGTATGAATTTTTTCGAGACGTTACATAAACCCAATCCAGTAACAACAAGATTCTTAATAACATATTTCTAGCTACCACATTATCGATGTTCACAACCCCAAGTGCAAGGTCGCGATCTAGTAATAATGTCAATGAGACCGAGGTCGAATCCACAAGGACTGAACTTGTGTGCCTTCTGCAAGTAGCTAGAACTAGAACTAGAAAAATATAAAAACCTAAATCTGAAAGTATTTGAGAAAGTAATTATGATTAAAGTAATTAAAACTAGTGAATTTAAAGGTGGGAACTACGGTTTTCAAGGATCCACTCGTAGAGATCAGGGAGATCTATGCTTGATTCAAGGACACAACTGGAATCAGAGTCCCATATTATCCAATTGGAAGATATCTCAGTAAAATTAAATCTAAACTTCCTTTGACCTAATTCTCAATGGATGAGAGATGTGAGAACTGGAAGTGATTTCATCACAAAATCATGCCTAGGAGATAAGGCAAACAACAGGATTTATCAATCCCACAACCAATCATAAGAGAATTGAGAAGATTAAGTAGGATTTCATCACCCAACCATGCCCATGGGATGAGGGTGAACAACAGGATTTCCTAATTTCATAATATCAATACATGAAAAGAACATACTCAAAGCTATCGCAGTTCTATTGTAATTTGAGTCACAACAAACCATTAAAAACTAAAAGTATTCCTTCATAATCAAACTAGAATTAAAGATAGTTCAACTAAAACATGAATCAAAGCAATAAAAAACATCCCATCATGCTACAAGCTTTACCTCTTAACCCTAACTAAGAGGTTTAGCCAACTATAAACATGATTAAACAAAAATCTCTTAAGAAAAGCATAAAAACTACTAAAGGGAAGAAAAACTCTTGGTGACGGCTTTTTCATGCTTTGGCTCCACTCCTCAAACCCTAAATGATCCTTAGGGATGCCCTCGGGACTCCTATTTATAGTTTTGCACTACCTCCTTTCGCACTAAGTTGGAAATTTTCGGAAACTGTCTCAAATTTATGCAGTCTGTGCAACATCTGCATAACCCTCGACTGGTCGAGGACAGCCTTCGATTGGTCAAGGGCCACCTTTGACAAGTCGAGGATGACCTGATTTGAAATGATTTGGTCACTATAGTTTGAGTCGAGGAATCCTCGACTGGTCGAGTAGGCTCCTTCGACTAGTCGAGGATGAGCTTGGACTAATTGAAGCGGGCAGATTTTTAGGGTTTTTTTTTCTTCACTTCAAGTCTTCAATGCTCTTCCTTCCTCACTTGGTTTTCTTGGATCTTTAGCATGTGAATTCTCCATCCTAGCTTTCATAAGATCCATCCTTGGCTTTGGTAATTCTTAAGTGTTAAATTCATGCTTTTAGCATCCTTTTCAATCTAAGCTCTTAAATTCACCTTGCAACACAAACATGATTAAAATAGAACATTAAACATTATCATGATCGTAAAACCAAGTAATAAATGGGGTCTAATATACAATATTTGACCCTCAACAATCAACTAGACAAGCAGCTTTGTATGAAAATATTCCCACCATTGTTGGTACAAGCTGTGAAAATGGATGATATACAAATCACATCAATGACATAAAACTCTCATATCTTAAACATGTTAAGCAACTGGGACCTTTGATCTGGTCAGCCACCAGTTGGATGTGTGGCTATGAACTAAACATCATAGTAATTAATAACTCTAACCATTTGATTGTTATGAGTTTTCCCCTGTTGATATAGCCATTGCTTGTTCTTTCAGGCCCCCAATTGGAATGGTTACCATAGTCAGATGGCCATGCTTTTTGGGGTATGACCCATTGATGTGGTAGCCCACGAAATTGAGGGTCCAGATCATCATATGCAAATGCCACGTGTACAGTAGAGATGTTTAGGGGAAGTAGCATTATTCAATAGCTTAAAGAATACAGAAACCAGTGAGGAAAGGGAAAAAAAACAAACAAACAAAAAAACAAACAAAACACTAAAGAATGCCATCAAACTACCTGGAAATCAAAGGCAATGAAATTGTGTGACAGTCAAGAATGTGAATTTTGATTAGAAGACCAATCACCAATACACTTATGAAGATCATGATATGATATTTTTCATTCCTCACCACACATAGCCTGCACAATAGTCTGTAGTTTCTAAATAAAAAGATGCTCCCCATACCATCTAAATAAAAAGATGCCCCCCATACCAATGTAAAACTATCATATTTGACATAAAAGCATACAAGAAATTTATAAATATTCAATCAAATAGCATGTCAAATACTATGCATTGAAGGAAAATAAGGGCAATCTCATCATTTCTAAGAGAACAAACTCAGACTATCCTCAAACAGAGTTCCACACTTAAGTTGCTAAAAGCAAAGGAAGATTATACCAGAAATACAATTGAGAGAACTTTTTGACCCCTTCCTAATCCAGAGTAGGCATTAGGATTAATATCTTTGCCAGGTGAAATCTTCACTTCCCTCTTTCACAATTCATATAAAGACTCGAAAAAAGAAGCATCTGGATACCTGCCAACCAGCTTCAAATGGGGTTATTTTTTATTTTTATTTTTTTCATAGTGTTGGACTGACAATGATATAATTCAAAATTTATAAATAAATGGGTTTCATTCTCTTTCTAATTTTTTCCCTGGTATTGAACTAACATGGATACTTGCCAACTACCTTCAATTGAAGCAACTTTCTTCTAAATCAAAGCAAGGGAACCGTGAGTTTGTGAATGAGATAGGCATGACTTCTGCTTTGCAACACTCATATCTTATAAAGTTCTATGGATGTTGTATGGAAGGAAATCAGCTATTGCTCATATATGAGTATATGGAAAATAACAGCCTTGCCCGTGCTCTGTTTGGTATGATTTGTTTCACCACCAGGAATGTAGGCACATCAATAGAAAGGTGGCATTCTGTCAGCGGTAGCATAAATGACCATAATAACTCGAATTTATAGGAACCTCAACCTGAGCTTTTGCATAGTATAGTCCACTATTGAATTCTATCAGATGTGTTGTCTCTGAAAATGTGGGCCAATTATTTTGCTAACTCATTGTTTTTCGTATTTTGCACATAATTAATCACAAATCAGAATAGTCTTTTCAGTGCTAATCAAACTCTTCACTGATTTATTGGATAGAAATGACTTTACAGAACAAAATCTGAAATTTTGATCATTTTGTAATTTTTATTTTTCATGAGATCACTAACTGTCATCTGATGAGGATTTATAGGTTCCTGTGCTGCAAAAGTCGCACAGTTTGTTGCTGCCTACGATCCCTTGCAGGTGGGACCCATCTTCGGTTTTCCAGATTATCAATCTGATTGGCACTACCATTAATTTGGGATGCCCAAGAAATCTCCCAGATTGGAAGATTCCAGCCAAAAGGTAGTAGTGTTTTCCAAACATCAAATGAATATTAAATGGCAGTAATGAATTTTTACTAATATTTTATTTTAGTTAAAGAAGTATAAGATAAAACCTGCTTCAAAGACACAAGTATTCAGACAAAAATGAGACACTGACCGTCAGTCACAAATAAGACATCTCTTTAATCTGTTTTGCAACAATATAATCCTAAGCATTAAGCAGCAAGAAAACAATTATAAATTACTGATTATTATGAAGGATGGGAACTGGATACCCAAAAATAGAAAGATAAGTTACATGAAACAAACCTTCTCAAAGAGATTGAGACACTCTTGGTTGTCTTCAAAATCAACTTTCTTCCAATCATAGCCATAACTCGTTAAAGCTCATTCGATCAGATCAAACCCGGCGGATGAGCAATTCAACATCTTAACATGGTAGAACTATATGAAATACGCATATAAAGTAAGGTCGTAAGCAGTTTCCCTCTTTAATACCAAGTCCAGTGACGAATCCATAAGACCATACACAACCATAAACATTAAAAAAGAAAAATATCCAAGTATAGGATCTCTATATTTTCCTACAGCAGGCTTTGCCCTTTTGCTGCTCAGAGGGAAAATTTAAAAGTATCTATACTATGAACTACAACAAGTAGAAAAAATAAAGGTCAATCTATCAAAAACAGTAGTTTCAAATTAGATTTGAGAAGAGCATCTAAACAAGCCAAGAACAT
Source organism: Magnolia kwangsiensis (assembly GCA_037074715.1). Taxonomy (NCBI): domain Eukaryota; kingdom Viridiplantae; phylum Streptophyta; class Magnoliopsida; order Magnoliales; family Magnoliaceae; genus Magnolia; species Magnolia kwangsiensis. The sequence goes on along the minus strand of CM073574.1, from coordinate 47,624,645 downwards.
TAGAAGCAAAATTATCACAAACAACTCAAACTACTGTCATTTGAAATTCAACAGTACAACTTTGTACTATAAACTACAAAAAGAAAGAAAAATAAAGGGTCAATCTATAAAAAAAAAAAAAGGTGGTTTCAAATCATATTTGAAGAAAGCATCCAAACAAGCTGAGATAGTCAGGAGAAAATTCATCTAAACAACTTGTATTACCGTGTTTGCAATTTGAAAATTCGAAAGTAAAACATTGTACAATGAACTACCAAAAGTAGAGAAAATAAATGGGTGAATCTATAATAATAATAAAAAAGGTAGTTTCATATTAGATTTCAGAAGAGCATCCAAACAAGCCAAGAACATCAGAAGCAAAATTATCACAAACAAATCATATAACTGTGGTTGCCATTTTCTCCTGATTTTCTAATGCCCAAGATATAGATCAGATTTTTCAAGATGCCATAGTTACGAAAGAAAGCAGAAACATTGGTGGGTTCACTCATCAAGTTAACTGGTAGAATACTATGTAGACCTTTTCATGTTTATATCCAAATTCCTTGAGATATGTAGCAGTAGCAATGTATTCACATAAACAGAGGAGATTTGAACAAGATGTGCTCTGTTCAAATTCAAGCATGCCCAAGTCATTGTCATTGGGACTAGCTCTGTTCATAGAAGTGCTCTGTTCGTGTTGCAATTGAAAAATGCATTGGTTTTGATGGAAAAGTATACAGAATTTTTGTATACTTTTGTCCTTCGCATTAAGAACAAAATTGGGTATGCAAGAAAAGAAATTTCAAAAAGGTTAGAAAACTTTTGGAATTGGCCTCAAAATTAATAGCATTTGATTAAGAAATGTATTTGTTTAGATGAAATGATGCATTGCATTTTATAGGTTTTGCTGTATTATCTTTAAGATGGCAAGTAATGGTTCTGACGAAAATATACATTGGTTATTTGGTTTAGATGAAAAAGGGGCAGCATTTTTGTGGGTTTGTTTCCTTTACTTCATGAACAGAACTATCTACAATATTTGTACTCAGAAACCCCCTCACGACTATTCACAGCAGTTGTACGACAAATATCCGAAATCTTTTGAAGAGCATATTATTTCGACCGTGGGGGAGATGTGTTGCTATTTATGTAGGGAACTGATCACGTACAACAAGCTTTACACTCCCAGTCCACCTTTTTATGAACATTCTGAAGTTTTGTTTTCTCTGTTGTCTGTAATATCAAATATTTTGAGGAGCAAAATGCCTGGAAAAATAGGCCATATGTTAAATTACCCACAGCTGGTTGTAGGTGATCAGTTCTAATTTATACGTGTATATGCTTATTGTCCAAGTACATCGTAGCTGGTTGGTTCTGTAATACTATGGCTGCCTCCCCCTGTTGAGGGATTCTGTAATACCAATTCACAAGATCATACATCGTAGCTGGATAGACGGTATAGATCGTATCTATACATCATGGTGAGCCCCACAGTTTTTGGGGCACAACTTTTAAACTGTTAATGGCAACTTTGGTATAAAAGAAAAATAATGATGACTATTTACATTGCAAAATAGGAATCTAACAGACCCTATAATCTCGATTGCCTCTGCAACCATTTATGATCAGGGAGTGATCATGATGACCATCCATCATATGATCACACCCTTGATTGTCCATCATTATAAAAGTCACTTTCATCAGATAAGCTTAAGTGTACACAATAGTTAGGGAAGTGGATGGATCAATAGAGATCGCATTGCAAATGGTTTTGTAATCAGTCGGTTATGTGGGCCAATTATTTTGCTTACTCATTGTTTTCCATATTTCAGACATAATTAATCACAAATCTGTAACACCTCGAATTTTTGCTATTTTGGGTATTGCTAAAAATCCTTTCAATTTTTTTAATAACTAGCCACGTTATCACTTACGGAACATTGACGCTCGAGGTGAGCATATATGTGGCTGGTACCGATAAAGAACCATACAAATAAGATTGATCAACCGTAGAAAATCAATGAACTCAACCGATCACTTGAACATCAAGTTTAGCCTCATAATTTATTCACATAGGGCCCAAATCTAACCGACCCATCGTTAACTAATCAAGACAATCATAACTAAATTAAAGATCTAACCGAAGTCGAGTCAGATAAGACCAGTATCTTGACTAATAGACCAAATCAACCTTGTTACTCTTTTACTCTAAAACCGACGGTTTAGAGTAATCATAACTAAATCTTCACTTTTACTAATTATAAATAGGTCACACTATGAACATAGTTAATCCAAACCCTAATCATTGCCCACGAGAAATCTCAATACTTAATTCATTCAAGAAATATTTCAATTTTCTGAACAAGTTCTATATCGCTTGTTAGTAGGCCACTAGTTCAAAAACTATAAAATAATGTCCGTCTTACTGGGCTTGACATCCATCGAGGGAGTCGGACCTGGGTAGTGTCTAAAACCGTTCAACTTAAGCCGAGGAACAAGTGCATGAGAAGTGCAAATACCCTAAAGGAATAAGCTGAAACTTAAGTGAATTAGGTCATCCACTCTTATGCAAAGTTAAGAATTTCAGACTGTCAGTTTATAACCGCACTTCACATGTAAAGTAAGGATATTTCTCTACTCATATCAATATAGCCATGGCCCCGATCGACCATCGGTGACCGTTGAACAGATTTTTAATCATGTTTGTCGATCGACGCATCCAAGTAGCAGGCCGATCATGTCCATACGTAAATCATCATTAAGGTTAACTATCTTACGGCGTATATCAATATGTACACCCCATAATGGGCCATAGAGGTTAAAAAAATCCTCTCATAGGGCTAGTATGTAAAAACTTAACCCTTAAGGCCATTTATACAAAATCTAGCACTATAAAAGGGCCTCATTTGGGCACCCCCTTCTCACATACGAATTTCACACCCTACCTTGAGTAAAGTAGAAGAGAAAGATAAAGAGAGATGGAGAGAAAATGAAGAGAAAGATAAGGGAGAGAGTGTTTGTGTGAGTGAGGGGAATCTTGATGCTTGTGGGGTTGGTATTTTCTCAACCAAACCGATGGCTACTACAAAACCTCCACCAAATCCACCCATGCCAAGAATCGGAGGTAAGAATAATATATTTTCCCTTCAATTAAGCAACCTAGTATAGATTTCTAGTCATTAATGTTGTTTTTCTTGATTTTAATTTAGGAATTACGGTCCTGACTCGCGCTTGTTATCTTCTTTCCTTGAGAAGATCAAGATCCAATGCCATCAGCTTGACATTCTTTTGTTCGTCATAGGAGCTAGTTGGGGCAGTTGGAAGTCCGATTTCGATTGGAGTGATAACTTCAACACCGAAAGCTAGGAAAAAGGGAGTCTGCCCTATAGCCGTTCGGGCGGTAGTTTGGTATGCTAGGAGAACATTGGGGAGCTCTTCAGCCCATGATCCTTTGACTTTCTCGAGCTTGGTCTAAAGATGATTTTTAATGATCTTGTTGACCACCTCAAATTGTCCATTAGCCTATGGATGGCGTGGCGACCAGTAAATGTTCCGAATCCTGAGGTTTTCATACATTCCTCGGAATTGTTTGTTATCAAACTACTTTCCATTATAAATTTTTTTTTTTTAAAAAAAACAATCGCATGAGGGATCCTATATCTACAAATGATATTCTTGCAAACGAAATTTGTGATCTTTTGCTTAGTGATCTTCGCCAGAGGCTCGGCCTCAGCCCGCTTTATGAAATAATCGACTACGACTATTGTGAACTTGGTCTGTCCTTTTTCAGTCGATAAGAGACCGATAATATTAATCCCCCATTAGGCGAATAGCCATGGCCCTATCATAAGGGTTAGTTCTTCGAGTAGTTGCTGAGGTATAGCTGCGAAGCATTGACATTTGTTGTATTTTCGGGTATACTGTTGAGCGTCCGCCTGGATGGTCAGCCAGTAATACCCCTATCGAATGACCTTGTGAGGTAAGGCTTAACCGTCAGAACGATTCACACAAATTCCTTCATAGATTTCTCTAAGGACGTATTTGGCTTCATCGGGTTGGAGGCATCTAAGGTAGGGAAAATAGAATCCCTTTTTGTATTAGACGTCACTGACCATTGTGTAGCGAGCTGCCCTGGTCCGCAGTCCGCGTGCTTCCGACTGATCCTGAGGTAGCTTACCTTCCTTAAGAAATTTGAGAATCGGATCCATCTAGGTTGACTCTAAGCTTATCGGAAGAGCGGCAGCTGGGTCAAGTTCGTTGACACTTGGTTCAAAAAGGAATTCAATCGGGATCGATCTTAGAATATTGTCTTCGGCTGTGGTAACTAACTTTGCCAACATATCCTCTTTAGAAATTTTTTGCCTGTGGAATTAGACCGACATTGCATTTATGGAATTTGTTGATTAGTTCTCTAGCTTTTAGTAGATATGCTTTCATGTGTTCCTTTTTGGCCCGGTACTCATCGGGTATCTAATTAACGATGAGTTGTGAGTCGTTGTATACTTTAAGGTGTTGGGCTCCCGTGGCTGCTGCTAATCTAAACCCGGCTAGCAGTGCTTCATACTCTGTTACATTGTTGGAGGCTCGGAATCCAAATTTTAAGACATACTCTACACATGTGTGATTTAGAGCTTCTAGAACTATATCGACCCCATTGGCTTTAGAATTGGATGAGCCATCAACATACAACGTCCATGTTAAATGGTTAGACTCAATCAAGATCGACACAGAGGAATTGGTTGGATTGGACGTTAGCTCAAACTGAATGCTTGAATCTAACCCTTGATCGCTTCCAAGAACTAGTTTGGCAATAAAATCGACCACTGCTTGGCCTTTGATTGTTGTAGGGGGTGGTACTTTATGTCAAATTCGCTGAGTTCGATCACCCATTTTTTCAGCCTTCCTGATGCTTTAGGCTTCTGCAGCACTTGGCAGAGATGTTGATTAGTCAGAACGATGATGGTATGGGCCTGAAAGTATGGCTGTAGTCATCGAGATGAAATGAACAATGTTAGTGCGAGTTTTTCCATACTACAGAAGAAGGTCGAGTGTTATTTTGGGTGACAGACTACGCGAGAGATGAGTGAGTAAGGAAGAGAGATGTGATTGCTGAGAGAATGTGGAATGATAATCTTTCACGCACACGACAATGCTTTTAATAATTTTGTTGGTTTATGTAATGATTTGCTTTGATGAAAGTAAAAAATTTTAGACAAATATTTCCTATGTTGAGTACATTATTAAATTAACATCATACAATTATAATATTCAATTATGCATGACTATATTGCTACTTACTTTTTTCATTATTGTCATGTTTCTATTAACTATTAGTGTGGCATAGGTGTAATGAATTTCCTACGAAGCTCATTGAAGGTTTCCATAAATATAAATGAGAGATTGTCGCTTACGAAGGGGGCTGGTTCATCATGTAAAAGTCCAGCTTCACATACTGATCAAGTTGTAACACCCTCTAAGAAAACTTCGACGCCTTCACACAAAGGTCCTTTACCTAAGAGTCAAACAAACCTGAATCGAAGGATATCTGTCAGTAGAAAAATTCTTAGGATACAATGGTCAGATCCAATAGATAATTCCCTGATTGATGCATTGGTAGATCAAGTTAACCTTGACCTTAAGAGTGACATTGGATTTAAACTTAAAGCATACAAGGAAACTATTAAAGAAATCCATGAAAGATGTCAAATTCTCTTGGAAATTTGTCATATTTCAAATCGTCTTTGCACTTTGAAGAGGTTTTACTAGGCAAGCAAGGACATGCTTAGTGCCAGTGGTTTTGGTTGGGACCTAGATGAGAAGATGGTTGTACCTATCGACAATGTTTGGAAAGGTTATATTGTGATAAGTTTGGGTAAAATTTGTATTTCAGTTTTGTGATAGTATTTAGGTCTGTTTACAATGTTGAATATAATATGCATTGATAAATATCTCTTCGCTCTGTCTATAGTCTCACCCATATGCTGAAAGAGTGCACGGGAAGCACATCAAAAGATATGATGATTTAGCGTTTATCTTTAGCAATGAGTGTGCACATGGTTCCTTTACCAATACGGCTTACTCAGCACCCATTTCGGGGAGACGCTGCACCTGACGTGAACTAAATTCAGATGATGGTTCGAAAGACGAGGCTTTTGAGATTATTCATCTCTCATCCGATAATGACGATGATCAGGACCTTGCTCCTCGCATTTGATATGGCGAGGGATCTACTCATCGAGTAAAGCGTTATAACAGGAGCCCGATGGAGACGACAACAGGGTCCCGAAACAATCTCTCAACAGTAAGCGACATCAGCCAACAGCGGAAGGATAAGCCGAGTGATCACATAGGTGACAAGATGGGAGAGATGGCCGAAGCGGTGATGTCCCTAACAATGACAATGTCGCAAGGCAAGAGTATGAGCCATCTGCAACGGTTGCTGGGGATTCTTGAGGAAGTAGAGGGACTAAGTCACGAGGACCAACTTCGGGCTGTAAGGGTTTTGCAATCTGATTTAGTCAGTGCAAGTTTTTTATGAAAATGGGCCACGAGAGGAGGAAGGAGTGGATACAAAAACTTGTACACGATCACAGTAACCCTAATCTGACAAACTTTATCTCTCTTTTTTTAAAATGTTTGGGGACTGTTATCTGCGTGATTTTTTGTGCACCGTTAAGGATGCTGCTGAATATTCCGTGTTACAATTGCTATTAGAATATTAGCAATTATAACTTCTTATGTTGACATTTTTATTTGAAGATGGTAGTTTTTTTGTTTCAGAAATTGTTGTAGGTTTATAGTAGGTGTCGGTGAGTCAAATTGCTTGAATAGGTGGATAGTTTCCATCAGGGTAACAATATGTGCACTGAAATGAGGGATGGACGTTGTGTTTGGCTTATGGCTTATGCATTTGTGGCAATGATGTGTGATCATTAAACCATGCCTACTCAATTTATGATACTAATCAGATAACTTTATTTTACAAGGTAAATTTTATAACTTTATTTTACAAGGTAAATTTTAAATATCTCAGTAGGGAGTTATCTGCTATAGACTCCCTCAAATAGGAATGTTATTTGAAGTGTGATTACACTATAGTTATAAGTTCTAGGTCGAATTTCATTTCATTAGTAGTGTTACAATCGGTGGACATATATGTTTTTGTATATGCAGCTATTAATTGTATGCCTTAACAGCAACAATGGTTTCTTTATTTGACAAGGAGGTATGTAATTTAATTTCTTTACCAAATGCAAGAAAATGAAGGAAAGGTTTTACGTGGTGTTTGTGGGAAGAGTCCTAGAGATATATCACAATTGGGAGTAGTGCAACGCATAAGTATACCAATTCAATGGCTGTAGACATCAATCCTTCAGGACTTACGATGAGGCTGAATATGCGTGGAAGAAGTACAAGGTTCCTTGACTATTATGTTTCCTGCATTACTTTCATTCTCCCTAAGCATATTTCAACTATAATTACCTGGTAACAATTAAACATGTGATTTCTTTTTGTATCATGTAGACCACCGTCGACCATAGACCAGTTGGGAGGACAGTTGACGGTTACAAGACTCGTGAGTCACCTGGTGTAGGGACAATGAGGACCGTATGGGGTGAAAGTGCTCGGACAGAGGCATGCATGTATAAGGACTTCAATAATGAGGACATGGATGAATGTGTTATGAAAAGTGTCACGCCCCGGACTCAGTGACTGGACTCGCAAGGAACCCGATAGCCAGTTCCGGTAGCAACAGCCTCCGTAGTACCCCATTCTCAGCTCCTAGCACAAATTTTGATCCTGGGATCCTATAAGGAAGATTTCTATAGCATGAATCTAATCCAAATCGGGCATACCCAAGATCGTAGCAAGTAAATCTCAGGAATATAATCACAGGAAACACATTACAAAATCCACTAAGAAATAAAACTTTACAGGTACAAAGGCCCAAAAGGAAATACATAATGAAAGAAGGGAAAGGAAAGGTTTGCAACAAGTCCTCAGCTCGCACCAATCCAATGCTCCACCGCTACTGTGCCGACCTAGGATCTCCTACACGCATTAATTGTGCATAAGCTTATATAAAGCTTAAACAGCGATGCAAGTATATGACAATTGTGCTCAGAAGAAATAGGAAGATGCAGAGGGAACCATGAATGATACCAACGCCACTAGCCGTACCGAGGCTAAGCTATGAATGTTGTAAGCCGTACCAAGGCTATGTAATGCAATGCATGAGTGCTGGACGCCATATCAATACGATGTAACGTAAGGCTTATACACCTGTTGCCAATACAATGCGAAGTAATGTCAGTCCTCATATCCAATCCACACATCAAGTACAGTTCCATCATAAGGAATCAACTGGGGTCAAGTACACTGTAGGATGACTGCTACTCTCTAAGACACGCACAGTCAAACGAGCGTAAGAGACCTCACTACCCGCCTGTGGAAAACCAATCACCAATGAGGCTCGATAGTAGCGAACCCATTTACGAGCTGATCAGACTCAGCCTAGCTATGCCTCCTCACTCAGGCGGGTAAGGACAAACCCCATCTCAACTGACCTCGCAACAGTGGGAGTCACAACCTAACGGTATAAGACACTCGGGCACTCATGATTTTCACTCGGTCTCGACGTTGAGGCGTCTTCTCAGTACTGTGAAGGTCTAAGGGCTTTCACCTACGAATATCCTATGCACTCCAAATGCTCAAGTATCATTCCAGGTGTCCATACACGGTCATCCATGAATAAACCTGTGGTGGCTATAACCCTAATAAAGCAAGGGCGAATATTCACATGTTATGCAATGCTAGATGCATGAATCACACAATCACCCATGCATCGATCCCAAGAATCTATCGTGCTCAAGAGGGGAATACTCCGTCCCTCAGGGAAATAACAAAATGTCATATACAGTGGCACAATCATGGCCAATCATACCTCAAACAAGCATGCATATGATGCATATGAGAGTGAGCCATGAAGATGAATAAGGGTGTCGATGAGGTGAATGAGAAGATATACTCTCTACCTACCCAAGAAGGGTCTAGGTACTTAGCCAATTCCTCATAAGGAACATAATCTCTAGCGGTGACACATTTACCTCAAGTAGCCCACGAGACTAAGCATACAAGCTATGGGTCTAAACAATATAAAGATGGGCCTAGCAAGAGACTAAGGTGGGCATTCAACCATACTTAGATACAAATGGGTCTAGAGGGGTCCAAATGAGGACATTCAACGACCAATGCCCCAAGGTATCCAACCACAAACCGTAAGCTACAAGGCCCAAGGCCCACATCCAATCCATGTACATAAGTCCCATATAAAGCATTAAGAACTACGGGTCCAATTCATCCATAACAACAAGGGCCAAAGGAAGGGAATTAAGGCCCAAAGCCCAAGTTCCAATGGAAATCAAATCTATGCATTTAGTTAGACTGAATGGGCAGCCCATGAGCACAAAAACATGGCCCAAAAATAAGTCTAAGTTGGGGGAAATGGGCCCCACTACATCAGTCCAATAATTAGCAATTTAAGTAGGTAACTAAGGGCCCAATATCACCCTTATCTCAGCCCATAAGTCTATCAAAGTGGTGGAAGTCAGCCCAAACACATGGATGACCAAGTTGGGACGTTCCAGCCCACTCTGGGCCCACTAGGAACTCCCAAAATCCAGTCTAAGTTTGGATCCCACAAATAATCATCAATAATGACCCAAATATGCATTAATTAAGCCCATGAATATACTAAATATAAGGGAGCAATAATTACCCAATTTCCTCAATATGGTGGGCCCCACATCTAATACAATTTCAGCCCAAAAAACAGTGTTTATTTGAGGCCCTTGCTGGACTTTCAACTTCTTGGGCCTGCTAAAATCTAAAACTTGTCTAAATAGGTGGGGAATTAATCTTATAAGGGCCAGCAACATTCATAGGGGCCCCACCAAATTAGAAATAAGGGTTTTTCCATAAAACTAAGTGGGCCTACTATTGGACTAAAGGTCCAGTAGTAGCCCAAAAGGTAGAGGCGTCCCAGGCCTGGGCAGTCTAAGGCCATGGACGGCCTGGGCCATACACATACAACAAGGTGAGCTCCTCATGTCCCAAGTGGCCCCACAGGGGACGTCCACCTAGGGTGGACCCTCCCCACGTGGATCACCCATGGATGGGACGGCTGGGATAAAACACATACACATTGTGGGCCTATGCGCTAGGGACGGCCAGCTAGGTTGGACGTCCACTAGCTGGACATCCAGTAAGGTCTTTGGTCCAGCTTGTTGGCCCCACTAACATGGCCCAATGGGCTTTCATAATATCATAAAGTGGGCTCCAAAAATCATGCACAAAGCCCCAATAGGCTGGGCCCAAAACTGCTGCAAACACAAAGAGGACAACAAGGTTGAAAGAAAATTCGGCAATGTATGTTGTTGTCCTGAATTTGGGCACTCAAATGGAGTAGGTCCAGGGCCTCTAAAACTCTTAAAATTAAGGGCAAAGGTCCCTCATCATATATACAACAAGATGGAACCCAAAAATGTGGCTCACCATCATCAAAATAATTTATGAATTTCAGTTTACAACAGTCTATATTGCTGGACTGCACAGCAGAAAATCAAGCTGACCAACCTTCTTGGACCACCCTTTTGGATGCTTAAATGGGGTCAGTTGAGGCTAAAATTTGACATGCTTATAGGTGGGGTACACACCTTCAACAAACATATATAACATGGTACCAATCTCCTCACCAAATATCCAAAAATCAGGCTTTAAGAAGACCCAAAAATCTATCCAGACAGTTCTGGACAGCAACATATAACTGAAAATAATAAAATATAAACACTATTTAAAAGAGAATTTAATCCCAGAAAATCATGGCGTGGACCACCCTAGTGGGCCCCACAAACATTCAGACCATCCCCACCATCAAAACACCTTTTCATGCATCCCTTTTCGGTACATTTTGGGGCCACACGTCCAAGGGTGGACTGTCATGGACGTCCATCCACTTTGGATGGCCTGGATGGTTTTGGGTCACAAGGTGGGCCACACACTCATGATCAGAGATGTCTAACAAGAAAAGAAGGAAGATCGACCACAAGGGAAGGGTCTCCGCCACGTTGAGGCCCTTCCCCTCATCACACATACATACACATTCCACTATCACATGATATACAAAGATCTACATGATCATATGATTTCTACTTAGGATCTATGGTGGAGATGCAATCTATACTAAGGATTAAGGGTCTAGATGACCCAAAGATTCCTGATCAAGGAAAGAAAAGGCCATGAAAAGATCCATGAAGAATGGTCCATTGCATGGAACATGCATGCAATGTAAGATGTGCTATAAGCCACATCCATGGAGTCTTGGGGCCACTACCATCACTTGATAAGCCCACAAGCTCTAGCATGAAGAAAGAATAAAGAACAAATAAGAGTCTAAAGAAATCTGAAATTGAAATTTACATACACGCCCACCTAAGGATCAAGCTTGAAATCTACACCACCATCAACTAGAAGCTCCAAGGTAGATGAATCTATGGGTGAGATGACCTAGGAAGGGTTAAATTGGGAGAGGAATTGAGTTAGGAGGGCTGGAAAATTTGGAGGGGTGGGGACGGTGGAGGGTTGCTAGGAAGAGGAAAGAAGAAAGAGTTAGAGAGAAATGAGAAGGAAATAGAGGTTAAAAGGGGCTGTAGGAGAGTAATCATTGCTTTCTCTAAAAGAGAGCTCTTTGGTTAGAGAAAGCACGCTAGGGAGATACAAACAATGCTCATAGGGTAGGGTAGGCTTGTAGCTATAGGGTTGTAGGTTTTCTTAAAATCCTAAACATAGGCATGACATTATCCACTACATGAAAAAATGGGTGGGGCTAGGGTGGGGTCCACCATCCACACATCAATGGTCCATATTGAACATTGCTCATAACTTGAGATGTACATGTCGGATTCACGCACGGGACATGGAGTTGGAACCACAGCGCCGATACGAATGAGATGGTATAGGTTTCGAGTCAATCCAAGTCAGGTCTATGTGACCGAACTTAAGGATGACGCAAACACTAACCGTAAGTCGCGGGTTGCCGGGATTCGACCGGTGAGACCGTGGGACCTTAAGGAACAGCGTGCACACATGAGTTAGGGTCTTACGGAAAGGGTGGCGGATGTTGATCAAAGAGGCCACTAAGTGAAAGTACATCTCCTAGTTGGTGTGTTGCTTGGTCTTTTGATTTTACATGAGGCTATTAGGGAGTTCATTTCATCTTTGATTGACTAATAGAGGGGAGTTTGTGATTTTGAATTAAATCCTAAACTTTGAAGCTATGTTGGTCTGTTTTCTTAGAAAGGTTGGAAGACGAAGATTTTTTTATTTTTTATTTTTTTTTATTTTTTTTTTGTGGATTTGAACTTCTTGGACTAAATATCATATGTCATCGAGATCATATGTCATCGACATGGCTATCTAATGTTCTTCCTTTCTACCACCTGTAGAAAAATACATTTTCTTTTTATTTTCTTAGGATTTCTAAACATGAGATAATTATGTTCGTTTATTTGCATTTGTACGGATTAAAACACTGGGCCATTCCTGATGGGTCCCACAAATAGTAGATGCCGGGAGGGAATCGGATTGGCCACTCCCCGTTTCGTGGCTGATGGTGGATGCTAATTGGGCCTCACCATGATGTGACCAGCACATCCATCCCGAGCAGCCACTTTTACAGAACGTTTTAGGGCTTCATCCCAATAAAGAGAGGCATATAAATTTGAGGTGGACCACACCTCAGCAAGACATTACTAATTGGATATCCACCACTGAAAACATCCTGTGGCCCCCAGTAAATTCATCTAACAGTCCACTAATTCATTCAACAGTGTTTTCTGTAAAATAGATGGACAGCATGGATGGGTCACAGACATCATTTTGGGGCCCACATAGCACCGACCATCAACCCCTCGAAGGGGGCAGTGGGACCAGCCAATGTGTTTCAGCCTTAACATGATCTCATTATAAAAGGTATATACACAAAGTAGCCCATATATTTGTATCCAAACAGTGAATACTTGGACAGCCTTGTGTACTTGCCCAACAAGCAATCTGATCCAAATACTCCCTTGTCCTTGGCAAAAGTGGATGTATTTGAATTTCTGTCGGACGAATGCTTCAACAGTAAAAGGACGCAAAAAGCAACACACTAGTGTACGTAAATTCAAACGGGCCCTTATCGCACTGGAGATTAAGGAATACAGTTTAGTTTCAGCAAACCTACTGAACCGCTCTTTTACGTACTGTCCGTACACACAGGAGACCAAAACGGAAAAGATAAAAACGAGAGGAAGAAAGAGTCAATAGTCTTGGTCAATGTTCCAAGGGGCTTACAAGCGAAAATTCCTGTGATTCTTAATTACCATTTAAAATAGTGGTGACCCTCCTACCGTAAAAATGGCACAGTCGTACAACAATCCAAACCATCCAAATCCCTGGCCCAATTCTGAATGAGAGTAAGGGTTTACTTTTGGCCATCTAGTTTATTTTCCACTATTTTAAAATATTGATTAACAATCGAATTTGAAAGATATGGCTAACGGTTCATCAGTACCACACAGGTGGACAATGATTCAGCACCATTTTCAAAATGGTGTGAAACTCTCATTGTAACTTGTAGTCCAAAGTCAAAAGTTAAAGAGTAGGATCCTTAGGATTGAGAGTTCGCCACCATTTAAGGATAGCACCGGCTCTTCACCGATGCCCTGCATAGTTGTAGATTAATCTAACCATCCAAATCACTAATCCAGTACGGATGGGAGCATAACCCAAAATCTAGAATGAGGAGATGATAACAAACATTTGATTTTGTCCCTAGAATTTGGACCACTCACTATATATATTACTTTTAATAATTTATTCAATAGCTATTAATTGAATCAAGTACAACTTGATCACCGTGATTTTAGAGATCTGCACCATCCACAATCTGGCCCACAATTTAGATAGTCTGATTAGCCTTTTGATGATTGTCAGGATTACGCAAGTTTAAGGAAGTACCATATGTGAAGTACTACCATGAAAGTTAAAAAATACGAGTAATTAGCATAGTAGTCTTTGGATATTTCTCTGGACCATTGCTGGAGAGTCCCACTAAGTAGATGCCTAAAATTAATTCCATCATATTTTAGTTCTTGATAATTATGTATTAGATATCTTTGGTATATAATCTCTACTATAACAGCGCAAGTAAGAGGACATTTTTATCCATCCAATCAGTTTTATGGTTGCCATAGCATTTCATATTCTATGAGACATTATATAAGATTTTAAATATAAATAAGGGATGTTTGAGAAATTTTGAAAATATGGGTGAATGGAATCCTACCATCCATCATTTGCACCAACCCTGTTCAGGTTGATTCAACACTCATATAGGCCACCCCATGATATTATACCCACAACCTCTAAATTCATGTGGTATGGGTCACCCAATTTTTAAAAATTAAAATACAGTAATTTATGGGTACTTCTTTCATCATAACGAGTCACATTATATGAATGGATTGGATGGCAACACAAAACTAATACTTATGATAAGTGTCCCATTCAACTTTTTTTTCTGTCTGACATGAGCCCCGGATAAATTTCGAAGTAAGGTAATCAGATTTTTATTTTTATTTTTATAGTGGGAGGGGTTCCTCGGTGTTTCATCATGCAGGTGGCCCAAATACATGATCAACACCTTGTCCTATGGTTATCTCCATGGGCTTATTGACAACATTGGCTCATTATCTTCATGCAAAACTTACTATACGAGGATTGTTCAGTTGGAAAAATAAAAATAAAAATTAATTCGTAAATGGAAGATTTCAATCAAATCTTGTTTGGTTAATCTATTGCAGTGGGGCTCAGGGAGTACAGTTTCAGAAAGTTCAGTGACTTATTGAGTTAAGCACCGTACATCCCTCATGATACCATATTACAAAGAGAATGAATAGACTTCTTAGTCAAGAGTCATGAGTTAATATTCCAACTACTGAATTAATATTCCAACTAAAATTTGATCTGCCTAATTTTTTTAAATCATGTTCTGAAATCAGTTCGGAAAATGGATGGACAGCACAGAAAAAACATATACATTATGGTGAGGCTCACAGAGCACCGACTAGTAGCAACTGGGGATCGAGGGCATAAGCCGTTGGCTACTGTTGGCTACTTTCTCTGCTTTCTTTCTTTACGTGTGAATGTGGACGTTGCCGGCGTTCATCGATCAATTCCCTTATTGGCTACCTTCTCTCAATTCGTATGGATGTGACATCATTTTCCTCATCTTCTCTTCCTCCAAAAGCATCTGTTAATTTTTCCCATCCTGTCTATGTCTTGCATATTTCAATTCCACTTCCTGATCGTACTAGACGCGGTTTGCGTCCTAACCTTGCCCGTATCTAGCCAAGCAGATATATAGGAAGACCCACCCTGATGTTTATCCACGCCATCCATCTCTTTTCTTATATTATTTTAAGGTATGAGCCTAAAAAATGAAGAGATCCAACGCACAAGTAGACCGCACTACAAATAACTCTTGCATTTAATGCAACTTGAAAAAGGGATGCATGGATGGTGTGGATAACAGATACATGATGGTGGCCCCTACATCTGCCCGTTTGTGGCTAGCTAGAGACAGGCCGGGTAGGACGCAATCTCCATAACATAATCACTGTTGATTAAAATGAGATTAACTCATTTTTTAAGTATATATGGAACTAAGCTTAAGGTATCCCCTCCAACAAAGTTAAATGATTTTGGCAGGGCACTGCTTAGCATGGTAGGATAGGTGGCTGACTTCCAGCTTAAAGTGTTATCTTAAATAATAATCTAAATTGTTGGTGATTCGGATTATATATATGCATGATACCAGGCCACAATAAGAGACATTTGGTGAACGAGAGGAATATTTAATGCCTCATGTTTAAATCTGAGATTCACAAGTGGGGATCATCAAATAAAGCATGATTATAAGAGAATAACTTTGCCAATAGATGTGAGCAATTTTGCTCTTGCAATTAGTCTTGGGTAGCACTTGTTAAGAAAGGGTAAAATCATCATGTAGCTATTTGGCAGAGACCAAAATGACATTTTACTCAAAACTAAAACCCCAACAAATCTTTATATTCAAGCAAAACCTGTCACGAGGACCGACCATTTAGTAAAATATTCTGTTTGCATGCCAAAGATAAATATTCTCACTCATTGGACGGTTACGATCAACTATGTTGTGTTTTATATATTGTCGTTGGGCCTGAGGAATACAGTTTTAAGAAGTTCAGCAAATTACTGAACTAGTCTTTTTAAGTACCATCATTCCTTACAGGAGACCAAAACGCAAAAGCTAAAAAACGAAATGCAGATGGCCTTCGAAAGCTTTTCGCATTAACTTTCTCCACAGGAAGCTAGGTGGGGCCTGGTGTGATGTTTACGAGGAATCCGCCTAATCTATCCGTTTTTTCCCGATCATATTAGTACATGGGCTAAAATACGATGAAAATCCAAAACTTAATTGGGCTGTATGACAGGAAACAGTGAGGATTGAACATCCACTGTTGAAACATTTATGAAGCTGCTGAAGTTTTGGATCAGGCCAATATTTTTCAAGGGTAGGCATTTCGCTGCCTGCATTTTTCTATGGTGCGGCTCACTTGAGTTGGATCTGCCTCATTTTTTATTCTATGTCCTAACATGATCCGGTAGAATGGACAGATAGCGTAAATTTCCACAAACATCGTATGAGCCCCACGTGGATTCCTCTGTCAGCAACTTGTTAGGAAAGGCATTTGCACGCATTCCACGTCCTAGGAAAACCGACGGTCAAGGGTCAAGAGTCAGTGGCCAATATTTCACAAGGGATTATAAGGGAAGATTCCTGTGATCCTTCCATAGGGATTATACGGGAATACTAATGACATCCTGCCGCCGCAGAAGTGGTCCAGGCATGGCTTAGTGGGGCCGATTGTGATGTACGGGTTTTATCCGCATTGTCTATCCATTTTGGCGGAACACTTTAGGGTGTGAACCTGAAGGAAGGTAGATACAAGGCCCAAGTGGACTACACTCTGTGGATTGAACAACAAAAAATAAATATAAATTAAAAAATTAAAAATTAAAAATTCATAAAACACGTCACAGGAGCCGTAGAAGTATTCACCACGTAGGTTCCGGATCAAAGCAGTAGTATGGGAGCCATTAGCTTATGTTTTTAAGAATTGGCCAGGTAGTAAAAGTTTTAGATATAACTCAAATTTGCTTTTATCTTATCTAAGCCTACGTGACCTAATATAAACTGATTCTATAACAAATAAATGTAACATTGGTTCTTAGGAAAGTTTTTATGGTGGCATCATTATCACAATTGCTGCTTCCTGTGGTGTGATCTACTTAATTTTTGGATCTGCTTTATTTTTAGGCTCGTATTTTAAAATAATCTTCTAGAGTAGATAAATAACATGATAAAAATCATACATCATAGTGTGCCTGCAGATAGTCCTTGCCTGGACCTATGCCCTTCCAGGTGAGACAAGATGTAATATTCTTCCATTTAAAAATAGTTGTGACCCTTTTACCTTGGAAACAACACAATTGGAAAACAATTCAGACCATCCAAATCCCTAGCCCAATTTTTAATGGAGCACATAACAGAAAAATTAAATTGAGAAAATGAGAGTAAGCATCGGTTGTTGATGTCATAAATATGTAAATAATAGGGTTTGTTGATGCCATTGACAAACCACTCGATGCTATCAACAGATGTTCGATGCCATTAGAAAATCTGAAAAATTTATGTTTTGTTATTGGAACGTTTTGGTATTTTATTCGATGTCATCGACGGATCGCTGATGCCAACAAAGTTCCATCGAATGTGCTATCAAGCACGCACGCAGAATTGCATAAGTGCAGGATTTGTTTCCTTATCTTATTGTGCTTCTATATGGTGCTATATATATCAAGTGTAATTGAAATTTGTGAAGTAGAAAAGGTGTTCTAGGCTTTCTAATTTGTTCTTAAAGGTTTCAAAGGCATAGCTTGGGCTTGTGGAGTAAATTTGAGACTAATTCAAACTGGTAGTCTTTCTCTTGTAATTTTTGTTTTCATAGTGCATTACTCGTCACTTACTCATCACTTTGTACCATTGTTTTTTTCCAAAAAAGTTTTTCTATATAAAATTCATATTATTTCTGTTTGGACTTGATTGTACGCTTGGTAGTACTTTGCTTGATTCATCTTTATGTGCTTCTGTAGTCCCCAACAACATCTACTTTTGACCATCTAGTACAGATTACCCGCTAATTTGTAAGTCTATTTAATGGGTAGATTGTGTAGTGTTAATTTACCAATATACTTGTTGTTATGGGAAGATCCGAGCCATTATTCCGATCCGACCCAGCGCCATTACGTCTAAGGCACGACCCATTTAATCCGATCTCAGCATCAACACAACAACACGGGTCTTATAGTAAGGTTCAGCTCGGAGGGGCGTCAAATCCGATCAGACAACAGATTATTCGCCAACCATGATATACCCCTGGCTGACTACATAAGCTCGGACTTGACGAGTCAGGTCGGATGCCGAGATTATAGTCGGACAGGCTGAGCCGAGTCGACGATCAGAGGCGCATACCCCGTTCGCTAAACATGGAAACTGCCACGACCAAACGTGGCCGGTAACTTCGCTCGCAGATGTACACGATCCACCAGATACGCTGCGCAATCAGTAGATTGTGGGCAGTATCTCCATGATCCTATAATCCCTCTGATCGTGCCGAGATTATCGGACCCAGACCGCCCCACAGGCAAGTATAAATAGCACACAACGCCATATCTACAGGTACGTGAAATTGGGCTCCTCTCCTCTACTCTTGACCTAGACTCAGATTCCCTTGTCCTAACTTAGGCATCGGAGGATCCCCCAGCTTAGCCAGGGTCACCTTTGCATTTTCTCTTGGTGCAGGCTTTAGGGACGATACGCAGAGGGTGACGTGGAGAGAGGGCCGACCAGATTTTGTCATCAACATTTTTTGGCGCCGTCTATGGGAACCTGAAACTAGAAATCAGGTTCTCATTTTACCAAGCAATGACAAGGAAGAAGAAAGCTGTAGTTGTGGAATCGGTACCAAGCGAGCAAGCTCGGTCATCATCAACACTTCATGCAGAGTCCGCACCAGGACCTTCTCAACGTTCTCGTAACCGGTCGGGTAAATACCGCGCCATGCAGAACGAGATCCAGGCCCTACGCGACGAGATCAACAGAATGAAGCAGCAGAGGGAACCAGAGTCACATCCGGTTCAGGAACAGCCTGTTCTCGAACCAGTGGGACTGTTCGTGGAGACCCGCTTTACGCCAAGGAGTGTAAGACTTGAAGCTCCCCAGCATTCAGGGGTGACGCGTTCAGGACAAAACCCTCCTGCGGTGCACATCGAGGGATCCGCACGGAATGCTGCTACCCGAGTTCCCACAACCGTTCATTCTGCTACATCTACTCTACCGCCCACAGACCTCCGTCATCTGTTAGAACGGAGGAGGGAAGGGAGAACGCCGGAGGTCGAGGATACCCCAGAGGTCGTCGCGGAAAATAAGGACTCATGGGAGACCCGATTTGTAGAGTTGAAGGATAAGTTCCTGACATTGGAAAAGAAGTAGCAACAATCGACAGTTCCAGCCACGATCCATGCGATGATGGAAGAGACCAAGCCTCCCTTCACCTCAGCCATCATGGCTGAAGTGATGCCGCAGAGGTTTCGGATGCCTCCCGTCATCTAGTATTCAGGATCTGGGGATCCATCCGAACACCTGGAGTCCTACCAATCGTAGATGTAGATCCAGACTGTAACGGATGCAATGATGTGTAGGAAATTTTCCATCACCCTCACAGGATCCGCTCGAATTTGGTATCGCCAGCTCAAGCCAAACTCCGTGGGTTCCTTTGCTGAACTAAGTCGACTATTCCTTACACAATTTATAAATGGTAAGAGAAGTCGGAAACCTAATACCCACCTGCTTACCATCAAGCAGGCTCCGAAGGAGTCATTAAAAGACTACATCGCCCGTTTCAATGAAGAGGCATTGCATGTCGAAGACTATAATGATAAGATGGCTCTTGCTCCCATCCTGAGCGGACTGAAGGAAGGAAAGTTCGCCTTCTCCATCGGCGAAAATCCCCCAAAAACGTTAGCGGACTTCATGACAAAAGGCCCAAAAGTACACCAACACCGAGGAGTTCACTAACGCCCGTAAAGGAATACAAGTCACTGACTCGGTAAACAAAGGGAAGAGGCCAAGGAACGAAGACTCCCAGCCTAACGGCAAAGGGACCGATGACTCCGCTCCCCGCGATCATCGACCGAGCAGTAGGCCAGAGGGGAAATTTCGTTCCTATACTCCTCTCAACACATCTGCCGAGCAGATTCTGCTAGATATCTAAGGAGATAGGCTACTTAATTGGCCAGTCTGCATGAGGGCTGACCCCGAGCAACGGGACAAGCAGAAATTCTGCCGCTTCCACCGAGATCATGGGCATAACATGGACGAGTGCGTGGACCTGAAAGACGAGATCGAGTCCCTCATCCGTAAGGGACATCTGCGTCGTTACACCAAAAGAGAAAGGTCCGCTCGGAGAGAGGAGCAGCCGCTGAAAAAGCTAAATAACCTCCCAGAAGAACCAGCCGAAATTCGTACCATTTTCGGGGGTTTAGCTGGGGGAGGGGATTCAAACAGGGCTCGAAAAGTCCATTCCCGGAGATCCGAGCTGGAACATCACGTTCGCCTGACGGAACGTCCCAGCAAGGAACTCCGAGTCGCTCCGTACAACCTGACCTTCATGGAAGATGATGCACGTGGGATCCAGCATCTACACGATGACGCGCTAGTGGTTACCATGACCAAGCGAATCATAAGATGTTTCGCATCCTGCTCGACATGGGGAGTTCGGCTGATGTTATGTATTCCAGGCGTTCGAAAAGATGGAAATTCCATGATCTCGGCTCCGACCCGTGAAGACTCCCTTGCACGGCTTTGCCGGAGAGAGAGTAATCTCCGAATGAGCTATCTCCCTCCCAGTAACAGTGAGAGAAAGACAACATTAAGTCACACTTCTGGTGGACTTTTTAGTTGTCAATGTTCCATCGGTCCACAATATAATCCTGGGCCAACCCTCCCTCAATGTAATGAGAGCGGTCGTCTCAACTTACCATCTGATGATGAAGTTCCCAGCTGAAGGAGGGATCGGCTATCTCCGAGGCGATCAACGCGAGGCCCGAAAATGTTATGTTATAGCGGTTAGGAAAGGAGCCGCTAAACAGGCTCTCGTCGTGGACACCTTGGACCCCCGAGGACCAGCAGAAAGTTCATCAGTCGAGGATCTGGAAAAAGTCTCCCTCGATGAATCAGACCCAGACAAGACTGTCCAGCTCGGGTCATCATTGAATTCCGAGCGGAGGAACGAACTATTAGCCTTCTTGAGGCAGCATCGAGATATCTTCGCATGGTCACATGCGGATATGTCAGGGATCTCTCCTGACGTGTTGGTTCATAGGTTGAATGTGGACCCAGATCATAAGCCGGTTAAGCAAAAGAGGAGGTTGTTTGACGCTGAACGATATGAAGTCATTGTCGAGGAGGTCTCCGTCCTGCTCGATGCGGGCTTCATAGAAGAAGTATACTACCCTGACTGGATAGCGAATGTGGTTCTCATCAGGAAATCCAATGGAAAGTGGCGGGTCTGTGTAGACTACTCTGATCTGAATAAAGCATGTCCTAAAGATAGCTTCTCGTTGCCTTGGATTGACCAACTGGTGGACAGCACAGCCGGGCATGAGCTGCTATCGTTCCTGGACACTTATTCCGGGTATAACCAGATTGTTATGTATCCCTCAGACAGGAAAAAGATGACCTTTGTCACGGACAGAGGAGTCTACTATTACCGGGTCATGTCGTTCGGCCTGAAGAACGCTGGGGCAACATACCAGAGGCTGGTGAATCAGATGTTCGCCAAACAGATCGAGCGCACCATGGAGGTGTATGTGGACGACATGCTAGTAAAAAGTATCAAAGCCTCCAACCATCTTACTGATCTCGAAGAAACGTTCAACGTCCTCTGAGAATATCAGATGAAGCTTAACCCTGCCAAGTGTGCGTTCGGGACTGAGTCAGGGAAGTTTCTTGGCTTTCAGGTCAGCCAGCGAGGCATCGAGGCCAATCTGGATAAGATCAAGGCCCTTCTCGACATGAACTCGCCTCGGACTCTTAAGGAGATACAGTGCCTCACGGAAAGAGTTGCCGCCCTCGGACGCTTCATATCCAGGGCTACAGATAAATGTCTTCCCTTCTTCCAGCAGCTGAAGGGCCATAAGAAGGCGGAGTAGACGCCAGAGTATGAACATGCCTTCCAGCAGTTAAAACAATACTTAGGTTCACCGCCTCTATTGTCCAAGCCTGAAGAAGGGGAGCCTCTGTTCCTCTACCTCGCAGTCTCAACTTCAGCTGTCAGTTTGGCTCTGATCAGAGAGGTCGGAAGCCGGCAGTACCCCGTGTACTACGTAAGTAAAGCCATGGTACCAGCTGAAACAAGGTACCAATCCTTAGAAAAACTGGTGCTCTACCTCGTTGTATCGGCCAGAAGACTACGGCCATATTTCCAGGCCCAGTCCATAGTTGTGCTAACGGACTCTCCTCTGAGGCAGGTCCTCCAGAGACCTAAAGTATCAGGTCGAATCACCAAGTGGGCCGAGGAGCTCGGAGAGTTTGACATTCAGTTCCGGCCTAGGGTGACAATCAAGGGTCAAGTGGTAGTCGATTTCATCGCTGAGTTCATGGCTCCGAGTGAGGAACAGATCAGTAAGGAAGTTGAGATGACGCCACCCATCCCGTTGAGCGACCAAGAGGCAGCGTCGAACCCGGGATGGGTCCTTTATGTTGATGGGTCTTCCAACATTAAAGGGGCAGGAGCCGGGATTGTCCTAGTCGCCCATGATTCAACGACAATCCAATACGCAGTCAGACTCGGATTCAAAACTTCAAACAATGAGGCCGAGTATGAAGCGTTGTTAGCTGGGCTCAAGATGGTAGCGAGCCTAGGTGTTTAGACCCTGCAAGTCCGGTGCGACTCGCAGCTGGTGGTAAACCACATCTCCTCGGAGTACGAAGCTAAAGGGTCAGAATGATCGCTTACCTCGAAGAAGCGAGGAAATTAATCGAGAAGTTTTGGAGTTGTACTTTTCAACGGATCCCCAGAGCCGAGAACTCCTGGGCTGATGCCCTACCAAGACTCGCCTCGGCTTCCGAGGGAAAGATCCCGCGTTTCGTCCTGGTCGAGTTCGTTGAACACCCAAGTATCGGTCAGTCAAAAAAAGTCAATCCCGTCCAGTCCATTTTTAGTTGGATGGACCCGATCTTCAATTATCTGTCATCCGGCGAAACCCCCTCGGACAAGCTTGAGGCGAGGTGACTTAAGGTCAAAGCGCCCCGGTACGCTATATTGAACGGAGTGTTATACAAGAAGGGGCATTCTCAGCGTTACCTTAGATGCCTCTGACCGGATGAGGCCGACTACGTGATTCGGGAGATTCACGAGGGAATCTGCGGGAACCATTCGGGCAGTCGCGCCTTGGCCATGAAGATACTTCATCAAGGGTATTTCTAGCCGACTCTTAAGCAAGACTCCAAGGATTTTGTTCGGAAGTGTGACAAGTGTCAGCATTTTGCTTCCGTGCCGAGACAACCGGCAGAAAAAATGACCCCCATGAGTAGGTCGTGGCCGTTCGCCCAATGGGGGATCGACATCATCGGTCATTTATCCACTGGGAAGGGGCAAGTCAAGTTCGCTATAGTCGCCGTCGACTACTTCACTAAGTGGGCTGAGGCCGAGCCAGTTGCAAAGATCACTGAGCAAAAAGTGATCGACTTTGTGTGGAAAAATATCGTCTTCCGGTTCAGGATCCCAAGAACCATCGTTTCTGATAACGGTCGCCAATTCGATAATGACAAGTTCTGTAGCATGTGTCAAGTACTCGGCATTGTGAATGCTTACTCATCGCCTCGGCACCCACAGTCGAACGGACAGGTAGAGGCGGTTAACAAAATCATCAAGCACCATCTCAAGACAAAACTGGAAAAAGAAAAGGAAAATTGGGCAGAGGAGCTCCCCTTCGTCCTCTGGGCTTGGAACACCGAGCACTTGAAGATCTACTACCTTTGAGGAACCAGCCTTTAAGGCTCATAATAAAATGTACGCCTTTGAGCGGCTAGCCTTTAAGGCTCTTAATAAAAGATCAATCCTACTTTGGATGCATGCCTGATTCAACACAAGCTCGAATTGAATAGCCCGATCCTTTAAGGGATCGGAGCCTAATCTAACGAAAAATCGACAAGGCATCCCCTTGAGGAAAAAAGTCTAATAATAGCTTGACCCTTCATCGAAGCGCTCGGCTCGACATACGAAGGAATGAAGAGTTCTCGCCAGACAGGCGACGGCCCGAATATCCTAAGGGATCGGACCCAACTAAGACTTGGGTTGAGGAAACTCGGAGAACCAACCCTAGAACCGACTAAACGACAATGAAGGGAACACAATATCAAAGAAACATTTTTCATTAAATCCCCACGGAGGGGCAAAAAATACATTAATAGAAACACATCGGCATCTTCTAAAAAAGAAAAAAAATCAGAAATGATAGAATGTCTTCATGCTGGAGGAGGAGCTTGGGCGTTGGGGGCTTGGTTAAAACGGGTAACTTTAGTAGGGGCATCCTCAGAGTCCTCAGGCAGAAGAGAGTCAAGATCGAGGTCTGGGTATAAATCCAAAATCGCCTCGAGACAAGCATCGAAGCCGCGGTTGTAGAACGTCGCAGCTTCCGCGTCCCTCTCCTTAGAGGCCTTGAAACCTTCAACCGCGGCGGCAACCGCTGTAACCAGAGAGGCCTCGTCCTTGGCCCGCTGAGCCTCCACAGCCTGATTGACGGCTCGGATCCTTTCTTCAGCCGCCTCTGCCTTGGCGCGTTTCAGGTCATCTCCGAGCCGAGTGGTCTCCATGGCCAAATAGTCCGCGTGAGCCCTGGCGCGGGTTAGCTCAGCAGTCGCTGCATCGCCACTCGCCTTAAAATTATCTGCCCTCTCCTGCAAATGCAGCTCCTTGGCTTCTAAGTCGATGACGACTCCTTGCAGTCGACTCACCCTAGCCCTCTCGCCCAAAAGCTACCGACGCAGCTCGTTCTGCTCGGACTTCAAGGCTGTCAGCTCAGCCTGGAGAGCCTCGGACTCTACCTCCCTCCTCCTATGCTCCCGCACTCTCTCCCAAATTGAGAGCAGCACCGGGACGGCTTGAACAGGAAACAAAGGTCAGAATCTACAAAATATAAACAACGATATGAAAGAAAGGGAGAATCCTCTCGGAAGATACCATGTAGCATACGGAGACG
The DNA here is from genome assembly GCA_037074715.1 of Magnolia kwangsiensis. Taxonomy (NCBI): domain Eukaryota; kingdom Viridiplantae; phylum Streptophyta; class Magnoliopsida; order Magnoliales; family Magnoliaceae; genus Magnolia; species Magnolia kwangsiensis. Next base: position 47,599,199 of record CM073574.1, on the reverse strand, counting down.
AAGTCATTCAGAAAGCCACTCTCCGACCGCTCAAGGTTCCAAGCGATATCCTCCTCTTTAGCGTGCCTGACAGCCCACAAGGCCAGGCACGCCATATGATAGCCCGGCTCGAACCTCTTGCTGCTCGTACCCGCCTCGGCCCTAGCCCCCTCGGCCCCTACCCTACTGCCGGCCGAGTTTTGACCCTCGGCGCGGACATCCTCCCCGACCTCGAGGGGGGGTAGCATATTTTTTGCCATTCTAATGGCCTCCTCCCGTTCGAAGAAAGAGGGGATAACAATGGGGGCCTCGGAGATAGCGGCAGGTACCTCCGCGGTGGAGGGAGCGACGACGGTGGGAGCGCACGGAGCAATAGAGCTTGGAACGACTGGGGTATCAGCCACAGTCGTTCGGACAAGCCCCGGAGGAGGAGACACCACTGGGCGCAAGACCGTCGAAGGAGCAGCGGCAGCACTAGGGCTTGCTGAGGTGGGCACCGCAGCGGAAGAGCCAACTGGTTTTGCAGCTGGGGCTGCTGAGGTCGGCGCAACAGAAGATTCCCCCACTCGAGGGGGAACTGACTTCTTCCGAGTGATCTTCACTCAGGGGGCTTCCTTCAGCAACTCCGCTGCTGTCGGAGCTGCTTTTTTCTTCCGAGTTCCGGAAGCCTCGGTCATGCATGCGAAAGAGAAGATTCTGTCAGTCACTAAATAACCAAAGAAAAGTCCATAGGAGAGATTATGTAACGTCCTGAAAATCGGAGGGTCGAGCAAAAACCCAACTCCCGAGTTTCAAAATGTAATTTATACAATATAGATATGTATGATTGAATGTTGTTTGTGATAACGTATTAAACATGAGTGAGATTAAGCTAGAACCGCATATCATACTCCAGAGACAGTTAAATTAACAAGCGGAAGACTGTGATAGTATGTATAACATTTATAAACTGTTGTATGTCTCCAGAGTGTGAACATGTTACCAGGTTATATACATACATGTATACTCCAAAAGTAGACAAAACGAATATACATGAGTGCGCTAAGAATATAAAATGACAAGTGTCAAAATATCTAATCAACCTCCCTATAATCCCGTCAATCAGAACACGCATAAAGGAGGGATCCTCCTCATCATCATCAAGTCCAGCTCTACCTCGCAGGCCGCGCCATCATCTACAATCACAAAAGGGTCTGGTGGGTGTCCGAAAATACCATCCCGTAACGTGGGAGTGAGTAGCTAACTCAGTGGAATAATAGAGCAAGGATTAACATGTTCTCAAATCAATCATGCGATAATAGTAAAGCAGTAAATCAAACAATCCTAAAACTGTTGTTAATGAAATATGACATGATGTGATGTATGCCCTCACCGACGATCTCCCTCATACGGCACCATCTTACGACCGCGGCATGCAATCGACCCTCAAGTGCTCCACATCTTCCAGGCACATGCAATGGTATGGTGATATGATTTCTGAGTTGTTATTAGTCCATTCAAACAGCAGGATTGGGAAACTAAGGTACATCCCTTACATCAATCCCAACACAGATCCTGTCTAGGGTCGTCACTCCTAGTAATCTCATACGATGTATATTTTGTAGGTCGCTGCAAGGGCTGCCAGGGCTGTTGCACGCACTCGTTGCACCGCTCCCCCATCACCTTATCAATACAGGCCTACTTTACTCTACTGCTACGGAAGGGTCGTCGCCCCCCGTAGACTCAGAATACGCTCGCGGTCACTACAAAGGGCTGTCAGGGCTGTTGCTCGCACTCGTTGCACCGCTCCCCCATCACCTTATCAATGTAGGCCGACAGCAAGAATATAGTGTCTCATACCACCATAATCTGCTCATGAGTCATAGGTGCTCACTGGTCACTACGGGGAGGTTTGTGGCCCCGACGTAGGCCGACAGCTCGACCACGGTGTCCCATACCACCGTGCCCGGCTCATGAGTCTTCGTGGATCAAGGTACCATGGTTAACTGGGTTTACAATGGTAAGTTCAGTACCCTAGGTTCAAGCAGTTATGACTCATGCAGGGTGAACATACAACGGCCAGTCGGGTTACTTGACGAGCTCGACTAGCGCGATCGCATCTCAAGTCGAATGACATGAAGTGCGTAAAACACTTCGCGTGGCCTAACCACTGCCGCCAACTCCAAAACACGGCTAGCGTGCATCGACGCGTCGTTCGTGGCGAAGATAAGCTAACCACGAATATGCTCAGTTACCGACTGCCTGGACTAAGCATAGTCCCAAACAATTAAAGAATCACATCAGCAAATCATATGAAAGTATTGGAATTGAAATACAACCATGTGAGCACGTTAACACATGTTATAACATAGAACTTAAGTAAATCATCAAGTACATGCATTTCATGCATATAATGAAATCATGCATATAGTCAACATGTAGGAAATCATTTACGTCAGCATATTAATTGAGAAATCCATCTCAAACTAATTCATAACATCATTTAATTCAATACATACTAATACAAACATTTATACAAACACTTACACTACACACTGAAGTCTACATATAGTATGTCGACCCGAAGTGCGCATTTAGGCGAATCTCTTTGCCAAACTAATTATGCACGCATTCCTAACATTCTAATGCGACAATAAACCATGTTAATCACATCAGCAAAATATGCATGAAAACTGTACTTCCTACAAATGACTAAAATGCCCTAAATCTTATATTCTTCGCCGGTTTACGAAACAGGAAACGGACAGCATGTTGTACATGTCAAACGGCGATGCCGTCGATAATCTACTATTAAACGAAATTGAAAGCTTTGGAAACAGTCAATCAAAGCGTCTAAAATCCGCACCTTGTCTCTTATGGATGTGTAAATTTAAACGGAGCGTATACGCTTCGTCTACGGCGATTAGAGAACCTAATACACAAGTTCTAATAGCTACTTCACTAGGAAACGAAAGGAACCTCAAATCAGCAACTTCTAGGGTATTTTCTTACCTGAAGACGCGGAGGAATCCCCGAAAAAGTGATCGGAGTGCGTTGCCTAAGCACCTACAGCACGTGGCACAAGCAGCAGGGAATTCTCTCCTACTCTCTCTCACAAACTCTCACATTTTCTCTCTCCCAATCTAGAAATTTTTGCAAATTCGGATGGGAGAGAGGAGTGAGGGTTTCAACCCTTTTTATAAGCCCAAACTTGTCCGAAATAGGCTCGGGAACAAGTTTCACTTGAGGGGTAACCAAATCGGGGCTGTTTCGGTCTAAAAGGACATTTCTGGTGGTCCCCTGGCTGAATGCGGTCGAACTTAAGCTCATGCATATTGGATCTAGCATACATCCAGTTTTCAGTCCGGCAGGGTTTACAGATCGCGCGTGGCGGTCCAGTTTCAGTTCAGCGGTCACCGCACGCAGATCATGCCTACAAATCTCATGATATGAAATAGAAATTTTTCCTGATCTGAGGGTGTAATTTGGCTGAATTCTGACGGTCAGACGCTTAATACTGACACGTCAAGTCGTGTGCCAGATTTGAATTTCAAATTCCAATCTGTCCCTATTCGCACTCTCTTCGGTCCGGGCTCAATGAAATAGCCTGTGTTTATCGGTTGGACTTGATTTTTGAAATGATTGTCAAGTCCAGCAAGGCGGTTCTAACGGTCTAAGATAGGAGGTATCGGACTTTCGACGCGCGGTCTAAATCCAATGCAAAATTTTAAAGTGGTCCAGAGAACAAACCGGCTTAGAGTTCGATCCAAGGTTATAGAGTATTATGGAGTCATACGTTCTACTCGATTTGGGTCTTGTAGAACGTATTTAAAGTGATCAGGGACTGTTTCCCAGCTACTCCAGCGTTGCGCTAGCTAACTTATGCTTAGTTTCTAAAGGAATTAATCCTAAGTGGTTTCTTTGGCTATGGAATTGGGTTCTAAGTGATTTTTCAGGTGTTTTAATTGATCCACTGCCTAAGGACGTCAAATCCCAGATTGACCAAAATCCGGGGTATTACAATCTACCCCCCTTAAAACACAATTTCGTCCCCAAAATTAGCGAAGGGTAAGGAGTACTTTTTCTAAGGAAGGTTCAAATCCTATTTAATGACCTAACCGTACGTATAACCTAAATCAAATGTTTCGATCTTGGGCCAGTGGGGAAGAGCCTAACCACGCTTCCGCTGCGCCACTCTGATCGAACGGTAGCGTTGACTAACCTATCTGGATTGGACTTAATTCGTTCTACCCCCCTTAAAACTTGGTTCTTCTTAAGGTTGAAGAATCTTTGCATCGATCCATATATCGGAACGAGGAGCAACTTAGGGGCTATCCTTTACCTAAAATGGAAACAACCTTTCTCTACATGGTTTTCCTTGCTAATGATGTGTTCTATGACATTGGTACCTATAATCATAGAGATGAGCCTAATCTATATTGTGGTTAAGTTCAGGGGCATGTATGAATTGGTGGCAAGATGTCGAATCCTCTACTGGCTTTAAGTCCTTAACATTTACCAAGGGCAAAGCAATGACTTGTGGTTGTAGGTGGTCGGGCTAACACGGAATAATAGTTACGTAATGGGTCTGAGCCGGATACACAAACCTTCTGCCCCGCGATGACAGAAAAGTTGTCGTATCAGTCTTCAATCCTAGTCGATGCTGATTTTCTGCTTGATCAGAGCATTGGATTCATTAGTAACTACTAGGATTAAGAAGTCGATTCAAACCGCGAATACTTCGCTGATAATTGCATTTCCTTTATTCCGCGTTCCCGAATGCAATAAGCTCTTTGGGGAAGGCAATTCTAAGGGGCGTGTCAGTACATTCTAAGTTCAACCTGAGGGATTTATAAATATTCCCTGAGAGTGAATGGTTCCTTCCTATGGGCAACAACAGAAGTCTATAAGCCATAAGGGGATCTATCGAAGGAATAAGGTTCTACTTCAACCAAATCTAACCTACAATTCCTAAGCATATACAGGCTTTACACTACTTAAGGTAACTAGTAGGCTAGTCTGTAACTCAGTAGCTATAATCCAAAGCCTAAGATTATATAGTAAATGGCTTTCCTATACCATTTCTACTACAGGGAATTGTTCTATCGATTAGGGTCAAGATTGCTAACTGGAATTGTATCAAATGGAACTACATTCCTAGTCCCATGGCGGGATTGGAAGTGGCATGCTTGGTAGGAGGGTGGGTTGGGATAAAAATTAATTTGTAGGCTGAATCTCGAGAGTTACAATACTCCCAATCTAGGGATAATACCTAACAGAAAAATGAACGGCATGCACTTCATTCAACAAATTTCAGTTATATTAAGCTCAAACCACAACACAAACACATTTTCTACCTAACAACAACAAAACACAGAAATTTTAAAACAGTAATCAAACAAGCGAAGAACGTGGAGAAATGAGATGGGTAAGCAGGTTTCCACGAGTCTGAGGATCAAATAAAAGGGACTTGAGAGAGAGGACGATGGAAAGGGAGGAAAAGGCTGAAACAGCCTTAACAATAGTCATGGAAAGCGAAGGAAATGCGGAGAAATGGTCGCCCAAATGGACAGAATGAAATCTAGGCATTGTAGAGGGATGCTTCAAGCTCTTTTAGGATGTATTTTCAGAGAGAAAAGAGAATGAAAAAGGGGAATGGAGCACCACACGATTTCCAGCCTTCTATGAAGATTGTGGGAACTCCAAATGATAAAAGTGGAGAGGAAAGGGAGTGCCAATAGTTGTGAGTGATGGAGTAGGGTCGGTTGTGATCGAAAATGAGATTGGGAGAGGTTTGACATCGAGATTTGAGGGGAAGGCAGCAAAAATGTGAACAAAGGAGAGCTTAGAGGGGCATTTTGTGAAGGAGGTACATCTTTTGAGGGGTTTTAAGGTACGGACCGCATACCAGGGGGCTACCCTAGCCCCCAAACTCCTCCAGCCCAAAGGCCAGACCCAACTGATGAGTTTGACCGGCGATACATCGCCAGTGAACTTACAAATTGGCCATTGAGGCCATATGGGATGGGTTCCCCCTACCCTAGGGACTCCAAAAAGGTATGGTTCCCACTTTGGTTCATTGTAGATTGCCCTAGGGAGGCCCAAACATCTATTCGGGGCTTTTCGGGGCCAATCTGTAAACCCGAATACAAAATCCTATTATGCAGCATATGATTTTGGGGTAGAAGGAGCTAGTACATCCATCTAGCCCATTAGTTGCTAAAGAAAGTGAAGTTAGAATGGCCTTATGGCCATTTTTCATGAAATTTTACTATTTACTGTAAAATTTTATGAAAGTATGATTTTATGTTATTTTCACATTAGGATTGATGCCTAACATGAAAAGGATAAGAAATAATTGAAGATTGGAGTGGTGGGAGGAAAAATTTTGAAGATTTTGGATGAAACGGGGTTTTTAAGCCCTGGCGATTGAATACAGGGGTTATCGTTGTCCCACGGCCCAAGGATTCACATTAAAAGGTTTGGAATCGTTCAAAGAACGTCTCAACCCACTTACCTACAACCTAGGAGCTATTCGGGTTGCTTTACGCGACCCTAGATGCGCTACGGACTCGATCACGCGATCGAAATGAATAGACTTCGCCTATTTACGAATCTGGAATCCTAGAAGTGTTTCTAGACCCTTCACGCACCCACCTAAGTCAAAGGAAGCGATGGCGTACGTCGCGTGACCATAACCCAGGCCCGGTTTAATCCAAATCATGCTCTGATACCATCTGTAACATTCCAAAAATTGGGGGCTCGAGCAAAAACTCAACTCCCGAGTTCCAAAATGTTATTTATACAATATAAATATGTATGATTGAATGTTGTCTGTGATAACGTATTAAACATGAGTGAGATTAAGCTAGAACCGCATATCATACTCCAGAGACAGTTAAATTAACAAGCGGAAGACTGTGATAGTATGTATAACATTTATAAACTGTTGTATGTCTCCAGAGTGTGAACATGTTATCAGGTTTTATACATACATGTATACTCCAAAAGTAGACAAAACGAATATACATGAGTGCGCTAAGAATATAAAATGACAAGTGTCAAAGTATCTAATCAACCTCCCTGTAATCCCGTCAATTAGAACACGCATAAAGGAGGGATCCTCCTCATCATCATCAAGTCCAGCTTCACCTCGCAGGCCGCGCCATCATCTGCAATCACAAAAGGGTCTGGTGGGCGTCCGAAAACACCATCCCGTAACGTGGGAGTGAGTAGCAAACTCAGTGGAATAATAGAGCAAGGATTAACATGTTCTCAAATCAATCATGCGATAATAGTAAAGCAGTAAATCAAACAATTCTAAAACTGTTGTTAATGCAATATGACATGACGTGATGTATGCCCTCACCGACGATCTCCCTCATACGGCACCATCTTACGACCGCGGCATGCAATCGACCCTCAAGTGCTCCACATCTTCCAGGCACATGCAATGGTATGGTGATATGATTTCTGAGTTGTTATTAGTCCATTCAAACAGCAGGATTGGAAAACTAAGGTACTTCCCTTATATCAATCCCAACACAGATCCTGTTTAGGGTCGTCACTCCTAGTAATCTCATACGATGTATATTTTGTAGGTCGCTGCAAGGGCTACCAGGGCTGTTGCACGCACTCGTTGCACCGCTCCCCCATCACCTTATCAGTACAGGCCTACTGTACTTTACTGCTACGGAAGGGTCGTCGCCTCCCGTAGACTCAGAATACGCTCGCGGTCACTACAAAGGGCTGTCAGGGCTGTTGCTCGCACTCGTTGCACCGCTCCTCCATCACCTTATCAATGTAGGCCGACAGCAAGATTATAGTGTCCCATACCACCATAATCTACTCACGAGTCATAGGTGCTTACTGGTCACTACGGGGAGGTTTGTGGCCCCAGCGTAGGCCGACAGCTCGACCACGGTGTCCCATACCACCGTGCTCGGCTCATGAGTCTTCGTGGATCAAGGTACCATGGTTAACAGGATTTACAATGGTAAGTTCAGTACCCTAGGTTCAAGTAGTTATGATTCATGCAGGGTGAACATACAACGGCCAGTCGGGTTACTTGACGGGCTCGACTAGCGAGATCGCATCTCAAGTCGAATGACATGAAGTGTGTAAAACACTTCGCGTGGCCTAACCACTACTGCCAACTCCAAAACACGGCTCGCGTGCATCAACGCGTCGTTCGTGGCGAAGATAAGCTAACCACGAATTTGCTCGGTTACCGACTGTCTGGACTAAGCATAGTCCCAAACAATTAAGGAATTACATCAGCAAATCATATGAGAGTATTGGAATTGAAATACAACCATGTGAGCATGTTAACACATGTTATAACATAGAACTTAAGTAAATCATCAAGTACATGCATTTCATGCATATAATGAAATCATGCATATAGTCAACATGTAGGAAATCATTTAGGTCAGCATATTAATTGAGAAATTCATCTCAAAATAATTCATAACATCATTTAATTCAATACATACTAATACAAACATTTATACAAACACTTACACTACACACTTAAGTCTACATATAGTATGTCGACCCGAAGTGCGCATTTAGGCGAATCTCTTCGCCAAACTAATTATGCACGCATTCCTAACATTCTAATGCGACAATAAATCATGTTAATCACATCAACAAAATTTGCATAAAAACTGTACTTCCTACAAATGACTAAAATGCCCTAAATCTTATATTCTTCGCCGGTTTACGAAACAGGAAACGGACAGCATGTTGTACATGTCAAACGGCGATGCCGTCAATAATCTACTATTAAACAAAATTGAAAGCTTTAGAAACAGTCAATCAAAGCGTCTAAAATCCGCACCTTGTCTCTTATGGATGTGTAAATTTAAACGGAGCGTATACGCTTCGTCTACGGCGATTAGAGAACCTAATACACAAGTTCTATTAGCTACTTCGCTAGGAAACGAAAGGAACCTCAAATCAGCAACTTCTAGGGTATTTTCTTACCTAAAGACGCGGAGGAATCGCCGGGAAAGTGATCGGAGTGCGTTGCCTAAGCACGTACAGCACGTGGCACAAGCAGTAGGGAATTCTCTCCTACTCTCTCTCACAAACTCTCGCCTTTTCTCTCTCCCAATCTAGAAATTTTTGCAAATTCGGATGGGAGAGAGGAGTGAGGGTTTCAACCCTTTTTATAAGCCCAAACTTGCCCGAAATAGGCTCGGGAACAAGTTTCACTTTAGGGGTAACCAAATAGGAGGCTGTTTCGGTCCAAAAAAATATTTCTGGTGGTCCCCTAGCTGAATGCGGTCGGACTTAAGCTCATGCATACTGGATCTAGCATACATCCAGTTTTCAGTCCGGCAGGGTTTGCAGATCGCGCGTGGCGGTCCAGTTTCAGTTCAGCGGTCACCGCACGCAGATCATGCCTACAAATCTCATGATATGAAATAGAAATTTTTCCTGATCTGAGGGTGTAATTTGGCTGAATTCTGACGGTCAGGACGCTTAATACTGACACGTCAAGTCGTGTGCTAGATTTGAATTTCAAATTCCAAATCTGTCCCTATTCGCACTCTCTTTGGTCCGGGCTCAATGAAATAGCCTGTGTTTATCGGTTGGACTTGATTTTTGAAATGATTGTCAAGTCCAGCAAGGCGGTTCTAACGGTCTAAGATAGGAGGTATCGGACTTTCGACGCGCGGTCTAAATCCAATACAAAATTTCAAAGTGGTCCAGAGAACAAACCGGCTTAGAGTTCGATCTAAGGTTATAGAGTATTATGGAGTCATACGTTCTACTCGATTTGGGTCTTGTAGAACGTATTTAAAGTGATCAGGGACTGTTTCCCAGCTACTCCAGCGCTGCGCTAGCTAACTTATGCTTAGTTTCTAAAGGAATTAATCCTAAGTGGTTTCTTTGGCTATGGAATTGGGTTCTAAGCGATTTTTCAGGTGTTTTAATTTACCCACTGCCTAAGGACGTCAAATCCCAGATTGGCCAAAATCCGGGGTATTACAGATTAGGACAGCTTACTGAGGGATGTGAGCAAAGGCTGGGATTTGCAGAGCCTGGACTAGTGAAGGTAGGTTGTGATGATCAGATCGGCCCAGGAGTGAAGTGTCTCCGATCGCGCTCTGGCCTTCGCTATGCGGTTTTTCTGGTCCGAGTCGAGGAGCGGCAATCCCTTATGAAAAGCTGCAAAAGGAAAAAGAAATTTTACTTCAACTGAAATAGAAAAAAACTAAAGCAGTAACCCAGATGTAAAATGAAGTCCGACCTGATTTTGTAAAATGGGTCGGAACCCGAGCCATTGAAATTCTAAGCTTAGTTGTTGGTGCCTCCCATTCACTTGCCACCCAGAACCACTTATTTTTTCAGTCCTTGTTGGAGGACGGCAGGTGCATCACCAATCCCGACCCCTTGCTCCTCTGAGTCACAAAATAGTACCATGGATTGTTGCTGTCATGCTTGACCATGTGCAGACTCAGCAGTTCCTCTGGGGTCAGCTCGAAGTTCCCAACTTATCTCCAGATGATGTAGGTAGAAATCATCACTCTCCATGCATTCGGAGCAAACTGCCAGGGAGCCAATCCAAGGTAGGTCGCAACCTTCCTGATGAATGGGTGTAGTGGGAACCGAACCCCGTACTGTAGCGGGTAAAGGAAGATGGCTACCTCTCCCTTGGCAAGAGCGCCAGCAACGTCCAAAGGACTAGGAGCCCTTATCTGAACGGAGTCAAGGATTTGAAACTTCGAACGAATTCACTCCATCTGAGATTCTGACATGACAGAACCTCCTGGGACTACCTCTATGGTGCGCAAACTCGAGGGCATTTCGATAGTAGCAGTGGTCTCGACTCGGCGAGATCGGATGGCTGTCTTCTTACTGAGCTTCTTTGTCTTACAACTCAATATTTTTTGCCTCCGAGGCGGGGGTATAGGGTAGTGGTCTCGAAAGGGCCTTCAGAAGACCCACTCCCACTTTCAGTACTCCTCGGCTTGGAGTCATCGACATATTCGCGGACCATGTAGAGGTCGGAAGACATGGCAGAAAGAAGGGTGAAGAACAGCGAGACTCACCGGGTGACTGCCGGAAATAACCTTCTACCGAAAACTTCGAATTCGGCCAGAATCGCCTCTTCAAAAATCGCCTCCTCCGGTGTGCTCTTCTAATTCAGAACGTAAAGTGGCAAATGAAAATTCGGGGCGCCTTATATAGGCAGCAAAGGGATTCTGCATTAATGGCGAGCCTTAATGGCAGCAGCCGAATTGGTCGAGCTGATCTTCGAGGACACATGGCAGTGTTGCATTGGAGGGATACCGAACCGATCGTACGGCTCTGAAATCGGGAAGCATACCTCGATATGCAAAGCGACGCCCAGGCACTCGGAGCTGTCAGGTACACGCCTCCTCAGGCCTGCATGGTAACCTCTCATAGGCTGGGAGGAGATTCGGGATCGTAACCGTTGTCACGCGTTAGCCAAGGCGACCACCGCGCGGGCAATTCGAGATCCGTCATCATTGCGATGAGGGCGGGAGATTTCCTACATAAGTACTCTTTGAGCCTGCAAGCAAACTCGAAGAGTAGGGGGCTTCTGTTATGGAAAGACCCGAGCCCATTATTCCGAGCCGACCCGGCGACATTATGTCTAAGGCACGACCCATTTAATCCGATCTCAGCATCAACACAACGACACGGGTCTTCTAGCAAGGTTCAGCTCGGAGGGGCGTCAAATTCGATTGGACAACAGATTATTCGCCAACCATGATATACCCCTGGCTGACTACATAAGCTCGGACTTAACGAGTCGGGTCGGATGCCGAGATTATAGTCGGACAGGCTGAGCCCAGTCGACGATCAGAGGCGCATACCCCGTTCGCTAAACATGGAAACTGCAATGACCAAACGTGGCCGGTAACTTCGCTCGCAGATGCTCACGATCCACTAGATATACTGCGCAATCAGCAGATTGTGGGCAGTATCTCCATGATCCTAAAATTTCTCTGATCGTGCCAAGATTATCGGACCCAGACCGCCCCACAGGCAAGTATAAATAGCACACAGCGCCATATCTACAGGTACGCAAAATTGGGCTCCTCTCCTCTACTCTCGACCTAGACCCAGATTCCCTTGTCCTGACGTAGGCATCGGAGGGTCCCCTAGCTTAGCCAGGGTCACCTTTGCCTTTTCTCTTGGTGCAGGCTTTAGGGACGATACACAGAGGGTGACGTGGAGAGAGGGCCGACCAGATTTTGTCATCAACACTTATACTCCTCAAATTTGAAAGGCATTGATAACAGTCCATCAGTGCCCCACACAGTGAAAGTGATTCACCTGCTAAACTATCACATTAGCCTTTCCTCCTAAGTCAAGAGTCCTAAGTAGGATCCTAGGGAATGGGAGTTTGCTACCATTTAAAAATGGCAGCAATGTTTCACTGATGAGCATAAAGCAATCTAAACCATCAAAATCTCTAACCCAATTATAGATGGGAGCATAACCCAAAATCTATAATAAATAGCGTTAGAAAAAAGGAATTGAAAAAAATAAGAAAAAACTTAATTTTTTCCTTTCCATTATGTGGCGTTGGTTATTGCATTTTGTCCTATATATAGTGTTGGTTTTAATTTGACATGGGATAGAAAGTGTCTTAAGAAAATCTTAGATTCATTTTCTTACTTTTGTAATGGAAATCAAAAGTATGCTTTTGGAGCAACCTTGCACACACACGCAAATGCAAGACCTACCCATGGAGGCATGGTGAAGGTGCAATGTGATATAATGTGGTGTGTGTCTTTAACTCATGTCACGTGCATGTAAAAAAGTTGACACGTGTGCTGAGACCCATCATGCAAACCATGTTAAATTTTTTTTCCCCCTCTGTACTATTGTTTTATTGTTCTCTTTTGTTGGAAAATTAGAAGAGATAACTCGAGTTTTTGTGGCTATGATCATGCCTAAACCTAATCCTAACCATCTATCATTGAGAGTTGTTGTACTTCGATAGCAGAGTTACCAAGTCCCAATGCCTTGAAGATCTTCCCAATGGCCTGCAAATTTATCTTTTAAATAGTAAGGTATGATCATGCATGAACCTAATCCTAGCCATCTATCATTGAGGAGATTTGTTGTATCCCGAGAATGGAGTTATTGAGTCCCAGTGCCTTGAAGATCTTCTCTGTGGCCCGCAGATTTATCTTTAAGATAGTGATTATAATTCTTGCCTTTAATATTTCTATCCGGTGTGTCAACAAATTAACATTGATTTTGCTCTTGAAATTTAGATAACTCACTATTTTACTTTTAATAAAGTATTGCTTGATCACTATGATTTTAGAGATTTGTGTCATTCACAATCTAGCTCACAATTTAGATCGTTTGATTTACCTTATAATGATTGCCAGCCTTACATGAGAGTGCCACATGTGGACTATCATGAAAGTTCAAGATTAGGAGTCATTAGTTAAGTAATCTTTGAGCAATGCCCTACTATAATCTCTACTAGTAGAGAACATAGAGACATCTGTAAGTAATCTCATTATAATAGGGCAAGAGAACAATTTTTCCCCTTTGATTAGTTTCAAGGTGTCATGGTGATGTAAGGAAGTCGCTGACAGTTTCATGGCCAAGATGGATCAGAAAAGGCCCAATCGATGACAGAAGTGATCTGGATCGTCAGAACTTAAAACGGATGTATCTCGTAAAGTGGAATAAGCTATCGGATGTACCATAAATGATTTTGGGGTAGGATGAGCTACTTTATCCACCCAACCCCACTACGCCGGGTTACCCTGTTGTTAAAAAGATGTCTTAAATCTGTAAATCTTCGACTAGCCCTGGGGAAGTTCTGCTCAAAGTCCAACAAGGAATTCTCGAGATCTTCGACCATTCGAGGGACAAGCTCAACCAGTCGAAGTTCTGGCTCAATTAGTCGAAGGTTACGTAGATTGTGCATGGATTGTGCGCGAAGTGCATAAATTTGAGGCAGTTTCTAGGGAGGTGTGTAAGTGAGTATTTTTTATCTATAAATAGGAGTCTCTAGGGCCATTCTAAGGTATACTAAGGCTTTTTAAAGGTATTATGCGCGGGAAGCACATCGAAAGATATGATTATTTGGCGTTTATCTTTAGCAATGAGTGTGCACATGGTTCCTTTACCAATACGGCTTACTTGTCACCCATTTTGGGGAAACGCTGCACCTGACGTGAACTAAATTCTGATGACGATTCGAAAGATGAGGCTTCTGAGACTGTTCATCTCTCATCCGATGATGACAATGATCAGGACCTTGCTCCTCGTATTTGCTATGGCAAGGGATCTACTCATCAGGAAAAGTGTTATAACAAGAGCCTGATGGAGACGACAATAGGGTCCCGAAACGGTCGCTCAATAGCGAGTGACATGAGTCAACAGCGAAAGGGTAAGCTAAGTGATCACGTAGGTGACAAGATGGGAGAGATGGCCAAAGTGGTGAAGTCCCTGACAATAACAATGTCGCAGGGCAAGAGTATGAGCCATCTGCAACGGTTGCTGGGGATTCTTAAGGAAGTGGAGGGACCAAGTCACGAGGACCAACTTCGGGCTGCAAGGGTTTTGCAATCTGATTTAGTCAATGCAAGTTTTTTATAAAAATGGACCACGAGAGGAAGGAGTGGATACAGAAACTTATACTCGATCACAATAACCCTAAATGAAAATGGGCTGGCTTTCTGGCTGCTAACTTTCTAATTTTTAACAAACTTTATCCCTTTTTTTAAAAATGTTTGGGGACTGTTATCTGCGTGATTTTTTGTGTATAGTTAGGGATGCTGCTAAATATTCTGTGTTACAATTGTTGTTGGAATAGCAATTGTGGCTTCTTATGTTGACATTTTTATTTGAAGATGGTAGTTTTTTTTTTTTTTTTTTAAAGAAACTGTTGCAGGTTTATAGCAAGTGTCAGTGAGTAAAATTGCTTGAATAGGTGGATAGTCTTCATCAAGGTAACAACATGTGCACTAAAACGAGGGATGGACGTTGTGTTTGGTTTATGGCTCATGCATTTGTGGTAATGATGTGTGACCATTAAACCATGCCTGCTCGATTTATGATACTAATCAGATAACTTTATTTTTACAAAGCAAATTTGAAATATCTTAGTAGGGAGTCATCTGCTACAGACTCCCTTGAACAGGAATGTTATTTGAAGTGTGATAAGGGCCTGTTTGGATTCACGTATAGTATTGTATTGTATTGTATTTGGGTACTGTTCATGTATACATTGGACGATTTTTAGAATACATCCAAATTAATCAAATATTAATCAATGTTTGGATAGGAGGTATTGTTTGGTATAGTATACAATAAGTTATACAGATCAATGTTTGGATAGGATGTATTATGTCGGTGTATTGTACAATCTTAATTGGGTCGGGTGGCTTGTTTGACGTATAGAACTTTCTGATTTCTAGCCCAGATGATTTTCACGTTGAAATGTACCAAATGAACGGTCTCGATCTTACACTGCATAGGTACCAGATATCTTGTAATCGTACAAATTTCAAACTTTCATCTGTTGTCGAATACAGCGCAATGAATATGAAGTATTGACGACAACAGAACCCACTGACAATACTCTACCGTCGGTTCAAAAATTTGGTTAGAGTTTATATTCGCACAGATGGGATTCATCTCCTATTCGTACTCCAATCCAAACACGGTAAATGTCAAATCATAACTTCTAATACGATACAATACATCCCAAAACGTGTATCCAAACAGGCCCTAACATTATAGTTACAAGTTCTGGGTCAAATTTCATTTTATTAGTAGTGTTACAATCGGTGGACATATATGTTTTTGTATGTGCGGCTATTAATTGTATGCTTTAATAGCAACAATGGTTTCTCTATTTGACAGGGAAGTATGTAATTTAATTTCTTTACCAAATGCAGGAAAATGAAGGAAAAGTTTTACGTGGTGTTTGAGGGAAGAGTCCCAGGGATATATCACAATTGGGAGGAGTGCAATGCACAAGTGTACCGATTCTATCATTGTAGACACTAATCCTTTAGGACTTACAATGAGGATGAATATATACATGGAAGAAGTACAAGGTTCCTTGACTATCATGTTTCTTACATTACTTTCATTCTTCCCAAGCACATTACAACTATCATTACCTAGTAACAACTGAACATGTGATTTCTTTTTGTATCATGTAGGCCACCGTCGACCATGGACCAGTTAGGAGGACAACTGATGGTTACAAGACTCGTGAATCACCTGGTGTAGGGAAGATGAGGACCATCTGGGGTGAATGTGCTTGGGCAGAGGCATGCATGTATGAGGACTTCGATAATGAGGGCGTCGATGAATTTGTAGTAGAAAGGGTGGTGGATGTTGATTAAAGAGGCCAATAAGTGAAAGTGCGTCTCCTGGTCGGTGTGCTACTTGGTCTTTTGAATTTTTATGTGGCTATCAGGGAGTTCATTTCATCTTTGATTGACTGATAGAGGAGAGTTTTTGATTTCGGATTGAATCCTATACTTTGAAGCTATGTTGGTTTGTTTTCTTGGAAAGGTTTGGGGGGGCACTACAACAAATAGAATTTCTAGCGGCGCTCAAAAGCGCCGCTAAAATTCCCAAAAAGGCCGCCAATGGCTCCATTGGCTCTAGACAAGCGCTAATAAAGGGGTATGTCACTAAAAGTTATGTCGGTGCTAGATACCTTTTCGCGGCGCTTGTCCGAGGGCCGATAGTGCAAATTTTTCTCGGCGCTTATTAGTCTCTCCGAGTGCCGCTAAAAGTGGTTTGTGAACACTTTTTCTCCTGGGAAAGCGCCGTAAGATTTCTACACAAGCGCTGGTAAACGCCTTTGTATGGACCATACTAGATTTAACAGGCCCTGGCATGCCAATAATTTTTATTATTATATATAATTCAATCAAAACCTATATTTTTTAAATATTTGAAACATAAAAATGATTCAATACAAATAAAATTGAATATTAAACAAAATTTATATTACTACACAATAAAAAATATATAATATTTATTACAATAAATTGAAAATGGTCTTGAATTTAAATAAATAAATTTTTTTAAAAAAATCCTCTATATGGTCTACTCCTAGCACGAGTGGCGTCAAAAGGCTGAAGTGCTTGTAGGCTTAAATTAGGTACATTGATTAAAATCCTACACGCAAGGAAAATAAAAGTCAAAAAGGCTATCATACAGCTTGTTATCTTTGTAATTGAGGATTGGATTAGTAAGGTCTTTAAATCGCCTTTACTGCTTTAAACATATTGCAGCCAAGAACATACCTTTACCATGCACACTATGGAATGCAAAGAGAATTCTCAATGGATCTCATTCGACTCTAAAAATCAGAAAGTAGTCCAATTGCAATGAAAGGGACCTACTTCAAGCAAAAGCTTTAAACACAATTGCAACAGTTGCCAAGTCAATAACACATCGAACCAACAGATGTCACTTCTGATCAATTTTAGCAGGAATTTTCTATCTCAACTGATGATCACACAGACTAAGGCTTTAAGTATTTTTATGAGATTGAGGTATTAATTTGCAAGCCAAACAGCTTGATTTCAAGTTGAGTTCATAATATTGTTCATCTTATCAAAGTTCTCTTTTAGGAAATTTGGTGCAATTAGGGGGAAAAGGGACCACATTTGGAAATAAGATCCGTAGCTACATGCATAATCCTCTCACCAGTTCAGTGATAGATTTTTCAAGGTAAAAATCACATTTAAGAACCTCAATTGAGAAAGTTTCAAGCAGGTATTGCAATTAGCTTCAAGACTTCCGTGAATATGACAAAGAAAAGCAAAGAATAGTAAATCATGAAGGTCATTACCAACATGATGTGAAAGCAATTGTATTTCATAAACACCTACCCTTTGATTGGTTCCAATCAAGAAGCCTTCTCATATCCACTTTCTCATTATCCTATAAATGTTATCATCAACGAACTATTACTGATTTTCTACTAAAAGACAAAAAAAAAAAAAAAGGAAAAAAATAAATAAAGAAGAAAGATTGAGAAAGAAATCATGACCTACTCCTCTCACTGCACTAATGTTGTCTCCCTTGTACTCCACTGTGTATCCACCAACCTAATACAAGTACACTTTCCTATCACTATTTTCACTTCACAACACCATACTTTTTAACTAATAAAAAAAAGACCCAATTCAGCTGGGTCTCAGTCCAATTGATTGTGGGAACAATAAGATGGAATCAAGATCCATGTTCTCACATGTATGGGATCATGTGTGTGAGATTAGAAAATGTCAGTAGTCCAATCTTTTACCTTTTCCCGTTTAGTGTGGAGCACTGTCATGTTCATTTCTTTTATGTCTATCGAATAGCTAGGAATTTTATCTCAGGTAATTCTCTAACAACTGTAGGGATCAAAGGAAGTATGACAGCCCCTTCATTCAAAGTTGGTAAATAGAAAATTCATACCTTGGCAAAGGATGCTATATATCCATTGGTCCAGGATCATATAATTCTTAAATGAATAGGAACCCTTTCACCTTCAATGTCAGTTGGTAGAGTCGAGATTCAAACCAGATTTTCCATTTCCTCAGGTCATCATCATTTTCTACAGTGATCAGAAAATGATGTCAATCTCCAGATAGTTCTTGTATGCATCAAAGAAAGAGTAGGGCTCAAAAAGAGCTCAGGTCTAGGTCTTACTTTGCAGGCTGACTTGGATAGACCTTGCATCCAAATTCCCTAATTAGCATATGCATTTCAAGAACTAAGAAAATGGAGAACTATAAGAATAAACAGAAATTACTGTGAAAACAAAAATGCATTCTAGAAACTACACAATGTTCCGAAATAAGCATGGATACAACCATAACTTAAGTGATGAATCTCCACAAAATGTTACGTTCTTGAATCTTCACAAAATGCTCTGAAGAAAAAACAAATAGACATACATATATAATCTATAGAGAATCTATGTTAAATGCCACAGAAACCAAAACCCATCAACATGATTATGTATGGAACTACATTGAATTATCATCACAAAAGCCCTTCGAGAATGAAAACCCACGTGTAATATCTCCACCAAATGCTATAAAAACCAAAATCCATCTCCAGAATCAAATCGGCAGCAAGGCTTTCAACTTTGGCTAACAACTGGTCCCTCTCTTACTGTAATTTTTTACCGAGTACACAAGTTGGAATCAAATATTGACAGGAAAAGAATAGTAGAAGGAAACAAACAAAAGAAAGTTCTACTGCCATAGAATAGAAAACTTAAAAAGGTTTGAACCCATAATGAATGTTATTGATCATAGATAACAAAATATATGCAAAATGACAGTAGGCACTTTAAAATGACATCAATCCTGTGAATGTGCACCAGATGATGCATACTTGATTTCACCAAAAGAAATATCAGTTTTGATGTATATCCTAATGCCAACCATATAATAGAAAGATGGTGTAAGACCCGTATCTTAGTCGGTACCTTTCTGTTGACTTCCGCGGTCTTACCGGTCGAATTCCGGCAACCTTCGACCCTTAACCGATATCGACGCGCGACCCTGATTCATATACCGACAACCTGAGTCAACTCAACCCGAGACCAATACCATAGCGACCGCGCCGTCGTTGCAGTTCCGATGCCGCGACTCGCGCACCAAGGCGATACCCTGGTCAAGAGTTGTAGACCGACGTTCGGTGCGAGGAAACGCCACGCGTTACGAAATCCAAGGGAATCTCTACGATGTGTCACATCAATCACATCAATCCCATTAATCAATCATCCATCAATCCATCACATGTCAAGTACACATCACTCTCACCCCTTTTCCCAAGCAACTACAAAAGTCTTCACCTCCCATTCCTCTCTTACACAAAAGGCCACAAAAGTCTTCACCTCCCATACCTCTCTTACACAAAAGGCCACAAAAGTCAAAGATTTCTTACACAACCATCACTCACCACATCCATCCATTACTCTCTCTCTCCCTTTACAACTCCTCTCTTTCTCATTTCAAAATCTCCAAGCAAAAGAGCTCCATACGTATGGAATTTTCTAAGTATCCCTAAGCTCCAAGTGGCCCACTTTTCTACCCCATCATCTTCCATCTCAACCGTACATTCTTCATCTCATCCATTGAAGTTGAAGCGAAGGTGCTAAGGAACCCCTAAGAGCAAGAAGATCGAACGGTGGGTGCCTCTATAGGATAGTTTCCTTCTTATTTTTTTTATGATGGGCCAAGTGAGGCCCACCGATCAATGGTGTGGATCTCACTTGGGACCCTAAGATGAGGCCGATGGCCCACTTAGATCATCATGATCGTTCCATGATGGGGCCATTCTCCATGGACCCCATCATGATGTTTACTCTATTGCATTTGAGAGGTCATCTAGACCGTCCATATCGGTGGGGAATGAATCTCCACCGTTGATTTTCATTTTCGATGGTCCCATGTGCAAAGGGATCTGTTTATTGTATAGTTTCTTACAAGGGAGGGCTCATATTGGCGGAGCCCTCCATCACAAAGCGTGTCCCACTCTCCATGTCTCTCTCCCTTCGTATTTCTTTTTATTTTATTTTATTTTATTTTATCTTATGCAATAGGATTGTGTGGCCCACTTGAATGGATCTCACCTTGAGATTTATTTTGTTCAAGTTTTTATTCAAGTGGGGCCCACCATATACGTTGTACCCACGTCACCCATCAGTGGTGGCCCACTTCATCAGGGCCCACCACAAAGTATTTTTTTAAGGAATTAAACCGTCCAGCGTCTGGGACACTGGACGTTTCAAAAAAAGAAGAAGAAAGGGAATGAAGAAAAGAAGAGTCTTTGGGTGGTTCACTTGCTTAGGCCCCACCGTGATATATTTAAACAATCCAAGCCGTCCATCCTCTTACCTACAGTATTTTAGCCGTTGGGTAGAAGTTTGGGGTTGAGTGGAAGACCTGGTGGGCCATAGCATCAAAGAATGCATCATTACCATTCAAGGATCTTTTTTCTTATTTTATTTCATTTTCTATCATCAAAAAAATTTAAACTTTGGACTCTTTGGGCTCGTATTGAGCCAGGGAAGCTAGTGAACGGAGTAGATTCATGTGATGCGGGCCCCACACTCGAAAAACCCCGAAAATCATTTTTTTCCCAAAAATTGTAAGAGGTCTGCCTCCTCTCTGACAGAGTGCAGCAGCTGCACGCTGCTGCGTGCAGCGTCAGCGTGGGGCGGGCGTCAGCGTGGGGTGGGCGGCGTCCAGTAAGGACCCACGGCTCCAGCCATGGGCCCCACCGTAATGTTTGTTTGTCATCCAAACCGTCCATGAGGTGGGTCCCCTCCTCAGGTGGGCCCCCTCCAAGTTTCAACCATTTCCAAAGCTTAGGTGGCCCACAACGCAGGAAACAGTGGAGATCTAGTGGCTGCCCTTGAAATACTTTTTGGGCCTATAGAAGTTTTGGATCAAGATGAAATTTGCCTTTCCTGTGCATTCAGGTCAGTGTGACCTTATCAATGAGTTGGATGGAAGATAAGTGGGGCCCACCTCTTTCTAGAGGGTTGGCTAGTGTACGCCACACACACCAGCAATTTTGCTGCTGCAAAGGACGTCAGCAAGTCCTGGGTCTGTGATATCCACACCGTCCATCGACGGTGTGACCCCACCTTAATATACATGTGTTAGCCATGCTGTCCACCTTGATGTACATACCATCCAACCGTCCAAGATGGTGGAGCCCACCATATATATGAATTTTATCCACCCATCCAATGGTTGGATGTATCTGCTAGTGGATTGGCTGAAGTATCCCCAACGGCTACGTCAGTAAGTTCAGTGGGTCCCCTTGGATTATATGTTTTATATCCTGGCCGTCCTATGCACATGGGGCCTGCCTTGATGGGCCGTCCAAACCGTGGACTATATTATGATGTTGGTGTTTTATCGAGCCGTCTAACTATTTTGCTAGCATGGGACTGCCACAATGTATATATTTAATCCAAAATCGTCCATCCATTTTGAAAGCTCATTTTATAGTTTGAGCTAAAAGAATGGGCCAGATCCATAGCCCGAGTGGACCCCACCTTAACATATTATAGGGCCCATTTGATTTATATGAGGCCTAGGGGTTTAGGCCCATTTGATTATAAAAAAGGCCCATGGGTTTAGGCCCATTTGATTTATTCAAGACCCATGGGTTAGGCCCATGTGACTTATAAGAAGGCTTATGGGTTAGGCCCATTTGATTTGAATAAGGCCCATGGGTTTTGACCCATTGCAACGCACTTAAGACTCATTGGTGTGGCCCATTGTCGTGACTCATTGATGAATAAAAGGCCCATATGATAGAGTCATTTGATGTATTTAAGGCCCAATGGGATGTACCTAAGGTCCATTGCAATGTGTGAGCCCAACACGGATTATGTAACGATATTTGCGACGATCGTGCCTTGGAAGAAATGTTGGTTTGACGTCCACATTTCAAGTGTAATGCTGGTTGGATGTCCACATTACGACTCTCCTTAGGGCCCATTATTAGGCTCGTACTTATTGAGTATAGGCAGCCGGGCCCATCTATATTGTAAGGATAGTTCATCTCATTGTAACATGTTTAGTATAGCTTCATGACTCATGATCATACGCATTATATGTATGCTTGACATGAGAATTGACTGATCATAGCATATGCCTTTGGACAGGTTGTTTATGGGCTCCCAGTTAGGCGGAGTTGCCCTGCATGAGCGCACGATATGCGCAGGATTTGTTGCATGACTGGATAGCGTGATTCATGCATTTCGCATTTGTGTGACATGGTTATTGTACGCTCTAGCGATATCAGGGCCGTAGCCTCCACAGACGCATCATGGTTGGTAGGATTGGATACCAAAAATCTTGTTCTACATGAGGTGCTATAGATATCCCTGGGTGAAAGTCCCTAAACCCTTATGGTACCAAGAGGTTGCTCCAACGTCTAGACCGAGTAGGTAGATAAGCGTTGAGTGCTGATTACCAGACGGTTACGCTCTCCACTGTGTCTGGTCGGTTGGAAGGGGGTACGACCTTACTCGCCCGAGAGTAGGGGGCAATGCTAGGCTGAGTTTGACCAGCTCGAGGAATGGGTCCGCTATCGACGAGTCGCGCCCGATATTGGCAGACGGATAGTGTGGTCTCTTCCACTTACCTTATTATGCGCGATGTGGCGGCAATCTGGTTTAGAGTGTACTAGACCCCTGTGATATCCCATATTTGAGCTGTATTGATGTGTGGACATAGATGAGGATCTGTATGCTTGAGTTGCATTGCACATCATATGGCCTTGGGATAGCCGATACCATTCATGTCTTGCATTGCATAGCCTTGGTACGGCTCATGATATTATGGTTCCATCTGCATATTCCGCATTACTCTGACATTGCATGTTCATATTACTACCTTGCGCATACACTTTCACCACCCTTTAAGTTTTCTATAAGCTTATGCACGACCGTTGCGTGCAGGTGACGTTGGTTCCCAACAACGCTGAGGCAGGAGCACGTTGCAGATCGTTTTGGAGTTTTTGTTCTTTACCATTGTATTTCCCTTTATGCTCATTGTACTTGTAAAGTTTTTAATCATAGTAAAAATGTAATGGAGTTTTTGGTTGTTGTTTGTGGGTTATGCCATTGGTTATGCTTATTACGAATCAAACTAACGTTGAAAATCCTCCTCGTATCATCCCAGGATCGAAACCTGGCGAATGGGAGCTAGGAGCCGAGAATGGGGTTCTACGGAGGCTGTCGGCGCTGGATTCGGCGATCGAAAATTTTATGAGCCCGGTTTCCGAGTTTGGGGCGTGACAGATGGACACTTGCAGCATTGATAACAAGACCATTGAAGTTTGGGAATTGCCAGATCTACTTAATCTCACAAATTAGCTAAAAGTTAAAAGAAATAATTCTGGCACAACATTAAGGATCAAGAAGAGAACTTCAACGTGGTGGTCATATGGGAGATTATTATTTCAGGATTACAAAGTAGCATATAAAACTAGCATCACACTCTTTCAGCTAAATGACCATAGAAAGATTACGTACACATCAGCTGAAAGTCAAATTTACAACTAATCCACCGGTACGGTACACAAAGGAAAATAACCTACTTAGGTTCAAGCATTTTTTCCCCTTTTTTTAGAAAGATGGTGGGAATGGGATATTGTAATATTTCTACCTTTGCCTAGATTTTAAAATATACTAGCATTTACCTCTATCCAAAAAGTAAAAACTATCTTTGCTGAAATTGCTATAAGGGGTAATGATCTGATAAGGCCGATGAATGGGGCTAGGCTCGGTGTGGCCAGGCTGAAGCATGCTCAAGTCCAATACATGAGCTAAGGACCTGAGTAGAGGCCCGCATGAATTGGGCTCCTACCACCCAGGGTGGATGACGAAACCAACAGGCTGCAAGGCTCAGCCCAGTCTCTTCATCCCCTGCATACAGTTACTGCTCTTCTTAACCAGCTATTTGTAGGCCACAAATAAAAAATGTTAAGAATGGCATTAGTTAACAACTCACCAAACTAGCAGAACGGAAAGTAGATTCCTACTCTTTTTTACTCAATAACTTCAAAAAACACAATACCATGAATTTCATTACTACAGCTTCTTTTCCATTTACATGCACAAAACTAGAATGACCCTCTTAGCATTAGAGCTTTGGAAGCTCCAAATCAACACACCAAACCAAACACCATTTGGAATTTCTTGTAATGGGTATCTAGAAAAAACCCCCAAAAAACATCAATTTCTGCCGAAATTATTTAGAAATGGAAATTTGTAGGACTGGTTTATGGTTACAGCAGACAAAATAATAGTACTTTTTTGCCAAATGGGGTGTCCTAACTATTGCATTTTGATTTAGTGTTGACTGTTGCTGTATTTTCTTTCTTGCCCATCTTTTTGTTGAATGTGAACCTCTGAAATGACCAATTCTAGAGCATAAAAAAGGAAGGTTGCATGATCTAATGTGGGAAATCAATCCTAAAACATCACCAATCTACCGTTTAAAAGTTGACCCCAAACTGTTGGAGAAAGGCTAAGATGATGACAGCATTACAAAATCTTACTCTTGACCAAACCTCCACCTTGATTCTTGGGTCGACACCCTGCACTAGAAATAGCAAGAATGAGGGGAAAAAAAAAAACCAGAATTATAGCAAATTGTGGCCATTGTGTTCATTTCTTCTATTTGATGAGGTAAGCTCATTTGCCATTTGTATTTGAAGGCTGCCCACTCATTTCCTCTATTTGTGCTATTTCCAAAATTGTCACTTTGATATAAAAATGAAATAAACCTTGCAAAACCAAGGCCAATTGTAAAGACCTTTGGCTAAGCCCAATAGATCACATAAACAAGCCTCAAAACCTGCTGTTGTACAGATTTTTTTTTATTTATTGAGACAACAAAATTGTGTTCTAAGGGTATAGAGACATGTATGCCACACAATGAAATGAGAGAGATCAAAATATAGATTCACGATTCAAGGGATCCAGAATAAGAACAGCTGACTAAAATGTTTTGATTCTGAAACCTAAGGTGCAGTGACCTAATCAATCCACACAGGCAGATAAAATCTTTCAACTAAAGGTTTCTTTTTGGCAAAAGACTTTTCCTTCTTCAGCCTTTTGTACAAGAAGCCACTGTGCATCTTTGAATTCAAATAGGGCCTTGTTACACAACCACTTCACGCTAGAAAACTGATGAAAAGAATCAATAGTCGTGTTCCCATCAGAAGTGGGACTTGTAGAAACTGATTGTATGTATTTTGTCAGCAAACAGAGAATATTAATCAATATTAAACAGACTATAGAAAATTCTGACATTGTTAAATTGAAGGACCAGTAAAACACAAACATCAAACACATGGAAAAAGTTGCATCATGTGGTAAATGGCTGAAAGACAAGGAAAAATCAGCTACCTTCACAATAAGCAGGGGATAAAAAATTTCACTGCTGAAAATTTTGGATCAACCCACTATATTTTGCATGCTACAAAAACTAAAAATAGTACCTTGTTTAATAAAACTAAATTCCAATAAAAGGGTTCAAATGTTTTTAAGTAACAAACACTCATACAATTAGCATGTCTCGGTTGATTCTTTGGGTAATGGAAATGGCATGTCTCGGTGTGTTAAAGAACATAAGCATACACGGTTTGAAATCATACATGTAAGATAAAAACTTCAACGGAATGCAGTCACAAGAGATGACAGCTGTATCGCGTTTTCATGTGATCAATAACAAATCTTACCATGGAAAGGTGATGCGTCCAAATACTGACTACCTGTGTTATGACCCACACGATTATAGTTGGGACTACTGTATTCTATAAAATGGTCCCAAATCGGTCACTTCTCTAGTCCAACGAGATTGTTGGGTGAGTGATGTGATGTCGATCTTGAGACTTCTGCTCCTACCAACTGTAGAATTCCTCTGTTGAATCTGATCGTAAGCCAACATTAGTTAAAAACACATGATGCTTGAAAAGAAAATGGTCAGGCCTCTCTCTCTCTCTCATCTTCTTTAGATAAATGAAAATGCGGTTGAGTGACAAGGGGAATCAGAATTATAGGGTCCTGATGCACCCAGTCCATATAAGCGGGGCCCTCATTCAGTGCTCTAGATTGTTCAACTGATGGGACCTGCAATGGATGAGAAATGCCCTAAAAATCTTCAAGACAGGAAGAACCTAACCCTTCACCAGTGGACTACAAATTGAGAGACTGCAACAAGAACTAGAAAAGGCAAAAAATTGGTCAGCCAGGATCCTCCAATCTGCAAGAACTTGGGGACATACCACAACCACTGTGGGGGCCTTAAAACAGTGATCTGGATCAAATCATGGTGACCGGGGGCATCAGGACCCCTATTTTCCTCTCATGGTGAAACCTGAAAACCAGGATCACAGCTCAGAAACACAATAATCAAGCAGTTGTGGCTATGTTTTGGCATTCTTCTTATAACGAGAATAGGTGTAAAACAACTCAGAACACAGATTATAGAAGAAGGTGGATGCCTATTCACATGGCTTTTGCTATAATAACATTATGAAAGGCCCTTCAGAGGTCACCACACCAAGCCTTTTCTTCTCCTATACCTGTCGATGTGGTCAGTGCTCATTCGTGATTTCTTGGGTGGATCAACCTTCTTTGATTTCTCAATTCGGCAATGTGGTGGATGATGTGCTGGAACTTAGGAATCACTTAAAAAATTCAATGTATAAATAATTCAGATCAAAATTGTCAAAACTATGGTTGCCAGTTTAGATGTACTTGTGCGCTCTTATTTGATTATTTATCTGGAGATTGGATTAGTGGTCATTCGTTATGCTGTTAGAAAATGGAAAATACTTGTTGGTCATATTTCAACAAACAAGTGTCCATGAACAAGTGGTTAGGATCTTGCTCTACATTTTCTAGATTCCCGCATATCAAGCTCTCATACTTTGCGACCATCCAGATCATTTAAACAAACAACTATTTTTCTATTGTGGAGATGATGGCATGTCCTTATCTACTACGTTTTTAGCACATAAAAATGGGTCCTGCTGTGGATAGCCATCCATGGATCCCCTGATCGGACCGAGAGTGATGGCCCATGGACAATTTGGGAAAATTATCACTTGTGTTTCGACAGTATGGTACTTGCCATGTGTTTTGAGCCGTGCAGGGCCCACCGTAATGGGCCGGCACCATCCAACCCCACATCAACAATGCATTAGCACCATCCAACGAGGATACATTTGAAGAAGCTTCCATGAAAATCGCAACTAAACATGACAATAGAAAAACAGTTGTTTGTTGAAATGAACTATCTGCTGATGATTCGTCTCAAATCCTAAAACAGTTTCAACAAAAATGATGGACAAGATACAGACAGGAACAATATATGAAGGTTTTAGCTAATACCTTTGAACTTGTGAATCAAATCAACACCATCAACAACCCTGATTCGAGAATCTGCAGATGTAATAAGCACTTCTAAATTAGGGATTCGACCATGCAAATTCCTAAAAAAGATTCGACAATGCAAATCCCTAAAAATGGATTCGACAACGCAAATCCCTAATTAGGGATTTGTATTCAACAAAGCATATTCCTATTCAAGTATTGTAAATTTTAGAAAGCAACAACAAGAAGAGAAAAGCATTACATCATACCTGAGAATCTGCGATTCACGAGCAGTAGAAGACCGAACTGCAACAGAGGGTCAAGGAATAGGGTTTTGAGAGAGATAGATAGGGAAAAAGTCCTAAACAATACACAAGAAATCCACAGAAGAAAAATGGAAAAATAAAAAGCATCTTCTCACTTGAATTTTCTGAAATCCAAACCCTAGTTCTAGATTTAGGAAATCCCCACCATAACCAATCAAAAAACCTTGCAAAGTGCAGAAAATAGATCCAAAAGTAGATCATGTAAGTAGATCTCTACTACCCTCGTTTTGAAGCCACCGTTCAAATTGTGAGAGAGATCCCAAAGCAGCCATGAGAGAGATCATGTAATTAGCCATGAGAGAGATCCAAAGCAGCCGTGAGAGAGATCCCAAAGCAGTTGTGAGAGAGAAAGAGGAGAGAGAGAAGGAGAGAGTCGTGGAGTTACAGAGAGAGAGAGAGACGGGTAGGAAATAGGAGAGGGTCGTGGAGTTGCAGAGAGAGAGAGAGAGAGAGAGACCGCGGGTAGGAAATAGGAGAGTCGCACTGGCCAATTGGGGTTTCTTTTTTTATGGTACGATATTCGTCGTTAGGTCTTACATAGCACCAATAAAGGTGTAGCGCAAATGCCGTTTATACCCCTTTTTGTTAGGGGGGGAAGGGGGGGGCGCTTATGCGCACTTACATTTGAATTGCTTCGACTCAATATCATATGTCATCGACTTGGCTCTCTAATGTTCTTCCTTTCTACCACTCGTAGAAAAATACATTTTCTTTTTATTTTCTTAGGATTTCTAAACACGAGATAATTATGTTCGTTTTTTGCATTTGTACGGATTAAAACACTGGGCCATTCCCGATGGGTCACACAAATAGAAGATGCTGGGAGGTAATCGGATTGGCTACTCCCCGTCCCGTGGCTGATGGTGGATGCTATGTGGGCCTCACCATGATGTGACCATCATTTCCATCCCGAGCAGCCACTTTTACATAACGTTTTAGGGCTCCATCCCAATAAAGAGAGGCATATAAATCTGAGGTGGACCACACCTCAGCAAGACATTACTGATTGGATATCCACCACTGAAATCATGCTGTGGCCCCCAGTAAATTCATCTAACAGTCCACTAATTCATTCAACACTGTTTTCTGTGAAATAGATGGACAGCATGGATGGTTCACAGATATCATTGTGGGGCCCACATGGCACCGACCATCAACCCATCAAAGGGCGCAGTAGGAACAGCCAATGCGTTTCGGCCTTAACATGATCTCATTATAAAAGGTATGTACACGGAGTAGCCCATATACGTCGTATCCAAACAATGACTACTTGGACGGCTTTGTATACTTGCCCAACAAGCAAATTGATCTAAATACTCGCCTATCCTTGGCAAAAGTGGATGTATTTAGATTTTGTCGGACAATTACTTCAACAGTAGAAGGGCACAAAGCAACACACCACTATGCGTAAATCCAAAGAGGCAGGCCCTCATCGCAGTGGACATTAAGGAATACAGTTTGGTTTCAGCAAACTACTGAACCACTCTTTAACGTTCTGTCCGTACACACAGGAGACCAAAATGCAAAAGATAAAAACGAGAGGAAGAATGAGTCAATTGTCTTCGTCAATACTCCAAGGGATTACCCGTGAAGATTCCTGTGATTCTTAATCACCATTTAAAATAGTGGTGACCCTTCTACCTTGGAAATGGCACAGTCGTACAACAATCCAAACCATCCAATTCCCTGGCCCAATTCTGAATGGAGCATAGCAGAAAATATATTGAAAAAATGAGAGTAAGGGTTTACTTTTGGCCATATAGTTTAGATTTTCCACTTTTTTAAAACGATGATTAACAATCAAATTTGAAAGATATGGCTAACGGTTCATCAGTGCCACACAGGTGGACGGTGATTCAGCACCATTTTCAAAATGGAGCCAAACTAGCTCTCATTGTAACTTATAGTCCAAAGTCAAAAAGTTAAAGAGTAGGATCCTTAGGTTTGAGAGTTCGCCACCATTTAAGGATGGCACCGGCTCTTCACTGATGCCATACATAGTTGTAGATTAATCTAACCATCCAAATCACTAATCCAGTCACGGATAGGAGCATAACCCAAAATCTAGAATGAGGAGATGATAACAAACATTTGATTTTGTCCCTAGAATTTGGACCACTCCATATATATATATATATATATATATATATATATATATATATATATATATATATATATATATATATATATATATATATATTACTTTTAATCATTTATTCAATAGCTATTAATTGAATCATAAGTACAACTTGATCACCGTGATTTTAGAGATCTGCACCATCTACAATCTGGCCCACAATTTAGATAGTCTGATTAGCCTTTTGATGATTGTCTGGATTACGCAAGTTTACGGAAGTACCATACCTGAAGTACTACCATGAAAGTTCAAAAATAGGAGTAATTAGCAATAGTAGTCTTTGGATATTTCTCTGGACCATTGCTGGAGAGTCCACTAAGTAGATGCCTAAAATTAATTCCATCATATTTTAGTTATTGATAATTATGTATTAGATATCTTTGATATATAATCTCTACTATAATAGCGCAAGTAAGAGGACATTTTGGTCCATCCAATCAGTTTTATAGTTGCCATAGCCTTTCATATTCTATGAGACATTATATAAGATTTTAAATATAAATAAGGGATGTTTGAGAAATTTTGAAAATATGCGTGAACGAAATCCTACCCATCTATCAGGTGCACCACCCCTGTTTAGGTTGATTCAACCCTCATATAGGCCACCCCATGATATTTTACCCACAACCTCTAAATTCATGTGGTATGGGTCACCCAATTTTTAAAAATTAAAATACTGTAATTTATGGGTAATTCTTTCATCATAACGAGTCACATTAAATGAATGGATTGGATGGCAACACAAAACTAATACTAATGATAAGTGTCCAATTCAAACTTTTCTTTATCTGATATGAGCCCTAGATAATTTTCAAAAGTTGGTAATCAGATTCTTATTTTTATTTTTATAGTGGGAGGGGTTCCCCGGTGTTTCATCATGCAGGTGGCCCAAATACATGTTCAGCGCCTTATCCTATGGTTATCTCCATAGACTTATTGACAACATTGGCTCATTATCTTCATGCAAAACTTACTATACAAAGATTGTTCATTTGGAAATAAAAATAAAAATTAATTCGTGTGTGAAATGGATGATTTCAACCAAATCATTTTTGGTTAATCTATTGCAGTGGGGCTCAGGGAATCCAGTTTCAGAAAGTTCAGTGACTTATTGAGTTAAGCACCGTACGTGCATCCCTCATGATACCAAATTAATGCAAAGAGAAAAAATGAATAGACTTCTTAGTCAAGAGTCATGAGTTAATATTCCAACTACTACCGTCCATTCACCAAAGAGACCAAAATGCATTCAGAAAAATGAGAAGACTAACAACTGAATTAAATGCTGTCCATTCACCGTAAAGACCAAAATGCATAGAGAAGTATGGGGAGACTTTTGAGTCAAGACTCCTGAGTTAACATTCCAAGGAAATTATTAGCTGAGACTCCGATGATTGTTAATCACCATTTAAAAATAGTGGTGAGTCTTCTACCTTGGAAATGACACAATTGTATGATAATCCAAACCATCCAACTCCTTGGCCCAATTTTGGATGTAGCATAACAGAAATTTTAAATTGAGAAAATGAGTGTAAGTATTTATTTTTTGACCATCTAGTTTAGGTTATGCCGTATCTTACTTTTAATATTCTATTTAATGGGTATTAATTAGATAGTTAGGATTCTCTAATGGTAATTTAAGGATATACTTGTGCTCCGCAATTTTGAAAGGCATGGATAAGAGTGCATCAGTGCCACTTATGAGTAGAATGAGTCACCACCATTATCAAAATGGTGCTAGCAGCTAGCCGTCTCTACGCGGATTTCATACTGACCTTGCCCGGTAACATCCGTATTGGTCAGAGCTCTGTGGACCCCCACCGTGAGTACGTATTTTATCCTTGCCGTCCATCCGTTTTTGCAGCTCATTTTTGGGCATGAGCCTAAAATTTAGAAGATCCAAATCTCATATGGACCACACCATAGGAAACACCGGTGATTAAACGTACACCATTAAAACTTAATAGGGCCCACCGTAATGTTTATTTTCCATCCAGACCATTGATCAAGTAGCACATACTTGGATGAAAGGATAACACAAATATCAGCTTAATCCAAAACTTTTGCGGCTCAAAGAAATTTTTAATGGTGAGAGTTCAATCACTGCTACTTTCTGCGGTGTGGTCCATCTAAGATTTTGATCTACCTAATTTTTTTAATCACGTCCTCAAAATAGTTGGAAAAATGGATGGACAGCACAGATAAATTAAAACATATACGTTATGGTGAGGCTCACAGAGAACCGACTAGTAGCAACTGGGGATTTGAGGGCATAAGCCCGTTGGCTACTGTCGGCTGTTTCTCTGCTTTCTTGTTTTACGTGTGAATGTGGACGTTGCCGACCGTCATCGATCAATTCCCTCATTGGCTACCTTCTCTCCATGCGTATGGATGTGACATCCTTTTCCTCATCTTCTCTCCCTCCAAAAATATCTAATAATTTTCCCGTGTCTACATGTCTTGCTTATGTAATTCCACTTCCTGGTAGTATTGGACGTGGTTTGCGTCATAACCCTGCCCATCTCTAACCAAGCAGATCTGTAGGGAGACCCACCCTGATGTATCTGTTTATCCACACCATCCATCCCTTTTTTCATATTATTTTAAGATATGGGCCTAAAAATTGAGGAGATCCAGTGCTCAAGTACCACACTACAAATAACTCTTGCATTTAATGCAACTTGAAAAAGGAATGGACGGTGTAGATATCAGATACATCATGGTGGCCCCCTACATCTGCCCGTTCGTGGCTAGAGACGGGCGGGGGTAGGACACAATCAGCGTCCTTATGTATTAGCGACAAAAATCTCCATAACATATTAATGATTGTTAATTAAAATATGAAATTAACTCATTTTTTAAGTGTATATATATGGAACTAAGCTTAAGGTATCCCCTTCAACAAAGTTAATGATTTTGGCGTGGCACTGCTTAGCATGGTAGGATAGGTGGCTGACTTCCACCTTAAAGTATTATCTTAAATAATAATCTAAATTGTTGGTGATTTGGATTATATATATGCATGATACCAGGTCTCAATAAGAGACATTTGGCGAACGAGAGGAATATTTAATGGCTCATGTTTAAATATGAGATTCACAAGGGGAGAATATCATCAAATAAAGCATGATTATAAGAGAATAACTTTGCCAATAGATGTGAGCAATTTTGCTCTTGCAATTAGTCTTGGTAGCACTTGTTAAGAAAGGGTAAAATCATCATAAAAATGTAGCTATTTGGCAGGGACCAAAATGAGATTTTATTCAAAACCAAAACCCCAACAAATCATTATATTCAAGCAAAACCTATCACGAGGATCGTCCATTTAGTATTTTTATTTTTATTTTTTTTTTGCATGCCAAAGATAAATATTCTCACTCAATAGACAGTTTAGATCAACCATGTTGTGTTTTATATATTGTTGTTGGGCCTCAGGAATACAGTTTTAAGAGGTTCAGCGAATTACTGAACCAGTCTTTTTAAGTTCCGTATTCCACACAAGAGACCAAAACGCAAAAGCTTAAAAACGAAATGCGGATGGCCTTCGAAAGCCTTTCGCATTAACTTTCTCCACGGGAAGCTAGGTGGGGCCTGGTGTGATGTTTATGAGAAATCCACCTCATTCATCCGTTTTTTCAGATTATATTATTACTGGAGCTAAAAAATGACTAAGATCCAAAACTCAAGTGGGCTGCATGACAGGAAACAGTGAGGATTGAACATCCACCGTTGGAACACTCATGAAGCTACCAAAGTTTTGGAATATCAGGCTAATATTTTTGTTGATCCAGTTCATCCCAGTAGCAATAAGCTTATGAACGGTATAAATATCATATAAATGTCGTATAAATATCAACATGGACCCTAAGTAAGTTTCAAGGGTAGGCATTTCCCTACCTGCTTTTTTCTATGGTGCAGCCCACTCGAGTTACATCTGCCTTTTTTATCCTATGTCCTAACATGATCCAGAAGAACGGATAAACAGCGTAAATTTCTCACAAATATCATGTGAGCCTCACCTAGCTTCCTCTATCAGCAACTCGCTGGGAAGGCATCCACACGCATTCCGCGTCCAGGGAAAACCTACACTCAAGAGTCAAGAGCCAAGAGTCAGTGGCCAACATTCCACAAGGGATTATAAGGGAAGATTCCTGTGATCCTTCCATAAGGATTATAAGGGAATACTCCTCGTA
Source organism: Magnolia kwangsiensis (assembly GCA_037074715.1). Taxonomy (NCBI): domain Eukaryota; kingdom Viridiplantae; phylum Streptophyta; class Magnoliopsida; order Magnoliales; family Magnoliaceae; genus Magnolia; species Magnolia kwangsiensis. Next base: position 47,564,687 of record CM073574.1, on the reverse strand, counting down.
TCCCTGCCGCCGCTGAATCGGTCCAGGCATGGCTTAGTGGGGCCCATTGTGATGTACGTATTTTATCCACATCGTCTATCCATTTTGGCAGATCACTTTAGGGTGTGAGCCTAAAAGAAGGTAAATACAAGGCTCAAGTGGACCACACTGTGTGGATTGAAGAATGAATAAAAAAAAAACAATTCATAAAACACTTCACAGCAGCCGTAGAAGTTTTCACCATGTAGGTTCCAGATCAAACCAGTAGTATGGGAGCCATTAGCTTATGTTCTTAAGAATTGGCCAGGTAGTAAAAGTTTTAGATATAACTCATATTTTATTTTTTCTTATCTAAACCTTCAAGACCTTATAAACTGATTCTATAGCAAATAAATGTAACATTGGTTCTTAGGAAAGTTTTTATTGTTGCATCATTATCACACTGCTGCTTCTGGTGGTGTGATCCACTTAATTTTGATCTGCTTTATTTTTGGGCTCGTATCCTAAAATGATCTTCCAGAGTAGATAAATAGCATGATAAAACCCATACATCATAGTGTGCCATATGGAGTCCCTACTTGGACCTATTCTCACCTTTGATATCCTTAAACCCTTTAGGAAATTCTCTTGTGCTTTTCTTGTACCTAGAAAAATCCTAGGAACCCTTAGTTATAGTTTTAGGAAACTCCTTTCCGCATTCCAGTTGCGAAAGGACTTGCGACACGAAATCCGCACAAAATCGCGGAATGAATCTGTGTAGGTTTGACCAGTCGTAGTCTTCATACGACCGGTCGAGCACCTCTTATGACCGGTCGAGCTCCTCTAGGAAAAAAAAGTAGTCCAATCGCTGGACTTTGAGTCGAGCTACGACTCGACTCCCATGACTGGTCGTACCAACCTTCGACCGGTCGAGTAGGGCCTATGACTGGTCAAACACGGGATAAAAAACCACATCAAATCTCTTCCTTTTTGACTCAGGAGGGATTCAACTTCTTCAAGCCAGCCTAGTTTCTGCAAACCTCAAACTTACCCTTAAGTAAAGCCTTGGTCATCATGTCTGACCCATTATCGTCCGTGTGGACCTTCACAAGCTGTAACACCTTCTGTTCCAAAGTATCCCTGATCCAGTGATACCGAATCTCTATGTGCTTCGACTTGGAATGCTGACTTGGATTCTTGCTCAAGTGTATAGCACTCTGACTATCACAATAGACCACGTACTACTCCTGCTTCAGGCTAAGTTTCTGTAGGAACCTCTTCATCTAAAGCATCTCTTTAGATGCCTCTGTGACTGCAATGTACTCAGCCTCTGTCATCGACAATGCTACGACCCTCAATAGCTTGCTTGCCAAGAAACCACTCCCCCTGCAAACGTAAACATGAACCCCGATGTAGACTTCCTGGAGTCTATATCGCCTGTCATATCTGCATCTATGTAGCCCTCTATCACAGGTTTTCCGTCACCATAGCATAGGCTCAACCTAGATAAGCCTCTTAGATACCGTAGTATCCACTTCACCGCTGCCCAATGCTCTTTGTCAGGATTGGCAAGATACCGACTGACAACACCAACCGCATATGCTATGTCTGGGCGTGTACACACCATAGCATACATCAAACTTCCTACAGCTGACGCGTAGGGTATCTTCTGCATCTCTTCCACCTCTGCCTTCGTCTTAGGACACTGTCTGTCGCTCAATCTGAAGTGACCATCCAGTGGAGTACTGACCGGCTTCGCTGCATTCATATTGAACCGCTCTAGGACTTTCTCAATATACCGCTCTTGTGACAGCCAAAGCTTCCTTCTACTTCTGTCACGGGTTATCTCCATTCCTAGGATCTGTTTAGCAGAGCCCAAGTCTGTCATCGCAAACGACTTGCCCAATTCCTGTTTCAGCCTGTCGATCTTCTTGATATTTTTTCCCATGATGAGCATGTCATAAACGTATAAGAGCAGAACTATGAAATCACTATCTGAGAACTTGCGCGTGAACACACAATGGTCCAACTCCGTTCTGTCATACCCATGCTGTAACATGAACGAATCGAACGTCTTGTACCATTGTCGTGGAGCTTGTTTCAGCCCATACAAGCTCTTCCTCAGCCTACACATCATATGTTCCTTACCCTTGACTTCGAACCCCTTTAGTTGGTGTATGTAGATCTCTTCTTCCAGGTCACCATGGAGGAAAACAGTTTTAACGTCCAACTGCTCTATCTCCAGATCTATGTTAGCCGTCAACCCAAGCAACACCCTTATGGATATCATCTTCACTACTGGTGAGAATATCTCCTCGAAGTCTATGCCTTTCCTCTGACCTAACCCTTTTATCACAAGTTTGGCCTTGAACCTCGTATGTGAATTCTTCTGCTCAACCTTCTTTCTAAACACCCACTTGTTGCTCAGAACTTTCTTGCCCTTAGGCAGTTTCACCATGTCATAGATGTGGTTCTTATGCAAGGATTCCATCTCCTCTTGCATAGCTTTCAACCACTCCTCCTTATGCTTATCGGCTAGGGCCTCAAAATAATCTTCTGGCTCTCCTCCATCAGTTAGCATAATGTACTCATATAACGAGTACCTCTTGGACAGCTGTCTGTCCCTAGATAACCTCCTCACCTGTAGATCAAGTGGGGGCTGCTCCCCTGGTCCATCTTCTAAAGAAACTCCCTCATCCTCTGCACCTTGTTGTACTCCCCCGTCATCAAACACCACGAGAGGAATAACTGGATCTGTGTCTTCTAGCTCACCTGAACTAGGCTGGTTCTTCTCTGGCCTACCAATGTCTTTTATACACTGATCTTCAAAGAAAACCACATCTCTTCTCCTGACGAGCTTCTTCTCAGTCGGATCCCACAATCCGTACCCGAACTTTTCACCATACCCTAAGAACATACATTGTCTGATCTTCATATCAAGCTTGGACCTTTCGTCCTTTGGTACGTGAATGGATGTCCTGCATCCAAACACTCTGAGATGACTATATGACGGATTCTGTCCAATCCACACCTTCTCAGGTACTTCTCCATTCAACGGGGCTGATGGATACCTATTTATCAGATACACTGTCGTGTGCATTGCTTCTCCCCAGAACGTCTTGGGCAACTTCGCATGGGATAACATGCATCTGATTCTTTCAACAATGGTGTGATTCATTCGTTCAGCTACACCATTATGCTGGGGGGTCTTGGGAACCGTCTGTTCATGTCGTATACCCAGGGACTTGTAGTATTCATGAAAGTCGTTAATGTATTCACCACCATTGTCTGTGCGGATGCACTTCAATGATCTACTTGTCTCTCTCTCGACCATAGCATGAAACAACTTAAACACACCAAAGACCTCGTCCTTGGATTTCAAAGCATAAAGTCAAACCCTCCTAGATACATCATCTATAAAAGTAACAAAGTACAATGCCCCACCCAAGGTTTTTGTCCTCATAGGACCACAAACATCAGAATAAACCAAATCTAATGCATACACTTTATTAACATGAGAAGCAGATTTAATGAATGAAACTCTATACTGTTTTCCTGATAAACAATCAAGATAAGTTTTGAGAGGCATACCTGTCACATCAGGAAGGAGGTGCTTCCTCGCTAGTAGCTAAAGCCTTTTTTCACTCATGTGGCCTAGACACCTGTGCCACATGTCTATAGCTAAATCTTTCACTGCGTTCAACCCACCCTTACATACACTGACACTTGCCTTGTACATGATACAATACTTCTTTCCTCTGGTTACGATCAACGAACCCTTGATGAGCTTCCAGCGCCTACCAGCAAACTGACTTTCATAGCCATCATCATCCATCCTTCCCGTCGACATCAAGTTAAGGAGGTCTGGGATATGCCTCACATCCCTAAGAACCAATGTGCAGCCCACATCGGTCTTCACACAAATATCACTAACCCCTACGATCTTCGATATGACAGAATTTTTCATCTTCATGGTCTCATAGTCGCCTGACTTGTAGCTTGTGAAGAAGTCCCTGCTTGGAGTCACGTAAAAAGAAGCCTCCGAGTCTATCACCCAGTCGGTGTCCTGACTCGTAACTGTGAGACATACATTATGATCTACAAAAAGAATAACTACAACGTCGCCATCTGAAGAGACCACAGTGGAATCTGATTCATCTTCCTTCTCCTTTCATTTTCCTTTCTTGTCATTTTTAGCCTTACGACATTCATGCTTATAGTGGCCCTTCTTGCCATAATTTCAGCATTCAACATATTTTCTATTACTCGACTTGCCTCTTGATTTATCTTGGGCCTTCCCGCCCTTCCTGTTCTTTCCTCTCCCTCATTCCTGTGTCACAATTGTCTCTTACTGAGTAGACCCCTGAGACTTCCTCCTTGTCTCTTCATTGAAGAAACAGCTAGTAACTTGTTCCGTGGATATCTTTCCATCTGGCACGGAGTTACTTAGAGACATCACCAATGTCTCCTAACTGTCATGCAACGAACTAAGCAAAAGTAAAGCTTGCAATTCATCATCCAGGACCATCTTCATAGAGGAGAGTTGGTTCACTATATTGCTAACCTCATTCATGTGCTCGGCCACAGAACCACCATCCTTGAACTTGAGATTTACAAGTCACCTTATCAGAAAATTTTTATTATCGACTGTCTTCCTCTCATACAGCCCTTGTAGTTTCAACCATAGGCTAGCGACTGAGGTTTCCGTAGACATATGGTGGAATACAGAATCATCTAGCCATTATCTAATAAACCCTACGGCCTTCCGGTCCAACTTCTTCCAATTTTCATTAGACATATCCTTGAATTTTGCTGATATGCCCAAAATTAGATATTATAGGTCCTTGTAATAAAGCAAGTCCTCCATCTTAGCCTTCCATATGGTCCAATTAGAACCATTGAGGCTGATCACCCTTAATGAGCCACCTTTCATAATTTCAAACCGATCATACTTGTTCAATGAACTTAGCGCTCTGATACCACTTTGTTGGGGGCCTTGCACAAAATCTTAGGATCTAGCCTCCCAAACAAACCAGAATTATAAGATAATAATAGCAATGAAATAAATCAAAGCAACAATCACACACCACACAAGAGATTTTTACGTGGAAAACCCTCAAAGAGGTAAAAACTATGGGACCTTATCCAAATCAACAATCCACTATGAAGTAGAACATTACAACCTTCATCACTCATGCAGGAGTAGATGAATAATAAGAAAATAAAGGAAAAACAGAGGGATCTCACCGATCACGAGGACATAGAAGCGCTGAGACGACGGCTCCCTTCCATAGGCTTTCTCTCTCTCTTTTCTCTCACTCTCTCACTTTTGATATCTCTAAACCCTTCAGGAAACCCTCTTGTGCTTTTCTTGTACCTAGAAAAATCCTAGGAACCCCTAGTTATAGTTTTAGGAAACTTCTTTCCGCATCCCAGTAACGAAAGGACTTGCGACACGAAATCCGCGCAAAATTGCAGAACGAATCTGCGTACGTTCGACTGGTCGTGGACCTCTTACGACCGGTCGAGCACCTCCTACGACCGGTCTTGGACCACCTACGACCGATCAAGCACCCCCCGAAAAAAAAATAGTCCAATCGCTGGACTTTGAGTCGAGCTACGACTCGACTCCCACGACTGGTCGAGTAGGGCCTACGACCGATCGAACACGGGGCAAAAATCCCCATCAATAGGCCCATGAGCTTTCGCCTAAAATGCACTGGTGTTAAAGCTCTCTTTGTCCTACCATGATGAATTTATTTTATTCATACCATTCATTATTATTTTTTTTAACTGCTAAAAATTGAGGCAGATCCAAAGCTTAAGTGGATTGCATCACAAAAAATAGAGGGGACAATAACATCCACTGCTAAAACCTTCCTAAGGCGCACAAGTCATGTTTATTTGTCATCTAACCCTATTCATAAGGTCAAATGATGTGAAAATAAACTTGATCTAAAACTTATCTAGCCCTGATAAATTTTCAATAATAAGAGTTCAATCCCCATCATTTCTTATGGTCTTGCCTTTTTCTTTTTCTTTTTTTGGATTAGCTTGTTAGTACACATCCATGTCAGTACACAAACTCCATGTTAGCTACCCCCACTAGGGATCGATACCAAGACCTCAAGTGTTGAAATGAGGTATCTCTGCTCAGTCTACCAATTGAGCTATGGATATGGGTGTTCTTATGGTGTCGCCTACCTCCTCTTTGAATCCATCTCTTTCTTGGGCTCACGCCCTTGAATGAGCTGGAAAAATGAACAGACTACATTGATAAAACAACATAAATTTTGATGGGCTTACAGAGCTTTGACACCAGCTGCTGGCTGGTGATCGGTCATGGCCAAACCGTCTCCCTGGCCCTCGCGGGCTTGGGTTGCCTACTGACGCTGTCCAAAATACCAAAATCCCAACGGTTCATTCTCTCCATGGAAGACTTGTTACAAGGATCGCCCATTTGTTCATCTGCCAAAGACAAATTATTCTCACTGAATGGATTGTTTGGATCAACCATGATGGTTTATATCTATTGTAGTGGGGCTCGAGGAATACGGTTTCAGGAGGTTCAACGAACTACTGAGCCAGTCTTTTACACGCCGCCCGTCAACCAAAGAGATCAGAACCACAAAAGAGAAACGAAAAGACTTATGACTAACACTAAACTCAATAGTCAACATTTCATGGGGACTATAGCGTAAGACTCCTGTGATTGTTAATCACCATTTAAAAGTAATGGTGACTATTTTACCTTAAAAAGGGCGCAGTCGTACATCAATGTAGACCACCCAAATCCCTTGCCCAATTTTAGATTGAACATAACAGCAATTTTAAATTGAGAAAATTGAGAGTAAGCATTTACTTTTAATCATCTAAATTAGATATATCACTCAATATCTAACAATATCACTCGATATCTTACATTTAGCCATCTATTTAATTGGATGGGTCAGATTGTGTACTGTAAATCTAAAAATATGCTTGTGCTCTACAAATTTGAAAGGTATAGACAGCTGTTCATCAGTGCCACATAAGAGGACAACAATACTGATTGCCATTTTTAAAATGGTGGTAAACTATCATAGTAGCCTATCCTCCATAGTCAAGGGACGCGGATTGCCTCCTACCCCCCGCCCGGACGGTAATCCGTCCGGACAGGGCTCCGTGGCGCCTACCATGGTGTAAGTGTTTTATCCACGCCGTTAAACGTTTTTTGCAGATAATTATACCATGAGGAGCAAAAAATGAGGTACTTACAAGGCTTAAGTGGACCACACCAAAGGAACCTACACTGATAATGACACCCACCCTTGAAACCCTTCCAAAGGCCAACGTGATGTTTTTTTTACCATACAACCTATTCATATGGTCATGTAGATGTGGATGAAGTGAAAACACAAATCTCAACTTCATCCAAAACTTCTCCAGCTTCCAAGAAGTTTTTAATGGTGGATATTCAATCCCCACTCTGTGGTCCACTTAAGCCTTGGACCTGCATCATTTTTTGCTTTGCATATTAAAATTATCTATAAAAAATGTTGAACGACGTGGATAAAACACATACATCACGATGGATCCCACAGAGCCCTACCCAGACGGATTACCGTCCAGGCGAGGGTAGGACGCAATCTGCATATGGACGCGGATTGCGTCCTTACCCCCCCCCCCCCCCCCCCCCCCCAACAGACGGTAATCCGTCCGGGCAAGACTCTGTGGCACCCACAATGGTGTAAGTGTTTTATCCACGCCGTTCAACATTTTTTGCAGATAATTTTAATATGTGGAGAAAAAAATGAGGTAGGTCCAAGCCTTAAGTGGACCACACCAAAGGAACCTACACTGATAATGACACCCGCCGTTGAAACTCTTCCAAACGCCAACGTGATTTTATTTTTTTTACCATACAACCTATTCATAGGGTCATGTAGACGTGGATGAAGTGAAAATACAAATCTCAGCTTCATCCAAAACTTCTTCGGCTCCCAAGAAGCTTTTAATGGTGGATGTTCAATCCCCACTCTATGGTCCGCTTAAGCCTTAGACCTGCCTCATTTTTTATTTGCATATTAAAACTATCTGAAAAAAATGTTGAACGGCATGGATAAAACACATACATCACAGTGGACCCCACAGAGCCCTACCCGAACGGATTGCCGTCCGGGCGAGGGTAGGAATAAGGACACGGATTGCGTCCTACCCCCACCCGAACGGCAATCCGTCCATGCAAGGCTCTATGGCGTCCATTGTGGTGTAAGTGTTTTATCCAAGCCGTTCAACATTTTTTGCAGATAATTTTAATATGTGGAGCAAAAAATGAGGTAGGTCCAAGGCTTAAGTGGACCACACCAAAGGAACCCACACTGATAATGACACCAGCCGTTGAAACCCTTCCAAAGGCCAACGTGATGTTTTTTTTCACCATACAACCTATTCATAGGGTCATATAGATGCAGATGAAGTGAAAACACAAATCTCAGCTTCATCCAAAACTTCTTCAGCTCCCAAGAAGTTTTTAATGGTGGACGTTCAATCCCCACTCTTTGGTCCACTTAAGCCTTAGACCTGCCTCATTTTTTGCTTTGCATATTAAAATTATCTGCAAAACATGTTGAACGGCGTGGATAAAACACATACATCATGGTGGACTCCACAGAACCCTGCCCGGACGGATTGCCGTCTGGGCGGGGGTAGGACGCAATCCGCGTCCTTGACTATGGACGTGGATTGCATCCTACCCCCGCCCAGACAGTAATCTGTCCAAGCAGGGCACTGTGGTGCCCACCGTGGTGTAAGTCTTTTATCCACACCGTTCAACGTTTTTTGAAAATAATTTTAATATGTGGAGTAAAAAATGAGGTAGGTCCAAGGCTTAAGTGGACCACACCAAAGGAACCTACACTGATAATGACACCCGCCGTTGAAACCCTTCCAAAGGCCAAGGTGATTTTATTTTTTTTACCATACAACCTATTCATAGGGTCATGTAGACGTGGATGAAGTGAAAATACAAATCTCAGCTTCATCCAAAACTTCTCCGGCTCCCAAGAAGCTTTTAATGGTGGATGTTCAATCCCCACTCTATGGTCCGCTTAAGCCTTAGACCTGCCTCATTTTTTATTTGCATATTAAAACTATCTGAAAAAAATGTTGAACGGCATGGATAAAACACATATATCACAATGGACCCCACAGAGCCCTACCCGAACGGATTGCCGCCCAGGCGAGGGTAGGAATACGGACACGGATTGCGTCCTACCCCCACCCGAACGGCAATCCGTCCATGCAAGGCTCTATGGCGTCCATTGTGGTGTAAGTGTTTTATCCAAGCCGTTCAACATTTTTTGCAGATAATTTTAATATGTGGAGCAAAAAATGAGGTAGGTCTAAGGCTTAAGTGGACCACACCAAAGGAACCCACACTGATAATGACACCAGCCGTTGAAACCCTTCCAAAGGCCAACGTGATGTTTTTTTTTACCATACAACCTATTCATAGGGTCATATTGACGCAGATGAAGTGAAAACACAAATCTCAGCTTCATCCAAAACTTCTTCAGCTCCCAAGAAGTTTTTAACGGTGGACGTTCAATCCCCACTCTTTGGTCCACTTAAGCCTTAGACCTGCCTCGTTTTTTGCTTTGCATATTAAAATTATCTGCAAAACATGTTGAACGGTGTGGATAAAACACATACATCATGGTGGACTCCACAGAACCCTACCCGGACGGATTGCCGTCTGGGCGGGGGTAGGACGCAATCCGCGTCCTTGACTATGGACGCGGATTACATCCTACCCCCGCCCAGACAGTAATCTGTCCAAGCAGGGCTCTGTGGTGCCCACCGTGGTGTAAGTCTTTTATCCACACCGTTCAACGTTTTTTGCAAATAATTTTAATATGTGGAGTAAAAAATGAGGTAGGTCCAAGGCTTAAGTGGACCACACCAAAGGAACCTACACTGATAATGACACCCGCCGTTGAAACCCTTCCAAAGGCCAACGTGATTTTTTTTTACCATACAACCTATTCATAGGGTCATGAAGACGTGGATGAAGTGAAAACACAAATCTCAGCTTCATCCAAAACTTCTCCGGTTCGCAAGAAGTTTTTAATGGTGGACGTTCAATCCCCACTCGGTGGTCCACTTAAGCCTTGGACCTGCCTCATTTTTTGTTTTGCATATTAAAATTATCTACAAAAAATGTTGAACGGCGTGGATAAAACACATACATCATGGTGGACCCCACAGAGCCCTACCTAGACAAATTACCGTCCGGGCGGGGGTAGGACGCAATCCACGTCCTTAGTCAAGGACGCAGACTGAGTCCTACCCCTGCCAGGACGGTAATCCGTCCGGGCACCGTGTTGTAAAACACTACCGTCCGGGCACCGTGATGTAAGTGTTTTATCTACGCCGTTCAATGTTTTTTGCAGATAATTTTAATATGTGGAGCAAAAAATGAGGTAGGTCCAAGGCTTAAGTGGACCAGACCAAAGGAACCTACACTGATAATGACACCCGCCATTGAAATCTTTCCAAAAGCCAACATGATGTTTTTTTTTTACTATACAACCTATTCATAGGGTCATGTAGACGTGGATGAAGTGAAAACACAAATCTCAGCTTCATCCAAAACTTCTCCGGCTCCCAAGAAGTTTTTAATGGTGGACGTTCAATCCCCACTCTATGGTCTGCTTAAGCCTTAGACCTGCCTCATTTTTTGCTTTGCATATTAAAATTATTTGCAAAAAATGTTGAACGATGTGGATTAAATACATACATCACGGTGGACCCCACATAGCCCTACCCGGACGGATTACCGTCCGGGTGGGGTAGGACGCAATCCGCGTCTTTAGTCCCCGCCCGGACAGTAATCCATCCGGGCAAGGCTCTGTGGCGCCTACCATGGTGTAAGTGTTTTATCCACGCCATTCAACATTTTTTACAAATAATTTTAATATGTGGAGCAAAAATGAGGTAGGTCCAAGGCTTAAGTGGACCACACCAAAGGAACCTACACTGATAATGACACCCACCGTTGAAACCTTTCCAAAGGCCAATGTGATGTTTTTTTTTTGCCATACAACCTATTCATAAGGTCATGTAGACATGGATGAAGTGAAAACACAAATCTCAACTTCATCCAAAACATCTTCAGCTCCCAAGAAGTTTTTAATGGTGGACGTTCAATCCCCACTCTGTGGTCCACTTAAGCCTTGGACCTACCTCATTTTTTGCTTTGCATATTAAAATTATCTGCAAAAAATGTTGAATGGCGTGGATAAAACACATACATCATGGTGGACCCCACAAAGCCCTGCCCGAACGGATTACCATCCGGGCGGGGGTAGGACTCAATCCTCGTTGATGAGCATAGCTTAGTTGTACAACAATCTATAGGAAATCCGCGTCAACGAGTAACAGTCGAGTCAAGAGTCAACTATCATAGTAGTCTATCCTCCATAGTCAAGAGTCAAGCGTTGGGTGCTAAGAATGCTAGTTCCCCACCATTTTAAATGCTAGTGACTCCTTCCTGATGAGCATGGCTTAGCTGTACAGCAATCTAAACCGTCCCAATCACTAACCCACAATCACGGATGTGAGCATAACCTAAAATCAACATGAGGAGATGATGCCAACCATCTGATTTTGTCCCCCTAATTTGAAGATATGCTGAGCCAACTCACTCTTATTAGAAGATCTGCCAATATCTCTATCTTCAAACTTATTAGGGAATTACTGGTGATCTAAGGTTTCACCAACACCAAAAACTTTCCAAGAAAGACTTTGATGGCGTAGCAATGTTTTCTGCTCGTGCCCTATAACTATTTATCATTTGCTGCATGGCCCCTCATGTGTCACAGAGTGTTTCTACAACTTCTGGCTTATCAGTCGCCTGAGAAGAAGATTGTGCTTCCACATCGATTGATTTTATCTGATATCCCTCGTCTTGTGATTCATCTATTGTCTAAATGGGATTACCAACATTTGTTCTTGCTTTAGCAATCATGTTGTTTTATTAAGAAACTATGTTTTAGCACACCGTGTTCCATAGGGCATTTAGAAAATAGTGTTGATAGGCGGCTGGGGAAAAATAAATGTTTGTGGTAGCCTAGTATGTATGAGTCTCATTGGGCATGCCAAAAAATAGTATTGTTGTCCAATCTGGACACGTGGCCATACATGTAACAAACAATTCGATTTTAGTTAAACATGTGTAGTTAGATTAGGTATCAAGCGTGCTAGAGTCATGTTCGACTTAAAATGAGTTGAACGTTTGTAAACCTAGGCGCTGAAGTAGCTGGATTAGGTTTAGATTTATGAAGATTGGCCTAGTTGTTCAGTTATCGATTGTTACAGCAATCAATCAATTTTAGAATGAGAGGGTTAGTTTTTTTTTAATTAAATCTTTTTACCTTGAAGACAATAACTTTTTTAAAAAAGTTATACCTTGAACCATGTTTCTCAGTAAAGTAATGACGACATTAAACATAAGGCTAGATTGATGATTTTATTAATTTGTGCATCAAAACAATTAACAAAGAGAAATAAAAATAATAATAATAATAATAATAAGTAGAAGGAAATATACTTGCGAGAGTCTGTGCTGGAAAAACAATCATGAAAAATACTAGATAATTATGAGACGATCGCAGTATGAGATTCAAATGACATAACTTCTAGGGATCTACCAGCAGGGCCATGGATATTTAAACTACTCTTATACATACTGCAATAATACACTAGACAATGGTAAAACTATAAGCTCCAAACTTATTGCATCATGGCTAGATAGAAGTAGAGTGAACTGAGGTAAGAATCTGAATTAATTAATAAGTGTCCGTGGAGGATAAAAATGATAGGTAATGTAAAGCTGAAAAGAAATTGATTAATTTGTGTTGGGAAGGGTTCAGAAAATTAATTGATTTGTGTTGTTGAGGGCCTAAAACTCTCCTTTAAATATTGCTTTTATAAATTTGGAGAAGTGATGGCTTTGCATAAGATTCAGCAACATGAGAGATTTAAATAATTGGTCTGCAAATCTCATTAATTTCCCTTGTAAGTATAGCCCATTATATTAAGCTACGTATATAAGAAATCATGTACGTTCCTTGCTTTTCTGTCATACATAAAAATATTTATATAAGTCTCCACACTACTAAACTCTTTCGCAGGAAACTTTGCCCTTACATTTATGTCATTGGGCTTTAGTATCCGTAGAGAGTTGTTTTTTTGTGAAACTCTAGCATTTAATGCTTGTTAGAGATTTACTTTGATGAAATACTTTATAAATAGTTAATTTTCATGAAACTTTAACATTTAATACTCTCTCATATATGTGTGTGTGTGTGTGTGTGAGGTCAAGTTGTGTGGGCCCCACCATGATGTATGTTAAAAATCAACACCGTGCATTTGACGGGTCCCTTTAAATTATGGGATATCCCAAAAATCAGCTATATATGGAACTTAAGTGGGCTATTCCATCTAAAATCATGTGAAGATATGCCTAAAACATATAAGAGCATTTGGTGGAGCCCATAGAAATGCCTGTGACAAATCCACTCTGTTTATCAGTTTCGCAAGACCACAAATGAGATGAATCTTATAATCAGCCAGATCCAAAACTCGCGTGGGGCATACCACACGAAACAGCTGGAATTGAACACCCAACATTGTAAACTTTTAGGGGCCACGAAAGTTTTCTATCAGGACGATATTTGTGCCTGCACTTTAGCCTCATTTTTAGATTCATGTCCTAATTAATCAGGCTAGCTCCATGCTTCAGTAGTGGAATGGATCTGTTTCAACAATGAGGCAGGGGGATCAAGTACCCATGTGGTCTGGGTAGGTGTGTGACTGTGTGTATACTTAGGTGTGTGACTGCATAGAGTGTGGGTGTGTATAAAATTATATATGCACACGTGTAGAGATAGAGAGGAATGCTCACCGGCACACCAGTTCTCACCCGAACTGGTGAGAACTTTTCAAGAACTCCTGCATTCTCAAAAAGTTCTCACAGGTTCTCACTAGAATTACATTCACTCCATTAATAAAAAAAAAATAATAATAAAAAATCTCATGAGAATTGGTGTGCAAGTGAGCATTCCATTATTATTATTATTATTATTATTATTATTATTATTATTATTGTTTGTCACTTTATATAACATGAGCGAAGTGTGGTCACTTTTTGTAACATGGGGGGAAGGGTGAGCGTGATGAAATTCAACCTGTACATCACTTGCATCACCCCTTGTTTATGGTTTATCCTAAAAGTCAGGCTGATTCAACACTCATCAGGTGGATCACTCCAAAATATTATGCCTAATAATCACTAAATTCACACGATATAGCTCAACTGAAGTTTGGAAACTGAAATACTTTGATTTATGGATAATTGGTTTATCCTGATGAATGGATTAGATTTTATGGATTTTAACTTCACGTAAAGTATCAGTGCCACCGCTGCTGCTTCGGTGTCTAAGGCACAAGACATTTTATTTGTGTACAGTGGGCAACACCACATTTTATAGGCCCATGAGCTTTTGCCTGAAATGCGCTGGTGTTAAAGCTCTCTTTGCCCCTACCATGATGAATTTATTTTATTCATACCATTCATTAATTTTTGTTTAACTGGCTAAAAATTGAGGCAGATCCAAAGCTTAAGTAGATTGCATCACAAAAAACAAAGGGGACAATAACATCCGCTGCTAAAACCTTCCTAAGGCGCACAAGTCATGTTTATTTGTCAACTGACCCTATTCATAAGGCCAAATGATGTGAAAATAAACTTGATCTAAAACTTATCTAGCCCTGAGAAATTTTCAATAATAAGAGTTCAATCCCCATCATTTCTTATGGTCTCGCCTTTTTTTCTTTTCGTTTTTTTTCTGTTTTTTGGGTTAGCTTGTTAGTACACACCCATGTCAGTACACACACTCTATGTTAGCCACCCCCACTAGGGATCGGTACCAAGACCTCAAGTGTTGAAATGAGGTATCTCCACTCAGTGTCGCCTACCTCCTCTACCTCCTCTTTGAATCTATCTCTTTTTTGGACTCACGCCCTGGAATGAGCTGGAAAAATGAACAGACTACGTTGATAAAACAACATAAATTTTGATGGGCCTACAGAGCTTTGACAACAGCTGCTGGCTGGTGATCGGTCATGGCCAAACCGTGTCCTTGGCCGTCGTAGGCTTGGGTTGCCTACTGACGCTGTCCAAAATACCAAAATCCCAACGGTTCATTCTCTCCATGGAAGACTTGTTACAAGGATCGCCCATTTGTTCATCTGCCAAAGACAAATTATTCTCACTGAATGGATGGTTTGGGTCAACCATGATGGTTTATATCTATTGTAGTGGGGCTTGAGGAATACGGTTTCAGGTGGTCCAGCGACCTACTGAGGCAGTCTTTTACACACCGCCCATCCACCAAAGAGACCGGAACCACAAAAGAGAAACGAGATGACTCATGACTAACACTCAAGTCAATAGTCAACATTTCATGGGGACCATAGCCTAAGACTCCTGTGATTGTTAATCACCATTTAAAAGTAACGGTGACTATTTTACCTTAAAAAGGGCGCAGTCGTACATCAATGTAGACCATCCAAATCCCTTGCCCAATTTTAGATTGAACATAACAACAATTTTAAATTGAGAAAATGAGAGCAAGCATTTACTTTTAATCATCTAGATTAGATATATCACTCAATATCTTACAATATCACTCAATATCTTACATTTAGCCATCTATTTAATTGGATGGGTCAGATTGTGTACTGTAAATCTAAAAATATGCTTGTGCTCCACAAATTTGAAAGGTATAGACAGCTGTGCATCAGTGCCACATAAGAGGACAACAATACTGATTGCCATTTTTAAAATGGTGGTAAACTATCATAGTAGCGTATCCTCCATAGTCAAGGGACGCGGATTGCCTCCTACCCCCCGCCCGGACGGATTAAGTGTTTTATCCACGCCGTTAAACGTTTTTTTCAGATAATTTTACCATGGGGAGCAAAAAATGAGGTACGTCCAAGGCTTAAGTGGACCACACCAAAGGAACCTACACTGATAATGACACCCACCCTTGAAACCCTTCTAAAGGCTAACGTGATGTTTTTTTTACCATACAACCTATTCATATGGTCATGTAGATGTGGATGAAGTGAAAACACAAATCTCAACTTCATCCAAAACTTCTCCAGCTCCCAAGAAGTTTTTAATGGTGGATGTTCAATCCCCACTCTGTGGTCCACTTAAGCCTTGGACCTGCCTCATTTTTTGCTTTGCATATTAAAATTATCTGTAAAAAATGTTGAACGACGTGGATAAAACACATACATCACGATGGATCCCACAGAGCCCTACTCGGACGGATTACCGTCCGGGCGGGGGTAGGACGCAATCTGCGTATGGATGTAGATTGCGTCCTACCCCCCCCCAAGACGGTAATCTGTCCGGGCAAGACTCTGTGGCACCCACCATGGTGTAAGTGTTTTATCCACGCCGTTCAACATTTTTTGCAGATAATTTTAATATGTGGAGAAAAAAATGAGGTAGGTCCAAGGCTTAAGTGGACCACACCAAAGGAACCTACACTGATAATGACACCCGCCGTTGAAACCCTTCCAAAGGCCAACGTGATTTTATTTTTTTTACCATACAACCTATTCATAGGGTCATGTAGACGTGGATGAAGTGAAAATACAAATCTCAGCTTCATCCAAAACTTCTCCGGCTCCCAAGAAGCTTTTAATGGTGGATGTTCAATCCCCACTCTATGGTCCGCTTAAGCCTTAGACCTGCCTCATTTTTTATTTGCATATTAAAACTATCTGAAAAAAATGTTGAACGGCATGGATAAAACACATACATCACAGTGGACCCCACAGAGCCCTACCCGAACGGATTGCCGTCCGGGCGAGGGTAGGAATAAGGACACGAATTGCGTCCTACCCCCACCCGAACGGCAATCTGTCCATGCAAGGCTCTATGGCGTCCATTGTGGTGTAAGTGTTTTATCCAAGCCGTTCAACGTTTTTTGCAGATAATTTTAATATGTGGAGCAAAAAATGAGGTAGGTCCAAGGCTTAAGTGGACCACACCAAAGGAACCCACACTGATAATGACACCAGCCATTGAAACCCTTCCAAAGGCCAACGTGATGTTTTTTTTCACCATACAACCTATTCATAGGGTCATATAGACGCAGATGAAGTGAAAATACAAATCTCAGCTTCATCCAAAACTTCTTCAGCTCCCAAGAAGTTTTTAATGGTGGACATTCAATCCCCACTCTTTGGTCCACTTAAGCCTTAGACCTGCCTCGTTTTTTGCTTTGCATATTAAAATTATCTGCAAAACATGTTGAACGGCGTGGATAAAACACATACATCATGGTGGACTCCACAGAACCCTGCCCGGACGGATTGCCGTCTGGGCGGGGGTAGGACGCAATCCGCGTCCTTGACTATGGACGCGGATTGCATCCTACCCCTGCCCAGACAGTAATCTGTCCAAGCAGGGCTCTATGGTGCCCACCGTGGTGTAAGTCTTTTATCCACACCGTTCAACGTTTTTTGCAAATAATTTTAATATGTGGAGTAAAAAATGAGGTAGGTCCAAGGCTTAAGTGGACCACACCAAAGGAACCTACACTGATAATGACACCCGCCGTTGAAACCCTTCCAAAGGCCAACGTGATTTTTTTTTACCATACAACCTATTCATAGGGTCATGTAGACGTGGATGAAGTGAAAACACAAATCTCAGCTTCATCCAAAACTTCTCCGGTTCGCAAGAAGTTTTTAATGGTGGACGTTCAATCCCCACTCGGTGGTCCACTTAAGCCTTGGACCTGCCTCATTTTTTGTTTTGCATATTAAAATTATCTACAAAAAATGTTGAACGGCGTGGATAAAACACATACATCACGGTGGACCCCACAGAGCCCTACCTAGACGAATTACCGTCCGGGCGGGGGTAGGACGCAATCCACGTCCTTAGTCAAGGACGCAGACTGAGTCCTACCCCTGCCAGGACGGTAATCCGTCCGGGCACCGTGGTGTAAAACACTACCGTCCGGGCACCGTGATGTAAGTGTTTTATCTACGCCGTTCAATGTTTTTTGCAGATAATTTTAATATGTGGAGCAAAAAATGAGGTAGGTCCAAGGCTTAAGTGGACCAGACCAAAGGAACCTACACTGATAATGACACCCGCCGTTGAAACCTTTCCAAAAGCCAACATGATGTTTTTTTTTTACTATACAACCTATTCATAGGGTCATGTAGACGTGGATGAAGTGAAAACACAAATCTCAGCTTCATCCAAAACTTCTCCAGCTCCCAAGAAGTTTTTAATGGTGGACGTTCAATCCCCACTCTATGGCCCGCTTAAGCCTTAGACCTGCCTCATTTTTTACTTTGCATATTAAAATTATCTGCAAAAAATGTTGAACGATGTGGATTAAATACATACATCACGGTGGACCCCACATAGCCCTACCCGGACGGATTACCGTCCGGGTGGGGTAGGACGCAATCCGCGTCCTTAGTCCCCGCCCGGACAGTAATCCATCCGGGCAAGGGTCTGTGGCGCCTACCATGGTGTAAGTGTTTTATCCACGCCATTCAACATTTTTTACAAATAATTTTAATATGTGGAGCAAAAATGAGGTAGGTCCAAGGCTTAAGTGGACCACACCAAAGGAACCTACATTGATAATGACACCCACCGTTGAAACCTTTCCAAAGGCCAATGTGATGTTTTTTTTTTGCCATACAACCTATTCATAAGGTCACGTAGACGTGGATGAAGTGAAAACACAAATCTCAACTTCATCCAAAACATCTTCAGCTCCCAAGAAGTTTTTAATGGTGGACGTTCAATCCCCACTCTGTGGTCCACTTAAGCCTTGGACCTACCTCATTTTTTGCTTTGCATATTAAAATTATCTGCAAAAAATGTTGAATGGCGTGGATAAAATACATACATCACGGTGGACCCCACAAAGCCCTGCCCGAACGGATTACCATCCGGGCGGGGGTAGGACTCAATCCTCGTTGATGAGCATAGCTTAGTTGTACAACAATCTATAGGAAATCCGCGTCAACGAGTAACAGTCGAGTCAAGAGTCAACTATCATAGTTGTCTATCCTCCATAGTCAAGAGTCAAGCGTTGGCTGCTAAGAATGCTAGTTCGCGTTGGGTGCTAAGAATGCTAGTTCCCCACCATTTTAAATGCTAGTGACTCCTTGCTGATGAGCATGGCTTAGTTGTACAGCAATCTAAACCGTCCCAATCACTAACCCACAATCATGGATGTGAGCATAACCTAAAATCAACATGAGGAGATGATGCCAACCATCTGATTTTGTCCCCCTAATTTGAAGATAGGCTGAGCCAACTCACTCTTATTAGAAGATCTGCCAATATCTCTATCTTCAAACTTATTAGGGAATTACTGGTGATCTAAGGCTTCACCAACACCAAAAACTTTTCAAGAAAGACTTTGATGGCCTAGCAATGTTTTCTGCTCTTGCCCTATAACTATTTATCATTTGCTGCATGGCCCCTCATGTGTCACAGAGTGTTTCTCCCCTCATGTGTCACAGAGTGTTTCTACAACTTCTGGCTTATCAGTCGCCTGAGAAGAAGATTGTGCTTCCACATCGATTGATTTTATCTGATATCCCTCGTCTTGTGATTCATCTATTGTCTAAATGGGATTACCAACATTTGTTCTTGCTTTAGCAATCATGTTGTTTTATTAAGAAACTATGTTTTAGCACACCGTGTTCCATAGGGCATTTAGAAAATAGTGTTGATGGGCGGCTGGGGAAGAATAAATGTTTGTGGTAGCCTAGTATGTATGAGTCTCATTGGGCATGCCAAAAAATAGTATTGTTGTCCAATCTGGACACGTGGCCATACATGTAACAAACAATTCGATTTTAATTAAACATGTGTAGTTAGATTAGGTATCAAGCGTGCTAGAGTCATGTTCGACTTAAAATGAGTTGAACGTTTGTAAACCTAGGCGCTGAAGTAGCTGGATTAGGTTTAGATTTATGAAGATTGGCCTAGTTGTTCAGTTATCGATTGTTACAGCAATCAATCAATTTTAGAATGAGAGGGTTAGTTTTTTTTTAATTAAATCTTTTTACCTTGAAGACAATAACTTTTTTAAAAAAGTTATACCTTGAACCATGTTTCTCAGTAAAGTAATGACGACATTAAAAATAAGGCTAGATTGCTGATTTTATTAATTTGTGCATCAAAACAATTAACAAAGAGAAATAAAAATAATAATAATAATAATAATAATAAGTAGAAGGAAATATACTTGCGAGGGTCTGTGCTGGAAAAACAATCATGGAAAATACTAGATAATTATGAGACGATCGCAGTATGAGATTCACATGACATAACTTCTAGGGATCTACCAGCAGGGCCATGGATATTTAAAATACTCTTACACATACTGCAATAATACACTAGACAATAGCAAAACTATAAGCTCCAAACTTATTGCATCATGGCTAGATAGAAGTAGAGTGAACTGAGGTAAGAATCTGAATTAATTAATAAGTGTCCGTGGAGGATAAAAATGATAGGTAATGTAAAGCTGAAAAGAAATTGATTAATTTGTGTTGGGAAGGGTTCAGAAAATTAATTGATTTGTGTTGTTGAGGGCCTGAAACTCTCCTTTAAATATTGCTTTTATAAATTTGGAGAAGTGATGGCTTTGCATAAGATTCAGCAACATGAGAGATTTAAATAATTGGTCTGCAAATCTCATTAATTCCCCTTGTAAGTGTAGCCCATTATATTAAGTTACGTATATAAGAAATCATGTACGTTCCTTGCTTTTCTGTCATACATAAAAATATTTATATAAGTCTCCACGCCACTAAACGCTTTCGCAGGAAACTTTGCCCTTACATTTATGTCATTGGGCTTTAGTATCCGTAGAGAGTTGTTTTTTTGTGAAACTCTAGCATTTAATGCTTGTTAGAGATTTACTTTGATGAAATACTTTATAAATAGTTAATTTTCATGAAACTTTAACATTTAATACTCTCTCATATATGTGTGTGTGTGTGTGAGGTCAAGTTGTGTGGGCCCCACCATGATGTATGTTAAAAATCAACACCGTGCATTTGACGGGTCCCTTTAAATTATGGGATATCCAAAAAATCAGCTATATACGGAACTTAAGTGGGCTATTCCATCTAAAATCATGTGAAGATATGCCTAAAACATATAAAAGCATTTGGTGGGGCCCACCAAAAATTTGGATGCATCTAAAACTTGGTCTGACCCCTCATCCAAGTGGGACACATGTAATGGATGGACTGGATTTGTGAACCACATCTCGGTGAGCCCCAAAAATGATTATGAATGTTTTAATGGAAGGTAACCCCTCTCAACTTTTGTATGTGGTGTGGCCAACATAAGCCACAGATTGACTTGATTTTTAAGCCCTAGGCCCACTATGGAATGGTGCATCTGACTGATGGGTAGATGTTCGACATACATCACAGTGGGGCCCACACAGCTCCACCTCATGGGGAGTTCCCATGAGCTCGACCGAATAGAACCTTTTCCATATATATATATATATATATATATATATATATATATATATATAGGAAAAAGGTTCTATCCAGCCGAGCTCATGGGAATTTCCCATGAGGTCGAGCTGTGTGTGCCCCACCATGATGTATGTCGAACATCAACATCGTGCATTTGATGAGTCCCTTTTAAATTATGAGATATTCCAAAAATCAGCTGTATATGGAACTTAGGTGGGCCATACCATCTAAAATCATGTAAAGACATTTCTAAAACATATAAAAGTACTTTGTGGGGCCCATTTAAAAATTGGATGCATCTGAAACTTGGTCTGACCCCTCATCCAAGTGGGACACACATAATGGATGGATTGGATTTGTGAACCACATCTCATTGGGCCCAACAAATGATTATGTACGTTTTAATGGAGGATAACCCCTCTCAACTTTTGTATATGGAGTGGCCCACACAAGTTATGGATTAACTTGATTTTTAAGTCCATGGAATGGTGCATCTAAGTGATGGGGTAGATGTTCAACACGTATAACAGTGGGCCCATACAACCCAACCTCATGGAAAGTTCAGATGAGCTCAACGGCATAGAACCTTTTCCCCATATATATATACACTTTGAATTTTACTTACACTACGTGTAGACCATTTGATCTGGCCCTTATTGGTCAATGTAAATACTGACAATTTATACCATTTAAATCCTTGTCCCAATTCTAATAGAACAAAATAGAAAGTTTAAATTGAGAAAATTAGAGTAAATGTTTACTTTTGACCATCTAGTTTGGATAACACGTTATTTTACTTTTAATCATCTATTTAGTTGGTATTAATTGGATTGTTAGAATTATTACGGTAAATTTAAATATATATTTGTGCTTTACGTTTTTTTTTAGAGGAATGGAAACAGGTGCATCAGCGCCACATACGAGGAGAATGAGTCGCCAACAATTTCAAATGGAATTTACCGTGGGAACCTATCCTCAAAAGCCACAGACGATGATTGCACGATCCTGCCAGTACCACCGTTGCCACTTGGTGATCTGTGAGCCCCACCATGATGTATCTGTTTTATCCAAGCCGTTCATCTATTTTTTTCAGCTCTTTTTTGTATGAGTGTTGGAATTAGGCAGATTGAAATCTCAAATGGACCACATTACAAGGAATCAGTGGTGACCGAACGCTTCCCATTAAAAACTTCTTAAGGCATAGTGTAATGTTTATTTGCCATCCGGCCTGTTGATTAGATCAGGCAGATCTGGATGAAGGGATAATACAATTATCAGCTCGATACAAAACTTTTGTGGCCCCTAATAAGTTTTTAATGGTGGGAATTCAACCACCACTATTTCGAATGATGCGTCCACCTGAGATGTTGATCTGTTTCATTTTTAGGGCTCATGCTCTAAAATGAGCTAGCAAAATCCATGGATGGTGTGGATAAAACATATACATCATGATGAGGCTCATACAGCACCGATGAGTAGTGACTCATCAAGGCATCAGCAGTCGGCTTCTGTTGGCTACTTTCTCTCTTTGTATGTGAATGCCAGTGGTAGTCAGCCAATCCCGACCTTCAGCTAGTTTCTTTCTTTACATGTGAATGCATCGTCCTTTCCATCACCTTGAGTTGGTGCTTTCTTTCTCCATGTGCGAATGCAGCGTCCTTTCCATCCAGAAATCTCCATTGATTTCCCTCTCCTTTTGTCATTTCACGTGTTGCCACTGTGTACAGATCAAGATCTCAAGATCTCTATTACATAATTACTGCTAACTAAAATGATATAAATTCATTTTTAAGCATCTATCAAACAGGACCTAAGAATCCCTTCCAACAAAGTTCAGGATTTAGATTGGATACCGCCTACTACTAGAGCTGGCATCGAGTCGAGTCGAACTGAGTTTGGGCTGACCCAACTCGATCCAGTTTTAAAACAGACTTGACCCGACAAGGCACCGAGTCCAGCATGCCTGACCCCGATCCAAGTACGGGTCTGGCCTGGACTAATCCAGACCAGGTTCGACCCGGTCACAAGTATGGATCAGCTCAAGCCGGCACTGAGTCAGGTCGGCTGCAGCGGGTATCCATGAGCTGAAATCATAACTCAAAACCTAGTTGCACTTGCCAGAATTTACACACCTCTCCATTAGCTACATGGCATCTCGTATTTGAAACGTCATATCCGAGTCACACACACAGAGCCAAGTTTCGGGTCAACTCGAGTCACTTCCGAGTTGGATTTCAGGTCGAGTCAAATCAAGTTATTTGGTGACCCAAACTCGACTCGGTTTGAGTTCAGATTGGACAAAGTTTATTCAGTTCGGATCGACCCACCCACTTGGTTCGGATCAAGTTGGGTCTGAACAAGTCAATGAGTCAAGTTTGCCTAGTCAAGTCATCTCGTTCCCAGCTCTACCTACCACAGTAGGGTAGGTGGCTCACTTCCACCCTGAGGTGCATCTTAAATGATGCTCTACATCTTTCATGATCTGACTTTTATGCTACCAAGGCTATAGTGAAAAAAAAAAAAACATTTGTTGAGCAAGAAGATGAATATCTAATGGCTCGCATCCATGATTCACAAGTCGAGGACACCAATGAATCATGATAGTAAGATAATAGCTTCTACATATCTACTATATATAACGCCAATAGCTTTGAACACTTTTGCCCTTGTAATTAGTCTTTATAGCATTGGTTAAGAGAGGGTGAATTCATCACAAAAACATAACCAGTTGGCAAAGATTTTATTGCACAAGGAATAGCATACATTGTACTGGCTTCCTTTCACTTCTTTTAATGCAGGTAGGACTATTACCAAAGTTACAATTACTATGCACCCCACCTTGACGACTCTATGATATCACTTTCATGCATTTGTTGCATCAGCTCATTTTAAGATGTCAATCCAAAAAATCGATATGTTGAGATGTATATTGGGGAAGTGGGCGAGTCACAACAAGGGAAACAATGAAGACCCTCTCTCTCTCTCTCTCTCCCTCCCTCCCTTTTTCTCCCCCTTCTAAATATCCTCTCTCTATCCCCTCTCCCATTCGCTCTCTCCATTTTTCTTCCCCTAGTAGTAATGAGAACATGAAAGGTTCAGATCAATATAGGTGGGAGGAACTGGGCCCTATACCCACTGTGGTAAGGGGTAGCACACCATACGCTATCAAAACCCCGGAGTTCAAGATTAGGAGTCATTAGCTGAGCAATATTTGGCCTTCTCTGTGCCATTGATTATTTTTTCTTAACCATCTATTTCAGGCCACTGATTAGAAAGGCTAAGGATCTTCTAGTATATATATATAGAAGAATTTAGGGGCAAACACCATCTACATTAACACCCCACCCATCAGATTAACACTCTGGATCACGTGAGCCCCACTTGTATGCAATGGTCCATCAGAGCTAAAGGATTCTTTCTAATTTTAGGGAAAATCATGCCTCCATAATTAAGGAGGACATGAATAAAGATACAATTACAAATTAGAGAAAAATACGCAACTCAATCAGCAGAGACACATATGACCTGCTTACCAACATTTTTACCAGAGAATAGCCCGACAAGGGCTGCTGGAGCACTCTCAAGGCCTTCATTCATGTCTTCTATGTATACAATTTTCCCTTGCTTGTAGTAATTGATAATCTGATCCACAAACTGTGGAAACAGATTCAGATAATCGCTCTGCAGAAACCCTCGCATCCTTACTCGTTTCGTGATAAGCATGAACAAGTTATGGATTCCTTCAGCGCCAGAGATGCTCTGCTGTGATACCATCCCACATACAGCGATCCGGCCATGCAATCTCATGTTTAGAAGCACGGCGTCAAGCATGGCTCCACCCACATTATCAAAATAGATGTCGATGCCTTGAGGAAGACACCTATTAGCAAAAACATGTTGAAAAAGAAAAAAAAAAAAAAAAAGTTGTTTTAGTCTAAATCCATATAGAATTGTGAGATTTTGGAGCAGGTTTGGCAGCTTGAGTAGAAAACTCTTGCAACTAGAAACACTAGACAGTTAAGAATGACATCTTTCCTGAGACGAATGCTGCCGGATGTATGCGTGCTTCATGGAGTTCAATGAAGCATGCATGCACCAAAAACATCTCTATTGAACATGTGGCACTTTTGCATGGTGATCACAACTGTTGATTTGGTGAACCACTGTGTAAGGGCCATACACCAAAAGGGAAGGCAATCAGACTGGTACCCATCGAACCAGCGGCAAGAAAAAAGGGACAGTTAGCTAAAAAGATGAAGAATGGTCCACGCTGAGTGGACAATACTGGCAACAATGAGATGGTCAGTGCAGTCCAATCAACTGCAACTCTTAGCCCATTGCCATCAACAGGCTGGCTAACCAGATCAACTGTCCTCAATAATATACATGTAGGTCACATGTACAGTACACTTAATTTTACAAACACTTCTTAGTAATTGAAAATTTTAAGCACTTAGTAGAGCTTGTATGAAGTGCATGTCATAAAAGCATTACTCATTTCTCACATGTGCAAAACTGCAAATACATAGATCTAGAACCACTAGACAAAAGATGGAAAGACTTAGTTTTTAGAATGGATAATAGCATGTGCAAGAGACATCATTTCATAATATTCCGTTATGTTCAAAAGATCACAAATTGATTCAGGTTGACTGAGCTCCAGGTACCATGTGCAAATTCCAATTTTACAAACAGCCAGCCAATATATTAGACAGTTGAAATTTCATCAATATGCTAGTATATTGTCAGCCAACCAGGCAATTTTTTTATTTTTTTTTAAGTGAAGATTTTATTGCAAACAACTGAGGGGACTCTACAGGCACGCTAGACATTCAGGTCGGCCCAAGGCACAAAAACAACCATGGGCCAACCTATCCTATACCCAAAGAAGATCCGAGAAAAGCAAAAACATACTCATGTACTCTCCCTTTTCTCTAATATTCCCCAGGCCCACCCGATCAAGAAAAAGGAGACCTCGGATGGACTGCGGAAGCTCCGACGCAGAGAAGATCTTTTTACATTGGGTCTCACTTCCAATACGAGCCAAACCATCGGCCCATGTGTTTCCTTCCCAAAGAACATGGACAATACGCATCTGGCCCCTCTGAAATAGCTTGTCAATCATAGTTCTCCAATACCACCATTTCCATTTGGACAGACATCTGTTGTTCAGCTCCTCCACTACTAATTTAGAGTCGCTCTCAACCTCTATCTTGGAGAAGGCTTGTTGCAAACACTGAGAAAGGCCCTCGAACAACGCTCTCATTTCAACCAGGCAATTTTGGCCATTCTGACACTAAACTCATACTCGAATCATGATTTTCAAGTTTAGTCCATCGAAGAAAATGATTTTATAAGAATAAGGTAATATGATGGTTGATGCAGCCTATCTTTTATCAAATCAAAGATGGACTATGTACTCAAAGATAGGCCAAACTGAGTTGACTCCACCGAGTTCTGAGTCAATTATCAAAGCTCGGAATTTTAGTTCAAATTAGACAGCCTCTGGCCCATGATAGTTGGATCTAATACCGTGCACGAAATCAGTGGAGAAAAAGAAAGTTATCACAATCAAACAGTTACTTGAAAAGTGACAGCATCCGCATGGTAGAAGATGGCAATTCAAGCAAATTTCCACTTGATAATACTGAAATAACTGTCTAACCAACATGGGGGAAGCTATACTGAAATAACTGTCTAACCAGCATCCGCATTATAATATAGGTATAAAGACTGAAAAGCCCCCTTTGCTTGAACTTCTGACCAACCACTTCCCTTTTTAATGTTTGTTCCAAACCACCCCTTGTGTTTTAGTGACTGCTCCTTGTATCGGAGAAAATGGAGGAAACTCATTAAATATTTTTCTAATTACAGTTATGCCCCTCTTCACAAGCCCATTTATATAATAATTCACCTCATCTTAAAAGAGATGGTGCCTCATCAACCATACACATGGCATTGCTGTACATTAGTCTAGACTGTTCACATCACGAGCATGACTCAAAAAATCATACCAAGAACATGATTGTGACTGTCTATTTTCCATCACAGTTTGGACCACTCACTATTTTACTTTTAATAATCTACTTTGATATCCATAAAATGAATGGTTAAGATTGCTTTATTTTAAGATATATGGCCCTTGATGGAGTGGAATGGTGAAGAAGAAATCATGTAGCCAACCAATTCATTGGGATAAGGTTTAGATGATGTTCTATCCAAAATGCACCACACAATTTAGATGGTCTAGATAGCTGCATA
This sequence comes from Magnolia kwangsiensis, assembly GCA_037074715.1. Lineage (NCBI taxonomy): Eukaryota > Viridiplantae > Streptophyta > Magnoliopsida > Magnoliales > Magnoliaceae > Magnolia > Magnolia kwangsiensis. The sequence continues at coordinate 47,536,859 of CM073574.1, read as the reverse complement.
AGTGCAACACGTGAGAAGGATGAGTCACAGTGGTGAACCCTAAATTGGTTGTCCTATTGCAAACTTGTTGACTAAAGACACAATCATCAATTGCACATAGCTGTAAAGCACTCAAACTCCATGGGACCACCATATTGTATATGGAATCAACCCCACCCATCAAGTGAGATCCCTTGATTTCATCATTCATACAAAATATTAGATCAATACAAAATTCATATCAGCCAGACAAATGGCAACATTGTAAAATTATGCATAAAACCTAAGTTCGCGTGGTGTGGCCCGGATCAGGATGATTTTTCTATATTCATCTTGGGAGCCACCCCTGATGATTGGTTTTGATGAAAGGCAAACGCCATTGTGGCCCTACACAAAAACCTTGTTTGGCATCCGATCCCTATTGTTTCATGTGGTGTGGTCCATCTGAATTGTCTATCTGACTGATGTTTGGCCCCAGGGACTACCATTGAGGACCACACCTGATGGACAGAGTGGATGTAACACAAGTAACGTGGCAGCCCATAGAGCTTGTGTGTTTTCACCAACGTAAAACAAGTGTTATAGAGGATTACACTCTTCTCATAGGCCCAGATTTGCACCCTAGCTCTGCACTTTTGAAAATGGCAAAGACTCATCCTCAAAAAACATGGTAGTGATGTATGTAGAACTATTCAAATCATCAAACTTGTGGGTTCAATTGTGAATGGAGCATCTCTCTAAAATTGTATCGATCAAGAAATCCTAAACACTTAGTTAATGGCTATCAACTGGATGGTTAGAAGTTAAATATTTAGTAGTCCAAAATTAGAAGGGAAAAAATAGATTTGTTAATATATCTTACATAATTCGGCCATAAGATGGTCAAGATTGCCTTACAACTATACCACATGTATGTTTGAAGAGTCACTATTGTTTTTAAAATGGTGCAAAACTAATAGAGAAGTCAATTATTTTTCTTTTCTTTTCTTCTCTTTCTTTTTTTTATTTTTTCTTTTTTCTGTGCAAAGTGTACTTTGCTAGTGCATGGCGAGTGCACAATTGCAACATCCAAGCTGCTCACTCAGCAGGGCAAGGCTCGGGCCTGAAAAATCAGAATTTTGAATGGGTTGGCCCAACGGCCCGGCCCAAAACAGTTCAAAATCTGGGCCGAGACCTATCCAGGCCTGGCCCATTGACAGCCTTAGGTGGGGCACATCATGAACATACACAAAAGTAAAAATCAAGTTGGTCACTCATCTCCTAGGCCATGCAACATGTTGGCAATTACTCATAAGGTTGGCTAAAAAAGTTTTGCCCAGCCCATAAGACCTACATTGTGTCACCCACCTGATGAGCGCCTCGGATCTCTCATGTTGGTATGTGGATGTGGGTAGGTGAGCAGGTGCACTCAAGCCAGTGCATTGTTTGGAATTGTTCTCTGGAATCACACAGAGATGGATCTATGATAGGAATCCAAAAGCACAAAGCAAACACAAGAGAACACAAAGATTTAACGTGGAAAACCCTTTTCAGGAAAAAAGCCATGGCACAAAGCGACAGATCTTCACTATAAAAGCAGAAATTACAAAAATAAAGGACTTACCCGATTCGAATAAGCTCGAATCTCACCCTTGCTACACCCTTTACAAACCCTAGAACCCTTGGAATATCTTAGAATAACTTTAAGAAGCCTTAAAATTAATTTAGAATGGCCCTAGGGACTCTTATTTATAGTTGCGAAATCCCAACTTTCGCACCGACTTGGAATAATCCAGAAACCGCCTCAAATTTATGTAGTCCGTGCGCAGTCTGCATAACCTTCGACTAGTTGAACCAGAGCTAGGGCTAGTCAAAGGGTGCCCTTCGACTAGTCAAACCTGTCCTTTGACTGGTCAAATTTCTCAGAAATTCCAAAATACATTGTTGCTGGACTTTCAGCCAAACTTTCTCCAGGCTATTTGAATTTTCTGAGATTTAAGACATCTGTTAACAACATGCATGTCTCTGGAATCTCTTAAAGAGAGAGGGAGATGAATAGACAACAAGAGTATAGAAGCGAATACAAAGAATAATAGAAAATTAATGGACACAGATTATTTATTTATTTATTTATTTGCAAGGGCTGGTAAGGATGGGTTTTCTAAGAAGGGGGAAAATCTGAAGATGGACTGTTCGGAGGCAAAGATTAGTAGGGTGTAATTGCTCCTTTCCCCTAATATACATGTAGCATGAACAACAGCAATATGAAGAATGCATGGATAGTCACAAGTCATATTCGAGATTTTCTCACAAGATTTGCAGAATGTGATATTTCCAATACAGAAAAAGTAAGATTTTAGAAGCACATTGCATATGAATTTCAAAAACTGACCTTTTCAAGGCCGCATCCAAGCCTGGCTCCTCTTTGTAATTGAAAGCTTCATCAAAGCCTAACTTGTTCTTCAGAAGATCAACCTGAAACATATCATTGAAATTTTATTTGCATCGTAAATGGAATATACCTCATTGCAAATAAGGCTAAAGGCAATTCCAACAAAAGACCTGCCTTCTGTTTTGTGCCAGCACTTCCAACAACATAACAGCCATATATCTTGGCAAGCTGGCCAACAAGTTGGCCAACTGCTCCAGATGCTGCAGAGACAAAAACAAACTCCCCCTTTTTTGGCAAGCAGACCTCATAAAATCCAGCATAAGCTGTAAAGCCAGGCATACCTGTTTGGGAAAACTATGGTTAGCATGCTACTAGAGAATACTCATCATCATCATCATCATGTCCTGGTTATTGTGTAGGCCATGCTACTAAAGAAGACTAAATGATAGAAATCCTAAAATTAGAAAAAGAAGATAAATAAATAAATAAATAAAAACAGATAAAAGGACATATGAGTGCTTTATGCATCTAAAAAGCATACTAACAATTATGGTCACATCTCTACCTTCCTTCCATCAACACACAGACAATGGGAGATATTCAGAAAGCAAGAGAGTTAAAATAAAATTGAAGAATTTAAAATATTTATATATCTGGTAATATTTTTTATTAGTATATTATACTTAATATAAAAATAAAACTTGTTACGAAGAGTTAAAATTGGGGTTAATAGAATCATAGCAATGTTCAGAAAGTTGCTAATTGGCCTAGAACTCAGCCCAGTCAACTGTGTTTCACCAAGCTTTGAGTGCAGAGCTCAACTACAATTTCTGCAGGTTAAGTTAGTTTGAGAGTGATGCAGGATGATGGAAACTACCCTAGGATGTATGATAAGAGATCAATTATACATTAATTTCAGCAATCAACATGTAAAATCAAGCATATCCTCATAATATATTCAAAAATTCAAATTTATAACATGAAGATCCTAGGTTTTCACATGCACGATGTACAAAAATATAAAATAGTGCAAGAGTGGCCCAGTTGGAAGTAGGGACTTCCAATCTAGCGTAGGCGCGTTTAACACGCAAGGGAATGACTAGTAGGTTTTATGATTAGGGTTAGGAAGGAGAAAATTTGAAATATGGAGAATTATGGTTCATGGGAATTTTGAAATTGGGGTTTTTTTGAAATTGAGGAAAATAAGAAGTTGAAGACCTAGGGTTTAGAAGATTATAATGGAAGGGAAAAGAGGAAGACAAGAGAAGAGGAGAATACCTTTCAAAGAAAAAGAAGAGGAAGGATGTACCTTGGAATCTACTACCAAACAAGCTTCTACCCTTCCACAATTTAATTGGAAGGGAGGGTTTTTTTAAATTAAAAAAAAAGAACCCTAGAAATTAAGGAGGAAAATTCATTCACACAAGAGAGCTCCACTCTTTCTTGTTTTTTCTTCTTCTCAATAATACCACTAAGGTTAGAACTCCACCCCCCCCCCCCCCCCCATGCTTTTATAATAAAAATTTCGGAATTAAAATCTAGCATAATTACAACTATGTCACTCACTTAAGTGGCCCATCATCCAAAATAAGAAAACTAAAACATATATTATCAATCTCAATCATCAAATAACTCACTTAAATACCAAAAATCATAAAGAAAGCAAGATTAAAGTTCAAGGGGTCCAGATCTAAAAGATCCGGTGGCCCGATGGCCTGATCGACAAGATCCAACGGTCGGATCGACATGAAATAGAAATTCTATGACTAGTATAGTCTCCTAATCAACCCACATGCATCATCCCAAGGTGGAGTCTTCATGATGCACGTCCAATGCATGCGGGGTCTTCAAAATGGCCCAGCTGGCCCCATCTAGAACTCGTCTCCCATCCACAAAGAAAGTTGTGCTAATGTGGGTGATCGTCTTCGTCTCTGGTACACTCGAGTAGGTCCTCTGATATCCCCATTAATTTTTCCCGGCTGAGAAGAATTTCGCCACTGGCGAAATAAAGCTATGATAACGCTCGAGGAGGTCAGGATCAATGCGCTAGAACTCTGCCTCTGTAATCCAGGTGTTGTCTGACTCTGGCCTGTTCTTCCACTTCACGAGGTATTTCTGATATCCTCCATGGAGGGTAGAGACTGTTAAGTGGTCCAGAACATCCTCAATCTCTTCTTTCCAACCAGGTACTGATGGAAGAGAAGGCAATGGGTAGGAAGTAAAGTCTGGTAAAGGCCCTGTTGATGAGGACATCACGCTGCCCACACACGCACGCACACCACCCCTCTACACATGTACGTATGACGGAGGGCCCCACCATCGATCTGGCTCGATGACGACGTCCAGGAAGGGCCTCCTAGTTAGAAGACGAAGTTTTGATTCAAAAGAGTGGGCCCGATAGACAAGAAAAGTTGATGTAGGACATGAAATTCAGATATGATGTACAAGATTTCAGGCTTAAGATCATACTAATTCAAAACAATCCATATTAAAATTCCACATCCCACACAAAAGTCCAAACATTCAATTAAGGGGAATCTATGCAGGTCCAGGCCGACACATGTTAGGGCTGGATTAATAAAAATTATGAACCAAACTATACTCAAAGGGAGACAAAAATCATCCACACATGCACAGTAATCGGTCCCTAATCCAAGGGATCCACCAATTTCAATTCAAGGAACTCTAGGGTGAGAAAGGGGAAAATAATTTAAGGATAATACAATCTAAGGTTACGGTTTATGAAAAACTATTATGAGAGGATAAAATAAGAAGAAAACCTGAACCGGAAAACAGTTCCCACGCACAGACAACAACAATGGGCCAGACGCGCGTGCGTGTGATCATGGCTGCATGTGTGTGGGGCCTAGTATTCAGAAAAAGGCTACCTTGACCTTGGTCTGCCGGGGATGGACTCCAAAACTCCCAAATATCAGCTCGATCAGATGCACGGTTTGTGCGTGATGCTCCGCCGAAGCTTCAGCCCTCCTGCAGGGCCAGATTCTGAAAATCTGCTGTAGAGAGAAAAACGGCTGCAACTATTGATGGATTTGTAGATGGAATGCTCGTAGGAGAAGAGAAATATGGATAGAAGAAGGTGGGAGCGAATCGGGAAAGATATGATTTCGCACCACAGTAGTTAGCCCTTCGAAAGAGAGAGGGTTTCACAGCCAATTAGGTTTTCATAACTCGAAAAGGAGCGAAAAAATGCAGCAATTTTTTATTAATCGCCATTTAATCAAAAGAACTACGAGGGGTGCCTATTTATAAGAAAACTCTATACCACAAAACTCGCGCCATGTGCGCAACCTATTACTTGGCGATAAAGTAAACCAAAATAAAAACTAATCAAACAAAGCTAAAGCGTTCATGATATTCTAAATAATATAAATAATCAAAATCTAAAAAATGAAATCAATCCGACCAGTGGGCTACGATCATAAGATCACATGATAAGCTTTTCTTGACTATCGGGCCCACTCTTTTGAATCAAAACTTTATCTTCTAACTAGGAGGCCCTTCCTGGACGTCGTCATCGAGCCAGATCAACAATGGGGCCCTCCTTCTTCGTACATACGTGCGTAGGGGGATGGTGTGCATGCGTATGTGAGTGGCATGATGTCCCCATCAATTCTCCCCGACTGCGAAGATTTTGCCACTGGCGAAATAAAACTCCTGAACTGCTCTAGGATGTCAGGATCGAGTTTCTAAAACTCCTCAGTGAGCCATGTGCTGTCTAAAGCTGGGCGCGACTTCTATTTAACCAGGTACTTATGAAACCCATCGTCCAATATTGAAACTATCTAATGATCCAGGATATCGTCTATTTCTTCTCTGGGTGTGTGAAGGTTAGGTATGAGAGGTAGAGGCTGGAAAGAAAAGTCAGGAAGAACAGGTATGGGACATAGAGGCTGAAAAAATGGATCGAGACGGGTAGGTATGGGACATAAAGGCTGGGAAAATGGGTCAGAAATGGTAGATATGAGAGGTAGAAGCTGGAAAAATGGGCCAGGACAGATATGTATGGGACGTAGAGGCTGGAAAAATAGGTCGGAAAGTGTAAGTATGGAAGGTAAAGGCTGGAAAGATGGGTCGGGAGGGGGGCCATGGATCAAGAGAAAAGTCTGGGGAATTAGGATGGTTAGGCGAAAGGCTGGACAATGCATCTATTGCCCCTTGAAATGCAACTAAATCCTCCACATTATATGTGGAACTAATTCCCATGGAAGGTAGAAGATTTGCCATATACGTATTGAGACCGTTTCGTTTTATAATTTTGAAGGGTCCAGTGCTACGCGCGTTTAACTTACAAACAGCCCCCGGAGGATACCGCTCAGGCCTGATGCGAACCATCACAGAGTCCCTTACATAGAATTCCTTCAAACATTTATGCTAGTCTGCAGAAAATTTGTAATGTTCATTACTAGTAGTGATCTCCTACCTGATTTCTTGATGCCATGAATGAATGTGATGCACAAAAGACTCTGCAAGCTTTGACGGCCTAGGAGACGGTGACATAAGGGCAAGATCAATAGGTTTCTCAGGTTTATAACCAGTAACGACTTCATAAGGACTGAGACCTGTGAACCTATCGACGGAACTATTAAACGCAAACTCGGCTGTATGTATTACGGTGTCCCGTGTTCTGGTGTGCTTTATATCCCTCCTTGGAGGAAACTCATCCGATAGATCATCAGGAAAGACATCACAGAACTCATCTACTACTGTAATGGCCTCAGTGGGTAACTTTACACTAGCCTCTGGTGCACTCTCTCTAGCTACAAGACCGTGCATGTTGTACCACTCAAAATAGTGGTCTTAATGTCTCTCATGGGGTGGGTGCACGGGCGCATGCCCATGACTGATTCTTGGCCAACTCTATTCATTGGTCTATCCTCCTGGCCACCTGCCTGAGATTGGACATCTACCCCAATGGTGAGGTTTGTCCTAGCAGAGGCCTTTAGTTGGGTAATGCGCACATCAAGTTGTTCAAAGCATTGGTCCATATCTAAACGCTTATTCAAAGACTCAATTTGTTGGGACAGTTTATTTAGTGACTCTTACAATTGTTCCATGTTTAGTGTAGGGTGCAAACCAACCACGACCCGTACGTGAGGGTATGCGATTGCTAACTCCACCTAAGGACTTTCTATGATGACTATATGTAACTAAATAGGGCTAAATGATCATATGAGACTATATGAGGGAAACTACGAAGTGTTACTAAAATCCAGCAACCTAGTTGTCGAAATAAGGGAATGACAGAAAGTTACAGCAATGTGAATTGCTAACTTCCTGCTAACAGAAATTTCAGCAACTAATCTCAAGGATTACGGACTTCTAACAGCTATATGTGATGAACTAGATGCCTGAAGGACTCAAACAAACTAACCCTAACATGTAATGTATTCCTCTATAAGAACCCTAAGCTCTGATACCAAATTTGATGCAGGACATGAAATTCAGATATGATGTGCAAGATTTTAGGCTTAAGATCATACTAATTCAAAACAATCCATATTAAATTTTCACATCCCACACAAAAGTCCAAACATTCAATTAAGGAGAATCTGTGCGGGTCCAGGCCGACACATGTTAGGGCTAGATCAATAAAAATTATGAACCAAACTATACTCAAAGGAAAATAAAAATCATCCACACATGCACAATAATAAGTCCCTAATGGCCTAATCTAAGGGATTCACCAATTTCAATTCGAAGAACGCTATGGTGAAAAAAGGGACATAAATTAAAAATAATACAATCTAGGGTTAAGCTTTATGAAAAACTGGTATGAGAGGGTAAAATAAGTTCCCGCGCGTGGACAGCAACAATGGCGCAGACGCACATGCATGTGATCACAGCCGCACGTGTGAGGCCCACTATTCAGAAAAAGGCCACCTTAGCCCTAGTCGGCTAGGGATGGACTCCAAAACTCCCAAATCTCAACTCGATCCGATGCACAGTTTGTGCGCGGTGCTCCGCCGAAGTTTTAGCCCTCTTGCAGGGCTAGATTGGCTAGATTCTGAAAATCTGTTGTAAAGAGAAAAACGGGTACAACTATTGATAGATTTGCAGATGGAATGCTTGTAGGAGGAGAAATATGGATAGAAGAAGGTGGAGGCGAATCGGGATAGATGTGGCTTCGCACCACGATAGTTAGCCCTTCGAAAAAGGGATGGCTTCGCACCCAATTAAGTTTTCATAACTCGAAAAGGAGCAGAAAAACGTAGCAATTTTTTATTAATCTTCATTTAATTAAAAGAACTACAAGGGGTGCCTATTTATAAGAAAACTCTATACCCTAAAACTCGCACCATGTACGCAACCTATTACTTGGCGATGAAGTAAACCAAAATAAAAACTAATCAAAGAAATTTAAAGCATTCATTATATTATAAATAACGTAAATAATCAAAACCTAAAATATGAAATCAATCCGACTATTGGACCACGATCATGAGATCCATGATGAGCTTTTCTTGACTATTAGGCTCACTCTTTTGAATCAAAACTTCGTCTTCTAACTAAGAGACCCTCCCTAGATGTCGTCATCAAGCCAGATCGATGATAGGGCCCTCCGTACGTACGTGCATAGGGGGTGGTGTGCGTGCGCATTTGGATGGCGTAATGTCCCCATCAAAAGCTAATCATGAGATCTCATGATCGTGGCCCACTAGTCAAATTGATTTCATATTTTACATTTAAATTATTTATCTTATTTAGAATATCATGAATGCTTTAGATTTCTTTGATTAGTTTTTATTTTGGTTTACTTCATCGCCAAGTACTAGGTTGCGCACATTGCGTGAGTTTTTGGGTATAGAGTTTTCTTATAAGTAGGCACCCCTTGTAGTTCTTTTGATTAAATGAAGATTAATAAGAAAATTTCTACATTTTCCCGCTCCTTTCCGATTTATGAAAACCTAATTGAGTGCGAAGCCCTCCCTTTTTCGAATGGCTAACTATCGTGGTACAAAGCCACATCTATCCCGATTCGCCCCCACCTTCCATCCATATTTCTCTTCTCCTACAAACATTCCATCTACAAATCCATCAATAGTTGCAGCCGTTTTTCTCTCTACAGCAGATTTCTAGAATTTGGCCCTGCAAGAGGGCTGAAGCTTCGTCGGAGCACCACGCACAAACCGTGCATCAGATCGAGCTGAGATTTGGGGGTTTTAGAGTCCATCCCTAGCCGACTAGGGCCAAGGTGGCCTTTTTATGAATACTAGGCCCCACACACGTGCGGCCGTGCTTACATGCATGTGCGTCTAGGCTATTGTTGTTGTCCACGTGTGGGAACTGTTTTCCGATTCAGGTTTTCTTCTTATTTTACCCTCATATCAGTTTTTCATAAACCCTAACCTTATATTGCATTATCTTTAATTTATTTACTCAGTTTCTCACCCTAAAGTTCCTTGAATTGAAATTGGTGAATCCCTTGGATTAGGGACTGATTACTGTACATGTATGGATGATTTCTATCTCCCTTTGAGTATAGTTTGGTTCATAATTTTTATTGATCCAACCCTAACATGTGTCGGCCTAGACCCGCACAGATTCCCCTTAATTGAATGTTTGGACTTTTGTGTGGGATGTGGAATTTTAATATGGATTTTTTTGAATTAGTATGATCTTAAGCCTGAAATCTTGCACATCATATCTGAATTTCATGTCCTACATCAAATTGGTATCAGAGCAGGTGGTCTCGTGTTAAAGACTCCTCACTAGGGGTGATTAATGCAGAGGCATTTTCACACCGGGCTCGAGTAGGATCTCTTGTGGGATGCAGGGGCACACTCGGGGTGGGTGCGGCCCACGGAAGAGGTCTCGTGTTCGAGACTCCTCACCGGGGGTGATTAATGTGCATTTCACACCAAACTCGAGTGGGGTAGCCCGTGGGATGCGGGGACACACTCAGGGTGGGTGGCCCATGTGATTTGCAGCCCACAAAGGAGGTCCGGGTGAGGTCCTAACCCATACGATGTGAGGCCTAAGCTATGAGATAAAGAGATTAATTCGCCATACTCTAACAGTTCGAGCTTTTAGAGCAAGTGGTTAATTATCCTGCATCACATGGGTTGGGGACAGGGTCAGGGACACCATCATCTAGGATAGGAGAATGGTTTGCAGGAGGGATAGAAGATAATTGTGTGGTTCTATCACAAGGCACAAGGTCCTCCATGTTGAATGTTGCACTAATGCCCATGTCAGATGGAAGATCCACCACATACGCATGACATAGTCACCCACCTAAAACTCCTTAAACCTACGATGTGAATCTGCAGAGATTTTATAATGTTGATTGCTAGCATTAATGTGCTTCTTGATCTTACTATGCAAATCACAAATATACAGTGCAAATGCATCTGCGGATTCAAATGGCGTATGTGAAACAGACATGGGTATGAGATCTATAGGCATTGTACGCTTGTACCCAAATACTATCTCAAATAGACTCATTCCTATGGACCTATTGATGGAATTGTTATATGTAAACTCGGCTATGGGAAAAACCGCATCTCAGGTCCTAATATCATCTCCCACCAAGCATCGTAGCAGATTTCCTAAGCTTCGATTGACAACCTCCGTCTGACCATCAGTTTGAGGATGGTATGCAAAGAGAACTGTAACTTAGGCCCCATCATGTGCCATAAAGTTTTCCAAAAATAACTCATAAACCATACATCTCGATCTGACACAATGGTTTTCGACAAACTATGTAGATGAACTATGTCCTCAAAGAATATCTTCACCACGTTAGTGGCATTAGACATTTTAAAACATGAGAGAAAGTGAGTCATTTTTGAAAAACGGTCCACAACTAAAAAAATGGAATCATGCTTTTTAATCGTCTTAGGGAGCCCAAGCACGAAATCCATGCTAATATCAACCCATGGGGCGTGGGGGACTAGCAAAGGTGTATATAAACCTGTGTTCTCCTTCCTCTACTTTACCAGCTGACAAGTCCTACATTGCCCTATGATATTAGCTACATCTCGCTTGAGACTTGGCCAGTAAAAGCGCTCTTCTATAAGGGCAATAGTCTTGTCACACCCAAAATGACCAGCTACCCCTCCAGTATGAAGTTCCCAGACAAGAAAGTCACGGAGCGATGTACGGGGTATACACAATCTATCACCTCTAAACAAAAACTCACTAACTAGGACAAACTCACTACTACCCTTAGACTGACCATCTAATAACGATACATACACCTCTCTAAAATTCGGGCAACTAGGATAATTTTCCTTTAAACGCTCAAACCCAGTGACTTCAACGCTCATGGAGCGAAGTACGCAACCCTACGACTATACATCGGCACGTTTATTCTCAACCCTGGCCTTGTGCTTCAATACAAAAGTGTACTTTTGGAGAAATTAGACCCACTTGACATGCCTCGAGTTCAACTTCTTTTGCGAGTTGAGATAATGCAAAGCCTCATAGTCAGAAAATAAGACGAACTCTTGCGGTAATAGATAATATCGCTAATGGCGCAATAACTGCACTACCGCATAGAATTTCTTGTCATAGGTGGAATACTTTTGTTTCGCTTCATTTAGTTTTTCGCTAAAGAAAGCAACAGGGTGCCCTTCCTGACTAAGCACTCTACCTATACCTACACCAGACGCATCATAAATGACCTCAAAAGCCTTGGAAAAACCTGAAAGTCGCATGACAGGAGCTTCAATCATCTTGATCTTAATCTCCTTAAATGCCCTAGAGGCTGCTTTAGTCCATTGGAACTCCCCTTTTTTAATGCAAACGGTAATGGGAGCCATGATGGAACTAAACCCTCTAATGAACAATGCGGTAATAGATAATCTTACCAATGGCACAATGACTGCACTACCGCATAGAATTCTTTGTCATATTTGAAATACTTTTGTTTCGCTTCATTCAGTTTTTCGCTAAAGAAAGCAACAAGGTGCCCTTCCTGACTAAGCACTCCACTTATACCTACACCAGATGCATCACAAGTGACCTCAAAAGCCTTGGAAAAATCTGGAAGTCGCATGACAGGAGCTTCAATCATCTTGACCTTAATCTCCTTAAATGCCCTAGAGGCTGCTTTAGTCCATTGGAACTCCCCTTTTTTAATGCTAACAGTAATGGGAGCCATGATGGAACTAAACCCTCTAATGAACCGTCTATAAAAGGTAGCTAAGCCATGGAAACTACGCACCTCATGAATATTACGCGGCTTAAGCCAACTGACTATGGCCTTGACTTTCTCTGGATCCGCAGACATGCCCTTAGATGACACGATAAACCTAGAACATGACACTACTAAACAAAAATGAACACTTCTTAAGGTTGGCATATAAACTAACTCTCTCCTAAGGATCCCACACACTTGCCTCAGATGGTGGAGATGTTGTTCCTTAGTCATGCTATAAATAAGGATGTCGTCAAAGTACACGACTAGGAACTTCCCCATGAAGGGTCTCAACACCTGGGTCATCACCCACATAAATGTACTTGGGGCATTGGTCAGCCCAATAGGTATGACTAGCCACTCATACAACTCATCCTTCATCTTGAAGGTCGTTTTCCACTCATCAACTGGGTGAATACAGATCTGATGATACCCACTCTTTTGGAGAAAATTGTGGCATTGGCCATCATGTCCAACATATCGTCAAGACGCGGTATAGGAAACCAACACTTAACGGTAATTTTGTTGATGGCCCTGCTATCCACACACATACGCCATGTGCCATCCTTCTTGGGCATCAGAAGGGTAGGCACGGCACATGGACTCATGCTCTCCTGACTGAACCCTTTCCTAAGAAGCTCATCAACTTATTTTGTGAGTTCTACATGCTCCATGGGGTTCGTTCTGTAATGAGGAAGGTTTGGGAGAGTCAACCCGGGGACAAGATCAATGGCATGCTGGATGTCCCTCATAAGCGGAAGCTCATTTGGGAGGTCGTTAGGAAAGACATTACTGAACTCATCCATCACTGAAATCACCTCAATAGGCAACTCTACACCAACTTGGGGTGAAGCCTCTCTAGTCACGATGGCATACACCTCTGAATCCTCCCTAATCTCTCTTTCGAATTCTCTTGCATTAATGATATGAAGAGACTTAGTCTTGGACTTCTTCGAAGTTCCATGATCACCCTTCTTGGTGATCTCCTCCTTTCCCGGTATGCTCTTGGGTGGAAGGGGATTCAACCTAATTTTCTTCCCCTCAAACATGAATGTACAAATATTTGCACGACCAAATATTGTAACATCCAAGTCAAATAACCAGAGCCTACCCAAGATGATGTGGCCGACATCCATGGGAACCACATCACACCACAACGAATCCTTATATGACCCAAACTGGATAGGGATACAACATTGTTGTGAGACTGGAATGGAGGACTCATCAACCCACGATACTCTGTAGGGTTGAGGGTCAGACTCGGCTTTCAAGCCCAATCGACTCACGGTGCTAGTAGAGACCACGTTGGCATAACCACCACTGTCCGCGATCACTTTACAATTCTTTTCTCCACACTTGGTTTAAGTGTAAAAGATCATGTTCCTGCGCCAATCATCATTTTCTTTAGCTTGGGTAAAGGCACATCTAACTACTGTGAGAGTGTGCGTCTCCTGATCATCAAACTCCTCATCGCTAGCACCAATATCAGGCTCGTGATCCTCTACATTGCAATTGTCCCTGTCATCCTCATTTGCCTCATCTATCATAAGAGCTTTACCTTTTTCTTTGTTTGGGCATTCCTTTGCGAGGTGACCATAACCATTACAACAGAAACACTACATGTGCTCACTTACCTTCAAACTAGCGCTGACTAGATCCTTACCTTAAACATCTCTATTATAGATGGGAGCACCAATTGGGGCTTTGTTCTGGCTACCAAGGTTAGGTTTGGCTCCCTGAGGAGCAACCCGACCATTGGAATCACAAGACCCAAACCGCCTCATGGTCAATTGCACTAGGTATCACTCAAGCTCCTCTACCCTAAGGTAGGCCTCTTTTAGTGTACCAACATCATGAGGGATGAGCTCACGCCTAATTTCAGGGCGTGAGCCCGTCCTAAAACGAGACAGGGTCACAGCAGGGGACTCATTGACATCACATCGCATCATGTACTCCTCAAATTTCTTGATGTAATCCGATACATACATCGACCCTTGCCTCAAGGACTGCCACTGGTCCAAAAGACAATCACGGTAGGAGAGCGGGACATTTTTCTTTAAGAAGTTCTTTCATCCCAACCTATGATTTAATGGGTACATCTCCACGCCGCTCTACCTTCCGTTCTGTATTGGTCCAGAACAACTTGGTTTGACCTGTCAACTTCATTTTAGCGAACCTCATTCAACAGTGATTTGACATATCATGCCACTCGAAGAAGTGGTCCATGTTAGCTAGCCAATCAAGGAAATGCTTCGGGTTCAAGCGACCATCAAAACTGGGAGCATCGACTTTGACACTCTTCATAACCCTATCCTCAGGGTCGTAACGATCTAGCGACTCTTTACAAGGCACATGAGTGCGCGGTCCTACATTACCTACTCTCTGACCAACGTTCCTATTACAACCCCTAATGGGTTCTACTGGGATTGGACCCTACTCAACTGGGACCTCATCTGCTGGCTCTCCTGCCTGAGACTGGTGGTCTTCTCCAGTGATGGAGGTATCATGAGAGGTAGCCTCTAGCCGCTTGATACGTTGGTTGCTGGCAATCAATTGTGCGGTAGTGGTCTTATTATGTGTCTCAATGGTCATCAAACAGCGGTTAATCTTTTCGAGAGCCTCAGCAATCTAATTCGGATTCATGGTGGGGAATAGACCAAAACCACAACCTGCTCATGTTTGCATACACTAAATGACCCTAATAAGAGACAATCTAGATGTGTGTGTACTATATGATGAATGCGATGTGAAAATCAGATTTGATGACCTCCAATGTGACACTATATGATGCACATGTACTTTATGTATGATGACCCTATGTGCCTTAAACCTTATGACAACTCTAGAATAATTTTAATAAGGCTAAAACTGAAAATTCAGCAATTATGTGTCTTAAAGCCACTAAATCTGAAAATTCCAACAATATATGACTTTGAAACACCCAAGAAAAAAATTCAACAAGCCAAATCAGAAAATTCAGCAAGCTATATGTGACCTATATGCCCTATTATGGGTATGGGAATTTTATCGAACACATACCTTACGCTAGACCTAGGCCTTGATACCAAATTTGATGCAGGATGATGGAAACTATCCTAGGATGCATGATAAGAGATCAATCACACATTAATTTCAACAATCAACATGTACAATCAAGCATATCCTCATAATAGATTCAAAAATTCAGATTTATAACATGAAGATCCTAGGTTTTCACATATACGGTGTACGAAAATATAAAATAGTATAAGAGTAGCCCAGTTGGAAGTAGGGACTCCCAATCTAGCGTAGGCACGTTTCACACTCAAGGGAATGACTAGTAGGTTTTATGATTAGGGTTAGGAAGGGAAAAAATCTGAAAAATGGAGAATTAGGGTTCATGGGAATTGGAGATTTTAGAAATTGGGGAAAATAAGAAGTTGAAGATCTAAGGTTTAGAAGGTTGTAATGGAAGGGAAAAGAGGAATACAAGAGAAGAGGAGAATACCTTTCAAAGAAAAGGAAGAGGAAGGATGTATCTTGGAATCCACCAGTAAACAAGCTTCTACCCTTCCACAATTTAATTGGAAGGGATTTTTTTTTTTAATAAAAAATCCTAGAAAATAAGGAGGAAAATTCTTTCACATGAGAGCTCTACTCTTCTTTTTTCTCTTCTCAATAACACCACTAGGTTAGAACTCAACCCCCCTCCCCCCCCCCCCCCCCCCCCCCCCCCCCCTGTTGCGCAGCACGCCAACAACGCAGTGGGCCGGGATCCAATCTCAGGCCTCACCCACAAACGATAAACAGAAAGGAATATAAACTAGAAACAGATCAAAGCAATCCAAACAAACCACAAGACAAGATATACGTGGAAAAAACCCCAAACTATGGTAAAAAGCCACGGATGCAAACTTCCACTATGAAGAAACAAAGATTACAAGGCAAAATACTAACCTCTCCCTTGGAAGAATAGAAAATCCTGAGCCCACACCTTTAGAAATATTTTTCAATATTTCTCATTCCTTAGAATCCCCTAGAAAAACCCTAGGAACCCCTATTTATAGTTTAAGCAACTTCCCTTCCGCATCCCGGTTGCGAAAGGACTCAAATCTGCAGTTTCGCGAAATAAACTACGTAACCTACGACTGGTCCTGGCTCCACTACGATCGATCATAGGCCCCTACGACCAGTCGTAGCTCTCCTACGACCAATCCTAGGCCCCGAGAAAAAACCAGCACAACTCGCTGGACTTTGAGTCGTGCCAGGGCTCGAACCCACTACCGGTCGAGCACCTCCCACGACCGGTCGTGGCTCCCCCACGACCGGTCGAACACGCCCCACGATCGGTCGTAGACGTCCTACGACCGGTTGAAGGCGGCCCAATTGTGGCTCCACATTCTCAACAATCTCCCACTTGGAAACACATTGCCATAAACCTTCGTCATCTTCATCCGGAGTGCACCACCTCCCCGTCTTCAAAACTGAAGACCAATCAAAGCTGAACAGAGCTTCAGCTTCTCCCTTGTGACTACCTTGGTCAACATATCTGCAGGATTCTCACTTGTATGAATCTTCTCCAGAATAATCGATCCATCTTCCAGTAACGAACGTATGAAGTGATATCTGATGGCAATATGCTTAGTCCTTGAATGAAAGGCTGAATTCTTAGCCAAGTGTATTGCACTCTGACTGTTACTATACAGCTTGCAATCTACTTGCTTCTTACCCAACTCTTCCATAAAACCTTGCATCCACACTATCTCCTTGTATGCTTCTGTAGCCGCAACATATTCTGCTTCTGTCGTACTGATAGATACTATCTTCTGTAACTGAGAGACCCAACTGACTACAGCACTGCCCAGAGTAAAGACATAACCTATAGTGCTTCTTCTGCTGTCGATATCTCCTGCCAAATCTGAATCCACGTAGCCTTGTAACTTGATTTTCGATCCACCATAACACAGCCATACATCCTTAGTACCCACCAGGTATCTGAGGATCCACTTCACAGCTTCCCAATGTTCCTTCCCGGGGTTGTTCATGAACCTGCTAACAACTCTCACTGCTTGAGCAATGTCTGGCCTCGTGCTTACCATAGCATACATGAGACTCTCAATCGCTGACGCATATGGGACTTTAGCCATGTAGTCTCGTTCCTCCTGCGTCTTTGCACCTTGCTCCTTAGATAGCTTGAAGTGGTTGGCTAATGGAGTGTTAACCGGCTTATCACCTCTCATATTGAATCGATCAAGTACCTTGGCTATGTACTCTGCCTGTGACAAAACCAGTTTCTTGTTTTTCCTGTCACGCTTTATCCTCATGCCTAGGATTTGTTTTGCAGCTCCTAAATCTTCATGGCAAATTCTCTAGACAGTTGTCTTTTGAGATCTGAGATGTCCTTCATGCTTGAACCGGCCAAAAGCATATCATCAACATACAGAAGAAGAATAATGTACGACGTATCAAACTTCTTCAAGTAACAACAGTGGTCTGCATGACATCTCCTAAAACCGTTTCCCGACATGAAACTATCAAACTTCTTGTACCACTGCCTCGGGGCCTGCTTCAGGCCATTGTTCTCATTACCTGGTGCCACGTATCCTGTCGGCCGATGCATATATATTTCTTCTTCAAGATCCCCATGAAGAAAGGCTGTCTTAACATCTAGCTGCTCTAGATGTAAGTTTTCTGTATCCACTATACTCAAGACCATGCGAATCGTAGAAATTTTCACTACCGGTGAAAATATTTCAGTGAAATCGATACCTGCCTTCTGTTGAAAACCTTTTACAACCAGTCTCGCCTTGTACCGTTTCGAACCATCATGTTCCTCCTTCAGTCTGTAAACCCACTTGTTATGAAGAGCTTTCTTACCCTTAGGTAAAGTGACTAGCTCCCATGTACGATTAAACTCAAGAGAGTCCATCTCATCATCCATGGCCTGCTCCCACTTAACCCGTGTATCTGACTGTAATGCCTCTTCAAAACATTCTATCTCACCATTATCTGTCAGCAGTAGATAATGTAAGGAGGGTGAGTATCGAACCGTGGGTCTCCTCTCCCGAGTGGACCTTCTCGTAACCGGTGTCTGTGGCTCTGCCTCATAATGCTCCTGTGCATGATCATCCTGTGGCGCTGTAACACCCGTGTCCGGTAACTTTCTAACTCTACGAATTCCTTTTTCTAGGCCTTATTTTCCTGCACACTGTCCTTATGCATCACTTTTTTGTTGAAGACTACGTCCTTGCTTCTGATGATTTTTCTGTTTTCTGCATCCCAAAACCTGTAGCCAAAATCATCCTACCCGTAGCTTATAAACGTACACCTTCTGGACTTTGCATCCAGCTTATTTCTGTGCTCTGCATCAATGTGAACATATGAAGTGCAACCAAACACTCTGAGATGTGTAAGGTTCACTTCTTTCCCAGTCCACGTTTCTTCTGGTAGCCCACCATCCAATGGTGCTGAGGGACTTCGATTGATAAGATATACGGCAGTATTCACAGCATCTGCCCAAAAAGTCTTGGGCAACCCTGCATGTAACCTCATGCTCCTGGCGCACTCAAGGATGGTCCTGTTAATGCGCTCAGCCACACCATTCTGCTGCGGTGTCCCTGGAATCGTTTTCTGATGTTTGATTCCACTTGCTGCACAATACTCCTTAAACCTCTTATCACAATATTCTCCCCCATTATCAAATCTGAGACACTTTACTATTTTACCTGTCTCGTTTTCTACCATAACTTTCCACTTCTTAAACGCATCAAATACATCAGATTTATGCTTTAAGAAATAAACCCACAGTTTTCTACTAGCATCATCAACAAAGGAAACAAAATAATGTGAGCCACCAAGAGATGATACCTGTGCCGGTCCCCACACGTCAGTTTGAACAAGCTCCAATAGATGTGTCTTTGGAGCGCATCCTGTCTTCTTGAAGCTTACCCTCTTCTGCTTGCCATATACGCAGTCCTCGCAGAGTTCCAAGTCAAGAGACTTCAGCCCTGGTAGCTTCCCTTTTGACAACAATACTTTCATCCCTTTCTCACTCATATGTCCCAACCTCTGATGCCATAACTGCCCATTCACTCCAGTTGATGCGACTAAGAGTGAACCATACGATCCTAAAGTCACGTACAAGGTGTCTTTCTTTTTACCTCGAGATACCACCAAGGCACCTTTTGTGATCTTCCAGGAATCACTGGTGAATGTCGTCACATAACCGGTATCGGCCAACTGCCCCACTGAGATCAGATTCCTTCTCAAACTCGGTACATGTCCGACATCCTTCAGTTGCAAAACCGTTCCGTCTTTTTGATTGACGTGAACGTCCCCCTTTCCAACAATACTGCACGGCTCATCATGACCCAGGTAGACTCTCCCAAAGTCACCTGACACATAATCACGCAGAACTTCCTTACATGAAGTGGCATGAAACGAAGCACCCGAGTCTATAATCCATGACTCATTCCTCGCATCAAGAGACAAGATCAACGCCTCTGTGTCTCTCTCCTCAGACAGATTTACTGAATCCTTCCCACCTTGAGAGCTTCCATCTTGTTTCTTAAGCGCCCTGCAATCACGTTTCATGTGCCCCTTCTTGCCGCAATGCCAACACCATTCTTTGTCTTTCGGTCCCTTGGACTTCTTCCTCGACTTAAAACGCCCGTGTTTATTGCCTCTTCTGTTCTGCGATCTTCCTCTTCCTTCAACGTTTAGAGCATTCCCTGAATCCCCTGAAACTCCTGATGCCTTTCTTCTAGATTCTTCACTGAGAATTAGACCGGCCACATCATCAAATTTCAGCTTTGTCGATCCTGAAGAATTGCTCACAGCAATCACCAAACCATCTCAACTGTCTGGCAGACTGGATAAGATCAATAGTGTCCTGACCTCATCCTCAAAAACGATGTCAACGGATTCCAACTGGCTCGTGACTGTATTGAACTTGTTTAGATGTTCAGTCACGCTCCCACCATCTGACATCTTCATGTTAAATAGCTATTTCATAAGATGAACCTTATTGGATACTGAGGGCTTTTCATATATGGTGGTTAGGGCTTCCATTAATTCTTTTGTCGTTTTCATCTTGGATATATTAAAGGCGACGCTCTTAGACAAAGAAAGTCAGATCGTTCCTAAAGCCTTCCTATCCAGTAAAAACCATTCATCTGTCATCTTTTCTGGTTTCTTCTTTTTTCCTTCTAGAGGAATGTAGAGGTCCTTCTGATACAGATAATCCTCCATCTGCATCTTCCAGAAGGTAAATTTTGAACCATCAAACTTCACAATTCTAGTTTTTCCATCTTCCGCCATCGCTCCCAATAGAACTAAACCAATATCTCTGATACCAGTTGTTGCGCAGCACGCCAACAACGCAGTGGGCCGGGATCCAATCTCAGGCCTCACCCACAAACGATAAACAGAAAGGAATATAAACTAGAAACAGATCAAAGCAATCCAAACAAACTACAAGACAAGATACGTGGAAAAAATTCCAAACTAGGGTAAAAAACCACGGATGCAAACTTCCACTATGAAGAAACAAAGATTACAAGGCAAAATACTAACCTCCCTTGGGAGAATAGAAAATCCTGAGCCCACACCTTTAGAAATATTTTCCAATATTTTTCATTCCTTAGAATCCCCTAGAAAAATCCTACAAACCCCTATTTATAGTTTAGGCAACTTCCCTTCCGCATCCCGATTGCGAAAGGACTCAAATCCGCAGTTTCGCGGAACAAACTGCGTAACCTACGACCGGTCCTGGCTCCACTACGACCGGTCCTAGGCCCCTACGACCAGTCGTAGCTCTCCTACGACCAGTCTTAGGCCCCGGGAAAAAAACAGCACAACTCGCTGGACTTTGAGTCATGCCAGGGCTAGAACCCAATTGTGGCTCCACATTCTCAACACCCCTGTGCTTTTATAATAAAAATTTTGGAATTAAAATCTAGCATAATTATAACTATGTCACTCACTTAAGTGGTCCATCGTTCAAAATAAGAAAACTAAAACATATATTATCAATCTCAACCATCAAATAACTCATAAAAATACCAAAAACTATAAAGAAAGCAAGATCAGAGTCCAAGGGGCTCATATCTAAAAGATCTAGTGGTCCGATGGCCTAATCGACAAGATCCAACAGTCAGATCGACACGAAATAGAAATCTTATGACTAATAGTCTCCTAAGCAACTCACATGCATCATCCCAAGGTGGAGTCCTAATACACGTCCAATGGATGTGGGGTCTTCAAAATGGCGTGGCTAGTCCCATCTGGAACTCGTCTCCCATCCACAAAGAAAGTTGTGCTGATGTGGGTGATCGTCTTCGTTTATGA
Organism: Magnolia kwangsiensis; assembly: GCA_037074715.1. NCBI lineage: Eukaryota > Viridiplantae > Streptophyta > Magnoliopsida > Magnoliales > Magnoliaceae > Magnolia > Magnolia kwangsiensis. The sequence goes on along the minus strand of CM073574.1, from coordinate 47,515,020 downwards.
TACACTCGAGTAGGTCCTCTAATGTCCCCATCAGAGAATCAGGCTGGTTTTCATATATTCAATCAACTTCTCATAAACAAAAACAAAAAAGAAAAAGATTGATTTCCAAGTATTATTTTCCTAGCATTGGTTTTTAGAAGGAGCCAAACTGCAAGAAGGGTTTGGAAGTTGAAGAGAGCTCATGCCTTTAAGGGCATGTTTGGATTACAATTTTCCATGGCAAATGCATGTAAAGGTGTAATGATTACACCTATCAAATTTTGTCACTGGTATATCAAGGTATTTTGACCCGTTTTTCACGTGTTTGTATACCAAATGGCATACCCATAATGATTGCACTTAACCATTACTAAAATGTCACATCAATAAAGAAAACATACTGTTTCTCATGTTTGGATAGCAGGTTTACAATGAAATACAATGTAAAACTTGTAATAATTACTCATTCATTTACCTCTCCCCTTTATACATGCAATTGACCGTTGAATTACGTGCTGATTTACATCTTTAAACAAACATGATAAATTTGTAATAATTACTTTTTTACATCCCTTTACGGTGGTATAGGATAACCCAAACAGGCCCTAAATAGCAGTTGTGGAGTGCGACTCCCGTGGGGACTGAAACTAGTAAGATTTGCCCTGAATCATCCTGTTCAGTCCTGTATCGGTCAGTTTCAGTCAATTATCAGTCTGGTGATTCGGTTCATTGCAGACTGGAACCAGTATGACACGGATGAAACCAAGTCATATGGGAAAAAATTTTAAACCATGATGGAGCGGCACCTCAGATAGAAACTACTGAAGTATATAGCAAGATGATATTGAATGGAACAGCAGGAGTGGACCTCAAGCTCTCAGAGGAATTGTATTAGAAGCCCGCATCTCAAAACTAATTCAACCTGATTTCTATTACCAACTGCATTTGGTAGCTCTAGAATCAGAAGTTGAGCCTCACATATTTGTTCATATGCTCAATCCCAACTGTAGCTACGAACTTAAATTACCAGTTGCTGATATGTCAATACTTGTGCAGGCTGTGTAGTAAGAGCATCTTTTTGGACAGATCACGTCATGTGTAGAAGTGTTAATTTTCCATGACAAACACATGTTGGACACTCATTGTCATGGCTATTAGTAAAAAATCTTTTTCTTGTTTTTATTTTTATTTTGTGTATCCTGATATAATTCATATGATATGTAATTCCAAAATGTTTGTAGTTATGGAGATAGTCTTTTACATATTTTATACCATCATGAAATTTAGTTTATATTAATCATATGGCTGCACAGATTGCTGGGAAGGCTTATCTTCTCTGTTTTTTTTTCTTTCTTTTCATTTTTCATTTTTCTTTTTCTTCTTTCTTTTGTGGGTGTGTGTGATTGATAAATCATGCAGCAGGTATTCCAGAGTCACCATTTGACATCTTATGAGTGCATCTGACAGAAAATCTCATAAATTCCGAAGTTAAATATAAAGATGGTTTTTGTCAAGTTACACGGCCAACCTTAGAACTAAACAATTTAAGAGAGCACATTTGAGAGAAGCATACGAGATCAGTTCGTTTCATGTGTTTTCAAACCCTCAAAATACCAAGTTCGATTAGTGTTGAGACAGAGAGGGGACTGATTAAAGTATGCTCGAGTTTGCTGAAGTACCTCAAAAAGTTCATCAAAATTTCAAAATCCTCAATCAAGTTCTGAGAAAACCCACCAGAGCTCTTAAGTGATGTGATTCAAACATGCACACACACGCACAAAAAAGAAACAAACTCAACATGCACACAAAATAAATAAATAAACAAACTCAATTTAAGCACTCTATAAACGAATTTGATCGAGTACTAATAAAGTTCATCAAATTCAAATTTGAGTTCTCCTGAAATTTTCAAAATCCTCAAGTTCTCAGAAAAACCCACTAGAGTAAATAACTGATGAGAAGGCAGATTACATGTGTTATCAAAACAGCTAGAAGAAGACCAAAAAAAATCCAAGTCAGCAAAATAAAATAAATAATAGTTGACTACTCATGTAGGTTATAGAAAACTATGTTACAAAGAGAATCCTATTACATAAGAACAATACCATACCAAGAAGGCCCACATGGTATGAAAGGGGAATATCCACGGATTGAATTTTCCTGAACTGATTAAACTTCTGAATTAAAGTATACTCTTCCCAACCAGTTATGCCTGAGACCAAATCACCAGCCTTAAATTTTGGGTGATCAGAAGCAACGACTTTAGACACACCAAAGCCCTCGATGACCTTTAGAGGATACAAAAATGATGTCATGATCTATCCCAAAATGAGAAAATTGCAAAAAGGAGATTCTGAGATAGAAAAGTAAGAAATTTCAGCATGAATATTAGACCAGAACCTAAAAACTTCAAAATGGAATCACAACTTGTTCATTCTAGCAAGTAACAAATAATTAAAGCAGAAGCAGCAAAAAACTTAAAAGAAATATAACTGATAACTATAACAATCTGTGACTGAATAAATTGAATGCAAGATGACACTTTGATAACAATATAACAATATATGCAAGCACCATAAACACCCGTTGCAAATATGTTTATACCAAGGTGTCCCGTATCGGTATCGGTTGGCGTAATGGTGACCTCCAAAACCGATACAGATACGGGAGCATAACGGCAGTACGGGGGTGTAACGGCCCGTAACAACGCAAAAAAATTTTTTTGCCAAAAAAATATGAAAAAATATGGATTAAATCCAGAATATTCTAAGCATTCCAAATATGCACTCATTTATAAATTGGAACATGTTTATGGTGGTGTAATGGTCCACTCTTTGGTGAGAAATTGTATCGAACTGTCTGATGAATTTATGAACTAGATAACCTGAATTTGACTACAAAATTTATATATTTAATTTTCTAACTATCTACTATAAATGATGGATATATTAGAATGAATGTAATATGAAAATATCTTACATTAGGTGTTTGCAATTATTTTTGAGAAATTTCTCGAACATGCGTAAATAGAAAAAAATATTTTAAAAAAATATAAAATGGTACCTCAAATCTATAAAATGCACATTAACATGTTCTACTATGATTAACACATCACATGGCATGATTAAAACAGTAAAACAATCATTAAAAACTGATTTTTCAAATTTTTCAAAAAAGGGCCATAATTAATGCGTAAATAGAAAAAATTATTAAAAAAAATATAAAATGGCACCCCAAATCTGTAAAATGCATATTAACACGTTCTATTATGATTAACACATCACATGGCATGATTAAAACATCAAAAAAATCATTAAAAAATAATTTTTTGAATTTTTAAAAAAAGGACCATAATTAATGCGTAAATAGAAAAAATATTAAAAAAATATATAAAATGGCACCCCAAATCTATAAAATGCACATTAACATGTTCTACTATGATTAACACATCACATGGAATGATTAAAACAACAAAACAATCATTAAAAAATGATTTTTCAAATTTTTCAAAAAAAGACCATAATTAATGCGTAAATAGAAAAAAATATAAAATGGCACCCTAAATCTGTAAAATGCACTTTAACATGTTCTATTATGATTAACACATCACATGGCATGATTAAAACATCAAAACAATCATTAAAAAATAATTTTTCGAATTTTTACAAAAAGGGCCATAATTAATGCGTAAATAGAAAAAAATATAAAAAATAAAATATAAAATGGCACCCCAAATCTGTAAAATGTACATTAACATGTTTTCCTATGATTAACACATCACATGGCATGATTAAAACAGCAAAACAATCATTAAAAAATGATTTTTTGAATTTTTAAAAAAATGGCCATAATTAATGCGTAAATAGAAAAAAATATATAAAAAAATATAAAATGGCACCCCAAATCTATAAAATGCATATTAACATGTTCTACTATAACTAACACATCACATGGCATGATTAAAACAGAAAAAAAATCATTAAAAAATGATTTTTCGAATTTTAAAAAAAATGGCTATATTTAATGCGTAAATAGAAAAAAATATAAAATAGCATTTGTTGTATATCCATGTGGTCCATCCTTTTTGCCCACTTATTTCAGGGCATGGACTAAAAAATGAGGCTGATCCAAATCTTAGGTGGATCACAAAATGGGCCTTAAGAAGATTTTAACGGCGGGCATTCAATCCCTACTGCGTGGTCCAATTGAGATTTTGATCCCTTCATTTCAAGGATCATGCTTTAAAATAAACTTAAAAAATTATGAATGGCATGGATTTACCATACATAAATCAAGGTGGGCCCCACCGCATGCAATAAAATAGTGAGTGTGCACTATACAGCGTGCACTGCAGATTATACAAAAAAAAAAAAACTGCATGGCTGTTTTCCATTCGGTTTTGCTGGAAAAAGAAAAGAAAAGAGAGGGAAATGAAAAAAAGGATGGAAAGCAAAGAGGGGACCGAACCGAGATAGAGAGAGAGAGAGAGAGAGAGAGAGAGGGCTGCCGCCGCAGCCGTAGCAGCGCCACAGCCGCAACCGCAGCAGCGCCGCAGCTCCATTGTAAGAAGAAGAAGAACAAGAAAGAAAAGAAGAACAAGAAGAAAAGAAACAAAAAAGGTAAGTTTTTTTCTTTTTTTTTTCAAGGCCCGTAACAACTATTATGGGTCCGTAGGGGCTAGGGCCGTTACAGTCACAGAATTCCATAACGGCCGTTTCGACCCCGTATTGCGTAACGGTGTCCGCCGATACGACCATATCGTAACAGATACGGGACACCATGGTTTATACTAATCCAACCATTCAAATCTGAGGGCCCCACCGTCGATCTGGATCGATGACGACACCCAGGGAGGACCTCCTAGTTAAAAGACGGAGTTTTTAGTTCGTTGGAGTGGGCCCAATAGTCAAGTAAAGCCCATCATGAGATCTCATGATCGTGACCCACTAGTCTGACTAATGTCATATTTTAGGTTTTGCTTATTAATGTTATTTAGGGTATCATGAACGGTTTAGATTTCTTTGATTACTTTTTATTTTTGTTTACTTCATCACCAAGTAATAGGTTGTGCACATGGTGCGAGTTTTGGGGTATAAGGTTTTTCTATAAATACGCACCCCTAGTAGTTTTTTTCTGATTGAAGCTTAATAAAAATTCTGCATTTTCCTAATCCTCTGAATTCTCGAGTTGTGGAAATCCAATTGGGTGCGAAGCCCTCCGTTCATCAAAGGGCTAACTACCATGGTGCGAAGCCACATCGATCCCGATTCGCCCTCATCCTCTACCATGTCTATTTCTCATCTCCTACCACCATCCACACATCAAATCTGTCATTTATTGCAACAGTTTTTCTCTTTACAGAAGAATTCCAGATTCTGGCCCTGCAAGAGGGCTGAAACTTCAGCGGAGCATCACGCATAGACCGCACATCCGATCGACACGAAACTTGGGAGTTTTGAAGCCCTCCCCTGGCCGACTAGAGCTAAGGAGCGCTTTCCTCGTTTGGCGCCCCCTCACACATGCGACAGGGCTGGCCCGCTGTCCGCACGCAGGAATTATATCCAAGTTCATATTTCCACCTATTTTACTCCTCTCATACCTATTCTCCCTAACCCTAACCTTAGATTGCATTACTTTTAATTTATTTGCCCCTTTCTTATCCTAAGGTTCTCTGAATTGGATTTGGTGAATTCCTTGGATTAGAGACTAATTGTTGTGTATGTGTTGATGATTTTTATTTCACTTTGAGTATCGTTTGGTCCATAATTTTACTGATCTAGCCCTAGCCTGTGTAGGCCTGGACCCGCACAAATTATCTTTGTTTGAATGTTTAAACTTTCGTGTGGGATGTGAAAATCTTATGTGCATGTTTCTGAATTAGTTTGATCTAAAGTCTGAGATCTTGCATATCATAGTTAATTTTCATGTCTTGCATCAAAATCAAGGGTCCAACTTTAAATGCAGCACAACACCAAAATCAAATCATGGACGATCTAACAATTCTTACCTACCGGTTGAACGACATGTTTTCGAATTTCAAACATCATTTAAAAAAAATAATAAGTAAATAAATAGATAACCATCCATTGATGGCTATCAATGAGAAACATAGAATCATTTGTAACTCTTCACTATCACCACCACTGCACATTGCTGCTCATGATCAAGACAGTTTGGATTGAGGTATACATATACCACATTTACAATGTCTGGATGCATGTGTATGGATTGCCTTACACTAAAAGCATATGAAATAATTCCTTGCAATAAGCACAGTAGTAGCAACAGGAATTATGCCAAGTGATCTGTAACTTCGCATGCTATCTCTAGGCTTTCATTTTTGACTAAGCCGAGCCATCATTTAGTAATCCAAACTAGTGGTTTTTTGCGTGTACAAAACTATTCTTAATAGAAAAATCTTACTCTTTTGATTTGTGGACTACAGCTAGACAGTTAATAAGACAAATACTACAATGGGCCACATTTGACTGAAAAAAAGTCCCAAAATAGGTCAGTAGATTTTCCAATCCAGGATTTACAGCAATCAATATATCATCAACGTAAAGCATTGGTAGAATGTAAGACCCATCCTCAAGCACCTTGTAATACACACAAAAATCGTACTCACACCTGATATAGCCAATCTCCACCATGTAGGAATCAAACTGCTCGTACCATTGCCTTGGAGACTGTTTAAGCCCATAAAAAGACTTCTTCAACCTACACGCATTGCCTTCCTTACCAAGCTTCTTGAATCCTTTAGGCTACCTCATGTAAATGACTTCCTGCAAGTTCCCATGAAAGAATGTCGTCTTCACATTAAGCTGCTCCAATTCTAAATTGGATTCCGCTACATCAGTGTTCGAAATATCGGTATCGCATTACATATCGCATCCTTGGGATACAGATACGTATCGGTTATCGCACGGAATATATCGTTTATATTGGGTAATTTATCGCACTTTTTGGGAAACATGAGAAAACATTGGGAAAATGGTTGAAATTTTTAATTAAACTTCAGGGATTGTTAAAAATGACCTTAATACACTTTTAAATCATAACATCTAAAAGAAGAAGTGCACATAATGGGTCTCCTTTGTATAGGGACCTAAGCTATCCGATGTCTGATTGAACTAATGCAACTATATTCAAATTGAATGTATAACATTTAGAGTGTATGTGATGATCGTTTCATCAAAGTTTAAACACTCCCAAATACTTCAAAATTAGTCTCAATTGACAGTTGGTTTGAAGGGAATTTTTGAAAAAAAAATTATTATTTCAATAATTTTTTATTATTTATTAATTGAAAATTTATTTTTATTTTCCAAAAACTAACAAGGACTTAACAAATCAGTAAATCAGCCCTCATACATGCTTGATTTCATATTTGGAGTGCAACATTGCAAGCAAATTGGGAGAAATTGGAATTTTTTCATTTTTTCCCAATTTTTCCCAAATTAGACCACCTATGTGATGATCATTTCATCAAATACTCCTAAATACTTTGAAATTAGTCTCAATTGATGGCTGCTTGAAGGAAAATTGAGAGGAAAAAAAAAACATTGAGAACATGAAGAACCTGTGGATATCGAAATCAAAGCTCCAACTTCATGATTTTTCATGCAAAACATGAAGAACCAATGGATTTATAACCATTTGACACAGATTTAACATGATTTTTTTTTAAAGATCAGAAATTGAAAATGCTCACTGGATCAAACATGTAAGATATATCGACACTACTTGTGCGTTTCATATCGCAAAGGTGGGATACAAGATATATCGTGGGATATATTGGCCGATATTATCGATATTTAAAACATTCGCTACCATAGCCAGTAACACCCTAATTGACGTATGTTTCATGACTGGAGAGAAAATTTTTATTATAATCTACTCCTTCCTTCTACGAGTACCCCTTTGCTACAAGTCGTGCCTTGTAATGCTTCCTACTTCCTGAACACCTAAACTCTTTGACCTTTTGAAAGTTCCACCAACTCACATGTTTGATTCCTATTTAGAGACTACATCTCCGTCATGGCTGACATCCACTTGTCGCCATCCTTTCCATATTTTACCTCTTGAAAGGTGGAGGGATCTCCACGCCATGTGAACAATGCAAAAAATAAAAATAAAAATCATGCCCTCGAACCTGCATTGAACCAGGGCTCTAATGGTTCATTTCTCCCTGCTCCTGGCTATACACTACCGGGTATCCTATTGATAGTTACGGTCAGTTTCTTGCTCCTGTTGAATTTCACCTTCAGTAATTGGCTGAACTGGCTCCACCTGCACCAACAATTTCTCTGTATCACCACGTGTTTCCGACTTCCCTATAGCGTCCTTGTTGGCCTTCAACATTAATGTCTTATTAAAGATGACATCTCTGCTAATGATCACCTTCTGTGAAACTGAATATCAAAGCTTGTAGCCCTTAACACATTTCTCATACCTGATAAAATGTACTTCCTAGATTTGGTATCCAACTTCGTCCCTTGTCTACTCTACATGTGGATGTATACCGGACACCGGAAGAACCCCATCCCTGAGTAATCGACGTCCTTGCTTGTCCAAACTTCATCTATCTAGCATTGTAGATGGTGACCGATTTACAATATAGCATGCTATGTTAACCGCTTCCACCCAAAAGCTTTTAAATAACCTCACATGCAACTGCATACTTCTTGCCCACTCCAATAGAGTTTTTTCATCATCTCTGCCACCACATTCTGCTGTAAGACCCCTAAAGTTGAGAAGTGCCTTTTGATGCCCTGTTCCTCATAGAATTCCATGAATCACACCTCTCTATACTAAGTACAGTTATCTAAACTAAGACACTTAACACGCCTCCCAGTTTACTTCTCTACTTCTGCCTTTTATTCCTTGAACTTGGCCAATACCTCAGACTTGTATTTTACAAAGTAGACACAAACCTTCCTCGAGTAATCGTCTATGAAGCTCACGAAGCATCGTGCTCCTCCCTTAGACGGTATTGTTACTGGCCCCTAGACATCGAAATGAATATAGTCGAGCACCCTGCTACTAGTATGTGTAGAAGACGTGAACCTTACCCTACACTACTTCCCATATATGCAATGCTCACAAAAATCCACCTTGCATGCCTTAACTCCCTTCGATAGTTTCTGTTTATGGAGTGTCATCATGCCCCTCTCGCTCATATGCTTTAACCGCATATGCCACATATTAGTGTCATCTGTGCCAAACTCTGCATATAAGGTGGTAGCAGCCTCACCTATAATCGTACTCCTAATTAACTTGTACAAATTTCATGTCTTATGTCCCTTCATTAACACCATTGCACCTCTGGTGACCTTTAATACACCGCCAGACGCGGTGAATGTGCAACCGTTCGTATCTAAAACTCCTAAAGATATCAAATGTTTCTTCAAATCCAGGACATGCCTAACATCACCTAGAGTCCGTATGACTCCATCAAACATCCTTACTTTGATGATCCCTATTCCAATGGCCTTGCATGCTATGTCATTCTCCATCAGAACACTTACACCATCATAGGACTTGTAGGAATCGAACCAAGTCCTATCCGGGCACATATGATACGAACATCCTAAATCGAGTATCCATGTATCTAAGAGATGACTCATACTTAAAGAGACCGAGAAGATATCTCTTTCTGAGATCTCTTCCACTACGCTAGCCGATTCACCTATATTCTTTTTACCCTAGCTTTCTAAGTCATCCTTCCATTTTTAGCAGTCTCTCTTGAAGTGCCCTTTTATGCCACAATAGAAGCATCCATCCTTAGCCTTTGATTTCAATCTAAACTTTTTCTTCTTATCAGACTGAGATCACTCCACGGATCTCCCACCTCCCTGACCCCCTTTTGCAACAAACCCTTCCACTTAAGAGTCCTCATCACTATACTTCTTCCTCATCTCGTTGGAAACGAGAGCCGCAGTGATCTCTTCCATCTTCACTATACTCTTCCCATACAATAGAGTAGTGACGAGATGGTTATATGATGTGGGAAGCGATACTAGAAGTAGCACCGCTTTATCTTCATTTTCAATCGTCACTCCGAGCCTTAACAACTCAATACATACCTTCATAAACGAGTTCATGTGCTCAAGGAGATTGGATCCTTCCTTCATCCATAGCCTGAAAATTTGTTTCTTCACAAACAACTTATTAGTGAGGGACTTCGCCATGTATAGGTCATTTAATTTATTCAACATCTTCAAGGGAGATTTCTCATCCAGAACATTGTACATGACTTCATCCGATAGACATAGACGGATGGTTACTCATAGCTTTCTCCCCGAGTTTGCTCCATTCATCATATGACATTTTCTCCAGTTTAGTCTCCAACAACGCCTTGCTCAACCCTTATGATGCTAGAATATCATTAACCTTCTTCCACTACCACAAACTAAAATTGTTCTTCCCATCGAATTTTTGTATATCGAACTTCGACCCTGTCATCTTTACAAAATTCCCAAACATCCTTAAACTTGACGCTTTAATACCACTTTGTTGGAGTTCCAGCTCTTATCTCACACTAATATGATATAATCCTGAGCCACAACAAACCCAGATCAACCCTAAGTATTAGAAATTCGAATATAAGACCACCGCTAATTCATGCGCTTTGAGAAAGCACGTTCAACAAAGATAAAACAATCACGATAAACAGAATAATCAAGCAAGCAAACACAAAACACACCGATTTTACATGGAAAACCTTGCGGGAAAAAACCACGGCACAAAGCAACAAAAATCCACTATAATTGAAACCTTAGAGTTTACACTACTTACCTTCTTCGATTACAGAATCACCTAATCTCCCCTTGCGATGCGCGCCTAGGAAAACCCTAGCCCCTTGAGAAAATTCATTCCTAAGCCCTTACAAGTGTCTAAAACCCTCTCACCTTACAAAACCCTTGCTCTTAAAGAGAAAACACTTATAATAACCAAGCCTAAATCGTGATCGGACTTAAATACCCCGATTTCCGCAAATCTGCGTAACCCGTTGATTAGATCGAATTAAACCGACTCACACTTTTTGGTCAAACTAAAAATGTGCAAATCTACATAACGTGCAAACTGTGATTCCCCCACTAATTCGGTTGTACCAATGGGATACCAGTCAAACCGAATGTGGCATTCTCCGCACTATCAGAGTGGCGGAATCCAAGGCATCCTACACAACATAGTCTTAGCAGATGAATTTGCTTCAGTTATGATATAGGTGAGGCTCCCCTGCCGTCTGCCATAGTTTAAAACCCAAAAACTCATTTCAACTCGATTTCCAGCTAGGTCAGGTTGATAAAAGACTAAACAAGTCTTTACTCCACTCAACTCGATATATTAATAAATAAAATCTAAATTATTCTGGTCGATGATTAATATTAATCTCGTTGCATCTATGAAATAAATAAATATTTTTAAACACAAGTGAAGTGCTTCCTGGAAATTCTTGCATCCTTTGTAATTGGTTGAGTTCGAGTTTCCAACAGACTCAGTTCAAAATCTGGTCGAGTCGAGTTGACTCGGCCGAGTTTCGAATTGAGTCACCGAGTTTCGGAACTATGCCGTACACGTGGCAACTACCTCAAATCCAAACTGCCCAAATAGTGGGACCCACTGAAGCTGGATTATAACCTAAAAGAATACACGGAAAGTGTGTTCTGGCTGCTCAATTCAATAGGTAAACGTCCGCTAATCAGAGGTCAGGATTCTGTAATTCATCATATTTCATGCGCGAGATCAACCTACATCCGGTCCCACCATTTGGCTAGTTCGCATATAACAAAACCCCAGAAATCACAACAGCAAATCGAAGGTTTTGAATTTTGAATTTACCGAACCCGGGGCGAAAGGCGGGATGTACGAGTCGTAGTACTCGCGCATTCTCCCCCTCATGTAAGGATCGCAAGAGAGGTAGAGATTCTTCACAAGAACAGCTCCAGAACCTTCTGGAACCTTCAATCCGACCTTTCCGACCTTCAATTCCATGTCCGTCTCTTTCGGATTCCCGACTATGAAGTCTCTGAAGACAATCTGCTTATTTGGAGCTTCTTCCATGGCCGATCTCTCTTCAGACCCGACTGCAGACCCGAGGTTTTCAAATGGAGAGAGGGAGAGAGAGAGAGAGAGACGGTTGGGCTGGGTTGAGGGAAGCGCGGGCGTATGGCACGTTTTTCAAAGAGATAGAGGTCAACCTAACGTTTTTCAAAGAGACAGAGGTCTACCTACCTCTGCCCAATAAGACAACGGTGAGAGTTTACCACCATATTTACTTTGAAGAATTATTGTTCGTGAATCGTGATGCATCGGAGCGTGAATACTGTCTCGATATGCCCTGTACAAATGGGTCGATGGTTCGATCATCCAGGTCCTTGGATCTTGTTGTTCATGTTGTGGATGAGGTATTACTTGAAAACCTCCCTGGTTGAGCTTTCTAACCTTTTGATAACTAGTCCACCAATGGATGGTTAAGATAATGCAGCTACAGTACGTAAAAAGGCCAACTTTTTTTTATGCATTGTATCTTCCAAACTGGAAGCTTTTTATGGTTATGGTCTATTTATGAGCAGCCAGATGAGATCAACCGTGTAAATCTCTTAAGGGTGTATAAGCTACAATCCAGACTGTCAGGCCATAAGTTAAGCGATTTTTTGATATGGTCGCTTATCTTTTTAGCTATGGCCAGAAAGCTTTTGCTTTCAAACTGTTCATTGAACTCCGCTTACCTATTTTCTATAGGTTCTGCGAGCGCATGAGCCAAACGGAATGAACCTTTGACTCTGAAAAACCATATTTTATTCTCGCTTGTCGGTATGTTTTAGTGGCATTTTTCATACTTTTACCTTCGCCAAAATATCCTACTGCCCTCTTTCTGCGCTCTCATTTTCTTTTGTGGGATATTATAATGCCACTGTTTTCTCTACACCGTCCATCCATTTTTTTCAAATCATTTTAGGGCATGAACCAAACAATGAGGATACTCTGGGCCTCCGTTGGTCCACAGATGATAAATAATGGCATTAATGCTCACCATTAAAACATTCATTGGACCACTGGGTTTACGAGAAATCCTTCCCATTCATCTGTTTCGTCATCTTATTTTCGGACCTGGACCTAAAATGAGGCAGATTCAAACCTAAATTGGACCACACAACAGGAAATAGTGGAAAAAATGCCTGCCATTAAAATATCTTAATGCTATCTCGGGGCCTACTTTGAGCCTTGGATCTACCTCATGGTGCCTTAAAAATGAAACGAAAAATCAAATGGACGGAGTGGATTTGTTACAAAAATCATTGTAGGCCTCACATATGGCCGGCATTGCTCACCCCACTTAAATGTCCAGCCTGTCTGACACTAGCCGGACGCAGATTGCGTAGCCACGTCGCTACGAACTGGATGGATTTTTGTGGGCTCACGGTGTTTTATCTACACCGTACATCCATTTTGGATTATTTTTATAGGGCATGAGCTTAAAAATGAAGTAGATCCAAATCTCTAATGGACCACACCACGCGAAAATGAAAAACAGTGATAAATGAACGCCTGGCATTAAAAATTTACTAATGCCCTTTGTAATGCTGGTTTGCCATCTGACCGGTTGATTTGGTTGCGAAGACCTTGATGAAGGGACAAATCCACTATGATGTTTGTGACCCGTTCATCTACTTTGCTGGTTCTTTTTAGGGCATAGGACCAAAGAAGAGTTAGATCTAAAGCTCAAGTGGGCAACGCAATAAGAAAAAGCTTGAAGTGATGCTTACCGTTGAAATATCTTGTGGCTCTCGTGGGGCCATTTTGAGCCTTTGATTTTTTTCATTTTTGTCTTTTGTTTTAAAATGAGCTTACAAAACAGATGGACGGCATAGATTTCTACGAAACATTACGGTGGCACCAATGCAGTTGAATGAGAGTTGCACGGCATTCAATGTCAATAAAGGGGCTGTTGGACATTTAAGTCCACCTCATCCGACAGTAGGTGGGGCCTATCATGATGTTTGTTACAAATCCTACCCGTACATCAGATTTTTCATCTTATTTTTAGGGCATGAGCCGAAAATGAGGTTTATAGAGACTTCAAGTGGACCACACGAGCAGGAAAGATCAGGTATTGAATGCTCACCGTTGAAACACCATGGGTAATAGATATTTTATGACAAATCCACTCCGTCCATCTGTTAACTTAGTTCATATTAGAGGATATTCGAGAAAATAAGCTCCATCTGAAGCTCAAGTGGGCCGAAACAGTGAAAAAGAAAGTCCACCATTGAAATATTCGGGGCAATCAAGGAGCCCACTTTAAACTTTGGATCTGACTCATTTTGGGGGCCATGCCATTAAAATGACCGGGAAAAACAGATGGACGGACTGGATTTCTCATAAACTTCAAAGCGTCCCCACAAAAGTTTGGGATGCGGTTGGCACCTTAATAATCCGAACGGAGGATGCCAACTGCAGCAAAGTAAGGACAGTTTCGTAACTGCATAGATACATTTCGGTACAGTTTTGCGACAAATTTTTAACTGTACGATACATTTATTGCCCATTTACACGCTTAAACGACCCCTTTTTACCTGCCGAGAATGATCCCCAGCTGTACGTACGTCTTGCCAAAGGTTAAAAATACCACTGCTTTTTCCTTAATCGGACGGTTTGGTGCGTAAGGCTGCGAACGCTGTGGCTACGAATTATAATCATAGTTATACCCGTAGCCATTGACAAATATTTAATAAGGACGGCAGTACCGTCGATCATTGGACTTCTGAGTGGTAGTGCTGCCCGGGAGCGGTACTGCTGCCCTTTTTTTTTATTGGGTGGGTCTCATCGTGGCCCATATAATTTTGAATGGCCCCACACTCAATCATTATGACTTTGGTGGGCCCCACATTCACCTGTGCACTTTTTTTTACGTGAATAATTTTATTTTACGTACATTTTTCTGTAAAGTGAATTGACCATGAAATACGTGGAAATGACCATGAAAGGAAGAAAATTGACCATGAAATACATGGAAATGACTGTGAATCAATATGAAATCGTCGAGAATGACCTCGAAATACATGGAAATGACCATGAAATGCATGGAAATGACTGTGAAGTGAAGGGAATTGACCGTGAAATGCTTGGAAATGACTGTGAATCAACACGGAATTGTCGGGAATAAACGTGAAATGCATGAAAATGACAGTGAAGTAGAGTGAATTGACCATGAAATGCGTGGAAATGATCGTGAAGTGAAGGGAATTGACTATGAAATGCATGAAAATGACAATAAATCAACACGGAATCGCTGGGAATGACCGTGAAATGCATGGAAATGACCGTGAAGTCAAGCGAATTGACCGTGAAATGCATGTAAATGACCGTAAAGTGAAGGGAATTGACTGTGAAATGCTTGAAAATGACCATGAATTAATACGGAATCGGCGAGAATGCCTGTGAAATGCATGAAAATGACGGTGAAGTGAAACAAATTGACTGTGAAATACATGGAAATGACTGTAAAGTAAAGAGAATTGACCATGAAATGCATGGAAATGACCGTGAATCAACATGGAATCGTCGGGAATGACTATGAAATGCATGGAACAGACCATGAAGTGAAGCGAATTGACAGTGAAATGCGTGGAAATGACCGTGAAGTGAAGGGAAATGACCGTGAATCAACACGGAATCACTGGGAATGAACATGAAATGCATGAAAATGATGGTACAGTGAAGTAAATTGACCGTGAAATGCGTGGAAATGACCGTGAAGTGAAGGGAATTGACCGTGAAATGCATGGAAATGACCGTGAAGTGAAGGGAATTGATCGTGAAATGTATGGAAATGACCGTGAATCAACACGGAATCGCCATGAATGACCATGAAATGCATGGAAATGACGGTGAAGTGGATCGAATAGACCATGAAATGCGTGGAAATGACCGTGAAATGAAGGGAATTAACCGTGAAATGCCTGGAAATGACCGTGAATCAACACGGAATCGCCGAGAATGACTGTGAAATGCATGAAAATGATGGTGAAGTGAAGCGAATTGACCATGAAATGTGTGAAAATGACCGTGAACTGAAGGGAATTGACCGTGAAATGCATGGAAATGATCGTGAATCAACACAGAATCGGCGGGAATGACCATGAAATGCATGGAAATGATCGTGAATCAACACGAAATCGGCGAGAATGACCGTGAAATGCATGGAAATGACCGTGAAGTGAAGGGAATTGACTATGAAATGTTTAGAAATGACCGTGAATCAACATGGAATCGCCGACAATGACCATGAAATGCATGAAAATGATAGTGAAGTCAAGTGAATTGACCGTGAAATGCATGAAAATGACTGTGAAGTGAAGTGAATTGACCGTGAAATGCATGGAAATGACCGTGAATAAACACGAAATCACTGGGAAGGATCGTGAAATGCATAGAAATGACCGTGAAGTGGAGCGAATTGATCGTGAAATGCGTGGAAATGACCGTGAAGTGAAGGGAATTGACCTTGAAATGCTTGGAAATGACCGTGAATCAACACAGAATCACCGGGAATGACCGTGAAATGCATGAAAATGATGGTGAAGTGAAGCGAATTGACCGTGAAATGCATGGAAATGACCGGGAAGTGAAGGAAATTGACTGTGAAATGCATGGAAATGGTCGTGAATCAACACGGAATCGCCGGGATTAACTGTGAAATGCATGAAAATGACGGTGAAGTGAAGTGAATTGACTGTGAAATGCATGGAAATGACCCTGAAGTGAATGGAATTGACCTTGAAATGCATGGAAATGACTGTGAATCAACACTGAATTGTAGGGAATGACCGTGAAATGCATGGAAATGACCGTGAAGTGGAGCGAATTGACCGTTAAA